>OY728133.1:921229569-926029569 GCA_963277665.1 Viscum album
AATTAATAAAATAATGTTTATAGAAATGATTTTTTAAATTTAATATCACCCAATCAATTGACACATTGACAGTGAGGCCAGTATTTTGTGAATCATGAGATTAACACTATAAAATTCAAATATAATAATCTTGGGATCAATTTTTAGGGTTCTAATCTAATCCCAAAACTAAATAAATTATCATTTATTTTGTGTAGGTGTTATCCTGATTTCCTACTAATAATAATTAATCTTGTTGACCATAATCAATGTAGGGTTATGTAATTGGAATACTTGTAATTAACATAGGGTTGATGGTCATGTTTTCTTCTATAGGGTTCGAGGTTAAAAATTAGGGAACTAAAACTAAATTAATTTCATATTAAGGGATAATGGTTAATGATCAATTAAGGGGAGGGTCAAATCGACCACGACGATTCATATTTTTGCTTTTAAAGTATTTTTTTCATTTTTTTCATTTTTTTATAAATCACTAAACTGAACACCCTATTTTATCCCAATTTTTCATCTCCATTCCTTGTTTATTTTTAACTTTTATGGATTTTTTAATTCACTTCCTCCTCAAGAGAATGACATCAGTCAGCCATTGTGCTTCACTTAATAAAAAATCATAAGTATTTTGACAGTATGTTCAATAACACTCATCAAATTGTCACTATTTTTGGGGTGTAAATTGTTTTCTTGAACCCGTTATAAGATGATATTTAACTATAATTTTAATTGAAAATATATTAATATAATGTAATTCATTATTTATTAACCCTCCTTTAGTGATTTGTTGTCAATTTTTGTAAAACTTTTAAGATAGTTTTACAAGTCTTCTTATTGGGATGATGTGTTTAATTATTTCATTAGATACCTCAATAATGATCTTTAGTACCAATATCTTAAAGCCTTGGTCATGAACTCAGTGAATTATCATAATATTTTCCTGAATTACATTAACACAAGGCGAAGGATCAAAAATTCCTACTTGTATTTGATTAATACGTTAGGGATGTGGTGGATAAATAGAAAAATCCTTCTCTCCTACAACTATCAGACATCCACGTAATGTCCCTCCAATAAGAACATGCACATGATGTTGACCAACTAATGGTATTAAATTTAAATTTGTATTCATATGTTTTTAATTTTATATTATTATCAAATCCCATTCACTAGCCTAATTTTTCTGATATAGGATTAGATCTTGTGAATTCCTTAGTAATTGATGATGATTAGGATGGGGTGACCACCATCAAGGAGAACATGGTGTTGTAATTTGATGGTGAAGAAGTTCCCGGGGTTTTGAAAGATTCCATGAAACCCAATATAAATTATGGGGATCATAAAAATTAGGATTATTCTTATTTTAATCTTCATCTAATGGAACTTTTAAATTATTTACCATATGATTTTCATATAGAATAAAAACTTTAGAAACTAACCCTGATGTTTTCAAGGAAAACACACAATATATGGTCCTTGAAGATAAAGTAGATCTCAAAAATTATGTGGTTATATGATTTCCTTCTCTATGTACACGTTCACATCTACTGGATGAGGATGCCATAAAAGTTGATAGGGAGTACCCTTTATTTCTTCCCCATCCACCAATGCTTACTTCTTTAACTTTCTTATTTTAGGGGATGGGAATATTTTTCTATTTTTATGGGAGTATCCACTATTGGTACTCACTTATGGATATTAATAGAAATAACATGTGGTTGTTCCTTCTATAAAAACTTAATACAGCTTTGGATAAGGGATGAGAAACTATTACTACCTGGTTGTAGGCAGTATAAACACGACACCTCATTGGGGATAACCTAAGTATATTTTTACCTTTAATCATTAACTTATTTTTTTTAATATATAGTGATTTGGTTATTTTATGTTGTTGTTTGAATAAGGTTTTAATTAGAATCTTAACTCAAATACACCAAATAAAAAACCAACTAGGGTTTATATCTCCAAATTATTTTATTTATACCCTACCCATTCTACTAGTTCTATAATTCATATGGTTGGTTTCATTGAAGTTGGGGTGGATTCCAGTTTATATAGCTTATTTAGGATTTTAATATTTTTGTGTCTCTTATATAAAATGTTTTTCTCTCTAGATTTAAAAAAAAATAAAATAAAATAAAAACCATGTCACGTGATCATTATTTCCAGGGAACCAATTGAGAATTCATGCTTTTTTTCAAACCCCATGTAAATCATGTTAGTAATTAGAATTTATTCTTCATTGTTGGTTGATTTTTGAGAAAATGGAAGTTACTCAATGATATTTTTTATTATATACTTGTCAATATTTTAATATTTTAACATATTTCATTATGAGACTTCTTATGGGAAAATTTTGTCATTAAATATCTCCACACACATCACACACAATCAGGACTTGTGAGTTTCTCTTAACCAATTATTGGTATAGCCAAATTAAGATATATTTTTCAGATTAAAACATGGACTTTCCATACATTCATTTGTCTTCCAATAAATTTCATTAACATAATATATTGACTATTCATGTGTAAATGATATCCAATTTTTGTATCCCCTCATGAAAAATAAAAAAACATTGAAAAATAATAAAGTGGGGAGTGGAGAAATCTAAAACATGTGGGGATATCTATTTTGAGAACTCAAGGTTTAACTTTTAGTAATTCTTAAATTAGTGGATTTTGGAATTTTATTGTAAATGATATTGAATAGTTTTTGTAGAAATATAATATATTAAGTAGAAAATTTTTACTTTCCCTTAATGTAATAGAAAAAGGGTGGAGAGATAAGCATTAAATGATTGGAACACACACATATGGAGAATTTTTTTCATAGCTAACTCATTAAATTTTTCTACATTATTAGTGTCACTGATCTCACTGGATTTTTTTTATACAATTTATGAGATATTAACATCATGGTTTATTGAGATTGAATTTTTTTCTCTTTTTTTGATTCTTTATAAACTCGTATTTCTATCATGGATTGAGAAATTTCAATATGCATCATTTTTTGGCTTATATGACATGGGGTTTTTTAAAATTATAAGTGCAATGGAGTTTTTAATATATTTTTTAATTTTTTGTTAATAGTATTTTATATTATTTCCCTATATTGTTTTTTATTGTAATATTTAATGGAAATATGTGTTTTTAACTTGAAATTGGAAATTCCATGAAAATTCTCTTTTCCCCTATTTTATTTTAACTTAGTAATTTTTGTCATAAAATTTCATTGAGATGAATTTTTAATTGAAAATTTATTATCATATTATATAATAATTTTCATATATTTTTCATTGATACCTCGTAATCTGGATCAGAATTATTTATAAATGAAAAATGGAATAAATTCAGAGCTGGAATGGATTCAAAATATTGAAACTTTCTTCACATTTTGGGCCATAACATTTTATAATTTCATGAAATGGGATGAAATTTTGTAGGCTACTATAGGATTCACTTCTATAGATTTCATTAAACTATAATAAAGGTTATTTTTTGTGGTAAGTATATCAAAAAGATGGCTCAAAATGGAGAAACTTTTGGAGGCTGAATTACACATTTACCATTTTTTACATTTCAAAATATAACACTCCAAAAATCTATTTAAATGATATTTTCACTATTTTAGGGGGTTTTTTAGATTATTTTTAATGTTCTTTTTGAAATAGTTAGTTCTATTTTACTCATTAACCATTTTTTAGGAGGAATCCTATGTGCAGGGATCTATTCTATGAGGGATCTCATATCCACCCTCTAATTTGCATTACTTTTATTTTATCTTGTAAAATAATTGAATCATAATTAAAAATTATTTATTTTTATTTTTTTATTTTTTTATTTTTCTTCTTGATTATTCAATGTAATAGTGTAGACGTTTTTGTGTGTTTCCCTTTTAATCCCTTGCATATTCAAATTGTCTTCATTATGACAATTCAACCCATGGGAGGGTAGTTTTTTTTATGGTTGATCTTATTATTACCTACTTCATTATTTTATTTGAATCTATTTACTCTATTTAATTCTTAAAATTATGGTATGTGAAATGATTTTTTATTATTAAGATCTCTCAATTAATTTACACATTGATCGTGATGTCGGGCTTTTGTGAAAAATGAGAGAGGAACTCCAATTATCTTATATAATAAACTTAGGATATATTTATAATGTTATATATAATCCCCAAACTCAATAAATACTCATTTCTATAGTGGATTTTTTTCTCTAATTTTCCATGAATCATAAGTTAGCTTTTAGACCAAAATCAAAGTAGAGTGTTTTGATTGGAAGTCTAGAAATTAGCTTAGGGTTTTTGGTTGTGTTTTATTATTTAGGGTTTAGGGTTAACAAATTAGGTAACCATAATTGAATTAATTTCATCTAAATAGATAATTATTAATGATTGAATAAGGGGTTGGTTAGATTTACCAGAATCATTTATATTGGTGTTTTCAAATTAAGTGTTTTGTCGTTTATTTCATTTTTTTTGGAAATCACTCATCCAACCCCCCATGTTCTAATTTTGGATTTATTTTAATTATTTCACTTTACCTATTATAAGTTGTTCGAATCCATTACCCTTAAAAGAATGCCCTATGTTAGTCATTTTTCGGTACTTAATAAACTAAATCACAAATATTTTGAGAGAACGTGGGATAACTCTCATCAGTTTGTATGTGTGTATGTATATATGTATGTATGTATGTATGTATGTGTATATATGTATGTATGCATGTATGTATATATGTATATGTGTGTCTATGTATGCATATGTGTACGTATGCATGCGTAAAAATGTATATGTATGTATGTATATACATATGTGTGTGTGTAGGTATGCGTGTATGTACGTATGATTATATGTATGTATGTATGTACGTACGTACATACGTACGTACGTATGTATGTATGTATGTATGTATGTATGTATGTATTTAGTTATTTATGTATGTGAAAGTATGTACCTATATTTTTATGTATGTATGTATGAGTATACATATGTATGTTTTTTTTCAAAAAGGGAATTCCCTTGTGTGGCCTTTTCGAACCCTCCTCACAAGGAAAACCCCCTCCCCACGAAGAGGTCACTCCGGAGAGAGCCCCAACCGGGAAGGAGTCGTTGCCAGCCGAGATGGAAGAGCGTCCCGGAGGGTGACAACCCAGGACGTGTGTGTGTGTGTGTGTGTGTGTGTATTAATGTGTATGTATGTGTATATATGTATGTATGTGTTTGTTATTATATGTGTAGGTATGTGTATGTATGTTTATATATGTGTATGTATGTGTATGTATGTGTATGTATGTGTATGTATGTGTATGTATGTGTATGTATGTGTATGTATGTGTATGTATGTGTATGTATGTGTATGTATGTGTATGTATGTGTATGTATGTGTATGTATGTGTATGTATGTTTATGTATGTGTATGTATGTGTATTTATGTGTATTTATGTTTATGTATGTGTATGTACATGTATTTATGCATATGTGTATGTGTATGCATGTATGTGTATGTGTATGTGTGTGTGTGCGGGTATATGTATCTGTGTGTGTGTGTGTAATTAAATCCATGTATGTGTATGTATGTGTATATATGTTTATGTATGTGTATATATGTGTGTGTATGTATGTATCTGTATGTTTGTGTATGCATGTGTATGTATGTGTATATATGTGTATGTGTAGGTATGTATTTGTATTTGTATATATGTTTATGGGTATGTATGTATGTGTATGTGTGTGTATATGCATATATATGTATGTGTAAGTGAATGTATGTATGTTTATGTTTATGTATTTATATGTGTATAAATGGGTACATGTATGTATGTGTGTATATGTAGGTGCATGTTACACCTCCAAGGAACATATTTCCATGGATTTGCATTAAAATTTCAATTTCATTCATTTAAATATTCATTCATTTAATATTATTTAATCATTTTAATATTTATTCATTTTTAATATTTTTAAATTCAATCATTTGTAATATTTATTCGGTTTTAAAATTTATTCATTTAATTTTTTTTTGTAATTTATTCATTTGTAAATATTTTTTTACATTATTATTTATAGTTTTTCTTATTTTTAATTTTTTATAATTTATTTAATTAATATTTATTCATTTTTAATATTTATTAATTTTTATTTGAAATTTTTGTATTTAAATGTTTCTATAATTATTATTTATTCATTTTTAATTGGCAATTTATTTTAAATATTTTGTATTTTAATGTAATTTTTAATATTTATTCATTTTTATTGAAATGTTTATTCATTTGTAATATTATTTCAATTTATATAATTAATATTATTAATTATTTTATTTTAATATTTTAGAAAATTATTTATTTTTATTAATTTTTATATTTATTCATTTTTTATATTTTTAATTATTCATTTTTCATATTTCTTATTGTAAGGTCCAGGATCCTTAATTCATGACTTTTTTTGCACGTTTCGGAAGATCATGATGCTCGAAAGAGGCTTAGTGGGGGTCTGGTAATGTTTGGTTTCTAAAAGATGGAAGCGAGGAGAACTTACGGCATAAGTATGGGTTTACGGCATAAGAGGGGTTTACAACGTAAGTGGGTTGGGCTTGTGTTATGCAGCCTGTCGACTTTACGCCTTAAACTGGATATTTAAGGAGTAAATAAATTGTTGTTTGAAATGGTTGAGGCAATGCATTTTTCATCAAAACAAAAAATTAAACACATTTAAGATATAAATGGACGATTCACGCTATAAATAACCCCTAGGAAGTGTGGTTTATAACCTGCAGTAGCCTCAACTCTCTCTAACCCTATAGCCATTACTCCGAAAAATCCATGCATCCAACAGTTTCTTCTAAAGGCGGTCAGGAGCCCTTCGATGAGGATCGATCCCCAATTTCCATCTTCGATCCACAATGATCTGAAGTACATTCTTGCTTTTCTATCATGGTTCTTTGATCTGGATCTTCATGCTTTTTCTTGCAATGTGATGTTTGTTTCTATCCATTTTTTTAAGAGAGTTTTCTTGTTTTTTTGTCGATGTGGTTGTGGTGTTGTGTTCTTGGAGGGATGCATCTCTTACGAGAGGGGTGATCAAGATTTGCGATGTTGGTCTATTTTTATGTGAAGAATGTTGATGCCTTTGAGTTAGAGGATTTGTTACCTTATCTATTTAATTACATGCTATCACAAACATATTATGGTTTATCTCTTTGGATGATAGTGGAATTAACAGAATAATATTGAGCCAAATTAATATATAATTGGATTGTGATCGCATGTCAATGTTGTTTCTTTATACCATGAAAAAAAAATTCCTTTTATTTTACTATATATTGTGATATATATACTATGTTTTTTAGCATCCTTTGTTATGCTATATATTATCATTTTGTTCTTAATAGAAAATAGTAAAGAATGTAATGTCGGATTTAATTGATTAATTGGATTAAGAAAATAAAGAAGTGGAATGTTGTAATTTGATGGTAATTCAAATTGATGTAATGTTCATGTTTAATTGAATAAGATCATCCATGTGTTAATGGAATTCATAAAGAATGTGAAGCATGATAATTATTATTGATGATGATAATAAAATACATGATAAATGATAATTATACTTATCTATGTTTGATTAAACTAGTTTTTTTTTTCTTGAGAGCATGTTTAATTGTTTGATAGATTGTTATAGCTGAGGCCTTAGGTTCCCTGTAGTTAGAAGATATGAATAATGAATCATTTAATTCAAGATGGAATAAAAATGGTTCTTTGAAAAAGAAAATTTTTGGGGCCTAAGTTACCTATTTTCTTATGAAGGTTGATGTGCCTTTAGTTTGGAGTTGTGAGAGCTCGGTTTCATGTGGAGGCTAAATGACATTTTTGAGGGTCTAGTTTCCCTATTAACTATATTTGTTTCTTACTACTTTTGTAATGTGCTCTAGGTGTGAGTTTCTGATATGATATGATCCTAGGATGGTTGAGCCTAGGATTGCGGAAGTGATATGGGGTGGGGAGGCTAAGATGATGTGGCTGAAGTTGATATCAATGATGGAGAGATACATCAGGTTACTTATAAGGATGTTGGGGATAGAACCAAAGACAATGGAATGGATAGAATCTAGGTTTATCCATCAATGTGATAAATTTGGATTCTAACTTGATATGAATCTATTTAATGGATGATGTTCGGGGTGCTTGTTTATTTATATTCATTCCCCCACAGTCTGAGGCAGTTGTATGTTCTTGGTTTCATCTCTTGATGATAGCTTAGGATGTTTTCCTAGAGTACATGGATTATGAAATGATTTTAATAATTAATAATAAATTACTTAACCCATGGGGTTCATGTTTCTCAAATGAAAATTAGATGTTACTCTTGAGAAACCATGGAATCAGTTTATATTATGTCTGGAGGGAATGGACTTGGATTTTATGGATAACAATATTTAATGTGAATAAATTTTATGGTTAATTAATGGGTAATGAATTAATTAATAAAAGTAAATGATAAAAAAATAAAGATGTAATTAATGTATCTCCTAAATGATTGTGTGATTATAGGATATCTTGTCCCTAGTAGTGGTATCCAGGTGTCTGAGTTGTGATAACTAGAGTTGAGATTATGAATATGTTATTCCAATAGTGTCTTGGTGAGATATATTATATCCTATATGTGGTATGATTTCATACACTACCCCACCCATATCTATTAGGGGTAATGACACCCAATGGACTAAGGTAGGTTGTTTTCCACAACATCTTGGTGGGAGGATAGATAGGTAAATACCCCCTCTATCCCAGGTCTCTTCTCTTCATAGTATTATGTGATGGTATGCATGATGGTTTCCTTCCCCATATATGTTTGTAGAGGTTTCTGATAGATTTTAGTTTTATCACACACATGTATCTTTGGATATAGTATCCAAATGGTTATTATAGGTATGAAGTGTATAAGTTGCGATGGATTTAGGTGCCTTACTCGGTGTATGGAATTAAATAGCATGAGGTATAATACCCGATGTATGATACTTTTCACACAGGTTGTGGTGGGTATAATGACTTAGACTTTCCATGTATTATTTTTCACATTATATGGAATATTTTCGAGACTAGGCATTGAGATAACATGTGATTCTGAGGTCTACTGTACCTGAAATAAATATTTCAAATATATTAAATATATTAAATAGCACACGCATGTATTTTTTCAGAAAAAGTGAAATAAATCATGAATGGGGGCCCATATCATAAATATGAGGGAAACTTTGAGTTCAAAATGTGGGTTTTGCCTTAGGCATGATATAACCTTTTTCAGCACGAGGTTTTTGTGAAAAATCATCATTAGTGTGGAATAAATAAAATATATTGATTATTTTATTTTATTTTAATTTATTTTATTTGATGTGGTGATGGACTTTTCCTATAAACCCCTGGTTATGGATTTTGTCCTAGGGTTGGATGATAAACTCTAGAGACCTAGAGACCGTTGAAAGAGAGTGTTTTTGGAAAACGATGATGGGTCGGGACCAGATCAAGGATTATGGTGCCAATAGAGTTCCTATATCTCATTAATGATGAAAAACAGAATCGTTCTTCATCAATTATTGATCCAAAATCTAGGTAGGATTTTGATTTTTGTTTTCAATCCCTTTACTTAATCTCGGAGGAACACAAATCAATTCCATAAACTAAATTGATACATTCATTTTTTGTATATTTAAATTGATGGATTATTCTTCATTGTTTATATATCCCTATTAGTTTTTCAATTTTACAATAATAGATCAAGGATGAATGAACTAAGGTCAATGTTCATTCCTCACATATTATTGATTATGGATTAATCTCTCCCATTCTTTGCATGTTCATCAAGGGTAATTTCATTAGATTGTAGTTTGAAAAATACCCAGTAATCGGTATTTTTACGACCATTCTTCAGTGCAATGAATTGATACTATGGGTGTAATTCAGTATCAAGGATCGTATTGTAGTGTGATGATGACAGGGGATGATATAATATGAATTGGAATGGATTTCTAGTTTCCATTCATCCTATTTTCGATGGTGTGGTTATGGATGGCACGATTGGGGATTTTCTGAGTGGATTTGAAGCATGAATCTATAATCTTCGGCAATGGGAGTGTTTGATATCATTGAATCTATGATCTCTGGTGAGGATTAAAATGGAAGGGAGTGTAAAATAAACTCATAGGAGAGCTTGCAGGATCTAGAAAATCATGGGTTACACAATGTGTAATCCGGCGTTACATGCTGTGTGGGACCCCCCTTCCCACATGCGGTGCTAGGGTTTCCATAGTCAGTTAAATATCACATGTTTTATGACCTGGTAACACACCTTGTGACCCTTCCATGATGGCTTGGAATGTACCATAAAGGTTACATGGACACAGTCAAGATTATAGGGTCATGGACATGCCATGTACTAAAACACGGACAAGGCCAGGTGTACACAAACAAGGCCAAGTTTATAAGAACATGGAAAATAGTACACAGGCATGGATAGAAAACACAATCTGGGTGTTGAGATACCTCTACATAGTTTTTATTTTATCCACATTCCATCTATGTTAAGTTTTTCATGCCGTGTGTGGAAGAACAACATAGGAAGATCAATTTTGAGCAAGTAACATCCTGTATTCTACTTACACGTCATGTACTCCCTTAGAGATAGCTTAGATCAATTCATCTCTTCAGTTTAGACTAGTGTGGATTTAGTAGTTTTCCCCTTGGTCCTTTCCCTTGAGGGTATAGTGTTTTATTATGTCTAAATCTCAATATTGTGATCCCCTCTAGAAGATGACTCTCTAATTGAGTTTTCGGTGTCCCTTTATAAGAATAGGGTGTGATCCCCTGTCATATTTATACTATAGGAGGGGTTTGTGGAATCGGTACAACCTCCTTTAACAGGGCATTGATCCCCCGTCTATAAGGTTTTATTAGGAGGGTTTAAGGTATCGTTGGATTATGAGCCCCTATGTAGCAATTTGATCCAAATTGGGTTCATGGTGTCCACCAATAGTTCTCGTAATAGCCCCTATCTAATTATCAGGTTATTCTAAGATAAGTGAGATTTATTGCATAGGGCCCAATGATATTGGCCTCTTGAATGAATTTCTATGGTTATGGAATGGATCATGGAGTGTATTCTCTTAGAATAATCATTACTTCAACCATAATCCTATGGGTAGCATTTGGTTTTGACTGAATGGAAATGAAATATCCTTCCTATGTATATCTGGGAGATTTATATTAGAAATAGATTATTATATCCTTGTATTGATCTCACTATACTTTATGATTCATGTTTAGAATTTTCATGGTGTCATATTTTGTATTTTTATACTCATTCATGCATAGGATCTTCTCTCATAATATAGATGATGGATCATTTGATGGTGTCCTAGGTGGACTTGGAGAAGGTGGATTATAGAAAGAGATTGATTTTTAGTTCATCTTATTCCTCTCCCTTGGATAAGGTTGGACTCTTTTATTGTTTCTGTTTGTTCTTTTATTTGGCACCTTTTTCTCTTTCAGTTCATTACATTCATACTCTGGTTGTGGGATTATAGATGTATTCATGCATTGGTTTCATTTTTTTTACATTTTAGAATTTTATAGTCTTGGAGATGTGTTCATGTGTACATATAAATTAGGATAATGCCTCCCATTTTAGGATATTCATACTCAACACTGGTCTCCATCCCTTAGCCTATTTGAGGCAGGTTTAGGGTAGTCACAGACCGGAACTCAGTGGGTAGGGTCAAGACAGAGTTGTATCAGAGTAGTCATTTATACCTTAGGATCAGAGTCTGTGAGAATAGTTTGGGGTAATAGTGTTTAGTGTTTTTAGTTCATCTTCTAGGCTAGGGACTCCAATGTTGTTGTGGTTATTGACATATCCATACATCAGGATTCAGAACACCTTTCTTTGGACTTGGTACATGTGGAAATTGGTTATAGGGAAAACTTTTGTACATGCATCATATAGGAATGGATTGTGTTTTACATATACTTATTGGGTTGGCTTCCCAGATATACTCTTTCACCATAGTACATCTTGTTTTATTTCATGACTCCTCTATAAAGACAGCCATCTAGGAATCCACTGGATGATCACCAAGATGATTCTTTGATTTATGAGGATTCAGTACAAGGTCATGTACTATAGATATCACCTCCATGTGGTATAATATTTATACCACTACTCGTTGATCAGTAGCTAGCAGACATAGTTCCAGCTGAGGATGCACACAGGAAGAGGTAACTGAATGAGTTTTGGAGGAAGCAACCTCCTAGGTTTTGAGGTGATTTATAGCCCCAGGTAGCTAAGGACTTTCTAGAGGCAGTCACTCAAGCTTTCCTCCTTGAGAGGATTCCCTCATATCAGACAGTGGACCTCACATTGAGTCTTCTTTAGTGCTTCATTTGGAGATGGTGGATCTTAGAGACTTATTCACACAACGAGACATATCTCTCTTGTTTAGACTTTGAGCGTCTCTTCAGGGAGAATTTTTATCCAGCCACATTGGAATCAGTGTGCATACAATAGTTTTTTCATCTATATTAGGGCATCTTGACCATGGAAGAGTACTCAATGAGGTTTAATGATCTATCATGATACTCCATAGATATGGTTTGGGGTCTATTTTTTAGAGCACAAACATTTGAATAAATATTATGTCTGTTGTACCTCTCGTACCCCTCGTGGTTTAATTTTCATGATCACAATCACTCTCTTATTTATCTAATATTTTTTAAGTTTTTTTGGATGATAGGCATGATTTCAGGTGGCCAAGGATTTGGGCCAAGAAAGAAAGAAGGCCAAAGTGGACTGATTTTCATTCCACCGGCCAACCGGTGGAAGCCCACCGGCCAGCCGATGGAGGCCTGGACAGAAGGCATCCCTCTGTCCAGACCACCGGCCAACCGGTGTCCCACCACCGGCTAACCGGTGGAACCCAGACAAATAGTGACACCTACTGCCTCAGCACCGGCCAACCGGTGGCCTCCGCACCGGCCAGCCGGTGGTGCCTGAGCCCAAAGGCCTCTCCTTTTTCAAAGCACCGGCCAACCGGTGTCCTAGCACCAGTCAGTCGGTGGAGCCAGTCAAACTAGTCGTTGGGCTTTGACCAGGCTTGTCCACTTGACTCCCAACGGCTCCGAAGGCCTCTCCAACGGCTCCGAAGACCCCCAAAGGCCATTTGAGGGTTCCCCCTCTATAAATAAAGGACTAGGAAGCCCCGGAACACTAGAGAAACACAAGGAAGCTCATGGGAACATTTTTGATCATTTGGCGAACCTCCGGCGCATTCCTCCAAGGAACCTCCACTTGCTCCAACCCACTTCCAAATCCAAGGAGCACCATCAAAGAAGCTTGGGAGCGCTCTTCATCAACTTCATCAATCCATTGGCGCCCAAGACTTCCCCCATTATGGTTTTTCTTGTTTTATTTATTTTGAGCATCAAATTGGGTTTGTGCCTACAAACCCCCATCTCTTTCTCTCATCCTCTCTTTTGGGTTTTCACACCACCTTCAAGGTGTGAAGAGGTTAGTCAAGCCTTCCCTTTTAAAAGGCTTGAATCAAAGGTGAGCTAGCCTTCACCTGTAAGAAGGCTAGTGGGTTCTTGCTCAACCATTAAGAGCAATTGGGTTCTTGCATAACCATTAAAAGCAAGCTGTAATAGGTTCTATACTAACCTTAAAGTCTAGTGGGTTTCTTGCTAAAACCATTAAAAAGCAAGCGGTAGTAAATCTCTCAACGGTTGAGTTGGGAGCGGAGACGTAGGCTTTGGTTTAAGCCGAACTCCGTTATCAAGTTTTGTGTATTGCCTCCTTTATTTCTGCTGCACTTTTCACTTTGATTTTAAATTGTTAAATTTTTTTTAAAAGGCAATTCCCCCCCCCTCTTGCCATCACTTCTCCGCCCAACAATTGGTATCAAAGGAAAAATTTGAGTAATACCTTCACCGGTTTCAAATTCAAGATCCATTGTGATGGCTTCAACCTCTTTCGCCCCCGAAGGCTATTCTTTGGGTCGCGCTCCATTCTTTGTTGGAACCGACTATAACTATTGGAAAACCCGCATGACCACTTTTCTTAGAAGTATAGGTTATCCTATTTATAAAATTGTCATGCATGGTTATTCTCTCTCCTCTCCCGATTAATCCAAATGGACTCAAGCCGATATTAAAAATTTCGAGCTTGATGGCAAAGCCATGAACGCTCTTCATTGCGGCCTTGATCGTAATGAATTCAATCGAGTTTCCACATGCACCTCATCACATGAAATCTGGAAACTATTGGAGGTTACCCATGACGGGACCAACAAAGTCAAGGATACTCGATTGGATATGTACCGTCAAGATTTTGAATCTTTTACCATGCATCCATCTGAAAATATAACTGAAATGTTTACTCGTTTTACTGACGTTTGCAATGGAAGAAAATCTCTTGGAGATGATGTTTCTGCAGAAACAATGTTCAAGAAGATCCTTTGGATCCTACCAAGCTCATGGGCACCGAAAGTCACGGCAATCCAAGAAGCAAAAGACATCAAGAACATGCCGGTCGAAGAGCTCATCGGATCCCTCATGACCTACGAGATCACTATGAGGAGGCAAGCTGAAAAGGAAGGCAAACCGATCAAAGTTCCAAAGAACATCGCCTTCAAGGTTCAAAAAGAAGAAAGCTCCTCCTCCTCATCGTCTTCCTCTTCAAGCGGCGATTCAGAAATGGAGAATCTTTCCCGCAAAATTCACAACTTCATGAAGAAGCACAAAAAGAAGAAATCCCGCAAGGCTCGAAAGGAAAAACACGACAAAAAATCCGAGCCCGAGGTAACATGTTACGGGTGTGGAAAGAAAGGCCATTACAAGCCCGATTGCCCACTCCACAAGAAAAGGGTAAAGGAAAAGAAGAAGGCTTTCAAGGCCACATGGAGTGATAGCTCCACATCATCCTCCTCCTCCTCCTCAAGCGACAACGGTAAAAAATGTCTAATGGCATTTCACGAGGTAACCTCTTCCGACTCCTCATCCTCTAGTTCTTCCAATTCTTTTAATCATTTATCTTATGAGGATCTCCAACATGAGAGAGATCAATTGGAGGAAGGTTTTCACGAACTTTCTTCCAAATTTGTTGCTTTAAAAAAGAATTTCAAAAAGCTCTCTTCCGAAAAGGAACAACTTCTCAAAGAAAAGGAGGAGTTGTCCCTCAAAGTCCAAAACCTTCCCGATGTTGATTCTATGGAATTAACAATCAAAGATTTAAGGGAATCTCTTTCCAAGTTCACCCAAGGGGAACAAAATTTGACCAAATTGCTAGGTTCCCAAAGCATATCTAGAACCACCCAAGGGCTTGGCTATTCCAAGCAAGCTTCCTCTTCCCATGCTCCAACTATTTTGGTAAGGGGGAGCTCCCAATATAAATTTTTCAATTATTGTAAAAAACCCGGGCACTTAATTTATGAGTGCAATTGCAAAAATGCCCGGTATGGAAGGCCTAAAACCATTTCCCTTAGTGATGAATTTCTTAGGAGAAGACCCGCCACTAGACAAGTATGGATTGAAAAATCCCTTTTAGCGAGTCTCACCGGACCAAAATTTGTCTCGGTTTTAAAATCCTCTCCCCGGTGATTTGTTGTTTTTATTTAGGGGGAGTTAGGATTGTTTAAGCTTTTTTGCATTTTTCAATTCAAAACTTTCAATTCAAAACTTTCAATTCAAAATTCTCAATTGAAAATTTTCGATTCAAAACTTTCATTTCAAAATTTTATTTTCAAAATCTTAAATTCAAAAATCTTCAATTCAAAATCTTTCAATTCAAAACTTTCAATTCAAATTTCAAAAATTTGAATTGGTTTAAAATCTCTATCTTGTTTTTCAACTCTTTCCCTCAATCAAGTTTTATGCCCCGTGCTATTTTGATAATCACAAAGGGGGATAAATTCTTGGTTGATTGGGGTACAAATCTTTCTCTCATGATTTACTTTAATTTTCTTTATCCTTTAAAGCATGCCTCTCATTTCAGTCTTTTACATTGCTTGTTTTGGTGATTGTGATCATCAAAATAGGGGGAGATTGTTGTACCTCTCGTACCCCTCATGGTTTAATTTTCATGATCACAATCACTCTCTTATTTATCTAATATTGTTTTAAGTGTTTTTGGATGATAGGCATGATTTCAGGTGGCCAAGGATTTGGGCCAAGAAAGAAAGAAGGCCAAAGTGGACTGATTTTCAGTCCACCGGCCAACCGGTGGAAGCCCACCGGCCAGCCGATGGAGGCCTGGACAGAAGGCATCCCTCTGTCCAGACCACCGGCCAACCGGTGTCCCACCACCGGCCAACCGGTGGAACCCAGACAAATAGTGACACCTACTGCCTCAGCACCGGCCAATCGGTGGCCTCCGCACCGGCCAGCCGGTGGTGCCTGAGCCCGAAGGCCTCTCCTTTTTCAAAGCACCGGCCAACCGGTGGACTAGCACCGGTCAGCCGGTGGAGCCAGTCAAACTAGCCGTTGGGCTTTGACCAGGCTTGTCCACTTGACTCCCAACGGCTCCGAAGACCCCCAAAGTCCATTTGAGGGTTCCCCCTCTATAAATAAAGGACTAGGAAGCCTCGGAACACTAGCGAAACACACGGAAGCCCACGGGAACAATTTTGATCATTTGGCGAACCTCCGGCGCATTCCTCCAAGGAACCTCCACTTGCTCCAACCCACTTCCAAATCCAAGGAGCACCATCAAAGAAGCTTGGGAGATCTCTTCATGAACTTCATCAATCCATTGGCGCCCAAGACTTCTCCCATTACGGTTTTTCTTGTTTTATTTATTTTGAGCATCAAATTGGGTTTGTGCCTACAAACCCCCATCTCTTTCTCTCATCCTCTCTTTTGGGTTTTCACACCACCTTCAAGGTGTGAAGAGGTTAGTCAAGCCTTCCCTTTTAAAAGGCTTGAATCAAAGGTGAGATAGCCTTCACCTGTAAGAAGGCTAGTGGGTTCTTTCTCAACCATTAAGAGCAAGTGGGTTCTTGCATAACCATTAAAAGCAAGCTGTAATAGGTTCTAGACTAACCTTAAAGTCTAGTGGGTTTCTTGCTAAAACCATTAAAAAGCAAGCGGTAGTAAATCTCTCAACGGTTGAGTTGGGAGCGGAGACGTAGGCTTTGGTTTAAGCCGAACTCCGTTATCAAGTTTTTTGTATTGCCTCCTTTATTTCCGCTGCACTTTTCACTTTGATTTTAAATTTTTAATTATTTTTTAAAAGGCAATTCCCCCCCCCCTCTTGACATCACTTCTCCGCCCAACAATGTCGAGACATCATAACTTTATTAGTATCCCTTTTCATTACCATATATGATGGGGTGCTTGAGAAAGCCTTCGTGATGGAGATATTCCTCACAGAGATGGCACTGATATTGGGTGGAGGAAGTGGGAAAACAATAGTTGGGACCTCGGTAGCAGGTATCCAATGGAAGTCATAGATATCCAAGCATGCCATACACTTCAAGAGGTGATCCCAAGACATAAGGTCAAGTTTGTAGGGATCTCAATATGGATCGATTCAGCTGAGAGAGAGTAGGTGTTTCTCCTTTGATGGTTGGGGACATCTGGATTAGGATTGTCCGACCCATCGTACAACTGATTGAGAGATTTCCAAGGCACCACCAAGGTAGTGTAAAAGGTAGGAGAAAGATGTTATGTAGGGATGTAGACATGAAAGAGGATCCATAATAGCATCATTAGTTGGTTAGAAGTTTGACCTATTACCACAACCACATCCCGGTGGTCCACAACAGGCTTAAGAATCTAGTGTTCAGGGATGAGGCTAACTATAGGAAATGGAGGCCTATAACCCTGAGGCTCAATGGATGATATTAGTTGTGATCTATGTATTTTCTACCTTAGATGATGTATTTATAAACACAGGTCTGATTAATTTTTTCAATTCCACATCTCTGTTTCAAGACTTAGAGATTATGGTTGAAAAATTTTCTTGACCCTAGTAGTTGGAGACTTTTATAGGTGGTGACTCAGTAATTTCACACTTATTCTGAATGTACAACCTAATACTTAGAGGAGAGATCTTTGTATGGGATCTCTTTTTAGCAACAATGAGGCTTTATGACATCATCTTAGGTATAGACTAGTTATTCACAGTTCATGCCCATATTGACTATTTTAGGTAGAGGATGTGGTGTGTCCATAGTGATGGAATGAGGGTTTACTTTGTGGGGGAAAAGGAAACCTTAGTAGAGAAGAAAAATCTTAGGCATAATAGATTGCATCCAATTACTCACCATTTTTCTAGCATGACTCTTGGAGAATTGAATGTTATTATCTTTCAATTTTATATAGTAATGTTGTATTATGAGGATGTATTTACTGAGGATGTACCAGGTTTAACTTCTCACTGATATCTGGACATATTCATTGAATTACAACCTAATTTGACCTTGATATCTGCACCAACATATCGGATATATCCCACGGAGGTTCATGAAATGAGGGTGTAGTTGAAGGAATTGTAGGATAATGTATTTTCTATACCTTGTGTTTCCACCCAAGGCAGCCCTAGCATTGTTCCTTAAGAAGGAGTATGGTAGATTGAGGTTATTTGTGGTCTACCAACACTTGAACTGGGTGAACATAAATAGTAAGTTCCCACTATAGAGTATTGACAACCTCTTTGATCATTTGAGAGTGGCATGAAGATTATCGAATATTGACCTTAGATCATGTTATCACTAGCTAGGAGTATGGGCAGAGGATATATAGAAAATGAAATTAAGATGTATTTATGGTCACTAAGAGTAATTAATGATGTTTTTTAGTGTAATGAACTCCCCAGAAGTGTTCTTGGGACTCATTAACTAGATCTTTCATCATTTCATTGATCAGTTTGTGGTGTAATTCATTGATGACATCCTAGTGTACTCAGCATTTAATGAGGATCATGCAAGACACTTGATGATGGTATTGGAGACACTCATAGAGAACTAGATTTATGGGAAGCTCAAAATTTTTATTTTTTGGATTTGTGACATCAAATTCTTGGGACACGAAATCTCATAGGTGGGAGTAGTAGTAAACCCAGTTATGGTTGAGGCAGTTCTTTATTGGGAGGAAATCATGAGTGTTACTAATGTTAAGAGATTCCTTGGGTTGGCATGGTAAAATGAGAGGTTTTTACATAATTTATCCAGAGTGGTATCACCCTTGACATCTTTTACCTAGAAGGGTAATACTTTCATATGGATATAAAGGTTCCATAATTTCTTTTAGTAAATGAGGCATAGATTAAAGAGTGTTCCCATATTGAGATTTCTAGTGGTGTGTGTCAAGTAAATATTGTTTTGTAATGCTTTAATGACTAGTCCTGGTTGTTTAATAATGAAGAGGAAGGTGGTTATTTCCAATAGTTGATGTTTTTTGAGACCACATGAGAAGAACTACATGACCCACAATCTGAAACATGAAGTAGTAGTCTTTAGACTAACTATATAGCGACACTGTCTGATGGGAAATTAGTTTATCATATACTCTGACCAAAATATTCTCAAGTATATATTCTCACTGAAGGATCTTAACTTTTTATAGAGGAAATGGATATAGTTTCTCCAAAACTATTTCTTAGATATTTTATATACTCATGGGAAGGGGAAAATGGTGGAAGATTTTCTCAGCAGAAGATTATATTCTCAATTTTTAGCTGAGACGTTGGAGCAGTTAGCCTCATTGTAGTTTTCCTTTACAGACAAGGATGGTGCTTCATATATTCAGTATATGGTTTTTACCCCACCACATTTACAACATTTTATGGATAATCATCATAGAGAGATTGACTATGAGACATTACATACTCAGATATCCACTGGATGTACTCCTGATGGATATTCTATAGGTGGGTAAAATGCTATATTTTTTAGAGGGTGAATGATGGTACCTTTCACGTTGTGTGCGTAGGTGATGTAGGATTTATATTATCCCATTTGTCAATAAATCTTAGTGTTTAAAAGATGTACCAGGGCCTTCGATGTCAGTTTTGTTAGCCAGAATTGAAGTTTTGTGCTGCAGATTTTGTTTCTTGATGGCTCACTTGTCAGCATGTAAAGGCTGAGCACCAGGTTCCAATAGGTTTAGTTCAACCCCTTAAGGTTCTAGAGTCAAAATGGGATGGTATATACATGGAATGCGTGATGTTTTTACCACCTATTATTAGGGTACATGATTACATATAGGTAATCATAGACTGACTCACCATGTTGGGCCACTTCCTAACCATTCAATATAAGAATTTAGTAGAGAAATTAGGACAAATAAATGTGTAGGAGATGGTCCAACTCCAAGGAGTTACCTCAAATATCGTTTCAGACCATCATTCTCGCTTCACTTCAAGATTATGGTGGGGATTATAGGAGGCCTTCAAGACACTATTATTATTGAGCATGACATTTCACCCCCAGATTGATGGCCAGATAGACTGGACCATTCAGGTCTTGAAGGGAATGTTGAAGGCTTTCATGTTAGACTTTGGCTGTAGAATAGAGGATCATATACCCTTGGTGGATTTTTCATACAAAAAATACTACCATTCCACCATTTTTTTGGTGCCATTTTAGGTTTTTTATGGGTGACCCTATATGTCGCTATTTCATTGGACTGATCTTGTTGAGTTAGCGCCCTTGTATCCAAAGTTGGTTAGAGATACTATAGAGACTGTGTTAATCATCCAAGAGTGGATGAAGACTACACTAATCCATTATAAATCTTATGTAGGCTGATGATGAATAACTCAAGAGTTTGAGGAGAGAGACCATATGTTCTTAAGGGATCACCTAGACATGGATTTCAAAGATTTGGCCAGGATAGAAATTTATCTTCGATATTGATTTTTCTATTCTAGATACTATATAGAGTTGGTAAAGTTGAATACCACTTGGCTCTTCTATCATAGTTAGATCGAGTACATGATTTATTCTATGTGTCGTAGCTGAAGAGATATGTGTAAAACTCATCACATGTTATTGACTAGGGTGAAGTGGACATCAATGATAGAGATACTTTTTATAAGTACCTGATGTATATTAAGGATTGACATGATAGGATCCTTTGTGGGAAATCGATTCCCCCAGTATGTGTTTGTTGGTAGCACGAGAATCTTTAGTAGAAAACTTGGGAGTGCGAGACCTAGATGTGGGCCAATTACCCTTATTTTTTTAGTAGGTTTTTCTCTTTTGGGTCAAAAAGACCTAAGTTGGGGATAGTGTAATAACTTTGATTTTTCATGTATTATTGGGATATTATATGTTATATTTTCTAAGCCATGCGCTAAGACAACATGTTTTTCTAAGGCCCATTGTGCTCAGAATAAATGTTTAAAATATATAAAATATACCAAATAGCATGCACATGCATTTTTTCATAGAAAGTAAAATAAATCCCAAAAGGGTTCCCATGTGATAAATTTGAGGGCTCTTCTGAGTTTAGAACATGGGTTTTACCTTAGGAGCAATATAACCTCTATCAGTGTGGGGTGTTTGTGAAAACATTTCTATGAGAGCGGAATAAATAAAATAAATTGATTATTTGATTATATTTTATCTTATTTTGATATAATGAAAGGATTTGCATATAGATACACAATTATATAGTTTGTTTCAGTTTTTTCCACAAAACCCTAGAAACCTAGGGACCATTCTAGGATAGCATTATTAGAGAATAATGATAGATTAGGACTATATCGGGGATCATTGTGCCAACCGAGTTTAGGGATATCGTCAATGATGGAAATGAAAAAACATTATTTATCAACATCAATCCAATCTCCTCATAATGTGTTGATTTTTTTCTATCCCATTATTTAATATCAGGTTATTTTGCATTAATTCCACAAATAGAATTGATAAGCGCATCATCGATATATTTAAATCAATGGGTTATTGTTTGTTGTTTATTCATCCCTCTTCGTTTGTCAATTATATGACAAAGGAACAAGTCATAATGAATAGATTTTGAGGTTCATTAATCACATATTATGGATTATGGTTTTCTCCCTATTTTTCTTCACATGTTCATCGCGATCAATTTCTTGGGTTTGTGGTTCAATAAATTATTGGTATTCAGTTGTTGTGTGACTGTTCTTTGGCGCAACAGATCGATACCATAGGTATAGTTTGTTATCAATTCTATGATAGTAGTGTGATGATGAAGGGGTAAATAATAGGTGGATCATAATGAATTAGTGGTATTCATTCATCCCATTTTCAATGGTACAACTACGGATGGTGAAAGTGGGCATTTCTAGAGTGAATTTGAAGTCTGGATCTACGATCTCCAGTGATGGGAGTGTTGCCCAACCCTGGATCTAAAATATATAGTGATAATGATGATGGTTATAGTGTGAATATGAAATGTAGATGAGATCTCATGGGATCTAGGAAACCCTTGGTTTCACACAAATTCCCCCCTATGGAGAACTAAGGTTTCCATAGTGAGTTAAATATAACACGTCATGTGACTAAATATCATGTTTTATTACCCTTCCATGATGTATTGACATATACCTTGGAGGGTACAAGGACACGTCCAAGAGTACACCGTCATGCATACACCGTGTACTAGGACATAGACCTGACTAGGTGTACATGGACATGACTAAGTGTTCACGGACATGGCCAATGGTACACGGGAACAACCAAGTGACATGGGCAGGGTGTTGAGAGACCTCTAAAAAACATGTACTCTATCCACATGTCATATATATTGAATTTTACATACCTTATGAGGTATCACCACATAGGTAGTTCTATTTTGATAAAGGAATGTTGTTTGACCTACTTACACATCCTGTAATTCATTAGAGATATCTTGGATCTCTTCATCTCATTAGTTTAGACTAGTTTTAGTTGAGTGGTTTTTCCCTTGGGCCTTTCCCTCAAGGGTACAATGTGTTGTTACATCCACATTTTAGGATTTTGATCCCCTCTATAGGATGATTCTTTGATGGATTTTGTGGTTTACCTCCATAATACATGAGTGTGATATTTTATCATCTTTATACCCTAGGTTTGGTTTTTGTAATCGGCATGATCTCCTTGAGGAGGTAACTGATCCTCCATCTAGTATTCTATATTGGTATGTTTCACAGTATCATTGGTGTACAATTCACTATGTAGTGGATTGATCTATATTAGGTTCATGGTTTCCTCTAGAGATTCTGGGTTTGATCCCTAATCCAAGTATAAGGGTCTTCTAAGACCAGTGATATTTATTCGATGGGGCCCAATGATCTTAAAATCTTGAATGAGTGTCTCTAGTTATGGCATGGTTCATGGAGTAGATTCTCCCAGAATGAGCATTACTTCAAGTAGAATCATGTTGATGGAAATTGGTTATGACTGCCTAGTGGTGTGTTGTCCTTCCATAGTATATCTTGGTGTTTTATATTATAAATTTATTATTATATCCTTTTATTAATCTGAATATACTTAATTATTTTAGTTTAGTGTTTTCGGGGTATCCTTCTAGGTATTTTTATACTCACCCCTACATGTTCTTTGCTCACATGTGTCATGTATTACGTAGACAATGACCCATTTGATGATTTCATGAGAGAATAGGGAGCGGTTTGACCATAGCATGATCTTGAAATAAAAAATGTGTTTTTATATAGATTTCATTTGATTTTATTCCTTGTCCTTAGTTCTGTTTGGACTCTATACAGTTTTCCATTGGGCTTATATTTGGCCTTTTTCCCCTTTCAATACTTTACTATTATACTTTGTCTATGGGATTATATATGTATGTATGAATTGGTTTTAGTAGTTTTACAATTTAGAATTTTATGGTCATGGATATGTGTGTATAAATATAGATACATTAGAATAATGCATCCCAGTTGTAGGATATGCCTACTTGGCACTGGTCGCCAGCCTCTGGCCTATAGGAGGCGAGCTTCGGGCAGTCATAGGTTGGACCCTGGTGGGTTGTTTCATAATTGTGGCTCCCATAAACAACCTAGTTACTATTATAATATGTGATATGGGATGACGTGATAATGTGATTCACATGGTCCATGTTGTGATTCCTAGCCCCGGCGTCTACATGCTAGCTTATTTTGGAGATATATGGGTCAAGATGTAAAATTTTGGGACAGAGAAACTATAACATCCTGCCTTTTATCACATTAGCCTTCATTACATGTTACAAAACCGAGGATCTTTAAGGTTTAGTGTCTTGGAAACCAGTAACTTAATACATGATGAAATAAAACATTCTTCTTAAACACTTGAAAGGATTCTTCTTTGTTCATCATAAGTTCATTAAGGCATCTCATAACCTGGGAGCATACATCAAAGGAAAGGGTGAGCAGAAGGCCTAGTAAGGGAATTAAGAGAAACATTTTACATGTAAACTTGAGATACATCAAAATTCATGAAAAATAACATTAAGGCATGAGAAAGATATCATGAGGCATATCATAATAAAAATAACATGTTTCATAACTTGAAGATGTGGATACAAAATTTAACATAGACAATCATTTCCGTTTTACCAAGGTCCATCCCCAAGGTGTCATTAAAAATTACTAAGGTTATTCACCAAGGTGTCGTTAAAAAATGGTCATCTCTAGAGATTAAGTCTTTACCCAATGCATTGGAGCACTATCCGGGCGCACCCTTAATTTGTATTTATTATCAAGTGATACACATATATCATCATCAATCATTTCATAAATAACCCATATAGAATAAAAGAAATGGGTTTCATTTCATAGTCATAACATTTTAAAAAACTACTTTAAAGACGTGATCTTTATGTCACTTTAAACCCATGGAAAAGGAAAGCAGATCTCATGTATGTAAATAACAGAATTTAAAATAGAAGATTTTGATACATATGTGAATAAACCTATAGAATAAAGATCTTTGAGTATTCACTTAATAAAATAATTTGAGATAAAGAGAGAGACATTTTGAGACGAAAATTCTGCAACATAACGACTATGTTGCAGGGCTTTAGAAAACATTGAAAAGAGAGGGGACAAGGTTCACCCACTCATAAATGATATATAAAATCGTATAGGGACAGAATATAAAGGATATATGAACATGGTAATGAAATTTGAAGGACATAGCATTTGAAATGAAAAACATGGAAGGAAGACAAAAATAAGATTTTTCTTATAAAAATTCTGTAGCCTAACAGCTTCACTTAAACTTCAAAAAAATGAATTGATGAGATAAAATAGGGTCTCTCATAATATAAACATAAAATATCAGTATGATATATATAGAGATAATACCCAAACATAATAAAAAGTAACTTGTAAGACTTGACATAAAAATAGAACTTGAAAATGAGAATGGGTGAAAGAATCCCTTAAAAATTCAGCAGCCTAACGGCACCACTTAAACATTATTAAAATGAATTGATGAGAGAAAGATGGGGTATCTCATCATATGAACATAAAAAGGACAGTAGGATGAATATAAAAGAACATCCCAAACATAATAATATGGAGAATAAAATAAATTACATAAAAGAGAGTACTTGAAAAGAAAGAGAGTGGTAGGATCCCTTACCATAAAACTTAACTCTTAAAACTCGAAGGATGGGACCTTGAGGGTTTGGGAGAACCTTGGGAGGACTCCTTGGGAGCTAAGGAGACCAGAAAATCTTTGAGGATGATTTTTTAATGGAAAGGATGAGGTAATGGCTTGGTATTTATAGGGGAAGTGAGGGGACAAGGCATTAATGGCCAAGGGACACCTCATTGGTGGTATTGGCAAAACCATGGGCTTGCCCATGGTATTTCCCAATGTGTTAGGCCACATGGGACCCCTCATACAATTATTCATCCCCTTTAGTCGACCATACCTTAAAATATCTCATGACATCATCATGATGCTATCGTGATGTCATTAAACATACCAAAACCCTAAAACTGTATTTTTACTAATCACTGAAAATTCATTTTTTTTAGAAAAATACCAAAAATTCACCTTAACATAATATCGATTCTATGAATTCAGAAATTAACTCCATTTTACAAAAATAATTTTCTAAATATTTCTAATTTAATTTTTAAATAAAAACAATATTCACCGAAAATTCATTTTTTTCAGAAAAATCCCAAAAAATTATCTTAACATAATATCAATGTTCAAAATTCAAAAATAAATTCCATTTTATAAAAATAATTTTCTAAATATTTTTAATTTAATTTTTAATTAAAAAACACTATTCACCCGAAAAAACTAATACTTGACTAATAATTTATGAAACAGTTATTTACCCATTTTATTGAATCACATCACTTAATCAAGGTGCCTAGATTGTATTAATACTTTCTTTAAGTGAGATTACTAATCCATTTGATCACATTACTAATCCTAAACCTAAAATCACTATTCATAAATTACTATTCACCAAAAATTAAGTTGATATTATTAAAATCTAAATTTCTTACTGAACACATTTGCAAAAGACTATTTTTTGAAAATCATTACACATCATTTATTATTTAAGGATTACAAAAATATTTTAAAATATCTTTTTTTTCAAATTCATTAATAATATACATCTTACATTTATCCAGACATTTAAAAATTTACAAAATTCACCATAAGAAGAAAACACAATTTTATTTATCTCAAAAGATTACACAAAGCAGTTACGGTCTCCTTACATAGCCCCTTATAACCCCAGTATAGGACCTAAGTGTAAGGTGTGCTAAGGTGAGATAATCTGAGGGTGGCTCGGCCAACATCGTACGAGTAGTAATTTCTATCAGTTTGAACTTCTCGCGAAGGTGATTCCGTTCTAGCTTCACACGATGAAGTTCGGCTTGGGTTTGGTCCAGAACAAAGCCCAGTGCTGCTACCACCTTCCCAAGTTCTGTTAGATGGGCTTCGATTGTCCCGAGACTACTGGATTATGCCATCAAATCTTCTTTCTATATTAATTAACCAATATCACTTGTATTTAGAGATAATAATCGTAACATTTGGTTTCTAACGCTCATATTGACCAATGGTCATATAACAGTCAAAACCCAACAGTCTCATTTTAATTATACTCATGTTATCAAATGAAATACTTTTGTTGAGTATAAAAATAAAATAACACACAAAATTAGGAAATAAGATTTATTCAAAATTTTGGGTCGTTACAATATTCCTCCCTTAATAAATTATGTCCTCGTAATTTTTAAAATTGGGCTTGGAAATTTAATTGAAATTCCCATATCATAAAAAGATTTAGTAACACTATTACTTTAAAAGAAAGAAAGGAAAGTACAAAGGTCACCCGAGTTAACCCATACTAGGATTCCATGTAGGAAAACATGGATATGGATGAGAAAAAAAAGGTCCATGTTCTGATAGAGAGTGATAGAAAACATGATTAGGAGAAAGTTAACCACAAGAAAATCACAAACTTATGATGTGTGTAAATAGCCTTTGATTACCTCATAAGAAACTTAAACCAACAACATATTTGTTTTACGTTCCTTTTAATAATTTTGAGGAATTCATTTGCTACATAGAATAAGAACACAAGGAAATATACTTACTTTCAAGTATAGTTTCATCCTTTAATAAGTTTCTACCAAAACTAATATTTTCTCCAAACGATGAGCATTCAAAAACACTTGGTCTCATCAAAATCACAAGAATCATCTTAAAGATAATCACATAATCCACAAAATAATAACTAACTATCATTAAACATTTATCCCCAAAACAGAAAGGGTAAGATAAAACAACTCTTCGAAAATAAATAACCTCATAGGAAGGGAAACTAATTTAAATATTCAAAGTTCCAAGGTACTACCCAAAGTTCATCATAGACCATTCCATAAATAATTTTCCATAAAATTCCTCAAAATAAACCAAACTAAGATTGAAACCCAATTATAAGAAGGATTTGATAACATAGTCTTCCAAGATAAAATTTATTTTTCATCTCCAAACAACATCAAAAACTCATAACATCTTATAACAAAAGTAACTAACCTAAACATATTTTCCCCAAGATAGGTTAATCATTTCCATAAGTAACCTAAATTACTATAAGTTCACCTTAAATTCATCGATTCTTCAAAATATAAGTCAACCTTTACTCCTCAAAGAAAATACCGCAGTGATCTATTTACCTCGATCATATAGGGTTCCCAAAATAGTGAATGTCTTCCAAAATAATAATCATCTTTTAATCCCCTAATCATCTTTATTTTTTCATGAAGAACATCTTCACAACATCAACATGTGGTACATAACAATAGATGTTTTTCTTAATAATATAAAACCATCTTAGGTAGTGACTCTATGTTCTTAGAAAACATTAAATATATGCTCATAGAACATGAACTAAAATACAACATTACATAGACAATTATTGCGAAGAAGTTACACGTAATTTAGTCATCATGATCTCTCTCAGTATGGGACTTGCATTGTTCCCTTGTCCTTGAATATTGTTGATGCTCATCATGCTTCTCATCCCTTCTAAAAGAGCATTGTCTTGGATAATGTCCAACTTCTCCACATTTATGACATTGAAAAGTATAAGGTACATTAGATCGACCCTTATCTCTATTCGTCACATTATCTATTTTTAAAGAAATTGGATACTTTATTCCCTATCACCCCACACTTAAAACATCTCCTGGTTCCTTTGTGACATTATCCTTGGTGCCCCTTTCCACACTTTTTGCACAAAGGGAATTGGGTCTTCTTTCCCTTATCAACTTTATCAGATGAACATCCTTGAGACTTCTTCTTCTTCTTCTTTGATGAATTTGGGCATTCAACTAGGTACCAATTATTAATTGTGATTTTTGATAGCTGGTTTGAAATAACAACAATATGTTCAACTTGATGTCTCATCATCTCTGTCATATTAATAGGGAAATCATCACATTTCCTATCACATTGGTTGTTGGGACATGTTCTTCCTTTTCTCGCCATTAACTAAGAAAAGAAAGTATAATTAGGGGGGATTAAATACTTAGCCAATAATCATGAAAAGGAAACTTAAATAATAGAAGGATAAGCATATAGAAGAAAATTATACCCTAACATGGGATCCCCTAGGTTCCAATATAGGTTATCCATGATCATATATTCTTATGTGAATATTTATTTTATTTTATCTTTGTCCCTTTAATAATGGTTCACACAAAGCTTATGAATTTACAAAGGCATATCCCCTGGGATTCTCAAACCAAGAGTGCAGAAAGGCCCGCTGTTGTGCACTAGGTTACCCCGGGTCAAGCCCGAAACACCTTGTCAAGGTTTTCACTCCTAGGAACATCTATGCCAGAGCAACCTCTACTTGTTCGTATCCAGATAGGGATTTATTTGTTTGGAACCCACTTACTCAATACTCACCAAAATACCAAGAATATTTCCTACATTTAAACTTTTTCATAGGGTTATTCCTAAAGATTTCATATCCTAATTTTCATAAATAACTAAACCATCATTTGATACCAACTATAACATCCCGCCTTTTTATTACATTAACCTTCATTACATGTTACAAAACTGAGGATCTTTAAGGTTTAGTGTCTTGGAAACCAGGAACTTAATACATAATGACATAAAACATTATTCTTAAACACTTGAAAGGCTTATTATTTGTTCATCACAAGTTAATTAAGGCATATCATAACCTGGGAGCATATATCAAAGGAAAGGGTGATTTGAAGGCCCAGTAAGGGAAGCAAGAGAAAAAATTTACATGTGAACTTGAGATACATCAAAATTCATGAAAAATAACTTTAAGGCATGAGAAAGAGATCATGAGACATATCATTATAAAAATAATGTGTTTCATAACTTGAAGATGTAGCTAAAACATTTAACATAGACAATCATTTCTGTTTCACCAAGGTCCATCCCCAAGGTTTCATTAAAAATTATCAAGGTTATTCACCAAGGTGTCGTAAAAAATGGTTATCTCTAGAGATTAAGTCTTTACCCAATGCATTGGAGCGCTATCAGGGTGCACCCTTAATTTTTCTTTATTATCATGTGAGCCACATATATCATCATCAATAATTTCATAAATAACCCATATAGCATAAAAGAAATGGGTTTCATTTTATTGTCATAACATTTTAAAAAACTTCTTTAAAGACGTGATCTTTATGTCACTTTAAACCCACGGAAAAGGAAAGCGGGTCTCATGTATGTAAATCACAGAATTTAAAATAGAAAATTTTGATATATATGTGAATAAATTTATATAATAAAGAGCTTTGAGTATTCACTTAATAAAAGAATTTGAGATAAAGAGAGAGACATTTTGGGACTAAAATTCTGCAACATAACGGCTATGTTGCAGGGATTTAGAAAACATTTAAAAGAGAGGTTACATGGCTCACCCACTCATAAATGATATATAAAATAGTATAGGGACAGAATATAAAGGATATATAAACATGGTAATGAAATTTGAAGGACATACCATTTGAAATGAAAAACATGGAAGGATGACAAAAATAAGATTTTTCTTATAAAAATTCGGCAACCTAACAGCTTCACTTAAACTTCAAAAAAAATGAATTGATGAGATCAAATAGGGTCTCTCGTCATATGAACATAAAATATTACTATGATAGATATAGATATAATACCCCAACATAATAAAAAGGAACTTGAAAGACTTGACATAAAATAGAACTTGAAAATGAGAAGGGTGAAAGAATCCCTTAAAAATTCGGCTTCCTAACGGCGCCACTTAAACATTCTTAAAATAAATTGATGAGAGAAAGAGGGGGTCTCTCATAATATGAACATAAAAAGGATACTAGTATGAATATAAAATAACATCCCCAACATAGGAACATGGAGCATAAAAGAAATGACATAAAAGAGAGTACCTGAAAAGAAAGAGAGTGGTAGGATCCCTTACCTTAAAACGTAACTCTTAAAACTCGAAGGATGGGACCTTGAGGGTTTGGGGGTACCTTGGTAGGAATCCTTGGGTGTTAAGGAGACCATAACTTCGTTTAGGATGATTTTTTAATGGAAAGGATGAGATAATGGCTTGGTATTTATAGGAGAAGTGAGGGGACAAAGCATTAATGGCCAAGGGACACCTCATTGGTGGTATTGGAAAAACCATGGGCTTGCCCATGGTATTTCACAAGGTGTTAAGACACATGGGACCCCTCATACAATAATTCATCCCCTTTAGTCTACCATCCCTTAAAATATCTCATGAAATCATCATGATGCAGTCATGATGTCATTAAACACACTGAAACCCTAAAACTGTATTTTTACTATTCACTAAAATTTCATTTTTTCCAAAAAATCCCCAAAATTCACCTTAACATAATATCGATGCTCTGAATTCAAAAATGAACACAATTTTATAAAAATAATTTTCTAAATATTTTTAATTTAATTTTTAAATAGAAACAATATTCACCAAAAATTCATTTTTTTCAGAAAAATCCCTAAAAATTATCTCAACATAATATCGATGTTCTGAATTCAAAAATAAATTCCATTTTATAAAAATAATTTTCTAAATATTTTTAATTTAATTTTTAATTAAAAAACACTATTCACCCGAAAAAACTAATACTTGACTAATAATTTATGAAACAGTTATTTACCCATTTTATTGAATCACATCACTTAATCAACTTGCATATATTATATTAATACTTTCTTTAAGTGAGATTACTAATTCATTTGGTCACATTACTAATCCTAAGCGTAAAATCACTAATCATAAATTACTATTAACCCAAAATTAAGTTGATCTTATTAAACTCTAAATTTCTTACTGAACACATTTGCAAAAGACCATTTTTTTTAAAATCATTACACATCATTAATTATTTAAGGTTTACAAAAATATTTTAAAATATCCTTTTTTTCAAATTCATCAATAATATACATTCTACATTTATCCATACATTTGAAAATTTACAAAATTCACCATAAGAAGAAAACACAATTTTATTTATCTCATAAGATTACACAAAGCAGTTACAGTCTCCTTACATGGCCCCTTATAACCCCAATATAGGACCTAAGTGTAAGGTGTGCTAAGGTGAGAGAATATGAGGGCGGCTCAGCCAACATCGCACGAGTAGTAATTTCTTTCAGTTTAAACTTCTCACAAAGGCGATTACGTTCTAGCTTCACACGATGAAGTTCGTCTTGGGTCTGGTCCAGAGCAAAGCTCAGTGGTGCTACCTCCTTCCCAAATTCTGTTAGATGGGCTTCGATTGGCCCGAGACTATTGGATGAGGCCATCGAATCTTCTTTCTATATTAATTAACCAAGATCACTTGTATTTAGAGACAATAATCATAACATTTTGTTTTCAACTGTCATATTTACCAATGGTCATATAACAGTCGAAACCCAACAGTCTCATTTTAATTATACTCATGTTATCAAATGAAACAGTTTTTTTGAGTATAAAAATAAAATAACACAGAAAATTAGGAAACAAGATTTATTTAAAATTTTGGGTCATTAAAACGGAAAACCAGTAGGGAAGTAGGATAGAATTACCTTTTATGTTTCATTACTATATTATATGCAATCTTTTATGTGATGCATGGTGAGAGTTAGGCATGGTGAGGTTGGGAACCTAGTATATCTGTTTGGGTGATGAGTTATTTTCACTATTGTTTACTCTATTTTAGCATTATTTCATTATATTTTTCATGAGTGGATCTGGGGAGAATCTTATTGAGTATATATTCATGATCACCCCATGTATATATAAAAAATTTTAGTTCTATAATATTAGGTCGGATATTGGGAAGCATATTACTAGATCGTGGTTTTTCAGGAGCTATTTGGGCTATGTGGTCCCTTCATCTTTACCTTTTTTGTAATTTTAGTTTTACTTTAGGTTTTTTTGGTACTATAAAAATTACATGTTTGTACCTGGTTCTTTTTTAATATATCTGATTAGGTGTTTATTGGTGTATTTTTTATTTATCTCTTCTAAATTTTCTCTTAGACAGTAATGCCTTTCATTTTATGCTTATTATACCCTCAGTGTCGGTCGCCAACCTGAGGCCTACTAGATGTGAGAATCAAGTAATAACCATCTGAATTCTCTCATTACCAGCCTAGGAGGGGTACTCTTTGGGGGGGAGGGGGTCATGACATAGTGGTATCAAAGTTTCATGGTGAGGGATAGGATGGAGTTTGGAGTTTGGAATAGGTGAGACTACATGGTTTGGAAGGGAATGAGTTTCAGATAAGTTTAGTGAGAGATGTAAACATGGGAGACTAACTGAGACACTATTATTTAGGAACCCCTATGATTTTATGCCTATAATTCTAATTTTATTGATCCTAATAAAATAAATGATGTTGGTTTTATGGTAGATACCTAGGAAAGGATCATGCATCATTCTTCTTTGTGCATTTGTTTGAAATGGGTAGAAATTTGGATAGGAAAAACCTTAAACAAGATAAAAAAATAATTAATTAATTATTGTAAATTATTCCATATTCTAGGTTTAGGATCTCTGGCCATTTTTTTAGGCATTGTTCTAGGTCAACATCTTCAATAGGTTCAGACCAAATATGTTCAGTAAGATGTTCCATAAAATCACCAAAGAGTAGAGGTTAACAACAAATACACTCTAAGAGTTTTAGTACCATAATATGATAATGTATGAGGGATCCATTATATATTCAGTCATAGAATACTGGTTAGATGAGGTTGAGATAGATTTCAGTTTGATCTGTTCTTAGAGGAAACACTGGGTTTTTTCTATGATGATGTTGTGTGGGGCAGTGAGGAACTAGTGGATCTTCTTCCTTGGAGATCATGATGAGTTATAGGTCTCATGGAATATATTTATAGACCATTTACAAGAAAATATTCTTTTTTAGACCATGAAGTCATCCATTCCCTAGGGTCTTATTACCCTTCAATTTGGGATTTCTAGTGTGAGGGAGTTTGGGATCCATTTTAGGACCCCCTATGTTATATAATTCCGTACTATTGTCAAATGAGGAGGATATGGTGAGGAATTTATAGGAGGATTTTCCTCAATATATCCAGGGAAACATAACCCCATTTTTCTTGAAGATTTGTCTCAAGGTGTTAGTGATATAATTTGCTATTGAGAGGATATTTTCCTGAACTGAATCATCAAGATACGGGAGTTATCAATATGCCTTAATAAATAGAGATTTGTCCTGAAGTTCCTAGTTACCAAGATAGAAGAGTTTTTGGTCAACTAAGGGTAGTTCTTATCCCTCATCATCTCATTTATCCATAGGTGGTGGATCTCAAACTTATACCAACGGATCATATATTGGATTTTTTATTAGAGGAAAATTTCATCAGTGGAAAGTTTTCCCAACCTTTCTGAGAAGTCATTGTGCACTAGTAGTTCCTCTTTGGGTTCATTCATTGAGGAAATTTCATCAAATATTGAAGTTATAGAGCGTAGCTATGGAGGTGGTCTATAGTAGGGTCAGAGAGTCCATAGAGCAAGTCATCTTCAACATCATTCTTTTGTATTTCTAGTTCTAGTCAATCTAGATTTCATTCAAGGCACTAATTTTTTGTTCTGTACACGGTTTCATTATTTTTTTATTCAAGAGAAACACACTATTTTATATCACCTGCCCTTGTCCATGCCTAGGGACTTGAGGTAAATAGTCTTCCAAAGCCCTTGGCATTGACTATTACATTTGAAGGTCAAGATAACTTGTATAAAGTATATATAGATGTCAAGCTAGTGTTCGGAAAGGACCATCATTTGGGAGACTTCCATTTTTTAAGAATAAAGTCACATGACATCATCCTTTGTATGTATTGGATTTATTTATTGTAGGATATTTTGTATTACTTCATTAGACAGGTTGTGTTCTATGATATTTATGGAGATCCATTGGTGTTTATTGGTGACTCGGATCCTTAGATATGTTGGGGGTATGTTCCATCATTTCCTTATTTATTGGATGAAATAATTCTATGTTCATCATAGGTTCATCTAATGATGTTTCTTATGGTTGTGAAAGATTACCCCAATGTATTTCTTGAGCAGTTTGTAGTGATACAACCATAATGAGAGATAGAGGTTGGGATGGAGCTATAACCAGGTGTTTCTCCTATCTTTATGTCTCTATATATGATGGTTCCTTTTTATTTTCAAGTTCTACATATACATCTCAATGATATCTTGCAACATTTTTTTGTTTATCTGAGTGTGTCACATTGGGGTGAAACAGTTTTGTTCATGAAGAAAGCATATGAAAGTTTTTGTCCTTGTATCGATTATCATCAATTGAATCAAGTGATAGTGAGGAACTAATATCCTCTTCTATGGATTGATAATTTATCCAATCACCTAAAATGGTAAAGTAAGTTATCAATGATTTACTTTCATTTATCATGTCATTGTATGTGGGTGAAGGATTAGAATATTCTGAAAACTGCTTTTTATTGTCTCTGTTGGAATTATGATTTCGTTGTGATGTCAATCGGTGTGATTAATTCTCTAGATGTGTTCATAAGGTTAATGAAAATGGTCTTAAAATATCTCAAAGATATGTTCATTTTATTTTTCATTGATGGAATCCTTGTATACTTTGCGTCTGAGGAGGATCATTTAAAGCATCAACACACCATTTTGGGAGTTTGTTGTCATAAACAGCTATTTGGGAAGTTTTTAAATTTTGAGTTCTAGTCTCGTGAAGTTTTGTTTTTGGGAATATGGTATCTCATCATGGAGTATCTATAAAACATTAAAATATAGAGTCAGTTGTTTTTGAGGTGGCCCCCAATACTGTTGCAGATGTAAGAAGTTTCCTTGGTCTTGTAGACTATTACAAAAATGATCATAGCCAATTTATCTCAGGTTGTAACTCCTATGATAACCTTGACTAAAGGGGATAATGTGTTCTTGTGTACTAACCAATGTTAGGTATATTTCAATAACCTAAAGGGGAATCTATTCAATACTACATTTCTTTGTTTTCTAGTAGGGGCAGTTCTGATTGAGGTTTTCTTTTATGCTTTGAATCATGGATTAGTTGTGTTTTGATGCAATAGTGATAGGTTCTTTCTTATGGGTTTTATAAGTTATGCCCCCAGGAACATAACTATTCCATCCATGATCTAGAGTTGGAGTAAATTATGCTTACCATGAATTTTTGTGAAATTACATCCTCTAAAGGCATTTTGTGGTTCTTACCGACCATAAGATTCCTAGATGTGTCTTTTCCCAAAGTGAATTAGACTTTCAATAGCATCAGTGGATGGAATTCGTGAATAATTATGACTTTGAGATTTAATATATTCCATGAAAATGAAATTTCTTTAGTTGATGTTCTAATCATGAAGTCACATAGTGATTCCATGTGTGAATCTGGATATTCTTGGAGAGTGATATAAGAACTCTTAGTGATGTATCAGGATATGGTATAGGTTGGAGGTAGAGATTGTTTTTTCCAAATAATAGTGAAATAATATTTAGTGCAGAGGGTATAGGAATCCCTCTTGGGGGATTCATATGTTGATATCTAGAGATATCGGGTAATTTTTGTGATCCCCTGATGGTTGGATTGAGGAATAATTGCATCAGGTGTTATTCCATGGAAGGATTTTCATCCCTTTGGTGATGTGTGATATGGTGATATTAGAGTTCCATAGCTATACATTTTTTTACATATTATAAAGAAAAATATATACCCAGATTTGATATTCTTTTTTTGGTTTTCTAGTTTTAAGTGTTTTGTTTTAGAGTTTATTTCTTAATGTTTAGTCTACCATAAGGTGAATTCTGAGCACCATATTCCCGATAGTTTACTTTAGCCAATAGATGTTCCCCAATGGAAGTTTGGGGACATATTGATGGACTTCATTACTAGTTTACCATGACATCAGGGAGGATATGGTGTTATATGCTCTATATTTGATCATTTTATGAAATCAACTCACTTCATAGAAATAATAGAGTTGAGATTTGGTGAGGTTTTGTTGAGGAAATATTTGTAGAAATGGTGAAACTCCATGGATTACTAAGGATGGTTATATCTGATTGTGATCCTCGTGTAACCTATAGGGTGTGTAGAGGTATCTAGCATGTTTTTTACTTGATATTATTCCTTAGCATTTTTTTCATCCATAGAATGGTGGTCAAACAGATCGGACCATCTATACCCATGAATATATGTTATGTTCTTATGTATTTTATTTTGGAGGTTGGTGGATGAGGAACCTACCATTGGTCAATTCACATAAAAAAAGTAGTTTCCATTCTGGTATGACTTCATATTAATCATTATATGATCGACCTTTATGTTCTCAATTGTACTGTATTGAGTTTGGAGATTCATAAATTCTTATTCTAGAATTAGAGAAAAATATTAGAGAAATGGTTCAAGTGTTATGTGAGAGGATAAAAGCAGTGCAGGATAGTGAGAAATCCTATATTGATCATATGAGGAGACCTTATAAGTTCAATGTTTGAGGTCATGTGTTTCTAAATGGGGCTTCTCATCATGGGAATTGAAGATTTGTTCATGGGGTAATCATTATCCCTAGTTTTTTAGGCCTTTTGAGGTGTTGTCTCATGTTGGATTCATAGTGTATCAGACTGCACTTCCCCCACTAATGATCCAAATACATGATGTGTTTCACATGTCATAGATCCACTATTATCTTTATGATGACTCTCACATCATTTATTGGAATGAGATCGATATTGATGATAATGTGACCTCTAAGGAGTTGCTTGTTCAGATCCAAGACCTTATGGAAAAGGTGATTCATATGTGTGATATTCACATGGTTCATGTCCTTTTATCGCATAGTGTTATGGATAATATTACGTAGGAACATGAGTCACTGATACATGCTTAGTACCCTGACATATTTTATTTTTATCTCTTCTCTTATAACATTGTTCATTTTTTGGATGTTGAAATTTTCTGATTATGAAGTGATTTGCCCTTGTTTTTTGTTATGTCATTACTCTTGTTTGGGAGGTATATCCCTAGGGAGAGTTTTTAAGAGCTAGTTGTTGTTTTTTCATGGTTTTATAACTTTTTCCTTTGATGAGTTGGTTGATCTCCTATGATGGAGAGATCCTTGAGAGGTATCTCTCGAGGTGGTTGTTCAGAGAAACCCTTTCATTTTTTATATAGTTTTGGTTTTGAATTCTCTAGGATAATAATTGTTTAAGGGGTGACTAATTTAAGGGCCTAGATCCATATATCACGACCCTTTGTAGGTTTCTAAATCCAGTGATTCTTAGAAGTGGCTTAGGGGGGTTTGGTGTTGTTTTTTACTAAAAGAAGGATATAGGGAGAACTTACAAAGTAAATATGGGTTTAAGTTGTAATTGTGGTTTATAGTGTAAGTTTTTTGTGTCTTGTATTATAAATCTTGTGGAAGTTGCATAATAAACTTATTATTTATGATATAAATCAACTATGATTAAAAATGATTTACATGATTATTTTTCATGGAAACTTAAAATCCTACACATTAGGACATAAATGGATGATTTAAATTGTAAATTTCATATGGGAATTGTGGTTTATAACTTAAAGTTGCCACACCTCTCCTCAACCCAACATCCTTTTCTCCCAAACCTCTGAGTGTCTAACAGCATCTTCTCCAGAAAATTAGTATCCCTTTTAATAGGGATCAATCCCTTATTTTTATCTGAAATCTATATCTAACCAAGGTATGTTCTACCCTTTCTCTCATGGTTATTCAAAATGGATCCTCCCACTTCTTCTTTCTATGTGATGGTTGTTTTTCTCCATTATTTTAATTGTGTTTTCTTGTTTGTTTGTTGGTGTGGTTATTTCATAATTTCCTTTAAGGGTTGAAACTCTTGTAGGAGGGGTGATCCAGATCTATGACATTGGTTCATTATCATGTGAATAACATTGACACCTTTAAGGTAGGGAATTTATTTTTTGTCCTATTTTTTTACATGAAATCATAAACTTATCATGGTTTATTCCGTTGGATGGGAATGGAGTTAAAATAATAATATTGGATCAGATTAATGAAGAATTGGATAGTTATCAAATTTCAATGTTGTTTCTTTATATAGTGTTAATTATTTTCCACTTTTTCTATAGATTGTGTGTTATATATACTATGTTTTTTCATGTTTTATTATTCTATTGATTATAATTTTGTTATTGATGGAAAATGGTAAAGTATATAAATCCATAATTAATTTATTAATTTTATTATAAAAGTAAAGAAGAGTCATATTTGTAATATGGTGTTTTAATATGATGCTAATTCAAATTGATGAGATGTTCAGGTTAAATTAAATGTGATCTTCTATGTGTTAATATATGTGATAAATAATGTGTAGCATGATAAAATTGATTATTATAAAAATAAAATTCATGTTAAATGATAATGATTCACCTTTATGTTTTATGAAACTAGTTTTAAGGAATGAGAGCATGTTTAATAGTTTGATAGCTTGTAATAGTTGATGCTTTAGGATTCCTATAGTTGGAACCTATGAATAATGGATCAGTTAATTAAATATGGAATAAAAAATGGTTTTCTGATAAAGATAATTGATGGGGACTAAGTTTTCCACCTTCTTTTGAAGGCCTAAGTGACTTGAGTTTAAACTCATGGGATCTTGGTTGCATATGAAGGATAAATTCCTTATTTTGAGTGCCCATTTACATGTTTGAATATGTTTTTTCATTCTTATTTTTTTATTTGATCTGGATGTGATATTAGGATGTGATATAATCCTAGTATGGTTAAACCTTGTATGAATGATGTGATATGGGGTGAGGTGGCTCGGATGATGTGGTAGCACTTGACACCTGTGATGGAGAAATGCATCGAGATATGCATGATGGTGTCAAGGATCGCCCCAGAGATGATAGAATGGGTTGAATATGGGCTTACCCATCGATGTGATAAAGTAGGATGATTAATTGATATGAATCTATTTAATGGTTGATGGTCGTTTTTCTTGTTTATCTATATTACTTTCCCACTACTTGAGGCATCTGGATGTTCTTGGTTTCATCTCTTTATAGTAGCCTTGGATGCATTCCTGGATTAACTATATTATTAACTAATGATAATAATGAATAATAAATGACTTAAACCATGGGGTTGGTGTTATTGGAATGTAAATGATATGATACTCTTGAGAAACTGTGGACTCGGTTTGGATTATTCCTTGTGGGAATGGGTTTGGATTTGATGGATAATAATGTTTAATGTGAATAACATTGATGATTAATTAATGTATAATGAATTAATTAATGAAAAGAAATAATTTATTAATGTATCAATTAAATTATTATGTTCTTATAGGATATCTAGTTCCTAGTTGCGGAAGATAGGTCACTAAGTGATGACATGAGAATTTGATCTTAGGACTAAGTTATACCCTTAGTGTGGTTTTGAGCTATATTATTTTTTTTTTCTTATTACATACGCTACCGCTCCCTTATCGGTTATGGAGAATGATACCTAGTGGACTCTTGGAGGTTTTTTTCCCCAACATCTGGGTGGGATGATGGATAATTGACTACCCCCCTTATGGCCCCACTATCTTCTCTTCGTAGAATTATGTTCTATTATACACAATTGTTAGTTTACCCATATATTTATGTATTGGGATATTATTTTACACACATGTATCTCTGGATATAGTATCAAAATGGTTATTATAGGTATGATGTATATTGGTTGTGATGGCTTGAGGTACCTTACTCAGTGTATGGGATATGAGGATTGAGGTATAATACGAGACATATGATACATGTCATACGGGCTATGGTGGATCCTGGAAACAACCTAGTTACTATATGGATATGTGAGATCGGATGATTTTATTATGTGGTGTACATTGTGAATGTTTTTATACTTGTCCCAAGTGTCTACGGGGTGGATTGTTTTGGTGAGAGATGTATGAGTACAATGGACATTATGGTAGACCAACAAACAAGTGGGGAAGCATTTGAAGGGTACCATTGAGGTTTTATTACTATATTATATTCTCTCTTATATGAAATAATTGGGGTGATTTATCCATGGTGAGGCTAGTAACTTAACATAAATGTTTGGATGATGAGTAATTTTCATTATTTTTCACTATATTTTAGATTTCTTTCTTTATATTTTACATGAAAGGATATATGGAGGATCTTACTGAATATATTTTTATTCTCACACCATGTATATATAATTGTTCCCATGTCCTTATAAGTATGTTGGAGATTGGTCTGGATATTACTAGATCTTGGTTTTGTAGGAGCTGTTTGGGCTTAATGGTCATTTTTTCCTTAATTTTTTGGTACTTGTGGTCTTCCTTTCAGTTGTTTTAGTACTATATGACATTGCATGTTTCCACTTGGGTTTTATTTTATATATATGAGTAGGTTTTTATTGGTGTATCTATATTATATCTCTCTTCTGCAAGTTCTCTTAGAGGTTAATTCCTCCCATTGTATTCTTATTATACCCTTGGCACTAGTCCCGAAATCGGGGCCTACTAGAAGTGGGAATCATATAGTCACCATCTCCCTTCTCTCATATGTGGCCTGGGTGGGTTAATCATTGGGGGATCAAGTCAATAAACTTATAAATTGATTTTTATAAAGGAAAAAACTTATATATCATTGAAAATATTTATATATTGATTAAATTTCTTACATATTAGGATTTCTCAATATTAACCTTAGTGTTGATAAAATTGTCTATATTAGTGATAATATAAACCTGTCAGTTTTTATATGGGTTATCCTTATCATTGATAAAGTGGGGTTTTATTAGTACTAATAGTTTAATTGATAATATAGGACTTTATCAGCACTTATGATTTTGGATTTGATTAAACCCATTTTTATTAACGCTTTTTAGTAAGTACTGATAAAGCCCAATCATATTTATAAATGATACCTAACTACAACACTGGTCAGACTATTTTTTCAAGTTATTATGAAATATGAACTCTATCTCATTCCCCTATCATAATTTTTTGTATTATTCCACTTTTAAAATCAAAGAGATAAAATTTATCCGTATTATGTTGATAATGATTTATTGGATGGACCATCATATAGAATGATTTCATAGTCTAGAGCACCCCCCCTCTCGAGTCATAGAGTGTTTTTTTGGGGTATTTTTTGGTGATTTTATTTTTCAAGTATTTCATTAAAATATTCATGAAGTGCTTTAGATATTAAATTATAATTGAAATGTAATTTTTTTGTGTTTGGGTAGAGTTGTTTCAAATGAAATTTTTTTTAAAAAAAATATCAAGAAAATTCCCATGGTTTCTTTGGGAAGGTTTTAAAATAAAAGTTGGTTTTGAGTTTATTGTATTTATGTATTTGAAGAAGAATGGTTTTTTAATTAATAAATTTATGTTTCATTTTGGTTTACTTTTAAAGGGAATAATTTTTTTAATTCATGGTGTTATACTAAAATTGTTATTAATATTTAATAAGTTTTGATGAGAGGAAGTGTCACACCCATTATGTATTCTTTATATAGAAAGATTTTAATTTATTAATTTTTATACATTATATTTTCCTTATAAAATTTGAAAATTTCGAATGATTATGGACACTATACAATGGCCACATGGTCTACCAAACCATGTGTCCAAACCTTTCAAAACCCATAGTTTGTATCAGTGAGATTAACATGGTTTTTATAATAATGTGGACTATCCATGTGGTTTTAATGCTATTTTTCTGGTTGGAACATTTTTTTGGAAATTTTTGTTTCCAAGTCCTACAGCTCATCTAGATTTTTAAAAAATTTAAAGTACCTAAACTACCCCTACTCAAAATAAACTTTCCTAGCTTCTTATTATCTATGTCACTTGAACCCTATCTCTATGCTCTCTCCCAAATACACTCTCCCCCTTTCCTAGGTCTTGATTTTAGTGTGTTTTTCTTCAATTTTCTCTAACAAAACATCATGTAGGTGCCATTTATCCCCATATATGGGTTTATTATCCCTTCATTCATAGTTTCCTATCTAACCTGAATCCAAAAAGCTTATGGTTTCTTTTGATTCAAATTTCTAAAATGGGTTTTGATTTTTATGTTTTGTTATTACCTACAGGGATACCATTTTCTCTTACTAAGTGGGTTCAAATTATTTATCAAATATTTAATGGGGTTAAGGTAGGTGTTTTTTTCCTTTGATAATTGAACTCTTTATGATTAACTTTTAATTTAAATCTCTAAAATTATATAAATGGTGTTATATGGTTTTTTAGGACTGTTTTATATATATTAAGATGTTTTTGATCATTTCCATCATTTTAAATGCATAAAGTGGTTCAAAAGTATGTGGAAAATGATTTAAATAATGCATATGAACTATTTGATAAAACGTATTATTAAATAATGATTTTTTTGTTTTGATTAAAATGTGTAGGAAACCTAGGGGCTTGGTTAAGAAAAAGAGAATGGGTGCATATACCTTATCACTAGTTATTTATGTTATCCTATCTAGTTATGTATGGTCAAATACATCCACAATATCCATTGAAGTCATTTTATGCACATTCCACATCTTGTGGGAATTTCCCTAAATAGTAAAATAATTTAGCCTGATGAGCCTAACCTTTGTGGTCCCAAATTGTATCCCCATGTTGTATGTTATTAAGGTGTTTTTAATAGTTCATTAGTATTATTTGATAAAATAAATATATAGTGCAGATTGTTTATTAAAAAAATTTTAATGGTTAATTTATTGTATTTATTTCTCCAACTAGTATTTTTTGATTTTATAACAAAGTTTGTATATGGAAAAATTGATGAGATCCTACTATGACTGATTTTATCACACCCTACATACCCAAATGGGTGTATGAACACCTTGTTTCATTAAACATAGGAAAAGGAAAGTTTCCTCTTGGAGGTGGTGTTTTATCATGTTAGAATCACTCAGTTTTGTGTAGGTGACATGTTGGGATGATACCTCGTGTGACATAGAGATGGGTAACATTTTATTGTGGTTATTTTTTAAGTTGAGGTTTTTTTATACTGATTATGTATCACCTTTTCATCTTCCTATCCCATATCTCTTATTTTTTTATTAATGTATATACCATTATATTTTATTTAATGTTGGTATGTTTTTATTTTTTTTATAGTGAATTTTATTGATGATACATGTTAATCTGCTCATAATTTTCCAATTTATTTAGAGTGTGACACTCTAATTTATGGAATTCTCATATCGGGTTCTTGGTTAGGACCCTTTTAGTTAAACTATTATTTTAGTGAAACCATTCTCAAAGGAATATTCCTTAATATACAAGCACTATTTTCCAACCTATGTGGATTGGGAACACTCTTCAAACCTTTTTATAGTCCGTCTTGGGTGCTTGGGTAGGAGAAAACCAAATTTGGTTCTTAAAAAATTATTATACCCTTAGATTTGGTTTATGATATTTTGGATGTCTTGGGTGACAAGAGATTTGATACTTGGGAGTTGAGTGGTGGGTTGTGAGGGTGTTTCAAGAAAAAACTCACTGTAATAATCCATAAGATTCCATAAGATGTCATAAAATATGTTTTGTAAGGTTTATTTCAATTTGATTTTGAATTTAATGGATTATTAGGCTGAAAAGTGAAAATTAAGAAGAAATTTTGAGGAAAAACAGTTTAGTTGAATAAGTTACAAGCCATGTGGTAACCCTATGACCCATACTGGTTGGTGAGCCCTGCACATGTGGCACATGGTTTGAAAAACTGTGTGGTTAAACCATGAAAAGTGGGAATTATGGGTATTTATAATTTTTAAAACTTTTCAATGATATATTATGATTCATTTTATTGTTAGTGATTGTTTTTCATTTCAATTAGTTTCAATTACACATTTTATGGTTGTTTAATATCTTTTTATTTGATTTCATGTGGTGACATGCATCCATGGATACCCTTAGTGATTTCTCCATAGGGAACCATGAATAACTTTCCATGTTTAAATCTCTCTTTTGATTATAATTTGATTAAGTTAGTTGTATAAATGGATCAATCCATGTATCATCAAACACTTATTGGTCTGGCCCAACTTCAAGAGATTTACCGAGGTCCAATCCATGATAGGGATTGAGGCCAAGAGTTTTTTTCCACCAACCTTTATCCTTTTGTGTCAATAATAACCCTTATAATTCTGAGGACTAGTTGGAAAATATTCATAGTATATTTCAATTCCTAAAGACTCTAGAAGTTGTTAAAGTGAGATGAACAACATTCATACTCAAGTTCCCTAGTCAAAAATAGTTTAAATTGGGGGTCCTAATCAACCTACATGAAAATTATCAATGAAAGTGCTTAAAGTTAATGTTCACTCGGTTGTTCTACCCAAAAAATTGCTCCTGAAAAGTCTCATGATTTTCTATTCTTATAAAAGGATAATCTGGATATTAGGGAATATGTTAATTTGTTTAAAGAGATGGTTCATTTTTCTCTAGAGATATGAATAATGATTAATTGAAGGCTCAATAGTTTGAAACATGCCACTAACCAAACAAATTTCCCACGATTTCATATTTAAGTTAGTGTGAGTTCCCTTTTTGAGTGAAAAAAAAACTGGATGAATCCATGAGTGGTAATAGGGGTGGATCATTACCTTTTCACCTACTATGTTTTTTTATCCCTATGGAAAGAAAATTTCATATTTTCTAATAATGAAGAAAGATTATACATATAAACCCCTCTTTCCTGGAGGCCCCTAAGTCCTGAAACATATATATGTGTAAGGGACATAGATATGTATATTTCAAGCTTACATTTTATGGTACTTTAGTACATTTTTTTTTTGTAATTTAATTGATCAATATTAAAAATTATTGGAATTTTTAACTTATATTGTGATTTTTTTTAGTGAAACATTAAATATTTGAAAAAGGATAAAAAAATAGATGAATTTTGGACACCAAATACACTTAAGGCCATGATTGGAACCATCATGTAATGACACCATAAAACTATAAAAGTATTCCGATGACATTGGATACATATGGGATGTTTCTGGGGTTGAAAATGAATAATATAAGATAAAAAGAGATCCCGAAGCTAGAAATTGGAGATTCACATTGTGAAAACATTACACATCAGGATAACATTACACATCATAAAAATATTACACATTGTAAAAATATTACAGGTTGTGAAAACATTACACGTCATGAAAACATTGTAGGGAATGAAAGTAATTCAAGTAGTGAAGTCGGATATGAGTTCATAGAATTTTTTATAAAATTTGATATGTGTTATGGTTTTCTAAGCCACCAAAACTCCAAAACTAAAAGATCATTGGGTATGTAAGTGATCTTATATTTTAGTTTTATGCCATATGTTTTTTAATGGTTGATATTGGGTCATGTTTATTGTAACACCCAGAGATTTTATGAAAAATATTATTTTAATTTCATTAATGTATTGTGTTGTATTCTACACCAGGATTACCTTGCGCTATACGCAACACCGTATTAGCTTGCAGTATACGCAACACTATTCTTGGATCATGTTACACACAATTTTGATAATAGTTATTCTATGAAACATTGAGTATATATATATATATATATTCAATGTATAAATGAAATATGGTTGGATTCTGTTATATGAAACAACGAAGGATTCTTGCGCAACACGCAACCCTGACTTGGCTTGCATTACACGCAATCGCGACCTTCCTCGATAGTGTGTGTTGTATGCAACACTAGGTTTTACTAAACAACGATATATTATTATAATATTGTTATGAACTAGCCGTTATGAATAGTGTTAACTAAAATTTTAATTTTATAACATTATTATTCATCTTACACATTTCTATAACATGGTATATGAACAAAATAAATTTTTCGGGTAAAATAAGTATTTTTCAAAAAATGTTGTTTTGCGGCCTTTTGATGGTGGACCCACCTTAAATCTAGTTTTTGACATGTTTATATGTTCAATTTGACAAAATAAAATTCTTCTTTTGAATCAGGATATAAAAATTTACATTAGATAAATTTTTGATATTTTTCCGATAACTTTCATATTTTAGTGAACAGTAAAAACACACTATTTTAATTAAAAACAACTTTTTTCATCATAATATCTTATGTGGTTAAATTATAATATTGAATGGTTTTAAAGTATAAATAGAATATATTTTTACCATTTAATATAATGTATGAATTCTTAAGTTAAATCAATTCAATCTTTTGCAATGTTTTAAAGAAAAACCCATTTTCTTTCATCAACGGGATTAATTTTAATTTAATTTCTGCAACTTTTGTGTATTGAATTTGGAAAAATGGATTCCATATTTGGAATCAGTGGATCCAAATTATGTTAATAAGATACTTTTTATTTTTGGGAATTATGAATAGTAACTATGGTAAATAAAATTTACCATAGTTAAAGATAAATCGGGTAATTAAGGGTAAATATAATATTTTAAAATTACCCTAACAAATGTAAAAATCCTATTGGATGACTAAACTTTGACCCATATCACCTAAGGGTCGGATTAGATTCATTTAATTAAATTTTGTCAATGAAAATAATTTAATTATTATTAAAACCAAAGAATGTGACAACATGTCACTTTCTTAAATATTATAAGTATAATAATTTTAATCTAGTGATAAACTTCATGAAACTTCGAACATTAATAGTCTCCATAAATATAATACAATTATCTACATAATATGAATTTATTTATAATTTTTAGGGATTAAATAATTGTCATTTATTATGACACAAATATGATGCAGTAATTGTCTTATTAATGAAATATTGACATAATTGATGTTATAAACGCACAAATAAATTTAATTTGAGACTTTTTATGACATACATTAATTTTCTAGGTTAATATGACATGTTATTGTTGATATAAGTAACTTTTTTAGAACTTATCATTCTGTTATGAATTTCATAAAAATCATGTACCAAATAGTGTCAAAATTGACATAAATTAGTTTTTAAAACAAATATTATATTATTAATTGTTATTTTATTCCTAAAAAACTAAGGCTTGGCCAAATGACTTAGATAAGGTTATATATATTAATAATAAACAACTTGGGGTTCGTTTGGCTTGATATACTAATTTTATTAACCATATAGTGTAAGAAAACAAAAATACACGGTAAAAGTTAAATTATTTAACTTAGAGTTAAATCTAATTGATAAGGTTAAAATAATAACATAAACTTGTCTAAATCCTATTGGATGAGATTATTTCGACCCATCCCCACTTTAGCTTCTAAATAAGACCCTTTTTAACCATTATAAACCGAATTTGACCTTAATATAAAATAATATTTGGAGATTTTCCTAAGGTGCCCCTCTCCTCCCTTATAAAAGGGAACCTCCTCCCTCTCCTCCTCACACCAATTTGAGCATTCAATCTCGTCCAAAACCTGAAAAAATCTATTCTCAAATTCCCTATTATCATCCTAGAGGTCTTGTTCTTCTTCAAAGACCATCCTTAGTTCTTTAAGTGGAGGTTAAGTGAAGGCGCGTCAAAAAGAGGTAATATCCATTACCGATCTTTTTCAATTTCTTTCTTATTCAACTTCTTCTTCTTTAGTTGTTTCATGATAAAGTAATAACATCAGTATTTATTATATACTGATATGTTATTATAAATATGAAACAACTCTAATTAACCTTCTATCCATCCTATGGAAAAAAGAAATCACCGCGCGTGCGTACGTACGGAATACCGTCTCCACGCCGTGGTGTAATCTATTTTCCGCCACCACCTTAATTGGATGGGTATAATGGTGTAATGAGTAACTATATATGATTATTATAAAGTGATATTGATACTTAAATAGTATACATACACTTCAACACAAATTCACGATCATGAGAACGATATCATCGCTCGTGCGTACGTACGGACTACCGTCTCCACGACGCGATGAGATTCATTCTCCATGTTAACCATTTAAGAATGATTATAAAGTATATAAAATCAATAATAATGAAATATATGACATTATAAATCTACTGGATTTATGTATATATGTATGTCATCTACTTACTTCCATTCGAGACAATAAGGAAAGGAAAACAGCGTTCATGTGTACGTACGGACTACCGTCTCCATGAACGGTGTGTTTCATTTCATTTATCTATCTATTATATATATATATATACTGAATATATATGATATATAAATCATGTTTTATATTCTGGAAGTAATTAAATCATGATATAAGTAATAATAATGTCAAGAACAACAAGTCCAAACACCTACGATAAATGAAACGATTTTACCCAAAACGCTTCTTTAACATGGAATTTACAAAAGAACGGGTAATATTAAGTCGTAAGTGAACCATATATGATATCATAACAATGAATATGATTCTTTAATAATTTAATGACATTATTTAAATCATTATACAGGAGGTTAGGACACTTACGAAGCAAATCGGACTTAAGGTAAGGGAAATATCACATTCTCATTTTTATCCGAGATTGTTTATACTTTGAAATTTACTGGGGTGTATTTTATCATCCACATCCATGTTTCCTCAATATGTAATATTATTTACATCCACCTAAAATTGTTTAAATCCAATTTTACCCTTCGGTGAGTTTTTAGCAAAAGATATGAAAGGAATATTTTGTCGTTTTTCGTATGAGGTACTTTTTGACTTTTCCGACAAAAGTACGAGAAGAATGTTTTTTTAACTTATACGGCATGAATGGATTTTTAAAACATTATTTACAAGAATCTTACTTTACAAGTTTTCAAGTTTATTTTTAATCAACTTCTTTTAGTTTAAAATTTTATGACATGTTAAGAAAGGAAAATGTTTTTGAAGTAGAAAGGATATTTTCCTCAAGAATGGAGTTCAAGTGTTTTATCAAAATTATTTTCCATATAAGATAATATAGGGTTATGTTTCTATCCCTATTATTACATTGATTTGATTATGTTGTGATGGAATTATTTTTATGAAATCCTTTATCTTATATGAATTGTTTTATGATGTCATGTTGTTTAAGAATCTCATTTTTATTACATGGGTTATGCTATGATGTATGGTTTATGATTTTGTGGCACACATAAGAATGGTATCATTATGAGATGGGTGGGACCTATATCTCCCTCCAATGCATTGGGTAAAGATTTTATATCTCATGAGATAGACATGGCTGGAACGGTAGGTTATACCGGTTCAGTGAAACAGGACTGAAACGAGGGTGACTCGGTTCAGAAATGGACTTTGTCCACTAAGATAGTCTTGGCAATGAGTCTTGACTAATAAGATATGATTCTCTATGATTATGTGTGTATGCCACAAAGTTTCATGTTTTAAGTTATGATTATTGGGATTACATTTCACTACTATGATTTATCCCATGTTATGAAATTGTGATCTCTTTTGCAGGTTAAGATTTCCAAAAGTTATGTTCTTATGAATATGATGTGATTGATATTTCTTTTGTTTACCCTTACTGAGCATTTGATCTCACCCTTTTATGTTTTCTTTTCCCCAGGATATAAAGAAATTTTTTAGGGTAAAAATAAAGGAAGATCTTTATGGGAGATATTGAAGATATTTCACCACGATTAGAAGATTATATTCTGAGTTTCCAAAGACACTAAACTATTACGGTCCTTGTGTGTGTGTTTTTGTAATGTACTAATTATTCCGCAAAAGTAATGTAATGTCCATGTACGTTAAGCTTCGAGTCTCTACAGTTGGTATCAGAGGAAAGGTTAAGTCAACCTTTGGAAACTAGGATGCGAAAACGTTAGTGAGATCCCTAGAGATATTTCTATGGTATGTCTAGGGATGTCTCTAAGGTTAAGTATACGTATAGGTTATAGTCCTAGAATTGCACTAACAATCTTAGAATTTAACCTAAGATGTTAGATATTGAGGGTACTTCCCCTTTACTATGTTGTTTTCTCTAGCATGATTTTTGCCTCTCACAAGATTCTTTTTGTGTTTTAGTTAATGGAGGGAACCAGAAGGAATTCGGTTATCATTGAATCCAATGGACAAATTGGTGACTATGAGCAACAAAATTGTGTAATTCCTAGAGAGAACGATATTGAGATTATGCCGAATCAGTCATCGCGATATATGATTAACAAGGTGAAATTTAGTGGTATGCCTAATTCATCAAAGAAGAGGAAGATAAACTATTATGCGTGTTCGCATGTTGAGGAGCATAAAGAAAGGAAGATTGAGATTTCTAAAGAAGGGAAGAAGAACCTTAAGGAATACCTCAAATGGAGGGACCGATGTTATCTGTGTGGAGAAAAGGGTCATAGATTGACAGACTGTTATGGAGTTCAATGTCTTATTTGTGGAGAACATGGGCATTACCCAAATCAATGCCCTGACCTAAAAATTTACTTCTAAATCAAGGAAGGACTTATTCTAGGACAATCATTGAAGTGGATGGACTGAAGTGTTTATGTATTGGTATTCAAGAATAATGTTGTTGAGGTACTTTTATGGTGTATTGAAATATTTATGTATTGGTCTATTGTGGTTTTCAATAATTTTAAGGTACCGGTAACCATGAAAAGTGATTCAAATATTTTGGAAAGTAGATGATATGCGCATAATTAAGGGATAAGGAGAAAATGAAATGTTTGAAAGTATTCATGAGCTCATGATTGATATAAGGACTATGTGATATCATGGTTTGAGTATATAGAATTTTGAGGATTTTGGTATGTGGAAAGAGTTATCTTTTGTCAGCACTCATGTTTTCGCTAAGATTCAATGGGTATTCATTTTTCAAGAGATTACATGATTATGGTATTCACATGACTGGAATGTGACGAACAAGATATATGAGGGATAAATGATGGCATTCACGTGATCATTTTCTCTATACTATGAGCTTGGACCGAAGTATTTTAGATAAGCATAAAAATTGGAATGGATTATTTTGGACATAAGTTAGTATTGTTTAAGGATAAAACTTTTTTTGATATTGTTGATGGGATGTTATAATAATGTAGTTTTAAAAAAAGGACAACCTGCAGGATGTGCGACAACCCATCGCGTCGGCCAAGGCTGTGGGAATCGAACCCACAACTAAAATGCGACGAGCCTTTATCGCATACCACTGGCCTATAGAAAGTCCCTGGTTAGTAGAAACTAGTTTTATTTTATTAAGCGGTATGATATATGAAGTATAAGTTCATTTTTGGAATCGTATATGATTAACCTCACCAAAGATGGACTTATGTATATTTGATAACTTTTGCTAAACTTTTGTTTGAAACAGATGGAATGACCCATCATTCTATCACATTATCTGTTAACACTTCACGAATAACAAATTCAACTTCATTTCTTTAGGAGATGAAGTGGAAATTGTTCAAAGCATGAACAGTAGTGAGATTGTACCAAAATCAAGTAAGTATTTCTTCTAATTCAAATTTTTCAACTTTAGGGAAATGATATTGAAAACCAAAAATGTTGTCCTAGTGATATTATATCTGATGAATCAGATGGTACCCTAGATCATCACAAATTTATGGCTTTGCGATTGTTAGCTTTAATAGCCATGTTCTCTACCACTCTCCATCAGAACTTGATGGTTAGATTTTTATTCCATATCCATATTTTCACCTATGTTCTCCTACGTGGAAACCTAGTGATGAGTTAATTTGGATAACCGTTACATTTCATTCTTTAGTTTTTAAAGCCATGTTTTGGTATTCCTTTTTACGATGTGGGTTTCTATTAAACAAACTTTCGAGTAGGAAACCATTTATAACCCCGACGAATTTCGAGGGCGAAATTCATTTTAAGGGGGGTAGAATGTAACACCCCGAGATTTTATGAAAAATATTCTTTCAATTTCATTAATGTCTTGTGTTGTATTCTACACCAGGATTACCTTGCGCTATACGCAACACCGTATTATCTTGCAGTATACGCAACACTATTCTTGGATCGTGTTACACACAATTTTGATAATAGTTATTCTATGCAACATTGAGTATATATATATATATATATATATATTCAATGTATAAATGAAATATGGTTGGATTCTGTTATACAAAACAACGAAGGATTCTTGCACAACACGCAACCCTGACTTGGCTTGCATTACACGCAATCGTGACCTTCCTCGATAGTGTGTGTTGTACGCAATACTGGGTTTTACTAAACAACAATATATTATTATAATATTGTTATGAACTAGCCGTTATGAATAGTTTTAACTAAATTTTTAATTTTATAACATTATTATTCATCTTACACATTTCTAGTACATGGTATAAGAACAAAATAAATTTTTCGGGTAAAATAAGTATTTTTCAAAAAATGCAGTTTTGTCACCTTTTGATGGTGCACCCACCTTAAATATAGTTTTTGACATGTTTATATGTTCAATTTTACAAAATAAAATTCTTCTTTTGAATCAGGATATAAAAATTTACATTAGATAAAGTTTTGATATTTTTCCGATAACTTTCATATTTTAGTGAATAGTAAAAACACGCTATATTTTAATTAAAAACAACTTTTTTCATCGTAATATCTTATGTGGTTAAATTATAATATTTAATGGTTTTAAAGTATAAATAGAATATATTTTTACTATTTAATATAATGTATGAATTCTTAGGTTAAATCAATTCAATCTTTTGCAATGTTTTAAAGAAAAACCTGTTTTCTTTCGTCAACGGGATTAATTTTAATTTAATTTCTGAAACTTTTGTGTATTGAATTTGGAAAAATGGATTCCATATTTGGAATCAGTGGATCCAAATTATGTTAATAAGCTACTTTTTAATTTTGGGAATTATGAATAGTAACTGCGGTAAATTTTATTTACCATAGTTAAAGGTAAATCGGGTAATTAAGGGTAAATATAATATTTTAAAATTACCCTAACAAATGTAAAAATCCTATTGTATGACTAAAAGTCGACCCATATCACCTAAGGGTCGGATTATATTCATTTAATTAAATTTTTTCAATGAAAATAATTTAATTATTATTAAAACCAAAGAATGTGACAACATGTCACTTTCTTAAATCTTATAAGTATAATAATTTTAATCTAGTGATAAACTTCATAAAACTTCAAACATGAATAGTCTCCAAAAATCTAATACAATTATCTACATCATAGGAATTTATTTTAAATTTTTAAGGATTAAATAAATATCATTTATTATGACACAAAGATGATGGAGTAATTATCTTATTAATGAAATATTGACATAATTGATGTTATAAATGCCCAAATAAATTTAATTTTAGACATTTTATGACATAAATTAATTTTATAGGTTAATATTACATGTTATTGTTGATATAAGTAACGTTTTTAGAACTTATCATTCTGTTATGAATTTCATAAAAATCATGTACCAAATAGTGTCAAAATTGACATAAATTAGTTTTTAAAACAGATATTATATTATTAATTGTTATTTTATTCCCAAAAAACTAAGTCTTGGCCAAATGACTTAGATAAGGTTATATATATTAATAATAAACAACTTGGGGTTCGTTTGGCTTGATATAGTAAGTTTATTAACCATATAGTGTAAGAAAACAAAAAGACACGGTAAAAGTTAAATTATTTAACTTAGAGTTAAATATAATTGATAAGGTTAAAATAATAACATAAACTTGTTTAAATTCTGTTGGATGAGAGGATTTAGACCCATACCCACTTTATCTTCGAAATAAGACCCTTTTGAACCATTATAAATTGAATTTGACCTTAATATAAAATAATATTTTGAGATTTTCCTAAGGTGCCCCTCTCCTCCCTTATAAAAGGGAACCTCCTCCCTCTCCTCCTCACACCAATTTGAGCATTCAAGCTCGGCCAAACCCTGAAAAAATCTATTCTCAACTTCCCTATTATCATACTAGAGGTCTTGGTCTTATTCAAAGACCATCCTTAGTTCTTTAAGTGGAGGTTAAGTGAAGGCGCGTCAAAAAGAGGTAATATCCATTACCGATCTTTTTCAATTTCTTTCTTCTTCAACTTCATCTTCTTTAGTTGTTTAATGATAAAGTAATAACATCATTATTTCTTAAATACTGATATGTTATTATAAATATGAAACAAATCTAATTAACCTTCTATCCATCCTACGGAAAAAGGAAATCACCGCGCGTGCGTACGTACAGAATACCGTCTCCACGCCGTGGTGTAATCTATTTTCCGCCACCACCTTAATTGGATGGGTATAATGGTGTAATGAGTAACTATATATAATTATTATAAATTTATATTGATACTGAAATAGTATACATACACTTCCACACAAGTTCACGATCATGAGAACTATATCATCGCTCGTGCGTACGTACGGACTACCGTCTCCACGACGCGATGAGATTCATTCTCCATGTTAACCATTTAAGAATGATTATAAAGTATATATAAGAAATAATAATTAAATATATGACATTATAAATATACTGGATTTATTTATATATGTATGTCATCTACTTACTTCCATTCGAGACAATAAGGAAAGGAAAATAGCGTTCATGCGTACGTACGGACTACCGTCTCCATGAACGGTGTGTTTCATTTCATTTATCTATCTATTATATATATATATATATATATATATATACTGAATATACATGATATATAAATCATTTTTTATATTCTGGAAGTAAGTAAATCATGATATAAGTAATAATAATGTCAAGAACAACAAGTCCAAACACCTACGATAAATGAAACGATTTTACCCAAAACGCTTCTTTAACATGGAATTTACAAAAGAATGGGTAATATGAAGTCATAAGTGAACCATATATGATATCATAACAATGAATATGATTTTTTAATAAGTTAATGACATTATTTAAATCATTATACAGGAGTTTAGGACACATACAAAGCAAATCGGACTTAAGGTAAGGGAAATATCACAATCTCATTTTTATCCGAGATTGTTTATACTTTGAAATTTACTGGGGTGTACTTTATCATCCACATCCATGTTTCCTCAATATGTAATATTATTTACATCCACCTACAATTGTTTAAATCCAATTTTACCCTTCGGTGAGTTTTTTGCAAAAGATATGAAAGGAATCTTTTGTCGTTTTTCGTACGAGGTACTTTTTGACTTTTCCGACAAAGGTACGAGAAGAATGTTTTTTTTAACTTATACGGAATGAATGGATTTTTAAAACATTATTTCCAGAATCTTACTTTACAAGTTTTCAAGTTTATTTTTAATCAACTTCTTTTAGTTTAAAATTTTATGACATGTTAAGAAAGGAAAATGTTTTTGAAGTATAAAGGATATTTTCCTCAAGAATGGAGTTCAAGTGTTTTATCAAAATTATTTTCCATCTAAGATAATATAGGGTTCTATTTATATCCCTATTATTACATTGATTTGATTATGTTGTGATGAAATTATTTTTATGAAATCCTTTATCTTATATGAATTGTTTTATGATGTCATGTTGTTTAAGAATCCCATTTTTATTACATGGGTTATGCTATGATGTATGGTTTATGATTTTGTGGCACACATAAGAATGGTATAATTATGAGATGGGTGGGACCTATATCTCCCTCCAATGCATTGGGTAAAGATTTTATATCTCATTAGATATACATGGCTGGAACGGTAGGTTATACCGGTTCAGTGAAACAGGACTGAAATGAGGGTGACTCCGTTCAGAAATGGACTTTGTCCACTAAGATAGTCTTGGCAATGAGTCTTGACTAATAAGATATGATTCTCTATGATTATGTGTGTATTAAACAAAGTTTCATGTTTTATGTTATGAGTATTGGGATTACATTTCACTACTATGATTTATCCCATGTTATGAAATTGTGATCTCTTTTGCAGGTTAAGATTTCCAAAAGTTATGTTCTTATGAATATGATGTGATTGATATTTCTTTTGTTTACCCTTAATGAGCATTTGACATCACCCTTTTATGTTTTCTTTTCCCTAGGATATAAATAAAGGTTTTAGGGTAAAGATAAAGGAAGATATTTATGGGAGATATTGAAGATCTTTCACCACGATTAGAAGATTATATTCCGAGTTTCCAAAGACACTAAACTATTACGGTCCTTGTGTGTGTGTTTTTGTAATGTACTAAGTATTCCGCAAATGTAATGTAATGTCCATGTACGTTAAGCTTCGAGTCTCTACAGTTGGTATCAGAGGAAAGGTTTAGTCAACCTTTGGAAACTAGGATTCAAAAACGTTATTGAGATCCCTAGAGATATTTCTATGGTATGTATAGGGATGTGTCTAAGGTTAAGTATACGTATAGGTTATAGTCCTAGAATTGCGCTAGCAATCTTAGAATTTAACCTAAGATGTTAGATATTGAGGGTACTTCCCCTTTACTATGTTGTTTTCTCTAGCATGATTTTTTCCTCTCACAAGATTCTTTTTGTGTTTTAGTTAATGGAGGGAACTAGAAGGAATTCGGTTAACATTGAATCCAGTGGACAAATTGGTGACTATGAGCAACAAAATTGTGTAATTCCTAGAGAGAATGATATTGAGATTATGCCGAATCAGTCATCGCGATATATGATTAACAAGGTGAAATTTAGTGGTATGCCTAATTTATCAAAGAAGAGGAAGATAAACTATTATGCGTGTTCTCATGTTGAGGAGCATAAATAAAGGAAGATTGAGATTTCTAAAGAAGGGAAGGAGAACCTTGAGGAATACCTCAAATGGAGGGACCGATGTTATCTGTGTGGAGAAAAGGGTCATAGAGTGACAGACTGTTATGGAGTTCAATGTCTTATTTGTGGAGAACATGGGCATTACCCAAATCAATGCCCTGACCTAAAAATTTACTTCTAAATCAAGGAAGGACTTATTCCAGGACAATCATTGAAGTGGATGTACTGAAGTTTTTATGTATTGGTATTCAAGAATAATGTTGTTGAGGTACTTTTATGGTGTATTGAAATATTTATGTATTGGTCTATTGTGGTTTTCAATAATTTTAAGGTACCGGTAACCATGAAAAGTGATTCAAATATTTTGGAAAGTAGATGATATGTGCATAATTAAGGGATAAGGAGAAAATGAAATGTTTGAAAGTATTCATGAGCTCATGATTGATATAAGGACTAACTGATATCATGGTTTGAGTATATAGAATTTTGAGGATTTTGGTATGTGGAAAGAGTTATCTTTTGTCAGCACTCATGTTTTCACTAAGATTCAATGGGTATTCATTTTTCAAGAGATTACATGATTATGGTATTCACATGACTGGAATGTGACGAACAAGATATATGAGGGATAAATGATGGCATTCACGTGATCATTTTCTCTATACTATGAGCTTGGACCGAAGTATTTTAGATAAGCATAAAGATTGGAATGGATTATTTTGGACATAAGTTAGTATTGTTTAAGGATAAAACTTTTTTTGATATTGTTGATGGGATGTTATAATAATGTAGTTTTAGAAAAAGGACAACCTGCAGGATGTGCGACAACCCATCGCGTCGGTCAAGGCTGTGGGAATCGAACCCACAACTAAAATGCGACGGGCCTTTATCGCATACCACTGGCCTATAGAAAATCCCTGGTTAGTAGAAACTAGTTTTATTTTATTAAGCGGTATGATATATGAAGTATAAGTTCATTTTTGGAATCGTATATGATTAACCTCACCAAAGATGGACTTATGTATATTTGATAACTTTTGCTAAAATTTTGTTTGAAACAGATGGAATGACCCATCATTCTATCACATGATCTGTTAACACTTCACGAATAACAGATTCAACTTCATTTCTTTAGAAGATGAAGTGGAAATTGTTCAAAGCATGAACAGCAGTGAGATTGTACCAAAATCAAGTAAGTACTTCTTCTAATTCAAATTTTTCAACTTTAGGGAAATGATATTGAAAACCAAAAATGTTTTCCTAGTGATATTATATCTGATGAATCAGATGGTACCCTAGATCATCACAAATTTATGGCTTTGTGATTGTTGGATTTAATAGCCATGTTCTCTACCACTCTCCATCAGAACTTGATGGTTAGATTTTTATTCCATATCCATATTTTCACCTATGTTCTCCTACGTGGAAACCCAGTGATAAGTTAATTTGGGTAACCGTTACATTTCATACTTTAGTTTTTAAAGCCATGTTTTGGTATTCCTTTTTACGATGTGGGTTTCTATTAAACAAACTTTCGAGTAGGAAACCATTTATAACCCCGACGAATTTCGAGGGCGAAATTCATTTTAAGGGGGGTAGAATGTAACACCCAGAGATTTTATGAAAAATATTCTTTCAATTTCATTAATGTCTTGTGTTTTATTCTACACCAGGATTACCTTGCGCTATACGCAACACCGTATTATCTTGCAGTATACGCAACACTATTCTTGGATCGTGTTACACACAATTTTGATAATAGTTATTCTACGAAACATTGAGTATATATATATATATATATATTCAATGTATAAATGAAATATGGTTGGATTCTGTTATACAAAAAAACGAAGGATTCTTTCACAACACGCAACCCTGACTTGGCTTTCATTACACGCAATCGCGACATTCCTCGATAGTGTGTGTTGTACGCAATATTGGGTTTTACTAAACAACGATATATTATTATAATATTGTTATTAACTAGCCGTTATGAATAGTGTTAACTAAATTTTTAATTTTATAACATTATTATTCATCTTACACATTTCTAGAACATGGTATAAGAACAAAATAAATTTTTCGGGTAAAATAAGTATTTTTCAAAAAATGCAGTTTTGTCGCCTTTTGATGGTGAACCCACCTTAAATCTAGTTTTTGACATGTTTATATGTTCAATTTGACAAAATAAAATTCTTATTTTGAATCAGGATATAAAAATTTACATTAGATAAAGTTTTGATATTTTTCCAATAACTTTCATATTTTAGTGAATAGTAAAAACACGCTATATTTTAATTAAAAACAACTTTTTTCATCGTAATATCTTATGTGGTTAAATTTTAATATTTAATGGTTTTAAAGTATAAATAGAATATATTTTTAATATTTAATATAATGTATGAATTCTTAGGTTAAATCAATTCAATCTTTTGCAATGTTTTAAAGAAAAAACCCGTTTTCTTTCATCAACGGGATTAATTTTAAATTAATTTCTGCAACTTTTGTGTATTGAATTTGGAAAAATGGATTACATATTTGGAATCATTGGATCCAAATTATGTTAATAAGCTACTTTTTAATTTTGGGAATTATGAATAGTAACTACGGTAAATTTTATTTACCATAGTTAAAGGTAAATCGGGTAATTAAGGGTAAATATAATATTTTAAAATTACCCTAACAAATGTAAAAATCCTATTGGATGACTAAAAGTCGACCCATATCACCTAAGGGTCGGATTATATTCATTTAATTAAATTTTTTCAATGAAAATAATTTAATTATTATTAAAACCAAAGAATGTGACAACATGTCACTTTCTTAAATCTTATAAGTATAATAATTTTAATCTAGTATAAACTTCATGAAACTTCGAACATGAATAGTATCCAGAAATCTAATACAATTATCTATATCATAGGAATTTATTTATAATTTTTAAGGATTAAATAATTATCATTTATTATGACACAAAGATGATGGAGTAATTATCTTATTAATGAAATATTGACATAATTGATGTTATAAATGCCCAAATAAATTTAATTTGAGACATTTTATGACATACATTAATTTTATAGGTTAATATGACATGTTATTGTTGATATAAGTAACGTTTTTATAACTTATCATTCTGTTATGAATTTCATAAAAATCGTGTACCAAATAGTGTCAAAATTGACATAAATTAGTTTTTAAAACAAATATTATATTATTAATTGTTATTTTATTCCTAAAAAACTAATGTTTGGCCAAATGACTTACATAAGGTTATATATATTAATAATAAACAACTTGGGGTTATTTTGTCTTGATATAATAAGTTTATTAACCATATAGTGTAAGAAAACAAAAAGACACGGTAAAAGTTAAATTATTTAACTTAGAGTTAAATCTAATTGATAAGGTTAAAATAATAACATAAACTTGTATAAATCCTATTGGATGAGATTATTTTGACCCATCCCCACTTTAGATTCGAAATAAGACCCTTTGGAACCATTATAAATTGAATTTGACCTTAATATAAAATAATATTTTGAGATTTTCCTAAGGTGCCCCTCTCCTCCCTTATAAAAGGGAACCTCCTCCCTCTCCTCCTCACACCAATTTGAGCATTCAAGCTCGGCCAACCCCTGAAAAAATATATTATCCACTTCCCTATTATCATCCTAGAGGTCTTGGTATTCTTCAAAGACCATCCTTATTTCTTTAACTGGAGGTTAAGTGAAGGCGCGTCAAAAAGAGGTAATATCCACTACCGATCTTTTTCAATTTCTTTCTTCTTCAACTTCTTCTTCTTTAGTTGTTTCATGATAAAGTAATAACATAATTATTTCTTATATACTGATATGTTATTATAAATATGAAACAACTCTAAATAACCTTCTATCCATCCTACGGAAAAAGGAAATCACCGCGTGTGCGTACGTACGGAATATCGTCTCCACGCCGTGGTATAATCTATTTTCCGCCACCACCTTAATTGGATGGGTATAATGGTGTAATGAGTAACTATATATTATTATTATAAAGTGATATTGATACTGAAATATTATACATACACTTCAACACAAGTTCACGATCATGAGAACGATATCATCGCTCGTGCGTACGTACGGACTACCGTCTCCACGACACGATGAGATTCATTCTCCATGTTAACCATTTAAGAATGATTATAAAGTATATATAAGAAATAATAATGAAATATATGACATTATAAAGATACTGGATTTATGTATATATGTATGTCATCTACTTACTTCCATTCGAGACAATAAGGAAAGGAAAATAGTGTTCATGCGTACGTACGGACTACCGTCTCCATGAACGGTGTGTTTCATTTCATTTATCTATCTATTATATATATATATATATATACTGAATATATATGATATATAAATCATGTTTTATATTCTGTAAGTAAGTAAATAATGATATAAGTAATAATAATGTCAAGAACAACAAGTCCAAACACCTACGATAAATGAAACGATTTTACCCAAAACGCTTCTTTAACATGGAATTTACAAAAGAATGGGTAATATGAAGTCATAAGTGAACCATATATGATATCATAACAATGAATATAATTCTTTAATAAGTTAATGACATTATTTAAAGCATTATACAGGAGGTTAGGACACATACGAAGCAAATCAGACTTAAGGTAAGGGAAATATCACAATCTCATTTTTATCCGAGATTGTTTATACTTTGAAATTTACTGGGGTGTACTTTATCATCCACATCCATGTTTCCTCAATATTTAATATTATTTACATCCACCTACAATTGTTTAAATCCAATTTTACCCTTCGGTGAGTTTTTTGCAAAAGATATGAAAGGAATCTTTTGTCGTTTTTCGTACGTGGTACTTTTTGACTTTTCCGACAAAAGTATGAGAAGAATGTTTTTTTTAACTTATACGGAATGAATGGATTTTTAAAAAATTATTTCCAAGAATCTTACTTTACAAGTTTTCAAGTTTATTTTTAATCAACTTCTTTTAGTTTAAAATTTTATGACATGTTAAGAAAGGAAAATGTTTTTGAAATAGAAAGGATATTTTCCTCAAGAATGGAGTTCAAGTGTTTTATCAAAATTATTTTCCATCTAAGATAATATAGGGTTATGTTTCTATCCCTATTATTACATTGATTTGATTATGTTGTGATGGAATTATTTTTATGAAATCCTTTATCTTATATGAATTGTTTTATGATGTCATGTTGTTTAAGAATCCCATTTTTATTACATCAGTTATGCTATGATGTATGGTTTATGATTTTGTGGCACACATAAGAATGGTATAATTATGATATGGGTGGGACCTATATCTCCCTCCAATGCATTGGGTATATATTTTATATCTCATTTGATAGACATGGCTGGAACGGTAGGTTATACCGGTTCAGTGAAACAGGACTGAAATGAGGGTGACTCGGTTCAGAAATGGACTTTGTCCACTAAGATAGTCTTGGCAATGAGTCTTGACTAATAAGATATGATTCTCTATGATTATGTGTGTATGCCACAAAGTTTTATGTTTTATGTTATGAGTATTGGGATTACATTTCACTACTGTGATTTATCCCATGTTATGAAATTGTGATCTCTTTTGCAGGTTAAGATTTCCAAAAGTTATGTTCTTATGAATGTGATGTGATTGATATTTATTTTGTTTACCCTTACTGAGCATTTGAGATCACCCTTTTATGTTTTCTTTTCCCCAGGATATAAAGAAAGGTTTTAGGGTAAAAATAAAGGAAGATCTTTATGGGAGATATTGAAGATCTTTCACCACGATTAGAAGATTATATTCCGAGTTTCCAAAGACACTAAACTATTACGGTCCTTGTGTGTGTGTTTTTGTAATGTACTAAGTATTCTAGAAAAGTAATTTAATGTCCATGTATGTTAAGCTACGGGTCTCTACATTTATCTATATCAAATATATAAATGAAAATTTTAGGTTTTTATAACCTAATACAAGAGTGCAGGTTTAGGGATTTAATATTTAGTTTCAGAGTAGGTTTTAGAAAAGCTTGGAGATTAGAATGATACAATTTCAGGGTAATATTTTCTTATTAGAATTTGGGAGATAATTCTTCGGGTTACTAAAGATATTTTTGTTCAATGAAAAATTTAGTGATCCCATTTTTCATAATTTTTTGAGACTTTTTTGGTAATGTAACCCTTAGGTTTATTATGTGTTTTAGTAAAGTGTTTATTTAATTCAGAAGATTTTTATTTTATGGTCATAAGTTTAATGATATCGATAACCTTTAATGATTATATAACCTTTAATGTTAAGGTTAATTATAAAATTAAACATTTATTTAGATAATTAAAATTGCTAGGATGCAATTTCTTTAATGGGGTAGAATGTAATATCCTAAAAATTATAGCACAAATAAATGTAATAATTAAACAAAATTTATATAATTAAAAAAAATATGAAATATATTTTAAGATACCTTAATGAAAATATGTTTAGATATTAATTCAATATTTTAAAAGATATGATTCATTATTATAATTCTACATTATTATTTATAAATGTAAATAATATGCTCTTTTGATGTCATTTCATAAATTACAAGGCACTCTTAATAAAAGTACATTTCAAGTTCATGTGATTATTAATCACATAAAATTTCTTTTAATTTTTAATAAAATGTATTGTTTTGGTTAAAATAAAAAACCTTATGTTTTTAATGATATTACTTTTGAATATATCATTATTTTTCAAGAAATAAGATATATATAAATATAAGTTTGTTGAAACATATCATTATGAAATTTATAATTTAATTAAAAAATGATTATAACTCATATGGTTAATTTTCTAATAAAAATAATTAATGGATTAGAATTATTAATAAATATAAATTAAAATATCTTTCTTGGAAAATAAAGTGTTTGTTTGAAATAAATATTCTTTTGAAATAAAATTTTTGATTTGTGTATATATGTATAACATAATTATATATAAATTATATTAATATATTAATAAAATTAATTCATTATATGAGTTTTAAAACTTTAATTATAAAATTTAATTTTTAAATTATTATTCTGCATAAAAATTGAATTTACGGAAGAGTAAGAGGTGTATTATAAGTGTTTCATAAGGGTAAGTGATGTTTTCTTTGGGTTGTGTACGGGTGAACTATAGTTTTCAAATTCTATATAAATGTAATAAAAGATATTATTTGTTGTGTAAATGTGGTTTATTGCCTAAATAAATGTAGGTTCTTCTATCCTTCCTTGTGTAAGGATAGTCCTTATCATGTGTAAGGGTAAGGGTTGTTTCCATACACTGTGTAAGGGTCCTATTTTACTCAAGTAATAGTAAGAATAAATTGTATAAGGTTTATATTCCACTCGTGTAAAGGTGATACCTGACTTTCTTAAGGGTAGACCCACTCACATAAGGGTAAATCCACTAACACACTGCCTTTGTAAAGGTAACTCGGTCTTATATAAAGGTAGGTTTAACTTATAAGTAAGGGTAAGGTAGAAGTTTGGAATACTCATAATGGTATATATCACCTTGAATAAAGGTAATAAATGAAACAAAAAGTTATTTAATTGTAATTTGAACATACATAATGGTAATATACACTTTACTATGTCTACATAAGATTTTCAAAACACTTATGTAAGGGTAGTCTTCCTAAGAAAAAACCTACATAAGGGTCTCCCAAATCTTTGCATGAGGGTAAAATTACTTCCAGTAAGGGTAAAAACGCATATATAATGGGAATTTCAAGCCACATAATGGTAATACAATGTCACATAAAGGTATGTCCATGTAAAGTTAAACACACAGTCATAAATTTAAACATACTTTTATATTTTATTCTTACTCACGTGAAAAACTGTATCTAAAATGAGATAATATATATATCATTATCATGTTAATTTACATGCAGATTTTGTTGATAAAGAAGGTCAAATTAATGAAACAAGATACCAATAATGAACATCATCATTTATAAAAGTATTTTTTATCTATACAAGACCTTGTAATAGTATCCAATGTGTCGGGTAAGCCATAGGATCATGATCTCCATTAAGATTCACATTTGGAAACTTATGACTTATTAAATAGTAGTTTCAGACTTATAAAATCTTATAATAGTCCTAATTGAATTAAAAACTATCTATTTATAAAATATAATAATTCAGTATAGTGTGAAATAAAATAGAAAGAGGTTATATTTTAAGAAACCTATAATCAATGAAAAAGTTATAGGTTACTTATTTAAATGGAGAGTCTTTGGCTCGGTAGTATCTACTCTTGTTTGGTATAGTTTCAATACCTCCTTTTATTTTCATATATTTTTATAGTGAGAGAATAATATTTGATGTTTTATCAGCTATATTTTTTCACATGAAGAGTTCAATTTGGTAGCTCTGCTCAAGGTAAGGGATGATGTTTTAATTTAACATTTATTTTTCTAAAACCCTTTTGTTCGGTAAAATTATATTTTCTATAAAACATATATTTTGATGTCTTCCAAACCCATTATTTTTAAGATAATAAATTTATAATCTCAATTTTAAAGTTTTCAAAGAGTTTCTTTATTCTCAAAAGAAAAATCCTTTTAGAAGGTAGTATTATTTTCAAAGATATATAATTTCAAGGATCATTTTATGAATTTTAAAAGTTTTCATTTTATATGTAAAATGTTATTTTAAATTCCATGGATTTTATTCATCAATATATATATATATATATCGTATTTCCATGAACTATATACTTCAATGACATTCCATTCATGTTATGAAAATCCTATCTTATGTTTATTTTCAATGAATTATTTATAAGTGTGCCTAAGATTTTTTAAATTATTCTAAATGTTATGAAAGTATTAATTCACCTTTAAATAAAATTTTGTTAAATTTTATTAGATATGTAATTATTTTCCACTTTAAAAATTAATTACATATAATTAAACCATTTTAAGGGTTATTTTTAATGGATTTATAGTGAGAAATTAATTCTTTAAAAAAATTCTTTAAAATATAGCACTTGGGTGTTCATTATGATAATGATGAATGGGGAATAAACCCACAAACTCAAAGGGTATTTTTCATAAAGTTAATTTTTAGACCACCAATATTCCTAGTGGCCATAATTTTTTCTTATAGTTTTTCAAGTATCATTATTTTCCATAAAGGGATGTCATGTTTAAAACTAATATTTTTAAGTATCAATGTATAAATATGGATTACTTAAAAGGATATTATATTTTGAAAATAAATGGGTTTTCAAAATAATTTTTATTTTAAAATTCCTTGAATAGTTCCTCTAATTATGTATTTGAAAACCCTAAATTGTTGTTTATGAGAAATTATGTGTTTTATCAAATGTTTTATTTGCCTCAAAATATTTTATATAAATAGAAAGGTTTTCAAAATAATATTTATAATATTTTTATATATCCAGGATTTTAATTATTGTTTTAAAACCCCATCCTGAGAAATTTTTCTTCTTACCCAAATTTTTAAAATTATATTCATATGTATAGTTATGAGTATAAGATCAATGTTTAATGATCCCGATTTAGAGTCTACTTCAAGTGAATTCAGATAAGAGTATATATAATTTTTAATAAACTCTAATATGTATTATAGTTTCCTAATCCTCCAAATAAATAAAACTGTAATATCCTTGGTTGTGTAAGTGATCCAATATTTCATTTTGATGTTATATGTTTTGAAGGGTTTAAATTGGGTCATGTTTATCAGTATCAAATTCAAAAATGTAAAATTTATGTTTTATCATCAGATCTGGGAGTGTGGGTCCAGCGATGTCATAATTATATCTCATAACATCACTATATTCCAATATAGCAAACTTAAACTTCTTATTCCACCACAAAACATTATATATATGGCTGTTCTTTTTACACAAAACCTTGTTTCTTAACTCTAATATCTTTACAGGTTGTTATTTATATGAAAGGACATGTTCAAATTTCATGACTTTCAAGATCATCACAAGTGGTGGATCTGGTATATAATTTCAAAAAATATAGACATGGAGCACATCATGCACTAGGGAGATATAAAGAGTTAGTGCTAAGTGATATTTTATGACCCCGAAAAGGTTAAGGATCTTGAAGGGATCAATTTATCTTGGGATCTGCTTCCAATTCTTTCCAAATCTCATAACACACTTCTATGGAGATATTTGAAGGAACACTTTATCCCCAAATTCAAACTCAAGATCTCATTGATGATTTTATACATAATAATTTTTTCAGATTTTTTATCCCATCATAAGTAGTTTATTGGTTTGAACCTTCTACATCATTTCATAGAACATTTTAGGACCTATCAGCTTCCTCTATCCAACTTCATCTCAGCATGTTAGGGTCCTATATATCTTCCCATAAAACCCACATATGGAATCATTTTAATACAAGAATAAAAAATATTATTATATCAGAACTCCACCTAGGTGAGGTGTTGATAAAAAAATCCTTGGAAATCCATATAGAAAGATTATAACATATCCTCTAGAGTTTCATTGGCCCTATCAGACTCAACATCTATCTAAGGATGATAAATAGGGTCAAAAATTAGTTCTATATCTAATTCTTTATGAATAATTCTCTATAACCTTAAGGAAAACCTCATATCTCAATTAGATACCATGGATAGTAGTGATCAAACCTTACAACATCCCTTATGTATAGCTTAGATATTTATTACAGATATAAATCTTCTTTTGTGGTAAAAATGCATTGAATTTATAAGAAAATCAGTTATATCCCAAATAACATTATGGCCCTTAGATTTTTTGGGGACTCCTGTGATGAAATACATGGTTATGTTTTCCTATTTCCATACTGGTATGAGTGATGGTGCAAAAAACACTAAAAAATTTCCCTTGAGACTTATCATTTGGGAATACAAATCATCAAGATATATATTCTACTATTTATCTCTTCACGCTATCCCACTATAAGTTTTTCTAGATATCTATACATATTCATACTTTCAGAATGGATAGTAAAAGATTAGTTATATACATCATCCAAAAGTTCCTTCTTATATTCTGATTTTGATGGAACACATAACTAGGTTCCAAACTATACAACTCCATCTTTATCAAAGTCGAACAATATAATATTTTATAACTTTTTATGTATCCATACATCATCATTCTTAGTTTATTTATTGTTTGCATGAATGGGTGATTGAGTATTCATTTAATAATGATGGTATTTATCTCCTCCCATTAAAACTTCTTGATTTTTCCTCTATAAATCCATGAGTATTGGGTCTTTTTCATTCCTCATCATGGATTAGGAAGCATGGTATTTCCTACTTAGAGCCCCATCAACCTAAATTTCCTTCCCTGGGTGGTAATGTATTGATAATTAATAATATTTTATCAATTAAAAATATTTAATTTGGTTCATATTTAGTTTATTCTATTTGAATATACATTTAATTCCCTTAGGATTAGTATATATATCACACTTTTCTCCATAGACATGATGTCACAACATCTTTAATGAAAAGATAACAATTTCCCACTATAAATCATACATCAGTTAATTTTTCTCATGATTCATTATTTATCATGATTCATAAGAAATTATCTTATCATTTTAAATAAGGATAGAACCCAAACCCCTTTTCAAAGCATCACTATAAATTATAAATCCTTCTCTATTATAGTATAATGTAAATATAATAGAAGTGAATGACCATATTTCTTATTCACTTAAACTTCCTTCATATTGCACCCTATAAAGTAACTTCACTCCCTTCCATGTTTATATGGTTAGTACATTTTATAGTCATGATAAATATTTCTCAAATCATATGTAATATCTTGATAACCCAAGAAAAATATGTATTCTAGTATTAGTGGTTGTTCTAGTGCATTGATCGATAACTTCCATCTTTAATGGATCTACTATTATTCCCAAGATTATGACTACATGACCCAATAATGATACCATATATATCTCAAATTCGCACTTACTAAATTTTATATATTGTTTCTCCATTCTCAAGGTCTTTAATACAATCCAAAAATTATTTTAATTCTATTCCTTTCTATTTGAATATATAATAATACCATCTATATGGAAAATCAAAAATTGATCAAGGTAGTATCTCAATAATATATTCATTATATCCATTAAAATATAGGGATAATTCATAAGTATAAATGGAATCACTATAAATTCATAGTTTTCATACATTTTATGAAAAGTTGTCTTGGAAATATCCTCCCTCTTGACCCTTAACTAATGGTATCAAAAATAAAGGTCAATCATTGAGAAATATAAAGATCCAATAAGTTGATCGAATATATCATAGATACAAGGTGGAGGATAATTTTTCTTTATTATCGTTTTATTAATATCATGATAATAAAGGAAAATACTCATCAATCCATACTTATTTTTAATAATGATGGCTAATATACCCTACAGTGAAGTATTACGGTGTATAAAAACCTTTTTCATATTATCTTGGTTTTGATTCTTTAATCCTAAAATTCAATGGGAGATAACATATATGGACTCTTTTATATTGAAATTGGTCTATTTTTTAGTTCAATTAAAAACTCAACGACAAACTCTAGGTAAAAACCATTTATTCCTTCTAAAAATACAAATGTATACTCCATATAATAGGAAAGTCATCAATTTTTAATTCTTACTCAATCATTTGAGTCAATATCCCCTCATTGTTGGGTATCATAACCCGTGTTATATAATTTTCTTAATAAGGAGTTCATAATAATCATTACATTGATACTTGAGAATAGGATGATTTGGGATATGAAATGTGATTTCATTATCCCAGTAATTGATATGTCCACTATGTAAATAGAGCCAATTCAAGTAGAATATTACATTGAACTCTATGAAGGTGTGTTCAACTATAATTTTAGGGAGTATCTTCCTATGAGTCCACCCATAATAGTACTACTCTCTCCTAATCATTTTTAACTTTGGATTTCTAATGGGATCTGGTTCATTAAAGTTCATGTGATCATGACCATTGTTAACTCAATTTTCTTTGGCTCCTACAAATACCTTGACTGAAGGAAAATTTTGAATGAGTATAATTAAATTAATGAATTTACATATAAGTAAAATATAAACATACAATGTGGGATTCATAAATTATGTTCATATGTTAACCTATGAATATCTAATTTTTAATATAGGTTACCCATGTTAATTTTTTAATTTAAATAGTGATATATTCAATTATTCGTATTTTTTAATAAACATAATGTGAATTTAAAAAATCATATCCTCTAATATTTTCAAACCAAGTGTGCAGTTAGGAATCTATTCCATTCACTATGTGGTGATAATGTTAATATTCAATCCACTCTTTTAATGGTTATTATCCCTAGGTACATATGTGCTATATTCTATATCCACTTGTAGTATCTAGATAGAGAATTAATTTGTAGGAAAACACCAAATATCTACTTTAGTAAACTTTTAGGTTTTTATCCTATACTTTTACATATCCTTTAAACTTGTTGTTAAGTTTTTTACTAAATTTTTATAAACTAATTAAAAAAATAATTAAAACCCCTCCAATGACAACTAAAGTGACCCAATTTAAAAATAACAAAAATAATACATTTATTTCAATATTTAAATAATAAATATAACAAATAATATCATAGATTAATGACTATAAGTTTTAGTACCTTGGACACTAGCTACGTAAACATCTTATTATACAATAACTAAAAATATTACTCTGTAATCATGCTCCTCTAGACCCTTTACTACAAATATCACATGATATAATCATATTAATAACCTAGGGAATGGAAAAAAAATAAAGGGATAACTTTAGACACTCATTAATGGAAATAATATCTTAATGTATCATATAATAAACATGAAGTATAACATTTTGAAGAGGATAAATAACTTATTAAAAACCCATAAAACAATATATGATAATCATAAAACATGATACATAAATATAAAATCATAAAAGAATAGTAAGGAAGAATAAAAGTTATGAAATGACTAAATATACATCTATATAATCATAGTACATGTGATCATGACATAAGATCATAGAAAATTATAAAAAATAGGAGAGACATGAAAGCATAGTATATATTGAAATTGAAAATCAACTTGGAAATATGAAATAACCTGGTAAAAAACTTATGAATGTAATAAAACCATAATCATTGTAAAAAAATATGATAAAACTCATTATACCCATTCCTATATAAATAAACTCATTATTTCCATGCCTAAAAATGTTATAAAATTCATTATACCCATGCATGTGTGAACAAACTTATTATTTCTGTGCTTGAAAATGTGAGAAAACTCATTATACCCGTTCTTATGTGAACAAATTCATTATGTCCACTCCAAAATATCTCATGATAAATAAAGATAAAAAAATTAATTGGAGGGTTATATATGATCCCATCCTTAATCATCCTTACATATGTGTGTCACTTATAATAAATCATCATCATATCTTAAAAAAAGCCATAGAAAAAATGGTTTCTTGAAAATTTAAAAAACATTAAATAACATGAACTTAAGAAATCATAGGATATCAAATATCTCATTTTATAAAAATAATGATATCATAATAAAATTTATAGAGTGATCAAAACATAACTTGATGGGATTCAAACCTTGGAGAAAAAAATATAATTTAAAATAAAAATGTTTTTACAAAACCTTTTAGATTTTTTTATAAAAGATAATGTGAAATTTACATTTAAAAACATTTTTTTGAAGGTAAATAAATCACTTTATAAAACATTATTATAAGGAGTTAAAAATAATGGATCCTGGAAAATAAAATAAAAATTATAATATATTTGTATTGTAAAATAATGAAATAAAATTCCTTTATTATGATTTTTTAAATCACTTTAAAGAAAACTTGCATTGAAGAAATTTTGAAAGACATTAATTTTCAAAAATTGGTAAATGATAATATGAGGAATATAAAAAATATATTTTTATTTCATTAATGAAAACAATTTTGATACAAACATATGGATATGAAAGAAATAGATTCATTGGTAAGAATGGGAGTTATTATTAACAATAATGTAGCTTTATTTCATAAAACATTTTATCAACTAAGTGTTTATTGATGATGATAATAAATTTAAAAATAGAATAATAAAAAATACCATATTAAATAATGGTATTTCAAGATAAATTTAATCTTGAAAATTATATTCAAATTGGAAAGATAATGACACAATGAATCAGAAATTGAGTCGATAAAACCCTGGTCTTTAATTCCTTCTTAGTTGATCGCACTCTAAAATCCTATATAACAAACATAAATATCATAATAAACAGTATCATAACCTTATCCATATCCATAAAATTTTATAAACTTATTTTTTATTTATTCTCTATGTTTATATTAGTTTTTTTATCTATTTTCAATATCAACGGTGAGTAATCTTGATCATTTTGAACTAGTTTCGTAGTAGTAGTGTTATTCCTCATTATTATCCCAAAGTTCATCATTAATATATGATTTAAGGTATAGTAATTTATTCTTTACAATTATTTATAATTTTATAACTTCATTCTATGTGGGTTTTGGTTATGATACATAAATATGAAATCGAAGAATAACATATTTTGGTGATTTTTAACGAATGGATTTTGGTATCTTAATTAATGAATTTAATATTAATTTTATCATTATAAAACAAAAAATAAATCATTATTTACTTATTTATGTCATTTTTTATCAGTAATTATGTTCTCATATTCATCCATGATATTATTTTATATCATTTTTCAAGTAGGTGGCCAGACCGACTCAAAAATGAACACACCCTAATTAATTGATGATTGTGATTATGAAATTGGTTTCTATTGGAATAATATAGTTACTAAAAAATAATTATTATATTATATATATAATTTTAATGTATTTAATCATATTTAAATATAATTTAACTAATAATAATTAAACTAGATTAAAAATGAGATACGTTACTTAGTGGATGCAGTAGTCTGCACATCACACAGTTAATGTTTTAATTTATCAAAGAATAAGGAGAAAATAACTTGTATTATGATTTTATTTTACTCATCGTAATAATATTTCTTATTTATTATTTATTATGCAATTTAAAACTTATAATTATCAAATATATATAGTGTTTAAAAAAAGTAAGTCATCCCTTAGTGGAGGCGGTAGTCTGCATAATGCATAAATGATAGTTTCGTATTTCTTGATAGAAAATTGATTATGTGGGTAATATTTTTTTCCATTAGAAATTTAAAATTAAGTATAAAAAAATAATTATTTCATTTTATATTAATTAGAAAAATTTATTTTGGGAATTAATACTGAAAGGAAAATAAGTTTTGAAAAAAAAGAGTACTCACGTTGAAATCTTTATGTTTTCCTAGGAGGATTCATCATAAAAAGTGGGTTTAAGCCAATATCTTATTACCAGAAGATCAATAAAAATAAATTTTATTATAAAGGATTAATTATTGGAATTGTTCATGTGTAAATAAAATTATTTGATTGTTCTTTATGGGTTGGAAAAATGACCTTTTTATAAGTGGTGAGAAAGGAATTTTTGTAATTATAACCACTTAATATAAGAGGATAACATGTAAAACATTCCATATGGCTCAAAAAATGAAAAATAATGGATTTTAGGATTGGTTATGGATTAAAATACAACAACCATTCATCTTCACCCATGTTTTAAACATTTTTTAAGTTTTTTAGTTTCATAATTTTCACTTTTACAATATTTAGTTTTATCATAGTAAATAATTTTTACCTAAGTAATTAAAATTTAATGAATAAAAATAAAATGGAAATTATTGTATAATTTGGGCCTACTAATTAAAAATATTAGATAAATTTTATATGATAAAATTTCTTTTTGTTAGAAAAAACTAATTTTAACATTAATGCATGTAATGTGTAAAAACTCATTTTTAGAAAAAATAATTATGCATTTAATTTATATGTAGGGTAAAAATATTCATGAATTTTATTTTCATGATATAAATTAATTTACTAAAAAACAAAAAAAAAGTTTATTTTAAAATAAATCCAAAACAAACTTTTACCAAAATATTATTTAATTATAAGAAAATATTGGAAACAAATTTTGTTCGAAAATATTATTTTTAAGTTCCAAAAATATTAAAAATATGTTTTCTAAATTAATAATGGTATTTAAAAAATATAATTTTTATATATTAACACATATTTGATCAATTAAAATGTTTATAAACTTTTATTTCTTTATTATAATGTCATAAAATGTATAGTTTTGATAAAACTATATTTTTCACTATTCATTTAAAAATCAATTATTTTAGAAAAATATAAAAAAAATTAATACTACTATAATTTTGGAATTATAAGACTAAAATTTAATTTAATTTTAAAAAATAATAATTTTATAATTAATACATTTAGATTTTAATGAAAAAATATATATATATAATAAAAACTACATTTATTTAAAAATGAATTATTTGTGATTTAAGAGTTCTTAATCTTATTTTTTATGAATTTATAATTGATTACTATGTTTTTATCTATTATAAGTATTATTATTGATATAATTTTCCTTTATAATATAACATGGATATTTTTATTTTTATTTTTCATGTGAAAAAATCTATTAAATGCCAAATTGATTTAAGGAGAAATATTTACTAAAAATGGTTTGTGAAATTCTACCCCCTTAATAGGATTTCATCCTTGAAATTTTACTACAATGAGGGAAATTTGAGGGTTATTTTCTCTTATCACATCCTCAAGTTCCCATGTATCTTCCTCAAACATTTTATTTTACCACATAACTATGATTATATAGGTCGTATCTTCCATTAGAATTGTTTCTCTTTAATCCAAAATCTAGATAGTTTGTGCTTCATATGAAAGATGATGTTCTAATTTCACTACTTTCAAGCTCAGTACATGTAATTAATCTATTATATACTTCCTCAAAATAAATGTTTGGAATACATTAGTAACTTGAGAGATATGTGGTGGGAATGTTAGGAAATATACAATGGCCCTAACCTGATCAAGGATCTTAAAGGGTCTAATTTATCTAGTACATAGCTACCCTTTCTTCTTAAATATCATAACCCTATTCCATAAAGATATTTAAAGGAACACCTTATTACAAACTTCAAACTCTATATCTTATCAAAAATTATCTCTATAATAATTTTGTAGACTTTTTTCCCACATTCATATTCCACTGAATTTTTTAAACCTTATTTGTATTTTCTTAGACAAGGTTAATACCTATGGAATTCATCTATCCAACTCCATCCAAGAATGTTATTGTATTGTCCCACCCTGGTTACCACATATTGGTGCCCTGAGATAGTGGCCACAAGACCCCAAGCGCACCTCTCCGAACATCAGAGGCTGTCGACTAGCATTGAGGGCCTAGGTTGTGTCCAGGGGTAGACTATGCCCTCATAAATCAAAGTGTAGCATAGAAATATATATAAGAAACAAGAAACATCTAAAGTAGTATAATGGTAACAATAGACCATGTAAAAAAATTAATTTATGGTGGAAGATGAAACAAATAATAGATAATAATGATGATGATAACCATGATGCTATACAAAATGAGGGAATATAGGGAATAGAGGATACATCCATATACCAAAATCTATAAAAAAATCCAAAAGACCAAAAACTACTCCAACTATATTCTTCATCATAGGCTAGGTCTAATTATATCATACTCCATCCTAACACTATAAATCAATCAAGTATCAGAAGCCACATGTTTCTCTTTATCAATACATGTAATCATAAAGTATGCATGGTTACCATTGGCAGCCCAAGTAGGGTTTTAGATACAATTTTAGTAGTCCACTACCCACAGTGTATTGGAAAATCTATTTATTAAATGAATGAATAAACATTATTCCATAATAATAAATTTTGGGAGATAAATAAATAAAAACATAAACACTTTGGTCCAAGTTCTAAAATGGACACCCGACTGATACTACCTACTTCAACCTAAGAAGTTTTTATAAACCATGGTACCTGTACAATTGACATGATATTTACTTAGGCTATCATGAAGAAACCCCCAAGTTCTAAAGACCCAAATATTCTAATTTGTCTTGGTAGTCACATTCCCATTCCATCAGTCAAACATTCTCTTAATATAAATAAGAAAAGTCACATATAAAGAAGAAATAAATCTATCAAATCCAAAGGTGGATTCCTAAGCCTATCCGAGGAGATCTAATAATAATCCCAAGGGTCTCTACTGGTTTCTCTGATATAACCAATGCCACTGATTCCATCCAAGTAAACCCATAAATGTGTCTCTTGTATCACTCATGGCATGGTGAACTCCGGTTGTGTACCAAGTATCTCACACAGGGGATTGGGTATCACTTAAGGCATGGAATATCCATCTTTCCAATGGGTTCATCCTCAGTTTCTCCCCTAGGGAACCGGTGTCACTCAAGAGTATATAAAATCTACCCAGAGAACCCATACAATAAAACTAAATGTATTACTTTCGGTTCATTGAGTAGATCCAATCGAACACGGTGATTTCATCCATGACGTCCTTAAAATGGGACTCGTGTTCTCTCCCGGACCATAGAAGGTGAGGCCTAGCAATCAGAGTACAAATAAAAATACATAGCATATATAATCACATGTCATCAATAAGAATGTAAATATCACATGATGACAAGTTATCCAAGTTATACAACTTAAGACAAGAAACTATGTCTCATGAAACAAGCATCAAGTCCAATAATTTCATCCAAGATAATAAAATATGGCATGAGGAAAAAGAAAAATGAATTTAGAAAAATCACGAGCATAAGGCTACCAACAAAAACACACATGGTGATAATCCTAATCACAAGTGACATAGCATAGGTCAATAATGTAAGTAAAATGGAATAAAATTTAAAGTAATAACATAAAGAATAAATCTTGTGGTAAATACTAATAAATAAGAATAAAATTATGGCCAATGGGGCCAAACTCATAATTCAGTATTCAACTTATTTAAATTTATAAATAAAGGCATTAATCAAGAAGATCTTCACATAAACAAAGTGGTTTACAATTTATGGCATGGGAAAAAGTCCATACAAGGTTGGCACACTCAAAGGGGTGTCCAATGACAAGGGGAACAACCCACGAATGGTTTTCACCATAAGGTAAGGTCACATATTACACAAGAAACCAATTTAATTAATTAATTCAACACCATAGAAGCATCATTAAAAGGATATGTTGAGCGGAACAATGATGCATCATTTAAAAAAGAAATTAAATTAAATATAAATACCTAGACCACCTACATTGATTTTACAGTTGTCCACTCGTCTGTTCTCGAAGCTTAATTAAAGATAGAATGGGAGAAAATGAAGAAATCATCCAATGCCCTGAAAATAGGGAAACATCCATCACACGTAAATAAAAAAATAGGATTTAAGAAACTCAAAATAGATAGGATTAGATGATATAGTTTACCTCTAGCCTTCTGCTGCTTCCAACAGTGATTGATTTGGAGTTTGATTGAAGGAGATAGCCAAAACCTAATGGAGGGGGAGGAGGAGGCTCACACATGGAAGAGGAGGAGAAACACACTGAAGAAGAAGTAAAAATAAAATGGGGTTTAAATAATTAAATTGGTGTAAATGGGTATTTCAATATCAAAAATAGGGGCACATGGTTTGGCTACACGATTGGCCAACCCATGTTCTAACAGTGCACCATTTTCTGCTTCAAGGTGGTGCCTATCCGAGTTTGTTTACTTGTGTGAAAACTATATGAAACCACCATGTCTCAAACCTATTAAATAATTAATGGTCATGTTCTTAGGTTCACACATTTTTAGAAAAACCATGCAACCCCCATCACCCCAATGTTTACAACCCTATAGTATAGGTAAACAGTGTGGGCTGGGCAACATGATTTCTACTAATTATGTGGCCCAATCTACCTCTTTAAATTTTGGGGCTTCGAACGAGCCCTGAATGAACCTGATACCTCCCTGAATCCACTTGGAATCATTATAAGTATTTATTAAGGTAATTTAAATAAAAATTAAGAAACCCATACATTTTTGAAAACATGGGATGTTATAACCACCCAAATTTAAGAAAAATCATCCCCAAGTTTCCTATCTGAGGGTGGTGCAATGTCATCTAAGAAAATCTTCAGCCCCTATGCATGTACATCAACATATCACTCCCATTTCGTTTCCTATATGCATATATACTACCATAGAACTCAAACTATAGTAACTAACATGCCTCAGAGATCTATCTTGATCTAAAAAACATTAGGTATCAGATTCTCATCGAAGGACACATTTTCTTCTAGATCAATATCCTTTGGGTAAAAAAATGAGATAGTTTGTCATGATACTATCGAATCTAAGATATGTGGAAGACTTAATTCATGCAATGGAACCTATGAGGTAACAGTAACTGATAGGCTACTAGACCTACTCTATTAACTATCTCAAATGTCTCAATGTAACGAGGTGATAACTTACCTTGTATCCTTATTTATATATAACCCAATCTAGGTGATACACATAGAAAACCCTAATGTCGCACCTCAAACTCTAGAGGTCCATAGTGATGATCGGTATAAGACTTATTATTAGAATGAGTTATATCCATACAATTTTGAATCAGTAAGACTTGTTCTGAAGTCTCCTGAACTAGACAAGCACCCAATAGAGTTTCCTCACTTTCCTCAAGTCATCATAGAGGTGAACACCATAGTATACCATAGAGGGCCTCATACAGAACCATTTGAATTGTTTCTTGAAAGATATTATTTTAGTAAAAATCAGTAAGAGTGATATTTGTTTCCAATAAACCTTCAAAATCAAGGATGAAATCTCTAAGAATTTCCTCCAACACTCGTAACATCTTCTCAGAATACCCATCGATATGAGGGTGATATTTTTTGATTAAGAGAAATTGTTAACCCATTTAATTTTGAAACCCTTTATAGAACCATGATGTAAAATGGGCATATCAGACCGAAATGATAGAATGGGAAACACCATGAAGGCACACTACCTCCTGGATGTATATCCTTATTATCTCATTAATAGAGAAGGTCTCTTGGATTGGTAGGAAGTGTGAAACATTGTTCAACCTATCAATGATCACCCACACTACATTACTAACTCAAGGGGATCTCAGAAATCCAATCACTATTTCCATTGTGATGTCATTCCATTTCCACTCAATAATGGAGAGAGGATATAGAATTCCAGTAAGTCGCTCATGCTCTACCTTCACCTACTGATAGATGGAGCACTGAGTGATAAAGCCTGCAATCTGCCTCTTCATACCTAGCCACTAATACCGACGATATACATCTCTCTACATCTTGGTTATATCATGATGAACTACCCATACCAAGGTGTGAGATTCCACTATCAACTCTTCTTATAGATTAGAAGGCACCCAAAAATTCCCATGGAATATTAGGGTTTCATTTTCATCTACAACCCATATTGAAGGTGTTTTATCACCTATGATGATCTCCCTAAAGACAAGGCCCTCATAATTGGATATCTTCCTCATCCAGACTCACTCCAGAAGATAGTATTTCATTTCAAGATTTGTTAGAACTGACTTCCCATGCTATTCTTAAACCTCAAAATGGATCTTAGAGAATAAATCCATCAGTATCCAATCACTGCTATAATCCTTGATGGATTATGTCTGAGTTTTCTATATTAATGAATCATCCTTGGAATTACCCTTCCTAGGTGTCTAAGAAAGCTCAAAGTTGATTTATTGGCAAGTATTCCACCCACCTGTACTGCCACGAATTCAAGTCTTGTTGTGTAGAGATGTATTTGACATATTTTTTATCCATGCAAATGATGAATCACTCACCAAATAAATAGTTCCACCAATATCATAGAGCATGAACCACAGCTTCATGCTTGAGTTCATGCATAGGGTAATTCTTCTCATGAAGCCTCAGCTAGCAGGACCCATATGCCATAACTCGATCACCTTGCATCAAAACTATACCCATATGGATTCATTAAGCATCATGAAAAACTGTATAACTTCTGCTTAGAATAGGTAGAATTAGGATTAACAATGAATTCATTCTTCCCTTAAACTCTAGAAAATATGACTCATAAGCTTTAGTCTAGTCGAATTTCACACCCTTCTTAGTCAATATGGTAAAAAACACTGCCATGCATGAGAAGTCCTGGATCATTCGCCTGTAATAGTCATCCATCCATAAGAAGCTGCATATATTGAATACATTCTAGGGATTCTACTAGGAACCCACGGTGCTCACCTTCTCTGGGTCAACTGATATGCCTGCTTCAGATTTGATATGACCTAAGCAGTGAACCTTGTTAATCCAAAAGTGGAATTTTTTGAGATTCATATATAGATTATTCTCTCTCAGTGTATTCAACATGATATCAATATGGTTTTCATGGTCATGTATGGTGCGTGAATACATTAATATGTCATCTATGAAGACTACCATAAAGGAATCGAGATATAATTGGAAAACCGGATTCATGAAAGACATAAATACTATCGGTGCATTTTTCAGACTAAACAGAATAACCAGATAGTCGTACAAGTTGTACCTGATTCGAAACATTTTACATGGTATGTATAATGGCCTCACATCAACATAATGTTAGTTTGACCTCAAATCAATCTTAGAGAAAACATTTGATCATTGGAGTTGGTTGAGGAGGTCCTCAATGCGAGGTAGTGGATAACGATTCTTCACCGTAATCTATTTAAATCAATGTTAATCCATCCACAATATGAAGGTAACATCATTATTCTTGGATAAATGGATAGATTAACCCCATGGTGATGTGATTGTACTGATAAAACCCTTATTCTCAAGAACTTCAAACTGATTTTTGAGTTATTGAAGCACATTAAGTGACATACTATATGGAGGAATAGACATTGGTGGTGCACCTAGAACTAGTTTTATGGTGAAATCAACATATCTATTTGGAGGTAATCTATAGAAATCATGAGGGGATAAATCCCTGAAATTATCCACTATAGGAGGTATTTCTACTATCTGCATTCCCTGATTTCTCATAAAGAGACTCTATAACTAATTTATCACTCTACCTAACTCAGTAGTTTTGGGTCAATATCAACTTTCCTATATATCCCATTCTCCCTTATGAATATATGTGTTGACCTTGAGTTATGTAAATAACACTTAGCAGTGATAACAATCCACCTAGGATCGATAAGACACAAGCCATTCCATATTGAGAATGACATCGAATTAAATTATATTGAGGATGAAGAAACTCCAAGAGAAAAAAAAACCCACTTATTTCAATGGTTTACTCCACAAAATGGTGTATTCCCTCTATTATGACTCTTAATGGCATGTTGAGACACGTGATTCCATAAAAGCTCTCAATTGCAAGACCCTAAATTTCTACAACTGCAATAAATATAAAAGTCTGTGATGAACCTATACAAAAAAGGTAAGAAACTAAAGTAAAGGATACTAGAATAGTACCTCATACTATTAATGGACCTAGACTCTAATACTTTAGATAAGGATTCATTATATAAATATGGTATGATTAACAACATTGAGATAATGCTTGAATAGCTTGAGTAGATCCACTCTGCTGATGTTGATTCTCTAGGACTTGACTACCTCAGCCACAATCACTGCCACCTTGGCTTGATCAGCCAGTATAAGAGAAATTCTTATCCTGGAATGGATCTGAGGATCCTATATCGGATATAGGTTTTTTCATGGATCCCCTATCATTGGACGTTGGAGGAAAATACCGAAAGAAGCACTGAAGGTGACCCATATTGCTGCAATCTCAGCACTCGATTGGGTTTCTCATACACTAAGGATTCTCATGGCCTGGCCTACCACACTAGTGACACACTATAGAGCTATCGGTGTGTTTCAAATTTCTATAACCTCCCCTATGTTCACCCTCTAAATAGTGATTCCTACTTCCACATGAACCATCTCCTTACCTCAAAATAAAATTACCTTGGATCACATTTCCAAATTCTATGAGATTTTGTTCCATAATTAGGGTATACTTCACAATATCTATAACAGTATTCATCTAGAATATGTTCACCTACAAGCGGACAAAATTCCCAATAACGTCCCCAAAATTCCTCGCAGTCTTCAACTCATCACTGGTCAGAGATGGAGTGAAATGTTGAAGCTTGATGAAGTAGGAAGGATACTCTATCACGCTCATAGTGCCCTACTAGAGATGCATGAACTCCCTAGAATAGTCTGCCATCAAATTTTTCTGATATGAGTGATCATGGAAGGCTATCTGGATGTCCTCCCAGTGCATACCCTAATAACTGTTATCCTAAGAGATGATTCCCCACCAATTCTTGAAGGAATCATGCCACATTTAGGTAGAGAGAATGACCCTCTTCTCTAGAGGCATCCCAAGATGGTAAAAGATCAACACCATGGATTCTAACCTTGAATTATCATCTTGGGGACCTCCATCCCCTCAAAATGTTGGAGGAAGCTATAGTTGAAATTCTTGAGTCATCTCATCCATATTAGAGGAATTTTAGGGAGAACCCTAAACAAACTAAGCCCTCATTTGGTAGCGGAGAAATGGGTAGAAAAAAAAATATATGAGATGATTGAAACTCATATCTTCTATTTGGCACGGATTAGTCCGAGCGATAGAAATCCTTCGGGAAGAAATGGAGAGAAACATTTCTCTCCCACCACCAGGTTTCAAATCACCCCAAAATCGGGGTGATTTGGAAGGAAATGGAGCCAATAAATACCATTTTTTTATATTTCCTATATTATCCTTTTATACTGATTTTAGTTTTTTCAATATTTTTATCTATAATTATATAAATATATTTATAATTATATAAATATTTTTTATAAATATATATGTATTTATAATTATTATTTATATATAAATATATTTTAAATATTTATTTAATGTATTAATAAATATATATATATAATTTATTTTAGAAATATATATATTTATGAAAGAATATTTATACAATTAAATATAAATATATTTATTTTTATATTTATATTTATATTTATAAAGATATTTATAAATACATATATTTATAATTATATAAATATTTTTTGAAAAAAAAATATATTTATTTATAATAATATAAATATTTATTTAAAAATCAAAGATAAAATTTAAGATTATAATATTTTTTTATTTGGAATAATTAAATATTGGAAAACTATAATTTTTAATAAGGGTTATTTTTTGTCATATTCTCAAAACATTTATTTTCTTTTATTTTAAAAATTGTCACCAAACAAGATGGAGAGAAATTACAATCATTTCTTTTCTTTTACTAAATTTCTCATCCAAACAAATTGAAGAGAAATCAAAATCATTTCCTTTATTTTCTTATCTTTTATGAATTAGGAAATCGTTTCTTTTCTTTTACTAAAACATAACAAACATAGTGTAAATGAACTGAAGAAAATTACCATGGAACTGAGCATTGGTGCCCAATAGGAGATCAGTAGGAGGTTCCCCAGGTGTCACTACAGGAGGTACTACGGGTGGCTCAGGTTGCACCACCTTCGGATTGTGCTCATTGCCACTCTCTTGGCATACAACATGAAGAATTTGTGGTGTAATAGATCTACAATTTCCAAGTACACTCCTCAGACAATATTTATAACAGATAGGGAAGGTATATAAGAAAAACGGTCAAGAAAGGGAAGGTATAATGTCTCCTAATAACATGAAATAACTGACAGCCTATTCCTAGATCTAGGTCTTAAATTTTAGTGAATGTCACATAAGGATTTTAAGAGACAAAACCTACATTCCATTGCTAAAGTTGGGTCAGGGTCAAAGAAACAAACTTCTCATATAAATCTCTATTTCATTTTAAAGGTTGTATTTATTTTAACTCATTTTTTATTTAAATCATGTTAAATTGTTGAATTAGATGGTTCTCCATTTCTAATTTATAAGGTCTCGTTCACCTTATTAGTTGAAAGGTTGTGTCCACTTAATTTTAACCATAACATGTTCCAGCCCATGTGACCAACGGTCCATGGAACAACATGCAATAACTGACTACTTAAGGTGTTTACTTTAACCTATGTAGGAAAACATTGTTACGTTCAAGAATTTACTTTATGTGTCTATTGTGTTTTTCATCCCTATAATAAATATGGAACATTCCTATATATAATAGCCAATCATAAAAACTAGCATAGAAAATACATGAAATTCACACATGAAGTAGATATGTCATGGCATAATGCATGGAATTATAATTCCTATAGTGGATAGTATGATTTATGATTTGATACACCCTAGTATCATCTATCTATGGTAGAATAAATCCCATATTATTATTAATTTATAAATAATCATAATAGCATAAGGTGAGTGAATCACCCAATAGTGAAATCCATGAAACTATAACAATGCAATAAATAACAGTAATTACCCATCCCAGTAAATTTGGGTTTCACCTGTACGTGGGTTGGGTACTCCCTAGAAGAGGAATACTATCGTGTCTAAACCCAATTAGTAATACAAAAGGAAAATTTCTTTGATACCACTTTGTAGTGTCCTACCTCGGGTGCATATATCGGTTCCCTTAGAGGGTGGTCACAAGACCTCAAGCATGCCTCCTTGAATTCCAGAGGTTGTTGACTAGCAGTTGAGGCCTAGGGTGTGTCCATAGGGATACTATGTTCTCATTGATCATAGTGTAGCACAAAAAAATATATAAGAAACAATAAACAGTAGGATTAGTGTAATAGTAACAATAGACCATGAAATAAAGGTAAATAACTTGAGGAATCTAAAATAAATAATAGATAATAATGATGATGATTATCATGACGCTATAAAAAAATAGTGTACAAGGGGAACAAGGGATACAAGCATATACCACATGCTATAAAAAATCCAAAAAAGACCAAAAATCACTCCAAATAGAATCTCGAGCATATTCATAATCCTTTACTCCCATACTACATCCTAACACTATAAATAAATCAAGCATCAGAAGCTACATGCTTCCCTTTATCAATACATTCATTCATAAAGTCTTCTTTGGTATAATTAGTTGCCCAATAAGGGTGTGATATATAATATCAATAGGCCACCACCCATGGTTTCTAGCCCAATCAACTTTTTACGTTGAATAAATTAACAATGTTCTATAATAATAAATTTAGTGCAATGCATAAATAAATACATAAACACTTCGGTCTGGGTTCCCAATTGGACACTCAACTGATACCACCTGCTTCGAAATAAGTCAGTTTTTTTAACCCAAGTAACTATACAATTGATATGATATTTACATAGGCCATCATAAATAAAAATAAAAGGTATAAATACCCCAATATTGTTCTTTGTCTTGGTGGTCACATTACCATGTCATAAATCAATCATGCCCTTAATATAAACAAGAAACATCACATGTGAAAAAGAAAAAAATCCATAAAATCCAAATGTGGAGTCCTTATCCAGTCCAATGGGATCTAATAAGAATCCCAAGGATTTCTATAGGTGTCTCTGATATAACCAATTCCAACAAGTCCATCCAAGGTGAACCATAAAGTTTTCCCTTGTATCACTCATATCATAGTGAACTCTCAGTTCATACCAAGTATCTCACAATGGGGACCAAGTATCACCCAATGAATGGTATAGCCATCATTTCAATGGGTATTTCCTCAGTTTCTCCCCTAGGGATACGGTGTCAGACAAGAGTATATAAAATCTTTGTGGAGAACCTATACATGGAATTCCAATGTATTGCTTCTGGCACATCGAGTGGAAATGAATGAACATGGTGAGTCTATCCATGACATATTTAAAAGAATAATTGTGTTCTCTTCCAGTCCATATAATGTGAGGCATAAAAGTCACAATAAAACTCACAATACATAGCATATATAATCACATGTCATCAAAAATCATAGTAATATATCATGATAACAACCTAGCTAAGTTATACAAATTAATCCAAGAAACTAGGAATCATGAAACAAGAATCAAACCTAATCATTCCATCCATGCTAAGAAAATAATGCATGAGGCACAAGAAAAAGGCATTTAGAAAAATCATGAGCACAAGGCTACCAAGAAAAACACGAATAGCAAGAATCCTAGGAACAAGTGATATAGTATAGGGAAATAACATTAGGCACATGGAATCACATGTAAAGAAATAACATAAGGCATAAAGCATGTGACAAAGAATAAGAAACAAGCATCAAATTATGGCCAAAGGGTCCTAACTCATGGTTCACTATTCATATTAATGCTATTTATAATTTAAGGCATTAATCAATACGCAACTAACACACACAAGGTGGTTCACAATTTATCGTATGGAAAAAAGGCCATACTGTGTGGGTACACCCAAAGGGGTATCCAATGACAAGGCAAACAAACCAATAATGGTTTTCACCAAAAGGTATAATGTTAAATATTACATGGAAAACAAATATAATAAATTAATTTAACACCTTTCTAGCACCATTGGAAGGATCTGGTGAGCGGAACAATGACAAATAATTTAAAAAGTGATGAAATGAATGGGAAAGACCTAGAATACCTACCTCGATGCAGTATCACTCCACTCATATGTTTTCAAATTTTCAATCAAGCTACAATGGTAGGAAATGAAGAAAATTTCCAACACCTTGAAAATAGGGAAAATTATGTCACATGTAAATAGTGAAATAATGGATGGAATAAAATCAAAATAGGTAGGATAGGATGATAGATCTTACCTCTAACCTTAAATTGATTCCAACGGTGAGTAATTTGGAGTCTAGTTTAAGGAGATTTCCAAAACCCTATGGAGAGGGGAGAAGGAGGCTCCTGCGTGGAAGAGGAGGAGAAAACCACTAGAGAAGGAGTTGGAAACATAAAATGGGGTTTAAATCATTAAAGAGAGTAAAAATGGGTATTTCACCATCAAAAACAAGGGTGAATAGTTTGTCCACATGGTTGGACAAACCGTGTGCCAACAATGTGCCAACTATGAGGCATGCTCTACTTCAAGGGGTCACCCCACATGGTTTGACACATAGTTTTTCTAACTATGCACAAACTATGAGAAACCATTCTTTACCAAACCTCTATAATCACACACATTGAGGTGCCTAGGGTCGCACAGTTTTAGACAAACCATGTGGCCCCTAGCACCCCACTATTTGTAACTTCATGGTTTAGTTAAACCATGTGGTTCAGGTTTTACAGTTTCTACTAACTGTATGGCCCAATCTATGTCTTTAATTTTTAGAACTCTAGACTCCAAACAATCCATGTATGCACCTAATACCTTCTTAAATCCACAAGTCATCATTATAGGGGTCATTTAAGTAAATTTAAACCAAAATTAAATGTTCTATATTTTTGAAAAATTCAGGATGTTGTAGTTAGAGTCCTAAATCCCTTCCCATAAAGAACCTCATATTGTACCATATGATTGATGGAATAAAAACTATTGTTATATGATAAATCTACCAGGGGAACTTTTTTATCCCAACATCCATGGAAATCCATCGAACAAGATCTTAATATATCCTCTAGAGTTTTAATGGACCTCTTATACTAAACATCTATCTAAGGATGATAAATAGTGTTGAAACTCTACTTTTTCTCTAATACTTTCTAAGTACTTGTCCAAAAACTATAGGTAAAAATTATATACTGAATATATACAATGGATAGTTGTACTATAAAAATACTTACCACTTCCAATATATATATCTTGGAGAGTTGTTCAAGAGATAAATCTTCTTTGATAGTAATAAAATGCACTAACTTTTTAAGGTGATTAATTATAACCTGAACAACATTATTGTTGTAAAAAAATCACTCAAGGTTTAATTTTAGGGTTTTTTGGTTCTTTTTTTATGAAAAATATAGATGAAATCATTCCATCATGGTTTCTGTCAATGTATATGTTTTAAATCTAGCGTAGTTTCCCAGTATTTCCCAAATTTTTGGTCCTCAAAATCAAAAGTATATTTTGTGGAAAAGGAAGGATTCCCACCTAAAAAATGGGTGAATTGCATATCATATAAGGGAGTTCGTAGTTATATAGACTTCATAGTGGATATAGTATGGGGATTGAAAAAGAGGTATGTAGAACTAAAATATAAGAAGTCAATTGAGGATGGACACAGGTAGTTAAGAAACCTTTAAAGGAGGTCTGTTCGTAGGAGGCTCATCATTTTTGGTTGAAGGTGGTGAATTAAAGGACACCACAAATGGCACATCACTTGCAAAGGAAGATAGTGATTTAAGGGGTGTAGAAAATGAATAACTTTTCTATGTAGACCACATATAGAGTACAGTACACTGTGATGGATAATAAGTAATGAAGCATTTAGTAATTAGGATTAGTGAGTTTTATGGGATTTATTTGCATATATAAAGGACCCTAATAAAATTATTAAGAGTAATGAATTTGATATAATAAAATCACCACTAGAAGAATTTGGATAAGTACGAAGTGGTTAGTGAAGGAGGAATTCTGGAAAGGAAGTGATTCGTGAAAGAGTGATTCACATTGTAGTCCATAAAGGGACAGTTTGCGAAGAAGGTATTTTGTGAACACAGTTTTCAAAAGGGGTTTACAGGGAATTTTAGATTTCAAACAAAAAGGGTTAACCAATCATTAATCATCCATGGAGAGAATTAATTCCATGAATAAAGGAAGTCTATTAAGCACTCATGATATGTGGTGAAAGATAGTTCATAAAGTGACTAAAAATAGTTCACAAAAGTAATTTATGCAAACCAAAAATACACAAAAAAGAGAATTTCACATATGAAGTGAAAGAATTACTTAATTAAACACTCATATATGTGTGAAATAATTATTAGGTGATTCATAACAATAGAATATTCCTCTGAAGAAGCATTTAGCACACATCAGTGGATAGATTAGTGATCTTTAAAATTTTGATTGGTTGTAAACCATGAGGGATAGTGAGTCGTCTATGAAACTTGTATTGGCAGTGAGATTTATTGGACTTGGTATATAAGAACATTTCCTTTGTATTATTCTTGGATATATCCCATTGATGGTGAACAAAGTAAAAGGGGTGTGTCTTATGAATATTTTAATTCACGTTTATTTTATGTTGTGGGAAGGAGATAGAAGAGTGTTTTGTTTAACAACAAAAACAAGATCCAAAGAGATAGTTATTTTAATATGTCATATCCTACTTCACCCCCCCCCCCCTAAAGGTATTTAACCTGGTTGGAATAATAATTGGTATCATAGAAAAGGTTTGAAAGTCATTGGTTCTCTCTCAGTAGAATAAATTGAAGATGTTAATCACAAAGGGATTCTAATCTTCGATGGAAACAATTTTCATCTATGGAAGAATCATATGAAACACTAATTTAGATCATTGTGTATATATGTATTTAAAATCTCAATTCATTTGTTTCTTATAGTATATAAGGTGTTGTTTTATCAAAAAAAATGTAAATAATTTGATGTTGATTTTAAATGAATCAATGCCTTAGGGGGGGGGCTTATCCAACACAATCGATATGATGGTGATGTTATGTAAGTCATCACATGATATGTGGGAAAATATTATAAATATATGTGAATGAAATTTAAAAGTTAGAGAAAAAAACTTGAAAGTTTTGTAGAACAAATATGAGGATATAATAATTCACAACAATGATTTTGTAGATGAATTATTTGATTGAGTGAATGTTACTTTAGAAGAAATGTGTGGTTTTGTAGAAAATATTGAATATGTGAAGATTTTTATGTGCATCCTAAAAATAATACTAACTTTTTTTAACCAAAAAGTATCTATATTGGAGGATAAAGATCCTAATGAACTGACATTGGATAGCTTACATAGTACTCTTGTCACATACGATATGAGAAATAATGATAATGATTTGTGGAAAGGTGGAATTCCAAATAAGAGGAATTAAAGGCCATGAAGAAGCACACTATTGAAGATAGTCTAGAGGAAGAAAATTTGGATGAGGTCATGAAATTTCTCTCTTAAAATATGAAAAGAGGAGGAAAAAAGTTCAAAGGGGAACTTCTACTTTCACGATTTTGATGTGGACAGATTGCAAACCTTGTAGAAATGTTTCCAAAGAAGTTTCAAGATGATGATGAAATTTCTGGGAACAATTATTTAGACAATGTGAAAGTTTAGATAAGTACCAAGAGAAAATTCTATAAAAAGAATAATTTTCTTTCAAAATAATATGAATGTTTCGAAGAATATGAGGTAGATTATTTGGAGGAATGGAAGGATCATGAAGTCAATGTTATGGAGAAAGTTTTCAGAAATTTAAAAACAAGGTAATAAATAGATTATTAAGAAGGAGAAGTTGAAGGAAAAAAACTGACCTTCATATTAAATTAAAATCTACACTTGAATAGATAGACATTTAGAGAAAAAAAACAAAAATAATAAAATTGGGTTATTAATGACATAAAAATATCAATAAAATAGTATGAAAGAGAGAAGACTGAGCTAGAGGATGAAATTGAAAATATTAAGTCTAAAAAATAATAAAATATAGAGAAATCCATTGATTACAAGCTCAAAGTTGAAGAACAAACCAGAATTATCAATAGTCTGACCAATACTATAACACCTTAATATTTTATGGTATGTCTCTTCTTAACAAATTTCAATTTCTTCGATAGTATATGTTGCATGCAACACTGATCTTAAATGAACCATGATATACTATTAAATATTATTGTTTTAACACTGTCCATTAGGTGGGTTGTTTTGAAAAGAATGAACTAAATTATAAAAATATAGTTTATACATGAATTTATTTATTACCAATGGAATGGAAATGAAAATAAGAACCAATTAAATATAAATTATGTGTTTTTATCAGAAATTATTTGTATGAAATCAATGGAATTTTATCATAAAAATTAAATTAATCACTATTAGTGAACAATATTAATGAAATATATATGTTACATATTCAATCAAATAATTTAACATTCATCTAAAAAGATTTTATAGGCATATGGTAAGAATGAATATAATTTTATGCATTAAAAGTTTATATTTTTCTGAAAGGAAATTCTACCACCATTTAATGGTGTACTTGTTTTAAAACCAAATTTCAAAACTTTTATAAATTATTTTTTACAAAATATACATTATTTTTGAAAGTTTAATATCAAAATTGACTTTTCTTGATTTTTTGGTGTTTTCTGATAAGTTTCATTTTTTATGAATAAGTAATGTGACCATCAGAATATTAATGTTATCATTAAGAATAGTAATATTACCAATGGAATAGTTGCATCACCTATGAAAGTATAAATAAAACTTCAGTATCTTATAAATTATAATATGGTGTATTTATATCATGGAATAAGTAAATAAATGTTTTAAAATGATAAAATAATTGTTGATGTTTTTGTGAAACAAAAATGTTTTTTTAGAATCTTATAATTAAAATAATTATTTAAAATAATATTTATTTTCATAAAATAGATTCATAAATTAATATTTTTTTGTATTATGATTATAAGATAATTTTATGAGCCCTTAATCAATTTTTTAAAGTGTCATAAAATTAATTATAATTTATAAATTAGTATTTCTTTAGTAGATTATGACTTAAAATAAAAATTATACTTATAATATTTATAAAATTAATTTCATAAAATAGTTTTAATTTTTTAATTCTAAAAATTAAAAAATTACTAGGGTTAATTTTTGTGATTTTTCTAAAATAGTTGAATTTTTGTGTATCGTGAAATACGGTAATTTGTGGTACAAGTAAATAAATGATTTATTATGTCATGGATGAAGTATTTATGATGTAATCACCCATTGTTTCAAACTCACATGAACTATTTACTGTATTTAGTCACAATAATAATCAATATTTCTTGTCTTGATCCAAAATAATAAACTAATTATTCAAATAATCCAAAAAACACCCCTCTCCTCCACTATAAATACCACCCCCCACCACCCTTTCTATTCACACATAATAATACTTGAAAATTGACCAATTTCTTCACAATACATCTCCAAAAACTCTCCCCCACATTTTGGTATTTTTGGTGTCACCCAAAATACCATTTCAAAGTTCCTTAAGGTGGTTCTCTATGATAAGAATTCAAAAGGTAAATACTTTTTTATTCTCCTTCTATTTTTTTTTAATTTTCCTTTATTCTTGTTATATCCTTACCTCTTCTGTCCAAAAATTAATGATAACTCTAGTATCATATATATTATTTAATTTTATTATGTTAATGAAATATCCATCCTCAACCCCTTTCTCCTCCCCCTTTTTATTCTAGAAATGAAAACATCATCTCTCATGTGTCGATTTATCACAATCGTGGACCATGAAACTTTATTTTACATTACCACATTAAATTCTGTTTTTAAAACCATATTTTATTATGAATATTATAAGTTATTTTTTGTTTTAGAACCAGTATATAAACATTATATTAATTAACAAAAGAAAACCAGTTCGTGGCGATTGAAAAACCACCAAAATAATATAAATAGTTATCATTAAAGTTCTATCTAATGAATCATCCTCATCTCTGAAGAATGATATATAAGATAATTAAATCACCCATAAGTTTTTTAATAACATATAATTTCAATTCTAGATAACTATTTTTATTTTACCTAATCTTGCATACATGTATACAAGTAAACCAATCATGAACACCATGGAAACGAACACTCCCAAACAACGAAATTGAATCCTATAACTCATCAAAAGTTCATAAATGAAATTAAAAAAATTATAAAAAATAAAATAAATTTTTAGTAGGTTCTAAATTAAATTATTAATGAATATAATTTCATTATCTGAGACATTATTCACAAGTTCATAACACTTTTGTATATAAGGTAAGGGTTTTCTCATCTCACTTTTATTTTCGTGAGATATGCCTTGTTCGCCACTATTTCTTGTGTATGATGTATATATACTACCCATTTATGTATCATATCATGAATATATTTGTTTTCATGGTGTTCAATGTCTTATTTTAAGATCATTAAAATTATGGGGCTTATGGTTTGACTGTTTGCAATGTGGTAAGGGATTCTACCTGAATCTTCACTTTTTCCTTCGGGTTATGATTTCTTTCTCCTTACCCAAATTTAATTCTTATTTATTTATTTTTTTTCTTATTATACATTCGTTTTATTTGATCCAAACTCATGTATATAGATCAGTTCATCTTTATTTTATGTGGAAGTGCATGTTTTATAAAGTTCCCTTCTCAATTCCCCCCGATAATCCAGATTTATAAAAGGGAACTTCCATATTTATTATCTATTTTAAAGTACCATACATAATATATTTTAAGAAAAAATTATTGTAATAAAATAAATAATTTTATCTTGAAATACTATATTTATGCATTTCTGGTTTTATACAAACAATTATTACTTTTTTGTTATAAATACTTTTTTATATTTTCTCTTAAACTTCCCTGAAGTGGTCCATTTCTAAATATTCTTAAAATATATATTTTTAGATGTATTAACTTCAATTAGAAATAATTTATTCCTTAAAAATTATTTCATTGTCCTTATATTTTCTTTTCTCAAATATAAATTTTTACATATGAAAAATACAAATGATTTTCCAAAAGAATTCTTTTCAAAGAAAATTGTATTTCTCTCAAGAATTTATCATTTATTTTATTATAGAAATTTCATCTATGATTATGATTCATATATTTAAAAGTGTAATTAGACAATTTTAATTAATATATCTTTTTATACAACATATGAGTAATGTATTAGACATAGTAAGTGATGATTGGGTCACTTTATAGCCCCTCAATACATTGGTAGGTCTCATGAGACAAACAGGATTAGGTTTTGGATAAGTCCTTACCCATTTATGTAGAATTCATAGTTGGGGCCTTAATGGTATGTTTATGATTTCTAGTATTATGAATTACCTCATTATTATTGTAGTAATTGATAATCAAGGTGTTGATTCGATTAGTAGAATATCCATGGTTAAGTTTCATTCTCATATGATTATTTATATGGAATTATTTAATCATATTTTATTCTTATCATATTATGCTTAGTATTATGTTTTAATGGCACATGTATTTAGTTATTCATCATGCCATACAGTTTATATTTATTTATGATAGCTTCCATTGTATTAAAAGTCCTAACTAAGCATCTGATATCACCCCTTTCTTATATTTTATTTTGTACCAGGATGTGAAGATGTTTATTATGAATTACTTCTAGGGATAATATAAGAGTTAATCTATGTGTCCAATAGATTTTACTTGTTTTATTTAATTTCTAGTTATAATGTAAAGTTCATGTGTGTAAGCTATTTTCAAAAACTGAAAATACAATCAGTACTTTAAGATTAGAGTCTTGTATTTATGCTAATGTAATAAATTAAGGAACCAGCTCCAAGATATTGGGGTTAGGGTCTTTAAAAATATAGTAAAAGATTGATTGAAAAACATCGAAGAGCTTGAAGAGGGGGTTGTAAAACTATAAAGAAAGGTAAAAGATCATCAGAAACTCTTGACTTTGGAAAATAAGGATACAAAGAAACATAAAAAGGGAAATTATAATTCAAAATTCTAGAGAAACAGACAAAGGAATGTTAGGACAAGAAAACAATGTATTAGAATTATAAAGTTGGTATGGGGATTGATCGCTGACAGAAATCAGTAATGGTTTAAGTTGGACCAAAATCACCTGAACCAAAGATGAATATTGATTTGGGTATGAATCATAACCAGAAGATTAAAATAACCCAGGGGAAAACCAGTGGTTCAGTAGTGACACATTGGAATACACCCCACATTAGATGTTATTATTGTGGAAATATTGGACACTCCCAAAATGTTTGTTCCATATCCAAGATATATTAATGGGAACAATAGAAATAGGGGAATCCAAATAGAGATCAATATTTCAAGATATCATTTTATGGTCATTGTTTTTTGTGTGGAGTATTTGGAAATATGGCTAGATATTTACATCAACTATACAAAGTAATGAGAAGAAACCGACTCAAAGTTATTGTATAAAACAACTTAGGAATATTCAGATGATCTAGAAAAAAAATAAATTGATTTGTAGAATTATATGATGAAATTGGTTTATCATACTCTTATTAATATCAATAATATCAATAAAAGGCATGGATCAGAAGGAAAAGATATGGGTAGGTGGTGGTTGTAGATATTTCTTTCAACACATCAAACACCGAAATATAGATCATTGATATTGAATTAATCTCTAATATTATAGAAAATAATGATTTGATGATAGGAATAAGATATGGAAATGAAGTTATTGTAATATTTGGTAATGATGAAGGTATAAATATTATTTTCTTAATAAAATTCATGTTTGGGGGAAAATACATGAGATGTGTAGACATCTAGGTTGATAAAGGCCTCAAAAACAACTTTTTAAGTTTCAGACAGTTATGTGACTTGAAAAATTAAATAATATTTTCCAATAAATTATGTATCATAACGTAAAAATATGGTTCATTTGTTTTCTAGGGAAAGAATATAAAGGGGAATATATACCTTGTGAGTGGATAAGAAGATATGTGTTTTCTATCTAAGGAAGAAGAAAAGAGGTTATGGAATAAACATCTTGGTCATTTGAGCCAAAAATCCTTGTAAGATCTGGCGAAATGTGATGTTTCTCAAGATCTCCCTAGGTTATCACATGATCTTACCCATACATGTGATTATTGTCAATAAGGGAAGATCATTCAAACAAATATATAAAGAAAAATAGAATTCGTAAACAAATGTGATTTGGTTGGTTCATATTGATGAGTGAAGATATATTTCATTAATAGATATTGATGGGATGAAATATTATATTCTATTAATTTATGATTTTAGTATAATAACATGGGTTTTAATCATCACCCACAAGTCTGAGTTGTTCTGTTTCATTACACAATATCAAAGTGAAGTTGAAAATATGCTTGGTTTAAAAAACTGAATGTTCCAAATAGATAATGGAATATAGTTCAAAAAACAGACAATTGGAGGATTATATAAAGAAAAATGGGATAATACATCAAGTTTTATTAGTAAGAACTCCACAGAAAATGGAGTTTTTGGGAGAAGAAATTATATTATCAACAACATGGCTAGAAAAAATATCATTGATAAAGCACTTCCAGAATTTTTTTGGAAAGAAGCAGTGAAAAAATAATTATAAATATCAAAAAGAGTCTTATTATGTCCAAAGGAAGAGAATACTCCATATAATATATGGTATGGAAATAATCCAATGTAGAAGTACTTTTGAGTATTTAGAAGTAAGTACTTCATTCTCAATAAGAAGAAACACAGGATGATTGAATCACATGGAGATGAAGGTATATTTCTTAGATACTCAAGAAAAAAAATCATATAAATGTATCAATAATAATTCGGGAAATGTTTTAGAAATTAATGGTGTGGTTGTGATAGAAAATTAAAAGAATATTCAGCAAATACATGAACAGTTTTATGAAGATAGTGATGAATATATGTGAAGATTAGAGAGAGTTATAGTACTTAATGCAGATTCAGAAGAATATTTAGATAACAAAAAGGATGAATATAAACATATATCTTCATAGAAACCAAATTGTTGATCCAAAACTGATAGAAAGAACATAATCAGTGATCAATTATCTCTACTGTAGAAAAAAGGGATAAAGACTCTATAGAATATTTATTATCACAATTAGAGCCAAAGTGTTTCGAATAAGAATCAAGAAATGAGATTTTTTTCAGGAAATTAACTAAGAACTTGACAAAATAGAAAATAATTAAACAAGGTAGATTGTTTCGAGACCAATATATTATAATTTCATTAGGATGAAATCGTTATTTTTCAATAAGATGAATGAAGATAGTACAGTGATTCAAAACAATGAATGACTAGTGTGAAAAGAGTATTAATAGATTAAGGGTATCAATTTTTATGAAACATTTTCACCTATTGTGAGACTAGATACAATCATATTATTATTGTCCATAGTATTGAAAATAAAGTTCAATGTATTCCAGATATATGTCATGTCATAATTTATAAATAAGGTTCTAGAAGAATAAGTGTATATAGAAAAACCAATTGTTTATCTAATTCATAAATATATGAATACAATTTTTTAACTGAGGAATGAACTCTTTGGGTCAAAACACACACTGATAGCATGGTTTTCAAGGATCAATAAGTTTTTGAAGAATCATAGCTTTTAGTGTATTGGAGTTGATTACAATATATATGTTAATGCTGATAGTAATCAATGGATGATAGCATTGGTGTATGTCAGTGACATAATATTTGGTGGATAAGATGAATCATAGTGAAAAAAGTTCACATGATTCATGAAAATTGAGTTTTAGATGTTAATGATTGGTGAAATGACCTTTTTACTTGGTTTACAATTGGAATAGGGAAAGAATGTCACATTTATTTTTTAATCCAAATATACCAAGGATGTTCTAAGAAGATTTTAAATGGATAATTCTAAGAATATGATGAATACAGTGGATACCTGGAGGAAACTATTAAGATATGATTAAGGAAAACAGTTTAATGTCACAGAATATAAGTAGTTCATTGGAAATATATTGTACTTAACAGTGACATGACCCGATATTGTTTTTTCCACATGCCAAGCAGCATGATATCAAAGTAATCCCAAGTAAATAAACTTACTTGTAGTAAAAAATAATACTTTATTATATCAATGGAATAATGCATTTTAGTTTGTTGTGAAATGAAAAATCATAGTAAGAGTTATTGGGTTATACAGATGTAGATTGGGTTGATTCAGCATATAATAGAAAATCAAACTCAAGTGGTGTATTCTATATTATAAGATTGTGTATTTATTGGATAAGAAAGAATAAAGATTTCATTTCATTGGGCACCATATAATTTGATTATATTGTATCTAGTCAATCATGCATGCAATTATTTAGGATGAAGAAGCATCTTGATGATATTGGATTTGAATTGAAGTCTCTGATCAAAATCTATTGAGATAATTCAAGTTCTATAAATCTCATTAGAAATATTATGCATCAATCAAGGACAAAGTACTGTGAAATCAAGTAACAGTTTACCTAGGAGAAGGTGGAGCGTGGTCTTTTGATGTTGGAGTATGTGTCTACATAACTATAGGTTTCAGAAATTCTTATAAAGGCCTTACCAAGAGAGTCATTTCAGTAGTATTAAAGGGATCTTGGAGTTTAGTTAACTCCCCACATTTGAAAAGTGTGGATGTGGGACTCTATCTCCTCAAGGTATAGTGTGTTTTTACCTTATGTGCTGATATGTGTTCTTTAAAATGCTTCAGTCACAAAGGAGTGACCCTAGGGTTTATTTAAAAAGGAGGAGATATAGCTTAATCAATCCATTAGAGAAACTATTAGGGGGAATTGAAGTAGGAATATTTTTAAATATTACGATGTTGAAGCAATACTTTGAATGGATATAAATCATGAGAGAATCTTTTTATGCTAGTAGTTTTCAATATATGGATGAATAATGGTGTATTCTTGAGCTCCACATGCAGTGTCATATTTTTTATTAAGAAAGAATCATCATGTGGTATAAATAAATAAGTGATTCATTTATCAACTTTGTATGATACTCTTGTTTCTCATGTTGATCATGGATCATGTGGACTTAGAGTGTGTGTTGGGTAAAACTTTGATCTCTATCTAGAATTGAAAGAAGTGATTTTTTGGTTAAAGATATAAGAAAATTTAATGTTGTATCAAATAGTGAAGAGTTTCAGCAAACCCAAAGGGAGGGATTATTGGAAAAAATACCTGAGGGTGTGATATCGGTTCTTTTTGGTTGTTTTTCTTAGTTTCTAGATATATATGGAAACATTCCATCATGGTTACTATTAAAAAATATATTTTGAAGGTGGAATAGTTTCTCAGTGTTTTCCAAATTTATGGACCTCAAAATCAAGAGTAAATATTATAAAAAATTAAGGATTCCTATATATAAATTGGTGAACTACATAGCATCTAAGGGATTTCATAGTTATATGGACTATATAGAAACTTTTCTATATTGGAAATAAAGGATATATGAGGAACCATAGAGGAAGAAGTCATTTTTAAATAGAAGTGGTGAATTAAGAAACCCGTAAAGGAGGTAAGTTCATAGGAGGTGAATCATTTGTGGTAAAAGAAGGTGAATTAAATTCCTCCATAAAGGTATCGTCATTTGTGGAGGAAGATTTTGATTTAATGGGAATCACACATGAGTAATTGTGCTATGCAGACCACATTGCGAGTACAGTATGTGGTGATAGAAAATAAGCAAAGAAGCTTTTGGTAATTATGAATGGAGGGTATTTTGGGATTTAAATTAATATATAAAGAACCCTAATCATGATATTAGGATTAGAAAATTTGGTATGATAAGATCATCACTAGATGAATTTGGATAATTTTTAAGTGGTTTACGAAGGATCCATTCTGTGAAGTAAGTGATTCATGAAAGAGTTGATTGGTGAAGTATTCCATAAAGGGGCTATTTGGGAAGGAGGTAGTTCATGAAGATAGTTTACAGAAGGGGTTTTTGGGGAAATATTTATCACAAAATAAAAGGGGTAACGAAGCATCAGCCATCTACTAAGTGAATACAGTTTACAAATAAAGGTGGTCCATGAAGCACATGTTCCATGCGATGCAAGGAATTTTTCAAACGGACTAAAAATTGTTTGTGAAAATAATTTATGTGAACTAGAAATATGAAAAAAAATCACCAGTGAGTTAAAAACAATACTTCATGGAACATGCGTATATGTGTGAAACAATTTTGAGTTGATTCAAAACAACATGGTATTACTCTAAAGAAGCAGTGAGCACACTTAAGTGGAGAGAATAGTAAGATTTCAATTTGATATTGGTTGTAAACTGAGATGTAAATTCATTCAACTCTTAACCTTGTAAGGGTAGTGATCTTTAGTGTATTTGGTATCTAGGCACATTGCCTTTTTATTCTCCTTAGATTTATCCCATTGAGGGTGAACCAAGTAAAATTTTTGTGTCATGGGAATATTTTAATTCTCAATTATTCTTTTCTATGGGAAGGAGTGATAATATTCTATTTTTTAACTATGAAACAAGATCTAAATATATTTTTGTTTTAATATACATACAATAATTCCCCCCTGGGGTATTTAACCTATTTCATAAAAAAAATTATGAATCTCAGATGTTTTAGGGGGTCCTATAATAATATACATTGTGATTTTTAACCCATTTTCATATTGCTATGGGTAATGGTTGCAACATACACTTGGAATTTTATCATTCATCCTTAAATTGTTGGCATACTAAGCATCAAGATACATATTTAGTAATTTATCTCTTCATGATATCTCACCAGATATTTTTTTATATCTATATACAGCAGCATACTTCCTGTATGAATATATAAGGATGAGTTATGTGCATCATAAAAAATTCTTATTCAATTATTGTTTTTATGGAACTCATAGTCGAGTTCTAAATCTTATTACTCCATCTTTATCAAAGACGAAATCCATAATATTTGCAACCTTTTTATATCGATACACTTCATCTTTCTAGGATTATTTGACCTTCATGTGAATAGATGGTTGAGTATTAATTTGGTAAATATAGGGTATATCTCCTACCAATATGACTTCAAGATTCATCCTATATAAATCCATGAGTATTGGGTCCTTCTCAATCCTCATCATGGATAAAGTGGCATGATATTTCCTTCTCAGTGCATCAACCACCTTATTTTCCTTGTTGAGGTGGTAATGTATTTAGTAGTCAATATCTTTTATCAATTATAACCATCTAATTTTTCACATATTTAATTCCTTATATGTTAATATATATTTTAAGATATTTTGATAAGTATATATGTGGAACTTTTCTTCATATAGATAATTTCACCAAATATTTAATTCAAATATCACTATCATCAACTACAAATCATGAATCAAGTAATTTTTATCATGAGTATTTAATTGAAATGAGGAATAAAAAATTAAATTAACATTCTATATGATGATACAAACAAAACACTTTTTTGAAGCATCGTTGTATATTACAAACCCTTCCCCACTGTAATGTAATGTAAGTATTAGAGAAGTGACCAACCACCTTTTTCATTCCTTGAAATATCCTTCACATTCATTCATCCAAAGGAACTTCAATACCTTATAGGTTAACATGGTTAATGGATTTTATATTCATGAAATTTTTCTCACAAAGTATTGAAATATCATATTAATTGGATAAAACTATGATTATTGGTTACAGTGGTCGTTCTGGGCCATTTCTTTATAACTTTTGTATTTGTTGGATCTACTAAAATTCCCTTTATTTTGATTACATGACCCAATAAGGATACTTTTATTAGATAAAATTCATAATTACTAAATTTTAAATGCATTTTATCCTCTCTTAGGTTCCTTTAAACAATCCTCAAATTATCTTCATGACATTTTTTCTCTTTGAATATATAATAATATCCTCCCAAAATTAATTATTTATTCAGATTCATGAAAAAAAACTTTCAAGGGAATGTTATAAATTGACCATATGTAGGATTAAAATATAATGTTAAATGATACTTCATCCAAGTAAAAACTTAAAATGTCAGAATATTACATATGGTGAAGGTCCCAAATGATATAAAATTTGTTCCACTTAGGATTCATGTGTATCAACTCCTCAAATAAAGAGGCCATCATTTCCCAGAACTCAATGAACTCCTTCAAACTAATATTCATTTCATTAAATACTTGAAAAAAGATATGGGCCTCAGTATTAGTCTATGAAAGTTGTTTCATGGTTCCAAAATTCATAGTTATAGTCTCCATCCAGAATTTTTCATCCATCGATTCCTTATTTTAAAATCCCTCTTTCATCATTTTCTCCCTGTAATGTATTAGGAGGGTCTTAGTGGGGGTATTGGAATATGTTAATTCTTTCAAAGTTCCAAGTGTCCCTCTACTCTAAAGCTGAAAAAAATTGATGTTATCCTCCTCAGTGGTTCCTTCCAGATGTTAGGCTACAACTATTGTTGCTACAACATCTTTGATTTCCACAACCTCATTCATTAGAGTTCCATATCCAAATATATCTTCAATCAAGAGCAGAATAACCTGATCCTTTATTGATCCCTCTATAATCATATGGGTTTCCTTCTCACTCTTTATCTCAAGTTCATGAAAATTATAATTATTATCAAACATATTAAAGGGACATATTACTTTGCATGGAGATGTGTTAGATCCTTTAAATCATTGATCCTTCCTTCTTGATCTGGTGAACATTAATTTTAAAATTTTGGATCAGTCCTTATTTTTGCTTTTCCTCTCTTTTTTGACTAAATAACATCTTAAATCAATTTCACAATTTTTGCTACTATTTTTACCTTCCCAAAAATAGTTTTCCAATATGAACATATAACTCTCTATCTAAAGCATTATGTAATGTTCCATGAAGATATTGGGAATCCTCATCAAACTCAATACATCACTCAATGTGTAATTGTTCAAATTTCACAAACAATACATCATTTATACTAATTTTATTCCTTATACACCATTTTTTTGAAAAATTTACATCCCTATGAATCATTACTAGCCTTTACATCCTCTCTTAAAATTTATAACCAATTAAAATATGCACCTCCTCTATCATCCTCTTGTAATATTTCTCTAGGATCATAAATATTCCTATTTCAATCATAATTCATCGTATTATTATTCAAATCAAGTCCAGTTACCCCCCCCCCCCTTCATATTTTTCAATAAATACATGGAATTATATAATAGTCCACTCATTGTCAAAACAGTACAAACCCGAATAGTGGGAACCTACAAATCAATGTAGCCTACATCTAATCTTATGGGGTTTCCTACCAATATAGAATCAGATCTGAATAATAATGAAGAGATCATATTATTTCCACAATCATTCATCACCACTTGATAATATTACATCGCAATAGTAGCGTAACATGAACCATCCTCCTTATCTATATACTTAACCATAATAGGAGAAATACTGATAGATTTAAAGACTATCGATCCAGCTCTAAAAAGATCCCCCTTATTTTTAAAAAACATTATTACATGCTTAATATAGATTTCCTAGATTATTTTAATTAGAAAATTAGTTATAAAATGTCTCAGATAGAAAACTATAGTGATATAAATACTCTTCACTGATTTCAATATAAACAAAATCAATCAGCACCTAGGAAACACCCATTTCAACAAAAAATCTTGGATCTTTAAATGGAATAAATATTTTTATCTACTATCAATACTTATAAATCTATCAACCAAATTAGATGTATTTACATAATGGAAGGATTTTTAAATATAAGATGAAAACTTGAAAATATTATCTATATCACCATGTTAGTAGGGTGTAATCTATATGAAAGATGAAGTTCCATCTGAACAGAGAAAATTTAGTACCTTTTATGAGATTATTTCCTTTATACTGTACAAAAATGAGATCCTCCTCTAATGAAAATATAACAAGAAAATACTAAGGGTTTAATAACCTAATGATAGAACGCCCTTTTAAGCCCCAATAAACATTGAAAAATCTATAAAAGGAATTTATTGTTGGTTATCTCTATCAAAAGTAAGATACCTGAGATAGATCATTGAATTTCAACTCCTAAAATAATTCATTAAGAGAGACTGGAACCATTGGAGCCCCCAAATAGAGAGAAGTAACTTTTATGTTGAGGAAGATGGAGGGGAAATCTAGTAGAGAATTGGTATTGGTAAATGGTGTGAAACTTGAATGGTTTACCATTAAGTAATAAATGGGTCCCCCTCCCCATTTTAGTTGGGGAGGGACTATATCAGTGGCCATATCTTCCCTAGTTGATCACAAACATGAGTTAGGGGAAATGAGGAGTGATGATCTCAACATCATTGAATGTTTTTATAAGATTATCATTTATAAAGAAATAAATCATCAAAGTGGTATATAAATACACTATTCCTTATATAAATGATTATAGAAGGAGAATTCATAAGTCCAAATATAATCACTATTAATTCATGATTTTCATACCTTTTATGTATATAGGTATTGGAAATATCCTCCTTTTTACACTAACCGATGGTATCTAGATCGAAGATCAGTCTTCAAGAAGAATCGATATTATATGAGCTGATCAAATAGATCATCAATACATGGTAAATTATAATTTTTATTGAAAAATATTATTTAAGCTCAAGATATATAATACAAATACTCATTAACCCATACTTATTTTCTAAAAAAGGGGACAGGTTCACCCCATGCTGAAGCACTGGATCATTTAAAACCTTTTTCCATATTTTCTTGTAATTAATTATTTAATTCCTAAAATTAATTTGTATCCATCATATATAGAATATTTTAGAGATAAATGGTTCTAGGTACGAGTTTGATTGAAAAATAAACCATGCACTATAGGGAAGACCAAGCAGTTCATCCTAAAATACATTAGCATACTCCCATAAAATAGGCATATCATCATGTTGACTTTCTCTCTAGTAATTTGAGTGATAAGTCCATTTTTTATAAGTATCATAACACATATTATAGAATTTTCTTCCATAGGGATTTCATAATAATCTTTGAATTGATACTTGATAATAGGATGATTTGGGATATAAAATTATATTTTCTTATCTAAACAGTTTATATGTGCTCCATGAATGCAGATCTAATCCACACATAATTTTACATAAAATTATTCTAATGGATTTATAACTAGATTCATAGGGATTATATTCCCATGAGGTCACTCATCCCAGTACTACTCCAACCCAAGCACATTTATGTAGGGACTTATAATGGGATTTAGTGGATTAATGATCATGTGATTACATCATTCTTAACTCTACTTTTTTGAGTTACCACTATTACCTTGACTAAAGGAAAACTAGGAATGATTATACTTAAATTATAAAATATTTATATAAATAAACTATAAAATTAGAATGAGGATTTCATAAATTACATTCATATGTTAACCTATAAATCTCTAGTTTTCAATATTGGTTATACATAGTTAGTTTTCTAACTAAACTAGCGATATATTCAAATCATTCATAATAGTTCATAAAAATAATTTGAATTAATAAAATTATATCCCCTAAGATTGTAAAACCAGGTGTGCAGTTTATTCTCTTTATCGTGTACTAAGTGATTATTGAGTTAATACCAAATCCACTATTTTTGGGTTATTACTCCTAGGTATATATGTTCTATAGGCTACATCCATTTCTAGTATCTAGATAGAGATTTCATTTCAAATAAAAAAATAATATCTATTCTTTAATAAAAGTTGAGGATTTTTTCCTATGTATAGTCTTATTCTAGAGACATTTCCCTATAGTTTTTAATAAGGTTATAAAAATTAATCCACAAAATAATTAAACCCTATTATGATACCAACTAAAGTGAACTAAGATAATCATAATATAAATAATACATTAATTTCATGATTTACATAATACTTCCCACAAAATATTTCACAACCCAATGAATAAAAGGTTTATAATCTTGTAGAATATCTATATAAATATATTATTCTAAAGTACTTACAAACATTACTCCATAATCATGCTCCTCTAGACCCTTTACTAGATACATCGCATCATATAATCATCTTTATAACCTAATAAATGGAAACATTGGAAAGGGGTGATCTCATATTCTTAGTAATGTAAAAACATATTATAATGTATAAAATCATAAATATTAAGGATAACATGAGTAAGGGGTAAATATCTTATTAAAAGATCATAAGACTATAGATGAGAATCATAAAACATGGTAAATCAAAATGAAATAAAAAATTGTTGTTAATAAAGTATAAATGTTATGAAATTTCTCAAAATACATCTAAATAATCATAAAAAGAGTGAGCATTTCATAAGAGTGTGGAACATTCTAAAAATAAAGTGTAACATAAAAACATGGTATATCATGAAAATGAAAAGAATCTTGTAAATTTGTAATAACTTGATAAAAAATTGGTAATATATAAAAACCTTAATCATAATAAAACATATGTGATAAAACTCATTATTCCCACACCTATTTGAATAAACTCATTATTTATACACCTGAAAATATGAGAAAAATCATTATTCTTATTCTTTTGTGAGAAAACACATAATGTCTGTGTCTAAAAATGTGATAATACTCATTATTACCATGCTTGTGTGAATAAACTGATTATGTCCAAGATGATCTATCTCATGATATATAAACATAGATTAGTGCACTGGAGGGTGATATATTACCCCACCCATAATTATCTTTTCATATGTGTTCCACTTAAAATTAAGCCTCGTCATATGTTAAGGAACCTATGGAAAAAATGGAATTCATAAACATTAAAAAAACAAAAAATAACATGAGCTTATTAAATCATAGTATATACAAGATATCATTTCATAAAAGCAATAATATCATAATAAAATATATAATTTGATCAAAAAATCACTTCATGGAAGATAAATCTTAGAGTGAAAATAGAAGTGAGCATACAAAATCTTTAAGAAAACTTTTTAATGTTATTATAAAAAATGAATTACTAATTATTTTCAAAAAAAATTGAAGGGGTGGATAATAATTTTAAACACTTTATTATAATTTTTTAAAAATAATGGATCCTTGAGAAGAAATAAAAAATCAATCTAATAAATATAAAGTGAAAAATAATGAAAATAAATGCCTTTATAAAGATTTTTAGTTTATTTTAAAGAAAACCCATCATTGGAGAAGTTTTGAAAGACTTTAATTTAATAAAATAGTTAAAGTATGATATTATGAATATAAAAGAAATAATATTTGTAATTAATTAAATAAAGAAACTTTATAGTAATAACATGTACATCGATGAAAAGGATTCATTGGTTTGAATGGGGGTTATTCTTACTAACGTTATACTTTTATTTCAAAAATAATTACTAATATGAGTTTACTGATGATGATAAATAATTTAACCAAATAAAAATATGAAATACCATATGAAATAGGGGAATTGAATGATCAATTAAAATTATATTCAAGTAGGAAGGACTGTGACCCAATGAATAGGAAATTGAGTAAATGAAACATTTACCTTGAATTCCTGGTTAGTTGATCACACTCTAGCCTCCTATATAAAAATATAAATATATAAATAACATATTTTATAACTGAATTCATAGACATAAAATTTTATAAACTTTATTTCTAATTATTCTCAAAATGCGTATTAGTTTTTTATTAACTACTTTTAATATCGGGTGTAAGTAATCGTGATCATTGTGAACTAGTTTCATAATAGCAGTATTGATTATCATTATTATCCCATATTTAATAATTCCCATATCATAAAAGTTATTTTAAATAATTATTTATAATAATTTATAATATTATGATTTCATTCTATGGGGGTTTTGGTTACAGTCCTTAAAGATGAAATCGACGAATAACATGTTTTGGGAATTTTTAACGAACGGGTGTTGGTATCTTAATTAATGAGTTTAATATTAATGTTTTCATTACAAAAATAGACAAAAAACATTTTTTACATATTTATATCATATATTATCATTAATTCCATTATTATAGTCATTCATGAGATTATTTTACATCATTTTTCAAGTAGGTGGTTAGATCGACCCAAACATGAACATATAATAATTAATGGATGATTTTGATTATGAAAGTGGTTTCATTTCAACATAATATCATTATTATAGAATAATAATGATATAATTTAGAAAATTTTAGTTTTTGAATCATATTTTAAGAGATTTTAATAAATATTAATTAAATTGATGAAAAGTGAGATATGTTACTTCATGGAGTAGGTAATCCTCAAAATGTACCATTAACATTTTCATTTCTAAAATAATGAAATGTAAATAAGTTGGATTATAATTTTAATATTTATAATCATAAATATATTACATATTTAATAATTATTCATAAATTTTACCCTTAAATTAGATAATAGTGGTGTTAGTGAAAAAACTAAGGTCGTTACTTTGTGGAGGTGGTAGTATGTTCAACACACAAATGAGAATTTATTCTTTATTAATAGAAAATGGGGATAAGTGGTTAATAGTTATTACATTTTCATAAGATAATTTATTATAAAAAAATAATTATGTCATTATATAGTAATTAAAAAACATTTTTTTGAGAAATTAATATAGAAAGGAAAATAAGTTGTGGTAAAAAGAGTAATCACATTGAAATCTTGGAAGTTTTTCTTAGAGGATTCCTCATAAATGGAGTTGTTAAGAAAGTATATTTTGAATAGTGGATGAATAAATAGGAAAATTATTATAAATAAATTAAAATGGGTAAATTTTTATATGGTAACTAAATTATTTGAGTGGTTTTGAAGGGGTGGTGAGAGGCCTCATTTATAAGTGTGAGAATGACATTTTTTTAATTATAACAACTTAATATAAAGGGTGGAAATGTTAAGAATATAAATTGGATATAAAAATATACAATATTATATTAGGTTATTATATAAGGTTTAGAATCCCTCAAACATTCATTTTAATATGTGTTTTAAATATTTTTTTAAGTCTTTTAATCTTAAAATTTTTACTTTTACTATTTTTTGTTTTACTAAAGTAACTAATTTTTACCAAAGTAATTTACTTGTGATGATTCAAAATAAATAGATATTATTCCATAATTTAGATATAATTATTCTAAATAAGAGATAAATATTATCCAATAAAATTTATATGTTTGAGAAAGAATAATTTTAACATTAGAAAATGTAATGCATAAAAACTATTATTTAAGAGAAAATTTATTATTAAGATTAAAATGTATGTATATGGTCAAATTACATGTGTGTTTAATTTTCATGATATAAATTGGTTTATTAAAAATAAATAAATTTATGTGGCTCTAATAAAAATACAAAATCAAATTTTACCAAAATATTATTTAATTAAAATAAAAGACAAAAATCTATTTTAATTGGAATATATTACTAAAGTTCATAAAATGGTAAACAAATGTTTTCTAAAATAATAATGGTATTAAAAAATTCATAATTTTTACTCCTTAAATACATATTTGATCTACTAAAAGGTTTATAAACTTATAGGTATTTCTTATAAATTCCCAAAAGTTTTAATTTTGATAAAAAATGTATTTCCACTATTCAACTAAAAATCAATTATTTTAGAAAAATTAAAAAATTCATCCTAATATAGTTTTGGCATTAATTCAAAAATAAATTTCATTTTAAAAAAATAAAATTATATTATTTCTAAATTTAAACTTTAAATAAAAATAAAATATATGAAGAAAATATGGTTATATTGAAATGGCTTGATAATTTCTTATGAAGTTTGATATTCTCTGTATTCTGAACTTTTTTGGTTTCCCAATTTCTCCTTAAAAGTGCGTTTGAAATAAAAATATTTATTTTTTTATGGGGGGTGGATTATCTAGAGCCTCACTATTAAAATATATATATATATATAATCTTTAAGTGTTAATAATTATATTTTGTATGCATTGAAAATTAATTACTTTCTTTTTATCTACTGTAGGTTTTATTCTTGGTATAATATTTCAATATAATATGTCAAAGATCATTTTAGTTTGATTATTCATGTAAAATAATCATTTAAACATAATATAAATATTTACTAAATAAAAAATTTGTTATATTATACCCCCTTAAATGAATTTCATCCTAGAATCATTATTACCTAAAGGAATACAAGTGATGGTACTTTTCTCTCATCTCATCTTTGGGTTCTCATGTAGTCTTCTCAAACTTGTGAGTCCACTATATAAATATGAATAGTTGGGTGGTCATGTTACTCTTAACCTTACTTAATTGATCTATGCATCCCACATGTTGTTCTCTATATGAAAGGCTGTAAAGACCCATAAATTTCAAGGGAATTTTTTTTTCTTAATTTTCTTTGAATTTTACAAGAACGCAGTTTCTGACGACACCTGATTTCGAGGCCCGGTGTGCCCGGAATCATTTTCCGAAGTTTGGCTCGGGTACGTTCAGTGAATGGACGAGCAGGTTTTTCAAACTTTTAAACCGGTGCTCGGAATCGAATTCTGAGGGCACCGATGGAATCGCAGCGCCGGTATTTTCTTAGAAACGCCTCTTTCGGAGTTGCGTTTTCTCGGGTGTGGTTTTTAATTTTTGGGCTTAAAGTTAAGAAATAAAATAATTGGTACGACAAACTTTATTTTATTTCACTTAAATCCACTTGAAAGCCACTTAAAGCTGCTTAAGCTGAGTTGACGCGGATAGGGTGCTATCCAAAAATATCCTACCCTCTTGGTAGGATATCTGTGAGGTGGGGCCCGCACGAGCCCCACCGTTTATTTTCCGCTAAGTAACACACCCGCGAAAACCCGTCATTATGAAAGTCAACTGACGTGTTTTCTTAAATTCTTAACGCACCATTTAATTGGGCGGTTAACTTCGTTAAATTAATTCAATGAATTAATTTAATCGTTTCTTAACCTGTTTACAATCCGTTGGAATAATAATAAAATAAGACCAACGCACGACATCTTGAGGATTGCTCGTTGAGAGGATTTTGACAGAAATCTTTTGCCTTCATACTCCTTCGCGAAAAACGTGAAGAACGCGAAGAACGCCTTCACCCTCGGAGATCGACGACGCTTCTTTCGAGACGTTCTTCCCTGCAACGATCTCCGATCACCAACTGCTTGAGGTAGGAGATTTCGGGTTTCTTCTTTTAAATCTCTTTGTGGGTTATAACAACATAATGGATTTAATTAATATAATTAAATCTGCATGTTCTTGAACCTAGGAGTTCGTCGACAAGACACTGTATTCCGCGACGACTCGACTCCCTTCCGCGACGCGACGATCGCCTCCTTCCGCGATGATCAATTCCGCGAAGAACGCACGCTCGACGACTACGGCGAGGTAGGGGTTTGTTTGTGAAATAATTTATATTTTCATGGATGCTTCCTCCAAAAACAAAGAACCTGGATCAACTGCAATTTTAATTTATTAAATTGTATCTTGTTACGTTTTCATATGATAATTTATTCTTCCCGATTGTTATCACCTAACGCGGAGGGTGCGGGCCAAACAAACACGGCCTGACAACCCTCCGTAGTTTTCCGTTGATGCGCGGATTGTCGGGCGATGACAAAACATGTCGCAGGGGTGGTTCGTTGGTTCTGCGGTGAAGTACGGGACCGGGGAGGAGCTACGGCGCAGACGGAAACGAAATCGGACCACCGGAGCAACTCCGGTGGCCCGCGGAACCCACCGGCGGCGCGGGTCGCCGGCGCGGCGGCCGGAGGCGGCGGCGCCCCGGCGCGTCGCCGGACAGGGCCGCCGCGGATGAAGCCGCGGCGGCGGTGGCCAGCGGCCGCGCGGGTCCGGCACACATGGGACACGGCTTTGCCGTGTCCGCTGATCCAGCGTGGCCCCACGTGGGCCACGGCTTCTCATCCCGCGGGGGCAGCGCCCACCCCGCGGCTTCCTCCGCTCGGACGGCTTGTCCGAGCCATGCCGGGCCGACCCGCTGGAACAGATTGCGCCCAGGCCGGGACGGGTCATGCCGAACCAGGTCGGGTCGACCCGGTTCGGGCCGACCCAGGGCAGGGGGTCGGTCCGGGCCCAGACCCCCCGTCTCCGAACGTTTTCGGTCTTTTGCTCATAACTTGATCTACGGGCCTCCGAATGATGCGCCATCAGCGGAGATTCGATCCTTGGATCGAGACGGTCGTTTCGGTATATCGCACGCAAGGTTTCGGAATACTTTGGGTTTGGACGGGTTGGTTCGTACACGAAACCAACCGGGCCTTCGGAGCGGAAACACTCATATCTTGAGCTTCAGACGTCCGATTGACGTGTCGTCGACTTTGATGGATTCCTCTAAGTGAGATGGATCTTTTGGCTTACTCTGCCCAAGGTTTGGATGCGGGTGGAGTACGTTCGTGTTGGTTTTTCCTTAAAAACCAACCGGGCCCCTGGGACGAAAAATCCAATAACTCTCAGACCAGGCGTCCGATTGACGCGCCGTCTGCGACGTTGAGTTCCTTTTGAAGATATGTAACTTTTGAATACATCAACTCTGGACTATGTGTCAGTTGATGTATCAGCCTCTCGGCTCATGGAGCGGACCCTCCTGAACGAGCTTGTTGTGTGCGGGAACCCTAGAGCTGGCTGCGACTGCTACTGTGACAACGACGACTGTGCAGAGATCCTCAGTGGATTCGACGGCGATGACTACAGCACTTAGCGATCCTTTGGGGGTCAGTGCTACCGATCCTGTGTGGGTCCGATCCTGTGTGGGTCAGCGCTCAGCGGTTCTGTGTGAGCCAACGCCTACAGGTCCTTTGTGGGCCCGATCCTGTGTGGGTCTTTGCGGGGGTTAGTTACCTATCGATCCTTTGTGGGTAAGATCCTTTGTGGGTCATTGCGGGGGTTAGTACCTATCGATCCTTTGTGGGTCCGATGACTTACATGGATCAGTGATCATCTCTATCGTCATTTTAAGATGTATAGCTGTGTGAGCTGAAACTCTATTTTACTTTCCTTTGTGGATTGCGTTGAGCTATCCTGTGTGGATTTCACGTTTTCTTTCCTGTGTGGACTGGGTTGTACTTGAGCTCGGATTTTGGAGCCGAGCGAGAATTGATGACTTAGGTATATGTATGGGCATATACCTAAGCAGTGTCAGATGTTACTTCGTGATTGTATCTTTCCTTTGTGGTCATCCTTTGTGGATTCTGGGAGACCTTCAGGGGTCTTGGGGTCCCTACTGGGTAGCTTATACTCACCCATGAACGGGCTATGCCCGCACTATGTTGTGTTGGTTGCAGACGACGGACAGTGTTGATCGTGGTTGAGTCTTGCAGAGTAGGACGGTACCTGGAGGTGGACCACTGGGCGGGACGTACTCGGAGCGGACTTCGGGACCCGAGGAGCAGTGGAGCTATCTGTACCCACCCTTCAGGTGGGATTTCCAGTGGACAGCTCGGCGTAGCGGCTTTTACTTTTCAGTTTTTTGTTTTCCCCTTTCGAGTTGTACTTTACTTTCAGTTTGGGTTTGTATACTGGCCCACTTACTTTCCGCACTTACAGTTGTACTCTGTTTTTACTTAGTGTTTACTTTTTCCGCTTGCTTACTCTATGGTGCTTGTTTAATTTACAAAGTCAATGCCTTCCCTTTACCGGGATTTATGCCTTGGTGCTAGTCGCCAGCCCCTGGCCTATGGAAGGCGGGCATGGGGTAGTCACGGCACGGGCCCCGAGGACGGGTCGTGACAAATTGGTATCAGAGGAGTTCTGTTCTACCACGGAATCTGATCTTTTCTATGTGAAGCAATAGTGTTTAGCGTATTGGGTGTGGTTATCAGTCTAGGGAGTCCAGTGTTGGTGCGGCGGCCGACGTATCCATACACCAGGACCCTAAATTCTGATTTCCGACTTAATGCACGAAAACATTGATTGCATGTGTGTTCCAAGTTTTCTTTGTGATTACTATGTTTCAGCTCACCAGGTATACTGTTCTGACCGTGGTGCTTCTGTTTCTTTTCAGGATGGCCCCACGACGGCAGCCAGCTAGGGTTCTGAGAGTCGAGTGTGACGACAGCCCACCGAGCGACGAGGCCTCGGTGCAGGGCCCTTTGTCAGCAGTGGCACCGGTGGTAGCTCTACCCGCCGAGCCATCGATGCTTCCAGCACCAGCCGCTGACGATGCACGTCGCCTCAGTGCACTGCATGAGTTCCAGCACCAGTGACTACCCAGGTTCCACGGGGAGACGGACCCCCAGGCAGCCGAGGACTCGCTGGAGGCAGTGGTGAGAGTTTTTCAATTATTGAGGACACCAGCAGACCTCATGGTGATCCTCGCAGCGAGTCTACTACACGCAGCAGCGGGCCAATGGTGGAGCTTGATGCTCCAGGTGCACGATGAGGCATCTCTTCTCTGGACGGACATTGAGATCCTATTCCACTCGGAGTTCGTCCCAGCCACCCTACATGCGTTGCGCATCCAGGATCTTCTTCAGCTGCGGCAGGGCAGCATGACAGTCGCCGAGTACTCGGCGAGATTTACCGATCTCTCACGCTACTCGACAGACATGGTACGGGACCCATTCTTCCGGGCCTGGACCTTTGATCAGGGATTGAGACACGAGATCAGGGCATCACTGATCTCCCTCAGCATTCCGACTTAGACAGGAGTACTAGAGCGATCCCTTTTGATCGAGATCTTTCTTGCTGAGTCTACACCAGCACCGAGACCCACCGCAGGGCGGCACGTAGCAGAGTCTTCTGCAGCAGGCAGTCGACGGATGACTCATGGGTCCAGGCAGACCAGACCCTCAGGCAGACGACCTCAAGACACTGGATCAGCAGTGCGGGGCACGCAGCGCGGAGCCAGTCTTTCGAGAGGCAGGCAGTGCTACACATGTGGCGGACAGGGTCACATGGCTCGTGACTGCCCGACCCATCGTGTCGAGGAGCAGTAGACAGTTGAGGGGCCACCCAGGAAGAGGCAGAGGGTCGACCGTGGCGGTCCGCAGGGAGGAGGCGGACGAGGCAGAGGAGCTGGCCGAGCAGCAGGTGGTGGGCGACGCTTTGAGGCTCTACCACCACCACCACCAGGAGGTCCACCCCGACCACAGGGAGCTGGCGGGCAGAGACAGGCACAGCTCCAGGCAGCGGAGGCCTACGACCACGGCGCGCCCGAGATGATTCAAGGTTCTATCTGTGTCTATTCCACCCTTGCTGTAGTTCTTATAGACACAGGAGCGAGTCACTCTTTCATAGCCTCTGCCTTTGTTCCGAGCTCTGAGATTCCGACAGATCCGTTGGCTCGATCCTTACAGCTAGAGACTCCTACGGGAGCAGACTCGACGATTACGCACTGGTACCGGCATTGTGAGCTTACTCTAGGAGTCGAGAGCTTCGGCTGGGATCTTCTTGTAGCAGCGTTGAGGCCTTACGACGTCATCTTGGGCATGGATTGGTTATCTATAGTCCATGCACAGATTGACTGTATTAGGCGCAAGGTGCGATGTGTATGCACCGACGGGAGCAGGTTCACCTTCACCGGCGAGAAGGGATCCTTCACAGCATAGGATGGACTTCCGCAGAGGAGAGGACAGCCCATCACTCATTAGTTGTCTAGCCTCATACTAGGAGCAGTTGACGTGTGGAGTCCTAGTTTTCCTGCAGTGGTGGATCAGTATGCGGACGTCTTTCCCAACGACGTTCCAGGGTTACCTCCTCGCAGAGAGGTAGACTTTCGTGTCAACCAATACCCCGGGACAGCCCCGATATCGACTCCAGCATATCGGATGGCCCCCGCTGAGCTTTGAGAGCTACGTGTACAGTTGGAGGACTTGCAGGGCAAGGGGTTCATCCGACCCAGTGTCTCGCCCTGGGCTTCCCTGATATTGTTCACCAAGAAGGCGGACGGGAGCTTGCGACTTTGTGTCGACTATCGTCGCCTGAACCAGGTGACGGTGAGGAACAAGTATCCGCTACCGAGGATTGATGACCTCTTCGATCAGCTCAAGGGAGCAAGGTGGTTCTCGAAGATAGACCTCAGGTCAGGCTATCATCAGCTCAGAGTTCGAGATGAGGACATGCAGAAGACGGCCTTCAGATGTCGGTATGGCCACTATGAGTTCTTGGTTATGCCATTCGGCGTAACCAATTCTCCAGCAGTTTTCATGGTCCTCATGAACAGGATCTTTCAGCCATACCTCAATCGATTTGTCGTAGTCTTCATCGACGACATTTTTATTTACTCGACGACTGAGGAGGAGCACGCCTACCACTTGTGGGTTGTACTAGACACACTCTGAGAGCACCAGCTTTATGTCAAGCTCTTGAAGTGTCAGTTATGGATACGTGAGGTCCACTTCTTGGGTCACGTCATCTCTGAGGTGGGAGTTGCAGTGGATCCTGCGAAGATCGAGGCAGTGCTAGCTTGGGAGCCACCCAAGAGTGTGACGGAGGTGCGGAGTTTCTTGGGACTAGCTGGATACTATTAGAGATTTGGGTCGGACTTCTCCAGAGTTGCGTCACCACTCTCAGCTTTGACAAAGAAGGGGAAATCCTTTGTGTGGTCAGATAGATGTCAGCAGAGCTTCCAGGAGATGAGACAGAGATTGACCAGCGCACCTATCTTAAGGTTGCCTGAGGAGGGAGTAGGGTACGTAGTCTACTACGATGCATCAGGGACCAGACTCAGATGTGTCCGGATGCAGGAGTGGGTAGTGATCGCCTATGGATCACATCAGTTGAGGCCGCATGAGCAGAACTATGCTACCCATGACCTGGAGTTAGCAGTAGTGGTCTTCGCTCTAAAGACATGGCGACACTATCTGATGGGCGAGCGCTTTACAGTCTTTTCTGACCATCAGAGTCTCAAGTACATCTTCTCATAGAAGGACCTGAACCTGAGACAACGGTGATGGCTCGAGTTCCTCCAGGACTATGACTTTGAGATAGTCTATACTCCTGGGAAGGGGAACGTGGTAGCCGATGTTCTCAGCAGGAGGACGGGCATTCAGCTACTTGAGGAGGCGACAGAGCTGCTAGCCGCTTTGCAAATATCCTTCATGGATAGAGATGGAGCATCCTTCCTTTAGTCTCTCACAGTCACTCCTCCACTACTACAGCGGGTCAGAGAGGCACAGCATGGGGACGCTGACTGTGAGACGCGGTGTGCACAGATATCCTCAGGATAGGCACCTGATGGCTTCTACTTTGGAGCAGAGCACAACATCCTTTTCAGAGGATGTACCTTGGTACTAGTTTCTTTACGAGAGGAGGTGCTGAGAGAGTTTCACACTTCTCCTTTGGTGGTACATCCTGGAGTGGCGAAGATGTACCAGGATCTCAGACGATAGCACTGGTGGCCGGGCATGAAGAAGGCTGTGGCAGAGTTCATTTCACGATGCCTCACCTGCCAGTAGGTGAAGGCAAAGCATCAGGTACCAGTAGGCTTGGTACAGCCCTTGGAGGTCCTGGAGTGGAAGTGGGACAGGATATTTATGGACTTCGTGACTGGACTTCCACGCACTTCCAGAGGTCATGACTCCATTAGGGTGATTGTCGACCGACTCACCAAGTCGGCTCACTTCTTACCCATCAGAGAGTAGGGCTCAGTGGAGAGCTTGGGGCGTCTCTACGTTTAGGAGATTGTATGGATTCACGGTGTGTCATCATCTATCATCTCTGATCGAGATTCTCGCTTTACTTCCTAGCTTTGGAAGGGGTTTCAGGAGGTGTTCGGGACGCAGCTACGTCTGAGCACTGCTTTTCACCCTCAGACGGATGGTCAGACAGAGAGGACCATTCACACTCTCGAGGACATGCTCTGTGCATGTGTCCTAGACCTTGGTCGCAGCTGGGAGGACCACCTACCCTTGGTGGAGTTCGCGTACAACAACATCTACCACTTCACCATCGGGATGGCACCGTACGAGGCGTTGTACGGCAGACCTTGCAGATCTCCTTTGTGCTGGACAGACCCTAGGGAGTTAGCACTTGTGGGGCCAGAGATGGTCCGAGCCACGACAGAGAAGGTCCAGGTCATCCAGGAGTGGATGAGGACAGCTCAGAGCCGGCAGAAGTCTTACGCTGACAGGAGGTGAAGGCCACTAGAGTTTAAGGATGGCGACCACGTCCTCTTGCGTGTCTCACCTCGACGTGGATTATGGAGATTTGGCCGAGGTGGCAAGTTGTATCCAAACTTTATCGAACCTTTCCAGGTCCTCAACAGGATCGGCAAGGTGGCTTATCGTCTGGCTCTACCACCTCAGTTACACCGGGTGCATGACGTCTTCCACGTATCTCAGTTGAGGAGATACGTGCACGACCCGACACACATCATTGACCATGGGGAGCAGGACGTTGATGATGGGGTGACTTTTGCAAAGGTCCTGGTGGAGATCGAGGATCGAAAGGAGTGGGTCCTATGTGGATGATCGATTCCTCTAGTGCGCATCATATGGCAGCATGGGAACCTCCAGGAGACCACTTGAGAGCGGGAGGCTCAGATGCGTGCTCAGTACCCACTTTTGTTTCCCTAGTTTATGATGTATCTTTACGGGGACGTAAAGCCCTGAGGTGGGAGTGATGTAAAGACCCGTAAATTTCAAGGAAATTTGTTTTCTTAATTTTCTTTGGAATTTTACAAGAACACAGTTTCTGACAGCACCTGATTCCGAGGCCCGGTGTGCCCGAAATCATTTTCTGAAGTTTGGATCAGGTACGTTCACTGAACGGACGACCGGGTTTTTCTAACTTTTAAACCAGTGATCAAAATCGAATTCTGAGGGCACCGATGGAATCGCAGCGCCGATATTTTCTTAGAAATTCCTCTTCCGGAGTTGCGTTTTCTCGGGTGTGGTTTTTAATTTTTGGGCTTAAAGTTAAGAAATAAAATAATTGGTACGAAAAACTTTATTTTATTTCACTTAAAGACACTTGAAAGCCACTTAAAGCTTCTTAAGCTGAGTTGATGCGGATAGGGTGCTATCCAAAAATATCCTACCCTCTTGGTAGGATATTTGTGAGGTGGGGCCCGCACGAGCCCCACCGTTTCTTTTACGCTAAGTAACGCACCCGCGAAAACCCGTCATTATGAAAGTCAACTGACGCGTTTTCTTAAATTCTTAGCACACCAGATAATTGGGCGGTTAACTTCATTAAATCAATTCTGTGAATTAATTTAATCGTTTCTTAACCTATTTACAATCCATTGGCGTAATAATAAAATAAGACCAACGCACGACATCTTGAGGATTTCTCGTTGAGAGGCTTTTGACAGAAACCTTGTGCCTTCATACTCTTTCCCAAAGAATGCGAAGAACGCGAAGAATGAGAAGAACTCTGTCACCCTCAGAGATCGACGACGCTTCTTCCGAGACGTTCTTCCCCGCAATGATCTCTGATCACCAACTGCTTGAGGTAGGAGATTTCGGGTTTCTTCTTTTAAATCTCTTTGTGGGTTATAACAACATCTTAGATTTAATTAATATAATTAAATCTACATGTTATTGAACCTTGGAGTTCATCGACGCGACACCGTATTCCGCGACGATGTGACACCCTTCCGTGACGCGACGATCGCCTCCTTCCACGACGATCAATTCCGCGAAGAACGCACGCTTGACGACTAAGGCGAGGTAGGGGTTTGTTTGTGAAATAATTTATATTTCCGTGGATACTTCCTCCAAAAACAAAGAACCTAGATCAAGTGCAATTTTAATTTATTAAATTGTATCTTGTTACAATTTCATATGATAGTTTATTCTTCCCGGTTGTTATCACCAAACGCGGAGGGTGCGGGCCAAACAAACATGGCCCAAAAACCCTCCGTAGTTTTCCGTTGATGCACAGATTGGCAGGCGACGACAAAACATGCCGCAGGGGTGGTGCGTTGGTTCCCAGTGAAGTACGGGACCCGGGAGGAGCTACGGCGTAGATGGAAACGAAATCGGACCACCGGAGCAACTCCGGTGGCCCGCGGAACCCATCGGCGGCCGGAGGCGGTGGCGCCCCGGCGCGCCGCCGGACAGGGCTGCCGCAGTGGCGGCAGCCAGCGGACACGCGGCCGCGCGGGTCCAGCACACACGGGACGCGGCTTTGTCGCGTCCGCTGATCCAGCGCGGCCCCACGTGGGCCGCGGCTTCTCATCCCGCGGGGGTAGCGCCCACCCCGCGGCTTCCTCCGCTCGGCCAGCTCGGCCGAGCCGAGCTGGGCCGACCCGCCAGGCCGGGTCACGCCCTGGCCAGGCCGGGTCGCGCCAAACCGGGTCAGGCCGACCCGGTTCGGGCCGGGTCAGTCCGGGCCCAGACCCCCTGTCTCCGGACGTTTTCGGTATTTTGCTCATAACTTGAGCTACGGGCCTACGAACTACGCGACGTTAGCGGAGATGCGATCCTTGGATCGAGACGGTCGTTTCGGTATATCGTACTCAAGGTTTCGGAATACTTTGGGTTCGGCCGGATTGGTTCGTACACGAAACCAACCGGGCCTTCGGAGCAGAAACGCTCATATCTTGAGCTTCGGACGTCCGATTGACGTGTCGTCGACTTTGATGGATTCCTCTAAGTGAGACGGATCTTTTGGCTTACTCCGCCCGAGGTTTGGACGCAGGTGGAGTACGGTCGGGTTTGTTTTTCCTTAAAAACCAATCGGGCCCCTGGGACGAAAAATCCAATAACTCTCAGACCGGGCGTCCGATTGACGCGCCGTCTGCGACGTTGAGTTCCTGTTGACGATACGGAACTTTTAGATACATCAACTCTGGACTGTGTGTCAGTTGATGTATCAGCCTCTCGGCTCGTGGAGCAGACCCTCCCGAACGAGCTTGTTGTGTGCGGGAACCCTAGAGCTGGCTGCGACTGCTACTGTGACGACGACGACTGTGCAGAGATCCTCAGTGGATTCGACGGCGACAACTACAGCACTCAGCGATACTTTGTGGGTCAGTGCTACCGATCATGTGTGGGTCTGATCCTGTGTGGGGCAGCGCTCAGTGGTTCTGTGTGAGCCAGCGCCTACAGGTCCTGTGTGGGCCTAATCCTGTGTGGGTCTTTGCGGGGGTTAGTTATCCATCGATCCTTTGTGGGTCAGATCCTTTGTGGGTCATTGCGGGGATTAGTACCTATCGATCCTTTGTGGGTCCGACGACTTAGATGCATCAGTGATCATCTCTATCATCATTTGAAGATGTATAACTGTGTGAGCTGAAACTCTGTTTTACTTTCCTTTGTGGATTGCGTTGAGCTATCCTGTGTGGATTTCACATATCCTTTCCTGTGTGGACTGGGTTGTACTTGAGCTCGGATGTTGGAGCCGAGCGAGAATTGATGACTTAGGTATATGTATGGGCATATATCTAAGCAGGGTCAGATGTTACTTCGTGATTGTATCTTTCCTTTGTGGTCATCGTTTGTGGATTCTGGGAGACCTTCGGGGGTCTCGAGGTCCCTACTGAGTAGCTTATACTCACCCCTGCACGGTCTATTCCCGCACTACGTTGTGTTGGTTGCAGACGATGGACAGCATTGATCATGGTTGAGGCTTGCAGAGTAGGACGGTACCTGGAGGTGGACCACTGGGCGGGACGTACTCGGAGCGGACGGCGGGACCCGAGGAGCAGTGGAGCTATCTGTACCCACCCTTGTGGTGGGATTTCTAGTGGACAGCTCGGCGTAGAGGCTTTTACTTTTCAGTTGATGTTTTCCCCTTTCGAGTTGTACTTTACTTTCAGTTTGGGTTTGTATACTGGCCCACTTACTTTCCTCACTTATAGTTGTACTCTGTTTTTACTTAGTGTTTACTTTTTCCACTTGCTTACTCTGTTGTGCTTGTTTACTTTACAAAGGCAATGCCTTCCCTTTACCGGGATTTATGCCTTGGTGCTAGTCGCCAGCCCCTGGCCTATGGAAGGCGGGCTCGGGGTAGTCACGGCACGGGCCCCGAGGACGGGTCGTGACAAAGGCCATCTTCCAATTTCCTATAACATTAGAGCTTAGTACATGTGATGGATTTAGTAAGTACTTCCTCGAAAGTGATATGTGGAACACATAATTAACTTTATAGAGATATGGAGGGATTTTTATGTGATATTATATGACCCCAACTTGGTCAAGGATCACGTAGGGACTGATGTATCTAGGGACCAACTTCTATTTGTTCGCAAATCTCATAACTCGCATCTATAGAGATATTCATTGGAACCCCTGGTCACCAATATAAAACTTTGGATCTCATAAATGAAATTATTTATAACTCTTTTATTGTATTTTTTCCACTTTCATATACCACTAAATGGTTTGAGACTTCTCCATAATTTTATAGGAAAGGTCAGGACCCATCAATTTTCCCTCTCTAACATCATCTCAACATGTTGGAGTCCAATATTTCTTCCCATAAAGAGCCTCATATTGTGTAATTTTAATGATATAAAGTAAACTATTGTTATATGAGAACTCTAATAAGGTTTTGTGTTGATCCAAACATCATTGTAAATCCATAGAATAATATCTCAACATATCCTATTGAGTTGGAATAGTCCTCTTGGGTTGATCATATATCTAAGGATGATAAACCATGTTGAAATCACCTTTATCTCCAATTATTTCTAAATAATTCTCCAAATCCTAAAGGTAAACCACATATCCCAATCATATATAATTTAGAGTGGTACTCCATGAATCCTTTTTTTCTCTTATGTATCTCTTAGAAAGTTGATTAAGATAAAAATATTCTTTGAGGGCACTAAAATAAACTAATTTTGTAAGGAAATCGACTATAACCCAAATAGTATTGTTATCCTTGGATGTTTTTGGGATTACTAAAATTAAATTCATGTTTAATTTTTCTAATTTATATAATAGTATGGTTAATTGTTTCAATATACCTTAATAATTTTATCACTCAGTCTTAACTTGTTGTCATACCAAGAATCAGGATACGTATTTTGCATTTTATCTCTTTATGTTATCCCACTATATGTTTTGTTTTAGATCTATATAAATCTTCATACTTACAAGATTAATAGATACATATGATTTAGGTGAACCATCCAAAATTTTCTTCTTCAATTATTGTTTTCATAGAATATACATCTAGGGTCCAAAACTTATAACTCCATATTTATCAATGTTGAACCCTGGAATATTTGCAACTTGTTTCTATAACTTTACATCATAATTATGGGATTATTTGATCTTAAAATGAATGGATGTTTGAGAATAAATTTGGTAAATATAGGATTTAACTATAATTATTTTGAATTCAAGATTCATCCTCTTAAAATTCATTAGTATTATTCCTTTTTCAATCCTTATCATGGATAGTGTAGCATTATCTTTACTGTTCAAAGCATCAGCTGCCTTACTTTTTATCCCTAAGTGGTAATTTATTAAGAAGTTATAATATTTTACCAATTCCAACCATCAAATTTTGTGAATATTCAATTCCTTCCTTGTGAATATATATTTCAATATAATATGATCAGTATATATATCACACTTTCCCCTATATAGATCATGTCACAAAATATTTAATGTAAATACCACTATCTCTAACTCTAAGTCTTGTATCAGGTAATTTTTATCATGAGTCTATAATTGTCATGATTAATAATTAATTACCATATAATTATACATTAGGATTTAACAAAAACTCTTTTTAAAAGCATCACTAATATAGAAAACTCTTCATCAATGCAGGGTAATGTAAGTATAGGGGTAATAACCAACCTCTATTTTAGTTCCTTTAAAATTCATTCACATTACTTCATATAAAGGAACTTTACTCCGATCAATGTTAACCTAGTTAATGGATTTGATAACTATGATAATTTTTTCACAAATCATTACCAATATCCTATTAACTGAAGAATACTATGGATCTCGGTTACAATGGCCAGTATATTCCATTGATCGATAAATTTATTCATTGATGGATCTATGGATATGTAGTTCCTTGTGACTATATATGATAAGAATGGTACTTTTATAGCCAAAATTTTCACTTAATAAATTTATCATACGGTTTATCCTTTCTAAATGTTCTTATTAAAATCTATAAATGATCTTTATGTTCTTCCTTACTCTTTTAATATTAAAGAATATTATCTATAAATAAAACCGCAAATTTTTCAAGGTAGTCTCTAAAGACTTTATTCATTAGATCCATGATGATATTAAGAGAATTTATAAGTATAAATGGAATTGCTATAAATTCATAGTGTCCATGCCTTGTATGGAAATTAGTTTTGGAAATATCCTCTCTCTTTTTACCCTTAACTGATGGTATCCAAATCGAGGGTCAATCTTTAAGAAGTATCAAGGTCATCTAATTTGATTGAATAAATCAATGGTAAGGGGTAGAAAATACTTGTTCTATGTCATTATTTTGTTATTATCATGATAATAAATGTAAATAATCATTGATCCATCCTTTTTTGACAAAGAATACTAGCTCACCCCACAGTGAAGCACTAGGGCATATTAAAACCTTTTTCAGATTATCTTATTATTTATTCTTTAATTACACTAAAATAAAGGGTTTCATTCTATATAGACTCATTGATATAGGAATTTTTCAGCGTATGAGTTCTATTGAAAACTCAACCTTATGCTTTGGGGGAAGACTAGGCAGTTCATCTTGAAATACATCAGCATATTCCCATAAAATATGCAGGCACTATTACAAAAATAGGCAAGGGAAGCACTACCCTTTTATCAGTGCTAAAAAAAGCGCTGATAAAGGGGACCCCTTTATCAGCACTTCTTTTAGTAGCACTGATAAAGGGGGTATTTATCAATGCTTTTTCCTACCGCTGATAAATTTTATGTTTCAAAAAATCATGAAAAATAAAATATTGTTATATAAGAATATTTATATTGATATAAATATAATATATATTTTTTAAATATTTTTTAGATAAGTATAAATAGACTATTACATTTAATATATATAAGAAATTTAGTGAAAATGGCTTTAAAATATTTTAAAAAATATTATTAATTAATAATTTGCTAATTATTATTGATTAAAAATCATTTAATAACAATTTGAAGACACAAAAAATCAAAAAAAATTAATAAAAGATCTAAAAAAAGTTGAAAATGTAACTTAAACTTCAAACGGCCATAACATTTGATCCGGGTGGCCATTTGAGCTCTACAGCATATCAAATCAAAGATTTAGATGATCTCTACATGCTAGTGACCTAAGTAAAGCATTTATAACAATTTTCGGGGCCAAAAAAGGCCCAGAAGGCCTCCAAAACTGATTTTTTAGTCGGGATACCCCAATTTGTTAACATTCAAACAGGTATAAATTCTGATCCGAATTTCCATTAGGCCTATACCACATATCATATCAAAGATTGTTTCATTTTCTTCAATTTGACTAGTTGTGGAGTTGAAACGGGCCTTTGGATTATAATTTATGGTCGTTTTAACATTCTATGGCTTTTCAAAAACACATATATATGTATTTATTCGTAAATATATATGTGTCTGTGTGTGTTTATCTGTGTGTGTGTTGTATATATGTATTTATTTATTTATTTATTTATAAACACACTTAAAAAACATATTTCACAAATTTATTTAAAACTAATCTTATAAGTATATATTAATATACAAATAAATATACGGATAAAAAATTATAACTAAAAATATATATATAAATAAATATAAATATATATTAATATATGAATGAATATATATATACTAATATATGAATAAATATATTTATATTAATATGAATCTATATTAATATATGAATAAATATAACTATATATATATAGATATATCATTAAATAGAGAAAAAAACGAAATTGCTTAGTGGTAAAGGTGCAGTAGTGAAATGGGAGAGGTCGCAGGTTCAAGTTCGGGTGGAAGCAAAGGGGTGCATGTGTGTGGGGATGAGCGGGAAGGGTAGTGCATGGGAGAGTGTAAGGGGGTCCACCTAGTGCTGTTAAAGGGGCAGTCAAGCGCTATTAAAATCTCCCCCACCCCCCGCATTATATAATTCATTTTTTTTTTACTTTTATCCATGCTTTTAAAAAGCACTGATAAAAGACCCCTTTTATCACCGCTAATAAAAACACTGATAAAGGGGTCTGTTATCAGTTCTTTTTTAGCACTGATAAAAGTGGCCTTTATCAGTGCTTTTTAGTGCACTGATAAAAGGGATGCCCCCTTTATCGTCGCCTCGATTAACAGCGCTTTTTTAGCACTATTAATCGACTTTTCTAGCACTGATAAAGGACATATTTGTCGTAGTGATGTCATCAATGTTGAATTCCCCCTCATCATTAGATTTAAGTGTCCCTCATTGTTGGTTATCATAACCCATATTAAAGAATTTTATTTGATAGGGAATTAGTAATCATCCATTCATTGATACTTAATAATAGGATGGTTTCAAATATAAAATGAGTTTCCTTATCTTGATATTTTATATGCTCTCTATGATGAGAGAGTCAATCCATGACTAATATTAAATTAAACTCTACCAAGGGATGTATAACTAGATTCATATGGATTATCTTCTCAGTAGTTCACCCATCCCTATACTAGTCTCTCCCAAGAATGCTTAAATATATAGTTCTAATGGGATCTAATATGTTAATTATCATGTGATCACACCCATTGTTAACTCAATTTTTTTTTGTCTTAGCTATTTACCTAACAAATATAAAATTAGGAATGAGTATACATAATTTAATTAATGTGAATATAATAAAACAATAAAATTAGAAGGAGGATTACATAAATGAAATTAATACATTAACCTATGAATATATACATTTTAATCTAGGTTATGCATGGTTATTTTTATAGTTGAACTAGTTATATATTTAAATTATTTATAATCGTTTGTAAATAAAATGTAAATTAACCAAAGCATATCCCTCAATAGTGTCAAATTAGGTGTGCAATTAAGCTTCATTATCATTCACCAAGTGATGATATATTCAATACCCAATCCACCCTTTTTAAGGTTATTACCCCTAGATACATCTATTTTAGAGCCTGTATCAACTTTTAGTATTCATATTGGGATTTCTTTACTACTAAAAACATAATATTTATAATTTACCAAAATTTTAGGATATTATTCTACACTTAGACTTATCCCTTATACTTATCCCTAGGGTTTTTACTAAAGTTCTATAAACTAAACCCAAAATAACAAAACCATCCTTTGATAAAATCTAAAGTGACCCCAGTTAAACATAACTTAAATAATATATTAATTTCTCGATATAAATAATGAATCTCACAAATAATAACACAACCCAATGACTAAATGGTTTTATTCTTTTGAGAGTAGCTAAATAAACATCTTATTATATAACAGTTAAAAACATTACTCCATAATCATGCTCCACTAGACCTTTTATGATAAATCTCACATGATATATTCATATTCATAACATGGGTAATATAAACATAAGAAAGGGGTGTGATTTAGTGGTTAGAAAAAGAATAACCTATCATAACATATCAGATCATAAACATGGAAGAGAAAATGAGTAGGAGTATAAATTTCTTACTAAAATTTCATAATACCATATATTATAATTACAAAACATGGTATAGAAACATGAAATTATAAAAGATTAGTATAAAAGCATAAAAGTTATGAAATGAATCAAAACTCGCATTAATAATCATAAAACATGTGAGAATGATATTATAGTGAGGAATAATTTAAAAATAGTGTATAACATGAAATTTAGGAATATTATATGTGGTGTAATGTCTAGGAATGTAAATTTAGGGTGAACTTCAACTCAACCAATAATATTTTGACCAAGTAGAGGTGTTAAAAGTGTCATAATAGATTGATAATTGAGACTTGGAAATTAGATCAGGTTAAGCCTTGTTTTTTTCAGGAGCTTATTGGTTTAGGGAGTCCCTTTAGGTGTTGGAACTAAAAAGGTATTTTTATTTATAGATTTTAATTTTTAAGGGTTATTCTTCTATTTCATGGTTACTGTATAGTTTAGTGAAACCATGTTCAAAACCCTATTCTATGAAAAATAATGTGGATGAATTTTAGCTAAGGGGAAACCATGAAAGAACCCTTACATATGATAAATCAATATTTATTTAATGGTTTAGGGAGAACCGTGAGGAAAAAACTTATATATCATGGTAAACCTAGATAGTTGAAACATGGTTTGGTAAAATATGACACCAAACCATGTTAGGGGGTGTAGTTTATTTCCATTAAAGTATGCATGGTTACTGCATAGTTTTTTAAAATGTGAATCCAAACCATGCAGCCTACCCAGGTTTAGTAAAAAATGAAATTCCACTTTTTCTCTTTCTTTATTTAACTGGCTAGGACAACTATTTTTTTCTAATTCAATTCAGATAATGTGCAGGGGAGATCTTCCCTTCTTCCTCCTTACTTTCAAGTTCATACTACTGTGATTTATAGTAGTCTTTAGATTGTGAACTTCCCTTTTATCATCATTCTTTATACCTTCCACTCTTTTTATTCACTATTTATTTTTTTTATTTTGGGTTAGGTTTCAAGTTCCAAGAGATTGGTGGACCACTGAGAGGTTGGGGTGAATCAATGGTCTCTTTTTATAAATTGTGATTTTAAATTTAACGACTTATAAATATCCCAATATTAATCCCCTCAACTTTATGTCTCTCAACCATACCTAAATTAAATAGTAAATAAAGATTCAAGAACACTAAGATTTTCAAGGCTAAGTTAAAAGTCACTACTTCTTATCATGATTTTTTATCCATCTGAATCAAAGATTCTCCACCATAATCAATATTTGACTACAATGGTTTTTTGATTCCCACATCTATACATTTTATCACTATGTATACACTTGTCTTATTCTCATGATACATTCCCAAACTCAAATTCACAATAAAATTATTTCTTCATAATATTTTTCCTTGCATGCCCTAAGTCACATAGGTTCTACATATTCTCACCATGTATATAAAAGTATTATATTTCTATTTTTTTCTTGATCTACATCAACACATCTACTATGAATACTTTAGTATCAAAAAATTTCATCTCATTATTCATCACAATAGAATATTTTACTATCACTTGTTCTTTAAGAATGAATTCTTGTATCTCGATCTCTATTTTAGACTCAAATTCATATCTTTAATAGAATTTATTTTATGGATTCTCAATTCACCTATCTACTATGATATTCCTAAATCTAGTATCTCTTAAATATATTAAAGTCTCAAAACCAATGAATAAAAACTTATTCATCGGGCTATTTTGTCCTCAATATTCCTTCTTAAACTTATATAATAATGGTTATCATAGGTTCCTCTTCTTCCTTCAGCTTAAATACCTAGATGATCACACTTGAGTAGAAACAGATTAATATAATGTTCTTATTATTCTATTTTAAGAGTTATAATATCCTCTTACTCACCTATATCTCTTAGATCCATTTCTACACACAATTTCCTCTCAATATTTTTTCTCTTTTAAATATTATTCATAGGAAATATATTTTCTATATTTATAATATATAAATTCTTTTTAATCTGGGTTCCATGATCTCATTTCACATTTTTATACCATTTTACATACATCAGTGTCTCCCATTATAATCAATGTCTTTTTGTATCCTCAACATCAACTTATTGTTAGTTTATTGGAATACCCCTTCCTGTTTTTTCTCTTTTTCATTTATCTTGGAAAATATATATTCTACATTCTTCTTATATCAGGATTGACTTCATTATCATTTTTATATCATTATACTTGAATCACTTTCTCGTGATTATATTTAAAACATTAAATCACATCTCATGTATCTTCTAAGTTTTTATCATTTCCAAATTTGATCAATTATATTAACATCCTTTTTATCCTCATTTAATTTATAAAAACCATATCATCTTTGATCTTCTTCTTTATCAATTCAAAATCAATTACTCTTTAATTCAATGCTAAAATCATTAATTCATTATGATGTTTCAAAAAAATAGCTATAGAAACATTAGATTTAATTCTCAATTCTGGTCACCAATATTTTATTTCAAATATTCTCATTTAAACTTCATAAACATAAAATTGGGATATTTTTCATTTTAAATCGCATTCATCACCCTTAAACCAAGCTTAGATCGTGGATATTTATGGATTCATAATTTTTTATAAATATTATATCAACTTTTGAATCATTTCAATAAACATTCATTCTACAAATAAAAAAATATAATTACTCTTTTACTTTCTATATAATTCTCTAATTTTCATGATCACTGAAGTTTTATGTTGTACTAAAGTTCACTTTATATGACTTTGAAGTAATATAAAGTTAAAAATTCATTTAGTATACATAATAACCATTTCATAAGTATTTTTATGTCTTTTGAAGTAACTAAACACATTTTATATGATTCAAAAATTCTAATGAAATCTTAAATTCATACACTCAACTCAACAAAGTCATATGGGATCAATGTCGTATATGGATCCCTTTAAGTCTAGAAGTAGAACAAAAATTCATACAATAATTCAATGTTAAATTCTATACTTGGAAGTATTATGATATTCTTAATTTCATAAGAAATTTGAATTCATATGATATTACCTTCATCAAATACATTCATAGATGACTTAAATTATTAAGATATTTTCCCAAAATCATAAAAATTAAAATTAATTTTCAGTCATAAAACTTTAAGTCATCTCAAGGACTCTTTAGTCACTTCAAAAAACATAAAAACACTTTAGTAATTTATCAAACCTTTTAAAACTATTTATCTTAATTTCCAAGAACTCTTGTAACAAATTAATACTAAACTTAGAGTATCTTCAAGAACCTTCACTACCTTTGAAATTTTAAGCTCATTTCAGTCTTTGAAACCTACATCCATGGTATATTAAACACTATATTTAGAAACCTCTATGTATATTATTCCTTTTATTTTTTTATTAATACCTTGGGTCTTCAAACACCCAAATAGGTTGTCTTATAAATCTGTTATTAATAGATCTCAAGCTATATATAGAAACCAACTTCTCAAATCTACCACATTCCATTAGACAATTTCCCTTTCTTACATTTTCATAAATCACTTACTTTAATAAGGATTGTATCTATTAATCATGTGGTTTTATAGAAAGTGGACATAACTTCTAAACACCTTTTTTAACATATGAAACTTTATTTTAATATAAAATGGTATCCAACTCTTCTTCTTTACCCATAATTCATGGGTATCACTTTCAAATTTTCCTTGTAGGGTGGATAATTGAATTATCACCCATTACTCTATACACATTAAAAAATATATCTTTTCATACTTCATTGAAAAAAATACCATCACATACCAAAATTCACATTAAAATCCCCCTTTGGATTTTTTTCTATACTTTGAAATTCTAAATGCAATAACTATATGTCAAAATTACATAAAATTTCACTTTTTCTCTTCCCCTTAATAATAATAAATACAATAGAGGAAAATATTTTTTTCCACTTTGTTCATAGAATAGATTAAAGGGGAGTTCATGCAAGTGTAAATTTATCTCCCCATTACTCATTTAAATTTGATAACCATTCACTCCATTTTTTCATCCACTTCCATAGTACTTTGGTAGTTCCTTGAGAGAAGGGTGGAACCAAAAGTTTCATAGAAATGAACCTTAGTTATGTCAACTCTAATTATATATGGACTAACTCTGTGAAAAAAAAGAGTGATTATACCAAAGTATAAAATATATTCATATCAATTTCTCAATGTATCACGTAATTTGAGTTCACTTATTTGGGTTTTACTCAATCATATTTTTAAGATACGTCACAAACCTATGCCCAAATACACAAAAAACATTATAAAATTTCATGTGAAACTATTTTTTTCTCCCTATTTTTTATACAATCACATCCCCTTAATTTTTCTAACATAAAATAAATAATGTTCAGAGAGTAAAAAGTACACCTCAAACATCAACTTTTTTTAGGGCCATATAGATTTCATATTTAACAACAAATGGTTCATGTCTAAAAGCATACTTAATTTGATAGATCCCTTTCAAGGGATTATTTCCATACTCCTTCACCATATCAATTTTCTTCCACAACCATGATCCAAGTAGTCTTTATACCAACTAATGTTTGGTACAAATAAAAATAAATACCGATTGAAACTATCTATATGATGGATAATTCCTTTATATTTATAGATATCATGGTCCTCTAAAAATCCCCTCTTTCTTCCTTAACCTTTAATTACCTTTTAAATTTACATAGAAAAAAAGTGTTGTAATAAGGTGGACTTCTATCAGATACTTAGTTAAATAATTGGGACTAAGACTTATTTATTGACCTAGAAACTCCATTCTTTGTTTCTCTAATGAGTCTTCTCTTCTTAATTATTTCTTCATTCATTATTTTCAATTTTTTTTGCCTATAGGATACAATGTTGTATCTTATTTTGTAATATTCTTCTTTTTTGTAAACGGATTCTTCACTTGAGTTATCATAGTAGTTTTATATATTTTATCTTGAACTAAATTTATATAATTTATCCATATTGATTTGAACATCTTAGGAACATGCCCTTCCTTATTTTTCAGGGTGGGATCCTTATTTATAGAAACTAATTAGGACCTTGGAATCAATGGTTCTTTTCATTTGTACCTTATAAATTTATTTTTAATAGGAAATCATTTCATAGATCTGAAAACTCAATAACCAACATCTTTATAAGCTACACTCAATTTATCATTAATATTTGAGTTATGTTTCTTAGGAAACAACTCAAATTCATTATCAATGACTTCTTAAACCACACTAATTTTATTGTTCTTTTATTTGATTGTCTATTTATTTAGTTTCAAATAACTCCATTGAACATTGATCTTTATAGAAATTTAATAATGTTCTATGATGTGACTATTTCTATAACAATATAATAATAGTAAATTTGTTGGTGGGACTTATTTCTTGGACTTCATCATTATCTTCTTGGGAGTGTGATTTTTAGTATCTTTCTTTAGTTCTTTTCTCCTCAAGGTAGCCATACTTTTGGTTATTTTTCTATTTTCCATCTAGAATTTTAGCCTCCTCTTCACATTAATATAATATTTTTTCTCAGTTGAAACATACTATCATTCATCATATTTGTGTCAATATATATTTCAATACTCACAAAAATTTTCAAAACCACCAAATTTTTTCTGACTACACAAATTACTCATGTTTAATGAAAGCTACTTTTAAACAGCAGGTTTCATCCTTTCTATTGTCTTGCTCAGCCATTCCTTTTTCCATATACTACCTATAAATGTTTAAACAGTATTCCAACACTCAATGGTTCTATGCCCAAAACTATACCAACACCAGCAGTGTCCACAAAATCAACTTCTTTTTCTTGTGGTCCCAATCTATCTAGATTTTCCTACTTTAGAGGATTTATGTTTTTTGATAGGAACCACACACTTTTTGGGATCCGTTTTAGGAACTATTATATTGTAAATTATTTGATATACCTTTGAATATTTTGTGGGTTTATCAATATGTTACTAACCTAAAATTATATAAGTTGTTTTTTTCCAAAACTTATATAAAAACAATATTTAACACATAAAACATTATCTAGTAAATTAGATTCCTTTTTCTATGATCATGAGGTCCATGCTTCTCCATATGTTCTCATGATCTATTTTCAAAAAACATGAATCTATTTTGATGGTAAACACTTTTCTAAAACATAGCTTGTGTAAATTTTCTTCTCATTTATTTGGGAAGGTCAAGAATGGGATGATTCAATATTATTCAACTATACTTCTAGTTCCAATCACTTCATACTAATAATATTATTTTTATCCAAAAATAATTTCAACCTATCTTCCAATTCGGTCTTAAACTTATAAATTTTAACGTCATGTAATTTTCATGCATTAGACAGTGAATTGTCAAGAAATTTTACCTTATTTTCTTTCACTTTTAGTTCAGAATATTTAAAATTTAGTGTTACATTATATATCTTATCTAAATTTTGGAGTACTTTAGTAACATTATCCTTGAACAAAACCTTCTCAACAATTGTTATTTTCAATTTTTCATCAAACAAGTTAATATTTTTATTATAAAGTAAAAATATCTCTCTCCTAGACATAACCAATTTTGAGATAGTTTTTCATCTTACAACCTATTTAGAAAACACATATTCCATGTCATTGTTTTTTTTTACAAGATATCATTTTTTATCAAATATTTCTTTGATAAAATTTAGTACATAATTTACAATTTCATTAGGAAAATTCTTAAAAAAATATTTATGAAAAGGTTATAATTATTCAATAGTTTTGATTTTTTCATTCTCTTCATATTATCCACAACTTTTAATTGAATCATAAAAAGTATCATTGTAAATAGATTTTATGGATGTGAACTTATAACCATGTTAAATTTCAAAAAGTGGTAGATCCATCAATTTTTTCATAAATTTTATTTTCTTTTATTTTCTATTTATTATTTTTTTTCTCAAATTATTTTATGAAAATTATATTTTTAATTTTGTTGAAATAGATTCCAAATTTTGGATCTGGTCTTCTTCTATAAACATCCCAAATATACACTTCATCTATTTGGAAAAAAAATAAATGCATCCTAGATCATTTTAGTGGGAACATAGATTTTCACTAATATAACTTGAAGTACCCATGGATTTGTAGACCACTAAGAATGGATCAGTGAATTATTAATCCCTGTTAATAAATTATTTCTTAAAATTTAAAATCTTAAACTACTCTAAGTCTTGATCCCCTCAATATTATTTCTCTCAGTCTTTCCTAAATTAGGATATAAATAAAAGAACAATAATATAAATATTTAAAAAGTTTGGTAAACAATTCTCACTCATTATCATGATTACTTATATTCCCCAATCATAGATTATCCAATATAATCAATATCTAAATAAAATTGTTTGGTGCTTACTATACCTAAAAAGAGTATCACTATCAACACACTTTTCTTCTTATCATAGTACTTCCACAAAATCACATACACACTAAAATCACATATTCACATTATGTTGTCCTTATATACTCAGAGCCAAAAAAGATCCATAACTTTTCACCATATATATAGAGGTGTTTAATTTCTAACTTGTTCTAGAATTAGACAAACACATCTCATCAGGAGGCTTCAATAAGAATAAATCTGGTCTTTTTTGTCATCAAAAAAATCTTTAATTGCCACTTGTTCTTCAAGAATACCTACTTCCAACTCAATATATATTTTATTCTCTAATATAAATCATTAACAGAATAATTTTTTGAACCTCATCATTAAATAATATATTTTGATCATATTGAATCATATATCTCCTAAATATATGAAATACTCAACACCAATATACAAAAAACAAACACATTTGTTCGATCTATCCTTAGCTTCTTATATTTAAATTTGTTCAATAATGGTTATCATATGATCCTATTATTCCTTCATATTAGTTACCCATATGATCAAACTTTCATAGAACCATATTATAATATTAGTTTCCTTATTCTCTTATAACAGGTCCATGTTCTTCTCAGTCAGATATAGCTCTCAGATCTAGTTCTCTATAAAATTTTCTATCTCCATATTTTACCCATTTATATACAAGTCACTAAAAATATGTTTTGTATATTTATAATATATAAATTATTTTAAATATAATTTCAAATATATATTTTTATAATTTTCTCACTTTTTTATAGATGGTTTTATATCATAATCCTCAAAAAAATTCATCAATCATTTTCTCTAATTAGTTTACAAGAATAACCCTTTATATTTTCTCACTTTCTCATTCATCGCAACAAAACAATCAGATATATTCTTCTTGAAATAAGCTCAATTTCATCATCATATTCATCCCATTCTAATTGAATCATATTTATCTTGATCATATTTAAATCATTACATATCATTTCATGAATCTTTGTATTTTTTATCATTTCCAAATTTTATAATCATAAAGAACCACATTTTCAATCTCATTTAATTTCTAAAAACCATCTTAACTTTGATCACCATATTTATTACATCAAAGATAAGTTACTCCTTAATTCATTACTTAAATCTCTATTTAAATGTGATATTTTAAAAAAGTAAATTCAACTCTTGTAATACAATATTTAATTCCAAATTCTGATTAAATATATTTAATTTCAAATATTCTCATTTGAAATTCCCAAATATGAAATAGGGATCTTATTCATCTTAAATCACATTTATCAACCCCAAACCAAGTTTAGATCATGGATCTTAAATGACTAATGAATTTTTGTAAATGTTATATCTATTTTAGCATTATACCAATCAATATTCCTTCTTCTAATATTAAATTTTTATTTATAATTTTACATTATGTAATATTACCAAATTTTCAATTAGTTTGAGGTCATACACAGTACTAAAGTATGTTTTTTATGAATTTGAATTCATAAAAAGTCACAAATTATTACACTATAAAAAATCATAATTTTATAAGTCCTTCGAAGTATTAATAAGTATATAAACCCTTTTCATAATAATTTTATAGTCTTATAAAATAATTAAATCTTACACTCGACTTAATAAATTCATATGGGATCAAATTTAGGAACGGATCTCTAAAAGTCTAACACGAGAACTTAAACTCATAAACTAGTCTAAATTTAAATGTTATACTTGGAATTATTATGATATTTTCCATTTCATAAGACTTGGTAATTCATATGATATTCCATTAATAATAGTTGTATGCAGATGAATTTAAATCATACAACCACATCCAAAAATCATATGTGATGTATTGAATTTCCAAACATCACACTTAAATTCATCTCAGGGCCTCTTAAATATATTTAAAACATTTCAAAACACCTTAGGAATTTACAAAACCTTTTTTAATAATATTTAAGTCCATTTATAAGAACTATTTCAGCACATTAATACTCAATTTAGAGTATCTTCAAGAACCTTCACTGCCATTGAACTTTCATCCTGTTTTCATCATTCAAAATATTCAACCATAAGATATTAATCATTAAATTCAATAGCCTCCGTGTATAGTAATACTAGTATGTTTTATCCAGTACCTTGGGTCTTTGAGCACCCAGTCATCTATCTTTTAACTTGATTGTTAACATCTCTCAATATATAAATAGGTAACAGCTTCTTAACTCTTCTAAACTATGGTTGACAGGTTCTTATTATTACATCTTAAAAAGTAACTTACTTCCACTATGTCCAACTCTATTAATCGTACAATGTAAGTGGTTTCACACAAAGAATATATCACTTTCATAATCATTTTTCAATATATGAAACTTTTATTGAATATACAATGGCATCAATCTGTACTTCTTTACCCATAATTCATGGGATGCACTTTCAACTTATCTTTAGTGGGTTGATACTTTCTCTATCACCCATTTCTTCAAATACATTGACATTATATGTGTTAACATGATTCATTGAGAATAAATACAATAAAACACCAAAAGTTACATCAAGTTTTAATGATAATTCAAAAAATTCTTGGTGTAATTATCTTGATATGATGTGGAATTTGTCTCAACTTTAGGGTATCCTATCAGTATGATCACCCTAGGTTTTTTGAATATTAAAAAATGTATATCATTACCTTAAATTTATTTAGTAATTTACATTTTTTGGGTGAAATTTATGAATGTTTCATAATAATAAAATGGGTATTTTTTTCTACTAAATGTCTAGATGGATACTAGGAGTCGTGTGTACCCCTTTTCAAATATAGTGGGTAGCTCCAAAACATCAACCTATTTTTATGCATTTTTTATGTCTATGTGATATGTGTTCTTACCAACTACTTGAAATTGACCTTGAAATGAAAATTAATTGTTTATTTATTGACTCCTGGAAATATAGTGTAAGCGTTTAAGGTTGCGATGGACCCTTGAACACAAACTTGGTGTCTCAGTGCCTGATGGATGTAGATTTACCTATAAATATATTTATGAGATATGTGAAACCTATAAGGGTTATCATGAGATGAATGGAATTTAGTGGAACTTATGATGGGTTCCCTTAGTCCTATCTACATATGGGAGAGTGATTAATGTGGAATGGTTGGCCTACGGATAGGATATATAGAGTCATAGAATGCTTAAAAACCTCATATCTATGTGGTTAAGTATGTATAGGGTATTATTACCCCACTATTATATTTTTTCATCGTAGTAAGTATTCTAGGGAGAAAAGTGTTTGTAGGTTCAGTGAGAGTGTAAACCATGTTTGTCTTGGTAATGTAGGTGTAAAGTGACCATGGAGTTATTATTGGCTTGACTTTATTGTCAATATTTATATAGAATAAATGGAGGTTGATGAGGTATAATTTAAATTTGTAAATAATTTTTTTGAGATGTTCATGTGAGGAAAAATTATGAATTTATATGAGTTTTTGTTGTGTTCTCGAATTCCTATGTTGTACATTGACTATTTGGATATGTATATTATCTTATAGTCCTCATGTAAGATATTTTTGGTCATTACATATGAAATTTTGGACTTTATAAGATGTATATATTTCATGTATTATGATTTATTCCCTTAGAATATTATATTTCCACAAGAAATTTGATAACACACATAATATATTTGAGTCCATGTAAGAATATTTAGCTATGTATAAATATTTTTTTAATGAATTTTTTCACTTGAAATATTTTAGAGCCGCATGTAAGAAGTTTGAGACATGTGGAAAGATTGAGCTATGTGTAAAATAACTATTCTGTGAGTATTAAGTTCTCAAATGATATTTTATATTGTGATAAATTTTACTTATATAATTGTGATATTCTTAGGAATTAAAACTTTTCGATGCCAAAACCATTTTTCATGGATTCAAATATCACAAACACTAAAAAGGGTTTTTGATTCAATATTTGTTATATCAAAATGATTTGTATTAAATGGGTAACAAGATCTAATATGAAGTTATTTTTATGAGAAATAATGTGCTCAAATTTGTATCAATGAATGAAGAATATCTATATATTAAACTTGGGATGTTAGTGTGATGATGCTAATCTATTCTCAAATTCAAATAATCACTTTTAACTAGTTTACAAGTGATTCAAGTGGATTTTTCAAAAATCTAAGTGTTATAACTATTTTTTCATATGTGATATTCCATGACTTTTTTCTACATGTCAAAGGAAGTTTGAAGCTAGGTTTTGAAGCTATGTTAATAAGTATAAGATAATGGTAATTCCTTCAATTAATAAAAAAATTATTGTGAATTATTTTCCACATTTTGAGTTGAAGGGTACCTATCGAGAATTTTATTTCTATTAAATTGTAAAGGAATAAATAAAGGGTAGTAGTGATATTTTATAGGAGACAAATAGTTAAATAATTTAAATAATATTAAAATATTATGGTGTATGTTTTGTTCACCAAACCAAATGATGAAATAGTGGAGGATCATGTTGTATAATTCTGTTGAGTGAATTTTCAAAAATGATGAGCTAGAATATATTTTTCATGAATTAATTTAATTCTAGGAGTTATAAAAATTCTAAATATGATGATTTATCAAATATATGGAAATTAAGTGATAGATTTAGAAAATAGATCATCAAAATATTGAGAAAAAATGAGATTATGAATCCCACTATTTAGAAGATATCTTCTATATTTGTTTGACCTTGATCATTTGGTGGAATTTAAGCTGAGTTTGAGTATCAATGATTTGATCATCATATAATTATTAATTGAGTGAGAAATATGTTCTTTATTATCCTAGAATCACTAAGAGAAAGATCGTCATCTGTTTTTGCTGAAGAAATTGAACCCATAAAGTGATATTTCTCATTTTGGATACAATTTCTATTTGAAACCTATGTGAAACTCCAAAACTCGGTGTGACTCTAGAAATGAATAGTGTGAATTTATACCAACATTTTAAGATATAAAATAATTGTGATTATAGTGAAGAATCTATGGTTGGAGATACTAACAAGTCATTATAAGGAATACGTTTCCCAAAAAAGGGGTGACCTATGTAAAATTACTCATGTTTATTGTTCTTTTATTTTATATATACATGAGTGATAAAAATAATTAACATTTGAGTGGATAAAAATTTAATAGTTTATATTGGTTTATTTAAATTGGAAGAAAATATAAAAATTGATATCCACTAATTCAATCCCCCTTTTCTTCTTAGTGGAGTAAACTGGTCCTATAAACTTCAATTGTAATCAGAGTGTTGTTCCTCTATTAGATTCAATCAAGTGATAATAATGGATAATTTAAATTCTATGAATAAAATAGTAGTTTCTACATTTTTTTTATAATAATTATAATAGTTGGAAGAATAAAATATTTCTATACCTATTATCCCTCATATTGGAAGATAGAAATATTATTTTTGTTATCTTTCCTCCTATTGAGAAGTATTATCCAATAATCATAACTGATAAAATGAATTTAGAGGTTAATGGTAACACATAAAATTTTATTTTAATTCCTTTTTAGAAAAAATTTACAAAAAATTGATAGGACTTCAATTAGGAAAATAAATCTGAGACAAGATTGAAAGTAGCTATGAAGGCAATTTGAAAGTGAAAGAAACCAAATTAAAATTTTAAAGAAGCCAATTTTAAGGGATCAATATGGATGAGGAAGAAAATATTTATTAATCATTCACTCTGGTAAATGAAATTATTTGTAACATCTTAGGTTTTGGTGAAAAAATAGAGTAAGATTTTTAATAATCCTATTAGAAATTCTATGCATATATTTGATCTTAAGATCTTATCTTTAGAAGATAGTGTAGATATTTCCTTATATGAGTTTCATAATATACTCATAGCCTATGAAATGAGAACTTGAAGTACTAAAGGATTGAATAACAACTGAGAAGGGGGGTTGAATCATTTTTTCACTTTTTGTAAGTTTCAATACATTTAAAACTTAACCCCTTCATCCTAATAAATTTTATATAATTATCATATTTTAATAAATAATAATGCTTGAAAAATAGGAATGTAAGTAAATCACACTAGATTTAAAAGGTTAGACCTCAGTGTGAGAACCAACATCTTTGACATAGCCACTCTCATGGATCTATGTAAATTCACTATTATTAATAAGTGAATAAAACTTGTTCCAAATCCCATTATATACATTATATCTTTTGATAGAAATGGTTATACTAACTCATGTCAGTTTACAAAGTTTCTTACAAAACATTTGATCCAAAACAAAAGAATAAATATTTTTTTTAATTTGATCCACAAAATTTCTTGGGTATGATGACCCTGAGTTCGATAGACTTTAGTCTGATGAACCGAGTTCGATTAACTCAATCATATTGAATAAATATTATGATCCCTTTCTTAATATATTCCATAAGAAACTTTTTGTTCTATCTAAATAACAAAAATTTCACTTCTTAGAAACTTCCCAAAACTCAATCTAAACTTCCTCAATCTGATGGACTCAATATGATGAACTTGGTCTCAATATGAAAAATAGAAACTCTACTCAAATGCTCAATATGATCGTCCTCAATCTAGTAAAGAAAACATTCTAGTGTCTAGACTTATTCTAATATCTCATTCCATAAATAACCCTTACTCAAATTCTCCAATGCTTTGACTTTTCCACTCTCAAGAAAAAGATACAAATTTTGAATGATCTGAGAAACTATTTATAGGAGACTCAGTAAATCAAAGGCAAGAAAATAAAAAACCTTTACCACTTAATAAAATTTCAAAACTTCCAAAAAACACTCACATTTAAAATTTAACTTTGAATTCTTTAAACCTTATAAATATTTCTTTAAGATCAATCTTCTCGAAAAAAACTTACTTTTCTTCAATATGATATAACTTCCTCAGCTTCATCTTCCTTTTCTCATTATGATCTTCCTTTCATTCTCATCTCCTTAAAATATTCCTTTATTTATCATCTCATTACAATTAAACTTTCTCAACTCACCAAGATTGAAATTTCTTCCTTTGGTTATTATGATCTTACTATCTTCAGATCATTATGATGGAATTCCCCAATAGATGACTTATTGGTGTCATTAACTTATCTGATTGAAAACTTCAACTGTCCCTTTTATTATTCTCATGAAAACACAAATTTTTTATAATATTCACTTCTTATTAATAAATGATATTCATCTGATGGATCAGCATCAACAACTCTGATCACTCTAATTTGGTGTATCTAATGTGTTTTATCGGTGTGAGGAATTAATTTGATGAATCAGTTCCCATTCCCAGTCTGATTGATCTTACTCCTTAGATTAAGTCTGGTTAAAAACTTCATAATTATTGAATTATCATTATTATGTAATTATCATTGTGATGTTTTGAATACAATGATAACTCCACTCAGAAAAATTGAAATTCATCAAAATTTATCATCTTTACAAAATCTGACTTCTGAAAACTTTTGAGTTTGGTACTTCTAAATTCGGTCTTTTGTTTCCTAGTTTCTGGAACCCATACAATCATTATGATTCATACTTTTCTTTAAAACATTTTATCATTATAGTTTTCATAATTTTTTGAGAACTTCATGACTAGAAAAGCATTATCTTATTTGGGTTAGAAAGTATGAAAAAAAATTTAAATCCTAAATTAACTTTATTAAAAAAATCCTCTTTAGAATAACTAAAAAATTAAATCTCAATAACTTCTGAATTTCTATCCAGTACTGAGTATGATGAATATTTAACTTCTTTTTGATGGATATGAATCTGATGGTAAATACAATCAACAAACTTATCTTTCTGATGGATTCTACATCCGGTGTTATTCAATCCAAAAAACTGAGTCTGAAAAACAACTTTCATAAAATACTTTTCTCCCCCTTTATGTTTGGATTCAAGCATTTATGAAAATCCATCTTTATTATAAAAACTCATTATGATAGACCAGGTCTGATTCTGAAGAATAGAAACATTCTTTTACAAAAATATTAGTTTTAATCAAATACAAAACATTATTAAAAACAAAAACATCACAAAGGTTCTTTAATATCCCCCTTTTTATTTGTTGACACCACTCATTAAAAACTTTTTCAACTCTCATAATTTTTTTCAAAAACTCGGCTTTTTTAAACAAATAAATTTTATTTACTTTTATCAAAACATATCCTTTTTCAAAAGAGAGTGTATTAACACAACACTACTAGATAAAGTAATGTTTTTGAAGAAATTTCATCCCTTGGGGAAATTTTAATTTTTCATCCTTGTAAAGATAAAATTTCCCTGCTTTTATTTTTCTCTCACTTTCCTTTTTCTCTCCCTCATTTTATGATAACCACTTTATCATATTCATAAAATAATGGTATGTAATTACCTCTTACAAAGTAAAAAGTTTTTACTTTCTCTAACCATTTTTCAACACAATCCAAATAATAGTGTGGTATTACTTATGAGTTTTTAGGAATTCATTTGGGGAAGCTGAACATGAATTTGTAGCCTCAACTCAACAAACATTTCTTTCAGAATTTCTATTTTGAAGATATTAGAAATTTGATACTTCGTTGAGATATATTCCAGAAAAACATCTCCAGAAGAAAATTTATCTTTTATAATGTGAAACTTTATATCAATATGTTTTGATCTTGAATTTTGGATAGTATTTTTAGAAATATCAATTACGCTCTGATTATCACAAAGTATCATCAATGGTTAAGAAACTTTTACATTAAAATCTTCTTTTTGAACTTTCATCTACAAAATTTGAGTACAAGCCTAAGTAGCTACAACATATTATTATTCCTATATTCTCAATGTTACTGAAATTTGTTTCTTACTATACTGATTTACACAACATTCACCCAAAAAAAAGTTTCTCCTTAGGTTGACTTTTTTCATTACAATCTTCAGCCCAATCGGCATCAGTATAACCATGAAACTTCACCACACAAATTATTTGTATAACAACCCATGTGAATTTTTTCCTTTGACGTATCTAATAATTATATTTACTTCCAATATATTTTATTCTTTTAGATTAATTTGATACCTGTCACACAAATTCATAGCATAAACAATATCAGACCTTGAGGCTGTAACGTAAAGTAGACTTCCTATCAGCTTCTGAAATTATTTTTGATTCAAAATTTTTCTAGACTCATCCTTACTCAACTTTGTGCTCATAGATATAGGAGTATAAACTTATTTGGTTTTTGTACTAAAAATATTATTTAACAATTCTCTATTATACCATTCTTAGGATAAGAAAATATATTTTTCTTTTTTCTTGACTTGTAATCTAAGGAAGAAAGTTAATTCTCTTAACATTGACATTTCAAAATTCCTCTTCATTTACTTACAAAAATTTATAAAAAAAATTCTTCATCCCTAGAAAAAAATATATCATCCATATAAACAATTAAAATTAAAGTTATGAATTCAACATCTTTAAGATATAAGTTTATATCAGCTTTTCCTTTAGAAAAATTTTACATTCTAAAACAATTTTCAAGTTTTGAATACCAGTCACATAGAGCTGTTTCATCCCATATAAATAACCCTTTGGTTTATAAACAGTATTTTCATCCTCATCAAGTATAAACCCACAAGGTTTTTTAATGTAAACTTATTATTCAATTTATCTATTGAGAAATGATTACATTATATCCATCTGATTTATTTTGTAATTTTAATGATCAGCTGCTACTAGAAACATTCGAATATTTTCTAACCATGAAATGGGGGAAACGTTTCCATCAAAATGCACATTGTCCACTTGTGTATAGCCTTTCCAAACAATCCTGGAATTTTTTTCATGAAACTTCTCCATGTTCAATAAACTTGTTTCTATAAACACACTTTGTTCCAATAACATTTTTACCTTTATAAAATGGAACAAGTTCCCATGTTTCATTTTTCTCAATCGTATACAACTCTTCATTCATATCATACACCCATTTTTTGTGTTGAATAGATTCTAAAACTAATTTTGGTTTAACATTTGAGATAAGTGAGGTCTGATTTTCTAATATCAACATTATTTTATCCTTAACTAGAGCCTTATCATTCCCAAGAATATTTTCAGTCTCAACATATTTTTTTAAGGTAGTAAATTTCAAATTTTCTTTCCAATATAAATTTTCCTCATCACACAATTATTCTAAATCTTGATAAGTTTGTTTTGTATCATTATCACCTTTATTGGAAACATTAAGTTTATCCTCCTCAGCATTATCAACAACTTTTTTTATGGAATTTTTATTTTCAATAAATTTCACATCATATGAATCAACCAAATTTTGTAAATGTTTTTTACATCATTCTTAACTTCTTTTATTTGGTGAATAACCCAAAAAAGTTCCTTCTTCATATTTTTTATAAAAATTTCCCAAATCTGAATTTTTGATTTTAAGAAAATATGGACTTATAAAAAATTTCAAGTACCTCAATGAAGGTTTTTTATTATACCACATTTAATAGGAAGTCATGTTGGATTTCAATCTCAACAAAAATCTATTATGAATATGTATAATCATGCTAATAGATTCTCTATAATAGAACATTGAAATTTCATATTCCGCTAACACGATTCTTCCCATTTCTAAAAAACTTATATTAGTTCATTATTATAATCCATTATTTTATGGAGCGTATGGATAACTATACTATTATTTAATACCATGCTTTCACATATATGTTTCAAAAGTGTTTCTTGTGAATTCGGTACTGTTATCTATTCTTAGATTCTTTATATAATCTATTATTTATTTCTCAACTTATTTTTTGAAAAAACTGAACATTTCTATAAACTTTGACATGTGTTTCAAAAACATGATGTTTTTCATCTAAGTTAAATCATCAATAAAAGTGATAATTTATAAATCTACTTTTTTTATTTATGTCTCATTGGCCCGCATAAATTGGAATGAATAAGTTCAAGAGGTCTAGTAGACTGAATCTCAAATCTATTATGACTCTTATTAGTCATCTTAGCTTTCTAAAAAGTAACACAAACATCTTCATCTCTTATTTTCAATTCTTAAAAACAATGTAAAACATCAAATTTAAAGAAAAAAATATTTTTTTCTATCCAAGGTGCCCAATTCTTCAATTCCACAATTTGTTTTCATCTTTAGCACTTAGTTAATATGATTCATTAAACTCCCTAATTTGAAAAAGATTACAAATAGTTATTTCTACTTTTGTTATAACTTATCTATATTTCACAATTTTGATCATACAAGAATATTTTCTAAAAATAACTTATTTTCCATCATAAAAAACTTTACCTACACTAAGTAAATTATGTTTTATCCCATCAACAAATAAAACTTCCTTGGATTTCAATTTTTTTATTTCAATCTCAGCCATTCTGATTCCTCTTATTTTTAAGAAACTTTCATTACCAATGGTGAATTCTCCTCCATAATGAATTTAAGAATGTTACAATATTTTTATATCACCTATAATATGTGAATAAAAAACTCTATCAAGTATCCATAGTTTTTTCCTTTTACTTTCCTTCAACGTTCTCTCGACAATAATAGATTTTTCATTAAATTTATTCTTTATAGCTTATTTTTCTATTCTTCTATAATAAACTTGTTCCAAATTGAGTGACATACATCTTTTGGCATGATGAACAACCACATCACATCTTCCACAAAATTCTCCCAGAAATTCAAATTAATTTTTTGTTGGAATGTTTCTAACATCTTGAGATTTTTCTTTTATAACTTCATATGGGTTAGGAAAGTTACTCATCCTTCTTCCACAATTTCCTTCAATTTGTTAAAATCTTCTTTACGAAGTGACATGTTATTCCAAAAATTATAATCCATATTCCCATAGATTCCACAACACCAAAAATAACCATCAAATATTGATTTTATATGGAAGTAATATCTTTATCTAAAGAAAATTTGTTGACGTAGATAACTTCTTCCTTATTTAACAATATCTAGACATGGATCATCTTTCCTCCTGAGTGAGTTTCATCTTTTGTAGATAAAATAGGTTTCTCACACCCTTTTTTCACCCAATATTTCCTAATAATTTTTTCAGAACCAAAAATGCTAGAAAAATGAGATGAAACATTATTTTTGGTGGATGATGATTTCACCTCATTCTTGATTTTATCTCTCTTATCAACTTTATAAGTCTAAAATTTTTTATCCAAATCCTTGTTGAAGTTTTCATTTATATTCCTCAAGGTAATATTAGACTCAATAAGTTTTGAATGAAACTTTTTAACTTTTTATTCCTTAGACACCATCTTCTTACTGAGATCACCAATCATATTTACCTACTCATAAATTCTTAGTTTGTAACTTAAGATCTCTTGAATATATCTTTCCTCTAACTTGATGACATATTTTCTTCCTTCAGTAATTTCATTAAAATTATTCTTCATTACTCTGATTTATTTCTTGAGAGTTCTATTTTCCTCAAGACATGAAATAACTTCTTTTTTTGATTTGATACTCTCTATATGATTATTCACAATCTTCTTTACTATCTAAGAAATCTTGTTTTATCAACTTTTACAATAAAGGTTCTGAATTTTTCTGAAATTTCATCTTTTGATGAATTGTAGTTAGTTAAATATGATTAATCATTCTTACTTAGTGTACTTATTTTTTTCTTCAATGAAATTTATCTTATATTTTTTGGATGACTTTTCTTCTATATAAATTTTGTTCTACTTCTTACATCGAAGTTTTTTATTGTAATCATCTTGATATTCTCCAACTTTATTCTTGTGAAAATTGATAGAAATGTGTCTAATTCCATCAAACTCAAAACATTTGAGAGGAATTTTACCTTCATACTTCCCCCTTCCTATTTGATAGTTCTTGGATTTAAGAGACATTTGTTTTCAGTTAACTCGTCATACTCTTTATCTTCGGAGTAATAAGGATCAATATCTTCAACATCTTGTATTTTCAATTTTATCATTGCTTCAAAATTCATTTCATATTTCATATTTTTTTAAACATTATAGCATTACTCATTTCATAATCAACAAGAAAATTATGAAATTCATCATAAGATAAATCATCCTTATCTTATAAAGATGAAATTTTAAAATCATATCTATCCAAAAATATTCTCATAAGTTTCTTTACAATTTTAGAATCTTCTAGGACATCACTTAATCCTCTTATGTTAAAAATAGTTTCATTTACTCTGGTGAACTATTCATCAATAGTTTCTTCATCTTTCATCATTATGTCTTCATACATACTACACCAAATTTGTACCTTTGCTTCCTTCACTTTATTATTCCCTTAAAAAATGATTTCCAACTTGTCCCACATACTTTTAATGTTTTGAGACCCATCAACTTCTTATAAACATTTTTTGATGAGGACATAAGGATATAATTTCTATATTTTCTATAAAATTCGATATTTCTCTTATTAGTAAAAGTCATTAGGTCATATTTCTCAATAGGTGTAAACTTTATCATAGTAACATCAATAACTTCCAGGAAAATAGATAGGAGATAAGGAATCATCATATTTTTTTCATTCATAATAACTTTTCAATCATATGTAGAAATTTATATACTATTGAAAGAATTTTGATTATCCATGATAATGATTTAATAAGGGAATATGGATCTAATACCAATTGAAGTTCCAAAGGATCAAACGAAAAATTATAAGGGGGGATGAATCAGTTGTTTACTTTATTTAAGTTTAAATACTTTTAAAACATAACCCCTACAACCTATTAAAGTGTATATTCTTATCATATTTTAGTAAATAATCATGCATGAAGAAGTAGTAAAGCAATTGAAGCTTATAAGATTTATAAGGTCCATAATTAGTGGGAGATCCTGCATCTTTAACATAGCCACTCCCTTGGGTCTATGGAAATTAACTATTATGAAGAAGTGAATACAAATTTTGATAACTCCCATTAGAAACCTTCTATATCCCAAAATTAATGATTATACTGACTTCCATCAGTTTACAAATTTTATTACAAAATAATTTATCCAAAAAATAATAATAAATACTTTGTTAAATTTTCTCCATAATAGTTCCCAGGTCTGATGACCCTAAGTCTGATGGCCTTCAATCTAATGAACCTCGTCTGATGAACCCAGTGTGAGTGACTCAATATGATAAACTCAATAAAATGATCCCTTTCTCAATTTTAACCTTAAGAAACTTTAATGTTTTATCTTAATAAAAAACTTTCTCTTCATAAAAACTCCCCAAAACTCAATTCGAACATACTCAGTCTTATGAATTTAGTCTGATAGACTAAATATTATAAACTTAGTATCAATATAAAATAATCAAACTCTACTCAAATGATCAATACAATCTTCCTTAGTCTGGTAAACAAAAATTCCAAGTGTCTATCCTTCTTCTGAGATTTCATTCTAGAAAGAACTCTTACTCAAATTCCTCATTGCTCTTCATTTTCCACTATAAAGAAAAAGTTATAGAATGAGAATAATATAAGAAAATAATTATAGGTGAATTAGAAAATAAATGGATAGAAACTAGAAACTTTTCCCTCTTACTAAAATTTCAAAACTAAAAAAAATAATTTCATTTAAACTAAAACTTTTACTTCTTCAAACCTTAACAATATTTCTTTAAGATCATCCTTCTTGAACAAAATTATAGTTATTCGGTCCGATATAACTTCCTAAGCTTCATATTTCTATTATCATTACAATCTACCTTTCTTTATCATCTCATTATGATGAAATGTTCTCAACTCACTATTATCTAACATTCTTCTTTTTCTCATAAATATTTGACGATCTTCAACTCATTACAATGAACTTACTAAATAGATGAATTATTGGTGTCATAATATTATCTAATTGAAAACTTGAACTCTCCATTTTTTTTCTTCTCAATAAAATGCAACTCTTTTAGAATATTCACTTATTCTTTGTAACTGGTCTTCCTTTGATGGATAGGAATAAGAAACTTTGATCACACCAATTTTCTACATTTGATGTGTTTTATTAGTATGGTGAATTCATTTGATGAATTGGTGCCTATTCCTGATCTGATTGGTCATCGTCCATAGATTAATTATGATTAAGAAACTTATAATGATGGAATTATCATTATAATAGAATTATCTTTATGATGTTTTTTATATGAGAATGACTCCACTCAGCAACACTAAAAGTTTTAAAACTTCATATTCTCTACACAATATAACTTCTGACAACTTATGAGCTTGTTACTTCGGTATCTGATCTTCTGTGTTTGAGTTTCTAGAACTGATAAAATTGTTATGATTCCTCCATTTATTAAAAATATTTTATCATGATATTTTTCATGATTTATGATAACTTCATGACTAGAAAAGCATCTTTTAATTTTGGTTAGAAAGTATGAAAACCTTATAAATCTTGAATTCATATTCTTAAAAACATCCTCTTCAATATCATTCTGACTTTCATTCATAGGAACTTCTAAATTTCTATCCAACACTAAGTTAGATGAATATTTAACTTCACACTGATGGATATGAATCTAATGGTGCATTTGATCAACAACCTCATCTTTATAATGGCTTCTACATATAGTGATGATCATTCTGAATACCTAATTCTAGAAAAAAACTTTCATAAAAAATGTTTCTACCCATTTATTTTTGGATTCAAACTTTCATCAACCTTCATCTTTCTTATAAAAACTCATTACAATGGATTGGGTCTAATTATGAAGAATAAAAATATTCTTTTACAAAAAGGTTAGTTGTAAACAAATAAAAAACATTTTTAAAAACAAAAAAAAATTGTAATGTTCTTCAAAACACCTTGATCCTTCAAAAATAAGGTTAAAGATGAAATATATTTTGAGTACATGAGAAAGTTTAAAATAAAAGAAAATTTTGATAATACATATTCAATTGAATCTTAAAATTAAAAGTATTATATATATATTTTCAAAGAAAAATTTCCGTTATTTAAAATATATTCAAGAAGTTCTAGATCAATAATAAAGGAAAGTTTCCAATTAAATGATACAAATATAATATAATTGGGCATTTTAACATTAACGAAATTAATAATAATGGATAATATTTTGAATAAATAATATGAGAAACATTAAAAAACTTGGATAAATTTTCAAAATAATCATCCAAATATGGAAGAATCAAGAGTTAATTTTCTATAAGTAAGAGAAAAAATATTATGAGAATATAAGAAGAAGTTGATCATTCATATATTAGTGAATCTTAAAGTAAATATAGTAAGAAATTTAATAATAAATATTACATGAATATAAAGTTTAAATATATTTCTAATAAATATTCTTCTAATACCATTTTTACTAAAAATGAGATTTTAAATTCAAAATCTAGTAAAGTCTGAACCAATAAAAATAAGAAGAAATATTTAACCATATTAATAGAATAATAGAGGATATCTTGAATAACTTTAACTACTAAATAAATAAAAATTAATTCCCAACTCGTGAAACAAAAAAATGGACATCAGTTGGTAAGAAAAATTTATTTTTGATCTGAGAAGATTCAAGTTCCAAGGTTATTAATGGTTTTGTGGAGTGTTTATTCACAAGTCATACACATGATGGTTCAATATCTCACTACTTTTAAATAGGAATGAAGTCAAAGGGATTCAATCCTATGAGATGAAATCATATTTCAGAAGAAAGATGATTATAAAGATAAATATTTCTAGTTTTCTAACTCAAAATTTATTTGACCATACTAATGAAATTTTTAGAATATGAGAATATTAAGGCCAATTTTTAGATAATTTCATGAAACTATTTCTATGATATATTAAAAATTCTTAGAAAGGAAGTAAATTCAAAATCCTAGTGAATAAAAACCATTTCTAACTTAAGTTAGTTTGAAGGATAGAAAAACAATGTTATGGATTCTAGAAAGTGGGTTATCTTCCCATATTATAGGTGATACCAAGATTCAAACGAATATTGGCAATTATGGAGGGGTGATTTTATATTTGGTGATGATTATACTCAAATAATAAAGGGTGTTGGATCAATTAAAATTGGAACAAAAAATCTATATTCAAATTATATTTTTTATGTAGAAGGGTTAAATATTAATCTCTTGAGTTCCAGTCAGCTCTTTGATGATGGGAATGAGGTTGTTTTCAAAAAGGGCTTCTATATCATTAAAATCCTAAAGGATGGAATGATTGTATCATAAGGAAAATTAATAAATGGAAACATATTTTTAACGGGTGATCCAACCAATTCCTTCTTTTTGGTTGAAAAATATTAGAGCATTTTATGGCATAAAAGGATTGGTCATCTTGGTAAAATAATTTTAAGAAAAATTTAGAAATACGATATTGTGGGAGATCATCCCAAACATTAAATAGGAAGTAATGTGTCTTGTGTAACATTACAAAATTGGAATATGACTCAAAAATACAATAAGAAGGTATACATTCATTCTACTATACCACTAAAACTAATCCACATAGATATATATGCTCTGATGAGGTATAAAACTACAAGATTTATTCTAAATTTTGTGATTTTTATTGATTATTTTTCTAAAATAACTGATGTAATGTTCATTAAGATCAAATCATGATATTTTGAGATGTTTATAATTTTCATAAGACTGGTTGAAATAGAATTGAGTATACACCTCAAAAAATTTAGATATGATCATGATAAGGAATACATGAGATGCATTTGAAATTTATCTTTTTAAATATGGGATCAATAATAAATTCAGTGGACTATATACCCACTAAAATAATAGTTTTGCAGTAAGAAATAATAGAAGGATTATTGACATAGGTAGAATAATTCTAGCTAAAAAAGTCTCAAAATATTGTTAGAGAGAAGATATTTCTTCTATTTTACACATTAAAAAATATGTATTTTGATACCTAATAAAAATAAAACTCTTTATGATATGTATTTCAATAATAATCCATCGATAAATTACATTAAATTATTAAGTTCTCTATGCTTTATAATGATTAAAAACAAAAAACTGGGAAATTTTGAAGAGAAGGTTGGTGAAGGTACCTTTATATAATAATTCTCTAATTTAAGTGGATACATGTTCTGAAACAAGATTTTATACAAGTTATTGAACAATTATGATGTTAAAATTGTCGAAAATCAGTGATCAGTTGATCAATTAGATATTGAAGATTTAGAATTTTCTAGATAAAATAATGAGAAGATTTCAGACTAGTATGTGGAAAATTAAGTTGAAATGGTACCAAATTCTATTTATATTGATTCAAAACATAACATTTATGATTATTATGCTACTAAAATTAACATAAAATAGTTTCAACGGCTTAAAAATCTTGCTAAAACAAAAAAAATATTGGAAGTCAATAAGCTCCAAGGAAAACAATGAGGAGACTGAGGATTATAAACCAAAAATATCCTATATCAGAGGTTGAACCAAGAATTATGGATGAAGAAAATAAACCTATATAATGAGTTCAGTCTATGGACTGTGAACTAAACCAAATTGAGAAGAAATTTACTTGGAATTTAGTTCCAATCCCCAAAAATAAAAATGCAATTTGTGAAAAGTGGGTTTTAAAAATTAAAATGAATGGGAAAGTTAAAGTGATAAGGAACCAATCTAGGATAGTATGTAATTTATATTCTCAAATTGGAGTTATAGACATTAAAAATCCTTTTATCTAGTAGAAATACATGAAACAATGATGATGTTTTTGGAAGTTGTTGCATGAAATCATTATAAATTCTATCAAATGGATGTAAAATCAGCCTTTTTAAATGTTGATCTTGAAGTGGGAGTGTTTATTAACCACCCATAGGGTTTCATTATTAATATTAATATAATCATGGTTTATAGAATGATAAAGGAATTTTATATCTTGAAACAGTCCCCTATGGCTTGGTACAAAAAACTCGATGGATGCCTAATGCAAATGAATTTCAAAAAAAGGAAAGGTTTATAGAAATTCAAAACTTAGGGATTTTTCCATAGGTATATTTATTATCATTATTTATGTTTATGACATAATATTTTCTAGTAACCAATAGTACCTTAGTGAGTAATTTTATAAGAAAGTGAAGAAGTTGTTTGAGATGTCCATGTTTGGAGAACTAAATTACTTTTTGGGATTATAGATATGGTAGAAACATGATTTCATTTTTTTTCTCATGAAAAATATAAAAGGTAGTTTTTTAAAAGGTTTGGCATGAAATAATTAATAGATTTTTCAACTCCAATTTTGGTTGGAGAAAAATTTTGTAAAGATAAGAATGGAAGTAAGGTTAATAAAAATTAGTTTATAAGATTTATTGGAATCCATTTGTACTTGAAAACCACAAGTCCTAGTTTTAAATATATAGAAACTCTCTATGATATATTTTAGAGTGACCTAATGGATTGACATAATCATTTATCAAAGAGAGTTATAATATTTATTAAAGTAATGGTGAATTATGACCTTTTTTATAGTTTCAATATGGATTTAAATTTTCTTGGATTTTCTAAAAAAAATTCGGTAGGTGATTATACAAACATAAAATCCACTTTAGGTCAGTATTTTTTTATTATTGAGGGTTGTTTGATCTGGTATAGTAAGAATAAAAACTCATTGATAGTAAGTACAACTGGGGAAAAGTATGTGTTATCCACTCATAAATGTACATAGGTTTCATGTATTGCTTTAAAATTATAATATTTGAAGGTTGAGACTAAGAGGCTATTGAGGATACTATGTGATAATCAATGTTTTATTGATCTATCCAAGAACTCTATCCAATATTCAATATCCAATCACATAGATATTTAGTATCATTTAATTAGGTAAAATTTATTAATGGAGATATATGGTTGGAATATATTTTGACCAAAAATAATCTTGTAAATATATTCAAAAAAGGATAATCTGGGATATTTTTTTAAAGAGTTGTGGAAAAAACCCCATATTTATACCTCTCCTATCACATGAATATGTCTATAAATTAACCCCTATAGGTATTTTTATTTTATTGAAAATGGGGTAGAAAGAGTGACACAACACTTTACCAAAGTGGGAGAGAAAAATTGGTTGTAATGTGCACTTACTATTGAATATATTGTTGTGGTTAATGGTTTATAAGGGGATTGTTTTGAAAGTGATGATGAATGTATGAATTGAGGGGGTTAATTTAAGCCACTCGGACATAATTTCTTATCACCAAGAGTTAGAATTATCTCAATAACATTAACTTATCTGGTAGTGTGGTTCGATACAGTTCTTATATGAGATAGATTGTGATTTTATAATCCTCATGAATTCTAAAAAATAATTTTATTTTGAAAAGTTGAGTATTGTTGTAAAAACCCAAAAATGGTTATATTAAAGTTCCCTTGGAGTTTTTTTTGTTTACATTTGTTTTCAATCATAATTCACAATCATTATAGTTTATTGAGGTGTTGTTTTAAGATTTCAAGAATTATTTTGAGATATTTTTAAATTATTTAAGTCCAATTGAAGAAGTTTTTTGAGTATTTTCTGTCTTCAAGAATTTTCATGCTAGACGTTGAATATTTGGATAAGTGTAATATATTTTAGGCCTCACGCATGATATTTCAATAATCATATATGAAATTTTGTTCAAGATAAGATGCTTTTTATATGTATAATGTTTTGTGAAAGCATGATATTCTATTTTCAAAAGTTATTTGGTGACCCACATAAGATATTTGAGGTTGTATAAGAATATTGAGCTATAAAAAATATTTTTGTTGTGTAAATAAAGTTTTACATGACCGATATTTTTTATTTCTCTTTAAGAAGTTTTATTTGAGTAAGCTGATTGAGCTATTTGTAAAAAACTATAATTTGTGTATTAAGATTTATCATATGATATTTTCCTTTATAAAAAACCATGTTTCCAATATACTAATATTATGAAGAATTAAAACCAATTGATTCCATAACCATTCTTCTAGGATCTAAACATCACACACTCCCAAAAAAATTTGTGATTCAATATTTTTTACATCAAACTAGTTTTTATTTAGTGAATAAAAAGATAAAATATTAAATGATGCTTATGAGAAATAAAATGCTCAAATTTGTACCATTGACTGAAGAATCTTGAGCTATTTAACCTATGATGTCATAGTAACAATGCTAATATATTTTTTAAAGCTGAATAATCACTTGAAACTAGTTTAACTGTGATTTAAGTGGTGTTTTCAAGAATTTGAGTGTTGTAACTAATGTGTCATATATATTGTAGCGCCCCAACCCTATAATCCTGGAGTCAGTTCCTAAAACATGGGGTGTAATTTTTTTATAAAAATATGTAGATAAAATTACACATCACATATCAACACAGAGGATATTCCCGATTTAGGTCCTAGAAAACCATATACAACTTATACATCTATTATAAATAATATTATATAAACTCCATAGTTCTTTCACCACAAAGAATAACTCAAATCTTACAAATATACTAATCCTGTAAAAATAAATTAAAAATGTATGGTGATCACAATACTGCCCAGTAAGGGGTTTTAAAACTAATTAATGAAATCCTTTTTTAAGAAAATCCTTTTGAAATATTTACAAAACATTTTCTAAAAAGGAAACAACATTTCTTGTAGTACGTCACCATAATTTTTCAGAGGCTACTTGAAATAATTTTTAGGGAAATCTCATAGACAAGAATTTATAAATTTATTTAAAGGCTATAGGTAAAACACATTTCAGAGTACGCATACTTGTTCAAAAATGAATGGAATGCTGCATATAAGTCAGGATTTGATCAATCTAAATTAATGGTGACATTCAAGGGTTCAATAAAAAATTATCACACGAAATAATACTTGTTTATAATTGCACAATAATTAATATCATTAATCACTTATCACATAAAATGAAATTCATGAAACGACAGATGTATTTTAAAAATTTTGTATTAAAGTTATGAAAATAAATACTAAACTTTCTTTATAAATAATTTTATAAGTACTTCAATAATTATGCCATGTGCATTTATTACCATAATAATAAGTACAATATTCTTAACCAAAGATATTTTAGTAATCAAATAATCACATGTTTGGTCAAATATTAGTCACATAATGAGGGATTGAATAATTCAGGATAATCATAACATTATGTCAATGCCTCATGCAAAGACCATACATAATCATTCTATCAAGGACTCTTCCATGACCAAGTTTTTCTCATGAGACCTACCGATGGATAGAGAGGCTATAGCGGGAGTCACCCGTCACATAATAAGTCATATTCATTCCTCATATGTATAAATTTATTTTATTCAAAGTGTCTCATTCCACTTTGAATAATCAAACTATGTATTTTATTCAAATATACCCATATCAATTTGAATAATTTAATTGTGTATTTAATAAAAGTGCCCCATACCACTTTGAATAAGTAAATTATGTATTTTATTCAAAGTTTCCCATACCACTTTGAATAATTAATTTCTTAATCCATAAGTTATCATAAGAGATAAATTTCACTTTTTTAATTACTATCGATATTCATAAATAATGTATGTCATGAAATAAATGTTAACTTTAATCTAAAAATTGCATGGTTTGGCAGTTATACTTTAGGCTACAGCTATATCAAATTTATCAATGACATGCATGAATCAAATTTATCAATGGCATGAAATACATTATTTTTCACCTGTGATGATATCTGGTGCACATAAACTAATATATTGTTATGTTATGTCACATAAAATAATGAATATTACATTCAAAACCCTTGTTTCAGTAAAAATTTTAAATACAAAATACATGTTTTCGAATTTAAAATAGTTATCATTCATGTTTAAACCATACATTGATGAATGGAAGTGTCAAACAGATTAAATCATATATTTTAATAACTAATATTTTTCATTGTGGGAGATTCATAATGAATTAAAATATAATATTTATAAATGTAATGCATTAATTTTATGTGAGACATTAAAACATAATAAAATATTTAAACTCACTTCACAAACATTATAGCTTATAAAATTATGATCTAACATTATATACTCTCCTTTTATAAGTTCTAATAATACTTTGTGTTAATTATACATATATTTTTTTGTTTATGCATGTACATGTATATAATAAACAAAAGATAATTCTAACCCTTTATCCTAAAATTATAAATTGGGATACATGCATGTAATGTTAATTGTAATAACAAGGTGATGACCTCTTAAAAGTTTTAGACACACAACAACAAAAAAATGTTTTGTTATTTTTTTCCAATATAAAATTGTATTTTTTGATCATATAATCAATTAATACATTTATTGGAAACATCCAATTAAAGGATTGATTTAAAATTTAAAACATGCAGAAATATAAACACTTATATTTCTTTGCAAGGTAGCTTGGCTTGATTAATTAATCACTGGCACAATAAGGACTTAGAAAATAATTATTGTACAAATATCTTATCTTCTATTTATTATTATTTTTTAAAAAATGTATAAATTGATATGATCACATGCTTATTGTATAAAACATTCACAAATAATTACAGGAATAAGTTTATATAAATATGCTTATTTATAAATATATTTTGAACAAATAAAAATATAATTCCAAAAACATGAAATCATAATAAGTTTAATACCATCAAAACTTCTTAAAATGAAAAAAGACATGTATATATTTATTTATAGTACTTGTATATACATGTAGGTTTTGCATCAAGTATTATAAGAATGATTATAAGGATAGGGGTCACTTTTAAAAATAATTGCTTATCTTAAGAAGAAATGAAACTTAAATTGTATTAGGATTAAAAACTATATACATACATATATATATATAACCATATATACATATAAATATATGTGTATGAGTTTATAAACTCAAAAAACAATCTTAGTAAACCCTTTACATGTATTATATGCATCAAAACATCAGTCAATTACTGATACTTGTCACTTGAAAAACCAAAAACAGATTAGGATTTGAAGTTATATAAAACTGTATATACACATAAGTGTATATAAGGGTTTTTTTCATATAAAAAATGATTTTAAAATAACCCTTATATAAATTATATGAATAGAGAACATCATTTAAATAGAAATCTTCATCATTTGAAAAAAACATAAAACAGAATAGGTTTGGTATTTATATATAAACGTATATACTCATATAAGTATATATGGGTTAATCAAACACAAAACTAAATAAACCCTTACATGACTTCAAGGGTGAGGTTGAAACAAGAAGAATTTGATGAATAGTTGGGAGGAGAAAAACCCTTAGGGTTATGGGTGAAAAAGAAGGTTTATATAAACATTACATATATATATTTTTAAATACTACATTTTAACATAAAATATAAACTAAGAAACTTAAATAAATCCAGAATTGACTAAATAAAAATATGAAAAAGATGATAATTATTATAGGATGATAATCATTATAGGATGATAATCAATAGGGTTGATTGATCATTATAAATATATTTAAACTAAACACGTAGAGGAATCCATTGGTTAGGATTAGAATAAAACGGACCTTGTCGGATCCATGGAAAAAAAGGAAAAGAGGGGCCTTGTATTGGGATAGAGGGTCCTGGGTTGAAGAGAAGTAGTGTAGAAGAATGAAATATACTAGTGCAGTGTAAGGAAGAAAAATAAGGAGGGAAGAAGAAGAGAAAAAATATGGATAGTTCATATTGGATTTGGGTCAATCGGATGGTTTTGGGGACTTCGTTTGATTTATAAAGAGATGAACAGACGATATTATTTCATGGATATGATCAAACGGCCATGGGGGATCTGTGAGTTTTAAAAGTTTTGTGTAGTTGATATCTAATGCATCCTGATCTAATAGCTTATAAAATTGCTATGATGAAACCGCAGTGATGGGGTTCGAAGGCCAGACCAGTTCGGACGGTGTAGATCTTGTGTGGTGAGATCGAACGGCTTAGATTTCATCTCTAGAAAAAAAATTCTTCCCATATTGAAACCTACACATTTTTGGGATAACCTTATAAATCTCAGTGTACTGACCATATGCCAATAACACAGGAAGACATTATGGGGTCCTACACACAGGGCTCTATGCGGGCTTTGGCTCAAACCTTACATCACGCTCCTGCGGGCCTTGGCACCACCTCACATGTGTCGGTGCACAACCTGGATCACACCCTACTCGTTCATGACTAAGCCCTATACACGGGTATTGCACATGCTTATCCCTCACCATTCATGGCCTTCACATGACTCGAAATGAATCATGCATTCCTTTGTGAGATGTCCACTGAGACCTTGAGGGCTTGGACTTCAAGGCTGCTCGCGATCAAATTGTAGGGTATCCACCCAAATTTTTATCAAATATTTTATTAAACCCATATATATAAGAAAACATAACACATATATAGTAATTTCCTTATATATAAAAACATTATTTCTCATTATAAATGTCATTATTTCATATGTTTGTATTCATTTTAAATTTTAAAACATTGAATTTCAAAATAAAATTTCATTTAAAACATGTCATTATTTTTATAAATTTATATTCATTTTTAAGAGAAACAACATGGTTATTATATTTTTAAAATCCAAATATAAAATATATCTTCAATTAAAATAATTTCATCATTTAACCTTTAAAATATTTAAACATTTTAAAATATTTTACATACTTAATGACATTATAAGTTTTTTATAAAAAAATCAATGGTTACTTTATTTTGAATCCCAATGGCTAGAAGGAGAGGAAACAGTCATATTTATTTTCAATGGCTTAAAAAAGACCTTATAAATACTTTTTTAAGGTGTTCCAAACATCAAAAAACATTCCATATTATAATAGTGGTTCTCTACATTCCCTTGATGATTAGTATTGTTTTCGTAGTACTTACCATAATTTTTTCATTGTGAAAAACCCTAAGGACGTTCACTACTTACTTGGTCAGCTTGTTGTGTTTGGTGGTCTTATGGTGATCTTGATAGGTCTTTTAATAGGTATTACAGGATAGTTATGGTCTTTTGGCCTTATTTCAATGTAATGTTTCAGTGTTTCTATTGAATAAAATGTGTCTTATTTTATTTTTAAATCATTTTTTTATGGAACCAAAATTAAATTAAACAAAACAATATAACTAACAAGATATTATTATTAAAAATATAAATATGTCAGGGTATTCACATTATTCCCCCCTAAAAATAATTTTTTCCTCACAAATCGATTGTACTCTCACAATCTTACGAGCATTGACCTTCTAACATCCACCTTCATGTACCTACATAATCATCTTTAGTAATATTAATTAACAAAAAATAATGGGAAAATAATTAATTTATACCTTCACCAGCTCCACCTGTGTCGGTGATATTCTCAGTTCCTTTCAGTTAAACGAATCCCCAATATAGTTTTAAATTCCTTGATTTCCTTGTCCCAAGTTCTAAATAAGAAACATGGGTCAAACTCATGTAAAAAATTATAGTATCTCGAGAGAGTGGAATGAGGTGTTTAAATTTGGGAGATATCGGCATGGACTTGATGTATATAAAACAACCAAAAAGGCTTGACCTCAATAATTTCGAATTCTCTAATTTGATCATATAAACTGTAGGACAATACATGAAATAGGTATGCTACGGGAAGGTCACCCTCTCTTACAACTTCTTGAAAATTTCCCAGAGATAGAAAACCTTCATCTAGGGTAAAACATTTAAATATACCCTCAAATTATTTTCCCTGAAGTGCATAGATTGGTAGTTGAGCATTCACCCTGAGGAAATAAACAAAGCCTGATCCTCAATGGAAAGGAAGTATTCTAGGAGTGTTATATATGTGGTAAAGATATTTTCATGTAAAAAAAGGTTTCTAAAGGGATCAAATTCATCCATACATGATTTGAAAATTATAGTTTCTAGTATCTTAGCGTGAAGAGACAAAATATTTATTGGTGTTCTCCTGCCTTCCATTTGAAAATTTTAAGAAAAAGTTCTACTCTGCAGAGCAAAGATAAATTTTCAATTTGGTTCTAATTTTCCAGAATTTTCTATACCGTTCCTCTGATACAAATTGTAACACCCCGAACTCAGAATCTTGAATCCAGTCCCTAAAACATGTTGTGTAATTTTTTTTATAAAAATATGCTGATAAAATTACACATCACATCTCAGCGCAGAGGATCTTCCCAGTCTAGGTCCTGAAAAACCATATACAAGTGATACATCTCTTCAAAACTGTATGAGATAAACTCCATAATGAAACCACAACAAATAATAACTCAAATCTGAAAATTATACTAATCATATAAAAATAAATTAAAAATGTTGGGTGAGAACTAGAATGCCATGTAAGGGGTTTTAAAATTAATTAATGAAATAATTTTTTAAAAATATCCTTTTAAAATAATTACAAAACATTTTCTAAAAAGGAAACAAAATTTCTTATAGTACGTCATCATAATTTTTCAGAGGTTACTTGAAATAATTTTTAGGAAAATCTCATACATAAGAATTTATAAATTTATTTAAAGGATATAGGTAAAACACATTTCAGAGTATGCATACTTGTACAAAAATTCATGGAATTCTACATATAAATCAGGAGTTGATCAAACTAAATTAAGGGTGACATGCAAGGATGTAGGTACAAATTAGGTCATGAAATAATACTTTCTTATAATTTCATGATAATTAATATCATAAATTAATTATCAAATAAAATGAAATTTATGAAATGAAATATGTATTTTCTAACTTTTGTATTAAATTTATGAAAATAAATGAAAAACTTTATTTATAAATGATTTTCTAAGTACTTCCATCATTGTGACATGTACATTTATTACCATAATAATAAGTACAAGATTCATAACCAAGGATATTCTACTAGTCGAATAATCCCATGGTTGGTTAAATACAAGTCACATAATGAGGGAATGCATAATGCAGGACAATCAAAACATTTTTTCAAGGACTTGTTCCAAGACCATACATAATCATTCTATCATGGTCACATGCCATGTCCTAATTTGTCTCATGAGACCTACCAATTCATCAATAGGCTATAGAGGGCATCACCTGTCACATAATAAGTCTTATACATTCCTCGTATATATAAATGTCATTTATTCAAAGTGTACCATACCAATTTGAAAAAATAAATTATTTCTTTTATTCAAAGTGTCCCATACCACTTTGAATAATTAAATTGTGTATTTTATTCAAAGTGTCACATACCACTATGAATAATTAAATTACATATTTTATTCAAAGTGTCCCATACGACTTTGAATAATTAAATTATGTATTTTATTCAAAGCCTCCCATACCACTTTGAATAATTAAATTATGACTTTTATTCAAAGTGTCCCATACCACTTTGAATAATTAATTTCTTAATCCATAAGTTATCATAATATATAAATTTCATTTTTTGTAATTAATGTCTATATTCATAAATAAATTACTTCATGCAATAAATGTAAACTTTAAAATAAAAATTGCATGTTTTGGTAGTTATACTTTAGAATATAGTAAATTTATCAATGACATGAATAAATCAAATTTATCAATGACATGAAATACATGATTTTTCACATGTGATGATATTCGGTGCAAATAAAATAATAAATTGTTTAGGTGTGTCACATAAAATAATAACTCTTACATTGAAAACCCTTGTTTTATTAAAGTAATTTTTTATATACAAAATACATATTTTTGAATTTAAGATAGTTATAATTCATGTTTAAACCATACACTAATGAATGGAAGTGTCAAATAGATTAAATCATAAACTTTAATAACTAATAGTATTCATTATGGAAGATTCATTATTAATTAATATATAATATTTATAAATGTAATACGTTGATTTCATGTGAGACATTAAAATGTAAGAAAATATTTAAACTCACTTCACTAACATGAGAGCTTCTATAATTATGAACTAACATTATATACTCTCCTTTTATAAGTTCTGATAATACTTTATGTTAATTATACATATATTTTTGTGTTTATATATATACATGTATATATTAAACAAAAGATAATTCTAACCCTTTATCATAACATTATTAATTGAGATGAATGCATGTATTGTTAATTGTAATAACAAGGTGATGACCTCTTAAAAATTTTAGTCACACAATAACAAAACAAAGTTTTGTTATTTTTTTCAATATAAAATCATATTTGTGATCATATAATCAATTAAGACATGTATTAGAAACATCCAATTCAAGGATTGATTTCAAATGTAAAACATGCAGAAATATAAACACTTGTATTTCTTTGAAAGGTAGCTTGTCTTGATTAATTAATCTCTGGCACAATGAGGACTTAGAAAATAATTATTGTAAAAATCCATTATCTTCCATTTATTTTTTATTTTTATTTTTTTGAAAATGGTTAACTATTGATATGATCGCATGTATATTGTATAAAACATTCACCAATCATTACATGAATAAGTTTATATAAATATGCTTATTTACAAATATATTTTGAAAAAATAAAAATATAATTCCCAAAACATAAAATCATGATAAGTTTAATACCATCAAAACATTTTAAAATGAAACAAGACATGTATATATGTATTTTTAGTACTTATATATATGTGTAGGTTTTACATCAAGTATTATAAGAATAATTATAAGGATAGTGATCACTTTAAAAATAATTGTTTATCTTAAGAATAAATGAAAGTTAAATTGTGTTAGGATTAAAACTATACATATATATATATATATATATATATACGTATATACATATGTGTGTGTGTGTTTATAAACTCAAAAACCAATCTTAGTAAACCCTTTACAAGTATTATATGCATCAAAACATCAGTCAATTACTGATAATCATCACTTCAAAAACCCAAAACATATTAGGATTTGAATTTATACAAAACCATATATACACATAAGTGTATATAAGGATTTTTTTCATATCAAAAATGAGGTTAAAATAACCCTTACACAAATTATATGAATAAAGAACATAATTTAAATACAAATATTCATCATTTGAAAAAACATAAAATAGAATAGGTTTGGTATTTATATATAAACGTATATACTCATATAAGTATATATGGGTTAATCAAACACAAAACAAAATAAACCCTTACAGGACTTCAAGGGTGAGGTTGAAACAAACAAAAGTTGACGAATAGTTGGGAGGAGAAAAACCCTTAGGGTTATGGGTGAAAATGAAGGTTTATATAAACTGTACATATATATATTTTTATATACTACGGTTTAACAAAAAATATAAACTATGAAACTTGAAGAAATATGGAATTGACTAAATCAAAAATGAAAAAGATGATAATTAGTAGAGGATGATAATCAATAGGGTTGATTGATGTAATATAAATATATTTAAATGAAACACACATGGGAATCCATGGGTTTGGATTAGAATAAATCTTACCTTGTTGGATCCATGGAAAAAAAGGAAAAGAGGGGCCTTGGATTGGGATAGAGGGTCATGGGTTCAAGAGGACTAGTGGAAGAGAATGAAATCTACTAGTGCGGTGTGAGGAAGAAAAATAAGGAGGGAAGAAGAAAAAAAAAAGATGTATGGTTCTGGTTGGGTGTGGGTCAATTGGATGACTACGGTGACTTTGTTCGATTTATTAAGAGATGAAGAGACGATATTATTTTGTGGATATGATTAGACAGACATGGGGGATTCATGAGTTTTAGAAGTGTTGTGTGGTTGAGATCTAATGTGTCTTGATCTAATAGCTTAGAAAATCACAGCGATGAAACCGCGGTGATGGGGATCGAAAGCTGGACCGGTTTGGATGGTGTAGATCTTGTACGGTGAGATTGAATGGATTAGATTTCATCTCCCAAAAAAAATTCATCCCACATTGAAACCTATACAATTTCAGGACAACCTTATAAATCTCGGTGTACCATCCATATTCCAATAACACAAGCACACAGCGCAGGGTCCTACACATGGGGCTCCACTTCGGCTTTGGCCCAAACCATACATCACGCTCTTGTGGGCCTTAGCCCCACCTCACACACACTGGTGCGTGACCTGGCTCACACCCTACTCATGCCTGACTGGGCCCTATACATGGGTCTCACCCACGCTTATCCCTCACCATGAACAGCCGCCACGTAACTCAAAATGAACGATGCATTCCTTTGTCAGATGTCCATTGAGACCTTGAGGGATTAGCCTTCAAGGCTACTCTCGATCAAATTGTGGGGCTTCCACCCAATGTTTTATCAAAAAATTTATTAAACTCAAATATGTAAGAAAACAGAACACATATATAATAATTTCCTTATATATAAAAACATTATTTCTCATTCTAAATGTCATTATTTCATATGTTTGTATTAATTTTTAGTTTTAAAAAATTGAATTTAAAAATACAACTTCAATTAAAACATGTCATTATTTTAATAAATTTATATTCATTTTAAAAGAAGAAAAATGGTTATTATAATTTTAAAATCCAAATATAAAATATATATTCAATTAAAATTATTTCATCATTTAACCTTTAAAATATTTAAACATTTTAGAATATTTTACATACTTAATGAAATTATAGGGGTTTTATAAAAAATCAATTATTACTTGATTTTGAATCCCAATGGCTAGAAGGAGTGGTAATAGTCATATTTATTTTCAACAGTTTAAAAAAAGATCTTATAAATAATTGTTTAGGGTGTTCCAAACTTCAAAAAACATTTTGTATTATAATAATTTCTCTTTACGTTCCCTTGATCATTAGTATTGTTTCCACAGTACTTGCCATTATTTTTTTCATTGTGATAGACCCGAAGGACGTTCAATACTTACTTGGTCAAGTTTTTGTGTTTGGTGGTCTTCTAGAGATCTTGATAGGTCTTTTAATAGGTATTCTAGGATATTTATGGACTTTTGGCCTTATTTAAATGTAATGTTTCAGTGTTTCTATTGAATAAAATGTGTCTTATTTCATTTTTCAAGCATTTGTTTTTTATGGAACCAAAATTAAATAAAACAAAACAATATAACTAACAAAATATTTTTATTGAAAATATAAATATGTCTGGGGCGTCAAATTATTCCCCCCTCAAAATAATTGTGTCCTCTCAATTCGATTGTACTCTCACAAACTTATGTGCATTTAAATTATAACATCCACCTTCATGTCCCTACATAATATTCTTAAGTGTTATTAATTAACAAAAATAATAGTAAAAAAACTAATTTTTACCTTCACTAGCTCCACCAGTGTCGGTGAATTTCCGAGTTCCTTCCGATTAAACAAATCCCCAGTATAGTTTTAAATTCCTTGATTTCTTTGGCCCAAATGCAGAATGAGATACTTGGGTCAAACTCATGTACACAACTATAGTACCTTGAGATAGAGTCATGAGGGGTGTAAAGTTGGGATACATCGGCTTGGACTTGATGTCTATAAAACAACAAAAAAGGCTCGACCTCAAGAATTTCAAAGTCTCTAATTTGACTATATAAATTATAGGAAAAGACTTTACATAGGTATTCTACTTGAAGGTCACCCTCTCTTACAAATTCTTTAAAATCCCCCATAGATAGAAAACCTTTATATAGGGTAAAACATTTAAATATACCCTCAACGTATTTTCCCCGACGTGCATAGAATGGGAGTTGAGCATGCACCATGAGGAAACAAACAAAGCCTAATCCTTGATGGAAATGAAGTATTCTAGGAGTGTTAGATATGTGGTAAAGATATTTACAGGTCAAACAAAGGTTTCCAAAGGGATAAAATTTATCCATACATGATTTTAAAATTATGGTTTCTAGTATCTCAGTAGGAAGAGACAAAATATTTTTTGGTGTTCTCCTGCCTTCCATCTGAAAATTTTGAGAAACAATTTCTACTCAACAAAGTATAGCTAAATTTTTAATTTTATTATAATTTTATATAATTGTCTAGATCATTACTCTCAAACCAACTTTAGAGCCCCAAACCCAGAATCTTGAATCCAGTTCCTAAAACATGGTGTGTAATAGTTTTTATAAAAATATGCTGATAAAATTACACATCACCTCTCAACACAAAGGGTCTTCTCATTCTAGGTCCTGGAAAACCATATACAAGTGATAAATCTCTTCAAAACCTTATGATATACACTTTATAGTGCTTCCACCACAAATAATAACTGAAATATAACAAATATACTAATCCTATAAAAATAAATTAAAAATTTAGGGTGAGCACAAGAATGCCTAGTAAGGGGTTTTAAAATTAATTATTGAAATCATTTTTTAAAAACATAATTTTAAAATAATTACAAAACATTTTCTAAAAAGGAAAAAACATTTCTTGTAGTACATCGGCATAATTTTTCAGAGGTTACTTGAAATAATTTTTAGGGAAATCTCACACACAAGAATTTATAAATTTATTTAAAGGATATAAGTAAAACACATTTCAGAGTACGCATACTTGTACAAAAAATGCATGGAATGCTGTCTATAAATCAAGAGTTGATCAAACTAAATTAAGGGTGACATGCAAGGGTGCAGGTACAAATTTTCTCATGAAATAATACTTGATTATAATTGTAAAATAATTAATATCATAAATCCTTTATCACACAAAATGCAATTTCTGAAATGATATATGTATTTTCTAACTTTTGTATTAAAGTTCTGAAAATAAATTCTAAACCTTCTTTATAAATTATTTTCTAAGTACTTATATCATTATGTCATGTGCATTTATTACCATAATAATAAGTACAAGATTAATAACCAAGGATATTATAATAGTCGAAGAATCACATTGTTGGTAAAATACAACTCACATAATGAGGCAATGCATAATGCAGGATAATCAAAACATTATTTCAAGGCCTCCTGCCAAGACTATACATAATTATTCTGTCAAGGACTCATTCCATGAACTAGTTTGTCTCATGAGACCTACCAATGCATCAATAGGCTATAGAGGGCCTCTCCCATCACATAATAAGTCTTAAACATTCCTCATATATATAAATGTCTTTTATTCAAAGAGTCTCATACCACTTTGAATAAATAAATTATTTCTTTTATTCAAAGTGTCCCATACCACTTTGAATAATTAAATTATGTATTTTATTCAAAGTTTCCCATACCACTTTGAATAATTAAATTATGTATTTTATTCAAAGTGTCCCATAACACTTTTAATAATTAATTTCTTAACACATAAGTTATCATGAGAGAGAAATTTCATTTTTTTCAATTACTGTCTATATTTATAAATAAAGTATGACATGCAATAAATGTAAAATTTAATCTAAAAATTGCATGGTTTGGAAGTTATACTTTAGGATACAGCTATATCAAATTTATCAATGACATTCATGAATCAAATTTATCAATGACATGAAATACATGCTTTTGTACATGTGATGATATCTAGTGCACATAAAATAGTAGATTGTTTAGGTATGTCTCATAAAATAATGACTCTTGCATCGAAAACCCTTCTTTCATTAAAGTAAATTTTTTATATAAAAAATACATGTTTTTGAATTTAAAATAGTTTTAATTCATCTTTAATCCATACACTGATGAATGGAAGTGTCAAACAGATTAAATCATAAACTTTAATAAATAATAGTATTCATTATGAAAGATTCATTATAAATTAAAATATAATATTTATATATGTAATACAGTGATTTCATGTGAGAGATTAAAACATAATAAAATATTTAAACTCACTTTACTAACATGAGAACTTCTACAATTATGATCTAACATTATATACTCTCTGTTTATAAGTTCTGATAATTCTTTATGTTAATTATACATATATTTTTGTGTTTATTCATGCACAGGTATATATTAAGAAAAAGATAATTCTAACCCTTTATCCTAAAATTATTAATTGAGCTTCATGAATGTAGTGTTAATTTTAATAATAAGGTGATGGAATCTTAAAAAATTTAGGCACACAGTAACAAAACAAGTTTTTTTATTTTGTTTTCCAAAATAAAATTGTATTTTTTATCATAAAATAAATTAAGACATGTATTGGAAAAATCCAATTAAAGGATTGATTTCAAATGTAAAACATACAGAAATATAAACACTTGTATTTATTTGCAAGTTATCTTGGATTAATTAATTAATCCCTGGCACAACGAGGACATAGAAAATAATTATTGTACAAATCCTTTATCTTCCTTTTTTTGAAAAGGATTAATTATTGATATGATCACATGTGTGTTGTATAAAATATTCACCAATAATTACATAAATAAGTTTATATAAATATTCTTATTTACAAATATATTTTGAACAAATCAAAATATAATTCCCAAAACATAAAATCATAATAAGGTTAATACCATCAAAACTTCTTAAAATGAAACAAGACTTGTATATATGTATTTTTAGTACTTATATATACATGTAGGTTTTGCATCAAGTATTGTAAGAATAATTATAAGGATAGGGATCACTTTTAAAAGTAATTGCTTATCTTAAGAATAAATAAAAATTAAATTATATTAGGATTAAAAACTATATACATATATATATATATAACCGTATATACATATATATATATATATATTTGTGTGTGTGTATATAATTTTATAAAATCAAAAAACAATCTTATTAAACCCTTTACAAGTATTATATGAATCAAAACATCAGTTAATTACTAATAATCATCACTTGAAAAACCCAAAACAGATTAGGATTTGAAGTTATATAAAACTATATATGTACATAAGTTTATATAAGGGTTATTTCATATCAAAAATGAGGCTAAAATAACCCTTACATTAATTATATGAATAAAGAACATCATTTAAATACAAATATTCATCATTCGAAAAATAATAAAATAGAATAGGATTGGTATTTATATATAAACGTATATACTCATATAAGTATATATTTATTAATCAAACACAAAACTTAATAAACCCTTACATGACTTAAAGGGTGAGGCTGAAATGAGAAGAAGTCGATGGAGAGTTAGGAAGAGAAAAAATCATAGGGTTATGGGTGAAAACAGAGGTTTATATAAAATGTATATATATATTTATATACTATAGTTTAAAATAAAATATAAACTAATAAACTTCAAGAAATATGGAATTAACTAAATAAAAATATAAAAAATATGATAATTAGTAAAGGATGATAATCAACAGGGTTTATTGATGCAATATAAATTTATTTAAATTAAACGTACACTAGAATTCGTTGGTTCGGATTAGAATAAAACTCACATTGTAAGATCTATGGAAAAAAATAAAATAGGGGCCTTGGATTAGGATAGAGGGTCATGGATTGAAGAGGATATCTAGAGGAGAGTGATGTCTACTAGTGTGGTATAAGAAAAAAGAAGAAGGATGAGGGAAAAAGAAGAGGAAAAAGATGGATGGCTCAGATTGGGTGTGGGTCAATCAGACAGCTGTGGTGACTTATTTCAATTTATAAAGAGATAAAGAGAGGATGTTATTTCTTGGATTTGATCGAATGGTTGTGGGGGATCCATGAGTTTTAAAAGGGTTGTGCGGTTGAGATCTAACGTGTCTAGATCTAATAGCTCAGAAAATTGTGGCAATGAAACCGTGGTGAAGGGTTCGAAGGTTGGACCGGTTCGGACGGTGATGATCTCACATAACAAGATCAAACGACTCAGATTTTATCTCCCAAAAAAATTCTTTCCACATCGAAACCTACATGGTTTCAGGACTGCCTTATAAATCTCAGTGTACCGACTAAATGACAATAACACAAGCACACACCGCGGGGTCCTACACATGGGGCTCTATGTGGGATTTGGCCCAAACCTTACACCACACTCATGCGGGCCTTAGCCCACCCTCACAGGCACTGGTGTGCGACCTAGATCACACCCCAATCATGCATGATCAGGCCCTATACATGAGTCTTTCACGTGATTAGACCTCACTATTCATGGCCTACACATGACTCAGCATTCATCATGAATGCCTTTGTGAGATACCCACTGATACCTTGAGGGCTTGGCCTTCAAGGCTTCCCTCAGTCGAATTGTAAGGTATCTACCCATTTTTTTATCAAAAACATTATTAAACCAAAATATGTAAGAAAATATAACACATATATAGTAATTTAATTATCTATAGAAACATTATTTCTCATTATAAATGTCATTATTTCATATGTTTTTATTCTTTTTGAGTTTTAAAACATTAAATTTCAAAATACAACATTATTTAAAACATGCCATTATTATTATAAATTTATATTCATTTTAAAAGAAACATCATGGTTATTATATTTTTAAAATCCAAATATAAAATATATCTTCAATTAAAACTATGTCATAATTTAATCTTTAAAATATTTAAACATTTTAAAATATTTTAGATACTTAATGTCATTATGAGGATTTTATAAAAAAATCAATGGTTACTTGATTTTGAATTGCAACGGCTAGAAAGAGAGGTAACGATCATATTTATTTACAACGGTTTAAAAAAGGACCTTATAAATACTTGTTTATGGTGTTCCAAACTTCAAAAAACATTTCGACTTATAATAATGGTGATCTAAATTCCCTTGGGGCTTATTATTTTTTCCATAGTACTTGCCATAATATTTTTCATTATGAGAGACTCGAAGAGCGTTCACTACTTACTTAGTCAAGTTTTTGTGCTTGGTGGTCTTCTGGTGATCTTGATAGGTCTTTTAGTAGGTATTATAGGATAGTTATGGTCTTTTGGACTTATTGAAATGTAATGTTTTAGTGTTTCTATTGAATAAAATGTGTCTTATTTCATTTTTCAAGCATTTGTTTTGGATGGCACCAAAATTAAATAAAACAAAACAATATAACTAACAAAATATTATTATTAAAAATATAAATATGACTAGGGTGTCACATATATTGTGTTGTAAATATATTCTTCATACCTGAATCCAATTGATTCTAGGTTTCAAAATTGAGTTGGAAAGAATCATATGATGGGAGTTCCTAGAATTCATGAAACCTTTTTTTGTGAATTATTTTCTTAGTTTTGTCCTTAAGGTTTCTTCCAGAGCATTTTATTTATAGTTTATTATAAAGAAAAAAAATATGGGTAGAATTTTATTTTTTTAAGAGACACATAGCTAATTAAATTAGTTAATATTTGGAGATCATAATGAATTTTTCATGACCCAAGAAAAATAAAGAAATATATAGATCATGTTGTGTAATTATATTTTGTAATTTTTTGAGAATTAATAGATATAATTTATTTTTTCAAAATTAATTTAATTATGGGAGTTCCAAAAATACTGAAAATGTGAATATATCAAATAGAGATAATTGAAGTGGGAGTTTAATAAAATAGATAATAAAAATATTAATGAAAAAGGAGAGAATGGAGCCCGAAGTTCAAAATATATCACCTAAAACTATTTGAGTTAATCATTTACAAGAATCTAATTTTATTTTGAGTACTGATAATTATATCATCATTTAATTAAACATTTATTTATAAGTATATTCATGAATTTCTTAGAGGTTCATGTATAAAGATTTCCATCTGTTGGTGGATAGACAACCAGACCCTTAAAGTGATCTTTCTCATTTTGGTTACAATTTATATGGGAAAGTAGAGTGGAAATGCTCTATCTAGTGTGACTCTAGACAAGAATAGTGTGAATTTATACCAATTTTATAAGCCTAAAAATAGTTTTTCTTATTTTTTTGAGTCTATGGTTGGGAATATTAACCAACCATAGTAATAATTGTGTTTCCCATGAAGGGAACAAACCATGTAAAAAACCTCAAGTTCATTATTATTTTATTTTATGCATACATTAGTTTTGATAATAATTTAAATTTTATTGCATAAAACATTAATCGGCTTCATAGGTTGATTTTAATTGGAATAAATTATAAAAAAACGGTCTTCATCAATTTTTCCCTTTCTCAATGGAGTAAATTGATCCTGAACACTTTAAGGTGTATGTAATACCAATCCTTGAACTTGACTCTTGTCGTGTTTCTTATGAAGCTGATTATTCAATAGTGTGATCATGGCTATGTTGAAAAATTAAATCCCCTTTGAAGTAATGGTTTGACCAAAGTGTGTGGAATAAAATAAAGGAAACCATGTGGGATGTTTGGGCACAGATATGACCCAGAGGACCATAAAGGATGCTCAAATTTGAGATAACACTGAAGAATTTTTAATACATTGGAGATAGAATGGTTGTTACATAGTAAAAATAAGGTGTTCATAATAGGTCGTTCCCTTGAGATCCCAACCTATAAATTGTATGATGCTTTCAAGTGAGTGGACATGTTGTGTAAGGACGAGACATGTTAGTGTGGGGAAAGGGCCTCTCCCCCTAATTATGATGTGTGATATAGGTTATGTGATATATAATATTTTCATGGAGGGAGTATTCTCTTAATGATGATATGTATATATTTCTAGGATGGGGTGTTATTCCCCCTAATGATATGGATTACATTTCAAGGGTGGATCACCAATCACCCTAATGATATTATAAATTATGTTTATAGAGTGTAGTGTTATTCCCCCTAATGATATGAGTTATGTTTTCTATGTGGGTCACTCTACCACCAAATGATATAATCCTACTATTTATTAGGTGGGGTGTTATTTCCACCAGATGATATGGGATATGTTTCCTAGTTGGGGTGTTATTCCCCCAAATGATATATGTCTACTTTTTTGTGGATGGGGTGTTATTTAACCCATATGATATGATATATTTTTTTCCATATTATATGATATATGTATCCTAGGTGGGGAATTATTCGCCAAAATGATATATGCCTATGGTGGGGAACTATTACCCCAGATGATATGAGATATATTTTGTAGGTGGGGTGTTATTCCCCTAGATGATATATTCCTTATATTTCTTGGTTAGGGTACTATTCCACTTAGATGAGATACTATTTATGATTCTAGGGTAGGATGTTTTTACCATTTATGGTTATGTAACTTTCTCAGATACATATGACACTAGAAAATAAGGTATGGTCTAGGGTAGGATGTTGTTACCATTAATGGTTATGTAAATTTCTCAGAGACATACGACTCTAGAAAAGTAGGTACGGCCAATCCCAAGTGTAGCATTATAACTTAAAGATCAATGGGAATTTATTTATTTTTATTTTAGTAATTTATGTGTTTATTATGAGTATATCACATCATAAATACATAGTATTTACTATTTATAATGGGGATAAATTTGGTGGTGGGCTACTGGTTTTTACTCACACCCTACTCGGGTGACCCTATAACATTGGTACCTAATATGACCTCATGTTAGTAGGTTCAGGTAGGTAATAGGCCCAGTGTTTCATAGTCAAGTTAGATAGCTTGGATGGTGTTTAATGATAAATCTTGGGGATGGTTTTAGAGTCTCCTTGTATTTTATTTCTTTTTTTGTATATGTGATCGTCCTATTGGGAGGATAGTTGGGATCTATGACTGTATGATTTCATTTCATTTTATATATGATGGATATGTGTTTTTATCTCTATGTACTCTATTTTTTTATAAGGATATTATTTGGCTATTTTTGTAGGTTAATTCACTCTAATATAAAGGTATGGTATCCCCATGATAACACCTTAGACTATCACTACTAGTCAAAAACTCTGGAATATGATGAGGCATGCCTGGGTTCATATAGTGACATGGTCTGGTTATAATAGAGTGAGTCGGACTAAGGATGTTACAAAATTGTTAAAAATGAAATAACATGGCCATACCTTCTATTAGTATAGCCTTTGATTTTGATTTTTTACCACCTCATCCTTTTAATTGAAAAAATTATCTATATATTGCATATATAAAAATATCACAGTAAAATAAATCGCAATAATTAATTAACATAATTAACTTATAAATGGAGTCATTAAATGCAATGAACCTAGATTACCCTAAAGGATCAAAAACCAGTAGACATTATGTTAATGTATGATCTCAATGAAAGTAGTTGAATGAGTCACACTAATAGTTGATTGAGACAATATTAATATGTTTTAAACACATTATAAGAATACAAATGGATTCTTTCATTTATAGGGTATGCTTAATGAAAAATTTACTTATTTAAAGAGGTAAAGGTATACCTAAAAGGTCATTTTAGTTCGAAATTCATGTCATGTGATTAAAATGGAGAAAATAAACTCTTATTATCTTGATATAATATGAAAATGGTCTATGGTTCATTTTTTTGAAGAGAAGCTGAGATGCATCCTGAGGGCAATATGAAACTCTCTGGGTCGACGGATCATCAAGGAGGTTCAGTCAGCCCTGCAAGGGTGTGCGATGGGTCAAGGGAGTTTGAACCTGAACGGACTCCCCGAGTTTGTTCACCAGTGAAGAAAGCCTTGAAGAATCATGTGAACCCGACAGTGGCAAATTTGTCTAATAGGCTGAGACAAGATTTGGCCAGGCCATCCTCTAGAAATAATTCACTACTCAAGGTCAATGGGAGGGAGGAAGATATGGTTCACCTAAACGCAACTCATGCGGGGCTACGAGTGTATGGGAGTTCTCATGTTCCGGAGCAGCTGGGGGTTCATGTGGAGGAGTGTACAACAGGAATGGAGGGTCCCGGGCAGGATAACCAGAGTAAGGGAAGGCAGGGGATGGATATAGAGGTGGTCCCTTCAAATAGTGCGGTAATATTAGGGATTAAGAAAGTAGATCAGTTGGGAGTTTATGTAGAGAAGGTTACAACGGGAGTGGATGGTCCCGGGTAGGATGACCTGAGGAAGGAAAGGCATAGGCTGGATATGGAAGTGTTCCCTCCAAATAGTGCGGTAATTTCAAGGATTGAGTAAGCTGGTGATGCTTCCTATGAGGAAGTGGTCAGGGGGATACAATACTCTATTCAGGTGGGAAACCAATTTGATGGCCTATCTATGGAAGGGTTGAGCAATGATTATAAGGAATCAGAATTGATAAATGGGGAACTTGTGGAGCATTCCATAGTTGATAGTAAGAGTATATCTGCTGGAGAATTAAGTCTGAGGAATAGCTGGAGTACCAGAAGGAGGAAGGTTAGGAAGGACTACTCCTCTTTGCCACCTCTTTTGAAGACTCGGTCTGCAAAAAAGAAAGTGGATGAGAGGGTGGCATGTGAGGCATTATGTCAACCGGAACATCCTTATCATCCCAGATCCTGGGGTTTAATTCTGAATTCATGAGATGAGGTTAAAGAGAAGGTGTTGTATCTCAATGCATCTAAAGATGAAATAGCCAAGATGATGGGCCGAAATATTTAAGTGAACCTTAATGAGGAACAATACTCTTGGGTTGACAAACAGGGCTCAATTTTGGTTTGGGGGTTCAATCAGGGGTTGTTAAAGATCGAGGAATATGTACAGGTTTGGGATAAGCTATCTGCTACTTTAGAAGTTCTGGTAAGTGAAGAGCCTCACACTCAGGTAACAGATATTTCATGGAAGTTATTTAGGGACATTGACTCTGGAAGGTTTAAATTTTCTTTCAATGATTCTATTCTAACATTTTCTGACTAATGATTAGTCTATCTATTTGATAAATTGTTTGATTATGAGGACTTATTTTCATTCAGTGGGTCACAAGGTGAATTGGGGTTTTGTTTCCAGCATTTATCTATTCTACTTCGGATGGGGTTCAAAGCATGAGGTCACCACCTTGGCATGGCACTTGGATTCTGAGAGGGTATGGCCTGGCCATCGGTACTGTGCCCGCGCATCTTTGCACGAGGCTGTCTGAGTGCTCATTCCCTGGTGGTGGACCTTATCATGATGCAATTGCTGGGGTGAGGCAGAATTTTTATTTTCTTGGGAATTCTCTGTAATTTTATTTGGTTTTTATGCTAGACATTATGGTTTCTCACTTTCTTTGAAAATTGATTTGCTAATCCAATAAAAAATAATTTTCAGTCAGTCAGTAATTTTAGTTCAAAGCACATGTCACATACTAAAATAAGATAAAACATGCTTGTATTATTTTTATAATTTAGGAAAAATATCTACAATTCATTTTTAACATGAAGGAATTAATTTCATGTTAATTTGAACATAGTGTGGATGGTATGATAGAAAGTTCATGTTTTCAGTTTTAAAGTGATATTTTAGTTCAAAAAGGAAATAACATACATAAAAATGATAAAATTATTTTATATTGTCTTAAAAGTTTAGTAAAATGATCCATGATTCATTTTTTACATATAATAATTAACCACACATCAATTTGACACATGGTGTGATGTTTATGACTAAATGTGAGTGTTTTCATTCAAAAGTGACATTTTAGTTAAAAACACATGTTACATACTCAAAATTTAGAAAACATTCTTGTATTGTATTTATTATTGAATAAAAATATATATTATTCATGTGTGATTTGTATTAGTTAACCTCACACTAATTTGACACATAGTGTGGCTGATTTAAAAGTATATGTTTTCAGTTTAAAAGAAAATCTTTAGTTAAAAACATGCATCACATAATCAAAACTTAGAAATTAACTCTGATTATATTAAAACTTTTGGAAAATTATTTTTGATTCGTTTTTTATATGTAATAATTGAATGCACATTAATCCAACATATGTTATGGCTGGTATGACTGGAAGTTAATGTTTTCATTAAAAAGTGACATTTTAGTTCAAAAAATATATTACATAATCAAAACATATAAAACATTCTTTATTTTTCTTGATACTTTTGAAAAATATTGATAATTCATTTTTTATGATTAAGAATTAATCTCATTTCAATCCAATACATGGTGTGGTCATTATGACTGAAATAGCAAGTTTTTAGTTTAAAAGTTCCATTTTAGTTCAGAAAATATGTCACATACTCAAAACTAAGAAAACAAAATTAAATTATTTTGATACTTTATTAAAATAATATGTGATTTATTTTTTTGTATAGGAATTAACCTCACAATAGTCTGACATATAGTGTGGTTGGTATGTATGAAAGTTCATGTTTTCAGTTAAAAAGTGACTTCTTAGTTAAAAAAACCCTCTACCCAAAATCAAGAAAACACACTCATATTTCCATGATACCTTAATAAAATGATATGTTATTTGTTTTTGATGTGTAGGAATTAACTACACATCAATCTGACACATTGTGTGGTTGTTATGGAATAAAGTTCATGTTTTCATTTAAAATAAAAATTTTAGTTTAAAATTCAGGTCATATACTCAAAACTAATAAAATTGAATCATATTATATTTATAATTTAGGTATATGATCCATGATTCATTTGTGATGTATATGAATTAACCACATGTCAATTCATCACACAGTGAGGTTAGTATGACTGAAAATATGTGTTTTCAGTTTAAAAGAGACAATTTAGTTCAAAAGGCATGTCACATACTCAAAAATGAGAAGAAAAAAAACATATTTTATTGATACATTAAGAGAATGATTCCTGAATCATTTATTATATATAGTAATTAATTTCATTTCAATCTAACACACAAATCGATTATTATGACTAAAAGTGCATGTTTTCACTTCGAAGAGATGATTTAGTTCCAAATTCAAGTCACATACTCAAAACCAATAAAACATTCTCAATTTGTCTCTATACTTTATGAAAATTATTGATAATTCATTTTTTATGTGTAAGAATTAACCTCATGTTAATCTGACACACCGTGTGGCCAGTATGATTAAAAGTGTGTTACATAATCAAAATATAGTAACACATTATGAGTGTCATATAAATTTTAATATGTTTTATTTATGTATTATATTATTCTTTTTATTTTTATAATATTTTTTATCATTCATGTTTTTTTATTTGTTTTTTTATGCATTATCGTATCATATTTATTTTTTATTTATTTATTTATTTCATTACTATAATAATCATTGTTTTTTAATATAGGTACAAGATTATTTTATTTAAATTGGGGTTTGTGTGTTTAAAAACTAATAAAATGGCTAGTCTCTAGTGGAAGGTGGTCCCAAGTACATCAAAATACAGGACCTTCCAATTACCTATGAGTTAAATTGTTTTTGATTTTATTGGAAATTGTAAATGTTTAGAATAAATTATACATATCAATATAATTATGTTGTATTGAAATTTATATAATGTAAATTTATTTGTAATTTTAATTTATTATAATGGAAATTTAATTTAAATTTATTTTAAATTTATTTTAAATTTATTTTAAATTTATTTTTTCCCTACTATAGTGTATTGTTCATATAGAAGTGAATTGTTATAGCTGATAAAAGTCACTTTTATCAGCGATAGATAAAGTATCAATAAAAGAACCTTTTATCAATGATAAAACTAACACTCATAAAAGTGGGTTTTGTTAGTATTTTTTAGCACTGATAATGTGGCAAACCATTATCATCACTAATATCATCATTTATTTTTTAGTACTGAAAAATCCAATTTCTAGCATTGATAAATGTGAGTTTTGTAGTTGTGTATGAAAATCATTGCCACATATGACACATCAGAAAAATAAATGACCAAAATAGGGAAGACCAATATAATTTCAACACCATCATATCAATAATAATGTAAACCTAGGGAATAATATTATACTCCACCCCAAAAGTATAAGGAGATTAACTTAAGTAAAGTAGAAATACCATTGAAAGATCTAAAATTAGGATTCTTTACCATAAAACATAGTTTTATAGGTATTTTAACCCTTTTCTAGATAATAAAAAATGGGGTACGATGTCCCCCCATGAGTTAAATTTCATATATATCATTGTAAAATATGATTTGATAGGTTTTGGAGCTCAAACAGACGCCTGAATCAAAAATTATGGTCATATAAATTTTAGGTCTAATTTTTAAATTCTCATAGAACATTAATACATTTAATTTTTATTATTTTTTACAAAAAAAATTATCCAATATGATTATATTTCTTCACATACACTTCAATTTGATTGGTCATGGAGCAAAAATGGATATTTGGATCAAAATTTTTTATCATTTGAAGCTAAATTATAATTTTCAACCTCTCTTAAAACATTAGATAAGTAGCTAGGTTTCAACCATGGTCGTAAAATGTGTGTGTGCATGTATTTATATGTGTTTGTATGTGTGTGTTTTTATATGCAAATATATACAAATATAAATAATTGTAAAATAATTTGTAATTAATAATTAAAAATAATTTAGTTTTGAAATAACTAATATATATTAATTATTAATCATTAATTAATATTTTAAATAATAAAAAATAAAATATTATAAATAATAATTATTAATTATTAAATATTAAATAATTAATTATCAACATGTAATTACAATTTTAATTAATTATTGATTATCATTAATTTTTTGTGGTTTTTTTAAATATTTCCACTGAAATTTTATAAATAATGAAAAAATTATATTTAGAAATGACTTAACAAAAACTAAAACGAAAATAATTTTTAATAAACAATTGTGAATTAGAAACGATTAGACTTATTAATGGGTTAGTTCTATCAGGTTCAAACCTAAAAAACAACTCATTTATTAATTTTTCCAAGCTAGACAGACCCTTACCCAACTTGTTTATTAGTCAGGCCTTGAGAAAACCCTCTTTTAATGATTAATCCTCAAAAAAAATTATTTATGCCATATATATTGTTAAATTAAATAATTTATATATATAATATTCATTAAAAAAATATAATCATTAATACATTTTATATATTATAATAAATATAAATTTTTTATATAATAAATAAATTTTATTATTAACAATACTTATATAAACATTATTATTAAAATTATTTATATATAATAATCTTTAATAAACACAAAAAATTATACATTTTAAACAATATAATTATAATAAATCCTAATTTGGACAGATAGGTCGCTTATTGGGCCCCTAATTAAAGTTTGATCATAGCCCTTTTATTAATCAAGATGTTAAATTTAGGACCTTTTAATAATCAAATATTAAAAATTATTCCCCAATAAGACTTTTTATTATATTGGGCTTATCAGGTCAATTGGGTCCCCTGACCCATGTACAAGTCTAGCAATGGTTTTCCAAAACTACCACTAAAAAGAGAAAATGGAACATTTAGCAATGGTTTAAAAAATAATTTCCAAATGGTTTTTTCTTATAGGGAGATGTTTTATGTGTCGTATGCATTAACAGTGGGGAGTATGATGTTATTTATGGTTTGTATTATACCATAATTTCACATGTTGTGAGAGCGTTCAGTTTTTACATGGAGAATCTATGAGGCAATCATTCAAACATATTGAAGGGGATCCTAAGATATATCAAAGTGACCTTAGATGTTGCATTATGTTTTGGAGATTCAACATTCTCTATCAGTGGCTATTTTGGTTCAGATTTTATAAGAGATTCTAAACATAATAAATCCACTATTATTCATGTGTTGACTCTTACAGGAGGATATGTCAATTGGATTTCAAAACTACACTCATTCATATTCTTATCCATGACTAAGTAATAGTATATGGCTTCTGCAAAGGTTTTTAAATAGGCTATTATCGATGAGATGGTTATTGGGGGATCTCGGGCATTGGAAGAAGTAGATTTCATTTTTTGTGATAGCCATAGAATCTTACATGTTATAAGGAATCCATATTTTCATTCTATGTTAAAGCACATTGGAGTACATTATCACTTTATTCAAGATCTGGTGTAAAATGGTGAAGTGAAAAAATGGATTTAGCCTTCAAATGTTGTATTTGGTATCAATTTAAATTAATGAATTCAATGTGTGTAGAAAAGTTGGATGATTTATTTTAGTATCCACCAAATACATGAAGTAGATATTGTCCATTCATGATGGGTAATGAAGAATGGAGTTGGATTCTATTGCACATGCACTTGAATAAGGGTTCTTATTTTGGAAAAATAAATTGAAAGTATTGGTTGCCTTATAAAACCTATATTGATAGGTTCTAAGGTAATCCCCTAATATCATATGATTATATTTACCAATATTCATGTAATAACATGAAAGGTGTTGATAAAAGTGTTCTGGTGCATTCAACAATAAATTTGATACTTGAGAGTCAAGCTAGATACATGGGTTTATTAATGACATGTGTTTGAAGTTACTGTAAAGCTTTTTGTTATGTGGAACAATCCATCCTACTGTGTTACTATGATTTATTATTGAAATTAGTGTTTTTTATCACTTATATGAGGTTTTATAAAGGTTTATTTAGATGTTTAAAATTAATTATAGTGTAATTTTATTGTGATAATCAAATTTGAGTCTATATGGTGCATATCTTCTTTAAAATGGAGATGATTAGTTTGAGATTGTTTGATAAATTATCCATGGTGATTTCAAATTTATATGAGTGTTTGATAATGGATTAAGATAATTTAAATATGTCTTGTTGTTTATTGAATTAATTTTAGAAAAATGGAAAAGTTTGCATCATAAGTATTTTGAGTTCCATGATAAATGTTTTAGACATATCATTTGATTTTTTCAAAAATCATATGACATTTGAAAGAATAATACATTTTTTATGTTGATCTTATGCCATTGGGGGTTTTATAATCATAAGACTTCTAAGCATTAGTCTTTTAAGTACATCATATTACTTTGCACATTGATGCCTTTAGAATCCTCATTGTAAGACTTTGAAAATGACCAATTCAAGCCTTTGAGAACTCAACATAAGACCTTTCTAGAATATAACTCTTTAAGAACCCAACATAAGGCTTTTCTGAGCATAATTCATTGAACCCCAATGTAATTATTTTGAGATAAAGCTTAAATATTCATCATATGACATTAAGAACATAAATCTTTGGAATTTCCTAGTGTGTAACTTTTATATTTAATTAATAATTTCATAATGTTTCTAGATGAAAAGGAAGTTTTCAAAATTTAAGAATCTAAAGGAGGAATTACTTATGATAATTCTAAAGTAGTGTCTTAATGAATTTAATATCATAAACATTTAAATTGGTTTGAGATTAAAGAAATAAATATCTAAGGAGGTAATCTTCAATGATTATTCAAATAAGAACAAAAATAGATGAGTTTTAGAATATTTTTAATGTAAATAAATGATAAATTTTCATATTAATGTGGAATATTATCATTTTATGCTATAGTTTTTTTTTTATTTAAAATATCATTAGGGTTTATTATTTAATCATTGAATGAGATGTATTGTATTATGAGGATTCTTTGGTGAATATAACAGGTGTTATGTAATTAATAAGATAAATTTTGAATAAAATCCACACCATATAAGAGGATACTATACCAATAGAAGTTTTTAAATGAACAAAATCACATCATAGTGAATTTACTATTTTCATTTCACTAATAATTTTAATTAAAATATTAAATTATGATAATATACCATTCATACTACACCATATATAAATTCATGGTATCTTACATATTGAAAAATATGACCTCAAGCTATTTCAGTAAGAAATATAAGATGAGGAGAAGATTATGAGGATGAGGTGATTAAGGATTATAATAAGTATCTAGAAAAATTCATTCATCTAAGAGAAATGATGAAATAAATGAGAATAAAAATTATGGTTACTCCTATAATTATATTAGCAACAACTATTATGAAGTAAAATATTGAATATTATGATTGTGGGAACACCCATGTATGAAAAATTGAGGAGAAATTTGAAGAGGATCATGGGAACTAGAAAAATTTATGGGATATTATATATTTATAATTTATAAAAATATATCCTTGGTGGCCTATAAATAAAATTAAAATGAAAGAGAGAGATAGTGTGTGTGTGTGTGTGTGTGTGATTTATTTGAGAGTTGGTGTGTTGTGTGATGTCTTAATGATTACTATCTAAGAAGAAGAACTAGGATGATCAGATATTGAACTGAAGTAAAGATATATTGGGTATTAAAGCTGGACAAAAAAAAATATGTTAGCCACCATAATGAGATTATTTAAATAAGTTGATGATGTGAGAATTTGTGAAAAGAATATAAGGAAATGTTAACTTATTGTGTAAGTTTCTTATCAGTTTATATTAATCCTTTTAGTTATTGAGAAGTTAGAAAGTCAATGGGTTAGTTTCTATCAATGATATATAAAGCTAATCTAAAACAAAGATCAAGTTTGTTGAGTGTTTTTGAAAAATAGATAGTAGTTATAGAATCTATGTCTGAAATTGTATATCTATGTTATTGATGCCAAAGAATCCTATAAAAATATAATGATCAACTTCCAAATAGTATCTAAAAGAAACACTTTTAGATATATGGTGTAAAGCTATAAAACAACTGGGAATAAAGTTATACAAGGATATCATAGTGAGACTTTGCTACTATAGTGAGAAACTATTTATGTAAGTCATATAAGAAATAGAAAATTGAATATATGGTGTGAATTTTTATAGGTTTTAAAAACAACACCCATTGTAGTCAACCTTTGATTGTAGTGGAGAATCTGTGTTTGGTTCGAACAACCAATCATGGAAAGCAATATGCCATTGAGATAAAGCTTGGAAATACCAGGCGCACTCTTTATTTTATTTATTCACATTGTATGTATTTAATTATTTCTATGATAAACACAAAATAGATCTATATTCACTTACCACTATTAGAGGTTAAATTCCAAAGGGGGGTAAATTTCCCAAGAGCTTTTGGAATTTTACAAAAAAAATAAACAAAACTTAATTCACCACCTATGGTCCACACCAATATTATTGGGAATTTAAATTGGTATTAGAGAAATGGTTATTCTCTTATTGGATTAATATTTTAAGACCCAATGAATTTAATTTGATTTTATGAAGTGTATATTTGACATGTTTGAAGAGACTCATATAGAAAATTTTGATTCTATTCTTATTTTTACACATGAGTAAGTATCATTCAATACTATGGAAAATAAAATAAATAAATAGGACAAGAAATGTATAAGAACCTGAAGAAGGAAAAAAGTGACATCTACTGACTATAGGTAGTCATAGTGAAGTTAGTAGTTTAAGTTGTGATGAAACAAAGTGTATCAATGTTTTTGATTATCTATACTGATAAGTTAGGGACTACATGAAAAATTTTCATGATTATTCTAGTACTCATATATTTGAACTTATTTAGGATATGTATTATGAGAAGTAATAGTTTATTGATGATTCGAATACAATTCAAGAGGCATTTTTAGGACAATTGCAAAAATGCAACTGTCATCTGGGAGATAATATCTAAGGAGTAGTCCTTACATATTGTTAGTGATAAATGGTTTAATCAAACATTAAATATTATCTTAATGAGAAATAAAAATTTATTAAATTTTTTTAAAATTAATTCCATTCACTTATAGATTCACATAAATATGAAAAGTTTTCAAGAGTTCTCAGTTACATATAAAATCTCTAAGTGTGAAAGAACTGGAGAGTATCTTGTAAGAAATAATCAAGTTGGATTAATATGAGAATAAAAAGATGAATAATAAATTTTAATAGAGACTAGAATCAGTTGTGGGTGGGAGTAATATTCTAAGATAAAGTCCCTTCGAGTGTAAGAGAAATAAATAAATCTAGAATCAACTTGGGAGGTATCATCCCAAATAGCTGAAAAGAAATGTTTTTCTGCAAAAACATATGATAGATAACTATTTCTGAAGAAGAATAAGATTATTGGAAATGATGGCTCAATACCCTTTATAGATTCATCTACTATTTTATCAGAGGAAAGAAACAGAAAACCTAAAACATTTTTCAAGTGATAAATCAGTTTTCATTGCATATACATGATACAAATAAAAAACTATACAAAATAGGTGATTAAAAATGGTGATAGAATCAGAACAACATCAAGGGTACAAAAGATAAGATATACAATTAGATACCCCCCCCCCCTAAAAAATAAATCTATAAAAGTGATGAAATGAACCAAAAATAACATACACAAAAATCTATATAGACATTCTCTAAAAGAAAAAATAATATGGTTTGTGCACTACTACTAGTGTTGTTCGATGCTTGGGAATATGGTCTTTGATTATTTGCACAACATTTAAACATATAAAAGTTAAATGAGTACAATATATAGGAGGATAAAATATAAAAATTTAAATAAAAACAATCCTACCTTTTGAGGAAAAAAATTTATGAAATCCATAGATAATGAACACATAAGAAGACAAAGAATATAGCTGAGAAGTTTCCCAAGAGAGGTGACTCAAATATAAAAGGAATGGTGTGTATTGAGTGTAATATGATTGGAAACACTATAAAAATTTCATAAATACACTACCATAATATATATATCTATTTAAGAATAATAGGAAAACATCATTGTCCCTGGTGTCAAATATTATACTAAGAATAAGTCTACACATAAAAAAAAGAAAGAGTATGTACCTAAATAATTCTTGATCATGTGGATATATCGGCAAGAAAATAATAAGAATATAGAATATGATGGAAAATGGTAAGCATCCATGATTACCCAAGAAAATAAGTCCAATATATCTAAAAAATAAATTCAAAATGAATAGAAATATATGTTCTCCAATGAAGTGAAAATTTTAAAACCAAAGGAGTATGCATGCCTGAAGAAGTAAATAAATTTCATATCTTAAAAAAAGTTATGCATAGTTTAGGTAGAGGTCTCACCCCTAGTGCTACACCTGAATATCAGTGTAAAATCCACATTATTCTCAAACATTTGTGATTTTAATTTGAAGATGGAATTGAAGGTAAATATAGAAGAAATCCATCCATAATGGTGGAATGAAATTCCAAATGTTATTCATTATCAATTGGTATTAATTCTAAATCAGTACCATAACTTCATATAAATTATTTCTTAAAAAATAAAACTGTGGTGATTAATTATTGATTCATTCCTTTAGTGGGGGCTACTGAAAATGAGAAGGCTTCTATATATTTGATTTTTCTCAAAAGAAATGGAATCTGGACTACCCCACCCAATACTAAAAATTGTGATATGATACTCATTCTCCTATATATTTATGATTTTTTATTAATAAAAACATTAATGGGGAGTGATTGTATACAAAAATGGAGAAGTAAAAAAACTTTCACTTTAATTTTTTTGATGGATTTTGTGAATTTGAGTGTTGATTCTTGAATATCATTCAAAATATTATTTTACAACCACTATGTAATGAAAATTAGAGTTTGCATCACATTGAGTTGAGTATATTTACATCCTTGATGCTTTTTTAAATTCACTTTTTTTTCTACATTGGGTTATCCCATATAGTCTTATAGTTTACTTACATAAATGTTGTACCCTTTTTGAAATAGTTTTTTTTATAATCACAAATCATGCCAATCTACAAATCTTATTAATTTACGTATTCTGTTTTAAGTAATATTTATAACTGAATAAATTATGTCACACTATATAATACATTTCAATAATTCAAAATATTATTATGGATATTTGTGTTTCAATATATTTAAAAGTGTATATTTACAAACAATTATAAATTTTACTTAATCTGGTATTGTTCTGTATAATACAGACACTTCATAAGTCTTTTAGAGTCCCAAACACCAATAGTTCAAAGGAGTCACTGATGGCTCACCAATGAAGACTCACCGATCAAAGAACTCACTAATCGAGGAAGTTACTGATCAAAGAAGAAAATGATGCAGTACTCACTGATAGAACAAACTACACACCAATTAATGACTTGTCAGTGGGCTACTTACCGATGGACGAGTCACCGATGGGTGATACAATGATAGTTTAAAATGAGTCACCAATTAAGACTCACTGATGCCCGGACAGACCGATAGTAGAAATAACTCACTGATTCCCAGAGTCACCAATACCAATAAAGAGGACTCATCTATACAAAGAGTTACTAATGCTGATAGACCGATGATGACAGATCTATGCCAAGGACTCACCAATACTTATGACTCATCGATAGTCATAAAAACATTTTTAATTTATTAATTCAAATTTATATCTAACGGACATATTTAGAAAAATTAATGCTTCTGACATTATTTAATGTTTTCTATAGAAAATTAAGTAGACAGTATGAGGTACATGAATGTGGGGAGATCTCCATGTCTCCTGGACTTCAAAGTATAAAATAATTACAAGCTAGATCATTCATGTATAATAAAAAGTATCGAGGAAAGAAGAACTGAAATCTTATGCAACTCTCAAGATTACTTCCAAACCCCAATAACTCTAAGGAGTAACATACGGAGAGATCATCAAGACAAGATAAACCTGCTGAGCTACACTGAAAATCTTTCAAAAAAAGGAGATGAACATTTCACACTCCTAGAAGTGAGAACACAGAGACTACGATACTCTGTTTTGGAGTCAACTTCCAGAGGAGGAATCAAATTCCATTTCCACTACATCAATCGAGTCCAGATCTTCACTTAACAACACACGGATATTTCTAAACCTTATTTTACACCTCTAGATTTGTTGTATTATTTTGTTAACATTTTTGAGCAGTGTGTGTATATGTTTGGTACACACACACTAACTCCTCTACATAAGTAGAGGATACTTGATATCATCAAACTCACTCTCTATTTATCCTTTTTTATCCCACATAGAATAGTGGAAGAGTTCAAGTGTGACCTATTTTTTTCATGAATAATTGTGGTAGAGGTCAAGTGTGTCCTGTATAGCCTTTTGTGCTATTGTGAACCTCGATCCAAGGTGTGGATAAAGATATTTATTAAATTTAACTGCTTAGTGGTAGGTTATCACCAAATGTAGAGGACTAAGTCTCAACATGAGACTAAACCTCTTTTTTATATCTATTGTCCATTTACCTTTTAGTTTTACTCTATTTTTATTACTTTATACACAAAACTAAATTGAACTTTCATAGTTAGTTTTGAAATTTTTTATGATTGTTTTGAATTAGTAGATTAGTTTCAAAGGTTATATTAATCTTTAGATTAGTATAGCTGAGAACTAATCAATCTTTTGAGAAATTAATTGAACATTAAAGACTCTTATAAATTCACTAAAAATGACTTGTATTATATTTTTAATTTGGGAAAATTCTCAAAGAACCAATTTTAACAAAAAAAATTATAGATACTCAATTCATCCCCATCTTGAGTAATCTACTCCAACCAGCATTTGGTATTAGAGTATTTTTTATTTCTTAGTTTTCAAAACTTTTTTAAACCTTTTCAACTATGATTGTAGTTGTATTTCAAAGATATTATTTTTTCTATTATTTCTAAATTTGTATCTCTTTGGAATATTTTCACAATTTACACTATGGATAATAGACTATAAGGATATACTACTAATAAACAAAATTTTTTAATGGAACAAACTATGCTCATTGGAAGCTTAAAATGAAAATACATCTAGAAATCATGGGATTTGAAATCTGTACTACTATTGAAAGAAAATATGTAATCCATAAAACTGCTAGAAATACTTGTGATGAACCTACCAAGACTTCCTATAATAATAACTATAAAGAAATTAATGGTCTATACTATGCACTAGGAGATGAAGAGTTTAATCACATTTTTTCTTGTAAAAATTCCTATGAGATTTGGGACACTTTGTTTGTTTACCATAAGGGAACATCTAATGTGAAAGAGATGAGATTAAATACTTATACTATTAAATATGATAATTTTAGAATGAAACTTGATGAATCTATTTCTAATATGTATTTCTGGTTCAATGAAATTGTGAATACCATGATTTATTTAGGAAGAGTTGTCATAGTAAAGGAACAGATCATGAGGATTCTGCGATGCTTACCAGAGAGATGGTGAGGGACATCATTGTCCATTATAGAATCATGTGACATTGATAAGATGCCAGTAAAGGAATTTATTGGAAAATTAATGATTTATGAAGAGGAACTCAAATTAAATCAATAAGAGGAAGAACCAAAAAGAAAATTTGTAGCCTTCAAGACTACCACTTTCAAGAGTAAAGACAAAGAGAAATTTCATGTTGTTGTTGAGAGCACAAGTAGTGAAGAATCAGCTTCAGATGGTAATGAGAAAATGTCTCATCTAGCCAGTAGATTTAAAAAAAAAATATAGGAAGAAAAATTTCTTCAAGAGACCAAAATATAAAGGAAAATATGACAATAAAGACAACTGTAAAAAGTATTGCAAGAGAAATTTCAAATCAGAAGATATTGTTTACTATGAATTCAAGAGGAGAGTATATTTCAAAGCTAACTTTCCAGAGATAAAATACAAAAAGAAGTATGATAATAAGGAAAAGAAATATAAGAAAGTTATGAAGGGAATCTGGAGTGCATATGAGGATATCTCTAGTGAATCTTCTTATTCTCATGATGAGAAATATGACATGGAAAATATGTGTTTTATGACAAACACATCTGAGGTAACCTTATACTCTCCTGCATACAATTCTTATTATTCTAAAAATGAAAGTGAGTCAGAAAATATGACAATTTATAAATTGTTTGAGTATTTTAATATAATATAAGAGACATGAAATGAACAAAAAGATAAATATAAATTTTTAAATAAACAACATGCTCTTACTATAACCTTTAAATATAAACTTACTACTAAAAAGGAAAAGAATGTTCAACTGCTCAAGGAAAACAATGAATTAAAAATGTCTAATGAGAAATTGAAGAAATATTTAGAAACGTTTACCAATAGGAAAAACACACTTACTCAAATACTTGGTAAAAATATATCTCCTAAGTACACTTATAGAATAGGATACTATCCAGGACAAAGAAATTTATCAAAAACACATTTTATACCAAAATATAGATAATTTTCTTCTTTATTCAAAATTTAGAATTTTACTGCCAGTTCTAATTCTATAAAATCTTTTACTGCATAGAGTTTTTCTATAACAAACCAAGTTTATTTATCAAATACTTTAAAATCTAAATATAGGAAGCCCATAAGACAATTGTGGGTTCCTAAAGCTTTTATTACTAATGTTTCTGGACCCAAACAAATATGGGTACCAAAATCATTTCTTGGATAAACTATTTTTTAGGTAAATTTCCTAAATAGTTCCTATATAAATATTTGGTACTTCGACAATGGTTGTTCAAGACACATGACAGGAGACTAATCAAGCTTCAAGAGTCTCATCAAGATTGATAGAGGACATTTCATGTCATGTTAGGACACTTCATGTTTGGACATGTCATGTTTGATAGAGTCTCATCAGCTTAGGGTGACAATGGTAACCCTAACTCTATTTCAGTTTCAATAGTACTCTATGTTGATGAATTAAAATGTAACTTTCTTAGCATATCCCAACTATGTGATGATGGATTTAATGTTAAATTAAAAAATGATTCATGCCATTTTTTTTATGCCAAAAATAACCTAGTATTTACTGCACTTAGAAATGACAATGTATATGTTGTAAACTTAGACACACTAGCATCACAAAATTTTTCTTGTCTAAGTGACTTTCAAAAAGATTCTTGGATATGACATATAATACTAGGACATTGTAATGTGCACTTTCTTAAAAATTGACTAGAAAAGGTTTAGTTAAAGACCTTCCCAAACTAGAGTTTCCGGACAATAAAGTGTGTAGTATTTTTCAAAAATGAAAGAAACATAAAATCTCTTTCAAACCAAAGAAATAAGTAACTACTTCTCAACCTATAGAGTTGTCTCACATGGACTTGTTTGATCCATCTAGATTTTCAAGTCTCAATGGGAAGAACTATGTTTATGTTCTTGTAGATGATTTTTCTAGGTATACTTGGACCTTTTTCTTATCTCACAAAAGTGGAGTTTGCTCTCAATTTACCAAGTATAATAGGAATGTAGAAAATATTAGTGGGCTTAAAATTAAATCTCTAATAAGTGAACATGGCTATGAGTTTGAAAATCAGGACTTTGAATCTTTTTTCTCAAAAAATGGCTATAGGAAAAACTTATCTTCCCCTAGGAAACCTCAACAGAATGGTGTAGTGGAGAGAAGGAATAGAACCTTACAAGAGATAGCCCGAACTATGCTCAATGAATATGACCTACTGATTTAATTTTTGGATGAAGTTGTTAATACATCTTGTTACATAATAAATAGAGTCTTAATCATACATATCCTTAAGAAAACTCTTTATGGGTTGTGGAATAATAGGAAACCCAAGGTAAATTATTTTAAGGTGTTTGGATGTAAATTTTATATTCTTAAAACTAAATATAATCTTAATAAATTTTCCTCAAAAAGTGATGAAGGAATATTCCTTTTATATTCTACATCAAGAAAATCTTATCGTGTCTTTAATAAGAGAACTAAATGTGTGGAAGAATATGTGCATGTCAAGTTTGATGAAATCAATCCACATGAACCTAAAACATCACTAGGGAATATTGAAGAGGATGTGTCCAATATGGACATTAATGTAAAACCCTCAAATCATCATGTAAAAGAATCTATAAAAACTTACAGTTCTGTAAATTCTCCAGAATCTAGCCATAATGAACAAGAACAAAATGATGAACCTGAAATAACTAGTCTGACCTTTCCTAGACCAACTAGGACTCTTAAAAACCATCCATTAGATGTTGTTATTGGAGATTTAGACATAGGAACACAAACTAAATATTCTTTGAGAAATTGGGTTGAACATCAAGCATTCTTGTCACAACTTGAACCTAAAAATATCAACGATGCAATTAATGATGAATTTTTTGTGATGGCTATGCAAGAAAACATTAACCAGTTTGATAGAATTAAAGTCTGGAAGCTTGTTAATAGAATAAAAGATACCCTAACCATAGGAACTAAATGGGTGTTTAGGAATAAAGTAGATGAATCTGGAAATATAGTTATAAACAAAGATATATTGGTTGCATAAGGGTATAATCAAGAATAAGGAATTTATTATGAAGAGACCTTTTCACCAATAGCAAGGCTTAAAGCCATTAGAATCTTACTTGCCTATGCAACACACTTAGATTTCAAAAAAAATTCAAATGGATGTTAAAATTGAATTCTTAAATGGTTATATAATTGTGGATGTTTTTGTTGAACAACCCCCAGGTTTTAAAAATCCACATTTTCCAAATCAAGTTTTCAAATTATCTAAATCTTTATATGGTTTCAAACAAGCTCCAAAAGCTAGATATGAAAGGTTACATAACTTTATTATTTCTAAAGGTTTTTCAAAAGGATTTTTAGATCCTACTTTTTTATAAAAATAATTTCTAAAGAAGTTTTAATAGATCAAATATATGTAAATGATATTATTTTTGGATATTCTAAAAATTCATTATGTAAAGATTTTTCAAAAATTATGTAAAGTGAATTTGAAATGCGTTTGATAGGTGAACTTAAATATTTTCTTGTATTTCAAATATTTCAAAATAAAGAAGGTATTATTATAAATCAAAGTAAATATACTAAATATATTTTGAAAATATAAGGATTTGATATCATTAAGAGTAGTGAAACACCTATGAATTCTACTTGTAAGTTAGATCTTGATGAAAATGGGAAATCTGTTGATCAAACTACTTATAGAGGAATGATTGGGATTTTACTTTACTTGAATGCTAGTAGGCTAGATATTATGTTTAGTGTGTGTATGTGTGGAAATATTTCAATAAAACCCAAAGGAGTCACATTTAAATTTTGTTAAAAGAGTTTTCAAATACCTTAAATATACAACAAATTTTGAATTGTTATACCCAAGAGGACAACCTTTAAATTTGGTTAGTTATTCTGATGTTGACTTTGGTGGATGTAATTTAGATAGAAAGGGAACCTCTGGAATATGTCACTTTTTTGGAAAGTCTTTAATATCATGTTTTATTAAAAAGAAAAATTCAGTAGCATTATCAACTGATGAAGCATAGTACATTGTTGCTGGTAGTTTTTGTGCACAAATTTTGTGGATGAAACACACTTTATTAGACTATGGATTTCAATTCAGACATATCCCCATAAATTGTAAAAATACAAGTTCTATTAACATTTCTAAAAAAACCAATATCTCATTCTAGAACAAAACATATTGATGTAAGACATCACTTTTTGAGAGATCATTATCATAAAGTTGATATAACTCTTGAGTTCATTGGGACTGAGCATCAACTTACTGACATATTCACCAAAACCTTAAACTCTAAGAGAATAAGATACATCTGAAATGAATTAGGAATGATAAATTTGTAGAGACCATACAATATTATACCCTTAGAAAATTATTTTTGTTGGTGAAACTTATCTATGAAACCAATTAGGTGAAACCGATCTGTGAAACTGATTAGATGAAACCGGTCTATGAAACTGATTAGGTGAAACTGATATGTGAAACCGATCAAGTAAAACCAATCTGTGAAACCGATCAAGTAAAACCAATTTATGAAACCGGTCAGGTGAAACTGATCTATCAAACCAATCAGGTGAAACCGTTTGTATAAAATCGGTTGAGTAATACTAATGCCTAAAAGGACCTTTTAGTAAAACTATATGTCTTAGATAAAATGGCATGGTTTCATTTTTTTTACCATTTTATGTTTTTACGAAGTAAAATCCCTAAATGATAAAAAAATCAATCAACACTTCTACCTTTCACCTCCCTCACTCTACCCTTGAGCCTTCGACCTTTCGACTCTCTTCAAATGTGAACATTCTGAATGGTGAGAACCAATCAGGTCATAGAAGGACTGAGTGAATCACCAGCAACTAAACATCAGAAAGGATAATCAAGTGGTGAAGGAATCTCTAGTAAACTAGGGTTGGGAATCCATATAGTGACTGCTGAGAAGGAATTATTAGTCGAATGGCTATTGTTGATCAGGTCACTCTTGTTTAAAGTGTTGTAATCTCAAGGATGGATCAATTGGTTTGCAAATAATGAGAGATAATTACATCCACAGTTGTTACATGAGTTCTACATTATCTTGAAGGTATCTTTTTAAGGATTTGAGGAAGAAATAATTAAGTATGTAGAGAAGGGAAAATATATTTCTTTTTCTTCAAAATAATGGGCTGAGTGTTTAGAAATTCCACATGAGGTCATCTATGCTGATTATCATGGTAATATCCCTCCAACCTCAGATTTATTTTCATATGATAATTCTTTAAAGGAGTTGACAGGGAATGAGGATTCAAGGAGATCTACTACCATAGAGTTATATGGAGAAGAAATATTACTTTTCAAGTTCATTAAATATAAAATCTACCAAGGAAGGGAGATTTTGCAGCTGTGAAGTATGAGGATGTCTTCCTAATGTATTTGTTTAAGAATGGGGTGAAATTGAACTTATGTAGGTACCTCATGGTACAAATATATGATATGATAAAACCATCCAAGAATAAAACTTGTTCATACTACCCTAGGATGATTTTGACAATGCTGAAGAAGATGGATTGTGTAGAGGATGGAGATGAAGTGATCACAGCTTGTAGTGGATTCTTCCAACACAGGAAATCTGCAAGAGGATGAAAATATTTTGGAATCCATGGAATAGATTTTGGGTAGCTGATGATGAGAAACTCTATGAGGATTACAATATTATTAACCATCCTACCAGACCAAAGGATCAAACTGATTCAAGTATTAAAACTGGTGAAGAGGTGATTTATTCAGATGAGGAAGCTAAGGTTGAGCTTCCAATGGAAGAGGGGTCTTCTATAGATGATAGGAGTGACCTAGATATAACTGATATCCATAAAGATATGTCTTATATATATTCCATTCCACCATTGAAACTACCCTCTCAGGAACCTTTTTTGGGTGATGAAGAAGAGGAAGAGACAGAGGTCTCTGAATTTGAAGTATATGTAATAAAAATGGATGTAGATGATGAGGATGATTATGAGGAGGAGGAGGAGGAGGAGGAGGAGGAGGATAATGGTGAGCATGTTAGTGACTCACTAAAATTTAGACAAGAAGGATCCATCTCTTGTGAGGAATCAATTCACATAGATGATATTGAGGTTGATGGATAGGATGCTTCTGATCCTATTGGACAGGAGGCTAATGATCATGCTGATGAAGATCTTGGTAGATAGGATAGACTTGACCACCCTAATGTTGAATATCAAGTCATCATTAAAGAGATTAATGAAATTATGGATGGAGGCCAAGAAGAATATGTTGAGGATCAGATTGCACCTATGCCTTAGATTGAGGAACATCCTAGAGTAGCTGGAGTGTATGGAGTTCAAGTGGAACCTCAAGTTTAGTTGGTACCAGTGCCTAAAAATGATATTTTGTCTAGAGGACAATAAGAAGATGATGATGAAGCTGAGATTGTACCTAATCCTCGGGGAAGAAGAGTTTGGATTGATATAGTGGAGCCTAGAGACTGGACATGTTCAGGTGAGTGGAATAGGAATCCAGGGCTTATTCTATTTGGGTTGGACTATGAATCAGATGAGTAGATGGTGCCTCCTACTCCTCCTAATCTACAAACTAAAGTAGAACCAGTTTCTCCTACTACATCAGTCTTACCTATTGTTGATCCTATTTCACTTGTAGTGCCTAGTGACTATGTCACTAAAACTGATTTAGAACAATTCAAAGCTGATATATGTGAGTTAGTGAGAGCCTCTATTAGAGTCAGAAGTGAAGCCTCTACTTCCATGAGTATTTAAGAAGATGATGTTGCAAATATTTCAAGGATAGTAATTCAGTAGATTCATCCTAACTTAGTTACTATAGCTGAGACCATCATTAGACGTAATACATTACTGAGAGAAGAAGTGAAGAGAGTAATGAGTTGGAATCTCTAACCACTGATTTCAATACCACACTTGGTGGTATCATGGAAGTTATAAAAAATTTGGTCACACATCTACTGAGTGTAGATTTGAAGAAATTAAAGTAGGAACTTGGAAAGATGATTTCTGGTGCCTCTAGTGATAAAGGTACTGGGGTTGCTGCTACTGATATAGAGTCCCTTAGGTATGTGATAAGAGAAGAGATCAAAGGTATTCATAGTGATTCTGATAAGAAGACTCTTTCTAAGTTTCACAAAAAAAATGTTCTTGTTTATAATATGGTAAGACAGTGCACTAATGAAGCCCCTTCTACTCAGAATCAAATCAAAGAAAAGGTGGATAAGTACTTATCCAAAATCTATACAAAGTATGATCTAATCAACAACTTCAAGTAATTGGATGAGAATATTACGATACCACCTATGACTGAGGTCTTTAAGAGGAAAGTGGGTCAGTTGAGGGAGTTTACTCCTACTTTGGAAAAAAATTTGGAGAATAAGGATGATTTTGAAAATCTAATTCAGTATGGAGGTGAAATAATCAATGATTTTATCAAGATTTTGAAGCTATACCTGCATGTGTAAGATAAGGAAATAGTGGTCCTAGCTACTACTTCCATTGGACCTAATTCTTTGCCTCCTACTCAAATGACAGTTTCTCAAGCCTTATCTTAGATACATCCAGTGATCACAGAGAAACCTCAGAGTCATGTTCTATTAGAAAGAATACACAACCTTACATCAAATGTTCCTGCAGGTGTTTCCTTACCTAGTGTTGTCATTTGACCATCCCTTCCTAAAACCTCAACACCACCTCCTGCACCTCTATTTGACCCTTCAGACAAAGGAAAATCACCTCAAAATATAAATCCTTAGTTGTGGATTTTTTATTTGATAGGAATTTGTACTCTTATTTTTATGATTTTACTCTTTTTACTTTAATGAATTTCATTTCTAGCTTCACTATGTGTTCAAATTTCTTTGTGTTATTTATTTTTATTCTTTTCGCCTTTTTACTAATCCCAAAAGAGGGATAAATCTATGGATGGAATGGCATAAACTCTTAATCTAAGGGGGGGTAATTCTGGCATAGGGAAAATGGATTGTAATCAATAAAATATATGTATATATCTCACCTTTGATATAAATCAATCTAACTACTCTAATACAAAGGGGGAGCATGATAATGCTCTGATATAAAGTAACCTTATACATATATTTCCTCTAATAAAATAATTAAGGTGGATCTTAAAAGGAAAGCCTTGGTCATATTGAGAATTCATATTCACTTCTAGTATTCTAAGTCAAGTAATTTTTATTCCTTAACATTTTTTATATCTCATTAATGCCATGATTTGTGATTATCAAAAAGGGGGAGATTGTTGGACCCTTTGTGAAATAGTTGTTTTCATAATCACAAATCATGCCAATCTATAAATCCTATTAATTTACATATTCTGTTAAGTATATTTATAATTGAATATATTATGTCAAATTATATAATACATTTCAATAAGTCAATATATTATTATGGATATTTATGTTTCAATGTATTTACAAGTGTATATTTATCTACAATTATGAATTTTACTTAATCTGGTATCGTTCTGTATAAGATAGACACTTCGTAAGTCTTTCAGAGTCCCTAACACTAATAGTTCAAAGGAGTCACTGATGGATAACTCACTGATGAGAACTCACCGATCAAAGAAATCACCGATTGAGGAAGTCACTGATTGAAGAAGACACCGATGTAGGACTCACCGATAGAACAAACTACACATCGATGAACGAGTTACTGATGGGATACTTACCGATGGATGAGTCACCAATGGGAGATACACCGATAGTTCAAAATGAGTCATCGATGATGACTCATCGATTCCCAGATAGACCAATATCACAAACAACTCACCGATACAGAGAGTCACTGATGATGACAAACCAATGCCAATGAATCACCGATACTTATGACTCACTGATAGTCATAGAAACTTTTTTTAATTTATTAATTCAAATTTATATATAATGGTCATATTTAGATAAATTGATTATTTTTAAATTATTTAATGTTGTATGTAGGACATTCAGTAGACAGTACGAGGTACATGCACATGGAGATATCTTCGTGTCTAGTGGACCTTGAAGTATAAAATAATTACAAGCTAGATCATTAGTGTATACTGAAAAGTAGTGAGGAAAGAAGAACTAAAATCTCCTGCAACTCTTGATCTTACTTCCAAATCCAAATAACTCTAAGGAAGAACATACTGGGAGATCATCAAGACATGCTAAACCTGTTGAGCTACACTGAACAACTTTCAAAAAAAGGAGATGAAAATTTCACACTCCTGGAAGCTAGAGCACAGAGACTATGATACTCTTTGTTGGATTCAACTTCCAGAGGAGGAATCAAATTCCATTTACACTACATCAATCGAGTCCAGAGATTCACTTCATAACACACAGAGATTTCTAAACCTTATTTTACATCTCTAGATCTGTTGTGTTCTTTTGTTTACATTTTTTAGCAGTGTGTGTATCTGTCTATTACACACACACAAACTCTTGTGCATAAGTAGAGGATACTTGATATCCTCAAACTCACTCTCTATTTATCCTTTTTTATCCTACATAGAATAGTGGAAGAGGTCAAGTGTGACCTGTTTGTTGTTTTTCCCACAAATAACTATGGTAGAGGTTAAGTGTGACCTGGACAGCCTTGTTTGTTATTGTGAACCCTGATCCAGGGTGTAGATCAAATTATTTATTAAATTTAACTAATTGGTGGTAGGTGATCACCAAGTGGAGAGTAATAAGTATTAGCATGATACTACACCTCTTTTTTATATCAGCTATGACTTTACCTTTTAGTTTGACTCTGTGTTTATTACTTTGTACACAAAACTAGATTGAACTTTGATAGTTAGTTTAGCAAGTGTTTATAATTGTTTTGAATTAGTATATTAGTTTCAAAAGTTATATTAATATTTAGATTATTATATATGATAACTAATCAATATTTTGAGAAATTAATTGAACATTCAAGACTCTTATAAATTCACTACAAACTGACTTGTATTATATCTTTAATTGGGGGAAATTTTCAAAGAACTAATTTTAATAGAAATTTTTATAGATACTCAATTCACCCCCCCCCCCCTCTTGAGTAATCTATGTTGACAAACACTAAATCTCTTTGTTAAGGAACCTTGTAGTGTCATCCTTCACTCAAGAGATAAAAAATCAATGGGTAGATGATGAACAAAGTTGAAATGGTGAGATATCCTTCCTTGATATATTGAATATCAGTAAGGGGAGGATATTTTGATTTATGGAGGAGAAAAATCATCATTTACCTATATATTTATTTTCAATTAAGAGGATAAAATCAACATTGAATCTGTATAAAAGTGTTATTGATGAAAAATTCAAAGGGGTAGATTGAAGTTCCCAAATGGAAGTTTTCTAATAGTTTTGTATTTTTTCAATGTGAATTGATGAATTAAATGTATTTATAGTTAATTTTGGTGTTTTATTGGATTATTCACCTAGTACATAAATTAGAGACTACCCATGCATCATGGTCAAATAAGAATATAGTTTACTACCATTATACATGCACTTGAATAAGGAATATTATGTCAAAAAAGTAAGTTGTAACTATTTTATTCCTTATAATATATAACTAGACAAGCTATAAAAGTATTCCAAGATATTATATTATTTAAAGTTTTGATTTTCATGGAAGAACATGATAGGTTCTGAGAGAAGTGTTCTGATTATTTTTAAAAAAGTTTAGATACTTGAGATTCATGCTAGATACCATGGGATATTAAAGACATGTGTTTTAAGTGCGTTAAAATCTAGTTGTTGTGTAGAATAATACATACTAGTGTGTTTATATGATTTACTACTGAAATAAATTTTTGCAAACACTTGGATAAATTTTTATAAAGTCTGAGTTTGAAGTTGTAAAATCAATGTAGTGGAATTTCTTAGAGATACTCAAAGTCAAGTCTATATGTTGCATGTGTTCATAGGAATAGAGATAAGTATTTTAATAATGTTTGAAAAAATTTAAAATGTGATTTGAGATGTTTTTTAGTGGTTAAGAATGGATTGAGTTTATTTGAAGAATTCTTAGATTTTATCAAATAAATTATAGAAAAATAGAAAATTTTGTATCATAATATGAAATTGGAAATTAGTGTGAATATTTTATGTTAAGTGTATGATTTTAGGTTCCTTGGATCATAATACCTCTTATAATAAGTCTTTGGATTATATCGTATGACTCCAACAAGAATAATTATTTGGAATCCTCATTATATAACTTTGAAAATCACTAGCATAAACCTTTGAGAACTCAGTGTAATCCTTTTCTTGAATGTAATTCTTTGTTGGGAATAAGTATTTGAGCTCTAATGTAATTATTTTGGGAGATTTTGTGTTTGTGAGTATTCATAATTTTAATTTACAAACATAAATATTTGGAAGTCCCCGTTGTATGTCTTCTATAATTAATTAAAATTTTCAGAATGTTTCAAGATAAATAGGTATTTTTCAAGATTTAAGAATTTGAAGGGAAAATTAATAGTGATAATTCTAAATATATGTCTCTAGTATTTTAATACCATAAACACATAAATGAGTTTCTGATTCAATTAATAAATATTTGAGGATTTTATCTTAAAATTTTATTCAAAGAAGATCAAAGTAGAAGATTTTTGGAATATTTTGAATACAGATAAATGGTAAAACTACAAATTAAGGAGGAATATTATTGGTCAGATTGATTAAATAAATATGGGGGTGAACTGAGTTCCTAATTAAATTTTTATTTTAAAAATAATTTAAAATTAAAATCCCTCAATGTAATAAAACGCCAAGATATTAAAAACCATAAAAGTATATAATTTTATTTTTCAATTATGTTCTAAAATAGGGATCAATGCTCCCTTAAAAAAAATTGAAATTACTTTAACTTTTGAAACTAAATTACATGATCAAACACTCTATATAAAACACAATTTAAGATTAAATATCAAAGTAAGAGTTTTGATATATATTTTAAAACAGATACAAATTTAAACTTTGAAATACACAAAAACAAAACTAATATAATACACATTAGAATTAAAACAAGGGATTTGATCTCAAGATGGGACTTAATCCCCTCCACTTGGAAATTGTCTTCTTCCAAGTAGTTTATTATAAAAATAAATCTATCCACAACCAGGATCAGGTTTTAAAATCAATAATTCACAAGGTTTTCTAGGAATAAAAATATATTAAATAGTTATAAGTGGGATAAAAAACAACTACAGGTCACACATGACCTCTTCCAATATTTATGTTGGTATAAAACTAAATATATTTCATAGAGAGTTACAACCACTCCTAGTTAAGCACAGGAGACTATGTTTTAAAAATTAATAAAGTAAAAAAACTCATATCAAAAATAAAGCATAAATAGAAAGATAAATTATTAGAGATAGGAAAATGTGAGGTTTTTTTATCCAAATAGCTTCAGATATTTAGAGGTCCTTTAATTTTTCTTAGAATGGAGATAGAACTGGTTTCTTATATTATTAAAGAAAATAGAGTATTGTAAAGGTCTTAAAATACTTATATTTTCAGTCTATCAATGTCTATAGTCGATTCAACGAATGAAGTTTAATAATCTATATGAATGTATCACTATTTCTTCACTCCTATTGAATCTATAGGATCACACTCTAGGATCACCCATGTGCATGAGGGAATTCTGTATAATTTATATAGATGCAGGTCTAATTATCCATTGGGGCCTATATCCTTATACTGATCATAAAATTAGGAAGTTTTTCCTGTGTCTTCAATTCATCCATGGACTAGTTTAAGAATAATAATTCTTAAATCCACATGTGGATTGAAAACATAAAGTTCCATAAACTATCCATTGGAATATTAAATATGAATTAGAGTTTAAACAGTGATGATATCAGTCAATCCATAGATCTCTTCATGGTATATCTAATTTGGTTGTAGATCCTAACTAGTAGTAGATCTATTCTAGAAATCTATCAGTTCTAGAAGTATATCCATTCTTTCGGTAGATCCTCTCTAGTAGTAGATGAGTTTTGGAAATAGATCATCTTGGAATTAGCATCAATGAATGGTAGCATAAGATGGTGGTAGCACAATCCAGTGGTATATTTCTTCAATGGTAGATATGATAATGGTATATATACTAATGGTATATGTGTTTCATGGTAAATCTCTTCAGTGGTAGATCTATCTGAACTAATGTTAGATCTTCTTGAACTAACAGTAGATCAACACTTTACCAAATTTTTTCACAAAGTTACTTAGAAAATGATTTACTATAATAAAACATTAAACTTTTTAGAAACATAATAATCATGATTTATGATTATTAAAATAATTAGGTGCTAAAATGTGCCCCTTTTTTATGATCACAAATCATGGCATTGATAACCATGTATATAAAAACAAATACAAAAAATATGAATAGAAAGAATGTTCTATTTAATATTTCAGGGTATAAATATGTTTATTACCATATTAAATTCCATTCATTTAAACTCCCCCTTTTGTTATTATCAAAAAGATAAGGAAATAAAAATAAAATAAAATTAAATATAAAAGGATAAATAATAGATAATCTTCATTAGATGTAGCAGTCAAAGATTACATTCCAAAAAGTAATAAAATGTAAAATTTAAATTCCTATAAAAGACTAATCAGATTCTGAACCACTATTAGCTCGATGGGTAGAATTAACCACTGGGTATTTTTCTTTTTGAGTGAAATGAGGTATAAAATTATAAGCTGAGGGGGTAGAATCTTATGAAGTAAGATCTCAATTAATGAAAAATTTGAGATACCTAACATACTCAGCTAGTGTCATGTTAAAAGGTTGAAACTGAGCAAGAAAGGGTGACAAAGAAGGTGAATAAGTAAGAGAATTCATGTTTATAGCTTTAGGTGCCACAATTTTAGTCCCATAAGCATACAAAAACACTTTCATCAAGTTAAAAAAAAATTTAATGATGTTTCCACCACACTCTATTTCCATGAAGAAATATTTATTCTCCCCCATGAAAATATTTCACAAATAGTTCAAAACATTGAGAGGATTTAGTTTCTCTATAAACTCCATAGACCTGGGATGGATCCTTAAATTATCATAAATAAAGTTAAAATGGTAATTGAACTCATTCTTGGTATAAATTTTTCAAAGTTAGTGATTTATTTCTTTAGTTATACTCTCTTTATCACTCATAGATTCATTCAAGCACTCACTAACCAATTTATAAATGTTCCCACCATGTGAATTTTTTTTATAATGTTATTAATGGTGAAAGAAAGAAAGATTGCCTAGGATATCATGAATATCCTCTCTCATAATAGAATGGATATCATCAGCAATAACTAAATGAGTGGGATTTGGAGTAGTATAAGTGGAAGCATTAGCTGTAGGTTAGGACTCCAACCTCTCTATAAGTGATGTCCATCTTGCAAAAAATATTCCTCTCATCTCTTACATGATGGATTTGACTTCTTTCATATCATTATCCAACTACCTACTCTTGATATCCAATTATTTAATTTTTAATATCATATTAGTATGGATATGAGAAATTACTAACACAAAAATCCATCCGGTATCAACTTCACTCAACTTGGTTAATTTAGGAGGTGTGGATCTAAGGACCCCACTAATATCTGGTAATATCCTCGCTCTAAAATCATTCATATCATATTTGGTAATATAACTAGAAGGTATAGAAGTATAAATTAGAGTGTATTGAATCCTCTCTTGTTTAATCGAAAAAGCCTCTATATTTCCAGATTCAGTAGCAGAAACATCAGAGGTAAAGGCTTCCAACTGACCTAACTCATCTATTTATTCAACCAAATATCCCTTAGGATCTTGTTTATCAAAAGGGGTGGAAATTTTACCATGACCAGGTGGACTCCCATGATCATCACCATTATCTAATTCTGACATTAAGTAGTCAATCCCTAAATAAGCATCTCTTGGGTAATTCACACCCTTAGTAGGTGTTCTCTTCTTATTTCTATTAAAAACAGCATCCACGGGACTATCAGAATCAACATCCTTGCCTAAAATCTTACAAGAGTGAACCTTATCACCATTTTCATCCTTAATTTCAGTAGCTTCAACCTCAGCACCATTTTTATTTTGGATTTAAATAGCTATTTATTCTACTATTTGACTTCTATAATCTTGACCTTCTTCACCAGAATTACTTGAAACCAAAGAAACAAGAGAATGATATGACGGATCTCCCAGAACAACATCACCACCACCATTAAAATTAGATCCATTAGATCCATTGGATCCATCAGATACTTTAATTACTTCTCTAAATCTCTCAGAAGAACACTCGTCATTTTCTTCATCTAAGACATCAGTCTCCCTAGATTATTAACCTTCACTTAGAGGGCCTTATATAGTAGGAAGAAAATGAGATGGACTGTAAATTACATAAGAAACATATGGTCTCTTGACCACATCAGGGTCACTACCTTCCTTAAAATATATATCCATTATATCTTATCTTTTAGCTTCATCTTCTTCTTCCTCAACTTCCTCATTATAGGAATAAACTACAACTTTATCTAGATCCAATCCAGGATCAACCATATTACTAGGTCTATAATGGTGATTCATAAGAATGAAATTATCATAAATATTATCAACATCATCCACCCATTTCATCAACCAAGGACCCCAATTTACTTTCATCCTCTTACAAGTAAACTATCTTAAACATAAACCTCAACAACTTACTATAGATTATTAGCCTTTAGGTACTAGACCTTTTGATTACAACATAGTTGAACGGAAATTAGGATAAATCAAGTAATTTTATCTAGATTAGGTATTTATCATCTTTATTATGTAGACCATAAAATATCTACAGAGATTTATCTTATCTCCTCCTTTCATAATAAATAATAAAAACACGTCTTAGTACCTCATGATGCTAAATTCCCTCTTCCTAGGAAAAAGCATGTGTTGAATAAACATGAACAACAATCTATACTCTCTATAATTCTCTACAATAGTGGGACTTCATACAATATCATTTTCAGTCAACTCCACTAAGGAATATTCATATATGGACCATTTCTCAATTTGTGTGTGTCATCCTTGTATAGGGGCCATGCTAATCTTCTCTGTATCGTTCCAATTTTATCATATGTCTATGAAGAGACAAGGAATATTCATATATGAAAAATCCTTTCTTACATGGAATGGAACCTTGAAAATCATTATAAATACCTCTTTTATTCACATTGTGTCATATTTCCCATTATTTTTAAGAAAATATTACTTCTTTTTCCTCAATCATACTTCTAACCAAATCTTTCTTCTCACCAAAACTATACTCTAAAAACTAATAAAACTCATGAACCAACCTAGGATTGAATGGTTGATCATTCCTTGAAAACCATTTGATTCATACTTGGTCCTATATCACTTTCAACACAATTGACTTGCTCGATACTAACCATTAAGCATCTATCTCTTTTTCAGCAACAATAACTCAAGTAGAGAGTTGCGGGTTCTTTAGTTTGATAGCAGTAGTACGACTTGATTCACATCATGATTTATTTGTGGTATGAAATCATTCAAGTGACTAAATTGTGGTGTGTTTTACTCTCACCATATTTTCACTAATTTTAAGGGATAAGGGAGAGAACAAGGAATGTTTCAAGTTGATAGAGAAAGGAAGATGAAAATTTCAAAGGATGTGTGACTGAGAGGGTTATCAAAATATGATTTCAGGTCAATTTTATCATTTAGGTATTTAGAATTGTAAAATATAATATCATATACATAAATAAATATAATAAATATTTAATTGTAGAAACAGGAGTGGCAGAAAATTTAAACAGTGGATCACCAACGGTCGATCACCAGTGTTCAATCACTAATGGTCAATCACCTGTAGCTAATCCCCAGTGGTGGATCACAAGTGGTGGATCACTAAGGGGGACCACCAATGGTGGACCACCAATGGTTGATCACCTTTAAAAAGTAAATTTGAAGATAAATAATTAACCTAAATTTATCATTCCTAGTTCATGTATAATATAACTTAATCTCACAAAATTCAAAGGCATTGTAAATAAGTCGGAAAGCTAATGTTTAGTTCTAATGAATTCAATAGTTATATCACCTTTTTGGAAATTATTTCTCAAAAAAAATGATTTCTTATATCAATATGTTTTGTCCTAAAATGATATATAGGATTATTAAATTTATTTATCACACTTGTATTATCACAATTTATAGGTACATGTCTAAATTGAAAACCATAGTCTATTAAAGTGTGTTTCATATGAAAAATAGGCACATGGAATCTTCTTGAAGCTATAAACTCAACTTCATTAGTTGACAGTACAACATAATTTTTCTTTTTTACAGCACCATGAAATAAGTGAATTGACTAAAAGGTGACATATTCTAGAGGTGATTTTTCTATCAACCTTACAACCACCAAAATATGCATCTAAATAAATCACTAAATTAAATGTTTGAGATATAGGATAAAATAGTCCAGAATTGGTTGTATACTTGTGTATTGTAAAATTATTTTGGAAGCAAGTAAATTTAACTCTTTAGTATTTTCTTGAAAATGAGAACACATACATACACTAGAAATAATATTTGTTTAGCTAGCAGTTAAATATAGAAAACTTCTAATCATACCTCTATAATTGGTTTGATCAACTGAATTTATAGTTTCATCAAGATCCATTTTATAGGTCATACTCATGGGGGTATCACTAATCTTTGTGTTATCCATACAAAAATGTTTTAAAAGGTATTTTGTTTACTTATTTTATTTAAAATAATTCCAGCTCAATTTTGAAAAATTTTAAAACTTAGAATGAATTTTCAATCACCCATTAAACTCATTTCAAATTCACTTGTCATCATTTTTGAAAAAATGGTACACAAATAATTTCTAGGAAATCCAAAAATTATATCATCAATATAAATTATAACTACTAAAAAATCCTTTGAAATTATTTTTATAAATAGATTGGGTTCATATGTTCCTTTTGAAAAACATTTAGAAATCAAAAAATATTTGAGTCTATCATACCATGCTCTGGGAGCTTGTTTTAAACCATATAACTATTTAGACAATTTAAAAAATATGATTTGGAAAATAAGGATTTTGAAATCTATGGGGGTTTTCAATAAACAAATCCTCAACTATATAACCATTTAATAATACACTTTTAACATCCATCTGATATAGTTTAAAATCTAAATATGATACATATGCAAGAAGTATTCTAATGGATTCAAGTATATCCTTTGGTGAAAAGGCTTATCCATAGTTAGTACCCTCTTCTTGAATATATCCTTATTAAAATAATCTAGATTTATTTCTAAATATGATGGTTGAATCGTCAACTTTATTTCTAAATACCAATTTAGTACCAATGGTTAGAATATCTTTATGTCTATCTACTGGTTTCTATACTTTATTTATTTCAAATCAATTTATTTCTTCTTGCATTTCCATTACCCATAATTAATCATTGGTGTTCTTAGGTTCAAACGGTGATAAGAAATGTTGATTCTCAACTTAATTTCTAAGAGAACCTTCAGTTTTTGTTCCTCTTTCTATGTCTCCAACTACATCATTGGATGGATAATATCTATGAGTTATAACGGTTCTAGGAAAATAAGGTCCCAATATTTAATTATCATATGTAGGTTCATGTTCAGGTAGTTCATTTTAAATGGAATATTTTTCTTCTTATTTCATATAACTATCAGAAGGTTTTTAATTTATATTCAGATTAGACAGATCATCTTCAAAGTTGTGTACATAAGTGTTAGACTCATGTGGATCTATTTCATCAAATTTTATATGTATAGATTCCTCCACAATATTATTCATTTTATTAAATACCCTTTATGACTTACTAGTTGTTGAATATCCAAGGAAAATTCTTTCATCACTCATATTAAAATTTATCAAGATTGTCCTTTTTTTGAGAATAAAGACTTTGCAGCTAAAAAATCTAAAGTAATTAACCTTTTTTTCTTCCATTCCATAATTAATATGGGGTTTTCTATAAAAGTGGTCTCCTAATAACTTTATTTATTATGTAGCAATAGGTATACATATCTTATTCCAAAAAATAAATAATTATATCATACTCATTTAGTATGTTTTGGGAAATTTCATGAAGGGTTCTATTTCTCCTTTTTACTACATCATTCTATCATGGGGTTCTAGGAGTATAAAGGTTATTATTATAGCCATGTTGTGATCATAATGACTCAAAATATTTATTTTAAAACTCATGGACATGATTAATTCTTAAGGTCTTAATTCTAAGTCCACTATGATTTCCTACATATTTAGTATACTTAAAAAAATAAGGTAAATATTTGCTTTTTTGAGCTATAAATAATACACAACTGTATCTAGAAAAGTCATATACTAGAACATAAACATAGTGATTCCCATTTGGAAAAAAACTATAGAAAGTACAAATAAGTCCATGTGAACCAGCTCTAGGGGTTGACAAGTTGAATCTTCTTTCTTGGATTTAAAAGTGATTTTGTGTGTTTTCCCTTTTTGATATGGGATACAGACTTTATTATCTATAAATTCTAGTTTAGGAAGATCCTTGAAGAATCATTTTCTAGTTTTTTTCTAAGAGATTGTATGTTGTAATGTCCTAGTATTATATTCCAAATACAAGACTCTTTATGAAATAAACTTGATAGGAAATGTTTTGAGAAAATAAGGAATCTAATTTTACAGCATATATATTATCATTTCTTAAAGTAGTGAAAACTAAATCATTTTCAGAATTAAAAACTTTGTAGGAATTATTTTCAAATTTAATATGGAAACCATCATCACATAACCATTAGATAGTAAATAGATTATACTTTAATACATCTATAAATAAAACTATGGAAATTAAAACAGTATTAGAGTTACTTATTTGACCAATTCCAAAAAAAAATCCCTTACCATTGTCACCAAAAGTAACATTTCCGCCATAAAACTTGATTAGGTTCCTGAAACTTTAATAGCACCAAATAATGTTTCTAGAGAATTCATTGTCTAGATACCATAATCACTTACTGAATATTTTTAATAAGTCTTCCTAAAAAATAGATTTAAACCACAAATGACTTTCGTACCCAAATTTTATTGGGTTGAGAGATGTTAGTAAAAATGGATTTTGGAATCCATAATTATTTTACAAGTTTCTTATAGGAAGATCTAATAATTTTATAAATAAAAACATTTTTAGGTCCGAAAGAATAATAACTACTAGCAGTATTAATAGAATTTTAAATTAGGTGGAATTTATTTTTACAAATTCTTCTTTATCGAGGATAATATACTATTCTAATATTATATTTAGGAGTTTTATATTTACCAAGAATCTAAGTGATACTTTTTATTACATTATTAAATCACTTAATATCTTTATTTAATTATTCATTGGATAATTTCAGCTCATTGTTATCTTTTATCAATTGATCATTTTTATCCTTTTCTTCTATAAGATCAGTTTTAAAGTGAGTAGATAGAACATGATTCTTCTTTAAACTTTTGTATTTTTCTTTAAGTTCATTGAATGTGTCCTCCAACATATTACATTATTCAAACATTTCTTCACTAGACATGTTTTATTTATTTTTTTCATTTTCAGACCGGTTAGAATTATGAAGAGGAGATGCAAGAAAAATATTAGATATCTCATATGTGTTTGTCATAAAACACATATTGGATATATAATTTTTATCCTCCCTACTTGAGTCTATATAACTTGAACTATCATTTTAATCACTCCAATTTTCTTTCATAAATTTCTTATATATTTTTTCTTTGTCTTCATACTTTTTCTTGAACTTTATATTATAAAAATTTTATTTCATATGAAATTTTATTTAATAGTCATAAAAAAATGTTTCATTTATTGAATCATCCTTGTTCTAATATTTTTTCTGATTAAAACTTTCATACTTACCTCTATAACTGGGTTTCCTAAAGTATCTTTTCCTTTTATATAACTTTTTGAAACATCTATCCTAATGTTCTATTACCTCATCACTATCAACAGGTAATTCTTCATTTCCTGATGTAACACCCCAAGCTTCTACGGTACGCTTCTCTTTGAATAATGTGATAGCGTGTGTTGTACGCAACACCGAGTTATAACACACCATAACCAATCAAACTAGCCGTTATGAATAGTAATACCTACTTTTTGAAATTTTATATTTTAAAATGGACTTCATTTTTGGATTTTGAATATCGAATTTATCCTAAGTTAAAATTTTGGTACTTTTCGGATAACTTTCATATTTTGATGAATAGTGAAAATTACTAAATTTTAATTAAAAACAACTTTTTTAATCAAAATAATTAATAGTGATAAATTATTAATTTGAGTGGTTTTAAAGTATATTTAGAATATATTTTTACCATTTAATATAATTTTGGTCATTGGGTATAATTTTACAATTAAACCGAACATAAACAAGTGTCAACCTTTTGATAGTTATTATCTCTTAAAAACACGCTTTTTGTTTTGGCAGCGGGAATTAATTTTAAATTAATTTCTGCCACTTCTGTGTTTTGAATTTAGAAAAATGGATTCCATATTTGGAATCAGGATTTCCAAATTGTGTAAATAGGTAACTTTTATTTTTAGACATTTAGAATAATTACTGTGGTAAATATTTTATTTACCATGGTTAAGGGTAAATATGGTAAATAAGGGTTAAAAAATAATATTATAATAATACTAAATTACCATAAAACGTGTCCTAGACTTATTGGTTGATAAATTTTAGACCATAGTCATATTTGGGTCGATTTTGGGACCCCATGGTGCCACTTGTAGGTGATAGGGACACTTTATTTTAATTAAGTTAAAATGAATACAAAAATGACACAAGCATATATCTTTTAGAAAAACAATTTTTAAATAGGGTTATATATGTTGGATTTTAGATTATAAATATTAATTAGAAAGATAAAAAGATTTACTACATAGTGATATTTTATTTATAATTTTTAGACATTACATAATTTAATTTATTTATGACACAATGATGATTAATTAATTACTATAATAGTAAAAAATTAAAATAATTGATATTATAAATACCCAAATAAATATAATATGAAACTTTTAATGAATTAAAATAATTTTATAGGATAATATGATATATTAGGATTGATTTAATTGACTTTGTTCGAAGTAATCAATCTGTTATGAGTTTCACAAAAATCAACAATTGAATAGTGTCAAAATTGACATAAAAGAGTTCTTAAAACCAATATTATATTATTAATTGATATTAAATTCCTAAAAATCTAAGGTTCGGCCAAGATACTTATATAATGATAGGTTCATCATTAATGGACCACTTGGGGGTCTCTTGGATGTATATAGTAATTTTATTAACCATATTATATAAAAATACAAAGATACATTGTAAAAGTGAAACTAATTAACTTAGAGTTAATACTTAAAGATAAGGTTAATATAAGTACCCAAACCTGTCTAAATTCTATTGGTTGAGTTTTTTTCGACCTATCCCCACCTTAACATTTAAATAATCAACTTTTTAGCCATTAGAAACCGAATATGAATTTATTATAAATTAATATTTCTAGCTTTTCCAAAGGTGCCCCTCACCCCTCTTATAAAAGGGCACTCCTCCTTCTCATTTCTTCACACCTTCAAAGCCTTTTGGTTCGGCCAAACTCTGCCAAAATACTCTCCCAACTTCCCTAAATACAACCTAGGGGCCTTAGTTTGATCATAAATCCAACCTAAGGAGCCCTTTTGATCAAATCAAAAGGAAGAAACCGAAGAAGAGATAATGATTTCACCACCCTTTTCCAAGTTCCTTTCTTCTTCCACTTCTTCTTCCTTTGTTGTTACCATTATAAAATAATAACTACAGAATCATATATATACTGTGATGTTATTATAAATATGGTACAACCATATTCAGTATTCTATCCACCCTTTGAATAACATGTCACCATACGTGCGTACGTACGGCTTACTGTCTCTACGTCGCGGTGTAATTGTTATTCAATATAATATTATTTGGATGGGTATAATAATGATGTGTAACTCATGTAAATAATAAATATAACATGTTAATGATTCTGTATATATTATATACCATCCATTTATATATTATTTTAATATCAAAAGAATGATATTGTCGCTCGTGCGTACGTACGGACTACCGTCTCCACGAACGCGATGAGATTCATTCTCCATCGTAACCATTAAAGTATAATTATCATTTGATGATTTAAAAATGATGTTTAAGGACTTGATATCATTCTGGATATGAATAATATAAAACCTATCCTTTACAAACATGTCTTACGTAACAAAACATATAAAATAAAACAAGTAATTTAACACCTGAAACAACGATAATACTAAGATATTATTATCAAATCAATATTAAAAGATCATATATGATATCATATTAATGTATATGATTCTTGTATAATTTAATAACAATTATTTCACCATTATACAGGAGGTTAACCTACCCCAACCAAGGAAAAGTACAAGGTAAGGGTTATTTCACAATCTCTTCATTATCCGAGGTTGTTTATATGTAATAATCTACTGGGATCTCTTTACCATCCACATCCATGTTTTCTTAAAAATGTATTTCAAAACATTTTTATTATTTAAAAGAATATGGGTTAAAGTCATTTATACCCTTGTTTGACTTTTTATAAGAGGAATCTTTCCGTCGTTTTCAAAACAAGGTCCTTTTAACCTTTTCGACAGAATTAAGGTAAGAATGTTTTTTTAACTTATACGGAGGGTGCGGTTATTTTCCGCCATTATAAAATCTTCAAAGATTTCCTTACAAGATTATAAGAATATTTTAAAAGAAAATGTTTTATTTTATATGGCTCTTAAATGATTTCAAAACTATAAAGTGATATTTCTCTAAAAAGTGTTTTGATTTCATCTATGTCAACACCCTTTGATGGATTTTACACTTATTTGAAGTTGATTTATTATGATACAAAACTTCTATATTGTATTGAAGGTTTTGTGATATGTTTGACTGTGGATGTGCTATTTTTATACCATTCATAGTTTATGGTGAAATTATTGACATTTCTTATGCTAGTTTTAATACGAATGTTTATGTTATGTTTAAACCTTTTCATATGGGAATGCATTGGACTTAATATGTGACGGGTGGAGCCCGCTATAGCTCCTCGATGCATCGGTAGGTCTCATGAGACAAACTAGTGTCTTGGCACAAGGCCTTGGAAAAATATTATTTGTAGTCTTGGCATGAGTCCTTGTCTATGTGGTTATGGTAGTCTGGCATTATGCATTCCAACATTATGAAAGTGGTTATTTGATTTTGCATGTGATTGTTCGATTAGTAGAATATCCATGTGAATAAGTAAATGGCATTATTTCATTTTATTTATGACATACCATGTTGAAAGTTCAAGTTTGAAAGGCTTTTGTTTTAGTTATACATCACCTTAAATGTTTATTCTTATTTATGAAAGTTTCTGCTATATTGTTATCCTTACTGGGCATTTGAGTTCACCCCTTTTCTATGTTTTATTTTTCCCAGGAAGTGAAGAAGTAAATTATGAATGAAAAGCAGGGATATTATGTGGGGATATGAGTGTGGATTATGGAGACAATATGTTTTTGTAGTAGTTTTTCATTTTATGATGTAATGTAAGACTTATGAATATATCTAGTGTTTCCAAGGCTACTAAACCAATCGGTCTTTCGAGATTTGATCTTTCTTGTGATCATGCCAATGTTATGTAATAATGCACCGACTCTGGGTAACTAGGGTCGGGGTGTTACAGTTGGTATCATAGGGAGTTTAGTACAAACCTTGGAAGCTAGATTTAGATAAACTCTGATTAGAGCACGTAGACCTAAGATGAACTTTGAGGATTAGTATAGAAGAACTTCCTAGAATTTTGGTATTGTAGAGATTTTGTGAGTTTTCTGAGCAATACATCCCTGTCTGGATACGAGCAGGTAGAGGCGGCTCTGGAACCGATGTACCTAGGGGTAAAACCCGAAAACACCGCTTTGATCTAGACTCGAACGGGAACTAGTGCACGACAACGGGCCTTGCTGCACTCTTGGTTACGACACTCCTGGGGGATATGCTTAGGATAACTCTCATTTTCTTTATAAATCATTATGAAGGGTTTATGAGTATATAATTCCTCAAAGAAAACATTTTTATGATTATGGATTATATCCATAAATAGTTCAATTTATGTTAAGTGTTTTATAAGTATGGGATTATGTATTTTGATTCATAAACTGATCTAGTTTATGAAATTGTTTAGAAATGGCACCTAGTGGAAGAAATGGAAACCGTATCAATGCATGCACTCCATGTAGGGATTTCCCTCCTGCTCAAGATAATTATAGTGGGGCTGGTGATGCAACTGGTTCCGATCAGCTAATCACCATACTGGGACAACTTACTCCGGTTATGAATAATAACCTTACCCGTATGGAGGCACTACCTCTATGGTGAAAAATGTGAGATTTATACTAATCACAAGAGTTTGAAGTATATTTTCTCACAAAAAGAACTCAACATGAGGCAAATGAGATGGCTTGAATTACTCAAGGATTATGATTGCACGATACACTACCACCCGGGGAAAGAAAACAAGGTGGCAGATGCTTTGAGTAGAAAAGACCATGGAGTTTTGAACAATATGAGAATTGAAAGGGATCCAATTTTCATGGATCTAGTGAAGATGGACATGGGAATAACCAGGGAAGGTAAAACATCAATGCTTTTTCAAATGGTTGCCAAACCATCTTTACTATAAAGGAGTAAGAGTTCTCAGACCGATGATGATGAAATTCAAAAGAAGATTAAAGCTGTGAATGATGGGAGATTGAGAGACTTTGTGTATGAAGATGGAATTTTGAAATTCAGGAAGAGACTTTGTGTTCCCGATATACCTGATCTAAAAAGGGAATTGTTGGATGATGATCATAGTTCCAATTTCTCTATACACCCTGGGAGCACCAAAATGTATAGAGATTTGAAGGAACATTTTTGGTGGGACAACATGAAGAGGGAGATTTCTGATTTTGTGTCAAGATGTATGGTTTGTCAACAAGTGAAAGCTGGAAGGCAACAGCTTGGAGGAGTCATGCAACCTATTCCCATACCGGAGTGGAAATGGGACAATATTACGATGGACTATGTCATGGGGCTACCAAAGACTCCTAGAAGGAACGATGCAATATGGGTTATTGTTGATCGTCTTACCAAGTCAGCACATTTTCTTTCTATAAGAGAAGATCTACCCTGGAACGTCTAGCAAGACTATATATTAATGAAGTCGTGAGACTTCATGGAGTACCCCTATCGATTGTTTCTGATCGTGATCCCCGTTTTACTTCAAGATTTTGGAAAAGTATTCAGAAATCCCTGGATACTGAACTTCATTTGAGCACTACTTACCACCCTCAGACAGACGGACAATCAGAACGGACTATTCAGACCTTAGAAGACATGTTGAGATCTTGCTCACTTGACTTTCAGGGTATGTGGGATCAATATTTACCACTGGTAGAATTTTCCTATAACAATAGCTTCCATTCAAGTATTCAGATGGCACCATATGAAGCGTTATACGGAAAGAGATGTCGTACACCAACCTGTTGGGATGACGTTGGTGAAAGAAAACTTGTAGGCCCAGAACTGGTGGAGGAAACGGTGGAAAAGGTGAAGGTAATCCAAAATCACATCAAAGTAGCTCAAAGTAGGCAGAAGAGCTATGCCGATAATCGAAGGAAGGATTTAGAATTTCAAGTCGGTGATCATGTTTTCCTGAAGGTATCTCCATGGAAGAGAGTCATACGTTTTGGTAAGAAAGGTAAATTGAGTCCCAGGTACATCGGACCTTTTGAAATTCTAGAACGAATTGGGGTTATGGCTTACCGATTGGCAATGCCGCCAAGTCTCTCCAAAGTTCATGATGTGTTCCACGTATCTCTGTTGAGGAAATACATGCCTGAACCAACGCATGTACTCACCTATGAGGAATTAGAACTGGAACCCGATCTTTCCTATTGTGAAGAGCCCGTCAGGATTCTTGATACGAGAGAACAAGTACTGAGAAACTGGACGACGCGTCTGGTAAAAGTTTTGTGGAGAAACCATAAGATGGAAGAGGCAACGTGGGAACCCGAGGAACTTATGATGAAGAACCACCCGAGTCTTTTCATGCGGTAGTATTCTAGAAATTTCGAGGACGAAATTATTTGAAGGAGGGGAGAATGTAACACCCCAAGCTTCTACGGTACGCTTCTCTTTGAATAATGTGATAGCGTGTGTTGTACGCAACACCGAGTTCTAACACACCATAACCAATCAAACTAGCCGTTATGAATAGTAATACCTACTTTTTGAAATTTTATATTTTAAAATGGACTTCATTTTTGGATTTGGAATATCGAATTTAGCCTAAGGTGAAATTTTGGTACTTTTTGGACAACTTTCATATTTTGATGAATAGTGAAAATTACTAAATTTTAATTAAAAACAACTTTTTTAATCAAAATAATTAATAGTGATAAATTATGAATTTGAGTGATTTTAAAGTATATTTAGAATATATTTTTACCATTTAATATAATGTTGGTCATTGGACATAATTTTACAATTAAACTGAACATAAACAAGTGTCAATCTTTTGATAGTTATTATCTCTTAAAAACACGCTTTTTGTTTTGGCAGCGGGAATTAATTTTAAATTAATTTCTGCCACTTCTGTGTTTTTAATTTAGAAAAATGGATTCCATATTTTTAATCAGGATTTCCAAATTGTGTAAATAGGTAACTTTTATTTTTAGACATTTTGAATAATTACTGTGGTAAATATTTTATTTACCATGCTTAAGGGTAAATCTGGTAAATAAGGGTTAAAAAATAATATTATAATAATACAAAATTACCCTAAAACGTGTCCTAGCCTTATTGGTTGATACATGTTCGACCATAGGCATCTTTGGGTCGATTTTAGGACCCCATCGTGCCACTTTTAGGTGATAGGGACACTTTATTTTAATTAAGTTAAAATGAATACAAAAATGACACAAGCATATATCTTTTAGAAAAATAATTTTTACATAGGGTTATATATGTTGGATTTTAGATTATAAATATTCATTAGAACGATAAAAATATTTCATACATAGTGATATTTTATTTATAATTTTTAGACATTACATAATTTAATTTATTTATGACACAATGATGATGAATTAATTACTATAATAGTGAAAAATTAAAATAATTGATATTATAAATACCCAAATAAATATAATATGAAACTTTTAATGAATTAAACTAATTTTATATAATAATATGATATATTATTATTGATTTAATTGACTTTTTTAGAAGTAATCAATCTGTTATGAGTTTCACAAAAATCAACTATTGAATAGTGTCAAAATTGACATAAAAGAGTTCTTAAAACCAATATTATATTATTAATTGATATTAAATTCCTAAAAATCTAAGGTTCGTCCAAGAGACTTATATAATGATAGTTTAATCATTAATGGACCACTTGGGGGTCTCTTGGATGTATAGAGTAAGTTTATTAACCATATTATATAAAAATACAAAGAGACATTGTAAAAGTGAAACTAATTAACTTAGAGTTAATACTTAAAGATAAGGTTAATATAAGTACCAAAACCTGTCTAAATTCTATTGGTTGAGTTGTTTTCGACCTATCCCCACCTTAAAATTTAAATAATCAACTTTGGATCCATTATAAACCGAATATGAATTTATTATAAATTAATATTTCTAGCTTTTCCAAAGGTGGCCCTCACCCCTCTTATAAAAGGGCACTCCTCCTTCTCATTTATTCACACCTTCAAAGCCTTTTGGTTCGGCCAAACTCTGCCCAAATACTCTCCCAACTTACCTCACTACAACCTAGGGGCCTTATTTTGATCAGAAAGCCAACCTAAAGAGCCCTTTTGATCAAATCAAAAGGAAGAAACTGAAGAAGAGATAATGATTTCACCACCCTTTTCCATGTTCCTTTCTTCTTCCAGTTCTTCTTCCTTTGTTGTTACCATTATAAAATAATAACTCCAGTATCATATATATACTGTGATGTTATTATAAATATGTTACAACCATATTCAGTATTCTATCCACCCTTTGAATAACATGTCACCATACGTGCGTACGTACGGCTTACCGTCTCCACGTCGTGGTGTAATTGTTATTCAATATAATATTATTTGGATGGGTATAATAATGATGTGTAACTCATGTAAATAATAAATATAACATGTTAATGATTCTGTATATATGATATAACATCCATTTATATATTATTTTAATATCAAAAGAATGATATTGTCGCTCGTGCGTACGTACGGACTACCGTCTCCACGAACGTGATGAGATTCATTATCCATCGTAACCATTAAAGTATAATTATCATTTGATGATTTAAAAATGATATTTAAGGACTTGATATCATTATGGATATGAATAATATACAACCTATTCTTTACAAACATGTCTTACGTAACAAAACATATAAAATAAAACAAGTAAGTTAACACCCGAAACAACGATAATACTAAGATATTATTATCAAATCAATATTAAAAGATCATATATGATATCATATTAATGTATATGATTCTTGTATAATTTAATAACAATTATTTCACCATTATACAGTAGGTTAACCTACCCCAGCCAAGGAAAAGTACAAGGTAAGGGTTATTTCACAATCTCTTCATTATCCGAGGTTGTTTATATGTAATAATCTATTGGGATATCTTTACCATCCACATCCATGTTTTCTTAAAAATGTATTTCAAAACATTTTTATTATTTACAAGAATATGGGTTAAATTCATTTATACCCTTGTTTTACTTTTTATAAGAGTAATCTTTCCGTCGTTTTCAAAATAAGGTCCTTTTAACCTTTTCGACAAAATTAAGGTAAGAATGTTTTTTTTAACTTATACGGCGGGTGTGGTTATTTTCTGCCATTATAAAATCTTCAAAGCTTTCCTTACAAGATTATAAGAATATTTTCAAAGAAAATGTTTTATTTTATATGTCTCTTAAATGATTTCAAAAATATAAAGAGATATTTCTCTAAAAAGTGTTTTCATTTCATCTATGTCAACACCCTTTGATGGATTTTACACTTATTTGAAGTTGATTTATTATGATACAAAACTTCTATATTGTATTGAAGGTTTTGTGATATGTTTGACTGTGGATGTGCTATTTTTATACCATTCATAGTTTATGGTGAAATTATTGACATTTCTTATACTAGTTTTAATACGAATGTTTATGTTATGTTTAAACCTTTTCATATGGGAATGAATTGGACTTAATATGTGACGGGTGGAGCCTGCTATAGCTCCTCGATGCATCGGTAGGTCTCATGAGACAAACTAGTGTCTTGTCACAAGGCCTTGGAAAAATATTATTTGTAGTCTTGGCACGAGGCCTTGGCTATGTGGTTATGATAGTCTGGCATTATGCATTCCAGCATTATGAAAGTGGTTATTTGATTTTGCATGTGATTATTCGATTAGTAGAATATCCATGTGAATAAGTAAATGGAATTATTTCATTTTATTTATGCCATACCATGTTGAAAGTTCAAGTTTTAAAGGCTTTTGTTTTAGTTATACATTACCTTAAATGTTTATTCTTATTTATGAAAGTTTCTACTATATTGTTATCCTTACTGGGCATTTGAGCTCACCCCTTTTCTATGTTTTATTTTTCCCAGGAAGTGAAGAAGTAAATTATGAATGACCTAGAGGGATATTATGTGGGGATATGAGTGTGGATTATGGAGACAATATGTTGTTGTAGTAGTTTTTCATTTAATGATGTAATGTAAGACTTATGAATATATCTAGTGTTTCCAAGGCTACTAAACCAATCGGTCTTTCGAGATTTGATCTTTCTTGTGATCATGGAAATGTTATGTAATAATGCACCGACTCTGGGTAACTAGGGTCGGGGCGTTACACCTAAGCTTTCGGATTTTATCGTCTCTATTTTTTAAGAAGTAGTTTTAAAATCTATGGATTTCCATTTTGGTTCATCCACTTCTTTTTTTTACTTTTAGCTCTTCTTAATACATTATCTTCCTTACAATAAGTTCTTTTACTAGAAGTGTACTAATGTTACATGATTCTCTTATTGATAGAGATGTTCCCCTCCATCTTTTTAGAAAGCACCTAAGAGGTCTCATGACTTGATCTTTTTCAATGATTTTCTTTCCCAGTGCATGCATAATGTTCTCTATTTCATTGAACCTAAGATACATGTCAAATATAGATTAATTAGGCTTCATATTAAACAAATCATATTTAATAGTGAAATTATTTAAGCACATTTCTTTAACATTATATGTTCCTTCATGAGTAATAGCTAGTGTATCCCAAATTTCAAAAGTAGTATCACAGGTATATATTATGTTATATTATTCTTCACCTAAAGTATAGTATAAATAATTCATATCTTTACAATTACAATCAGAATCATCTTTAGTATAATCACTCAAAGTAGCTCTAGTAGTTTAAGGTTTTTCATATTTATCATCAATTATAGTCCAAATATCAAAACCCATACTATCTAAATGAATTTTCATTTGAATTTTACATTAAGTGTAATTATATCCATTAGAATAAGGAGGCTAGTTATTGAAGTCCCTTATTGTCAATTATTATCTATAAAGAATTAAATTTATAATTAAAATATCTTTAATATCTTTAATTTGAAATGATATCATAGTAGAAGAATATTTTGAAAAGTTCATCTCATACCAAATGTTGATCAGAGTGAGTAACTCAAGAGGGGGGTAAATTGAGTTCCCAATTAAATTTTTTGTTTAAAAATAATTTAAAATTAAAATTCCTTAATTTAATAAAGCACCCCTTTAATCAAAACTATATAAGTATAAAATTTTATTTTTCAAATAGGTTCTCAAAGTGGGATAAATACTCAATTAAAACAATATTTTATGTCACTTTAACTTTTGAAACTAAATTAATTGATCAAACACTCTATATAAAACACAAGTTAAGATTAACTAATAGATTAAAATATTTGATATAGATTTTAAAATAGATATAGATTTAAACTTTTAAATACAAAAAAAACTAATAAAACACATAGCAGAATTAAAACAAGGGGTTTGGTATCAAGCCAATACATAATCCCTAAAACTTGGAAATCCCCTCCTTCCAAATAGTTTATTATAACAATAAATAGATCCACAACCTGGATCAGGTTTTACAATGAACAATGCACAAGGATATTAAGCCACAAATACTATTCCACAGTTATACGTGGGATAAAAAAGAAACTAAATGTCACACGCAAACTCTTACACAATTTTATTGGGAATAAAAATAAATAAAATTGAGAGTGTCAAGAACTCTACAGTCAAGCATAGAATACTATGTTTTACAAATAAATAGAGTAAAATAAAACACATCTCGAATGTAAAGTGTAAATAGAAAGAGAAAATTATTAGAGATTGGAAAAAGTGATGTTGCTCGATCTAAATAGCTTAATATGTTCATAGGTCCTCAAATTTGTGTTGGAAATGAGATTAAATAGGTTTCTTAAAATGTTCAGGCAACATAGTGTCATAAAGGTCTGAAAATCTCTCTATTTTCAGTCTTTTAATGTTCATATTTGATTCATTGTATTAAGGTTTGTAATATCTATGATTTTTCACTTGTGTATCATTGTTATTGTCTCTATATGAGCACACTCTAGGATCACCATGAGCATGAGGAAGTTTTTTAGAATTTATTCAAATGAAGTTTTGATTATCTATTGGAGTATGTATCCTTATACTAAGAACAAAATCAGGAAGGTATGAATTTATCTTCAATGAATCTATAGAGTAGTTTAAGAATAATAATTTTTAAATCCACATGACTCTTGACTTAATTAAATTATATAAACTAGCCATTGGAATATTAAATTTGAATAAGATTCTAGACTATAATAGCATCAGTCTGGTGATAGATCTATTAACGGTAGATATATTATGGTGGTATATCCTCACTGGACATAGATCTATTCTGGAACCCGAAGTTCAAAATATATCACCTAAAACTATTTGAGTTAATCATTTACAAGAATAGAATTTTATTTTGAGCACTGATAATTATATCATCATTTAATTAAACATTGAGTTATAAGTATATTCATGAATTTCTTAGAGGTTCGTGTATAAAGATTTCCATCTGTTGGTGGATAGACAACCAGACCCTTAAAGTGATCTTTCTCATTTTGGTTACAATTTATATGGGAAATTAGAGTGTAAATGCTCTATCTAGTGTGACTCTAGACAAGAATAGTGTGAATTTATACCAATTTTATAAGCCTAAAAATAGTTTTTCTTATTTTTTTGAGTCTATGGTTGGGAATATTAACCAACCATGGTAATAATTGTGTTTCCCATGAAGGGAAAAAACCATGTAAAAAACCTCAAGTTCATTATTATTTTATTTTATGCATACATTAGTTTTGATAATAATTTAAATTTTATTGCATAAAACATTAATCGGCTTCATAGGTTGATTTAAATTGGAATAAATTATAAAAAAACGGTCTTCATCAATTTTTCCCTTTCTCAATGGAGTAAATTGATCCTGAACACTTTAAGGTGTATGTAATACCACTCCTTGAACTTGACTCTTGTCGTGTTTCTTATGAAGCTGATTATTCAATAGTGTGATCATGGCTATGTTGAAAAATTCAATCCCCTTTGAAGTAATGGTTTGACCAAAGTGTGTGGAATAAAATAAAGGAAACCATGTGGGATGTTTGGGCACAGATATGACCCAGAGGACCATAAAGGATGCTCAAATTTGAGATAACACTGAAGAATTTTTAATACATTGGAGATAGAATGGTTGTTACATAGTACAAATAAGGTGTTCATAATAGGTTGTTCCCTTGAGATCCCAACCTATAAATTGTATGATGCTTTCAAGTGAGTGGACATGTTGTGTAAGGACGAGACATGTTAGTGTGGGTAAAGGGCCTCTCCCCCTAATTATTATGTGTGATATAGGTTATGTGATATATAATATTTTCATGGAGGGAGTATTCTCTTAATGATGATATGTATATATTTCTAGGATGGGGTGTTATTCCCCCTAATGATATGGATTACATTTCAAGGGTGGATCACCAATCACCCTAATGATATTATGAATTATGTTTATAAAGTGTAGTGTTATTCCCCCTAATGATATGAGTTATGTTTTCTATGTGGGTCACTCTACCACCAAATGATATATTCCTACTATTTATTAGGTGGGGTGTTATTTCCACCAGATGATATGGGATATGTTTCCTAGTTGGGGTGTTATTCCCCCAAATGATATATGTCTACTTTTTTGTGGATGGGGTGTTATTTAACCCATATGATATGATATATTTTTTTCCATATTATATGATATATGTATCCTAGGTGGGGAATTATTCGCCAAAATGATATATGCCTATGGTGGGGAACTATTACCCCAGATGATATGAGATATATTTTGTAGGTGGGGTGTTATTCCCCTAGATGATATATTCCTTATATTTCTTGGTTAGGGTACCATTCCACTTAGATGAGATACTATTTATGATTCTAGGGTAGGGTGTTTTTACCATTTATGGTTATGTAACTTTCTCAGAGACATATGACACTAGAAAATAAGGTATGGTCTAGGGTAGGATGTTGTTACCATTAATGGTTATGTAAATTTCTCAGAGACATACGACTCTAGAAAAGCAGGTACGGCCAATCCCAAGTGTAGCATTATAACTTAAAGATCAATGGGAATTTATTTATTTTTATTTTAGTAATTTATGTGTTTATTATGAGTATATCACATCATAAATACATAGTATTTACTATTTATAATGGGGATAAATTTGGTGGTGGGCTACTGATTTTTACTCACACCCTACTCGGGTGACCCTAGAACATTGGTACCTAATATGACCTCATGTTAGTAGGTTCAGGTAGGTAATAGGACCAGTGTTTCATAGTCAAGTTAGATAGCTTGGATGGTGTTTAATGATAAATCTTGGGGATGGTTTTAGAGTCTCCTTGTATTTTATTTCTTTTTTTGTATATGTGATCGTCATATTGGGAGGATAGTTGGGATCTATGACTGTATGATTTCATTTCATTTTATATATGATGGATATGTGTTTTTATCTCTATGTACTCTATTTTTTTATAAGGATATTATTTGGCTATTTTTGTAGGTTAATTCACTCTAATATAAAGGTATAGTATCCCCATGATAACACCTTAGACTATCACTACTAGTCAAAAACTCTGGAATATGATGAGGCATGCCTGAGTTCATATAGTGACATGGTCTGGTTATAATAGAGTGAGTCGGACTAAGGATGTTACAAAATTGTTAAAAATGAAATAACATGGCCATACCTTCTATTAGTATAGCCTTTGATTTTGATTTTTTACCACCTCATCCTTTTAATTGAAAAAATTATCTATATATTACATATATAAAAATATCACAGTAAAATAAATCGCAATAATGAATTAACATAATTAACTTATAAATGGAGTCATTAAATGCAATGAACCTAGATTAACCTAAAGGATCAAAAACCAGTAGACATTATGTTAATGTATGATCTCAATGAAAGTAGTTGAATGAGTCACACTAATAGTTGATTGAGACAATATTAATATGTTTTAAACACATTATAAGAATACAAATGGATTCTTTCATTTATAGGGTATGCTTAATGAAAAATTTACTTATTTAAAGAGGTAAAGGTATACCTAAAAGGTCATTTTAGTTCGAAATTCATGTCATGTGATTAAAATGGAGAAAATAAACTCTTATTATCTTGATATAATATGAAAATGGTCTATGGTTCATTTTTTTGAAGAGAAGCTGAGATGCATCCTGAGGGCGATATGAAACTCTCTGGGTCGACGGATCGTCAAGGAGGTTCAGTCAGCCCTGCAAGGGTGTGTGATGGGTCAAGGGAGTTTGAACCTGAACGGACTCCCCGAGTTTGTGCACCAGTGAAGAAATCCTTGAAGAATCATGTGAACCCGACAGTGGCAAATTTGTCTAATAGGCTGAGACAAGATTTGGCCAGGCCATCCTCTAGAAATAATTCACTACTCAAGGTCAATGGGAGGTAGGAAGAGATGGTTCACCTAAATGAAACTCATGCGGGGCTACGAGTGTCTGGGAGTTCTCATGTTCCGGAGCAGCTGGGGGTTCATGTGGAGGAGGGTACAACAGGAATGGAGGGTCCCGGGCAGGATAACCGGAGTAAGGGAAGGCAGGGGATGGATATAGAGGTGGTCCCTTCAAATAGTGCGGTAATATTAGGGATTAAGAAAGTAGATCAGTTGGGAGTTTATGTAGAGGAGGTTACAATGGGAGTGGATGGTCCTGGGCAGGATGACCTGAGGAAGGAAAGGCATAGGCTGGATATGGAAGTGTTCCCTCCAAATAGTGCGGTAATTTCAAGGATTGAGTAAGCTGGTGATGCTTCCTATGAGGAAGTGGTCAGGAGGATACAATACTCTATTCAGGTGGGAAACCAATTTGATGGCCTATCTATGGAAGGGCTGAGCAATGATTATAAGGAAGCAGAATTGATAAATGGGGAACTTGTGGAGCATTCCATAGTTGACAGTAAGAGTATATCTGCTGGAGAATTAAGTCTGAGAAATAGCAGGAGTACCAGAAGGAGGAAGGTTAGGAAGGACTACTCCTCTTTGACACCTCTTTTGAAGACTCGGTCTGCAAAAAAGAAAGTGGATGAGAGGGTGGCATGTGAGGCATTATGTCAACCGAAACATCCTTATCATCCCAGATCCTGGGGTTTAATTCTGAATTCATGAGATGAGGTTAAAGAGCAGGTGTTGTATCTCAATGCATCTAAAGATGAAATATCCAAGATGATGGGCCGAAATATTTAAGTGAACCTTAATGAGGAACAATACTCTTGGGTTGACAAACAGGGCTCAATTTTGGTTTGGGGGTTCAATCAGGGGTTGTTAAATATCGAGGAATATGTACAGGTTTGGGATAAGCTATCTGCTACTTTAGAAGTTCTGGTAAGTGAAGAGCCTCACACTCAGGTAACAGATATTTCATGGAAGTTATTTAGGGACATTGACTCTGGAAGGTTTAAATTTTATTTCAATGATTCTATTCTAACATTTTCTGACTAATGATTAGTCTATCTCTTTGATAAATTGTTTGATTATGAGGACTTATTTTCATTCAGTGGGTCACAAGGTGAATTGGGGTTTTGTTTCCAACATTTATCTATTCTGCTTCGAATGGGGTTCAAAGCATAAGGTCACCACCTTAGCATGGCACTTGGATTCTGAGAGGGTATGGCCTGGCCATCGGTACTGTGCCCGCGCATCTTTGCACGAGGCTGTCTGAGTGCTCATTCCCTGGTGGTGGACCTTATCATGATGCAATTGCTGGGGTGAGGCAAAATTTTTATTTTCTTGGGAATTCTCTGTAATTTTATTTGGTTTTTATTCTAGACATTATGGTTTCTCACTTTCTTTGAAAAGTGATTTGCTAATCCAATAAAAAATAATTTTCAGTCAGTCAGTAATTTTAGTTCAAAGCACATGTCACATACTAAAATAAGATAAAACATTCTTGTATTATTTTTATAATTTAGGAAAAATATCTACAATTCATTTTTAACATGAAGGAATTAATTTCATGTTAATTTGAACATAGTGTGGATGGTATGATAGAAAGTTCATGTTTTCAGTTTTAAAGTGATATTTTAGTTCAAAAAGGAAATAACATACATAAAAATGATAAAATTATTTTATATTGTCTTAAAAGTTTAGTAAAATGATCCATGATTCATTTTTTACATATAATAATTAACCACACATCAATTTGACACATGGTGTGATGTTTATGACTAAATGTGAGTGTTTTCATTCAAAAGTGACATTTTAGTTAAAAACACATGTTACATACTCAAAATTTAGAAAACATTCTTGTATTGTATTTATTATTGAATAAAAATATATATTATTCATGTGTAATTTTTATTAGTTAACCTCACATTAATTTGACACACAGTGTGGCTGATTTAAAAGTATATGTTTTCAGTTTAAAAGAAAATCTTTAGTTAAAAACATGCATCACATAATCAAAACTTAGAAATTAACTCTGATTATATTAAAACTTTTGGAAAATTATTTTTGATTCGTTTTTTATATGTAATAATTGAATGCACATTAATCCAACATATGTTATGGCTGGTATGACTGGAAGTTAATGTTTTCATTAAAAAGTGACATTTTAGTTCAAAAAATATATTACATAATCAAAACATATAAAACATTCTTTATTTTTCTTGATACTTTTGAAAAATATTGATAATTCATTTTTTATGATTAAGAATTAATCTCATTTCAATCCAATACATGGTGTGGTCATTATGACTGAAATAGCAAGTTTTTAGTTTAAAAGTTCAATTTTAGTTCAGAAAATATGTCACATACTCAAAACTAAGAAAACAAAATTATATTATTTTGATACTTTATTAAAATAATATGTGATTTATTTTTTTGTATAGGAATTAACCTCACAATAATCTGACATATAGTGTGGTTGGTATGTATGAAAGTTCATGTTTTTAGTTAAAAAGTGACTTCTTAGTTAAAAAAACCCTCTACCCAAAATCAAGAAAACACACTCATATTTCCATGATACCTTAATAAAATGATATGTGATTTGTTTTTGATGTGTAGGAATTAACTACACATCAATCTGACACATTGTGTGGTTGTTATGGAATAAAGTTCATGTTTTCATTTAAAATAAAAATTTTAGTTTAAAATTCAGGTCATATACTCAAAACTAATAAAATTGAATCATATTATATTTATAATTTAGGTATATGATCCATGATTCATTTGTGATGTATATGAATTAACCACATGTCAATTCATCACACAGTGAGGTTAGTATGACTGAAAACATGTGTTTTCAGTTTAAAAGAGACAATTTAGTTCAAAAGGCATGTCACATACTCAAAAATGAGAAGAAAAAAAACATATTTTATTGATACATTAAGAGAATGATTCGTGAATCATTTATTATATATAGTAATTAATTTCATTTCAATCTAACACACAAATCGATTATTATGACTAAAAGTGCATGTTTTCACTTCGAAGAGATGATTTAGTTCCAAATTCAATTCACATACACAAAACCAATAAAACATTCTCAATTTGTCTCTATACTTTATGAAAATTATTGATAATTCATTTTTTATGTGTAAGAATTAACCTCATGTTAATATGACACACCGTGTGGCCAGTATGATTAAAAGTGTGTTACATAATCAAAATATAGTAACACATTATGAGTGTCATATAAATTTTAATATGTTTTATTTATGTATTATATTATTCTTTTTATTTTTATAATATTTGTTATCATTCATGTTTCTTTATTTGTTTTTTTATGCATTATCGTATCATATTTATTTTTTATTTATTTATTTATTGCATTACTATAATAATCATTGTTTTTTAATATAGGTACAAGATTATTTTATTTAAATTGGGGGTTGTGTGTTTAAAAACTAATAAAATGGCTAGTCTCTAGTGGAAGGTGGTCCCAAGTACATCAAAATACAGGACCGTCCAATTACCTATGAGTTAAATTGTTTTTGATTTTATTGGAAATTGTAAATGTTTAGAATAAATTATACATATCAATATAATTATGTTGTATTGAAATTTATATAATGTAAATTTATTTGTAATTTTAATTTATTATAATGGAAATTTAATTTAAATTTATTTTAAATTTATTTTAAATTTATTTTTTCCCTACTATAGTGTATTGTTCATGTAGAAGTGAATTGTTATAGCTGATAAAAGTCACTTTTATCAGCGATAGATAAAGTATCAATAAAAGAACCTTTTATCAATGATAAAACTAACACACATAAAAGTGGGTTTTGTTAGTATTTTTTAGCACTGATAATGTGGCAAACCATTATCATCACTAATATCGTCATTTATTTTTTAGTACTGAAAAATCCAATTTCTAGCATTGATAAATGTGAGTTTTGTAGTTGTGTATGAAAATCATTGCCACATATGACACATCAGAAAAATAAATGACCAAAATAGGGAAGACCAATATAATTTCAACACCATCATATCAATAATAATGTAAACCTAGGGAATAATATTATACTCCACCCCAAAAGTATAAGGAGATTAACTTAAGTAAAGTAGAAATACCATTGAAAGATCTAAAATTAGGATTCTTTACCATAAAACATAGTTTTATAGGTATTTTAACCCTTTTCTAGATAATAAAAAATGGGGTACGATGTCCCCCCATGAGTTAAATTTCATATATATCATTGTAAAATATGATTTGATAGGTTTTGGAGCTCAAATAGACGCCCGAATCAAAAATTATGGTCATATAAATTTTAGGTCTAATTTTTAAATTCTCATAGAACATTAATACATTTAATTTTTATTATTTTTTACAAAAAAAAATTATCCAATATGATTATATTTCTTCACATACACTTCAATTTGATTGGTCATGGAGCAAAAATGGATATTTGGATCAAAATTTTTTATCATTTGAAGCTAAATTATAATTTTCAACCTCTCTTAAAACATTAGATAAGTAGCTAGGTTTCAACCATGGTCGTAAAATGTGTGTGTGCATGTATTTATATGTGTTTGTATGTGTGTGTTTTTATATGCAAATATATACAAATATAAATAATTGTAAAATAATTTGTAATTAATAATTAAAAATAATTTAGTTTTGAAATAACTAATATATATTAATTATTAATCATTAATTAATATTTTAAATAATAAAAAATAAAATATTATAAATAATAATTATTAAATATTAAATAATTAATTATCAACATGTAATTACAATTTTAATTAATTATTGATTATCATTAATTTTTTGTGGTTTTTTTAAATATTTCCACTGAAATTTTATAAATAATGAAAAAATTATATTTAGAAATGACTTAACAAAAACTAAAACGAAAATAATTTTTAATAAACAATTGTGAATTAGAAACGATTAGACTTATTCATGGGTTAGGTCTATCAGGTTCAAACCTAAAAAACAACTCATTTATTAATTTGTCCAAGCTAGACAGACCCTTACCCAACTTGTTTATTAGTCAGGCCTTGAGAAAACCCTCTTTTAATGATTAATCCTCAAAAAAATTATTTATGCCATATATATTGTTAAATTAAATAATTTATATATATAATATTCATTAAAAAAATATAATCATTAATACATTTTATATATTATAATAAATATAAATTTTTTATATAATAAATAAATTTTATTATTAACAATACTTATATAAACATTATTATTAAAATTATTTATATATAATAATCTTTAATAAACACAAAAAATTATACATTTTAAACAATATAATTATAATAAATCCTAATTTTTACAGATAGGTCGCTTATTGGGCCCCTAATTAAAGTTTGATCATAGCCCTTTTATTAATCAAGATGTTAAATTTAGGACCTTTTAATAATCAAATATTAAAAATTATTCCCCAATAAGACTTTTTATTATATTGGGCTTATCAGGTCAATTGGGTCCCCTGACCCATGTACAAGTCTAGCAATGGTTTTCCAAAACTACCACTAAAAAGAGAAAATGGAACATTTAGCAATGGTTTAAAAAATAATTTCCAAATGGTTTTTTCTTATAGGGAGATGTTTTATGTGTAGTATGCATTAACATTGGGGAGTATGATGTTATTTATGGTTTGTATTATACCATAATTTCACATGTTGTGAGAGCGTTCAGTTTTTACATGGAGAATCCATGAGGCAAGCATTCAAACATATTGAAGGGGATCCTAAGATATATCAAAGTGACCTTAGATGTTGCATTATGTTTTGGAGATTCAACATTCTCTATCAGTGGCTATTTTGGTTCAGATTTTATAAGAGATTCTAAACATAATAAATCCACTATTATTCATGTGTTGACTCTTACAGGAGGATATGTCAATTGTATTTCAAAACTACACTCATTCATATTCTTATCCATGACTAAGGAATAGTATATGGCTTCTGCAAAGGTTTTTAAATAGGCTATTATCGATGAGATGGTTATTGGGGGATCTCAGGCATTGGAAGAAGTAGATTCCATTTTTTTTGATAGCCATAGAATCTTACATGTTATAAGGAATCCATATTTTCATTCTAGGTTAAAGCACATTGGAGTACATTATCACTTTATTCAAAATCTGGTGTAAAATGGCGAAGTGAAAAAATGGATTTAGCCTTCAAATGTTGTATTTGGTATCAATTTAAATTAATGAATTCAATGTGTGTAGAAAAGTTGGATGATTTATTTTAGTATCCACCTAATACATGAAGTAGATATTGTCCATGCATGATGGGTAATGAAGAATGGAGTTGGCTTCTATTGCACATGCACTTGAATAAGGGTTCTTATTTTGGAAAAATAAATTGAAAGTATTGGTTGCCTTATAAAACCTATATTGATAGGTTTTAAGGTAATCCCCTAATATCATATGATTATATTTACCAAAGATTTTAAGTACATCATATTACTTTGCACATTGATGCCTTTATAATCCTCATTGTAAGACTTTGAAAATGACCAATTCAAGCCTTTGAGAACTCAACATAAGACCTTTCTAGAATATAACTCTTTAAGAACCCAACATAAGGATTTTCTGAGCATAATTCATTGAACCCCAATGTAATTATTTTGAGATAAAGCTTAAATATTCATCATATGACATTAAGAATATAAATCTTTGGAATTTCCTAGTGTGTAACTTTTATATTTAATTAATAATTTCATAATGTTTCTAGATGAAAAGGAAGTTTTCAAAATTTAAGAATCTAAAGGAGGAATTAATTATGATAATTCTAAAGTAGTGTCTTAATGAATTTAATATCATAAACATTTAAATTGGTTTGAGATTAAAGAAATAAATATCTAAGGAGGTAATCTTCAATGATTATTCAAATAAGAACAAAAATAGATGAGTTTTAGAATATTTTTAATGTAAATAAATGATAAATTTTCATATTGATGTGGAATATTATCATTTTATGCTATAGTTTTTTTTTTATTTAAAATATCATTAGGGTTTATTATTTAATCATTGAATGAGATGTATTGTATTATGAGGATTCTTTGGTGAATATAACAGGTGTTATGTAATTAATAAGATAAATTTTGAATAAAATCCACACCATATAAGAGGATATTATACCAATAGAAGTTTTTAAATGAACAAAATCACATCATAGTGAATTTACTATTTTCATTTCACTAATAATTTTAATTAAAATATTAAATTATGATAATATACCATTCATACTACACCATATATAAATTCATGGTATCTTACATATTGAAAAATATGACCTCAAGCTATTTCAGTAAGAAATATAAGATGAGGAGAAGATTATGAGGATGAGGTGATTAAGGATTATAATAAGTATCTAGACAAATTCATTCATCTAAGAGCAATGATGAAATAAATGAGAATAAAAATTATGGTTACTCCTATAATTATATTAGCAACAACTATTATGAAGTAAAATATTGAATATTATGATTGTGGGAACACCCATGTATGAAAAATTGAGGAGAAATTAGAAGAGGATCATGGGAACTAGAAAAATTTATGGGATATTATATATTTATAATTTATAAAAATATATCCTTGGTGGCCTATAAATAAAATTAAAATGAAAGAGAGAGATAGTGTGTGTGTGTGTGTGTGTGTGTGTGTGTGATTTATTTGAGAGTTGGTGTGTTGTGTGATGTCTTAATGATTACTATCTAAGAAGAAGAACTAGGATGATCAGATATTGAACTGAAGTAAAGATATATTGGGTATTAAATCTGGACAAAAAAAAATATGTTAGCCACCATAATGAGATTATTTAAATAAGTTGATGATGTGAGAATTTGTGAAAAGAATATAAGGAAAGGTTAACTTATTGTGTAAGTTTATTATCAGTTTATATTAATCCTTTTAGTTATTGAGAAGTTATAAAGTCAATGGGTTAGTTTCTATCAATGATATATAAAGCTAATCTAAAACAAAGATCAAGTTTGTTGAGTGTTTTTGAAAAATAGATAGTAGTTATAGACTCTATGTCTGAAATTGTATATCTATGTTATTGATGCCAAAGAATCCTATAAAAATATAATGATCAACTTCCAAATAGTATCTAAAAGAAACACTTTTAGATATATGGTGTAAAGCTATAAAACAACTGGGAATAAAGTTATACAAGGATATCATAGTGATACTTTGCTACTATAGTGAGAAACTATTTATGTAAGTCATATAAGAAATAGAAAATTGAATATATGGTGTGAATTTTTATAGGTTTTAAAAACAACACCCATTGTAGTCAACCTTTGATTGTAGTGGAGAATCTGTGTTTGGTTCGAACAACCAATCATGGAAAGCAATATGCCATTGAGATAAAGCTTGGAAATACCAGGCGCACTCTTTATTTTATTTATTCACATTGTATGTATTTAATTATTTCTATGATAAACACAAAATAGATCTATATTCACTTACCACTATTAGAGGTTAAATTCCAAAGGGGGATAAATTTCCCAAGAGCTTTTGGAATTTTACAAAAAAAATAAACAAAACTTAATTCACCACCTATGGTCCACACCAATATTATTGGGAATTTAAATTGGTATTAGAGAAATGGTTATTCTCTTATTGGATTCATATTTTAAGACCCAATGAATTTCATTTGATTTTATGAAGTGTATATTTGACATGTTTGAAGAGACTCATATAGAAAATTTTGATTCTATTCTTATTTTTACACATGAGTAAGTATCATTCAATACTATGGAAAATAAAATAAATAAATAGGACAAGAAATGTATAAGAACTTGAAGAAGGAAAAAAGTGACATCTACTGACTATAGGTAGTCATAGTGAAGTTAGTAGTTTAAGTTGTGATGAAACAAAGTGTATCAATGTTTTTGATTATCTATACTGATAAGTTAGGGACTACATGAAAAATTTTCATGATTATTCTAGTACTCATATATTTGAACTTATTTAGGATATGGATTATGAGAAGTAATAGTTTATTGATGATTCGAATACAATTCAAGAGGCATTTTTAGGACAATTGCAAAAATGCAACTGTCATCTGGGAGATAATATCTAAGGAGTAGTCTTTACATATTGTTAGTGATAAATGTTTTAATCAAACATTAAATATTATCTTAATGAGAAATAAAAATTTATTAAATTTTTTTAAAATTAATTCCATTCACTTATAGATTCACATAAATATGAAAAGTTTTCAAGAGTTCTCAGTTACATATAAAATCTCTAAGTGTGAAAGAACTGGAGAGTATCTTGTAAGAAATAATCAAGTTGGATGAATATGAGAATAAAAAGATGAATAATAAATTTTAATAGAGACTAGAATCAGTTGTGGGTGGGAGTAATATTCTAAGATAAAGTCCCTTCGAGTGTAAGAGAAATAAATAAATCTAGAATCAACTTGGGAGGTATCATCCCAAATAGCTGAAAAGAAATGTTTTTCTGCAAAAACATATGATAGATAACTATTTTTGAAGAAGAATAAGATTATTGGAAATGATGGCTCAATACCCTTTATAGATTCATCTACTATTTTATCAGAGGAAAGAAACAGAAAACCTAAAACATTTTTCAAGTGATAAATCAGTTTTCATTGCATATACATGATACAAATAAAAAACTATACAAAATAGGTGATTAAAAATGGTGATAGACTCAGAACAATATCAAGGGTACAAAAGATAAGATATACAATTAGATACCCCACCCCCTAAAAAATAAATCTATAAAAGTGATGAAATGAACCAAAAATAACATACACAAAAATCTATATAGACATTCTCTAAAAGAAAAAAGAATATTGTTTGTGCACTACTACTAGTGTTGTTCGATGCTTGGGAATATGGTCTTTGATTATTTGCACAACATGTAAACATATAAAAGTTAAATGAGTACAATATATAGGAGGATAAAATATAAAAATTTAAAGAAAAACAATCCTACCTTTTGAGGAAAAAAATTTATGAAATCCATAGATAATGAACACATAAGAAGACAAAGAATATAGCTGAGAAGTTTCCCTAGATAGGTGACTCAAATATAAAAGGAATGGTGTGTATTGAGTGTAATATGATTGGAAACACTATAAAAATTGCATAAATACACTACCATAATATATATATCTATTTAAGAATAATAGGAAAACATCATTGTCCCTGGTGTCAAATATTATACTAAGAATAAGTCTACACATAAAAGAAAGAAAGAGTATGTACCTAAATAATTCTTGATCATGTGGATATATCGGCAAGAAAATAATAAGAATATAGAATATGATGGAAAATGGTAAGCATCCACGATTACCCAAGAAAATAAGTCCAATATATCTAAAAAATAAATTCAAAATGAATATAAATATATGTTCTCCAATGAAGTGAAAATTTTAAAACCAAAGGAGTATGCATGCCTGAAGAAGTAAATAAATTTCATATCTTAAAAAAAGTTATGCATAGTTTAGGTAGAGGTCTCACCCCTAGTGCTACACCTGAATATCAGTGGAAAATCCACCTTATTCTCAAAAATTTGTGATTTTAATTTCAAGATGGAATTGAAGGTAAATATAGAATAAATCCATCCATAATGGTGGAATGAAATTCCAAATGTTATTCATTATCAATTGGTATTAATTCTAAATCAGTACCATAACTTCATATAAATTATTTCTTAAAAAATAAAACTATGGTGATTAATTATCGATTCATTCCTTTAGTGGGGGCTACTTAAAATGAGAAGGCTTCTATATATTTGATTTTTCTCAAAAGAAATGGAATCTGGACTACCCCACCCAATACTAAAAATTGTGATATGATACTCATTCTCCTATATATTTATGATTTTTTATTAATAAAAACATTAATGGGGAGTGATTGTATACAAAAATGGAGAAGTAAAAAAACTTTCACTTTAATTTTTTTGATGGATTTTGTGAATTTGAGTGTTGATTCTTGAATATCATTCAAAATATTATTTTACAACCACTATGTAATGAAAATTAGAGTTTGCATCACATTGAGTTGTGTATATTTACATCCTTGATGCTTTTTTAAATTCACTTTTTTTTCTACATTGGGTTATCCCATATAGTCTTATAGTTTACTTACCTAAATGTTGTACCCTTTTTGAAATAGTTTTTTTTATAATCACAAATCATGCCAATCTACAAATCCTATTAATTTACGTATTCTGTTTTAAGTAATATTTATAACTGAATAAATTATGTCACACTATATAATACATTTCAATAATTCAAAATATTATTATGGATATTTGTGTTTCAATATATTTAAAAGTGTATATTTACAAACAATTATAAATTTTACTTAATCTGGTATTGTTCTGTATAATACAGACACTTCATAAGTCTTTTAGAGTCCCAAACACCAATAGTTCAAAGGAGTCACTGATGGCTCACCAATGAAGACTCACCGATCAAAGAACTCACCAATCGAGGAAGTTACTGATCAAAGAAGAAAATGATGCAGTGCTCACTGATAGAACAAACTACACACCAATTAATGACTTGTCAGTGGGCTACTTACCGATGGACGAGTCACCTATGGGTGATACAATGATAGTTTAAAATGAGTCACCAATTAAGACTCACTGATGCCCGGACAGACCGATAGTAGAAATAACTCACTGATTCCCAGAGTCACCAATACCAATAAAGAGGACTCATCGATACAAAGAGTTACTAATGCTGACAGACCGATGATGACAGATCTATGCCAAGGACTCACCAATACTTATGACTCATCGATATTCATAAAAACTATTTTTAATTTATTAATTCAAATTTATATCAAACGGACATATTTAGAAAAATTAATGCTTCTGACATTATTTAATGTTTTCTATAGAAAATTAAGTAGACAGTATGAGGTACATGAATGTGGGGAGATCTCCATGTCTCCTGGACTTCAAAGTATAAAATAATTACAAGCTAGATCATTCATGTATAATAAAAAGTATCGAGGAAAGAAGAACTGAAATCTTATGCAACTCTCAAGATTACTTCCAAACCCCAATAACTCTAAGGAGTAACATACGGAGAGATCATCAAGACAAGATAAACCTGCTGAGCTACACTGAAAATCTTTCAAAAAAAGGAGATGAACATTTCACACTCCTAGAAGTGAGAACACAGAGACTACGATACTCTGTTTTGGAGTCAACTTCCAGAGGAGGAATCAAATTCCATTTCCACTACATCAATCGAGTCTAGATCTTCACTTAACAACACACGGATATTTCTAAACCTTATTTTAAACCTCTAGATTTGTTGTATTATTTTGTTAACATTTTTGAGCAGTGTGTGCATATGTTTGGTACACACACACTAACTCCTCTACATAAGTATAGGATACTTGATATCATCAAACTCACTCTCTATTTATCCTTTTTTATCCCACATAGAATAGTGGAAGAGTTCAAGTGTGACCTATTTTTTTCATGAATAATTGTGGTAGAGGTCAAGTGTGTCATGTACAGCCTTGTGTGCTATTGTGAACCTCGATATAAGGTGTGGATAAAGCTATTTATTAAATTTAACTGCTTAGTGGTAGGTTATCACCAAATGTAGAGGACTAAGTCTCAACATGAGACTGAACCTCTTTTTTATATCTATTGTCCATTTACCTTTTAGTTTTACTCTATTTTTATTACTTTATACACAAAACTAAATTGAACTTTCATAGTTAGTTTTGAAATTTTTTATGATTGTTTTGAATTAGTAGATTAGTTTCAAAGGTTATATTAATCTTTAGATTAGTATAGCTGAGAACTAATCAATCTTTTGAGAAATTAATTGAACATTAAAGAATCTTATAAATTCACTAAAAATGACTTGTATTATATTTTTAATTTGGGAAAATTCTCAAAGAACCAATTTTAACAAAAAAAATTATAGATACTCAATTCATCCCCATCTTGAGTAATCTACTCCAACCAGCATTTGGTATTAGAGTATTTTTTATTTCTTAGTTTTCAAAACTTTTTTAAACCTTTTCAACTATGATTGTAGTTGTATTTCAAAGATATTATTTTTTCTATTATTTCTAAATTTGTATCTCTTTGGAATATTTTCACAATTTACACTATGGATAATAGACTATAAGGATATACTACTAATAAACAAAATTTTTTAATGGAACAAACTATGCTCATTGGAAGCTTAAAATGAAAATACATCTAGAAATCATGGGATTTGAAATCTGTACTACTATTGAAAGAAAATATGTAATCCATAAAACTGCTAGAAATACTTGTGATGAACCTACCAAGACTGCCTATAATAATAACTATAAAGAAATTAATGGTCTATACTATGCACTAGGAGATGAAGAGTTTAATCACATTTTTTCTTGTAAAAATTCCTATGAGATTTGGGACACTTTGTTTGTTTACCATAAGGGAACATCTAATGTGAAAGAGATGAGATTAAATACTTATACTATTAAATATTATAATTTTAGAATGAAACTTGATGAATCTATTTCTAATATGTATTTCTGGTTCAATGAAATTGTGAATACCATGATTTATTTAGGAAGAGTTTTCATAGTAAAGGAACAGATCATGAGGATTCTGCGATGCTTACCAGAGAGATGGTGAGGGACATCATTGTCCATTATAGAATCATGTGACATTGATAAGATGCCAGTAAAGGAATTTATTGGAAAATTAATGATTTATGAAGAGGAACTCAAATTAAATCAATAAGAGGAAGAACCAAAAAGAAAATTTGTAGCCTTCAAGACTACCACTTTCAAGAGTAAAGACAAAGAGAAATTTCAAGTTGTTGTTGAGAGCACAAGTAGTGAAGAATCAGCTTCAGATGGTAATGAGAAAATGTCTCAGCTAGCCAGTAGATTTAAAAAAAATATATAGGAAGAAAAATTTCTTCAAGAGACCAAAATATAAAGGAAAATATGACAATAAAGACAACTGTAAAAAGTATTGCAAGAGAAATTTCAAATCAGAAGATATTGTTTACTATGAATTCAAGAGGAGAGTATATTTCAAAGCTAACTTTCCAGAGATAAAATACCAAAAGAAGTATGATAATAAGGAAAAGAAATATAAGAAAGTTATGAAGGGCATCTGGAGTGCATATGAGGATATCTCTAGTGAATCTTCTTATTCTCATGATGAGAAATATGACATGGAAAATATGTGTTTTATGACAAACACATCTGAGGTAACCTTATACTCTCCTACATACAATTCTTATTATTCTAAAAATGAAAGTGAGTCAGAAAATATGACAATTTATAAATTGTTTGAGTATTTTAATATAATATAAGAGACATGAAATGAACAAAAAGATAAATATAAATTTTTAAATAAACAACATGCTCTTACTATAACCTTTAAATATAAACTTACTACTAAAAAGGAAAAGAATGTTCAACTGCTCAAGGAAAACAATGAATTAAAAATGTCTAATGAGAAATTGAAGAAAGATTTAGAAACGTTTACCAATAGGAAAAACACACTTACTCAAATACTTGGTAAAAATATATCTCCTAAGTACACTTATAGAATAGGATACCATCCAGGACAAAGAAATTTATCAAAAACACATTTTATACCAAAATATAGATAATTTTCTTCTTTATTCAAAAATTAGAATTTTACTGCCAGTTCTAATTCTATAAAATCTTTTACTGTATAGAGTTTTTCTATAACAAACCAAGTTTATTTATCAAATACTTTAAAATCTAAATATAGGAAGCCCATAAGACAATTGTGGGTTCCTAAAGCTTTTATTACTAATGTTTCTGGACCCAAACAAATATGGGTACCAAAATCATTTCTTGGATAAACTATTTTTTAGGTAAATTTCCTAAATAGTTCCTATATAAATATTTGGTACTTCGACAATGGTTGTTCAAGACACATGACAGGAGACTAATCAAGATTCAAGAGTCTCATCAATATTGATATAGGACATTTCATTTCATGTTAGGACACTTCATGTTTGGACATGTCATGTTTGATAGAGTCTCATCAGCTTAGGGTGACAATGGTAACCCTAACTCTATTTCAGTTTCAATAGTACTCTATATTGATGAATTAAAATATAACTTTCTTATCATATCCCAACTATGTGATGATGGATTTAATGTTAAATTAAAAAATGATTCATGCCATGTTTTTTATGCCAAAAATAACCTAGTATTTACTGCACTTAGAAATGAAAATGTATATGTTGTAAACTTAGACACACTAGAATCACAAAATTTTTCTTGTCTAAGTGACTTTCAAAAAGATTCTTGGATATGATATATAATACTAGGACATTGTAATGTTCACTTTCTTAAAAATTGACTAGAAAAGGTTTAGTTAAAGACCTTCCCAAACTAGAGTTTCCTGACAATAAAGTGTGTAGTATTTTTCAAAAATGAAAGAAACATAAAATCTCTTTCAAACCAAAGAAATAAGTAACAACTTCTCAACCTATAGAGTTGTCTCACATGTACTTGTTTGATCCATCTAGAGTTTCAAGTCTCAGTGGGAAGAACTATGTTTATGTTCTTGTAGATGATTTTTTTAGGTATACTTGGACCTTTTTCTTATCTCACAAAAGTGGAGTTCGCTCTCATTTTACCAAGTATAATAGGAATGTAGAAAATATTAGTGGGCTTAAAATTAAATCTCTAATAAGTGAACATGGATATGAGTTTGAAAATCAGGACTTTGAATCTTTTTTCTCAAAAAATGGCTATAGGAAAAACTTATCTTCCCCTAGGACACCTCAACAGAATGGTGTAGTGGAGAGAAGGAATAGAACCTTACAAGAGATAGCCCGAACTATGCTCAATGAATATGACCTACTGATTTAATTTTTGGATGAAGTTGTTAATACATCTTGTTACATAATAAATAGAGTCTTAATCATACATATCCTTAAGAAAACTCTTTATGGGTTGTGGAATAACAGGAAACCCAAGGTAAATTATTTTAAGGTGTTTGGATGTAAATTTTATATTCTTAAAACTAAATATAATCTTAATAAATTTTCCTCAAAAAGTGATGAAGGAATATTCCTTTTATATTCTACATCAAGAAAATCTTATCGTGTCTTTAATAAGAGAACTAAATGTGTGGAAGAATCTGTGCATGTCAAGTTTGATGAAATTGATCCACATGAACCTAAAACATCACTAGGGAATATTGAAGAGGATGTGTCCAATATGGACATTAATGTAAAACCCTCAAATCATCATGTAAAAGAATCTATAAAAACTTACAGTTCTGTAAATTCTCTAGAATCTAGCCATAATGAACTAGAACAAAATGATGAACCTGAAATAACTAGTCTGACCTTTCCTAGACCAACTATGTAGAGACCCGTATCCTGACGTACATGGACATTACATTACATTTTCGGAATACTTAGTACATAACAAAAACACACACACACAAGGATCGTAATAGTTTAGTGTCTTTGGAAACTCGGAACGTAATCTTCTAATCGTGGTGAAAGTTCTTCAATATCTCCCATAAAGGTCATCCCTTTTTTTTTACCTAAAACCTTTCATTATATCCTGGGGAAAAGAAAACATAAAAGGGTGAGCTAAAATGCTCAGTAAGGGTATACAAAAGAAATAAAAATCATATCATATCTTTTTGAAAATCATAACCTGCAAAAGAGATCATAATATCTTAACATGGAACAAATCATAGAAGTGAAAATAAGATCACCATAATCATAACATGAAACTTGAAACTTTGTGGCATGCACACATAATCATGGAAAATCATTTCTTGTTAGTCATGACTCATTTCCAAGACTATCTTAGTGGACAAAGTCCCTTTCTGAATCGAGTAACCCTCGTTTCAGTCCTGTTTCACTGAACCGGTATAACCTACCATTCCAGCCATGTCTATCTCATGAGATATAAAATCTTTACCCAATGCATTGGAGGGAGATATAGGTCCCACCCATCTTATAATGAATCCTTTCTTATGTGTGCCACATAATCATAAAACATACATCATCGCATAACACATGTAACAAAAATGGGATTCTTGAAACATCATGACATCATAAATCAATTCATATAAGATAAAGGAATTCATAAACATAATTCCATCACAACATAGTGAAATCAATGTAAAAATATGGATAGAAACAGAACCCTTTATTATCTTAGATGGAAAATAATTTTGATAAAACACTTGAATTGAATTCTTGAGGAAAATATCCTTTCTTCTTCAAAATCAATTTCTTTTCACAAAACATCATGCAATTTTAAAAGAAAGAGATTTTATTGAAAATAGTCATGAAATCTTTTAGAGGAAGCTTAATGAAAATAAGGCTTTATAAAACAGTAGAAATCCGTTCGTGCCGTATAAGTTAAAAAAAACATTCTTCGTACTTTTGTCGGAAAAGTCAAAAAGTACCTCGTACGAAAAACGACAAAAGATTCCTTTCATACGTATTACTAAAAACTCACTAAAGGGTAAAAATGGATTTAAACAATTGTAGGTGGATGGAAATAATATGACATATTGATGAAACATGGATGTGGATGATAAAATACACCCCAGTAAATACTTACGAATAAACAATCTTGGATAAAAATGAGATTGTGATATTTCCCTTACCTTAGGTCCGACTTGCTTTGTAAGTGTCCGAACCTCCTGTATAATGATTTAAATCATGTTATTGACTTATTACAGAATCATATTCATTGTTATGATATCATATATGGTTCACTTATGACATTATATTACCCGTTCTTTTGTAAATTCCATGTTAAAGAAGCGTTTTGGGTAAAATCGTTTCATTTATCGTAGGTGTTTTGACTTGTTGTTCTTGACATCATTATTACTTATATCATGATTTACTTAATTCCAGAATATAAAATATGATTTATATATCATATATATTCAGTATATATATATATATAATAGGTAGATAAATAAAATGAAAAACACCGTTCATGGAGACGATAGTCCGTACGTACGCATGAACGCTGTTTTCCTTTCCTTATTGTCTTGAAATGGAAGTAAGTAGATGACATACATATGTATATATATACATAAATCCAGTAGCTTTATAATGTCATATATTTCATTATTATTTCTTATATATACATTATAATCATTCTTAAATGGTTAACATGGAGAATGAATCTCATCGCGTCGTGGAGACGGTAGTCCGTACGTACGCACGAGCGATGATATCATTTCTATAAATATTGAATTGAATTGGAGTGTATTATACAATATATAAGAATCAATATGATGTTTTAATAACTATGTATAGTTATTCTTTACACCATTATACCCATCCATGTATGGTGGTGGTGGAAAATAGATTACACCACGGCGTGGAGACGGTATTCCGTACGTACGCACGCGCGGTGATTTCTTTTTCCGTAGGATGGATAGATGGTGAAATAGGGTTGTTTCATACTTATAATAACATATCAGTATATGAGTGATACTGATGTTATTACTTCATAATGAAACAACCTAAGAAGAAGAAGTGGAAGAAGAAATAAAGATGAAAGAATTGGTAACGGTAATTACCTCTTCTTTGAAGTGCCTCTTTGAGACCTCCTCTTAGGGCACTAGAATTGGTCTTTGAGGAAGACCAGAACCTCTAGGATGTTGCTAGGGAAGTGGAGAAGGGATTTTGGTAGGGGTTGGCCGAGCTTGAGTGCTCAAATTGGTGTGAGGAGGAGGGGGAGGAGGTGTCCTTTTATAGGGGAGGAGAGGGGCACCTTAGGAATATCTCAAAATATTATTTTATATTAAAGTCAAAATCGGTTTATAATGGTTCCAAAGGGTCTTATTTCGAAGCTAAAGTGGGGATGGGTCGAAATCCTATCAACCAATAGGATTTAGACAAGTTTAGGGTATTATTTTAACCTTATCAATTAGATTTAACTCTAAGTTAAATAATTTAACTTTTACCGTGTCTTTTTGTTTTCTTTCACTATATGGTTAATAAACTTACTATAACATGCCAAACGAACCCCAAATTGTATATTATTAATAGATATATCCTTATCTAAGTCATTTGGCCGAACCTTAGATTTTTAGGAATAAAATAACAATTAATAATATAATATTTGATTTAAAAACTATTTTGTGTCAATTTTGACACTATTTGATATATGATTTTTGTGAAAGTCATAACAGAATTATATGTTCGAACCAAGTTAATTAAATCAACACTAATATATCATAGTAACCTATAAAATTAGTGTAATTCATAAAAATTCTTAAATTACATTTATTTTGGTATTTATATTATCAATTATGTCAATATTTTATTAATAAGATAATTACTGCATCATTTGTGTGTCATAAATAAATTATATTATTTGATGTCTAAAAATTACAAATAAAATACCATCATGTAGGAAATATTTTTATCTTTCTAATGAATATTTATAGTCGAATTTATCTTATGTATAACCCCATATTAAAAATGATTTACTTATTAAACTTTGATTTTAACTATTTTAACCCTTCTTTAAATAAATTAATAATAAATGTCCTAATCTAATCCAAGTGGGCCTAAATGGTCATATTTTATTCCTAAGTTTGTTTTTGGTCGAATTACACTTGTCCAATAGAATTAGGACATGTGTTAGGGTAATATTAATATCATATTTACCCTTAGTTACCTTATTTACTATTAACCGTAGTAAAAAAAGTAAAAAGTTACTATTCACCAAAAAATTATTTTCATCTCATTGAACCACATTTTAGTCCTTGATATTAACCGTGTCTCTCGGATTTTCGAAATTCCATTCACAGAAGCGGTAAAATTAAGTTTTATGCAAAATTCAGTTTTTAACCTACCACTTAGTAGTTTCACTATTCATCAAAAATTGATGTTTTTCAGAACAATGCCAAAATTTCATCCCAAGCTATATTTCATATTCCGAATTCAAAAATGAAGTCTATTTTACCAAATTCATAACATAAAAGTTGCATTAATTAATTTTATAATTAAATCCCGCTGTTAAAACAAATAGCGTGTTTTTAAGAAACAATATCTATCAAAAGATTGACACTTGTTTATGTCTAGTTTAAATGTGAAATTACATCCAATGACCAAAATTGTATTAAATTGTAAAAATATATTCTAAATATACTTTAAAACCACTCAAATTAATGATTTATCACTATTAATTATTTCGATTAAAAAAGTTGTTTTTAATTATAATTTAGTAATTTTCACTATTCATCATAAAATAAAAGTTATCCGAAAAGTACCAAAATTTCACCTTAGGCTAAATTCGATGCTCCGAATCCAAAAATGAAGTTCATTTTGAAAAATAAGATTTACAGAATTTCAAAAATTGGTTATTACTATTCATAACGGCTAGTTTTAATAATATTTTAATAGCATATCGTTGTTTAGTGAAACTCGGTATTGCGTATTACACACGCTATCGAGGAAGGTCGTGATTGCGTGTAATTCAAGCCTGGTCAGAGAAGTGTATTGTGAAAGATCCTTTTGGTGTAGAGTATAACACAAGACATTAATAAAATTAAAAAGAATATTTTTCATAAAATCTCGGGCTATTACATTCTACCCCCCTTAAAATGAATTTCGCCCTCGAAATTCGTCGGGGTTATAAATGGTTTACTATTAGAAAGTTTCTTTAATAGAAACCCACATCATAAAAAGGAATACCAAAACTTGTCTTTAAAAACTAAAGTATGAAATGTAATGATTACCCAAATAAACTAATCACTGGGTTTCCACATAGGTGAAAATATGGATATGGAAGAGAAATCTAACCATCATGTTCTGATGGAGAGTGGTAGAGAACATGGCTATGAAAAATCCAGTAATCACAAATCCATAAATTTGTGACGATCTATGGTACCATCTGATTCATCAGGTATAAGATCACTAGGACAACATTTTTGGTTTTCAAGATCATTTCCCTAAAGTTGAAGAATTTGAATTAGAATAAATACTTACTTTATTTTGGTACAGTCGCACTATTGTTCGTGCCTTGAACAATTTCCACTTCATCTCTTAAATAAATGAAGTTGAATTTGTTATTCGTGAAGTGTTATCAGATCATGTGATAGAATGACGAGTCATTCCATCTGTCTCAAACAAAAGGTTAGTAAAAATTATATGCATAAGTCGATCTATAGTGAGATTAATCATATATGGTTCCTAAAATGGACTTATATTTCATATATCATACTGCTTAATATAATAAAACTAGTTTCTACTAAACAGGGACTTCCTGTAGGCCAGTGGTAGGCGATAAAGGCCAGTCGCACTTCGGTTGTGGGTTCGATTCCTACAGCCTTGTCTGAAGCGATGGGCTGTCGTCCGTCCTGCAGGTTGTCCTTTTTCTAAAACTACGTTACTATAACATCCCATCAATAATATCGAAAATCTTCTATCCTTAAACAATACTAACTTATGTCCAACATAATCCAGTCTAATCTTTAGGCTTATACATAATACTGCAGTCCACTCTCATAATATAGTGACAACGATTACTAGAGATTTAATACTGTCGTTGATCCCCACATATCATAAGATATGTCTTGTTGGTCACATTCCAAACATTCAAAGTCCGTAATCGTGTATTCTCTTGAATACCTTAGTGAAAACATGAGTGCAGTTAAAAGTTAACACTTTCCACATACCAAAATCCTCAAAATTCTATATACTCAAACCATGATATCACTTAGTCCTTATATCAATCATGAGCTCATGAATACTGTTAAACATTTCATTTTCACGTTTTCCCTTCATTATGCGCATAATATCTCAATCACTTTGAATACCACATTAGACCAATACATAAATATGATACAACATTATTTTGGAATCCCATTACATAAAAACTTAATCATTCCACCACATCGTTGTCATATTCAACATTGCCAATAGTGATCGCATGTGACTTCCCTTTGTCCTTTGCCTTAAGCGGTTGCTCATGTCGATCATCACTAACCCTTGGATTAGGGCATTTATTGGCATAATGTCCCATCTCCTTGCACTTGAAGCATTGAAGTGTTGGTTGTGCGTTCTCTGCAGTGTTTGCTTTATTCACTTCATTAGAATCCCTTTTTCCATTACTTCGACACTCAGCTGCTCGATGACCTTCTTTTCCACACTTAAAACATTTTCTAGTCCCTTTAAGACAATCTCCACCATGCTTCTTTCCACACTTTGTGCATAAGGAAACATTCATCTTCTTTTCACCATTATTCTGAGATTTCTCCTTGAACTCCATCTTTCGTTTCTTGTCAAAACCATGAGATGGATATGTAACACCAACTTCCATTTCTACCTTGATAGCACAACGAACAATTTCTTCATAGCAACTGAAGTCTCTTATAGCTAATGCCCTTCGAAGACTTGGTTTTAAGCCACTGAAAAATCGATCAACTTTACTTTCAGGTTGGATGATAATGCCAGATGCATACCTTGCAAGTCTTGTAAAATTCACTTCGTATATACCAACAGATTCATCATCCTTCTGTTTCAGCTCAAGAAACTCCTTTTCCATCTTCGTTCGAAGAATACGAGGGAAGTACTTACTGAAAAACAAGTTCTTGAACTCGTCCCATTCCATGGACTCAATTTCATCTCTTGGCCTCGTATTCTTGATAAGATTCCACCATTGATCAGCTTCACCTTCCAAACGATATACTGCTAAGATGACTTTGTCATGTTCAGAACATTGAAGAACTGAAAATATCTTTTCAGTGGTACTGATCCATTGTTCAGCAACAAGTGGATCGGAAGTCCCACTGAAAGAAGGTGGACGTTGCCTCATGAAGGACTCAATAGAATATTGTTCCCTTCTCTGCTCATTTGGAAGTCCAGAATGATTCATAGCTTGTGTAAGTATAGCAATAAGATTTTGCACTCCATCTCCCATAACATTTGTTTGTTCAGGAGGGAAATCATTGCATTGTCCATTGCATTGATCAACACGGTTCCTTCGGGTTCCAGCCATCGTCTAAAACCCAAAAAGAATAGTGTGAGAGGCAAAAATCATGCTAGGGAAAACAACATAATAAAGGGGGAGTACCTTCAATATCCAACATCTTAGGTTTAATTCTATGATCGTTAGCGTAATTCTATTACTATAACCTATACGTATACTTATCCATAGGGACATCCCTAGACATACCTTAGAAATATCTCTAGGGATCTCACTAACGTTTTCGCATCCTAGTTTCCAAAGGTTGACTAAACCTTTCCTATGATACCAACTGTAGAGACCCGAAGCCTGACGTACATGGACATTACATTACATTTGCGGAATACTTAGTACATAACAAAAACACACACACACAAGGATCGTAATAGTTTAGTGTCTTTGGAAACTCGGAACGTAATCTTCTAATCGTGGTGAAAGTTCTTCAATATCTCCCATAAAGGTCATCCCTTTTTTTTTACCTAAAACCTTTCATTATATCCTGGGGAAAAGAAAACATAAAAGGGTGAGCTAAAATGCTCAGTAAGGGTATACAAAAGAAATAAAAATCATATCATATCTTTTTGAAAATCATAACCTGCAAAAGAGATCATAATATCTTAACATGGAACAAATCATAGAAGTGAAAATAAGATCACCATAATCATAACATAAAACTTGAAACTTTGTGGCATGCACACATAATCATGGAAAATCATTTCTTGTTAGTCATGACTCATTGCCAAGACTATCTTAGTGGACAAAGTCCCTTTCTGAATCGAGTAACCCTCGTTTCAGTCCTGTTTCACTGAACCGGTATAACCTACCATTCCAGCCATGTCTATCTCATGAGATATAAAATCTTTACCCAATGCATTGGAGGGAGATATAGGTCCCACCCATCTTATAATGAATCCTTTCTTATGTGTGCCACATAATCATAAAACATACATCATCGCATAACACATGTAACAAAAATGGGATTCTTGAAACATCATGACATCATAAATCAATTCATATAAGATAAAGGAATTCATAAACATAATTCCATCACAACATAGTGAAATCAATGTAAAAATATGGATAGAAACAGAACCCTTTATTATCTTAGATGGAAAATAATTTTGATAAAACACTTGAATTGAATTCTTGAGGAAAATATCCTTTCTTCTTCAAAATCAATTTCTTTTCACAAAACATCATGCAATTTTAAAAGAAAGAGATTTTATTGAAAATAGTCATGAAATCTTTTAGAGGAAGCTTAATGAAAATAAGGCTTTATAAAACAGTAGAAATCCGTTCGTGCCGTATAAGTTAAAAAAAACATTCTTCGTACTTTTGTCGGAAAAGTCAAAAAGTACCTCGTACGAAAAACGACAAAAGATTCCTTTCATACGTATTACTAAAAACTCACTAAAGGGTAAAAATGGATTTAAACAATTGTAGGTGGATGGAAATAATATGACATATTGATGAAACATGGATGTGGATGATAAAATACACCCCAGTAAATACTTACGAATAAACAATCTCGGATAAAAATGAGATTGTGATATTTCCCTTACCTTAGGTCCGACTTGCTTTGTAAGTGTCCGAACCTCCTGTATAATGATTTAAATCATGTTATTGACTTATTACAGAATCATATTCATTGTTATGATATCATATATGGTTCACTTATGACATTATATTACCCGTTCTTTTGTAAATTCCATGTTAAAGAAGCGTTTTGGGTAAAATCGTTTCATTTATCGTAGGTGTTTTGACTTGTTGTTCTTGACATCATTATTACTTATATCATGATTTACTTACTTCCAGAATATAAAATATGATTTATATATCATATATATTCAGTATATATATATATATATAATAGGTAGATAAATAAAATGAAAAACACCGTTCATGGAGACGGTAGTCCGTACGTACGCATAAACGCTGTTTTCCTTTCCTTATTGTCTTGAAATGGAAGTAAGTAGATGACATACATATGTATATATATACATAAATCCAGTAGCTTTATAATGTCATATATTTCATTATTATTTCTTATATATACATTATAATCATTCTTAAATGGTTAACATGGAGAATGAATCTCATCGCGTCGTGGAGACGGTAGTCCGTACGTACGCACGAGCGATGATATCATTTCTATAAATATTGAATTGAATTGGAGTGTATTATACAATATATAAGAATCAATATGATGTTGTAATAACTATGTATAGTTATTCTTTACACCATTATACCCATCCATGTATGGTGGTGGTGGAAAATAGATTACACCACGGCGTGGAGACGGTATTCCGTACGTACGCACGCGCGGTGATTTCTTTTTCCGTAGGATGGATAGATGGTGAAATAGGGTTGTTTCATACTTATAATAACATATCAGTATATGAGTGATACTTATGTTATTACTTCATAATGAAACAACCTAAGAAGAAGAAGTGGAAGAAGAAATAAAGATGAAAGAATTGGTAACGGTAATTACCTCTTCTTTGAAGTGCCTCTTTGAGACCTCCTCTTAGGGCACTAGAATTGGTCTTTGAGGAAGACCAGAACCTCTAGGATGTTGCTAGGGAAGTGGAGAAGGGATTTTGGCAGGGGTTGGCCGAGCTTGAGTGCTCAAATTGGTGTGAGGAGGAGGGAGAGGAGGTGTCCTTTTATAGGGGAGGAGAGGGGCACCTTAGGAATATCTCAAAATATTATTTTATATTAAAGTCAAAATCGGTTTATAATGGTTCCAAAGGGTCTTATTTCGAAGCTAAAGTGGGGATGGGTCGAAATCCTATCAACCAATAGGATTTAGACAAGTTTAGGGTATTATTTTAACCTTATCAATTAGATTTAACTCTAAGTTAAATAATTTAACTTTTACCGTGTCTTTTTGTTTTCTTTCACTATATGGTTAATAAACTTACTATAACATGCCAAACGAACCCCAAATTGTATATTATTAATACATATATCCTTATCTAAGTCATTTGGCCGAACCTTAGATTTTTAGAAATAAAATAACAATTAATAATATAATATTTGATTTAAAAACTATTTTGTGTCAATTTTGACACTATTTGATATATGATTTTTCTGAAAGTCATAAAAGAATTATATGTTCGAACCAAGTTAATTAAATCAACACTAATATATCATAGTAACCTAGAAAATTATTGGAATTCATAAAAAGTCTTAAATTACATTTATTTTGGTATTTATATTATCAATTATGTCAATATTTCATTAATAAGATAATTACTGCATCATTTGTGTGTCATAAATAAATTATATTATTTGATGTCTAAAAATTACAAATAAAATACCATCATGTAGGAAATCTTTTTATCTTTCTAATGAATAATTATAGTCGAATTTATCTTATGTATAACCCCATATTAAAAATGATTTACTTATTAAACTTTGATTTTAACTATTTTAACCCTTCTTTAAATAAATTAATAATAAATGTCCTAATCTAATCCAAGTGGGCCTAAATGGTCATATTTTATTCCTAAGTTTGTTTTTGGTCGAATTACACTTGTCCAATAGAATTAGGACATGTGTTAGGGTAATATTAATATCATATTTACCCTTAGTTACCTTATTTACTATTAACCGTGGTAAAAAAAGTAAAAAGTTACTATTCACCAAAAAATTATTTTCATCTCATTGAACCACATTTTAGTCCTTGATATTAACCGTGTCTCTCGGATTTTCGAAATTCCATTCACAGAAGCGGTAAAATTAAGTTTTATGCAAAATTCATTTTTTAACCTACCACTTAGTAGTTTCACTATTCATCAAAAATTGATGTTTTTCAGAACAATGCCAAAATTTCATCCCAAGATATATTTCATATTCCGAATTCAAAAATGAAGTCTATTTTACCAAATTCATAACATAAAAGTTGCATTAATTAATTTTATAATTAAATCCCGCTGTTAAAACAAATAGCGTGTTTTTAAGAAACAATATCTATCAAAAGATTGACACTTGTTTATGTCTAGTTTAAATGTGAAATTACATCCAATGACCAAAATTGTATTAAATTGTAAAAATATATTCTAAATATACTTTAAAACCACTCAAATTAATGATTTATCACTATTAATTATTTCGATTAAAAAAGTTGTTTTTAATTATAATTTAGTAATTTTCACTATTCATCATAAAATAAAAGTTATCCGAAAAGTACCAAAATTTCACCTTAGGCTAAATTCGATGCTACGAATCCAAAAATGAAGTTCATTTTGAAAAATAAGATTTACAGAATTTCAAAAATTGGTTATTACTATTCATAACGGCTAGTTTTAATAATATTTTAATAGCATATCGTTGTTTAGTGAAACTCGGTATTGCGTATTACACACGCTATCGAGGAAGGTCGTGATTGCGTGTAATTCAAGCCTGGTCAGAGAAGTGTATTGTGAAATATCCTTTTGGTGTAGAGTATAACACAAGACATTAATAAAATTAAAAAGAATATTTTTCATAAAATCTCGGGCTATTACAAACTAGGACTCTTAAAAACCATCCATTAGATGCTGTTATTGGAGATTTAGACATAGGAACACAAACTAAATATTCTTTGAGAAATTAGGTTGAACATCAAGCATTCTTGTCACAACTTGAACCTAAAAATATCAACGATGCAATTAATGATGAATTTTTTTTGATGGCTATGCAAGAAAACATTAACCAGTTTGATAGAATTAAAGTCTGGAAGCTTGTTAATAGAATAAAAGATACCCTAACCATAGGAACTAAATGGGTGTTTAGGAATAAAGTAGATGAAGCTGGAAATATAGTTATAAACAAAGATAGATTGGTTGCATAAGGGTAGAATCAAGAATAAGGAATTTATTATGAAGAGATTTTTTCACCAATAGCAAGGCTTAAAGCCATTAGAATCTTACTTGCCTATGCAACACACTTAGATTTCAAAAAAAATTCAAATGGATGTTAAAATTGAATTCTTAAATGGTTATATAATTGAGGATGTTTTTGTTGAACAACCCCCAGGTTTTAAAAATCCACATTTTCCAAATCAAGTTTTCAAATTATCTAAATCTTTATACGGTTTCAAACAAGCTCCAAAAGCTAGATATGAAAGGTTACATAACTTTCTTATTTCTAAAGGTTTTTCAAAAGGAGTTTTAGATCCTACTTTTTTATAAAAATAATTTCTAAAGAATTTTTAATAGATCAAATATATGTATATGATATTATTTTTGGATATTCTAAAAATTCTTTATGTAAAGATTTTTCAAAAATTATGTAAAGTGAATTTGAAATGCGTTTGATAGGTGAACTTAAATATTTTCTTGTATTTCAAATATTTCAAAATAAAGAAGGTATTATTATAAATCAAAGTAAATATACTAAAGATATTTTGAAAATATAAGGATTTGATATCATTAAGAGTAGTGAAACACCTATGAATTCTACTTGTAAGTTAGATCTTGATGAAAATGGGAAATCTGTTGATCAAACTACTTATAGAGGAATGATTGGGATTTTACTGTACTTTAATGCTAGTAGTCTAGATATTATGTTTAGTGTGTGTATGTGTGGAAATATTTCAATCAAACCCAAAGGAGTCACATTTAAATTTTGTTAAAAGAGTTTTCAAATACCTTAAATATACAACAAATTTTGAATTGTTATACCCAAGAGGACAACCTTTTAATTTGGTTAGTTATTCTGATGTTGACTTTGGTGGATGTAATTTAGATAGAAAGGGAACCTCTAGAATATGTCACTTTTTTGGAAAGTCTTTAATATCATGGTTTATTAAAAAGAAAAATTCAGTAGCATTATCAACTGATAAAGCATAGTACATTGTTGCTGGTAGTTTTTGTGCACAAATTTTGTGGATGAAATACACTTTATTAGACTATGGATTTCAATTCAGACATATCCCCATAAATTGTAAAAATACAAGTTATATTAACATTTCTAAAAAAACCAATATCTCATTCTAGAACAAAACATATTGATGTAAGACATCACTTTTTGAGAGATCATTATCATAAAGTTGATATAACTCTTGAGTTTATTGGGACTGAGCATCAACTTACTGACATATTCACCAAAAACTTAAACTCTAATGGAAGAGGGGTCTTCTATAGATGATAGGAGTGACCTAGATATAACTGATATCCATAAAGATATGTCTTATATATATTCCATTCCACCATTGAAACTACCCTCTCAGGAACCTTTTTTGGGAGATGAAGAAGAGGAAGAGACAGAGGTCTCTGAATTTGAAGTATATGTAAGAAAAATGGATATAGATGATGAGGATGATTATGAAGAGGAGGAGGAGGAGGAGGAGGAGGAGGAGGATAATGGTGAGCATGTTAGTGACTCACTAAAATTTAGACAAGAAGGATCCATCTCTGGTGAGGAATCAATTCACAGAGATGATGTTGAGGTTGATGGATAGGATGCTTCTGATCCTATTGGACAGGAGGATAATGATCATGCTGATGAAGATCTTGGTATATAGGATAGACTTGACCACCCTAATGTTGAATATCAAGTCATCATTAAAGAGATTAATGAAATTATGGATGGAGGCCAAGAAGAATATGTTGAGGATCAGATTGCACCTATGCCTTAGATTGAGGAACATCCTAGAGTAGCTGGAGTGTATGGAGTTCAAGTGGAACCTCAAATTTAGTTGGTACCAGTGCCTAAAAATGATATTTTGTCTAGAGGACAATAAGAAGATGATGATGAAGCTGAGATTGTACCTAATCCTCGGGGAAGAAGAGTTTGGATTGATATAGTGGAGCCTAGAGACTGGACATGTTCAGGTGAGTGGAATAGGAATCCAGGGATTATTCTATTTGGGTTGGACTATGAATCAGATGAGTAGATGGTGCCTCCTACTCCTCCTACTCTACAAACTAAAGTAGAACCAGTTTCTCCTACTACATCAGTCTTACCTATTGTTGATCCTATTTCACTTGTAGTGCCTAGTGACTATATCACTAAAACTGATTTAGAACAATTCAAAGCTGATATATGTGAGTTAGTGAGAGCCTCTATTAGAGTCAGAAGTGAAGCCTCTACTTCCATGAGTATTTAAGAAGATGATGTTGCAAATATTTCAAGGATAGTAATTCAGTAGATTCATCCTAACTTAGTTACTATAGCTGAGACCATCATTAGACGTAATACATTACTGAGAGAAGAAGTGAAGAGAGTAATGAGTTGGAATCTCTAACCACTGATTTCAATACCACACTTGGTGGTATCATGGAAGTTATAAAAAAATTGGTCACATATCTACTGAGTGTAGATTTGAAGAAATTAAAGTAGGAACTTGGAAAGATGATTTCTGGTGCCTCTAGTTCTAAAGGTACTGGGGTTGCTGCTACTGATATAGAGTCCCTTAGGTATGTGATAAGAGAAGAGATCAAAGGTATTCATAGTGATTCTGATAAGAAGACTCTTTCTAAGTTTCACAAAAAAAATGTTCTTGTTTATAATATGGTAAGACAGTGCACTAATTAAGCCCCTTCTACTCAGAATCAAATCAAAGAAAAGGTGGATAAGTACTTCTCCAAAATCTATACAAAGTATGATCTAATCAACAACTTCAAGTAATTGGCTGATAATATTACGATACCACCTATGACTGAGGTCTTTAAGAGGAAAGTGGGTCAGTTGAGGGAGTTTACTCCTACTTTGGAAAAAAAATTGGAGAATAAGGATGATTTTGAAAATATAATTCAGTATGGAGGTGAAATAATCAATGATTTTATCAAGATTTTGAAGCTATACCTGCATGTGTAAGATAAGGAAATAGTGGTCCTAGCTACTACTTCCATTGGACCTAATTCTTTGCCTCCTACTCAAATGACAGTTTCTAAAGCCTTATCTTAGATACATCCAGTGATTACAGAGAAACCTCAGAGTCATGTTCTATTAGAAAGAATACACAACCTTACATCAAATGTTCCTGCAGGTGTTTCCTTACCTAGTGTTGTCATTTGACCATCCCTTCCTAAAACCTCAACACCACCTCCTGCACCTCTATTTGACCCTTCAGACAAAGGAAAATCACCTCAAAATATAAATCCTTAGTTGTGGATTTTTTATTTGATAGGCATTTTTACTTTTATTTTTATGATTTTACTCTTTTTACTTTAATGAATTTCATTTCTAGCTTCACTATGTGTTCAAATTTCTTTGTGTTATTTATTTTTATTCTTTTCGCTTTTTTACTAATCCCAAAAGGGGGATAAATCTATGGATGGAATGGCATAAACTCTTAATCTAAGGGGGAGTAATTCTGGCATAGGGAAAATGGAATGTAATCAATAAAATATATGTATATATCTCACCTTTGATATAAATCAATCTAACTACTCTAATACAAAGGGGGATCATGATAATGCTCTGATATAAAGTAACCTTATACATATATTTCCTCTAATAAAATAATTAAGGTGGATCTTAAAAGGAAAGCCTTGGTCATATTGAGAATTCATATTCACTTCTAGTATTCTAAGTCAAGTAATTTTTATTCCTTAACATTTTTTATATCTCATTAATGCCATGATTTGTGAATATCAAAAAGGGGGAGATTGTTGGACCCTTTGTGAAATAGTTGTTTTCATAATCACAAATCATGCCAATCTATAAATCCTATTAATTTACATATTCTGTTAAGTATATTTATAATTGAATATATTATGTCAAATTATATAATACATTTCAATAAGTCAATATTTTATTATGGATATTTATGTTTCAATGTATTTACAAGTGTATATTTATCTACAATTATGAATTTTACTTAATCTGGTATCGTTCTGTATAAGATAGACACTTCGTAAGTCTTTCAGAGACCCTAACACTAATAGTTCAAAGGAGTCACTGATGGCTAACTCACTGATGAGAACTCACCAATCAAAGAAATCACCGATTGAGGAAGTCACTGATTGAAGAAGACACCGATGCAGGACTCACCGATAGAACAAACTACACACCGATGAACGAGTCACTGATGGGATACTTACCGATGGATGAGTCACCAATGGGAGATACACCGATAGTTCAAAATGAGTCATCGATGATGACTCATCGATTCCCAGATAGACCAATATCACAAACAACTCACCGATACAGAGAGTCACTGATGATGACAAACCAATGCCAATGAATCACCGATACTTATGACTCACTGATAGTCATAGAAACTTTTTTTAATTTATTAATTCAAATTTATATATAACGGTCATATTTAGATAAATTAATTATTTTTAAATTATTTAATGTTGTATGTAGGACATTCAGTAGACAGTACGAGGTACATGCACATGGAGATATCTTCGTGTCTAGTGGACCTTGAAGTATAAAATAATTACAAGCTAGATCATTAGTGTATACTGAAAAGTAGTGAGGAAAGAAGAACTAAAATCTCCTGCAACTCTTGATCTTACTTCCAAATCCAAATAACTCTAAGGAATAACATACTGGGAGATCATCAAGTCAAGCTAAACCTATTGAGCTACACTGAACAACTTTCAAAAAAAGGAGATGAATATTTCACACTCCTGGAAGCTAGAGCACAGAGACTATGATACTCTTTGTTGGATTCAACTTCCAGAGGAGGAATCAAATTCCATTTACACTACATCAATCGAGTCCAGAGATTCACTTCATAACACACAGATATTTCTAAACCTTATTTTACCTCTCTAGATCTGTTGTGTTCTTTTGTTTACATTTTTTAGCAGTGTGTGTATCTGTCTATTACACACACACAAACTCTTGTGAATAAGTAGAGGATACTTGATATCCTCAAACTCACTCTCTATTTATCCTTTTTTATCCTACATAGAATAGTGGAAGAGGTCAAGTGTGACCTGTTTGTTGTTTTTCCCACAAATAACTATGGTAGAGGTTAAGTGTGACCTGGATAGCCTTGTTTGTTATTGTGAACCCTGATCCAGGGTGTAGATCAAATTATTTATTAAATTTAACTACTTGGTGGTAGGTGATCACCAAGTGGAGAGGAATAAGTATTATCATGATACTACACCTCTTTTTTATATCAGTTATGACTTTACCTTTTAGTTTGACTCTGTGTTTATTACTTTGTACACAAAACTAGATTGAACTTTGATAGTTAGTTTAGCAAGTGTCTATAATTGTTTTGAATTAGTATATTAGTTTCAAAAGTTATATTAATATTTAGATTATTATATATGATAACTAATCAATATTTTGAGAAATTAATTGAACATTTAAGACTCTTATAAATTCACTACAAACTGACTTGTATTATATCTTTAATTGGGGGAAATTTTCAAAGAACTAATTTTAATAGAAATTTTTATAGATACTCAATTCACCCCCCCCCCTCTTGGGTAGTCTATGTTGACAAACACTAAATCTCTTTGTTAAGGAACCTTGTAGTGTCATCCTTCACTCAAGAGATAAAAAATCAATGGGTAGATGATGAACAAAGTTGAAATGGTGAGATATCCTTCATTGATATATTGAATATCAGTTAGGGGAGGATATTTTGATTTATGGAGGAGAAAAATCATCATTTACCTATGTATTTATTTTCAATTAAGAGGATAAAATCAACATTGAATCTGTATAAAAGTGTTATTGATGAAAAATTCAAAGGGGTAGATTGAAGTTCCCAAATGGAAGTTTTCTAATAGTTTTGTATTTTTTCAATGTGAATTGATGAATTAAATGTATTTATAGTTAATTTTGGTGTTTTATTGGATTATTCACCTAGTACATAAATTAGAGACTACCCATGCATCATGGTCAAATAAGAATATAGTTTACTACCATTATACATGCACTTGAATAAGGAATATTATGTCAAAAAAGTAAGTTGTAACTATTTTATTCCTTATAATATATAACTATACAAGCTATAAAAGTATTCCAAGATATTATATTATTTAAAGTTTTGATTTTCATGGAAGAACATGATAGGTTCTGAGAGAAGTGTTCTGATTCTTTTTAAAAAAGTTTAGATACTTGAGATTCATGCTAGATACCATGGGGTATTAAAGACATGTGTTTTAAGTGCGTTAAAATCTAGTTGTTGTGTAGAATAATACATACTAGTGTGTTTATATGATTTACTACTGAAATAAATTTTTGCAAACACTTGGATAAATTTTTATAAAGTCTGAGTTTGAAGTTGTAAAATCAATGTAGTGGAATTTCTTAGAGATACTCAAAGTCAAGTCTATATGTTGCATGTGTTCATAGGAATAGAGATAAGTATTTTAATAATGTTTGATAAAATTTAAAATGTGATTTGAGATGTTTTTTAGTGGTTAAGAATGGATTGAGTTTATTTTAAGAATTCTTAGATTTTATCAAATAAATTATAGAAAAATAGAAAATTTTGTATCATAATATGAAATTGGAAATTAGTGTGAATATTTTATGTTAAGTGTATGATTTTAGGTTCCTTTGATCATAATACCTCTTATAATAAGTCTTTGGATTATATCGTATGACTCCAACAAGAATAATTATTTGGAATCCTCATTATATAACTTTGAAAATCACTAGCATAAACCTTTGAGAACTCAGTGTAATCCTTTTCTTGAATGTAATTCTTTGTTGGGAATAAGTATTTGAGCTCTAATGTAATTATTTTGGGAGATTTTGTGTTTGTGAGTATTCATAATTTTAATTTACAAACATAAATATTTGGAAGTCCCCGTTGTATGTCTTCTATAATTAATTAAAATTTTCAGAATGTTTCAAGATAAATAGGTATTTTTCAAGATTTAAGAATTTGAAGGGAAAATTAATAGTGATAATTCTAAATATATGTCTCTAGGATTTTAATACCATAAACACATAAATGAGTTTCTAATTCAATTAATAAATATTTGAGGATTTTATCTTAAAATTTTATTCAAAGAAGATCAAAGTAGAAGATTTTTGGAATATTTTGAATACAGATAAATGGTAAAACTACAAATTAAGGAGGAATATTATTGGTCAGATTGATTAAATAAATATGGGGGTGAACTGAGTTCCTAATTAAATTTTTATTTTAAAAATAATTTAAAATTAAAATCCCTCAATGTAATAAAACGCCAAGATATTAAAAACCATAAAAGTATATAATTTTATTTTTCAATTAGGTTCTAAAATAGGGATCAATGCTCCCTTAAAAAAAATTGAAATTACTTTAACTTTTGAAACTAAATTACATGATCAAACACTCTATATAAAACACAATTTAAGATTAAATATCAAATTAAGAGTTTTGATATATATTTTAAAACAGATACAAATTTAAACTTTGAAATACACAAAAACAAAACTAATATAATACACATTAGAATTAAAACAAGGGATTTGATCTCAAGATGGGACTTAATCCCCTCCACTTGGAAATTGTCTTCTTCCAAGTAGTTTATTATAAAAATAAATCGATCCACAACCAGGATCAGGTTTTAAAATCAATAATTCACAAGGTTTTCTAGGAATAAAAGTATATTAAATAGTTATAAGTGGGATAAAAAACAACTAAAGGTCACACATGACCTCTTCCAATATTTCTGTTGGTATAAAACTAAATATATTTCATAGAGAGTTACAACCACTCCTAGTTAAGCACAGGAGACTATGTTTTAAAAATTAATAAAGTAAAAAAACTCATATCAAAAATAAAGCATAAATAGAAAGATAAATTATTAGAGATAGGAAAATGTGAGGTTTTTTTATCCAAATAGCTTCAGATATTTAGAGGTCCTTTAATTTTTCTTAGAATGGAGATAGAACTGGTTTCTTATATTATTAAAGAAAATAGAGTATTGTAAAGGTCTTAAAATACTTATATTTTCAGTCTATCAATGTCTATAGTCGATTCAACGAATGAAGTTTAATAATCTATATGAATGTATCACTATTTCTTCACTCCTATTGAATCTATAGGATCACACTCTAGGATCACCCATGTGCATGAGGGAATTCTGTATAATTTATATAGATGCAGGTCTAATTATCCATTGGGGCCTATATCCTTATACTGATCATAAAATTAGGAAGTTTTTCCTGTGTCTTCAATTCATCCATGGACTAGTTTAAGAATAATAATTCTTAAATCCACATGTGGATTGAAAACACAAAGTTCCATAAACTATCCATCGGAATATTAAATATGAATTAGAGTTTAAACAGTGATGATATCAGTCAATCCATAGATCTCTTCATGGTATATCTAATTTGGTTGTAGATCCAAACTAGTAGTAGATCTATTCTAGAAATCTATCAGTTCTAGAAGTATATCCATTCTTTCGGTAGATCCTCTCTAGTAGTAGATGAGTTTTGGAAATAGATCATCTTGGAATTAGCATCAATGAATGGTAGCATAAGATGGTGGTAGCACAATCCAGTGGTATATTTCTTCAATGGTAGATATGATAATGGTATATATACTAATGGTATATGTGTTTCATGGTAAATCTCTTCAGTGGTAGATCTATCTGAACTAATGTTAGATCTTCTTGAACTAACAGTAGATCAACACTTTACCAAATTTTTTCACAAAGTTACTTAGAAAATGATTTACTATAATAAAACATTAAACTTTTTAGAAACATAATAATCATGATTTGTGATTATTAAAATAATTAGGTGCTAAAATGTGCCCCTTTTTTATGATCACAAATCATGGCATTGATAACCATGTATATAAAAACAAATACAAAAAATATGAATAGAAAGAATGTTCTATTTAATATTTCAGGGTATAAATATGTTTATTACCATCTTAAATTCCATTCATTTAAACTCCCCCTTTTGTTATTATCAAAAAGATAAGGAAATAAAAATAAAAATAAATTAAATATAAAAGGATAAATAATAGATAATCTTCATTAGATGTAGCAGTCAAAGATTACATTCCAAAAAGTAATAAAATGGAAAATTTAAATTCCTATAAAGGACTAATCAGATTCTGAACCACTATTAGCTCGATGGGTAGAATTAACCACTGGGTATTTTTCTTTTTGAGTGAAAGGAGGTATAAAATTATAAGCTGAGGGGGTAGAATCTTCTGAAGTAAGATCTCAATTAATGAAAAATTTGAGATACCTAACATACTCAGCTAGTGTCATGTTAAAAGGTTGAAACTGAGCAAGAAAGGGTGACAAAGAAGGTGAATAAGTAAGAGAATTCATGTTTATAGCTTTAGGTGCCACAATTTTAGTCCCATAAGCATAAAAAAACACTTTCATCAAGTTAAAAAAATTTGTAATGATGTTTCCACCACACTCTATTTCCATGAAGAAATATTTATTCTCCCCCATGAAAATATTTCACAAATGGTTCAAAACATTGAGAGGATTCAGTTTCTCTATAAACTCCATAGACCTGGGATGGATCCTTAAATTATCATAAATAAAGTTAAAATGGTAATTGAACTCATTCTTGGTATAAATTTTTCAAAGTTAGTGATTTATTTCTTTAGTTATACTCTCTTTATCACTCATAGATTCATTCAAGCACTCACTAACCAATTTATAAATGTTCTCACCATGTGAATTTTTTTTATAATGTTATTAATGGTGAAAGAAAGAAAGATTACCTAGGATATCATGAATATCCTCTCTCATAATAGAATGGATATCATCAGCAACAACTGAATGAGTGGGATTTGGAGTAGTATAAGTGGAAGCATTAGCTGTAGGTTAGGACTCCAACCTCTCTATAAGTGATGTCCATCTTGCAAAAAATATTCCTCTCATCTCTTCCATGATGGATTTGACTTCTTTCATATCATTATCCAACTACCTACTCTCGATATCCAATTATTTAATTTTTAATATCATATTAGTATGGATATGAGAAATTACTAACACAAAAATCCATCCGGTATCAACTTCACTCAACTTGGTTAATTTAGGAGGTGTGGATCTAAGGATCCCACTAATATCTGGTAATATCCTCGCTCTAAAATCATTCATATCATATTTGGTAATATAACTAGAAGGTATAGAAGTATAAATTAGAGGGTATTGAATCCTCTCTTGTTTAATCGAAAAAGCCTCTATATTTCCAGATTCAGTAGCAGAAACATCAGAGGTAAAGGCTTCCAACTGACCTAACTCATCTATTTATTCAACCAAATATCCCTTAGGATCTTGTTTATCAAAAGGGGTGGAAATTTTACCATGACCAGGTGGACTCCCATGATCATCACCATTATCTAATTCTGACATTAAGTAGTCAATCCCTAAATAAGCATCTCTTGGGTAATTCACACCCTTAGTAGGTGTTCTCTCCTTATTTCTATTAAAAACAGCATCCACGGGACTATCAGAATCAACATCCTTGCCTAAAATCTTACAAGAGTGAACCTTATCACCATTTTCATCCTTAATTTCAGTAGCTTCAACCTCAGCACCATTTTTATTTTGGATTTAAATAGCTATTTATTCTACTATTTTACTTCTATAATCTTGACCTTCTTCACCAGAATTACTTGAAACCAAAGAAACAAGAGAATGATATGACGGATCTCCCAGAACAACATCACCACCACCATTAAAATTATATCCATTAGATCCATTGGATCCATCAGATACTTTAATTACTTCTCTAAATCTATCAGAAGAACACTCTTCATTTTCTTCATCTAAGACATCAGTATCCCTAGATTCTTAACCTTCACTTAGAGGGCCTTATATAGTAGGAAGAAAATGAGATGGACTGTAAATTACATAAGAAACATATGGTCTCTTGACCACATCAGGGTCACTACCTTCCTTAAAATATATATCCATTATATCTTATCTTTTAGCTTCATCTTCTTCTTCCTCAACTTCCTCATTATAGGAATAAACTACAACTTTATCTGGATCCAATCCAGGATCAACCATATTACTAGGTCTATAATGGTGATTCATAAGATTGAAATTATCATAAATATTATCAACATCATCCACCCATTTCATCAACCAAGGAACCCAATTTACTTTCATCCTCTTACAAGTAAACTATCTTAAACATAAACCTCAACAAATTACTATAGATTATTAGCCTTTAGGTACTAGACCTTTTGATTACAACATAATTGAACGGAAATTAGGATAAATCAAGTAATTTTATCTAGATTAGGTATTTATCATCTTTATTATGTAGACCATAAAATATCTACAGATATTTATCTTATCTACTCCTTTAATAATAAATAATAAAAACACATCTTAGTACCTCATGATGCTAAATTCCCTCTTCCTAGGAAAAAGCATGTGTTGAATAAACATGAACAACAATCTATACTCTCTATAATTCTCTACAGTAGTGGGACTTCATACAATATCGTTTTCAGTCAACTCCACTAAGGAATATTCATATATGGACCATTTCTCAATTTGTGTGTGTCATCCTTGTATAGGGGCCATGCTAATCTTCTCTGTATCGTTCCAATTTTATCAGATGTCTATGAAGAGAAAAGGAATATTCATATATGAAAAATCCTTTCTTACATGGAATGGAACCTTGAAAATCATTATAAATACCTCTTTTATTCACATTGTGTCATATTTCCCATTATTTTTAAGAAAATATTACTTCTTTTTCCTCAATCATACTTCTAACCAAATCTTTCTTCTCACCAAAACTATACTCTAAAAACTAATAAAACTCATGAACCAACCTAGGATTGAATGGTTGATCATTCCTTGAAAACCATTTGATTCATACTTGGTCCTATATCACTTTAAACACAATTGACTTGCTCGATACTAACCATTAAGCATCTATCTCTTTTTCAGCAATAATAACTCAAGTAGAGAGTTGCGGGTTCTTTAGTTTGATAGCAGTAGTACGACTTGATTCACATCATGATTTATTTGTGGTATGAAATCATTCAAGTGACTAAATTGTGGTGTGTTTTACTCTCACCATATTTTCACTAATTTGAAGGGATAAGGGAGAGAACAAGGAATGTTTCAGGTTGATAGAGAAAGGAAGATGAAAATTTCAAAGGATGTGTGACTGAGAGGGTTCTCAAAATATGATTTCAGGTCAATTTTATCATTTACGTATTTATAATTGTAAAATATAATATCATATACATAAATAAATATAATAAATATTTAATTGTAGAAACAGGAGTGGCAGAAAATTTAAACAGTGGATCACCAACGGTCGATCGCCAGTGGTCAATCACTAATGGTCAATCACCTGTAGCTAATCCCCAGTGGTGGATCACAAGTGGTGGATCACTAAGGGGGACCACCAATGGTGGACCACCAATGGTTGATCACCTTTAAAAAGTAAATTTGAAGATAAATAATTAACCTAAATTTATCATTCCTAGTTCATGTATAATATAACTTAATCTCACAAAATTCAAAGTCATTGTAAATAAGTCGGAAAGCTAATGTTTAGTTCTAATGAATTCAATAGTTATATCACCTTTTTGGAAATTATTTCTCAAAAAAAATGATTTCTTATATCAATATGTTTTGTCCTAAAATGATATATAGGATTATTAAATTTATTTATCACACTTGTATTATCACAATTTATAGGTACATGTCTAAATTGAAAACCATAGTCTATTAAAGTGTGTTTCATATGAAAAATAGGCACATGGAATCTTCTTGAAGCTATAAACTCAACTTCATTAGTTGACAGTACAACATAATTTTTCTTTTTTATAGCACCATGAAATAAGTGAATTGACTAAAAGGTGACATATTCTAGAGGTGATTTTTCTATCAACCTTACAACCACCAAAATATGCATCTAAATAAATCACTAAATTAAATGTTTGAGATATAGGATAAAATAGTCCAGAATTGGTTGTATACTTGTGTATTGTAAAATTATTTTGGAAGCAAGTAAATTTAACTCTTTAGTATTTTCTTGAAAATGAGAACACATACATACACTAGAAATAATATTTGTTTAGCTAGCAGTTAAATATAGAAAACTTCTAATCATACCTCTATAATTGGTTTGATCAACTGAATTCCTAGTTTCATCAAGATCCATTTTATAGGTCATAATCATGGGGGTATCACTAATCTTTGTGTTATCCATACAAAAATGTTTTAAAAGGTATTTTTTTTACTTATTTTATTTAAAATAATTCCATCTCAATTTTGAAAAATTTTAAAACTTAGAATGAATTTTCAATCACCCATTAAACTCATTTCAAATTCACTTGTCATCATTTTTGAAAAAATGGTACACAAATAATTTCTAGGAAATCCAAAAATTATATCATCAATATAAATTATAACTACTAAAAAATCCTTTGAAATTATTTTTATAAATAGATTGGGTTCATATGTTCCTTTTGAAAAACATTTAGAAATCAGAAAATATTTGAGTCTATCATACCGTGCTCTGGGAGCTTGTTTTAAACCATATAACTATTTAGACAATTTAAAAAATATGATTTGGAAAATAAGGATTTTGAAATCTATGGGGGTTTTCAATAAACAAATCCTCAACTATATAACCATTTAATAATACACTTTTAACATCCATCTGATATAGTTTAAAATCTAAATATGATACATATGGAAGAAGTATTCTAATGGCTTCAAGTATTTCCTTTGGTGAAAAGGCTTATCCATAGTTAGTAACCTCTTCTTGACTATATCCTTATTAAAATAATCTAGATTTATTTCTAAATATGATGGTTGAATCATCAACTTTATTTCTAAATACCAATTTAGTACCAATGGTTAGAATATCTTTATGTCTATCTACTGGTTTCTATACTTTATTTATTTCAAATAAATTTATTTCTTCTTGCATTTCCATTACCCATAATTAATCATTGGTGTTCTTAGGTTCAAACGGTGATAAGAAATGTTGATTCTCAACTTAATTTCTAAGAGAACCTTCAGTTTTTGTTCCTCTATCTATGTCTCCAACTACATCATTGGATGGATAATATCTATGAGTTATAACGGTTCTAGGAAAATAAGGTCCCAATATTTAATTATCATATGTAGGTTCATGTTCAGGTAGTTCATTTTAAATGGAATATTTTTCTTCTTATTTCATATAACTATCAGAAGGTTTTTAATTTATATTCAGATTAGACAGATCATCTTCAAAGTTGTGTACATAAGTGTTAGACTCATGTGGATCTATTTCATCAAATTTTATATGTATAGATTCCTCCACAATATTATTCATTTTATTAAATACCCTTTATGACTTACTAGTTGTTTAATATCCAAGGAAAATTCCTTCATTACTCATATTAAAATTTATCAAGATTGTCCTTTTTTTGAGAATAAAGACTTTGCAGCTAAAAAATCTAAAGTAATTAACCTTTTTTTCTTCCATTCCATAATTAATATGGGGTTTTCTATAAAAGTGGTCTTCTAATAACTTTATTTATTATGTAGCAATAGGTATACATATCTTATTCCAAAAAATAAATAATTATATCATACTCATTTAGTATGTTTTGGGAAATTTCATGAAGGGTTCTATTTCTCCTTTTTACTACATCATTCTATCATGGGGTTCTAGGAGTATAAAGGTTATTATTATAGCCATGTTTTGATCATAATGACTCAAAATATTTATTTTAAAACTCATGTACATGATTAATTCTTAAGGTCTTAATTCTAAGTCCACTATGATTTCCTACATATTTAGTATACTTAAAAAAATAAGGTAAATATTTGCTTTTTTGAGCTAGAAATAATACACAACTGTATCTAGAAAAGTCATATACTAGAACATAAACATAGTGATTCCCATTTGGAAAAAAACTATAGAAAGTACAAATAAGTCCATGTGAACCAACTCTAGGGGTTGACAAGTTGAATCTTCTTTCTTGGATTTAAAAGTGATTTTGTGTGTTTTCCCTTTTTGATATGGGATACAGACTTTATTATCTATAAATTCTAGTTTAGGAAGATCCTTGAAGAATCATTTTCTAGTTTTTTTCTAAGAGATTGTATGTTGTAATGTTCTAGTATTCTATTCCAAATACAAGACTATTTATGAAATAAACTTGATAGGAAATGTTTTGAGAAAATAAGGAATCTAATTTTACAGCATATATATTATCATTTCTTAAAGTAGTGAAAACTAAATCATTTTCAGAATTAAAAACTTTGTAGGAATTATTTTCAAATTTAATATGGAAACCATCATCACATAACCATTAGATAGTAAATAGATTATACTTTAATACATCTATAAATAAAACTATGGAAATTAAAATAGTATTAGAGTTACTTATTTGACCAATTCCAAAAAAAATTCCCTTACCATTGTCAACAAAAGTAACATGTCCGCCATAAAACTTGATTAGGTTCCTGAAACTTTAATAGCACCAAATAATGTTTCTAGAGAATTCATTGTCTAGATACCATAATCACTTACTGAAGATTTTTAATAAGGCTTCCTAAAAAATAGATTTAAACCACAAATGACTTTCGTACCCAAATTTTATTGGGTTGAGAGATGTTAGTAAAAATGGATTTTGGAATCCATAATTATTTTACAAGTTTCTTATAGGAAGATCTAATAATTTTATAAATAAAAACATTTTTAGGTCCGAAAGAATAATAACTACTAGCAGTATTAATAGAATTTTAAATTAGGTGGAATTTATTTTTACAAATTCTTCTTTATCGAGGATAATATACTATTCTAATATTATATTTAGGAGTTTTATATTTACCAAGAATCTAAGTGATATTTTTTATTACATTAGTAAATCACTTAATATCTTTATTTAATTATTCATTGGATAATTTCAGCTCATTGTTATCTTTTATCAATTGATCATTTTTATCCTTTTCTTCTATAAGATCAGTTTTAAAGTGAGTAGATAGAGCATGATGCTTCTTTAAACTTTTGTATTTTTCTTTAAGTTCATTGAATGTGTCCTCCAACATATTACATTATTCAAACATTTCTTCACTAGACATGTTTTATTTATTTTTTTCATTTTCAGACCGGTTAGAATTATGAAGAGGAGATGCAAGAAAAATATTAGATATCTCATATGTGTTTGTCATAAAACACATATTGGATATATAATTTTTATCCTCTCTACTTGAGTCTATATAACTTGAACTATCATTTTAATCACTCCAATTTTCTTTCATAAATTTTTTATATATTTTTTCTTTGTCTGCATACTTTTTCTTGAACTTTATATTATAAAAATTTTATTTCATATGAAATTTTATTTAATATTCATAAAAAAAATGTTTCATTTATTGAATCATCCTTGTTCTAATATTTTTTCTGATTAAAACTTTCATACTTACCTCTATAACTAGGTTTCCTAAAGTATTTATTCCTTTTATATAACTTTTTGAAACATCTATCCTAATGTTCTATTACCTCATCACTATCAACAGGTGATTCTTCATTTCCTGATGTAACACCCCAAGCTTCTACGGTACGCTTCTCTTTGAATAATGTGATAGCGTGTGTTGTACGCAACACCGAGTTATAACACACCATAACCAATCAAACTAGCCGTTATGAATAGTAATACCTACTTTTGGAAATTTTATATTTTAAAATGGACTTCATTTTTGGATTTTGAATATCGAATTTAGCCTAAGGTAAAATTTTGGTACTTTTCGGATAACTTTCATATTTTGATGAATAGTGAAAATTACTAAATTTTAATTAAAAGCAACTTTTTTAATCAAAATAATTAATAGTGATAAATTATGAATTTGAGTGGTTTTAAAGTATATTTAGAATATATTTTTACCATTTAATATAATTTTGGTCATTGGGCATAATTTTACAATTAAACCGAACATAAACAAGTGTCAACCTTTTGATAGTTATTATCTCTTAAAAACACGCTTTTTGTTTTGGCAGCGGGAATTAATTTTAAATTAATTTCTGCCACTTCTGTGTTTTGAATTTAGAAAAATGGATTCCATATTTGGAATCAGGATGTCCAAATTGTGTAAATAGGTAACTTTTATTTTTAGACATTTTGAATAATTACTGTGGTAAATATTTTATTTATCATGGTTAAGGGTAAATCTGGTAAATAAGGGTTAAAAAATAATATTATAATAATACTAAATTACCCTAAAACGTGTCCTAGCCTTATTGGTTGATAAATTTTCGACCATAGTCATATTTGGGTCGATTTTGGGACCCCATGGTGCCACTTGTAGGTGATAGGGACACTTTATTTTAATTAAGTTAAAATGAATACAAAAATGACACAAGCATATATCTTTTAGAAAAACAATTTTTAAATAGGGTTATATATGTTGGATTTTAGATTATAAATATTAATTAGAAAGATAAAAAGATTTCATACATAGTTATATTTTATTTATAATTTTTAGACATTACATAATTTAATTTATTTATGACACAATGATGATTAATTAATTACTATAATAGTAAAAAAATTAAAATAATTGATATTATAAATACCCAAATAAAAATAATATGAAACTTTTAATGAATTAAAATAATTTTATAGGATAATATGATATATTAGGATTGAATTAATTGACTTTGTTAGAAGTAATCAATCTGTTATGAGTTTCACAAAAATCAACTATTGAATAGTGTCAAAATTGACATAAAAGAGTTCTTAAAACCAATATTATATTATTAATTGATATTAAATTCCTAAAAATCTAAGGTTCGGCCAAGAGACTTATATAATGATAGGTTCATCATTAATGGACCACTTTGGGGTATCTTGGATGTATATAGTAAGTTTATTAACCATATTATATAAAAATACAAAGAGACATTGTAAAAGTGAAACTAATTAACTTAGAGTTAATACTTAAAGATAAGGTTAATATAAGTAACCAAACCTGTCTAAATTCTATTGGTTGAGTTTTTTTCGACCTATCCCCACCTTAAAATTTAAATAATCAACTTTGGAGCCATTAGAAACCTAATATGAATTTATTATAAATTAATATTTCTAGCTTTTCCAAAGGTGCCCCTCACCCCTCTTATAAAAGGGCACTCCTCCTTCTCATTTCTTCACACCTTCAAAGCCTTTTGGTTCGGCCAAAATCTGCCAAAATACTCTCCCAACTTCCCTAAATACAACCTAGGGGACTTAGTTTGATCATAAAGCCAACCTAAGGAGCCCTTTTGATCAAATCAAAAGGAAGAAACCGAAGAAGAGATAATGATTTCACCACCCTTTTCCAAGTTCCTTTCTTCTTCCACTTCTTCTTCCATTGTTGTTACCATTATAAAATAATAACTCCAGTATCATATATATACTGTGATGTTATTATAAATATGGTACAACCATATTCAGTATTCTATCCACCCTTTGAATAACATGTCACCATACGTGCGTACGTACGGCTTACTGTCTCCACGTCGTGGTGTAATTGTTATTCAATATAATATTATTTGGATGGGTATAATAATGATGTGTAACTCATGTAAATAATAAATATAACATGTTAATGATTCTGTATATATGATATACCATCCATTTATATATTATTTTAATATCAAAAGAATGATATTGTCGCTCGTGCGTACGTACGGACTACCGTCTCCACGAACGCGATGAGATTCATTCTCCATCGTAACCATTAAAGTATAATTATCATTTGATGATTTAAAAATGATTTTTAAGGACTTGATATCATTCTGGATATGAATAATATACAACCTATCCTTTACAAACATGTCTTACGTAACAAAACATATAAAATAAAACAAGTAATTTAACACCCGAAACAACGATAATACTAAGATATTATTATCAAATCAATATTAAAAGATCATATATGATATCATATTAATGTATATGATTATTGTATAATTTAATAACAATTATTTCACCATTATACAGGAGGTTAACCTACCCCAACCAAGGAAAAGTACAAGGTAAGGGTTATTTCACAATCTCTTCATTATCCGAGGTTGTTTATATGTAATAATCTACTGGGATCTCTTTACCATCCACATCCATGTTTTCTTAAAAATGTATTTCAAAACATTTTTATTATTTAAAAGAATATGGGTTAAAGTCATTTATACCCTTGTTTGACTTTTTATAAGAGGAATCTTTCTGTCGTTTTCAAAACAAGGTCCTTTTAACCTTTTCGACAGAATTAAGGTAAGAATGTTTTTTTTAACTTATACGGCGGGTGCGGTTATTTTCCGCCATTATAAAATCTTCAAAGCTTTCCTTACAATATTATAAGAATATTTTAAAATAAAATGTTTTATTTTATATGGATCTTAAATGATTTCAAAAATATAAAGAGATATATCTCTAAAAAGTGTTTTGATTTCATCTATGTCAACACCCTTTGATGGATTTTACGCTTATTTGAAGTTGATTTATTATGATACAAAACTTCTATATTGTATTGAAGGTTTTGTGATATGTTTGACTGTGGATGTGATATTTTTATACCATTCATAGTTTATGGTGAAATTATTGACATTTCTTATGCTAGTTTTAATACGAATGTTTATGTTATGTTTAAACCTTTTCATATGGGAATGCATTGGACTTAATATGTGACGGGTGGAGCCCGCTATAGCTCCTCGATGCATCGGTAGGTCTCATGAGACAAACTAGTGTCTTGGCACAAGGCCTTGGAAAAATATTATTTGTAGTCTTGGCACGAGTCCTTGGCTATGTGGTTATGGTAGTCTGGCATTATTCATTCCAACATTATGAAAGTGGTTATTTGATTTTGCATGTGATTATTCGATTAGTAGAATATCCATGTGAATAAGTAAATGGCATTATTTCATTTTATTTATGACATACCATGTTGAAAGTTCAAGTTTGAAAGGCTTTTGTTTTAGTTATACATTACCTTAAATGTTTATTCTTATTTATGAAAGTTTCTGCTATATTGTTATCCTTATTGGGCATTTGAGCTCACCCCTTTTCTATGTTTTATTTTTCCCAGGAAGTGAAGAAGTAAATTATGAATGACCTGCAGGGATACTATGTGGGGATATGAGTGTGGATTATGGAGACAATATGTTTTTGTAGTAGTTTTTCATTTTATGATGTAATGTAAGACTTATGAATATATCTAGTGTTTCCAAGGCTACTAAACCAATCGGTCTTTCGAGATTTGATCTTTCTTGTGATCAGGCCAATGTTATGTAATAATGCACCGACTCTGGGTAACTAGGTTCGGGGCGTTACAGTTGGTATCAGAGGGAGTTTAGTAAAAACCTTGGAAGCTAGATTTAGATAAACTCTGATTAGAGCACGTAGACCTAAGATGAACTTTGAGGATTAGTATAGAAGAACTTCTTAGAATTTTGGTATTGTAGAGATTTTGTGAGTTTTCTGAGCAATACATCCCTGTCTGGATACGAGCAGGTAGAGGCGGCTCTGGCACAGATGTACCTAGGGGTAAAACCCGAAAACACTGCTTTGAGCTAGACTCGAACGGGAACTAGTGCACGACAACGGGCCTTGCTGCACTCTTGGTTACGACACTCCCGGGGGATATGCTTAGGATAACTCTCATTTTCTTTATAAATCATTATGAAGGGTTTATGAGTATATACTTCCTCAAAGAAAACATTTTTATGATTATGGATTATATCCATAAATAGTTCAATTTATGTTAAGTGTTTTATAAGTATGGGATTATGTATTTTGATTCATAAACTGATCTAGTTTATGAAATTGTTTAGAAATGGAGCCTAGTGGAAGAAATGGAAACCGTATCAATGCATGCACTCCATGTAGGGATTTCCCTCCTGCTCAAGATAATTATAGTAGGGCTGGTGATGCAACTGGTTCCGATCAGCTAATCACCATACTGGGACAACTTACTCTGGTTATGAATAATAACCTTACCAGTATGGAGGCACTACCTCTATGGTGAAAAATGTGAGATTTATACTAATCACAAGAGTTTGGAGTATATTTTCTCACAAAAAGAACTCAACATGAGGCAAAGGAGATGGCTTGAATTACTCAAGGATTATGGTTGCACGATACACTACCACCTGGGGAAAGCAAACAAGGTGGCAGATGCTTTGAGTAGAAAAGACCATGGAGTTTTGAACAATATGAGAATTGAAAGGGATCCAATTTTCATGGATCTAGTGAAGATGGACATGGGAATAACCAGGGAAGGTGAAACATCAATGCTTTTTCAAATGGTTGCCAAACCATCTTTACTAGAAAGGAGTAAGAGTTCTCAGACTGATGATGATGAATTTCAAAAGAAGATTAAAGCTGTGAATGATGGGAGATTGAGAGACTTTGTGTATGAAGATGGAATTTTGAAATTCAGGAAGAGACTTTGTGTTCCTGATATACCTGATCTAAAAAGGGAATTGTTGGATGATGATCATAGTTCCAATTTCTCTATACACCCTGGGAGCACCAAAATGTATAGAGATTTGAAGGAACATTTTTGGTGGGACAACATGAAGAGGGAGATTGCTGATTTTGTGTCAAGATGTATGGTTTGTCAACAAGTTAAAGCTGGAAGGCAACAGCTTGGAGGATTCATGCAACCTATTCCCATACCGGAGTGGAAATGGGACAATATTACGATGGACTTTGTCATGGGGCTACCAAAGACTCCTAGAAGGAACGATGCAATATGGGTTATTGTTGATCGTCTTACCAAGTCATCACATTTTCTTTCTATAAGAGAAGATCTACCCCTGGAACGTCTAGCAAGACTATATATTAATCAAGTTGTGAGACTTCATGGAGTACCCCTATCGATTGTTTCTGATCGTGATCCCCGTTTTACTTCAAGATTTTGGAAAAGTCTTCAGAAATCCCTGGATACTGAACTTCATTTGAGCACTGCTTACCACCCTTAGACAGACGGACAATCAGAACGGACTATTCAGACCTTAGAAGACATGTTGAGATCTTGCACACATGACTTTCAGGGTATGTGGGATCAATATTTACCACTGGTAGAATTTTCCTATAACAATAGCTTCCATTCAAGTATTCAGATGGCACCATATGAAGCGTTATACGGAAAGAGATGTCGTACACCAACCTGTTGGGATGACGTTGGTGAAAGAAAACTTGTAGGCCCAGAACTGGTGGAGGAAACGGTGGAAAAGGTGAAGGTAATCCAAAATCACATCAAAGCAGCTCAAAGTAGGCAGAAGAGCTATGCCGATAATCGAAGGAAGGATTTGGAATTTCAAGTCGGTGATCATGTTTTCCTAAAGGTATCTCCATGGAAGAGAGTCATACATTTTGTTAAGAAAGGTAAATTGAGTCCCAGGTACATCGGACCTTTTGAAATTCTAGAACGAATTGGGGTTGTGGCTTACCGATTGGCAATGCCGCCAAGTCTCTCCAAAGTTCACGATGTGTTCCACGTATCTCTGTTGAGGAAATACATGCCTGAACCAACGCATGTACTCACCTATGAGGAATTAGAACTGGAACCCGATCTTTCCTATTGTGAAGAGCCCGTCAGGATTCTTGATACGAGAGAACAAGTACTGAGAAACTGGACGACGCGTCTGGTAAAAGTTTTGTGGAGAAACCATAAGATGGAAGAGGCAACGTGGGAACCCGAGGAACTTATGATGAAGAACCACCCGAGTCTTTTCATGCGGTAGTATTCTAGAAATTTCGAGGACGAAATTATTTGAAGGAGGGGAGAATGTAACACCCCAAGCTTCTACGGTACGCTTCTCTTTGAATAATGTGATAGCGTGTGTTGTACGCAACACCGAGTTCTAACACACCATAACCAATCAAACTAGCCGTTATGAATAGTAATACCTACTTTTTGAAATTTTATATTTTAAAATGGACTTCATTTTTGGTTTTTGAATATCGAATTTAGCCTAAGGTGAAATTTTGGTACTTTTCGGATAACTTTCATATTTTGATGAATAGTGAAAATTACTAAATTTTAATTAAAAATAACTTTTTTAATCAAAATAATTAATAGTGATAAATTATGAATTTGAGTGGTTTTAAAGTATATTTAGAATATATTTTTACCATTTAATATAATTTTGGTCATTGGACATAATTTTACAATTAAACTGAACATAAACAAGTGTCAATCTTTTGATAGTTATTATCTCTTAAAAACACGCTTTTTGTTTTGGCAGCGGGAATTAATTTTAAATTAATTTCTGCCACTTCTGTGTTTTTAATTTAGAAAAATGGATTTCATATTTGGAATCAGGATGTCCAAATTGTGTAAATAGGTAACTTTTATTTTTAGACATTTTGAATAATTACTGTGGTAAATATTTTATTTACCATGGTTAAGGGTAAATCTGGTAAATAAGGGTTAAAAAATAATATTATAATAATACAAAATTACCCTAAAACGTGTCCTAGCCTTATTTGTTGATACATGTTCGACCATAGTCATCTTTGGGTTGATTTTAGGACCCCATGGTGCCACTTGTAGGTGATAGGGACACTTTATTTTAATTAAGTTAAAATGAATACAAAAATGACACAAGCATATATCTTTTAGAAAAACAATTTTTACATAGGGTTATATATGTTGGATTTTATATTATAAATATTCATTAGAACGATAAAAAGATTTAATACATAGTGATATTTTATTTATAATTTTTAGACATTACATAATTTATTTTATTTATGACACAATGATGATGAATTAATTACTATAATAGTGAAAAATTAAAATAATTGATATTATAAATACCCAAATAAATAAAATATGAAACTTTTAATGAATTAAACTAATTTTATAGGATAATATGATATATTATTATTGATTTAATTTACTTTTTTATAAGTAATCAATATGTTATGAGTTTCACAAAAATCAACTATTGAATAGTGTCAAAATTGACATAAAAGAGTTCTTAAAACCAATATTATATTATTAATTGATATTAAATTCCTAAAAATCTAAGGTTCGGCCAAGAGACTTATATAATTATAGGTTAATAATTAATGGACCACTTTGGGGTCTCTTGGATGTATATAGTAAGTTTATTAACCATATTATATAAAAATACAAAGAGACATTGTAAAAGTGAAACTAATTAACTTAGAGTTAATACTTAAAGATAAGGTTAATATAAGTACCCAAACCTATCTAAATTATATTGGTTGAGTTGTTTTCGACCTATAACCACCTTAACATTTAAATAATCAACTTTTTATCCATTAGAAACCGAATATTAATTTATTATAAATTAATATTTCTAGCTTTTCCAAAGGTGGCCCTCACCCCTCTTATAAAAGGGCACTCCTCCTTCTCATTTATTCACACCTTCAAAGCCTTTTGGTTCGGCCAAACTCTGCCCAAATACTCTCCCAACTTCCCTCACTACAACCTAGGGGCCTTAGTTTGATCAGAAAGCCAACCTAAAGATCCCTTTTGATCAAATCAAAAGGAAGAAACCGAAGAAGAGATAATGATTTCACCACCCTTTTCCAAGTTCCTTTCTTCTTCCACTTCTTCTTCCTTTGTTGTTACCATTATAAAATAATAACTCCAGTATCATATATATACTGTGATGTTATTATAAATATGTTACAACCATATTCAGTATTATATCCACCCTTTGAATAACATGTCACCATACGTGCGTACGTACGGCTTACCGTCTCCACGTCGTGGTGTAATTGTTATTCAATATAATATTATTTGGATGGGTATAATAATGATGTGTAACTCATGTAAATAATAAATATAACATGTTAATTATTCTGTATATATGATATACCATCCATTTATATATTATTTTAATATCAAAAGAATGATATTGTCGCTCGTGCGTACGTACGGACTACCGTCTCCACGAACGCGATGAGATTCATTATCCATCGTAACCATTAAAGTATAATTATCATTTGATGATTTAAAAATGATATTTAAGGACTTGATATCATTCTGGATATGAATAATATACAACCTATCCTTTACAAACATGTCTTACGTAACAAAACATATAAAATAAAACAAGTAAGTTAACACCCGAAACAACGATAATACTAAGATATTATTATCAAATCAATATTAAAAGATCATATATGATATCATATTAATGTATATGATTCTTGTATAATTTAATAACAATTATTTCACCATTATACAGGAGGTTAACCTACCCCAACCAAGGAAAAGTACAAGGTAAGGGTTATTTCACAATCTCTTCATTATCCGAGGTTGTTTATATGTAATAATCTACTGGGATATCTTTACCATCCACATCCATGTTTTCTTAAAAATGTATTTCAAAACATTTTTATTATTTACAAGAATATGGGTTAAATTCATTTATACCCTTTTTTGACTTTTTATAAGAAGAATCTTTCCGTCGTTTTCAAAACAAGGTCCTTTTAACCTTTTCAACAGAATTAAGGTAAGAATGTTTTTTTTAACTTATACGGCGGGTGCGGTTATTTTCCGCCATTATAAAATCTTCAAATCTTTCCTTACAAGATTATAAGAATATTTTCAAAGAAAATGTTTTATTTTATATGGGTCTTAAATGATTTCAAAAATATAAAGAGATATTTCTCTAAAAAGTGTTTTCATTTCATCTATGTCAACACCCTTTGATGGATTTTACGCTTATTTGAAGTTGATTTATTATGATACAAAACTTCTATATTGTATTTAAGGTTTTGTGATATGTTTGATTGTGGATGTACTATTTTTATACCATTCATAGTTTATGGTGAAATTATTGACATTTCTTATGCTAGTTTTAATACGAATGTTTATGTTATGTTTAAACCTTTTCATATGGGAATGAATTGGACTTAATATGTGACGGGTGGAGCCCGCTATAGCTCCTCGATGCATCGGTAGGTCTCATGAGACAAACTAGTTTCTTGTCATAAGGCCTTGGAAAAATATTATTTGTAGTCTTGGCACGAGGCCTTGGCTATGTGGTTATGATAGTCTGGCATTATGCATTCCAACATTATGAAAGTGGTTATTTGATTTTGCATGTGATTATTCGATTAGTAGAATATCCATGTGAATAAGTAAATGGAATTATTTCATTTTATTTATGCCATACCATGTTGAAAGGTCAAGTTTGAAAGTCTTTTGTTTTAGTTATACATTACCTTAAATGTTTATTCTTATTTATGAAAGTTTCTGCTATATTGTTATCCTTACTGGGCATTTGAGCTCACCCCTTTTCTATGTTTTATTTTTCCCAGGAAGTGAAGAAGTAAATTATGAATGACCTGCAGGGATATTATGTGGGGATATGAGTTTGGATTATGGAGACAATATGTTGTTGTAGTAGTTTTTCATTTTATGATGTAATGTAAGACTTATGAATATATCTAGTGTTTCCAAGGCTACTAAACCAATCGGTCTTTCGAGATTTGATCTTTCTTGTGATCATTCCAATGTTATGTAATAATGCACCGACTCTGGGTAACTAGGGTCGGGGCGTTACACCTAAGCTTTCGGATTTGATCGTCGCTATTTTTTAAGAAGTAGTTTTAAAATATATGGATTTCCATTTTGGTTCATCCACTTCTTTTTTTTTACTTTTAGCTCTTCTTAATACATTATTTTCCTTACAATAAGTTCTTTTACTAGAAGTGTACTAATGTTACATGATTCTCTTATTGATAGAGATGTTCCCCTCCATCTTTTTAGAAAGCACCTAAGAAGTCTCATGACTTGATCTTTTTCAATGATTTTCTTTCCCAGTGCATGCATAATGTTCTCTATTTCATTGAACCTAAGATACATGTCAAATATAGATTAATTAGGCTTCATATTAAACAAATCATATTTAATAGTGAAATTATTTAAGCACATTTCTTTAACATTATATGTTCCTTCATGAGTAATAGCTAGTGTATCCCAAATTTCAAAAGTAGTATCACAGGTAGATATTATGTTATATTATTCTTCACCTAAAGTATAGTATAAATAATTCATATCTTTACAATTACAATCAGAATCATCTTTAGTATAATCACTCAAAGTAGCTCTAGTAGTTTAAGGTTTTTCATATTTATCATCAATTATAGTCCAAATATCAAAACCCATACTATCTAAATGAATTTTCATTTGAATTTTACATTAAGCGTAATTATATCCATTAGAATAAGGAGGCTAGTTATTGAAGTCCCTTATTGTCAATTATTATCTATAAAGAATTAAATTTATAATTAAAATATCTTTAATATCTTTAATTTGAAATGATATCATAGTAGAAGAATATTTTGAAAAGTTCATCTCATACCAAATGTTGATCAGAGTGAGTAACTCAAGAGGGGGGTAAATTGAGTTCCCAATTAAATTTTTTGTTTAAAAATAATTTACAATTAAAATTCCTTAATTTAATAAAGCACCCCTTTAATCAAAACTATATAAGTATAAAATTTTATTTTTCAAATAGGTTCTCAAAGTGGGATAAATACTCAATTAAAAAAATATTTTATGTCACTTTAACTTTTGAAACTAAATTAATTGATCAAACACTCTATATAAAACACAAGTTAAGATTAACTAATAGATTAAAATATTTGATATAGATTTTAAAATAGATATAGATTTAAACTATTAAATACAAAAAAAACTAATAAAACACATAGCAGAATTAAAACAAGGGGTTTGGTATCAAGCCAATACATAATCCCTTAAACTTGGAAATCGCCTCCTTCCAAATAGTTTATTATAACAATAAATAGATCCACAACCTGGATCAGGTTTTACAATGAACAATGCACAAGGATATTAAGCCACAAATACTATTCCACAGTTATACGTGGGATAAAAAAGAAACTAAATGTCACACACAAACTCTTACACAATTTTATTGGGAATAAAAATAAATAAAATTGAGAGTGTCAAGAACTCTACAGTCAAGCATAGAAGACTATCTTTTACAAATAAATAGAGTAAAATAAAACACATCTCGAATGTAAAGTGTAAATAGAAAGAGAAAATTATTAGAGATTGGAAAAAGTGATGTTGCTCGATCTAAATAGCTTAATATGTTCATAGGTCCTCAAATTTGTGTTGGAAATGAGATTAAATAGGTTTCTTAAAATGTTCAGGCAACATAGTGTCATAAAGGTCTGAAAATCTCTCTATTTTCAGTCTTTTAATGTTCATATTTGATTCATTGTATTAAGGTTTGTAATATCTATGATTTTTCACTTGTGTATTATTGTTATTGTCTCTATATGAGAACACTCTAGGATCACCATGAGCATGAGGAAGTTTTTTAGAATTTATTCAAATGAAGTTCTGATTATCTATTGGAGTATGTATCCTTATACTAAGAACAAAATCAGGAAGGTATGAATTTATCTTCAATGAATCTATAGAGTAGTTTAAGAATAATAATTTTTAAATCCACATGACTCTTGACTTAATTAAATTCTATAAACTATCCATTGGAATATTAAATTGGAATAAGATTCTAGACTATAATAGCAGCAGTCTGGTGATAGATCTATTAACGGTAGATATATTATTGTGGTATATCCTCACTGGACATAGATCTATTCTGGAAATGGATGATTTTTTGTGTTATATCCATTCTGGTAGTAGATCCTCTCTAGTGGTAGATGATTTATGGTTGTAGCTCATCCTAGTGGTAGCATTATTGAATAGTAGTGTAAGATGGTGGTAGCACAATCCAATGGTAGATGTTCTAACAGTAGATATACCGATGGTATATGTTTCTAATGGTATATCTCTTCAATGGTAGATATAGATGAACTAATAGTAGATATTCTTAAACTAATGGTAAATCAAAACTTTACTGAGTTTTTTTAAAAAGTTACTTATTTACTATCATAAAATATTGATCTTTTTAGAAACATAATAATCCTAATTTTTTATCATTAAAATAAGGATTTGCAAATAAATATTATCAGATGATGCTATATTTGGTATTTATTATTTAAAATTTTATGAATGTTTGTGATATAATATTAGAATGATATGGACAAGTTGAGGAGGATTCTATGGTAAATATACATGTTATTCTCTAATTAACAAATTAAATATTGAGCAATCCCACACTATGGAAGAAGAGACTACACTTCAAGGAGTTTTTAAATGAACAAGACCACTACATAGTAAATTTATTATGGTTCTTCTATATAGTGTTTTAGTGAATAGTTCCCATTTGAAAACTAACCAGTTAGACTATATCGTAGAGAAATCCATGGTGTCCTTCATATTGAAAAAGATGACCACAAGTTATTTTGGTAATAAATATAATATAAGAAGAATAATATGTTGAGGAGATTTATTATTGTAAGAAGAATATATAAGAATGAATTTTTCTAATAGGAATGAGAAAATAAATGAGAATGAAAAAGAAAGGGTTATCCTATGAAATAGATAGCCATTATGGTGGAAAAATGAATATGAGGATCATTGGAAACCCCACATGAAAAAATGTGAGGAGAAATTAAATTAGGATCATGGGAACTTCAATATTTTATGGGATATTTTATATTTATAAAATAGAAAAATATATTTCAGGTAACCTACATATAAAAAGAAAATGAATGAGATGGAGTGTGTGTGTATTTCATCTGAGATCTGGTGAGTTTTGAGATATCATGAAGATTACTCTAGAATAAGAAGAATAAATTGGAATATCTAATATTAAATTGAAGTGAAGATATATTGGGTATTAAAGATAAATAAGAAGAAGTTTTTGGCCACCATATTGAGATCAGATAAGTGAGTAGAGTAAGTAAAAATCAATAAGAAAAATATTATAATAGACTAACCAGTTGCATAAGTTTATTATCAGTTTGTTTTGATATAATATCCTCAGACCCACACTCCTAGATTCATTGATGAAAACATAAACATTACATTTCTGTATTTGATACTGATAAATGTGACCTAATTATTTCCATCCAAACCTTAAAAATCAAAAGGATATATTAGATCACTTACATACCTAATGACCTTTTAGAATTAGAGTTTTATAGAATTTGGAAAAACACTTACATAAACAATACCCATGACTTCAAGGGAGTATTTTTTCACTATAATCAACATTTTATATTCCATATTAGGTTATAAACATAATTCAAATGAAACCCTATAGGAATAATTCAGTTATTATTATTATTCATAACTTGGGGAAAAGGAAACATATTAAGGGTGATCTCAAATTCTCAGTATGGGAAAATATAACCATTAACAACTAAAATTCATCAGTGAGAATATGATGAGCATAAGTGTATGATAACACAATAAAAGTGAATAATAATAAAATAAGATAAATCATACCCATAAATAGCTAGATCACCAATCATGAAACATGCCATAAATATTTAACAAAGGAAAGAGTTATAAGAATCAATAATCATGTGCAATGTGTTGTCAATATTGATCAAAGGAAACATTTATAACCCATAGAAAGCATACGAAAACATGTTGGTGTCTTGGAATGTTATATCCATATCACTCTTAAAAATAGAATAACCAGTATAGTCAACTTTTATCTCATGATTTCACAATACATTGGAGGGTTATCATGAACCCACCTATCCTTGGTTTATAACATAATCACTTTTTTTCATAAACAATTTCCAAGAACCATATCATGAATAAAGTACATATATATTTTATTTCATCATAAACTCATATAAATAACCATTATTATTTTAAGAACATGATTAACCTTTGTAAAAGAAATGGGTTCCATGATAATATCTTTGAAACAATCATAATCTACCCAGATAAAGAATGAGGATGGTATCATTACAAAATATATCAAGTGAATAATAAGTAAAATAAAGGGTTGATGATTATTATGAATATAAATACTATTAAAATATAATTAAAAACATTCTTTAGGAAAATAACATATTCACTTTGAGTCTCGTCAAAGGATGTAATCTTATATGGAAAATTATTTTGAAAGATCACTTGGAACATTTCGTGAGGAAAATATCCTTTTTGTTATGACCCGTCCCCTAGGGCCCGTTCCATGACTACCCCAAGCCCACCTTCCATAGGCCAGGGGTTGGTGACTAGCACCGGAAAGGCATATCCCTAAAACCGGAAGATATTGACTTTAAACCTGTACAAACACAGAATCTAAGAACACAACATGATGCAACCATAAAGTAAAAAAACTATAGTAAAGTTGTTTACTGAAAGTAAAGGGGCCATAATACAATCCCAAGTGAAAGGAGCAACTACAATTGAAGAACAGAAAATAGCTCATGGAATCATCCACTAAGGATCCTACCTGAAGAGTAGGTACGGCTCGTCTTCATTGCTCTCCACATCAGCCAATCTTTTCTGTGTACCGTCTGGTCCTGGATCCCTCAAGTTTCATCCAAACTTCTCATCATCTACACAAGACACAACAAGGTGAGGGAAAAACCTGTGTAAGGGTGAGTATAAAAATACCAAGTAGGGACCCCAAGACACCCGAAGGTCTCACAGAATTCCATAAAGGAAAACCACAAAGAATGATCTCAATCACAAAGCACAAATCAATAGACATAGCTCAAACAAGGTATAATTAAAGCACAAAAGTATAGATGATTAGTCAAGAAGCTAGATCATCTTATTCTATCTAGAGGCACTACTACTGACCATACAGAGTCTGACCCACACAGGATCGGTAGGTACTAACCCCCACAAGACCCACACAGGATCCGACCCGCCCGAAGTCAATAGGTACTAACCCCCGCTAACCAACACATGATTTGACCCACACAAAATCGGTATGCACTGACCCACATAGGATCACTGAGCACTGACCCACACAGGATCGGTATGCGCTAATCCACACAAAATTGCTGAGTGATAACCCATGCAGGATCTGAACCACATAGGATCGGTATGTCGTTGACCCACGATGGGCCGCTCTAAGGATGTTCCTCATCAGGTCATACACTGCTTATCCACACAGGATCTATAGGTGCTAATCCACACAGGATCGCTTGGTACTAACCTCCATATGAACTATCTCTAACATCTGCCTCACTGCCAGCCACTGGATTCCCTCTCATAGTACGCTTGATTCTGGGAGAACCGCACCTCAATCCATCGGTCGCATTTCAATAGGCACGAAGTCCCAAAAATAAGTAACTTGATGATCTGTATCATCATAAGGGTTTCAATGCAATAGACAGTACATCAACCAAACGCTCGGTTTTTAAGTTATTGTCATTTTAGTGTTGAGGGCCCAGTTGGATTCAGAGTCAATCCAACCCATCTATACTCCAACTTTCTACAAAACTCTTATGGAGTATTTATAAAGGACCATCTTGCTCCATGTATCCCAAAACCATAGACGGTTCATCAAACGGATTTCTGGTTCAAAGGATATGGTAATTTAAGCGTATATGGGCCTGAGAGTGGTCTGGGTTTGGTCTGACCCAGTCAGACTGACCTGGTCCGAGTTTAACCCGGACTGGCCCAAACTGTCCTGAATCGGCCCAAACTAGCCACCCATGGGACCCATAGGGAGTGGGTCCCCTGCATCGTCGCGACTTTGAGCAGCAGCTCCCTTTAGCGCGGCGCGCGATGGTACCCTGCCTCTACCTCTGTGGTCGGCCACTACCGACCGCATTTTCGACCACCATGGCGCCGAGAGGCACCACTCATCCACCATGGATGGCAGTTTTCAGCTGCCACCATCATCCTCTGGCATCGGTTCCATGCCAGCGCTTCTTCTGCGAGCCACCTGGTGAGCTCCAGTGGTCCGTTCTTCCTTCCAAACGCGCCTATAGTCCTCTCGAGATGCCTCCGTCATTGTGCACCTCTCAGTTTCAAGGTTTTTTCAAGTTGGAATAACCCACTTCTGAAGAACACAATGAAAAACAAGCATCTAAGGGTCTGGGAATTATTTGTTTGGCCCACACCCTCTACGTTAACATTATAAAAAGTGGGGATAAATTATGAATCACATTAAAAATAATGATAAACCTCGTTCAAATCCACCGTATCGACCACCTGTAAATTCAAGAATGAGGAGAATAAAGGTGGGGATTTCTTGAATTAAATTACAAAAACTACCTCGTGAACCGTCATAGGTATCACAGTCATTGGCGGAATGAGATTCCCTATTGGAGTGAGGTCGTCGGCATTCATCAATCCCAGATCATCACCGCCAAAGATTCCATCCTCTGTTGGTGGAAGACGTCGTGTCACATCACTATAGGTTTCTCGCTTGGGGATGTCGTATCAAAACTCTACCCCAAGACTCACTTAAATAGAGGAGGAAAAGGTGAGTAAGGCACTGAGAAATTAATGAGGTTCATTTAATGAATGAACCTCTTAATTCCCCAAGAGTGCAGTTACAAATAAAGGAGAGTCAAGCCATTAATTGGCTTGACAATTTACTGGTCCCCACCACCGCCACTCATTCACTAGAGAAAAAGAAATAAAATAAAATTTTAGTTATTTTATTATTATTTTTCTAAAAAGTCCAAAATTTAACTTTTTCTCTCGGCCTACTGTGGTTGAAGTGAAGCTTTCCTTAGGTGAATCCTGGCACTGTGGGTTCAACGGTGCCCTTGTTTTTTTAATCTGAGCACCGATTCAAAATATAGAAAACGTTTCCTGCATGTTTACTGAATGTACCTTTAAAAAAAGGTCATAAATTCATTTCGGGCACATCGGGCCTCGGGATCACACACCGTCAAATTTCATAGACTCATAATAATTCCAAATAATTTTAAAAAAATACATGGAATTTTTGGTTCTTTACATTCTCCCAACCTTAGGGATTTTTGTCCCCGAAAGTTATAAAAAAACTAGAGAAACAAATGGAGGTACTGAGAACACATCTGAGCCTCCCTCTTCTATGTTCTCTCTTGGAGATTCTCATGATTCTAAAAAAATCTCACCAGAGGAATCTACCACTCTTGAAGGACCTACTCCTGTTGATCCTCTATCTCCACTAGGAACTCTCCAAATGTTTCCCCATCATTGATGTCCAGCTTTCCCCAGTCGATAATGTGTGATGGATCATGCACGTATATCCTCAGATGTAACATGTGAAATACATTATGCACCTCTTGCATCTATGGGGGAATAGCTAGTTGGTATGCCACCTCACCTACTCTATTGAGGACCTAGAAAGGTTTGATGAACCTCGGGGATAGCTTTCCGCCCCGACCAAACCTCTATAATCCTCTTCGGGGTGAGACCTATAGGAAGACATGGTATCCCTCCTAAAAATACAAGGGACTCTGTCTCTTATTAGCATAAGACTTCTTCCGGATCTGTGCAGTCTTCATTTGATCTTGGATGATCTGCACCTTCTCTTTGGTAGTCTATACCAACTCTGGACCCATAAGTGCTGACTCCCCTAGGTATGTCCAGCAAAGAGGTAATCTGCATGGTTGCCCGTAAAAGGCCTCAAAAATTTTCATGCCGATGGTGGATTGATAATTATTATTGAGTGAAAACTCCACTAGTGAAAGTTTTTCCTCCCAACTATGGCCAAAATCGAGGACACAAGCACGAATCATGTCCTTGAGTGTTTGTATGGTTTACTCCAACTGACCATCTGTCTGAGGGTCAAAGGTGGTGCTCAAGCATAGCTAAGTTCTAAATGCCTCCTGAAATCCCTTCCACAAGTGGGATGTAAAATGTGTGTAACAATATAAGACAATCATCGACGGAACACTGTGAAGTCGCGCTATCTCCTATACGTAGATGCATACCAAGCTCTCCACTGATCTCTTCTCTCAGATGGGTAGGAATTGGGCCGACTTGATGAGTCATTCAACGATCACCTAGATGGAATCATGGCCCATGGACATACGTGGTAGCTCGTTCATGAATTACATGGATATACCATCCCACTTACACTTAGGTACCTCAAGTGGTTGAGCTAAGCCTATTGGTACCTGATGCTCAGCCCTCACTTGCTGACAAGTGAGGCATCGAGATACAAACTCTGCCACTACTTTCTTTAGCCCTGACCACCAGTACTGACGCTGGAGGTCCTGGTACATCTTCGCTACTCCTGGATGTACCATCAAAGGGGGTGTGTGGAACTCCCTCAACACCTCCTCTCGAAGCATAACTGGTACCATAGTGCGTCCTCTAAAAGGACAACGTGCTCTGCGCCTTCATAAAATCCATCAAGAGCCTATCCTGAGGATATCTAAGCACGTCGGGCCTCACAGTCTATGTCCCTAAGCTATGCCTCCTGAGCTGGCTGAAGAAGCGGGGGAGTGATAGTCATATACTAGAGGTAAGTTGGTCCATATCTATCTACAAAGGATATCTGCAACACAGCTAGCTGCTCTATTGCCTCGCTCAGCAACTGTAGGCCAGACCTCCTACTGAGTTCATCTGCTACTAAGTTTCCCTTCCTAGGAGTATAGAATATATTAAAGTCATAGTCCTAGAGGAACTCTATACATCATCGATTTCTTAGGTTCAGGTCCTTCTGTGATAATATATACCTGAAACTCTTGTGATCAGAGTAAACAGTAAACTATTTACCCATCAAGTAGTGTTGCCACATCTTCAGAGAAAATACCACTAATGCTAACTCCAAGTCATGGGTAGCATAGTTCTTCTCATGTTGTCTCAACTATTATTAGCTGTAGGCGATCACCACTCGCTCCAACATTATAACAAAACCCAGTCTGGTCCTTGATGTGTCGTAGTAAACTACGTACCCAATGCCCTCTTCCAGTAGCCTCAATATGGGAGCACTTGTCAGTATCTACCTCAGCTCCTAGAAACTCTATTGGCACTTCTATGCCCACAAGAAAGGTTTCCCCTTCTTCATCAAGGGTGAAAAGGGTTCCACTACCCATGATAAGTTAGGTAAAAATATCTGGTAGTACCCAGCCAATCCCAGAAAACTCTGCACCTCGGTCACACTCCTGGGTGGATCCCAAGCAAGTATTTCCTCTATCTTTGTCGAATCCACTACGAATTCAGCCTTCGAGATGATGTTCCCCAAGAAGTGGACTTCCCGTATCCAGAACTGGCACTTCGAGAGGTTTCCAAAAAACTGGTGCTCTCGAAGTGTATCCAAGACTATCTGTAGGTTCATGGCATGCTCCTCCTCCGACGCCGAGTATATCAAGATGTCATCGATGAAGACCACCACAAAGCGATAAAGGTATGTCTAAAAGATCCTTTTCATGATCCCCATGAACATTTTTGGAGTGTTGGTCAAGCATAAAGGCATCACTAAGAACTCATAATGGCCATATCGACATCTGAAGGATGTCTTTGGAATGTCCTCGTCCCGTACCCTGAGCTGGTAATAGCCAGATCTGAGGTCTATCTTTGAAAACCATCGAGCTCCCTTCAGCTGGTTGAAGAGATCATTGATGCTCAGAAGTGGATACTTTTTCTTCAAAGTCATCTGGTTCAGGCACTAAAAATCCACAAAAAGCATCAATCTCTCATCCGCCTTCTTGGCGAACAAGATCGGGGATGCCCATGGAGAAACATTGTGCCTTATGAACCCCTTTTCTTGTAAGTCCTCTGGTTGTACTCGCAACTCCTGAAGCTCCATGGGAACCATATGATATACTGGTGTAGATATTGGTGTCGTCCCAGGGTATAGGTCAATATAAAATTCTACCTCTATACGTGGAGGTAGTCCTAGAACATCGTCAGGAAAGACATCAGCATACTAATCCACCACTATAGGATAACTCGAATTCCTCATGACAACTGCTCTGAGGGTGAGGCCAGCTAACTGGTGATTAATTGGTTGCATCCTCCTCCGAGAAATCCCATCATGTGCTAAAAAGGTTTCTTTCTCACCGATGAAGGAAAACCTAATCCCATCCTCACGGACACACCACACTTTGCACTTAAAACAATTGATCTGAGCATGGACTGTGGATAGCCAGTCCATACCCAAGATGACATTGTAAGTCCTCGATGCTTCTACTAGGAGATACCAGCTGAATCTCTCGCCTCCTAGAGTAAGATAACACTATTAACACCAATGTTTAATCATCGAATCCTCTCCCATAGAAGTCTGTAATCATAAGAATCGAGCCAACGGCTCCATCGAAATCTCCGAGCTCTGAATGAGTGTTGTCGCAATGAAAGAGTGACTGGAACCTATGTCTATAAGAAATAAAGTTATGGTGGGATAATAACAGATCATACCACTAATCATATCTATAGCACCTTGTTCATAGGAATCAGATGCCTGAAGCTGTGTTTGCCCATGTCCACCTGCTCCCTGTGGTTGGGGTGGACCTCTTGGTGGTGGTGGCGGTAGAATCTCAAATTGTCACCCACTGCCTGTTGCACGGCCTGCTTCTATGCCTCATCTGCCACCCTGAGGACCTTCTTGGTCGAATCCCTGCCTCAACCTCGGCGGTCCCTCGATCGTCCACTGATCGTCGGTATGGAGGGTCGGGAAATTTCGAGCTATGTGGCCCTGCCCGCTGCATGTGAAGCACAGTCTGCCTCTTAGATGACCTTCTCTGACTCGCGGTCTCTGAACCTATGACCCTACGTCTCAGGGTGATCCACTAGTGGGTCTGGAATGCTTGGACCTCTGCATCATCTGTCTACTGCCTCCTACAGATATATCGACTACCTGTTGTCTGATGGTGTCTCTCACCGTCGGTTCCTACTCAATTATAAATCTCTCCAACAACAATGCTCACTTGAGCACTCCAGACTACATCAGGATATTCAGTGATATCATCGATGCTCTACTCTCTTTCCGGAGACCCTACTCAAAGGTATGGTTCCTAAAGATTAGGTATCGTACCATGTCGGTGGAGTAGTGCGAGAGGTCAGTTAATCTCATCGAGTACCGGGCCACTGATAAGCCACCCTGCTGTAAGTGTAGCGGCTCCTAGATACGCACTGAGTGTAGTGTCGCTGGAACAAACTCTGCCCTGAAGAGGCTCTCAAATTCAGTCCAGGTGAGGGTCACCTCATCATGTGTCTAGAGCTTTAGGCTCCAACATCTCCCTATTGTGCTCTGGAAAAGGCTAGAATCTAGGATAACCATCTGCTCTGTTGTTGTTTCAACCAAGTGAAAAACTCTAGCCACATCCTCCAGCCAGTCCTCAACTGCCTAGGGTTCTATCTCACCTCTAAACCTCAGAGTCGTCTATCTTTGTAACTCATGAAACGTTCTCAATCGGTGTGCACGGTCTTCTAGGGGGATGGTGGCATATGCTACCCAATGGGTGGTGGTTTTGTTGGTACACCACACAAAGGTGCTACCATAGTAAGAGGTCCCTTCATAGAAGCCTCGTCGCTCGGTGGGCCATCATCATGTACTCTCTCAAGAATCCTGGATGGATGTCTACATGGAGGAATCCTGAAAAGAAATAGGTATGCCATGGTCAATAATTTATACCTGGTGAGATGAATCAAAATAGATCAAAGTAAAAACATTTCCAAAACACGCGTAATCAGTGTTTTCATGAACTAAGTCAGAAATCCAAATTCAAGGTCCTAGTGTATAGATATGTTGGCCGCCGCACCAACATTGGACTCCCCGAACTGAAAACCATACTCAAAACACTTAACACTATTGCTCCATTAAAAAGATCAGATTCCTAGTTCTTTTATAGAACTGACTCCTCTAATACCACTTTATCACGACCTATCCTCTGGGCCTGGGCCGTGACTACCCCAATACCGCCTTCCATAGGCCATGGGTTGGCGACTAACACCAAAAAGGCATATCCCTAAAACGGGAATACATTTCCTTTAATCCTGTACAAACACATAATCCAAGAACAAAACAAGATGCAACCACAAGGTAAAAATGCATTAGTAAAGGTGTGTACTGAATGTAAAGGGGATGGAATACAAGCCCAACTGAAAGATACAACTACAACTAAAAAAAACAAAAAATAGCTTCTTGAATCATCCACTGAGGATCCTACCTGAAGGGTAGGTACAGATCATCTCCACTTTTCTCCACATCAGCCAATCTCCTCCATGTAATGTCTGGTTCTAGCTCCCTCAAGTCTTTTCCAAGATTCTCGTCATTTGCACAAGACACAACAAGGTGTGGGAAAAACCTATGCAGGGGTGTGTATAACAATACCTAGTAGGGACCCCGAGACCCCCAAATGTCTCATAGAATTCCATAAAGGAAAACCAAAAAGTATGATCGCAATCACAAAGAACAAAGAAATAGACACAGGTCAAACCAGGTATAAGTAAAGCACAGAAGTAAAGATGATTAGTCGAGAAGCTAGATCATCTTATTCTATCGAGAGGCACTACTGAAAACAATATGGAGTCTGACCCACATAGGATCGGTGGGTACTAACCCCTATAAGACCCACACAGGATCCGACCCACCCAAAGTAGATAGGTACTAACCCCCGCTGACTCACATAGGATCTGACCCACACAGGATCAGTATGCGCTGACCCACATGTGATCGATGAGCGCTGACTCGCACAGGATCTGACCCACATAGGATTGGTATGCGCTGACCCACACAGGATCGCTGAGTGTTGACCACAAAGGATCGGTATGTCAATGATCCATGATGGTCTGCTCTAAGGTTGTTCCTTGTTGGGTTGCACACTGCTGATCCACACAGGATCTCTAGGTGTTGATCAACATAGGATCTCCGATACTAACCTCCGTATGATCTGTCTCCAACCTCCGCCTCACTGCCAGCCACTGGATTCTCGCTCATAGTATGCTTGATTCTGGGAGAACTGCTCCTCAAGACATCGGTCATATTTAAACCAGCACAAATTCCCAAGAAGAAGTAACTTGATGATCTATCATGTCATAAGGGTCCCAACGCAATAGACGGGGCATCAACCGGACGCTCGGTCTATAAGTTATTGCCATTTTAGTGCCGAGGGCCCGGTTGGATTCAGAGTCGATCCTAACCAACCATACTCTAATTTTATCCAAAACTCTCATAGAGTATCTCAAAAGGACTATATCGATCCAAGGATCCCATTTCCGCAGACGGTTAGTCAAACGGACGTCTGGTTCACAAGATACGGTCATTTAAGCGTATCTGGGCCCGAGAGGAGTCCGGGTCTGGTCCGACCCGGTCGGACTGACCCGGCCCAAGTCTGAACCGGCCCGACCCAAATCGGCCTGGTCCAGCCCGGTTGGGCACAGTCGCGGTGGGCTTGGCTCACTAGCTGGCGCGACCCCCATGGGGTCGTGCGGTCCACTACTCCCAAACGGCTCAAAGGAGCCATTCGGCTCCTTTATTGGCAGCGCTAGGTGGTGCCGCCTTGTCATCCATGGGACCCGTAGGGAGAGGGTCCCCTGCATCATTGTGGCTTTGATCCATGGCTCCCTTTAGTGCATCTCATGACGGTGTGCCACCTTCACCTTCACAGTCAGCTGCTGCGGACTGCCTGTACGACCACCACAGCGCCGCTCTTCCACCACGGCTGATGGTTGTCGGCCGCCGCCCTCGTCTGCCGGTGATGGTGTCGCACCGGCGCTTCTTCCATGGGCCATTAGGTGAGCTCCGGTGGTTCGTTCTTCCTTCCGGATGTGCTTATGGTCCTCTCGGGATGCCACCGTCATTGCACGCATCTCAGTTTCAAGGTTCAGTCAAGTTGGAACAACTCGCCTCTGAATAATGCAATGAAAAACAAGCGGCAAAGGGTCCGTGCATTTTTTGTTTGGCTTGTTCCCTCCATGTTAGCATCATAAAAAGTGGGGGTAAATTATCCATCACATTAAAAATAATAATAAAACCCTTTCAAATCCACCGCATCGACCACCCGCAAATTCAAGAACGAAAAGAAGAAAGGTGAGGATTTCTTGAATTAAATGACAACCCCTACCTCATGAACAGTCATAGGTATCGCGGTCGTTGGTGGAAGGAGAGTCCCCATCGAAGTGAGGTCGTCGGCATTCATCGATCCCAGATCATCACCGCCCAAGCTTTTGTCCTCCGTTGGTGGAAGACATCGCATCACTTTTCTAGAGGTTCTTTTCTTGGTGAAGTCGTGTCAAAACTCCACCCCAAGCCTCACTTAAATTGAGGAGGAAAAGCTGAGTAACACACTGAGGAATTAATGAGGTTCATTTAATGAATGAACATCTTAATTCCTCAATGGTGAGGTTACAAATAAAGGTGAGTCAATCCATTAATTGGCTTGACAATTCATCGGTCCCCACCATCGCTGCTCATTCGCTGGAGAAAAATAATTAAAATAACTTGTTAAGTTATTTTATTATTATTTTTCTAAAAATTCAAACATTTAACTTTTTCTCCCGAACTAATGCGGTTGAAGTGAAGCTTCCCTTAGGAGAATCCCAGCACTACATGTTCAACATTGCCTTTGGATTTTTAATTCGAGCACCAGTTCAAAAGATAAAAAACACTACCCATGAATTTACAGGATGTACCATAAAAAAAGTTCATAAATTCATTTCGGGCACACCGGGCCTCAGAATCACGCACCATCAAATTTCGCAGACTCTTAATAATCTAAAATAATTTTAAAAAAAATACATGGAATTTTTGGGTCTTTGAACTTTCTATTTTGAAAACACTTTTTAAAATATAAAACATTTTAAAGCATCAAAGAAATAATTTTATTTAAAACTAACATTTGAAACTTAAAAAGGATGCTTTAAAACACTGAATGGTCAAGACAGTGGAAATTTTTATTCATGTTTTGTATGTTAAAACATAGATTCATTTCACACTTTTAGTAAATGTCAAAAGGTGCCTCATTCAGAAAATGATAGGATGATTAATTTTTTAAAACATTTTTTAAAAATCCAATTATGGGTAAAATTTTATTTAAACAATCATAGTAACCATTTTTGTAAACATTTTCAGAAGACATGGATTTAAAATAAAGGATTCTTGACTGAATAGAGAAATGAAGTCGTATTTTCTTAAAAACATTTTCTTAAATGATTTTTAAGTTCCAAAGAGATTAAAATGGTAATATTACATTATAATTTCATGAATAAATATAGGATAATAAAACTTAAATGGGATTATTATACAACTATCAAAAAATTTCCTTTAATGGAAATTCAAGCTTAAATAATCCTGATTAAAATGTAGATTGTAACATAAATCTTTGCCACTTTGATAATATTCAATCGTAAGCCTCATGAAAGAATAAATTCACATGATAAATTAAATATCATAAACATAATAATTTTCATGATATAACATGTTGAAGTTTTAGTAGATTCACCTCATAAAATATGATAGTTTTATAACATAACATATGTCCCAAAGAAAACAATTTGAGATGAGTAACCCTTACGATGATCACAAAGTTGAAGTGATAATTAATTAATTGATTGATTATGTTTATCAAATTTAAATCAAAAAAAGTGTAAATACAACATAAAATAATAAAAATTAATTACACACATAATTTTATTATATCAAAGACAATTAAGAAGTAATATAACCTAATGAAAAGAAATTGAGTTATGAAATTCTTTACCACTTGGTAACTTTCAAGTCAAATCCCCTTGGATGAAATAATTAAAATTGCAAGATAAAATACCATTAAATATGAATTATTCAAGATATTACAAGTAAAATGGTCAGTATATACACCATATAAAATAAATTAGGTGCATAACATTAAAATAATTCTCAATGAAGGAAAATTGAGACGATGTCCCTTACCTCGAGTTCATACATTCTGTGCATGTCCTTTAACTTGTGTATAATAAGATTATATCAATTATTTTATTTCATAATAACCTTTTACAATTTTAATACCTTATACTTTAATAATTTATTTTATTTCTTTTTCATGACATATTTAAATACTTAATCAGTTAAGTGCATGTCGGGTGTTTTGAGGACGTATGATTCCTTATTTAAAAACATAATTGGTGTGTTGAACATGGTCAAAGAGATTATTTTTTAAACATATATTGAATAATAATAATTAAATAATTATCATATTTATTCTTCAATTATATTTTTAAAAAAAATCATGAAATATGTTTATGAAAAATAAATTGTGTTACAATCATGGTGGTGGTAGGTCGTACGTACGCATGAGTAATGTTTTCATTTTTGAACAATAATTAGATAAAGAATGTAAGTATTGATTTAAATTTAATAAATTATAATTATATAATAAATATAATATTATTTCATTTAATAAATTTATATATATCATCCATGTGATGTGGTTATGAAAAATGAATCGCATTGCTTTGTGGAGGCGGTAGTCTACACGTATGCACGAACGATGCTATAATTGTTCAGTGAGTGGAAAGGTAAGAAATAATATTATATTTTATGTTTTAATGAAGATAAATATTTCATTAATATAATAATTATCTCATATATATCACATATATTCATTAACATTATCATTATTACTTTACATGTAAATCATAAGTGAAAAATTAATCACATCTCATCATGAGGTAATAGTTAACTATACACACGAGAAACGTTATCGTACCCCCTCCCCCCCCCCCCACAAAATGTAAAGTAAGAATTTATATGTGATATAATAATTAAATAATTATAAATATTTAACAATTATCATATGTATAATTTAAATCCATCATTATAAAAATATGTGATAGGTGATGATGGAAAATAAATTACATCGGTTCGTAAGGCGGTAGTATGTCGCACACATGAATTATGGTTTTATTTACCATTTGATTGAAGTGGAGATGAATTTAGGATATTAAATTAACATAATATAATATAATTATTTGGCATATACTTTTTTTATTATATAATTATAGTTGAATAATATTTTAATAAGGTGGAATAAGAAATAAAATAAAAATACACGGATAAGTACAATACCTCTTCTTCAGATAAAATCCTTAGGTTAGCACCAAAATCCTTCATAGGATGGATTAATGATCAAAAAAATGCCTATAGTATGTGTTTAGATAATTAAATAATCTATTTGGTAAGGTCTTTTCTGATTTAAATGTATTTTATGGTGTGAATAAGATAGGAATGTGGTGTCATTTTATAAGAGGGATGAGTGGCACACTTATAATTTTTTAAAAGACAAAGATGTACCCATGTTTTTCACATTCCAAAAGGATCCAAAATGGACAATTTTAAATCATTAAACATTTTAAGTTTAAAATATTTTCATTCAATATATTTTATATAATTTTTTAGGTCATTTTAACTCTTATCTATTAAGTTTATCCCCTTGGTAGACTCATTTTTACCTTCACAATAGTAATTAATTTTTATTGTTTTCACTATTAATTCTGGTCAAAAAATGATTTCACATTATTAAATAATATAAATTATTTTTATTCCAAATATTTAATCCATTTTACCAAATTAAATTCATATAAGTGGTATAATTTAATTTAAAATAAAATCCACAAACATGATGAAAAACAGTTTTCTAAGAAATGTATTTTTAAGAAAATAATGATTTTATATAAACTCTGTGAATGGTGATAATAATTATATGAATTAAAATAAATATTTATATATATATATATATTATATAAATTTAATTTAAATCATTAATAATTAGGGGTTATTTTAATTAATTAAAATGGGGAAACATTAGGCACCTCAAAATAGTTTTTAAAAGAAGAAGAAAAGCCGTTTTTAAATCCAAAAAAAACTTATACTAAAATCCAATATAAATATAATTAAAAGGTAATTAAGTGTATTAAATATATATAAATAATACTTAATATACTTGAAATCTTATTCAAAACATAATTCAACTTTTAAATTTCTTAATTTATTGAAAATAAATGACATTTTTACAAAAACTTTTTTTACTATTCACTGAAAAATCAATATTTTCCGAAAAATACAAAAACTTTAGCCTAAGTTAATTTTGATATGATGATTTCAAAAATTATTTTCATTTTATAAAATTTATTTTCTAAAATATATATATATATATATATTAATTATAATATTTTCTCAAAAAAATAAATAAAAGTCATTTTTAAAAAATATATATATTTTTGAAGAATAAAATTACTTTACTAAAAATTGATTGATTATTTACTAAAAAATTATCAATAACTTTATACTGATTAGTAAATATATATATATATATATATATATATTTCAAGAGGTGTTTAAGACTATTCATACCCTCCAATTTAACAGATAGGTTATAATAGTCATATATTTTATGGGTCGTTTAATCTTGATGTTATGTATTGAATATTATATCAAAAAATGTTATTATTTTAAAATATAAGGTTTTTAAATATTACCCCCTTTAATAAAATTTATCCTCAAAATGTATACTTTATCTCACTAATAAAAGGTTTTTAAATTTTAAAATACCTTTCTTGAAGTCCCACATCATCAAAAGTGTTAATAAAACTTCCTCTTGATGTGAGGGAAAAGGAAGTGCGGTGGTAATATAGAAAAACTCATACTAGGTGTCAAAATAGGAGGAAATTGGTGGAAATTAAAGATATAGACATGTGATAAAAGCATAAATAATAATGGAGATCAATAGAGATGATTTATCCCAATAAATTGAATGATCATGTGAAAGGTAAGGACCTTAAAACCATAAATCTGTAATGAGTTAAAAGATCATCAATTCATTAGAAATGAAGGTACTCGGATAACATTTTTGTTTAGGGATATTTTTCCTATATTTGGGGAATTAATTTACCATATATACTAAAACCATAGTGAAATATACTTACTTGATAAGTGTAATTTCATTCTCTAATCAATTTTCACAACAATCTAATATTTGGCTCCAAACGATGAGTATTCAATATGAATTGTTTCATGTCTAAAGCATTAAAATCCTTTTCTAATAGATTATATAATCCCTATAAGTATAGCCAAATATTCATCCTATCTTTATAAATTAACTAAAATAAAAATGATTTGAGTAAGGTAAGATATTTCCCAAAATGAATAATCCTTCATATGATGAAATAATACATTAATCTCCAAATCTCAACAGTAATACCCAAAGTTTAAAATAAATAATTCCATAAATAAATAACCCTCTACCACAAATAACCTCAAAATAAATAGTGTTTTAACCTCAAATATTAGCTCATGACTTTAAGGTTTCAAGCCTGAAAATATGGTGATATTATTTTCAAATAAAATTAATTACTTAGTCACCAAATCACTTTTCAATCCCATAGCTATCCACATGATAAAACATATGTTCTTAAAATAAATGTAATCATTATATTTTAATGTTAAATTAAAAAAATGATTTCATACTAACTAGGAAATCATATAGGCCAGTTGTAGGCATTACACCCTTATCGCCCTTTGGTTGTGGGTTCAAACCTTGTGACCTTGACAGATGCGATGGGTTGTCTCTTGGCCTTCAGGTTGTTCTTTTTCCTAAAATTATATCCTTATAATGTTCCTATAAGTATGTTGAACATCCTTAAAATAACCATAATCATCAAATATAATATAAAATTTTAAGGTTATCAATACCTTTAAACTTGTGAAAATATATAATTCCTCCTCAAATAACACTTCATATTGAACCTAGGGGTTACATATACCCCAATCCAATAAAACCTCTCCTAAAATTTCATTAACCACCTCCAAATTTTTTTACTTAAAACCTAAAAGGTAGTTTTGAAGTCTTTAAACTTATTATTAACCTTTTAAACAAGATATGGAATCCATAACTCTTAAGATAACCTCACATGAAAGAATCTTAGTCTCTGAATTTATTTAAATTGACATCTGATACCAACTATAACAGCCTTAGACCTGCACTCCTAGATCAATTGGTGATAACATAAACATTACATTTTTGGATTTGATACTGATAAATATGGCCCAATTTTGGTCATCCAAACCATGCAACATCAAAATGAAATATTTGATCACTTACATACCCAATTATCATTTAGGTTTATAGTTTTAGAGAATTATAACAAAATATTACATAAACAATACCAATGACTTTAAGGGAGTATTTTTTCCACTACACCTAGCTTTTCATATTCAAAATTAGGTCTCCATCATCATCCAAATAAAACCCTTCTAGGAATAATTCATTTAAAATCATTATTTATAACCTGGAGAAAAGGAAGCATAAGAAGGGTGAGCTCAAATTATCAGTAATTTAAAACTTAAGTATTAACAATAGAATGTCATCAATGAGATTATGATGAGCATAAGGGTATGATAACATAATCAACATGAATAAGCATAACATAAGAGAAATCATGCCCATATATACCTAGATCATTGATCATGAGACGTATAATAAGGAGTTACCAAATTCAAAAGTCATAAGAACTAATAACCATGAGCCATGTGATTTCAATCTTGATCAAAGGAAATATTTATAACCCATAACAAGCATAACAAAAACATGTTGGTATCTTAGAACATTATCTATATATATCTCTTACAAGTGGAATAACTAGTATGGTTGACTTCCATATCTAGAGTAACCAATGAATTAGAGGGATATCATGGACCCACCCATACTTGGTTTTCCATAGAACCACCCATCCTTAGTTTATCACAGATCCTCCCATACTTGGTTAATAACATAACCACCCATCCTTGGTTTATAACAGAACCACTTGTTATCATAAACAATGTCCAAGAACTATATCCTGAATAAATTATATAGAGCTTTAATTTCATCATAAAATCATAGAAACAACTATTATTCTTTTCAAAACTTGATTAATTCTTGGAAAAGAAAGATTTCCATGAAAATCTATTTGAAAAAAACATAATCTATCTAGAGAAAGAATGAGGATGGTATCATTACAAAATATCCCTAGTAGATAATAAGTAAAATCAAGGTTTTTTTATGATGATGAATGGAAACACAATTAAAAGATAATTAAAAACATTCATGAATAAAATAACCTTTTTCACTTTGAGTCACATAAAAGGATGTCATCTTAGATGTAAAATTATTTTGAAAGATCACTTGGAACATTTCATGAGGAAAATATCCTTTCCATTTTAAAAATGATTATTTAAAATATAAAACTTTCTTAAACATTAAAAAAATAATTTTCTTTGAAAATAACATTCGAAACATAAAAAATAATTTTTAAAACATTGATTGGTCATGATGGTAGAAAATTCTATTCATGTCTTGTGCGTTAAAACATATATTTCATTCACAATTTTAGTAAAAGTCAAAAGGTGCCTCATTCGGAAAATAAAAGGAAGATTCATTTTTTAAAAAAATAAAAATTTAATTATGGGTAAAAATTTATATAAACATTCATATTAAAAAAAATTGAAAACATTTTTATAAAAAAATGATTTGGAATAAAGGATTTTCGACTGAAGAGAGGAATGAAGTCATATTGTCATAAAAACATTTTCTTAAATCATTTTTAATTACTAAAGAGAGGAAAATGTTACAATTACTTGAAAATTTCATGAATAAATATAGTAGAATAAAAATTAAAGGGTTTTATTATAAAATTATAAAATAATTTCCTTCAATGCAAATTAAAGCATAAATAATTATGGTTAAAAAAGAGATTGTAATATAAATCCTTTACCACTATGGTACTCTTCAATCATAAGACTCATTAAAGAATAACTTCAAATGATTCTTTAAATATCATGAATATTAAGAGTTTCATGATATAAAATTTCTAAGGGTCATTATATTCACCTCATAAAATAATATTGGTTTATAACATAACATATGTCCCAAAGAAGACAATTTGAGACGAGCAACCCTTACAATGGACATAACATTGAGGTGAGAATTAATCAATGAATATATTATGTGTATCAAATATAAATCCACATTAAATAATTTTAAATATTAAATAATATAATCAAAACTCATAATACACATAATTTTATAATATCAAAGACAATAAAGAAGTAATATAACCCAATGAAAATAAATTGAGTTATGAAATTTGTTACCACTTGGTAAATTTCATTCCAAATCCCCTTTTATGAAATAATTAAAATTTAAACATAAAATAAAATTAAATATAAATTATTCATTATATTATATATAAAATAGCCATTATATATACCATATAAAATAAATTATGTGCATAACATTAAAATATTCCTCAATAAAGTAAAATCAGGACAAAGCCCCTTACCTCAAGTCCAGACATTCCATGCATGTCCTTTAACTACTATATCATAAGAATATATAAATTATTTTATTTTTTAATAAAATTTTACAGGTTTAATTTATTACACTTAAATAATTTATTTTATTTATTTTTAATGATATATTAAAATATGTAATCAGTTAAGTTCATGTCTAGTGTTTTGAGAGTGTTCGGTTCATTATTTCAAAACAGATTTGGTGTGTTGACCATGGTCAAAGAGGTCGTTATTTAAACATCTTAAAAATAATAATCATAAAAAAAATCATATTTATTCATTAATTTTACTTTTAAACCCAATAATGAAATGTGGTTATGAAAAATGAACTATGTTACGATCATGGAGACGGTAGGTCGTACATACGCATGAGTAGCATTCCCATAAAAATGATGTTATCATTTTTCAGTGAGTGGAAAGGTAAGAAAGAAAATAATATAATGGATTTTTATAATAAAAAATATATTTAATTAATTGTAATGGCTTCGACCCTCCTAGTCTGTTACTTTGCCAAAATCTAAGTGTTGGGGTGTCCTATACACCATCAGTGAGTCAGAAGGATGTCGGTGTTGGTGGCAACGTGTCACCGTGGTGTCACCTATCAGTGCCACTGATCGGTCTCACTGATCAGCTTCACCGATCAACTTCACTAATTAGCTTCATCGATCTACTTCAATGATCATTTTCACTAATTATCTTTACTGACCAGTTTCACCGATCAACTCCACTTATTAGCTCCACCGATAAGATTCACTTATTTTCTTCAATGATCAGCTTCATCGATCAAATTCAATGATTAGCTTCACCAATCAGCTTCACTGATCAGCTTCACCAATCTTCTTCATCGATCAGCTCCACCACCAATCAGCTCCACTAATCAAATTCACCGATCAGCTTCACTGATCATCTCCACCTATCAGCTTCACTGATCCGCTCTACTGATCAACTTCACTGATCAGTTTCATCGATCACCTCCATCGATTTGATACACGGATCCGCTTCACCGATCAGCTTCACTAATCATCTCCATCGATCTACTTCACTGATCAGCTTCACTTATCAGCTTCATCGATCAGATTCAATGATTAGCTTCACCAATCAGCTTCACTAATCAACTTCACCAATCTACTTCGCCGATCAGCTTCACTGATCAGATCCACCACTGATCAACTCCATTGATTAGCTCCACTGATCAGCTTCACCGATCGGCTTCACCGATCGGCTCCACTTATCTGCTTCACTGATCTGCTCCACTGATTAGATTCACTGATTGGCTTCACCGATAAGCTTCACTGATTATATTCACTGATCAGCTCCATCGATCAGCTTCCCTGATCGCCTTCACTGATTCGCTTCACTGATCATCTCCACCGATTAGCTTCACTGATCGGCCACATAGGGGTGTCGGGGTTTCTTTCCCTAGTTTTCTCATAACATATCCTTTATGTTTTAATACCTCTTTAAAGTATCTTAAGGCTGTTTTAAATCCCATAAATGATGTTTTAAATTCCCTAAGAGTTGGTATACCCTTGGGTTACCAAAATGTGTGGCCTTTCACCCTCTTTTTATCACTTTTTCTAGGTTCCTGTGTTTTCTAGTTATGCACCTATTACATGTTTTCTTAGTTTAAAGGAAATATATTAACTCACAACTGTTATCTCCACCATCTCTGGGGAGAATTATTAAATATCAATAAATTCTAACATGTGAAACTGCCCAGTCTCTTGGTCAAACCACGATTAACTTTTTAAGAACTTTGATATTTCACATCCTGTAACACTAAGATCAGGCATTTAAACACACTAACATCTTCTTCTTTCTTGGTCCCTTTCTTTTCCTTGGTTCACTTAGAGTCCCTCTTTTAGAGATAAATTGAGCGCCTGTGTTGGAACCCTTCACGCTCAGCCTTGGATCCCTTATATTTCTTCCTCTACAAGTTGTGTATCCCCATTTCTTAGTGCCAGGAAAAAACATCAATCCTTAATCATCCAAGTAGGGGTTTTCCTCTGTCTCTCTTTATTGTGCATCATGCAGGGTGGGTATAATGATATTTCCTTAGGACGTAGATGAAACCAACTTTAACAAAGATAATAAACAGACTTTTAAATAATGAAGGGATGGTAATGGTGATGATGTTGTTATATTCTTTTTTCCTTTATTTTTTTGTTGAGAATTGCATGGGCTTATGTCCAATAAAAATCATGGTCATTGGTGGTCCTTCCTTGTGCTCTAATGAAGCTCTATTTTTCTAGATAACCTTGTGATTAAATAGATGTAACCTAGAAACTAATAAATCACAAAAACTTGGTTGATTAAATGGATTCCTGATGAATAAGATTCCCTATATGATCACCCTAATTAACCAAATGGAAATAAGGAACTTAATGAATGGTGTGGATAAATCTTAAAACTCCCTTGCTCTGTTTTGGTAATATGCATGGTTTTCCTGTTTGATTCCTTGTGGAGTGACGTATAGGGGGGTGGAATATTCTGGTTGAGAAGTTTTTGGCCTACGAATCTTAGGCCATAGAGCTAGTATGTTGGGGATTGGTTTGGTTTCAGTACTTCGAGGTATCTCACATATTCTTTTTGATGTTTTTACTTTACAAGAGAACTGGGTGTGAATGCTTAAATGTCACTTGGCTATTTTCCTTTAATTTTTGATTCGGATCATGGTTATTCATGTTAGTTTCCCATTAGTGGATGAATTTTTTAAACCGAATCACTTTAACATGATAATGAGAACGAGTACAATGGAGGATTGTTTTCCAGAAATGGGTTGTTCTCTGGTTGTGGTTGTTGTGTATTTGTGCATATAGGGATAGTAGAAAGATTCATTGTGTATGGGATAGTTGTTGGTTTCGGAACCCTTAGGTTGGGATGTGTTCTTGATTACCTATGTGTATAAAATTTAGTTCATGTGTTTCTTATTTTAATCCCACACACGTTGAGCACTTCATGTCGAACACCCCCATTTCTTGGGGGAGAGTGTTTTTTTAAACATTCTTATGAGTGGCTGGTTATTATCTCTTTTATGATCCTTCTCCCAGGTATCCCAAGATTCTCTGAGTAGACTGTGACGGCCTGAGGTTCATTATAGCCCTAGAATCTTCAGGCAGGGTGTGTTTTGGTGGTTGGTCTAGGTGTGTGCAGGCAGGGTTGTTTCCCAAGAATCTTTGGGATGAGGCCCAGGTGTCTTCAGGTGTGGAATTAGATGTTTTTTCCTAAGTATCTTTGGGTTTGGAAGTATTTTTTGTGGCCCAAGTGTTTGTGGGTGTGGTTACGTGTGGTTGGGATGGCCCATATGGTTGTTGTTGGGGGTGGTAGTGGGACTACAGTGGAACCTTTGGGGGAGGTCTGACATATAGGATGTCCTAAATAACCAGTGGGAAAGTAGTGCGGGGTACCCAAATATCGATGTGTTATTACTATTATTTTATTTGACTTGAATTATTTGGGGAGTGTGCCTTGGTGAGCTGGGTGGATAGTTTTCCTTACTAGGTGTTTTGGTTACCTCTATTTTTTATCATAGGGCATTAGAATGTCTCCCCACTTGTGTATGAGAGATTTTGGTTTTTCCTACTGATTATACATCTATACTCACCCTACATATATAAAACTACTTTCAGGTTTCTAAGAGGACTTTGAGGACCGTGTCGGACTGTACTAGCTCGGGCATCGGGATAATTGTCATTGTTTTTCTTTCTTTTGGTACTTTACTTTAAAGTTTTCTTATACTTTTTAGCACTTTATTTTGAACATGTATGTGGAGAAAGGGTTTTTGGATTTACTTTTACTTTTAGTCTTTGGAGTTGTTTGGGATTTACAATCTTATATCTCAATCTTGTTCTACAAAAAGGGTAATTTCTTCCATATTAAGTGAGATTATATACCCTTTATTCTATTCGCCACTCTAGTGCCTATTGAAGGTGGGACTCGGGGTTCATTATTGCTCCTTCAACTTGAAGAAGGAATGGTCTGGTAGTTTTCTATCCCTTCCCTCATCTTGGTGAAGGCGGGTCATAAAAAAATGGTATCAGAGGTGATGGTTGAGATATAGGATAGAGTTAGGGGTTAGGCACAGTGAGGATTTCATGGGATGGCAGGGAAACAGTGTTAGTAAATCTTGTTGCGTGAAATAGTCTAGGGAATTCCATTTAGGACATGGTATTTTAGGGCCCCCTGTGATCCGATGTAAGGACTATGGACCTACTGAACGACAAGTTGAAGCTATGATAATTATAGGGTAGAAACCCTAGGAAAGGTACATACATCATAATGACTTTTGTTCTTGTGAGTATTGGGTTTTTGGGGAATTTAAAATAAATTAAAAAAATTAAAAAAATTAAAAGGAATCTTCTACACTACTCAGTCTTAGGAATTCCTTGTTTACCTTGCAGTTATGGCACCCAGAAAACATACATGAGTAGTGCGGGTGATCGAGGATAAGATGGTTGATTTGGCTAATCAACATAGGGATAATTTAGAGGAAAAAGATGTCTAGTGGAAGAAGACACTCCGTGCCTTTCAGAGTTAGAACCTTAGGAAGTATGAGGGCAGTGTTTCCGACTTGGAGATAGAGAGTTGGCTCAAGTAGCTGGCGATCACCTTTACCTTGATTCGTGCTTTGAGATAGTGTTTGGTTCTTTTGGCAGTCATTCAGATGAGGGGAGAAGCGTGTTAGTGGTGGACACTCTACCTTAGAGAGAGGATGGAGACTGAGGTTTTATGGACTGACTTCGAGAAGGAGTTCTGGGTGGAATTCCTTTCTTCCACGATGAAGGACAAAACAAGTTAGGAGTTTCTCTCCCTTCAGCAAGGGAGTATGATGGTAATGGAGTTGGGGATCAAGTTCATGTATCTCCTTTTTTTTTCTCCAGACCTTGACCTGGATGAGGAATTGTAGGTAAGATACTTAGAGGAGGTGCTCAGACCCTCTCTTCAGTATGTTGTTACTCCCTTCACTCTACTGACATACTTAGAGGTTCATAAGAAGGCTGAAGTGGTAAAGAGGATGCACAAGCTGGGAGGTGTGCTACGAGATGGGATCTAGTTGAGATCATCAAAGGGGAAGTCCATTAGTAGTAGGCCTCCGGCATCAGGTCCTTCCAGTTTTCAGCCGACGGGGAGCAGGCCTCAGCAGTTTCGGTTTTGATCTCTTGGTCCTCACCCTTTCTCTACGAGCATAGGACTGAGGTTCTTTATCTATGGAAGTTTTGGGAACCTTAAAAATCAGTACCTAGACCGAGTGCAGTGTAGTGGGGGTGGGCAGGTTCAGCACCCACCTTAGTATCACTAGTTGTCGACCAGGCCTTTTCAGTAGTAGTAGCAGGGACAGCGAGCTCCCGCTCCACCAAGGGAGGATGGTGCTAGAGGAGGCCAACCTCAGGGTGCTCCTCAGGGACCTCGACCAGGGCATGGTCGGGAAGGTAGCTGACAACTGAGGGGAAGAGGAGCTAGGCGTGGGTAGTTTCACACTGTAGAGGCAGCAGTCCCAGCAGGGCTGAAGGTTTTTCAAGGTACAGTCAGTTTGTTTAGTACTCTTTCTTATTCCTTGTTTGATTCTGGAGCCTCGCACTCCTTTTTTTCACCCAGTCTAACCCATGGCTTGGGTCTAGATGTAGAAATACTCTCCACTACCCTGGTGTCGAGTAAACCAATTGGAGGTCAGACCAGCCTATTTGATGTTTTTCGAGGATGCAAACTGATGTTGGGGCTGCATCAGTCTAGTGGGGATCACTTTTTTGATGCAAATGTAGCTATATGATGTCATTCTAGGCATTGACTGGTTGTTTTTCATTCACGTTGTTATCGACTGTTTCTAGAGAAGGGTCGTATTCTCAGATATGAGCGGCTAGCATGTATCTTTTTTGGGTGGGTGAGATTTTCAGGAGGGAAGCCAGTGTGTGGATCCCCTTCTTTCCTTATTAGTCGAGCTTTCAGTGGAATCAGAAGACTTAGATATGGTGTAAGTTATGGGGATTTTTAGTGAGTTCCTAAATGTCTTCCCTGAAGAGGTTTTGACTCTACCCCCTTGACGTGATGTTGAGTTCGGGATAGACTTACAACCTGGTGCTCGTTTGATTTTGATGGCTCCCTATCGGATGGCACCTTCTGAGTTGTAGGGTTTGTGGATTCAATATGATGACCTAATGAAGAAGTTTTTTATCCAATCAATTGTTCCGTTTTGGGGTGCTTCAGTCTTGTTCACAAAGAAGGCAAACAGTGGTCTCAGGCTCTGCATAGACTACCGAAAACTGAATCAGGTGGCGGTCAATAACCATTACCCCCTCACGAGGATCAACGATATTTTTGACCAGTTAAAGAGAGAAGTTTGGTTCTCTAAGATCGACCTATGGTCTGGGTACCACCAATTGAGGCTGAAGGATGGTGATATCCCGAAGACTGCTTTCAGGTGCAGATATGGGAACTTAGAGTTCGTCGTTATGTCATTCGGTGTTACGAATGCACTTGTTTTGTTCATGGGGCTCATGAACTTTCTTTTTCGCGAGTTTCTAGAATGGTTCGTCATTGTTTTCATCAATGAAATCTTGTTCTACTAAAGATTGGAGGAGGATCACATCAATCATCTAAGGACGGTTTTAGAGGTCCTCTAACGCCACCATCTCTACGGGAAGTTGTTCAAGTGAATGTTCTGGACACAAGAGGTACACTTCCATGGACATGTGGTGTCCCAACATGGAATAGCAGTGGACCCATCAAAGTTATAAGTGGTTGTTTCTTGGGTAGCACTTAAGAACATGGAATAGGTTCATAGTTTCCTAGGACAGATAGGTTACTACTGAAGGTTCGTGCCCGACTTCTCTCGAGTTGTATCACCTTTGATAGGCTTGACCAAAAAATACCAGGATTTCTTATAGAGTGAGAAATGTCGGGCATCTTTCAGCTATCTGAAGGAAAGGTTGTTCAGTGCTCAAGTGCTCAGGTTTCCAGAGGAAGGGGTGTTGTTTGAGGTGTTTTGTGATGCTTTTGGTCTTGTCTTAGGGTGTGTGCTGATGTAGCAGAAGGGAGTGATCTCTTATAGTTCTAGGAAGTTACATCCTTATGAGTGTAACTATTCCACCCATGACCTAGAGCTTGCAGTAGTAGTGTTCACATTGAAGTTTTGGTGGAATTACCTCATCGGGGAGCACTTTGTGGTCTTTACAGATCATAAGAGTTTGATGCATATCTTTACCCAGAAGGACCTGAACTTACGATAATGAAGGTGGGTGGAGTTTCTTCAGAACTAAAACTTCTATATCTCTTACACTGAAGGTAAGGGGAACATTGTGGTTAATTCCTTGAGTAGGAAGTTGCAGAGGGAAGATGTTCAGGAATCTGTGGATGCTTGGAAGGTGGTGGAGGAGTTGGCTACCTTACACATGGATACAAGGGTGGATGGTGGTAGAGTATGTTTGTTTTATATGACAGTGTAGTCCTCTCTATTGTGGCAGGTGGAGGAGTCTTAGTGGGGATACTCAAAAAGTGAAGTGATGCACAATTGGGTTGACTAGGGAAATGCTCCGAAAGGGTGGTCGGCGGATGGTCAGAATCGGATGCTTTTCTATGGGAAGTAGTTTTCCCCAGAGATGATACATGAGGGATTTCTTCATGAGTTCCAAAACTCACCCCTATTAGTACACCTAGAAGTTTCCAAGATGTACCAAGGCCTAAGGGAACAGTTTTGGTGGCCCGGGTTGAAATGGGTAGTGGAAAAGTTTGTGGCAAGGTGCCCAGTGTGATAGTAGGTGAAGGATGAACACTACATCCCAGGAGGTTTATTGCATCCTTTATATGTCCCTTAGTATAAGTGGGATGATATCTCGATGGATTTTTTTATAGGACTACCCAGGGTTCAAGGAGGTTTTGATGCTATCTGGGTAGTGGTAGATCGGCTGATGAAATTAGCTCACTTCCTGGAGATCAAGAAGTCAAGTGTGGTGGATGCCTTAGCACAGAGATATGCAGATGAGGTGGTGTAGTTACATGGAGTTATTAGGTCTATAGTATTGGATCAGGATTCACAGTCTACCTCATGAGTCTGGAGGGGATTACAGCATGCTTTTGGAACCCATATACGCCTGAGCACCGCTTTCCACCCCCAGATAGATGGGCAGATAGAGCGGACCATCCAGACGTTGGAGGATATGCTACAAAAATTTGTTTTGGATTTTAGAGGATCATGGGTACGACATTTTCCCTTAGTATATTTTTCTTACAATAATAGCTATCACTCTACTATTTTCATGGCACTGTTTGAAGCCTTGTACTAAAGGTCATGTTGTTCGCCCGTGTGCTAGACCGAGGTTGGGGTGGCAGTTGTTCTTGGCCCAGAGGTAGTGCAGAGCACAATAGAGAAGGTTCATCTTGTGAATCAGAGGATGATGGTAGCCCAGGACCTACATAAGTCGTATGCTAATCGTAGGAGGAGTCCATTTGAGTTTGAGGTTGGAGACCATGTGTTCTTAAAGTTTTCCCCTCAACATGGGTAGTGAATATGACAACCCTGCTTTTATTACAAACTTAAACATGATTTATTACATAAAACTTCACTTGATACAATAGAGAAGATCGAGAGGTTTAGTGTCTTTGGGGATTAGGATCATTACATAAAAACTTAAAATATGAAATACAACATCTATATTGAAAACTTCCTTTACATGACCACTACATTCCCTCATACTTAGCATTGCATGGGATAACTTGAGGACATGCATAAGAAAAGGGTGAGCTATAAAGCCCAGTAAGGGGGTACACATGGAATAACATGAGGAGTAAAATACATGTTAGAAAATAGGCATATCAATAGAGCATAAGAAAAACATGAACATAAAGGCATGATAAATCATGATAATCATAACATGGAAATGTGGCAACAACACTTAACATGGAATTAGCATGAGCCAAGGCTCATTGCACATGGAGCATAAGTAAATCCTCATTGCACATAAAGCACGAGTAAACCCTAGTTATACTTGAATTATAATGATTCAACCCTCATTTCACATGACGTATCATGATACTATACTTTACCCAATGCATTGGAGCGCTATAAGGGCGCACCCTTCTTAAACATTTCATTTCATGCATAAGTGTACCACATGGATCATAAAACATTGATTCATAAAACATAATCATTTATTCCACGATAAAGGAATGTGTAATTAATACATGAAACTTTATAATCAATAAGTAAATGTGCATAAAGGTGAATACCCTTGATGGAGAAATGGGCATGGTATTCACTACACAATGGAATTGGCTTAGAAAATCGATGCGATTTTGACAGCGTAACGGCGTGACATAAGAATTCATAAAAATGGTTGATGAGAGAGAAATGGGTTCCTCATCATATTTACATGTAATGGATAGTAAGGAGGTTCTATAGATACATGTCCCAACAATTGTAATGGAATTTAGATTCATGATACAAAAGTATTTCTTGAATGTAAAAGAGGAGAGAGAAGTTCCTTTCAGAATTTCGGCATAGTAACGGGCGTACATGGGAGGCATTCAATGAGAGATAAAGGGCCTCCCATAATTAAAACATAAAGAGGTTAGTATTAGGGAGGTGAAAAACCATAACCCAACATTCATAATTGAAATTAAAAGGGCAAAACAACTTAAAGAAAATTGGAAAAAAATGAGAAAGGAAGAAAAAAAACCTTACATGGAAGTGTGCTTCCAAAGGCTAGAGAGAGGCTTGTGAGAGGATTCTTGGGATCTTGGGTCACCTTGGGAGGATTCTAGAGAGAGTATGGCAGAGGTTTGATGAACTCCAAAGGCTTTGAGTGAGGAGGAAGTGGGAGCTTGGGTGGGTTTATATAAGAAAGGTGAGGGAATTCTTTATTATTTAGGTTTGGGACCCCTTATATTAAATTAATCCAAACCACAAACCATCCCATGGTTTTTACCCATGGTTTTTGGAAAAAAGAAGAGGAAAATAATATTTTATAAGTAAAAAAGTCCGAACTTCTTAAAATAATGCGGTTGCTTATGTGGAGGTGAGTCACACTCCCGTGGAAATTAATTTAAAAAGACAAGGTGTTTAATAAGTCTTGAGGGGTCCATTAATGCTTTGAAAAGTAAGACAAATAAACCCAAATTCACATTATTTTAATGGTAAAACATATATTGGCCGAACATAAAGATTATAGTATTTTATTACATCACTATTGGGTTATTATGATGTCATAAAACACATTATATATTTAAACGGTATTTAATTTTTACTCAAAAATTTGACTGTCTCAGAAAATTATGAAAAATTCACCGTTGGATAATTTTGACGTCCTGATTCCAAAAATAACATTTATTTTATCTAAATATTTTTCTAAATATTTTAATTTTCACTTTTAAAATAAAAACTGACATTTATCCAAAATTCACGGGTTTTGACAAAAAAGTCTTTCAAACCTTAATAAAAATTATAATTGCATTAATACAATTATATGATAATTTATATATAATAAAATTAATCTAATAATAATAATACTAATATTTTATTAAAATATTATTTAATTAAAAAATCCCTTAATTTAATAAAATAGATTTCTTAATTAAATAATAACTAAAAACACCATTTGTACTTTAAAAACTATTTACAATGTATCAATAATGACAAGAAATTATATTCATTATTATATACAAAAAAATAATGTACATGAACATAGTACTATCGATTAGTTACATAACCCCTTAAAACAGCCGCATAAGACCTAAGGGTAAGGTGTGCGATGGTGACAGACTCTTGGGGTGGCTTGGATAACATTACTCGAGTGGTAATTTCTATAAACTTCCACTTCTCCCGTAGACGGTCTCGTTCGAGCTTGACATGGTGAAGCTCGGCTTGGGCTTGGTCCAGAGAAAAGCCCAAGGACGCCACCTCTTTTCTAAGCTCTGATAAATGGGCTTCGTATGGGGCAATTCTACTGAATGAGGCCATCGCTTCCTTTGTCTAAGTAAAATTGGATGTGTTAAAGCCCTATATTTATACTAATCATGTGATCACTGTTCAACGGCTATAAAAGTAATGGTCACAATTCTTATCATAAAACCAAAGAAGTTGACATTTTATAAAAACATTTCATATAAAGAGACATTTAATAAGATCAAGAGGGATTTTCCATTAATGAAACTTTGGGTCATTACAATATTCCCCCCTTAAGAAATTTCGCCCTCGAAATTTTCCTTTTCCCACACTAAAACAGATGTGGGTAACTCAGCTTCATCATTTCCTCTAATTCCCAAGTCGCTTCTTCAAACTTTTGGTTTCTCCACAACACCTTGACGAGGGGCATTGTCTTATTTCATAGAACTTTTTCTCTACGATCTAAGTTCTTAACTGGTTTCTCCTCATAAGAAATATTGTCTTCCAATTGTACCACCTCAGAAGAGAGTACATGTGAAGGGTCCGGTATGTACTTCCTTAAGAGGGATACATGAAAGACATCATGTAATTTGGCCATAGTAGGCGGAAGTGTTAGTCGATAGGCCACAGCCCCGACATGATCAATAATTTCGAAGGGGACGATGTACCTTGGACTTAACTTCCCTTTCTTTCCAAACCTCATGACCTTCTTCCACAGAGATATGCGTAGAAAAACTATGTCTCCAATTTTAAACTCAAGGTCTCGTCGATGATTATCTACATAACTCTTTTGTTAACTCTGGGATGCCTTGATATACTGCTGAATGGTTTTAACCTTCTCCACCATTTCCTCGACCATTTCTGGTCCAATCAGCTTATATTCACTGACCTCATCCCAACATGCTGGTGTTCTGCACCTTTTCTCATACAGGTCTTCATATGGTGCCATTTGGATGCTCGAGTGGAAACTGTTATTATAAGAGAACTCAACCAGAGGAAGATGTTGATCCCATCCTCCTTTAAAGTCCATTGAGCACTCTCTCAACATATCTTCAAGTGTTTGGATAGTCTGCTCGGATTGGACATCAGTTTGAGGATGATAGGCTGTACTGAAGTTCAGTTCAGTATTCAGAGCATGTTAAAGACTCTTCCAAAACTTAGAGGTGAATCTTGGATCTCGGTCAGACACAATAGATAGTGGTACTCCATGCAACCTTACCACTTCCCTGATATATATTCGTGCCAGTTGATCCAATGAGAAATCCTCCCAAATAGCAATGAAGTGTGTAGTCTTTGTAAGACTGTCCACAACCAACCGTATTGCATTGTTGCCTTTGGATGTCCTCGGAAGTCCGGTGAAAAAGTCCATGGTGATGTTTTCCCATTTCCATTCTGGTATGGGCAATGGTTAGATCATCCCCTTAGACTTCTGCCTCTCTGCCTTCACTTGCTGACACACCAGGCACTTTGATGTATAATTAGAAATCTCCTTCTTCATATTATCCCACCAAAAGTTTTCTCGGAGATCTCGATACATCTTTGTGCTCCCTAGGTGAATAGAGAAATTTGAACTGTGTTCATCATCCAAAAGTTCCTTCTTTAGCTTCAGACTTGATGGAACACATAGTCTTTTCCCAAACCTCACAATTCCTTCTTCATTAACATTAAACTCTAAGGATTTCCCTTTTTCAATAGCTCCCACTTTTTCTTGAATTCCTACATCATCCTTTTGGGCATCCTTTAACCTTTCCAAAAGATATGGTTGAGAAATCATTTGTGAAAGGATTGATGATGTTCCCTTCTCTATGATTCCCATGTCTATATTCATCAAGTCTAAGAAGATTGGATCCTTCTCAATTCTCATCATTGATAGAATCGTTGGATCCTTTCTACTTAGGGCATCCGCCACCTTGTTCACTTTCCCAGGGTGGTAATGGATTGAACAATCATAATCCTTGATGAGATCTATCCATCTTCTTTGGCGCATATTAATCTCTTTCTATGTGAATATATATTTAAGACTCTTGTGGTCAGTATATATCTCACATTTCTCCCCATAGAGATAATGCCGCTAGATTTTCAAGGCAAAGATCACCGCTGCCAACTCCAGATCATGCGTTGGATAGTTTCACTCGTGGATTTTCAACTGCCTTGAGGCATAGGATATCACTTTATCATTTTGCATCAACACACATCCTAAGCCCTTCTTTGAATCATCACTTAATACCACAAACAGTTCCCCACTTGTAGGTAAATTGAGCACGGGTGCAGTGATAAGACTCATTTTCAACTCCTTAAATCTTTCTTCGCATTCATCACTCCAAGAAAAATTTACTCCTTTTCGAGTTAGCTTGGTAAGAGGGTTGGACAATCATGAGAAATTTTTCACAAATCATTGATAATATCCAGCTAACCCCAAGAATCTACGGATATCTTTTACCAATTTTGGCCTCATCCATCCCTCAATTGCATCTGTTTTGGAGGGATCCATAGATATCCCATTGCTAGTGATGATATGGCCCAAGAATGAGACCTCCTTGAACCAGAACTCACACTTTTTGTAATTTGCATAGAGCTTCTCCTTGCGCAAAGTCTCTAGTATAGTTCTTAAATGATCCTCATGATCCTCCTTGGTTTTAGAGTATATTAGAATATCATCTATAAAGACTACCACAAATTTGTCTAGGTAATCTCTAAAGAATCTATTCATTAAGTCCATGAAGATTTCTAGAGCATTAGTGACTCCGAAAGGCATTACTATGAATTCATAGTTCCCGTATCCTGTACGAAAAGCAGTCTTGGGGATATCTTCCTTCTTCACCCTTACTTGATAATATCCCGACCGCAAGTCCACCTTGGAGAAGTATTGTGCTCCACATAGCTAATCAAACAAGTCATCAATTCTTGGGAGAGGATACTTGTTCTTTATCGTGATTTTTTTAAGTTCACGATAATCGATGCAAAGCCGCATTGACCCATCCTTCTTCTTGACGAAGAGGACTGGTGCACCCCATGGTGAAGCACTTGGGCGTATAAACCCTTTATCCAGATTCTCCTGTAGTTATTTATTTAGCTCTTCAAGATCTATAACAGCCATTCTATATTGAGTCTTGGATATTGGTAAAGCCCTAGGTATAAGTTCAATTGAGAACTCAACATCTCTTCTAGGAGGAAGACCAGGCAGTTCCTCGGGAAAAACTTCAGTGAATTCCCTCACAATAAGAATTTCATTAAGGATGGTTTCTTCCATGGACTCAATCATTTGAGCCAGATACGCGTGCTCATAAGGCATTAATATCCATTCTTGGGATGATGGAGCTAAATTAGATTCATCTTCCTCCTTACACTTATAAAGAATTGGGGGTCAATTCTCCATATGGAGTGTGATTTCACTCTCCCGACAATTTATGTTGGCTTTATATAAGGAAAGTCAATCCGTGCCAATAATTTCATCAAATTACACCAGAGGGAGTATGATGAGGTTTTCCGGGAAATTCAATCCACAGATTATAACAAGGGAGGACTTATATTCATGGGATTGAATGATTTACCCATTTTTCGTACTCACTGATATATTCACTTACATGATTTGTGGTGGTGCTGGGATTGTTCTACTAAACATTCGAGATATAAAAGAATGTGTAAAACCTGAATCAAAAAGTACGTTCACTATTCTTGAATGAATAACTAGCGTACCTATCACCACTTCATTGTCAGGGTTCACTTCGGCAGAAGTGATGGAAAAATCTCTTCCTTTCTGCCTTGGAGGTTGCTGGTTGTCTCCAAAAACCCTTGGATTAGTGTACTGATTTGCAAAATGACCTGGTTCTTTGCATTTATAGCATTGAACAACGCGTTGAGGTTCGAACGGATCATTCCTCTCCTCTATCTCAGTCGCGGGTCTTTCTTTCCAACAGTTAACATCTAGGTGCCATTCCCTTCCACACCTGAAGCATTTCCTCGTCCCCTTAAGGAAATTTCCAGGGTGCTTCTTTCCGCACTTTTGTAAAGTAGGGTGCTGGATCTTCTTAGCACCGTTGGATTTATCCATTGGACCACCAGCATTGAATTCTAGATTATGCTTCTTGTCCCCATGATACCCCTGTAATTCTCCGATCTCCATTTCAACCTTAAGGGCACATTGGACAATTTACTCATAGCTGTCGAAGTCACGGATCTCTAATGCTTTCCGCAGGCTAGGCTTCATCCCACTAAAGAAGCGATCAACTTTTCATTCAGGGGTAACGACAAAGACAGAAGCGTATCGTACAAGCCTTGTGAAATTTTCCTCATACGCTCCAACAGATTCTTCATCTTTTTGCTTGAGGGAAAGGAAGTCCCTTTCCATCTTAATCTGGAGGGTGCACGGAAAATATTTATCGAAAAACATCTTCCGGAAATCCTTCCATTCCAACGCCTCGATCTCCTCCTCAGGCTTCGTATTTTTTATCAACATCCACCATTGATCAGCTTCACCCTCCATACAATAATCCGCCAAGAGAACCTTATTTTGTTCAGAACATTGAAGGATGGAGAAGATCTTTTCAATGGAGCTGATCCATTGTTTAGCGATTGTGGGATCGGATGATCTGCTAAAAGTAGGAGGCCTTTGTCTCATGAAGCTCTCGATAGCGACTTGTTCTTTCTTAGGGGGGGTTGAACGTTCCTCTTGACCCATGTTTCTATTCAAAACTTGAGTTAGCTGAGAGAGAAGCATGACAAAGTTTGTGATTCCCACTCCCATTGGATTGGACATCTCATTAGTACAGCCATCACATTGATCTTCACAGCAGTTGTTAGCCCGAGTCCTCCTATTACCAGCCATTGGCTGGAATAAAAGGAAAGTTAGGGGTAACATATAAAGGGTAATCCAAAGAAAAAATTTGATGACTTATAAATAAACTGTCATTTCCTTAACTCATGAGTCTATAGGCTTCAATGTAGGATTTTCATGATCTACTTTCTAACATATATTCTTAGGGGCATTTTTTTTTATTTCCTTAATAAGGGTTCTTAATAAGCTTGATAATTTACCAAAGCATATCCCTTGGGAGTGTCGTAACCAAGAGTGCAGCAAGGACCATTGTCGTGTACCAGTTCTCATTCAAGTCTAGCTCAAATCGGTGTTTTCGGGTTTTACCCCTATGATACATTTGTGCCAGAGCCGCCTCTACCTGCTCGTATCCAGACAGGGATGTATTTTCTTGATAACCCACTTAATCAATACTCACCAAAACTTAGGGAAGTTTTTATTGTACTTAGTCTTGTATCTAAGGCTTTACTAGGGTTTTCTAATCCTAATCCCAAAAATAACCAAACCTATCCTCTGATACCAACTATGACAACCCTGCTTTTATTACAAACTTAAACATGATTTATTACATAAAACTTCACTTGATACAACAAAGAAGATTGAGAGGTTTAGTGTCTTTTGGTCTTAGGATCATTACATAAAAACTTAAAACATGAAATACAACATCTATATTGAAAAATTCCATTACATGACCACTACATTACCTCGTACTTAGCATTGCATGGGATAACCTGAGGACATTCATAAGAAAAGGGTGAGCTATAAAGCCCAGTAAGGGAGTACACATGGAATAATATGAGGAGTACAATACATGTTGGAAAATAGGCATATCAATAGAGCATAATAAAAATATGAACATAGAGGCATGATAAAGCATGATAATCATAACATGAAAATGTGGCAACAACACTTAACATAGAATTAGCATGAGCCAAGGCTCATTGCACATGGAGCATGAGTAAATCCTCATTTCACATAAAGCACGAGTAAACCCTCATTGCACTTGAATTAGAATGAGTCAACACTCATTGCACATGACGTATCATGATACTATACTTTACCCAATTCATTGGAGCGCTATAAGGGCGCACCCTTCTTAAACATTTCATTTCATGCATAAGTGTGCCACATGGATCATAAAACATTGATTCATAAAACATAATAATTTATTCCATGATAAAGTAATGTGGAATTAATACATGAAACTTTATAATCAATAAGTAAATGTTCATAAAGGTGAATACCCTTGATGAAGAAATGGGCATGCTATTCACTACACAATGGCATTGGCTTAGAAAATCGATGCGATTTCGGCAGCGTAATGGCGTGACATAAGAATTCATAAAAGTGGTTGATGAGAGAGAAATGGGTTACTAATAATATTTACATGTAATGTAAAGTAATGAGGTCATATAGATACATTTCCCAACAATTTTAATGGAATTTAGATTCATGATACAAAAGTATTGCTTGAATGTAAAAGAGGATAGAGAAGTTCCTTTCGGAATTTCGGTATAGTAACGGGTGTACATGGGAGGAATTCAATGAGAGATAAAGGGTCTCCCATCATTAAAACATAAAGAGGTCAGTATGAGTGAGATGATAAACCATACCCCAACATTCATAATTGAAATTAAAAGGGCAAAACAACTTAAAGAAAATTGGACAAAAATGAGAAAGGAAGAAAAAAACCCTTACATGGAAGTGTGCTTCCAAAGGATAGAGAGAGGCTTGTGAGAGGCTTCTTGGGAGCTTGGGGAACCTTGGGAGGATTTTAGAGAGATTAGGGTAGAGTTTGGACGAACTCCAAAGTATTTGAGTGAGGAGGAAGTGGGATCTTTGGTGGGTTTATATAGGAAAGGTGTGGGAATTCTTTATTATTTAGGTTTGGGACCCCTTATATTAAATTAATCCAAACCACAAACCATCTCATGGTTTTTACCCATGGTTTTTGGAAAAGGGAAGAGGAAAACAATATTTTATAAGGCCAAAGTCTGAACTTCTTATAATAATAGGTTTTCTTATGTGGAGGTGAGTCACACTCCCATGGAAATTAATTTAAAAAGACAAGGTGTTTAATAAGTCTTGAGGGGTCCATTAATGCTTTGAAAAGTAGGACAAATAAACCCAAATTCAAATTATTTTAATGTTAAAACATATATTTTCCGAACATAAATATTATATTATTTTATTACATCACTATTGGGTCATTATGATGTCATAAAACACATTATATATTTAAATGGTATTTAATTTTTACTCAAAAATTTGACTGTCTTGAAAAATTATGAAAAATTCACCGTTGGATAATTTTTATGTCCTGATTCCAAAAATAAAATTTATTTTATCTAAATAATTTTCTAAATATTTTAATTTTCACTTTTAAAATAAAAACCGACATTTATCCAAAATTCACAGGTTTTGACAAAAAAGGCTTTCAAACCTTAATAAAAATTATAATTGCATTCATAAAATTATATGATCATTTATATATAATAAAATTAATCTAATAATAATAATAATATTTTATTAAAATATTATTTAATTCAAAAATCCCTTAATTTAATAAAATATATTTCTTAATTAAATAATAACTAAAAACACCATTTGTACTTCAAAAACTATTTACAATGTATCAATAATGAAAAGAAATTATATTCATTATTATATACGAAAAAAATAATGTACATGAACATAGTACTATCGATTAGTTACATAACCCCTTAAAATAGCCGCATAAGACCTAAGGGTAAGGTGTTCAATGGTGACAGACTCTTGGGGTGGCTCGGATAACATCGCTCGAGTGGTAATTTCTATCAACTTCCACTTCTCCCGTAGATGCTCCCGTTCGAGATTGACATGGTGAATCTCAACTTGGGCTTGGTCCAGAGCGAAGCCCAAGGACGCCACCTCTTTTCCGAGCTCTGATAAATGGGCTTCGTATGGGGCAATTCTACTAAATGAGGTCATCGCTTCCTTTGTCTAAGTAAAATTGGATGTGTTAAAGCCCTATATTTATACTAATCATGTGATCACTGTTCAACGGCTATAAAATTAATGGTCACAATTCTTATCATAAAACCAAAGAAGTTTACATTTTATAAAAACATTTTATATAAAGATACATTTAATAAGATCAAGAGGGATTTTCCATTAATGAAACTTTAGGTCATTACAGCGAAGGTTCAGAAAGGGAAGCAAGCTCTCTCTTAGGTTTATCGAGCCTTTAGAAGTGTTGGGAAGAGTTAGTGAGGTTGAATATCATCTAGCATTTCCACCTTAGTTGGAAAGTATCCACAACATTTTCCACGTCTCATAGCTCCGTCGATATTTACATGATGAATCCCATGCCCTTGAATGGGAAGAGTTGGATATAAGGGACAACGCTATGTTCGTGGAGCGACCAATAAGGATCGAGGATCAAAAGGAAAAGGTTCTTCATGTATGGACCATCCCTTTGGTTCATGTGTTGTGGAGCCATTGTGGTCTTGAGGATATTACTTGGGAGTGAGAATCTCAAATGCGAACCCAGTACCCAGAGCTGTTTTGAATTGATATTCTGAGCCTTCCTTGATGTTCTTATTTTTGTGACTTAGTGTGATGTAATGCTGACCTTGTTTCGTTATGTGAGATATGTTTCCTTTACTTTTTGAATGTGTATGAAAAGTCCCGATGTGTGGGGAAGGGAGAACCTGATTCCTAATCAAGATGCATCAGTGTGGATGCGATTAAACCTATGTGGGTGAGTCAGTGCCACCCAAAACAGATAGTATTTTGAAATGGAGGAAAGAACTCTCTAGTCCATGTGTTGGGAAAATGTGATCCTTGGGGTTCATATGGCTGTTTGGGGTGGTTTTCCCCTAAGAGGTATCTTCCAAGGTGGATTTTTTTACCCCTCTCTTTTATTCGGGTTACTCTTGAATTATCAAGGATGAGAATAGTTTGAGAGGTATCTGATATAATGACTCAGACCCTCCTGGTCCATTACTTTGCCAAATTCTAAGTGTTGGGGTATCCTAGACACCATAGGTGAGTTAGGAGGATGTAGGTGTCGGTGGAAACATGTCACCATGGTGTCACCTATCGGTTCCACCGATCGGTGAGAAAGCTTCATTGATCCGATTCACCGGTCAACTTCACCGATCAGCTTCACCAATCAGCTCCACCGATCGGCTCCACCGATCAACTTCATGGATTGGCTCCACCAATCCGCTTCACTAATCAGCTTCACTGATCAGCTTTATCAATTAGCTTCACTGATCAGCTTCACTGATCGGCCATTGAGGGGTGTCAGGGTTTCTTTCCCCAGTTTTCCTGTAACGTCTTCTTTAAGTTTTAATACCTCTTTAAAGTATATTAAGGTTGTTTTAAATCCCATAAATGATATTTTAAATCCCTTAAGAGTGGGTAGACCCTTAGGTTACCAAAACGTGTGGCCTGTTACCCCCTTTTTTCCGCGTTTTCTAGGTTCTCGTGTTTTCCAGTTTCTCCCATGTTACATGTTTTTTCAGTTTAAAGGAAATATATTAATTCACCACCATTATCTCCACCATATATGAATAAAATTATTAAATATCAATAAATTATAACGTGCAAAACCACCCAACCATGTGTTCAAACCGCGATCCTCTCTTTAAACACTTCAATATTTCACATCCCATAACTCTAGGATCAGGCCTTTTAACACGTCGAGATATTCTTCTTCCTTGGTCCCTTTATTTTCCTTAGTGTGCTTGGAGTCCCACTTTCGGAGATGAATCATGCACCCATGCTAGATCCCTTCCCGCTCAGCCTTAGATCCCTTAAAGTTCTTCCTATGAAAGTTGTCTATTCCTAGTTCTTGACACCAAGAGAAAACATTGATCCTTGATCATTCAAGTAGGTTTTTCCTTGATTTATATTTAATGTGCATCATGTGGGATGGGTATAATGATGTTCCCTTGGGATGTAGATGAAACCAACTTTAAATAAGATAATAAACAGACTTTTAAATAATGAAGGGATGGGAATGGTGATGATGTTGTTGTATTCTTTTTGCCTTAATTTTTTTGTTATGAATTGTATGGTCTTATGTCCACTAAAAATTGTGGCCATTGGTGGTCCTTACCTGTGCTCTAATGAAGCTCTATTTTTTGGATAACATTGTGATTAAATGGTTGTAACATGGAAACGGGTTAATCACATTAACTTTTTTAATTAAATGGATGCCTGATGAATAAGATCCCCTGTGTGATAACCCCAGATAACAAATCATAAATAAGGAACTTAATGAATGGTGTGTCTAAATCTAAAAACTCCCTTGCTTTATTTTGGTAATATTCATGGTTTTCATGTTTTATTCCTTGTGGGGTAATGTAGAGGGGGTGGAATGTTCTGGTTGAGAAGTTGTTGGCCTGTGAATTTGAGGCCATGGAGTCGGTATATTGGGGCTTGGTTTGGTTCCAGTACTTTGAGGGATCTCATGGATCCCTTTTGATGTTGTTACTTTGAAAGAGAACCGGTATTGGAGGAATGTTTTAAATTAAATCACTTCAACGTGATAATGAGAACGGGTACAATGGGGGATTGTTTTCTAGAAATGGGTTGTGCTCTGGTTGTGGTTGTTGTGTATTTATGCATGTAGGGATAGCAGTGAGAGTGTTTGCATATGGGCTGGTTGTTGGTTTTGAAACCCTTAGGTTGGGATGTATGCTTGATTAACTATATGTATAAAATTTAGTTCATGTGTTTATTATTCTCACCCCACCCGCGTTGAGCACTTTGTGCCGAACACCCCCATTTTATGGGGGAGGGTGTTTTTTCCAACATTCTTATGAGTGGCTAGTTATTAGCTCATTTTTTCTCCCTCTCCCAAGTAGCCCAAGATTCTTTGGGAAGGATGTGATGGCATGAGGTTCATTATAGCCCTAGAATCTTTAGTAAGGGTTTGTTTTGGTGGTTGGTCTAGGTGTGTGTGGGCAGGTTTGTTTCCCAAGCGTCTTCAGGATGAGCCCCAGATGTCTTTGGGTGTGGCAGTAGTTATTCTATCCCAAGTGTCTTTGGGCATGGTAGTGGTTGTTGTAGACCAGGTGTTTGTGGGCATGGTTATGTGTGGTTGGGATGGCACATATGGTTCTTTTGGGTTTGGAAATGGGACTGCAGTGGAACCTATGGGGGAGGTCTGATGCATAGGATATCCTAAATAACCAGTGGGAAAGCGGTACAGGGTACCCAAATATCGATATTCTATTACTATTAATTTACTTGACTTGTGTTATTTGGGGAGTGTGTATTGGTGAGGCTAGGTGGATAGTTTTCATTTCTATGTGTTTTGGTTACCTCTATTTTTTCTCATGGGGCATTAGAATGTCTCCCTACTTGGGCAAAGAGCTTTTGGTTTTCCCTAATAAGTATACATGTATACTCAACCTACATATATAAAACTACTTTCAGGTTTTCAGGATAAATTTGAGGACCGTGCTGGACTGTACTACCTCAGGTGTCGGGACAATTTTCGTTGCTATTTTTCATTCTTTTGGTACATTCCTTTGGAGTTTTCTTGTACTTTGTAGCGCTTTATTTTGAACATGCATGTGGAGAAAGGGTTTTTGGATTTACTTTTACTTTTATTATTTGGAGTTGTTTGGTATTTACCATCTTATCTCTTGATCTTGTTCTACAAAAAGGTTAATGCCCTCTATATTACGTGAGATTCTATACCCTTGGTTCTAGTCACCACTCTAGGGCCTATTGAAGGCGGAACTCGGGGGATCATTATCTCTCCTTCAACTTGAAGAAGGAAGGGTCTGGAATTTTGTTGTCCCTTAACTCATCTTGGTGAAGGTAGGTCATGATATTAATATCATAATTATTTCATATATATCACATATATTCATCACATTTATCCTTATTACCTTTCATGTAAATCATTACTAAAAATGAATCACATCGATTCGTGAGAAGGTAGTCCTCTATACACATGAGTGTTGTTATCGTATCCTCTATAAAATAGAAATTAAGAAGGTGTATGTGATATAATAATTCTATAAGTATAAATATGCTACAAGGATCATATATATACTTTAAATTCATAATTATAACAATACTTGAGAGATGGTGATGAAAAATGAATAAAAATGGTTCGTGAGGCAGTATTCAATCGTACAAAGGAATGATGGATTCATTTCCCATTTGATGGAAGTGGAGATGAATTAAGGATATTCCATTAACATAATAACATCTAAGTATATGGTATATATGTCTATTATTACATAATCATAATTTAATAATTTTTTAAGTATGTGGAATAAGAAATAAAATAAAAACACTTGGTTAAGCACAATACCTATTCTTCAGACAACCTCCTTAGGTTAGCAACAAAATCATTAATATGTTGGACTTATGGTAAAAATAATAATAAAGGATGTTTATAGGGAATTAAGGAAGGATTTTGGGTATTTATTGGCCAATACAAAGGTATTTTAAGGTGTGAATAATAGAGGAGAGGGGGTATCCCTTTATAAGTGGGGTGAGTGGCACACTTGTAATTTTTTAAATGAAAAGGGCGTGGTAATGTTTTTCAAATTCTAAAAGGACCCAAAATGGACCATTATAAATCATTATACATTATAAGGTCGAAATATGACCATAAAATATATTTTAGAAAAAAACTAGGTCATTTTCACCCTTATCTCTTAAGTTTAACCCACCAGTAAACTTGTTTTCATCTTAACTGCGGTAATTAATTTTTATTATTTTCACTATTTGTTATGGTCAAAAAATTAATTTGACCATATTATATAATATAAATTATTTTGATTAAAAATATTCAATTAATTTCACCAAATTAAATTCATAGAATTGGTATAATTTAATTTAAAATAAATCTTGTAGGCGTGATGAAAAAGTAGTTTTTCAAGAAATATATTTTTCAAGAAAATAATGATTTTATATAAACTCTATGACTAGGGATAATAATTATAAGAATTTAAATTAATATTTTAAATATATATATTCTATAAATTTAATTTAAATCATTACTCATTAGGTTTTATTTTAATTAATTAAAATAGAGAAACATTATGCACTTAAAAACAGTTTTTAGAAGAAGAAAAAACCCTATTTTTAAATCAAAAAATAAACTTATACTAAAATATAATATAAAGATAATTAAAATGTAATTAAGTGGATCAGATATAACTATATAATACTTATGTTACTTTAAATCGTATTCAAAACATAATAGGACTTTTAAATTACTTAATTTATTGAAAAAAATGACATTTTTATAAAAAAAACTGTATTTTTCACTATTCATTGAAAAAACAATATTTTATAAAAAATTACAAAATTTATCCCTAAGTTAATTTTGATGTGATGATTTCAGAAATTAAGTTCATTTTATCAAATTCATTTTCTAAAATCTCTAGAAATTAATTATAATATTTTCTCATAAAAAGCAATAAAAATAATTTTGGAGGAAAACATATTTTTGAAAAATAAAATTACTTTACTTTGATTGATTATTTACTAAGAATTTTTCAATAAATTTATATTGAGTAAGATATATATATGTATTATAAGATAGTTAATACTATTCATTCCCTCCAATTTAACGCTTATGTTATAACGGTCATATATTTCGTAGGTCGTTTAAGCTCAATGTTGTGTGTTGAATATGTTATTGAACATAATGTTGTTCTTTTAAAATATCAATGTATACATTTGAGCCATTCAGTGATTGATAAGTGATAAATATAGGTGATTAGTTTCTGTTGAAGAGTTATGAAGAAAATCCAAAATAAAGATCAATTTGATGAGTGTTCTTGAAGACCAAATGGTTGTTTAAGACTCTATGTGAGAAGATGGAGATTTATCTTGTTAATGTAGAAGCATCATGTTCAAATATTTCGAGTGTTTTTCTCCTTGTAATAGTGAGAGAGTGTGTATTCATATTTTACTATAATAAGAACTTTTTATTTATGTGTTTTTTTACTTATGTGTGGTTTTTTACATCTGGTTTTATTAATTTTTTTATTTTACACTTTTTTATCTTGATATTATTGTTTCACTAAGGATCCAGTTCAATTTCGATCTCAAGAGTGTGGGGTTTTCCACCAAAATCATGTCCACTTATGTCTATAACTGCCCCACCTCCTAAATTCCTTCCATGTTTAGTCCTTCTATACCCATTTATGTGGATCCAAACCACATTTTATTTCAATCTTTTACTAGAAGGGCAAGTTTCATTTAGATTTTTCCATGCATTAAAAAAATTAAGAGTCCTCTGATCAGAAAACCTTCCACGTGCTAATTTTAATATATTGATATTTTTCCCCTTTCTTAATAACGGTTCCTTTCAATAAAAATATTTCCAAGTGATACAAAACCAACTCCTTGTCATTTATTAATTTTTTAAGTGATTAAAAAATAACAAAGTTTATTATTTAATTTTTTTTATTTCAAAAAAATATATTTTTACCATATAAAATAATAATAAACTTTTTGTTCTTATAAAAAATATCTTTTATATTCACCATTTAAAAAGTTTTTAATAAATTTAAAAAATAATAATTTGTTTTTATATATCAAACTATTATTTATTTTTATGTTAATTCATAAAAAAATAATATAAATAGTTTTAAGTTAATTTATAAAAAACTAATATTGATTATTAATTACTAAAAATTATTTTTTAAAGTTTTAAAATATTTATTATATTTATAGTTTAGTAATTTTTGAATAATTTAAAAAATAGTAATTTATATTTATATTTCAAAGATATACTAATTCCTAGGTAAATTATAATAATTGATATATTGATTACATTCTTAACATGATAATAAATTTTTTACAGCTTTAAAACTATAATAAATATTTAATTCCTTTTATAAAACTAATATTTTTAAAAACCAATTTTTTAATTAGTAATTTAATGTTGTCATTTGTTTTGATAAAAAATAATTTTTTAATGGAATTATAAATCAATTGGATTTTTTCATACAGTAATTACACTGAAAATTTATACTACTATTGAGAGATAGATCAAACACTAATTGAAACTATGAGAATTTCGAAATTGGAATTGTATGATTGATCATGGGAGAAGCACGTCATTGATGAAAAATAGAGTTTAATGTTCATAGGTACAATGTCAAACAAAAATATAGAAGAAACAAACAAGATACAAATTGAAAGTATGTAGGCTAAAATTTCAAATTTCCAATAACATGATGATATATATATATGGTATATAAAGGTTGTAATCAATAGTCTAGATTAATCCTTATCTCTCTTGTCATATCTAATAGTTGGAATGTCAACGATTAGAGAAATGAAAGGTTGAAAATTTTCAATTGAAACATCCACTAAAAAATTCTACTGGAAACTTCAACTTCTACCAAAAAATTCTAATTGAAACTTCCATTATAATATTCCAATTGAAACTTCCACTTGAAATTTTCACTTGAAATTTTCAATGGAAAATTCTAGTGGGAAAATCCACTAGAAAATTCTCGAGTCAACTTATATTAGAAAATATATGTTGAAATATTCTTTAGATATTTTCAATTAAAACTTCCAATGGAAAATTACAGTATAAGTTTTTATGAGAAATTCCAATATCCACTTCCACTGAAAATTTTCAGTTGAAACTTACACTGTAAAATTCCAATTGAAACTTTCAATTGAAAATTCAAGTGAAAACTTACACTAGAAAATTTTAGTGTCCACATCCACTGTAAAATTCAATTGAAACATCCATTGTAAAATTCTAGTTGAAGCATTCATCAGAAAATTCTAGTGAAAACTTATACTGAAAAATTTCAGTGTCAACATCCATTAGAAAATTTCAGTGTTAACTTCCACTAGAAAATTCCTATCAAAACTTTTATCGAAAAATTTGTGCTGAAACTTCCACTAAAAAATTAAACTTGAAACTTACAATGGAAAATTCCAATGTCAACTTCCATTAGAAAATTACAATTGAAATATCTTTTGGAAAATTCCAACTGAAAATTCCAATGGAAAATTCTAGTGGAAGCTTCTACTGGAAAAATCTAGTTTCAACTTCCCTTAGGAAATTCCAGTTGAAACTTACAATGTAGAATTCATAGGGAAACTTCAAGTTTAAAAATTCAATTAAAGCATCCAATAAAAAATTTAAATTGAAAATTCAAATGGAAAATTATAGTGGAAACTTCCATTAGAAAATTATAATGGAAACTTACACTGATATTCAATGGAATATTTCACTAGAAAATTCAAGTGGATAATTAAAAAAAAGTTAACACTAGAAATGTAAACAATTCAACTAGAAAATTTCACTCAAAAACTAAAAATGTAATCTCCAATTCATTTAGAGAGTTCTAGTAAAAACATATGCTGAAAAAATATAATGAAAGCATTCACTAGAAAATTCTATTCAAAACATTCATTGGAAAATTCGAGCAAGAAATTTTATTGGAATATTATAGATGAGACTTCCACTATAAATATTTTATCAAATAATTTCATTATAAATTTCTCAAATAAAAATTATAGTGGAAAATTACACTGGAATATTATACTGAAAATTTTCAATGTGAAAATTACTATTATAATATTCCATTATAAATTTTCTCATGGAAATTCTCAATGGTAAATAACAATATAATATTCTAATGAAATTATCTAATGGAAAAATGCAATGCAAAATTTCACTTGAAAATTCCATAAAAAATCGCATTGTAATTATCTTATAAAAAAATTAAATGAATTTTAATTTTCAAGTTTGATATACTTCTCTAATAAAGTTTTTTATGCTTCCTTTTTCTTGTGAAATTTTACACTAAAATTTATCATTGTTATTTTTTTTTAATTTTAAGTCTAGTTTTTCACTAAAAATTTATGGGGGAATTTTTCAGAAACGTCCTAAAATTTTATCCTCATCATTTTTAGTAAAAATTTTCTATTTAATTTTCTTCCATAAAAAATAGTTTTGTTATCATTTTATAGAAACACATTTTTAATATTTTTTTTAAAAATTGTATTTTTTATGAAAAATAATAAAATTGATATAAATTTTTAAAAGTAATTTTTAATGGTTTTCAAAGAAATAATAATGTTTTATATTTACAAAAAATAATTTTTTATCCTTTCCTAAAAACCCAATTTTTTTATACTTGTGTACAAATGGTATTTTTTAATATGATTAATAAAATTGAAATAAATTAAGAATATAGTTTTTAATAGTTGTCCAAGAAATAATAAATTTCCATGTTTTAAAAAGAATTTTAATTTTTTATGTCCTTCAAAAATGATTTCATCATTGTTTATAAAAAAATAATAATAATTAAGTAAATTCAAGAGTAATTTCACCATAAAATGTAACAATTTTTTCTAACTTTTAATGAAATTTTATACCTTTAAAAGGACATATTTTTATGTGTTTATAAATACTACTAATATTTGAATGATAATTTACAAATTATTAATTTTTTCTAAACGATTAAAAAATAATTTTGTTTTAAATGTTTTAAAATGTAATTTATTAAATTGAAAATGAATTATTAATTTTTCATTCCATAAAAAATATTTTTTGTAAATAGGAAACATGATTGGTTTTAAAAATTTTGTGTGGTTTATGTCATGACCTGCCCCCAGGGCCCGTGCCATGACTACCTCAAGCCCGCCTTCCATAGGCTAGGGGCTGGCGACTAGCACCGAAGAAGTATTCCCTAAAGCTGGGAAGGCATTGGCTTTATAACCTATAAACACGCGCAACCAAGCATAAAACAAGATACGAACTCAAGTAAACTGAATAGTAAAGAGAGTGAGTACAGTAAGAAAAAGGGTCCAGAAAACAAGACCAACTGGAAAGTACAATAAAAATGAAAGTTAAAGTAAACTGGAATAGCTCATATGATCACCTGCTAAGGATCCTACCTGAAGGATAGGTACAACTCTCGAACGGTCCTCTCTACAGTATGCCTCGTCTAAGGTCCACCTTCGAGCTACCTCTAGTCCTAGTACTCTCATCCTCAGTAAGTGTTGTTTGTCGTCTCCACCAAACACAACGAGGTGTGGGCATAGCCCGTGCAGAGGTGAGTATAATGATACTTACTAGGGACCCCAAGACCCTCAAGGTCTCACAAACCCACAAAGGATAAACCACAAAGCATGAAAACAACTAACAACTCTACTTAGATATATTCCCATATATATAACTAAGCTATCAAGAATACCCATCTCAATCATGAGGAAACACAAGGTCCAACTCAAAATCCCAAAGCTCAACTTTTCCAGAAAGGAATAGATACCATGAAGGTGAGTACCACACAGGTACAGACTCATCTCACACCAGGTATATTTTTAGGTACAGTAGTAGAGATGATTAGATGTATCTACAAATTCATCTTACTCTGTTAAGAGGAAGTCCCACGAAGGATCCTAAATCATCATCAGAACCACAGAGGATCTTAGTACATCATCATACCCACACAGCATCCTAGTAAATCTCTAGTATGTCGTCAGACCCACACAGGATCCTAGTACATCTCCAATACGTCATCAGCCCACACAGGATCCTAGTACATCTCCAGTACGTCGTCAGCCCACACAGGATCCTAGTACATCCCCAGTACGTCGTCAGACCCACACAGGATCCTAGTACATCTTCAGTACATCGTCAAACCCACACAGGATCCTAGTACATCTCTATTATGTCATCATACCCACACAGGATCCTAGTACATCCCCACTACATCGTCAGACCCACACAAGATCCCAGTACATCTCCAGTATGTCGTCAGACCCACACAGAATCCTAGTACATCTCCAGTACGTCTTCAGACCTACAAATAATCCTAGTACATCTCCAGTATGTCATCAAACCCCCATAGGATACTAGTACATCTCCAGTTCGTCTTCAGACCCACATAGGATCCTAGTACATCTCCAGTACGTCCTCAAAACCACACAGGATCCAAGTACATCTCCACAGCCTGCTACAGGGTTCCTGCACTAAGTTTTCTCGTCTCCAGAAGAATCTGCTCCTCAATCCACTGGTCGAAACTAAAAATTACACAAATTCCCATGAATAAGTATCCTAAAGGACCTCCATGTCATAGGGGTCTCAATGTAACATACGGTGCGTCAATCGGATGCTCGGTCTGTGAGTTATTAGCCTTTTTTTCTCGATGGCCCGGTTGGATTCATGCTCGATCCACCCCGAACATACCCCAACTTTATCTAAATCTCCATTGGGTTATACCAAAGGTACCATCTCTCTCTAAGTTTTCTAGTGCTGTAGACGGTTCGTCAAACGGACGTCTGGTGACAAAGTTATGGCCAAAAGAGCGTATAGGGTCGAAACTGGTCCGGGACCAGTCTGACCCGGTCGGACCGACCCGGTCCGACCCGCTGGGTCTGGCCCGGCCCGCGATAGGTGGTCTAGCCTGGCTGGCGTAGTGGGGCCAGGGTCGGTGAGGAGGCTGCGAGGGCCGTGAGGGGCTACGGGGGCCGCGGGGCGGCGCGGCGGCCGCGAGGTCCGCGGGGGGCCGCGGAGGCCGCGGGGGCCACGGAGGCTGCGGGGGCCGCGGAGGCCGTAGAGGTCACGGGGGCCACAAAGTCTGCGGGGGCGGCAGGGTGGCATGGGGCGGTGCGAAGGCCGCGAGTCCCGTGAGGGGCTGTGAGGGGCTGCGGAGGCCACGGGGGCTGCGGGGCAGCACGGGGTGGTGTGGAGGCCGCGATCCAGCGGGGCGGCCATGGTGCGGCGGGGTGGCTACGGTGTGGCGGTCCACTACGGCTGGCCGGATGTCTAGTCGTCCTCTCCATGCAACTCCGTCGCACGTCGCACCTTCGTAGGTGGTCGGTTCGGCCACCCGCTCTTCGTTCGTCATTGTGGCACAAAGCCGCCTTCTTCCATCGTGAAGAACACACCATTCATGAAGAATGGCGGAGGGGTCGGGCCATGTTTTTTTGGACCCCACCCTTCACATTAGAATGGTAGCAAGCATCTCAACAAGATCTTGAATCACGAAGAATATCAAGAATGGGTAAGGGGAAAAATTCAAACATCCACCCTACAACCTCCAGAAATAATTATTCCCAAACCCAAAAAAGAAAATATCTGCGGATCAACTAGTTAGAGAGTCGATCTGTGTTCTTTGTTTAGAATGGATGGACATGGGAAAATAATTAATCATACATAAATGAACCCCTACCTAGAAGGTTTTTTGATGGAGGTCGTGAGATGGAAATGGTGAAGGTGAAGAGGATTCCAACAATCGTCACTTTTACAATCATGCTTCCGAAGTCTGTTCGAACATCTTACTTGTTCCTAAATTCCGGAGTGTGTTATTTGTTGGAGAAGTTATTCATTGGAGAATCATAATGTTTCTCCAAGTGTTGGGCATCTCGGCACTTTACTAGTGCTTCGTCGCTTGGTGAGGCCATCCCAAATCCTCCTCTCAAACTCCTTATAAATAGGAGAGGGGGATGTAAGTAGTGATCATGGAATTTATGATGGTTCATTTATTAGGAACCTTCCTAATTCCAAAGACGTTGTTACTTAGTATTTAAAAAGGGTCAAGCCAATTAATTTACGTTGGTGCAATTAATTGGGAGGATTCCATGGGACTTCCCCACATTTAAGAGGGGTTCAGGTGGTCCCCACCACCATGAATTCACAAAAGGGAGTTTTAGTTCAGGTGGTCCCCACCTATTTAACAACAAGTGTGAGGTTTTAGTTCAGGTGGTCCCCACCTCTTTAACATCCACATGGGAGGTTTCAAAGAACAAAAATGTTAAACATTTTTATTTTTATTTTATTCTTTCACGAAAAACACAAAAATTATCTTTCACCCTCAACCAATTGTCGTCGAGGTGAAAGTCTCTTTAAGTGAATATCGGTGCTGCGAGTTCAACAGTGTCCTAAGATTTCAATTCTGAGAATCAGTTCAAAAGTTACAAAAACCCATTTTCATGTTTACTGAACGTACCTGAAAAAAAGTTTGTAAAATTATTAACAGTCATCCAAGACCTGGGCTGGTCAAGTTTAGGCTTTGGAAAAGTGAAATACCCCCCAACGAACCCAATAGTACTCTCAGATTTCCAATCCGAGTTACCGTTTAAAAGTTATGGATTTTAAAATAAAATAATTGTCACTTAATTATTTTATTTGCGACCAAAAACGAACTTTCACTGGTGGCCTATGCCGGTCAAAGTTAGTATCTTCTTAAATAAAGAATGCCCTCATGAGTTCAGCAGTGGTCTCTTATTTTCAATTCGAGCTACCGTTTTTGAGTTATAAGCATTTAAAAAATAAAATAATTTATTTAATTATTTTATTTATGATTATTCCATTTTTGGTTTTTCTCACAGGAGCCCCGTGCCGACCAAACTTAAGTCTCACCTAGGTTAAACCCACCATTATGAATGAAACGGTGCCCTCAGATTTCTGATCTGGGCAACCGTTTAAGATTTGTCCCACTTTTTTAGGAAAACTACTTACGCGCACTAATTAAATCATAGAAAAACTTTGACGGATCATTCTGGGCACTCCAGGCCTTGGAATCGCACACCATCATATTTCGCAATCTTGAAATAATTCCATATAATTAAAAAAATTATACAGAAATTCTGGGACATTACATTTTCCCCACCTTAGGGCTTTACGTCCTCAAAAGTTAAAATAAAGACAAAACAAGCAAAATAGGGTACTGAGCATGAATATGAGCCACCTGCTCCCATGTGCTCTCTTAGAGGTTCTTGTGATGCCAGCATATGTGCACCAGAGGTATCGACTTCCCACAAAGGACCCACTCCTCTCGATCCTCAATCTCCACTGAAACCTCCATAAATGTCACCCCATCATTGAAATCCATCTCACCATGGTCTATGATGTGAGATGGTTCATGCACATATCTTCTCAGATGAGATACATGGAATACGCCGTGCACCCTCTCTAACTGTGGTGGAAGATCCAAGCGGTATACTACCTCTCTTATCCTCTGAATTATCAGAAAAGGACCAATAAACCTTGGTGATAACTTGCCGCCTCAGCCAAAACTCCTTAGTCCCCATAGAGGAGAGACTCGCAAGAATACGTGGTCCCCATCCTGGAACTCCAAGGGTATTTGTATCCTATCGGCATAATAATTCTTCCAACTCTATGTTTTCTTCACTTTCTGATAAGTGAGACATCGTGATACAAATTCTGCCACTACTTTCTTCATCCTTGGCCACCAGTACTGGCACTGGAGGTCCTGGTACATCTTTACCACACCAAGATGTACCACCATAGGGGACATATGTAACTCCCTCAAAACCTCATCCTGAATCGCCAATGGTACCATGGTACATCCTCTAAAGAGGACGTTGTGCTCCCCACCTTCATAAAATCCATCAGGTGCATGTTCTATGGATATCTGAGCACGTTGAGCCTCACAGTCAATGCCCCCAAGTTGCGCCTCCCCAACTTGATGAAGGAGTGGGGGAGTGACAGTCATAGACTGGAGTTAAGCACCTTCATCTCTATCCATGAAGGATATCTACAGTGCGACTAGCTTCTCTGACGGCTCACTCAGAAGTTGCTGACCAAACCTCATGTTGAGTGCGTCTGCTATCATGTTCCCCTTCCCAGGAGTAAATATTATCTCAAAGTCATAGTCCTTGAGGAACTCTAGCCATCGTCACTATCTCAACTTCTGAAAGCTCTGCTGACACTTCTCTCTCCATAGGAAAGGCTCCTCCTTTTTTGTCAAAGCTGACAATGGTGCCGCTACCCTGGAGAATTATGGTCCAATACTCCGGTAGTACCCATCCAAACTAGAAGTCCCTCTCCCTACGGGGGGTAATCCTGGAAACATATTTTAAAAAGATGTCTCCATGCTCTTCCACTCCTATTTGGAACTGAAAACTCAAAACTCCTAATGCAGCTACTCCCTTCCTCTGTCCTCCAGCTCCTTGAGCTTGGTGGGAACCACATAGGGGTGGTGGTTGTAACATGTCCAAATGTACACCACCTCATGCTCCTATCCTAGATCTACTTCCATGTATTCATCCCTATAGATTCATCTATCCTTAATACTTCCTCTTCACGAAACATTTTACACACCCAAGTCTCTGAGACTGGTTTCATTTTCATGCTTTCCCACTGCTAACATTCATAGGCTACATCCGCTCAGCCAAAGAACATTCAACAACAAAGGTTCTCTACATCACCCTAACATAAGTAGGAATACATAAAGGGATAGTGATGGATCGGATGTCCCTAAACACACCTCACTTGTTGGTTCGATCCCTGAAGCACTGGTCGTACTATATTCATCGAGTACCTGATATGGTCGGCATGCCTTAATGAATACTCAGCCACCGACATATCATCCTACGAAAGCTGTAAAAGCTCTAGGGAACTCTCAGCCACCTCCTCAATACAGTCCTCAGCCGCCTATGGGTCGAGCTCGCCTTGGAACCTGAGGGGTATCTGATACTGAAACACGTGTAAGGCACTAAGCGAACATGTGTCCTCTACCAGTACCATCAGTTGTAATTGTTGACCAATGGGTAGTGATATAGTAGGCACACTACCCAAAGGTATCATCTCGAGCAACGGTCCATGTACCGAAGCCTCATCACTATGCAGATCATACTCATGGTCACTCACTGGAAAAGACTAGTAGCTAAGATCACCATCTACTCTACTGGTGTCTCAACTAGGAGGAAAACTCAAGAAACTGCCTCCAACCAGCCCTCAATTGCGTGTGAATCTGTCTCACCTCAAAACCTCAGAGGCCACTGCTACTGGAACTCACGCAACGTGCTTAGTCAGGGTGCACCACCCACCAGTATGGTTGGTGGTAACTGCTACCCAATGGGTGGTGCTGCTGCTGGTACACCACCCGAAGATGCCAATATAGTAAGAGGGCCCTCCACCGAAGCCTCGTTGCTCGGTGGGCCGTCATCGTGTACTCTCTCGGGAATCTTAGCTGGCTATCTACGCAGTGGAATCCTAATAAGGAACAGGTGTTCCACAGTCATTAAGTTATACCTAGTGATCTAACTCAAGAAAACACAAGAAAACATTTCAAAACACACATGAAATAAGTGTTTTCATGCACTGAGTCAGAAATCAGAAGTTAGGGTCCTGGTGTATGGATACATCAGCAGCCGCACTAACACTAGATTCCCTAAACTGATAACCACACTCACTATACTTAATACTATTGCCGTTAAAAATATTAAAGTTTAATGTTATAAGGTAGAACTGACTCCTCTGATACCAATTTTTCATGACCTGCCCCCCAGGTCCCATGTTGTGACTACCCCAAGCCCACCTTCCAAAGACTAGGGGCAGGAGACTATCACCGAAGGCGTATTCCCTAAAGCTGGGAAGGAATTTACTTTATAACCTGTAAACACATGCAACCAAACACATAGAAATATATGAACTCAAGTAAACTAAATAGTAAACAGAGTGAGTACAGTAAGAAAAAGGGTCCAGAATACAAGCCCAACTGGAAAGTACAAGAAACTGAAAGTTCAAGTAAACTGGAACAGCTCCTATGATCACCCGCCAAGGATCCTACCTGAAGGGTAGGTACAGCTCTCAAATGGTCGTCTCTGCAGTACACCTCATCTAAGTTCCACCTTCGAGCTACCTCCAGTCTGGATACTCTCGTCCTCAGTCAGTGATGTCCGTCATCTCCACCAAACACAATGAGGTGCGAGCATAGCCCATGCAAGGGTGAGTATAATGATACTCAGTAGAGACCCTGAGACCCTCAAGGTCTCAAAAACCCACAAAGGATAAGCCACAAATCATGAAAAAAACTAACAACCATACTTAGGTATATTCCCATACATATACATAAGTTATCAAGTATACCCATCTCAATCATGAGGAAACACAAGCTCCAACTCAAAATCTCAAAGCTCAAATATTCCACAAAGGAAGGTATAACATAATGGTGAGTACCACATAGGTACAGACTAAGCTCACACCAGGTATATCTTTAGGTATAATAGTAGAGATGATTAGATGTATCTACAAATTCATCTTACTCTGTTAAGAGGCAGGCCCACAAAGGATCCTAAATCATTATCAGACCCACAGAGGATCCTAGTACATCGTCAGACCCACATAGGATCCTAGTACATCTCCAGTACGTTGTCAGACCCACACAGGATCCTAGTACATCTCCAGTACATTATCAGACCCACACAGGATACTAGTACATCTCCATTATGTCATCAGGCCCACACAGGATCCTAGTACATCTCCAGTACGTCATTAGGCCCACACAGGATCCCAGTACATCTCCAGTACGTCGTCAGACCCACACAGGATCCTAGTACATCCCCAGTACGTCGTCATACCCACACAGGATCCTAGTACATCCTCAGTACGTTGTCAGACCCACACAGGATCCTAGTACATCTTCAGTATGTCGTCAGACCCACACGGGATCCTAGTATATCCCCAGTATGTCGTCAGACCCACACAGGATCCTAGTACATCCCCAGTACGTCGTCAGACCCACACAGTATCCTAGTACATCCCTAGTACGTCATCAGACCCGCAGAGGATCCTAGTACATCCCTAGTACATCTTCATACCTACACATGATTATATTACATCTCCAGTACATCATCAGAACCACATAGGATTCTAGTACATCTCCAGTACGTCGTCAGACCCACACAGGATCCTAGTACATCTCCACATCCAGCTACAGGGTTTCTGTACTAAGCTTGTTCGTCTCCAGGATAATCTGCTCCTCAGGCCACTGGTCGATACTACAACTGTCACAAAGTTCTATGAAGAAGTATCCCAAAGTACTTCTACATCATAGGGGTCTCAACGCAACAGACGGTGCGTCAATCGGACGTCCAATCTGTGAGTTATAAGCCTTTTGTCCTAAGGTCCAGGTTGGATTTGTAATCAATCCAACCCGACCATACCCCAACTTCATCCAAATATCTAGTGGGTTACACTAAAGGAACTTTCTTTCTCCAAGGTTTCTAGCACTGTAGATGGTTTGTCAAACAGATGCCCAGTGCCAATGTTATGGGCAAAAGAGCGTATAGGGTCGACACTGGTCCGGGACCGGTCCAACCCGGTCGGCCGACCCGGCCCGGACCGTGCTGGGCGGTCTAGCCGGGCGGCCCAGCTTGGCCGGTGCAATGGGGCCACAGGGTGGCGCGGAGGCTGCGAGGGCAGCGAGGGGCTGCGGGGGCCACGGGGCGGCGCGGGGTGGCGCTAAGGTCGTGAGGGCCGTGAGGGGCCATGGAGGCTGTGGGGTCTGCAAAGGCCGAGAGGCGGTGTGGGGCGCACGGAGGCCGTGTTCCAACAGGGCAGCCATAGTGCGGCGGTGCGGTAGTCCTCCACGGCTGGCTGGATGGCCATCCGTCATCTCTGCATGGCGCGGTCGCGCGCCACACCTTCGTCGGCGGCCGGTTTGGCCGGCTGCTCTTCGTTCGCCGTCGTGGCACAAATCCACCTTCTTCCATTGTGAATAACACACCATTCATGAAGAATGGTGGAGGGGTCGGGCCATGTTTGTTTGGCCCGCACCCTCCACATTAGAACGGTAGCAAACGGATCAATAAAATATTGAATCATGAAGAATATCAAGAACTGGTAAGGGGGAAAATCCAAACATCCACCCTACAACCTCTGGAAATAATTATTCCCAAACCCTCAAAAGAAAATATCCGCAGATCAACTAGTTAGAGAGTTGATCCGCGTTCTTTGTTTAGAAGGGATGAACATGGGAAAACAATTAATCACACATAAATTAACCCCTACCTCGAAGGTTTGTTGAACAAGGTCGTGAGATGGAAACGGCAAAGGCAAAGAGGATGCCAACGATCACCCCTTTCGCAATCATGCTTCTGAAGTCAATTTGAATGTTGTCCTCATTCCTCAATTTTGGAGTGAGTTCTTAGTTGAAGACGTTCTTCGTTAGAGAAGCGTAATGTTTCTCCAAGTGTTGGGCATCGCAGCACTTTACTAGTGCTTCATCGCTTGGTGAAGCCATCCCAAATACTCCTCCTAAGTTCCATATAAATAAAATAGGGGGATGTAAGTAACGATCGTGGATTTTATGACGGTTCATTTATTAGGAACCTTCCTAAATTACAATGACGGTGTTACTTAGTATTTAAAAAGGGTCAAGCCAATTAATTTACATTGGCGCAATTAATTGGGAGGTTTTCATGGGACTTCCCCACATTTAAGAGGGGTTCTGGTGGTCCCCACCACCATGAATTCACAAAAAAGGGTTTTAGTTTAGGTGGTCCCGACCTCTTTAACAACAAGTGGGAGGTTTTGGTTCAGGTGGTCTCCACATCTTTAACATCCACATGGGAGGTTTCAACAAATAAAAATGTTAAACATTTTTATTTTTATTTTATTCCTTCACAAAAAAACACAAAAACCAACTTTCACCCTCGACCAACTACCGTCAAGGTGAAAGTCTCCTTAAGCGAATATTGGCGCTGTGAGTTCAACGGTGTCCTCATATTTCAATTCCGAGCACCAGTTCAAAAGTTACAAAAACCTGCTTGCATGTTTACTGAACGTACCTGAAAAAAAGTTCGGAAAATTATTAACAGTCACCCTCAACCTGTGTCGGTCGAGGTTAGGCTCTACCCAAGTGAAACACGCCCCAGTGAACCCAACGGTAATCTCGGATTTCCAAATTGAGTTTCTGTTTAAAAGTTATGGATTTTACAATAAAATAATTGTAACTTAATTATTTTATTTACAACCAAAAACTAACTTTCACTGGTGACCCGCGCCAGCCAAAGTTAGTATTTTCTTAAAAAAAGCATCCCTCACGAGTTCAGCGGTGGTCTCAGATTTTTAATCTGAGCTACCATTTGTGTGTTATAAGCATTTGAAAAATAAAATAATTTAATTAATTATTTTATTTATGATTATACCATTTTTTGGTTTTCTCACAGTAGGCCCGCACCGACCAAACTTAAGTCACACTTAGGGTAAACCCGTCATTCTAAACGCAATGATGCAATCAAACTTCTGATCCGGGAAACTGTTTAAGAGTTAATCCACTTTTTCAGGAAAACTTCTTACGAATGCTAATTAAAGTGTAACAAAAATTTGACGGATCATTCTGGGCACTCTAGGCCTCAGAATCACGCACCGTCATATTTCTCCATCTATAAAAAATTCCATATAATTAAAAAAAATATTCAGAAATTACAGGACATTAAATTCTCCCTACCTTAGGGATTTACATCCTCAAAAGCCAAAACAAAGACAAAACAACCAAAAGAGGGTATTGAGCACGAATCTAAGCCACTTGCTCCCATGTGATCTCATGTAGGTTCTCGTGCTGCCATCGTATGTGCACCATAGGTATCGACTGGCCATGAAGAACCCGCTCGTGTTGATCCTCAATCTCCATTGGAACCTCTGTAAACGCCACCCCATCATCGAAGTACAGATCACCGTGGTCGATGATGTGAGATGGTTCGTGCACGTATCTCTTAAGCTAAGATACGTGGAAGATGTTGTGCACCCTCTCCAACTGCGGTGGAAAATACAACCAGTATGATACCTCACTTATCCTCCAAAGTATCAAAAAAGGACCAATAAACCTCAGTGATAACTTTCTGCCTCGACCAAAACTCATTAGTCCCCGTAGAGAAGAGACTCACAAGAATACATGGTCCCCCTTCTGGAACTCCAAGGGTCTCTGTATCCTGTCGGCATAATACTTCTTCCAACTCTGTGTTGTCTTCACTTAGTGACAAGTGAGACATTGTGATACAAATTCTTCCACTTCTTTCTTCATCCCTAGCCACCAGTACTAGCATCGGAGGTCCTGGTACATCTTCACCACAACAGGATATACCTCCATAGGGGACATATGGAACTCCCTCAACAACTCCTCCCGAAGCACCACTGGTACCATGGCATGTCCTCTGAAGAGGACGTCGTGCTCCCCACCTTCATAAAATCCATCAGGTGCCTATCATGTGGATATTTGAGCACGTCGAGCCTCGTAGTCAATGCCCCCAAGTTTCACCTCCCCAACTTTCTGAAGGAGTGGGGGATTGACAGTTATAGACTAGAGGTAAGAAACTTCATCTCTATCCACGAAGGATATCTGCCGCGTGACTAGCTGCTTTGATGGCTCACTCAACAGCTGCTGACCGAACCTCCTACTGAGTGTGTCTTCTATCATGTTTCCCTTCCTAGGAGTACATATTATCTCAAAGTCATAGTCCTGGAGAAACTCTAGCCATATTCATTGTCTCAAATTTTGAAAGCTCTGCTGACACTTCTCTATCCACAGGAAAGGCTCCTCCTTCTTTGTCAAAGCTGACAAGGGTGCCGCTACTGTGGAGAAGTCTGGTCCAATACACTGGTAGTACCACTACTGGAAAAGGGGTCTATCCCCACGCAGCTATTCCCATGGTTTATCGAACCGTGGGAATAGGCATTTTTTGTTTATCAATACCCACGGTTTTATTAAAACTGTGGGTATTCAATCCACAATTTCACCCCCCCCCCCATCGGGATCTCCTCATCACTCTCGTGCTCCCCCATCGGTTCTCCTCCTCACTCTCGCGCTCCCCCGCTCGAACCCTAGGTTCCCGACCTCCGCCTCCGGCCCTCTCTTCCCCTCCCTAACCACTGCCTCCCAGCTATCCAACCTCTACCTCCCAGCCCTCTACTCCCCTCTCCGACCTCTGCCTCCCGGCCATCTGACCACCGGTTCCCGGCCATCTCATCCCCTCTCCGGCCTCCACCTCCGCTCCCGACCTCGACCTCCCAGCCTTCATCTCCACCTCAACGTCTCGGCCTCCACCTCCCTTCCTCCAACTCCAGTGACGTTCCCCTTCCCCCTGTCGGATCCCTCTCCTCCGGCAACGTCCCCGCCGATTCATTCCATTTAGGTTTGTAATTTTTTCTCCTTGATTTTTTATTCTTTTTAAACTAATCACCGATTCTTATATCAAATGCCTCATAAAGTTGACTACACATTTTTTGCTAGCTGATTTTCATTGAATAAGTGGCTGATTTTTATTTCCCCTAGTCATTTTACTTCAATTTCCCTCATTTTTCTAGAATTTCTTGTATGTTTTTTTTTGTAGATGTCATTCTGCTTAGGGTATAGAAAAATTTATCCAAAGCTTCAAAATTATTTTTGACCAATTATGGTCGATAGATTGGGAAATAAATCAACCCAGCTAACTGTAGTGTGTAAATTTCTGATAACTTCTTGTCCAAATGTTCAAAATTCCTTAAATGTTCACTTAGAATCTCTATGAATGATTTTCCTATGGATTTCTTGGGTTCATTATTTTCTTCATGTAATATTCATATTTATCATTTTTATTATTTAACAAATATTATTACTGGTCATAAAACTAATTAAAACATTAGTTTCTATCCTTAGGATACAAGATCTCCCTAATTAGCACCATGTTATCCTCTATTACTATACATAATCCTTTAGCCATCATGTTCCCTAAAATGATCATCATGGGCATAAAAACTATCATATATATGTCCATGTGGGACTCCCAAAATGAGGGAAAATATCACTAGGAGTGATGGTATTATATGGATAAGATATTATAGAGGGTGTGATTAATTTAAGAAGGCTTGATAAGACCATGAAATCTATACAAGTAATAAAAGTATATGAAGTGCTTGTGGGTTAGTCTCTTCAAGGGTCCTTTTATACCCTAATCGTTCATTCTCACTCAATCATGGGGAATGGTGACATATCTTATAGAAATGATAACTAGTTTGGGCATATGATATTCTTTACAAGGTGTTTGACACTAGACATATCCTTAAAAATGACATGTGAACACCCAAGGATCATCAATGTTGTCCTCAATGCTGAAATGAAAACACTTTACTATAGAATTTAACTTGTATAATATCCCAAATACAATATTTTTTCACATAAAGTATGACTTATTCAATGTGTTTGACTTCCATAGGCCCATCCATGTAGAGTAAAATAATGATTTCTGGACAAAATTTTATGGTGTGAAGCTATACCTAACTTGTATGGTAAGCATAGAATCGTACTATTCCCATTAATTATGTTGTGCAATGTAAAGTTACGCAACTATCCATGAAATGTTTACACTTCAAAAACTCAAACAAAAATAGTGATATGTCTATTGTATAAAGGGGAGAAATATCATTTCATTTGTTATTTCCATGAGGTGTATAGAGGGTGACATTTGTCTAAGTTCATGAGATACTTTTTTGCCTCCCGGCTCCACCTACCGGCTCCATGTCCCAACTCCGCCACGCTCCCCCCACTTCAACCCTACCTCCCTGCTCCGCCTCCCGGCTCCACCTCCCTGATCCACCGCGCTCCCCCCACTTCAACCCTACCTCCTGGCTTCGCCTCCTAGCTCCGCGTCCCGGCTCTGCCACGCTCCCCCCACTTCAACGATACCTCTCAGCTCTGCCTCCCAGCTCCGCCTCCCGGCCTCCACCTCTGCTCTCGACCTGGACCTCCTGGACTTTGCCTCTGCCTCAACATCCAGGCCTTCGCCTTCTGCCCCCAGCTCGGGCGACGCCCCCGCTCCCCCCTCTCGGCTCCCTCTCCTCCGGGTATCATCAAATTCATCAGTTTTCTATTATATATGATGTTTCCCATGCGTTCCTACTTATAAATTTCAATAATTATCCTTCAAATGTAATTGATATTGAGAATGTTGTGTTGGGGGTAAATGATTTGTTTGAGAAAGGTCCAATATGGATTGTTTATCGATGAATAAAGGAACTATGAAGGAAGATGAAGCCTCTTGTTAAGGTTTTATGGAAGAACATACATATTAAAGAAGATAAATGTGATAATGAATCATATGTTTAGTATTACTAGACCTACTTTTTAGATTTAGACCTCTAGAGACACATATTAAGGTCAAAAAGTCATTAGAGGGGGATATTGGAACAACCACTCACTTTCTAGGTGCGTTATGCCTTATTTTTAGCCTTTATTAAGATTTTATTTGAGTTATTACATTTATTGGGTGATGTATTAGGTAGATTTTTGGAGATTGGGGGGGTTGAAGAATTTAATGGTGATAATGGTTAGAGAGAATAGTGTAGTCCCCCAATGTAACTATTAAGCCTATTGGAGAGGAGTAGTGGGTGATATATGGTATGGGTACTTTTAGAGCTAACATGGAAACAATTACATGGTAACTATGTCACTCTAAAGAGAATCAACGTCATGATTGTCATAGGGTTCACAAAACTATGTCTCCAAACCATGCAGGTGACTTGAATAGGTAGTGAACTTCCCATGGTTAGAGCATGATTTTTTAATCCAAGCAACCAAACCATTTACATATAATTTAACCAGTCCTTGAGATTTAAATATAATTTATCATTTGTTTGTTGTTATTCTTATTATTTATAGATATTATTTATTATCCTTGTAAAGGAACTAGATCTCATATTTCTTATCCAAGTTTAGGATTTACAATGATATCCAATGTGATCCTTTCTAGATTTACATGGAAAATAAATATGGAGAGATAGTTTATCCTGATCATTCTCATATCCATATAGATCTCTTAATTTTGTAGTATCTTGATGGATATGTCTAAATTGATCCCAACCCATAACATGTTCTTAATCATATATCATAACCCTTGAATACTCATGTAGTTATTTGGGGATGCTTCCATGGATCTTTGGTTTGTGAGATTGATTCAAGTGGTGAACATTGATGTTGGGCTTCAATATGTTGAATGCAATAAGTTCTTACCATGTTATGATTTTGCAATTATATAAAAATGTATGATATGAAATACTCATGTGTGTGTGTACAGACCATGATAATTCTTTTAAAATGATATGCTTATGCCTCTATATAGATAAAAAGTTTCCTTACTATGACTTGGGTATATATATATGTGTGTGGATAGTAGACTTATACTATCTTGTATCAAAGTTAAAAGTGGATCCTTTATGAATTCATTAATCCTGTATAGGGGGAGAATTTGAGATGTGATTCATGATGAATATGGTGGGGTCTTGAATGAAAAATGGAAGGGAATGAAGGCCTTGAGGCATTAATGGAGTCCAGAAGTGGGGAATGATGACATTGTAGTATGACCTGTGATAGTTGATAGGGGGTGATATCCTTATGAACTAACACAAGGCATAATGTCCTATACACCCATTGAGATACATAAATCGGTCTTGTGGTTTGTTTTGAGAATTTTCAAAACCAAAAAAGATCATGTGAGAAGAACATCCACTTTCCAAGATCCACGTACTTTCCCCTTTGGATATTTTGGGTGAAACTTCAACAACTAAATCTTTCTCCTTCAATTTTCTATTCTTATTTTGATGATTTTGAGTATTAAAACTCAAATATTTTTAAGATGGTATATTGATGAGGCATTAATTTTCATCATGAATAGGATGGTCACACCTTCCATGGACTTATTCAAGAATATCGAACATGTTATGTGATTTCTATATAGAATTTACAATACATTTCTAACTTTTATTCCTTTAAAGGGGTTGAAACCCCCAAACATTGATTATCAATACTCCCAAGTATATCATGATGTCTATTTTAAAAAACATATCTTTTCCATATGAACAAATATTCCAAAGTTCCAATAGAATCCATAAAAAGTATATCTTGTAAGCATCATGTTGTACAAAATTTATAGGATACCTTGAAACATTTTTTCAATATTAATTCCAAAAAATTAAAGTTATAACTACTCTATTTTCATTGAATGTTTTATTCTCCATCAAATAACCCCTACCAAATAATCTATAAAATTATAAATTCATATTATTAAAATAAAATTTTCTTCCCATGTGTATAATGCCTCTATATCTATAAAGGAGTATTTTACATTGAAATTTTCTTTTTTATTCCCCATCAATGACCACTTGGGAGTGACTTTTTTAACTTTTTTCTTTAGTTTACATCTCAAGGTATACTTTTTTTCTTTTTTCCTACTTATTCAATCATGTAATCCTCTTTTCATTAAATATGTTTTGCTAGATACTAATATGCTTTGATTAATTTAATAATAAAATTGATTGTAATGAATTTTTTAAATATTATTTACAGTGTTGATTGAATGATAATTTTTTTCTTGTTATAGAATGGATAGAAGCTGGATTTATCGTACCAATCAGATTTCAACCGAGTTTCAAAGTAATTTGGAGAATTTTTTAGATTTTGAATTTAAAAATGCGTCATATGGAGGTTGTATACAGTGTCCCTGCTATAATTGTGTTGGAATACCATGGTTAATACGAGAAGAAGTTAGTTACCATTTAACAAAATTTGGATTTCAATCTAACTATAATTTTTGGTTTCACCATGGAGAGACGAGTCAATCTTCGAATGTTCATAAATGAAATGAATGAAGTGACATGGATAATTTGATATTTGATCGGTTTCCATATGTGCATCATTCCAAGAGAGAAAGCATGTCGGTGCAAGAAGACAATAATATCAGTACACATGAGGAAAATGTTGAATACGATGATGTTGAGAGAGTGAAACATTTATTGTATGATGTCAGAACTCTAGTATATCAAGAATGTACTAAAATGACCAAGTTGGAATTTTTAATGCGGTTATATCATGGAAAAACCATGTATGGGATTTCTAATACCGACATTGATTATATTCTTACATTTTTGAAGGACTTGCTTCCTGATGGTGCAGATATTCCCTCCAATCATTACATGGCATGGAAGTTAATTAAGCAGCTTGGATTTACTACTAATAAAGTCCATGATTGTCTGAAAGATTGCAGTTTATATTTTTAGGAAACAGCTGACCGTAATGACTATAAAGAATGTGGTATATCTCGATGGAAGACAAATACAGATGGAACACCATCTTGTGTTCCACAGAAAGTTATGTGGCACTTTCCATTGATTCCCAGACTTCAAAATCTATTCATGTCACCAGAAATCTCAGTTAATATGTGATGGCATGATGTTGAGAGAATTAAAGGTAATGATGAGATGGTCCATCCTGCAGATGGATTAGCATGGCGGCCATTTGATGCACAACATCCTGATTTTGCAGCTGAGGTGCATAATGTCAGATTGGGCCTATCATGTGATGGCTTTAATCCGTTTGGTCAGATGCTTACTGCTCATAGCACGTGGTCGGTTTTTATTCATGTTTATAATCTTCCTCCGTGGATGTGTATGAAAAAACCTTTCACTTTCTTGAGTATACTGATATCTGGACCTTCAGATCCTGGTAATGATATAGATGTCTACTTGCAACCTTTAATAAAATAGTTGAAACAACTTTGGGATTTAGGTGTGTAGACATTTGATGCTTCTTCAAAGAATATGTTTTAGATGTGTGTTGCCCTTCTATGGACCATAAATGATTTTATTGCCTATGCAATGATGTCTGGGTGGAGCACGAAGGGAAAACTATCATGTCCCGTTTGTATGAACAATACACGATCGAGAAGGCTTAAATATCGTCGTAGTTTTAGTTTCATGGGGCATCACCGATTCTTGCCCATGGATCATCAATACAGGAAGAATCGTTGGAGGTTTGATAATAATGTTGACACTGAATAACCACCTCAACGTATGTCAGAAAGTGATGTGCTTGATGAATTGAAAGATTTCAGCTTTTCATTAGGGAAAGGTTAGTTGAAATCTCGAAAGAGGAAGAATGTTGATACTGAAGTCACTTACAATTATAAAAAGAGAAGTATTTTTTGTGTGTTGCCATATTGGTCTACTAATTTCTTACGTCATTGTTTATACGTAATGCATATTGAGAAAAATATATGTTAAATGTTGCTTGCAATTCTTTTGAATATTAAGGGGAAGACCAATGATGACTTCCGATCTCGTTAGGATTTATTGGATTGGGGTATTCGACCAGAACTACATCCTGTTTGTATCGGTGAAAACAAATGGAAAGTTCCCTGTGCTTCTTATGTGATGACACCAGCAGAGAAAGATCAATTTCTGGTAATATTGGAGAATATCAAGGTTCCAGATGGCTATTCCAGCAACATATCTAAACGAGTCAACAGAAGACATTTGAAATTGAAATCCCTAAAAACTCATGATTATCACATCCTTCTTCATGAATTGATTCCAATATAAATTCAGCATTTTCTATCTAATAATGTAATGGTGGAAGTGATTCGATTGTGTCATTTTTTTAGAGACCTTTGTGCTAAAAGGTTATCCAAATCATTGTTGATAAAAATGCAGCAAGAGACTCCGTTAATTCAGTGTGAGTTGGAAAAAAAATCCTCCATCCTTTTTCACTTGTATGTTGCATTTAATAGTTCATATTTCAACTGAGACACTTCTTGGGGGACCAGTCGCTTTTATGTGGATGTATCCCACAGAAAGAAATATGCGCACTTTGAAATCATATGTCCGAAATAAGAATTATCCTAAAGGTTCCATTATGAGGAGTTATCTGGCCCAAGAATGTATGGATTTTTGTTCAATGTATTTTTCTGATGTGAGTACAAGACATAATCTACCAATGAGAAATGAAGATGAGAAGTATGAGGAAATTTATCCCTTGTTTCCATCTCTTCCCCAAATAGGTGGAATTTTCGGGTCATATACATTGGTTACATTGATCTTTGAAGAGCGGAATATAGCACATCATATAGTCTTGTTTAATTGTGGTTTGTTTGATGCCTATATCAAGTAAGTAATTTGAATATATATATGTTATCTCGTATTATATCATATCACATATACCTTATAATTTTATTTTCATTTTATGTAGAGAACATAAACAAATTATAAGTAGAGTTCATCGGTCTTTGCCGTTGAGAATGAGAGAGGCTATGCATAGCCAAGAGTTCCCAGCTTGGTTGAAATCAAAGGTATGACCATTACATTATATACCTTAAAATATAGATATATATTTAATTATATTACTCATATGTATTCCAGGTATTGAGTTTACCTGCTGACTTCATTTCTCAAGAATTAAGAGCGTTGGATTTTGGTCCCAATTCTTTGGTTCATGACTGCAAATCTTTAATAATCAATGGATATAAATTTGTTACAACTGATAAAGAGGTGAAAATGAGAACACTGCATGATGGTGTTATGTTAACTACTAGAACAGATTGTTATGCCAGTGCATCAGATAGTCGACCTCGATATGAAGATGTGTGTTATTATGGACTCGTTGAGAAAATATTGTTATTGGATTACTACTCTCAAGGTCGAGTCACTATGATGAAATGTAAATGGTTTGATTCAATAAAGTTACATGGTACATTTATTGATGATTGCGGATTTAGAGTTATTGACATGAGTCGATTCCTGCATACCGATGAACCATACATTTTGGCATCAATGGAAAAACAAGTGTTTTATGTGAAAGATCATCTGAAACCTGATTACGGTGTCATTAATGAAGTAATCCTAAGACTTATTTTTCATGATGATGGGGATGAAATTTTCACCATTGATTCCCCCATCAGTGTTATCCAAACTATTGTATTTGATGACACAAATTGTCCCATTGTGAGAGATGATGTTGAACCTGAGGTAGTGGAGGGTAATATATAAAAGCAACCATATATATTCAGAGTTCATTCAGTTTACCTTGACGTGAGTTTTTCAGGTTGGTACGAATGTAATTAATTTAATTTAGTTTTAGTTTGGAATGATATATATGTTTTAGTATTGTTTGGTTTCATTTCATTTAATTATATTTATTTCAATTCAGAAAACTGGGTTTAAAATGTGGTTTTAAAAATTGTATAACTTGGTTGTAAATTATCATTACTGAAAGATGTTATGAAATTTTTTGTCTTCTTTGGATTCTAAGTTGTATGTATGATTTGTAAAAATTGTTGCTAAAAAATATTTATTTCATTCTTATGCAGATTATGAAGAAAACTACAGAAGCTCACAAGAAAAGATTATTTGATGTTGATCCTGTTAGATGCGAGCGTGAGTTGTCTTCAGTGAGTATAATAATTCTAATATTTATCTTCCGAATTACATATAATATGAAGTTCATATTTTTGATCAAATTTATTTTAGGGATATATAACTCCAGAGATTCCTCTTCCTAGTATGGGACCGAGCAGGGATCCTCCTAGACCTAGGCAGAGCTTCCGTCTTACCACTCCCCACACTGACCCATCAGTGGACATCCCATCTACCACACATGTTCGCCCTCCGCTTGAGACCCCTGGGATGTTACCATACATGATGTCGTCATCATCCCATTTACCCTCTTTTTTCCATTCCATGTCCACACCGACTCAACCAATGTTCTCACCTCCACAATTTCCATATCCATTCATGTATCCCCAGACCTACTATGCATATTCTGACATGTCTAAGCCACCTCCTTTTCCTACCATCCATCCTACACATATTGATTTTGTTCCTTCAGTTTCCACTCTTTTTCATGAAGATCAGCCGGAGCATGCTGTGGAACAGATACTTCATTCGGAGGATGCTAATCCAGCACAGTCCACGGATGCCTCACAGCTTATTCAGGAGCCTGTATCAGGTTTTTTTATTATAAATGTTTCAAATTATATCATTTCACTTTTGTCCTATTGTATTGTCACTTAAATCTTCTCTTTTAACCTCTTATGTTATTTAGTGGGATCTTCTAGTAGGCGACGTGGTCACACTCGAATACGGGATACCTGGAATCGCGAAACTCAGATTATGGTGGATTACAATCCTCAAAATCAAATGGTAGGTAAAAATGCTAAGGAGTGTAGAATTTTCATGGCTACTTTAGCCAAATATCATGATATCGTTCTGGTGGAACCGGTCTCATGGAGTCATATCAGTGTTGACATCAAGGATAGGGCATGGGCACAGATATGGGTACGGAAATTTTATAAATTTATATTTATATTAGTAATGTATCTATATGACTTAACATTTTTGTTGCAGAGTCGATTTAACTTTCCTAACGTTGAAGTTTCCAAAGCTGCTAGGTTGAGTGATCTTGGAGAGTATTGGCAGTCATACAAGTATGAGTTACATATTGGTTAGAGTAGAGTGGGTACTGAGTTAGAGGGTGTACCCACAAACCCTGACTGTCCAAAAAGTCAATATCAAAAAATGATCACACATTGGAATACTGAACAGTATAAGGTACTACCCATCTTTAATGGTTTTTATATAAAATTTAATTCTTATTACTTGTATTGTTTTTTTGTTTCTTAGGAAGTGTCAGCGAAAAACAAAAAAAACAAAGATGAAATGACATATCTACATACATTGGGGCGCACTACAATGCCCGATCATGAGAAGCGGCTGGTACATTCAATCCAATTTTTTTCATTTATCATATATGGTTGTAATCCAAATTTGTGCATTTCTCATATGCAGCAAGCTGAATGGGGCATTGAAGGTCCTGTACCTCGTGCCAAATTATTCTTCTTCAGTAGGAAAAGAAAAGATGGAACTGGAGTTAATTCACAAACATAAGAAAAAATTGTAAGTTTTTTTATTTATATTTCAAACATTTATATGAAATTCATAATTTAATATGTTTATAATTTCAACAGTCTGCCTTGGAGGCCATGGATGAGGAATCTGACAACTTAGGGCCAAATGATTATTTGAGTCAGGTGTTAAGTGTGGAGCATCCAGGAAGAGTCTGTTGTAGACCAGGCAAAAACATTGTCCCCTCTAGGTATTGGTCATCATCAGACTCCTCTAAAGCCTCTAAGGCCTCTGAGTTAGAAAGTACGTGTGTTAAATTAGCTGTAACAAAGAAAATAGTATTAGAGGAGCATGAAAAAAGTAAGCTAATGAATGAACATTTCATGAAATCTATGTCAGTGTTGAGTCAGTCACTACCACCATAGGTTGCTACCACTTTTCATCCATGTATGGAATCAATGCGCTCTTTACATAATGCCTCGGGTGATTCCCATGAGGGTCCTAGTGGCGATGACGGTGGTGGCGATAGAGCTAGCGAGGATGTTGTTGATGCTGTTGTTAGTGATGAGATTGCTGATGATGATGATGATGCTGCTGCTGGTGATGATGATGCTGATGATGTTGCTGATGATGATGATGATGCTGGACATGGGTATGACGATGATGGTGATGGGGGGATATTAATCCCCTCCATTTTTGACTTAGCAGAGAGACTTGTGTTGGAGTTTTAATTTTTTTTTGTATTGGTGGACTGCTTGTATGTGAATTTCTTTATGCAATGAAATGAATTTTGGATTATGTTTTCATCAGGGGTGTTATTTGACAATTATTTAGGTAATATTCACATTCCATATATTTTTTTATGGTTTGGTGTGTTAATTGTTATCTCACCATCTAATCTTGGCCTTAGCAGTGGAGGGGAGGCTTGGGATGGGGGGGCTGCAGTGGAGGGTTGGGAGGGGGGGCTGGGAGGGGAAGGTTAGGAGGGGTGAAGTGGAGGGCTGGGAGGGGAGGGGGCTGCATTCATTTAATCTCTTTTTCATATACTCGACATGTAGAGGATGTTCATCAGGCGAGTATGACCGTGTCCTCCACTTTGAAGCAGAAGATCTCATCTATTGAAGGCGTTGAGAAGGTTTAGTTGATTCTGATATTTTGATTTAAACGTAAAGGCACTTATTGGTATGTGATATGATAGTTATATGAATATTTGGAGTTGACTAACTGATTTAGATGTTGCATATGCTGTTTGTGGTTTTCAGCTTTCCTTTCTCTAATTTTTTAATGTGGTTTTGTGTGTTTTAGGAAGACTCCAAACATAAAAGAAAAATCTTGTTTAGTGGGGAGTGAGGGGGAGGGGTTGGGCAGGTGGGGAGGGGGAGGGGCTGGGCAGTGGGGAGTTAGGGGGAGGGGTTGGGCAGGGGGGGCTGGGCAGTGGGGAGGGCTGGGCAGGGGGGGATGGGTAGTGGGGAGGGAGGGGGAGGGGTTGGGCAGGGGGGTTGGGTAGTGGGGAGGGGCTGGGCAGGGGGGGATGGGCAGTGGGGAGGGAGGGGGAGGGGCTGGGCAGTGGGGAGGGAGGCAGAGGGGTTGGGCAGGGGGGGCTGGGAAATGGGGAGGGAGGGGGAGGGGGAGGATCTTGGCAGTGGGGAGGGAGGGGGAGGGGCTGGGCAGGGGGGAGGAGGGGGAGGGGGAGGGGCTGGGGGAGGAGCTAGACACGGTGTCGACTTATCCACCATCACTAAAGGTATGGTTTTACCACACCATTTTTTACATCATGACAAGTTTTCCTTTTACTCAACTGCATCCTCAAATATCCAATTTAACCCCAGACTCATATTTTCATAATATGATGCAGTTTCATGTTTGGTTGTTTAATGTTTTCAATGTATGGGTGAAATCTCCAGTTTAGGTGATGTTGATTCATCTTCTAGCATCAATGGCATTGAAAAGGGTAAAATTGTGATATCATCTTATTTGAAAGATTAAAATTAATATGTCTACTCTTATAATTAATGAACACGTGATATTATTATCATTTAATTATTGTGATTTATGATTTCAGGTCAAGCATCATTACAAATAGTATTGACAATGGCATTGCAATGTGCCTTACAAGGGTTGGGTTCTTCTACTGAAGGCCTTGATGTATCCATTGAAGAGGGTAAAATTAATGTATGAAGTGTCGATGACCTTTTAATCATTATTAAACTGGTTGTTTTTTTATGCTGTTGTTTTATTTGTGTAGAATTTCACATGCATCGCATTGCATTTTTAGTCATCGAAATTTTTATGTGGGCATTGGCACCCTCATTGAGTAAGTCCGTTGTTTTCTTCTAAAGCAGTGCAATGACCATTGGATTGGATATGGTTTCCATGGGGAATTCTCCCCAACTCTCTCCTTTATATGAAAATGATCCTGAACGATCACAAATCAGATGTTTTTGGAATGTCAACCCAGTTTGAGTTTGTTTGTTTTCTAGGGTGAAATTTGATGTGTGGTAATTTTCTTGCAGGCCTCCCTGTACAAGAACAGCTATGATATAGAATTAACCGAACAGAACATGAACAAGGACATGATTAGGTACTACTTGAGATAGTTTCAGGTATGATATGTGTATTTTGTATATTCTCACATATACATATCAATATAGTTTTTACCCTTCCTTTTCTTATTGTATATTTCAATTGGGACATAGAGGTACCAGTGGATTCCCTAGCTTGTCTCCTCCTAATAAAGAATCATATTGGTGGTGGTCATCTTCTCAGATGTTGGGTAAATCCTTCTTGGATAATTCTCCCTCTGGTAAAGAGGTTGTTAACCCACTTTTTAAGGACTACAATCTAGATCCTATGTAGATGTCATGAAGGCCTCCAAAATCTTAAACAATGATAGTGGTTAATGATAATAAGGGGGCAGTTAACCTAGATTACAGGATTATTGTGGTATCTCTTGCATCCAGGGATATTTCTTTAGGTGGTATACTTTAAGATATAGTAGTGGAACCTGTTCATAGAGGTAGTGTTTCAAATATAGATGATTTAGGATCCCTATGGAGGGGAGAGAAAACATAAAATTAAAAGGGTAAAATAGAGGAAGATTCTATGTGACCTGGAGAGAGGACTAAAATTAATATTCATAGATTGGCCTCTCATGATTTATCTATGTGTATTGTTTAATGCAACATTGTTAACGTTCAAATTTCTGGGGGTATCTATTATATATTATCTATACTAAAGTAGGATTTCTCTTTTCTTACATGTCACCTCACCATGAATCCACATCACCATTAATTCTCTATTCCTTCCTCCATACCCTAAAATCTAACCCATTATCGATCCCCCGCTCGGGAATTTGCTTCGACCCGAGCTCTCCTCCTTGAAACCCCTCTCTGAAACCCCTATTCCGCTCTCTGGTTCTCGATCCCCTCTACAAATCCCGTAGGTTTCTCGATCCCCTCCTCGATTCCCCTCTCTCGCTCCCCTTCCCGATTACCCCTCATCCCTCACTGCTCCTGCTCACAGTTTTCATCACTTTCTCCTACACTTCCCAGACGTTATCGTCTCCTCGAAGCTCTCCCAAGTGCAACGCCTCTACAAAAACCCTCGGAGCCTCCGGCTTCTACACCTCCTTCTCCATCTGCTCCGCATCTGGATCCTGCACCTCCTCCACGAATTCTGTCTCCCCAATCTCTTATTTGCGTTGCTCCCCCGATTTTCCTTCCTCGACGTCTGCCGACTTCACCTTCATCGGTCTCACAAAAATAGGTTTTGTGCTGCATCTTGATACTCCACCTTCACCTATTTCGTTCTCCCCAATCGACGGTTTTTTATGCTTCTCCATTCGGTCTCCCCAAACTAGCTTCTCCATTCGGTCTCCCCAATCTAGGTTCCAACTCCTTCGTGCTCGCCTTCCACTGCTCCTTCTCCATTGACCACCTTCACCTCCTTCACCTCCTTCACCTCCATCCTCTATCTCTACATCTGGATTACCAATGATAACATACTCCTCCATCATCGCCTACAATAACTACTAAATCCGGCTTCACCTCCTTCGGAAACCCCAATCTAGGGTTTCCTTTGCCTCCCCAATCTAGGGTTTCCTTTTTTGTATGATCACATTCATACCTAGAAATACTTTTTATTAATGCGCATATCTATTATATGCATCGGTTTGATTGAACTGCATTCTGAAAAAAAATCACATCCATTGAGCAATTGAAGGATTTTGTAAAGCCTGGAAATCAAAATTTCATGTTACTGAAGTATGAACATCCTTTAAACAACTGCTATAGATTTCTGTTTTCTAGTCATAATGCATACTATTCAAGTTAGGGGTCCAAGTATCTTTTAAATTTTGATTATTTTATGTTTCTTCTTCCTTTTTAATTATTTGTACTGTTTCCTTTTTGGTATCTCATTAAGATTCTACTAGATTTAAAAATTATTTTTTTTTAATATGCCCGTAATATCATCTATTTATATTTATAGTACTTTTGTTTAATTATTTTTCAATGAAGGAGTAGGCTACATCGAATTTTAATGGACATTTAATTTAGTGTGTATCATTTTACTATTGCTGAAGAGCATCAACACATCAGCATGTGGTTTACTATATGAACTTGAACTCATCTTCTGTGATGTGAATCTGAATGCTTCTTTCTAACATAAGAGATACAAAGTAATTTTCATCAATAATAATGACAACTACATCAGCATATTTACTAAATGCTTTGAAGACATTCGGGTAGGTAGGAGTGTATAAAAATTTCTATTTATATTAGAAAACAAAATACACAAAATACTAAATTTTTCCTCATTATTGAACAGGGAGATAAAATCAATGCATCTTCATAAGTAGTGGCATCAAATATATCCAGGTAAAATTTCTTTGGTCTTTAATTTGTTTTATTAACAATTGAAATTATTATTATTGTTATGTTAATTTTAACAATTCATGATTGGAGCATCGAAATATTAGGTCTTCTCCAGGGACTTCAAGCATTGGCACACGATTTGATACTGCAACCTTGAATATGTCCAATGCTCAGGTATTCAATAGTTATATTTAATGACTACTAATTTAATTCCATTAACATAAACACATGTGTATTAATTCAATATAGAAAGTGAATTCTAAGTCTTTCAAACAAACTATTCTTTCCATATCATAATTGTATATAGTTACAGGAGTGTGTACATTTAAATATTATCATTGTCATAAATATTTCAATTTTTGCTATCTGTTTTATCATGATAATGAACCACAAAGATGGAACTAACACCTTCTCTGGTAACCATTGTTGACAAACCTATTTATCATGTAATATGTACATTTTTAGTATTTGTGCTATCTTCTTAAGAACCTACAGTACTTAAATTTGTTTTGATGACAAACAAATTTTTCATGTAATCTTCAGATTAGTTTGATTCCTGCTATCTGTAATCTATACATTTTTTGAAAAACATTTTTAACATTAATATCATCTAAAAATGGTTAATATTTCTCCTGATATCTGGGGGATGGGGCTGGGCAGGGGGGATGGGGTTGGTGGGGGATGGGGCTGGGTAGGGGGGATGGGGATGGGAAGGGGGATGGGGATGGTGGGGGATGGGGCTGGCCAGGGGGTGGGGCTGGGTAGGGGGAGGGGCTGGTGGGGGATGGGGCTGGGTAGGGGGTGGGGCTGGTGGGGGATGGGGCTGGGCAGGGGGGATGGGGCTGGGCAGGGGGGAGGGGCTGGTGGGGGATGGGGCTGGGCAGGGGGGGAGGGCTGGTGGGAGGGGGAGGTGCTTGGAAGGGGTGGGGGGACAAGCTGGGTAGGGGGGAGGGGAGGGGAAGAGCTGGGTAGGGGGGAGGAGGAGGGGGGAGTGCTGGGAAAGGGGGTAGGAGAAGCTGAGTACCCATGGCTGATTATTTACCTAATAAGCAGTATCACATATCATTTTCATAATATATTCACTACCATTCATCTTATTTCACCAATATCTACTTCCATTCATTATTTGTATATCGTCTTCACTGTTAGTCTGTTTTAATCACTGTATGTGTTTCCTGTTTCTACGATTTTGGTTCCAACATTAATCTTTGGTTTATAGTTAATCAGTTATTCAATTATAATGTTACTTATATGGATCAAATTATCATTAAATGTTTTTGGTTAGGTCAATAATAGATTTGTTTATATTTCATTAAACTATGATGATGTTTGAAATCCCTGTTTAAGTGGTCTAAAGTTCCACTGATTTCTCTTCAAATTTGTGAAAGGTGTTTCAGGCAATCCACTTTTTGCAGATGTCTTCAGTCGTTTGAGAAAAAATCCAGGTGATCCTCGTTCACTGGTGCAAATGGGGTTGGAGGTGGAGAAAACTGAGAGTGGATTAGACCCTCCGCTTGAGGCCTCCCATGGGAGAAGTGGGCACAATACAGATGGGGTACTGACAAAGGTGGATAAGGGAGGTCATACTCCATCAGGACCTTATTATGCTGAGGTGGTGTACTTAAGAAAGGATAGCAGTGATTGTGGCCAGGCAGTGACTCGTAATCCCAATACAGGTTTCAAGGCCCTGGAACAAGATGCAGGGGGTGAGACCTTGTGAAGGACAAGTCAGGTGGAAGGATTTGTGCTGGGTAATCGTTTTGAGCTTCTAACCAATGATGATCTGGTCCAGGTCTCTACAGATTTGGTCCAAATCTCCATGGATGAGCAGGAGGTGAACTGGTCCAGTGATGAATGTTATAGCTCTTATGCAGGTGACATAGAGGATGGGACTCAGGGTAGTAGGAATCCAAGCCCGTGGAGATGTAAAAGCAGGAGGGGCAATAGTAAAGTAAGGAAAGACTACTCACATTTACCTTTACCTATAGAGACCAGATCTGCGAAGAAGATGAAGGCCAAGCAGATGGAAAATTCCCCCGACCTCTCCATATCGGCTTGCCAGCAACAGAGGTCTGATGCTATGATTGAACACCCTTTGGAACTGCTTTTGAGCTCGGAAGAGGTTGTGGTTGAATCGGTTCTGAAAATTAATGCTACTGCTATAGAGGCTGAAATAATGATGGAAAGAAGTATAAGGGTACCTGGCAATGAGGAGAAATGAAACTGGATTGATAAACAGGATCTCTTCCTAATACGAGGATTCAACAACGGGATAATCAGTATAGAGGAGTACATGTAATCTTGGGACAAGCTAGATTTTTAGTTCGAAGATCTCCTGAAGAGGGAACCAGACACTCAGGTGAACACTATCTCTTGGAAATTATCTAGGGAGACTAAAACTGGTAAGCTTCACTTTTATTTTAATGGCTTGGTATCTTCCTTTTATGCTTGAACTTATGGTTTTTCACTTTTTCATTAAAAATGTTTGATAATAAAATAAAAAATATATTGAGGATGCTGATATGCCTCATGGTATCAATTCAAACTAATATTATATTCTGATTTGTTTTAATGGGTGCACTGGAAGCAGAAAGCAGGAAGGCTGCGGCAGCTGTGTGCTCTGGAAGCAGGCAGCAGCTGCACTGGAAGCAGGAGGGAGGCTACAGGTAGCAGCTGCTGGTCTGGGAGAAGAATCTATACCCAAAGTTCACTGAACCGTGGGTATATGAGTTTTCCAGGAATCATTTATACCCACAGTTCATTGAACCGTGGGTATTTTAGTTTTCCAGGTATCTGTTGTTCCCACAGTTCTGAAAACCGTGGGAATAGATAATATACCCAAGTTTTAAACAAACCATGGGTATTACAAAATTTCAATTGGCTATCCCCACAGTTTTGTAAAAACTGTGGGTATAGGGCTATGACGATGCCACTGCATCCCACGGTTCATAAAACTATGGGTATAGCCTATATCCACAGTTTTATGGGCTATACCCATGGTTTTAAACCGTGGGTATAGGTGATATTTCCAATAGTGTACCCAGCCAAACCAGAAGACCCTCTACCTACGTGGGGTAATCCTAGAAACATCTTTTGAAAAGATGTCCCCATGCTCTGCCACTCTTGTTTGGAACTGAAAACACAAAAACTCCTACTACCACAAGGGTAAGTTTGGCCAACTCAAGAGTGATTGGTTGCACCCTCCTAAGTATGAGTTTATCATGTGTTGCCCTGGTTTACTTTTTTGCCAAACAAGGAAAACCCCATTCCAACATTGTAGAGAAGCCACAACCTTTTTGCCTAATACAGTCAATCTGAGTATGAACTGTGGATGTCCAGTCCATACCCAAACTAACGTTGTAAGGCCTCGATGCTGCAACCAAGGGCTTCCAACCGAAACTCTCACCTTAAGGGTCAGATCACACCATCGGAGTAAGTGTGATTATTGATTCCTCTTCCAAAGGTATCTCCAGACGTGAGGGTCAAGTCAACAGTTTAACCAGAAACTCTAGGTCTTAGACAAGATTCGTGGAAGGAAGTAATGATTGGTGCCTATGTATATCGATACGGAAACTGGTAATAGACACAGACCATACCTCAAATCATTCTTAGAGCCCTTGGGTCGCACTCCTTAACTACATGCAGCTACTCCCTTCCTATATCCTCCAGCTCCCTGAGCCTGGTGGGAACCACATAGGGGTGGTGGTTGTAACATGTCCAAATGTATACCACCTCATGTTGCTCTCCTAGATCTACTTCCATGTATGTGTCCCTACAGATTCATCTGTCCTTAACACTTCATCTTCCTAAAATATTTTACACACCCAAGTCTCTAAGACTGGCATCAGTTTCCTGTTTTCCCACTACTAACATTCACTGGCTGCATCCATTCATCCAAAGAACATTCAACCACAAAGGTTCTCACCAGTATCCTAACATAAGTAGGAATGCATAGAGGGATAGTGTTGGCTCAGATGTCCCTAAACACACCTCGCTCGGTGGTCCGAGCCCTGAAGCACTGGTCATACTGTATTCATTGAGTACCTGATATAGTCGGCACGCCTTAATGAATACTCAGCCACCGACATGTCATCCTGCAAAAGTTGTAGAAGCTCTAGGGAACTCTCAACCACCTCCTCAAGCTGGTCCTCAACTGCTTATGGGTCGGGCTCGCCTCGTAACCTGAGGGGTCTCTGATGCTGAAACACGTGTAAGGCACTAATCCTACATATTTCCTCTACCGGTACCATTGGTTGTAATTTCTTACCAACGGGTAGTGATATAGAAAGCACACAACCTGAAGGTATCATCTCGGACAACGGTCCACATACTGAAGCCTCATCACTATGCAGACCATCCTCATGGTCACTCACTAGAAAAGACTAGTAGCTAATATCACCATATTCTCTACTCATGTCTCAACTAGGAGGAAAACTCTAGAAGCTTCCTCCAGCCAGCCCTCAGCTGCATGAGAATCTGTCTCGCCTCAAAACCTCAGAGGCCTCTGCTGCTGGAACTCATGCAATGCGCTCAGTCAGGTTGCACCATCCTCCAGTGCGACTGGTGGTAACTGCTACCCAACGGGTGGTGGTGCTGTTGGTACACCACCTGAAGATGCCAACATAGTAAGAGAGCCCTGCACCAGAGCGTTGTTGCTCAGTGGGCCTTCATCGTGTACTCTCTCGGGAATCCTACCAGGATATCTATGCAGCGGCATCCTAATAAGAAACAGGTGTGCCACAGTCATTAAGTTATACCTGGTGAGCTGACTCAAGAAAACACAAGAAAACTTTTCAAAACACACACGCAATCAGTGTCTTCATGCACTGAGTCAGAAATTAGAATTCAGGGTCCTGGTGTATGGATACGTTGGTCGCCGCACCAACATTGGATTCCTTAAACTGATAACCACACTCACTACACTTAACACTATTGCCGTTAAAAATATCAGAGTACAATGTTCTACGGTAGAACTGACTCCTCTGACACCAATTTGTCACGACCCGTCCCCCGGGACTCGTGTCGTGACTACCCCAAGCCCGCCTTCCATAGGCTAGGGGCTGGTGACTATCACCGAAGGCGTATTCCCTAAAACTAGGAAGGCATTGCCTTTATAACCTGTAAACACACGCAACCAAGCACACATAAAGATACAAACTCAAGTAAACTGAATTTTAAACAGAGTGAGTACAGTAAGCAAAAGGGTCCAAAATACAAGCCCAACTGGAAAGTACAAGAAACTGAAAGTACAAGTAAACTGGAACATCTCCTGTGATCACCCGCCAAGGATCCTACCTGGAGGGTAGGTACAACTCTCGAACGGTCGTCTCTATGGTATTCCTCATTTAAGGTCTACGTCTGAGCTACCTCCAGTCCTAGTACTCTCATCCCCAGTCAGTGTTGTCTATCGTCTGCACCACACACAACAAGGTTCGGGCATAACCCGTGCAGGGGTGAGTATAACGATACTCAGTAGGGACCCTGAGACCCTCAAGGTCTCACAAACCCACAAAGGATATACCACAAAGCATGAAAACAACTGACAACCCTTCTTAGGTATATGCCCATACATATACCTAAGTTATCAAGTATACTCATCTCAATCATGAGGAAACACAAGGTCCAACTCAAAAGACCAAAGCTCAACTGTTCCACAAATGAAGTAATACCACGAAGGTGAGTACCACATAGGTACATAATCATCTCACACTAGGTATATCTTTAGGTACAATAGTAGAGATGATTAGATGTATCTACAAATTCATCTTACTATGTTAAGAGGCAGACCCACGAAGGATCCAAAATCATCATCAGACCCATAGAGGATCGTAGTACATCTTCAGACCCACACAGGATCCTAGTAAATATACAGTACGTCGTCAGAACCACATAGGACCCTAGTACATGCCCAATACATCGTTAGAACCACACAGGATCCTAGTACATCCCCAGTACATCGTCAGACCCACACAGGATCCTAGTACATCCCCAGTACGTCGTCAGACCCACACAGGATCCTAGTACATCCCCATTACGTCTTCAGACCCACATATGATCCTAGTACATCCACAGTACATCGTCAGACCCGCACAGGTCCTAGTACATCGCCAGTATGTCGTCAGACTCCCATAGGATCCTAGTACATCCCCAGTATGTTGTCAGATCCACAAAGGATCCTAGTACATCCCCAGTACATCTTCAGACCCACACAAGATCCTAGTATATCCCCAGTACATCGTTAGACCCACACGGGATCCTAGTACATCCCTAGTACATCGTCAGACCCACACAGGATCCTAGTACATCCCAAGTACGTTCCCAGACCCACAGAGGATCCTATTACATCCCTAGTACATCTTTAGAACTACACATGATCCTAGTACATATCCACTACGTCTTCATACCCACACAAGATCCTAGTACATCTCCAGTACATCGTCAGACCCACACAGGATCCTAGTACATCTCCACAGTCAGCTACAGGGTTCCCGCACTAAGCTTGTTCGTTTCCAGGAGAATATGCTCCTCAGGCCATTGGTCGATACTAAAACTGTCACAAAGTCCCACAAAGAAGTATCCCAATGTACCGCCACATCATAGGGATCTCAACGCAACAGACGGTGCGTCAATCGGGCGCCCGGTCAGTGAGTTATTAGCCTTTTTGTCCCGAGGGCCCAGTTGGATTCGTACTCGATCCAACTCGACCATACCCCAACTTCATCCAAATAACTATTTGGGTATACGAAAGGGACTTTCTGGCTCTAAGGTTTCCAGCTTCGTAGACGGTTTGTCAAACGAACGCTCGGTGCCAATGTTATGGCTGAAAGAGCGTATAGGGTCGAAACTGGTTTGGGACCGGTCCGACCCGGTCGGCCGATGTGGCCCGTCCTGCTGGGTCCAGCCCAGACTATGCTGGGTGGTCTAGCCCGGTGGCCCGGCCTGGCCAGTGCGGTGGGGCCACGGGGCAGCGCAAAGGCCGCGAGGGCGTCAAGGGGCCGCGGGGCGGCGCTGAGGCCGCGAGGGGCCATGGGGCGGCGCCAGGCGGCGTGAAGGTTGTGAGGGCCGCGAGGGGCCACGAAGGACGCGGGGTCCGCAGAGGCCGCAGGGTGGCACGGGGCGGTGATTAGGCTGTGATCCGGAAGGTTGGTCGCAATTCGTCGGTGTGGCAGTCTGCCGTGGCTGGCTGGATGGCCAGCCGTCCTCTCTGCGCAGTGCGGTCGCGCGTCGCGCCTTCGTCGGTGGCTGGTTTGTTCGGCTACTCTTCGTTCGTCATCGTGGCACAAAGTCGCCTTCTTCCATCGCGAAGAACACACCATTAATGAAGAACAGTGGAGGGGTTGGGCCATGTTTTTTTGGCCCACACCCTCCGCATTAGAATGGTAGCAAGCGGCTCAACAAAATCTTGAATCACGAAGAATATCAAGAACAGGTAAGGGGAAAAATTCAAACATCCACCCTAAAACCTCCGATAATAATTATTCCCAAAACCGTAAAAGAAAATATCCACAGATCAACTAGTTAGAGAGTTGATCTGCATTTTTTGTTTAGAAGGGATGAACATGGGAAAACAATTAATCACACATAAATGAACCCCTTCCTCAAAGGTTTGTTGACAGAGGTTGTGTGATGGAAACGGTGAAGGCAAAGAGGATTCCAACGATCGCCACTTTCATAATCATGCTTCCGAAGTCGGTTTGAATATCTTCATCGTTCCACAATTCCAAAGTGCGTTCTTAGTTGAAGAAGTTCTTTGTTGGAGAAGCGTAATGTTTCTCCAAGTGTTGGGCATCGCGGCACTTTACCAGCACTTCGTTGTTTGGTGAAGCCATCCCAAATCCTCCTCCCAAGCTCCATATAAATAGAAGAGGGGGATATAAGTAACGATCGTGGATTTTATGACGGTTCATTTATAAAAAACCTTCCTAAATTCCAACGACGGTGTTACTTAGTATTTAAAAAGGGTCAAGCCAATTAATTTACATTGGTGCAATTAATTGGGAGGTTTCCAAGGGACTTTCCCACATTTAAGAGGGGTTCAGGTGGTCCCCACCACCATGAATTCACAAAAAAAGGGTTTTAGTTCAGGTGGTCCCCACCTATTTAACAACAAGTGGGAGGTTTTGGTTCAGGTGGTCTCCACCTCTTTAACATCCACATGGGAGGTTTCAACAAATAAAAATGTTAAACATTTTTTTTAATTTATTCTTTCACGAAAAACACAAAAACTAACTTTCACCCTCAACCAGCTACCGTTGAGGTGAAAGTCTCCTTAAGTGAATACTAGCGCTGCGAGTTCAACGGTGTTCTCTAATTTCAATTCTGAGCACCAATTCAAAAGTTACAAAAACCCGCTCGCATGTTTACTGAACGTACCTCGAAAAAAGTTTCGAAAATTATTAACAGTAACCCTTGACCCACGTCGGTCGAGGTTAGCCTCTACCCAAGTGAAACATGCCCCAGCGAACCCAACGGTACTCTCATATTTCCAATCTGAGTTACCGTTTAAAAGTTATAGATTTTACAATAAAATAATTGTCATTTAATTATTTTATTTACAGCCAAAAACTAACTTTCACTGGTGGCCCGCACCAACCAAAGTTAGTATTTGCTTAAAAAAAGCATGCCTCGCGAGTTCAGCGGTGGTCTCAAATTTTCAATCCGAGCTACCGTTTTTGAGTTATAAGTATTTGAAAAATAAAATAATTTAATTGATTATTTTATTTATGATTATGCCATTTTTGGGTTTTCTCACAGTAGCCCCGTGCCGACCAAAATTAAGTCACGCTTAGGGTAAACCCGCCATTCTGAACACAACGGTGCAATAAAATTTCTGATCTGGTAAACTGTTTAAGAGTTAACCCACTTTTTCAGGAAAACTGCTTACGCGCGCTAATTAAAGCGTAGAAAAACTTTGACGGGCCATTCTGGGCACTCTAGGCCTCAGAATCATGCACCGTCAGATTTCACGGTCTCAAAATAATTCCATATAATTAAAAAAATTATACAAAAATTGCGGGACATTAAATTCTCCCCACCTTAGTGCTTTACATCCTCGAAAGCCAAAATAAAGACAAAACAACCAAAAGAGAGTATTGAGCATGAATCTGAGCCATCTGCTCTCATGTGCTATCCTGGAGGTTCTCGTGCTGCCAGCGTATATGCACTAGAGGTATCGGTCGCCCATGAAGTACTCGATCTTATCGATCCTCAATCTCCACTGGAACCTCTGTAAACGCCACCCCATCATCGAAGTCTAGCTCACCGTGGTCGATGATGTGATATGGTTCGTGCATGTATCTCTTGAGCTAAGATACGTGGAAGACATTGTGCACCCTCTACAACTGTGGTGGAAAAGCCAACCGGTATACTACCTCACTTATCCTCCAAAGTATCAGAAAAGGACCAATAAACCTCGGTGATAACTTGTTGCCTCATCCAAAACTCCTTAGTCCCCATTGAGGAGAGACTCGCAAGAATACGTGGTTCCCCTACTGAAATTCCAAGGGTCTCAGTATCCTATCGGCATAAGACTTCTGCCAACTATGGGTTGTCTTCACTTGGTGACAAGTGAGACATCGTGATATAAATTATGCCACTGCTTTCTTCATCCCTGGCCACCAGTACTGGCGCCGGAGGTCCTAGTACATCTTTACCACCACAGGATATACCGTCATAGGGGATGTATGGAACTCCCTCAACACCTCCTCCTGAAGCATCACTGGTACCATGGTACGTCCTCTAAGAGGACGCCGTGCTCCCCACCTTCAGAAAATCCATCAGGTGTCTATCATGAGGATATTTGATCACGTTGGGCCTCACAGTCAATGCCCCCCAAGTTGTGCCTCCCCAACTAGCTGAAGGAGTGGGGGTGTGACAGTCATAGATTGGATGAAATCACCTTCATCTCTATCCATGAAGGATATCTGCAGTGTGACTAGCTGCTCTGACGGCTCACTCAGCAGCTGCTGACTGAACCTCCTGCTGAGTGTGTTTGCTATCATGTTCCCCTTCACAGGAGTAAATATTATCTCAAAGTCATAGTTCTGGAAGAACTATAGCCATCATAGATGTATCAAATTCTGAAATATCTGCTGACACTTCTCTATCCACAGGAAAGGCTCCTCCTTCTTTTTCAAAGCTGACAAGGGTGCTGCAACCATGGAGAATTCTGGTCCAATACTCTGGTAGTACCCAGCTAAACCAGAAGTCCCTCTCCCTAAGAGGGGGTAATCCTAGAAACATCTTTTGAAAATATTTCCCCATGCTCTGCCACTCCTTTTTGGAACTAAAAACTCAAAACTCCTACTACCATGAGGGTAAGTTTGGCCAACTCAAGAGTGATTGGTTGCACCCTCCTAAGCATGAGTTTATCATGTGCTGCCCGGGTTTCCTTTTTCACCAAACAAGGAAAACCCTATTCCAACATTATTGAGAAACCACAACCTTTTTGCCTAATACAGTCAATCTGAGTATGAACTGTGGATGTCCAGTCCATACCCAAACTAACGTTGTAAGGCCTCGACGCTGCCACCAAGAGCTTCCAATCGAAACTCTCGCCTTAAGGGTCAAATCACATCGTCGGCATAAGTGTGATTATCAAGTCCTCTCCCAAAGGTATCTCCAGACGTGAGGGTAAAGTCAATGGTTTAACCGGAAACTCTGGGTATTGGACAAGATTCGTGGAAGGAAGTAATGATTGGTGCCTATGTATATTGATACAGCAACTGGTAGTAGACACGGACCGTACCTCAAATCATTCCTAGAGCCCTTGGGTCGCACTCCTTGACTGCATGCAGCTACTCCCTTCCTCTGTCCTCCAGCTCCCTGAGCCTGGTGGGAACCACATAGGGGTGGTGGTTGTAACATGTCCAAATGTACACCACCTCATGCTGCTCTCCTAGCTCTACTTCCATTTCTGTAGCCCTGCAGATTCATCTTTCCTTAACACTTCATCTTCCCGAAACATTTTACACACCCAAGTCTCTGAGACTGGCATCAGTTTCCTGCTTTCCCACTACTAACATTCACTAGCTGCATCCACTCAACCAAAGAACATTCAAACACAAAGGTTCTCTCCAGCACCCTAACATAAGTAGGAATGCATAGAGGGATAGTGCTGGCTCAGATGTCCCTAAACACACCTCGCTCGGTGGTCTGAGCCCTGAAGCACTGGTCATACTGTATTCATTGAGTACCTTATATGGTTGGCACGCCTTAATGAATACTCAGCCACCGACATGTTGTCCTACAAAAGTTGTAAAGGCTCTAGGGAACTCTCAGCCACCTCCTCAAGCCAGTCCTCAACCGCCTATGGGTTGGGGTCGCCTCGGAACCTGAGGGGTGTCTGATACTGACACACGTGTAAGGCACTAAGCCTACATATGTCCTCTATCGGTACCATCGGTTGTAATTGCTGACCAACGGGTAGTGATATAGCAGGCACACTACCCGAAGGTATCATCTCGGGCAACGGTCCACGTACCAAAGCCTCATCACTATGTAGACCATCCTCATAGTCACTCACTGGAAAAGACTAGTAGCTAAGATCCCCATTTTCTCTACTGGTGTCTCAACTAGGCAGAAAACTCTAGAAACTGCCCCCAGCCAGCCCTCAGCTACGTGAGAATCTGTCTCGCCTCAAAACCTCGGAGGCCTCTGCTGCTGGAACTCGTTCAATACGCTCAGTCGGGGTGCACCGCCCGCCAGTGCGACTGGTGGTAACTGCTGCCCAACGGGTGGTGGTGCTGCTGGTACACCACCCGAAGATGCCAACATAGTAAGAGAACCCTACACTGGAGCCTCGTTGCTCGGTGGGCCGTCATCGTGTACTCTCTCGGGAATCCTAGTAGGTTGTCTAGGCAGCGGCATCCTGATAATGAACAGTTGTGTCATAGTCATTAAGTTATACCTGGTGATCTGACTCAAGAAAACACAAGAAAACTTTTCAAAACACACACGCAATCAGTGTTTTCATGCACTGAGTCAGAAATCAGAAGTCAGGGTCCTGGTGTATGGATACGTCGGCCGCTGCACCAACATTGGATTCCCTAAACTGATAACCACACTCACTACACTTAACACTATTGTTGTTAAAAATATCAAATTCCAATGTTCTATGGTAGAACCGACTCCTCTGACACCAATTTGTCACGACTCATCCCTTGGGGCCCGTGTCGTAACTACCCCAAGCCCGCCTTCCATTAGCTAGGGGCTGGCGACTAGCACCGAAGGCGTATTCCCTAAAACTAGGAAGGCGTTGCCTTTATAACCTGTAAACACACGCAATCAAGCACACAACAAGATATGAACTCAAGTAAACTGAATTGTAAAAAGAGTGAGTACAATAAGCAAAAGGGGCCAGAATATAAGCCCGACTAGAAAGTACAAGAAACTGAAAGTACAAGTAAACTGGAACAGCTCCTATGATCACCCGCCAAGGATCCTACCTGAAGGGTAGGTACAGCTCTCGAACGATCGTCTCTGTGGTACGCCTCGTCTAAGGTCCACCTCCGAGCTACCTCCAGTCCTAGTACTCTCGTCCTTAGTCAGCATTGTCCATCGTCTGCACCACACACAACAGGGTACGGGCATAACCCGTGCAAGGGTGAGTATAACGATACTCAGTAGGGACCCCGAGACCCTCAAGGTGTCACAAACCCACAAAGGATAAACCACAAAGCATGAAAACAACTGACTACCCTACTTAGGTATATGCTCATACATATACCTAAGTTATCAAGTATACTCATCTCAATCATGAGGAAACACAAGGTCCAACTCAAAAGCCCAAAGCTCAACTGTTCCACAAAGGAAGGGATACCGTGAAGGTGAGTACCACACAAGTACAGAATCAGCTCACACCAGGTATATCTTTAGGTACAATAGTAGAGATGATTAGATGTATCTACAAATTCATCTTACTCTGTTAAGAGGCACACCCACGAAGGATCCTAAATCATCATCAGACCCATAGAGGATCGTAGTACATCGTCAGCCCCACACAGGATCCTAGTACATCGCCAGTACGTCGTCAGACCCACACAGGATCCTAGTACATGTCCAGTACGTCGTCAGACCCACACAGGATCCTAGTACATCCTCAGTACGTCGTCAGACCCACAGAGGATCCTAGTACATCCTCAGTACGTCGTCATACCCACACAGGATCCTAGTACATCCCCAGTACCTCTTCAGACCCACACAGGATCCTAGTACATCCCCAGTACGTCGTCAGACCCGCACAGGATCCTAGTACATCGCCAGTATGTCGTCAGACCCCCCCGGGATCCTAGTACATCCCCAATACGTTGTCAGACCCACACAGGATCCTAATACATCCCCAGTACATCGTCATACCCACACAAGATCCTAATACATCCCCAGTACATCGTCAGACCCACAAAGGATCCTAATACATCTCCACAGCCGGCTATAGGGTTTTCGCACTAAGTTTGCTCGTCTCCGGGAGAATCTGCTCCTCAAGCCACTTTTCGATACTACAACTGTCACGAAATCCCACGAAGAAGTATCCCAAAAGACCGCCACGTCATAGGGATCTCAATGCAATAGACGGTGCGTCAATCGAACGTTTGGTCTGTGAGTTATTAGCCTTTTTGTCCCGAGGGCCCGGTTGGATTCGTGCTCGATCCAACCCAACCATACCCCAACTTTATCCAAATCTCCAATGGGGTATACCAAAGGGACCTTCACGCTCCAAGGTTTTCAGCGCCACAAACGGTTTGTCAAACAGACATCTGGTGCCAAAGTTATGGCCAAAAGAGCGTAAGGAGTTGAAACTGGTCCGGGACCGGTCCGACCCGGCCTGGGCCGACCCGATTCAGGTTGATCCGTCCCGCTGGTTTCGGCCCTGCTCGCGTTGGGAGGCCCGGCCTGGCCGACGAGGCGGCGCCGCGGGGCGGCGCGAGGCGGCGCGGAGGCCGCGAGGGGCCGCGGAGGCCGTGGGACGGCGCGGCGCGGTGCGTGGCCGCGCGAGGGGCCGCGGAGGCCGCAGGGCAGTGCGGGGCGGCGCGAAGGCCGCGAGGGGCTGTGGAGGCCGCGGGGGTCGCGGAGGACGCGATCCGGTGGGGCGGCGGGGCGGCCGCGGTGCGGCGGTCCGCCGAGGCCGGCCGGATGGCCTGCCGTCCTCTCCGCGCGGCGCGGTTGCGTGTCATGCCTTCGCCGGCGGCCGGTTCGGTCGGCCGCTCTTCGTTCGCCATCGTGGCACAAAGCCGCCTTCTTCCATCGCGAAGAACACATCATTAATGAAGAATGGTGGAGTGGTCGAGCAATGTTTGTTTGGCCCACACCCTCCGTGTTAGAACGGTCGCAAGCGGCTCAACAAAATCTTGAATCGCGAAGAATATCAAGAACAGGTAAGGGGAAAAATTCAAGCATCCACCCTACAACCTCCCGCAATAATTATTCCCAAACCCGCAAAAGAAAATATCTGCGGATCAACTAGTTAGATAGTTGATCAGCGTTCTTTGTTTAGAAGGGATGAACATGGGAAAACAATTAATCACACATAAATGAACCCCTACCTCGAAGGCTTGTTGACGGAGGTCGTGAGATGGAAACGGCGATGGCGAAGAGGATGCCAACAATCGTCGCTTTCGCAGTCACGCTTCTGAAGTCGGTTCGAATGTCGTCCTCGTTCCTCAATTCCGGAGTGCGTTCTTCGTTGAAGAAGTTCTTCGTTTGAGAAGCGTAATGTTTCTCCAAGTGTTGGGCGTCGTGACACTTTACCAGCGCTTCATCGCTTGGTGAAGTCGTCCCAAATCCTCCTCCCAAGCTCCATATAAATAGGAGAGGGGGTGTAAGTAACGATCGTAGAATTTATGACGGTTCATTTATTAGGAACCTTCCTAAATTCCAACGACTCTTTTATTTAATATTTAAAAAGGGTCAAGCCAATTAATTTACATTGGCGCAATTAATTGGGAAGATTTCATGGGACTTCCCCACATTTAAGAGGGTTTCAGGTGGTCACCACCACCATGAATTCACAAAAAGGGGTTTTAATTCTGGTGGTCCCCACCTCTTTAACGATAAGTGGGAGGTTTTAGTTCAAGTGGTTCCCACCTCTTTAACATCCACATGGAGTTTCAACAAATAAAAATGTTAAACATTTTTATTTTTATTTTATTCTTTCACGAAAAACACAAAAACTAACTTTCACCCTCAACTAACTGTCGTCGAGATTAAAGTCTCCTTAAACGAATATCGGCGTTGCGAGTTCAACGGTGTCCTCAGATTTCAATTCGGAGCTCCGATTCAAAAGTTACAAAACTCGCTCGCACGTTTACTGAACGTACCTGAAAAAATGTTCGGAAAATTATTAACAGTCACCCTTGACCCGCGCCGATCGAGGTTAGGCTCTGCCCAAGTGAAACACGCTCCAATGAACCTAACGGTACTCTCAGATTTCCAATCCGAGTTACCGTTTAAAAGTTGTGAATTTTATAATAAAATTATTGTCACTTAATTATTTTATTTACGCCCAATTTTTTTTCACTGGTGGCCCGCGCTGGTCAAAGTTGGTATTTGTTAAAATAAAGCATGCCCTCACAAGTTCAGCGGTGGTCTCAGATTTTCAATCTGAGCCACCGTTTGTGAGTTATAAGCATTTGAAAAATAAAATAATTTATTTAATTATTTTATTTATGATTATGTCATTTTTGGTTTTTCTCAACGAAGGGTCGCGCCGACCAAACTTAAGTCGCGTTTAGAGTAAACCCGTCATTCTGAACGCAACGATGTCCTCAGATTTCTGATCCGGGCAACCGTTTAAGAGTTATCCCACTTTTTCAGAAAAACTGCTTACGCGCACTAATTAAATCGTGACAAAACTTCGACGGATCATTCCGGACACTCCAGATCTCAGAATCGCACACCGTCAAATTTTACGGTCTCGAAATAATTCCATATAATTAAAAAAATATTATACAAAAAATTCGGGACATTACAGTTTAGAATTGTGAATAGGAAACATGTCCGCCATGAATGAATGATATGAAGTTTTGGATTCCTGTTTGATGCAATATGTTTTTCTTTTGATTAATTTTTGTGTGTTGATGTTTTTGCCCCCAAAATAACTACATTTTTAGGTTAGAAAACAAGCAAACCATTAATTTTCGCGTTTTTCTAAGTAAAAAAAAAAAAAAAAACTCGAAAATTATTGATACGTCGAACGGGAAATCCTATAAAACCGTTTCAAAACATCATGTTCATTTGTCATTATTTAATTAAATCCATGTTCTTATTGTGTTAAATGCGTTTAAATTTCCATAACTGAACGCACGATCCATCACGTGACCCACCACAGATTCTCGGATAATCCGCATTAATTAGTAACCGAACATAGTAAATAAAGCAACTTCATTCATAAATACATGTCAGAAATTTAATTTACATGTAAGTCTAACATTTTTTTATACCGATATGTCTAAATCACTCATTAATCTCACGGGTTATATTCATTTCATTTTTATATCTGAACTAAAATACTCTTATCGGTTTTATTTCGAATTTACGTGTGTTTTAATTTTACATTTTTTCTAATATTTTTAAAGTGCTTTTGGATATTTGAACGTCATCCCAATTTTCATGGAAACTGTAATTTACGTGTGTTTTAAATATTCGTTTTTTTTCATAAAGCATTTTATTTGATTATTTTGATAGAATAATTATTGTGTTGATTAAAACCAGAAATACACATTTTGATTTGGATTATACAAGCTGGCAGAACTGATGTTATGTTGTGTGTGTGTTTTTTTTAGTGTGTAGTGATGTGGGGTTTCTTAAGATTTTCAAACAGTTGATAAGCAAGTATTCTTTTTTTTTTTATGTTTATTTTGTCTTTTATTTGTTTCATAAGATATAAATATATAATTTTGATACTGGGTGCAGTATACTTTGCATTAGTCAAATATATCCTTTATTAGAACTGAAAATTTATATTGATAAATTGGTATCTTTATCACCACTAACTAAGTCCTGATAAAGATACTCTTTATCATCAATACGAAACGGATGAGTTTAGGTGGCACGGTCTAAGCCCGTGCAAGCCCAAGCCCATACGGGCTAGAGACCGCAAAAGCTCACATGCTAAATGGGTTGATTTATCAAGCACGCCTCGTCCCACAACAGATGCGAGTAATCATGCTGGGAGCCCACATTGTTTATTATTTTTAAAAAATCATATGATAAAAAATGATATAATATATTGATATATATGTGTGTGTGACAAAAATATAAGAAAAATAAGAAAAAATTTGAAAAATATAACAGACGGGCGAGCGAGTTTGGAGTCGGGAGGCAGCAAGCCGAGGCGAGCAATGATGATGGTGAGTCTGGAGTCGGGAAAATGGTGAGGTGTGTGATGGCAACAATGAGACTAGAGGCGACGGGTTGAGGTGAGCAGTGCTAATAACAAGTGTGGAGGCAGTAGGTTGAGGTGGGCAATGGCAAGGATGAGTCTGGAGGCGGGCGACGATGATGACGAGTCTTGAGGCGGCAAGCCATGGCGAGCAATGATGACGCCAAGTCTGGAGGCGGGAGTCCGGGGGCGGGCAACTATGATGGCGAGTTTGGAGGCGCACTACTAGATATGAGGCCTTTAAGAACGCTGGAAAAGGGCTTTGACAACGCAAAAAAAAAAAACACTAACAATCAAAGCGTCATTAAAAGTGAGCAGTCTTTATCAACACGTTCTTTTTAGCACTGATAAATGTCATATCACCTATTGCACCGCTACAACCCTACAACATCCCCTATACAACAGACCCAATTAGAATGCATATGGTAAGAGAAATATATATAAAACCAGATTAGAATACAAATATTACATTGCACCATCATTTCAATTTAAAATTTGCATACAAAATATTTACATTGATGTCATATTTACAATTAATAAAAACAAATATCACAACCCCTATACAAAATCAATACTCTTATAGCAGATTTTTCCAACGATCAACATTCGTACAGAAGTTTGTCCTTACATTAAAACTAATGTTTATTTCACTTACAGTAAAAAAAAATAACAAATTTTAATTTTAATGTCATATAATCCACATATGATAAATTATATTGTTAATTATTATATATATTAATGATATTATCAGTTATACTATTAATTATATTATTAAAACGACACTTTTATATTGAAAACAAGTTTTTAGAGTCATATAGAGCGCATAGTGTGTCGGACTGACGTGCAGTCGATTCCTACACATCACAAATGAATTATAGATTGTTGTCATAAAATTTGAAAATAATGAGAACTCGTTTTCTTGATTTTGGCTATGTGTCACGCGTTTTACACTCAAATGACACTTTTATATTGAAAACACACAATTCGAGTCATACCAACCACATCGTGTGTCATATTGATGTGTGATCGATTTCTATACTCACAAATAAAATATGGATCATTTTTCTAAAGTTTAGGAATAATTTAACCTCGTTTGCTCTGTTTTGGGTACGTGATGAGCGTTTTAAACTAAAATAACACTTTTATATTGAAAACACGCACTTCGAGTCATACCGACCACATCATGTGTCAGATTGACATGCAATCAATTCATACACATCAAAAATATATTATGGATCGTGGTCCTGATGTTTGAAAAAAAATCCGAGCTTGTTTTCTTGGTTTTAGCTAGTGACACGCGTTTTATACTAATGACGCTTTTATATTGAAAATACACAATTCAAGTCATACCAGTCACATCGTGTGTCAGATTGACATGAGGTCGATTTCTACACCTCAAAAATGAATTATGGATCGTTTTCTTAAAGTTTGAAAACAATCTAAGATCATTTGATCGATTTTGGCTAGTGACACATGTTTTAAACTAAAATGACACTTCTATATTGAAAACACGCACTTCAAATCATACTGTCCACATCATGTGTTAGATTAACATGCGGTCGATTCATGCAAGCCACAAATAAATTATGGACAATTTTCATAAATTTTGAAAATAATTCGAGCTCATTTTCTCGGTTTTAGTTATGTGATGCACATTTTAAACTAAAATGATTCTTTTATACTGAAGACATGCACTTCAAGTCATACTGATTGCATCGTGCGTTTGATGTGAGGTCGATTCCTACACATCACAAATGAATTTTGAATTGTTGTCATAAAGCTTGAAAACAATTTGATACTGTTTACTCGGTTTTGGCTAGTGATGCACGTTTTAAACTAAAATGACATTTCTATATTGAAAACATGCAATTCGAGTCATACTGGACACATCGTGTGTCAGATTGACGTGCGGTCAACTCCTGCAAGTCACAAATGAAATATGGATTGTTATCCCAATTTTTTAGAATAATCCAAGCTCGTTTTCTCGATTTTTTGGTATGTGATGCGTGTTTTAAACCAAAATGACTCTTTTATACTTAACACACACACTTCAAAGTCATACTGATCGCATCATGTGTCAAATTGACGTGCGGTCAATTCACACATGTCATAAATGAATCATGGATCATTTTCCTAAAGTTTGAAAACAATTTGATCTTCTCTCTCAGTTTTAGCTATGTGACGCACATTCTAAACTAAAACGACACTTTTATATTGAAAACACACACTTCGTGTCATACTTACCACATCATGTGTCAGATTTATGTGCGGTCAATTACTACACATCAAAAATGAATTATGGATCATTGTCCTACATTTTGAAAACAACCCGATCTCATTTTCTTAGTTTTGACTAGTGACACATGTTTTAAACTAAAATGATAGTTTTTTATTGAAAACACGTACTTCAGTCATACCATCCACACCGTGTGTCAGATTGACATGAGATCAATTACTACAAGTCACAAATAAATTATGTATCATTTTAATAAAGTTTGAAAATGATCCGAGCTCATTTTTTCTGTTTTGGCTACGTGACATCCTTTTTAAACTAAAATCACACTTTTATGTTGAAAACATTCATTTCAAGTCATACTGACCACATCATGTCTATGATTGATGTGTGGTTGATTCATACACATCAAAAATGAATTATTGATCATTGTCTTAAAGTTTGAGAACAATTTTAGCTCATTTTCTTGGTTTTGGCTGGTGTCACATTTAAAGTAAATTGGCACTTCTATATTAAAAACACTCACTTCGAGTCATACCGGCCACATCGCATGTTAGATTCATGTGCAGTTGATTCTTACAAGTCAAAAATGAATTATGGATCATTTTTTTAATGTTTGAAAATAATACACGCTCATTTTCTCAGTTTTGTCTTTATGATTGACGTTTTAAACTAAAATGACACTTTTATATTTGAAACACACACTACAAGTCATACTGACCACATTGTGTGTCAGATTGACGTGCGATTGATTCCTAAATGTCACAAATGAATTATGAATCATTTTCATAAATTTTTAAAACAATACAAGCTTGTTTTCTCGGTTTTGGATATGTGAGACATGTTTTAAATTAAAATGACACTTATATATTGAAAACACACACTTCGAGTCACAACTGCCACATCATGTTCTAGATTGATGTGTGGTCAATTCTTACACATCATAAATGAATTATGGATCATTTTACTAATCTTTGAGAACAATCCAAGCTCATTTTCTTAGTTTTTGCTAGTAATGCACTTTTTAAACTAAAATGACACTTATATATTAAAAACACACACTTCGAGTCATACAACCCCATCGTAAAGACCCGAAAATTTCAAGGAATTTTTTTTAATTTCTTTACAATTTTACAAGGACGCAGTTTTTGACGGCACCTGATTCCGAGGCCCGATGTGCCCGGAATTATTTTCCGAAGTTTGGCTCGGATACGTTCAGTGAACAAATGAGCGGGTTTTCCTAACTTTTGAACCGGTGGTTGGAATCGAAATCTGAGGGCACCGATGGAATCGCAGCGCCGATAATTGCTTAAGAACACTTTTTCTGGAGTTGCGTTTGCTCGGGTGTGGTTATTAAAAATGGTGGGTTAAGTAATGAATAAAATAAAATTGTGCAACCAATTTTATTTTTATTTAAGGTGGCTTAACCCCATGCTTGATGGTTGGAGTGGGACCCACTAATACCCTAACTCCTATGTAGGATATTAGTGAGGTGGGGCCCACACGAGCCCCACCCCCTTATTCCCTTTTACCTTCCACGTGCATTAATTTTGGTAACTCACCCGCGCCCCCTCTTAAATGCCAAGTCAACTCTTGCGTTTAATTAAATTATTAAACGCCCCATTAATTGGTCAACGCTCATTAATTAAATCGTGATCTGTTTTGAATTTCAAAACAGTTGGCATGGAAATAAAATAAGGCAAAGCCTTATTTTATTTGGTTGTTGTTTTGTTGTGCGAGAAGAATTAGGAGACGAATAACTCAAGTCTTGAATCTTCACCTTCTTCGTTGAAGAACGCGAAGAACGCACCGTCGCCGACGAAGAACGCCAGCCACCGACGAAGGGCGATGAAGAACATCGAACCCTCAGAGATCAACGACGCGACGCCGTGTACTGCGACGCCGACGATCCCTCCTTCCGCGATGCTTCTTCCGCGACGTTCCTTCTCCCGCGACAATCTTCGACCATCAACCGCTTGAGGTAGGGGATTATTTTGTTTCTGTTCGTGAATACTTTTATCGCCGATCATCGTCTCTAATTGAGCTGTCTGTTATCGCAATAACGGGAGGAGGTCAGACCGCACGAACATGGCCGACCCTCCCCCCCTTGATTGTTTGAATTGTTTGCGGCACGAGAAAGGCAGCGCGGTGCCGTTGCACCGCGCAGAAATAATAAGGAATGGGCGGAGAAGCGCGGCGCTGTTAAAGACGAACAAAGCCGCGGCGCCGTCGCGCCGCGCCGGAGCAGGAGGGCGGGACCCCGACGGTTCCGCGAAAGCAGCAACCGGCCGACCGGACCGGGCCGTCCGACTTCCAAGAAGTCGGGGGTCGTAACCCCCGGCTGGCCGAAGAAGCAGCCCCCCCCACATGGGGGCCGCAGTTTCACAAACAGGGGGGCAGCGAGCCCCCCCCTTCCGCTCGGCCGTTTCGGCCGAGCCGCCTGGCCACGCCGGCCAGGCCAAGCGCACCAGGCTGGGCCGGGCCGCGGCGGCTGGGCCGGACCCGGACCCGGGTCGGGTTGAACCGGTTCGGGCCGACCCAGGGGGTATCGGGCCGGGTCAGACCGGGCCCGAACCCCTACTTCCGGACCTCTTTCGGTCTTTTGCCCATAACTTGGGATGCTGACCTTAGATTGACACACCGTCAGCTGCGATGTGATCCTTGGATCGAGACGGTCGTTTCGGTATACTACACTCAAGGTTTCGAAGAACTTTGGATTCGGCCAGGTTGGTTCGAACACAAAACCAATCGGGCCCTCAGAGCGGAAACGCTTATAACTTGAGCTTCGGACGTTCGATTGACGTGCCGTCGACTTTTATGGATTCCTCTTAGTGAGAATAACCTTTTGACTTACTCCGCTCAAGGTTTGGATGTAGTTGGAGTACGGTCATATTGGTTTTGACTTAAAAACCAACCGGGCCCCTGGAACGAAAAAACCAATAACTCTCAGACCGGGCGTCCGATTGACGCGCCGTCTGTCACGTTGAGTTCCTCTTGTCGAGACGGAACTTTGAGATACATCAAATCTGGACTACGTGTTAGTTGATGTATCAACCCCTTGGCTCATGGAGGGGACCCTCCCGGAACGAGCATGCTGTGTGCGGGAACCCTAGAGCTGGCTGCGACAGCGATGAAGACTGCATTGAAATCCTATGTGGGTTCGGCAGTAATGAGGACCATACTGAAATCCTAAGTGGGTTCGACGACCATGAAGACTGCACTGTAATCCTATGTGGGTTCGGCAGCGATGAAGACTGCATTGAAATCCTATGTGGGTTCGGCAATGATAAAGACCGTATTGAAATCCTATGTGGGTTCGACGGCAATGAAGACTGCATTGTAATCCTATGTGGGTTCGGCAACGATGAATACTGCATTCAAATCCTATCTGGGTTCGACGGCGATGAGGACTACACTGAAATCCTATGTGGGTTCGGCAGCTTGGCTGGTTTAGTATCCTACGTGGGTCCCAACTTAGATGAATCGGTGACTATATCTGATCATCTCTTTTACCGAAGAAGTATACCTGTGTGAGCTGAGTCTTGACTTTCAATCATTATCTTCGATATGATTGACTTGCTTTCCTATGTGGATTGGGTTGTGTTATCCTGTGTGGTTTGGGGTGTACTCCTTTGTGGACGTGATTGAACTTGGGCTCAGATGTTTTAGCCAAACTGGAATTGGCGACTTAGGTATATGTATGGGCATATACCTAAGTAGTGTTGGTTGTTACTTCGTGATTGTATATTTCCTTTGTGGATTATCCTTTGTGGATTCGGGGAGACCTTCGGGGGTCTCGGGGTCCCTACTGAGTAGCGTATACTCACCCCTGCACGGGCTATGCCCGCACTTCGTTGTGTTGGATGCAGACGATGGACATCGCTGATCGAGGTTGAGGCTTGTAGAGCTAGACGGTACCCGGAGGTGGACGTGACGACGAGACGGTACCCGGAGGTGGAATTCACGACGATACGGTACCCGGAGGTGGACGTGACGACAAGAGGGTACCCGGAGGTGGACTCCACGACGAGACGGTATCCGGAGCTGACAGACGAACGTAGGGAGCTGAGGTGGCCATCTGTACCTACCCTTCAGGTAGGGACTCCGGAGGACGATCCAGGAGCATCTTGACACCTTCCTACTGTTTTGTCTTTTTCTTGTACTTTACTGTTGGGATTGTATTTCCGCCCCCCTTTGTACTTTCATCACTCTTGTTATATTGCTTTACTTAGTGTTTGCTTCCGCTTGTTCTCTTGTTGTGTGTGTGGCTACGTTTCTTAAAGGAAATGCCTTCCCAGTTGTAGGGATTTATACCTTTGGTGCTAGTCGCCAGCCCCTGGCCTATGGGAGGCGGGCTTGGGGTAGTCACGACACGGGTCCTGAGGACGGGTTGTGACAAATTGGTATCAGAGGAGTTTGGTTCTACCGCAGAACTTTGGACTATGATCTTCTTCTTTGTGAAGCAATAGTGTTAAGGGTATTGAGTGTGGTTATCAGTCCAGGGAGTCCAGTGTTGGTGCGGCGACCGACGTATCCGTACACCAGGACCCTGACTTCTGATTTCTGACTCAATGCACGAAAATATTGATTGCATGTGTGTATCAAAAGTTTTCTTGTGATTACTTTGTGTCAGCTCACCAGGTATACTGTTTTGACTGTGGCACACCTGTTTCTTTTCAGGATGGCCCCACGACAGCAGCCAGCTAGGGTTCCGAGCTTTGTGCGAGACGACAGCCCACCGAGCGACGTGGCCTCGGTGCAGGCCCCTTTCTCAGTGGAGGCACCGACGGTACCTCTACTTGCCGAGCCACCGATGCTACCATCCCCAGTCGCTGAGAGTGCACGTCGCCTTTGTGCACTGCATGATTTTCAGCGTCAGAGACCGCCTAGGTTCCACGGGGAGACGGACCCACAGGCAGCTGAGGATTGGCTGGAGGCGGTTGTGCGAGTTTTCAGGTTAGTGGGGACACCAGCTGACCTCATGGTGATCCTCGCAGCGAGCCTCCTGCACACGGCAGCAGGCAGATGGTGGAGCTTGATGCTCTGGGTGCATGACGAGGCATCACTCCTTTGGACGGACTTTGAGAGCCTCTTCCGATCAGAGTTCGTCCCAGCCACCCTCCGTGCGGTGCGCATTCAGGAGTTACTACAGCTACAACATGGCTGCATGACCGTGGCCCAGTACTCGGCGAGGTTTACAGATCTCTCACGCTACTCCATAGACATGGTACATGACCCATTCTTCCGATCCCGGACCTTCGAGCAGGGACTGAGGCATGAGATTAGGGCTTCGATGATCTCCCTCAACATTCCGACGCAGATAGGGGTGTTGGAGAGAGCCCTTCTAGCGGAGAGTTTTCTCGCCGAGCAGTCACCAGCGGCAGGACCCTCCGCAGGACGACCCGTAGCGGAGTCTTCTGCAGCTGGCAGTAAATAGGTGACACAGAGGTCCAAATGGGCCAGACCATCAGATGGGAAAACTCAGGGTGAAGATTCGTTTGTGTGGGGCACATGAAGGAGAGACAACTACTCGAGGAGAAGGCAATGCTACGCATGCGGCGAGCAAGGTCACATGGCTCAAGACTGCCTGAATCGTCCTCCAGATGAGCAGCATGCGGTAGAGGGACCTCCCAGGCAGAGGTTCGACCATGGCGGTCCGCAGGGAGCAGGCGGGCGAGACAGAGGAGTTGGACGAGCAGTGGGTGGTGGATGACGCTTTGAGGCCCTACCACCACCTGGAAGACCACCCCGACCGCAGGGAACAAGTGGACAGGGAAGAGCTCAGCTTCAGGCAGCTGAGGCCTACGATCATGGAGCTCCAGGAGCAGATGGACAGGAGAGAGACTATCTCCAGACATGGAGACTTTTGTTCATGTTGCTTCTATCTTTGTTGATGTTTGTTGTAGATGCTTTGTGTCTTTGTACTTTGAGCTGCAGTAATAAAAGACACCTTTCTTTGTGGTATTTACTTTCCTGTCCTCTCTTTTTGTTGTTACTAAGAGGTTCTGGTTTAAAAACCATTGACTTGACCCTCACTTGTGAGATACCTATTGGAGGAGACCCAGTTACCACACACTGATGCCGACAGTGTGACTCAACCCTTGGAGGCGAGAGTAACGGTTGGATCTCTTGGTAGTAGCGTCGAGGCCTTACGACGTCATCCTTGGTATGGATTAGTATCATCCATGTCGGGATTTACTGTATTAGTCAAAGAACGTGGTTCATCCAGGGGATGAGACCAGATTTCTCTTATCGGAAAAGAAGAAATCTTAGAAGCTCTTGTAGGACCAGAAAAGATCCAAGTCATCCAGGAGTGGATAAGGACAACTCATAGCCAACAAAAGACTTATGCTGACAGGAGGTGAAGACAACTAGAGTTAGAGGATAGCGACCATGTTTTCTTGCGGGTCTCGCCTCGACGTGGATTATGGAGATTTGGCTGAGTCGGAAAGTTATCTCCATGCTTCATCGGACCATTCCAGGTCCTCAACAGGGTAGGCGAGGTGGCTTACTGTCTGGCTCTACCACCTCAGTTGCACCAGGTGCACGACGTCTTCCACGTATCTCAGTTGAGGAGATACGTGCACGACCCAACACATATCATCGACCATGGGGAGCTAGACCTTGGTGATGTGGTGGCTTTTGCGGGGTTCTAGTAGAGGTTGAGGATCTACAGGAGCGGGTCCTACAAGGATGGTCGATTCCTCTTGTGCGCTTTTGTTGGCAGCACATGAACCTCCAAGTGAGCACGTGGGAGCGGAAGGCTCAGATGCGTGCTCAGTACCACTTTTTTAACCCTAGTTTGTATTAAAGCTTTACGGGGACGTAAAGCCCTGAGGTGGGAGTAATGTAAAAACCCAGAAATTTCAAGATTTGTTTTTAATTTCTTTGTAATTTTACAAGAATACAGTTTCTGACGGCACCTGATTCCGAGGCCCGGTGTGCCCAGAATCATTTTCCGAAGTTTGGCTTAGGTACGTTCAGTGAACAAACGAGCGGGTTTTCCTAACTTTTGAACCGATGCTCGAAATCAAAATCTGAGGGCACCGATGGAATCGCAGCACCGATAATTTCTTAAGAACACTTTTTCTGGAGTTGCGTTTTCTCGGGTGTGGTTATTAAAAATGGTGGGTTAAGTAATGAATAAAATAAAATTGTGCAACCAATTTTATTTTTATTTAAGGTGGCTTAACCCCATGCTTGATGTTTGGAGTGGGACCCACTAATACCCTAACTCCTAGGTAGGATATTAGTGAGGTGGGGCCCGCACGAGCCCCACCCCCTTATTTCCTTTTACCTTCCACGTGCATTAATTTTGGTAACTCACCCGCGCCCCCTCTTAAATGCCAAGTCAACTCTTGCGTTTAATTAAATTATTAAACGCCCCATTAATTGGTCAACGCTCATTAATTAAATCGTGATCTGTTTTGAATTTCAAAATAGTTGGAATGGAAATAAAATAAGGCAAATCCTTATTTTATTTGGTTGTTGTTTCGTTGTGCGAGAAGAATTGGGAGAGGAATAACTCAAGCCTTGAATCTTCACCTTCTTCGTTGAAGAACGCGAAGAACGCGAATAACGCACCGTCACCGACGAAGAACGCCGACCTCCGACGAAGGGCGGCGAAGTACACCGAACCCTCGGAGATCAACGACGTGATGCCGTGTACCGTGAAGCCGACGATCCCTCCTTCCGCGACACTTCTTCCGCAACGTTCCTTCTCCCGCGACAATCTTCGACCATCAACCGCTTGAGGTAGGGGATTATTTTGTTTCTGTTCATGAATACTTTTATCGCCGATCATCGTCTCTAATTGAGCCACCAGTTATTGCAATAACGAGAGGAGGTCAGACCGGATGAACACGGCCGACCCTCCTCCCCCCTTGATTGTTTGAATTGTTTGCGGAACGATCAAGGCAGTGCGGTGCCGTTGCACCACGCGAAAATAATAAGGAATGGGCGGAGAAGCGTGACGCCGTTAAAGACGAACAAAGTCACAACACCATCGCGCCGCGCCGGAGAACCTCGAAGAGGCCGTGGCCGGAGCGGGGCTGCGGTGGAGGAGCACGGCGCCGTCGCACCGCGCCGGTCGTACCAAGGCCACGACGGAGTAGGAAGCGGCGGCCGGCTTCTGGCCGCCGGCATCAGAGTAAGAGGGCGGGACCCCGACGGTCCTGCGGCAGCAGAAACCGGATGGCCGGACCGGGCCAGCCGGCTTCCAAGAAGCCAGGGGTCGTAACCCCCGGTTGGCCGAAGGAGCGGCCTCCCCACATGGGGCCCGCAGTTTCACAAACAGGGGGGCATCGAGCCCCCCCCTTTCGCTCGGCCGTTTCAGCCGTGCCGCCTGGCCACACCGGATGGGCCGGGCTACGCCCAGGCCGGGCCGGGCCGCACCCTAATGGGTGGACCCGGACCCGGGTCGGGTCAACCCAGTTCGGGCCGACCCAGGGGGTATCGGGTCGGGTCGGACCGGGCCTGAACCCCTACTTCCGGACCTCCTTCGGTCTTTTTCCCATAACTTGGGCTACAAACCTCCGATCGACGCACCGTCAGCTGAGATGCGATCCTTGGATCGAGATGGTCGTTTTGGTATACTACACTCAAGGTTTCAAAGAACTTTGGGTTCTTCTGGGTTGGTTCGAACACGAAACCAACCGGGCCCTCAGAGCAGAAACGCTTATAACTTGAGCTCCGGACGTCTGATTGACGTGCCGTCGACTTTGATGAATTCCTATTAGTGAGATAGACCTTTTGGATTACTCCTCTCGAGGTTTGGATGCAGTTGGAGTGCAGTCGGAATGGTTTTGACTTAAAAACCAACTGGGCCCCTGGAACGAAAAAGCCAATAACTCTCAGACCAGGCGTCCGATTGACGCGCCGTCTGTCACGTTGAGTTACTCTTGTCGAGATGGAACTTTGAGATACATCAACTCCGGACTACTTTTCAGTTGATGTATTGACCCCTTGGCTCGTGGAGCGGACCCTCCAGGAACGAGCATGCTATGTGCGGGAACCCTAGAGCTGGCTGCGACAACGATGAAGACTGTATTGAAATCCTATGTGGGTTCGACCGTAATAAGGACCGTACTGAAATCCTAAGTGGGTTCGACAGCAATGAAGACTGCAGTGTAATCCTATATGGGTTCGGCAGCGATGAAGACTGCATTGAAATTCTATGTGGGTTCGGCAGTGATAAGGACCGTATTGAAATCCTATGTGGGTTCGACGACAATGAAGACTGCACTGTAATCCTATGTGGGTTCGGCAGCGATAAAGATTGCATTGAAATCCTATGTGTGTTCGACGACGATGAGGACTGCACTGAAATCCTATGTGGGTTCGGCAGCTTGGCTGGTTTAGTATCCTACGTGGGTCCCAGATTAGATAAATTAGTGGCTATATCTGATCATCTCTTTTACCGAAGAAGTATACCTATGTGAGCTGAGTCTTGACTTTCAATCATTATCTTCGATATGATTGACTTGCTTTCCTATGTGGATTGGGTTGTGTTATCCTATGTGGTTTGGGATGTACTCCTTTGTGGACGTGATTGAACTTGGGCTCAGATGTTGGAGCCAAACTGGAATTGGTGACTTAGGTATATGTATGGGAATATACCTAAGTAGTGTTGGTTGTTACTTCGTGATTGTATCTTTCCTTTGTGGATTATCCTTTGTGGATTCTGGGAGACCTTCGAGGGTCTCGGGATCCCTACTGAGTAGCATATACTCACCCCTGCACGGGTTATGCCCGCAATTCGTTGTGTTGGATACAGAAGACGGACTACGCTGATCGAGGTTGAGGCTTGTAGAGATAGACGGTACCCGGAGGTGGATGTGACAACGAGACGGTACCTGGAGGTGGACTTCACGACGAGACGGTACCCGGAGGTGGACGTGACGATGAGAGGGTACCCGGAGGTGGACTCCAAGATGAGACGGTATCCAGAGCTGACAGATGAACGTAGGGAGCTGAGGTGGCCAACTGTACCTACCCTTCAGGTAGGGACTCCGGAGGACGATCCAGGAGCAGCTTGAAACCTTCCTGTTGTTTTGTCTTTTTCTTGTACTTTACTGTTGGGCTTGTATTTCCAGCCCCCTTTGTACTTTCATCACTCTTGTTATATTTCTTTACTTAGTGTTTGCTTCCGCTTGTTCTCTTGTTGTGTGTGTGGTTACGTTTCTTGAAGGCAATGCCTTCCCAGTTATTGGGATTTACGCCTTTGGTACTAGTCGCCAGCCCCTGTCCTATGGGAGGCGGGCTTGGGGTAGTCATGGCATGGGTCCCAAGGACGGGTTGTGACACCCATCATGTGTCAGATTGATGTGAGGTCAATTCCTACATGTCACGAATGAATTATAAACTATTTTCCTAAAGTTTGAAAATAAACGGAGCTTCTTTGCTCTATTTTTTATAATGACGCTCATTTTAAACTAATAAGACTTTTTTATATTTAAAATACAAATTTCGAGTCATACCGGTCACATCGTGTGTTAGATTGATGTGCGGTCGATTACTAAGTCAAAAATGAATTACGGATCATTTTCCTAAATTTTAAAAACAATATGATCTCGTTTGCTTGGTTTTGGCCATATGATGCATGTTTTAAACTAAAATGATAATTTTATATTGAAAACTTTTACTTCAAGTCATACCGACTACATCGTGTGTTAGATTGATGCACGATTGATTCCTACACATAAAAAAATGAATTATGGATCATTTTCATAAAATTTGAAAATAATTCGAGCTTGTTTTCTTGGGTTTGGCTAGTGATGCACATTTTAAGCTAAAATAGAACTTATATATTGAAAATACTCACTTTGAGTCATACCGGCCACATCGTATGTTGGATTGACCACTCAGGTAAGCTGCCAACTACAATATATATATATATATATATATATATATATATATCCACATAATATATATAAATACATATCAATTAATGTATATATATATATAAACACATATAAATATCTTAAAAATATATAAATTTATACACAAACACATAAATATATACAAATATACATAAATAATTATAAGTATATATAAATATACACAAATATAAATTTAAATTACAAGTAAATATATATAAATAAAACTATATATATAATTAAAAAAAATTGTATATATATACTCACATACATGTACGTATATTTATAAAAATATATATACATATAAATATTTATATATAAATATATATAAATATATATAAATATATATAAATATATATAAATATATATAAATACATGTAAATATCTATAATTATAAGTAATTTTAAATATATATATATATATATTTGTGTGTATTTATGTATGTATGTATATGTGTGCATGTGTTTATATGAAAATATATTCATATATAAATAGTTACCAATTAATAATTAAGAATTACTAAATAATTCATAATTACTAAATGATTAATAATTATTAAATAATTTAATTTTTAGATAAATACTAAATAATAATTATAAATAATGAATAATTATTTAAAGTTTTAAATAATTAATAATTATAAATAATAAATAACAATTAATAAATATTAAAAAATAATTAATAATTAATTATAAATTATTTTCAAGAAATTAAAATTTTAATTAATTATTTCTTATCAATAAATTCATGTCTATTTTAAAAAAAAACTACTTCTAAGATCAAATAAATAATTTTAAAAATAATTATATAATTTCATATTTCTTATTGGTTATTTATAAACCCTCATAAAATAGTGACGGTTTCCTAAAACCGCAACAAAAAGAGAAATAAATCATTTGGAAGAGGTTTTGAAAACCACCGCTAAAAACCCACCACTAAATGTACTTTTCATATAGTGTGTGGTTATTGTAGTGGTTATTATGTGGTAGACTTGGTTATAGTATGAGGTTCAGGTATGTGGATATAGTATGATGTTTTATAATTTGGATGCGGTATCATAAGTGATACGTGGCTATGTTATTTGGATATTGGAAAGGGTGGGAGCACCTAAACATTTGTCTTTAGGATGTGAGGGTAATGAGATCATTAGGGAAGAAGGTACCACGTACCTCCTTCACTATATTTTTATGATTATATATATATATATATATTGCACATAGATTTGAAAAGTGAACATATGGTAATATGGGTGTGGTGTTGGGAATGCGTGAAGCCTACCTAAGTTGAATAAAATCCATCGACCATAAAGAGTGGTTTTGAAGAAAAAAATTAGTTCATTAGTGTTATGGAAGTGGCTTGGTTTTTTCCTACTATGTTCTGGAAGGAGGTTTTTGGAAGGAGTAGGTTCATAAGGGGCTTCCTCTGATGTTCTTAGTGTTAGGTGGTGTCATTCTATTATTTTTTCAGCTTTTACTTCTAGAAGATTGATATGTGCATCCCTACTATGATGTGTTTACCGGTTTTCATGAGGTGGTGATCACACTGAATATTTCTATAAGAGATCGATGGTGGGAACAATGTAATGGATGGACTCCCACACTTTTTAGAGGTTGATGCGAATTCATGACCGACTGTTACTCTCTAGATATTAAGGGTGGGGCCCTTGTGATGCGTATGTGTTGAATATATTGAGATTAAATGTTTTTTATAATCCAGAGTGACTCTTTAGTCAATTTTTTATAAATATTTCTTTCTAGGAAAATTAAATGTTGCAATATTTCTCTCATTAGTGGAGGACTTACAGTCCAAACCACATAAACCCAAAGTGTTCTTTTCTTTCTTACATTTACTTTCATTATATAAATGTTTGTTTAATTGAATAGGTTTAATGTGTTTTTGAATTATTGGCATTTATTTGGGAGACCTTTGATTCTATAAAGTTCTAGAACATTAAGATATAGAGTTCCATTTTGAATCTTATTCCCATAGGTGATTCTGAAACAACAACTACTGAATTTTTATCAGAAGTACAAAGTTGAGGAATTATCAAAAAGTGGTATTAGAGCATTGGTTCTCAAGAGGCTCAATAGTTCCCTATATTGTTTAGGTAACATTCTCTTTCTTAGACATTTTTTGAATTTAAATGGGATTCATTGTTTTCATAATTATGACATTGGAAGAAGGAAAGGTCTAGATCAACAAGTTCAATGAAACAAATTCCAGTTTCTGGAAAATGCAGATAGACAATTGTATCATTCAAAAATACCTTGTGCTTCCATTAAAGGGGTTCAAACAATAAGTAATGGATATAGGTTTACATGAAAAGATAAATTGAATGTTACTTGTATTTATACGAATGTATTTAGTCCATAATGTTCCTTTGAACATTTGGGATAAGAAAACTACAGTGAAGTTAATGTAAGCCCTTGCAGATATGTATGAGAAACCAATAACACTAAATAAGGTGTGCTTGATGCGAAGGTTATTCAGTATGAGGTTATTAAAAGGAAGATCTACATCATATTTATTGAGTGATTTCAAATTAATCTCGAGTTATATAGAGTCTATGAAAGTTAATTCTATAGATGATGCTTGGGTGATTTTATTATTATCATATCTACCCAAATTTTGGGAATCCATGGTTGTTATTGTAAGTAGTTCAAGTGGAAAGAACGACTTGGTGTTCACTAATGTTCAGAACTTTATTATCAAGGACAAGCTCTAGAGAAAAGAGATTGAAACATATTCTAGTGATGTATTAAGTATATAAGGAAAGGTATTCTCACATCATTGAAAGAAACAAAATAACCAGAGATAAAATCAAGGGATGAATACAAAGGGAAGTCTTTTGGAAGTGGGAAAGTTTATCGAAATTGAATAATAAGAGATAACCTCAATAAATATTATCACGATAGAAGGAAAAACTCCAAATGGACTTCTTATAGAGATATGAGTGTGGAAGAATAAAGTAGTTTAAACATAATTGAAAATGTTTCTACAAAAATAGAATCATAGATCATAGATTTTGACGATTCATTATATTCCACTGGTGAAAAAGGGTGCACAAAAAATTTTATATCTGGAAATTTTGGTAGTGTGCATCATGGTAATGTTGAAGATATTGACATTGTAGGAAAGGGGAAAGTAAAAGTTTAGTTAAATAGTGGAAGTTTTCTTACACTAAAAAAAGTGTGGTATGTTCTACCTATTCAAAAGAAACTGATTTTAGTGAGTTATTTAAATGAAGATAGTTTTGATACAAGATTTATAGAAGGTGTGTGGAAGATTACTCAGGGTTATTTTATCAAAGATATAGGTTTAAAATATGGATCATTATATCTGATTAGAAGGGAAGTGGGAGATACACTTTCTAGAGTTACTTTATTTATGAAGTTCAGAATTTTGGAATAATCAGTTTGGGATCCTTAGTGAGAGAAGCATAAAGATTCTAGTAGAAAGAGATATACTAAAGCTAGAATAATAATACACCAGAAGATGTGATAGTTTTATACTCCATAAGAAATGAAATTTGAATTTTAATCTTTCTAAAATAACACCAATGTATTGAAATATAGGATTGGTTCATAAATATGTTTGGGGACCTGTCCCATTTTTTTCTCATAGAAGAGATTAATACTTTGTTACCTTTATTGATGATTCCACAAGAAAATTATGGGAATAATTTATGAAACATAAAAGTGATTTTTTGGAATATTTTTTCAATGAAAGGCTATAGTGGAAAATTAAATTGGAAGAAATTTTAAATTTTTGAGGTTAGGTAATAGTGGTGAGTTTACTAAAAGGAGTTTCTGAAATTACTACAAGAAAAGAGGAATCAGTCCTGAGAAGATTGTTCAAATAACACTTAAAAAAATGTTCAAGATAAGAGAATGAATTAAATGTTGATGGAGAGGACATGAAATATGTTTTAATATTATATAATTCCTAATTAGTTTTGGGTAGAAGTAGTGGGAACAATAACTTAATTAATCAATAGAATTCCTTCAACACCATCTAGACAAAATTTACTCGAAGAAATTTGGTCTGTAAAAATTTCTAAAGTTACTCACCTTTGAGATATTGAAATTTTATCCTACATACTAGTGGATGAAAAACAAATAGATGATCTTGAAGCGAAATCTTGAGCAATATTCTTCATAGGATATGGATATTAAGACTTTGGTTTTCAATTTTGGGATAATAAAAAGAATAAAGTTTTTTGAAGTTGGAATGTTATCTTTAATGATTAGATCATTTGGAAATATAATAACTTGAAGGATAGGGAGGTTGAGGATAAAGATTCAACTTCGTTTCAAGTTGAACTGAATCATGGTTCTAGATTATCACTTGTTCTAGAATGTCTATATTTATCTAAATCTAATGGAAGGAATCATATTCTAAAAGTAGTTTTTAAGGGTTGTGTAGAAGGTTCATAAGTTTATCCAGTGGAAGATATACCTAAAACCTCAAAAACTAGGGAATCTGAATCAATATTTTCATAAGGTGAATTTTTGGAAGTTACAGTTCTAGAAGAAGGTGAACCAAATGTCATTTTTTTAAGATCATGAAGGATCATATGGTCAATGCAGAGGTATAGATCTGATTTAAGTTTCTTAAATTTAATAGATGTAGGAAAACCAGAGATTCTGGAAGAAGTTGCTACTCTAAGAGATCCTAGAAGATTGAAGTTTTCAATTCAAGAGAATTTTGATTCATTACAAGTGAATAATACCTGGTAGGTAATATAATTACCACTAAGGAAAAAAGAAATTAAAAAATGGGTTTTACAATTTAAAGAAGAAGTGTATGGAAGGAAAAGATATAGAGTAAGGATGGTTGTAAAAATATTTCAATAGAAGGAAGGTGTTGAATTTTTAAAGGTATTATCTCTTGTAGTAAAACATACTACCATCCAAACATTTTTATGTTTTGTTTTAGAAATTATTCCTTGAAAAAATGAATTTCAAGATGGATTTTCTTTATGGGTATTTAGAGGATGAAATATATATGAAGAAACTTATTAGTTTTTTTGGAAAATCGGAATCAAGGATTGATGTGAAAACTAAGAAGGGGACTTTATGGTTTGAAACAAGAACTTAAATTTTGGAACTAGAAGTTTGATTCCTTCATGAAAGATAAAGGTTTCACTTGAATTAATTCTAATCACTCCTATTATTAGAATGATATTAATTAAAATGACTTCATAATCTTAATTTTGAATGTGGATGACATGCTATAGGTAGTTCTGAATATTCAGTTGATTTGAAAGTTAAAGGAGGTATTTTCTAGGAATTTTGAGATGAAATACCTTGCTGAAGCTAAAAATATCTTAGGAAAGGGGATTGAATGTGATTGGAAATCTATAAGATTGGTTTTATCATAGATAAATCACATCTAGAATATCATTGATAGATTCAGAATAAGTAGATGTAAGCTGATTACAAATCATCTCACTAGTCACTTTAAACTTTTAAAGGAAGAACCACCGCGAATGAAAAAAGAAAAGAAGTACATGGATTAAGTTTTTTGTGCCTCAACCACCAAAATTTTTATGTATTCTATGGTATGTACATGTTTATAAATTTATTATATAGTAGGATTGGTAATCCATTTTATAAAAATTCTAGGAATGGTTCATTGGGAAACTGTTACATGGATTATTCAGTATCTCAAAGGAATAGAAGGTACAAATATCTGTTTCAAAGATGATGATATATTACATGGGTTTATAGATGGATACTTTAGGGGTGATTTTGAATCTCATAAGAGAAAAAAAGTTTTTTTTACAATTTTATAGAAACCACAATAATTTCAATGTCTTGGATACACTGGTGATTTCACTTTCCACAATATAAGGAGAGTATATGGTTGTTATAGAAGTAAGTAAAGAAATGATATGGTTAATGTGTTCAGTTAAAGAACTCAAATGAATCTAGGTGAAAGGGTTGTTATTCTATGATAGTTAGAGCGCAATTACTTTGGCTAAGAATCTAGTGTTTCATTAAATAACTAAATACAATGATATGAAGTACCATTATATCTAGAAGATGATGGAAGATGGTGAGTTTGAGTTACAAAAGGCGAATGGGAAAAAAAATCTAGTGGATATGTTTACCAACATTTTGCATCTAGAAATACTGAGGGGACATAAGTCCTTGATTGGTCTTGGGTGAATAGAAGATAGTGTAGAATCATTTTATATAGTGTAAATGGAAGGATTTTTTGTGGAAGGTGATGTTGCAGTTTTTTTGAAGCAATATTCAAGTAGGTGATTGTTGGGAATGTGTGAAGCCGACATTAGTTGAATGAAATAAGTTGATTGAATGGATTATTTAGGTAAAACACTCAATTAATTAGAGTTTAGGTAGAATCTAGTTTTTTCTTTCAATGTTCTAGAAGGAGGTTTATGGAATATTGAGGTTTGGATGAGGATTCTTCTGAGGTTCTTAGTGAAAGTGTCATTTAATAATTTTTCATCTTGTAATTATGAAATATGGGGATGTTCAGTTCTATTGTGATGTGTTTATGGTTTACCAAAGGTAGTGTTCATAATGAATATTGATACATGAGATCAATGGAGGAACAATGGAACCAATGGACTCCCCAACTTTTTTTAATGATGATATAGTTGGGTGACTGAAAGTTACTCTTTATATATAGAGGGTAGGGCCCTTGTGATGTATATGTGTCGAACACATTACAATTACTTTTTTTGGGTAATTGAGATTGATTATGTAATCAAAAAGTTTTTAAAGTTTTCTTTTCATATAAATGAAATGTTTTGATGTCTCTTCGATGGATGTAGGACTTACAATATGAACTACATAAAACCAAAGTGTTATTTTCTTGATTACATTTACATACATTATATTAATGTTTGTTGAGTTGCCTAGGGATGAAATGTTTTCAAATTAATTTCAATTATTTGGGTGAACTTTGTTTCTACCAGTTTCCAGAACATTAAGTCAGAGAGTTCCATTAGTAATCTATTTCCACCTGGTGATTCTAGATCATCTGCATCAGATTATTTATAAGGACATAGTTGAAGAGTTATCAACATGAATATGACCTGGGATGATAAATGTATTGACTTAATTTTTTATCCACTGATGATTTAATAGAATTATCCCACATTTTAATGAGAGTTTATAGGGATGATCATCCTAAGTATACTTGTATGTTCACCCCTGTTTCTCTTTATTATTTTTAAAAATTTTAAAAAAGTGTCGAATAATGAGATGAACCTTACAAATTCATAATGTGGATATTAAATGGTATTAGAGGAGTTTTTTCCTTAATATTAGATACTTTACTTCCATGGTATTTCTTTAGAGGTGCTTTTTTATAATTTATATTACATGAATTATTATTTAATATTGATGTGAATTTGTGTCATTTTATTTGATGATTTTCATCGATTGATGATTTTCATATCTAACCTAGGATTAAAGATGGTAATTCCTCCCATATTGTGTGTGGTATACAATTAATTATGATAACCTACCCATGAATTATTAAATACGGGTTTTGGGGGTCTCACTAAAATTCACTACTTATCTTAGAATGGTTCTAGTGGGAAAAGTTATTGTTTAATATGAGTAACAGATCGAGTTGTCAAACTAAAATTACATAAAAAATTTAATTTAATTTTTTAAAATAAATTTATCAATTCTATTAAAAGAACAAAATAACTAATTTTTTTTATTCTTTTGGGATTGATTTAAGTTTATTTATGAAAATGGGTAACACAATCTTGAAACCATTTTGTGTTTTTTTAATGTAGGGAATACAATAAGTGTTAAATGGTTTCATGATTTTAGTGTTCAAGTTGAAGAAAAATTGGGAAACCATTCCATGATTTTAATTTTTTTCAAAAAAAAAAATTATTTGTGTTTTCATTTTATTTATTTATATATTTATAATAAAATTTTAAATAGTATTTAAAATAATTTTTTATTATTTGTAATTACTAGAATTAAAGTAATCCTAAAATATTACTAGGATCACCACCCAGAGATCCCTTTTAGTACTAATTATCATTTATCTTGTTTATTATTAATTATATTAGTAATATTTTTTTAATTTATTATACTATTAATTATCTATTATTATTTTGGTAATATTATTAATAATATATTATTATTTTAATGGTGAAAAACTTAAATCTAAATCCTATTGGGATTTGAAGCCTGATTTCAGTTAACTAGAAGTAAATTTATTAGAAGTTCAGTCATCAAAATCTCATGAATTAGATGATGGTTGGGTTTGGGGTATATTAAACTAAAAAAGAATATATCTAAGTGGAAGTAGGACCATCATATGTTAATTTATTACAATTGAATTAATGAGATCTAGAATGTTTAGTGAATGTAAGTAACAAGAATGAATTCTATAGACAAGTTTATCATTTCATGCAATTATAGTTAAAGGGATGTTACCAGAGATCACCGATCATATACCAAATGAAGGAATCTTAATAAAAATTGGATGTAAGATCCCAAAATTTTATGGAGATGTATCTTTCTTGATTTTAGGTACTCTTTTACCATTGTTTTGGTATATCTTGGTTGGGTTTTACTTTTGGGATGTTTCGGGTGAAATTGGAGAATCTTGGAAAAAAGATGGGTAGTTCGCGGTTGCATATGGTTTTAACAAACTGTGTGCCCCCCACCCCTTGAAAACTATGAAAATCCTAACAAAGGGGATTTTCATGGTTGGATAATAGTTTTCAGACCATTTTACCACCTAGGAGAAACTATACAACCCTAAGTGGAGGCACACAATTAAGGTGCATGGTTTGTAAAATCATGCACCCTACCTAGGAAGCCATGTGCGTGGGTTTTTAATTATCTAAAAATTTATAAAATATTTCCAAACCCCTAGGTATTATCCCACATTCATCCCCAATCAAACCTAAACCTATTAATACAAATTTTTAAGCTCCTGAGAGGATTCCAAGACTCCTCGAACCCCTTTCTTCATTTTTATTGATTTTTGATAACCCCCCTTTCAAGGGATGAGGGGGAACCCTTACAAGGCCCGTAGGCTCAGAGATTACATGGCCCGTAGGCTTAGGAGATTACATGACCCGAAAGTCTTAGGGAATTCAACCAGACTATCTACAAGGAACTGCCCCTCCCCAGCATCTGCATCTTGATAGTAGCTCTCCACCTTTTCATGACCGTCTGGCTAGGCTTCCCGTGCAAGCACATGCTAGTACTGATGGCATAGCCATACCCTCTCATTCTGAAAATCCATTTGGATCTGCTATGGTGAGTGCAACTGCTCTGAATCTTCTTCTGGGGCTGCTCTTTTTTTTGTAGTGTGTCTAGGGCCTACATTCATGTGGCCCAAAGGCCTTGGGTGGCCCGAAATCCTTGCAGGATCCGAGGACCAAACTTGTGGCCCGAAGGCCCAGATGGATGAATAGTTCCGGTTGCTACAGTACCAAACAGTTCCTACAACAGTATTGCTACAGTGCCTGCTACAGTACCTTCTACAGTATCATAAATATGCCTCCACCCGGATTTGATCTCGAGTCTCTTGGATGCACCTAACGAGTCCTCACCAACTAGGCTGAGGCTCATGTGCGCTCGAACCCCTTTCTTAACGAATCAAAATTTGATTAAAGGATCATCTCTCAGTTGGTAAGTGATTACTTCCTCATTTGGTTTCCCATCATTATCTAATATTTTGGAAGGATTATTTCCTCTGTTGGTGATGGTTTAGATCTAGGTTTTTATGTATGTTAATCCATTTTATCTAGATCTTAGGTTTTGGTCCTAGATCTTCCTTATCATTGTGATCTTGAATGTTCCATATCAATTTGGGGGTTTCTGGTTTGGTGAATGTTAATAAAAAACCTCGAGTTATGTGGTTTAAATTTTAATTCCCTTAGTATTGATTATAATTGTGTGTGTGTATTTTTTCAATTTCAATTTCCATGTTGGGAAATTTTAATTTGGAATTTAATTAATCAATCAATTAATGCGATTGTGAAATTGGTTGATTAATGGGATTTTGAAATTGGTTGATTAATGTGATTATAAATTGATTTATAATAGGAATTAAGGTATGTTAGATTAAGCATGAAGGTTTAATGGTTTATATGATTAAATGTTGATAAATTAAATAATTGTGAATTGTTTATATTATTCCATGTGATTAATGTTAAGAACCATGTTTGTTGAGATAAATTGAAATTATACATCATGATGATAATTTTTGATAAGAAGGTTAATAATTATTAAGCTTAATGAAGATGATATATGTTATATATGTGTGATTGTTTCATAAATGAGGCATGAGACAAGGACTGATGCACCAAATACCCACGTGGTGCTAGACATGACGTTCTAGGCTCCAATGCATGAATGTGAATATTATTGTATGGGATAGGGACTGATTCTCAAAATACCCATGAGGTGTGGGATAAATAATACTACTCTAAATACTCACTAGGTACTAGACATGATGTTCTAGGCCCATGATATTAGCATTGGACTAGGGTTCCAAGTGTCTATGATATGAAAGTGGAATTAAATATTTAATTAAATCCATGAAAGAATGGATTGTGATTCTCTATGATATAAGTTTCAGACTCTATAATTGGATAAAGTAGGTATTTTTGGTTTGAGAGTTTTCTTGAACTCGAGTATTTATGTGGTTAAGTAAAAAATAATTAAATGTGAAACTATTTACTATTTTTTTATTTCACTTTGTAATTTATACATATAAATACAATCTTATAGACTAGATTTTTGGTTTAGAAATCATTGATGGTGGCCTACTGAGTTATACTCACACCCTACTCAAGTTTTCTGATTGGTACCTGAATAGACTTCATGTTTGCAAGATAGGATTAGGGAAATATCCCTATGTTAGTTGGGATGGATCATGGATGAGGAAGACAAACGTGATTTTGGTACCTTTATGGGGAGTTGTTAGTGTGTCTTTACTTTTTGGTTTGAATTTAACATTTGAAACTTATATGTAATGACATATATACTATTTTAGTTATGGTCAGTTATCCATGTTTTGGTATTATCATGTGATGTTGGTCTTTATTGGTTATAGTATTATTTTGGTTATTGTTTATTAATATTTGGATATTGTTTATTTACTTCCTTAATTGTTTTTATTTGATAAAAAGTGAATAGTATCCCCAAGATATAAATAATATTCCCTCACTGCTAGTTGAAAACCTCTGGCGTACAAGGAGACATGCCTGAGGTCACATGACCAACCGACTCGGGGTGCCAGCATGTGAAACTCGAGTCGGGATGTTACAAAGTGGTATCAAAGGGGGTTTCTTTTCGTTTAGTTTTTCTAAATACTCATTAAAAGTAGAAAGTATATTGGGATGAGATAGGCCTTGGTCATGACCTTGTAAATGGGAGTATCTAACCCATATATAAGGGAAAACCCAAGTACAAAGGGTGGGATTTATTATTTTTTTGGGATTTTTCTTCATGGAAAAGTATGGTATGGTATTTTTTCATACATGAATCATGCTAGGAACTTAGGATTTATTGTGACATGCATCATTTTAGTCATGGATGGAAAAAAAAGTTTTGGGTGAGCTGTTAAAATAGAAATTATTTTCTCAATTTATATAATTTAAATGAAAATTTTCCTAATATGAAATTGTTTTTTAAATGATTCTAAATATAGTAAATGAAATGGATAAATGTACTTATAATGAGAATCTTTGTGATAAGAAAATGTTTTACCCTATGTTAGACATGTCTCAGGTGAGGGATGGTTGGGGGTAGTGTTAATGCCTCAGTTTTAACTGTGTGGAGGGGTATAGGGGTGACTTGTTATATATTAATTTGAACCCATCTTACATAAATGTGATAATACTGTGTTATGTGTCCTGATACATGTGTTTTTAATTATAGAGATATACCTCCATGATGACACTTATTGATAGGAAGACATGAGGATATGGATGGAGATGTGCCTCTAGTAGTGGAACCAAACGCTCCAATAGTTCCAGGTGAGGAATCTGGAGAGAAGTTCCATGATAACTTTTCTTGGTTTATGCAGTTTATGGAAAGAGACCTAGGGTGAGTTGTGAAGAGTACGTTCTACTTGATATGCGAGTTCCAGTTGCAACACCCTCTAACTTTCACCATAGAGGGTGGAACTAAGGCAGCTGAGTTCAAGATTGAGTCTATCTAGATGATCCTTAACCACTTAGAGACTTCTTTTTAGTAGTGAGTCAAACTGGATAATTATATTCTATGTGGTTAAGTTAAATGTTCTTGGGACATGAATACATGATATGTACAACTATAGAATATTGAGTGTAAGGACATTCAGAAGAAGTTCTTGGACTATTTTTACCTCAAGACACTCATGGAAGAGAGGGTAGTAGAGTTTCTAAGGTTGAACCATGGGATAATGTTTGTGATGGAATATAATGGTCACTTCAGTGATTTACAGTGCTTTTTTATATCATTGTAAGGGGATTAAGATACTGAAGAAAATCATTTTCAAGATGGGAATAAATGTGAGATTAATTCCTAGGTTAATATCTTTAGGATGATTTTTTATGAAGTGGTGAATTATGCTATAATGTCTAAGGGGGGCCTAAAGAAGTATTCAAGTGGAGGATATATAGTTTTTTCTAGACAAATTTAAGGTACATATTCTAAGTGTAGGAAGTGTTGCTATGAGAATATTAACCATAGTAGTGGAAAACAGAGTGGCCATGGGGGGATCAGTTATTCATGACATTACTCGAGTGCTCTGCCACCAGTGCGGTAGGCCAAATCAATTTCATAGATATTCCCACTGACCATCGATAGAGTGTCAAGATTGCAGAATAATGGGATATCTACAATGGTTTTTTAGAAACCCTCGACCTATGTGTGGTGATGGAGAATCTAGACAGAGCCAGAATACTATAAAGGGGTCTTCTACCCCATATCAGTTTGGCAGTTGGAGTTATTATAGTTATGTTGGTTGAGGAAGTGGGCTTGGTACTATAGGAAAAGAGCACCCATATCAGTAGAGTGGTGCAGTTCAGGTGACTCATACTACATCACAGGGAATAGGGGCAGTAAAGTTTCATGCAGTTCAACCTAAAATTATGGATGGCGAGGCTGGGCCATTAATAGTTAGAGGTACAATTCCTATAGATTCTATGATTTCTAGTGCCTTATTTGATATAGAATCCTCCCATTATTTTATATCTACACAACTTGTTAATGTTTTGGGACTGATGGTGAAGTTTTTGAGTGGGGTTATAACGATCGACACACTATTAGGAGTATAATCTAGGGATATATTTTTATGTAAAGGTTGTTCTCTTGAGGTTGGGGAGTATCATTTTTGTTGGGATATTTACATACTTGACATGCGAAGCTTTGAATTGATCTTGGGTATGGACTAGTTGGTAGCATACCGAGCCCACGTAAATTGTTACCATAGGAGAGTGACCTTTATGTCTCCTAAGGGTAACAGTTATGTACATCATGGAGAGTGGGATATATAGGAAGTTTGTGTAGGTTTAGTTCATCAGTAACTAGGGAAGCTCATTGCTTAGGCTTCAAGTCTATTGTTGGATGATGAGGGTGTCAACCATGATGCCTTTCCACCCATAGTGGACCAGTTTTAGGACACATTTTCTAATAATTTCTCAGGTCTACCACCTGAGAGAGATGTTGATTTTACTATTGAGCTTATGGCTGGAGTTGATATTGTTTTTATTCTACCATATATAATGGAAAAAATTGAGCTCCAAGAGATCAAGATTCATCTATAAGAGTTTACTGATAATTTATTTATCTATCTGAGTATATAACCTTGTGGATATCTAGTTTTTTTTGCTAAGAAGGCTGATGGGATGGTGCATTTATGTGTTTTTTACTAGAAGTTTAATTAAATTAAAGTGAAGAATCAATATCCTCTTCCATGTATCAATGAACTCTTTGACCAGTTGAGAATATATTTTGTTTTCTCCAAGATTTATTTGAGATTCGAGTATCATTAGTTGAGAGTTAGACCGTCTGATATACCACTGAAAACTTTTAGAAGTAGTTATAGACTTTATGAGTTTTTTGTGATGTTGTTCAAGCTGAAAAACACTCTTATTGTGTTTATGATATAGATGAACTGAATCTTCCACCTATAACTAGACCAGTTTGTGGTTGTTTTTGTGCATGAAATCTTGATGTACTTCAAGAATCATGATTATTATTCACAACATATTTACATATTATTGAGTACATTGATAGATCATTGGATATACACCGTTCTATCTAAGTTTCAATTATTGATCAATCGAGTACATTTCATGGGTCACATCATCTCGGAGGAAGGTGTGTCAGTGGACCCATAGAAGGTGTAGGAAGTGGTTTCTTATGAATATCCCAAGAATGTTTTTTATGTTCATAGATTTATGGGTTTGGTGGGATATTATTAGAGTTTCATGAAGGACTTTTTCCTATTGGCATCACCACTTTCAGGATTGACCAAGAAGGGGATCAAGTTTGAATGGTCCGAAGCATGTGATAATGCTTTCTAAGAGTTGATGAAGCATTTTAATACCACACTAATTTTGATCCTAACCTTGTCAGGTGAGGAGTATATAGTGTTTTGTGATGTGTCTGAGAGTGGACTTGAAGAAATGTTGATGCTGAGGGTCGAGTTATGTCATATGGGTCTTGGAATTTGAGGCCACATGAATGGAATTACCCTACGCACGACCTTAAGTTTGATATAGTGTCTTACGCCTTGAAGTGTTAGTGGAATTATCTATTAGTAGAAACTTTTAATGTGTATGTCGACCCCAAAATCTTAAAGTATATCTTTTCACAGTGATATTTGAATCTTCAGCAGTAGGGTTGGGTTAAGTATATGAAATATTTTGATTTTGAGTTGGCATATACACCTAAGAAGGGGAATAGTGTTGCTGATGTGTTGAGTAGTAAAAACCAGACTCAGGTGGTTCAGGATTCTAGTTTTGAGTGAAAGATAATGACCTTGTGGGTGGAGATTCATGTTGTGGTTTGAGAGGTCTAGGAGCAGATGACCCTCGAATTAGTATTGGTGGATTACACACTTCTAATATGGATCAAATATTGGTAGCATGAGGATTCAAAGTGTTTGACCTTGAGGTAAATCTTTGAAGGTGGGGATTCACCTTCTGATTGAACCATATATGAGGATGACATCATCTATGTTTAGGGCTGTGTTTTTATAGCTACATGTATGTGTGAATAGTTGATGTGTGAGTTTCATGCCTTGAAGTGGATGGTACATATGGGTTTGACCAAAATGTAAAGTGACCTATATCAATAGTATTGGTGGGTGGGAATGAAAAAGAATATTTTAGGGTTTGTGATAAGATGCTACACCTATCAATAGATGAAGGCCGATCATCAATGACCTGATGGTTTACTACAACCATCATCCATTCTGGAATGGAGGTGGGATGGTGTTACAATGGACTTCATGGTGGTTCTTCCAAGGAAACCTTAGAATAATGATGCTATATGGGTGATTATGGACCAACTGATGAAATTATCCCATTTATTACCTATCTGGGAGACTTTCACAGTGTATGAATTGGGGGACATGCACATTCTGGAGATAGTACATTTGAATGGGGTGCCACAGAGCATAGTTTCATATTGTGACTCATGTTTTACTTCATACTTATGGAAATTCTTGCACAAGTCACTTAGTACATAGGTATTTATGAGTATATTTTTCCAACCGTAGATAGATGGGTAGTCAAAACATACTATTTAGGTTTTGGAGGATATGTTGCAGACATGTGTCCTAGATTTTGGTGGGTCTTAGGAGAATCCCTTAACACTCATTGATTTTTCCTATAATAATAGTTATTAGGATAATATTAATATGGAACCATATGAGTCTCTTTATGGTAGTCCATGAAGATAAACTCTATGATGGATGGAGGCAAGTGAGTTATAGTTTTTGGGAGAGAGTCTCGTACTAGAGATGTTGGAGTAGGTTTAGCTGATTCAAAAGAATATGAATACATATCAAAGTAGGTAGAAGTTGTATGTTGATCAATGTCAATAACCCCTTGAGTTTACCATGGGTAATAGTGTGTTCCTTCAGGTGTCACCTAGATTAGTTCACCATAGGATTTAGAGATAGGGCATGTTAACACCTAGGTTTGTCAGAGATTTTGAGATTGTGGAGTGAATCAAGATAGTGGCGGATCAATTGTATCTTCTATAGAAGTTTAGTGCTATGCATGATGTGTTTCATGTTTCAAATATTTAGCTATATCACTATTACCCTTATCATCTAATCTATATTGATGATGTTGATCTTGAGACCAATGCATCCTTTGAGGATCATATGATTCATGTTATAGATCGAAATTAGAAAGCGTTGTAAGGAAATACCATGCCAATAGTTTGAGTTTTGTGGAAACATAGACGTGTTAATGAGGAAACTCAGGATAGGGAATAAAATATGTGGTCTCAGTGGCCTAATATTTTTACCTAAAAATCTTATATATTCTTGGGAGTATAGCTCGAGGATGAGCTATTATAAGGTGGGGATATTGTAAGATCTTGAACCTTTTTTAGATATGTCTCAGGCTCATTTCCCTGTACTCTTTTGCCCTTGTTTTTGTATATCTTGGTTATGTTCTAATTTGGGGATGTATCAAGAAAAATTGGATAATTTTGGAAAAAAGAGGGGTAGTGCATGGTTGGGAACAGTTTTCCCAAACTGTGAGGATACTCCATGAAACTGTGAAAATACCAACAGAGAGGATTTTCATGGTTGGTGCATTGTTTGTAAAACCGTATACCCACATAGGAGAAATCGTTCACCCTTAAAGAGAGTCTCTGGTTAATGTGCATGGTTTGGAAAATAATATGCCCCTACCTAGGAAACTGTTCACTTGAGTTTTTAAATATATAAAAATTTATAAAAGATTTACAAACCCCTAGTATTAATCCCTATTCACCCCACTCAACCCCAAACCTATTCCTATGATTTTAAAGCTCTTGGGAGTATTTCAAGGCTCCTTAAACCCCTTTAGTGACTAATCAAAGATCATATTGAAGGATCATCTCTCAATTGGTAAGTGAATCCTTCCCCATTTGGTTTCTCGTCTCTCTCTCATATTTATCTCATATTTTGGGAGTATGACTACTCAATTGGTTATGGTTTAGATCTCAGTTCTGATGAATTTTAATCATTTTGATATTAATAATAGGTTTTGGTCTTAGATCTTCTGTGTCGTTTTGATATTGAACGTTCCATATCAATTTGGGGGTTTCTGATTTAGCGAACGTCTATCAAAGACCTTGATTTAGGAGGTTTAAATGTCAATTCCCATAGTCTTGATTATAATTGAGTGTATGTATTTGTGAAATTTCAATGTAAACATTGGGTAATTTCATTTTAAAATTGAGTTAATCAATCAATTAATGGGATTATAAAATTGGTTAATTAATGGGATTTTAAAATTGGTTGATTAATGTGATTATAAATTGATTGATAATGGGAATTAAGGTATGGTTGGGTTCACCTTGAAGGGTTAATGGTTTATATGATTAAAATTTTATGAATGGTATAATGGTGAATTTTTCATATTATTCCATGTAATTAAAGTGAAGAACCATGTTTTTTAGATAAATTGAAATAGTACACCATGATGAGAATGTTTGATAATAAGTCTAATAATGATTAACCTTGATAAAGATGATATATGTGATAAATGTGTGATTGATTGATAAATGAGGTGTGAGACAAGAACTGATGCTCCAAATACCCATGGGGTTCCAGACATGATGTTCTATGCCCCAATGCATGCATGTGAATATTATTGAATGAGATAAGGACTGATTCTACAAATACCCATGTGGGATAGGGACTAATGCTCCAAATACCCATGGGGTTCCATACATTAAGTTTTATTCCCATGATACTGGCATTGTACTGGAGTTCCAAGTGGTTGTGATATAAAAGTGGAATTAAATGTTTAATGAAATCCATGAAATAATGGATTGTGATTATTTGTGATATGTGGTTCATAATTCGACATGGTACAAAGAAGGTATTATTGGTTTGGGTGTCTTTGTGAACCTGGGTATTTATATGGTTAAATAAATAATAATTTAATGTAAAACCATTTACTCTTTTGTTATTTCACTTTATTCTTTTTAAAACTATATACACTATAATAGACCAGATTTTGTTTTAGATGTAGTTGGTGGTGGCCTAATAAGTTGTATTCACACCCTACTCAGGCTTCCTGATCGGTACCCAAATTGAATTCATGTTTGTAGGATAAGTTAAGGGAAAGAGATTATGTTAGATGGATGATTTGGTATGGAGAATTGATGAGGGAACCAAACATGATGTCAAGACCCACTTGTCTTTACTTTTTGGTTTTCATTTGACACCTGACACTTATATGGAATGACATATCTACTATTTTAGTTATGGTTAGTTATACATTTTTTGGTATTATCATGTGATGTTGGTCTTTATTGGTTATGGTATTATTCTGGTTACTATTTATTACCATTTGGATATTTTTTATTTTTTATATTGTTTTTATTTTTTAATAAAGAGGGTATAGTCTCCCCATGATATAAATATTATACCCTCTCTACTAGTCAGAAGCCTCTGGCATACAAGGAGGCATGCCTGAGGTCACATGACCAACTGTATCAAGGTAACGTGATGTGGTACCTAGATTGGGATGTTACATGGGAAGGTAGTGGAATGTGGATGAAAAGATGAAAACTTATATAAAATTAAGTGGGGACCAAATTGCTTAATGTATCATGAACCTAAACAGTGTGCCAGAGAAGTACAAAATGGGTCATAGAATTACAAAGTATTAATCTTATAAAATGATTCTATACTGTTTTTTTATCAATTTCATGTAATTAGTGTTCTTATAGTGAATATAAATAATAAAGTAGTGTTTCTTTCATTAATGTAGTACTACCTATCTAAACTTCATTAATACCTTGTGTTATTTCCTAATTTATATTATTAAATTGATTATTTTTCTATTGGGTTTACATTCCATGTGTATTCATGTGATTCTTCTTTGAAGGTTTTATACAAAGTCAACTTTGTGCAGTGGGTAGGGTACATAGACTTCCTACTTTTGATAGACTTAGTTGAGGGAGAAAGTTCTATAGGACCATATTCCACTATGTAGAATCTATAATGTGTGTGATTTTGGTGTATTTAAGGTCTTAGTTTTGGTGAACTAACTGCCACCCCTACTCACTATAAGTGGTATCAAATATCTATTTATGGATCAGTGCTCACTCAATAGACTAGATGAAACCCATGTTTTTCTCTCTCTCTCTTACCACTGATAGTATTTTATTTTCAGTGGGAGTTTTTTGTCTGTGGAAGTTATGTTATCGGATGAAGGAATGGGATAGTTTTTTAAGTTTGATGTAATGTATTTTATCATATGGAGAATTTTTATTGAGGATCATATGATTTTTAAGGACATATATTCTTTGATTATGGGGTTTTTTCTAGAGAAAATAGATAAGGCATAATAGGAACATATGGATAGAAAGGATCTTGGGTTGGTAATCATATCATTGGAACAAAATTTTTCCTTTAACATCTATTAAGTGAATAAAATTGTGTAAATCAAGAAATATTAGGTATATATATATTAAAAACCAATAAAAATTACTAATTTTTTCAGGATGTAATGCTGGTTTAACTTTAGGTTATCATAAGTAAGACTAATAGAATATCTTGTGAATGATTTAAATATAATAAAAGGGTATCTCAAATTGGTGAATATGGATAAGGATGGTCAACCTAGAAGAGGTATTATTAGAATCTATCAAAGGATAATTATTGATAAAGAAGAAAAGGAAATTCGACTATCCCTAGTCCTACCTACTGAAGTTATGGAAAAAAGGGACATATCAAGAAGATTTGTAGAATTAATGAGGGAAACTCTAAAAGGGAATAAAATTTTAAAAGTTTAAATTTTATTAATTCAATAGAATGTGGAAATATCATGTTTTTGAGTAATAATTATTCTATATAAGCTTAAGTTATTGATTATAGATAATCCTTTCATTAAAATGGCATGTAAGGATTAATATTCAATTATGTGTTTGGGAAGTTTTATAAAGTTAATCTAGAGGACAATGAAGCCCTATAAGTTTTTGAAAAATGATATGTCAACATACAAATGAATAATGGATTATTATTAAAGCTCAAAAAAGTGAGACACATTCTTAATGTTAGGAATAATATTATATCAATTGAACAACTTGCTGAAGTAGGATATTCCACCACCTTTTCTAATGGTTTATGAAGAGTTAATTGAAGAAACATGGTGGTTTCAAAAGGAGTAAATAATGTAACTCTTTATTAAACTAAATTTTCACATGGAAATAAAGTTTATTAAAGTATAACTTATGATAAACTAGAATTTTATAATTACAGGCTTGGTCACCTTTGTGAAAAGAGTATAAAAGTTATATTAGATAAAGTAATATTGAAGATTGATTACATACATGTTATATGGTTTTAAAGTAGTGTGATATGAAAACAATGATGGTTTCCTTCAACTTAGATGGATGAAAAACCATATCTTAGAAGTTTAAACTTGTTTACATGAATGTTTGGGGACCTACCTTTGTTCAAAAAATATCAGTGCCCTATAATTTTAAAATTTCATTGATAATGCTACTAGAAAATTATAGTTTTACTTTATGAAGAATAAGTCCAATATTTTTCAGGAATTTACTCAATAAAAATACATGATATAATGGTAATTTGACTAAAGTAAAATATTTATTCATTTCGATAATGCTATTGAATACACTGGATATTTATTTTGGAATTTTTGTTGAAATAAGGGGATAAGGATTGAGAATATAGTGCTTGGTACACCATGGTAGAATGGTGTAACTGAAAGGATGAATCAAATATTGATGGAGAAGGATCTAATAATATAGTTTCACTCAAGGATTCCCAAATAAATTTAGGTATAGACACTCAATACATCAATTTATCTTGTAACTATAATTCCATAATCAATTGTTTGTAAAAAAATTCTAGAGGATCTATAGTCCTGTAAACAAAACAATTTGACCATTTTATTATCTTTGAATATTTGGAATATGTTCATATTTATTCTAAGGGACAATATAATTTTGAGGGAAAATCCGAAGTATCTTTTATCATTGGGTATGGAGATGCGAATTCTTGAATTTGGTTAAGGGATAAGGAAAGGAGATAAATAATAAAATGTAGATATGTTCTATTTAATGATAAGGTACTATAGATGGTTTTAAACTTAGAATAAAAGTATTTTAAGGAAAAAAATCAATTATAAGTCCAAGTTGATATAATTAATAACATTGGAAGGGATAATGTTCTGAAAGACTCATATGATAATGTTGATATCATCTGAATTCTAGTGACGAGGCCAACAAATGATATGCTAGAAAGTTCAAGGGAAGATGAATCTTGAGTGGGAATATAATAAGTTATGTCTCCTAAAGTCAAAGTAGAGCTGAGTAGTACAAAATAGTCAATTTAGTTGAGTATTTAAACTAGAATTATAAGACTAGTTCAGAGGTTTTGAGAATACTTGACTTCTTAATTTTAATGGATGTAGGGGAACTTAAATTTGTGGAATAAGTAGAGACACTCACTGAATCAAAACATTGGAAGTCCGTGGTGGATGAGGAGATGTATTTTTTAAAATCTAATGAAACTTATGATATTACTAACTTACCAAAAGGTAAGAGGGAACTATTAATTAAATGGTTTTGTCATTTGATGGAAAAATTTAATGGAATGTAGCGTTTTAATGAAAAACTTATGGTAAAATAATTTTAATGAAAGGAAGGAGTTGATTTATTATATATTTTTTCAGTATTAGTTAAACATGTGACTATCTAGAAAATATTGTGTATAATAGAATTGAAATATATACCCTTGGAAAAGATGTATGTTGACATGTATTTCATTAATAGAGAGTTAGATAAAGACATTTACATGAAGTAACTAATGGGTTTCCAGAATGAAAGAGACCATAACTTAGACTATAAGTTGAAGAAAATTTCTTATGGTTTGAAGTAAGCATCGTGATAATGAAATCATCTATTTGATGATTTTATATAATAATAAGGTTTTTAAAGGTGGAACATAGATCATTGTTATTATCAGAAGTAATGGTTTGATCATAAATTCATAATACTACCTTTTCATATTGATGACATATTACTAGTGTGGGGGGGGGGGGTTCCTGAATTTTGGATCTAAATATTAAGTTTTTTAGTATATTATAAATGAAGGACCTCACACATACCAATAAAATCTTTGGGATGAGGATTGAAAGGGATATAAAGTTTATAAATTTGGTGTTATCCTAAAGGGACTCCATCCATATTATTTGTGGAAAATTTTGGAATGGTTGGATACAATCCTATATCAACCCATCATGACAGAAACATTATATTATTGAAGGAAAAGACACCAAAAACAATCCATACCAGATCAAACCAACCCAATTCACTACAAGGATCAAAGGGTGTTCTGGATCCCCAGAGGCTAGCAAAAAACACCTGGGTATTAGGCATTCATAATTGGGAACAATTTCATCCACAAATTTTTTTTACCACAATGTGGTTTCCACCCATAAATCAGGCATATCCCATCTATACGTCGAATTTATATTCTCAAAATAAACATCTCTAAATAAGATAAAAAATAAAAAATAGTACACATAATGTAAAAATAATAAAATAATCCATATAATCCACCCATAACATTATAACACCCATTTAAGTGAACATGATAATATCAATACAAGATAGACTCCATAATAAATCATGGTTAATGAGGACATACAACCATAATTTAAAATATAATATATAAAGTAATCCCAAAAAATTATAAATAAGAAAATCTACACATGACCCATGGACACCACCAGATACTACACCAAAAAGGACAATACATATCAAAGAGTGCCCCTATATTAAGTGGCTCCATTATCTTCACTTGTATCCTTGAAAATCAAGTCTATATTTTCCCAAAGGAATATATAAGGTTTGAGGAAAGCCCAGTAGGATACCCCCATGAGTCTATATAACATAAATCATGTTACCAACCCTTATTTATAGTTTGAAAACATTTATTTTAAATTCCCTTATATTTTATAAGAATAAAAATTTAGAAAACATTCTATAAATCCTTTGGTTTTTTATAAACAAGATAAGTCCCATAAGACAACCTGAACAAGGAATAAATAAGATATAATTTAGTGAAAATATAATAATAAAAAACATAATATAAAAATAAATAAAATAAGGGTAAAAAATATAGTATGGGAAAATAATCACAACATCCACACATGTGGCTATGAAATTTGGATAAAGGTAACTAGGATTCACTCAAGGAACACTGGTCAGTATACATGAACCAAAAAATTCTTAGAGAACTCACAGTCTCACCCCAGTAATAATACATCAATTTTACTTTAATTATACTTAGGTAACATTACCTAGATAGTGAAAAATATACACTAGGGAAGCACCCATAGATCTCAGCCATACACACCCAAGGTATCCCATGTTCCACACCATAAAAGAAACTGAAATAATAAGTATAATAATTCTTTCAATCACATAATCAACATGTACCTTTATCATAGATATAAACCCAAAGAAATTTATTTTCCAAAAAATCCTTTTAAACCCCTTTTTAAAACAAAAATATCAATAAGAAAATTTATCAAACATTTTCAAATGCATAAAACTAACTTAAAAAAGAAAAAAAGTCAAACCACCATTTATTTCAACACAAACCATTAATAAAATAGAATAATAAATAAGCATCCCTCAAAAATTTATTTAAAACATGATTTATCAATTAAAACAAATGAAAATGTAACAACCCTGGTTTTCTTAAAGGATAAACAAATTATATTGAGACACTTACCTATAAAATAAAATAACCCATCACCTTCACTTAAAACCTCAAGGGAAGATAATGAGGGATCCTTATGAACTTGAATGACCAAGGAATTTAATTAAATCCCAATTTCTAACCCAAGGTTCAACCTCCATTAGTGAATAGGGTTTCTATACCCAATTAAAACAAAAGGAAAAAATATGAAAGGCAAGTAGAGGAAGTAATCTAGGAGAAATAAAGACTAACTATCAAGCCCCATGTTAGATTGACTAATAAGTGTGGGGGAATTGGTGGTTTAATTTTATTAATTCATTCATTTTAATTAAAAATACTGAACTTTTTATGTTTCTAGATCTACTCAATAATTTCTCAAAATATCACCTCATATACAGAAATAATAAGATAAATCACAACACACGGTATTTAATTGGTTCTGTACTAAGACATACTCCTTTACATATTAGTTAGACACTCCAACATGGATTCTAAACTAAAATTATATCAATAATTATAATGTATAAGGTAATAATTGGTTATACACCCCAGTAGTCGACCCTATCATTAGTCCCAGTTCTACACCCCAACAACTAACTATTTTGCCTCATTTTGTTGAACACCCCAACTGCCTTTATCCTACTTGACTGGTTAGAAACTCCAACCTTGAGCTTCTTCAGTAACTAGTTAGAAACCACAGTCAAAATATCCTTATTATTTTTTTGTTGATTTATCCTTTGAATTTTCTATTCCTTCTTCAATGTTATCTTCCTCTACCAGCCTATAGGATCAAGCTTTCTCATGAACACCTTCAAGATCTTAAATAGCTTCTTGGAATAATATTGTTAGTATTGAAAATCTTTTATACCACATATTGAATGATCTTATTGTTCTAATATTAATAAATACTCAGATATTAAAGTGTTATCTTGTAATTATATTTTGGATTTAGTCTCAAATTTTTTTTTCTTCATTAAATGACCAGGTATTCTGTAGTTAGTAAATTTACTAGGAAATAATTTTATCATTATTATGATGAAGCTCCCAGACTTAGATAATTATTGATATTATTTTATATAAGATTAAACTTTCACATACTCAATACAACTTCCTTATTGAATTATCATTTCAAATATCTCAGGTGTACTTTAGTGAAGTGTTTCATGGGCTTCTCAAGTTTGTAAACCCTCAAACATAAAAAATGTTACTGTTATTATTTCATATGATCCTAATTTTTTTCAATGTTTTAATATCTTGATGAATATGTGAATTTTATATACCATGCATGTACTTCATATATGATTGTGAATTACATAATAAAAGTATACTATTATCGACATAGATAAGTATTACACTATTTCCTGCATAGTGTAAATATTTTTCATGATAGATCAAAAAAATATGTGGCTTCACTCAACATAGTCTCTTCTTCTTCTTCACATCCTAGTTCTTCTTTATCACTAAAACCAGATTGTGTGACCACCTGAATGATTCACGTATAAAATGTATGAAGTGGATTGATCTTATTCACATAAGGACTCACTTTTTATTCTCATAACAATATACATGGTATCTTAGTTTTTTCATGAAATAAGGATAACACAAGATATTTCTATTCACATGAAATATTCTCCTCTTCATATGTATTCTTTATGCGAGCGATTCACACAAAAAAATCAAGATTCTTGAACCCTAGGAATCTCATGGTATCCTCTACTTTTCATAAACAGAACATGTAGGCTCCTTCACATGAATAAAGAACATAGATTCTTTGTTTCACAAGAAACGATATCGCTTCTCAAAAATCTAAAATGGAATCCACTCCAATCTTCATACCTAACTCTATATTTATATACAAGGTGATCATAACCTCTCATTTGGATTTCATGCTGATTCAAGGCTCAATATTATTATCTCTGAAGATCATGGAAAATTTAAAGTATTTACAATATCGAAACTCTCAAATTTTTTAAACTCATGTGATAATGAAGTGGACATATGATTGTGTAATCTTTAATGATTCACAAAATTGAGACTATATATGATAGAATCTTTACACATTCACTGTTTTTCATGTGATTCCTTAGAGATATGAAATTGATTTAATACCTAATACTTCACGTGATTGAGTTTTTTAATGAGATGGATCATAGGAAATATCTATTCAACTTTGTATCATGCTTGGGTGGTGATCTTATTCATTCCAATTCATGCATGCAAGACATATATTTCATGCATGTAAGATGAAGATTTCATGTATGTCATAGAAGTGATTCTAAAAACCTCAATCCTTTGAAAACATATCTAAGATGATTGGTCTGGTGTTCATCAAAGCCATTGAGGTTGACTTCCATTAGTATCCACATCAAGAGGTTAATGATAATGATAAGGTTAGATTAGATGTTCAAGATTAGCTGGATCGAATGAAGATATTATTTTTATATCTTATTAAAAATCGGTACAATACCTCTCTCATCACTCATTCTATATTTATTTTTAATTTTTATTCTCTAATATTAAGAATAATTTCCACTCTAGTAACCACTTGAGTTAGTACTATGGTCATCACCCACACACACCTTTACACACGCCCATTACGGGCCACACCACTCTATTTTGGGGTCCACTTGAGCACTCACATGTACACCCTATGCACATGCTATACTCCCTATGCATTCCCTATGGAAACTATTCATGGCCTCATACACTCACCAAAAAATATGGTTGGTCATGTTTTTCTACATCCCATTTGGTAGACCTAGGTCCCATATATGCGGTTGAGGTGGGTCCTTGGTTTTTCAAGGTTTGGCCAATTTTTTAGTATAATTCTAACTAAACTATTCTTAGTAAAAACTATGTAAATACCGTGAAATTCAAAATCAATAAAAACTAATATTATTAACAATTAATCATGAGAAATAGTTTTTAGGGTATTTCAAATATTTCTTCAAGAAAATAGTGGATTATTTATTCATTTTTAATTCTTCACTTATTGTAAACATTGGGAAAACTCCATAAAAAATTATAAAATGTCTTCGACATTTAGAAAAGTTCAAAAAATATCAGAATTAATTATTTAAACTATATCTTGAACTAAATTATTCACTTTAATTCTTCAATGAAATATCCTACATTTATTTTCCATATACCATGATGGTACCTCAATCAACATATGGACTTACATAGATGATTTATCAATAAGAACAACCAATTCCCATCAATAATAATCAAATCCTCATCTAATTCTTCCTCATATATTGAATTTATGATATAATGATAATAAATACAATATTCATTCATTCACTAGTTCTATTCAATATATCCCATTGTATTAGTTGTCAATACTTATTCACTTTAGAAATTAAATATTCTTCTACCCATTACTAACAATAAATATAAAGGTATAATATGTGTATTCTCACCTCATCAATCTTCTTCAAATGTCATCATGGAATCCTCTTATTCTATATTCATTTAAAGCCTTAGCCTTAGACACTTGTGAGAAAATTATGAAATCACATGTTTTTCTTAAAAAAAGTGCCTTTAACTGGATAAATCTAATTCTGTATGGGAAAAACCTTTATTGGAAAAAAGTGTGTATAACCAAGGTGATAAAGGTTTTACATAAATTATGTAGCATGAAATAATAAACTCAGATAAATTCTATATCATATATTGAATCCATTCATGAGAGATATATTAATAAATACATTATATCCTATATATATATATATAAACATCATCAATTTAAAGTACAAAAGGTATAACTCCACCTTTTTATCTCAATATAAACTCCCATTTGATAATAATTATTAATTCATTGAGAATAGGGATTTGGGAGTGATTATCATACATCTTATTTCACTTTTTTAAAGTTGTTTAGAAGTTCCCCATTCATTGTATAGTGGATATTTAATCGATTTAACTCATAAATGTCCCCTATAAAGGGATACATCCATATACTTAAATTACCTTAATGTTAGTATAAAGGAATATAGAAAAGGGAATAAGGAGGGACCTCTTTTTTTTCAAAAAAACAACATTCAGGGTAAGAGATTCCTCTCATCCTGGGCCATTATTTTCTTTCAATATCAGCATGCAAAATTTTATTTAGACACTTCCCTTGAAATTATTCTTTTTATGGAATATGTTTTTCCACATAATTATTTATAATCTTAAAGTTTCTAGTTATTGATAACTTCTCATGAATTTTCACCTCATCTTATGAATCCAATTTATTTCCTTTATCCTCAACATGTTTTTTCAGATTACTCTAGTTGTTTTTCTAGTTTAAATTGATTTGACCAAACAAATAATCACTATTTATTTATTTTCCCAAATTCTTTTTGTTTCCCATAATCCAAATTTAAAGTTTTAATATTGTATGAATACTTATTTTTAGATTTCTGAATTTTCTTCCCTTTCAAAACATAGGGAATCTCTCCAAATAATTTTGTTATACATACCCCAGATCCATGAATTTTTAATCCACATTTACCATATACTTCTTCTAAGAATTTATACATGTATTGTATTAGTAGATTGGATAAATTTTTGGTCAGTACTTCACCTCTTTGATAATTTGTTCTGATTTGTTTACCATGACTACCCCTTGATTTATGCCTCATATCTGGAAATGAAATGTTATACTAAAAAGAGTAGGCTTTGTGCCCATACCATTCACAACACTAATAATAACCTCTAAAGTTAGATTTTCCAGCTTGATATATATTATTTAAAGATTTTTTTATATTTTACTTCTTTAAATTGACCCATATTTTTCTAAGGGGAAAGTTATTTTCTTGATAAATTTTTCTATCCCTTTTATGTAAGAAAGAATCTCTCATTTTTATTATTTTTCTAAGTAGGTTCAAATTTATTTTTTCCATCTTCATTATTTCATTTTTCTTTTCTATTATTATTTGGTTCGAGTGGTTTTCTCCTAATTATGTCCATATATGATTTTCATAAATTACCTTTGTATACCAACATTACAATTCCTTTTTCCCAAACTTTCAGTAACACCAATAATAGCCTATGAATCTTATTCTCATATTTCTAGTATAATATGTCTAGATTTCACAGGTTGTGAACCTTTCAATTTTTACGTGGAACCACCACTATTTTGGACACTTATCAGGGAATAAATCTTCATACATATTCTCTCATACACCATATATGTGATGGGTTTATGATTATTTTTCACTATCTACACTTTCTATAATTTGGTTTAAAACCTATACCTATAAATAAAACAACATTAGTATATTATAAAGTTTACAAGTTATAGAATTCCTTCTTCTTGGAGGATTTTTCTATTTGATTAAAGGATGATATAATTATATTCTTAGAGTTAGAAATATAATTGATAACTTGTGTGTAAGCATCTCTATTTTTAGTAATATAGGAAGTTCTATCTTGTAGTGATTATCAATTATTCAATGTCACCTATAACTCAACACACTTCATGTTGAGGGAGTTTTTCTCATCCTCAACTGATCTTATCATGTATTCAAAATCCTCCATCATCTTCTTTATTTTTTCCACATTCATTTTTCTTCGTTATTTTAGAGAATCTACAAGCTATTTTACCCTTTTTTTCTTTAACCTCTAATTATACAGATTTGACATCTATTGAAACTTTGTGCATTTTTTATTGTGCATGGAAATATTTTACCAAAACAATATCAAAGAAATATTTATCATTTTTTTTCAATTCATCAATAGTTTCACCATATCATTCATTTTAAAGAGATATTAATTCATCCTTTTCTTGCACAAGTTTTTTTAAAGTGTCAGATATGCCAACTTTTTTATCCAATGCCTCTTCCATAGCATTAACCTATTCTTCTAGATATAATTTTTCATCTTAAAGACCCTTGATAGTTTAAAAAATACAATTTAACACTTCATTTAGAATTATTTTCATATTTTATTTGAATTAAGAATGAAGATCACTAAGTGATATATCATTATCAAAACTTGAACAATCTTCATTAGAAAAATCATAATCAAAATAACAATTACATATTTCACCAATCTAATTAAATTAATTTAGTTGTATTTCCCCCTTTAGTTTTATATTATTATTCAAATTCCTAATAATTATTTTGTTCCATTTTTTTGAGTTTTGGAAAAAGTCTCAAACTTTACATCATTAAGAGTATCTTCCTTTTTCTATATCCGAGTTAACTCAAAAACTTCCTAAAATCCACACTTCATTAAAGTTTTAGAAATTAAAAGGTAAAAACTTGGATCTTTAGAGGGAAAATTTTCTTTGATATGAATTTTAGATCCCCATGCTAGATTTACCTTTGAGAGGTGGGGGTGAATCAATGGTTTACTTTAAAAAAAAATGTCCTTTTAATTCAACCTTTTAAACTTATTAAGGTTCTCAATCCACTCAATAATGTCTCATAGCCTCACTTCGTATATATAAATAATAAGATAGATCACATCACATGTTATTTACAGGTTTTGGTACTAAGACCTACTCTTTTCCATCACTACTACAAAATAGGTCTTTAACAACGTTGGCCTTTATCAATACTAGAAAATAGCACTGATAAAGAGAACCTTTTATCATTGTTTTTTTAGCACCGATAAAACCTACCCTTTATCAGTGATTTTTTTAGTGCTAATAAAGGGTAACATTTATCAGTGCTTTTTTTACGCTGATAAAGGGTACCCTTTATCAGCGCTTTATTTTTAGAGTTGATAAAGGGTATGCTTTCTCATCACTTTATTTTTAGCACTAATAAAGGATCCTTTATCAGCACTTTTTTAGTGCTGATAAACTTCTCAAATAAAATGAAATAATTAAACAAATAAAAATTAAAAATGATTACATTTAAAAAACTATTAATTTTTTTGTTAATTAAATAATTACTGATAAAAAAGAATAATTTAATACACACACATATATAAATTATAAATACCAATAAACAGTATATATTAAATACATATATATGTAAAATGAATAAAATGAAATAATTAAATAAATAAAAATTAAAAATGAGTAAATTAAGAAAAATATTAAACGTTTTATTAATTAAATAATTATTGATAAAAATTAGTAAATTTAATATTCATATATATAGATTATAAATATTAATAAATAGTATATATGAAATATATATATATAAAATGAATAAATTGTAATAATTAAACAAAAAAATAAAAAATGAATAAATATTAATAATTAAACAAAAAATAAAAAATGAATAAATTGTAATAATTAAACAAAAATTTAAAAATGAATAAATTAAAAAATTATTTAAAAATATATTAATGAAACAACTATTAATAAAAATGAATAAGTTTAATATATATATATATATATATATATATTATAAATAGTAATAAATAATATATATTAAATATAAATATAGAAAATGAATAAAATGTAATAATTAAAAACATATTAATGTCTTATTCATTTTTAATGGGTTTTATACATAATCATTCATTAATACATTTAATATAGAAATATATTCTTATATATTTTTCTATATATATATATATATAAATTTATATAATTTTTCTTAAAATATTATTTATATAATATAAAATATTTATGCTTTACATTAAATAATTCATATATTAAATGAAAAATGGTTTATAATTAAAAATTAATATTAATTAAAAATACTGACTAATTGCATCGAGTAATGGACATAATTTAATGTCAATTAAATTTTCAATTTAACATATATCAAATGTGTGTTACATTGATTTCACATACATATACGTGATTAATGTATTTTTATATATAATGCACACTCACAAATATTTATGTAATTAATGAAATCTTATATAGAAACACATACACCTAATATTTATATAATTTATTCAAATTTTAGTATTCATTTTATAATTTCATTATAACATGATACATTTAATATATTATTTTTTAATTAGTAAATTTTATTTATTTATTTTTAATATTTTTATAATTAAGTATTAATTCATTTTTAATATTTTTTATTTCTTTTTAGAATTTAATCATTTTATATTATTTAATTATATTTATTTATTTACTATGTTTTAATATTTTTAATGTGTATTCATCTTTACTTCAATATATATCTATATTTTTTTAATAATTAATATTTTTTTAATAAAACTTATCCAATTTTCCAATATTTTTAAAGTTCACTCATTTTTAATTATTCAATTTAACTCATTTTTAACATGCATTCATTTAAGATTATATATTCATTAATAATGTTAAAAATATATTTGTAAATATTTATAAATAAAAATATTTATAAATGTATATTTACTATATTTATAAATTTATATATTTATAATTATAAATAAATTGATATCATTTTTTAAAAAATTATTATATAATTATAAATAAATAATTATATATATTCTAGTAATTGTAAAATTATAATAAATTTATTTAAATAATAAATAAATTTAAAATATTTATATTTATATTTATATTTATATATATTTATTAAATATATATAATGATATAAATATATAAACATATAAATATTAATTTTTTTTAAAAGTATTTATATAATTATAAATAAGTAGTTATATATTTAAATAACTATGAAATTATAATAAATATATTAAAATAATGAATATATTTACTATATTTATATTTATATATATAATTATATAAAAATATTTATAATTACAAAACTATAATAAATATATTTAAATAATAAATATATTTTCTATATTTATTTTTATATATATTTATTATATATATATAATCATATAAATAAATTTATAAAAAATTTACTTATAATTATAATTATAAATCCGTTATCAGTGCTAAAGTTTTAGTGCTGATTAAAATACATTTTATTAGCACTTTTTTAGCACTGGTAAAGCTCTATCTTTATCAGTGATTTTTTGGAAGCTTTGGTAAAAGTGTTTCTATTCTATTTAAAGAATCCTAACCAATTGAAAACTATTTGTGATATCTGAATATTTCTATGTAATCAACATGTTGTCGGTGCTCCTCCTCATCGAATCCAAGCTCAAATCAAGTCTTGAATCAAGGCACAAACAAATCCAAGGCTCGAATCCAAGGCTCAAATACAAGGCTTGAATCCAAGGCTCGAACAAATCGAGGATCGAATGAATCCAAGGCTAAAATGAAACCAATATTAGGAGATATCTCTACTTTCTATTGAACAATTCAAAGCCTCAATCCAAGGTTTATTATTTTCTCCTCCTCCTCACTCATTGATTTTCTTTTTTGGTGATATACTTTTTCATTTTTTGTTCATTATCTCTTTCTATTCATTATCCATCACTACTTTTTATTCTAGGATGAATTTATAATTGGGGGTTTCTATGATTTTGGGTTTTTATTAACTCTTTAATAGATTTTCTTGATTCCTTGTAGCATATTAAGACTTCCACACACTGATTTCATCCATCTCGGTAGGTGGCTCTATTCACTTTCCTTTAAACATGGAACCCTGAATGCTTGAAACTTTTAAATCCATGTTTTTATCTGAAGTAAATTCTATTATAATTATCCATGATGAGTTTATGGATTTATAAGTGTTTTTATTAGGTTTTAATTAAAATCAAAGGAGTTTTTATTAAGTTTAAATGTTTTGAACTTCTTTCCATGTAAATAATGCACATAAAGTGTTTTTTAAAATTTCACCCATTGTTTTTATTGAATAAATTGAAATGTATTTCATGTAATGATTTCTTATGAATTATAATTAATTTAAATTATATTTTGATTAAGTATTTTTATGAATTAGACCGTGTTTGGATATTTTTCAAGATTATTTTTACATTAGAAAACAACATGGAAGTATTGTTTCCTTCCATTTTTTAAAATGTTTTGGATGGGTTTGAAATGGAAAGTTTGATGTCTTTTATCATATTTTCAAAGGCAGTAAGCTATTATAAATATGATTTTCCAATTAGATTAATATTTTGTGTTATATACAAACTTCAAGTTAAGAACCTAATTGATTCATAAGTGAAAAATTGTTTGTTATTGTAATATCAATTTATTAAGGGTCATTGATATCATTATATTTTATGTGTTATTACGAAGGGGGTTGTTCATTAAAGGGTGCTCGAAGGTGAGAGTGAGTTTATGTTTGTTGAACTATTTTAATAATTTTTTTTATTGTATTTAGATGTGTTATATTTTATTTTTCTCCTCTACTTACATGTTAGGAGAAACCTTGGGTAGTTTGGTTAAAGATCAAGGGATGAGTATTACACTAGTGTATGATCATGATTTGCACTAAATAGTTCATTTTAAGGGTTTTGACCAATTTATATATTAATTTATCCAAAAATATACCTTGATATATATTTTATAAATGGATCTATGGGGTTCTTACATGACTTTACATAAACAACTATTATAGTTCCATTTCATAATAATTGTCTCACATATCATATCTAAAAGTAATATGTTTAGAATTTACATTATACATGAAAACAAATCCTGTAATATACTATCTTACTTTGAGCATTGTATTGTTTCAACTCCTCAGAAGTTGTGATAATTATGCTGGATATGTTTTAGTAATTACAAGAAAATACTTCATATTTTGAGGCATATATGACGCCATACAAGAGAACTATATATTGTTATATTTCATTATTAATAAACCTTATTGTACATATATTGTACAAAATAGGCTCAATAGTTCAATAAATATAAGTTGTACTCCACAGATCATCTATATCATTACATTATTATTATATGATTTATTTCTTGAATAATAATGGATTGTTTTCCTGTAGATTGAAGTTTTTGAAAAATTATGAAAATTCATGTCTACATGGTTTGAGTTTTTATTATTAGAGCTGGGTGAGAAGTAATGGTGCTGGAGATTTGTGACATTTTTTTTTCTAGCCTTGTGTTTTGAATAAATAACATTGGATATGGATGGATATTTTAATATATTGTTAAATAATGTGTTACCTGTTGAAGCATCAAAACCCACTGTTGGCTTTTAAAAATGTTAAAATTTTGGGTCGATTTGAGATGGGTTGAGTTGCAGCGTGTGTAAAATACACCTCTAATTTATTTCTATTTTCATAACTCTATGGATCACATTATAACAATTATTTTACCACCTTGTGAAGTGTTTTTCTCATTTTATATTGTTTCAGTTGATAGTTTATTTTACTTTTATTGAGTATTAGTTATGATTTATTTTTTTTAGATTCCATTTCTGGTATCCTGATTTTACTTGTGGAGCTTCTTATAAGGTTGAAGTAGCTAAGACAGATGCTCCTCTCTAAATACCCAATTTCAAGAAGAAATCCTGGTTAATTTACCGGCCTATACAAATACATCAAGAAATAGTTTGAAGTTATAATCTAACCTAAAGATGCTTAATGTCACAGACCAGGCTCAAGTCTGCAACAGAAGAATGAAGGGCACCCAATAAAAAACCCCATTTACTAGGGAGCCAGAAGGATTCCATCATTTCCAGTGAGGATTCTAAAACATCTGGTATAGAAGATGAAAAAACAACACTGTTCAGATGATAAAAGAGGATTTTAATTGGGGAGTGAAGATTTCAATGGCGCCAATTCAGTATAGAGTGCAATTTATTGAGTATTGGGTCATTTATTATAGTGTTTGTTATTGAGAAGTGAATGATTTATTTAATTTGATAAGTGGATAGTTTTTTAGACCATTAGAATATGTATTTTTTTGGATAGTGGATCGTGTTTTTTTATTGATCAGTGAGTCGTTTATTGGATCATTGGATTATATCACCGTGTGAATGCACATGTGAGTACTAGTTAATGTAAATAAGAGGAATTGGAATATTATATAACTTAAATTCTATTAATAATTTTATGATTCATTTTTTTCCATTCTACAAGTTGTTAAAGTATTAAATCCCGACTCTAATGTCAAATGTAAAATGCCTATTTATTTATTTACCACTCCAAAAATGACACAATATCTAAGGGTAAATATCCATCCAAATTGGGATTTTTAATCTCCCATAATGGTATTTCAAATTGAATTTGTGCATAATTAATGTAGTAAGGTAATCATTATAAAATAAACAAATATTTTTTAGCCTTATTTAAGTATAAAAAGATTATAATTATATATTTCCAATGATACACACCAGTATTAATAGAATATCAATGTATTTGAAAAACTGAAAATGTGATATTGGGTTTATTATATTATATCACTTACATTAAAGAAAAAATTGCATTAGAATGTTCATGTTGTGATACAGATATGTCTATATTAATAAAAAATTTAACACTAGATTCAAATGGAGTATTTTTTATCTTTGAAACCAATAAGATAAAATTTATTCTACATATTCACAATATAATCATACTGACATAAATAATAACCCCCATAATGTATTCTTACTTGAATAATTAGTATAGTATATATTATTTTAATTTTATTCATTTTAAATACTTATTGCAGTCACTAGTAAAAGTAATATAGTATTTATTACTTTCACCAATTAATATACCATTTAATTAAAATACATTAGAATGAAATAATTCTAACATATATTAATTATTCCAACACAATTATTTTTTTACATTTTTAGATTATATTCATGATTCATATTTATTTAATTTTACTTTTAAATTATTTAAATTTAATTTCTTTATTACCTTAAATGAATTAAAATTGGAAAGTGAAAAATGGTCATGTCATATATCATAACATGTCCCCACTAAGACCCCTTGAATCATAGAAAAAAATGTGTATTCCCTCTAAATATCACCATCAATAGGCTACGATTTAATAACTAGTGAAAATAGTTCAATTCTCACAAATGGATGGAATTTTCCCTTCTAGAGAACACAATGGAGTAAACCTGTCATCCTCATAATCTTCATCTCTCGAATAGTTATTTTTTAATTTTTTTTTCATGAGAATCATCCCACCATCTATTATATGTTTGTTGAACTACTCTAAGTATTAGTCATCCAAAATGATCATTAGTACTCGGTATGGAAAGACTATTTATCATAGTATTTCAAGAAACATAGTTTCATGTTCATAAGAGATGTGGGATGAGTCTCAAGAAAAAATATAAAATAATAACTATTTGGGAGATAGAGGTGATGAGGATGAAAATTGTCTATAACTTTCACCTTATGATGAATTTAGAGGATAAAACTTACCATAGTGGAGTAATTACATTCTTAAATTAAAATACCCATTTCCTTCAAAGCATACTGGAAATTATTTGAAATAATCAAATGTTGGGTTCCCCTTATTAGAATTATATATAACTTTCACCTTTGATAATGAATATCTTATGTGTATTTATTTATTTATTGTAAAAAAATGAATATTTTATGAACCTATTAGGATGGATATGAATCAAAAATGGATGCATGGTAATCATTTTATAAAAGTGTATGAAGATGGAGTTAAATAGTCCATCAAGTTTTCAATGGAGCATGCATACAACCCTTCTCAAATCCTTTGTCTATGTTTACATTGTTGTTATTCTATACTAATTAATCTATAAGAGTTGTAAGAACATTTTATTTGTCATGGAATAGATCATAGCTATAAATATTGGACTAAAATATAAAAAAAATTAATATATATAATGATTGAGATGATACTAAGGTCTATGGATCATTTGATATGAATACCAATGTAAATGATGATGGGGGATCCCATGGAATAAATGAAAATGGAATTGAAGATAAAATTCATGATTTTCCAAATTTGTTTTAGAAGTTAAATAGTTATGATAAGATACCACTATATACTGGTTTTACTAAATACACAACATTGTTAGCTATATTTAAGTTATATAATTTGAAATCTGGCAGTAGATGGAGTGACACAAGCTTTACATAACTACTTGGTCTCCTAAATAATTTTCTACTAGAATAAAATGAACTTACATGTCAAACATATGATGCTAAATTAATTCTATATTGAATGGGAATGATATCTAAAAAATTTATGTTTGTCCAAATGATTACATATTTTCCCTCGAGGAACATGAATTACTCATAAAATTCCCTTAGTGTGACATGAATTGATACAATAAAAATGAATCAAGTCCTTCAAAAGTTGTATGGTACTTTCCTATCATTTAAAGTTTTATAAGACTATATGGATGTTAGGAAACCGTGTGAAAGTTAACATGGAATACAGATACGAGAATTAAATATGGGAACCCACTTCATCCAGCAGATTCTCCTTAGTGGAAGAAAATCAATTTTGAGTATCCTAAATTTGGAAATGTGCTAAAAAACTTTCATCTTGTGTTATCTATATATGGAATAAATCATTTTGGTATATATATTATTACTCATAGTATATGGCCCATCATGTTGATAATTATTACTTTCCACCATGATTATGCATGAAGAACATATAAATTATGTTGTATCTACTTATATCTAGAAAAAAGAAACCTAGTAATGATATTGATGTATAATTGAATCCGTTTATCAAAGATTTAAAATTGATGTGGGATACAGGTGTTACAATGTTTTATGCTTATATAAGTGAAGAATGCATATTGAGGGCCATGTTTTATGGGATAATAAACAACTTTCCTACTTATGGAAAATTTTCAGGCTATATCATTAAAGGAATGTTGGGGTGTCCCATTTGTAAATAATGAACACACTTAGTTCGATTAAAACATTCCTCGAAAATTGTGTTTTTAGGACATCATTTTTTTACCCCGACGACATAAATACCAATCGTGGACAAAAAAATTTGATTTGAATACTGAATAATGTAAAACATCATCTCCACTAATAGGTGATCAACAATTCAATAAAGTAAAATATATTGACACTATTTTTAATAAACCATTTTCAAAAAACCTTACTAAATTAGGTTGGAATAAAAGATAAAAACTCTTTGAATTACTATATTAGAATTTCTTGTACCTCAGAAATTTTATTGATGTCACGCATGTAGAAAAAATGTATTTTATAATGTTATTAGAAAGTTACTAAGTGTTCCTAGAAAAATAAAAGGTGGAATTAAGGTTAGGTTGGACATGATTTACATGGGGATAAGGGAATATTTGGCACCAATGAAGGGTAAATGGCATACCTTTCTTCCTCTAGCAGCTCACACTCTATCTAGACCAGAAAAGTTTCAATTTTTACTTCTCTTTAATGGTTTAAAAGTTCTATAGTGGTATTCATTGAATATCAATAATTTCATGTCAACGAATAATTAGAAGTTACAGGGACTAAAATCACATGATTTTTATGTTTTTATGAAATATTTGATTCTTGTTACTTTCTTTTGAATTCTACCTAAAAATGTATGGGGTACATTAACCAGACTCAGTTTCTTTTTATGAGCCATATTCAGTAAATTTATAGACCTGATGAAGTTTCCAATCATAAATAAGGAAGTTGTAGTCATATTATGTGAATTATATATGTTCTTACCACAATAATTATTTTATATAATGGTCCACCCAATGGTTCACTTGGTTAGATAGGTTCAACAATATGGTCCTATCAATTATAGATGGATGTACCCCATTGAACGGTATATGAATATTTTGAAAGGGTATGTCAAGAATCAAAGTCATCTAGAAGGTTGTATTATAGAATGATATATTGTTGAAGAAGTTATTGAATTATATAATTATTACCTATCATATGTTGACAACATTGGTCTCCCAAAGTCTCATCACATCAGATGACTTATAGGTTAAGGTATTTTCAGAAGAGAAGTTGTTACAATTACCATCACAGAGTGGATAAAATCACACCTTTACATTTTACATAATAGTGAATATAATGATCCACACATTTAATCCGAAAAAAAAATTCTTCTAGATTTTAATAAATCAAGGGTTAAAGGATAGATATCAAATACACATAATCAATAGTTTATATGATGGTTCCGAGAACAAATTTATAAGTAGTTATCTGAAAATACAAATTCAATTGCTGAAAAAATTTGATGGCTAGCCAGGGGACCAAATGAAAATGTTATATCTTACACTGGTTTTTTATTTAATGGTTATATATTCTATTAAAAATAAAATAATGAATGAAGTATTATGAAAAAAGTTTAATTATTCTTATGGTAGATGTTATGCACATATCTAGTTCTAAGGATAAAAATCCAATTTATGAAAATATGTCATATTTTTTATTTATCAAACAAATATATGAGTTAGATTATAAAACATTTCAAGTGATGATTTTACATTGAAAATGGGTTAACAATAGGAGTGCAATGAAAATTGATGAAATGGGTTTTTTGAAGGTGAATTTCAGTGTGTAAGGAGAAAAGGATGAGAAATTAATAATGTCATAAAAAATAGTACAAGTATTTTATGTCTCAGATTCAGGAAACAAGAATTTTTCAATTATCCTACTAGAGACTAAAACAACTGTAGGTTCATATGAAAATTCAATCAATTCATGTCATCCCCAATATAGAAAATTTATTTTATATTATAGGGGACCAAAAATAGGGGATTTGGATTATTGATAGAGGAGCCAAATCCTAAAAACCATTAAAAAATAAAGATAGTTAAATGATAAGGTAAAAGTGTTTTTTAATATACAATGATTTTCCTCGTAATATTATCTATTCTTTATAGCATTAAAATAATCTCAATTAATTTTTTAACTACTCATGAAAACAATATATTCTTCACATGATGATGTTACAAATTATGTGGAAGAACAGACTATAATGATGGAAACCCTGTGGGAATATATATAGGTAATGTTATGATATACTTCCTCTATTTTAACAAAAAATTATATAATTAAATGTTGATTTAATTTTCATTATTTTTTTATGACTTTCAGCACCAAAACCAAAACAAAAATCTTCTCCTCAAAAAACTTTTCACCATTATAGTGTTTTCATTTATCAATTTTCTTCAAGTTCCCTTCATTGAATTTTTATGAAGATCATCAGTGTTACCTCTTCTCAATCACAGAGTAAATCTTGATGTTTTCACAGTAAAATCATTTTCCATTTAAGTAATATATTGTTTCATATTTTTTTTAATCAATTTATTTTTATTATTACTCATATAAGATTTTTTTTTCTTATACAGGTTGATTCTTTTGTTTGATTTGGGTTGGTTTTATCGAATATGCTCATGCTCATGAGATATTGGAATTCAATGATGAAACTAACATAATGAAAATAAGGAAATGGGTCAAGAATGTATAAAACCATCATGAAAATGTGAATTCCTACAATATATTTAATAAAAAAATCTGTATTTTATCAAATACTTTTAAGTTAATTTCCTTATCATTTTTATCTAATAATTATTTTTTTCACAAATATTTTGGAAAGTCATGTTTTTCTTTCAACTATCTATAACAATCTAGAAAATAGATAACATGTTTTTTTTCTGATGTAAGAGGAAACAACATGCTTATTAAAGGGTAAAGTGTTTCAGGGAGGGTATAATTTCTCTTCCATTATAATGGAACATGTTCCCTCTTTTTTTTTTATTTTTTCAGATAGATGAAAGAAAAACGCATATCACATACTCAATCAACCACACCTCAATCAGATACACAATGTTCTCAATATGACTCATATTGTATGTTTTTAGTTTATAATTTACATTTTAGTTTAAAACACACATCACATACTCAAAACCAATCAAAAAAATTAATATTGTTTTGATACTTTAGGAAAAAAATCCAACTATTTAATTTTTAATTTGTAGGAATCATTCTCACCTCAATATGATGCACGTTGTTCCTGATATGACTCAAACTATGTCTTTTTATTTAAAATTGAAATTAAATTTAGTAAAAAAGATACGTGACATGGTGAAAAATGAGAAAACATGCCCAGATTGTCTTCATAATTTATTAAAATGATTTATATGTCATTTTTGATGTGTAAGAATCCATATTATGTCAAACCAATACATGACGTGACTGGTATGACTCAAAGTGTGTGTTTCCAATTTAAAATGATATTTTAGTAAAAAATAGAAGTGATGAAACAAAATTGAGAAAACTCATTATAATTGTTTTTATACTTTATTAAAATTATCCATAAGTAATCTGAGATGCGTAGGAATCAACCACACCTCAATCTGATGCACAATGTGACTGGTATGACTCAAAGTGTGTCTTTTTATTTAAAATTGACATTAATTTTAGAGAAAAAGACAACTGACCTACCTAAAACTGATAAAAATATTTTTTTATTGTCTTTATAATTTATTAAAATTATCCACAATTCATTTTTTATGTGTAGGAATTATCTTTACTTCAATCTAATACATGATGTGTCTGGTATGACTCAAAGTGTCTATTATCAGTTTAAAATTGACATTTTATTTCAAAAAAGTTCCACTCACTAAAAACCTAGAAAATTAGCTCAGATTATCTTTATAATTTAGTAAAATGATTCATAATCCATTTTTGATGTGTATTAATTAGTCTCACATCAAACCAACACATGATATGTCTAGTATGACTCAAAGTGTGTGTTTCCTGTTTAAAATGACATTTTATTAAAAAAGACAAGTGATATACACAAAAAATAGAATGAATTAAAATTGTTTTTATACATTTTTAAAATTATCCATAAGTTATTTGGGATGTTTAGGAATTATCCACACCTCAATATGATGTACGATGTGACCAATATGACTCAAAGTGAGTCCTTTTAATAAAAATTAACATTGATTTTAGTAAAAAAGGAAACTAACATACTAAAAACCAAGAAAACGCATTCAGATTATTTCTATACTTTAGTAAAATGATACATAATACATTTTTGACATGTAGTAATAATAATAACCTCAATCTAATACATGATGTACCCAGTATGATTCAAAGTGTTAGTTATCAATTTAAAATTGATATTTTAGTTCAAAAAGTGTCACTCACTAAAAACCAAGAAAATGTGCTCATATTGCCTTAATAATTTGTTAAAATTATTAATAATTTATTTTTTTACATGTAGGAATTATTCTCCTATCAAACTAACATATGATGTGACTGGTATGATTTAAAGTGTGTGTTTCCAGTTTAAAATGAAATTTTAGTAAAAAATACAAGTAACGTACTCAAAAATGAGAAGAAACATTATGATTGTTTTTATACTTTAGGAAAATGATCTATATTTGAGACATATAAGAATCATCTAAATATCAATCGGATGCACAATGTGACCGTTATGACTCCAAGTGTGTCTTTTTATTTAAAATTGATATTAATTTTAGTAAAAAAGACAACTGACGTACTCAAAACTAAGAAAACACATTCTGATTGTTTTTATACTTTAATAAAACAATACATAAGTCATTTTAGATGTGTCAAAATCTTCCTCATCTCAATTCTATACACTATGTTCCAGGTATGACTCAATGTGTCCGTTATCAATTTAAAATTGACATTTTAGGTCAAAAAGTTTCACTCACTTAAAACTGAGAAAACACACTTGGATTGTCATGATAATTTAGTAAAATGATTCATAATTCATTTTGATGTATTGGAATCAGTATCATGTAAAAAAACACATGATGTGACTGGTATGACTCAAATTTCTTGTTTCAAGTTTAAAATAACATTTTAGTAAAAAAGAGACTTACTTAAAACAAAGAAAACACATTTAGATTATTTTGATACTTTAGGAAAGCAATACATTAGTCATTTGGGATGTGTAAAAATCATTATCAACTTAATACAATTTAGGTTTGACCAGTATGACTCCAAGTACATCTTTTTATTTAAAATTGATATTAATTTTAGTAACAGAGAAAAACAAACATACTCAAAACCAAGAAAATGATTTTGGATTGTTTTGATACTTTAGTAAAATGATCAATATGTAATTTGTGATGTGTAGAAATCATAATTACCACAATCATATATATGATCTTCCCAGTATGACTCAAAGTGTCTGTTATTAGTTTAAAATTGACATTTTTGTTCAAAAAGTGTCACTCACCGAAAATTGAGAAAACACACTTGGATTATTTTTATATTTTAGGAAAATTATTAATATGTCATTTGTGATGTGTAGGAATCATTTTACCATCAAACCAGAACATGATGTGATTGGTATGACTCAAAGTGCGTGTTTCCATTTTAAAATGACATTTTATTAAAAAATAAAAATGACATACTCAAAATTGAGAAAACACATTCAAATTGTTTTGATACTTTAGGAAAATGACCCATAATTCATTAGGGACATTTAGGAATCATACTCACCTCAATAAAATGATCAATGTGATTAGTATGACTCCAAGTTTATCTTTTCAATATATAAGTTTCATTTTAGTTTAAAACGCGCATCACATCACCAAAACTGAGAAAACAAGACTAGAATATTTTCTCACCATTTTTTTGATATTACTTAATTAATTTACTTATTATTTTTATCTTATAATTACTTAGCTCAATTTTTAGATACAATACTTGAAGATGAAAAATAAATGGTTTGACTTATAAGAATCAACCACAACTCAATCTGATACACAACGTTCCTGGTATGACTCAAAGTTTTGTTTTAAAAGTAACAATATCTATTTAATTTATTAATTTGTATTATTACTGACATAATAATTATTTTATTATACAAGTGAGTTATTTTTCTCAAGTAGGAGTGGCTTTTTTGGAAATAGCATGAGTTAGTGTTAAGGAAAAAATACAAAGAAACATTGATGTTTTTAATTTATGTAATAATTTATACTTACTCGTGTAATTATATAAACCCATGTTTGAAATGTCTATAATATATTATTTTTTCTTATATTTGTTTTGTAAATTTTATTTCAATTAAATTCTATATTTTTACATTATTTTTCTACTTTCTAGTGCTGTTTCTGGTTCTATAGTGTGCTATTACATCACAGTGCAGTATGCCTCTTTATCAGAGCTACTAAATGCACTGATAGAGGCATCATTTATTAGTGCTTCAAAAAGAATTGATAAAGGGATCATTTATTAGCCCTGATAAATACTCCCTTTAACAGTGCTAAATAAAATAGTTTATAAATGGTGTCCTTTATCAGTGTTTTTAGCATTTATTAAGGACACCTTTATCATTACTTTTCTAGAAATGGTAAAATATTAGGGATTTTAATCATGCTCTAGTAGTCAGTGCTTTTAGAGTGCTAATAAAGGAAAATTTTAGCATTGTTAAAGGCCTATTTTTTATTAGTTCATGTTGGTTATAATCCCCAATATGGATTCTATGACATTATTTTATCATTAATTACAATGTTTTAGGAAACAACTGGTTATACACCCCAATAGTCAATACTCTAGTTAATTATGGTTCTAAACCCCAAAAAAACCCCTTCTATCTAAGTTGGTTAGACACCCCAACCATCTTCCTCCTGCTTGACTGGTTAGACACCCCATCCTTGAGCCTCTTCAACAGTTGGTAAGACACCCTAGTCACAAGCTTCGTCTTTATCTCTGTGTTGTTGATTCAATAAGATAAATATTTATTCCTTCTTAAGAGTGATCTTCCTATACAAGATTGTTGGATCATACTTTCTTGTGTACACCTTCAAGATCTTAAATATCTTCTTGGAATATTTTTTTTTTGGTTTTGAAACTCATTTATATTGGATCTTGAATGATCTTCTTTTTCTTATCTTACTAAATAATTGGATATGAACATCTTCTATTATAAGTATCTTCCTAATTTAGTCTCAACATATTTTGATATTCATTGAATGATTAGGTATTCCTTAGTTATTCAAGTTATTGATCAATAATGTTATCCTTCTTATAATGAGGTTTCTAACCTCATATAATTCTTGATATTATTTTATAAAATATTAAACTTTAAAAAGATCAATAAATATTTCTTCTTGAATTATCAATTCAAATATTTTAAGTGTACTTAATTAAAGTGTTCCATGGGCTTCTCAAGTATATAAACTCTTTCATATAAAAAATGTTATTGTTATTATTTTATGTTCTCTTCAATTTTATTCAATGTTTTAATATCAATGTTTCTCAATGAAAATGACCCAAGTATCTCAATTCATATGTGAATTGTATGGTACATTCATGTGATTCATCTATTCTTATGAATTTCATCACACATTCATACTTTTATTTACATAGATAATTCTTCCACAATTTTATGCATAGTGAAACTCCTCTTCATGAAAGCTCAAGAAGATATGTGTCTTCACTCAGCACAATCTTTTCTTATTCACCTCCAGGTTATTATTATTTTTTAAAACAAGATAGATTCTCATGAACTCAAGAATTATTTGTGTATACATAGTACATATTGGATCGATCCTATTAAAATAATGACTCTCTTATTCATTGCATAACAAGGTACGTAGTATCTCAGTTCTTTCATTAAAGAAGGGTCATGTGAGATGGTTTTCTTTGTATGATCTATCATTTTCATCATGTGTCACTTCATGTGAGTGATTCATATAGAAAAATCAAGATTTGTGAATCCTAGGAGGATCACATGATCCTCACTTAATTATGAACCAAGCACATGGGATCCTTTGCATAAACAAATCATGCAGATTCTCTATTTTGAGTGAAACCAGACATCTTCTAAAAAACATCAAATGGAAGACACTCCAAACATCATCTCTACCTCAGTATTTATATAATAGGTTATCACTACCTCTCCTATATATTTTATTCCATATCAAGGATTAATATTAATATATATGAAGATATCAAAAAATATTAATGTTTTTAAATGTTTAAACTCTCAACCTTTTCAAACTCAAGATACACCAAATTGGAAAAATGATCATGCAATCCTTAATGATTTTCATGATCTAGGTTGTCCATGATGGGATATTTATGTGGTATCTATTCTTTGCATGATACCTTGTTGATATTTTATTTCTTTAATAACAAAGGCTTTATGTGGTTGAGATTTTTTATGCGATGGCTCTATGGAATACTCTCGCAACATCGTATCATGCTTGGAAAATGATCTTCTTCTTTCTAATTCATGCATTCAGGAATCTTCAAGGTTGAGTGGCACAACCATCATAATTAGAAGTTTTAAGATAGTTATCAGGTTCAATTGGATGGTCGAGATTATCTAGGTCAAACAACTACAATTATCACCATATCTTCTTAAGTAGAGGAACAATACCACACTCAACACTCATCCCACATTTACTCTCTATTCTTTATCTCTCTGGATAATAATACACCCCACTTTATAAACCACTCGAGTCAGCGCCAGGGTTGGAAACCAAACACACCTTCATAAATGTCCATCATGGGACGTTCCACCCAATTGCGTGGTCTACCTAGGCATTCACTAGTGCACCCTATGCACATGCTATGATCCATATACACCCCTTATGGGCATTATTAATTATATCATACACTCATAAACCATTATGGATGGCTAGATTGACCTTCCTCCCACATGGTAGACCTTGGTCCTATATGTGTGGTTGAGGTGGGTCCTTGGTTGATCAAGGGTTGACCATTTTTTTAGTATAATGAAAATTCAAATATTATTAGTAAAATATAAGTAAATTACAAAAATCTGAAATATATTAACAAATAATATTCTCAATAATTTAACATGAAAAATAGTATTTTTCATGGTCTTCAAAATTCATTCGTAACCAATGTGTATTTATTCATGAAAATAAATATTTCATGGTCTTAATAAAACTCCTCAAGTAATAATGGAATATTGCATGGTCTTATTCAAAATATTTATTCACCCAATTAAGGGATTATTTCTTCATTTTTAGTTCTTTACTTATTTTAAACATCTTTCAAACTCAAAACACAATTATCACATGCCTTCATCATTGAGACTACTTTAAAAAACTTCACAATTAATTATTGAAACTATGTCTTAAAATAAATTATTATCTTTCATTAATCAAGTGAGTAGCCTCATAGTCCTTTTACATAGACTATGAAAATAACCCAATCAACCTATATAATAAAATTCATTCTTTATCAAGAATGAAATCCAATTACCCTCAAGAAGAATCATATCCTTCTCTAAGTCTTACTAATAAATTAACTTTATGATATAATGAAAAACATATTCATTCTTAAACTATTCACTTGTTCTCTTGACTAACCTTGGATAAAATTTATTTATCTAAGTAAGAACCACTTAAGGAGAAAGGAGAAAGAAGGGATTATTCATTGGAATAACTATATCGTGAAAATGGGAAGAGGTGGGTGGTGGAGGGAAGTAAAAATTGACATAGGAAATGTGGTAAATTCCATTAAAAAAATATGGTTAACAGACTCCACAACATGGATACTTAGACTTATGACATGAATCTACCTTGATAATCCTCTCCATGATACAGCCTAGGCACTGTGTCATGGGGTACCTCCAATGGGCATAACAATGGGTCCCAACCCATCAGACACCGTGGTGCATGGTCCTCTCTTATGATGTAACCTCATCCAAAAAAAACATTACAAGATAGCCCAGTCCTCCATGATGTGGACCACCCCAACTAAGCAGAACCAAATTTTTAACCCCATGGAAAAATCCAACCTACCTTGTTGTGAGCTATGAATTGAAACATGGATCCCAATAGCTCCTTCAAAAATTACTTAAACACCTCTAGAAGATCAAAACCCAAAAAAATAAAATACTCAACTAAAATAAAAAATTGAAATACCAAGGACCTATTAGGTGTCACAATCCATTAATTAAAAGGAATAGAAGTGTTGATTTGTGTTTTTGGGTGGAATACTTGTTATATGTTTTTTTGGTTGTGGACTTCACTAGAGACTCAGGAACTTAGAAGAGTATGATTGATTTTTTTTCAGATATAGAGTATAAGTGATCAGTTGGATGTCATGTATTAAGAGGGTTATTACTATTATTACAAATATAGAAGAGTATATGGATTCAATGTAATTAGGGAAGGATTTGGTTAAGTAAAAGTGTTTAATAAAAGAACTTGGAAGAAGTTAGAAAAGTGAGATATTATAATATGATAATCAGAGTGTGATTCAATTGGATTAGAATATGATTTTATATGTAATTAAAAATAACACAAACCTAAAGTACTTCATCATCAAAAAAAATTAGAGGGAAAAGAGTTATATCTATGGAAGTCAGTATAAATCCAAAATCTGGAATACAAGTTCACTAGAAATTTAGTTCAAGAAAATCTAAGGTAGCATCATTCCTTAATGGTTCTTGGGTTAATAGAAGGATAAAATCAAGAACTCTACCTCATTTTTAAGGGAATGAAATGAAGTTTTTCCAAGGTTTTGGAGTGAACTATTGTTTTCCTTGAAAAAATTATTCATTTGGGAGATTGTGAGATGTGAAGATTGTTTTTAATTCTTCAAAAGTGAATTAAATAGAATTTAATTCATAGGAATTTAGTGTATCAGATGATGGTATAGCTTGGTGTGCATTCGCTAAAAACTGAATCTCTCCTAACATCACTAGGACCACTAGAATTTCATATATTCCAATAGAGTCATGTAGGACTATAATGTTTGGAAAATGGAAGTTTCTATAATGAAATCTCTAAAAGTGTGTACCAAATCATGTGGTTTAAGTAAAAGGGGGATATTGAAGATTATAAATCACATATGAAATGATGGTATCTTCTATAATGTTAGAAGGTGGAAAAAAATGGATGACCAGTGTAACGTCCTGGACATTAGAAACCTAGATCTAGTAGATGTATTACATAATTGGTATAAATTACAAGAGTTCTAGAATAATCAAATATTTTAGTAGCCTTGGAAGACCAGTTACATATATATATTACAATTGAAAAACAAAAGATAAATCATGAACATATTATTATAACATTATTTTACCTTCCATTATATCCCTAAAAATTACACATAGTCCTCTAGGTTTTCTGGGGAAAGGGGAAAAATAAGGGCCATCTTATATGCTCAGTAAGGGGTAACATATAATGGAAGCTTATATAAAATAAATATGGCATAAGTGAAATGAAAATAATAAATGAATAACATGAAGTCCTAATCAACTGAAATAGGTGGTATACTATATCTATGAAAATAAATAAAAACATGGATAATAATGATCATTGATCTCATACTAATGGAATGCATAATATTGGACATCAAAAACTTACTATCAAGGAATTTTTAAAAGACAATTTAAATTTCATTAATACTGTATCCAAGACATTATCTTGTTATAGGAAGTTAAATACACTAAAACCTAACCTATTTTATCTCAAGAGACAGGTTGATGCAACATGGGGTTATATAATTACGGTCCCCACCCATCACTTGATTAATTACAATGAATTTGTCACGACCCGTCCCCTAGGGCCTGTTCCGTGACTACCCTAAGCCCTCCTTCCATAGGCCAGGGGCTGAAGAATAGCACCGAAAGGAATAATCCCTAAAACAGGAAGGAATTGACTTTAATCCTATACAAACACACGGTCTAAGAACACAAAAAGAATCAGTTATGAAGTAAACTACTATAGTAAAAGAGTGATGAAAGTAAAAGGGGCCAGAATAAATGCCCAACTGTAAAGGTACAAGTACAAATGAAAATACAATACAACTAAAAGAAAAAGAAAAATAGCTACTGGGTCGTCCTCTGAGGTTCCTACCAGAAGGGTAGGTACAGATCGCCTCCTCAGTAATCCACATCCATCCATCTCCTCCGTGTCACATCACGCTGAATGGTCCACCTCTGGGCACCGTCCAGTCCTGGATCCCTCAGCCTCGATCAATGATGTACATCATCTGCATAAGACACAACAAGGTACGGGAAAATCCAGTGTAGGGGTGAGTATAATGAAACTCAGTAGGGACCTTGAGACCCCTGTAGGTCTCCTAGAATTCCACAAAGGAAAAAACACAAAGAAAGACATCAAATATACTTAGGTATATGCCCATACATATACCTAAGTTATCAAGATATACTCATCTCATACATGAGGGAAGGACACCACATAGGTAACACCACGAAGGTAGAAGTATCACACAGATAACACCACGAAGATAGTACCATGAAGGTAAAAGTACCACACAGGTATCACCACGATGATAGTACCACGAAGGTAAAAGTACCATACAGGTATCACCATGAAGATAGTACCACGAAGGTAAAAGTACCACAGAGGTATCACCACGAAGATAGTACCACGAAGGTAAAAATACCACACAGGTATCACCAGGAAGATAGTACCATAAAGGTAAAAGTACCACACAGGTATCACCACAAAGATAGTACCCTGAAGGTAAAATTACCACACACGTATCACCATGAAGATAGTACCACAAAGGTAAAATTACCACACATGTATCACCACGAAGATAGTACCACGAAGGTAAAAGTACCACACAGGTAAAAGACTTAGTTAAAATAGAGTCTCAACTCAAACTAGGAATTAGTGAATTATAGAAGTAAAAATGATTAGTCACGAAGCTAGACCATCTTATTCTGTCAAGAGGCACTGCTGCTGACCATACGGAGTCTGACCCACACAGGATCGATAGGTACAAACCCCCACCGACCCACACAAGATCTGATTTGCCCAGGACCATTACCTACTAAACCCTGCAATGACCCACACATGATCCGACCCACCCAGAGTCGATAGGTACTAACCCCTGCAATGACCCACATAGGATCTGACCCACACAAGATCGGTATGCACTGACCCAAACAGGATCGCTGAGCACTGACCCACACTGGATCTGACCCACACAGGATCGGTATGCGGTGACCCACACAGGATCGCTGAGCACTGACCAAAATAGGATCTGACCCATACAAGATCGGTGCTGACCCACACAGGATCACTCGGTACTAACCTCCGTATGATCTGTCTCCAACCTCCACCTCATTGCCAGCCACAGGGTTCCCGCACTAAGCATGCTTGATTTCGGGAGGTTCCGATCCTCAAGCCATCGTTCGATACTTCAAATTCCATGAAGTCCCATGAATAAATATCCCAAAGGTCCTTTATGTCAAAAGGGACCCAATGTGACTAATGACACATCAATCGGACGCCCGGTCTGTAAGTTATTAGTGTTTCTGTTTCGAGGGCCTGATTGGATTCGAGTTTTTTCCAAACCGGACATAATCCAAATTTATCCAAACTTAAGTGGAGTATACCAAAAGGACCATCTCCATCGAAGGATTTCGGTGCCACAGACTATTCGTCAAATGGACGCCCAGATCACAAGTTATGAAAAAAAGGCAAAACTTGGTCCAGATGGGCCTGGGTCCGGTCTGACTCGGCTGGACCAACCCGGCCCGCCCCGAACTGGGATGACCCGAACCAATTCAGGTCAACCATCCCGACCTGGTTCGGGTCCTGCCTAGTCGGCTTGGGCTGTGGTCCAGCTCAGCCCACAAAGGGGAAGACCCGTCCCGGCCCGCGTTGGGTGCGACCCAGTGGTGCAGCCTGGTGGTGTGGTCCGCTCGAGCTGGCGCTAAAGGGGGAGCGGCCCCGTTCCATTCGGAACCGCAAAGGGCAACGTCTTTAGGCACTGCCAAGTCACCGCGGAACCCGAGCGGGTTCCACCGAACCGCAACGGTCGGTCGGCCGGTGCTTCGGTCGGGTGTCAGACACTCTTCAGCCTCCACCGCGGCCCAGTGGCTGCGACCTCCTACTCCACCAGTGGCGCGGACGTGTGTTGCCACTCCGCCACATGGCCGGATGGATGCCAATCGCCACCCTGCCCCACCGCGGTCGACGGGCCATGACCTCCTGCTCAACCAGCGGCGCGAACGCATGCCACCCTCCTTCCTCGCAGTCGACCGGGTGCCGACCGCCACCTTTTTCCATGAGCCATTGTGGCTTCGTTCCAAGCCTGAAAATTATGTCATTTGCATATTCAAGATCCTCGGGTCGAGGGATCTGCATTCATATGTTGCACTTAGAAAAACTTTGTGTTTACATTGTCATTAATTATTTGGTGTCGAAGAACGCATGAAGAATGCGTGAAGAAACAAAGTAAAAGGGGGCAAGCAATATGTGAGGGATGATGGCCATGTTTTTTTGGCCATCATCATTGTGAATCCAGAATACAAATAATCAACAAAAAGAGATTAATCATAATTCAATTTAAAACCCCATACCCTGACGTTCATTGGAGATGTCACGAGGAAGGAGATGAAGTCAGTGAAGGGAACGCTGACGTTTGTTGCTCCCGAAACACATCTCCGATCTGGGCTCATGCATGATGCATCATCCTCATTCTTTTTTGTGGGTGGTTCTTAGTTGGAAGATGATTCTCAAAAATTTTTCTCCAAGGATTTTCTCTTTTGCCAACGATTTTTCCAACCGCAAGCAATGTGCGAATCCAACTTAATAAATTAAGTTTATTAATTAATCAAAGTTGGAACATTAATTAAATTGGAGTTGGTAAATTTACTAGGGGGAATTCCAAGGGTCACCTCCCATTAAGGAAGAGTTCGGGTGGTCCCCACCACTAAATTCGAAATGGGAGGTTTCAATTTCAAAAATAAAATAAAGCATGTTTATTTTATTTTTCCCATGAAAAGTACGAAAACTAATTTTCACCCTCGTCCTACTGTAGTCAAGGTAATGGTATCCTTAAGTGAATATTGACATTGTGAGTTCAACGGTGTCCTTAGATTTCAATTCCAAGCACCAGTTTAAAAGTTACAAAATGATGCTCACACATTTACTGAATGTACCCGAAAATAAAGTTTGGAAAATTATTAACAGTCACCGTCGACCCGTTCCAGTCGATGTTAGGATTTTACAAAGTCAAACACGCCCCAACGAACCCAACGATACTCTCATATTTCCAATCTGAGTTACCATTCAAAAGTTATGAATTTTATAATAAAATAAATTTCACTTACTTATTTTATTTACGACCAAAAACTAACTTTCTCTGGTGGCCCACGCCTGCCAAAGTTAGTATCTTCCTAAAGAAAGAATACCCTCATGAGTTTAGTGGTGGTATCAAATTTTTATTCTGAGTTACCATTCATGAGTTATAATAATTTGAAAAATAAAATAATTTTATTTAATTATTTTATTTACAGTTATGCCATTTTTGGGTTTTCTCACAGGAGGCCCGCGCCGACTAAAATTTAGTCACGCCTAAGGTAAAACCGCCATCTTGAGTGAAAAAATGCCCTTCTATTTCTGATATGAGTAACCGTTTAAGAGTTATTCTACCTTTTCCAAAAAACTACTTACGTGTGGTAATTAAAGCTTAAGAAAACTTCAACGGATCATTCTGGGCACTCTGGGCCTCGAAATGGCATGCCATCAGATTTCACAGTCTCGAAATAATTTTGTATAATTAAAAAAAATTATACAGAATTTTAGGGATATTATATTCTACCCACCTTATGGATTTACATACCCTAAAGCCACACCATATACTAAGGAAACAAATGGGGGTACTGAGCATGGATCTAATCCTCCCACTCCCATGTACTCTCTTGGAGGTTCTCGTACTGCCAGCAAATGCACTCTAGAGGTATCGACCGCCCACAAAGGACTCACTCCTGTCGATCCTCAATCTCTACTAGAACCTCCATAGACGTCGCCCCATAATCTAAGTATAGCTCACCATGGTCGATGACTTGATAAGGGTCATGCATGTATCTCCTCAGCTGAGATACATGGAAGACGTCATGAACCCACTCCAACTATGGTGGTAGTTCCAAGAAGTATACCACCTCACCAATCCTACGATGTATCATAAATGGTCTGATAAAATTTGGTGATAAATTTCCACCTCGGCCAAATCTCCATAGTCTTCATCGAGGAGAGACTCGCAAGATTACATAGTCCCCCTCCTAGAACTCCAAGGGTATCCGTATCCTGTTGACATAAGACTTCTACCAACTCTATGCAGTCTTCACTTACTGACAAATGAGACATCATGATACAAACTCTACCACTACTTTATTCATCCCTGACCACCAGTGCTGACCCCAAAGGTCCGGATACATCTTTGCCACTCTTGGATGTACCGCTAGAGGGGAAATATGGAACTCCCTCAACAATTCCTCCCATAGCTCCACTGGTAACATAGTATGTCCTCTGAAGAAGATGACGTGCTCCCCACCTTCAGAAAATTCATCAGGTGCCTGTCCTATGGATATATGAGCACGTCGAGCCTTGTAGTCAGTGTCCCCAAGCTACAAATCCCTAACTCGCTGAAGGAGTGGGGGAGTGACTGCCATATATTGGAGGTGTGCTGCTCTATCTCTATCCATGAAGGATATCTACAACGCGGATAGCTGCTCTATCACCTCACTCAGCAACCGCAGATGATACCTTCTGCTAAGTGCATCTGCTACCATGTTCCCTTTCCCAGGATTATAGACTATCTCAAAGTCATAGTCCTAGAGGAACTCTAGCCATCGCCGCTGTCTCAAGTTCAGGTCCTTCTGAGAGAATATATACCTGAGACTCTTCTAATCCGAGTAGACTGTAAAACGTTCTCCCATCAAGTAGTTCCACCACATCATTAGCGCAAAGACCACTACTAATAACTACAGGTCATGGGTAGCATAGTTCTACTTGTTAGTCTCTATCTCAGCTCCTGAAAGATCTTCTGACACTTCTCCATCCATAGGAAAGTCTCCCCCTTTTTCATCAAAGTTGGAAAGGGTGTCGCTAACCTGGAGATTTTGGGTACAAATCTCTGGTAGTACCTAGCCAAAGCAGACGTCCCTCTCCCTTCAGGGAGGTAATCCTAGAAACATCTTTTGAAAAGATGTCCCCATGCTCTGCCACTCCTATTTGGAACTGAAAACTCAAAAGTCCTGCTACCACGAGGGTAAGTCTGGACAAATCAAGAGTGATCGGCTACACCCTCCTATGCATGAGTTTATCTTGTTCCACCTGGGTTTCCTTTTTCACCGAACAAGGAAAATCCCATTCCAACATTGTAGGTAAACCAAAACCTTTTTTCCTAATACAGTCAATCTAAGTATGAACTTTGGATGTCCGGTACATACCCAAACTAAAATCATAAGGCCTCGATGCTACCACCAAGAGGTTCCAACTGAAACTCTCGCCTCAAGTGTTAGATCACACCGTCGGTGTAAGTGTGATTATCGAGTCTCCTCCCAAAGGTATCTTCAGATGTGAGGGTCAAGTAAACATCTTAACCAAAAACTATAGGTCTTGGAAAAGATTTGTGGAAGGAAGGAATGATTGGTACCTATGTCTATTAATACAGAAACTAGTATTAGACACAGACCATTCATCGAATCATTACTAGAGCCCTTGGGTCACACTACTTGACCATATGTAGCTACTCCCTTCCCCTGTCCTACAGCTCCCTGAGCCTGGTGGGGACCACAAAGGGGGGTAGTAGTAATATGTCGAAATGTACACCACCTCATGCTGCTCTCCTAGCTATGCTTCCACGCCTGTAGCCCTAAAGATTAGTCTGTCCCTATCAAATCCTCTTCTAGAAACATTTTTCACACCCAAGTCTCTGAGACTGGAACCGGTTTCCTACTTTCCCACTGCTAACATTCACTGGCTGTAACCGCTCATCCAAATAACATTCAACCAAAAAGGTTATTTCTAGCTCCCTAACATAAGTAGGAATTCATAGAGGAATAATGCTAGCTCGGATGTCCCTAAACACACCTCGGTCAGAAGTCTGATCCCTAAAGCACTGATCGTATCATATTCATCGAGTATCAGGAATGGTCGGTATGCCTCGATGAATACTCATCTATCGACATGTCATCCTGCCAAAGCTGTAGAAGCTTTAGGGAACTCTTAGCCACCTACTCAAGCTAGTACTTAGTTTCTTGTGAGTCGGGCTTGCCTTGGAACCTGAGGGGTATCTGATGCTAAAACATGTGTATGGTACTAAGCCTACATGTTTCCTCTAACGGTACCGCTGGTTGTGACTGCTGACCAATGGGAAATGGTATAGCTGGCACATTTACCAAAGGTACAATCTCAGGAAATAATCCACATACCGAAGCCTCATCACTATACGGACCATCCTCATGGTCACTCATTGAAAAGACTAGCAGCTAAGATCACCATATGCTCTACTGGTGTCCCAACTAGGTAGAAAACTCTAGCCACAACCTCCAGCCAGTCCTCAGCTACCTGGGAATCTGTCTCACCTCGAAACCTCAGAGGCCTATGCCACTGGAACTCGTGAAATGCACTCAGTCATCATGCACCATCCACCAATGCTACTGGTGGTAACTACTTCCCAATGGGTGGTGGTGGTGCTGGTACACCACCTGAAGGTGCCAACATAGTAAGAGGGAATTGCACCAGAGCCTCATCGCTCGATGGGCCGTCATCGTGTACTCTCTCAAGAATCCTAGATGGTTGTCTACGTAGCGAAATCCTGATAAGGAAAAGGTGCGCCATAGTCATTAATTTATACCTGGTGAGCTGACTCCAAATAAATCAAAAGAAAAACTTTTCAAAAACACACGCAATCAGTGTTTTCATGCACTGAGTCAGAAATCAGAATTTAGGGTCCTGGTGTATGGATATGTCGGACACCGCACCAACACTAGACTCCCTGAACTAAAAACCATACTCATCACACTTAACACTATTTCCGCATAAAAAATATAAGAGTTCTAGTTCTTCGGTAGAACCGAACTACTCTGATAACACTTTGTCATGACCTGTCCCCCGGGGCCCGTGCTGTGACTACCCCAAGACCGCCTTCCATAGGCCAGGGTATAGAGACTAGCACCAAAAGGCATAATCCCTAAAACGGGAAGGCATTTCCTTTAATCCTATACAAACGCATGGTCTAAGAACACAACAAGAAGTAACTTTGAAGTAAACTGCTATAGTAAAAGAGTGCTAAAAGTAAAAGGGGTTGGAATACAAGCCCAACTGTAAAGGTACAAGTACAACTGAAAATACAATACAATTGAAAGAGAAAGGAAAATAGCTACTGGGTTGTCCTATGAGGTTCCTACCTGAAGGGTTGGTACAAATCGCCCCATCAGCACTCCACGTCTGTCCGTCTTCTCTGCGTCACATCATGCCGAATGGTCCACCTTTGGGCATCATCCAGTCCTAGATCCCTTAGCCTCGATCAATGCTGTACGTTATCTGCACAAGACACAACAAGGTGCGGGTGAAGCCCATGCAGGAGTGAATATAATGATACTCAGTAGGGACCCCGAGACCCCCATAGGTCTCCTAGAATTCCACAAAAGAAAAACCACAAAGCAAGACATCAACTCTACTTAGGCATATTCCCATAAATACACATAAGTTATTAAGATATACTCATCTCATACATGAGGGAAGGACACCACATAGGTAACACCACAAAGGTAGAAGTACCACACATAAAACACCACGAAGATAGTACCATGAAGGTAAAAGTACCACACAGGTATCACCACGATGATAGTACCACAAAGGTAAAAGTACCACACAGGTATCACCACGAAGATAGTACCACAAAGGTAAAAGTACCACACAGGTATCAAAATGAAGATAGTACCATGAAGGTAAATGTACCACATAGGTATCACCATGAAGATAGTACCACGAAGGTAAAAGTAACACACAGGTATCACCATGAAGATAGTAACCAGAAGGTAAAAGTACCACACAGGTATCACCACGAGGATAGTACCATGAAGGTAAAAGTGCCACACAGGTATCACCACAAAGATAGTATCATGAAGTTAAAAGTACCACATAGGTAAAAGACTTATTTCAAACAAAGTCTAATCTCAAACCAGGTATTAGTGAAGTATATAAGTACAGATGATTAGTTTCAAAACAAGATCATCTTATTCTCTCAAGAGGAAATGATGTTGACCATATGGATTATGACCCACATAGGATCAATAGGTACTAACCCCCACAGACCCACACAGGATCTGATCCAACTAGGATCGTTAGGTACTAACCCCCACAATGATCCACACAGGATCCGACCCACCCAGAGTCAATAGGTACTAACCCCCACAATGACCCACACTGGATCGGTATGTGCTGACCCACACAGGATCACTGAGCACTGACCAACATAGAATCTGACCCATATAGGATCGGTGCTGACCCACATAGGATCGTTCGGTACTAACCTCCATATGATCTGTCTTCAACATCTGCCTCACTGCCTGCCATAGGGTTCCCGCACTAAGTATGCTTGATTCCAGGATGTTCCTCTCCTCAAGACATTGGTCGATAATTTAACTACCAAAAATTCCCATGAAGAAATATCACAAAGGTCTGTCACGTCAAAAGGGACCCAATATGACTGACGACGTGTCAATCAAACGCACGATCTGTATGTTATTAGTATTTATGTTCTGAGGGTCCGATTGGATTCAGGTTCGATCCAACCCAACCATAATCCAACTTTATCCAAAATTTAAGTGGATTATACCAAAAATACCATCTCGATCCAAGGATTCCGGTGCCATAGACAATTTGTTAAACAGATTCCTAGATCACAAGTTATGGCCAGAAAGGCAAAACTTGGTCCGGATGGGACTAGGTTCGGTCCGACTCCATCGGATTGACCCGACCCGACCTAGTTTGGGTCTGGCCTGGTTGGCCTAGGCCGTGTTCCGGCCCAGATTGTGAAGGGGATGACTTGGCCCAGCCCGCGTTGGGCATGGCTCGGTGGTGCATCCTGGTGGCACAGTCCGCCCGAGATGGAGCCGAAGGGGGAGCACCCCCCTTCCGTTTAAAACCGCAATGGGCAGCGCCTTTAGGAGATTCCAAGTCACCATGAGACCCGACCGGGTCCTACTGAACCACAACGGCCGACCGATCAGTGCTCCGGCCGGTCCTCCTCCTCCCAGTAGCGCGGTCGCGCGCCGCTGCTCCACTGCGGCTGGCCGGGTGCCGACCACTATTTGGCCTCCGCCGTGGCCAAGCGGTCGCGACCACCTACTCCACCAGCGGCGCAGACGCATGCCACCACTCTACCATGTGGACAGCTGGATGCCAACCGTTACCCTGCCCCACCGTGGCCGACGGGTCACAACCTCCTACTCAACTGGCGGCGCGGACGCGCACCTCCCCACCTTCCTCACAGCTGGCTGGGTTCCGGCCTCCATGTTCTTCCACGAGCCATTTTGGATTCATTCTAAGCCCGAAAATTATGTCGTTCGCATATTCATGATCCTCGGGTTGAGGGCTCCATGTCCATATGTTGCGCTTAGCAAAACTTTGTGTTTCCAGCGTCATTAATTATTTGGCATCAAAGAATGCATGAAGAACGCATGAAGAAAAAAAGTAAAAGGGGGAAAGGTATATGTGCGGGATGATGGCCATGTTTGTTTGGCTATCTTCATTGTGAATCCAGAATACGAAGAATAAATAAAAAGTGATTAATCATAATTCAATTTAAAACCCCTACCTTAACATTCGTTGGAGATGTCACGAGGAAGGAGATGGAGTCGGTGAAGGGGATGCCAATGTTTGTCGCTCCTGCAACACATCTCGATCCGATCTTGTGTGTCATCCTTGTTCTTTATTGGGGGTGGTTCTTTGTTGGAAGATTATCCTCCAAAAGTTCTCTCAAAGGCTCTCCTCTTTTGCCAATGATTTTTTCAACCTCAAGCAATGTGAGAATCCAACTTAATTAATTAAGTTTATTAATTAATAAAAGTTGGAACATTAATTAAATTGGAGTTGGAACATTAACTAGGGAGAATTCTAAGGGTCATATCCCATTAAGGAAGAGTTAGTGTGGTCCCCACCACTAAATTCGAAATGGGAGGTTTCAATTTCAAAAATAAAATAAAGCATGTTTATTTTATTTTCTTTCATGAAAAGTCTGAAAAATAATTTTCACCTTCATCCTACTACAGTCTAAGTGAAGGTCTCCTTAAGCGAATATCAGCACTATGAGTTCAACGGTGTCCTCAGATTTCAATTCCGAGCACCAGTTCAAAAGTTACAAAATGCTGCTCACGCGTTTTCTGAACGTACCCAAAAAAAAGTTCGGAAAATTATTAATAGTCACCCTCGACCCGCGTCGGTTGAGGTTAGGATATTTCTAAGTGAAACACACCCCAAAAAACCCAACTATACTCTCAGATTTCTAATCCGAGTTACCGTTTAAATGTTATTGATTTTATAATAAAATAATTGTCACTTAATTTTTTTATTTACAGCCAAAAACTAACTTTTTCTGGTGGCCCACGCTGTCTAAAGTTCGTATTTTCCTAAAGAAAGCATACCCTCATGAGTTTAGTGGTGGTCTCATATTTTTAATCTGAGTTACCATTTATGAGTTAGCATTTAAAAAATAAAATAATTTTATTTAATAATTTTATTTACGGTTATGCCATTTTCGTGTTTTCTCATAGGAGGCCCGCGCCGACTAAACTTAAGTCGCGCCTAGGGTAAACTCGCCATCCTGAGCGCAATGATGACCTCATATTTCTGATCTGAGTAAATGTTTAATAGTTATTCCACTTTTTCAAGAAAACTGCTTATGCGTGCTAATTAAATCTTGACAAAACTTGAATAGATCATTCCGGGAACTTCGGGCCTCAAAATCATGCGCCGTCAGATTTAGCAGTCTCGAAATAATTCCGTATAATTAGAAAAAAACTTATATTGAATTTATGGTACATTACAACATTCACCATAAGATTAATCAATACATTTTATAACATTCTCTGAGGAACATCTTATTGAAAAAAACATGTCTATCCATATGATGATAAACATATATATCATATACTTCCCCATTCAATAGAATAATATGGATGTCTAGGAGAACATCCATTCATAAACTTGGAATCCATGGGGTATAATCAATGTAACATTAAGTACCCTTATAAAACAAATATAGTGGTGAGGGTACTTAAAATTTTCTAGGTTATCCATGGCAGAAAGTAATTGGAATCAATATATCACATTGGAAGGAGACCAAGGAAATGGTAGGAAAAATCCTTTATCATTTTATATTAAGAGTGCGAATATTCCAAATCATATCCCTAGGAGTTTCTTGCCAGGTGTTCAATATTAGGACCAATTATCATGCATTAGGGTGATGATTGAGTCAATGCCCAATCACCCTTTTCAAGGTGATTAACTCTAGTTGAATATGTGCTACAAATTCATCTACTTTCTAGTATCTATATAGGGATCTATTTTCAAGGAAATTACATATAATTTTACTTTACCAAAAATTAGGATGATTTTTGCACTATGGAAAAGGTAACTCTTGAATCAAAATAACATAAGAGAGGGATACAAATATAGACTTTTAAATCCCCTAAATAATGAAAATTGAGATAGAAAACCCCCACTTATGGATTCAGTAGAAATTAATTTATAACCTATTGGAATATATGTAATAATAATGTTCTTAAAACACCATGAATTAAATAATTACATGATATAACATCTCAAATTTCAGTATATAACACACATAAAGGAAATTAGGCACATATTACAAAACATGACCCAATGAGAGGAATTTGAGATGGAAAACCCTTACCTTTTGTCCCAACTTACTCAAACATACTTTAACATCCTATATAATAATCACATATATCTCAATAACTTAATTCAAAACCTTAATCTATTTTCATTGATACTCTTCATAAATAGTCACTCTCTATATGAATTCTCCCAATTTTCAAAATCGAGTGATTATAATTTTGAATTTTTTGTACCAGTTTCATAATAGTAGTGTTCATATTCTTTCATATTAAAAATTTCATCATTTATAGAAAATTAAATTTACTATTAGGGATTAATTATAATAATTTATGATTTTTAAAACCCATTAAATGGTGTTTCAGTCTTTATTGTTGAAGATGAAATCAATAATGAGTATGTTTTTGGTGATTTTTAATGAAAGGATGGTGTTTAATTACTTGATGTATTCGATATTGATATAATATATCCAAGAAAAATAAATAATTATTTACAAATTTATATCAAATTATATATTTAATTAATTTTCCATAGTCATTCAGGGTATAAATTTAATTTATTGTTTATATAGATGGTTAAACCGACCCAAACACAAACATACATTGATTTAATGAATTATTAAGAGGTGGTTTTTTATATAATATAATTATAATAGGAGAATAAATATATTATTCAGTGTATATTACTGTGTTAAATAATAATTATAATGAATTATAAGAATTAATGGATATGAAATTATTACCCAATTTAAATAAATGATTATCCTCTTTGTATGAATATTTTAAATGATTAAACTAATGATGATTGTTTATTGGTAATATCATTAATAGGTTATTAATTTTTTCAAATAATAACTTTATGATATCATAAAAATCATATTTATCCTTTAATACCATCCTTATATTCAACCTTGTAAGTTGGTGAAGGAAAATGAAACACGTTACGTCGTGGTGGTGGTAGCTCATACAATACATGAACAACAGTTTTGTTTTTCATAATGAATAGGGTATATGAATAAATAATGATAATACCATTAATATAGTAACATTAAAGTATAAAATTATAATAATATCATTATATAAGTATGGATATAATAAATTTTCAATAAGATAATTAAGAAGAAAACTAAGTAGTTGATAATACTCAAGTCGGGGACTATTTTTTCAAGGAATTCTCCTAGAATTTGAAAGGTGTAGGCTAACTATGAGTAACCAGGGTATTATGTTCTTAGTATAAGGTTCTAGGGAGAGAAAAATGGTGGATTTTTAATTAGGGGTTTAAAGGAGAGGGTGTATCATGTAGGGGTGGAAGTGTCCCTTTTTTATAAGTGATGGGAAGGGTAATTTTGGGAGTAACCCTTACATTTTAAATAATGTATGGTTACTATTCTAGTTTAAATGGAAAAAAATGAGACAAAAGAGGAAAGGAAAATGAGTGTGGGTCAAAACTCAAATCAACCAGTCCTTTTTGATACCTCTTTGAGTGATTTTGTGGTTTTTTCTTTTAAATTTTAACTTTTACCCTAATTTACTTTTACCTTTGTAATCAATTTCTAACCTAAGTAATTAATTTTATTGAAAAATATTAATATTATTAATTATACATAATTTGATAATTCTAATTTAAAATTTAAATATCATTTTATCAAATGATAAATTTTAAGGTTTTTTAAACTTAATTTCAAAACAAATACACTTAATCACGTAAAAATTATTTTTAGTGAAATATCATTTTTAAGAATTAAATTTATATATAAGATAAAATTATCTTGGACACTTATTTTAATTACATAAATTTATTTATTATAAAATAAAAAAATTATAATAGAATTTTAAGGCAAGCTGGGACCACATATCTCTTTAATATACTTGATTTAATGAAAATACTGAAGAACAATTTTTATATTAAAATAAAATTTTAGTTTTATCTAAATAAATTTTCCATAGGTTTTAAAAGTTAAAAGAATATTTTAAAATTCATAGTTTTATTCCTTAAATTAATATTTGTTTACTTAAAATGTTTTCTAAACTTTTAGGTCATTCTTATATAATGGTAAATTTATATAAATTTCAAGTTTGGTCAAAATGATCATATTCTACTAAAAATTGACCTTTTTAGATTTTTTTTTCAAAAATTCATACTAAGCTAATTTTGATATGATGAATTAAAAAATTAAATTATTTTGGTCAATTTTAAATTCTAAAATTTAACGTTTAAATAAAGACTTGAATTAAGGCTCTTTAAATGGGGAATTGGATAATAGTTTAGGATATGTTGTTTACCTACTATATTAGAGTTTTTAGTGTTAAATTCCCCCTATATAATTTCATCCTCAAAATTGGGTCATATTTTAGCTATTGAAAAAATGTAGATACTCCTTTCTTATAGATTCTTTAGGTTCCCATATTTCCTCTTCTAGTTTGTGATTTCTTCAAAGTACCTTCTCCTTTTGAGATGTCTACTTTCATAGTACTTGATCCCTAGTGTTAAGAAAATATAAAATATCCTCATTATAAGAAAATTCAAGATCCATATCTATTCCATTATATGTGAGAACATGCATTGGATCTGACATATATTCCCTTGGTAATGAAACTTGGAAGATGTTGTGTATTTTATAAATGTTGGGTGGCATAACCAATCAGTAAGCTAAAACCCCTATTATTTCTACTATTTCAAAAGGATTAATGTTACTAAGGATTAAATTTCTCTTTTACCATATCTTACAACCCCTTCCACTGTAAAACCTTTAATAATTCATGATCATTAAATTTAAATTCCAAGTATTTCCTTCGATTATCAGCATAAATCTTTTTTCTTTTCGAGGATGATTTAATGTGATCTTGAATAGTTCATAATTTAATAGTCATCTACTCTATAATCTCTAGAATGACTAAATTTATTCCTCAAAATTCTTCCCAATAGGTTATATTATGACACCTATTCCTATACATTGTTTCCTATGGTTTCATTTGGATTCTCAAATGAAAACTATTAATGTATAAAAATTCCACTAAATGTAAATATTTATCCCACATACCTTTCAAGTGAAGAGTATATGATCTTTACATATCTTACAATGTCTATATAGTTCTTTTAGACTATATATCACTATGAGGATGATATGCGGTTCTTAAATGTGTCTCAATGTTGAATGAATACGATTTCATTGATATAGAGCTAGGTAATGCACTATATGGTTAGTTCTTATATTATCTCTAAGAAATGAGTATAGTTTTTAAGATTATTGATGATTACCCATATAAAATCATTCTTCCTTGTATTCCTTGTGAGTCCATTGATAAATTCCATTATAACATTGTACCACTTCCATATAGGTATAGGAAGAGGCTTCATGAAACCCTTAAGATGTCCTCTTTCAGCATTTATTTTCTAGAATACTAAGCATCTTGACGCATAATCAACAATTTATTACTTTTTTCCATACCACTATAAATATTTTCTTAAATCCCAATACATCTTTTTTGATTCTATGGTGTATATAGAAATTTGAGATATGTTCTTAATATAACAGTTACCTTTTCAATTTTGGTATGTATGGTACAAATAACGTCTTCCCAAACTTCAACACTCCATCTCGGTAGATGAAGTCCATAAATCTCCCATCACTCACTACTTTAATCTTACTTTGTAATTGTTGATCATCCTATTGAAACTTCTCTATATTTTATAGTAAGGATGGTTTAATAATTTCTTGTAAAATTAATGATGGTTTTCCATTCCTCAAAATCACTATATCCATTTTTATTATATCTCTATATATAGAATCCTTGTTAATCCTCATCATGGTCAAAACTACACAGTCCCTCCTACTCAATGCATCAACCACCTTGTTTTACTTCCTAGGTTGGTAGTGTGTTGATAAATCATATTCCTTGAGTTGTTTCAACCATATTCTTTGCATAATGTTGAGTGAATTCTGAGGGAATATATACTTCAAACTCTTATTCCTCATATATATCTTACATTTTCACCATATAGGTAGTGTAAACATATTTTCAAAGAAATTACTACAGTTTCCAGCTCAATTTTTTGAGTTTGGTAGCTCTTTTATTGGATTTCTAATTTCCTTGATGCATATCCAATAACTCAATAATTCTGTATAAAGGAAGAACCAAGTCCTTTCTTTAAATCATTACTATAAATTAAAAATCCTTCCAATATTAGATCAAAACCAGTGAACTAATCAGTTTCATCTTCATCTCATCAAAAATTTCCTTTCATTCCCTTGACCATGTGAATTCATCTTCTTTACATGTTAACTTGTCCATTGAGTTGGCTGATTGGGAAAAATATTAAAAAAATTTCTAATAGTAACATGCTAAGCCTAAGAAACTTAGAATCTCGGTTATGTTAATCAGTGTTGGTCATTCTTTGGATACATTTTTCTGTGAGGGGTCAATAGATTTCCCATACTTAGAGATAATATGACCAAGAAAAGAAACCTCATTGGGATAATATTCATAATTACTATACATCCTATATTTTTTTTCTATGGGTCTCTAGAATTATTTATAGATGACTCTCATACTCTTCATATATCTTCGAGTATATCAAGATATCATCAATTAATACCACCAAAAATTTATCAAGATACTTCTTCAATACTATATTCATTAAATCCATAAATATGGAAGGTGCATTAGTCAATACAAAAGGCATTACCATAAACTCATAATGTATATAGCTTGTTCGAAGTGTCGTCTTTGGTAGATCATCCCTTTTTACCCTTAACTGATGATTACTAGAGTGAATATAGAAATTTCAAAAGTATTGGTATCCTAGAAGTTGATCATATAATTCATAAATGTGTGGATAAATTTACTTATTCATTATTATCATGGAATTTATATCCCTATAATTGACGCACAATCTCATTGAACTATCCTTATTTTTAATGAATAAAGTAGGGGCTCTACATGATGAAACACTAGGGAATATAAATATATTATCACACAACTCCTATAGATTTTTATTATACTCCACCAAATCTATTGGTTCCATTATATAGAGAGTTTTAGATATAGGTCTTTGATCAGTAATGTGTTCAATGGGGAACTCAACTTCATGCTCAGGTTGATGGCTAGGAAATTCTTCTGGAAAATATTCAATGAAATTTTGTGCCACGTGTACATTATTTATTCTTAGTATACCCTCCTCATCTATATATCACACTTTATTTTCTTCATTACCCATAATTTCATTAAGGAGTGATACTGAGGGTGGTCTAGAAAAGACTCAGGTGGTGAATTATCTCCCTTTAGAAAATAGGCCACCATAATGACTTTTACCCTTCACTACTTCCTAATGTGAGAAATATATTATCTAGGGACTTTATAAATTTCTCAACTACCAATGGATTAATAGTTCCACTAAATACTGGAGTTTTTTGTCACATAAATCAGTCTAACATAGTTATACCATGTTATGGATCATCAATTTTCTCTATGTGGGTGAGATTATTTATCATAACTAGGGTCAACTACCCTAATATGGTTATGATCTAATTATACTAAGCTCTAGATTCATTGTCTTACTTAGGGGGAAATTTTTTACTTTGACTACAAGTGTTGATAGGGTTCCCAATCCTCCAATTAGTCTCCATATTTCTATAATGACATACACATAATCATCTCATGATATTGAATTATAAAATAAAATCCATACTAAGTTTTATAGAGTGTTACCTATAAATATTGAGGTATTTTCATAGTACTTGTTCTATATTAATTAGTTTATCCGAATCAAATCCCCAAGGTTGATAACAAATTTCCTTGGATACCAATTATAACATCCTACCTATATATGGTAATTATATTAAATAATTTTTATAGAGTACAAGAGTTACTAAAGGGTTAAAAAATTTAGTAGTCTTGGAAGACTAGATACATACATACAAAAATAAGATACAACATGTACACATTGTAATAACATGATCATACCTTCCATAAAAACCCCTAAAATTAAACATATTTCTCCTCTAGGTTTCTAGGGGAAAGAAAAACAAATCTGTTTGATCTCAGATGCTCAGTATGGGGTAACATACAACATAATATTACATAACATAAATATGGAATAAGTGAAATGGAAATAATAAATGAAAAATATTAATCTATAATCAACTAAAACCAAGGTCATACTATATCAATGATAATAAATGAAAACATGGATAACAAAAATCATTGATCTTATACTGATGGAATGCATAATGTAGGTTATGAAAAACTTATTTTTAAGGTATTGTTCCAAGACAATTTACTTTTCATTGAGACCAAATTCAAGACATTATCCTATTCTAGGAATATGAATACACTAAAAACTAACCAATTTTATCTCACGATATACATTGATGCATCAAGTGGATATGAAATGTTGGGACCCACCCTTACTTGATTAAGTCTTATGCATTCACTATAAGATTCATCAATACATTTCATACCATTCCCTGAGAAACCTCTCATGAAATAGAACTTGGATATCCATATAATGAGAAACATATATATAAAATACTTCTCCAATCAATATAATAAGGTGGGTGTCTAGGAGAACACCCCTTAATAAAAATAGAATCCATGGGGTATCATCAAAGTAACATGAAGTACACTTATCAAATAAATATAGTGGAAAGGGTACTTAAAATGTTCTAGGTTATCTATGGAAGAAAATAATTGGATTAAATATATTGCATTGGTATGAGATCAAGGAAAGTGTAGTAAAAATAATTCATCATGGTTCATTAAGAGTTTGAATATCCCAAAGCATATCCCCTAGGAGTTTCTTTACACGTGTGAAGTATTAGGCACACTCAATGTGCATCGGGGTGATTATTGATTCAGTGCTCAACCAAACCTTTTTAGGGTGATTACCCCTAGGTGCACATGTTCCATAGCTGTATCCACATTCTTGTATCCATACATGGATGTATTTCTAATTATATTACACAATTTTACATTACCAAAACATATGGTGATTTTACACTATAGAAAAGTTAAATATTGAATCAAAATAATATGAGATAGGGAAAAAATATATACATATAAATCCCATAAATTTCATGAGTAACATGGAAAAAATTCTTCCATGTAAATACATGCACCACATAAAAGAAAATATGTGGTGATTATAACTAGCATCCCAAAGAATGAAAATTGAGACAGAAAACCCCCACTTATGTCATGGGTAACAATTAACCTCTTTGTATAGAGGGAAAAATTGATCTTAAAATACTTTAAATTAAATAATTTCATGATATAACATATCAAATAGGTAGTTTATAGACCACATAATGGAAATTAGGTGAATATTAAAAAACATGTCTCAATGAGAGAAATTTGAAATGGAAAACCCTTAACACTTGTACAAAATTAGTTGAATTTACTTTTAACCTAATGTATCATAAACATGGTTATATTACTAACTTAATTTTATAACCTTACTCATATTTATTTTCATTTATAATCTTCATAAATAGTCATTCTCCATATGAATTCTCCCAATTTTTATTTATTATTCCAAATTTAATCATTCCTAGGTCATTAAAGTTACTTTTAGGGGTGAATTATAATAATTTATGGTTATTAAAAAACCATTCATGAGTGTTTTGGTCTTTATTGTTGAATATGAAATAAAAAATAAGCATGCTTTGGAGTTTTTTGATGAATGAAGGGTGTTTCATTACTTAATGAATTAGATATAGATATAATATCTCCAAAACCAAAAAATAATAATTATTTTCACATTTATTTCAGATTATACTAATAATTATCTTACCATAGTCATTCATGATATAAATTTAGTTTATTGTTCAAGTAGGTGGTTAAACTGACATAAACATGAACACACCCCGATTTAATGAATAAATAAGAGGTGTTTTTTTGTAATATAATTATACCATAAGATTAATAATATTATTTATGGTTTATTAGTGTGATAAATTATAATTATATTTAATTATAATAATAATTAATGGATATTAAAATAGTACACAATTTGAATAAAATATTATCCTCTTAGTAAAATTATTTTAAATGATTAAACTAACGATGGTTATTTATTGGTAATATAATTAATAAGTTCTTAAATTTGTTAAAAAATAACAATAATTATATCATAAAAATCATATTTATCATTTAATACCATCCTTATATTGAACCTTGTAAGGTGGTGAAGGAAAACAAAACATATTACATCGTGGCGGTGGTAATCCGCACAATGCATAATCAAATGTTTGTTTTTCTTAATATATGGGTAATATTAATAAATAAATATAATACCCTTAGTATAGTAACATTAAAGTATATAAATAATAATAGCATATTTATATTAGTGTGTATAGAATAAATTTGAAAGAATATAATTAAGAAGAAAACTAAGTAGTTGATAATACTCACATCAGGGAATTGATTTTCCTTGGAAGTCTCTATGAATTTGAATGTATTATGATAACTATGAGTGACCAAGGTATTATGTTATTGGGATAAGGTTATAGATACATTAAAATGAAAAAATTTCAATGTGGAGTTAGAAGGATATTATTTAGTATAAAGGGGTGGAAGTGTACCTTTTTATAAGTGAAGGGAAGATTAGTTTTGGGAGTAACCCTTAATTTTTCAATAATATAAGGTTACTATTCTAGTTTAAAAGGCCAAGAAAGGGACAAAATAGGAGGGTAAAATATTTGTGGGCCAAAACTCACCTCAAAAACTCCTTTTTGACATATTTTAATGATTTAGGGTTTTTTGTTTTAACTTTTAGCTTTTACCCTAATTTACTTTTACCAAGGAAATTAATTTCCATCCTTAGTAATTATTTTTAATGAAAAAGATTAAGATCAAATTTTTTAAATAATTTTATATTTCTAATTTCAAATTTAAATATCATATTATCAAATAAAATTTCTGAATGTGTGAAAAAATAATTTAAAAATAAATACAATTAATCACATAAAATTAATTTTTAGAGAAATAACATTTTAATGAATTAAATTTTTATATGAGAAAAATTATATTAGATACTTATTTTAATAAAATAAATTGATTTATTATAAATTAAATAAAGGATATTATGCTTTTAAGGCAATCCAAAATATAATTTCCCTTGAAAATTCTTGATTTTATGAAAAGACTGAAAAACAGTTTTTATAATAAAGTAACATTTTAATTTGTTCAAAAAATGATTATCATAGGTCTTAAAGGTTTAAAGAATATTGAAAAATTTATAATTTTATTCTTTAAATTCAAATTTCAATTCTTAAAAATTTTCTAAACTTCTAGGTCATTCTTAAATAACGATAAATTTGTACAAATTACATGTTTCATGACAACCATAATTTCAACTAAAAACCTATATTTTTAGAAAAAACTAAAAAATATATAATATGATAGTTTTGATATTATGAATTAAAAAAAAGAATTATTTTATTCAATTTAAAATTCTAAAATTTATCTTTTAAATTAACTCTTGAATAAAGGATCTTTAAAAGGCTCAATGTGTTATAGTTCCAGATATGATGTTTACCTGCTATAGTAGAGTATCTGGTGTTACAAATTGAACAAAACTTCTATAAAATTAAGTTAGGACTCAAGTAAATAGTGAATCCTTAACCTAATAGTTCACTAGATAAGTGCACATTGGTTCATAGAATTATCAAGTGTCAATCCACTATAATTATTTTTTATTGGTTATTTTGGAAGTTGCATGTAATTTTTATTCTTATGATGAATATAAAGAAGACAAAAATGTTTCTATTATGCATGTGAAAAAACTTATCAGAATAATTTTAAGCACTTGTGTTCCTTATTTATTTTTTTCTTTAGTTTATTAATTTTACTTTAGTTTTACTTCCCTTGTGTATGCATGTGAGTTTTATTTGAAAGTTGTTTACAAAGTCAAATTTTTGTAGTGGGTAGGGTGTAGAGACTTCCTAAATATTGTACACTTAGTTAAGGGAGGGAGTTATAAAGGATTTTATTCCATTTCATAGAACCTATAGTGTGATAAATTCTAGTGGAATGAAGTTCCTAGTTATAGTGAACGCAAGACCATCAACACTTTTTTTAGCATTGATAAATGAAACCCTTGACTAGGGATTTTTTTAGCATTGATAAAAGATATATTTCATAAAAAAATTATATAATTAAAAATCATATATTAATATATAAATGTAATATATTTTATTAAATATTATTTATATAAGACTAAATATGTATTTACACTTAATAATAAGATATTTAGTAAAATCGGATTATAAAATTTATAAAAAATAATATTAATTAATAATTTTCTAATTATTATTGAGTAAAAATCATTCATTAACAATTGGATTAATTAATAATTCAATAAAATCCTGAACAATCTATGATATTTTGAAAACATTACTCTAACTTCAAACAACCATAACTTTTGATTCAGGTGTCTATTTCAGCTTTACCCAAAATAAAATCAATGCCTATGAAGAGATCTATGTTTTTTAGATTATGAAATTTTGATCAAAGTTTTTTTAGGTCAAAAATGTTTTAAAGGAATCTAAAATTGAGTTTTTAGTTGGTATAACCTAATTTTTTAATATTTGATGGGATTTTAGCTTTTTTTAGGAGGGTCTTCTTGTCCTTTTTCATTGGAGACTAAATTTATTCCAAGGGATTAAATTCATATAGATATTATGGATTGTAAATTTTATCGTTTTTCATATTGTATTTTTATTTATAATTTAATATATACATGTTTTCTTAAATTTACATATAAAAAATAAATTGTAAAAATAAATATTTAAATTTATTTACATAAAATGTAATTTTAAATATATATACCATATGGAAATGAGTATTTATTTCTTCTGAGTAGATCCTTGAACCATTTTATATTTTGATAATTAAAAATGAATCATTATTTTATTTCCTTTAAATTTCTTAATACTTTGAATTGTTTATTTATTAAAGTATGTTTAACTTTGATTAAATCATAATTTTTTTCTCAAATTATGTTTTGATTTCATGTTTTGATTGTTCATAACATGTTCTACAAGTGTATTAAAGTGTACCTAGGCTAAATGATTCATTTAAGAACTTAAAATATAATTTATACATGTCTTTTACTATTCCTATGTTGCAAAATTAATATACACCACATAGACAAATGCTTAACAATATAACTGGTTTGAAATTCATGTAGCCCTTTTGTGATACATGTAGCCGATTTTCCAAAATTGGTTACCATATTTATTTCAATCATATCATGAGATAAAGAACTCCAAAATGGGTGATTATTTTTTAAAAATATAATAAGATTATCTACATTTAATTATAATACATAAACTTCTGAATCGATATATATCATGTCCTAAATTATTCTATAAGAAACTATATTATTTCTGTCTGATTTTTTCCATTTTCAAGAAATATTTTACTTTTTTTCATTAACCATAACACGAGAAATATATGTCCAATTAAGGAAATTATTTTTTATTTTGAAATCTAATGAAATTTTATTAATAAAATTCAAAAGGGTCAGAAGCTGATTCTTCTATTATCTATGTCTATTCTAGTCCCAAAATTTGTAAAGTCAATGTGTTTTTAGTTTTCAGATTTTCATATAGCTGAATTGCCTACGTGATGAATCATTTACATGATTCACCTATATGGTTAATTCAATTAAATAGATTCCCTTGGGTGGATACATCTATTCCATTTCCCATATATGATTTCTCTTACCTATATAAAAACACTTACATGAATTTTCCTACATAGTTCAGTGAATTTCTGTAAGTTTTTCTTAATTCTGGAAATATACTTGGTTTTATGTTTTATTTAATATTTCAATTTAATTCCTCTTTATTTAAGATATTTAAATTGTAATAATGACTTTATCAATCATTATTAATTTTTTAAAACCTATGAGAACTGTTTTGCATTATTTTAAACAAGTTTTTATAAAGATCAAAGGGTATACTATTTTCATGCATAAAACTTACATCTTGAAATTAAAAAATAATTTTTATTATTTTATATTGGTTTCTTTTATTTTATTGTTTCTAAATTAATATTATTTAGTATTAAACTAAATAAATCTTGTTTTAATATCTTTAAGGTGGTGTTAATAATTTTAAATTTTCTCTGCATATTTAGTACTTATTTTAAATGAAGTGTTTTTGGATTTCATATTTCATATTAAAACTTTATAATTTCATGTAAATCATTAAAATATTATTATAGAATTATTTTGAACATTTTATTTAATTTTTTTACTTGGTTAAACTTATTCAAACATTTTATTTAAATTAATTTCAATGCCTCTATATTTCTGGAAATGGTTTTATATCGGTGGTATTTATGGTTGATTATGTTTCTATTATTTTGAATTATTTTAATATTTTACTCGAGTGTGTAGTCTAAATAGATTTATATTTAATAGAATCAAGGATTATTGGAATAGATACAATGGTTTAAAATGATAATAAATGATATCATACGTTCATACTCTTACAACAATCAAGTGATCTTGTGCACATTATTTAAATATTTTGTGATGAAATATCAAGGGAGGATAAATTATTCTTTGATCTCATATCACCTTGAAGAGTTTAATTATAACTTTTATAGAATTACCAAAGTATATAGTCTAGATCATTTATATGGGTGTGCATCAACCCTTTCATCAACAAAAATCTTTTTGCTTTTGTCCAATTATAATATTTATTCTATCTTTTCTGAAAGGTAGAGGCATAGACTTAATGTTTTCTCAAATAGGTTATACTACCTCAAAAAGGTATTACTTAGTTATTATCACCTATTCAAAAATAAGAACACTTTGGTTGGGGATGATCCTTATAGAAAGCCTGGGTTTATGTCTTCTTCTGTAAAAGGCTATGTGTTATTAGGTTTTGGGATGCTCCTCACAAAGTCATGGGATGGGATTCATCCCATTTTAAAATTATAGATTTAGATTTTTACCATGTAAAAGTATATCTCACTTTCATAGTGGGTGTCCTTCTCCATCATTTGGGGTGTTAATAGAAAACTAAGTAGATTAGAATGAACTACTATTAAATTCTATGTGTTCTATTTCTTTTTCATTTTCCACTGCTTTATCATAATTAATTTTAATAATTTTGATATTTTTAATAATAGAATTTTCACTCACTCTAGACCTTCTTCTATCAACCATATTCAACCTAACACTTGGTATTAAAGGTTAACCTTTCATAAGGATAAATTATTTCTATTATTCCTTTTTCAAATACCAATAATTGGTATTTAAGGGATACCTTTTTAGAATCTTTAGTTATGCACTTTTTTTTATTTGAATTGTTATTACAAGTTGTACTTAAAAATATTGTTTTAAAATTGTTTATATTTTTTATTTTGGGTTGACCTATATCCTAGTACTTAACAAAAATATGGAAATATATTTTTTTTATGGAAACTTAGGAGATTAAATTCTTGAATTCATTAAGACCACCTCATTTCAATGGATGTTATTATAGATATTAGAAAGATATAATGGATGTATTTTTGAAAAATATAAGTATTGAATTTTGTACTATCAACACTAGACCATATAAAACACCTAAAGTAGAAATTAAAACTTTAACTGGAAATAATTCTATAAAATATGTTTTAAATTACAAAGTCATTTATTATCTTTAAATATCACTCAATAGGAATATTTATATTCATATATCTTCTTATAAAAATGCTTCTGATCTTTGGAGGAATTTAAAAGTAACTCATCAAAGAACTAAAAAAATGTATATAACTAAGCATGGAATTCATAGGGATGAATTTAAAGAATTTATAATGTCTATCCATGAAAGTGTGAATGATATGTTCAATAGATTCACAAAGATTTTCAACAGTATGGCTACACTTGGTAAAACTATGAAGAATGAAGTGATTATTGAAAGAATACTATGAGCTTTACTAAAGAGGTGGTATTCAAAGAAAGTATCCCTTGAAGAAAGAAAATATTTCATAGAATAATCTCTAGATTATCTGATTAGATCTCTATTACAACATGATCATGGATTGAAGAAAAATGATATTGATTCATTTGAAAAAATAAAGGTTGTTTCTTTTATATCTAAATATTTTTTTTCTACCTCTTCCAGTGATTTCTTAGATTCTTCTAGCTCAGAGAAGGATGATGATCTGGGTCAAGTTTCTAAACGCATTAAAGGAATTATAAATAAAAATCATTCCACCAAAAGGGATGAAGGGAAAAGAAATAGATACAATAAATATTACAAAAGAAAAGATAAAAAAGGTAAATCTACTATTATTTTTTATGAATGAAAGAAACCCAATGATACCAAATATGAGTGTCCAAAGTTGAAATAAGAAAGGAAGGATAAGAAGAAAAAAGGAAATGAAATCTTATTATAATTCTGGTTGGAGTTTCACTAAATAATTAGACTCTAGTAAATAATATTTAAGTGAAAAAGATATTAGTAACCATGCTTTTCTGGGAAAATATCATCAGGTAAAAAATCCTTTTGATGTTTTGATAAATCCTACTTGTTTGTTTTTAATGATCATATAAAATAAGGTTATTAATTATTATAATTTTGATTCTTATTTTGAATATTCTTCCAGTTTTGATTGTGATGAATCTAAAGTTAAATAACTAGGTAATTTTTGTGATGAATTTAAAAAGGAAATTGAAAATTTTGATAAAAAGTTTGAAAATATGAATATGGATTATAAAAATGTTTCTAAATGAAAGAAAATTCTTATTTTTCAAAATTAAGGATTAGAAAATTATATTATTTAGTTTGATAAAGAAAAGGAGAAAATAAATATTATTTTGAATAATCTTTATAATATTCAAAAGAAAAATCCAAGTTTTAGAAATTCTGCTTCATCTACTTAAGATAAAGTCTGTGATGATCTTGAAATTGTTTAGAAGGAAAATGTTAATATAAAAAGGAAATTTTAAATTTTAAAGAATTTATATCTACCTTTATTTAAGGAAAAAATATGATAATATGGTATCTATGATGAAACCAAATAGAGATAATCCTGGTTTTGGTTATAATAATCTAATTCCTAATATGCGGAAAATCACTTTTGTTAATAGTTCTACAAGGAAGGTTTCGATGCTCACATGCATCAAATATCGACTATAAGGAAATTATGTTGATAAATTTTCTATCATGTTCCCTCCATCTCTCAGTATTACTAGATTTTATATCTCTAAGAATTTATCTTCTCATGTATCTTATAATAAATGTTTTAAATCTTATTGGGTACAAAAAAAACTAAGTTAATAACACTATTAGACCCAAAATTGCATGGGTACCAAAAATGATTATGTTTTATTTTTAGAGGAATATACCACATTTCATTCAATGTTTAATAAAATGGTTACTACTCTCTAAATAATATTTCATTTTATTATGAAATAGGGAGTATTTATAATTTTACTTTATATACTCTATCAATTTTATACATGTAGATATTTTTTTCATGCATTCAAGGGGAGCTCTTCTTGTGTATAATTTTTTATTCCTTTCAGGGGGATTTAGATTTTTTATTTATTATTTTGATCATTTTATCTATTATTTTATCTCGAATAAATTTTGGGGGAGTTTGAGCATGTTTATATACTAAAATTTTCCTATTTACATGAAATCTATGAAATCAGGAAACTGTTTCTCATATTATTATTTCATAATTTATGTTCATATTTTTTTATTATATAACTATTTTAAAACCTATCACACATACTAGATAATGTTCACTTTTCATAAATATAATTTTTTAAAATATTTTTCATTATTTCTTCATAGGAAACTTTTAAAAATTTATGTTTTCTAAATTCAATTTTAAGTTTTAATGGCGGATGACTTTATAGTGGCTCCTTGATATATTCTTAAGAAGAAATTTATACAAAAATTTATAGTTGTCTTTATGAAATTAACTTATAACATAAAATCCACATTTTTCTAAAACCCTTATATTTTTTATAATTTCAAAAAGGGGGAGATGTTGTTGAAATTATACTTGGTTTAGTAATTATCAAAAAGGGGGATAATGTTGAGTGGCTCCTTAAACCACATTCTGTTTTGATAATTATAAATATTTATTTATTTTATTTCATTCAAATATCTAAATAATTTTGATTTTGTATTGATTAACATATGTTTAACTTTGATTATATCATAATTTTTTTCTCAAAATATATTTAGATTTCATGTTTTGATTATTTATTACATGTTAAACAAGTGTCTTAAAGTGTTCCTAGGATAAATAAGCCATTTGAGACCATAAAATATCATTTATACATGTTTTGTATTGTTCCCATGTAGAAAAATTATTGTGCATCATGTATCCAAATGCATAACCACGTGGCCGATTTGAAATTCACTTAGCAATTTTTGGATCCACATAGCCAATTTTCTAGAATCAATTACACTCTATATTTCGACCATATCATGAACTAAAGAACAATATATCATGTGATTATTTTTTAGAAAGATAAAAAGATTATATACATTTCAGTAGAATAAATAAACCTTTTGAATCGATCTAAATCATGTCCTAAATTAGGCTAGAATTAACTATATGATTTTTGTTTGATTTCTATTGTTTTTCAGAACTATTTTTCTTTTGTTATTTAACCATTAATTGAGTTATATATTTCCAATTAAGGTGATTATTGATTATTTTAGAACCTAATGAAATTTTATAAATAAAAGTTTAAAGGATTGAAAGCTAATTCTGCCTCTATCTATGTATGTTTTAGCTCTGAAATTTCTGTTTTTAGTTTTTAGGAATTTAGATATGTGAATCGCCTACATGATAAATCACTTACATGTATAACCTATTTAGTTTATTCTATTAAGTCAATTACATTACACGGATTCAACTATGTTTATTTCCTTACATAAATTCACTTACATAGAGAAAACCACCTACATGAAAAACCCCTATGTGAATTTGACTATGTAGCTTAGTGAATTTCTGCAGTTTTTTCTTAATTCTAGAAATATTCTCTATTTTATGTTTTATTTCTTATTTTGATTTGATTCATGTTTATTTTACATATTAAAATTTTTCAAATGGATTTATAAATCCATATTAATTTTTTAGAACCTGTGCGAGATATTTTTCATCATTTTAAACATGTTTTATAAAGATCAAAAGTGTGTTCTATTTTCACGTATGAAACATACAACTTTAAACTCAAAAAATTATTTTTATTATTTTATTTTGTTTTCTTTGATTTTATTGTTTATAAATTAATATTATTATACATTAAACTAATTCAATGTTATTTAAATATCTTTAATGCTATGTTAAGATTTTTTGATATTCTCTACATATTTACTGCTTGTTTTAAACGAAGATTTTCTAAAGTTTGTATTTTATATTCAAACCTTCCATTTTCAAGGAAATAATTGACTTATTATTCTGGAATTAGTTTGTATGTTTTATTTAATTTTTTTGAATTACTTAAACTTATTCAAACATTGTATTTATATTAATTTGAATTCCTCAAAATTTCTGGAAACAGTTTTATCTCCATGAGATTTATAGTTGATTATGTTTTTATTATTTTGAATTTTTCTAATAGTTTACTCGAGTGTGTAGCCCAAATAGATTTATATTTAAAGGAATCATGGATTTTGGGAACAAATACAATGGCTGATAATGATAATATATGATCTCATACATTCATACTCCTATAACAATCAAGTGATCCTATACACATTGTTTACATCTTTTGTGATGAATTATCAAGGGAGGAGCAATTCTTATTTGAAATCATATCACCTTGAAGAGTTTAACTGTACCTTTGGTGGAATGCCTGAAGTACGCTTTCTATAACATTCATAAGGGAATGCATCGACTTTTTCATCAACAATAATATTTTTACTTCTATCTAGTTGTAATCATTGTTACATATTTTCGATCTGAGTAGAGGTTTGTACTTAATCATTTCCCACAGATGTTATACTACCTCTTAAAATTATTTCTTGATTATTACCACCAGAATAAAAAGTAGAACACTTATGTTGAGGCTACTCCTTGTAAAAATCCTGAGTTTTTTTCTTCTCCTGCAAAAGGTTGTTTGTTGTTAGGTTTGGGGTTTCTCCTAAAAAAGACCTAGGCTGGGATTTATATCATTGTAAAAGTTTGGGTTTAGATTATTCCTATATAAAAGTATCTCTCTATTTCATAGTGGGTGTCATATTCAATTGGTTTGAGTGTGAAGAGTGGATTAATTTGATTAGACCGAACCACTATAAAATTATATGTCTTCTCTTTCTTTTTTATTTTACACTGCTTTATCATGCATAATTTTAATAAATTTGATAATTTTAATAAATGCCTATTAACCCCCACTCCCTTTAAACCTTCATTCATCAACTGTATCTGACCTAACAACTATTCCTTTTATTTAAAATAAAAAATTATCCATTTTATTTACCTTATAAAAATGCATTATTATATATATAAGTAATGTTTATATATAAATATGAATGTGTCCATAAACAAATATATATATATATATATATATGTAGGTGTATATTCTAATATATGTAAATAAATACATATATATTAATATTTGTGCTTGTATGTGAGAAATATAAATCTGCACGTGTGCGCATAAATATGTGTGTATGTGTGTATCAATATTGTGTAAAACATCATATATAAATGTATTTTTATAAATATATCATTATAATTAAATATAATATATAAACATATTTACCGTAAATATTTATAAATACATTATACAAAAATTTATATCGAAACATAAAATTATATGTAAATATGTATATATATATATTAGTGTGTGTGTAAATATAAAGACATATATATATATATGTAATGTATAAAAATTATATCTAAATATAAAATATATAGACATATTTTAAACTTGTGTTTAAAAATAATTATATAAATAATATGGAAAAATTTATTATCCATTTTATTTAAAACAATATCTTACAATTTTTTTACATTATAATAATATATGAATATACACACACACACACACACACACACACTTATACAAATATATCTATAATGTTTATATATACATATGTGTGCATTAATAAACAAATATATATTTACATTTATATTCTAATATATGTAAATGAGTATTAATATATAATAAATTTAAATAAATATAAGTGCATATATATATATCTACACACACAAACATATATATTATAAACGTATTAAAAAATAATAATATAAATATATACAGATATATGAATAAAAAATATTTATGTAAATATATATAAATAAATAAAAATATCGTAAAATACAAAATAATATAAGCTTGTGGCTGTGGTAAAGGGGTTCAAATTGCACATGAGAGGTCACATGATCTAGTCCAAACGTGCGCGGGGGGAGGGGGGCAGGTAGTTGGATAGTGGAAAAACGTTGACAAAGGGGTGTTGCAAGTGTTGAGAAAGGGGGGGGGGTGTATGGGAGTGTGAGAGTAGAGTTCTGAGGGGGAGAGATTCAGAAAAAATAAATTACTTTTTTAAAATTTTATCAATGGTAAAATAGAAGCATTGGTAAACAGGGTTTTTATCAACATTTTTTTAAAATGATAAAGGTGTCATTTATAAGCGCTTTTTTAATGCTAATAAAATTCCCATTTATGAGTGCTAAAAAAATGTAGATAAAGTTCATTCTATGTGTGCTAAAAAAATGCTTATAAAGGTCCTCTTTATCAGAAATTTGTTTTAGTGCTGATGAAGAGACTCTTTATAAACATTTTTTTAGCGCTAATAAAATCCACAACATTTAACTGTGCTTAGATTGTTAGTGCTTTTTAGTGCCGAAAAATACCATTTCTAGAATTTTTAAAAGCATAATATGTATTAGTGGCCCCCAGATTTTTTGAAAAGCGTAGTTTCACAATTTTGTTACCCATTTTTGTTAATAAACATAATGTAGACCCAAAAAAATAAATTAAAAATACCCCTATTTGTTATTTTTTCTTCTTAAGGAACGCATAATTTTTAATAATAAAACAGAATGGGTAAAGGAAATTATACCCACATTCATAATTTTTTTAACCTACGTACATTTATATATATTATTACATAAAGCAGATTTTTTGAAAAAAAAATCTGATTTTAATGTCTCAAATTAAAATCCAAAGTGATTATTACTACAACTATTCCCAACATTGCAATAATTTCATCTTGGCAGTAATCTTTGATATAAAATTATTACAAAATACCTAATTTTTGATATTTTTTTTTGTTTTGAAAAGATAAAAAGAAGACCAAGGATATTGGCCCAAAACCCTTCTCATGTAAAGACCCAACTCACCAATAATAATGGTTCTCATGCCATTTGCATATAAAAATATTTATAAATATTAATTAAACTTTTGACCGGTTCATCATGGGCTGTCTATAAATACCATCGCCAGTCTCCCTCTTATCCCTCCACAGATTTTTTTATAAGTTTTTTTTTAAATATTTTCATAAAACATACTGGGTTAAAACTTTTTTTAAAAATATGCCACAAAGGCGACATCTATGATGCCGCCTTTGGGCCCGGGTGAAAGGCGGCATCCGTGATGCCGCCTTTCCCTTAAAACAAAAAAATATTTTTTTAGAATTTTTATTTTTATTTTGTTTTGTTTCTATATATATGTATATATATAAACAAAACAAAACAAAATAAAAATAAAATTTCAGCAGAATTTATCCACTATTTAAAATCCACAAGTACTACCATTACAACAGTTTGGATTATAAAAGAAGCTCTCACCTAGGGCTCCCTTTTATAAGAGAACTTACCATGGAAATCATTCTGCATTTCCGATGTGGGATTCTGGTCCTCCCTTTCCTGTGCAGAACATACTGCATTTCCGATGTGAGATTTTGTTTCAAGTACGTGACTTTGAAAGACTATAAAATATAAACTATATGACCAATATAAATGAAACTTAAAACATGGATTAAAAATATAAAAAATAGTTGAAAACAAAAAGAATTTTGTAAAAAATGATGACAAAAAATAATTTATAATCTTTCAAAACCACCTACTTGAAACTTAAAAATGCTTCAAGTACGTGACTTTAGAAGCCTATAAAATATAAATTATAAGACCAATATAAATGAAACTTAATACATAGATTAAACATATAAGAAATTGTTAAAAATAAAAAAAAATTGTAAAAAATGTTAATGGAAAATAATTTATAAGTTTTCAAAGACACCTACACGAATCTTAAAAACGTTTCAAGCACATGACTTTGAAAGTCTATAAAATATAAACTATAAAACCGATATAAATTAAACTTAAAACATGGATTAAACATATAACAAATAGTTTAAAATAAAAATAATTTCATAAAAAATGTTCATGAAAAAATAATTTATAAGCTTTTAAAACCACCTACATGAAACTTAAAAATGATTCAAGTATGTGGCTTTGAAAGACTATAAAATATAAACTGTAAGACCGATATAATTTAAAGTTAAAGCACAGATTAAACATATAATAAATTATTTAATTATCAAATTAATATTATTAATAATTAATTATATAATAATTAATTAGCTAATTAGAAATTATTAATAATTAATTATATAATAATTAACCAATTAATTATTAATATAATTATTCAGTATATAATAGTTAATTAGTAATATAATTATAAATTATATTTAATAATTATAATTAATAATTAGAAATTATTCAAAATTATTATATAATTATTAATTAGTTAATTGGTAATATAATTATTAATTAGATAATAATTAATTAGTTAATTATTAATATAATTATATATTATAAATATTAATTATACTTAATAATTATAATTATATATTAATAATTATAATTATATATTAATAATTAATAATTAATAATTATATAACTATTAATTGTATAATAATTAGTTAGTTAATTAGTAATTAGTAATAATTAATTATATAATAATTAATTATTTAATTAGTAATATAATTAGTTAATTAGTAATATAATTATTAATTATTTAATGATTAATTAGTTACTTATTAATATAATTATTAATTATATAATAATTAATTAGTTAATTAGTAATATAATTATTAATTATATAACTTGTAATTAGTTAATTAGTAATTATTAATCATTAATTATATAGTAACTAATCAGTTTATTAGTAATATAATTATTAATTATATAATAGTTAATTAGTTAATTTTTTGACAAAGATACAGCCAAGGCCCTTTTTATAATTAGTTAATTAGTAATATAATTATAATTTATAATTATTCATTATAATTATTAATTAATATTTATTAAAAATTATTATATAATAATTAATTAGTTAATTGGTAATGAAATTATTAATTATATAATAATTAATTAGTTAATTAGTAATATAATTATTCATTATAATTATTAATTATTCTAAATTATTATATAATAATTAATTAGTTAATTAATATTATAATTATTCATTATAATTATTAATTATTAATTATTAATTACTAATATAATTATTAATTATATAACTATTAATTATATAATAATTAGTTAGTTAATTAGTAATTATTAATGGTTAATTATATAATAATTAATTATTAACTAATTAGTTATTATATAATTAATGACCAATAATTACTAATTAACTAATTACTAATTATATAATTATTAATTATATTACTAATTAACTAATTAATTACTATATGATTAATAACTATATTACTAAGTGACTAATTAATTATTAAATAATTAATAATTATATTACTAATTAAATAATTCATTATTAATGATTACTAATTAACTAACTAATTATTATACAATTAATAGTTATATAATTAATAATTATATCACTAACTAATAATTAATAATTAATAATTAATAATTAATAATTAATAATTAGTAATTAATAATTAATAATTATAATGAATAATTATAATTAATAATTATAATGAATAATTATAATTTATAATTATATTTCTAATTAACAAATTAACTATTATATAATTAATAATTATATTACCAATTAACTGATTAATTATTATATAATAATTTTTAATAATTACTAATTAATAATTATAATGAATAAATATAATTTATAATTATATTACTAATTAATTAATTAGCTATTATATACTTAATAATTATATTACTAATTAATTAGTTAATTATTATATAACTAATTAATAATATTTACTAATTAACTGATTAATTATTATACAATTAATTATTGATAATATTAATTGAACAATTAAATAATTTATTATAAGTTTAATTTATGTTTTGTAATTAAATTATATCGGTTTTATAGTTTATATTTTATAGTCTTTCAAAGCCACATAAATCATTTTTAAGTTTCAAGTAGCTGGTTTTGAAAGCTTATAAATTGTTTTTCATAAACGTTTTTATGAAATTCTTTTTATTTTCAACTATTTGTTATATGTTTAATCTATGTTTTAAGTTTCATTTATATCGGTTTTATAGTTTATATTTTATAAGCTTTCAAATTCACGTGCTTGAAACATTTTTAAGTTTCACGTCGGTTTCTTTGAAAACATATAAATTATTTTCCATCAACATTTTTTATGAAATTATCTTTGTTTTCAACTATTTGTTATATTTTTAATCCATGTATTAAGTTTCATTTATGTTGGTCTTGTAATTTATATTTTATAGGCTTCCAAAGTCACGTATTTGAAGTATTTTTAAGTTTCAAGTAGGTGTTTTTGAAAGCTTGTAAATTATTTTTTATATTTATTTTTATGAAGTTATTTTTGTTTTCAACTATTTCTTGTATGTTTAATCCGTGTTTTAAGTTTCATTTATATTGGTCTTATAGTTTATATTTTTTAGTCTCTCAAAGTCACGTGCTTGAACCAGAATCCCACATCGGAAATGAAGAATGATTTCCAGGGTAAATTCTCTTATAAAAGAGAGTCCTGAGAAAGAGCTTTTGTGAGAATCCATACTGCTGTAATGGTAGTACTGCTGGATTTTAAATAGCAGATAAATTCTGATGAAATTTTTTGTTTTTTTTCTTTATATATATATATATATAAACAAAAAAAACAAAACAAATAATTTTTTTTAAGAAGAATATTTTTTTAGAAGAAAGGCGGTAATGGGGTTGTTGCCTTTCACCCGAAGCCTAAAGGTGACACCACAGGTGCCGCCTTTAGAGTGCATTTTTAAAAAAAATTTAACCTAGGATTTTTTTATAAAATATTTTAAAAAAAAATTATTTAAAAAAACTCTCCCTCCACCCATACCAAAGGCGACCGTCGTAGTCTTCTTGAATGATGACAAGAATTCCATGCACCCCGGCTCTCATAGCCACCCTTCTTCTCCTAGGTAACATTTTTCTTCCTTTGAATAAGGTGCCAAAAATGAAGATCTCTTCCTTTCACTGTTATTTTAATGTATCTGTCACCAAATAGTATGGGTTCCGTTATGGGATAGTGTTGATGATGGACACACCTGTAGAGAAAGTACAACAGAGATGCGACGTAGACTTAACCACCATAGGCTGCAATCTCCCGACGTGTGAAGCGCAATGTCTGCAGAAATATAATGGAAATGGACTGTGTGTGGGTATGTTCTCCAAAATCAAGTGCACTTGTGTCTACAACTTCCCCTCCTCATGACCTCCCTCATACCCATTTATGTTGGGTCTATGAATAAAAATCCATGAATTAATGAATGAATGATGTTTGGGTTTTCTCTCTGATTTTATTTTGATTATGTGTTTTGTGTGTGCATCAATGGTTTGGCCCCAAGATCAATAATTTTTCAGGTTAATAAACAAACAAATCATTAATTATCGAGTCCTTTTCTAAACCAATAGTGTTTTTTCAAGATCACCACTGAATGGAACCTTGTGGGAAATCACAAACATCAAGTCCATACCCATTCTTGACACTAATCTATAAATGTTCATGGTTCAAACTTCTATTAAAAGGGAACCAATTCTTTTATGATATTTTGATATAAGTTTAATTTATATTTGGTCACTTATTTATCTTACAGGATAGATTCATATCTTTTTTTATTTATCTGAACTCAATTTTTTATTGGTTTGATTTTTAATTTGCGTGCGTTTTTATGGGTTTTGATTTTTATACTTTAAAATGTGAACATCTTCCCCAATTTTCATGGATTTCTTCAATTAAATTTGGTTTTGTTATTAAAATTTAGTCACCATTACTCGTGATTTGAATATGTTTTCGTTGTGATGAAAGAAAACCTTAATTGTAGTTGGCCTTTGAATTGCAATTAGAAATCAGATTGACAGGATTCATCCAATATTTTTTTTGGAAGCTTTCAATCTTTCAATGTTTTTATAGATTTGGGTATTATTATTATTATTATTATTTTAATATTGAGAAAACTCTTGAATTTTTTTTTTACCTTTTGAATCTTTTTATTTCTTTACATTTTTTCCTTTTTCAATATTTGGTAACTTAATTAATATATTATTTAAGGTTATAGTTAATTTATTGTGTTTTTTTGTCGATTTACATAAAAAAATTTAGTTCCATTTTTTTGTTTCATTCAAGAGTTGATAAAACATTTTATTGGTTTTTTAAACATATTTTTTCAGCATTATAGTGGATTTTATTTGATTATTTTGATGGAATAAGTATTATATTGATTAAAACTAGAAATATATACATTTTTTTGAATTATATATTATTAAATCTAGTAGAACATATGATCACTTGATAATACATGTATTATGATTTTATGTTTATATAAATGTTTTAATTTTTTATTTGTTTCATAATATATTTAATTTTGATGTTGCACTAGAACAACTTACAACTTATAAATCGGTGAATTGTTCGTTACCTTAATCACACTACTACAAATATTCTATTTAACAACACCTAAAAAGGATTTTAACGGTGATAAAAAAGAAATATTAATCGCAACACTTTTAAAGGGGGGGATTTAACAGTGCTATAAAAGTGCTAATAAAGACCACTCTTTATCAGTGCTATTTCTAGTACTGATAATGGTCAAACTTTATCAGTGCTAGAAATAGCATGGATAAATGACCCATCTGCTATATTGTGGTGTTTCTAGGCCCCATCTACTACATTGTGGTGTTTCTATAACAGCACACTGTAACAAACTCATGTAAACAAAAACAAGACACCACAACACTACTATACATATGTCATTTAACAGCGCGCAAATAGGCTTTTAACGATGCGAAAAAGCACAACTAATCATAGTGTTGATAAATTAGGGGCCTTTATCTATGCTAAAAAAGCACTGATAAATGCCTAGCTGGCTACCACGTGTTCTTAATATAACAACACACCCAGTAAAATCTGCAATTTCAAACAATGCTATATACAACCTGTAATTTTAAACAATGATATATACAAATTGTAATTTCAATCAATGCTATATACATTTAATTGATATCATGAATACAAAATGTCAACCCATGATATATACAAAGAAAACACTACAATTTATATTTCAAACAATGTTTTATATAATTAAAGTTTTAATTATCCGACAAAAATTTTAAAACATTAATATTTCAACTTTTGATGCCCATGATCCCCTCTAAAAAATGTCCGACCATGGTATTAGTTGCCGAAAAAATCATCTCAACCCGAGAAAAATATTTCACCGATATAAGAAAACAAATATTATGTTATTAATACTGTAAAGAAATGAATTAAACATTAATATGAAAGAATACATTAATAAAATATCAATATTTAACAAAAAATACACATTTGGAGTTATATAGGCCACATACTACATCCTATTGAGGTGGGGTTGATTCCTACATGTCACAAATGAGTGATTAATCATTTTTCTAAAATATCAAAATAATCTGAATGTGTTTGCTCGATTTTCAGTATATAACTTGCTCTTTTACTAAAATTAATGTCAATTTTAAATAATGTCACATTTGGAGTTATACCAGTCACACCGTGCATCAGATTAATGTGTGGCTGATTCCTACCTATCAAAAATTACAGATGGATCATTGTCCTAATGTATCAAAACAATCTGAATGTTTTTGCTCAGTTTTCAATATGTCAGTTGTGTTTTTTACTAAAATGTCATTTGAAACTGGAAACACGCATTATGAGTCATATCGATCGCATCGTGTGTCGGTTTGATGTGAGATTGCTTCAGACACATCAAAAATGAATTATTAATTGTTTTCCTAAATTATCAATATAACCAGAGTGTGTTTTCTTGGTTTTTAGTGAGTGATACATTTTGAACTAAAATGTTAATTTTATACAGATAATGGACACTTTTAGTCATATCGGTGACACCATGTGTCAGATTAGGTGTGATTGATTCTTACACATCAAAAATGACTCATGAATCATTTTCCTAAAGTATCAAAACATTTCTATTGTCTTTGATCGATTTTCAGTATGTCACTTGTTCTTTTTTACTTAAATTAATGTCAATTTTAAATAAAAAGACACACTTGAAGTCATACCAGTCACACCATGTGTGGTGTTGAGGTGAGGTTGACTCCTACATTTCAAAAATTACTAATAGACTGTTTTTCTAAAATATCAAGACAATCCAAATGCATTTTATCAACTTTCAGTATGTCACTTGTTCTTTTTAGTTAAATTAATGTCAATTTTAAATAAAAAGACTCACTTTGAGTCATATCAGTCACATCGTGCATCTTATTTAGGTACAATAGACTCTTACAAATTAAAAAGGACTCAAGGATCATTTTCCTAAAATATAAAAATAATCTGAATGCGTTTTCTCAGTTTTTAGTATGTCACTTGTTGTTTTTACTTAAATTGATGTCAATTTTAAGTAAAAAAGACACACTTGGAGTCATAATGGCCAAAAAATGTGTTGTATTGAGGTAAGGATGATTCCAAAACATCAGAGATGATATATAGACCATCTTCATAAACTATTAAAACAATCCGAATGCATTTTATCAGTTTTTAGTATGCCAGTTGTGTTTTTTTACTAAAATGTCATTTCAAACTGGAAACCTGCATTATGAGTCATACTAGTCAGATCATGAATTAGTTTGGAATGAGACTGCTTTATACACATTATAAATGACTTATGAATAACTTTCATAAATTATCAAGACAATCAGAACACATTTACTTGGTTTTTAGCGAGTGACACATTTTGAACTAAAATGTTAATTTTAAACTAATAACAGACACTTTTAGTCATACCTGTCACATCATGCATCTGATTATGATGGAGTTTATTCCTACATGTCAAAAATGACTCATAGATCATTTTCTTAAAGTATCAAAACATTCTGAAGTCATTTTCTCAGTTTTCAGTATGTCACTTATTCTTTTTTACTTAAATTAATGTTAATTTTAAGTAAAAATACAAACTTGGAGTCATTACGGTCACATTGTGAATTGTATTGAGGTTAAGTTGACTTATACATGTCAAAAATGACTCATGGATCAATTTCCTAAAATATAAAAACAATCCGAATGTGTTTTCTAATTTTTTAGTACGTAACTTCTTCTTTTTACTTAAATTAATGCCAATTTAAAATAAAAAGTTGTAGTTGGAGTCATACCGGTCATACTATGCATCGTATTGTGATGTGGTTGACTCCTACATGTCAAAAATGACTCATAGATAATTTTTTTAAAATATAAAAACACTTTGAATGAGTTTTCTTAGTTTTTAGTATATCACTTGTTCTTTTTTACCTAAATTAATGTTAATTTTAAATAAAAAGACACACTTAGAGTCATACCGGTCACAAAGTTAATCATATTGAGATGTGGTTTACTCCTACACATCAAAAATGACTCATGTATCATTTTACTAAAATAAAAAAACTATATGAATTCATTTTCTTAGTTTTCAGTATGTCACTTGCTGTTTTTACTTAAATTGATGTCAATTTTAAATAAAAAGAAACACTTAGAGAAATTACAGTCACAACATGAGTCTTATTGTGGTGTGAATAATTACTACATGTCAAAAATTAATTATAGATAATTTTTATAAATTATCAAAACAATCTGAATGCATTTTCTTAGTTTTCAGTATGATAGTTGTATATTTTTACTAAAATGTCATTTCAATCTAGAAACACACATTATTTGTCATACCGGTCTCATTGTGCATCGATTTGATGTGAGAATGCTTCATACACATCAAAAATGACTTATGAATCACTTTACTAAAATTTTAATACAATCAGAGTGCGGTTTCTTGGTTTTCAGTGAGTGATACGTTTTGAACTAAAATATCAATTTCAAACAGATAATTGAGACATTTAGTCATACGAGTCACACTGTGCGTAAAATTGAGGTGGGGTTGATTCATACACGTCAAAAATGACTCATGGATCATTTTACTAATGTATCAAAACAATCATAATGTGTTTTTTCAGTTTTCAGTATGTCACTTGTTCTTTTTTACTTAAAGTAATGTCAATTTTAAATAAAAAGACACACTTAGAGTCATAACAGTCACACTATATGTCATATTGAGGTGTGGTTAAATCCTACACGTCAAAAATAAATCATGGATAATTTTTATAATATATAAAAACAATATGAATGATTTTTTTTAGTTTTCAGTATATCACTTGTTATTTTTTGATTAAATTAATGTCAATTTTAAATATAAAGACACACTTTGAGTCATATCGCTCACACCGTGCAATGTACTGAGGTGCAATTGACCCCTATACATCAAAAATGACTCACGGACAATTTTACTAAAATATAAAAACAATATGAATGTGTTTACTTGGTTTTCAATATGTCACATGTTTTTTTACATAAATTAATGTCAATTTTAAATAAAAAGAGACAATTTGAGTAATATTGGACACACCGTGTATCATATTGGGATTCAGATGATTCCTACAAGCCACAAATTAATTATAGATCATTTTCCTAAATTATCAAAACAATCTGAATTTGTTTGTTCAGTTTTTAATATGGAAATTGTGTTTTTTTACTAAAATGTCATTTCAAAATGGAAACATGCATTTTTGAGTCATACCGACCACATCGTGCATCAGTTTAATGTCATACTACTTAATACATGTCACAAATGACATTTTAATTTCTTTACTAAATAATGAATAAAATAGGAGTGCGTTTTCTTGGTTTTAAGTGAGTGAATTTTTTTGAACTAAAATGTCAATTTTAAACTAATAATGAACACTTTTAGTCATGCCAATCACACTGTGCATCATATTGAGCTATGGTTGATTAGTACATGTCAAAAATGACCTGAGGATAGTTTTCCTAAAGTATCAAAACAATCACAATTTTTTTCACAGTTTTTAGTATGCCACTTGTCCTGTTTTCTAAATTTAATGTCAATTTAACATAAAAATACACACTTAAATTCATACCAGCCACACCGTGCAACTAATTGAGATTAATTTGATACCTACACATCGAAAATGACTTATGGATTGTTTTTATAAAGTATCAAAACAATATGAATTTATTTTCTCAGTTTTAGTATGTCACTTGTTCTTTTTACTAAAAGTAATGTCAATTTAAAATAAAAAAACTATTTGAGTGATACTGGTCACTTGTTCTTTTTTCTCAGTTTTGGGTAGGTAATTTGATCTGATACTAAATATATTGACCCAGACATTTCATACATTGATATCACATCTTAGTAGATTAATATTCCTTACATAATATAATGATCCATGCTAGAATAATTTAGGTCTACTTCATTTGGAAACATTGAAACATAAAGAACTTGTTCATAGTCTTACAATAATCAAGTGATCTGGTACACACTATTTAAATCTTTTATGATTAACTATCAAGGGAGGATAAATTATTATTTTATGTTATATCACCGTGAAGAGTTGAACAATACCTTTTATAGAATGATTAGTGTACACTATACAAATCATTTAGAAGGTCATGTATCAACAATTTTTTCAACAACAATCTTTCTTCTTCTATCCAGTTGTAATCTTTGTTCTATCTTTTATGAAAAGATATAGGTATGCAATTAATTGTTTCTCAAAGTGGTTATACTACCTCTAAAATGTATTCCTTAGTTATTCTCACCTATCAAAAAAGAAAAACACTTAGGTTGGGGCTTCTCCTTGTAGAATTTTTGGGTTTATGTCGTCTCCCATAAAATGATATGTACTTTTAAGTTTGGGGATGCTCCTCACAAAGTCATGGGTTAGGATTCATCCTGTTTTAAAAGTACGAGTATAGATTTTCCCAAGTAAAAGTATATATATCTTTCATAGTGGGTGTAATACTCCATCATTTGGGTCTTGAAGAGTGGACTAAGTTGATTAGAATGAACTACTTTAAAATTTTATGTGTTTGATTTATTTTCTATTTTCCACTGCTTTATCACACTTAATTTTAATAACTTTGATAGTTTTAATAATAAAATGTTTACCCACCCTATATACCTTATTCCATAAACCATATTCAACCTAACACTTGGTATTAAAGGTTAACCTTTCATAAGGATAAATTATCTATATTATTTATTTTTCAAATACCAAAAATTGGTATTTAAGGGATACATTTTTCGAATATTTAGTTCTGAAATTATTTTTTGTTCAATATTTATTAAAAGTTATCCTTAAAATGATTGTTTTAACTTTGTTTATATTTTTTATTTTTAATTGACATATATCCTTGTCCTTAAAAAGTCCAAGGAAAGATATATTTTAGTGATGAAAACTCAAGATATTAAATTATTGAATCCATTGAGACCACCTAATTTCAATGGATGTGATTATATATATTAGAAAGATATAATGGAGGTATTTTTGAAAAATATAGGTATTGAATTTTTGAATATCATTACTAGACCATATAAAATATGTGAATTTGAACTTGAAACTTTAACTAGAAATAATGGAGTAAAATATGTTTTAAATTACAAAGTCATGAATTATACTTACTTTTCTCTTAGTATGAGTATTTATAGTCATATATATTCTTATAAAACTACTTCTAAACTTTGGAGGACTTTAAAATTCACTCATCAAGGAACCAAAAAAATAGATAACTAAGAATGGTATTCAAAGAGATAAATTTCAATAATTTAGAATGTTTAACCATGAAAGTATGAATGAGATGTTCAGTAGATTCCCAAATATTTTAAACAATATGGTTACACTAGGTGAAACTATAAATAATGAAGTGATGATTTAAATAATACTTCAATATTTACTAAATAAGTGGTATTTAAAGAAAGTGGACACTGAAGAAAGAAAAAATTTCATTGAATACTTTCTAGATTAGCTAATTAGATCACTATTACAATGTGAGCTTGAATTGAAGAAAAATGATCTTGATTCATTTGAAAAAAGAAAGGGTGTTTCTTTTAAATATAAATATGTTTCTCCTACCTCTTCCAGTTATTCCTTATACTATTTTAGCTTAGATAAGGATGATGATCTAGGTAAGCTTTCTAAACACAGTAAAGTAATCATAAATAAAAATCATGCCACCAAAAGGGATAAAGGGAAAAGCAATATATATAAGAAATTTTAAAAAATAAAAGTTAATAATAGTAAATCGACTATTATTTTTTATGATTGAAAGAAACCTGGTCATACTAAATATGAGTGTCTAAAGTTGAAATAAGAAGGGAAGGATAAGAAGAAAAAATGGAAATTAAATGTTCTTATCATTCTAGTTGGATATGAATTGAAGATCAAACTCTAATGAAGAATCTGGAAGTGAAAAAGAGACTAGTAACCATGATATAATAAAAAAATATCATCAGGTAACACATCCTATTGATGATATGATAATACCTACTTGTTTTTTAATGGTCGCATGAAATAAGTTTAGTAATTCTTCTAATTTTGATTTTGATTCTGAATATTATTCTAGTTTTGGTTGTGATAAATCTAAATATAAATAATTGGGTGATTTATGTGATAAATTTCAAGAGGAAATTGAAAATATTGATAAAAAGTATGAAAATATTACTATGTATCATAAGAAAGTTTCTAAAGAAAAGAAAATTATTTTTTTTGGAAAAAAAAATTTAAAAATTATATTCTTGAGTTTGATAAAAAAGGATAAAATGAAGATTATGGTGAATAATATTTATAATCATTAAAATGAAAATCATAGTTTGAGAAATTATTCTTCATCTAATAAATATAAATTTTATTAAGATCTTGAAATTATTATGAAGGAAAAGGTTAATCTGAAAAAGGAAATCATAAATTTTAAAGAAATTTTATCTACCATTATTCAAGGAAAATAAAAATATGATAATTTGATATCTATGATGAAACCAAATAGAGATAAGTTTGTTTTTGGTTATAATCATCTAATTCCTAATATGTGCAAAAAAAATTGAGAATAGTTCTACATGGAAGGTTTCGATGGTTACATGGTTCAAATGTCAACTTCAAGAAAATTATGCTGATTAATGTTCTCTTAGGTTCACTACATCTCTTGGTTTTATAAGATTTTATATCTTTAAGAATTCATATTCTCAGATACCTTATAATAAATGTTTTAAATCTACTTGGGTAACACAAAATTATGTTAATAACAATATTTGGCCCAAAATAGAATGGGTACTAAAAAATATTTGTGTTTGATTTCTTATAGGAATATACCACATGTGATTCAATGTTTAATAAAATGGTGACTACTCACTAAATAATGTTTCATTTCATTATAATACAGGGATTATTTATAATTTTACTTCATATGCTCTAATAATTTTATACATGTAGATATTTTTTTGTCATGCATTCAGGGGGAGCTCTTCTTATGTATATTTTTTTTATCCTTTTCAGTGGGAGCTTTAGAAATTTTATTTATTATTTCTATAATTTGATCTATTTTTTTTATCTAGCATAAATTTATGGGGAGTTTGAGCATGTTTATATACTAAGATTTTCATATTTACATGAAATATATGAAATATAGAACCTGTTTTTCATAATACTATTTCTTAATTTCCCTTAATATTTGTTTTATTATATTACTATTTTAAACCACTCATACATACTATATAATGTTAACTTACTTTTTAAACCTTTAGTTTGCATAAATATCATTTTTTAAAAGATTTTTCATTATTTTTTCACAAGAAACTTTTAAAAATTTATGTTCACTATATTTAATTTTAAGTTTTAACAGTGGATGATTTTACAGTGGCTCCTTGATACGTGTTTAAGAAAAAATTTATAAAAAATTTTATTGTTTCCTTTATGAAATTAACTTATAACATAAAATATATGTTTTTTTAAAACCCTTATCTTTTTTATAATTTGATAAATGGGGAGATGTTGTTGAAATTATACTTAGTTTTGTAATTATTAAAAAGGGGGAGAATGTTGAGTGGCTCCATGAAAAGCATTATGTTTTGATAATTTATAATATTTATTTGTTTTAATTCCTTAAAATATCTTAATAATTTGAATTTTGTATTTATTAAAGTATGTTTAACTTTGATTATATAACAATTTTCTTTTCTCAAATTATCTTTAGATTTTATGTTTTGATTATTCATAACATATTTTAAAAGTTTTTTGAAGTGTTACTAGGCTAAATAAGACATTTGAGACCTTAAAATATCATTTATACATGTTTTTTTTATTCTTCACATGTAGAAAAATTAATATACTCCATGTATCCAAATTTCTGAACACATAGCCTATTTGAAATTCACATAGTCGTTTTGTAATCCACATAGCAGATTTTCCAAAATCGATTACCTTCTATATTTCAGCCATATCATGAACTAAATAACTATATATTGCATGAATCTTTTTGGGAAAGATAATAATCTTATATGCATTTAATTAGAATACATAAACTTCTGAATAGATCTAAATCATTTCATAAATTATGTTAGAAGCAACTATATCATTTCTGTCTGATTTCTATTATTTTTCAAAACTATTTTGCTTTTGTTGTTTAACCATTACATAAGTTATTGATGTATAAATATGATTATTCTTGATTATTTTTAAACCTAATAATATTTTATAAATAAAATTCAAAAGGATTTAAAGTCGATTCTGACTTTATCTATATCCTTTTTAGCTCTAAAATTTCTAAAGTCAATCTGTTTTTAGTTTTGAGGAATTTAGATACGTGAATCGCCTACATGATGAATCACTTACATAAATCTTCTATGTGGCTAATTCACTTACATTTATTCCCTTAAGTGGATTCATATATGTTTATTTCCTTACATAAATTAACTTATATAAAGAAAACATGTATTTGAAAACCCCTACGTGAATTTACTTATGTAGTTCATTGAATTTTTGTAGTTTCTTCTTAATTATAAAAATATGCTATGTTTATATTTTATTTATTATTTAAATTTTATGGATGTTTATTTTACATATTTAAATTATTATAATGACTTTATAAATCCATATTAAGTTTTTTATAACCTGTGAATTTTTTTCATTGTTTATAAAATGTTTTATGAAGATCAAAGGATGTTCTATTTTCACGCATGAAACATACTTCTTGAAACGCAAAAATCTTTTTTATTATTTTATTTTTTTTCTTTGATTTTATTTTTTCTAAATTAATATTAGTATAAATTTAGCTAATTCAAACTTATTTAAATATCTTTAATGAGATATTGATTTTTTTTTGATATTCTATGCATTTTTACTACTCATGTTAACCGGAGTGTTTTTGAAGTTCATATTTCAAATTCAAATTTTCTATTTTCGTGGAATTCATTGAATTCTTATTATGGAATTAGTTTGAACATTTTATTTAATTTTTTTGAGTCACTTAAAATTTTTGAAACACTGAATTTATATTAATTTGAATTCCTCAGAATTTCTGGAAATAATTTTATCTCTGAGAGATTTATAGTTGACTATGTTTTTTTATTATTTTGATTCTTTTATAAGGATTTTATCGAGTGTATATTACAAATAGATTTATATTTAAAGGACTATAGGATTCTTGGAACATATACAATAGCTGACAATGATAACAGATGAGCTCATACGTTTATACGCTTACGACAATCAAATGATCCTATACACATTGTTTAAATCTTTTAAGAGGAACTCTAAAGGGAGGAGAAATTATTATTTTAAATCATATCAAATTGAAGAGTTGAACTGAACCTTTACTTTAACATCTGGAGTACATTTTCTACAACATTCATAAGGGCATGCATCAAATTTTTCATCAACAATAATCTTTTTTCTTTAATCTAGCTGTAATCATTGTTATATCTTTTCTATCTGGGCATAGGTTTGCACTTAATCATTTATAACACATGTTATACTACCTATCAAAGATATTCCTTGGTTATACTCACCAAAAAAAAAGTAGAACACTTATGTTGAGGTTATTCCATGTAGAAAGAATGGGTTTCTGTCTCCTCCCGCAAAAGGCTCTGTGTTTCTATGTTTGGGGATACTCCGAAAAAAAGACATAGGTTAGGATTCATCTCTTTATAAAAATCCAGGTTTATATTGTTTTCGTGTAAAATTCTCTCTCTCTTTCATAGTGGGTACCATACTCTACCAGTTTGAGTGTGAATAGTGGATTAAGTTGATTAGACCAAACCACCATAAAATTCTACGTGTTCTCTTTCTTTTTATTTTCCATTTCTTTATCATGCGTAATTTTAATAAATTTGATAATTTTAATAAAGTTATATTCAACCCCCACCCCCTCTAGACCTTCATCCATCAATTGTATCTAACCTAAGAATTATTACTTTTATTTAAAATAAAAAATTATCCATTTTATTTACCTTATAAAAATAAATTTATATATATATAAGTAATGTTTATATATAAATATGAGTGTTTCAATAATCATATATATATATATATATATATATATCTGTGTGCATATATATTCTAATATATGTAAATAAATACATATATGTTAATATTTGTGTGTGTATGTGTGAAATATAAATGTGTATATGTTTGCGTAAATATGTGTGCATGTGTGTATCAATATTGTGTAAATACATCATAAATAAATTTATTTTTATAAATATATAATTATCATTAAATATAGTATATAAACATATTTACGTTAAATATTTAAAAATACGTTATAAAAAAATTATATCTAAATATAAAATTATATGTACATATGTATAAATATATATATATATATATATGCGTGTGTGTGTGTAAATATATAGACATATAAATATATATATATATATATATATATAATGTATAAAAAATATATCTAAATATACAATATATAGACATATTTTGAACTTGTATTAAAAAATAATTATATAAATCATATGGAAAAAAATATTTTCCAATTTATTTAAAACAATATCGTACAATTTTTTTACATTATAAAAATATAAATATATATATATATATACTTATAAAAATATATCTATAATGTTTATATATACATATGAGTGTATTAATAAATAGATATATATTTATATTTATATTCTAATATATGTAAATGAGTATTAATATATAATAAATTTAAATAAATATAAGTGCATATATATATATATATGTATATATATATATATCTACAAACACAAACATATATTTTATAAATGTATTAAAAAATAATTATATAAATATATATAAATATATGAATAAAAAATATTTACATAAATATATATAAATACTTATGGCGGTGGTAAAGGGGTTCGAATTGTACAAGGGAGGTCACATGATCGAGTCAAGATGTGCGCACAGGGGGGGGGACAGGTAGTTGGATAGTGGAAAAACATTGAAAAAGGGGAAACCTTTCATATTATTGGGGAATACTTTTAGATTATTCTATTTAAGAAAAAAATAATCACACATGTTAGTATTTTTTAAAACATAGGTAAGAAAATAAAATGGTCCTCTTACCTGAACTTCCCTCCATAGCCAATCTAATGTATCTTGAGGGAATGAATACCAGTCACGTGTGGTTAATGAAAATATGTGTGGGTTGCATATGATATGAACCAGTTGGAAAATAATTGTAGGGGAACACACTCCCACATGATGGTATCTCTTGTCAAATGATACGTCTAGGGTCGTGTCATCATTCCAAGATAAAATACCATGACTAAGGCCTCTCCTATGAGAGGAAGAAGCGGTCGAGTCTGATCCTGTTGAAAAAAATTTCATAAATAATTAGATAGATGTGCACATATATATATATTTAATTATTAATTATAAAAAATAAAAACAATTACATTTATACATACCTTAAGCCTGATATGTGGATGGATCTACTGAATGATGTGGATCTGGTGCATGTTCCCCTGACATTCCTTCTATTATAGGAAGCATTAGTAAGGAAATGATTCATTGCCAATTATAGTGCCTATCTGTATAGACTGATATAAAGAACTCAAATAAAATATAACCAAAATAATCTATCCCAAGCATATAAAATCACACCATTTCATATTCAAATATGGGTAATCCCTTTTGTGAATGGTAGTGACTGATGAAATAGTAAAAAGAAGAATAGAGTGAGATAGTCTATTTTTTATTTTTTTATTTAATAATTTATTAATAGAATATTCTATTGAAAATTATCCAAATATATTAGTTGATTTTATAATATTTACTGAAGACATCAAAGTTAAACAATTAAAAAATGTTAAACAGTTCATAAAAAGTTAATCAACTTAAAAAAAGGATTTAAACTGAAGAGCGGGAAACAATAATACCTTTCATTAAACATAAAAATTGATCATCTCTCCTTCAATGGTCTCTCTAACCCAACGAATATCTTTTTCATGTTTAACTATGGTATGTTGATCGGGATGTTGTGCAAAAAATACAACAGTATTGGGTTCATCTCATTCAATGAAAAACACTCCTCGCCGGGACATTTTCATAGAAACTTGCCAAATTGGATTCGATGGCAAGGTAACGAGGAAAAATTGTTCCACTTATGATGTCAAAATAAAAGGTTAATTACTAACTCATTAATTTCTGTATAAAATATTATTAAAGTTCACTAATTTAAACTGATATTGATCAACTTTACTTCCATGGACTGTATCAACCCAATTACACTTTAACATTATGTGTTTCAACCCATTTGCGTATACAAATTCAATGATATCTATCAATTGACCATAGTAATAACCAGAATCAATGTTTGGACAAATGATTCCACTTTTTTGTGTTTCTCATTTGTCATCAACATCTTTAATGTGGAATTTAAATCCATTATCATCTATAGATTTATAACAATGATCCGTTATATATGGACCCTTAGCTAGTTTGTTAAATTATTTAGTCAGTGTAGGGCTAACTAACAACCATAGGTTATAAACCTATATAATTCATAGAATTGAATAATAATTTATGTAGAAATAAATTAGTATTATACTTCACTCATAATGAAAATCAGTTTATATGTACACAATCCTTGAACCAATCATGAAATGATGCATAATGAGATTGTTGAATTTGATACTCACTCGCATGAGACATCTATTATTTTAGCTCATTAATTTTTTTACTGCAAATGATAATGAAATGTTTAAATGATAAACATTATATATTCAAACAAAACATGTAAAAGTTATATAATAAAAGTGATAAGACACTCACTACATTAATGGTGTAACCGATGGAGTTTTGAACAAGATATGTCATTGAGCTTGTACCCACTCGATGTTGTCCATATCAAATATAGTTTCTTATCCAACTGGACCATCATGAATATAACAAGGCTTTGTTAAGTTTGTTTCAACATCCATAAGATATTCTGCACAAATATTAGTACACTTATCTGTCAAATAATCATTGGCTATTGATGCCTCTGGACGAGCTCTGTTGCGTACATATAATTTCAATGTATTCAGATACCACTCAATATGATACGTCCACCTGAATCGCACTAGACCAGTAACCAATACATCATAAGTTAGGTTCCCTATCAACTGAACCATAACATTGAAAAATTATGGGGGAAATAGTTTCTCAAAGTGAAAAATAATAAGTACAATTCGTTCCTATAAATTTTTTAAATAACTCATTCATTGATTTCTTAAAAAAAAGTTATCTAAAAAAATAACTCATCTCAATAAATTGTTGAACAACATTGGGTGATAAAAATCACAAATTGTGATTGGAATCAAATTTTGAAGTAGTATGTGATTGTCATGAATTTTCAACCCTTGTAATGTCCTAATCATCAGATTCACACACTTTGAAATATTATAAGAGTAACCATCAGGAACCTTGATCGTCTTTAAAATGTAAAGAAATGTATCTTTCTATTTTTTAGTAATCGTATACTGTGAAACATGCATATATTTGTTATTTCCCTCAGAGAACTATAAATGAAATTGTTTCCTTAAACCCCTTTATTTTAATTCAAATCATTCATTAACATGGTCCTTTGATTTTCCACTGAAACCTAAAATGGTCCACAATATATTATCACAAACATTTTTTTCAATCTGCATGACATCCATATTATGCCTTTCCATTTTAGTTTTATAATAAGGGAGATTGAAAAAAATACCTTTCTTTTTCCAATTGTGACTGCACTTTCTATCCATACTATGAATATTAGGTAATGGATTACCCATCAAATCTTGAAATTCATATACAATGTGGATTTTTTCTTCCTCAATATGTGATAATATTTCTATTCCTTCCATGATATTTGGTGCTGGGTTGAACTCTCTAGGACCATCAAATGCCACTCTATCCTTTCTAAACCTTTGGTGATGGGGGAGAAAATGTCTGTGCCCCATGTATTCCCATTTTTTTTTCAATGTTTAAGCCATACACAATTTTTACTTTTATTGCAATAAAGGAAATAAAATTCCCTTTTCATACTCCAGCCTGATAAATTTTCATTAGCTAGGAAGTCATTCACTGTCCATAATAAAGAAACCTGCAGTTTGAACATTTCATTTGTTTCACAGTTGTAAGTCATCACACCATCGCCCCCAAATTTATTCAACTCATAAATCAATGGCCAAAGGTAAACATCAGTCTTATCCATAAAACTTCTAGGTCCATCAATAAGAGTGGAAATTAATATAAATTTTTGTTTCATACAAATCCACAGAGGAAGATTATATGGAACCAACACCACAGGACATGTTCTATGAGTTTCACCAACCATAGACCTGAATGGATTAAAATTTTCTACTGCCAACCCCAATCAGACATTACAACCATATTTAGGAAAGTCGAGGTGTCTTTGATTGAAATCCTTCCACAAATAAGAGTCTTCTAAGTGGGTTATAATATCACTTTACTTATTTATTTCCACATTCCATCTCATTAAATTAGATAATTTAGATGAAATTAAAAATATTTTGAACCTTGGTGTTAGGGGAAAGTAACACATTTGCTTTACAACAATCGGTTTTCTCTATTTATCAATCTGACTTTGATGAGTCTAATTTCCCCCATTATATTTCTACCTAGAAGTTCCATAGACCATACAATTATCCAAATGGAAAATTTAATTTCTAAAAATCATATAGTTTTTTTCCCATGCATCTATAGTCTCATATGTAAAACCTATATTCTCTGTAAGTTTACAAGTTAGGAAATACAACTCAGGAATCTTAATGTTGATAGGAAGTGCCTTTTGAAATAATACCAACAACATGTCGAATGATCTGTCTGACCACTAATTCAATGTTTTAAAATACAAAAACTCCATGATAAATGAAAATTTACTATAATTAGTATACTCAGAATATAATTCAATTTTTTTCATCATCAAGTATTTCATAAAACCTCAAAGAATAACGATCTGCACCAAATTGTAGTTTAATCTCTTCAGTCCCAAAATTCTTGATGTCAACTTTAATGACTAGAATTTTCTTGAATTTATTTTTAGAAAGTAATTATTAAAATTGCAAGACCAGACACTGATATGGAGTGCAGTTTCGAGGCCCAGTGTGCATGTAACAATTTTTTAAAAAATGTTAAGATTTTAATAGCACACGAGAGGTTTTCCTAAAAAAGTGGAATAACTCCTAAATGGGTGTCCAAATAAAAAATCTAAGGTAACCATTATGTTTAGAATATTGAATTTACCTCAGGTGGGGCCGAACATCGACCAACACCAGTCGAACATGAAAGTTAGCTTTTAGATGTAAACGTCATTAAAATATTTAATAAAAATATTTTATTTTGATGCAGTTTTAGTTTCTTTTAAATGTTGCCTATTTTTAGGAATCAAGGGCTACGTCATAACCCCATAAATCCTCTAAGTCAAGGAGAAGGATCTCCCTCCAATGGATGTTGACGGATTGAATAATCAAGATTGAAGAACATCATATTTGACGGATCGACGAACGATGACGAATCAACATTTCCCTTCATCAACAACCGATTTTAATTCTAGGTAGGTTGTTTTCTATTTTTGATTCATTCCTTTTTCTTTAATTCAATAATGAATGTGGACCCACCCATGAACTGGTTGATCCACATTTCAATCGCTTACGGGATGAGAACTTATGCTTGTGGGGATTTAAATGGGGGTTAAATCTCCATGATTGCTTCATTTTATGTGATCCCTCTAAAAAGGAATAATCGAATCCAACATTAAAGAAATCCAAGATCCATCCATCATGTGTTTTTATGCTTATCCTTTTCTCCCCTCAATCTCTTATGTTCTTCATGTGTTCTTCACCTTTGAAACCCCTAAGAGAACGATTAACTATTGCGCCCCTGATCCATGGTGAAATGATTTGAGATCGAGGATACAAACCCTCAATGGAACAATGGAGGGGTGACGGCATGTGCGGTGCAATTTGGCCAAAATGGCGGTGCAAGGTGGAAGTGAACAGATATGGTGGCTACAAATGATTTGGGTTAGGCGAAATTGGTCCAAGGGTTCGATCCAGGTGGATGTCAAGCCTGTAGGGTGAGGTTGCTGATAGAGGCATAAAGCTATATGAGGCCGCATTAAGGCTGAGATGGCCAGTGGGTGCGGGCCATGGAAGGCAGCCGCGACATTGACCGGGGGACACAGTGAGGGGAGACTAGGGGATGTGGTGACAATCTTGAACATGGCTCGATGCCTCGTTGGAGGAACCCATAGTGGTGAGGTCATGGGGTAGCTAGAGGTGTGGACCATCCATGTTGAATGCGGTGGTGCAACATTGAGGCACACGGTCCAACGGACCGCGTGCAGTGCCAAAAGATCAACCCTCACATGTATGCCAAAGCAGAGGGGTTGGGCTGCTCCAGTAGCCCAGCAGGCAGGGTCTAGTAGTACAGCAGGCTGGGCCAATTCAGTCCACCTGAGGGGGTTTGGGTTGGACTTGGACTGGGCCCGAGTCATACCTTTTCACTAAAATGACCTTAACTTTCAAGTGGAATGTTTTTTTGATGAACCATCTATGGAATTAGTACCCTTACATGGAGACGGTCCTTTTGAGATAGCTTAGTGGGTTTTTATCTTGGACCAGTATAGGTGGAGATTTCCCATTGGTTATTTCCTCGAGGGTTCAGTAGGATATTACATCCACATCCCTGGATAGTAGTCCCCTTTAGAGTCCAAGTCCCAGATAAAGCTACTGTATCCCTACTTAGGACTGGAGTAGTCCTCTATCACCCCTGATAGAGTTTTATGGGAATTTATGTGACCTCTAAGTGTAGGTAATTAGTCCTCCATCTAATGGGTCATATCAATAGGGTTGTTAGTATTCTATAAGAATTATCCCCTATTTTATGCGCTGCATTGGTAGGGTTGTTAATACTCTTTGATAAAGATACCCTATGTTGCGGTCTAATACATATTGGGTTTTGGTATTCTCTAGGAAGGATCCCCTCTTGGTATATTATGATATTTGATGAGTATATTTCTCTTTGGGTGGGTCCCAAATTAGCAGGACCTGTAAGGACCCAACCCCAGTTGATCGGAGCTAGTGCCTTATTCGAGTACATTGGCATACAAACAAGGAATACGAACCCCGAATGAAAGTGGAAGTTCGGGTGGAAAAACCCTTACCTTAACTCCAAACATGTTCCGCTCTTCTACTTAAGCTCCTGGAATATGAAATTATACTTGTTAATAACTAATTTCAGAACCTATTAGACATGTATTTAGTTTACCATAATTCTGGTTAGTTCATTTATGTCTTTATTGATAAGTTATTGTATTGAATTTCCTTGTTCTGGAGTGTTGGTTTCCTTTATTTTCATATTCGGTTCACTTGTTTTTAAGTAATGAAGTTCATGCGGAATGATTATAAATCTCAAGGATTAGAATTATATATTATCTATGAACATAAATAATTGGTAATGGTCATTTATATTAATTGGTTACATGGAATGAGGATGAATCATTAGATGACAACCACTTCGATTATTTGGCGGTATTTGGATTATTATGAACTAGTTTTGTCGTATGACTTATTTATATGTACATATTCTGGTTCCTGAATATTGATTAGGTTATAATACATATATTATAGTCTTTTTCAACCATGAATATGGTTTCATGACCAGTAAGGAAGAAGAAATTGAATAATGAAACTTCATCATCCATGAAGGTTATAAATCAGAACCTCATAGATGTCGATTTCGTTTATAAAAATAAAAGGGAGGGAGTAAGAGTATTTATGATGGTTCTTCCATTCACATGATATAAATCCATTATAGAGATGTTACTGGAGTTATCATGGTCATTTGGTCAGAGGAGGTGAGGAGAGGATAACAAAAGTAGATAAATTGGAATGAAACCAAATGAAAAAGAAGGATGCTTTACCTCTTGAAATAACCTCCTTGAGAAACTCCTTAAGGGAAGGGTTTTTGGTCTTTTGGAAAGACCAAAAACTTCTTGGACGTAGGGAGATACTAGGTAAGGGTAATTGGGCAGAAAATTGAGGATATTAAAGGCTTAGATGAGTGAAGATAAGAGGTAGTGGTGGGGGGTTTTTATAGTGGAGGAGAGGGGTAATTTTTGAATATTTAATTTCATTATTTTATTATTTCCATCAAGACAACCAATCGTATTGTTTCATGTGACCCCTAATAGTAATAAGATCATTTGAGTTCGAATCAAGTGGACTTACATCACTTATGATGTCATAAATATTGTATTTAACTGATAAATTGAATATACAGTATTTTACGGTATTTCACTATTCATAAAAAATTCAAGAATTTCAGAAAAGTATAAAAAATTCACCCCTACCATTTTTCAAAATGTAGAATTAAAAAGAGAAATCCATTTTTCAAAAATAATTTTCTAAATATTATTAATTTAATTTTTAAATAAGGTCATAGTTAATTCAAAAAATAACAATTTTGAAGTGCAAATAGTTTTATGTGACATTGGAAAATTAATTAAGATCCCATTATCATATTGCCTTTAGAAAATAAAATAATAATATTATTTACTATTCATAAGGGTCATATTACTATTCATATTACTATTCATATTACTATTCATATTACTATTCATAAGGGTATGTTACTATTCACAAAAAACCAAGTTTGTTCTTTTAGACTCCAAATGACTTACTGAACACAACTCTAGATGACCATTTCTTGAAATTCAAAACATAGAAGAGGAAAAGTTGTGTTTAAAGGATAGATTATAAAATTGAATTATATATTTATTTTCAAAACCTTGGGTTGTTACATTCTCCCCTCCTTAGAAAAATTTTGTCTTCGAAATTCACAACATATTACTTAAAAAGATTCAGGTATGTCTTTAACATAAGCTTCTTAGGCTCCCATGTTGCTTCCTCCATTTTATGGTTCCTCCATAGAACCTTCACTAGACGAGTCGTCCGGTTTCTCAATACTTGTTCTCTAGTATCAAGAATCTTGATAGGATCTTCACAGTAAGATAGATCAGGCTCAAGTTCAACTTCTTCTTAAGTGAGTACATGTGTTGGGTCTGACATGTACTTTCTTAACATTGACACGTGGAACACATTGCGAACATTAGAGAGACTTGGCGGCATTTCCAAATGGTAAGCTACGACTAGAATTCGGTCCAAAATTTCAAAAGGTCCAATGTACCTGGGACTTAATTTTCCCTTCTTACCGAATCGTATAATACCCTTCCATAGAGATACCTTTAAGAAAACGTGATCACCTTCTTGAAATTCCAAATCCTTCCTTCACTTATCAGCATAGATATTTTTCCTACTTTGAGCTATTTTGATATATTTCTGGATAATCTTCACCTTTTCCATTATTTCCTCAACAAGTTCTAGGCCCACAAGATTTCTTTCACCAACATCATCCTAGAAAGTTGGTGTACGACATCTCCTCCCATATAATGCTTCACAAGGTGCCATCTGAATACTTGAATGGAAGCTATTTCTGTAGGAAAATTCTACGAGAGGTAAATACTGATCCCACATGCCTTGAAAATCAAGTTAATAGGACCCCAACATGTCTTCTAATGTTTGAATAGTCCATTCTGATTTTCCATCTGTTTGTGGGTGGTAGGAAGTGCTCAAACGAAGATCAATATCTAGGGACTTCTGAAGACTTTTCTAGAATCTTGATGTAAAACGTGGATCACGATCCGAAAAAATAAATAGGGGTACTCCATGAAGTCTCACAACTCTATTAATATATATTCTTGCTAGACGTTCAAGTGGTAGATCTTCTCTTATAGCAAGAAAATGTGCTGACTTGGTAAGATGATCAACAATGACCCATATTGCATCATTCATTCTAGGAGTCTTTGGTAATCCCATGACAAAGTCCATCATGATATTATCCCATTTCCACTCAGGTATGGGAAGAGGTTGCAATACTCCTCTAGGCTATTGCCTTCCAGCTTTCACTTGTTGACAAACCATATATCTTGACCCAAAATCAGCATTCTACCTCTTCATGTTGTCCCAACAAAAATGTTCCTTCAAATATATATACATCTTAGTGCTACCAGGGTCTATAGAGAAATTGGAACTATGAGCATCATGCAACAATTCCTTTTTTAGATCAGGTATATCGGGAACACAAAGTCTCTTCCCAAATTTCAAAATTCCATCTTCATATACAAAGTCACTCAATCTCCCATCATTCACAGCTTTAATCTTCTTTTTAAACTCCTCATCATCAGCCTAAGAACTTTTTATCCTTTCTAGTAAAGATGGTTTGACAACCATTTGAAAAAGAATTGATGTTTCACCTTCCATGGTTATTCCCATATCCATCTTTACTAGATCCATGAAAATAGGATCCCTTTCAACTCTCATCTCATTCAAAACTCCATGATTTTTTTTGCTCAAGGAATCTGCCACATTATTTGCATTCCCCGGGTGGTAGTGTATCCTGCAATCATAATCCTTGAGTAGTTTAAGCCATCTCCTTTGTCTCATGTTGAGTTCTTTCTGTGAGAAAATATACTTCAAACTCTTGTGATCAGTATAAATCTCACATTTTTCACCATAGAGATAATGTCTCCATATCTTCAATGCAAAGATTATAGCAGTTAACTCAAGATCATGAGTAGGATAATTTTTCTCCTGAATTTTTAGCTGTCATGATGCATAAGAAATAACCATATCATTTCGAATAAGGACACAACCAAGTCCTTTCTTTGAAGCATCACTATAAATAACAAACCCGTCATTCCCCGATGGTAGAGTCAATATAGGAGCATTGACTAATATTATCTTCTGGTCTTAGAAAAATTCTTCATAATATTTTGTCTAAACAAATTTAACCCCTTTAAGTGTGAGCTTCTTTAGAAGGTTAGCCAGTCGGAAAACATTATGTATGAAACGCCGATAATAATCGGCTATGCCAATAAAACTGCGTACCTCAGTTATGTTTCTTGGAATGGGCCAATATTGAATTGCATTTGTATTCACAGGATCAACTAGGATTCCATCCTTATAGTCAATATGTCCAAGAAAAGAAATCTTTTGAAGCCAGAATTCACACTCGCTAAACTTCCCATATAATACATGTCTTCTAAGAGTCTTCAGGATAATGCGTAAGTGATTTTCATGATCTTCGTAGATTTTAGAGTATACCAAGATATCATAAATAAATACCACTACAAAATCATTTAGATATTCCTTGAAAACTCTGTTCATTAGATCCATGAAGACAGAGGGTGCATTAGTCAATCCAAAAGGCATCACTGTAAACTCGTAATGCCCGTACTTGGTTCGAAATGATCTTTTAGGAATGTCTTCCTTCTTCACACTCAACTGATGATATCTAGATCAAAGTTCAATCTTTGAAAAGTATTGAGCTCTATGAAGTTAGTCAAATAAATCATCAATGCGAGGTAGGGGATACTTGTTCTTTATTGTTATAGCATTGATCTCCCTGTAGTCGATACATAACCTCATAGACCCATCTTTCTTATTAATAAAAAGGACAGGGGCTCCCCATGGAGGAACACCAGGGCGAATAAATCCCTTATTAATAAATTCCTCTAGTTGTTTTTTTAGTTCCACTAATTCCACAGTGGCCATTATATAAGGGGTCTTTGATATGGGCCTTGAACTAGGAATTAAATCAATGGAAAACTCAATTTCTCGTTCTGGAGGATGTCTAGGTAAATATTCTGGAAACACATCAACATATTATCTCATAATAGGTACATCCTCTATTTGAACATTCCTTTTATCACCCACAGTTATTTCATTCTCTTTCTCCCCAATAATTGAATTTAATTGAGCTACTGAGGGTGGATCTAGATAAGAATCAGGTGGTAACGATTCTGCTCTAAAGATAATGTGTTCTTTATCATCATCATAAATAATCGTAACCTCCTTATTCTTACAATAAATTTTTTCATCATGGTCCGAAATCCAATCCATACTGAGGATTATATCAAATTCAATCATGGGTATGATGATGAGGTCAGTAGATAAAGAACATTTATATTCCCTAATGGGAACTGATTCATAAAACTTTGTAGCAATGATACTTCCCTTAGGAGTTTTGACTGGAAAATCCCTTGTTAAATCAAATTGGAAATATCTAATTTTCTTAGAAAAATGGGAAGATATGAAATAATGAGATGATCCAGAATCAAATAAATCATTGGTTAAGTTCGATGAAACGATCAAAGTACCTACCACCACGTCATGCGGAACTTCAACCTCTGCAGTTGTGATTGCATATGATTGTCCTTGCTCCCTTGTCCTCCTCTATTGTATATTTCCCTGAAGTTTTGGACAATTATTAGCATAGTTCCCCATCTCCTAACAATTATAGCATCGAACATCATTGGATTCCTTCTTTCCTTTGCAATCACCAGAAAGATAGCCTTTCTGGACACATTTGTAGCATAATCCTTTTCTTTTTAAGCATGCACTGGGGTGTTTCCTTCCACAATTGTCACATGGTGGAAATTCAACTCTTCCATTCTTCCCTATTTCCTTATTTCCTTTCCCAGGGTTTTTATCAACCCTCTTCTTTTCTTGCTTTCCATTAAAGTCATAATACTTAGGGAATTATTTTTTTGTCTTGATGGCACATGAAACTATATCCTCATATAATGAAAAACTTTGGGAGACCAGTGCCCGCCGGAGGAATGGATTTTGGCCATCAAATAATTGATCAATTTTGCTCCTTTGATTTCATATACAGTCCACAACATGTCTTTCTAACCTTGTGAAGTTGGATTCATACTTGGAAACATTTTCGTCCTCCTTCTACCTCAGATTCAAGAATTGTCTCTCCATATCTATTCGCTGCTCACAAGGGAAATATTTTTCTAAGAATATTTCCTTAAAATCCCTCCATTACATCTCTTCTATCTCTTCCTCCTCCTTTTTGTTTTGGATTAATGACCACCACTGATCCGCATCCCCTGATAGACGATATACTGCCATGAAAACCTTCTATCTTTCATTACATACCAAAGCGAGAAATATCTTCTCAAGGGAACATATCCACTGCTCTGCTACAAATGGGTTTTTAGTCCCGTTGAATGATGGAGGTTGTTGTCACATAAAGCGATCTAGCATAGCTCCTCCACGTGGTGGATCCAATTACTCCATACGGGTAAGGTTATTATTCATAACCTGAGTAAGTTTCCCTAGTATAGTTATGAGTTTCTCAACACCAGTCACAGCACCAGAGCCAATATCATTATCTTGAATCAGAGGAAAATCCCTATAGGGGACACATGCATTTGTGTGATTTCTATTTTGTCCACTAGGAACCATATCTAGATAATGGCATACACTATATTAGGTTATGAATCATAATGTATAATCTTAACTTAAAAATACTTAGAAAAATTGAGATCCTATGCATAGATAATCCCATATTCACAAAAATGATTTCTTTGAGGAATATTTTACATTTCAATCCTTCATAATGGCTTGTAAATAAAATGTGAATTATCCTAAGCATATCCCCTGGGAGTGTCGTAACCAAGAGTGCATCAAGGCCCGTTGTCGTGCACCAGTTCCCGTTCGAGTATAGCTCAAAGCGGTGTTTTTGGGTTTTATCTCAAGATACATCTATTCCAGAGCCGCCTCTACCTGCTCGTATCCAAATAGGGATGTATTTCTTGAAATATTCACATAATCTATTTCTTACCAAAATACTAGGACGTTATTGTATGTATATCCTCAAAGACTAACTTAAGGACTCTTCCCTATATTCTACGTTTTCTAAATCTAGTTTCCAAGTATTCTACTAAACGTCCTCTGATACCAACTATAAGGACCTGACCCAAGTTTCCCAGAGCCGGTTCCTTATTTGATTACATTGGCATACAAACAAGGAATACGAATCCCGAATGAAAGTGGAAGTTTGGGTGAAAAAACCCTTACCTTAACTCCAAACGTGTTCCGATATTGTACTTAAGCTCTTGGAATATAAAATTATACTTGTTAATAAATTATTTCAGAACCTATTAGACATGTATTTAGTTTACCATAATTCTGGTTAGTTCATTTATGTCTTTATTGATAAGTTATTGTATTGAATTTCGTCATTCTGGAGTGTTCGTTTCCTTTATTTTCATATTCAGTTCACTTGCTTTTAAGTAATTAAGTTCATGTAGAATGGATATAAATATCCAGGATTGGAATTATATATTATTTATGAACATAAATAATTGGTAATGGTAATTTATATCATTTGGTTACATGGAATGAGGATGAATCATTAGATGACAACCACTTTGATTATTTGGCGGTATTTGGATTATTATGAACTAGTTTTGTAATATAACTTATTTATATGTACATATTCTGGTTTCTGAATATTGATTAGGTTATAATACATATATTATAGTCTTTTTGAACCATGAATACGGTTTCATTACCGGTAACAAAGAAGAAATTGAAGAACAAAACATCGTCGTCCATGAAGGTTATAAATCGGAACCTCATGGATGTCGATTTCGTTTATAAAAATAAAAGGGAGGGAGTAAAAATATTTATGATGGTTCTTACATTCACATGATATAAATCCAGTATATAGATGTTACTGGAGTTATCATGGTCATTTGGGCAGAGGAGGTGAGGAGAGGATAACAAAAGTAGATAAATTGGAATGAAACCAAATAAAAAAGAAGGATGCTTTACCTCTTGAAATAACCTCCTTGAGAAACTCCTTAAGGGAAGGGGTTTTGGTCTTTTGGAAAGACCAGAAGCTTCTTGTACGTGGGGAGAGACTAGGGAAGGGTAATTGGGCAGAACTTTTAGGATATTTAGGGCTTAGATGAGTGAAGAGAAGAGGTAGTGGTGGTGGGTTTTTATAGTGGAGGAGAGGGGTAATTTTTGAATATTTAATTTCATTATTTTATTATTTCCATCAATACAACCAATAGTATTTTTTAATGTGACCCATAATAGTAATAATATCATGTGAGTTTGAATCAAGTGGCCTTACATAACTTATGATGTCATAAATATTGTATTTAACTGATAAATTGAATATACTGTATTTTACGGTATTTCACTATTCATAAAAAATTCAATAATTTCAGAAAAGTCCCAAAAATTCACCCCTACCATTTTTTGATGTGTAGAATTCAAAAGTGAAATCCATTTTTCAAAAATAATTTTCTAAATATTATTAATTTAATTTTTAAATAAGGTCATAGTTAATTCGAAAAATAACAATCTTGAAGTGCAATTAGTTTTATGTGACATTGGAAAATTAATGAAGACCCCATTATCATATTTCCTTAAGAAAATAAAACAATAATAATATTTACTATTCATAAAGGTCATATTACTATTCATATTACTATTCATATTACTATTCATAAGGGAATGTTACTATTCACCAAAAATCAATTTTGTTCTATTAGACTCCAAATGACTTACTGAACACAACTCTAGATGACCATTTCTTGAAATTAAAAACATAGAAGAGGAAAAGTTGTGTTTAATGGACAGATTATAAAATTTAATTCTATATTTATTTTCAAAACCTTGGGGTGTTACAGGTCCTCTTCGTGAGAGTCTCTGATGATATCATGGCTTGAGGAGCGAGTTCTCCTTAAATGATCGCATCTCGAGCAGAATCCTTTGGTAGTGATTGGTTGTAACTTACCTCTTTACTTTGTGGATGGTTATGAATATACCTGGATATCCTTGGTATATGTGTTACATACATATACCTGTGTAGATTTTACTGTATGATTTCTATGTGGTATACTTTGTGTATTTATGTGTGGTATACTTCATGTATTTATGTGTGGTATACTTCATGTATTTCTGTGTGGTATACTTTATGTATTTCTTAGTGGTGTTCCTTTATGGTGTTCCTTCATGGTTTTACTTCCTAGTGTTCCTTCTTGGTGTTCCGTCATGGTGTTCCTTCATGGTGTTCCTTTATGATGTTTCTTCATGGTGTTCCTTCATGGTTCTCCATCATGATGTTCCTTTGTGGTATTTCTTAGTGGTGTTCCTTAGTGGTGTTCCTTTGTGGTGTTCCTTCATGGTGTTCCCTAGTGGTGTTCCTTCATGGTGTTCCTTAGTGGAGTTCCTTCGTGGTGTCCTTTAGTGGTATTCCTTTGTGGTCTCCCTTCATGGTATTACTTTTTAATTTCTTATATAGTATATTTCCTTTATGGGTTTGAGGTGTCCTACTAAGTATTGTTTTACTCACCCCTACATGAGCTTTGCCCAAAAAATTCGTGTCTTATGTAGACGATCGACACTTTGATGGAGTCCTAGGTGGACTAGGACCAGGTGGTTCTTAGTGAGACCAGACAGTCGAGGTGTGCTCCTACGTTTTTAGATAGCTATATAGTACCTTGCCCTTCAGGTAGGGTCTTCTGCAGATGAGTTTGAGGAACTTGTGCATTCACTTTTCCAAACCCAGTTTTTGGTGGGTTTGTATTCTATCCCTATTTACTTTCTAGTTTTCTACCATCATACTCTGTTGTTTGTATCTTAGTGGTATTCATTCTTCTTATTTGTTATTACATTTCATCATTTTGGGCTTGGATATGTGTGTGTGTGTACATGTACCTAGTCAAATGCGTCCCATTTGTGGGATATTCCTTATTGGTGCAAGTCGCTAGCCCCTGGCCTATTGGAGGTAGGGTTGGGGTAGTCACAGAATGAGCCCCTCTGGGACCGATCATGAAAGAGTGGTATCATAGGAGGTTTAGTTGTACTTTAGGACTAGGATTCTGTGAGTTTGGTTTGGGGAAATAGTGTTAAGTGTTTCAAGTTTAGATTTCAGGACAGGAAATATAGTGTTGGTGCGGCAACCGATGTATCCATACATCAGGACTCTAAATTCTACTTTTTGACTTGGTTCATGAAAAAATGGTTGTAGGGAAAAATAATGGTAAATGCATCATATAGGATTTGGGTGTTTTCTCATGTCCTTCCTGAGTTAGCTCATCAGGTATACTCTATGGACCATGGTACATCTTTTCTTACTTCAAGATGCCTCCACATAGATAGCCAGCCAGGATTCCACCACATGATCATGAGGATGATTTTCTAGGAGAAGAGACATCAATACAAGTATTTTTACTATAGATAGCACTTCTATGTGGTGCACCAGCTATAACAACACCTATAGATAAGCACATGGAACCCGTAGTACCAACAAATGAGGAGTCGAGGATGAGAATTCCTCATGAGTTTCAGCGATAGAGACCCTTCAGGTTTTGAAGATATCCCAACACAGAGGCGGCTGAGGACTTTCTTGAGGTGGTGATACAAATTTTTTCGTTTAGTCAATACATCAACAGATCAGATGGTGGTCCTGAAAACGAGCCTCTTACATGGCTTAGCAGGGTGATGGTGGGGTTTAGATACCCGATCTTGTGATGAGGTGAATTTTCCATGGATAGAGTTTGAGAAACTTTTCAGAGAGGAGTTATCACCTTATAAGCTAAGGGATTTGCATGTCTAGGACCTTCTACAGCTTTGGAAGGATGATGTGTTGGTATCTAAGTATTCATTGAGGTATACCAAACTTTCCAGTTACTCGATAGATGTGATACATGACCAGTACTTTAGGGATCAGACCTTCAAGTGTGGTCTACGTAGGGACATCTGAGCCAACATTATCCCTCTATGCATTCCTATCTATGATAAGGTTCTACATTGAACCTTTTTGGTTAAGAGTCCCTTGTCTGAACAGATAAAGTAAGTGATAGTCAGTAGTGGGAAAGCAGGATCAGATAGATCTATAAGGTGGTGGATGTGGTAGAGGAGCTGAGAGAACAGTAGGAGGTGGTTTACATTTCATCTTGTTACCACTACCACACCAGGGTGGTCCACACTAGGGTAGTCCACACCAAGGTGGTCCACACTAGGATTAGAGTGTTGGAGGATAGGGGAGGGGATAACTACATGCGGTTGAGGATTATAACCCAGGGGCTCCAGAAATGATTCAGGGTATGATTCATGTGTATTATAATTTAGCTGCAGTATTGATAGACATAGGTACTAGTCATTCTTTTATTACCACAAATCTTGTTTGATACTTAGAGATTTCAGTTGAACCATTGACTTGACCCTCATTCTTGGAGACTCCTACTGGAGGAGACCTAATGATCACGCTTTGGTGCCGAAAATGTGGCCCGAATATTAGAGGTGAGAGTTTCAATTGGGATATCTTAAAAGAGGCGTTAAGGCCTTATGGAGTCAATCATAGTATGGAATGGTTACCGATAGTTCTTACTTAGATTGACTATTTTAGGTGAAGAACATTGTGTTTCCACAGTGGTGGAACAAGGTTTTCCTTGTTGGTGAAAAGGTTACCCCGTCAACACCGGATGGACTCACAAAAAGGATGATACATATGATTTCTAATCAATTTGAAATATTAACCCTCAATATAGTGGGTTTTATGAGTCCTTAGTTTCCTAAAGTGGTTGAAGAGATGCAGTAGATACATCAAAGGTTGAAATAAAGGCATTGGATAGAGTTCCTCTATGATTGCGACTTTGATATTGTCTCTACTCTTGGGAAGGGGAACATGGTGAAAGATGATCTCTGCATGAGATCTAATTTGAAGTTTCTAAATGAGGAATCATAGCAGTTGAATTAATTATAGTTATTCTTTGTAGATAGAGATGGATCAAATTACCTCTAATCAATGGTTATCACCCCTCCACTCTTACAACAAGTCAGGGAGGCACAACTTGGAGATATCGAATGTGGTAATTTACATGCTCAGATGTCCATAGGGAATTCCCCTAATATATTTTCAAAAGATAGAGAGCATGTTATTATTTTTAAAGGACGCATAGTGGTACCAGTGGAGTTATGGGAGGAAGTCTTAAGGGACTTCCATACACCACCTTTTTCAGTACATCAAGTTGTAGGGAATATGTACCAGGACCTCTGAAATCAGTTTTGTTGGTTCGGGATGAAGAAGGTAGTTGCGGAGTTTGTCTCTTGATGCCTCACTTGTCAGTAAGTGAAGGCCGAGCACCAATCTCTAGTGGGTTTGACACAATAACTAAAGGTACCAAAATGTAAGTGGTATGAGATATCGATAGAATTCATGATGGGTTTACCACGTACGTCTAGGGGACATGATACCATCAGAGTGATCATTGTCTAAATCACCATGTTGGCCCACTTCCTAGAATTTTGAGATAATAATTCAGTAGATAGCTTGGTATTCCTCTACATTAAGGAGATAATTAGACTCCATGGAGTCCCTTCGATGATAGTTTCATATTTTGATTCTCACCTTACATCCTAGTTGATGAAGGGATTGCATCAGGAGTTTCGGACTCAGCTATGCTTGAGCACAATGTTTCACCCACAGACAAACGACTATACTGAGTGGACCATTCAGGTTCTGGAGGGAATTCTACGAGCCTTAATGTTAAATTTTTGGCTGGATTTGGTAGGATTATTCACGGGAGATTGATTTCTCGAGTCTGCGTTTTGTGGAAACATAAGAATCTCTAGGAGAGAAAATGGGAGTAGGAGGCTCATATTCGTGCTCAGTAACCTCATCTATTTGGGTAGCACTTGGTTTGGATTTTGGGGATGTAAATACCTAAGGTGGGGAGAATGTAATGAGTGATATTTTCCTGAATTTATTTTTAGAAATTAATTTGGAAAATTCTGAGAGAAAGAGCTAATACGACATGCAATTCTGAGGCCCAGTGTGCCCAAAATAGTTTATTGAAAAATGTTAAGTTTTTAATATCACCCATGAGTGGTTTTCTTGAAAAAGTGGAATAACTCCTAAAAACATGCTCGGATCAGAACTCCAAGGGCACCATTGCATTCGGAACAATGACTTTACCTTAGGTGGGGCTTAACATCATTCGGTGAATGTCGACCATGAAGGTTATCTTTTGGATGTAAATTTCATTAAAATATTTAAGAGAAATATTTTATTTTAATGCAGTGTTAATTCATTTTAAATGTTGCCTATTTTAAGGAATCCAAGGATAAGAAATAACCCTAGAAATCCTCCGAGGAAAGGAGAAGGACCTCCCTATAATTAATGTCAATGAATTGGTGAATCAAGATTCACAAACCTCAGATTAGACGGATCGACGAATGACGACGACGTAGCTTCTCCCTTTATTAACAACCGATCCAAATTACAGGTAGGGTGTTATCTCTTTGTGATTCATTCCTTATTATTAAATTTTATGAAAAACATGGACCAATCCATGAATAAGTTTATCTGTGGTTCAATCTCTTATGGGATGGGAACTTATGCTTGCAGGGGTTTAAATGGGGGTTAAATCTACATGATTTCTTTGTTCTTCATGATCCCTCTAACAAGGATGAATCGAAGTCGACAATAAAAAAGGCCAAGATCCATCCTTTTTGGGTTTTTGTGATTCTAATTTTATCCCCTCAATATCTCATGTTCTTTATTTTTTCTTTGCCTTTGAAACCCCTAAGAGAACTATTGACTATTACACTCCCGATCTATGGCACAATGATTTGATATCGAGGATCCAAAACCTAGACGACATAGTGGAGGTGCGACGATAGGCGTGGCATGATTTGGATGGAATAGTGGCACAAGGTGGCGGCCGGAGGTGGTGATGCAAGTCTGGTTCCAACGTGGTAGCGTAGGTCTCACACATGTTATACTACCTCCCAAATATATTCCTTGGTTATGCTCACCAGAACAAAAAACAGAACACTTATGTTGAGGTTGTTCCATGTAGAAAGCATGAGTTTCTGTCTTCTCCCACAAAAGGATCTGTGTTGTTATGTTTGGGGTTGCTCCAAAAATAATACCTATGTTAGGATTCATCTCATTGTAAAATTTTGGGTTTTGACTATTTCTGTGTAAAAGTCTCTCTCTCTTTCATTGTGGGTGTCATACTCCATTAGTTTGAGTGTGAAGAGTGGATTAAGTTGATTAGATCGAACCACTATAAAATTCTATGTGTTCTCTTTATTTTTATTTTCTATATCTTTATCATGAATAATTTTAATAACTTTGATAATTTTAATAAAGGTCAATTCAACCCCAACCCCCTCTAGACATCCATCCATCAACCGTATCCGACCTAACAATTATTCTTTTTATTTAAAATAAAAAATTATCCATTTTATTTACATTATAAATAAGCATTATTATATATATGTAAATTTTATATATAAATATGAGTGTTTCAATAAACAAATATATATATTTATGTGTATATTCTAATATATGTAAATAAATACATATATGTTAATATTTGTTCTTGTATGTACAAAATATAAACGCATACATGTGTGCGTAAATATCTGTGTATGTGTGTATCAATATTGTGTAAATACATCATATATAAAAGTATTTTTATAAATATATAATTATCATTAAAGATAGTATATAAACATATTTACAGTAGATATTTATAAATACTTTATAAAAAATTTATATCTAAATATAAAATTATATTAAAATATGTATAAATATGTGTGTGTGTGTGTGTAACTATATAGACATATAAATATATATGTAATGTATAAAAATTATATCCAAATATACAATATATAGACATATTTTAAACTTGTATTTAAAAATAATTATATAAATCATATGGAAAAAATATTATCCAATTTATTTAAAATAATATCGTACAATTTTTTTACATTATAAAAATATATGAATATATATATACTTATAAAAATTATCTATAATGTTTATATATACATATGTGTATATTAATAAATAGATATATCTATATATATATTCTAATATATGTAAATGAGTAATAATATATAATAAATTTAAATAAATATAAGTGCATATATAGACACACACACACAAACATATATTTTATAAATGTATTAAAAAATAATTATATTAATATATATAAATATATGAATAAAAAATATTTATGTAAATATATATAAATACTTGTGGCAGTGGTAAAGGGGTTCACATTTCACAAGGGATGTCACATGATCGAGTCCATATGTGCACTCGGGGGGGGGGGGGGGGGGTAGGTAATTGGATAGTGGAAAAACATTGAAAAAGTGGAACACTTTCATATTATTCTATTTAAGAAAAAAATAATCACACATGTTATTATTTTTTAAACATAGGTAAGAAAATAAAATGGTTCTCTTACCTGAACTTCCCTCCATAGCCAATCTAATATATTTTGAGGGAATAAAGCCCAACCACATGTGGTCAATGAAAATCTTTGTGGCTCACATATGATATGACCCAGCTGATGAATAAATGTAGGAGAACACACTCCCATAGGATGGTATATCTGGTCAAATGATACGTCCAGGGTCATATCAAAATTCCAAGATGAAATACCACGAATAGGGCCTCTCCTATGAGAGGAATATGCGGTCAAGTCTGATATTGTTGGAAAAAATTTCAAACATAATTAGACATATGTGAAGATATATATGTTTAATGATTAATTAAAAAATAAAAATAATTACATTCATACATACCTCAACCCTGATATGTAGATGGCTCTGCTAAATGATATGCATATGGTGCATGTTCCCCTGACAATCTTACTATTATAGAAAGCATTAGTAAGGAAATGATTCATTTCCTATTATAGTGCCTATTTATATAGACCAATATAAACAACTCAAATAAAATATAACTGAAAGAATCTATCCCAAGAATATCAAAGTACACCATTTCATAATCAAATATGGGTAATCCCTTTTGTGAATGGTAGTGACTGATGAAACAGTAGAAAGAAGAATATAGTGAGATAATCTATTTTTTGTTTCTTATTTAATAATTTATTAATAGAATATTCATTTTAAAATTATCCAAATAGATTAATTTATTTTGTAATATTGATTGGAGACATCAAAGTTAAACAATTAATTTTTTTTAAACAATTCATAAAAAGTTAAACAATTTTAAAAAAGGCTTTAAACTGAAGAGCGAGAAAACAATCATACCTTTCATTAAACATGATAATCAACCGTTTCTCCTTCCATGGTCTATCTAAACCAATGAATATCTTTTTCACATTGAACTACGGTATATTGATCATGTTATTTTGAAAAAAAGACAACAATCTTAGGTTTATCTCATTCAATTTAAAACACTCATCACTGAGACATTTTCATAGAAATTTTCCCATTCAGATTTGATGGAAAGGAAATGAAAAAAACTTGTTCCACTTGTGATGTAAAAATTAAAGTTTCATTACTAACTCATTAATTTCTGTATAACATATTGTTAAAATTCACCAATGTAAACTGATATTGATCGACTTTATTTCTAGAGATTGGATCAACCCAATTACACTTTAACAACATGTATTTCAACCCATGTGCGTGTAAAACTTAAATTATGTCTGTCAATTGACCATAATAATAACCAGAATCGATGTTTAGATAACCGATGCCACTGTTTTGTGTTTCTCATTTTTCATCAACATCTTTAATGAAAAATTGAAAGCTATTATCACCTATAGATTTATAACAATGAGCCATTATAGATGGACGCTCATCTAGTTGGTAAAATTATTTATTTAGGGTGAGGTCACCTAACTCCTGCTGGTTATGAAAATATATAACTCATAAAATTAAATAATAATTTATGTATAAATAAATTAGTATGACACTTCTCTCATAATTAAAATCAATTTATACATACAAAATCCTTGAACCAATCATGAAATGACACATAATGAGATTGTTGAATTTGATACTCACTCGCACAAGACATCTCTACTTTAAGCTCATTAATGTGTTTCCTGTAAATGATAACATAATGTTTAAATGATCAAATTTATATATGCAAACAAAATATGTAAAAGTTAAACAATAAAAGTGATAAGACACTTATTGAATTAATGGTGAAACTGATGGAGTATTGAACAAGATATATCGATGAGATGATACCCACTCGATGTTGTCCATATCAAATATAGTTCCTTCTCTAACTAAACCATCATGAATATGAGAGGTATTATCTAATTTTTTTTCAACATCCATCAGATATTCTACATAAAAAGTAGTACACTCATGCATCAAATAATCATTATCTATTAATTCCTCTGGATGAGCTCTGTTGCATACAAATTGTTTCAACGCATTCAGATACTGCTTAATAGGATACATAATCATGAATTAAACCGGAACAACATCCATTAAATCATCAGTTACGTGCACTATTAAGTGAACCATAACATCAAAAAATGATGTGGGAAATAGTTTCTCAAAGAGACAAATCATAAGTACAATTTTTTCATATAAATTTTTTAAATCACTTGTTCATTGATTTTATAAACAAAATTTTCTAAAAAAATACTCTTCTCAATCAATGGTTGAACAAAATTGGGTGATAAACAATCACAAATTTTGATCAGAATCAACTATTGAAGTATTATGTGATTGTTAGGAATTTTCAACCCTTAAAATGTCCTTCTTGTCAGATTCAAACACTTTGAAATATTATAAGAGTAACCATCGGGCACCTTGAGCATCTTCAAAATAGAAAGAAATGTATCTTTCTCTTTTTAAGTAATCGTATAATGTGAAACATGAATATATGACTTATTTCCCTTAGACAACTGTAAATGAAATTGTTTCCTTAAGACCGTTTCTTTTGAATCACGCTGTGCATTAACATTGTCCTTTGATTTTCCACTGACACCTAAAATGGTCCACAATATATTTTCACAAACATTTTTTTTCAATGTGCAAGAAATCTAGATTATGCTCTAGCATTTTAGTTTTCCAATAAGGGAGATTAAAAAAAATACATTTCTTTTTCCAACTGTAACTATGCTATATATCCACACCACGAATATTTGAAAATGGATGAGCCACAAACTCTTGAAATTAATATACCGTGTGGATGTTTTATTCCTCAATATGAGATAATATTTTTACTCCCGTCATGATCCTTGGTGCTGGGTTGAACTCTCTAGAACCATCAAATGCCCACTCTGTCCTTTCTTAACCTGTGCTGAGGGGGGAGAAAAAATTTGTGACCCATGTATGCCCATTTTTTTGCAATGTTTAAACCATATAGAAATTTTACTTTTATTTTAATAAGGGAAAACAAATTCCCCTTTCGTACTCTAGCCTGCTAAATTTTAATAAGATGGGAAGTCATTTATTTTCCACAATAGAGCAACCTACAGTTTGAAAATTTCATTCATTTCACAGTTATAATTCATCACACCATTTCCCCAAAATTCATTCAACTCATCAACCAATGTCTGAATATAAACATCAATCTTATCCACCAGATTTCTAGGTCCATCAACATAAGTGGAAAGTTATATAAATTATTGTTTTATACAAATCCATGGAGGAATATTATATGGAACCAACATCACGGGCCATGTGCTATGAGTTTCACAAACCATAGACCTGATTGGATTGAAATCATCTTCTACCAACCCCAATCAGACATCACAACCATCTTTAGAAAAGTTAGGGTGTCTCTGATCAAAATCATTCCAGGCACAAGAGTATGCTGGGTGGGTTAGCATATCAAATTTTTTATTTCTTTCCACATGTCATATCATAAAATTAGAAAATTTATATGACATTAAAAATATTTTCAACCTCAGCTTTAGGGGAAAGTAACACATTTTCTTTACAATAATTAGTTTTCCCCATTTCATAGTCTGACTTTGATGAGTCTGATTTCCAACATTATCATTCCACCTAAAAGTTCCATAGACCATACAGTTATCCAAATGGACAGTTTCCTTTGTAAACATCATATAGTTATTTATACATGCATCTATGGTCCCATATGTAAAACTTAAGTTCTCTTTCAGCATACGAGTATGGTAATAGGACTCCGTAATCTTATCATCGATAAGAAGTACCTTTTTTCAATAACACCAACAGTATGTCGAATAATGGGTCTGACCACTGATTCAAAGTCTTCAAATGAAACAACTCCATGATAAATTAAAATTTACTATAATTAGTACACCCAAAATATAATTTAGTTTTTTCATTATAAAGTATTTCATAAAACCTCAATAAATCATGATCTACACCAGAGTGCAGATTTATCTCACCAGTCTCAAAATTTCATTTTTCAATTATAATGAATCTTATTTTCATGAATTTATTTTTAGAAATTAATTGAGAAAATTTTGAGGTCAGGTGATGAGATGACATGTTATTGGTTGTGACTTAACTCTTTACTTTGTGCCCGGTTATGAGTATACATGGATATCCTTGGTGTATGTGTTACAAACATATACCTATTTATAGATGACTATATGATTTCTATGTGCTATAATTCATGTATTTATGTGTAGTATATTTCATGTATTTATGTGTGGTATACTTCGTGTATTTCTATGTGGTATACTTCATGTATTACTTAGTGGTGTTCCTTTGTGGTGTTCCATCATGGTGTTCCTTCACAGTGTTTATTGTTGGTGTTCTTTTGTGGTGTTCTTTAGTGGTGTTACTTTATGGTGTTCCTTCATGGTGTTCCTTCTTGGTGTTCCTTCGTGGCATTCTTTAGTGGTGTTTCTTCACAGTGTTCCTTAGTGGTGTTCCTTTATGGGGTTCCTTCATGGATTCTTTTAGTGGTCTTCCTTTTTGGTCTCCCTCCATGGTATTCTGTTATAATTTTCTATGTAGTATATTTACGTTGTGGTTTTTAGGTGACCTACTGAGTATTGTTTTACTCACCCCTCCCTGGGCTTTTCCCGCATGTGTCGTGTCTTGTGCAGACAATTGATGCGTTAAAGGAGTCCAAGGTGGATGAGGACTAGGTGGTGCTTAGTGATACCATACAATCAAGGTTTTATCCTATGGATTCAGACATCTGTACAGTACCTTTCCCTTCAGGTAGGGTTTTGTGAATATGAGTTTTAAGAACATGTGCATTCACATTTCTAGAATCTTTTTGGGTGGTATTGTATTTTGGCCATATTTACTTTCCAGTTTTCTACTATAGTACTTTGTTGTTGGTATCTTAGTGTTATTCATGATTATTTACTTATTGTTTTTTACATTTCATCATTTTGGTCTTGGATATGTGTGCGTGTGTACAGGTACTTAGGAAAATGCCTCATATTTGTGGGATATGCCTACTCAGTGCTAGTTGCCAGCGGTTGGCCTATTGGAGGTAGGATTGGGGTAGTCATAGTATGGGACCCTCTAGGATGAGTCATGACAGAGTGGTATCAGATGAGGTTCAGTTCTACTTCAGGAACGAGAGTCTGTGAAGTTGGTTTGGGGCAACAATGTTAAGTGTTTTGAGTTCAGTGTTTAGGCCAGGGAATCTAGTTTTGGTGCAGCGGTGATGTATCCATACACCAGTACTCTGAATTCAACTTTTCAACCTAGTATATGAAAATACTGGTTGTTGGAAAAAAATGGTACATGCATCATATAGGATTTTTGATTGTTCTCATGTATTTCTTGAGTCTTCTAACTAGGTATACTCTATTGACTGTGGAGCATCATTTCTTACTTCAAGATGCCTCCATGTTGATAGCCAACCAAGATTCCACCACAAAATCATGAGGATGATCCTCTAGGTGACATGACATCGTTAAAAGTATTTTTACCAAATATAGAACCTATAGGTGGTGTACCGGCTATACCAATGCCTGTAGAGAAGCACATGGTACCCATAATACCAGTGGATGATGAGCGTAGGCCGAGCTCACCTCACAAGTTTTAGTGATAGAGACCCCTTAGGTTTTGAGGTGAGCCCAAAACCTAGACAGTTGAGGACTATCTTGAGGTGGTGATCCAATTTTTCTATCTAGTCTAGACACCAACAGATCATATGGTGGTCCTAACAGTGAGCCTTCTACACAATTTAGTAGGGAAATGGTGGGGTTTGGATACTTGATCTTGTGATGAGGTGACTTTTTTGTGGATAGAGTTTGAGAACATTTTCATAGAGGAGTTAACACCTTATAATCTAAGGCATGTTCATGTATAAGTGATTCTACATCTTCTGTAGGACAATGTGTTGGTATCTGAGTATTCATCAAGTTATACCAACCTTTCTAGGTACTCGATTGATGTGATACATGACCAATACTTTAGGGTTCAGACCTTCAAGAGAGGTCTACATAGGGACATCTGAGCCAATTTTATCCCTCTTTTCATTCCTACTTATGATAGGGTGATATAGAGAACCCTTGTGCTTAAGAGTCCCTTGGATGAACAGATACAGTCAGTAATAGTTAGCAGTGCACAAGAAGGAGCAGACAGATCTGCAAGGAGGCAGACATGGTAGACTAGCTGAGAGAGAAGTAAGAGGTGGTGGACATTTCTTCATGTCACCACCACCACCCATGTGTGTTCCAAACTAGGCTTAGGGAGATGGAGGATAGGGGATGGGACAACTACATGAAGTTTAGGATTATGACCTAGGGGTTCCATAAATGATTCAGGGTACGATCTATTCCTATTCTACTTTAGCTGTAGTATTGATAGAAATAGATACTAGTCATTCTTTTATTGAAACAAATCTTGTTTGAGACTCAAAGATTCTGATTGAACTGTTGAATCAACCCTCACACTTGGAACTCCTACTATAAGAGACCAAATGGTCACACATTAGTGCTGATAATGTGGCCTGACTCTTAGAGGTGAGAGTTTTAGTTGGGATCTCTTGGTAGCGGCTTTGAGTCCTTACGACATAAATATTGGTATGGAATGGTTACACATAGTTTATACTCATATTTACTATTTTAGGTGAAGAACATGGTGTGTCCACAGTGGTAGAATTAGGTTTTCCTTATTGGTTAAAATGAAACCTAGGTAGTACCGAATAGACATACAAAAGAGGGTGCTGCCAATTTCTCATCCATTGGCTAACCTAACCCTCGATAAAGAGAGAAATATGAGTCCTCAGTTTTCTAAAGTGGTGGTAGAGTTTTAGTAGATCCAAAAAAGGTTGAGATAGAGGTTTTGGAAATAGTTCCCCCATGATTATAACTCTAAGATTGTCTCTACTCTTAGGAAGGGGAATGTGGTGAAATATTCTCTCTGCATGAGATCTAATTTGAAGTTTTTGAATGATGTGTCGAAGCAGTTAGACTCATTACAATTGTTATTTATTAATGGATATGGATAAACTTACCTCCAATCAATGGTTATTACCCCTCCACTCTTACAGTGAGTCTTGGAGGCACAACTCTGAGATACCGACTATAAGAATTTACATGCTCAGATGTCCATTGGGCATTCCCCTGATGGATATTCAAAAGATAGGTCGCACATCATTCTTTTCAGAGGAAGCATAGTGGTACTAGTGGAATTATGGCATGAGGTCTGGAGGGAGTTCCATACATCCCCTTTTTAGGTACATCTAGGTGTAGTGAAGATGTACCAGGACCTGCGATGTTAGTTTTGGTGGTCAGGGAAGAAGAGGGCAATTGCAGATTTTATCTCTCGATGCCTCACTTTTCAGTAAGTGAAGGTTGATCACTAGGTTCCAATAGGTTTTAATCAACACATCGTGGTTCCAGAATGGAAGTGGGATGGGATATCGATGGACTTTATGATGGGTTTAACACATACGTCTAGGGGACATGATACCATATGAGTGATCGTTAACCGACTCATCATGTTGGACACTTCCTAGCATTTTGAGATCAAAGTTCAGTAGAGAGATTGGGATGAATCTATGTGAAAGAGATAGTTTGAATCCATGTATTCACTTCAATGATAGTTTTATATCATTATGCTCACCTTACATCCCAGTTTTGGAAGGGATTACAACATGTTTTTGGGACTCAGCTGTGCTTGATCACTACATTTCACCCATAGACAGTTGATCAGACTAAGTGGACCATTCAGATTCTGGAGGGCATGATATGGGCTTGCATTTTAAATTTTTGTCTGTATTTGGGAGGATTCATTATGGGTGATCGATTCCTTGAGTGCACATTCAGTGGAATTATATGAATATCTAGGAGAGCACATGGGACTAAGAGGCTCAGATTCATGCTCAGTAACCTCATTTGTTTGGGTAGCCATTAGTTTGGATTTTTGGGATGTAAATCCATAAGGTGGGGATAATGTAATGAATCAAATTTTCATGAATTTACTTTTAGAAATTAATTGGTAAAATTCCAAGACTAGGCACTAATATGGTGTGCGGTTCTGAGGCTTGGTGTACCTGAAACATTTCATTAAAAATGTTAAGTTTTTAATAGCACATGTGAGAAGTTTTACTGAAAAACTAGAATAACTCCTAAATGGGGGCCTAGATCAGAAATCCAATGGAACCATTGCATTTAGAATAATGACATTACCTTAAGTGGGGCTTAACATCGACTGACATGGGTCGACCGTGAAAGTTAGATCTTGGGCGTAAACGTCATTAAAATATTTAATAAAAATATTTTATTTTGATGCAGTGTTAATTTCTTTTAAATGATTCCTATTGTTAGGAATCCAGGGATACGACATAACCCTATAAATAATATGATGCAAGGATAAGGATCTCTCTCTAACGAACGTCAACAGATCGACAAATCAAGATCAACGAAACTCAGATTCGACGGATCGACGAATGACGATGATGTATCTTTTCCCTTCATCAACAACTGATCCAAATTACAGGTAGGGTTTTGTCTCTTTGTGATTTGTTCCTTATTCTTAAATTTGATGATGAATGTATAAAAACCCATGAATAGTTTAATATACTGTTCGATCGCTTGTGGGATGGGAACTTATTCTTGTAGGGATTAAAATAGGGGTTAAATCTGTGTGATTACTTCATTCTTCGTGATCCCTCTAATAAAGATGAATCAAAGACAACATGTACAAAGGTAAATATTCTTCCTTTGGGTGTTTTGGTGCTTCTCCTTTTATCCCCTCATTCTCTTACGTTCTTTGTGTGTTCTTTGACTTTGAAAACCCTAAGAAAATTATTGACCATTACACTCTCAATACATGGAATAATGATCTAAGATTGAGGATCTGAATCCTCGACAACACAATGGAGGTGCGATGGCAATCACAACATGATTTTTCCAGAATGGTGGGGAAAGGAGGTGGCACACGGTGGAAGACGGAGGAAGTGATTTTTCATGGGTCTAAGTGGCTGGTCCCAGCGTACTGTGAGCCGACAGGGTGAGGCCACTGGCAGAGGTGGAATTCAGCAAGAATCCACATTGGGTCTGCGTGGCTGACAGGTGTGGGTCGTGGCAGGTAGTCGTGGTATTGACCAGAGGATGCGATGAGGGGAGATTGGGGGATGGGGTGGTGAGTTGGAATGTGGCTCAGTGCCACGTTGGAGGAACCCATGACGGTGAGGCTGCAGGGAATCCTGAAGTTCAATCAATCCATGTGGAATGGGGTGGTTCCGCACTGTCCGGAGGCATGCGGTCTAGTGGGCTGGGCCGAGCTGGTTCTGGTTGGACCAAAACCGGGAACAAGTCAGGTCTTTTCATTAAAATGACCATAACATTCAAATGGAAGGTCCATTTGACTTTCTATATATGGTGTCAGGACCCTTACGATGAGACAATCCTTTTAAAATTGCTTGGTGTATTTTTATCTTGGACGATTATCAGTGGAGATTTTCCCTTGGTTCTTTCCCTAAGGGTTCAATATGGTATTACATCCACATCACCAGATAGTATTACCCTTTAGAGGCCAAGTCCTGAATAAAGTTATGGCATCCCTCCTTAGGACTAGATAGATCCTCTATCAACCCTGATAGAGTTTTGTGGGAGTTAACATGACCACTGAGCATAGGGCGTCGGTCCTCCATCTAGTGGACAGTATCGATACAGTTGTTAGTATTCTTTACGAAGGATCCACTATGTTACAAGCCACATCAGTAGGGTTGTTATTATTCTCTAATAAGGACACCCTACATTGTGGGAAAATATATATTGGGTGGTTAGTATTATCTAGGAAGGATACCCTCTCTTTATATTATGATATTTGACCAGCGAATTTCTCTTTGGGCGGGGCTAAAATTAGCGAGACCTCTTCGTGAGAGTCTTCGAAAATATCATGGCTCGAGGAGTGAGTTCTCTTGAAATGAGCACACCATTGGAACCAATTTGTGTATAAGTTTATATTTGTTGTCAATAGTTGTCAATGAAGATCAAAATGAAGGAGATCAAGAAGTACTCCAATGGAATGGATGATTGAAAGATCAAAATAAAGGATATCATGAAGTACTCCGCTGAAGTAGAGGAATGGCGATTTAGACGATTGTTGTACTGATCGTAAGTTCAAAGAACATGTGTCAAAGGTGATACATTGTTTACAACAATGAAGAATGTGAGGTGTAATCCATCTGAGGATGATTAAAGAAGAATGGGGTTTTTGGATGAAGTCCATGCAATTCCTCCTTATTGCATGAGAACCATGGGTTTTGATGAAGACCATGCAATTACTCATGATTTCCTGAGAACCATGCAAGAGACTTCTTGATGAATAGAATCACATGGTTTGCATGAAGTAGATCATGACAGTTGATGAAGAAGACAATGTGCCAATGATTGGAATTCTAAGAAGGTCGTTCAATGATTGGAATTCTGAGATAGCCATGCACATCACATTGTCATAGAAGATGATGATGATGAAGCTATGCCTTCAAAGAATACATATCACAATAGTAGAGTTTGTGATAAAAGCAGAAGAGTTGCTGAAGGATACAGATCACCAAGAAGAAGTGATGTTGAGGTGATCGTGCTTGTTGACAAAGCAAACAAACGACATACAAATTTGTTGACAAAGGAGATTACATGGTGGCATGTCGAGTTCGAGGACTGTGGATAATGATCCATGTTTTATTCAAGGAACATAGACAAAGGAATGGATGATCTGGAGGCAGACAAAAAGAGCAGATACAAGGTGGCGCCGTTTTCCAGTATTTGCCAAATTTTTGGGGTCCAAAATTTGAAGGTTGGTGAGCATTGAGAAAAGTGGATTTCCATGAAGATCATAATTTAATAAGGAAAAGGCATGAGTTTTGAGAATATGGGATGCATGGATTGGATTTCGCGAAGACCAGAAGAATAGAGGCGGTGATTCTTCGCGATTACGTCAAGTTTCGCGAACGACAGAGGCTGGAGAGCTTCACGGCGATGAAGGGATTTGCAAGAGAGCTTCGTGGCGATGAAGGGCTTTGTGAGGGAGCTTCACAGCGAAGGTGAAAAGGAATTGACGGGATGCTCCGTGATTACGGCGAGCTCCGCGAACAGAAAATTTCCGTAGTGCTTCGCGATTTTGAGAGAATTCTGGTGGGAACTTCGGAGCTTCGCGATTTGAGCTAACATGTCATTGACTTCGCGCAGAAAGTTCAAGGGTCGGTGGAATTACCTATAAATAGAGGCCGACCCCCTCAAGAGAAGAAGAGAGAGCTCTCAACGAAAATCCTTTGCTCTCGGTTTGCAAAGGTCACTCATGAAGGCAGAGTGCTTCACGAAAGAGGAGCTTCGCGGCGGCTATTCTAGCTCCGCGAAATTCATGCACCCTTCTTTGGATCAGTGAGCTTCGCGAAGAGGCAGAAGCTCTGTGACAACCAAGCATTTCGAAGGCTGGAGCATCGTGAGAGTACTTCGTGATTGAGCTTGGCGAAAAGGCAGGGACTCCGTGAAGGCTTGTTTGAGCTTTGCAAAATTGGGAGCCTTGAGAAGTAGGGTACTTTGTGAAGGCCCTTTCCAAAGGTTGTTCACCCAGTGGACAGGGGAAAAAAGGGTATTCATCAGTGGATGAAATTTGGACTTCAATAGAGAATCATTTATTGAGAAATCACACAATTGATTGTGATTCAGGCAAATGAAGACAAGGGGATCTAGTGCATTCAGTCATTGCACTAAAGAAGAAGGATTGAACTAAAAAGAGCATCAACTCTGATCCCTGATGCAAGAAAAGTCTCATGCTGAATAGGAGACAAAGAAATTCATGTCTATCTATTGAAGAGACCTTCACGTCTATAAACTGAGTGTGACTTCACCAACAGTAGTGAGCCAGGGGGAGTCAACGGGAGTGACCCGAGGGAAGCAGTGAGCTATCCCTAAACCTTTGTAAAGGCAGTGAGCCTGGGACAAAGTGACTGTGCCTGAACAATTATAATCTACAGCTAGTGAAGCACAGTGAATTTAGGTACGACCGAAAACCTGTCGGCGTATGCTCCTTAGACGTAGCCCTTAGTGGTGAACCAAGTAAAAATAGCTGTTTCATTTCTCTGCATGTGAATGTTTCATTACTGATCATATCCATCATACAGGTTTAAGTAGTTCCTACCAACGTGGGAACAAGATCCACAACTTTAAGAAGAAAAATTTGACACCCTGATTCACCCCTCCCCTCTCAGGGTGTCCCGGGGTCCTACACACACCTCGAGAAGAATCCTATGATCGTGATTGGTTGTGACTCACCTCTTTACTTTGTGTCTGGTGATTAGTATACATGGATATCCTTGGTATATGTGTTACAAACATATACCTATGTAGATCTGACAATAAAATTTCTATGTGGTATAATTCATGTATTTCTATGTGTTATAATTTTTGTATTTCTATGTGGTATAATTTATGAATATCTATGTGGTATAATTCATGTATTTCTGTTTGGTATAATTCATGTATTTCTATGTGGTATACTTCATGTATTTCTTAGTGGTGTTCCTTCGTGGCGTTCCTTCATGGCGTTCCTTCATGGTGTTTTTTCATGGTGTTCCTTTGTGATGTTCCTTCATGGTGTTCCTTAGTGGTTTTACTTCGAGGTGTTACTTTGCAGTGTTCCTTCATGGTGTTCCTTAGTACTGTTCCTTCGTGGTGTTTCTTTGTGTTGTTCCTAAGTTGTGTTTCTTAGTGGTGTTACTTCATGGTGTTCCTTCATGGAGTTCCTTCATGGTGTTCCTTGATGGTGTTCCTTTGTGGTGTTCCTTCATGGTGTTCCTTAGTGGTGTTACATCATGGTGTTCCTTCATGGTGTTCCTTAGTAGTGTTCCTTAGTGTTGTTCCTTCATGGTGTTCCTAAGTGGTGTTCCTTCATGGTGTTCCTTAGTGGTGTTACTTTTTGGTGTTCCTTTGTGGCGTCCTTTAGTGATCTTCCTTTATGGTCTCCCTTCACGGTATTACTTTATAATTTCTTATGTAGTATATTTCCTTTTTGGTTTTTGGGTGTCCTATTGAGTATTGTTTTACTCACCCTACATGGGTTTTTCCCACATGTGTCATGTCTTGTGTAGACGATTGACACTTTGATAGAGTCCTAGGTAGACCAGGACCAAGTGGTTTTTAGTGAGACCAAACAATCGAGGTGTGCTCCTACAGATTCTGAAAGTTTTCTAATACCCTTCCCTTTAGGAAGGGTTTTCTAGGGATGAGTTTTAGGAACTTGTGCATTAACTTTTTCAGACTCCTTTTTGGGTGGGCTTGTATTCTAGCCCTTTTTACTTTCTAGTTTTCTACTACCATACTCTGTTGTTAGTATCTTAGTGGTATGCGTGCTTTTTTACTTAGTTTTTTTACATTTCATCATTTTGGGCTAGGAGATGTGTGTGTGTTTGTATAGGTACTTGGGAAAATGACTCCCATTTGTGGGATATGCCTACTCAGTGGTATTCACTAGACCCTGACCTATTAAAGGAGAGCATGGGTAGTCACAACATGGGCCCCTCTGGGACGGGTCATGACATCAATGCCTTTAGGATCCAACCCATGTACCATTTCAGTAAGCATTTCCTACATTGGAACATTCATCCTTACATCAACATACATCTAAACTATTTCTGTATTTTGACAATGAATATATTCTTCCCCATGACAATTCCAACTCTTATAATTTTTCAGAAATCCATTCAAGAATAGGTGCTCCCTCAAGGTATCTCATGGGAATTGATATCTATTTGCACATTTTATACATGGAAAACTAATATAGTCACTTTTAAATCCTCCAGTAAAATCAATAAACTATATAATGCCCTCAAAATATTCTACAGATGTTCAATTTGGAAGATCAATCCAACTTTTATCCATATTAACAACTGTATAACAAGTAGTAAAATTTACACAAGACTTAATATTACATGCATTTTTAGAATTTAATATAAAAAATATATTTAAAATAAAGAATGACCAATTGCATGTGGAATTCAATTAATACACATCCAAAAAAAGAAAATAATTCACAAGTGACATGGTTCTCACATTCTAAGGATATTTAATAATTTATACCTATTATTTTTTTAAAGTCTTATTTGGTACATGATAAAAAAACATTTTTGAGAAATTTTTAAAAATTATAAATAGAAAAAATAAATTGTTCATGATTATTTGAGCTAAAAAATAACACAAAACATTAGAAGAACACAAAATAGAAATGAATAGAATCATGAATATGGAAAAATAAAAGCGAGTGTTCAATGATTTCAAGGTCAGAGTGTTGTGGGCTGTGTTGTGGGATAGTTTGCAATCAACAACCAAACAAGGATACTGGGTTTAATTTCTCTTAGTTAAATTGCAAAATATTAAATCAAATATCTATATACAAACTCATAAATATGAAGCACCTTAATATAGTATAATTACAATGGTTTGCAATTAGGTATTACCTGAAAAATTTGGAAGATATGAAGTCTGAGGCTGGGCGAGACGCGAAGGAGGGGTGTTTGTGAGGGTGAAATGGCAGCACACATCTCCAGATACGGGCACAATGATGATTAAGGCACGATTGGAGGAGCAAGGGGCAAAGCCGTAGGAGAAAGAGTACGATGAGGGAGATGAAACTGGCGCCGGAGGAGGAGGGTGCAGCAAGGGAGATGGATCCCGAGCTAGAGCCAGAGGAGGGTGAGATGAGGGAGATGCGATTGGCGGGAATAGGGTTTGCCGCGAGTGGGAGGGTGTGCGTGAGAGGGAGAGGGATCCAGAGTGAGGGAATGAGAGAGAGAGGAGCGACAGTAGGTGGGTACGACAAGACATGGAGGCTGGTGCGGTGAGGACCAAAGGTCAGTGTGATGAGGGAGCACCGATGGGGTTAGGGTTTTCATTGGGTGGGGGTGCGTGAGGGAGATGGGGGGGGGGGGTGATAAGTCGGGGTGGGGGGATAATTCAAGTGGTTTTTTAAGGTTTGTGACAAACTTTTACAGTTGCTCGTTTCAAGGTGCGCAAAATCTCATCTTTCTAGTTGTGAGGGAGAAGTTCAGGAAAATTAACTTCTTTCTTCTAATTTTATCAGTGGTAAAATAAAAGCACTAGTAAATGGGGATTTTATCAACGCTTTTTTTTTAACGTTGATAAAGGAGGCATTTATAAGCACTTTTTAATGTTGATAAAGTCCTCATTTATGAGTGCTAAAAAAATGTCGATAAAGGTCATGTCAATGTGTGCTAAAAAAAACTTATAAATGTCATATTTATCTATGCTTTCATTTTAGCACTGATAAAGACACCCTTTATCAACATTTTTTTAGCATTAATAAAATCCATGACTTTTTACTGTGGTTATATTGTTATCACCTTTTAGGGATAAAAAATCTCATTTCTAGAATTTTTAAAAGCACAATCTATCTTAGAAGCCCCCATATTTTTCCAAAAGCGTAGTTTCACACTTTTGTAACCCATTTTTGTTAATAAACTTAACCTAGACCCAAAAAAATAAATTAAAAATACCCCTATTTGCTATTTTTCCTTCTTAACGAACACATAGTTTTTAATAATAAAACTCAATGGGAAAATGAAATTATACACACATTCATAAATTTTTTAACCTAGGTCCATTTAAATATATTATTACATGAAGTAGTTTTTTTAAAAAAAAATCTGATTTTAATGTGTTAAATTACAATCCAAAGTGATTATTACTACAACTAAGCCCTATATTCCATCAGTATTACCATTACAGTAGTCTGGATTCTAATAAAAACCCTCACCAAGGGCTCCCTTTTATAAGAGGGCTTTCCCTGGAAATCATTCAACATTTCCGATGTGAGATTTAGAAATGTTTTACGTACATGACTTTGAAGGACTATAAAATACAAACTATAGGACCAATATAAATTAATTTTAAAACATGGATTAAAAATATAAGAAATAGCTAAAAATAAAAATAATTTTGTAAAAATGTTGACAAAAAATAATTTATAAGTTGTCAAAACCACTAACTTGAAACGTAAAAATGTTCCAAGTATGTGACTTTGAAAGCCTATAAAATCTAAAATATAAGACCAATATAAATGAAAATTAAAAAATGAATTAAAAATATAAGAAATAGTTGAAAATAAAAATATTTTTGTAAAAAATTTTGATGAAAAATAATTTATAAGCTTTCAAACCCACCTACTTGAAACTTAAAAATGTTTCAAGTATGTGGCTTTGAAAGACTATAAAATACAAACTATAAGATGAATATAAATGAAACTTAAAACATGGATTAAATATTTATGAAATAGTTAATAATTAATTAGTTAATTAGTAATATAATTATTAATTATATAATTATAAATTATATAATTATTATTTAGTTAGTAATTAATATAATAATTAATAAGTAATTATTAATTACTAATATAAAATAATTAATTAGTTAATTAGTAATATAATTATTTAATAAGTAATTATTTAATTAGTAATATAATTATTAATTATATAATAATTAATTAGTTAATTAGTAATATAACTATTTATTACAATTATTCATTATAATTATTAATTATTAATTATTAATTATTAATTATATAATAATTAATTAGATAATTGGTAATATAATTATTAATTATAATTAGTAATACAATTACTAATTATAAATTGAAATTATTAATTATATAATAATTTATTAGTTAATTAGTATTATAATTATTAATTATAATTATTAATTATTTAATATATAATAATTAATTGGTTAATTAGTAATATAATTAATAATTATACAATAATTAATTAATTAATTAGTAATATAATTATTAATTATATTTTTTAATTATTAATTATATTTTTTAATTATTAATTATATAATAATTAATTATTTAATTAGTAATATAATTATTAATTATATAATACCAGGAAAGTTCAGGACTCGAGCAAGCACGATCCTAAAAATTTATTTAAGAAAATATAAATATAGAAAAATACAACATACATGCAGCACAAAAGGCACTGCCAAATCAGAGAGCAGTGGAAAAACCCCCAAAGCACTTAATAGGTCAAATACCCAAACACTATCCAAAAGACCAAAAATCGGCCCGCGCCACACCCAAATCCCGCTCCATCAAAGATCCTCCTGCCGCGCATCGAGAACGCGACACCCCAAAGTTAGTGACAACCTGTCAACCTAACCTCTTGCTGCCGAGGTCACCCTAGCCATGCCATGTCGCCATCCCATGATCTCCGCCAATCATGCCTACAAATGAGGCCATCATCCTCTATGGAAAGGCCACCCACTCTGACACATTGCCGCCAGTCTGTAAAGTCTCTCACCGCACATACCTATACCAGTCAATCTGTATCCACCTGTGAAAAAAAAACAACATCAGAAGAGTTGCAACCAGTCATCCGATCAACATCCAAGGACCTGCATGGTATACCGCCTCCATATATGGATGTCAAAATCCCCATCGAAGTAGCCTCGCTGTAATTGAGGCCCCCATACCCAACACTCCACTCCAGCGCCGACCTATGCTCGTCACCAAGATATCACGCCCCAGAATCGTCACACACCTGCGTCGCCCATCCATCGCTGCCACCATCAGTCGCCACAACATCAGCCGCCACCGGGACCATCACCAATCAAAACATCGTCAGAGTTGTAGCCCACCAAGATCCTAGATCCAAAATGAAATGAGGAAGACACCTCCATGTGTAGATGCTACATCAGACACTACCTGATTCGCAGTCGGAACCTCTGTATCCCACTAGTATCTCAAATCTGACCAGATATAAAAAAACGAGGACATCGCCTCCCTACATCAACATAACAGCGGGTACTGCCAGGATATCCTCATAGAGGACCACCGCAGTCAAAGACTCCCTAGGCCGCCAGGATCCTAATCCTCCCTGGCCAGACACCAAAGCACGCCACATATATGAAGATCTGCCTAGATTTCCATAACCCCTCAAGATTCAAACACCCAATCGGACTGACGTCCACAACCGGTGCCCCACCATCACCACTAACGCCACCTGAGATAACAGAAGATCTAACACCCATTTTAACACTAGATTCAGTATGATAGATAAATCCACAAGCTGAGAACATCTCAAAATGACCCACAATACCATCAAATTTTCTTGGCATTAATATAATTATTAATTATAATTAGTAATTATTAACTATATAATAATTAAGTAGTTAATTAGTAATATTATTATTAATTACTAATATGCAAGAATTAATTAGTTAATTAGTAATATAATTGTTAATTATAATTATTCATTATAATTATTAATTATTAATTATTAATTATTAATTATTAATTATATAATAATTAATTTTTTAATTAGTAATATAATTATTAATTATAATTATTAATATAATTACTAATTATAATTAGTAATTATTATTTATTTAATAATTAATTATTTAATTAACAATATAATTATTAATTACCAATAATTAATAATTAATTATATAATAATTTATTAGTTAATTACTAATATAATTATTAATTATATAATTAATAATTAATAATTATAATTAAAAATTATATTACTAATTAACTAATTAATTATTATATAATTAATAATTATATTACCAATTTACTAATTCATTATTATATAATTATTATTAATAATTAATAATTAATAATTATAATTATTAATTATATTACTAATTTACTAATTAACTAATGAATTATTATAAAATTAATAATTATATTACTAATTAAATACTTAATTATTATATAATTAATAATAATATTACTAATTAACTAATTAATTATTATATAATTTACAATTATATCACGAATTAACTAATTAGTTATTATATAATTAATAATTATATTATTGACTAATTATTTTGTAATTAATAATTATAATACTAATTAACCAATAATTATATAATTAATAATTAATAATTATATTAATTATTAACTAACTAATAATTATATAATTAATAATTATATTTCTAATTAAAAAATTAATTATTAACTATTTATTATATGTTTAATCCTTGTTTTAAGTTACATTTATATTTGTCTCTAATTTATATTTTATCATCTTTCAAAGCCACATACATGAAACATTTTTAAATTTCAAGTAGGGGGTTTCAAAGCTTATAAATTATTTTTCATCAACATTTTTTATAAAAATATTTTTATTTTCAACTATTTTTTATTTTTTTAATCCATGTTTTAATTTTCATTTATATTGGTCTTATAGTTTATATTTTATAGGCTTTCAATGTCACATACTTGAAACATTTTCAAGTTTAAAGTTGGTGGTTTTGAAATCTTATAAATTAATTTTCATCAATATTTTTTACAAAATTATTTTTTATTTTAAACTATTTCTTATATCTTTAATCCACATTTTAAGTTACATTTATATTGGTATGATAGTTTGTATTTTATAGTATTTCAAAGCCACGTACTTGAAGCATTTTTGAATCCCACATCAGAAATGAAAAATGTTCTATGCAGGAATGAGAGAACTTGAATCCCAAATCGGAAATGCATAATAATTTACAGGGAAAACCCTCTTATAAAAGGGAGCTCTGGGTGAGGGTTTCTATGAGAATCAAGAATACTATAATGGTAATACTGTTGGATATTAAATAGCAGATAAATTCTGCTAATTTTTTTTGTTTTATTATATATATATATAAACAAAAAAAAAACAAAAAATTTAAATTTAAATTTTAGACTTACAAAAATAAAAAAATAAAAAAATTCTGTAGGATTCGTTAACATGGTTCACACTTATTTCACCGTGACTAAGATGCGTGAACTCCATTCACACATCTTCCTAGGATTGGGGATGTGTGGATGGGGTTCACGTATCTCAAGTCCCCTTTTTAAAAATATTGGGGACCCTATACCATTTAAACAAAAAATCAAAAACCCATTAAAAAAAATCCACTATCGCTGGTCTCCCTCTTATCCCTACACCCATACAAAAGGAAACCACCATAGTCTTCTTGAACAATGGATATAATTCTATTCACCCCATCTCTCTTAGACACCCTTCTTCTCTCGGGTGAGCTTTCTTCCTTTGAATAAGGTGCAAAAAACGAAGTTCTCTTCCTTTCACAATTGTTTTAATGTATCTGATACAAAATAATATGGGTTCCTTTAAGGGATGGTGTTGATGATGGGCATGCCTATTGTCACATACATGACTTATTTTGAAGTTAAATTTCATTTATTTTCCTTTCATTCTTTTTTTTGGATGGTTTCCAAAGGTTTTATGGAGAAATAGATGAGTTTTAATGAATTGGGCCAAACCGTGAGCCCAATTCCAGATTTAAAAATAAATTTTGTTTCCTTTATAACTTTTTAATTTTTTAATATTTTTCCCTCATTCCAATTCCTAAATGGTCTCCTCTGACCTATTAACACCAAAATATAAATTTTGAGCCTTTATAAATCCAAAATCATGGTGGATATGAGTTTTTATTTAAGATATTGGGCCTGCCCGAAGGCTCATTTCCTGCATTAAAAATAATTTTTAATTTTTTTATATCTCCTTCACTATTTGAGTTTTTTTGGTGATTAAACCTCCCACTCGACCCTAAGAAACCCAGGCGTGCTCCCATTGCCTTTCCCCCCTCCTTGGAGCTCTTTGAAATCGCGAATTAGGGCTGATCTTCATAGGGTGTCTCAAATCGGCCAGAATTGAAGAGGTAACTTCATCCCTTCTTAACTCTCTCAATTCTTACTCTTTTCCCTCCATTACAGTTCCTAAATTACCTCCTAAATCTTTTTCGAAAAATACCTGAATTTTGTCTATTTTCAATTTCAGAAACTATTGTTTTTGGAGTGATTAATTCAGGATAATTCAAGTAGGTGAGTCTATTTCTTTCCTCTTTCAAATTGCTTAGGGTTTCTTCCCTAATTCTTGAATTATAAAAATTCCAGAAGTTAGGGTTCGTTCCTAAGTTTTAAATTACTGTATTTTGGGTGAAATATTGAGGTTTTAGGTTTCTTTTAACTTCCTTGAGGTGCGGCGGTCGTGCGGTTGATGTTTTGCCCCAATATTTGAGGGTTTCGACACATTCGGTAGGTGATTCCATGGATAACCATATAATGATGAGTTAGTTTGCTTGATTAAATAATATTAAATGTTCCTTATGTGCTGTGAATTATGAGAAAACCATTTTTGGTAGTAATAGTAAAGCATTTGTTTTTAAAGTTACATTTTTTCTTGAAGTGTGTATTTTTCAAATGTATTTCATGTGTTATCTCTTGTGGTAGTTTGGTAAAATGTGGAAGTGATTTATTAGTTGTTGAAAGGGGATGCCAATTATGGTTGGGTAATGATATAGTTCCATGTGATCCTAAAAAGGGGGTGTATTTGAATGGTTTTATTTGTATAACCTTGTTATACTCATTAAAAGTGTTTTATGGATTTGTGTGTTCTCATGGGTATCTTTTGTGATATTATTCAAGGTGATTATATAACATTTGAAAGTGGATTATTACATGTTTATTGGGCTGAAAATTCTGTTTTGGTAGGGTCTTGGTGTAATTTTTGCTTAAAAAGCGGTTATTGAAATGGATTTTATGTGCAAAGTTTGGGTATACTCTTTATAATTGTTTTATGAAAGTTTTAAATGGTTTATTGGGTTGTTTAATAGGTGAAACTATATCAGCAAACTGTTTTGGTAGGAGTATATTTTAAAAAGGTCCATTTCATTTGTTAAAAGGTTGTTATGTGATATGTATCATCTTGGAAATATTTTATTAAATTGTTTGAAGGAGATATCGAGGAGTGAAAGTGATGTGAAAGTGATGTGGAGTGTTTTTTGTGAGTGTGATGTGAAAAATTGAATTATTGATTATGAAAGAAGTGTTATTTTCCATGTGTGTGGGCTGTTATATGAGTTTAAATATCTTATAATTGTTTTATAAAATTGTTTAATGGTTTTGTGGAAGTGTTGAAGAAATGTGAAATGTGTTGTGGGCTATTTTGATGTGATTCGGATTTCAAAATCATTTTGAATGAAAAATGGATTTTTGTGACTTGTGTGGTATACATATGGGCTGTTTGGTAAATTTGTGATGTGGAAATGATATTTTCATGTTCAATGTATATTTCTTGACTTGTTGAACTTGTTTGCGCATAAGGGGAAAACCTGGGTATCTAGGTGGGTGGACGTGTACTAGTATGCTAGTGAATCCGTGGGGTTTGGCCTCAGTTTCACTTAGCAAGATTGACGGTTACAACTCTAACTAAACTATGATGATGATGATTGGGGACCACTAGGTTATGGGTATGTTCCTTACTAGTGGCTCGTGCATGAGAATGGATATTTGTGATGGTTACTCTCACTGAGATACGAGGTACCTAGGACCCACATCTAGCTAGTGCCTAGGGGTTATTTCCTATTTCTTGTGCTCATTATTTACTTTGTACTTACCGTCGGCATATAGTATAGTTGGCTGGAAAATTCACTAGTGTTGACATTATTTTTAAAAATGTTTATTCTTAATGATAGCCCACTTGAAAACTATTTTTATTCAAAGTTGCATTTTTTAGAAATTGTAACTAGCTTTTCATGTTTTTGAAAACATGCATGCTTTTCGTCTTTAAATGTTTATCACATGGAATATCTTAGTGGTGGTATCCTACCGGGCATTGGCTCACACCCTACTTACACCCTTGGGTGTAAGTAGACTTGGTAATTTTTGTTGTCGCAGGTTGAGTACAGTTTTTTGTTCCAGTGGTTCGGGTTTCTAGCAGGTCCTTGGTGGTGAAGTCTTGTGGAGGTGGATTGAGGGCAGTGCCCCTTGCCATGAGGGTTCTTGGGCTATCCTTATTTGGTTTTGTACATTTGGTATAGACTTTTTGAGTTGTTTTAAGCTATGTAATTCAGTTCTGAATTTTTGTAAAATATTGTTTGGTTTGAAAAATCCAGATTTGTTTCATTAGATTCTTTTGTTGTTTTATATTTATAAACTCGGGTAAATCATTCCAAATTTTCATTTTATGATACCCGGGCACTTGTGCCAGCCCGTGGGGATCAGGAACTCCCTTCGGGCCTTGTCATGGGCTGGGTTTAGTGCCATTTTTGGTGGCGATCGATTCGGTTCGTGACAAAATGGTATCAGAGCCAGGTTCAGGTTAACTCTTTGGGTCATGTTATTTGGGGAAGAGTTAGGATAGTCTGGAGTTAGGATTTTTGGAACATGTAATTCTAGTTATGGGTAGTGTGCCTGATCACCACACCTCATAATGGGATTCAATTTTCCAAGAGAAGTCGGGATTTATCTAAGTCCTTCGGTTTTCTTGGTTCGATGATGATTAAGGGAAATGAAAAGAGAGTTGGGTTAATGGTCCTAGTGAGCTCACAGGGCCTGGAAAGCCATGTGGAGCCAAGGATATTCCGTAGAAAACTCTCTATGACAGTGAAGTGATTGTAATATGGCATCCAACCATATTTCCAAGTCACCCGCTGAAACTATTTCCTCTCACACTGTTTTGTGCTTAGGTTTTGAAATCTTGGCACTTTGGTTTTAAGAAGTGTATAGTTTTTGTGAAATGATTTTCAAATAAGGAGGGAATGGTTTGGTTTATGAAATGGCGGAACTGAATTCTCAGAATTGTTTTGAAATGTCAAATGGTGCTCTTACACCTCTTTGAAAGCAGAAACTATATTGAAGTTGGTTTTGAAAAGTGTTTCCAATAGAGTTTTCTAAACAATAAGAGTGTGTCTTAATGGGATGAGATGTTTTGAAATTGATGTGAATATCTTGAAAGTGATTTATTTTCTAAATGGTTGTGACTTTCTGAATTTTTTTGTAAGATTTGAGTTGGGATTTTGATCTCGTGGTTAGCGGTTATGAGAAAAAAGGATGTGTTGGTTGACCGTTTTGGTTTTGAAAAGTGGAAAGAATTTTTGTTTTAACCTTTGGTATTTCCATTAGCGACCACATGCATGGGGTTATATGTGATGATTGATGGTAGATGGATTGTTTTGACTAGATTGGTTGGGTCCTTGGGTTCTCTCATTGGATAAGGTACGCCCCCATTAAAGGTTAATTCATAACTGAAGCGCAACCCAGATTGTTTCTCCATTGGAAAATTCTCCAGTTGATCAATATAAGGAATATATTTCTTAAGCTTTTTAGATTGAGTATACACCCTTTCCTTTATTGGTTTTGTGTATCCTCTTGTAGTGGGAGATTGATTATGGATGGTTGAAAGTGTCTTAGCCTCTTAAGTTTCTTAATTTTTCGAAGGTGGAAGTGTTCTAGGGTTGTTAGAATGGATGAGTATTTGGATAGTGTCTAAGAGGAACTCTCGGTCCTTCATAGTCTCTTCGAAGAAGGAGTTCATGTTAACTACTAGTGTGTGAAATCTAGTCATGAGAGGATATTATGTCCACTTTCTAGAATTGTGTATTGTTTGGGGATGTTGTACAAGTTCCCTCTCTATTCATTGTTTATATCAGTCGCAATGGTCATGTTTGGTGATTCCTTGTGATGTCATGTGCTCGATTGACTGTAAAGGTGAAAGTTGGGCAATCATCTGAGAGTCTCTATTATGTTGGGAGAATGTATCCCTTGAAAAAAACATAAAAAAATATTCCATTTTATAGGAAGGTTAGTATAAGTGTTCTTTACTTCTATTGTTTCTCACCCGAACAAACAAGGTGTGATGTGTGTACATATTCTAATCCCTTGTTTCAGTGAAATATCGAGTTAGGGTATAGTGAGTTTGGAATTTGTTATGTCTTGGAAAAACTTATCGGGGATTGCGGTGTAGTTGTTGTTTGCAACAAAAGAAGAATTCTCATTCAGGTGGTTTCCAAAGCCTAACTACGAGGCCGAAGATGCTTCAATATTTTAAGCTCCAGCCATAGGTCCCGGAGAGAAGCTGGCGCGTAGTCAGGGGAAACCCCAGTGTCATTTAAACCCTTGTGCAAAGTCCTATCCTCAATATGAAAGATAAGAAGAGTTTAAACCTATGGTGTCATCATATTTCTTCTATTGTTCATGTTCGATGAAAATAGGTGGAGGGCCTTGTACCCATGTCATCGCCCAATGTTATTCCCTCCCCCTTTGGTTTCCATTGAGTCTTTAGAGAAAGGTATGAAGTTTGGCTAGACATGTTGACCACACGGTTTGCACTTGGTTAGTAGTGACCATGCCCCAAAAAAACGATGTAGATAGAAGAATCTCTACTGTTAGTTCATGGTTTCCCAAACCGTGCAGACTAACCATGTGGTCATCCCAACACTTTATATTTTGGGGTCTTTCTGTACCGGCCCATGCTGGTCGATTAATATTGTTGGTTCTTATGGTGGGGAGCCTATTTTTTTCCCATACCAATAACTTAGACTTATCCATGGTCAAGGATTGGTTGTAGGTAGTCTCATTCGGATCTATCAAGCTACCTAAATCTTCCTTGGGTAACCATTGATATTGGAGAGTGCCCAATGGTTTGGTTATAGTAAGGTATGTGTAACCTTGTTCGATGTTGTTGTTCGTTTGAGTGAATTGCTTGAGTCTTGTTCGGGTAGTGTTGGCGGATTTTTACTTTGGGATAAAGCCTGAATGTGATTGATTGTTTCAGGAAAGTGGTGTATGATTTTTTTTTGAAGTATTCCTTCCTTAATTGATCAATGGAGGTGTTTTTGGCCTTTGGTGGCGAAACCTGGAAAGGGAGTACATCTTGGTTTATCAGTTCGGTTTGGCTTTCGTATCTGACCTTTCTGTAGATTTACAGGGACGGAAAGTTTTCATGGTGGTGAGAATTGTCACATACATGAATTATTTTGAAGTTAAATTTCATTTATTTTCCTTCCATTCTTTTTTTTGGATGGTTTCCAAAGGTTTTATGGAGAAATAGATGAGTTTTAATGAATTGGGCCAAACCGTGAGCCCAATTCCAGATTTAAAAATAAATTTTGTTTCCTTTATAAATTTTAAATTTTTTAATATTTTTCCCTCATTCAAATTCCTAAATGGTCTCCTCTGACCTATTAACACCAAAATATAAATTTGGAGCCTTTATAAATCCATAATCATGGTGGATAGGGGTTTTTATTTAAGATATTGGGCCTGCCCGAAGGCTCATTTCCTGCATTAAAAATAATTTTTAATTTTTTTATATCTCCTTCACTATTTGCGTTTTTTCGGTGATTACACCTCACTCTAGACCCTAAGAAACCCAGGCGCGCTCCCATTTCCTTTCCCCCCTCCTTGGAGCTCTTTGAAATCGCGAATTAGTGCTGATATTCATAGAGTGTCTCAAATCGGCCAGAATTGAAGAGGTAACTTCATCCCTTCTTAACTCTCTCAATTCTTACTATTTTCCCTCCATTCCAGTTCCTAAATTACCTCCTAAATCTTTTTTGAAAAATCCCTGCATTTTGGCTGTTTTCAATTTCAGAAACTATTATTTTTGGAGTGATTAATTCAGGATACTTCAAGTAGGTGAGTCTATTTCTTTCCTCTTTCAAATTGCTTAGGGTTTCTTCCCTAATTCTTGAATTATAAAAATTCCAGAAGTTAGGGTTCGTGCCTAGGTTCTAAATTACTGTATTTTGGGTGAAATATTGAGGTTTTAGGTTTCTTTTAACTTCCTTGAGGTGTGGCGGTTGATGTTTCGCCCCAATATTTGAGGGTTTCGACACATTCGATAGGTGATTCCGTGGATAAAAATATAATGATGAGTTAGTTTGCTTGATTAAATAATATTAAATGTTCCTTATGTGCTGTGAATTATGAGAAAACCATTTTTGGTAGCAATAGTAAATCATTTGTTTTTAAAGTTACATTTTTGCTTGAAGTGTGTATTTTTCAAATGTATTTCATGTGTTATCTCTTGTGGTAGTTTTGTAAAATGTAGAAGTGATTTATTAGTTGTTGAAAGGGGATGCCAATTATGGTTGGGTAATGATATAGTTCCATGTGCGCCTAAAAAGGGGGTGTATTTGAATGGTTTTATTTGTATAACCTTGTTATACTCATTGAAAGTGTTTTATGGATTTGTGTGTTCGCATGAGTATCTTTTGTGATATTATTCAAGGTGATTATATAACATTTGAAAGTGGATTATTACATGTTGATTGGGCTGCCAATTCTGTTTTGGTAGGGTCTTGGTGTGCTTTTGGCTTAAAAAGAGGTTATTGAAATGGATTTTATGTGCAAAGTTTGGGTATACTCTTTATAATTGTTTTATGAAAGTTTTGAATGGTTTATTGGGTTGTGTAATAGGTGAAACTATATCAGCAATCTGTTTTGGTAGGAGTATATTTTAAAAATGTCCATTTCATTTGTTAAAAGGTTGTTATGTGATATGTATCATCTTTGAAATATTTTATTAAATTGTTTGAAGGAGATATTGAGGAGTGAAAGTGATGTGAAAGTGATGTGGAGTGTTTTGTGTGAGTGTGACGTGAAAAATTGAATTATTGATTATGAAAGAAGTGTTATTTTCCATGTGTGTGGGCTGTTATATGAGTTTAAATATCTTATAATTGTTTTATAAAATTGTTTAATGGTTTTGTGGAAGTGTTGAAGAAATGTGAAATGTGTTGTGGGCTATTTTGGTGTGATTTGGATATCAAAATCATTTTGAATGAAAAATGGATTTTTTGTGACTTGTGTGGTATACATATGGGATTTTTGGTGAATTTGTGACGTGGAAATTATATTTTCATGTTCAATGTATATTTATTGACTTGTTGAACTTGTTTGATCACAAGGGGAAAACCTGGGTATCTAGGTGGGTGGACGTGTACTAGTATGCTAGTGAATCCGTGGGGTTTGGCCTCAGTTTTACTTAGAAAGATTGAGGCTTACAACTCTAACTAAACTATGATGATGATTATTGGGGACCACTAGGTTATGGTTATGTTCCCTACTAGTGGCTCGTGCACGAGAATGGATATTTGTGATGGTTACTCTCACCGAGATACGAGGTACCTGGGACCCACAGCTAGCTAGTGCCTAGGGGTTATTTCCTATTTCTTGTGCTCATTATTTACTTTGTACTTACCGTCGGCATATGGTATAGTTTGATGGAAAATTCACTAGTATTGACATTATTTTTAAATGTGTTTATTCTTAATGATATCCCACTTGAAAACTGTTTTTATTCAAAGTTGCATCTTTTAAAAATTGTAACTAGCTTTTCATGTTTTTGAAAACATGCATGCTTTTCGTCTTTAAATATTTATCACATGGAATCTCTTAGTGGTGGTATCCTACTGGGCATTGGCTCACACTCTACTTACACCCTTGGGTGTAAGTAGACTTGGTTATTTTTTTTGTCGCAGGTTGGGTACAGTTTTTTGTTTCAGTGGTTCGGGTTTCTAGCAGGTCCTTGGTGGTGAAGTCTTGTGGAGGTGGCTTGAGGGAGGTGCCCCTTGCCATGAGGGTTCTTGGGCTGTCCTTATTTGGTTATGTACCTTTGGTATATACCTTTTTATTTGTTTTAATCTATGTAATTCAGTTCTGAATTTTTGTAAAAGATTGTTTGGTTTGAAAAATACAGATTTGTTTCATTGGATTCTTTTGTTGTTTTATGTTTATAAACTCGAGTAAATCATTCCCAATTTTCCTTTTATGATACCCAGGCACTTGTGCCAGCCCGTGGGGATCAGTAACGCCCTTCGGGCCTTGTCACGGGCTGGGTTTGGTGCCATTTTTGGTGGTGATCGATTCGGTTCGTGACAAAATGGTATCAGAGCCAGGTTCAGGTTAACTCTTTGGGTCATGTTATTTGAGGAAGAGTCAGGATAGTCTAGAGTTAGGATTGTTGGGACATGGAATTCTCGTTATGGGTAGTGTTCCTGATCACCACACCTCATAATGGGATTCAATTTTCCAAGAGAAGTCGGGATTTATCTAAGTCCTTCGGTTTTCTTGGTTCGATGATGATTAAGGGAAATGAAAAGAGAGTTAGGTTAATGGTCCTAGTGATCTCGCAGGGCCTGGAAAGCCATGTGGAGCCAAGGATATTACCTAGAACACTCTTTGTGATAGTGAATTGATTGTAATATGGCCGCCAACCATATTTCCAAGTCACCCACTGAAACTATTTCCTCTCGCACTGTTTTGTGCTTAGGTTTTGAAATCTTGGCACTTTGGTTTTAAGAAGTGTATAGTTTTTGTGAAATGATTTTCAAATAAAGAGGGAATGTTTTGGTTTATGAAATGGCGAAACTTAATTTTCAGAATTGTTTTGAAATGTAAAATGGTGCGCTTACACCTCTTTGAAAGCTGAAACTATATTGAAGTGGGTTTTGAAAAGTGTTTCCAATAGAGTTTTCTAAACAATCAGAGTGTGTTTTAATGGGATGAGATGTTTTGAAATTGATGTGAATATCTTCAAAGTGAGTTATTTTCTAAATGGTTGTGACTTTCTAAATTTTTTTGTAAGATGTGAGTTGGGATTTTGATCTCGTGGTTAGCGGTTATGAGAAAAAAGGATGTGTTGGTTGACCGTTTTGGTTTTGAAAAGTGGAAAGAATTTTTGTTTTAACCTTTGGTATTTCCATTAGTGACCACATGCATGGGGTTATATGGGATGATGGATGGTTGATGGATTGTTTTGACCAATGGACCATATTGGTTGGGTCCTTGGGTTCTCTCATTAGATAAGGTATGCCCCCATTAAAGGTTAATTCATAACTGAAGCGCAACCCAGATTGTTTCTCCATTGGAAAATCCTCCAGTTGATCAATATCAGGAATCTATTTCTTGAGCTTTTTAGATTGAGTATAAGCCCTTTCCTTTATTGGTTTTGTGTATCCTCTTGTAGTGGGAGATTGATTATGGATGGTTGAAAGTGACCTTAGCCTCTTAAGTTTCCTAATTTTTCAAAGGTGTAAGTGTTCTGGGGTTGTTAGCATGGATGAGTATTTGGATAGTGTCTAAGAGGAACTCTCAGTCCTTCATAGTCTCTTTGAAGAAGGAGTTCATGTTAAACTACTAGTGTGGGAAATCTGGTCATGAGAGGATATTATGGCCACTTTCTAGAATTGTGTATTGTTTGGGGATGTTGTACAAGTTCCCTCTCTATTCATTGTTTATATCAGTCGCAATGGTCATGTTCGGTGATTCCTTGTGATGTCATGTGCTCGATTGACTGTAAAGGTGAAAGTTGGGCAATCATCTGAGAGTCTCTATTATGTTGGGAGAATGTCTCCCTTGAAAAAAACATAAAAAAATATTCCATTTTATAGGAAGTTTAGTATAAGTGTTCTTTACTTCTATTGTTTCTCACATGAACAAACAAGGTGTGATGTGTGTACATCTTCTAATTCCTTGTTTCAGTGAAATATCGAGTTAGGGTAAAGTGAGTTTGGAATGTGTTATGTCTTGGAAAAACTTATCGGGGACTGCGGTGTAGTTGTTGTTTGAAACGAAAGAAGAATTCTCATTCAGGTGGTTTCCAAAGCCTAACTACGAGGCCGAAGATGCTTCAATATTTTGAGCTCCAACCATAGGTCCCGGAGAGAATCTGGCGCGTAGTCAGGGGAAACCCCAGTGTCATTTAAACCCTTGTGCAAAGTCCTATCCTCAATATGAAAGATAAGAAGAGTTTAAACCTATGGTGTCATCATATTTATTCTATTGTTCATGTTCGGTGGAAATAGGTGGAGGGCCTTGTACCCATGTCATCGCCCAATGTTATTCCCTCCCCCTTTGGTTTCCATTGAGTCTTTAGAGAAAGGTATGAAGTTTGGCTAGACAGGTTGACCACACGGTTTGCACTTGGTTAGTAGTGACCATGCCAAAAAAAAAGATGTAGATAGAAGAATCTCCACTGTTAGTTCATGGTTTCCCAAATCGTGCAGACTAACCATGTGGTCGTCCCAACACTTTATATTTTGGGGTCTTTCTGTACCGGCCCATACTGGTCGATTAAGATTGTTGGTTCTTATGGTGGGGAGCCTATTTTTTTCCTGTACCAATAACTTAGACTTATCCATGGTCAAGGATTGGTGGTAGGTAGTCTCATTCGGATCTATCAAGCTACCTAAATCTTCCTTGGGTAACCATTGATATTGGAGAGTTCCCAATGGTTTGGTTATAGCAAGGTATGTGTAACCTTGTTCGATGTTGTTGTTCGTTTGAGTGAATTGCTTGAGTCTTGTTCGGATAGTGTTTGAGGAGTTTTACTTTGGGATAAAGCCTGAAAGTGATTGATTGTTTTAGGAAAGTGGTGTATGATTTTTTTGTGAATTATTCCTTCCTTAATTGATCAATGGAGGTGTTTTGGCCTTTGGGGGCAAAACCTGGAAAGGGAGTACATCTTGGTTTATCAGTTCGGTTTGGCTTTCGTATCTGACCTTTCTGTAGCTTTCCGGGGATGGAAAGTTTTCATGGTGGGGAGAATTGTCACATACATGACTTATTTTGAAGTTAAATTTCATTTATTTTCCTTTCATTCTTTTTTTTGGATGGTTTCCAAAGGTTTTATGGAGAAATAGATGAGTTTTAATGAATTGGGCCAAACCGTTAGCCCAATTCCAGATTTAAAAATAAATTTTGTTTCCTTTATAACTTTTTAATTTTTTAATATTTTCCCACATTCCAATTCCTAAATGGTCTAATCTGACCTATTAACACCAAAATATAAATTTGGAGCCTTTATAAATCCATAATCATGGTGGATATGGGTTTTTATTTAAGATATTGGGCCTGCCCGAAGGATCATTTCCTGCATTAAAAATAATTTTTAATTTTTTTATATCTCCTTAACTATTTGCGTTTTTTCGGTGATTAAACCGCCCCCTAGACCCTAAGAAACCCGGGCGCGCTCCCATTGCCTTTCCCCCCTCCTTGGATCTCTTTGAAATCGCGAATTAGGGATGATTGTCATAGGGTGTCTCAAATCGGCCAGAATTGAAGAGGTAACTTCATCCCTTCTTAACTCTCTCAATTCTTACTATTTTCCCTCCATTCTAGTTCCAAAATTACCTCCTAAATCTTGTTCGAAAAATCCCTGAATTTTGGCTATTTTCAATTTCAGAAACTATTGTTTTTGGAGTGATTAATTCAGGATACTTCAAGTAGGTGAGTCTATTTCTTTCCTCTTTCAAATTGCTTAGGGTTTCTTCCCTAATTCTTGAATTATAAAAATTACAGAAGTTAGGGTTTGTGCCTAGGTTCTAAATTACTGTATTTTGGGTGAAATATTGAGGTTTTAGGTTTCTTTTAACTTCCTTGAGGTGCGGGGGTCATGCAGTTGATGTTTCGCCCCAATATTTGAGGGTTTCGACACATTCGGTAGGTGATTCCATGGATAACCATATAATGATGAGTTAGTTTGATTGATTAAATAATATTACATGTTCCTTATGTTCTATTCATTATGATAAAACCATTTTTGGTATCAATAGTAAATCATTTGTTTTTAAAGTTACATTTTTTCTTGAAGTGTGTATTTTTCAAATGTATTTCATGTGTTATCTCTTGTGGTAGTTTTGTAAAATGTGGAAGTGATTTATTAGTTGTTGAAAGGGGCTGCCAATTATGGTTGGGTAATGATATAGTTCCATGTGAGCCTAAAAAGGGGGTGTATTTGAATGGTTTTATTTGTATAACCTTGTTATACTCATTGAACATGTTTTATGGATTTGTGTGTTCTCATGGGTATCTTTTGTGATATTATTCAAGGTGATTATATAACATTTGAAAGTGGATTATTACATGTTTATTGGGATGCCAATTATGTTTTGGTAGGGTCTTGGTGTGCTTTTGGCTTAAAAAGAGGTTATTGAAATGGATTTTACGTGCAAAGTTTGGGTATACTCTTTATAATTGTTTTATGAAAGTTTTGAATGGTTTATTGGGTTGTGTAATAGGTGAAACTATATCAGCAAACTGTTTTGGTAGGAGTATATTTTAAAAATGTCCATTTAATTTTTTAAAAGGTTGTTATGTGATATGTATCATCTTGGAAATATTTTATTAAATTGTTTGAAGGAGATATTGAGGAGTGAAAGTGATGTGAAAGTGATGTGGAGTGTTTTGTGTGAGTGTGATGTGAAAAATTGAATTATTGATTATGAAAGAAGTGTTATTTTCAATGTGTGTGGGATTTTATATGAGTTTAAATATCTTATAATTGTTTTATAAAATTGTTTAATGGTTTTGTGGAAGTGTTGAAGAAATGTGAAATGTGTTGTGGGCTATTTTGGTGTGATTCGGATTTCAAAATCAATTTGAATGAAAAATGGATTTTTGTGACTTGTGTGGTATACATATGGGCTTTTTGGTGAATTTTTGATGTGGAAATGATATTTTCATGTTCAATGTATATTTCTTGACTTGTTTAACTTGTTTGAGCACAAGGGGAAAACCTGGGTATCTAGGTGGGTGGACGTGTACTAGTATGCTAGTGAATCCGTGGGGTTTGACCTCAGTTTCACTTAGCAAGATTGACGCTTACAACTCTAACTAAACTGTGATGATGATGATTGGGGACCACTAGGTTATGGGTATGTTCCCTACTAGTGGATCGTGCATGAGAATGGATATTTGTGATGGTTACTCTCACCGAGATACGAGGTACCTGGGACCCACAGCTCGCTAGTGCCTAGGGGTTATTTCCTATTTCTTGTGCTCATTATTTACTTTGTACTTATCGTCGGCATACGGTATAGTTGGCTGGAAAATTCACTAGTGTTGACATTATTTTTAAAAGTGTTTATTCTTAATGATAGCCCACTTGAAAACTTTTTTTATTCAAAGTTGCATTTTTTAGAAATTGTAACTAGCTTTTCATGTTTTTGAAAACATGCATGATTTTCGTCTTTAAATGTTTATCACATGGAATCTCTTAGTGGTGGTATCCTACTGGGCATTAGATCACACCCTACTTACACCCTTGGGTGTAAGTAGACTTGGTTATTTTTGTTGTCCCAGGTTGGGTACAGTTTTTTGTTCCAGTGGTTCGGGTTTCTAGTTGGTCCTTCGTGGTGAAGTCTTGTGGAGGTGGCTTGAGGGCGGTGCCCCTTGCCATGAGGGTTCTTGGGCTGTCCTTATTTGGTTTTGTACCTTTGGTATAGACCTTTTGAGTTGTTTTAAGCTATGTAATTCAGTTCTGAATTTTTTTAAAAGATTGTTTGGTTTGAAAAATCCAGATTTGTTTCATTGGATTCTTTTGTTGTTTTATGTTTATAAACTCGGGTAAATCTTTCCCAATTTTCATTTTATGATACCCGGGAACTTGTGCCTGCCCTTGGGGATTGGGAATGCCCTTCAGGCCTTGTCACGGGATGGGTTTGGTGCTATTTTTGGTGGCGATCGATTCGGTTCGTGACACCTTTGGAGAAAGCATATCAGTGATGAAACATAGACTTAACCACCATAGGCTGAAATCTCCCGACCTGTAAAGTGCATTGTCTGCATAAATATAATGGCACTGGACTATGTGTGGATATTTTCTCCAAAATCAAGTGTACTTGTGTCTACAATTTCCCATACTTATAAACTCTCTCCATCTTCACCCTTCCATACCCATTTCTATTGGGTCCATGAATAAAAATATGATTGAATGAATGGATGATGTTTTGGTTTCCTATATGCTTTTATTTTGATTATGTGTTTTGTGTGTGTATGGATGTTTTGGCCCCAAAATAAATACTTTTTAGGTTAAAAAAACAAAAAAATCATTTATTATTGAGTTATTTTCTAAACAAATAGTTTAACTTATAGGAAGTTAATAAAAAACTCCAAAATTATTGATATGTAGAACATGAAGTCCTATAAAATTGTTCCAAAACTAATTAAGATAGTAAATCCATGAGCTTATTGAGGTAAACGAATTAAATTTTCAAAACCCAACCATGATTCATTATGTGCCACACCACATATTCTAGGACTATCTCCTATATTTTACTTTGATAATTGTGAATTAACTAGTAACCAAGCTAATTAGATTATGAAACTTTAATCAGAGAGGGAATATCTAATTTTGTTTCAACATCCATAAGATATTTTGCAAGAAAAGTAGTACACTCATCCATAAAATAACCACTGGCTATTGATGCCTCTGGATGAGCTCTTTCACGTACAAATCGTTTCAATTTATTCAGATACTTCTCAATAGGATACATCCACCTAAATTGTACTAGACTAGTTTCCATTACATCATTGGTTAGGTACACTGTCAAGTGAACCATTACATCAAAAAATGAGGGTGTGGGGAATTCTTCCCAAAGTGACAAAGCATAAGTAAAAATCTATCCTGAATTTTTTTTAAATCACCCATTCATTGATTTCTTAAAAAAAACTATCGAAAAAAGTACTCATCTTAGTAAATGGTTAAACAACATTGGGTAATAAATAATCAAAAATTGTTATTTGAATCAACTGCTAAAGTAGTATGTGATTTTTATGACTTTTAAACCCTTGCAATGCCTTGTTCATCATATTCAAACACTTTTAAATATTAGAAGAGTTACCATTAGGAACCTTAAGCATCTTTAAAATAGAAAGAAATGTCTCTTTCTCCTTTCTAGTCATCGTATACTGTGTAACATGCATATATTCCTTGTTTACCTCAAACAACTGTAAATGCAATTGTTTCCACAAACCCATTTCTTCCAAATCACGTCATGAATTAACATGGTCCTTTGATTTTTCAATGACACCTAAAATGGTCCATAATATGTTATCACAAACATTTTTTTCATTGTGTACAACATCTAAATTATGCCTTAGCATTTATTTTTATAATAAGGGAGATTGAAAAAAATAATAATTCTCTTTTTTCGATTGTGATTTCACTTTCTACCCACACCGTGAATATTAGGTAATGGATGAGCCAATAAATCTTGAAATTCATATACAGTGAGGATGTTTTCTTCCTAAATCTGTGATAATATTTATACTACTATCATGATATTTGGTGCAGGGTTGAACTCTCTAGAACCATCAAATGTCACTTTGTCCTTTCGGAACCTGTGATGAGGGGGAGAAAACATCTGTGACTCTTGTATTCCCATTTTTTGCAATGTTTAGTCTATACATAATTTTCACTTTTATTTCAATAAGGGAAATAAAATTCCCCTTTTGTACTCTAGCTTGATAAATTTGAATAAGATGAGAAGTCCTTGATTATCGACAATAAAGCAGCCTGTATTTTGAACATTTTATTCGTTTTAAAGTTGTAAGTCATCACACCATCACACAAAAATTCATTCAACTCATCAATCAATGGATCAAGGTAAACATAAATCTTATCCCTCTAACTTCTAGGTCCATAAATAAGATTGGAAAGTAATATAAATTGTTGGTTCATACTATGCCACAGAGGAAGATTATATGGAGCCAACACCACGGGCCATGTTCTATGAGTTGAACCAACCAAAGACCTAAATGGATTGAAACTATCTGCTGCCAACACTAATCGGACATTATGTCCATATTTAGCAAAGTTGGGGTGTCTTTGATCAAAATCCTTCCATACATGATATTCTTCTGGATGGGTTGTCATATTAATTTCTTTATTTCTTTCCATATTCCATCTCATTAAATTAGAAACGTTAGATGACATAAAAAATATTTTAAACCTTGGGTTTAGGGAAAAGTATCACATTTTCTTTATGGTAAATTTTCCCTATTTTTTAGTCTAAATTTGATTAGTCTGATTCCTCTAATTATATTTCCACCTAGAAGCACCACAGACCGTACAATTATCCAAATGGACAGTTTCTTTTCTAAACAGAATATAGTTGTTTGCACATGTATCTATGGTCTCATATGTAAAATCTAAGTTCTTTTTCAACTTATGAGTATAGTAATACAACTCATGAATCTTAGTGTCAATATGAAGTACCCTTTTCAATAACATGAAGAGCATGACGAATGATGTGTCTGGCCACTAATTCAAAGTCTTTAAATGAAAAAAATCCATGATAAATGACAATTTGCTGTATGCAGCATACCCAAAATATAATTCATTTTTTGCATCATCAAGTATTTCATAAAACCTCAATGAATCATGATCTACACCGGATCATAGATTTATCTCACCGGTCTCAAAATTATGGATGTCAATGCCTCTAGGATCCAACCCACATACCATTTAGAAAGCATTTCATGCATCAGATCATTCATCCTCGCATTAATATCCATTTGAACTATTTTTTTATTTTGACAATGAATATATTCTTCCCCATAACAAATCCAACTCTTGTATTTTTTTTATAAATCCATTCAATAATAGGTGCTTCCTCATGGTATCTCATATGAATTGATATCTATTCACACATTTTCTACATAGACAACTGATATAATCAATTTGAAATCCTCTAGTAAAATCAATAAACTGCATAATTCCCTCAAAATATTCACTAGATGTTCGATTTGGAAGATCAATACAGATATTATCCATGTTAATATCTATATAATAAGTGGTAAAATTTACACAAGACTTCATATTTTAGGGTTTTTTATAATTTAATATCAAAAAATATATTTAAAATAAAGACTGATGAATTGCATGTGGAGTTCAATTCATACACATCCAAAATAAGAAAACAATTCACAAGCGACACGATCCTCACATTTTAAGGATATTTAATTATTTATACCTATTATTTTTTTAAATTCTTCTTTTGTACATGATCAAAAAGCACATTTTTCAGAAATTTTAAAACACTTATAAATAGAAACAATAATATGTACAAGATGATTCAATCTAAAAAACACGAAACATTAGAAGAGCATGAAACAGAAATGAATAACATCATGAAGATGGAAAAATGAAAGCGATCATTTAGCGTTTTGATGGTCGGAGTGTTGTGGGACAATTTACAATCAACAACCAAACAGGGATATTGGGTTTAATTTCTATTCATTAAATATCAAAATATTAATCTAATAACTATGTACAAACACATAAATATGAAGCCCATTCATAAAGTAGAATTTCAATAGTGTAAAATTAGGGATTACTTGACAAATCTAGAAGAGATAGAGTCTGAGGTTGGGTGATATGTGAAGAGGGGAAGTTGAGAGGGTGAAAGGGTAGCATAGAAATTTGGATGCGGGCGCTACAATGGTCGATCCATGATCAGAGGAGTAGGGGATAGAGTCTTCGGAGCGAGAGTGTGACAAGGGAGATGCAGCCAAAGTTAGAGGAGGAGGGTATATCGACGGATACAGAACTTGAGCCAGAGCCAGAGGAGGGTGTGATGATGGTGATACAGTCAACGTGGATATGATTTGATATGAGTGGGAAGGGGGGTACACATGCACGAGAGGTAGTGGTATCCAGAGTGAGGGGTGGGGAGGGATAGGAGCGTAGGACGGTGGGTGCAACGAGGTCTAGAGGCCGGTGTAACGAGGGCCAGGGGCTAGTGTGATGAGGGAGCGCCGGTGGGGTTCGGGTGGGGGTGTGAGAGAGAGATGGGGGGGGGGGGGGTGATAAGGCAAAGGTTTTTTATGGTTTGCGACCGCCTTTGGTGGTCGCTATTTCTTGCTAATAAATACCACCAATGGCGGTTGCCTGTTTCAAGGGGTGGAAAACCTCATATTTCTAGTAGTGGGGGGAGATATTTAGAAAACATAATTTCTTTTTTAAAAATTTATTAGTGGTAAAACAAAATCACTGGTAAACTAGGATTTTGTCAACATTTTTTAACACTGATAAAGGTTTCTTTTATAAGCACCTTTTTAATGTTAATAAAGTCCCCATTTATGAGCGCTAAAAAAACACAGATAAAGGTCATCTCTAGGTGCACTAATAAAGAGATTATAAAGGTATTATTTATCCACACTTTTGATTTAACACCGATAAAGACACCCTATATCAATAATTTTTTTAGTGCTAATTAAATCCATGACTTTTAACTGCACATAGATTATTAGCACTTTTTAGTGATTACAAAGCCCATTTATAGAATGTTTAAATGCATGATCTATATTAGTGGCCCCCAAATTTTTTCAAAATTGTAGTTTCACACTTTTATAGCCCATTTTTGTTAATAAACATAACCTAGACCCAAATAAATAAATTAAAAATATCCGTATTTGTTATTTTTCCTTCTTAAGTAACATATAATTTCTAATAATAAAACTGAATAGGCAAAGGAAATTATTCCCACGTTCATAATTTTTTAACCTAGGTCCATTTAAATATATTATTACATAAATCATATTTTTTTTTAAAAAATCTGATTTTAATGTCTTAAATTAAAATCCAAAGTGATTATTACTACAACTAATCCCTATATTGCAATAATTTTATCTAGGCAGTAATCTTTGATGTAAAATTAATACAAAATACCCAATTTTTGATATTTTTTTTTGTTTTGAAAATATAAAAATAAGAGTAAGGACGTTTGGATGAAACCCTTATCATGTACAGACCCACACCAATAATAATGGTCCTAAAACCATCTAAATAAAATAATATTTAGATATATTAATAAAACATTTCACCGGTTCATCATGGGATGTCTATAAATACCATCATCGGTCTCTAACTTATCCCTCCATCCATACCAAAGGCAACCGCCGTAGTCTTATTGAACGATGGATATGATTCCATGCACCCTGGCTCTCATAGCCACCCTTCTTTTCTCAGGTAACTTTTCATCCTTCAAATAAAGTGCCAAAAATGAACCTTTTTTCCTTTCACTATTATTTGAATGTATCTGATATAAAATAATATGGGTTCTCTTAAGGGATGGTGTTGATGATACGCGTGCTTGTGGAGAAAGCACAATAGAGATGCGACATAGACTTAACCACCATAGGCTGCAATATCCCAACGTGTAAAGCGCAGTGTCTGTAGAAATATAATGGAACTGGACTGTGTTTTGGGTTTCTTGTCTACTTTATTTTTATTATGTGTTTTTTGTGTGCATGAATATTTTGGCTCCAAAATAAATAATTTTTTATGTTAAAAAAAATCCTTAATTATCGAGTTCTTTGATAAAAAAATAGTTTAACTTCTTTGAATTTAATAAAAACTCCAAAATTATTGATACATGGAAGAAGAAGTCCTATAAACCCATTTAAAAACTAATTAAGATAGTAAATCCATGAGCTTATTTAGGTAAATGTTTTAAATTTACAAAACCCAACCATGATTCATCACGTGCCTCGCCACAGATTCTGGGATTGTCTGCTATATTTGACTTTGATAATTATGAATTAATTAGTAACCGAGTTGATTATATTATGAAAAATCATTCATAAATACATGTTATAAAAGTTTCGTTTATATTTGGTCTTATTTTTTATCTATCCATACATTTTTATCACTTATTAATATTACTGGATAGATTCACATCTTTTTTTTCTATCTAAACTCAAATTTTTTTATTGGTTTGATTTTGAATTTTCTTGAGATTTTATGGGTAATGATTTTTATACTTAAAAATGTGAACATCTTTCCAATTTTCATGGATTTCTGCAATTAGATTCGGTTTAGTTATTCAAATTTAGTCACCATTAATCGTGATTTGAATATGTTTTCATTGGGATTAAAGAAAAACTTAATTGTAGTTGGTATTTGTATCATAATTAGAAATAAAATTGATAGGATTGCATCCAATAATTTTTTGGCAGTTGTAATTTTTCAATGTTTTTATAGATTTGGGTTTTTTTAATATTGGAAAAACTCTTGTATTTTATTTTTTCCTTTTTCATCTTGTTATTTCTATATGTTTTTTCCTTTATCAATATTTGGTAACTAAATTAATATATTATTTAAGGTTATAGTACATTTATTATGTTTTTTGGTTGATTTTCATACAAAATTTAGTTTCATTTTTTTTATTTCATTCAAGAGTTGATAAAACATTTTATTCATTTTTGTAAATATGTTTTTTATACATCATTGTGGATTTTATTTGATTATTTTGATGGAATAAGTATTATATTGATTAAAAATAGAAATATATACATTTTTTTGAATTATATATTATTTAAGCTGGTATAACATATGATTAGTTGATAATACATGTATTATGATTTTAGGTTTATATAAATGTTTTAATTTTTATTTTTTTTCATAATATATTTAATTTTGATGTTGCACTAGAACAAATTACAACTTATAAATGTTTTAATTTTTTTATTCTTTTTCATTATCCAATGAAATGTACATTACCTTAATCAAACTAATATAGAAATTCCCTTTAACAGCAACTAAAAAGAATTTTAATGGTGCTAGAAAAGCAATTTTAATTGAAGTGTTGTTAAAGGGGGGCTTTAGCACCACTAAAAAATGATGATAAAGGCAACTCTTTATCAATGCTATTTCTAGCACTGATAAAGGTCCCACTTTATCAATGCTAAAAATAGTGATGATAAAGTCCCCATCTACTACATTGTGTTGTTTATATAACAACACACTACAACAACCTCTTGTACACAAAAATAGGACACCGCAACACTACTACACATATGTACTTTAAAAGTGCACAAATAGGATTTTAACATCACTAAAAAAGCATTGTTAATCACAATAATGATAAAGGGGGGCCTTTATCCGTGCTACAAAAAGTGCTGATAAAGGTCTAAGTGGATGAAATATGTTGTTAATATAACAACACACCCAAAAAACCTATAATTTTAAACAGTGATATATACAATCTATAATTTCAAACAATGCTATATACAACTTTTAATTCCCATCAATGCTATATATATTTATTTAACATCATGAATAAAGAAATTTCCACCCATAGTATAAACAAAAAAACACTACTATTTACATTTCAAATAATGTTTTATATAATTACATTTTCAATTATCCAACAAACATTTTAAAACATTAATATTTCATCTTTTGATGCTCGTGATCCCCTCTCAAAAATGCCTAGATATGGTATCAGTTTCTGAAAAAATCATCTTAACATGAGAAAAAATATTACACCTATATAAGAAAACAAATATTATGTTAGTAATACTATAAATAAATAAATTAAAAATTAATATGAAGTAATACATTAATAAAATGTCAATATTTAATAAAAAATACACATTTGGAGTTATAATGGGCACAATGTGCATCATATTGAGACGGGGTTGATTCCTACATGTCACAAATTAGTGATGGACCATTTTCTTAAAATATCAAAAACAATTCGAATGTTTTTTCTCGGTTTTCAGTATATCACTTGTGCTTTTACTAAAATTAATGTCAATTTTTAATAATGTCACATTTAGAGTTCTAACAGTCACACTGTGCATCCGATTAAGATGTGGATGATTCCTACCTATCAAAAATTAATAATGGATCATTTTCCTAAAGTATCAAAAAAATCCAAATTTGTTTGCTCGGTTTTTATTATGATAGTTGTGTTTTCTACTAAAATGTCATTTCAAACTGGAAACACACATTATGAGTCATAACGGTCACATTGCGCATCAGTTTGATGTGAGACTGCTTTATACACATCAAAAATGACTTATGAATCATTGTAAAAAATTATCAATATAATTGGAGCATGTTTTATTGACTTTCATTTAGTGGCACATTTTGATATAAAATGTCAATTTTAAATAGATAACGACACTTTTAGTCATACTGGTCACATCGTGTGTCAGATTGGGGTCTGTTTGATTCTTACACATCAAAAATGACTCATGGATTATTTTCCTAATGTATCAAAACAATCCAAATGCATTTTCTTAGTTTTCAGTATGTCACTTGTTCTTTTTTACTTAAATTAATGTCAATTTTAAATAAAAAGGCACACTGGGAGTCATATCAGTCACACTGTGTGTCTTATTGAGGTTTAGTTGACTCCAACACATCACAAATGACTCATGGACCATTTTCCTTAAATATTAAAACAATCCGAATGCGTTCTCTTGGTTTTCAGTATGTAACTTGTTCTTTTTAGTTAAAGTAATACTAATTTTAAATAAAAAGACACACTTGGAGTTATACCAGTGACACAGTGAATTGTATTGAGGTGTGGTTGAATCCTATACATCAAAAATGACTCATATATCATTTTACTAAAATATAAAAACAATATGAATGCATTTTTTCAGTTTTCATTTTGTCACTTGTTGTTTTTACTTAAATTAATGTCAATTTTAAATAAAAAACACACTTGGAGTCATAGCGACTACACTGTGTGTCGTATTGAGGTGTGGCGGATTTTTACACATTATATATGACTTATATATTTCTTCCTAAAGTATCAAAACAATATTAATGCATTTTGTTGGGTTTAACTATACCAGTTGTTTTTTTACTAAAATTTCATTTCAAACTAAAAACACGCATTATGAGTCATACTAGTGGCATTATATTTTGGTTTGATGCGAGAATGATTTATACCCATAAAAAATGGCTTAAGAATAACTTACCAAAATTATTAAGATAATTTGATCATGTTTACTTCATTTTCAGTGAGTGACACATTTTGAACTAAAATTTCAATTTTAAATGGATAACATACACTTTTAGTCTTATTGGTCACATCGTACATCATATTGAGGTAGGGTTAATTTCTACACATCAAAAATGACTCATTTATCATTTTACTAAAGTATAAAAATAATCCTAATGCATTTTCTTGGTTTTCAGTATGTCACTTTTCTTTTTTACTTAAATTAATGCAAATTTTAAATAAAAAGAAACCCTTGGATTCATACCAGTCACAATGGATGTCTTATTAAGGTGAGGTTGAATCCTATATGTCAAAAATGACACATGTATTGTTTTCCTAAAATATCAAAATAATCCAAGTGCGTTTTATCAATTTTAAATATGTCACTTATTCTATTTACTTAAATTAATGTCAATTTAAAATAAAAAGTTACACCTGGAGTCATAATAGTCACACGATGCATTTTATTGATGTTAGGTTGAATCATACATGTCAAAAATGACTCATGGATCATTAACCTAAAATATAAAAACAATCCAAATTCATTTTCTCAATTTTCAGTATGCCACTTGTTCTTTTTACTTAAATTATTATCGATTTTAAATAAAGAGATACACTTGGAGTCATACCGATCACACCGTGCATAATATAGAGATGTTTTTGACTCTTACACATATAAATTTACTCATTGATCATTTTTATAAAAGTATTGAAACAATCTGAATATGTTTTCTCAGTTTTCTGTATGTCACTTGTTGTTTTTACTTAAATTGATGTCAATTTTAAATAAAAATACACACTTCAAGATATTACAGTCACACCGTGCATTGTATTGAGGTGTGGTTGAATACTACATGTCACAAATGACTTATAAATCATTTTTATAAAGTATAAAAACAATAAAAATTCGTTTTATCAGTTTTTAGTATGACAACTTTGTTTTTTTACTAAAATGTCATTCCAAACTGGAAACACGCATTATGAGTCATACCGATCACATCATGCATCATTTTTATGTGAGACTACTTAATGCACATAAAAAATGACTTATGAATTACTTTCCTAAATTATCAAGACAATTAGAGCACGTTTTCTTGGTTTTCAGTGAGTGAAATGTTTTGAACTAAAAATTCAGTTTCAAACTGATAACAGACACTTTTAGTTCTGGATTATTGTCCTAATGTATCATAATGAGTTTTCTTGGTTTTCAATATGTAAATAGTTCTTTTTTACTTAAATTAATGTCAATTTTAAATAAAAATACACAGTTGGAGTCATAACAGTCACACTATACGTCGTATTGATGTGCAGTTGACTTATACACATCACAAATGAATCATGGATCATTTTAATAAAATATAAAAACAATCTGAATTCATTAGTTCAATTTTCAATAAGTCTCTTGTTCTTTTTACTTAAATTAATGTGAATATTAAATAAAAATACACACTTTGAGTCATACCTCTCACACCGTGCATCGTATTGAGGTAAGGTAGACTCCTACTTGTAAAAAATGACTCATGAATAATTTTACTAAAATATAAAAACAATATTAATGAATTTTCTTGGTTTTCAATATGTCACTTGTTGTTTTTACTTAAATTTATGTCAATTTTAAATAAAAAGAGACACTTTGAGTTATATCAGCCACACTGTGCATCATATTGAGGTTCAACTGATTACTAGATGCCAAAAATTAATTATAGATCATTTTCCTAAAGTGTCAAAACAATATGAATGTGTTTGTTCAGTTTTCATTACGTCAGTTGTGTTTTTTTACTAAAATTTTATTTCAAACTGGAAACACGCATTTTGAGTCATATTGATCGCATCGTGTGTTTATTTGATGTGATACTACATCATACATGTCAAAATGACTTATGAATATCTTTCCTAAATTATGAATAAAATCAGAGTGCATTTTATTGGTTTTCAGTGAGTGATATGTTATGAACTAAAATTTCAATTTTAAACTGATAACGGACAATTTTAGTCATACTGGTCACACCATGCATCGGATTGAGTTGTGGTTGACTCCTACATGTCAAAAACGACTTTTGGATAGTTTTCTTAAAGTATAAAAACAATAGGAATTCGTTTTATTGGTTTTTAGTATGTCACTTGGTCTTTTTACTAAATTTATTGTCAATTTGATATAAAAATACACAATTAAAGTCATACCGGCACACCGTGCAACGGATTGAGGTGCGATTGATTCCTACACATCACAAACCACTTATGGATCATTTTTCTAAATTATCAAAACAAACTGAACATATTTTATTAGCTTTTAGTATGATACTTGTTCTTTTTACTAAAAGTAATGTAAATTTTAAATAAAAAGACACTTTGAGTGATAATGGTCACTTGTTCTTTTTGTTCGATTTTAGCTAGGTCAGTTTCTCTAATACCAACTATATTGAACAAGACATTTCATACATATATATCTCATATTTGTAGATTAATATTCCTTATATAACACAATGATCCATTCCAGAATAGTTTAGGTTTAATTTTTAGAAACATAGAAACATATAGAACTGGTTCACAGTCATACAACAATTAAGTGATCTTGTACACACTATTTAAATATTTTTTGTTGAAATCTCTAGGGAGGAGAAATTATTCTTCGATGTCATATCACCTTGAAGAGTTGAATTGTACCTTTTCTAGAATGATCGTTGTACATTATCTATATCATTTAGAAGATCATGTATTGACAATTTTATCAACAAAAATATTTATGATTCTATCCAGTTATAATATTTATTCTATATTTTTTGATAAGGTAGAGGTATGCACTTAATTTCACCTCAAATTGGTTATAATACCTCTAAAAGGTATTCCTTAGTTATTCTAACCTGGACAACACTTAGATTGGGGATGATCCTTATATAACACCTAGGTTTATGTCCTCTCCTATAAAAGGCTATGTAATACTAGGTTTGGGGATGCTCCTCACAAAGTCATGGGTTTGGATTCATCCTATTGTAAAAGTTCGGGTTTATATTTTTCCCATGTAAAAGTATATGTATCTTTCATAGTGGGTGTCATATTCCATTAGTTGTGTTATGAAGATTGGATGAAGTCTATTAGAATAAACTACTTTAAAATTATATGTGTTTAATTTCATTTTTATTTTCCACTGATTTATCACAATTAATTTTAACAATTTTGATAGTTTTAATAATAGAATTTCCACCCCCCTTTATACCTTCTTACATCAACCATATTAAACCTAACACTTAGTATTAAAGGTTAAACTTTCATAAGAATAAATTAGATCTATTATTCCTTTTCAAATCCAAAAAATTGGTATTTAAGGGATACCTTTTTCTAATCTTTAATTTTTCACTTTTTTTATTTCAATTGGTATTAAAATTTGTCCTTAAAATAATTTTTTTAAATTTTTTTAAATTTTTTTATTTTTAGTTGAACTATATCCTAGTCCTTAAGAAGTCCATGGACAGATCTATTTTAGTGATGGAAATTCAAGAGATTAAATTATTTAATTCATTGAGACCACCTAATTTCAATGGATGTGAATATAGATATTAAAAAGATGAAATGGAGGTATTTTTGAAAAATATAGGTATTGAATTTTGGACTATCATCGCTAGACCATATAAAATATGTGAATTTGAACTTGAAACATTAACTGGAAATGATTCTGTAAAATATGTTTTAAATTACAAATTCATAAAGTATCCTTACTTTTCTCTTAGTAGGAGTATTTATAATCAAATATATTCTTATAAAACTGCTTCTAAACTTTGGAGGACTTTAAAATTCACTCATTAAGGAGATTTTTTTTAGAGAACTAATAATATCATTCACATGGATTAATTTCAAGAATTTATAATGTCTGAACATGAAAGTGTGAATGATATGTTTAGTAGATTCACAAATATTTTCAATAGTATGGTTAAACTTGGTGAAACTATGAATAATGAAGTGATGATTGAAATAATACTCTCAGCCTTACCAAATAAGTGTTATTTAAAGAAATTAGATATTTAAGAAAGAAAAAAATTAATATAATACTTTGTATATTAGATAATTGGATATATATTATAATACAATATTAAATTGAAGAAAAATTATCTTGATTTATTTGACAAAATAAAGGGTGTTGCTTTTAAATCCAAATATGTTTCAGCTACCTCTTCTAGATAATCCTTATATTCTTTTATCTCAGAGAAGGATGATAATCTAAGTAAAGTTTATAAATTTAGTAAAGGAATAATAAAGAAAAATCAAGCCACTAAAAGGGATAAAGGGAAAAACAATAGATATAAGAAATATTACAAAAGAGAAGTTAATAATGATAAATCCACTATTATTTGTTATGAATGCAAGAAACTTAGTCATACCAAATACGAGTGTCCAAAGCTAAAATAAGAAGGTAAGGATAAGAAAAAAATGGAAACAAAATGTTCTTATCATTATGGTTGGAGTTGAACTGAATATTAGACTCCAATGAAGAATATGGAAGTGAAAAAGAGACTAGTAACCATGATCTAATTGAAACATATCATCATGTAACAAATTCTTTTCATGATATAATAAATCATACTTGTTTTTTTAATGGACACCTCAAAAAAGGTTAGTAATTCTTCTAATTTTGATTTAGATTCTAAATATTCTTCTATTTTTGGTTATAATAAATCTAATTTTTAATAATTTGGTAATTTATGTGATGAATTTCAAGAGGAAATTGAAAATATTGATAAAAAGTATGAAAATATTACTATGTATCATAATAATATTTTTGAAGAAAAAAAATCGTTTTTTTCTGGAAAATGAAAAACTAAAAAATTATATTCTTGAGTTTGATAAATAAAAGGATAAAATGAAGATTATAGTGAATAATATTTATAATCATTAAAATTAAAATCATAGTTTTATAAATCATGCTTCATATACTAAAGATAAAATTTGTGAGGATCTTGAAATTATTCTGAAGGAAAATGTTTATCTGAAAAAGAAAATTTTAAATTTTAAAGAAATGTTAACTACCTTTATTCAAGGAAGATAAAAATATTAAATGATAGTATCTATGATGAAAAAATAGAGATAATTCTAGTTTTTTTATTATAATCTAATTCTTAATATGTGATTTTTTTTGTTAATAATTCTATAGGTTAGGTTTTGACGGTTACATGGTTCAAATATAGACTTTAAGGGAATTATGTTGAAGAATATTCTCTCAGGTTCACTAAATCTCTTGGTATTACTAGATATTATGTCTCTAAGAATTTATCTTCTTAGGTACCATATAATAAATGTTTTAAATCTACTTGGGTATGAGAAAATTATGTTAATAACACTATAAGACCCAAAATATAATGGATACCCAAAAATGTTTATGTTTTATTTTTTATAAGAATATACCCCATGTGATTCAATTTTTAATCAAATGGTGGATACTCTCTAAATAAATTTTCATTTCATTATAATACATGGAGTATTTAGAATTTTACTTTATATGATATAACAATTTTATACATGTAGACATTTTTTTGGCACACATTTAGGGGGAGATCTTCTTATGTATATTTTTTTATTCTTTTAAGGAGATATTTAGCTATTTTATTTATCATTTCTATCATTTGATCTATTTTTATCTGGTATAAATTTATGGGTAATTTGAGTATATTTATATACTAAAAATTTCATATTTAAATAAAATCTATGAAATCTAGAAACTATTTTTTAGAATATTATTTCTTGATTTCTGTTCATATTCATTTTATTATATTACTATTTTAAAACCACGCATACATAATATATAATGTTAACTTACTTTTTAAACCTATAGTTTGCATAAATATCATTTTTTAAAATATTTTTCATTATTTTTTCATAAGAAACTTTTAAAAATTTATGCTCACAACATTTAATTTTATGTTTTAAAAGTGGATGATTTTATAGTGGCTACTTGATACATGTTTAAGGAAATATTTATACAAAATTTTATAGTTTCTTTTATTAAATTTACTTATAACATACAATCCATGTTTTTTAAAAACCCTTATTATTTTATAATATGAAAAAATGGGGAGAAGTTGTTGAAATTATACTTGGTTTTATAATTATCAAAAGGGGGAGAATGTTTAGTGGCACTATGAACCACATTAGGTTATGATAATTATTAATATTTGTTTGTTTTATTTACTTCAAATGTCTTAATTATTTTAATTGTGGGTTGATTAATGTATGTTTAACATTGATTATAAAATAATTTTTTTTCTAAAATTATCTTTAAATTTCATTTTTTTGATTATTCATAACATGTTCTAGAAGTGTTTTGAAGTGTTCATATGATAAATAATCCATTTGAAACCTTAAAATATCATTTATAAATGTTTTTTATTGTTCCCATGTAGAAAAATTACTATACCCTATGTATCCAAATTCCTAACCACATAGCTAATTTGAAATTTACATAGTTGTTTTGTAATCCACGCAACAGATTTTCTAGAATTGATTACCCTCTATATTTTGAATTTATCATGAACTAAATAACTACATATTGCATGAATCTTTTTTTTGAAAGATAATAATATTGTATACATTCCATTAGAAGACATCAACTTTTGAATTGATCTAAATCATGTTATAAATTAGGCTATAAGTAACTATATCATTTATGTCTCATTTATATTGTTTTTCAGAACTATTTTTATTTTGTTATTTAACCATTAAATGAGTTATTGATGTCCGAATAAGATGATTATTGATTATTTTGAAACATAATAAAATTTTTTAAATAAAATTTTAAAGGATTGAAATCTGATTATACCATTATTTATGTCTGTTTTAGCTCTAAAATTTGTAAAGTCAATCAGTTTTTAGTTTTCAAGAATTCAGATATCTGAATCGCCTACACGATGAATCACTTACATGAATTTCCTATGTGGTTAATTCACTTACGTCGATTCCCTTACATGTATTTATCTATGTTTATTTATTTACATCAATTAACATACATAGAAAAAATATGTATGTGAAAAACCCATACATGAATTTTCCTATGTAGTTTAATGAATTTATGTAGTTTCATCTTAATTCTAGAAATATGCTATGTCTTATGTTTTATTTCTTATTTATATTTGATGCATGTTTATTTTAAATATTTAAATTATTTTAATGAATTCATAAATACATATTAATTTTTTAGAACTTGTGTGAACTATTTTTCATTGTTTTAAAAATGTTTTATGAAGACAAAATTATTTTCTATTTTCACACATGAAGCATATTGCTTGAAACATAAAAAATAATTTTTATTATTTTATTTTTTTTCTTTTATTTTACTCCTAAATTAATATTACTATACATTAAACTAATTAAAAATTATTTAAATATATTTAATGGGATGTTGATATTTTTTGGTATTCTCTGTATATTTACTGCTCATTTTAAATGAAGTGTTTTTAAAGTTCATATTTCAAATTAAAATTTTCCATTTTCATGGAATTCATTGAATTTTTATTGTGAAATTATTTTGAAAAATTTATTTAATTTTTTTGAATCACTTAAACTTATTAAAATTCTGAAATTATATTAATTTGAATTCCTCAAAATTTATGGAAATGATTTTATCTCTGTGAGATTTATAGCTAACTATGTTTTTTTATTATTTTGAATTTTTATAAAAATTTTCTCAAGTGTGTAGCTGAAATGGATTTACATTTAAAGGAATTGAGGATTCTTTTAATAGTAATAATGGACAACAATTATAACAGATGAGCTTATATATTCATACTCTTACGATAATAAAATTATCATGTACACATTGTTTACATATTTTATGACAAAATCTTAAGGGACTATCAATTATTGTTTGACATCATATCAACTTGAAGAGTTCAACAATACCTTTACTAGACTATCTATAGTACACTATCTACAAAATTTAGAAGGGAATGTATCAACTTTTTCATCAACATCAATCTTTTTTCCTTAATCCAATTGTAATTATTATTATATATTTTCTGTCTAAGAATAAGTTTGCACTTAATAATTTCTTACACATGATATAATACCTCTCAATGATATTACTTGTTTTTACTCACCAAAACAAAAATTAGAACACTTATGTTGAGGTTGTTCCATGTAGAAAACATGAGTTTTTGCCTACTCCCGCAAAAGGCTCTGTGTTGTTATGTTTGGGGATGCTCCAAAAAAAATACCTAGGTTAGGATTCATATCATTATAAAAGTTTGGGTTTAGATTTTTCTCATGTAAAAGTATCTCTTGCTTTTATAGTGGGTGTAATACTCCATCGGTTTGAGTGTAAAGAGTTGATTAAGTTGATTAGACTAAACCACTATAAAATTCTATGTGTTCTCTTTTTTTATTTTCCACTTCTTTATCATGCATAATTTTAATAACTTTGATAATTTTAAGAAAGTTATATTCAATACTCACCCCTCCAGACCTTCATCTATCAATCGTATCTGACCTAACAATTATTCCTTTTATTTAAAAGAAAAAAACTATCTATTTTATTTACCTTATTAAAATGAATTATTATATATATAAGTAATGTTTATATATAAATATGAGTTTATAAATAAAAATATATGTGTGTGTGTGTATTCTAATATATGTAAATAAATACACATATGTTTCTATTTGTGAATGTATGTGCAAAATATAAATGTGTACATGTGTGCGTACATATGTGTGTATGTGTGTATCAATATTGTGTAAATAAATCATATATAAATGTATTTTTATAAACATATCATTATCATTAAATATAGTATATAAACATATTTACAGTAAATATTTATAAATACATTATAGAAAAATTATATCTAAATATAAAATTATATATAAATATGTATAAATATGTGTGTGTGTGTGTGTGTTTGTAAATATATAGACATGTAAATATATATTTACAGTAAATATTTATAAAAGGATGAAATGTTGGAAGGTCTGATCAAATCCTTTAAAAGAATTTTTTTTGATGATATACTCTATTTAATACCAATGATGTAGGGGTAAGACTCCACTATTTAATCATACCAAATTTATTTTCATTTATTTCATTACTTATTCCTTTTTATGTTTTTAGGCACTATTAGATGATCATTGTAATAAATTTAGATACTCCAAAGACTTATTTTCTAGATTCAATGCATGGATATCCAAAAAATGTCCACACATGATGGAATTTTTCAATTTTTAATACACTAAATATAATATTTTTGAACTAAAAATCAAGTTATATAATTTATATTATCTTTTAATGAGGATTCTGTTATGATAGAGTAGTGTATCACTATCTTGAAAAACAAGGAATGAGTCCAAGGGCTAAGCACAATGATGAAGACAAGTTCTACAACTAGATAAGTATTAGGGTATATATAATAATATTTCACTATCCAAACACATATAAAAACAAATTACTTATTCTAATCAATTTTTTCTACATTTTTTGAAACAAACCAATGGAAAAGATTGTGGTTATTATGTTTGTAAATTTACGAGAGAGATCATATTCCATGAAAATACTAGAATCCCTAGAGAGGTATTTTCAAAGATAATTACTATTTAATTTAAAATATATATTAATCCTCTGTGTATTTATATTTATCCAGTACTAATATGTCTATTGAAAAGACTCATATTCACAGGATGATATAGACGTGATTAGAAACGAATTGGCCACATACCTGACAGAAGAATGTACACAAATAACATGAAGATGTGACTTCCATAGAAGTAGTTTATTTTTTTTTTCATATTTTTGTTTAATTTACTTCTTCTTAATGTTACTCACCTAATAATTTTTTTCTTATACAGTTGGATTCCTATGTTCGAGTCGGGGTGGTTTGTTCAAAGATGACCATGTTGGTGATAGATTGGACTTCGAGGCTATAACTAAGATAATGAAAATAAGGAAATGGTTCAAGAATTAATAAAGGTGAATTCATATTACTTACTTACTTAATTAATTTTTTCATCATTTTTTCTACTATTTGTAAGTTAATTTCCTCATCATTTTTATCTATTTCTTATTTATTTATTTTAAATATCTTTTGGAGAATAATATTTTTCTATAAAATATATACAAGCCAGAAAAGAGAGAACATGTTGAATGAAAAGTATAGATTCTCAGTAGTTGAATGAACAGAAGACTTCCCAAAAGATATGTCATGAATATTTTCCTAAACAATGTACTAGTCATCCACATCTCAATCAACCGCACCTCAATATGATACACAATGTGCTTGGTATGACTCGCAGTGTATGTTTTTAGTTTATAATATTCTTTGATCCTTTAAGATTCATGTCTTCTAAACTACCATGATTTGATCCATGACTCATTATTATGATCTATGATATGCTGGGTATGAATTTCTAATGTTAATATCACCTTTTAACATATTTATGCTCATGTTATTCTTATATGATCATTGATAACTCCCTTGTTTACACTTATTGAACATCTATGATCACCCTTTATTATGATTCATATCCTTAGTTAATTAATAATGGTTTTAGAAATGATATGTATACGAATGTTTCCAGTAAAGAATAACTTAATGAGGGACTCTTATGAACTAGTTCTTTATGTTTTCATATTTCCAAAAGCACTAGACCTAAACTATTCTAGCATGGATCATTATGTTATGTAAGGAATATTATTGTACTAAGATGTGATATCTATGTATAAAATGTATAGGTCAATATAGTTGGTATCAGAGCAACTGACCTACTCAAAATTGAGCAAAAATAAAAAGTGACTGGTATCACTCAAAGTGTGTCTTTTTATTTAAAATTGACATTAATTTTAGTAAAAAGAACAGGTGAAATACTAAAAACCAAGAAAAAGAATTTGTGTTGTTTTGATATTTTATGAAAATGATCCATGAGTCTTTTTGAACATATAATAATCAACTACACATCAATCTGATCCAAAGTGTTGCTGGTATGACTTTAAGTGTGTATTTTTATATTAAATTGATATTAAATTGAGCAAAAAGAACAAGTGATGTACGAAAAATAGAGAAAAAAATTAGGATTTTTTTATACTTTATTAAAATGATCCATGAGTCATTTGTGACATGTAGAAATCAACCACACCTCAATTCAACGCACGATGTGAACAATATTACTAAAAGTGTCTGTTATCAGTTTAAAATTGACATTTTAGTTCAAAATTTTTTACTCAATAAAAACAAAAAAAACATGATCAGATTATCTTTATAATTTATTACAATGATTCATAATTAATTTGTGATGTATATGAAGTATTATCACATCAAACTGACACACAATGCGACCAATATGACTCAAAATGTGTGTTTCTAATTTGAAATGACATTTTAGTAAAAAGACACAATTGACATACTAAAAACTGACTAAACATATTTGGGTTGTTTTTATACTCTAGTAAAATGATCTATAAGTCGATTTTTACATTTATGAATCATCCTCACCTCAATACTATGCATGGTGTGTTCGGCATAACTCAAAGTATCACTTTTTATTTAAAATTTACATCAATTTAAGTAAAAAAAAGTGATATACTGAGAATTGAGAAAATGAATTTGGTTTTTTTATAATTTAGTAAAATTATCCATGAGTCATTTGGGATGTGTAGGAGTCAACCATACCTCAATAAGACACATGGTGTGACCAGTATGAATCGAGGTGTGTCTTTTTATTTTAAATTGACATTAATTTATGTAAAAATAACAAGTGACATAATGAAAACCAAGAAAACAAATTTGGATTATTTAGATAATTTATTAAAACTATCCATGAGTTATTTTTGATGTGTAGGACTCATCCTCACCTAAATACAATGCACAGTGTGTCCGGTATAACTCAAAGTGTCTTTTATTATTTAAAATTGACTTGAATTTAAGTAAAAACAACAAGTAACATACTGAAAACCAAGAAAATTCATTAATTTTTTTTATATTTAAGGAAAAAAATATATTAGTAATTTGTAATGTTTAGGGATCAGCTTCAACTCAATAAAATTCATAGTGTGTCCTATATCACTCAAAGTGTCTCTTTTTATTTAAAATTGACATTAATTTAAGTAAAAACAACAAATAACATACTGAAAACTGAAAAAACGCATTCGGATTGTTTTGATATTTTAGTAAAATGATATATTAGTGATTTTTTATGTGTAAGGATTAGAAACACCTCAATAATAAGCATAGTGTATCTGGTACAACTTAAAGTGTCTCTTTCTATTTAAATTTGGCATTAATTTAAGTAAAAACAACAAATGACATACTGTAAAACAAGAAAACGCATTTATATTGTTTTTATATTTTATGAAAATGATATATTAGTAATTTTAGATGTGTATTAATCAGAATCACCTCAATATGACACATGGTGTGTCTGGTATCACTCAAAGTGTCTCTTTTTATATAAAATTGACATGAATTTAACTAAAAACAATAAGTGACATACTGAAAATAGAGAAAATGCATTTGGATTGTTTTGATATTTTATAAAAATGATATATTAGTCATTTTTGAAGTGTAATGATCAGAAAAACCTCAATACGAGGCATGGTGTGGGCTGTATAACTCAAAGTGTCTCTTTTTATTTAAAATTGACATTAATTTAAGTAAAAACAACAAGTGACATTCTGAAAACCAAGAAAATGCATTTGGATTATTTTGATACTTGAAGAAAAAAAATACATGAGTCATTTGTGATGTGTTAGAGTCAACTGAACCTCAATCCAACATATGGTGTAACTGGTGTGACTAAAAGTGTCCATTATCACTTTAAAATTGGCATTTTAGTTTAAAAAATGTCACTCATTGAAAACCAAGAAAACACACTCTGATTATCTTGATAATTTCAGAAAATGATTCATAAGTCATTTGTGATGTATATAAAGTAGTATCATGTCAAAATAATGAATGATGCGAACGGTATGACTCAAAATGCGTGTTTCCTGTTTGAAATGACATTTTAGTAAAAAAAAAACACAATTGACGTACTGAAAACTAAGAAAACACATTCAGATTGTTTTGATACTTTAGAATAATGATTCATCAGCAATTTTTAATAGGTAGAAATTATCCACACCTCAATACAATGAATAGCGTGTCTATTATAACTCTAAATGTGTCATTATTTATAATTGACATTAATTTTAGTAAAAGAAAAAGTGACATACTCAAAATCGAGAAGACGCCTTCAGATTGTTTTGATATTTTAGGAAAACTATCCACAACTCATTTTTAGGTGAAGGAATCAATCCCACCTCAATAGGATTCATGGTATGACCATTATAACTCCAAATGTGTCATTTTTATTAAATATTATCATTTATTAATATGTTCTTTAATATTAATGTATAATTTATTTCTTTATAGTATTACTAACAAAATATTTGTTTTCTTATATAGGTGTAACTTTTTCTTGGGTTGAGATGATATTTTCAGCAACTGATACCATAGGAGGAAATTTTTGAGATGGGATCATGGGCATCGAAAGATGAAATATTTTTTTTGAATGTTTCTTGGAAAATTATAAATGTAATTATATAAAAACTTTTGTTTGAAATGTAAATAGCAGTGGTTTTTTGTATATACCATGGGTGGACATTTTTGTATTCATGATGTCAATTAAATGTATATAGAAGGTTTTATTTTGGGTGTGATTTTTAAATTACAGGTTTTCTTATGGGTGTGTTGTTATATAAAAAACACACTACCAGTGGCTAGGCCTTTATCGATGTTTTTTTATCACAGATAAAAGACCCCCTTTATCAGCGCTTTTTTATCATTCCTAAAGGGGACCCCCTATCTTCACTATGATTAACAGTGCTTTTTTAGCATTGTTAAAGACCATTTTGTGTGTTGTGAAAGACCATATGTGTAATAGTGTTTTCAATAATTACATTAATAAATATGAATAATAATAATGTAGTCGATGTAGGAGACCGCCTCCAGAAGACTATCGTTGTCACCTACTATTTTGGGGCACGTGCACCTACTGCCATTACACCATCAGTATTGTTTCCTTCCATCCCACCTCTGGCTATCTTAGTCCACCGTCGCTTGTTCCCCTACGTCAAGCCAAATATGCACTCATCCATACCTATTGCCATTGAGATCACCTCCTCCTCCTTGAATGACACTTGACAAGCATCGTCAGCCACTACACTGACAAAACCACCCACTTTTATTATCGATCAGGGGCCTCTTATACGTTATATTGCATAGAAGTGAGTGAATATAAAATTGGAATCTTTCAATGCCAACACATAGCACCGCCCCCCTAATTGGGGGTTGTAAATGAGTAGCAACTGCGGTTTGAACCCCATCTGCCAAGATGCATCTGAGGTGTGTTGAACTACACAACTACAATCTCATTTTTATAAATATATATATATATATATTATAAATATAGTAAATATATTTTTATAAATATATTTATATATAAATTTAGAAAAAATTTATTTAAAAAAATTTATTTAAAAATATATTTGTATAAATATATTGATAAATAAATATATGTAAATATATTTTGAGTTTGTGAACTCTGAAATCGAGTTCGGAAAAGGTTCGAGTTTTAAAAACATTACACGAACTTGTATGGATTTATAAATACCTTGGGAACCCCATGGGGGTTGGCTACTCTAGAAAAGAAATATTATCATCCACTCTGGATAGAATTGAGAAAAAAAAGTTGGGCCCTAAAAAGAATTTAAAAATTGGGAAAAGAAACTCTCATCAAGGCATCTCTTCAAGACATACCAAACTATATCATGTCACTGTTCAAGCTTCCTAGTGCAATTGTTGACCAAATTCATTCCTGTATTTCCAATTTCTAGTGAGGCCACAATAATGGGAGAAATAAAATTCATTGGATATGCCTGGAAGTCACTATGCACCCATAAATAAGGTGATAGACTAGGATTCTGAGTCCTCTTCCTTTTTAATGATGCCCTTTTAGCGAAGCAGGGGTGGCACCTCATAACTCAAACTTCTTCTCTCTGCGCGCGAATTCTTTGGGCAAAATACTTCCCCCATTCGGACTTCTGGAACTCCTCTCTTGGCCACTGCCCCAGATTCCTTTAGAGAAGTATCTAGGGATCATGTTACTTGCTCGAGAAAGGTATTTGATGGAGGATCATAGATGGAACAAAAGTCAACATATGGAAAGACCCTTGGCTGATTGATAAAGATAACATGCGGGCCACCAAACCGGTATTCCCTGGATCTGAGGATGACATTGTTTGAATCCTTTTAGATGATTCTAGAAATGGTTGGTGCTTATACAAAATCAATTATTTTTTCAATGAAAGGGATAAAAGAATTTTCCTTAGTATTCCCTATGTTAATGATGCAGGGAAGGACTGTCTCTATTGGAGCAGTGACCCTCGGGATCCTATTTAGTGAAATCATGTTATATGATTTCCCTTGACGCTCATTTTGAGGTTAGGGAAGGGATATAGTTTGGGAAATGGATGTTATCCAAAAGTCCCACTTCTTCTTGTGGCAGGTGTGCTTTGGTATTCTTCCAAATGTTGAATTTCTCTCATACCACCATGTTACGGACAATTAGAAATGTACCTTGTGCTCAGATGAACATGAATACCCTATGCATGCTATCACCCAATTTCATGGGGCTAAGGAGGTTTGGACGGCTTGGGGCTCTCGTTCGGAGCTTATGCCAGATGCGGTGTTGAATCTCCCATCACTTTTGATGTTATAGTCTTCCGGATTTCTTGTTGATAAGGTTGCGTCGCTTTGAACTTGTATTTTCTGGGTTCGACAGAATGATATAATTTTTAATCATACTTCAAAACCCTATGGATTTTGGATTGATCGGGAAAACTCCTGGATCGATGGGTGGTGTAACATCCCCAAATGATAAAGGGTTAAATGACTAAATGATATGACTCATGTCAACAAGGTGCACCTTCCTTTTCAGGAGCCTGTCTGATTAGAACTCCACAGTTAAACGTGCTTGGTCTAGAGTAGTGATCAGGATGGGTGACCTTCTGGGAAGTCTCCCAGGGTGTGTGTGACTGAGGAAAAAACACACTGTAAAGGACATGTGTTGGCCTGTGGGGATAATCATTAGTCAGATGACCCGTTCGGGCATGTTGGTGGACCCTAGGGTGGGCCCCATGTGTCTGAGGGGCAACTAGTGGTACCTGGTAGGCCAGGACCCGACAGTCATGTTAAGGCGGGGTGTTTGTGCTGTCACTAGGACCCGGTTGTCACATTTGGTATCAAAGGAGGAGTCCAGCCTTAAGTGTGGTGCACTGCGTAGGTTGAGATGTAGGGCCCACAACGAGGACGTTGTGCTCTAAAGGGGTGGTGACCCGTTCGGGCATGTTGGTGGACCCTAGGGTGGGCCCCATGTGTCTGAGGGGCAACTAGTGGTACCTGGTAGGCCAGGACCCGACAGTCATGTTAAGGCGGGGTGTTTGTGCTGTCACTAGGACCCGGTTGTCACATTTGGTATCAAAGGAGGAGTCCAGCCTTAAGTGTGGTGCACTGCGTAGGTTGAGATGTAGGGCCCACAACGAGGACGTTGTGCTCTAAAGGGGTGGTGACTCCAAATGATAAAGGGTTAAATGACTAAATGATATGACTCATGTCAATAAGGTGCACCTTCCTTTTCAGGAGCCTGTCTGATTAGAACTCCACAGTTAAACGTGCTTGGTCTGGAGTAGTGATCAGGATGGGTGACCTTCTGGGAAGTCTCCCAGGGTGTGTGTGAGTGAGGACAAAACACACTGGAAAGGATATGTGTTAGCCTGTGGGGATAATCATTAGTCAGATGACCCGTTCAGGCATGTTGGTGGACCCTAGGGTGGGCCCCATGTGTCTGAGGGGCAACTAGTGGTACCTGGTAGGCCAAAACCCGACAGCCATGTTAAGGCGGGGTGTTTGTGCTGTCACCAGGACCCGGTTATCACAGGTGGATCTGGGACCATGACTAGGATACGCCATCTGGTTCTCACCCAGTCATCACCAGATGAAGTCCCCCCCAGAAGGGATTCTCAAGATCAATGTCGATGCTTCTATCTTCAAGGATGGAATGTTAGAGTAGGACTTATGGTCTGGGACCACTGCGGAAAGATCATTACTGCCAAATAAGAGTCGATCTATGCCTTTTGGGAACCCACTGTTGCTAAAGCTCACGGTGTCCTTGTCGGCATGATCTTTTCAATGGATTGAGGATGTCATGTTATTCACATTGAATCTGATTGACTCATTATCATCAACACCATCAAAAAATAATATTTTGGTCTCTAATCTTTTGGCTTCCTCATCAGGAAAATATAGGCTCTTCGACGTTGCTTCACAACTTGTTCATTCTCCTTCATCAAAAGGGAGGAAAACAAAGCGACACATCATCTGGCTACTCACTTTCTGTCTGGACAAAACCACATATGGCTTGATTGTTTTCCTTCGTGGATGTTCAATCTCCTTACTCCTTATTTTCTTGATTAATATATGTTCTTCGTTGTCAGAAAAAAATAAAAATTAAATTATTATTTTTATGAGGGTGAGTTCCACTTCATTTGGAGACCACCTCATTTAGGCCTGGTGACACTTCATGTGGCACTGAAACAACCCATTTTTCCAAAAAAAACTAAACATATTTAAATAGAGGGTTTTTCTATTTAATGGAAATGGACTGTGTGTGGGTCTTTTCTCAAAAATCAAGTGCACTTGTGTCTACAGTTGCCCCTCCTCCTGACCTCCATCTATCTTCACCCTTCCATACCCATTTCTGTTAGGCACATGAATAAAAAAAACTATGAATGAAAGAATGAATGATGTTTGCATTTATTGTCTTATTTTCTTTTGATTATGTGTTTTGTGTGTGCATGGATGTTTTGGCCCCCAAATTAAAACTTTTTAGGTTAAAAAACAAAAAAATCATTAATTATTGAGTCATTTGCTAAACCAATAGTTTAACTTCTTGGAAGTTAATAAAAAAGTCTAAAATTATTGATATGTGGAACAGGAAGTCCTATAAAATCGTTTCAAAACTAATTAAGATAATAAATCCATGAGCTTATTGAGGTAAATGAAGTAAATTTCCAAAACCCAACCACAATTCATCACGTGCTAGGCCATAGATTACTGTATTGTCTATTATATTTGACTTTGATAATACTGTGAATTAATTTTTTATTCATTTCATAATATATTCAATTTTCATGTTTCACCAGAACAACTTACAAAATATAAATGTTTTTATTTTTTATTTGTTCTTCACTGGACGGTGTAATGTACATTCACTACTACAGAAAAGCATTGATAAAAGGGGTTCCTTTTATCAACGCTCATGAATGTGTTGATAAAAGGGGTATTTTATCAGCACTCAAAAAAACATTGATAAAAAATACATTTATCAATGCTTTTCTTAGCACTGATAAAATACCCCTTTTATCAGCTCTTTTAAAAAAGCACAGATAAAATTCAAAAAAATAATTTTTTTTAAAAAAAATCCAAAATTAGAATTGGATACCCTTTTAATATCACCCACCACCCCCCACTCATGACCACCCCCACAAGGTAGCCTTTAATATTTCCCTCCCCATCCCTTTAACAACGCTAGACCCCCCCCACCCTCCACATGTGTGCGCGCCCCTGCCTCCCCTGGATTCGAACTTGAGACCTCTTCCCTGCACGCTGGACACTTTACCACCCCTCAATGTTACTTTGTTCTCCATTTAATTATATATCTATATATATATATATAGTTAAATTTATTCTTATATTAAAATAAATTTATATTAATATGTATATAGTCATATTAATATATATATATATATATTTGTATATTAATATCTATTAACATATATTTATTTATATATATGAATAGTTATATTTTTTATCCGTATATTTATTCGTATAATAATATATATTTAGTTATATATTTATTAAAATATTAGTATATATTTCTAATATTAGTTTTAAATACATTTATAAAATATGTTGTTTTTGTGTGTGTTTATAAATAAACAAATACATACACACACACATATATAAAACATACATACACACATATATATTATATATATATATGTGTGTGTATCTATAAGTATAATTATACATATTTATATATATATATACATTATTATATATTAATATGTCTATTTATATGATAGAATATATAGATAATATATATCAGTTTACTAAAACACACACACTAATATATATATATATATAAATATATATAGACACACACACACACATTATATAGGTATATAAATATTCATATTTTTATATTTTAAATAAAATGGATATTAGTTTTTATTTAGATAAGGATTACATATTAATAAATATATTTTATATGTAAATATGTTTAATTAAATTTTTATAGAATTAAATTTTTAGGTATGAATATAAAAAAATATGTATATATTGTTATATATTTGATTATAAATAATAGTACATTGTGAAAAATAATAAAATTTTCAAACCATTATATCAATATCAATGGAATACCTATGAATAAATTTAATCCCCACTAAAAAATGGCAAAAAGACCCCTATAAATGAGCCTTAAATTCTATAAAATGTTGAAAAAATGGGGTACACCGACTAAAACCTTAGTTTTGGAGGCCTTATGGGCATTTTTTCCTCAAAAAAACCTTGACGAGTGTCTCCCTGGTCACAATAGGATAGATCTCATCACAAGCTTCAATTTGATTTATGGTAAAGCCAAACAGACACCCAGATCAAAAGTTATGGTCGTTTGAAGTTAAAGTTGTTTTTTCAACTTAATTTAGATCTTTTATTTATTTATTTATTTATTTTATATTAAAATTTTTATTAAATGAATATTATTCGATAAAAATAACAAAATTATTAATTAAAAATCATTTTTTAAATTATTTCATAATCTTTTTTTACTAAATATCTTATATATTAAGTTTAATTTTCTATTTATCCTTATCTAAAACACATTTAAAAAATATATATTATATTAATATCAATATCAATATATTAATATATTTCTTTTAATGAAATATATTTTTTTAAATATACCCTATAACAGCGATAAAAAAAGTGTTGATAAAGGGGTACTTTTAACACTGCTTTTTTTAGCACTGTTAAAAGTACCCTTTATCATCACTTTTTTTAGTGTTGTTAAAAGGTACCTTTTTATTAGTGTTTTTTTAATTCTTTTAAAGGGGTGGCACTATGAAAACCCAAATCTGTGTTAGTTATTATGTTATTCAAACATAATCTTTATTTTCCAGCATCGATAAACGCGTACCTCTATCACCGCAAACTTATCTATGATAAATATATCCCTTTATCAATGATTTTTTTAACACTAGTAAAGGTCACACATCTTTTTTAATGTTTTAAAATACAGAACTACAGATTTTGATTTATTAGGCACTAACTTTTATGAACACTAAAAAAATCACTAATAAAGATTGTCTTAAAAACCATAGAGGAAGTGTACTTTTTATGCAAAAAATCGTTGATAAAACACTCATTTGTCAGCTCTTTTTTTTAGAATGTAAAAAGGTAGTCGTAACACCTCAGCTCGAAACCCGCTCAAGATGAAGTTTCATGTGGTCTCAAGTGTGACTCCCTACATTCAATAGGCTACCGTCTAGCAGTGAGAGTCTAATTCATACAATGGAGAGACTACACTCTCGAATCAGAGTACAAACATCAGTGGAAAAATAACCAAACATCATACATATACATAAACATTAGAGTACATATAAATAATAAAAAAACACAGCCAATATCACATAATGTTGTCATAAAAAACATACAATCAATCACCCACAAAGCTGACCTCAAATACAAAACAAAACCAAAATACAACACACAGACATTGGCCCTACTGTCACCCCCACTACTGTAGATTGCGCATTTATCAGCACTAAAAAAGTGCTTTGTCAATGATAAATACACTAACAACCTAAGCACCCTTAAAAGGCCAGGACCTTTATCACTTCTAAAAAACACTAATGTGACTTTATGTTTTTTATTTGAAAATTAAAATAGAAATTATTTGTGCATTTTTTTAATTTATATTAAATGATGGATATTTTTATGAAGCGTGTGTGTTTTTTTCTTCTATTGGTTGTGTGCCTTGTTTGTTGAGGTAGTTTTCACAGGGCTATTCAATAGCCATCCACGTGTCCTCATAAAGCTTCAACGGCCTTGAGTTTATGTATTATATCTAATCCACCTTTATTCCATGATGTCGCTCCTCAATTTTGGCATTATGCTCCTCCAATTTTAGGGGCGATTCATTTCGGGGGCAGCGAGGTCCTGGATTTGGGGATTCTATCAGAGCAGCTCACATTTTGGGGGTGGAGAGTACCCTATTTCAGGAATTCTGTCTTATATGAGAGGGAGTTTCGGCTGATGAGGTGTTCTTTGTGGACCCCTTCGTTCACTGGAGAGGCAACGATGATAGAGGATAAGAGGTGATCATTCTAGTGTGTTTTGTGAGGAGTTTATGCGTGCTACTGGAGTTTCTTGAGTTCATTATACACAGACGATGACCTTGGCATCGACCTTCTATATTTTAGTGCCATGAGGATCCAACTCTTTCAAGATCCAACTGAACCACAGTAAGGCAGTTCGTTTTGGTATGATTTATTTAGTTTTTGGTTTTTCTCTTTATGCTCTTCTGTGGTGTTGTGTTGATTTCCTTGAGTCTATTTGTCCAGCTTGTGAGTATGTTACCATTCTCAACCTCGGTTTGACCATGGGATCCTGAAGTGATAAGAACATCATCTTGGATAGCTTCCTTGCTTCATTTTTTCTTATCTTTTTGTTTGCTGCCTTCTTTTATTCATTGTACTCTCCTGTTTATTGCATAGTGAAACCTTGGTGCCCCTGCCCCGTGCACGTAGGCCCATTGGCCGAATCACGTAAAATTTTGGTGTTCTTTTCTTGATTTATTTACTGTATTTGAATACCTGTTGATGTTGATGTATGATGCTTGGATTCTGATGCTTGGAATTGATTTTATTTAATCAATTTATGTTGTTTCTTGAATCTGGATTCAACTTTGAAGTTATTTTAAGTGTTTACATGAATCTTAATTTTTTTCTCATATTTCTTTGCTTCTTCTGTTCATGGAATCATTGTATTGGTTTCCACTATTGAGAATTCAATGAAATTTTTATAGTATTCATGTAATTTTTTCTTCTGTACACTATTTACAGATTTAATTTGAACATGTCTTCTATAGATCTGTTTGGGTTGTTGAATGGGGATTGCCCTGCAAGGTAGCCCCCAACAATTGGTATCAAAGCCAATTTGAAATTATTTTATATCTAAAAATTAGTCATTTATTATTATGTTTAGAGGAATTATTTTATAGCATGATTGTTTATTTCTTTGATCAGCATGGTTGTGTATTTGTTTTTCTATATGGCCTTCTCTATTTTCTATCCTTTGATAAATAGACCTGTATGCTTTCTCTTTCTCCCTGTTATGCCTTTTTGTGTTTTGAGGGTCTGGGTAGCTTGTGTAGGTATTGGCCTGGTAGTAGTATAGTTGAGAGTTGGTGAGGTTTTTCCCAGGTGTTTTTTGCCTAGTCTTCCTTTAGATTGGAGCTGTCATTGAGCTCTTGATGTTGTTCCATAGGGTACCCAGTTGTAGATGGAACTCCCTTTGGATGATGTGTACTTTTGGAATGGTTTTCCCATTAGGTGGAGATGTGTCTGAATTTGGTATCGTTGAGAATTCTTTTGGGCATTGAATCGGTATCAGTGTAGGTTTCAGGTTGTACCCTTTTCAGGAAGTGGTTTATAAGGCCTTGTACCTTGATCAATGTGGTTTTAGTGTCTTCCTAGGGGTGTGAGTTTTTTGAACTGGTCTTATAGAGGATCCATGATAATTTGTAGTCCTATGTAGTTTCAGGGTGAATGTTTAGGTGATTTAGATGCTCAGAGACTTGTTGTTTTGGATGAGTTTTTCTTTTGATGTTATCATTGCATTTGAACTGTTTCATTTTTGATCTTTTTCACACCTTATATTGTTGTTCTTCCATGTGTTTTTGTTTGAGGAATGGTATTGATACTTTTTTTTGTTCTATAGGAATATGTGTAACACCCCAGGTAAATAAAGAATATGACATTTTTATATTTATCCATATTTGTGAATAAAATGTTAATATTAATTTAAAGGGAACTCTATGCTCGATGACGTACCCAATACGCAACAACGAGTTTCTTGGAAATCTTACGTTGCACTCTAATAATAAAATAATATTATTTTAAATGGTAGTTAATGACTAGTTGTTGTAATGGAGGGAATGAACAGAAATAACTACAAAATGATTAAATATGTTTTTCAAACATTTTTACTTTTATCCAATAAATGTTAGAGGCTTAAAATGAGAATGAATCTAATTTTAAGCGTGAATATTCTAATATTCTTTAAAAGGCCGATTAACCGCCTTTTGATGGCGAACCCTTTTTAAATCCAATTGTTAAAAATTTTATATGTTATATTGGACCAAATAAAATCCTTCTTTAGAATTGGGATATCAAAATTTACTTTGTGTAAATTTTTGGTATTTTTCCGATAAAGTTCATTTTTTAATGAATAGTGAAAAATGTTGTATTTTAATTCAAAACCTCTTTTTAATCTAATTTATTTATATGATTACATTATCTTTTGAATTGGTTTTAAAGTCCAATTATAATATATTTTTACCATTTAATCCAATAGTGGTCATTTGAATTAATTTCACTTTGAAATTGGACTTAAACTAGAGTCAATATTTTGATATATATTGTTTCATAAAAAACACGCTATTTGTTCTGAAAACGAGAATTAATTATTAAATTAATTAATGAAACTTATACGTTTTTAATTTTGTAAAATAGTCATCATTTTTGAATTTAGAATATCAAATATATCTTAGGGTGAATATTTGGTATTTTTTGAAAAACTTCAATTTTTGATGAATAGTGAAACCACTAAGTGGTAGTTAAAAAAACTGATTTTTCATTTAAATGAAACTTTACCACTTCTGTGATTTGAATTTCAAAAATCTGACATACATGGTTTTCATTAGGATGTAAAATGTGGTTCAGTGGGAGTAAAATAATTTTTTGGTGAATAGTAACTTTTAAGTTGTATTAATCGTGATTAAAGGTAATTAGTGTAATTTAAGGTAAAGATAATGTTATAATAATATGAAATGACCTTGAAACATGTCCTAACCTTATTGGATGAGTCATGGCCGACCAATAAAATCCATGGGTCAACTTAGGGACCCCATGGAGCCACTTTGGTAGGAAAATGACATTAATAACTTTTTATTTAAAGTTAAAATAAAAATGTCACAAACATGTATTGTTTTACTAAAACAATTTTTACATGGGGTTATACAAGTCATATTTTTGACTATAAATATTCATTATAAATCTAAAAATATTTTATACATCATGATATTTTTTTTATAATTTTTAGACATTAAATAAATAAATTTATTTATGACACCATGATGATGCAGTGATTACCTCATTAATGAACGATTTAAATAAAATGAGCAGATAAGGTAAAATATAAGACTTACACTTGTAAAAAACCTATTGGATAGGTGGATTTAGAACCCTTATCACCTTACCCTTGAAATATATAATTGTGGGATCTTTAATATCTGAAAATCATTTTATAATAAAGTAACTTTTCAAGACATTCCAAGAGTGCCCCTCCTCCCTCTTATAAAAGGTCCCCACCTCTACCTCCTTACTTACACCTCTAATGCCTTTGGATCGGCCAAACCCTGACCATTTCATCTCTACAAATCCCTCTCTTCATCATTGAAGCCTCACCTTAGGCAGAAATATCTTCAAGAAACCCTTTTGGTTCAAACCAAAGGGAGTTACCCAATTTAAAGGTAATGTCATCTCTTATCTTCTTTTGTTTTATTTTGTTTCTCCAACACCCTAAACTCTTTTTATTCCTTTATTTTGTAAAAACAACAGTATATTCAATATAATAGGATGTTTTTATGAGAATTATTTGATCTACACTTACACACACCTCCATCTAATGGTTAAATAACATACTGTTTCCATGGATGGAAAATTACTGCCTCACGAAACGATGATTGTTCTATCTTCTAATACCACCTCTCATGGTGGCCATTATGATGGAAATATATATATTTATGATATATATTATATTTATTTCCTCTATATGCTTCTGTATTTTACATTTAAAACATACCTTATACTTTGCATGTTGAGAAAATGCGATAATTTCATTTGAGGAAGTGTGGACTACCGCCCCCTCAAGTGATGTAACTCATTCATGAAATACATGGAATGTATAAAGAATGAAATTAATGAACATATGTGACCTACATAAAATATATATTATACTGGAATTATAATATATATATATATATATCTCATTTATTTTTAATTCCATTAAATACGAAATAGAAATGAAAGTAGCGTTCACGCGTACGTACGTCTTACCGTCTCCATGAACGGTGCATTTCATTTCTTACCTTTAAATGTTATGGGATATTATAAATGCAAGTATATACTTGATATATATGATATATATGATATCTAAATAATGAATATAATTCTGTATATAATGTATTTTTTACCACATGAACAACTTGTAATTAAAACAAGTTTATTTTTGACTCAAGTACCAATGATCGACAAAATGACCATTATGAACTTAAATAATTACATAATGTTCATAACATGGTAATAAGTGATATAAAAGGAATAATGAACTTTAAAAAGGTTCATAATCAAGTATAAATTAACTCTAGTTTATTATTCAGGAATATAAAGAAACGAACAAGACAAGTCGTACTTGAGGTAAGGGATCCTACCTCTCTCTTTCTTTTTAAGTACTATCTTTTATGTCATTTATTTTAAGCTCATATTTATTATGTTTGGGGATGTTATTTTATATTATTCATTCTGTAATTTTTATGTTCATATTATGAGAGACCCTATTTGATCTCATAAATCCGTTTTTGGAAGTTTTAAGTGGCGTTGTTAGGCTGCCGAGTTTTCGTAAGGGATTTTTCATCTCACTTTTTATTCCCGTGAGATTCATACTACATTTGCCACTATTTCCTTTAGTGTGGTGTATGTACTGCCCATTATTTTACTATTTGTATAATATACTCTCATTTATGGGTATTTAAATCTTCATTTTATGACCCTTCTTTCATGGGGTGTACGTTTCGAAAGTTGCCCAAATCGGTAAGGGAACCTTTCCCACTCCTCTTTTTTAAAGACTTATTTTGTTATTTATTTTAATTTACATATTTTTATGTTGGGATATGTTCTTATATATCCTTATTGATGTAAATTTTATGTCCAAGTGATGAGATACCATTTTCTCTCTCATCAAATAATTTTATGAATTTTAAAGTAACGTCGTTAGGCTGTCAAATTTTACCAAGGGAACTTCTTAACCCAATTTTGATTTCTATGGGTTCAACATGTAGTTATTGAATATGTCATCCTTTGAATATGTGTGAATGAACTTTGATTGTTTTAAAATTAATATCCACTTATATTGGGTGTATTTATATTTGTCACACATAATTATGAGATTGATTTATCCTTAATTTAAGGATACCTTCTTTATAAGGGATTTCATCTCATTTTACATTTATATTGAGACTTCATTGTTGTTATGCACCAATTCACTCTTATATGGTGTATATACTATCCTTTGGAATATTATATCATGAATCCCTTTATTATCATGATATTATAAAGTTTTGATTAAATTTTATTCCTCAATTATTGTATCCAAGTGTCTCTCATTTTGTTAAAATCCTTTAACTAAAATATCATTTTAAATGTTTTAATGATTTATTATTATAAATATTTCTCATTAATATCAATGTTTTCAAAATGTTTTTAAGGATTTATTTATATGGATATTAATGGTTTAAAATGTTAAAAGCTTCAAAGTGGTATAAGACACTTTGATTCAAAAATATCTTTATTAAATGTTTTAAATGGTTTTGAAAATGGTTTTTAGAATGGATTCATTATTTCAATATCTTAAAATGTTATATTGTTATTGCAATGTGGGAATGTTATGTTTCCTTTATGCATGTTTTATGTCATATGATTATGTTTTGGTTCTTGGGCATTGTTTATGAAGACGGGTGGTTCCGTGATAAACTAAGGGCGGGTGACCCCGATATAGCTCTCTAATGTATTGGGTAACGCGAAGGGGTTAAATTCTAAGGTTTCTCTGAAGAGATTTAGGGAATATACTGTGATGGGTATTCCAAACGTAACCATGAGGGTTACTCCCTATGTAAGAATGTTATGAATGCCTCAATTTACCTTTATGTCTTATGATTTCTATGAGTTATTCCTAAATCTTATGATTTAATGAGGTACATTAAAGTGCTTATGTTTTATGAGTAAAGTATGATTTCATTGATTTGTATGTGTACATGGACTAATGTTTTATTTCCATATTGTTATAACCCTTACTGAGATTTTTATGTTTATCCCAAGTTTTTGAAATGTTTTCCATAGGACTTAAAGTGGAATACGATCAAGGATGAGATCAAGGAAATGTCATGATGTCTAAAACATAGAACTAGACATGACTATTTTGTTCAAGAGTTTATTTTTGTGTGTGAAGAAAATGGAAACTGAGTAGATGTGTCTACCTTGTAATCTTTTAGATTTAATAGTTATGTCCTAATTCTCTAAAACTCTAAACCTAAAAATATCATCAATGTGAATTATTCATTTAATTCAAGAATATGTAATGTACTAATGTTGGGTCCTTATAACAGGTGAGTTGTCCAGACCTATGATGGCTTGAGTTTAGCTGGAGATCGGGTATGTGATGATGGAATGCTTAGGTAAGTGAAGGAATGAGTTCAATTGGTGTTGTTTCTTAGTTTAGTATGTTATTCTAATCATGTTTTAGCATTTATCATTAGATGTCACTATATTCAGGAAGGTGTGTTTCACTGAGATACACATAGAGGAAATAATGATGTACTCTTATAATTATTTTATTAGGATTTCATGTTTTCCTGAATCAATGTGATACGTCAGATAGTGCAGGGACATCAGGTGTTTAGGTTTATGCATTTTATTTTTCAAGGTGGATATTTTTGAATTTATTCATGCTGTGTTTTTTTCATTGAAAATTAAAAGGGAAATTATTTGTGAATTTTTAATTGATATTAAATGCTATAAATTTTTATGAAGCATGTGGTTTTTTTCATTTTATTGGCCATGTTCCATTTTTGTTGAGGCAGTTTTCACAGGGTGGTTCGACAGCCATCCACATGTCCCCTAAAAGCTGCAACGACCTTGTGTTTATGTATTAGATCTGATCCACCTTGATTTCAAAACATAGCTCCTCATTTTTGACTTTTTGCTTCTCCAATTTCAGGGGCGATTCATTTCAGGGGGTGGTGAGGTCCTGGATTTGGGGATTCCATTGGAGTAGCTCTCATTTTGGGGGTGTCATCTACCCTCTTTCGGGTGTTCTGGCTTCGATGAGAGGAAGGTGCAGTAGAGGAGGTGTTCTTTCTGGACCTCTTCATTCACCAGAGAGGAAAAGATGGTAGAGGAGCAGAGGTAATGATTCTTGATGTTTTGTGAGGATTTTCAACGTGCTACTGGAGTTTCTTATGTTCCTTGTGCTCAGACGACAGCCTTGGAAGTGACCTTCTACATTTTAGATCCATGAATATATGACTCTTTAAAGATCTGACTGAACCATAGCAAGGAGGTTCTGTCTGGTATGTTTTCTTTAGTTTTCAGTTTTTCTGTTTATGCTCTTCTTTGGTGTGTTTATGCTCTTCTTTGGTGTTGTATCGATAACCTTGAGTCTGTTCGTCTAGCTTGTGAGTATGTTACCATTCTCGACCCCGGTTTGACCATGAGATCTTGAAGTGACAAGAACTCTATCTTGGATAGCTTTCTTGGTCCGTCTGTTATGCTATTTTTGTTTTCTACCTTCTTATATTTGATGTACTCTCTTGTTTATTTCATAGTGAAACCCTGGTGCCCCTACCCCATACACATAGTCTAATTGGCTGAAGCATGTAAAAATTATGGGGTTTTTTCCTTTCTTTCTTACTGTATTTGAAGATGTGTTGACGCTGATGTATGTTTCTTGGATTCTAATGTTTGGAATTTATTTGATTTAATCAATTTATGTTGTTTCTTGAATATTCCTTCATATTTGAAGTTGTTGTAAGTGTTTACATGAATTTGAATTTTTTTCCTCATATTTCTTTACTTCCTCTATTGATGGAATCATTGTATTGGTTTCCAATATTGATAATTCATTGAAATTTTTATTTTATTCATGTAATTTTGTTGTTTTCCACTGTATATAGATTTAATTTGATCATGTTTTATATTTGATTAAAATTTTTGGAGGCTTAATTAATTCCATAGATCCTTTTGGGTTTTTGAATAGGGACTACCCGACAAGGCATCCCCCAACAACTAATAAAGGGATCATTTATAATTTTTTTGTGGTTATAAAGACATTCTTTATGAGCACTTCTTTTCACATTGATAAATTGGGATTTTATTACTGGAATACGTTATGGAGAGATAAAATAATAATGATGGTAGATGCATTCATTTCATTCAAATAGGGAGACACCTGACCATTATTCTACCATTTAATTTGGTAAAAGACATATAATTGAGGGGTGGCCAAAGGAGAGTGAGGGAAGGATATAAAAATGGAACTCCTCCAACAGTTTTCATCATTGGATTCTCAAGAAACACATCTTCAACATTAGTGCATTATTTTTTTGAGGTGTCTCTCCACATTTTCAAAATAGAATTTCCTGATTGTTTTCTTCTTTTAATTGAGAGAGGTTTTGTACCTGCATTTTACCATAGTGAAATCCTTTTATTTTACCATGGTTTTTTACCCCTTTCATTTGGGGTTTTTTCCATGTTAAATATGGTGTTCATTTTATTTCCACATGTTTACACTTTATTTTCATTTCACCATTATCATTGTACCAAAGGGAAAAAAATTTCTGATCCTAACAAGTGGTATCAAAGGCGAGGTTATGGCCTGAGAAAATTCTAGATTGACAACATAACCATATTTTGGAAAAATTCAAGATCAAAAAATTCAACATAAATAATTTTTCACTGTGGAAAATGAATATTCAAGTGGTGTTATGGAAAGACAATTTCCTATAGGAGAGAAACCGACGGGTGTGATAGAGGAGAAATGGAACGAAATAGATGAGAATGTTATTTACAAGATCCATTTGTATTTAGAAGATGAGTTCTTGTCAATCATTTTAGAGAAAAAATTGTGAATGAAATTTGGGATACTCTCACAAAGATGTATGAGGAAAAGTCAATTAACAACAAAATTTTCTTGAAGAGAAAATTATACACTCTTCAAATGGTGGAGTCATCACTGGTGACCAAAAAAATCAACACCCTCAGTACATTTTTTTCTCAACTTATGACATTGGGATATAAAATTTTAGATACTGAACATGCAAAGATTTATCTCCAGAGTTTTCTCAGTTTACATTATTGGGCTATAAATGTTTTAAATCTTCTGGGGTACTAAAAAAATTATGTTAATAACACTATTAGACAAAACATTTCATAGGTTCCAAATAAAATTTGTGTTTTATTTTTAATAGGAATATACCACATGTGATTCAATGTTTAATAAAATGGTTACTACTCTCTAAATAATGTTTCATTTCATTATGATGTAAGGATTATTTATAATTTTACTTCACATTCTCTAATAGTTTTATAAATGTAGAGATTTTTTTGGTATGCATTCAAGGAGAGATATTATTGTGTAAATTATTTTATTCCTTTCGTGGTGGATCTTAATATTTTATTTATTATTTCAATCATTTTATCTATTATTTTATCTGGAATATATTTTGGGGGGAGTTTGATCATGTTTATATACTAAAATGTTCATATTTACATTAAATATATGAGATCAGGAAACTATTTTTCATATTAATATTTCATAATTTTGTTCATATTTTATTATTATATTACTATTTTAGAACCTATCATACATACTAGATAATGTAAACTTACTTTTTAAATCTTTATTTTTTATAAATATAATTTTGTAAAAGTTTTTTCATTATTTATTCATAGAAAACTTTTAAAAATTTACATTCGCTGCATTTAATTTTAAGTTTTAATAGTGGATGACTTTACAATAGATCCTTGATATATGTTTAAGAAAAAAATTATAAGAAAATTTATAGTTTTCTTTATGAAATTAACTTATAACACACAATCCATGTCTTTCTAAAACCCTTATATTTTTTATAATTTAAAAAAGGGTGAGATGTTTTTAAAATTGTACTTGGTTTTTTAATTGTCAAAAAGGGGGAGAATATTGAGTAGATCCTTGAACCACATTAGGTTTTGATAATTACAAATATTTATTTGTTTTATTTCATTAAAATGTCTTAATACTTTAAATTATGTATTGATTAATGTATATTTAACTTTGATTATATCATTTTTTTTCTTATATTATTTTTAAATTTCTTGTTTTTATTATTCATAACATGTTATACAATAAGTGATAGAACATGGAACAATCATCCACCAACCCAAGCCTCTAAGGTAAGGTCCCTATAAAACTGATCCATCCTCGTAGGATCTGAGGAGGTCCATCATCTCCCTAACCAATCCTTAAAGAATCTTGGGAGTACACCTCAAGCATCTCAACCCAATCCTCCTTAAGGAAAATTCCCTCAAGAACAATCACATAGGGCCACAAGCCCATCACGCAACTCTCTAACTGATCCCAGGGGGCTAGTCACTCGAGACCTAGCCCCTCATTGAAATATGGATTAACTTTCCTGATAGGGTATCTATTGTGTCCTCTAGACCCGATACAATCTCAGCTCATCGATACCACATCAAGCTCATCACCCACTGGTGACATCACTGTCAAAGTCTAACCCTGGCCCAAACCCCAAGGCCTAGTCCATCCTTTCTGAAGTACCACAACACTCTTGGTCCCACTACCCAAGGATTGTCCCAAGCCATCATGTCCTACACAATCCTGACCCCATAGGCGGGGTCCAACTACCAACCAAGGTCCCTTGTCATGCCGATTCCAAATATTGAGCAACTTTTGAGACCCAGTCTTGGTTCCTATCTCATATATCCTAAGGGAGATCCCTTAACCTATCACCCAAAGGAATCTGACTCTGTTATCAAAATCCAAGTTCTGAAGGACTTTTCCTACTCACCTTGTACCCCAAGAATCACCACCGACCTCTGGAGGGAGTTCCCATCATCTATAAGACATATAGTAGTGTCACCCATTTTCATTTGACTCCAAACACCTCATGTATTCTCACTAGCCCTAAGTGAACCATCCTAGGCTATTCGCATTTAGAAATGCACCCTCATACCTTCCCAAGGTCTCATTACCGCTCGAACGATATACCCACCCATGGGAGACCAAGTCACTGGGTTATCTCAAAGCATCTAAGTGCTCAAGAACACTTATTCCAAGTATAGAAGGCATAACACCATCTTATCTTGTCTACCCAGGGAACTCTCAAACCACAAAACCTGGTTCCTGATCCCATGAACATATGTATGCATGCACTTTCATGTATAGACATACATATGAAATGGTATTAAAGAGGCCATCTACCTCAATACCAGAGTTATCCCCTTTCCATGTTCATTCATGCCTCATCCAAGCACTCGCCAAGCTTAATAATGCCTCCACTAAACACTTCCAAGATAATCGAGAACTATCAATGATCCCATGAATCAATCTCATTCCAAAATTAATTAATTAATTAACAATAAACAATTTTAATTAATTATTTAATTTAAACTGAGGTGTCATAACCATCATAAAATCATCGAGAACAACCATCGAACCAAATCCACAACCAACCACCCACAGAAGGTTCACCACACCTCTACTACACCATCCTCAGAGAAATCTCTATCTAAAAACATAGATTAAAACATCAAATAAATTTCATTTAATTAAAATCATCAATTAAGTTCTTCAAGAAACATATATTCACTTAAATGACTTTCAATGGTGTTAATACAATATCTTGGGACCTCCTCTTCACATGTAGAGAGAAATACATATCAAGATTGAGTGATTTCACTATTCTCTAATGAAATTTTCATCGAAACTTTATCCCTAACCACCAAAAATAAAAACAAAATGAAGGGGGAATCAAAAATAGAAGAAACCGGATGAAGTAACCTTGATTCCGCATGTAAAACCCCCTAGAACCATCCCCTCTCAAAGGGGATCAAGGAGAGGAAAGGGGAGGAAAAATAAAACAATAATTGGCCTCCTTGAGTAACTATTTCCACCTAAAACTTGAGGGTGCCCCCCCCCCCCCCTTCCCAAAAAAAGAATGAAATATCCCAAATTAAAACAACACACCTAGACAACCACCGATTAGCTAGTGGGGAAGGTCTCTCCATTAATGTACTTTATGAGGCAAACCCATTGGATGATTTTGGGGCTGTTTGAGCTTAGATTCCATTCTGAATGGTCATAACCCCTCTCAAATTATCCCAAGGAATGTATTTCATCACTAACAAATTCCCCCTTAGAATGGGAGCTAATGGGAAAAAATAGGGTCAGATTCTGATGGTGAATCACTGAAAACATGGTCAATTGTAAAGATGGATCATTATAAAGGGATAGATATGCATGCGGGGGCAGATCCCACTGTGAAGCCTGGTCGGCCATGTGCCTATAAATTGTGCATGAGGTTCCCCTATCCATACAAGATCTTCACGTGCCACCTCACATGATCTATCTTTTGATGAATCTCTTTCACTCTACAAAAACATATTTCTGAATTGGGTTTCAATGGTCCTTTCTCTGTGAATGCTTCTTAGAGAACTAGTCATTTCAATCTTCTTTTTCTTTGAAAAAAATATTGAGTACTCCAAGGATCCATGATCTGGTTCTATGAAAATTACCTTTATGATTGATCTCTATGAAAGAACCCCATAAATTCAATTTAGTCTCTAATTTGATGGCCTCTAAAGAAGCTTATCGAGAGGTCCTTGTGAATGTTTCCTGAAGGGAAGAAATGGAAAACAATATCATGAATGGTGAGTACATCCGGAGCCACTTCGACCATGAATCACTGATTTTACAATTGTTGGAATATCAAAGGGAGTATCCCCTATGCAAGAGATTGCCTCTATATAACCTTGGTCTGAGGGATTATGTCTTCATCCTTCCAGCTAGTAGGGATGAACTGGATTACTGGTTTAGAGGTACGCTAGGGAAGTACTAGTGGAATAGAGATACTAATAGCCACATATGGAAGGATCACATGACAATTACAGTTGAATTCCTCTATAACCATACCAATAAATTTTATGGGAGAATGATAGAGGTATAGGAGTCTCCATTGTAGTATCAAAAAATCATCAAGGAGGGCTTAGAAAATCCAGAAAATGGATGGAACAATGATTGATATCTATTCCAGGGTGGTAACTTCACTAATGAGTGTGCCTAGGCCTACTGGTCATGTCTGTCTTGTGCTAATTTTAGGGAAGATATGAGGCAGGTATGCTTTAATGAAGTGGTATGAACTTCCTAGTTCCTTGTCTAAAAACCATAGGATATCATGTTGGAGCTGCTGAGAACATGGTCATCAGGGACCAACACTTTCCACTTTCATCATGGGGAGGTTGGCATCAACCTCTGGGATCTCTATCATATTTCTAGAATCCTAATTTTAGGGGCCATGTATGATGAATTACTGCTTATAGAGAATGTGTGGGAGGATTAGGGGTATATTTCACGTCTGGAGAAGGTTCTTCTAGATCGGGTGCTAGGAACTACTAAAGAAGACCAGGGGATGAGGGACTTCCACTTCAAGCAATGGCTCATTTACTTCCTAAACATCCTGGTAGAGGATCCTACTGAGGGGGAAGAGGCATTCAAGAAATATCTAACAAGGCCCCTCACTTTTCCAAGGGGATCCTAGCGGGTCAAGGATGAATCTTACTAATAGATCCTTGTGGAAAACTAATGGAAACTATGGGGGTACAACATCAAGACCAAGCCTCAATCCATAGTCAGGTTTTCTGGGTTCATTGCACCACTTATTTGTGGGTGGATGTTGTCAGTGAGAGATGCACACATGGGGGTGTGTCCAATAACATTCATCATGACGATAATTTTGGCAATAGGGAAGCATGTCAACCTTGGGATCTCAATGCTGGTGAAGCTTAATAAAGTTCTTCATCATATTAGGGAGAAAAGAAGTCGATGTGAATTTGTGAACCATTGCATTTTTTGTAAAACTGGGTGACTATGCACATGGGAGGCTATGAATATCTAAATCCCATCTCCCCTCATAATAAAAACATCCTTACATCGATTCTGAATACCATGGGAAGTTTCACATTTAAGATGGTCTTGACGACGATGCTAAACAAGGTCGGGTAGGTAGATCAATTCACTTTTCACATGTTTCCTCATCTAATAGGAGTTATAACTGACGATGAAACAAGAACTGAGGAGCAGTGGTCATATATTATGGACATTCAAGGTGGATTGATGGTGTAACAGGTGGACTATAATCCAATCTCTAAACTGTACAACCCACACCAATTTTTGAAGAAGTTTTGGTGTCTGCAAATGCTGGCCCTGAAGGTGTACTTGGGAGTATGTCATGAAGACCACCCATGTGTGATGTGGAAGCTCTGGATCATGTTCAAATATGAATATGAAAATATGAGGAATGAACTACCACCATCAACCGCCACATACAATATGGTTTATGGATATGCGAAGATTGTGGAGGCTACATACCTATGAGAAATGTTGAGGCAATGGACCATCTAATACAATGAATGGGTAGATTGGGGTCATGGCCTAATAGTGGTGAGAAAGCGCCATAATAGTAGGGATTGGTTACACCATGGAAGTGTAGCTGTTGCAATGAAGCCAATAGTTTCGGGGCCTGAACCAACTAGAAGTGTGAGAGAATCAATAGCACCGGTCACAAAGCTCCCTATCAGGAAAACTAGAGAGGAAGAGGAACCATTAAGAGGGTTCTGCAAGACATATGCTCAAGTTCCCGAGAAGTGATTACGCTGCATAGACATTCTTGAGGATGTTTTCTACCCTGAATCATGGGAAACCTGAGATATAAATAGTCAGTTCCTTGACCCTAGAAAAATGTGGGACTACCAAAAAGGCATGGGATGGAACTTATGGTAATTTGTTACACCAAGGATAGATTTATTGTGTCCTAGGAATAGGGGAAATGGTATGTGGTAGAGCTAGTGAACCTAGATCACTCCCGAGCTGTTGCACATCCAATGATGAACTGGGTGAAGGTAATGCTAGATCTGAACTCTCCCCTACTACAGTCTGCTACTGAGATGGAATTTTATTATCCATCTCCCAAATAATCATATGAATCCTGGGGATAAGAATCTAGTGTGGGGAGCCCTCCGGAGGACGGTTAAATTACATACTCCTTGGGGGAATTCACCGAACATCACGGGGTAAGATTTTAACTTACTACCACTCATATGGCATGTTCCATTCTACTTCATCTAAACTACATAACTTAATTCTATTTCATGAAGGAGAATCTTACCCAAGGAACCTCTGGTGATGGAGATAGAGGCACAAAAATAGTTTCATAGGACTAGGCTCTGAGACCTATGTCCAGAGAAAAAGTGACTATGGGGCCAATCTAAGTAGAGGAGGCTCGAACAGCCACCTCAGATTCTATAGATCCCTCAATCGTATGTGGGGGGCCATGCCTTGGAATCCCAACAATGACAAACTGAGACCACAACACTCCATCGCTCGGCTTCCATAAGTCTATTTCCTTACAGAGCAACATATGTTATTACTAGATCAGGCTGATTGATATGTTAAACAGTTTGAAAAGTGTTGGGAGTATCAGGAACTCTGCTATAGAAAATGGTTGGAGGATCCAGAATCCCTTTCCCAATAGGGGCGTCGGGCCACATGGAGAACACCGTTCATGCTGATCAGGTAATGGCCTCAAGGTAATAGTCAGTTGTGGCTACTGGTGACACCAATAGTGGGGCTATACCTGGGGCTGATAGGGACAACCTTATTGATGTGGGGTTAAGTGATGACGAACAACCTCATGAAATAGAACACAACCCATCCAACAATATTTCATAGGAGGATCCAACTACTGAAATACTAGATGCATTTCTAGAGTATGAGCGTACAGATCTTGAGGAGCTAGATGATTCTGACTCTGGTTGAGGAAAGTCGCATCATTCGACACAGGGCATGGAATTGCATCAAATGTTTCATTGAAAATACCCTAGAGACACAATGGGTGAGCCAAATGGGGTCACTTATCTATTGGTTTTGAATTATATGTGTCGAAGGGGTGGATTCTTGAGGTCTTCATATGGTGATCTGAGACTAACTCACTGAGAAAATATAGGAAAACAGTCAACTTCTAGAGGTCGCTTGGCATTAGGAGAAATATTTCAGCATCTGGAAGGTCTATGAGCCAACCAAGAGATTCGATGCCTAGAAGTGTAATCGGATGAGCGGCCCTCATTCATTTTGACTCAAACAAATCTCATCTTCCAACTTAGGGATCAACTCAAGGCAGCTGAGGAGAAGATAAGACAGGTGACACATCTTGTGGATGATCTTCGAGTTGATTAGGACTGGGAACAGATCGGAGCATATGATCTGCACTCGAAATAAGATGAGGAGGAAAGGGAGCTCCAACAGTGACAACAAATTCCAAAGGCCACATGCCAAAGGTTAGTGAAGCTGAAGGGCTCAATCCTAGGAGCAGATCCATAGGAACACCTTGCCCAGACTTGTAACTCTCTTGTGAACCTTACTGTGTGTATAGAAAAATTTCTTTCTTACATTATTTCACTTCAATCATATCTATGAGGAAACTAATGACCAATCCCTAAGCTCATGTGGTTCATTATCATGACTCGTCCCCCAAGGCCTATGTTACGACTATCCCAAACCCGCCTCCTAAAGGCCAGAGGCTGACAACTAGCATCGAAGGCACTATCCTTAGAATTTGAGGTATTTTCTGAGTACCTTTACACAATAACACTCGCAACCCTAGCCCATAATTCTGAAAATAAAAATATGCTTACCACTAAAACAATCACTGAGAGTAGAGGTACAAGTTGTATGTAAAATGGGTTAGAATACAAACCCAACAAAAGATAACTTGCAAACAAGTGAGTACAATGTATCTGATAATACATATGCAAAAATCCCTACCTAAAGGGTGGGTGAAGATTAGATTCCAAAAGTTGTAGGAGTACACCTTTCCTTTCCGACCTCACTTGGCACCACCTGGTCCTGGACCACCAAGGTATCTGCCAAAGTGTCGATCATTTTCAAAAGACACGACACGTGCAGGTGAAGCCTGTGCAGGGGTGAGTAACACAATACTCATTAGGGAACACAAAACACAAAGAAATACCAGAAATTAAAAATACAAACTAAGTATTGTCAGCTCACACAGGTATAACATAAAGTATAGAAAGCAAGATTAACAGTCGTAAAGCTGAACATCTTGTACTACTGAGGGACTCATCACTGATGATCCACTGAGGTTTGTTGGGCCACTGAGGTCCACTCATTTTCCGGTCTATTGAGGTCTGCTCAGCTATCGGGCCACTAAGGTCCACTTGTATATCGGTCCACTAGGGTCCGTTCGGCTACTAAGCCACTAAGGTCGACTCATCTACCAAGCCAATGAGGTCCGCTCAACTATTGGGCCACTTAGGTTCTCTTTTCTAATAGGCCATTGAGTTCCACTCAGATACCGGAACACTGAGGTCCTCTCTTCACTTTCTTCACATACTAGCCATCCATAGGATTCTCATTCGCAACGCACGTGATTATGGGAGAATACACTCCTCAAGACATCAGTCAAATCCCAACTTCCCTGAAAACTCACTTGGAGTATGTAAAAAGGACCGTCTCATCATGAGGGTCCCAACACCGGAAACGTATCATCAATCAGATGCACAATTTGGAAGTAATGGATGTTTTAGTAAAAAGGGGCTGGTTGGGCTTGGTTCCGGTCCGACTCGGTCGGACTGACCCAACCTGACCTGGTACGGGGTCCACCGACCTGACCCGGATCTGACTCGGTCTGCTGGGCCTAGCTTGAACTGGCTGGGTGGGCTGGGTCTGGTCCACCCAGAATGTGGTGAGTGATGCGTCCCACCCATGGCAGTTACTGCGGGTCACTGGTGCGGTAGTTGCCATAGTCCAGCTGGACTAAAGACCTCCAGTCGCATGATACAATGCAACTCGCTGCGTCCGCTCATACTGCCACTGGCTGTTGCCAGCGGCCACGATCCCCCACCCATGATGGATGTCGTGTGCCCCCTTTATACGTCTCCACCACCGCCGAATGATGCTAGCGACCTCTTATCACCACTTACAGTGGGTGCCACAGGGCCTCCCCTCCACCATCACAGTGGGTACTGCCCCTACACCACTGCAGCCTTCCATGCACTACCCATGGCCTCCTACCGTGGGCCTCCTCCACCGTCATGGAACACCATTGACACGCTCCTCTCTCTACACCACCACGACTGTCGAGCCGCAACCTCTATTTCCATTGTGGTCTCTTCCTGGACCACAGATCGCCATCTCCACGATATTATGATTCCTTTCAAGTTGTTGTGATGGTGAAGTTTGAGGATTCGTAAGAACGAGGGAGGCTGGAAAATCAAATGAACACCTAGGGTGGATGGATCGAGGCTTCTTAATGTCGGCTTTGATCTATCCATGTAAGAATTTAAGAGCGGATAAACAAATAATTAAATCAAATCACAGATTCACCATGGATCCATTTTCCTGGTGAATATCCCAAAAATTAAACCAATCCCATATTTAAAATGCATGATCTGTGAATCATTACATTTTTCGAATGATTCATGCTCATCATGGAGATTAGGAAATGGGGAAAGAAATTTAATTAAAAAAACAGCCTACCTCAAGGTTGGATCATTTTTTGGTGAAGATCGCACCATTGTGTTCATCATTCCTTGATCCACAACCTGCCGTTTTCGTTGGAGTACCTTTGAAGGATGGAAGAATGGAGGGAGAAAAGTTCTCATCATTGCGGGCGGTTCATCGATCATTTCTTTCCAACACAAAATCTCCAAGTTCAGGAAATCCATGATTATGCTGATGATCCCGTATTTGGTTAACCCATTAAATGGGGAAAACATGCTTCAACGTTTCTGTTACACTGTTTCATTTATGAAACAATGTTTATGTTATGCTCAGGTTGAAGTTTCATTATGCTGCTACGAAATTTGAAATTTAAATAAAATAAAATAAAAGTTTATGTAATTTTTCCTTAAGAAAATTCATCTAATTAATTTTATGAAAAGTTTGAAAATTAACTTTTTTCCTCGACTCACGCCAATCGAGGTTAGGTCATTCATTAGGTAATTCCATCATTCCAGATGCAACAGTGCCATCATATTTTTTATCCGAGCACCCACTTAGAAGTTTCCAAAACTACTAACATGCACTATTTTTAATAAAATTTAAAAAGTTCAAACACTTATTCTGGGATCAATGGGCCTCATAATCAAGTGTCTTCTGAGTATCTGGTCTCTAAATAATCCCATATATTTAAAAAAATTACATGGAATTTCTGGGTCAATACATTACCCCCACCTTTAGGGATTTACATCCTCATAAGTCAAAACAATGGATAAACAAACAAATGGGGGTACTGAGCTCGGATTTGAACCTCTCACTCCCAAGTAGTTTCCTAGAGATTTCCATGCTGTCATCAAACATGCACTAGAGGAATAGACCATCCACAAAGGACTCACTTCTTTCAATCCTCAATCTCTATTGGGAACTCTACAAATGTCACCCCATCATCAATATCCAACTCAACCCAGTCGATAAAGTGTGATGGATTATGCACGCACCTCCTCATCTATGATAATTGGAAGACATTATGCACTCGGTGCATCTATGGGTGGAGAGCTAGATGGTACCCCACCTCACCAACTCTGATTAGAATCTCAAAAAGTTTGATGAACCTCAGAGTTATCTTTCCACCACATCCAAATCTATGCAATCCCCGTTGAGGTGATACATGAAGGAAAACATGGTATCACTCCTCAAACTCAAAGGTCCTCCATATCCTATCAACATAATATTTCTGTCTACTCTCTGCAGTCCTCATCCACTTTTGGATGACCTGAACCTTCTCACTAGTAGCCCGCACCATCTCTGGATCCATTAGAGCTGACTCCCCTAAGTCTGTCTAGCATAACAGTGGCCTTCATGGTCACTCATACAACAACTTTAATGGTGACATATCAATGGTGGAGTGGTAGCTGTTGTTTTATTCGAACTACACCAGAGGTACATGATCCTCCCAACTACGACTGAAGTCCAAGACGCAAACACGAAGCTTATCCTCTAAAAATTGGATAGTCCTCTCTGCCCGATCATCTGTCAAGGGGTGGAAAGCTCTGCCCAAGAAGAACTGAGTCTCAAATTCCTATTGAAATTCCTTCCACAATCGGGATGTAAATAATGTGTCTCGATCTGAGACAATCATTGATGGGACTCTGTGGAGTCAAACTATCTTCTGTACATAGAGGTGTCCCAAGATCTCTACTGAACCCTGATCCCGAATGGGTAGGAAGTGGGCCGACTTGGTGAGTCGGTCAAAAATCACTCAAATCGAATCGTGACCCCTATATGTGCTGGGTAAACCCATCATGAAGTCCATTGAGATACCATCCCACTTCCACTCTGGCACTTCAAGCGGCTGAGTCAAGCCTACTGAAATCTGATGCTTTTCTTTCACTTGCTGACATGTGAGGCACCGTGAAATGAACTCCTCTACTACCTTGTTCATCCTTGACCACTAGTATTGAAGTCAGAGGTTCTGGTATATCTTTTCCACTCCTAAATGTACCGCCCAAGGGGAGGTGTGGAACTCCCCCAGAACCTCCTCGTGCGAGGCCACTAGCACAATAGTGCACCCTATGAAAAGGATGATGTGCTCCCCACCTATCGAATATCCATCAGGAGCCTGTCTTGAGGATAACTGAGCACATTGGTCCTTTCAGTCAACATAAACAAGTTGTGCCTCACTAACTCACTATAAGAGTGGGGGATTCACAACCATTGACTGTAGATAAGCTGCTCCATCACCATCCATGAAGGATATCTGCATCATGACTAACTGCTCAATGCCTCACTTAGCAACTACAAACTGGATCTCCTACTGAGCATGTCCGCTACAACATTCCCCTTACTAGGAGTATAGACTATCTCGAAGTCATAGTCCTATATGAAATATAGCCACCGATGATGCCTTAAGTTTAGGTCCTTCTAGGAGAATATATACTTGAGACTTTTGTGGTCAGAGTAGATAGTAAACTGCTCACCCATCAAGTAGTTCCGCCACCTCATCAAAGAAAAGACAACTGATGCTAGCAGCAGGTCATGGGTCACATAATTATGCTCATTCTTACTCAACTAATATGAACCGTAAGCGATCACATCTTTCCCCTACATAAAAATACAACCCAATATAGTCCCTGATGTATCGCAGAATACTACATACCCAACGCCCTCCTCTGGTAGTCTTAATATGGGGATACTTGTTAGTCTCTACCTCAGCTCTTGGAAACTCTTTTGGAACTTCTCTATCCACACAAGGGGATATCCCTTATATTTCAAAGATTATAAGGGTGTTTCTACCTTGTAAAATTCAATAATGAACCTCTGGTAGTACCCAGCCAAACCCAAGAAACTTCATACCTCAATCACACTCCTGGGTGCCTCCCAAGCAAGCACCGCCTCTATATTTACTGAATCCACCACAACTCCATCCTCTGAAATGACGTGTCTTAGAAAGTGGGATTATCAAATCTAGAACTAACACTTTAAGAGATTCCTATAAATTTAGTGCTCTCAGAGTGTATCCCAGACTATTCATAGGTGTGTAGTGTGCTCCTCCTCAGATGCCGAGTACACCAGGATGTCATCAATAAAGACCATGAAGAACCATTCAAGGTAAGGCCGGAAGATCCTGTTCATGAGTCCCATGAACATTGTTGGAGAATTGGTCACTCTAAAAGGAATCACCAAGAAAACATATTGGATATACCAACATCTTAAGGTTGTCCTCGATACATCCTCATCCCGTACACAAAGCTGATGATATCCTGATCTAAGTTATATCTTCGAGAACCATATCTCTCCCTTTAGTTAATCAAAGAGGTCATCAATCCTTGGAAGTGGATGCTTGTTCTTCACAGTAACCTTATTCAGGTGTCGTAAGTCTAATAATAACCTCAAACTCCCATTTTCATTCTTAGCAAACAATACTGGGGCTTCCCATGGTGAAACACTGGGTCTCACGAAGACTTTCTTCTGCAAATCCTCCAGTTGTAACCTCAAATCATGAAGCTCTGTGGGAGCCATCTGATATTCTAGTGTGGATATTGGTTCCATCTCGGAGTACAAATAAATTTATAATTCAACCTCCCTATGAGGGGGTAATCCCAGAACATCCTTAGGAAATATGTATTCATACTCATACATCACTATGGGAAAGTGAGGACTCTTCTTGTCCACCACACTGAGGGTGAGACTAGATAACTGGTGAGTGATCTACTACACCATCCCCCATGAAATTTCATCCTACACTGTAAGGGATCCCTTATCACCAGTGAAGGAAAACATGGTCCCATCCTCATGGACACACTACACTATGTGCCTAAAATAGTCGATCTGAGCATGAACTGTGGATAACCAGTCCATACCCAAGATGACGTCATAAGGCCTCGACACGACTACTCGGAGATCCAAGCTGAAGTTGTCACCTCAAAGAGTAAACTCAACCTAATGGAACCAGTGTGTAATCATCGAATCCCCTCCCATAGGAGTATATAATCGTAAGGATTGAGCCAATGACTCCACCAGAATCTCTATGCTCCGAACAAGGTCTATGGCAAGGAAAGAGTGACTAGAACCTATGTCTATAAGAACTAAATCTAAGGTGAAGAAGACATAGATCATACCTATAATAATCTTTGGAGCATCATGGTTATAGGACACCATCACCTGTAGCTATACTTGCCCCTATCTACCAGTTCCCGGAGCCTGTGGTGGACTACCTTAGGGTGGTGGTGGTAGCACATTGAACCTTCGCCCACTGCATACCGCTCTTCTGTCTCCCCTTACACGTACGATTCCCTAGGGACCACCTCACTCGAACCTATGATTCTTCCTCAATGGTCCCTTGACCTTCTTTTGGTCGTTTTTTTGTCAAGTCGGGAAATCACGAGCCATGTGCCCATGCCCGCTGCATGAGTAGTAGAACCTGCCCCTTTGACAACTCCCTCCACCATGGGGGTCTTGTACGGCCGATACAACATCTTGGGGTCATCCCTCAAAATTCCTATCCCACTTGGGCCCTCGTGTTTACTGCCTTCTACCCACAGCTGAAGACTTCGCCACCCAGGGTATAATGGTAGCTCATGCTGCTTGAACCTGCTCTGCCAAGAAGCTCTCCACGAGTAGGGGTCGCTCCAGCACCCTATCCTGAGTAGGGATACTAAGTGATAACATGAATTCCTTGATCTCCTAGCATAGTCCTTGTTGAAAATATCGATCGCCAAATAAAGGGTCTCGCACCTTGTCTATAGAGTAATAAGAAGGCTCAGTGAATCTCGTTGATTACTCTTCTACTATCATGCCACCCTTCTATAGGTGCAGTAGATCCTGTATGTGCACGGAGCACAATTTCACTGGAAACAACTCCTCTATGAAGAGGTTATAAAATTATGTTTAGGAGAGGTTCTCCTTATTATGTGTCTGGATCGTCAATCCCCACCATCTCCTCACCGATCCCTGAAGAAGGCTCGTAGCTAATATCACCATCTAGTCGAGGGGCATCCTCACCAGATGAAAGACTCGCGTAACCACCTCAATCCAATCCTCTAATAGCTAGGGGTCAGTCTCACCCCTAAAACCAAGAGGCCTATTCCTCTAGAACATAAGTAAGGCACTAATCCTATGTGTGTCCTTTACCAGTAGCATAACAACTTCTAACAAACAGGTGGTGTCATGCTGGTGCACCTCCCGGTGGGTCCATCTCTAGTACTAGTCCCTGTACTAATGCATCATCTCTTGGCGTACCATCCTCATGGTCACTCACTAGAATACTCATGGATGTCTATGTGGAGACATCCTAAAATAGATCAATATAAACCACAGTCAATTGGTTATACCTAGTGAGATGAATCAATAAGGACATGAGGAAACACAAAAAAATCATATATGATGCATGAAACCAGTGGTTTCATGCAGAGAGTTGAAAAGCATAATTTAGGTTCTTGGTGTATGGATACATCATGCACTGCACCAACATTGTACTCCCTGATCCTGAAAGTCAAACTCAAAACATTTAACACTATCAACCCAAAAAAAACCATATACTCTTCATCTTTAATGTTGAACTAACCATCCTCTAATACCAATTTTTCAGAACCTTTCTCCCAGGGCTTGTCTTGTGACTACCGAAAACTCGCATCCCAAAGGCCAGGGGACGAAAACTAGCACCAAAGGCATTATCCTGTAAGTGGGAGGCATTTTTTGAGTACCTTTACACATGTACACTCACAACCCTAGCCCACAATACTAAAAAGAAAACCATGAATACCACTAAAACACGCATTGAGATTAGAGGTACAAGCTATAAGTAAAATGGGCCAGAATAAAAACCCAAAAAAAGACAAGCTGTAAAAAAGTGAGTACAGTGTCTCTGATAATTTTTCCGCAGAAAACCCAACCTAAAGGGTCGGTGAAGAGTAGCTTCCAAAAGACATAGGATTACACCTCGCATGTCTAATCTGACTGGGCACTGTCTGGTCCTAGACCACCAAGGTCTTTATCAAAGCGTCAGTCATTTTCACAAGACACAACACGTGTGGGAGAAGCTCGTGCAGGGGTGAGTAATACAATACAAAGTAGGGAACCCAAACCACAAAGAAATACCACAAATTAAAAGTGAACACTAAGGATTATCATCTCACACAGGTATAACCTAAAGTATAGAAAGTAAGATTGGAAGTCGTAAAGTTGAACATCTTGTAATGTTGAGGAACTCATCCCCGATTAGTCACTGAGGTATGCCTTTCCACTGAAGTCTGCTCATTTGATAGTCCACTAAGCTCTTCTCGTCTATCGAGCCACTAAGGTCCGCTCTTCTTTCGGGCTATTGAGGTCCGCTCGACTATTGGGACACTGAGGTCTGCTCATATTTCAGGCCACTGAGGTCCACTTGACTACTTGGCCACTGAGGTTTGCTCGTCTGCTTAGGCCACTAAGGTATGCTCATCTCCATGATGATAATATGATTATCAAATGATCAGATCTACCTTTAAGAATCTTTTGTTTGTCTGAAATATTGAATAATTCAAATATCAATAGGACCTTACCTATTTCTCTGATATCTACTCTATCCTCCAAATGCCTTACATTTTGGAGTGTGTTTTAAGGGAATTCAGATTAAATGATCTACTCATTATTTATTTACACAATACAAACACACAAATACCCACCAATACAAGCACACATTTACACACATTCATGTAAGAATATTCATATTTCCCACATACATGCACACATATTTATATATATATTTATATTCTACATACGCAAACTTATATATCTATATATTTATCTATATAATTAATATTACTGTATTTTATAATATATATATAATTATAGTTATAAATATATTTATAAATAATTATAAAATAATATTAAAAAATAAATAAATATTGTATTTATATAAATATATATTTATCGTTACATCATATTTAAGAATATACAAATATGTTTATAGAAAATATATATTCAAGGTACCCTTTATGTGTGTGTATTTTTTTACATATATTAGAATATACACATAAATATATATTTGTTTATTTACACACACATATTTATATGTAAACATTATATATACACTTTTGTAGGTATATATATATAAACTAATGAATTTAAGATAAATAAAATGGATAAGTTTTTATTTTAACCAAAATGAATAATAAATATTTATTTTCATATGGTTTATGTATTTAAAAATACATTTTTTAAGTAAATATGTTTAAATATTTAGTTTTTACACTTGATTTATTATATGTAAATATATGAAAATATCACTGTTACAATTTTTGGTTTATTCAGTTATAAAAATATAACCAATAAAGGGAAACCTTTATCATTGGTTTATTTTATCACTGATAAAGGGTACCCTTTATCATCATTTTTTTAACGTTGATAAAGGGTTCACTTTATTAGTGCTGTTTTTTCAAATGATGATAAATGGAAACCATTTTCGGTGAATTTTATTACAACGATAAAGATCATCTTTTCAGTGCTAGTGAAACCAATAATAAAACTAACTAAAACACCCCAATATTTTTATAGTATGTCTTTTTTTAAATTTAATTTTGTTGATAGCTTATATTTCACTCAAAAGAGAACTTAAACAAATAAGTAAATACTATTATTTAAATGTAACCATTATAACCTATATGATACATTAGTAGTTATGAATAATATTAACTAACTTATAAAAATATAATATTAATTCATTGGTTAACAATTAATTAGAAATGAAAATATAAACAAATTGAATATAAAGGAAATATTTTTAATTTTATGTTCCCAAAGGTGTTTTGTCTTAATAAATTAAATTAATTATAATTATTAAATGTTATTAATGAAATATATTTTTTATATATTTAATAAAATATTTTTTATATTCATCCAATAGATTTTATAAGTATAACATAACAACAAACCCAATTTTACTCATAAAAACATATTTTTTTAATAAAAACAAATTTACTATTTTCTAATAGAGAAATTATTTTAAATCCAATTTTGGACATTTTTATATATTCTATTTGAAAAAATAATATTCTTATTTTAAATTTTAATATAAAAATTTACTTTGATTAAATTTATGGTATTTTTCTGATAAATTTAATGTTTTGATGAATAGAGAAAAATACTAAATTTTAAATGAAAACAACTTTTTCATCAAAATAATTTATAGTGTTAAATTATATTATTGAATGGTTTTAAATTAAAACTATTTTTTTATCATTTAATAAAATTTTGGCCATTGGTATCAATTTTACATTAAATTTAGATATAAAAAGGTTTTAATCTTTTTCATATTTAAAATTTAATAACCTATTTTCTCTCCCCGTCAACAAGATTAATTTTAAATTAATTACTCAAAATTATGTGATTTAAATTTTTAAAAATGGATTCCATATTTCGAATCAATTTTCTCAAATTATTTAAATAGTTTCTATTGTTTTTGTAGATTTGAATAGTAAAATTTAGTACTATTTTAATTACCATGGTTAAGGGTAAATCAGGTAATTATGGGTAAAAATAATATTATAAAGACTACAAAATTACCCTAACAATTGTCCTAATTTATTTGGATTAGTTTTTTTTCGACCAAATGGATCCTCTATCTAAAATTCTAATCCTTTTTAATCAACTTGTGTGAGAATATGATATTTATTATATTATATTTAATTAATTGTTAAAGATTTCATACTCATATTTTAATAAATATACCTATTCTAATATAGGGTCATACAAAAGATAAATTTGACTATAAATGGTAATTTTAAAGCTAAAATGTTTTTATTTATCATGGTAATTTATCTCTAATTTTGAGGAAATAAAAAATTGCCTTAAATTATTATTCAATTATGATGTAGTAATTGTCTAATTAATGGAAACATCAAACAAATGATCTTAAAAATAACAAAATAAATATAATTTGGAATAATTAATATCATCCATGAATTTTATAGATTACTTAGACATATTAGAGATGTATTAAATGTTTTCATTCGATTTTATCTTGTGTATTAATATTTTTTTAAAAGTCAAGAAACGAATAGTATAAAAATTGACATTAATGATTCTTTAAAATAAATAATATTTTATTAAATGATATAAAATTCATAAAAATATAAAATTTGCCCAAATAATTGAGATAAGGTTAAAATTTTCATAAATGATCCATTTAGGGTTCTTTTGACATTTTATAGTAACTATGTTGACCCTTAAAGAGTAAAAAATCCAAGTTGTCATGGTAAGAGTTAAAGGGATTAACTAATGGTTAAAGCCAAAGGATAAGGGTAAAACTATGACCTAAATTTATCAAAAAAAATCATTTTAGAGGATTTCAACCCATCATCATCTTAGATTCAAAATATATCACCTATTTTCAATTAAAAATTGAAAATTCATTTATATTAAATTAATATTTTCAGTGTTCCCAAAAGAACCCCTCACCTCAATTATAAAAAGGCACCTCCTCCCTCATCTCATTTCATCACTTTGAGCCTTCTAGATCAACCTAAAACTGACCATTTCTCTTAAAACTTCCCTAGAAACATCCTATAGAAACTTGTCTTTTCAAAAGACCAACCCTAGTGTCCCTAATAGAATATCCAAAGAATGTTCGATAAAGAATAGGTAATCACCTTTACCGACTCCTTTAAGATTATTTATTCATCTACTTCCTCTTTATGGGTTGTTTCCATTCTAAAGTAATAAGTCTAGTATCATATATATTCTCGGATGTTATTATGATTATGGGAAAACCATATCCAAACTTTTTCCATCCTATTAAAAACAAAATCACCATGAGTGTGTACATATGACTTACCGTCTCCACGTTGTGGTGTAATTTTTTTTTGATCACCACATTACTTTGATGGGTATAATAATGGAAATAATTAATATATATATATATATTGTGTATTACATGATATTATTTCTTTATAATTAACATACCATCCAATTTATTACCCTTTTCACCATTAATTTTGGTTCTGGGCACAACATAAGCGTGCGATGGGTGGTTCCCAACTTTTATTTTTTCCATAATCGATGATCAATTAGATATCTATATGATATTGAAGGATATGATCCATGGAATTGAGTTAAATAAATAGACAATGAATTTTTTTAATGAAATTGAGAAAGTGTATTATCACATATTATTTATAATTAATTTAATTTAATAAATAATTATCATTGTTGGAATTATTTCTTCATTGATAAATTTTGCGATAAATTTGTGGTCTATCATCTTTGCGTTTTAGAAACCAAGTGTAGAATTCCTTTAGTGGTGATCCACCCATGTTCCTTAAATATATAGATTTCACTTAAGGAATATTTAAGTACTAGCATGGAGGAGCCTTACGCTTGCATCATTCGCCTTTGATCTCTTTGAGAATTGATTCCAAATCATTCTCCTTGATCTGGTGGAGGGTTTTTCTCTCTGTTCTTGGGAGCATTCTTGGAGAATGAAAATCTCTAGGATTGTGAGGATTCTCCAAATCCATTGTTCACAACCATTAAAAATGAATTTTATTAATGAGAAAATACCATAATTGGGTTTATATGTCGCCAGGGTTAAAATAAATAAAAAATTGCACAAGTTCCATTAATTATTTATTTAATCCTAGCGAACCCCATGTAAAATAATAATAATAATGTCATTATTTCTCAACATGAAATTAAATTGAGAATTATAATTAAATATTATTTAATCAAATAATATTTATTATTTATTATCTTTCACAGGACCATAAAACTCGGTCATCCAATCCTCCATAATAGCAATAAGACCTTAAATAATTACTATTTATTTATTAAATAAATATCACTGCATTATTCTCTAGTAAATAAATTAATATTATATTTACTAAATAGAACATAAATATTTATATGCGATCAAGAATACATGAATAATTATTAAATGATGTATGAGAATAATATTTATTCAACCTGTTAAATTATAAATAATAATATATTATTTAACTGAGATTCTGGATACACTTATTGTGTAACCCTATAGGACTATTTCTCTGTGGCATTCGGCAAAGAAGCCTAAAGTCCAATGTTATCATATAGAAACACACCAAGGCACCCATAGAGAAGGAAGTTAATGCTATAATGACATGTCACCTCATACGGACTCTTACTATGTAATATAACCCCTTTATCAAAAAATCTCAAGTCGATAAAGTTTCATTCTAGTGCCATCAACCTATATGCTCAATTATCTCTTTCTTTGACTTTTCAAAAATATAACTTTTTTATAGAACACCATGGACATGTATTTATTTAGGGTATATCATTTAAATAAAAGGACCTAAGATATTAACCTTATTAATGAATAGAAGGGATAAATCCTTTCTCACGTTATTCATTAATGCAATATCACTCATGACGCACCTAACATATCCTACCTCTCCTTAAACATCTTTCATTGAGATTTTCATCAATACATCAAACTACGTGACTCATAATATTCAATAATAATAATCTCAAAGTCTAAGGACCAACACACACATTTGTAGATAGGAACATACAGTGACACGTATAAATGTGGATTTCCTACTGGCGAGCCTTTTTCTCATAATATCCTACTGGATATTACCAAGAGTGTGCACTATAAGAACTTTCCTCAATGTCCTATGAGTCTCCTCCCCTAATAGCCTATATCATTTGTGTCCCTAAAATGATATTATCTAGATAAAGAACATATATTAAAGAATGGTGTCGTAGCACTTTCGGGTTCTCATCTTAGAAAGGAACTGCTATGACCTTTTAGTGTAAAAACTACTCTTAGGATATTATCACATACTATGTCACACATAAGAATAATGATGATGTGATATGTAGTTGATTAATATTAAAAAATGAATACATGTTTATTATAAAACAAAAATAAGTTGGTTATAGGGAACCAACTCCAATAGACTCCCACTTGCACTAGATCCAACTACTAACAACCTTTAGTATGCTAGCTCTCACATGATACTCATGCTTCTTCTTAGATAGGCCTTTAGTCAAGGTGTCTACCACGTTATCTTCTATGGGTACTATGATCACTAAAAATTCACCAATATTATAGAAATCCATCAAGAGGTAATACTTATAGAGTATATGTTTTGTCTATTGGTGTAACATTTTATCTTTTTCAAGAGCCACCACTGTCGTATTATCAAAATACAACGTGATAGGGTCTTCACTGTTAGGTACCACATCAAGATCCAGAACAAAGTTCAAAATCCAAATGGATTCCTTGACTACTTTAGAAGCTGCTATATACTATAACTCCTCTATAGAATCATTGATAGCTTGCTTCTTTGAACTCTTCTAGCTCACAACTTTTCTATTGATATAGATAAAATATCTTGATTGTGGCTTCAGATCATTAGGATCTATTTAAAAACTAGAATCAGTATAACCTATGATGATCAAATCCTCATCTCCTCCATACACCAGGAACATATCCTTATTTCTTCTAAAATACTTAATGATAGCCTTAAAAATAGTATATTTGTGTTCTCCTAGATATTCTTGATATCTGACTACCATTCTCAATGCATAGGCAACATCAAGTCGAGTACATAATATGGCATACATGATTGATCCTATAGCTGAAGCATATGTGATCTTACATAGTCTCTCTTTCTCATGTTGTGTTTAAGGGAACATTTTAATAGAAATATGTAAACCAAGTGACGTTAGAACCAATTCCATCTTGGATCGTTCCACACTAAATCTCTTTAGTATCTGGTTAACATATGTACTTTTACTTAGTCCACAAATCCTCTTGGATCTATCATGAATGATCCTGATTCCAATAATATAGGCTACTTCCCTTAAGTCCTTAATAAAAAAAACATGTTTAACCAGTCCTTAAAATATTGTAAGACTGGTATGTTTTTTCCAATAAGAAATATGTCATCAATATATACTACTAGGATAATGACTATATTCCTACTAAACCTCTTGTAAACACACAACTCACATTTATTCTTAATGAAACCAAATTCTTTTATTAATTCATCAAATCAAATAATCCATGACCTAGATACTTGATTCAATCCATAAATGGATCTATACAACTTTAAAATCCATTTGGAATCACCTGTAGTCACAAAACCTTCTGGTTACGTCATATAGACATCTTTCTAAAGGTTCCCATTATGGAATGTGGTTTTGACATCCATATTCCAAATCTCATAGTCATGTTATATAACAACCCTACTCTTTATTACACACATAAACATGATTTATTAAATAAAATTACACTTAAGACATCTCTGAGGATCGATATGTCTAGTGTCTTTGGAAAATTATGAACATTACATGAAAAATTAGAACATAAAACACAACATCATTATTGAAAACTTCTTTTACTTGACCACAAAATTTCTTCATACTTAGCATTGCATGGGATAAACTGAGGAAATACATAAGAAAAGGGTGATATATAAAGCCTAGTAATGGAGTAAAAAAGGAATAACATGAATAATATAGTACATGTTAGGCAATAGGCATATCACTGGAGCACAAGAGAAACATGAACATAAAGGCATGATATAGCATGATTATGATAACATGGAAATGTGGAAACAACATTTAACATGATATTAGTATGATCCAAGGATCATTGCACATGTAGAATGAGAAAAACCTCATTTAAATTGAATTAGAATGAGTAAAACCGCATTTAACTTGATGTATCATGATACTAATATTTACCCAATGCATTGGAGTGATATCAGGGCACACCCTTCTTAATCATTTCATTTCATGCATAAGTCTGCCACATGGATCATACAACATGGAATCATTAAAAATAATCAATTATTCCATGATAAAGGATTGTGGAATACATACATAAAACTATATAATCAATAAGTAAATGTGCGTAAAGGTGAATACCCTTGATAGAGAAATGTGCATGGTATTCACTACATAATTACTTTGCCTTGGAAAATTGCAGTGTAATTTCGGCAGCATAACAGCGTGACATAAGAATTCATAAAATTTTTTGATGATAGATAAATGGGTATCTCATAATATTTACAAGAAATGTAAATTAAGGGGTTCATATAGATACATGTCCCAACATATGTAATCAAATTTAGATGCATAATATAAAATAATTTCTTGAATGTAAATGAGGAGAGAGAAATCCCTTACAGAATTTAGACATGGTAACTGGTGTACATGGAGGAATTAATGAGATATAAAGGGGTATATAATAATTCAAACATAAGGATGGAATTATATGGGATTTTATAAATCATACCCCAAAATTTTTAATTTAAAATAAAAGGTAATAACAACATAAAAAAAATTGGACAAAAATGGGAAAGGAAGAAATCCCTTACTTGGAAGTGTGATCCCAAAGGCTTGGGAGAGGCTTTAGAGAGGATTATTGGGAGCTTGGCGTGCCTTGGGAGGATTATAGATAGATTAGTTTATATTTTGGTTGATCTAGAAAAGGTTTTAGTGAAGATTAATGGGAGATTGAGTGGGTATATATAGAAAAGGAGAGGGAATTCTTTATTATTTAGGTTTTGGACACCACACATTAAACTAATCAAAACCACAAACCATGCCATGGTTTTGACCATGGTTATTTCCAAATTGTAGTAGAAAAAAAATATTTTATATGGAAAATGGCCGAAATTATTAAAATATTAGGCTTAATTATATGGAGGTGAGTCAGAATCTCAAAGAAATAATTTTAAAATGTTAAAATGTTTTATAAGTCTTGGAGGGTCCACTAAGGCTTTGTAAAATAAATAAATAAACCTAAAATCACATTATTTTAAAATTAAAACATATATTTTCTGAAAATCCCATTTATATTATTTTATTACATCGCTATTGGGTCATTATGATGTCATAACACACATTATATATTTAAACGGTATTTAATTTTTACCAAAAAATTTGACTATCTCAGAAAATTATGAAATATTCACCGTTGGATAATTTTAAAATACTGATTCCAAAAATTATATTCATTTTATCTAAATAATTTTCTAAATATGTGAATTTTTACTTTTAAAATAAAAACCAATATATCAAAAATTCATGGGTTTTGACAAAAACAACTTTCAAACCTTAATAAAAATTATAAATGTATTCATAAAAATTATACGATCATTTACATTTAATAAAAAGTAATTTAGTAATAATATTTTATTAAAATATTATTTAATTTAAAAATCCATTAATTCATCAAAATATATTTCTTAATTGAATATTGACTAAAAATATTATTTGTGCTTTAGAAGCTATTTACAATGTAACAATAATAAAATGATTATATATTCATTATTATATACAAAAATAATGAACATAATAATAGTTATAGGGTCTTGTTACATAACCCCTTATAAAACCCGCATAAGACCTAAGGGTAAGGTGGGTGATGGTGATAAACTCTTAGGGAGGCTCAGATAACATCGCTCAGGTGGTAATCTATATTAACTTCCACTTCTCCCATAGGTGGTTTTGTTCAAGCTTAAAGTGTCAAAGATCAGCTTGGGCTTGGTCAAGAGTGAAGCCTAGTGATGCTACCTACTTTCCACACTCTGAAAAATGGGCTTCATATGGAGAAATTCTACAAGATGAGGTCATGACTTCCTTTTTCTGAGTAAGTTGGATTTGTTAAAGCCCTATATTTATACTAATCATGTGATCACTGTTCAACATCTATATTTGCAATGGTAACAATTCTTAACAGTATTTTAAAATCCAAAAACATAAAACCAAGGAAGTTCATATATTTTATATAACCATTTTACATAATAATACATTTAATTAGATCAATAGGAATTTCATTAATAAAAGTTTGGGTCATTACAATATTCCCCCCTTAGGAAATTTCGCCCTTAAAATTTCCTTTTCCCATACTAAAACAGATGAGGGTAACTCTACTTCATCACTTCCTCTGATTCCCACATTGCTTCTTCAAAATTTTGGTTTCACCACAACACCTTTATGAGGGGAATTGTATTATTTCGTAGAACATTTTCCTTACAACCAAAGATCTTCACTAGCTTCTCCTAATAGTAGAGGTCATTCTCCAATGGTACCACCTCTATATTGAGTACATGCAATGGATCAGGTATGTACTTCTTCAAGACTGATACATGGAATACATCATGTACTTGAGACAAGTTCGGTGGGAGTGATAGTCGGTATTCCACTACTCCAATGCGATCTAGGATCTCAGAAGGGATGATGTACCTTGGAATAAGCTTTACCTTCTTACCAAATCTCATAACACTCCTCCATGGTGATATGCGTAGGAATACCATGTCTCCAATATCAAACTCTAGGTCTCATTGACAATTATTATCATTGCTATTTTTTCGACTCTGAGCAGCTTTAACGTGCTACTAGATGGTCATAACCTTAACCACCATTTCTTAAACCATTTATGGACTAAGGAGTTTTCACTCCCCAAATTCATCCCAACATGCTGGTACTCTGTAACTCTTCCCATAAAGGGCTTCAAAAGGATCTATTTGGATGATTGAGTGTAAACTATTATTGTAAGAGAACTCAACCAGAGAAAGATGTTGATCCCATCCTCATTTGAAGTCCATTGAGCATGATCTCAACATGTTCTCAAGTGTTTGGATAGTCTACTCAGATTGGCCATCAGTTTGAGGATGATAAACTATACTGGATTTTAGTTTTGTATTCAGATCATGTTGAAGACTCTTCCAGAACATAAAGGCGAATCTTGGATCTCGATCGAATACAATAGATAGTGGTACTCCATGTAGCCTTACCACTTCTATGATGTATATTTGTGCCAGTTTATCCAATGAGAAACCCTCCTGAATTTCAATGAAGTGTGCAGTCTTTGTAAGATGATCCACAACAACCCAGATAGCATTGTTTTCTTTGGATGTCTTCAAAAGTCCAGTGACAATGTCCATGGTGATGTTATCCCATTTCCATGCTAGTATGGGTAATTATTTCATCACCCCATTAGACTTCTTCCTCTCAAACTTTACTTACTGATATACCATACACTTTGATGTATAATCAATTATCTCCTTCTTCATGTTATCCTACTAATAATTATCTTGGAGATCTCGATACATCTTTGTGTTTCCTGGGTGAATGGAGAAATTTGAACTATGTGCATTATCCCAAAGTTCATTCTTTAAATCTGGATTTTATGGAACATGTAGTCTTGTCAAAAATCTCACAATTCATCCTTTATTAACATTAAACCCTAAGGATTTATCTTTTTTGATAGTTTCCACTTTCTTCTAAATTCATATATCATCCTTTTGAGCCTCCTTTAACCTTTCCAAAAGAGATGGTTGATCAATCATTTTTGAAAGGATTGATTATGTTCTCTTCTTTATTATTGCCATGTCTATATTCATCAAATATAATAAGATTGGATCCTTTTAAATTATCATCAATGATAGAATCATTGGTTTCATTATACTTAGACCATCTACCACCTTTTTCACTTTCCCAAGGTGGTAATGGATCGAGAATTCATAGTCTTTGATCAGCTCTAACCATCTTCATTAGGGAATGTTCAACTCTTTCTATGTAAATATATAATTTAGGATTTTTTGATCCATATATATTTCACACTTCTCCCCAAAGAGGTAATGTTGTAAAAATTTTAAAGTGAATATTACGGCAGCCAACTCCAGATCATGTGCTGGATAGTTTTGTTTATGAACTTTCAATTTCCTTGAAGCATAGGCAATGACTTTTTCATTTTGCATCATTACACATCACATTCCCTTATTCTAAGAATAAATAAATACCACAATAAGTTCTCCACTTGTGGGTAGTTTGATCATGGGCACAGTGATAATCCTTCTTTTTAACTCCTTAATGCTATCTTTTCATTCATCACCCCAAGAAAACTTGACTAACTTCTGAGTTATTTTGGTAAGAGGGTTTGAAGATCATGAGAAATTTCTCACAAATCATCGATAATATCTATCTAACCCCCAAAAGATACAGATATCTGTCACTAATGTTGTCCTCGGTCATCCCTCAATTGTAGTTGTCTTGGAGGGATCCACATATATCCCATTGCTTATGATGATATGGCCCAAGAATGAGACTTCCTTCATCTAGAACTCACACTTTTTTCACTTTTCATAGAGCTTATCCTTTCACAAGGTCTCTAGTATAGTGCTTAGATGCTTCTAATGCTCTTCTTTGGTTTTGTAGTATATTAGAATTTCTTCTATAAAGACTACCACAGATTTTTCAAGGTAATATCTAACGACTCTATTCATCAGGTCCATGAAGATTTATGGAGCATTAGTGAGTAATAAAGTCATTACTATGAATTCATAGTGCCTGTATCTTGTAAAAAAAGCAGTCTTGGGGATATCTCCTTCTTCACCCTTACTTAGTAATATCCCAACTAGAGATCCACCTTGGAGAAGTATTGTGCTCCATGTATCTTATCAAACAAGTCATAAATTCAGGGTAGAGGATAATTTTTCTTTATCTTGATTTTGTTGAGCTCACAATAATCAATGAAAAGGTACATTGAACCATCCTTATTCATGAAGAAGAGTACTGGTGAACCCCATGGTGAAGCACATGGGCGTATAAACCCTTTATCCAGATTCTCTTATATTTGAATCTTTAGATCCTCAAGCTCCACAATAGCCATTATATAAGGATTCTTGGATATTGGAAACACCCCAGGTAAAATATCAATTGAGAATTCGACATCTCTTCTATGAGGAAGACCAAGAAATTCCTCGGGAAACACTTACGCAAATTTCCTCATAATAGGAATGTATTTAAGGATGGTTTCTTCCTTAGAATCAATCATCTAAGAAATATATGCATGCTCATAGGGCATTAATATTCATGCTTGAGATGATGGTGCTAAGGAACATTCATCCTTTTCCTTACACTTGCACAGAATCGGGGGTCGATTCTCTATATGGAGAGTGATTTCCTTCTCATGGAAAATTATTGACTCTATATCAGGAAATCCAATACATGCCAAGAGTTGCATAAAATTACACTAGAGAGAGTATGAAGTGGTTCAACGAGAAGTTAAATTCCCAAATTGTTCCAGGGGAGGAGTTATATTCATGGTATGCAATGATTTCCCCATTTTCATTCTCACCGATATCTTTACTTGCACGATTTGTGGTGGTGTTAGGATTGTTCTACTAAACTTTCAGGATATAAAAGAATGTGTAAAACTAGAATTAAAAAGTATGTTCACTATTATTGAATGAATAACTATTATACCTATCACCACTTCGTTGTTGTGGTTCACTTTAGTGGTAGTGATGTTAAAATCTCACCCTTGCTACCTTGGAGGTTGTTGGTTTCCTTTGAAAACCCTTGGCCTAGGGAAATGGTTTGAAAAGTGACATGGTTATTTGTTGTTGAAGTAATGAACAATGTGTTGAGGGTCGAATAGTGTGTTCCTCTCCTCTGCAGTGGGTTTTTCTTATTGGTAGTTAACATCTAGGTGCCCTTGTCTTCCACACCTAAAGAATTTCCTCATCCCCTTCAGGCAATTTATGGGGTGCTTCCTTCCGTACATTTGGAAATTGGGGTGATATAATTTATTATCACCATTGTATTTATCCATCAGACCTCCATAATTAAAGTCTACCTTACACTTCTTACCCCCAGGATACCCTTGAGATTCACCGATCTCTATTTCGACTTTGAGGGAAAATCAGAAAATTTTCTCATAGCTCTCAAAGTCACGGGTCAGTAGTTATTTTCATAGGCTAGGTTTTATCCCACCAAAGAAGTGGTCAAACTTACATTCAGGGTTAATGAAAAATCTGGAGGCATATCATGAAAGCCTTGTTAATTTTTCCTTGTACTCTCAGATGGATTTTTTGTCTCTTTTCTTGAGGGAAAGGAAGTCCCTTTCCATCTTAAGTCGGAGGGTGCCCAGAAAATATTTATCAGAAAACATTTTCTGGAAATCCTTCCATTCCAATGCCTCGATCTCCTCCATAGGCTTCATATTTTTTATCAATTTTCACCATTGATCAGCTTCACCCACCATATGATAAGCAGGTAGAATTACCTTCTCTTATTCAGAACAATGAAGGATGGATAAGATATTCTCAATGGAGTTGATCCATTATTAGAAGATTGAGAGATTAGAAGATCCATTAAAAGTATGAGGCCTTTGTCTCATGAAGCTCTTGATTACGGCTTGTTCTTTATTGGGGGGGGGGGGTGAACATTTATCTTGACCCATGTTTCTATTCAAAACTTGAGTTAACTGAGAGAGTATCATGAAAAAGTTTTCAATTCCCACTCCCATCGGATTGGGCATCTCATTAGAATAGTCATCAAATTGATCTTAAAATTGGTTATTAACCCAAGTCCTCTTATTACCGACCATTAACTATAATAAAAGGAAAGTTAGGGGTATCACATAAAGGAAAATTCAATGAAAAAAAAGGATAACTTATAAATTAAATTTATTTCCTTAAGTTATGAATTTATATGCTTCAGTTTATGTTATCCATGATCTACATCCCAACATATATTCTTAGGGGAATTTTTTTATTCCCTTAATAATATTTCATACTAAGAATATGAATTTACCAAAGCATATCCCCTAGGAGTGTTGTAACCAAGAGTGCATAAAGGCTCATTGTCATGAACCAGTTCCCATTTAGGTCTATCTCAAAGTAGTGTTTTTGGGTTTTAGCCCTAGATACATCTGTGCCAGAGACGCCTCTATTTGTTCATATATAGAAAGGGATGTATTTTCCTAATAAACCACTTACTATATACTCACTAAAATCTAGGTATGGTTTTATTATACTTTTTATTATCCCTAAGGCTTTCACTAGGTTTTTCTAATCCTAATCATAAAAATAAATAAACCTATCCTCTGATACCAACTATAAAAACCCTCCTCTTTATTACAAACATAAAAATTATTTGTTACATAAAATTTAACTTAATAAAAATTTGAGGATAGATAGGTCTAGTGTATTGGGAAAATTAGGAACATTACATGAAAACTTATAACATAAAACACAACATATTTATCGAAAACTTCTTTTACATAACCACAACATTCCTTTGTACGTAGCATTGCATGGGATAAACAGAGGAAATTTATAAGAAAAGGGTGAACTATAAATCCCATTAAGGGAGTAAGAAAAGAATAACATGAATAATATAGTATATTTTAGGCAATAGTCTTATCACTAGATCAATAGAAAAACATGAACATAAAAGCATGATATAGTATGATTATCATAACTTTAAAATGTGGTAACAACATTTAACATGATATTAGCATGATCCAAGGATCATTTCATATGGATAATGAGTAAAACCTCATTGAACTTGAATAAGAATGATTAAACCATCATTTCACTTGACATATCATGATAGTAATCTTTACTCAATGCATTGGAGCGCTATCAGGGTGCACCCTTCTTAATCATTTCATTTCATGCATAAGTTTGCCACATTGATCATGCAACATGGAATCATTAAACATCAGCATTTATTCTATAATAAAGGAATATGGAATCCATAAATGAAAATATATAATCAATAAGTAAATTTTTGTAAATTTGAATACCCTTTATAGAGAAATGGGCATGTTATTCACCACACAATGACTTTGGATTGGAAAATCGCAGTGCAATTTCGTCAATATAACGACATGACATAAGAATTCATAAAAATGGTTGATGAGATATAAAGGGGTATATCATCATATGTACATGAAATTTAAAGTAAGGGGTCATATAGATACATGTACTAACATATTTAATGGAATTTATATTCATAATATAAATGAATTTCTTGAATGTAAATGATGAGAGAGAAATCCCTTATGGAATTTCGGCATGGTAACGGGTGTACATGTGAGGAATTAATGAGAGATAAAGGGGTCTATCATCATTAAAACATAAGGGTTACAGTATTTTGGAGGTTCTAAATCATACCCCAACATTTTTAATTGAAAATAATAGGGAATAACAACATAATGAAATTTGGACAAAAACGAGAAAGGAAGAAATCCCTTACTTGGAAGTGTGATGCCAAAAGATTGGGAGAGGCTTGAGAGAGGATTATTTGGAGATTGGGGTTCCTTTTGAGGATTATATAGAGATTAGGACAGTGGTTGGTCGATCTAAAAATGGTTTGAGTGAAGAGGAATGGGATATTGAGTGGGTTTATATAGTAAAGGAGAGAGAATTTTTTATTATTTAGATTTTGGACACCACACATTAAAATCATCAAAACCACAAACCAACCCATGGTTTTTGCCTATGGTTTTTTCCAAAGGGGGTGTAAAATATTATTTTATAAGTACAATGGCCTAAATTATAAAAATATATTGCTTGATTATGTGGAGGTGAGTCACACTCTCATGGAAATCATTTTAAAATGTTAAAATGTTTTATAAGTCTTTGAGGGTCCACTAAGGATTTGTAAAATAAATCAAACAAACCTAAAATCACATTATTTTAAAGGTAAAACATATATTGGCCGAAAATCACATTTATAGTATTTTATTATATCACTATTGGGTCATTTTGATGTCATAAAACACGTTATATATTTAAACAGTATTTAATTTTTACCCAAAAAATCAATTATCGTAGAAAATTATAAAAAATTCACCATTGGATAATTTCAGCATTCTGATTCCAAAAATAATATTCATTTTATCAAAATAATTTTATAAATATGTGAATTTTTACTTTTAAAATAAAAACCGACATTTATCGAAAACTTATGGGTTTTGAAAAAAACAGCTTCCAAACCTTAATAAAAATTACAATTTTATTCATAAAAATTATATGATAATTTATATTTAATAAAAATTAATTTAGTAATAATATTTTATTAAAATATTATTTAATTAAAAATTTTATTAATTCATCAAAATGGAGTTCTTAATTGAATATTCACTAAAAATATTATTTGTGCTTTAAAAACTATTTATGAAGTAATAATAATAAAATTAATGTATAATCTTTATTCTATAAAATAATAATGCACATAATCATAGTTCTAGGGTATTAATACATAATCCATTATAACACCTGCATAAGACCTAAGGGTAAGGTGGGAGATGGTGACAGACTCTTGGGGAGGCTCAGATAACATCGCTCGTGTGGAAATATTTATTAACTTTCACTTCTCCCGTAAGTGGATACGTTCAAGCTTAACATGTTGAATCTTGGCTTGGGCTTAGTTAAGAGAGATGCCCAGTGATGCTACTTCCCTTACAAGATCTAAAAAATGGGCTTCATATGGAGAAATTATACTAGATGAGGTCATCTCTTCCTTTCTCTAGGTAAATTGGATTTGTTAAAGCCCTATATTTATACTGATAATGTGATTATTATTCAATTTCTATATTAGCAATGGTAACAATTATTAATGGTATTTTAAAATCCAAAAAAATAATACCAAGGAAGTGCATATGTTTTATATAACCATTTTACATAATAATACATTTAATTAGATCAAGAAGAATTTCATTAATAAAAGTTTGGGTCATTACATGGTAAGATGATATAGTAAGTAGAATTATGATGGATTTAAACATGGAAACTGGTGAAAAGGTTTCATCATAGTCAATTACTTGATGTTGTTTAAGCCTTTTATCCTCTATCCTTTCTTTATAGGTACTTAATTTACCTTCCATGTTCAGTTTCCTCTTGAATACCCATTTCACCCAACAAGATTTACATCAACTAGCGCATTAACCAGAACCCAAACATGGTTTTGATACTTGGAATCCATTTCAGAATTCATGGATTCTTTCCATATTTCATCTTATGATCTCTATACTGGCTCCTTGTAGGATATAGTTTCATCATTGTCGACCAATAATGAATCACCATCTTTGGTGACTAGAAAACCATATCTCTATGATTCTCTTACCTCTCTTATACTCCTACATACTACTTGTTTTTCTAGAACTACTTATTCCATGGGGACCTATAGAATATATAATTATACCAACTCTTATGTATCTTGAGCATCAACTTCATCAAAGTCAATCTTTCTCCCACTATCCTTTTTGAGGATTTTCTCCCTATCAAGAAATATGGGTTGTCTAGAAACACTCAATTTCTTATCTAAGGGATTTTATAGGTATTATCCCATTGTTTCCTTAGGATACCCTATAAAGATACACCTCATGCCCTAGGGTGTTATTTTTTTCTTTAAAATTCATTAACAAACACCTTGTGACCCCATACATGTGTTTGTAACAAAATGGGTTTGATTCTACTCCATAATTCTAAGAGAATTCCATTTTCTTCATTATTTGGTACTCAGTTTAATGTGTATGTCACTGTTTGTAATGCATATCCCCAAATGGATCATAGAAGATATGCATGAATCATCATCTACTTTACCATGTCCAACAAGGTACATTTCTCCTTTCACTAACACAACATCATTGTGGTGTATATGGTGGAGTGCGTTGAGATAGAATCCCAAACTCCCACAGAAAGTCAACGAACTCTTGGTTAATATTTTCACCACCTCGATACAATCTAAGCTTTTTTATCTTCTTACAAATATGATTATCTACTTAATTCTTTAATTCCTTGAATTTGTCGAAGGATACAGACTTATACCTCATCAAGTAAATATATCTATATCTACTCAAGTCATCATTAAAATTTATGAAGTAGGAATATCCACCTCTATCTTCTACTAGAATTGGACCACACAAATAAATGTGTACTAATCCTAGAATTTTTGTATCCCTTTCACCCTATCCATATAATGGTGGTTGGTTCATTTTTACTTATAAACTATCATGAAATATTTCAAGTGGTTTTATCTTAGAGGATTATAAATAACCTTATTGATAGATATTTGACAAACCCTTCTCGATTACATGACCAAGGTGGTGATGCCACATCTGGGTATTATATGAGTCATGTGAACATGATTTTTATCAATTTCCAACACTTTTTTTCATAATTTAATACATAAAACTATTATTTAAATGTGTCATACCATAACATATATTTTCCTTATAAAAGAAACAAATTTTATTTTTAAATTTGAAAATAAACCCATATATATCTAAAAATAACTTATAAATTATGTTCTTGCTAACTTTAGGTACATAATAACAATCTCTTAAGTGAAAAATCACTCCCATTGGCAATGAAATGTGGTATTCACCAATGTTCAGAGCAGTTAGCCTCTCACCATGGGAAGCTCATAGATCCACCTCTCCCTTGGAAATCATCCAAAATCTACTTGGTTCCTATATTTTGATAGAGATGTGAGCACCACAAGCTGTATCTAATACCCAACTTGTATAAATGGAAAGATTTCACTTGATAATGAATGCACCTTTAGATTCCCCTTTCTTTTGGGTGTAGTTCCTCTTCCAATGGTAGGGCTTGCCACAAGAAAAACATATTACCTTCTTTTCTTTGATGTTTCTTTGGATCTTCCCCTTCTTAGAAGGATGGTTCTTGAGAGATTTATACTATTTATAGATATTGGGCCCCTTTTCCTTATTCTACATTTTATTTTTCACCATAAGGATTGTGGTTTTATCATGAACCATTTCCTTATCCACTTGGTCAATCAAGATTAGAATTTTTGAAATAATCTTCTCATTTATTCTAATATTATAATTCACAATAAAGCTGGATAAGGTCTTGGGAAGTGATGAAAATATGAGATCTGTACACAAATCATCTAGTAATTTAATCCCTAAGATATCTAGGAATTCAATGTATCCAATAATCTTGACTACATGAGGCCCATCTAGTGCAGACTCTCTATGCTTAGTTGTGAACAAAGAATTGTAGATCTCATAACTCTCTTGTATCACCTTCTCTTGATAAAGATCCTAAAGGTAATACATCTTGCTATAGGAATCCATATCATCATGTTGCTTCAAAATATCATTGGATATGGATGATAGAATGAGGTACCAAAAATTTATAGCATCATTCATATGTTTATCATAGAGAGATATTTCTTCATCACTTGCCTAATTTCCAAGAAAAACTAGTAAGGTTCTTCCAACATATAAAATTTTCTTTCATGGAGAAGGATGACATGAAGGTGCCTTTTCCACTCTTGGAAATTTGTGCTAGTGAGAAGGTTTTCCTTCTCAGTTATGTATTGAAATGATATGTTTGATGACATTTTATTTCTATTTGTACAAAATAATATGAGAATATATTTATTACTTTATCTGATAAAATTTTAGAAAAATAAATATTATATTTATTAGTCTCACACTATTTTTTCAAAACCCAATAGCCCTCACCATTGGATTCAGAATATATTGTTTCTTGGATATTCTAGTGGAAAGGATCCATATTCCCCTTCTCATTACCCCAACCTTGGTTAGTCAGGAAAATCAAATGGTTTTAGATGGTAATTCCAAATGCCAGCTGCATTAACTCATAGTTCCTTGATCTACTGAGTGGACTCCACAATCCTAAAATCCTAAATTGGATTTCCTCAACCTTTACCTATCAGTTACACCAAATCCTACTTTGGTAGTCTAACCTTGATGTTAACTAAGTTAATTCAACCTAAAAACTCAAGTTATAATCCCCTAATAATTGAAATATCCCCAAATTTGGATGGTCAATAACTTCAAACTATGGTTTTATTATAACTGAATTAATGGAAGGTTATATCGACTTAATATTTTATTGAGGTATTTTATCCTTTTATGCATAAATTTACAACTATTATCTTCATCAGATGATTTTTAATATTAAGTGGGTTTAATTAAGTGATTAACCATGTCATAGATAATATTAACGCATAAGATAGTTTATTTTACTTCTATATTTCAATCTCATTAATTCATTAATTATGTGATTATGAAAAGACATCTATAATTAAATAACTATGAAACTGGAAGAAATAAAATAAATTTGTATGATAATGAGATCTTATTAATGGTTAGTTTATCTATCTATTGATAAAATTACCACTGGCCTTGGGGGAACACCTTTAACTAATTAAATTTCATGTTACAACTTTCCACCTATCCACCTATGTATCTTCTAGGATTGGTTTCACATCAGTTTTGATCTTGAACTACCTCGACTATCTTGGGAGATCCATCCATTACGTATGCCTTTTACTCACACACATGTGATAGAAAAAATGGGTTTACATGAATAAAACCATGGGAATACATGTCCTGCATAATGAAATGAGAGAAGGTATGCAGACCAACAATTTAATTTAGTAATAAATTAAATAAAACCAATCACATACAAAAGGTCTGGTCTACCTCATGATCATCCACATGCATGCAACGAATTACACATTTAATAAAATTGGCATTCAATTATTAATCATTCTTATTTAAGATAAATAGTTCTCAAATAAATCAATTATTAATCATTAATTAATCAATCCTTTTTATCTTAATTCTCATCAGAATTTCAATGAGATTATCATCCATTATAATTTTAAAAAAATTAAATAAATTCATTTAAAATTAACCATGTACATAAATGTACCTTATAGAAAATACAAAGAAAACCATTCCTAATATACTAAACATGTATTATACTCATATACTTGTTTATTCTTTGTTACATATAGCATACATGACTTATCACATACTTTCATGACATGTACTTTATGGATTATTACACAAATTACATTTTTTTGCATGTTATGCTTAAATGAATGTAGAGTAACAACTTTTAATACAACTCATACATGATATGAAGATCTAAATATTACCCAGATATTAATTAAATACTTAAATATTTATTTATATTAAAACCTATCACATGGTGTGTTCTATATTTATGACCACACACAAGTACACGTCTCAAGGTTTGCATAGTAAAATAAATAAATTTTAAATCTATGTAACTTGGTATTAGCACACGGTGTGTATATCCGATCTAAACGACATTTACACCTTTCACTATCTATATGAGACACATGTCTAGGGACTCAACATGTAATCTGTGCCTTAAAAAATTTGGAGTACACAGAGTGTCCAATGGGCCACATGCCATGTGAAGTCCAAGTTACACAGTCACCAGTCGGGTATTCCATGTATGGAAGAGATGACCCATCTGTGAATCAAATGGACTACACGCTGTGTACATGGGCTACACAATGTGTAATCCAACTGATCATGCACAATTAAATTATATTTAACACATAGTGCATTAAGTGCATAATTAATTTAATAATCAATGAATAATCATGAATTGATTTCCAAATCAATTATGATGCATTGAACATGAATACATGTCATGTAGCTCTGGTTACACGATGTGTAGTCTAGTGTTGTACGTCTAGAAACCTTGGAACCTCTAGATGTGTTCCTAAATTTTATTTTAATCGTAAAATTAAACAACTTGATTAGATCTACAAGAAATTAATGGGGAAGAAAAATACCTCTCAATTCAGATTAAAATAACGATTAAACTTGAATTAAAAGACAAACTTGAATTAAAAGACAATGAAATTAAAATTCCAAAATCACTAATGATATTAAGTAATTATAAATAATTATGTGACCCCCTATGATACCACTTATTGGTTCTGTGAATAGTAGAACCATGTGATGAGTGGTGCCAAACTTTTATTTTTTCTATAATTGATGATCAATATGATATCTATACAACGATGAACATCGTGATCTATAGAATTGAGTCAAAGAAATAGAAAATGAAGAATTGTGACAAAAATGAGAAAGAGGATCATCACATATTATTTGTAGTTAATTTAATTAAATAAAGAATTGCTTTTGTTGGAATTATTTCTTTTATGATGTATCTGGTGGAATATATGTGGTCCAACATCGTTGCGTTGTAGAAACCAAGTGTAGATTTCCTCAAGTGGTGATCCACACATGTTCCTCAAATATCTGGACATCATTGAAGGAATATTCAGGCGCTAGCATGACAGATCCTTGTGCTTGCATCATCTGCCATTTATTTCTTCAAGAACCACTTCCAAATCATTCTACTAGATCTAGAGGAGGGGATTGATCACCATTCTTGGGAGCATTCTTGGAGAAGGGAGCTCTCTAGTCTTGAGAGGATTCTCCAAATCTATTGTACACAACCAAGACAAATGGATTATCTTAATTAGAAAATAACATAACTGGGTTTATATATCACTAGGGTTAAAATAAAATAATTGCACAATTGCACTTAATTATTTATTTAATCATAGAGAAACCCCATGTCAAATAATAATCATAATAATAATAATTTCATTATTTCTCGACATGACCTTAACTTTCTAATTATAATTAAATATTACTTAATAAAATTATATTCAATATTTATTATCTATCACCGGAACATAAAATTTATCCCACCATTCCTCCATAATATTTATCAGACCTTGAATAGTGACTATTTATTTATTAAATAAATATCACTGCATTATTCCCCAATATATAAATAAATATTATAATTACTAAATAGTAAATAAATATTTATTTACAAACAAGAATACATGAATAATTATTAAACAACATATGGGAATAATATTTATTTAACCTATTAGTTAATAAATTATAATATGTTATTTAACTGATATTCTAGATACACTTTGTGTGTGGCCCTCTAGGCCTCTTTCTTAGTGGCAGTAGGCAAAGCAGTCTAAAGTCCAAGGTTAGCATCTAGAAACAATCCAAGGAACCTATAGGGAAAGAAGTTAATTCTAAAATGACGTGTCACCTCATACAGATTCTTACTATGTAATATAACCCCTTTATCATAATATCTAAAATAGAGTAGGTTTCATGCCAATGCCATCTACCTATATGCTTGATTATCTAAATATTTGAATTTATGGAAATAGAACTTGCCTATAGAACACAATGTCTAGGGATTTATTTAGGAAATATCATTTTCATCAAAGGTAATAATATATTAAATTATATTAATGAATATAAGGGATAAATCATTTCTCATAATATTCATTAATGCAATATTACTCGTGACGCACCCAACGTATCCTACCTCAGCACAAATATCTATCATCATGGTTTTCTTAAAAACATAAAAGTACATGACTCATAATATTCATTAATAATAATATCAAACTCTAAGGACCAATAGACACTTCCATATATAGGAACATCCAATGACATGTATAAATTTGTATTTCTTACTAGCGGGTCTCATTCTCATAATATCTTACTAGATATTACCAAGGGTGTACACCATGAGAAGGTGCCTCAAAGTCATATGAGTCTGAACCCCTGATATCCCATATAATTTTTGTCCCTCAAATGATATCATCCTAATATAGAAAATATATTCAAGAATAGTGTCATAGAACATCTAGGTTCTCATCATAGCAGGGAATTGCAATGACCTTTTAGTGCGACAACTACTTTTAGAATATTATCACATAATATGTCATGAAGAAGAGAAATAATGATATAATAATTAGTTATTTAATATTAAAATCAATGAATAAATGTTTTTCATAAAGTACATAGAAGTTGGATCTAGGTCACCAACTCTAACTACTAAGGGAATGATATTGTCGCTCGTTCGTACGGATGACCTACCGTCTCTACGACGTGATGAGATCAATTTTCCTTGTTAACCATTTAATAATGATTATAAAAATTTATGTAATGAGTAAATATAATATCTATGAAATTCATATCATTCTTTAAATTAATTATATATATAATAGGCATAAGAAACAGGACTTACATGACAAAAAATGCATAGGAAAATGAAGCAGTTAACACGTGAAACAAAGGTAATTACAAAATATTATCAACAAAATGATATAATAAGATCATATGTGATATCATAAATTATTATATGATTCTTGAATAATTTAATAACATGATTTTATCCATTATAAAAGATGCTAAAACAAATTCAACTTAAGGAAAGTACAAGGTAAGGGTTATTTCACAATCACATTATTATTCGGGATTATTTATATGTAAGTATCTCTTGGGAATATTTACCATCCATGTACATGTTTCTTAAAAAAATAAAAAATATTTTTACTATTTTCATACAAATGTTTAAAGTCTATAACCTATTTTTTACTTTTCATAAAATGTTTTAAAAGGAATCTTATTTCATTTTCCAAACAAGGTAATTTTTGGATTTTTTGATGGGAGGAATGTTTTTCTTAACTTATGCAGTGTGAGTGGATTTTCTACCATCATGACACAATAATTTTTTGAATATTTCCTTATAATATTAAAATTCTATTTTAAAGGTAAATTTTTTCTTTTATAATTCAACAACTTTTCATTAAATGATTTCAAAGTAAAAAAAGAGGTATTTCTCTCAAGATATTTTTAATGATTTTATTAGAGTATTTTCATCTATGTCAAGATAATTTTTTGGATATTATTCTTGATTGAGTTTGATATCTTATGATATCATTTACTATTTTTCATCAGGTGGTTAATGATTTATTTTGACTATGGATGTTTTATTTTGATACTATTTATGGTTTATGGTTTAAGTGTTCACATTTTGTATTCTAGTATGAATACAAAAGTTTATATTGATTATGATTCATCACCCCTCTCATATGAGGAATGCATTGGACTTAGTAAGTGACGATTGAGGCCCTAAATAGCCCCTCAATACATTGGCAGGTCTCATGAGACAAACTTGTTTGGGTATTGGCTGATGACTTACCTGTTTATGTATGATATCTTAGTTGAAGCATTGATGGTATGTTTATGATGTCTATAATTATGCATTCCCTAATTATAAAATTAGTTATTGATATTCCATGGTATTATTTTATTAGTATATTATCCATTTGATTATTTATATGTAATTATTTGATTTATTCTTTCCATATTATGCTTAATATTATGTTTAAATGGATTTTATTTCAGTTACACTCCTTGACAAAATGTTTATGCTTATTTATTCATGATAGATTACATTATATTCTTACCCTTAATGAGCATCTGATATCACCCCTTTATTATGTTTTATTTTTCCTAGGATTCCAAGAAGTGTATTATGACTGATATACAAGGTTAAGATAGGATAATAATGACATTCACAAAGGATTTTTTATATTTTATTTTATGTTTTAAATTTTAATGTAAGGTTAATGTATGTAATCAGGGATTGAAGACAGCTAAACTTATCAGTCCTTTGGGATTTTAGTTTTGTATCTATGCCAATTTAATAAATTAAGGAGGTGACTTTGAGCTACTGGGGTTGGGGTCTTTACAGTTGGTATTAGAGCAATTTTATTAGATACATAGGAAACTAGATTTAGAAAAAAATATATTAGGGAACATAACCCTAAGATATAATTTGAGGATAATTATATAAGAACATCATAGAATTTTGTTAAGGTAGATATTATGTGGGTATTATTATAAATACATCTCTGTTTGGATACTACAAGTGGACATGGTTTTAGTACACATGTATATAGGGGTAATAACTCCGACAAGGTGCGTTGGGCCTGACTTGGCATAACCTGGTACATGATAACATACCTTACTAATCACTTGGTTTGAAACTCCTAGGGGATATGCTTAGGATAATTCATGTTTTCTTTATAAATAATTATGAAGGAGTTAAAAGTAAATATGTCCCCAAATAAATTGTGTTTATGATTATAAGAATAGATATGCATACATTTTCAATTTATGTTAAGTGTTTTACTAGTTTGAAATTATATAATATTACTTATAACCTAATCTACTATATTCAATTATTTATAAATGGTTCCTAGTGTAAGTAATGGAAACCATATCAATATTAATAATCCATGTAGATATTTCCATCCTATGAAATATAAAGATGTTGGAGTTGGAGATGCAATGGGTGACAAATAAATTATAACTATACTTGGATAGTTGAATCAAGTAATGAACAATAACCTTACATGTATGCATCATCTTTATCCACAAAATGGTGGAACAATGTTAGATCGATTCATGAGAAAAAAACCTACAACATTCAATGGGACGACAAATCCATTTGTTGCTGAACAATGGATATATTCCTTAGAGAAGATATTTCTTCTTTTGGGAAGTAATGGAAGAGAGATGGTTGTCATGGAAGTTCATTGTCTCTATGGACACGTGGATCAATGGTGGTTACTTCTTCAAAAAATAGAGGAATAAGAAATATAAAAAATAGAATGGAAGGATTTTAATAAAATTTTCTCAGAAAAATATTTCCCTCATGAACAATGAGGAAATATGGAGAGAAAATTCTTGAATCTCAGGTAAAAGGAGGATGATAATGTTGCCAAATATGAATTTAACTTTTCAAGGTTATCAAGGAATACTACAGATTAAATACATAATCCAAATATCAATATTGGACCATTCTTTGACAGGTTAAAATATTTCCTATAAAGGGAACTAGTCTCCCAAAATTTCTCAATATTTGATGATATAGTCTCATACTCTATCAAGATAGAGAAATAATTATCTATGTTTTATGAATTTAAATGAAATCAATAGAAGAAGAGGACAGTGGAGTCAGAGATGGATAAAGGGAAGAAGGTGAATAAGTATTTACCACATGTGATAATTATGGAAAGAATCACCCTAGGAAGCGCTTGAAATAATTGGGTGTTTTTTATAAGTGAGGAGAAATGGGTCACTAGGAAAAATAATTCAATGGAAATAAAGTAAAGACTGATATTCAGTGTTTAAACTTTAGTGAAATAGGTTACTGTGTAAATACATTTCCTAATCATCAAGGAAAAATATCCAGAAAAATAAAAGGGATCAAGGTCAATTTTATTCTATTACTACAATCAAAGTGAAATAATTAATGTATTTGTGTTTTTTAATTCAAGAATTATGTAATTATATTATGGTTATAAAAATCATGAGATATATAAGGATTTTATTGCAATAATTCTTCTTTAATGATTTGGAGGCATGAATGTTTTCATTAAGGTTTTTAAAGTAATCAAATATTTGGTATGTTTAAATAATATCTACATTATGTTGTTTGGGGAATCTAATGTTATGATTTATTTTGGAAATTTAGAGAAATTTTTTTACTATTAATTTGGACAGAAGTATTTTGGATTGGTTTTGAGGTTGGAATGGAGTAAGTTAAACACTGGATATTCTTGTTTGAGGTTAAATTATGATTTATTAGATACTTTGGGATAACCTTTTAGGTTTCAGTAAACATTTAGAGGATGGAGAAAATAATTGAGTACTTTATGATTCATCAAAAGTGCTTCACACATAAAAAATTCATTTTGAACATTCATTTCCAAGTGTAAGGGATGAAGTAAAAAATAGATCGAAGCATAACTAAAGGATGATATTATGCTTATGAAATGGAAATAAATAAATTAAGTACTTATATAAATATTAGAATAATTCTTCAAATCTCGGGAAAATATATTGAAACCAAAAAATTTATCGTAGTACTTTATTTTTGGATGAATCAAATGGTCCCTTATATCAACATAGTTTTATAGCTCTGTGATTGTTAACTTTCTCCTGACCATGTTCTCTATCACTCTCAATCAGAACTTGATGGTTAGATTTCTCTTAAATTTCCATGGTTTCCTACATGGAACCCTAGTATATGTTCTCTTTTGTGACCTTCATACTTCCCTTTCATTATTTTAAAGTGGAAGTTTAATAAACCCTTGTTCTAATGTGGGATTTCAATAAAAGTATTTTGAATAGTTAAACCTTAGTTATCAAACCCGAATTCCAAAATTGAGAGGATGAAATTTATTGAAGGAGGGGATAATATAACACCCTAATATTGTTATGGTATGTATCTTTTTAAATTCAATTTTTGTTGATAACATACATTGCACGCAAAAACAAGATTAAACAAACAACTAAATATTATTATTTAAATGTAACAATTATAACCTAGATGTTATATTAGTAGTCATGAATAGTATTAACCAACTTATTAAAATATATGGTTTATAAAAATATAAGGTGAATTCATTGGTTACTAATTAATTAGAAACAAAAATATAAACCAATTGAATATACATGAAATATTTTTATTTTTATGCTACCAAAGGAGTTTTTTCTTAATAAATTAAAATAATTACAATTAATAAATGTTTTTAATGAAATATATTTTTTATATATTAAATATTTTTTGTTGATATCCAACCAATATATTTTATAGGTATAACATAAGAATAAACCCAATTTTATACATAAAAACCAATATTTTTTATAAAAATAGTTTTACCACCTTTTAATGGTGAACCTATTTTAAATCCAATTTTTGAAATTTTTATATATTCTATTTGAAGAAATAAACTTATTCATTTAAAGAGGAATATTAAAATTTACTTTGGTTAAAGTTTCGGTATTTTTCTGATAAGGTTCATGTTTTGATAAATAGTGAAAACAGTAAATTTTAATTGAAAACAATTTTTTTTAATAAAGATAATTTATAGTGTTAAATTATATTATTGAATGGTTTTAAATTATAACTATATTATTTTTATTATCATTTATTCTAATTTATGTCATTGGAATCAATTTTACATTGAATTTAGATATAAAAACATTTCAATCTTTTGCATGTTTAAAGTCTAATAACCCATTTTCTCACCACATCAATGAGATTAATATTAAATTAATTACTACAAATTATGTGTTTTTAATTTTTAAAATTTGATTCCATATTTTTAATCAGTGGTTACAAATTATTTAAATAGTTTTATTTCATTTTTTGGTGTATGAATAATAAAATTTAGTAATATTTTAATTACCATAGTTAGGGAAAAATCATGTAATAATGGGTAAAAATGATATTATAAATACTTTAAAATTACCCTTAAACTTTTACTAATTTGATTGATGGGGTTTTTTTAAAGCATAAGGATACTTTAGCTGAAATTATATCCCTTTCAAGACAATTTTTTGAGAATATGACATTTATTATATTTTATTTAAAGAAGAGTTAAAGATGTCATACTCATATTTTAATAACTATACCAATTTTAATATAGGGTTATACCGAAGATAAATTAAAATATAAATATTAATTTTAAATATATATTTTTTATTTATCATGGAAATTTGTCTCTAATTTTTCAGAAATAAATAATTACCTTAAATACAGATACAATTATGATTTAGTAATTGTCTAATTAATGGAAATATCAAACAAATGATATTAAAAATATTAAAATAAATATAATTTAGCATTATTAATGTCATATACAGATTTCCTAGATGACTTAGAAATATTACGAATGTATTAAATTTTTTTTCTCAAGGTTATGTTATGTATTTATATTTTTTAAAATGTCAGGAAATGAAAAGTATCAAAATTGATATTAATGATTCCTTAAAATAAATAATATTTTATTAAATGATATAAAATTAATAAAAATATAAAATTATATAAAATGATTGGGATAAGTTTAAATTTTTCATAAATTATCCCTTTAGGATTATTTGGAAATTTTATAGTAACAATATTAACCCTTAAAAAGTTAAAAAGATAGGTTGTCACGGTAAGAGTTAAAGGGTTCAACTAAGTTTTAAAGCCAAAAGACAAGGGTAAAAATGTGACCTAAACTTGTATAAAAATTATTTTTTAGAGTATTTAGACCCATACTCATATTATATTTTAAATAACTCACTTTTTATCCATTTTAAATTTAAAATTAATTTATCTTAATTTAATATTTTGAGGGTTCTCAAAAGAGCCCCTCACCTCAATTATAAAAAGGCACCTCCTCCCTCATCTCATTTAGTCATTTTTAGCCTTATATCTCAACAAAACCCTACCCATATATCTTACAAAAATAACTATACACATAATAGATATTTTTTTATTCTCAAAAGACCAACCCTTGTGTCTCTAGGGGAATTTTCAAATGTGGTTCACTAAAGAAGAGGTAATCATCTTTACCGACTCCTTTAAGATTATTTATTCTTATACTTACTCTTTATGTTTTTTTAAAATTATAAAGTAACAAATAAATTATCATATATATAATGATATGTTATTATGATTATGGGAAAACCATATCCCACCTTTTATCCATCCTACAAAAAACAATCACTGTGCGTGCATACGTATGACTTATCGTCTCCATGTTGTGGTGTAATTTGTTTTTCATCACCAGTTTACTTGGATGATTATAATGATACAAATAATGAATATATATATTAATTGTAACATTATATTGTTTATATATAATTAAAATTCCATACAATTATTTACCATTTTCACCATTAATGGAATGATATTGTCGCTTGTGCGTACGTACGACCTACCGTCTACACGGTGCGATGAGATTCATTTTCCACATTAACCATTTAATAATGATTATAAAAATGTATATAATGAGTAAATATAATATTTATGAACTTAATATAATTCATTAAATGAAATATATATATATATCTTGTGCATTAGAAACATGACTTACACGATGAAACATGCATAGGAAAATGAATCAGTTAACACCAGAAACAAGGGTAATAATGAAATATTATTAAAAAAATGATATAAGAAGATCATATATGATATCATAAATTTTTATATGATTCTATTACAATATAATAATATGATTTCAGCCATTATAAAAGATTTTAATTCAAATTAAACTTCATGAAAGTACAAGGTAAGGGTTATTTCATAATCTTGTTAATATTCGAGATAGTTTATAAGTATCTACTGGGGGATATTTTTCATCCATGTCCATGATCCTTAAAAAAAATTCCAAAATATTTTTACTATTATCTATGAATTTTTAAATTCATTAACATAATTTTAGTTTTTATAAAATGTTTTAAAATAAATATTTTTTTTTGTTTTCCAAATGAGGCACTTTATGCCTTTTTAGATGAAAGGAATGTTTTTTTAACTTATACAGCTGAGTGGATTTTTATGCCATCAGGATGCCTTAATGTTTTGAAGATTCCCTTACAAAATTATAAGGTTATTTTCAATGGAAATTTTTTCTTTTATAATTGAACATCTTTTAAATAAATGATTTCAAAGTTTAAAAAGGGGTATTTCTCTCAACATATTTTAATGATTTTATTAGAGTATTTTCATCTATGTCAACATCATTTGTTGGATCTTATAATTGATTGAGTTTGATCTCTTATGATATCATTTACCATATTTCATTGAATTATTAATGATTTAGTTTGTCTATGGATGTGCTATTTTTATACCATTAATTATTTATGGTTTAAGTATTCATATTTTGTATGTTAGTTTTAATATGAATGTTTATGTTGACTATATTTTATCACCCCTTTCATATGAGGAATGCATTGGACATAGTAAGTGATTAGTGGGGCCCACTATATCCCATTGATGCATCGGTAGGTCTCATGAGACAAAGTAGTTTCGGAATTGGTTGATTTTTTACCCATTTATGTATGGTGTCTTGGCTGAAGCCTTGATGGTATGTTTATAATGTCTGGAATTATGCATTCCCTTATTATGAAATTAGTTATTGATATTCCATGTGATTATTCGATTAGTAAAATATCCATGTGATTATTTATATGGAATTATTTGATTTATTATTTCCATATTATGCTCAATATTATGTTTAAATGGATTGTGTTTCAGTTATACACCTTGCTATAATGTTTATGATTATTTATTCAGGATAGATTTTTCTACATGATTATCCTTACTGAGCATCTAAGATCACCCCTTTCTTATATTTTATTTTTACTAGGATTCCAAGGATTGAATTATGACTGATATGTTGGGTTAATCTCGAATAATAATGATGTTCTCAAAGGATTTTCTATGTAGTATTTTGTGTTTTAAATTGAAATGTAAGGTTAATGTATGTAATATGTCTTTTAAGACTACTAAACAGATCAGTATTTTGGGATTCAATTTTTTATCTATACCTATTTAACAAAGTAAAGCACCAACTTTGGGCTACTCTGGTCGGGGTCATTACACTGATGCATGATTCCCACAATGAAAATGCAGACAGTCAGCTGTTTGTTTTTATATCATTACACAGTTTCATAATTTCAGAAGCCTGCTGCAGGGATGTGCTCCCACATACATGCTCCACACACACTTATATGATCTCATTACAACAAGCATGGGCCTTCATGGGACTCGACCCACCCTATGCTTCCCATGAGCTTTAAACCACCCTTTGTTTTATAGACCTTCCCTATTGGGTTGCCTAAATGGCTGGCCCTTTAGGTTGAGGGCTAACTAACTTAATAAATTTTTTATAATTAAATTTGTATTTCATAAATAAAAATATTTATCGATATATTTGAATATTTTAATATTAATATTTATTTATTTATTTATTTATATTTATTAATTTTTTTATAATTAAAATAATACTTCATTTATAAAAATATATATGGATATATATAAATATATTGATATATATTAAATATTGATATATTTTACTGTATATATTAAAAATTATATATATTAATATATATTGACATATATTAATAAATAATATGTTAATTATTTAATTATATATATATATATATTAATATTTAATATATTCATGTATATATAAATATATATTAATATTTGTTTTTTTACTTGCTAATATTTTTCAAAATTTATTAATTTTTAACATTTATTTATATTTATTCATTTTTTATAATTAAATTCTTTTTCTTATATAAAAATATTTATTGATATATATATATAAATATATTTGTATATATTAAATATTAATATATATTAATATATACATTAATATATATATATATATTAATATATACATTAATATATATATATATATTAATATATATTGACATATACAAATAAATAATATATTAATTATTTAATTAAATATTAAAAAATTAAAAAATATTATATATATATATATATATATAATTAAATAAGTAATACATTTTTTATATTTAATAAAATTTAATAAATTTATTTAATACTTAATGTACTAATTAAATGATTAATATATTATTTATTACTGTATATGTATATATATATTAAATTTATTCATTTTAATTAATAAATTTTTTATCAATATTTTTTTTAATTAATTTTTTTGGGAATTTAATATTTTTAATATAGTGGTAAATTACATATATATTATATTTTTATTTTTATTTAAATATATATTCACGTTGGATTACAAACTGGACTAGGCCATCCCCCAAATTTTTTATAATTAAATTTATTAAATTAAATATATATATTAATAAATTGGATATTAATTATATATATAGATGTAATTAAATAATTAATATACTGTTTATAATTATTAAAAATGAATTAAAAAATTAAGCACTTAATATACAAATTAAATATATAGCATAGGTGATGGGGGTACAAGTACAATAAAACATACACACGCTCTCAATGACTAATCTAGTCCATATACCCCCAGGGATATTCCAGATATAAACCCTGATCTTATTTATACTATATATATATATATATTATGCCCATACGCCATCATCCTCTGGAGGTACACATTGCACACCACTGCCTCTCTTAGCATCCAACAGGACCCATCATTATCTATCACAACCTAAAACCATGGGTCCTTCATTATCCATCACAGCCTGCTAGGGAGAATCCCCCTCATTCCATTGGTAAACCAGAAGCAGTCCCCCTCAATTGGCATCTTTAAACGTCGGCCCAGTCGAAGGTGCATCATTCGGAACCTTGATAACCTACACACCCCCATCCACTACACACCGGATACTATCACAGGCCAAGTTCACACTTCCTGGAAGGCCAATAACTTAACCCCAATTTAATTGGGGTCATTATGAAACACATCTGGGAAACGAACCCAGACTTCCTTAATGCAGCGAGGGGTGGTGAACCAATATGTTAAATAATAATATGTTAATTAAATACTTAATATACTAATTAAATAATCAATATATTATTTATTTCTATATATATGTTAAATTTAACCTTTTTTTGATAATTTTATTCATTTTTATTAATTAAAAATAGTATATTAATTATTTAATTATATATATACAATTAAATTTCACTCATTTTTAACATTAATTCATTTAATGCAATTTGGGTGGTGCATCAGTGGTAAAAACCATAATCTTGCATTTAAATGACCATGGTTCGAATCCCAATAATCCCCTTGGGGGATTTACGACGAAGGTGGTGACGTAGACATGACATAGGCCCAATGACACAGGCAGAATGATACAAGCATGATGTTGCACTTGGTCTTTGGACCATGTTCATGGGCCACTTGGCCTTGGGACTACGGGCTATGTAATGGGTCTCCCTTTACCCAGATAGAAACAAGACCGTTCTTTCAAAATAAAAGAGGCTTCGACCCCAATTTTAAAAAAACATGTATTCATTTAATATACATTATTCATTGATAATGTTAAGTGTGTGTTTAGTTTATTTTTATAATTTATAGATTTTAAATGTTTATTATTTTAATAATTTTTAATTTATTTGTTTTGAATGTTTTTTATACATAATTATTCATTAATATATTTTATATTTTTGCAATTTATTTAGTCTCAATTTTTCATTATTCAATATTTTTGTTATTTTATCCATTTTATAATATTTATTTTTACAGGTTTGTTCATTACAATAAAATTTTTTAATATGGTTGTAATTTATATAATTAATATGTATTCATTTCCATTTTAACATATATAAATATTCATTTTTTAAAATTATTTATATAATTAATAATAATGGTTAAATTTTAAATTTATTCATTCTTATTATTATTTATTTCATTAATAGATGTTACATGTTCTTTAATTTCATTATTAAATTTACTATAAAAAAATTATATATATATATATATTAATTTCACACACAAAAATATTTACGTAATTAATGAAATCCTATATAGAAACACATACACCTAATATTTTTATAATTTATTTATATTTTAATATTTATTTTAGAATTTTATTTTGTAACATAATATATTTAATATATTATGTTTTTAATCATTAAATATTATTTATTTATTTTTAATATTATTTCAGTTAGTAATTTTTTTATTTTGAATATTTTTTCTGGAATTTAATCATTTCCAAATATTTATTTATACATATTTATTTACTATGATTTAATATTTTCAATATGTATTCATATTCATTTCAATTTATACCCATATTTTTTTAATAATTCAAATAATTAATAAAACTTATCCATTTTTTCAAAAATATTTAAGTCTACTAATTTTTAATTACTCAACTTCGCTCATTTTTAACTTTCATGCTTTTGAGATTATATATGCATTAATAATATTGAAAATATATTTCTAAATAAATATTTATAAATAAATATATTTATAAATGTATATTTATTATATTTATAAATAAATATATTTATAAATGTATATTTATTATATTTATAAATAAATATATATATATTTAAAAAGTATTTATATATTTATTAATAAATAATTATATATTTAAATAATTATAAAATTATAATAAATATATTTAAATAGTGAATATATTTACTATATTTATATATATCTATTAAATATATATATAATTACATAATGAGGTCAAGATACAAGCAAAATCTCCAAACCTTTTATTAAAAGATCAAGAAAAAGATTACATGAGAATGGATGAGGTCAAACAAAGTGACTTTCCCTCATATAGAAAAGTAGTTTAGTGATTATTAAATGAAGGTTATTTTTTATAGTCATAGTCAGATTCATCATCAGTTTCCCAATCTGAGTGTGAGTTACCTTGGTTGAGGATCCTAGAGATCTATGCATCTTATGAATGACCCATTTTTTATCATCCTTAAAACAAATTCCTTTGAGAAATTTATATTAAAGTGAAAGGATTTTTTTCACATGATGAAAATGTATATGATGGTAGGGAGGAAAACATGGGGTTTTAAATTGAATAATTTAAAACTAACTGTATTGAATTAATTTTTTTTAATGTGAGTGTAATATTTAATGTATTTGAATGATTTTATTTATATAGTGTTTTGTTTGAAATTATTGTATATGAGGTGTCATGGTTAGTAGTTTTTATTATTTTTGAGGTGCGTTTGTTTTATTTTTTTGTTCCCAATTATTAGGATACCCTAAAATGAGACATTCTCAAACCCAATTTAAATTTCATTGAAAAATACATAATATAGGTTAAATAATTAGATGTATCGGTTAATTGATTTATGGAAGTATTTCAGTTTATTTTATGGTTATTGCACTTATTTTATGTAATCATATTTATTTTATTTTATTTTATTGAACTATGTTATGATTAATGGATAAATCATTTGAAAATTTCTTTCATATTTATTTTATTATGGTATAAGGTTATTCATGTTTAAAATGTGTTGGGTGGTATTGAACTATTTTTATATTCTATGAAAATGACCATTTTGGAAATTTAATAGTAAAAAAAATGGTATTTTATTTTAGTTAAATTATGGAAACTGATGGATTTTAATTATATTTTTGATTTATGGATTATTTTTTATATGAGTATTGTTGTTATTTCAAGTATATTGGAATTAAATTTAATTTTTATTCATGCATGAGAATATTTTTAAGAAATTCTAATATATGCATTTGTAATAACTATTATGGAAATATTTTAGTGATTTTGTGTTGATTTCTCTCTTTTGAATGTTTTTAAGTGGATTGGTAAGTTTATGATTATTTATTTTATTTTTAAACTTAATCATGTTTAATTATTAATGATTTTTTAGAAATGTTTTACTTATAATTGTAGTGAACCTTTAAAAAATCTTGAAGAAATGGTGTAGATTGTAACATGTGTTTGGGTTTTGAGTGGTTTATAAATTAAAATAAAATTATTTTCATTCTAGGGATGTTTATGGAGATCAGTTTGATCCTAAAGATGAATTATGATATAAAATAATTCACTTGTAAAGAATAATTTTTTGTAAGGTTTTATTTTAAAAGGATCTAAATAATTAATTTGGATTATTTTTGAAATGATGAATTTAATTGAAATAGAATTCATTTTTTGTAATTTTGGTTGGTTTTTGTATCAATGGGTTGTGGTTTTTTTTAATGTGGTTGTGACTTTTATTTTTTTCCTAATTCCAAATGTTTTCAAAAAAATAGTCATGTTTGTTGGTTTTAGAAAGGGTGGTTATAGTGGAGAATATTTCCCTTTTTTTAAAAAAAACTTTTTTAGTGATAGATTGGGATTCTTTTTTAAAAACAATGTATTGTATTTATTTTAAAATAGATATATAGTTTCTCTTGAACATTTAGTGGGTTTATTCCTTATTTGGTTTTTTTGACTATTTTCAAAACTTTTTTTTAATGGTTTAGGTTTAAATCTTAATTTTGTTATGTTGATATTGTTTTTTTGTTTGTACTCATAAATTAAAAATAGTTTTAATAATGATTTCATTCATTTGGAAGTTTTTTATTTTATTATTGAGTTCCATATTGTTTGTTTTTTAATTTAATTTTGGGATGTGTTTTGATTGTGCATAATAAAGAGAAATTATTTATTTTAAACTTTTTATATGATTCTTAACTATTCAATATTGGTTTAGTGAGCATATATATTTAAATAATTATTTAGAGACATGAACCATATTTTATATGAACAAATAGTCATATTTTGTGTTGGTTTGATTGATTTTGAATGATATTTGTGAAAATGGCATATTGATTTGTTGAATACTCCTGAAATTTATAATTATTTTTAAATAATTAAGTGGTAGAATGAGTGAAACTCATTAAAACTAATTTTTGAAAATACAACCCACATATAAAAGGTATGTTTTAGTGTTTAAAATGTCTTAGGAGAGTTTAATGTTAGAAATATTAAAAATGGGAACCAACTAGGCATTTTAAACCAAAGGTGTTTTGATTTTTCCTTGGTTAATATAAATGTTGAGAAAATTATTTTTCGGATTCAGTTACTTATTTAGTTAGCTTAAATATTAGGGGTGGAAAAGGAAAAATTTAGTCATGGTTTGTGGTGTGTGGGTATGTATAAGTTTCATCTTCTTATTCATTATTAGTTTTGATTAATCTATGTATACAATATTATTATTATTTTTATATATTGTGTATCGTTAGGAATGGTATGAATGTCACCAATAAAAAGTAAAAATTTAAAAAACATATTTCTCAAACACAAACAAGATTAGAATATAGTGGAATAATTTTATTATAATCCCCCCTAACCATACATGTGGAATGGATTTTATTAATAATGAGTTTACTCTATTGTATATACCTATGAAAGTTTTGACTACTAGATGTGGGAGATATCTTATAGTAATTTATGTCATTGTTAAAGGTGGAATCTAGATGTTTTGGATCTCAATGATGTGAAATCCTTTCAAAAGAATTTTTTTGAATGTTTATTAATGGAAAATATTTGTAATGTTTCTAAGGAAATTTAATAGAGGTTTTGGATATTTTAAAATGTGTGAAATATACCTAAGATTGATGACTCTTCTATTTTTGAAATAGGGGTTTGTTAGTGGGTTTTAGTACGAATATATTTGTTGGTATTCCCAAAATACATGGTCTAGAATAATAAATAGAAAATTAGAGTAACATGGAATTCAAATTTACTTTTGGCATCAATAACAGTTTCTTCCATTTTTTTCATGAAATCCCAATCCCCTTGACACTGTGTCAAAATTCGGTGATTACATGACCTTGTATGTTTTGAAGAAAGATATTTTTACAAAAATTTGAAAGCCATGTCACAATTAAATGAAAAAAGAACAAGAATTTACAAGGGAATTATGCCATACAATAATAAAAAAAATTCCTTACCAACATATTTATTACCACCTTTTTTGTCCCACACAACCTCAAATCAAGAACTTGGAAAAATAGCTACATATTGGCCCCAGGTTTTTTCTTTTCATGTCAGCCTTGTGTAAAATTATAACTTGTCAATAATCATAACCGATAACATTCAAATGTTGGGTTCCCCTTATTAAAACTATCTATAAATTTCTCATTTTATTATGAATATCTTATGTATATTTATTTATTTTTTGTAAAAAATAATATTTTAAGACCTTAATATGATGAATATGAATTAAAAATCGATGCATGATAATATTATGACAAAATAGTGTGAATATGGAGTTAAAGAGTTCATAAAGTTTTTAATATAGCATGAATACAAACATTTTTAAATATTTTCCCATGTTTAAATTGTTTTTATTCATGAAAAATTAGTTTTGAAGAGTTGGAATAATATTTTATCTGTTATTGAATAGATAAGAGCTATAAATGTTGGACTAAACATGAGAAAAAATTGAACGTGCACATCGATAGGAATGATAATGCGGTTTATGGATAATTTGATATGAATAATAGTGTAAATGATGAAGGAGGTTGTATGGAAGAAATGAAAATGGAAATTGAAGATTACATTTGTGATTTTACAAACTTTGTTGATAAGTTTAATAGTTGTTCCAAGAGACCATTGTATATTTATTATACTAAATACACAATATTTCTAGGTATATTGAAGTTATATAATTTGAAAGATGGCATCGGATGGAGCAACACCAGCTTTATAGAACTACATGGTCTCCTGAATGATATGATACTAAAAGAAAATTAACTTACTTTTTAAACATATTATTCTAAAAAAATACTATGTTCAATGGTCACGATATCTAAAAAATACATGGTTATCCAAATTATTTTATATTTCTTCTCAAGGACTATGAATAACTCATAAAATCCCATAATTGTGGTGTGAATCGATACAAGAAAGATGAATCCAGTCCTTAAAAGGTTGTATAGAACTTTCCTATCATTCCATAGTTTAGAAGACTATATTGATGTCAAGAAACTATAAGGTAATGGACAAGGTACACAAATATATAAATTAAATATGAGAAACTACGTCATCGATCACACTCTCCTTAGTGGAGGAAAATTGATTATGAGTATCTTGAATTTGGAAATGATCCAAGAAAATTTTGTCTTGTGTTATATAAAGATGGAATAAATCCTTTTGACTTATAGAGTAATACTCACAATACAAATCCTTTTATGTCACTAAATTATAACTTGTCATCATGGTTATGTATGAAACATAAATAAATCGTGTTTTCACTTCTTATATCTTGACCAAAACAACCCAGTAATGATATTTATGTCTATTTGGATCCATTGATCATAGATATGAAATTGATGGGGGATATAGGTGTTACAATGTATGTTTCTCATAGAAGTGAAGAATTCACATTGAGGGACATGATAGAAATGATGATAAATGACTTAAATTCTTATGGAAATTTATCACGATATAGAATTAAAGGAATGTTGGGGTGTCTCATTTGTGAAGAATTCACACACTTAGTTTGGTTAAAACATTCCTCAAAGACTATGTTTTTTTATAATAAATTTTTACCTCATCAACATAAACACCAATTTTGTATGAAAACATTCAATGGTAATACTGAACAAGTTATAACACCATATTCAATAATGAGTAGTCCACTATTCGATAAAGTAAAATATATTAACATTATTTTTAGTAAAACATTTTTGAAAAGACTTATGAAATCATGATGGAAAAATAGATCAATTTTCTTTTAATTACTATGCTCTTTTTTTTCATGTCGTATATTTTGTTGATGAAATGCATGTAGAAAAAAAATTTATTTGATAGTGTTATTTTCATGTTACTAAATATTCCTAAAAAATATGGCATCAAGGATAGTTTAGAGATGATTTTCATGGGGATAAGGGAAGAGTTGACACCGATGAAGGGTAAAATTCATACTTTTCTTCCTATAATAGTTTACACTCTATCCAAATAAGAAAGATAGAAATTTTTTATTTTACTTAATGGTGTAAAATTTGTAAATGGGTATTCATCAATTATCAAGAATGTCATGTAAATGACCAATTTAAAGTTACAAGTACTAAAATCATCTGACAATCATGTTTTGATGCAAGATTTGATGCTCATCACTTTACATTGCATTCTTCCAAAAAATGTACGACATACGTTAACCAAACTCTACATCATTTTTAAATCCATATATACTAAATTTATAGACTAGGTGAAGTTACCAATCATAAATAATAAAGTTTCAATAATATTATGTGAATTATAGATGTTATTCCCACCATCATTCTTTTAAATAATGGTTTTCTTGGTTTGAAAGGTTTAACTATATGGTCATGTACATTATAGATGGATGCACCCCATTGAATGGTATATGAATATTTTGAAAGAGTATTCCATGAATCAAACTTAGTCAGAAGTTTGTATTAAATAATGATATATTATTGAAGAAGTTGTTGAATTATATACCGATTACCTATCATATGTCAATAGAATCAATCACCCAAAGTCTCATTATAGTGGAATATTTATAGGAGAAGGGATTTCTGAAAGATATGTTGTTACAATTACCTTCACAAAGAGATAGAAATCTCACCTTTACATTTTTTATAATAGTGATGATGTCGACCAATATGTGGAATCCCAAAAATTAATTCTTAGACAATTTAATCCATCATGGTATGAAGGATAAATATCAAATAAATATAATCAAAATTTTATAGGATGGTACCAAGATCATATTTATAAGGAGTTATCTAAAAATCCAAATTCAATTTCTGAAAAAATTTAATGGCTAGCCCGGAGAGAAAATGAAAATGTTATGTCTTTCACTATTTCTATAATTAATGGTTATATGTTCTATACAAAATAACATTATGACTACAGTATGATGAAAAATAATAGAGTTACACTTATGGTGGAAGAAAATCACATGTTTGGTTCCCAGTATAGAAATCCAATTTATATGAATATGTCATATTTTGACATCATTGAAAAAATATATGAGTTTGATTATACATTATTTCAAGTGACAATTTTTTATTGCAAATGGGTTGACAACATGAATGAAAAGAAAGTTGATGAAATTGTCTTTATGAAGGTGAATTTCAATATGGAAGGGTATAAGGATGATCTGTTCATTATGGAATCACAAGTAGTGAATGTATTTTATGTATCATATTCATAAAATAAGAATTGGTAAATTTTATCGCTGGTGACTAAAACAACTATAGGGTCACTCGAAAAATTCAATTCCGTATGACACTTTCATTGTGATATTATAATCATTTCTTGGCATTCCTATTATAGAAAATGTATTGTATGTTATATGGGACCACAAAGAGGGGATTTGGATTCTAGATAGAGGAACTAAATACCTTCAAAATTTATTGAAAATAAATAGATTTCAATGAGAAGGTTAAAGTGTTTTTGAATATACTGTGCTTTTACTCATAATGTTATGTGTTCTCCTATATTAACATAATCTAAATTAAATATTTGAAAACTCTTATAGACAATAAATTCTACACATGATGATGTTTCCAATCTCATATAATAACATGAAGTTGACTATGAAACTATTGAGTTATTAGGGGATAAAAAACATTTTGATGAAAAAAACAAGAATGGTGTAACATCATTTTGTTGAATAATATTATAAAGACAAGAAGCAAGGGTATAAAATTTTTGGTTGGATGGAATCAACACAACCATCCTATTGAACCCGGTAATTAAATGTTCATTTGTTATTTTGGGGACACAATGAGAATGAATGTTCAAATTAAAATAGATTCATGACACGATGTCTATCCTGTAATGAATTAAATTATTTGGGAAGATATTATGGTAATGTTATGATATACTTTAACAATTTTATAGAAAATTACATAATGATAAATTGATTTACTTTTAATTATTCTTTTCAGAGTTAATTTATTTTAGATAATTTTTATAAGAAATATGTCTTAATGGCCATTGGAAAATCCTATAAATGTTTCGGGACACTTCTTTCAAAGTTTAATCTTAGGGGTGTTGAGGGGAAAGTAAAGCCCCACCCACCAGTTACTTATACACACATTATAAAGCATGAAATATTGAATTATTTCCTTAGTATTCATGATGATAAATCATTTTAGGTGTATTATAGTTGATAATATGTTATTTTAAATTATTAATTTTATCTAATTGGATTCAAAATAGCTGATTTATGAAATATAAGAGGAGTGATGAAAATAAAAAATGTGTATCAAATCCAATGTACCCCAATCACAAAGAAAGGATGGGGTAGACTTCAATAGAGAAGAAAATGATATGTATTTTAAATATTCAATAAAAATTTTATGTGATATGATACAACATGTGTTCATTTTTTTACATGTAGAGTGATGAATCAAAATCCAAAGCAACTTCCATCTCACATCATGTTCTATAGAAGGAGGCCCACATAAATAAAGACGATAAACTAGTAGAATAAAACAAAAAATTATTATGGGAAACATGAGTGAGTATGAAATAATATTAATTTTTTGTAATTTATAACATAGTTACATAAAAATATCAATTTATATTCATATGTTTTTTATATAGTTTAGACACAAGAATCAACAACAACCATACCTAAAGAAAAACAACTTTCAGTAGATTTATAGAGGGCGAGACAATATGGTTGTGTTAGAGGTGTAAGTTTAAAAGTATATCCTTGAACATATTTCGAGAAGATAAAATTGTAAGAAGACATATATTATATTATTAAAGTATTATAGATGAAAAAAGATTTTTTTTAAGATTTTATTTTCTGGTCTAGTTTGTAAGACCAATAAATGTGAAAGGATCAAAGTGAACTAGCAGTGGAACAAATATCAACACATGAACAACAAAATGACCCCACTATCATTGAGGATATTCATTCCCCTCCACCACATAACTTACTCAAGGTAATCAATATTTTCATCACTCTTTCCCCTAAATGTGAATAAAACAACTTCTGTTAGCTTTATATTTTTAAAATTCAATAGGGTAAAGTTGTATGTGATTTCTATCTATCAAAACCCATGCACCAAATTTTTGTGATGGTTATGGTGTATAATATCCCAGTATACATACGACACAATAAATAAATCCAAAATTATCACATGAGAGTGTGGATTAAAGTAGCACAAAATATGAGTGCTTATTTTCCTGTTCTGATTGATGATTAATATATTACAATGGTCAATGATACTATTAGAACTTTAATAGCGTGGTCATATAATCTTATAAAGATACACGAGTTATGTACTTAACAATTTTTTCCAAATTAAAAAACTATAAAAGTTGACAAAAAAAAGGTCTGAAGTGAGGTATGGTATTATAGGAAGATAAAACGATAGGGAAATAAAAGGTTTGATCAAGAAAATCCAATGAATCAACCAAGAAAAAAGGACCTTCCATGAGTACCTTCTCCCCACCAGTTCTATTGATTCATATATTATAATTACAAGTTCATTTAGACACAAAATTTAAATATGGATATGTGTCCTATATTCAGTATAAAAGAATAAATATTTGGATAAGTCATTATAGATGTGGTTGGTCTCAAAATTATAAATGAGGTTCTCAAGTTTGAATGTATAGGAGTCTCATTTCTGAATACATACATCAGGTACATTTTAATAATACATCTATCAAAAAAATATCTACAATTCCCATTAATTTCAATAATTATTCATATTTTCTATAGGATTTTATATTACTACTACATAAAGGTAAAACCATGCAAAGCACAATTTGGATTCATTGATCCATGAATCATTTATATGAAACAAATTTCATTGGGGTTGGAAGAAATTGATAAGAAAAAAATAAACTAAATGAGGAATTTGAGAAGAAAATAATAGAAGAAAGAAACTCATTGATGTCTACAATTTAAGGGTAAAACTCTACAATCTAATCAAATAAAATATATTTTTCTTTTTTTCAATACTTATTTTATTTCTTCAAGAAACACTAGATGTTGATCAAAAATAAATTTGGATAACCCAAATATTTATTTTTTTGATCCAACGTATGTATTTACATCAAACTAACCACACATGATGTGTATTGGGAATTTTTAATGCACTAAAATCAATATTTTATATATATACATCAAATTATATGTTTCATTTTGAGTTTTAAAGAGATATTTTTTATAATAGGGATATCTATAAATATAGGCTAAATCATGGTATGAGGTTTGTCACTGAACCTAAGAAGCCTGTGGATTTATTCAAATTGAAACAGATTAAGGTATATATAGAAATATTAATTATCAAAACATATTTCAAAAAAATTTATCATTTTTGTCAATGTTTTTGTCATGTCTGAAGTAATATAACAAAAAAAAATTGTTGACATTACATTTGAAACTTTATGAAGGATATCATATACCATCAAATGGATAGTATACCCAAATAGGTAATTTTATAACGTAATTACAATTTAATTAAAAATATTTCTTAATCATTTGTTTGTCTATATTTTCTCAGTACTACAAAAAGTGTAAACATTTAATGTACTCAAAATAAGAGGTAAATCTGTTAAGAGATGAGTGGAAAGATTAATTAGTTTCATAATGTTTGCTGACATCTATTTAAGGTGATTAACTATTATGTTTGTGATCTAGTACGGGATATGATCTTAGAAATATATTGGGGATTTAAAGCATTAGTATTGGAATTCTTATATAATAATTATGATCTGTTTATCAAGGAGCGTTATAATGGAAGAAATAAATTTATTTAGAAATGAATGGGTAGAATACATGGTGTTAGAATATATACATAAATAATGAATATGTGACTTTCTATTACTTATTTAGTAAATTTTTTCATCATTTTATCTGCTTTTTTAGTTAATTTATTTATCATTTTTATATGATACTTTTTTTAAATTTACTCATTAATTCAAAACATGCATCATAGGATCAAAACCAAGAAAAAAAATTAAGATTATTTTGATACTTTATAGAAATGATCCATAAGTAATTTTAATGTGTAATAATTGACCCCGCATCAATCCAACACATGATGTGGTTGGTATGACTCTAATTGTGTGTTTTCATTAAAAAAGTTTCATTTTAGTTTGAAAAATGTATCCCATAGCCAAAACTGAGAAAAAAAGATAATATTTTGTTCTAACTTTTGGACAATGATCCATAATTTAGTTGTGACATTTAGGAATTGATTTAATATAAATATGACACATTATGTGTTTGGTATGAATCAAAATGGGTATTTGCAACACAAAAGTGTCGTTTTAGTTTTAAACACACATCAAATAGACAAAACCAAGAATTTTTTATTATTCTAAAACTTTAGGAAAACGGTTCAAAATTCATTTATGACATGTAGTAATTGAACACACTTCAATATGAAACCTAATGTGGTTGTTATGACTTGAAATTAATGTTTTTAATAAATAAATTCTATTTTAGTTTAAAATAAATTTCATATTTCCAAAACCAAAAAACAACCTCATATTTTTTTTCAAACATTATAAAAATGATCCATAATTCATTTGTTAAATAAAGGAATTGACCACATTACAATACAAAATATTATGTGGTAATTATGACTTGAAGTATGTTTTTTTAATTTAAAAGTGTCATTTTCTTTTTAAACACAGGTAAAATAGATAAAACTGAGAAACAAAGCTCATATTGTTTTCAAACTTTAGGAAAATATTATGTAATATATTTTTTATGTGAAAAAATTGACCACACATTAATCTAATGTACGATGTGAATGATATGACTCAAAGTGTGTGTTTTCAATATAAAGTTTTTATTTTAGTTTAAAACGCACATAACTAGCCAAATTTATGAAAATGATTTTATATTGTTTTCATACATTAAGAAAAATATCTTTAATTAATTTGTGATGTGTAGAAATCAAACACACATCAATATGACACATGATGTGGTTGGTATGAGTCATATTTCATTTTTTCAATATATAAGTTCTATTTTAGTTTAAAAGGCATATCACATCACCCAAACCATGTAAAAACTCATATTGTTTTTAAAAAATATAAAAAGAATCCATAATTTATTTTTCATGTGTTAGAATTGACTGCACACCAATCTGACTCACAGTTTGGTTATTATGACTCAAAGTATATCTTTTCAATATAAAAGTTTCATTTTAGTTTAAAACAAGCATCAAATATCCAAAATAAATAAAATGATATTAGATTTTTTTTAAACATTAGGAAAATTGTCTACATTTCATTTTTGATGTGAAATAATTGACCAAACATCAATATGAAAAATTATGTTTCTGATATGACTCAAAGTGTGTGTTTTCAATATGAAGGTGTCATTTTAGTTTAAAACACACATCACTAGACAAAACCAACAAAACAAGATCAGGTTAGTTTCAAATAATATAAAAATTATAGATAATTTATTTTTGACCTATAGGAATCAACCATGCATCACTCCAACACCTAATATGGTCAGTATGACTCGAAGTACATGATTTCAATAAAGAAGTGCCATTTTAGTTTAAAACATTTGCCTCGTCATAAAAATAGAGAAAATGAGATCATATTGTCTTTAATCATTAAAAAATCCATAATTCATTTTCCAAATGTAGTAATTGTCCTCATTCCAACCCGACACATGATGTGGTTAGTATGACTCGAAATATATTTTTTCAATATAAAATTATCAATTTAGTTTAAAACACACATCAAATATCCAAAACCAACAAAACAAGCTTGGATTGTTTTTAAACATTTGTAAAAATATACATAATTTATTTTTAACATATAGGAATAGATCACACATCGATATGACACCTGATGTGGTTGGTATGACTCAAATTATGTGTTTTAAATAAAATTTGTGATTTTAGTTTAAAACACGCATCAAATTGACTTAATTGAGAAAACAAAATCAGATTTTTTTCAAAATTTTGGAAAAAGGATTGATAATTTTATTTTTGATGTTTAGGAATCGATCACATGTCAATATAACACATGATGTGGTTGGTATGAATCAAAGTGAAAGTTTTCAATAAATAAGTTTCATTTTAGTTTAAAACACACATTAAATAGCCAAAACCAAGAAAATAAGCTTAGATTGTTTCCAAACATTATGAAAATTTTACATAATTTATTTCTCATGTGTAGTTATTGACCACATGTCATTATAACACATGATGTTTTGGTTATTACTAGAATTATGTGTTTTCGATATAAAAGTGTCATTTTAGTTTAAAACATACATCAAATAGACAAAACTAAGAAAATAATCTCAATTTTTTTAAAACATTAGGAAAATGGTCCATATTTCATTTTGGGACATGTATTAATCTACCACACATCAGTCCAACACATCATGTGACCAATAATACTTCAAGTGTGTGTTATCAATGTAAAGGTTTTATTTTTGTTTAAAACACACATCACTAGTAAAAACCAAGAAAACTTGATTAGGTAGTTTTCAAAGTTTAGGAAGATGATTGATAATTAATTTATGACATGTTGGAATTGACCAAATGTCAAAATGACTCCTAATGTGGTCTGTATGAATTGAAGTGTGTGTTTTCAATAAAAATGTTCCATTTTAGTTTACAACATGTTTTACATACTGAAAACTAAGAAAACGAGATCATATTGTTTTTAAAATTTAAGAAAATGATCCATAATTCATTTTTCATGTGTAGGAATTGATCACACTCCAATATGACACACGATGTGGTTATTATGACTCAAAGTATGTGTTTTCAATATAAAAGTTACATTTTTGTTTAAAATACCCATAAAAAATCCAAAACTAAGAAAACGATCTCACATTGATTTCAAAATTTTGTAAAATGGTCCATAATTCATTTATGACATGTATGAGTCAACCTCACATCAATCTGACACACGGTGTGACCTACATGACTCAAAGTGTGTGTTTTCAATATAAAGTTGTCATTTTTGTTTAAAATGAATATCACATAGCCAAAACTGAGAAAATGATCTCGAATTGTTTTCAAAATTTAAAAAAATGATTCATAATTCATTTTTGACATGTAGAAATTGATTATATGTCAATATGACAAAAAATGTGGTTAGTATGACTTGAAGTATGTTTTTTTAAAATATGAGTGTGATTTTAGTTTAAAACATTCATCACATAGGAAAAAAAATCATTACGAGATCAGATTGTTTTCTCATCATTTTATATTCTATTACTTAATTAATTCCTTTATAATTTTTATTTGATACTTATTTAGTTACTTTTAGTAGTGATAATTCTTGATGAGGAACAATAAATGGTGTAATAATCAAAGGATTTTTCTCAAAAATAAAGTTCTCTAGAATTGGATCTCATCTTTAGTGATTTTTTTATTACCATAGATGTGAGCCAATTCAAGAGCACTTATTTTTTAGCATAATAAGAAATGGTGTGATGTATAAGAATAAACCACAACTCAATTTGATACATGGTGTGTTTGGTATGAGTCAAAGTATATGTTTTCAGTTTAAAATTGACACCATGTTTAACTTATTTCTTTGTAGTATTACATAATAATTTTTTTCTTATACAAGTGTATTATTTTTCTTGAGCTAAGGTGGTTTGTTCAGAAACTATTAGGATGGATTGGGGTTAGGGTCCAAAGAAAAATGAACATTTATATTTTTTTAATTTCTATTATATATTGTACTTACACATGTAATTATACAAACCAATGCTTGAAATTTCTATAATATAGTGTTTTTTTATGTATTTGTGTTGTAAATTTTTATTCAATTAAATTTTATATTTTATCTCAATATATTTTGTCTTTTCTCACTTATTTTTATGCTACAGTGTGCTATAGTTTTAACAGAACACTGTAGTAGAATTCCCCTTTATTAGAGATAAAAAGATTACTGATAAATGTATTCATTATCAGTGCTTGGAAAAGAGCCGTTAAAGGGTCCCTTTCTCAACATTAAAAAAATCACTCATAAAGGACCCCCATTATCTTCACTTCTTTAGGAAGTTTTAAAGGGTCGCCATTATCGGTTCTTAAAGAAGCTCTAATAAAGGTGTTCATTATAAACAATTTTATAACGATGTTAAAGGCCTCGGGATTTTAATGGTTCTCTGATTGTCATAACTTTTTTGAACAAAAAAATACCTTTTTTTCCACGGTTAAAAGAAATTATGTGCATTATTGTATGAATATATTTAATTATAAATAAAAATAAAATATGAAAAACAATGAAATTTAAAAACCATAATATTTTTATTATTTTAATCCTTTATAATGAATTCAGTATCCACCAAAAAAGAAAATGATCCCTTCTCAAATGAAGATGAAATGCGATAAAATATTCAAAAATTAGGGTATCTCAACTGAAAACTCAATTTTAGAGGCCTTTCGGGCCTTTTTAACATCAAAAAACAATAATTGGTGTCCCCTAAACATAATAGGGCATAGATCACTTCAAATATTTGATTTTATGTGTGGTAGAGCCTAAAAAAACACCTGGATCAAAAGTTATGACCATTTCAAGTTCTAGTCATGTCTTCAACTTGTTATAGATTATTCATTAATTTACTGAATTTTTATGTCATCCAATTGTTATTAAATTACAATTACTTAATAATAATTAGAAAATTTGTAATCAATACATTTTTTAATTATTTTATAATACAATTTTCACTAAATATGTTATATATTAATCGTAAATGCATAATTAGTATTCTATAAATAATATTTAATAAAATATATTTTATTTATATAAATATAAATATATTTACATATTAATATATGAATTTTTATGATATATAATTTTTTTCTAAATATACCGTATAACAATGCTATAAAAAACATTCATAAAGGGTTCCTTTTATCAGTGTTAAAATAAAAGCACTGATAAAAGTGGCATTTTATTAGTGATGATAAAAGGAACCCTTTATTAGGACTTTTTTTTATCAATTATAAAGACATCCTTTATCATTTCTAGAAAAAAGTGCTGATAAATCGGGTATTTTATGAGTTCTTTTTTAGCACTGATAAAATTTCATGTTATCAATGCTTTTTTGGCACTAATAAAGGGTAGCAATTGATATTGTTATATTTATAGTATTTCCTAGGAATCATCCCAATCTTCAAATACCCTTGAGTTATCGCAACCCAATCCACTACACAAACCATGATATGACATGAAATATAGACATAAGGTCTAGACGTGCATCGAGATACCCATGTAGGGTGTGAGAAATAAATCTCAGCAGGGTCTCACAAAGCTCCCTTAGTATACACCATCATATATATATATATATATATATATATATATATCTGTATGTGTGTGTGTGTGTGTCTCAGAAGTAAAATAAACATGTTAGACAAGCCCCCTAGACATCATCTGCTCAATAGGGTACCGTGAATCACTATGCATTAGTCCTCCAAGCACTAACTAGACCACCATGACACATGATCGAACCTACTTCTACACCATGCTAGAATCTTGTTTTGGAATCTCCTACCATCGTACTGATGCCCATAAAATACCCAAAGACTTGGGGTAGAATAATGTCTAAATCCTTGTTAGAATACCCACAAACACTGGGTACAATCACATGTCCATAAGTCTCGACCCATCACTTCTCAACTAAGGTAGGTCCATCAATCTCATCATATCATCCCACAACCTAGCCCAATGGGTGGTCCTTAACCTGATCTGATCATGGTAAGGTCCAATGTGTTCACACCAACCTAAGCCACATGTAGAATGGTTCTCAAACTAATGCCCAACTATTAGGGCACTGTTATCCACTGACCCATCCCCACAAACACTGGGGAGATCTATCACATTATCACATCCCCGTAGACAATGGGGTGGCTATCCCACTAACCTAATACATAAGGGAACATGGAAAAATCATCCACCAACCCAAGACTCTATGGAAAGGTCTCTAGCACACCAAACCATCCTCGTAGACTCTAGGGAGTTCCATCAAAACCCTGAACCATCGTTAAAAACTCTAAGGAGGCCACATCAAGCATCTCGATCCAAGCATCCTCAAGGAAAGGTCACTTAAGAAGAAGCACATAGGGAAACAACCCATCACTCAGGTCAATAGTTGATCCTAGGGTGATTGTTTCTAAAGAACTAACCCCTCATTGAAATATGTATTAACTCGCCCGATAGGGTATCCATTTGGTCCTATAGACCTGTTACGGTCTCTTCTCATTGATACCACCTCAATCCCATCACTCGTTGGTGACATCGCTGTCAAAGGATCACCCAAACCCATACCCAAAGGCTTGGTCCAACCTCTGTAAAGTCCCTCAACACTCTTGATCCCACTACCCAGTGATCTTACCAAGACACTATTTTATTCCCAATACTACCCCCATAGGTGGGTTTGAACTCCCATTCAGGGTCCCTTTTCATGCCAATGAAAAATCTCAAGCAACTCTTAAGACCCTGTCTTGTGTCATGTCTCATGTCTTTTATGGGATATCACTTGACCTATCACACAGATAATAAACCCGATATTTCATCCTACAAAAATCCTTGATGGACTTTTCTTTCTCACCATGTACACTAAGAATCTACTCTAACCACAGGAGGGAGTTCACATCATCTTTAAGACATACAACGGTCTCCCCCATTATATTTTGACCCCAAGAACATCATTTCTACCCACTAGCCCCAAGAAACCTAACATAGGCTATCTGTATCTAGACATACACCTTAATAACTTCCCAAGGTCTCATGCCAGTTCAAAAAATTTACCCACTCCTGGTCGACCATATCACTGGGTGATCTCAAAACATCCAAGTACTTGAGATCACTTATTTCAAGTATTGAAGGTGTAGCACCATCCAATCTTTTCCACTTAGGGAAATACTGAATCCTAAATCTAGTCCCTGTGCCAAGAAACATATGAATTAACTCACTCTCATGTATATATATACATATGAAATTATTTTAAAGATTCCACCTACCTTGATACCATAGTTATCCCTTTATCATGTTCATTTGAGACTCATCTAAGCACTCACCAAGATTGGGCATGCCTTCACCAAGCTCTTCTAAGACAACCAAGAACTATCCATGATTCTAGGAATCTATTTCATTCCAAAATACATAATTAATTATTTATAAACAATTATAATAAATTATTTAAATTAAATTAATGTGTCTTAATCATTAGGAACTCACTGAATACCACTATCAAGCTAAATCCACGACCAACCACACATATAAGGTATGTCACACCTCCCTAGAACCATCCTATATGAAATCCATATTTCTCAACACTGATTACAACATAAAATTAATTTAATGAAATTTAAAGTTTCAATTAAATTCTTCAAGAAACATATATTCACCAAAATGAATTCTGACAACATCTAGACAACATCTTGGGATGCCCTCTTCAGAAGTAGAGTAAAATATCTATCAATATCAAGTGGTTTCACTGTGATCTAGTAAAATCATCACCAAAACCAAATCATTAACTATAAAAAATTAAAATATAATGAAGGGGGAATAAAAAATGGAATACTTTGATGAATTTACCTTGAATCACCATCATAAAACCCCAAGAACCATTCCCTCTCAGTGGGGGATCGATGATAGGAAATGGGAAGAAAAATTGGGAAACAATTGCCATTCATTATCACCCCTATCCACCTAAAACCCAAGGGAGTCCTAACAATTTTTTTTTTCTAATGACCACAATTAAAAAAACACATCTAGACAGCTATTGGCTAGCCGATAATAGGTCACTGACTAGACTAGGAACCAACTAAAAACCTCTGGGTTATGTCCTACCCATCGGCTAACCGGTGGGTATAGAAAAATTATAGCAACCCCCCATCAACCTCCTAACTTACTTTTTTTCTCACTTGAGCATCTCCAATTCCCATCCAAACCCCAAACATCATCCAAAAAAATATTTTAGTATGAAAAAACTCTGAAAATTTTATTTTAAGTTTTTATTTTCAAAACGAGCCATCCACTAAGGAAATATTAAAATTACCTCTCAAACTTAATGACTATAAATCCATGGGGTGTTAAAAAAGCCATAACATAATTCCTCTCATCCTTGAGAAGGCAAGAAAGCCTTTGAACCGTGTCTCCAGGCCTACCTTGGTTGTCAATTCACCGAGTACTCACTGCATTGAATCTCTGAATGCCTAACATGATTCCACTACCCAACTCTAATACCAATATTCTATACATGTTATTCCCTCCAAATATCATAAGCCTAATTCCCAAACCAAATCCACCATACTAGATATGACATTCCTAATAGGATTCCAAACTCACCGTATCCAAAGATACACAAAAGGTTTGGTCATTCCCCGATCTGAATTTCCCCAAAATTATCAACCCCTAATGATGATTCATCACTAAACCTCATGCCATATCATGATACTGTACACCCATGGGCATGGTCTCATTTTCCTGGAATTTATGTTGAAGTCGTAACCTGACTCTCGATGTAATTCCATGGTCTAACTAACAACCACCATCTCCAATCGTCATGATATCACCCCAAGAACCGACACACCTCTGATTTGACACATGATCAAATCATTTAAAATACCCCAAGATCAATTATAAAGAAAAAAATCTATCCAAAACCACACCCAAACTCTGAACTTGGTATTTACTAAGGAACCAGTCTTAATCGAGTTCACTAACACACTAAATTCTATTTCCTTGTCAACCATCCATGATCGGTCTCACCACCACTACCCTTCCATAATAAGGGTCATGAACTCATAGATTATATGGGTATCCCCACCTTATGGGTATCATTATCATCAATAATTGAACTAAGAACTAATCCTCATATCCCATGTTCCATCTGTCACCACATGAAACAATTGTACATGGTAAACCTACTCCTACTCGAGCACTAACTCCGAAATACAACCACCACCCATTCTTGATTCACCAAAATTTTAATCTTGATGTAGCCAATAATAATATAAAATAAGGGCCACACCCTTCATCTGGCCAATGGTATATCCCCACTATATGGATTTATGATAGCGTAAGTCATTACGAGTTGATAAAATAAATATAAATTTTATTATTTTCTCTTGAGATCATTTAAAGGGAAAATAGTAATTTGTTATTTGAAATGAACTTAGATAATTTTTTCAACCACTTAAATGGTCTTAAAATAGGTTTTTTACCCTAGGATAGATGTTTGGTAGAGATCTGAGCCATTTTAGTTTTCATGGAATAAGTGTTATTTATATTTAATTAATTAAATATAAATTTATTAACGTGTGTTTGGTCGAAAATTTATTTTGAATGGAGTTTCAAAATAATATTTTGACTTCATAATTGTATCTAAATCAGGGGGGTCATAGGTGAGGTATAAACCTATTGTGGGTGCCAATGCTGGGATCGATCCCCTTTTTCTATTCTTTTCTTTTTAATTTTCTTATTTTCTTCTTTTATTTTCTTTTATACTCCCTTTTCTTCTTAGATACATCCCCCTAAGGTGCTCTTCTATCATGTAGCCAAGAGAGGGAGAGGGATATAAGATGGATAGGGTGGAGTATGTTTCACCAAGGATCTATTTTTAATATACATTGAGCACATCGGGTGTACGATCCAAATATGACACAAAGATTCAATGTTTTACACCCATAGGTAGGTCATTTTTTAATTTTTTTTCCACGGAACCCCACATAGTTTCTACTTTTCAATTTTAATCCATATATGGGTTTATGTGGAACCTGTGAGGGTCGATCTATGGGTTTTTTGGTCTAATCATTGGTTTCGAGCAGCTTTGGGGATTTTCTATCTAGGGAAACCCATGTACATGGTGTGTAGTTTAGAGAACACATTTCATGTGTTTTTTATTTCTAGAGAGGTGAAGAATAAGGGACTATGAAGTGTGTATTCCTAGTGTAAATTTCATTTAGGGGTGGGTTGAGGTGTGTTTGTGAATTCAGCTAGGCACATGGCCATGTGAAGCACATGACTAGAGCCCATGTGAGGTACATGGGTAGTGTCCATGGACTGTAGTTGTCATGACCCCATGTGGGGGACATGACTAGGTACACTTTTAGGGAACCCATGTGGCATAAATGGAGTATTTTGTGTACTTTGGGGAGTACACTACATGTTCTAAAGAGGAACACAACTTGGGTTGATGATTGGGGGAACACATCGTGTAAATTAGGTACACACCATGTATTTCCAAATTTTAGGCACTTTGACTTTTTTATTTCCTAGGAGTTAGAATTAGATTAGTGAGCATTCCATTCAAAATATTTTTTTATATACATCAAGATGAGGGAATCCTTTCGGAACTTAGAGGTATCTCATATAGAATTTTGGATTTTCTAAGCATATGTAGGATAATTTAATTAGGTTTTGGATTTAAAATCCTCCCATGGGTTGAGATGTGCAATGCAAGACCTGAGTGAGGGTCATGATCTGGTTAGATAACATAGATTATTCTATCAATTCCACTTTTGTTTTAGGTTCTTTCTTATGTATCACAAAAGGGTGTATTGATTATTATCTTTAAGGAGATTTTGGATGGCCCCCAGATGTCTGCACTAGATTCTAGATGTTAAGTTGAGGTTTAGAACATGTGCCTATGGATCAGTTTTATTAGAACCTTTAGGTTGGGTTGACATAATGGGGTATTGTTCACGATTAGGATCCATTAATGAGATATGGATATTGGTTCAAGAGAACTATTTATGACTCCCTTATGGGAAAGGTAGTACCTGATGATGGGTTTTATGTTAGGGAGGTTGGATGACATTTTCTTATAAAGGGATTTTCCCTGATATTTCTCCTATATCGAGGATCCCCTATCAAGTTTCCAGTATTAAGTTGGACATGAGGACCATTGATAATCCTCATGTACGTGTGCTGAAGCTTTTGGATGCCCTTTTGGTAACATTTTCAATTGAGGGTCCGTTAGAGGCCATTGAGGTCCATTTGAAGATATTTATAATGATGCGCTTTTCTAGAGTTTTGGATGATATAGAGGAATCAAAAATAGGATGTCGTGTTATTTCTATGTCCCTTTTTATGTTTGAGGATTGTTTTAAGGGTGTGGCCTAAGATATTGGGTGTGGCTTGGGAGCCCCTAGTAGGGTATTAAGTCGTGCAATAACCCAGAGGACTATGGGATCCCAATATTTGGTTGGCCCTTTTTTGACTCAGTGAGTACCTGTGGTGTATTTTTTTAGATGATGACGTCTAGGGGATGAGGGTTCCCAATTATTTATTAGTCTAGAGTTAATTGATGTTGATAGTTAAACTTTTTAGATATTGAGTTAAAATGATAGACTGGACATTAGATGAGATGTTTAGGTGGTTCTTACTCAGTATTAGTTTAAGGAGACGACACTTAGGATATCTTGAATTATGAATAGGAAATGAGTTTTGATTTAGTAATATTTTCTATTTGATGAATATTTTTTACGAGTTTAGGTAGATAATAGATGATCTGGAGATGTCCAACCCCTCTGTTGGCCTATAGATATATTACCCAGGCAAAGGATTGAGAGTTCATGGTCCTGTACATTTTATGGACCTAGTTCATAGGATTAGCTACCCCAAATTTATATTATGGATCTTACTTGTTTTGTAGTACTACTGAGTTATAGGTAGGCTCTCTCAGAGTTAGTATAGTTTTCATCATCGGTTTAGATTGTTCCATTGGATTCCCAAAGATCATTATATGCATGTTGTCATGTGAACACCTAAATTTATTCCCTAGGGTCCAAAATTCATGAATGTTGTGTTTTTAATGTCTTGGAGCTCTTGTGATATTTTCCAGATATGCTTGATATTGTGTGGTGGGGTGAGTGACATGTTATAATTTCACAATCATAGGCCAAAGTGGGGATAGTTTTACCTCGGGTGTTAGACTAGAACCCAAAACTGGTTGTTTTTATTTTTTTTGTTTAGAATCATTTTATTTTATATAGTTTATCATTTTATTCTATTTTTTATTTTTTTTTAAATAGGATGATTTTATCATGTATTCAGGCACTTATCAGAATAATAGGTTATAGGTTCACTATTGGCAGTGGCCTACTAAGTCTTATTTATCACCCAATGTATGTGTACCTCAGTGCACATACAAATCACATATATTCTTTTAGGTTGGAGTCTATGTTGCTCAGTGGATCTGAAAGATGCATAGTGTTACTTGATCAAGCAGAGCTGCTTGTGTGGAGTCCCAATATTGGGAAGGTGTAGGTCGAGATAAGTAGAGATCGAGTATGTGTTTTTCCTCAATGCTACAGAGGAGCCTTGAACATTTTATTTGTATTTTGTTTATTTTTTATATACAATCACCCTAGTGATTGATCAATTGTTGTATGTTATTTTATGCCATGATTATGTATGACTTTATGCTACATATAATTTATTATAACATGTTTCTATTTTAGTAATTTATTTATTCATAATCTGATGTTTATCATTGGGAATGTTTCAGTTATTTCTGTTTTATTGAACTCTTGATAGAGGGTATTTTCTATCCACTATATTCTTTATACTCTCATCGCTAGTTGGAAGCCTCTAGCATATACGAATGTGTGCTTCAGGCCCTATGTCAGGATAGATTAGGTGACATGTCAGGTCGACCCAGGCTGATTCACTATAAAATTATATTAGAGTTATCTGGTAGTATGATTTGTGTAGTTAATAGACAAGTGGTTTTGGGATGTTTCATGAATTATGATGGATATTAGACTAGTTTGTTGTAAACACATTTACTGATAGGAATTCCAAGTTTCCATGACATGAGATTTCTATATATTATTTTTTTCATAGTTTTGTGATTTCACCTAGTTTAATTCACTTGAGTTTATGGATTAATGGTTTATTATGGATGTTGTATCATGGCCCATGAAAAAATGGATAGTGTACATGCATCACTCTAGGAACATATGATTCACAAGACATGTTTATGTATATGGTGTTTTCATTGATGATGGTGGTTTAGTTATTTAAAGTGTCAAGTACAAATTATATTGTGTGTCACATATAGCTCATTCATGGAATTATACTCGACTGAACCACATGCTTATATATATATATATATATTATATTAGTTATCTATGTGGATCTTGTGGTGAGATGTTTCCTGATGATGGAGATGTATACTCTTCATCGAGGGATGCATGGTGACCTTGTGTGTGTTAATATGAGTGTAGAATTCCCTGTTGTTGTTATTGTTGGATCAATGAAGGGAAGTATTCCTTAGAGATGTTTTTTATTATGCTTATGTTTCCTTGATATGGTGGTTTACCTGAAGTCCAAAGTTCAAGTTTCTTTGGATGGAGTTATTCTATCCATGTGTTTTCTACCAGGTCTTGTGGTGGGGCTTGTGTACCTGCTATCACTGGTGGATTGGGTGGGCATAGATGATATTCCATGGTAGATACACAGAGGTCTACTATCTCCAGGATGTGTTTAGGAATGAGGATTTCTTGTGTTTGAGAAGCGTCATATTGGGAGTGCTCTCAGTCTCATAGTTGGTTTGAGAGGAAAGGTTTCTATGGTTTCCTAGCCCTGTTCATTTTTATTTCACCTTAAGTAGTGTAGTGAGTATGTGGTTAGGTGAAATGTCAGTTGATTCATGTTTTATTTCAATTGACCTTATGTGGGTCTGTTTTTTTTTCCGGGTCTTGGAAAAAATAGAGTGGTGTAGTCACGGTGGTCCTATTGAGGTCGAAACTCAAGGAGTGATATAAGGAAAAACTTATGGTGGGAAGTGTACCATTATTCTTTGGGGGATGAAAACCTTGTTTTAAGTGGTTTACTGAGTTCAAAGTTTTTCATTCATGGTTCTCCTAGAATGAGAAGTTGTGGTAGATTTTATATTGGCACTCAAGTTTGAGCTGTTTGGCTATGTCCAATCATTGTGTTTAGTGATTGAAAAAGAATTGGCTATAGAGTTTTCTGTTTGGGCTATGGGGCGATGATAAGGATACTCCTATAGTCGGGAGAATCAGATCGATCATATATGAATGTGTCTCATGTTGATAGAGTTGTGGGAACTGTAATACAGGTCATTATACAATCATGATAGAATTAGTTGTGTTAGTTCTTAGAGTGATAACATGTATGAAATCTAAACAACAATGATTCTCAGGTGAAATAATAATTTGGGTTGGGGAGTTTGTGATGACCCATATCATCATAGGTTGAGAAAAAATAGGAGAAACTTTAATTCTTTATCTTGAGAGTGTTTTAGAGGTAAAATGGTAATTTATCCTATGAGATGATCTTAAATAATACATCTAACCACTCCATTGGTCTCATAATAGGGTATTTACCCTATTATAGAAGTTTGGTGGAAATTTGAGCTGTTTGAATTTTCACAGAATAATTAGTGTTTAAAAATTTATTAATTAATTTTTAATTTATTCATACATGTTCATTCGATGTGTATTTTTTTCAAAAACTTTTTTTTGTAATTAATCAAATTGGACCTTATTTTTTTAAATGGGAAATTTAATTTCTTTACATATTTCTCACTCCCTTTGATGTATGAAAGAATCACTCAATTTTATTCTTAGTCTGAGAAAGTTTAGATTTATTTTTGTCACGTTCCATATTTCATTTTTATTTTGTTCAAAAGGTATTATCCTTTATTAATATTTTATCCTCCTTGATTTTGGCCTTCTATTATTTACATAAACTGTCATATTATTCCAAAAGTCAATTTCCTTTTTCCCAAACTTCTAGCAACACCAATAATAGCTTATAAATCTTATTATATTCTATTCTTATAAAATATATCTAAATTTCATAGGTTATGAACCTTGATGTTTTTTAGTGGAACAACCACTATTTTGGACTCTTATTTAAGAACATGTCTTTATACATCTTCTCTAATCAAGCAGTGATGTGGTGGGTTTATGAGTATTTTTCACCATCCATAATTTCCCAAAATTTGGTTTCAAACTTGTACCTACAAATGAAACAAAATTAATACATAAGGTAGTTTATGGGTTATGGGATACCTTATTCTTATAGGATGTTTCCATTTGATTAGGGGATTATATCAATCTCTTATTAGAGTCATGAATATTTATGAAAACATGTGTGGAAGAATCTCTATTTTCAGTAATATGGTATGTTCTAGCATATGGGGATTCTTGATTCTTCAATATCACCATTAACTCAGAACACTTCATTTTGAGGGATTTATCTCATCCTCAACTAATCTTATAATATATTCCCAATCCTACTTCAACTTATTTATTTATTCTTCATTCATTTTTCTTGATTCTTGTAGATAATTTTCAAGTTCCATTACCCTTTTTTCTTTAACCTCTAATTGAGATACTTTTAAATCCATAGAAACTTTTTTTAATTTTTCTAGTGCATTGAAGGATTCTACCAAAATAGTTTTAAAGATATATTTACCATAAAAATTTTATTTTCAATTCTTAAATAACTTCAACATATATTCCATTTCAAAGAGGGATTATTTCATCCTTTTCTCACACAAATTTTTTATAGTGTTGTGTATACCAAACTATTTAGCCAATGCCTCTTCTATAATATTAGCCTCTTCTTCCAGCTATAATTTTTCATCATGAAGACCCTTTATAGTTCAAAAAATATAATTTACCACTTATTTGGGAACTTTCTTCGTATGTTCTTCGAATCTAGATTTAACATCACTAAATGATACATCATTATCACAAATTAAAAAATATTTATTAGAAGAAACATAATAAAATGAACAATTATAACTTGTACCAATCTAATTAACTTCAGTTAGTGGTGTTACTACCTTTAATTTTATATTATTCATCAACTTCCGTATCTCTCTTTGGTTCGAGTTTTTTTAATATTGGTATAAATCACTTGATTTACATCATCAAGAGTATATTATATTTATTTATATAAGTTAACTATAAAATTTCCTTAAATCTACGGTTTATTAAATATTTAGAAATAAATAGATAAAAACTCATATCTTTAGAGGGGAAATTTTCTTTGATACCAATTATAGATCCTCAACCCAGATTGACCCCTGAGAGGAAGGAAAGAATCTATGGTTTAATTTTATGAATAATTTCATTTTAATTAAACCCATTGAACTTTTTAAGGTTATATATCCACTAAAAAATGGATAACAGTTGCACATTGTATGAAAAAATAATAATAGATAGCACATTTCATGATATTTTCAAGGTTCGGTACTAATACTTAAACCTTACCATGTTAGTTAGATGACTCGATAATGATTCTCCACTATAATTTTATCATTAATTACAATGGATTATGATGCAACTAGTTATACACACTAGTAGTCGATCCTTAATTTGATCCTAGTACTACACCCCAACAACCAAATATTCTACCTTGGTTTGTTAGACACCCCAACTGTCTTCCTCCCACTTAACTAGTTAGGCACATCATACTCGATACTCTTCAGCAACTAGTTAGACACCCCAACCATAATATCCTTCTACTTATTTATGTTTTTTATCTAGTATTAGGGATTTATCTTCTTTATTTATAGTGATATTCCTCTATGGGTTTGCAGGATAAATATTTCTCATGTACACCTTCAAGATCTTCAATGGGTTCTTGGAATAATCATGTTTGACTTGAAACTCTTTTATACTAGAACTTGAATTATCTTCTTCTTATTATCTTTATTAATAATCAGATATGAAAGTCTTCTCTTGAAAGTAACTTTCGAATTCAGTATCAAAATCTTTAGTGAATGATCAGGTCTTCCTTAGATAGTTAAATGCTCAAGAAATAATTTTCTCCTTCTTATGATGAAGTTTTTAGCCATAAATAATTATTAATATTATTTAATGCAAGACTAAGCTTGAAACAAATTAGTACATATTTCTTCTTTATTTTTTAATTCAAATATATCAAGTGTACTTCATGAAAGTTTTGTATGGTCTTCTCGTGTATATAAACCCTAGAACATATAAAGTGTTATTATTATTATTTTTATGTTCACCTCAATTTTCTTCAATGATTTAATTACTTAGTTGCTGACTAAAAAAATCTGTTATCTTAATGAATATTTGAATTGTATGGACTATGAATGTTCCTCATTGATGATAATGAATTTTATCACACATACATACCGGTATCCATATAGAAAACCATTCCACTATTTTGGGCATAATAAAACTCCTCTTCATGAAAGATCAAGCAACAAGGATAACCCTAGGGCAAGACCCACAAGCCCCTAGGATAGGTCAACATGCCTCAAGGGCCAGAAAATACATAGTAAGGGGAATAAACCCAACCATTTTACTATAAAATTATTTGTAATATAGTGAAATAATTTCAATAATTACCTTGGAAAATAATATCTCAAGGGTCGGTTCTATCAACCAGATACATGACTTCACTCAGTGTAGTCTATTCATATTCATTTCCTAGATATTCTTCTTCACTAAAACCAAATGTCTTCACATGACCTGAATGATGCTTCACATATAAAAATTACTTGGTGGCTCAATCCTCTTGAAATAAGGAATCAATCCTTCTTTTTGTAACAATTTATGCAGTATCTCAGTTCTTTTCTGAAAAAAGGATCACATTAGATGGTGTTCTGTGCATGAACTATCCTCTTATTTTCATGTCTTCTTTGTGTGATTTATTCACACCGAAAACTCAAGATTCAAAAAGCCTGGGAGGATTTTGGGATCCTATAATTCATGTGAGAAAATTACATGGGATCATTCACAAGAGAAAATCATGCAGATTATCTATTTTGGAAGAAATAAGAGATCTCAAAAATATCAAGTGACAACTACTCCAGCCTTCATCCCTTCCACTATATTTATAAATGATGTTATCACCATCTCTCCTTTGAATTTCATGCCGATTCAAATATCGATTTTCATATCTCTAGATATCTCATAAATGGTCAAGGTTTTAAAATTCTAAAACTCTCATATTTTTAAAACTTATGTGACGGTTAAGTTGGCATACGATCATGTAATCCTTAATAATTCACATGAATGAGGTTATTCATGATGGGATATTTATATATTCTCTAAAATTTATTTTTCATGGTATTCAAAATTAATTAATAATTGTTTTTATTTCTTCATGCATATCAATATTTTCATGGTATTCATAAAAATACTCATGATATAATGGAATATTGGATGATCTTATTAAAAATATTACTTCACCTAATTAAGGTATTATTTACTAATTTTTAATTATTCACTTTTTATAAAGATTTTAAAAACTATAAACATAATTAGTACATGAATTATTAAATAAGACAAGTTTAAAAAACATCACAATTAATTATTTCCATTATGTCATGAATTAACTTCTTCACTTGAATGATTTAATATGGTATCCTCACACTCTTTAATAGACCATGATAATATCTTAATCATCCTATGAACATAAATTTATTCTTTATCAAACATGAAATCCAATGAACCTAAAAAATAATATGCTCCTCATATGAGTCTTCCGCATATATTGACTTTATTATATACTAAAAACAAATAAAACATTCATTATTCAACTATTCACTCGTTATTTTCACTAACATTGAATGAAATCACTTTATCCAAGGAAGAACCCACTAAAGGTGAAAATTGAGACTTAACTGGGAGACCTATATCGCACAAATGGGAAGAGGAAATCAGTGGAAATAAGTCAAATTCAACAGAGGCAAGGTGGTTGATTCCATTAAAAAAACAATAGCTATAATACTCCATATCATGGCCAAATAGGCTTACAACATGAATCTTCCATGATAAACCACTCCATGGTACAACCTATGAACCATGTCATGGGGTACCTCCAAGGTTAATAACAAGTTATCCCAAACCACCAGACACCATAGTGAATTTCTCTCCATTATAATGAAACCTTATCCCATAACACACCACTTATGACATAGCCCAGTGCTCCATGATGTGGAACACTCCCATAGAGTAGAACTATATTTCAAGACCCATGGAAAAAATATAACCTAACATGTCATGAGATATGGGTAGTATTGTGGCACCTTTAAACTCCAAAAAAAATTACATGAACCCCATGTGAATCTTAAAACCCAAAAATTAAAATACTTCACTAATATAAATAATTTAAATACCTGTGACCAAATGGGTGTTACAATCCATTACATTAAATGAATAGAAGTGTTTCTTTGTGTTTTGGGAAGGAAGATTCATTATAAGTTTTTTTGTATGTGGAATTAACTGAAGACTTAGTAACCTGTAAGATTAAAATTGACTTTGTGTTTACCAATGGAGGAGTAGTGATGAGTTTGATATAAAAAATTTAGAGGGTTATTGATTTAATTACAATAAAACCAGATTATTTCAATTAAATGGAAGTAGGAAAGAAATTAGTTTGGTTGAAATATTTATTGATGGAACTTGGAAGAAGTTAGAAAGGTGGAATCTTATTCTATGATAATCATAGTGTGATTAACTTGGATTAGAATCTGATTTTCCATGCAATAAAAAATAACATATACCTAAAGTACCACATGATCATGACCATAATAGAGGGAAAAGAGTTAGATATTTAGAAGATATACAAAATCCAAAATTTTGTGTAAATTTTCACTAAAAACTTAGTTCAGGAAAGTTTGAAAAAACATCATACCTCAGTGGGACTTGGGTTAATAGAAAGATAAAATGGATAACACAACATGTTGTGGAATTAGATGAGATGATGTTTTTCTAAAGTGTTGGAGTGATGTTGATGTTTTCCTTGAAACAAGTCATTATGTGGGAGATTGTAATATGTGAACCCTATTTTTAGTTCACCGAAAGTACTTTCACCAGAATTTAATTCAAATTAAATTTCATGAATAAGATGATGATCTAGCATGGTGTGCATTCACTGAAATCAGAATCGCTTCTGGAGATGTAAGTAACATCATGTCCCACCCTGAACAAGGTTTTCACTCATGGAACGAGGAAAATATACATCATACAGGGGGTATATATATATTTTATGGTGTATATGTGTTAAGGGTGTGTGGATTAGTCCTTGGGTTATCCTTAAAATCGTACTTGGAGTTTCATCATGTTCACACTTCATTGATGTAAGTGTTTCCATCCACATACTTTTATAAGCATTCCATTATATTCACAATATTTTTTAAATAAATTTTAAAAGATTTATTCATGTGTGTGGTGTGTTATGATAATATGTTATGGATTTTTCTTGTGGGTAGCTTGATGAAAGTTCCCTTTAAATTAGATTTTGGGTATTCTTGAATGTTTTTTATTCCTTGTTTAAAGTTTGTTAAAAGTGGTTTACATGTGTAATTTTGGATTGGGTGGGTTTTGGGTTCCTTTATATGGTTTAGTTCTTATCAACTCTTATGCTTTTGTGTGACTCCCTTTATGATTCATTGTGATGACACTTGTGTTTATTTAAAATGAACTTCAAGAATTTACATAGATGTCCATATATATGTTAGTGTGATATATTTAACTCCATATGAACATGAGGTGTACATATAGATATATTTATGCATATAAATGGTAGATTACATTGAATACACATTTTCTAAACCTCAACTTTCTCAAATGGTTCTTTAAAAAAAACTCTAAATGCTTTCCTTAAAAACCAAAAAAAAATTTAAAATGGATCTTTTACTTTCAAATGAATTTAAATGTGGGTTTCAAGTGAACATTATAATTATTGGCTAGTTTGTAGCCTTAGAAGAATGATTTTACAATCAACTCACTTGTAGGATCGTTTGGCACCATGATTGTGGAAACAATTTTAGATTTTAGATGATAAGGATCGTTTGGTACTTTAAGGTGTTTCTTGGAAAATTAGTTGAACCTTCATGATGTGTAGGCCTAGTTGTAACTTTGAAATGTTTTATTTATGATGTGAACCCCTATGGTTGTCCTCTATTAATATGGTCTCTTCATAGATGATGTCGGGGTGTGCAAGGCATGCACATTGGAATTTAAGTGTTATAGTCTAGGAAAATCATGTAATAATCTCCTCACATTACCATGTTCTATGATTATGGGAATTTTATGCATCAAATATAGGTTCAAGTGATAGTTTCTATCTATTTACTGATTAGACAGACTAGATATCCTTGGTAGAGATAGACATTGTGGGTTGTGCCACCAGTGAGGCTAGTGTAGAGAAGCCATGTTGGTTATTAACTAAGGAGTTGCATCATATGTCGGAAGATGGATCTGAATCGAGTACTTATAGGGTATTCTCTATAGATTTTTATGAAATTTTAATATATATATATATATATTTATATATATTTTTTCTGAAATATTTTATAGTAATCTAGTTCCTTGTTATGTTTTTGTATTCTTACTTCTATTTTTACTAATTTTCTTTTAAAATTTTTCTTTTGATATACCCTTCTGCTTGTGTTTAGTTAGTTTCCTTTTATTTATTATCATGCATGGGTTTTTTTTTATTCTTATAGTAATTGGTTTTCAAAACTAGGGTTTGAAATGGAAAACTATTCTTTTAAAGGAAAGTCTTGTTTTGTTTTTTGAAAAATGGATTTGGGAAAAGATATTTTGGTTGTTTTTAAAGTTAAAAACTTATTTTATATCTATATTTTCAAAATATAATTTATAGAATATTTTAGGAAAGGAAATTTATGGATTATTTGGTGTTTACCTACTGATCTATTTATGCTCACACCTAACTTGTGCCACTCGGCATTGGTAGACCAGAACATGTTTGCAGGTTCAACTTCTCATCTAGGTTTTCTTGTGGAGTGGGTTGGTCTTATGGAGGGTGGTGACCTAATCTTCACATGGAGGTATGTTAAATTTTATTTCCTTCTACTATTAGTTCTTACTTAGTTTTTTTTATTTTATGTATATTTATTTATTTATTATTTTATGGGATAAATCATTCACAATTGAACTATCATTGATTCTCAATTCTAGTTTCCAACCCAGGAGGATTAGGAACACCACTCAGACCTTATTGTGGGCGGAATTCAGTGACTGGTTTGGGGTTGAACCAAGTTGGTTCATGATAAAATAGTATCATAGAATCCCTTTTTTATATTAAGTATTACATATATTAGAGATAAGATCATTGGGACTCAAGATCTAGGTATGGGAAGAGTGTTATGAACTCTTTCTCATCCCAAGCCTCAAGTTACCAGGGGTTGTTCGATACTTGGGTATTTTATTTTGTTATGGGTTTTGGGGTTTACATCATTGGTGATTATTTGGTTTGTGTCATTTTGGAGATGGAAAATAAATAAAACTAATGTTATACAATGTGATTATATAGAGTAACTAACCATGTGGAGTCCAAATACATTGTTCAATAAGCTTCCATAGGTCGGTTCATTCTTAAAACATAGTTTATTAAACAATGTTGTTGGGTTATGCATCACCACTAGTTACCTATTTTAAAGAATTTTATTTTAGTGTTTTTATTGTATGATTTAGGTTGGTGTCAGTGAATTTTGAAATGAAAGTGATTTTTGTACATGGGTGTGTCCCTTGAAAAGACTTTGATTTCTTTATTCAAAATGTGATTCTGGTACTTGAAATGGTTTTTAAATTTACAATGGAAGTGGCGGTTTTTGAAAGAGGTTTTTTGGTTTATTTGTGTTATTTTGGATTATGAAATTGGTGTTTTGGGTTTAGGTTTTTCCTTGGTTGAGATTTTTTTATTTTGATATGGTTTTTTGTTTCTTGTTACTTATATTTTGCCACCTAGAAAGGTCTAGAAGGTTTTTTAGGTGTCTCTTTCAGTTTTTGGTTTTTTCCAGACTCCTAGTGAAGTGGTGAGGTCAGGTCCTTCCTAGTTGTTGTGTATTTTACATGGTGATTATGGTTTTTCATAGGTTGTGGAATAGATTGAGAAATTCGATAGTGTTTTTAGGTATTTGGAAACTCCTAGATCCATATGGGTGTAAGCTATGCTTGGTTCATTTGAGGGTCCATGTTTAGATCATTGAAAGGAAATCATCCCATCAGCATTGAAAACTGGAATGCCTTGTAAAGTCTTTAAGACCACCTTCATCCAATAGTTTATGCCTAAGGAGGTGAAGGTAAAGGATGTGACAGATCTCTTGAGTTTTTAACAATATTAATATATAGTGAATTCCTACGTTGAAAATTTTAAAGTGCTGGTTCTTTTTTCGGAAAAGATAGCATTAAAAAATATACTGAAAGATCCTTTTTTCATATAGGGGTCTTTATACAGAGATTATGGATCGATTTATCTCATATAGTGAAGTTCTTTTTTGGAAGCTAGTTAGAGAGGAAATTTTAGTTGATCTGGTTCCTAGAGGGAATTCTGTAGCAGGTGGGAATATGGCTTCCCTTGGTGCTTATAAAGGTTCCCCATCTAGTGAAAATTGTGATCCAAAGGAATCCATTTTTGAGAAGTTAGCCTTTTCATTTGTTATGTCTCATTCAAAGGACTAACCACTCATTTTCTTACAGTGTGGTCAGTTTGGGCATTCAAATACATATTATTGTAACCCTCCAAAGGCTTGATGATAGTGTGGTCATTTGGTTTATATGGAGAAGTTTTGTAAGTTGCATCACCAGAAGATGAAATCTCAATTGGAGGTTGTCAGCTCCTAACTGTGAGGTAGTAGATTCTTCAAGGCACTAGGGTTTTATCCATAGGCCCCAGAGTGAGGTTTTTCACACAGTCAGGAATTTCCAATTGTGGGGGATCTTGGACAATATTTTTTCTCTGAAATCAAAGTGGGAATGTTTTAGGTTTTCCCTATTGTAGTTCTCTTGTTTTGTAATACTTCTTGTTTGAAGATATTTTTGTCCTCATTTTCTTGTAATTCATAAATTTGTTCCATATGGATTTAAATATTTGAATAATTATACTAATCTTGGAATGATTTTGGGTTTGATTTTTTCTTACTTGTAAAAGATTATGTCTTGTGGAAAATATGAATCATGGTTTGGTTTGATGTTGGGTTTGAGTATCTTTCATTGGGTTCCCCTTATGAGGGGGGGTTAGTCATTGTAAGTTGGTTCTTAATGGTGGGGCGGCCCCTATCTATCCCCTATATGGTTTTACTTATTTTTTTCTCTCTTGAGCTAGTCTATTGTGACTTATGGAGTTGAAAGGTCACACTGGTGTTTCTATGAACTTACTTGATTTTAGGTTCTAGTTTTTTTCCTCATTTGGATTATTATCTCTTGGGAGTTAGAAAGATTTTTAGTGGGGAGAATTGTCACACCCAACTGTGTATTTTCATTTTATTTTATTTATTTATTTTCTATTGAAGTTGTTATTGGTTTTTATGTCCATTTTATGGTAAAATTTTTAGTTTTTGGAAATTTTTGGAATGCATGAGGGTGGAATGCAGTTGGTTCACATTTAGTGGAAACTATACACCAATATAGGGAAAATAGTGTGGCCTAAGAAGTGGTTCTTTTTAATCCACATGGTATGAAGGATGACTATGCGCCAGCCCCATGAGCCTGTGTGGCCCCATATAGAGGTGACCACATGATTAGCGCATGGTTTGGAAGACCATGAATCCAAATCATGCGGCCTACCTAGTGAAAAAAATTAAACAAATAAAGGAAATAAATTAAAATGAAATGAAATTAATAATAATAAATAAAAATAAATAAATTTATTATTATTATTATTATTATTAAACCCTAATAGGTTCTCCCCCTCCCCTGGTTCATGACACCCCAACCCGAAGGGCTACCAGCACGCGCCTCCTCCTCCCCACTCCCTTTGGTTAGCTGATTTATTTGTTGATTCTTGGTGTGATCTCCTCCAGTAGGATTCTAACCTACTCCTCCTTCCAATTTTATCACTATTTTATTTTTTTCTCCCTTATGGTGTGCATGACCTAGGGTGGACCCTAATCTAATTTTGGTATTATTTTTTGGGTTTTTTTTGGTTCTTAGGATTTTTGGGGTTCAATTTGATGTCTTTTATAATGAAATTCATAAAAGGAAGAGGATTGTGTCTTTTTAGGAGTGACCTAAACACACATACATACAAAGCTATGTATATATGTATGTATATAAAACCAATTTTTATATATTCCCTCATAGATCAGGGAATATGTACATCATACAAGGGTTATATGTATGTATTTAATGGTGTATATGGGTTTAGTGTTTGTGGCTTGATCATTGGGTTCTCCTCACATCATTCTGGGAGTTTCATCATGTTTGAACATCATTAAGGTAGGTGTCTCCATCCACTTCCTTTCCAAATCATGTCATTGTATGCTTTATATTTTTTAAATAATTTTTAAATGTGTTATTCATGCTTGTGGTGTGTTAGTATTATTTGTTATGCATTTTCATTATTGATAGTTTGATGAAAGTGGCATTTAAATTGGATTTAGGTATTCTTGATTTTTTTGGACTTTTTAATCTTCAGTAAAATTGGGTTTCATGTTTAATTGTGGATTGGGTTGGTTTTTTGTGCCTTTATATGGTTTAGTTCTTATTAACTCTTATTATTTAGTGTGAATCCCTTTATGATTCATTGTTACACCACTTGTGTTTCTTTAAAATTAACTTTGATCATTTACATGGATTTTCATATATATAACTATGTGATATGTGTAACTCCATATTCCTAAAGGGTGTGCACATAGAGATACTCATAAATATAAATTGTATATTACATTGAATTTTTTTATTCTAAACCTTGACATTCTCAAAATGTTTTTAAAAAAACTTCAAATTATTTAATTGAAACAAAAATGTTTTCTAAGTGTCTCAGTGACTTTGAAATGACTTTAAATTTTATTTTCAAGTTCAATTTCTAATTCTTAGCCCGGTTGGCACCTTATAAGAAAGATATGAAAATCAACTCGCTTGTAATCTTGTTTGGCGCCATGGTTGTGAAACAATTTTGGATTTTAAATTCTAAGGCTTGTTTTGTACATTAATGTGTTTATTATAAAATTATTTAAACCTTCATCATGTTTAGTCCATATTATAACTTGTGAAATTTTTTATTTGTGATGGTCACCCCTATGGTTTTCCTCTATTGAGAGGTTCCCCGCATAGATGGTGTCTGTAACGACCCAAACTTTTACTAATGAAAATTCCTCTTGATCTGATTAAATGTATTATTATGTAAAATGGTTATATAAAACATATGCAATTTTTTTTTTATGTTTTTTGATTTTAAAATACCAATAATAATTGTTACTGTTGCTAATAAAGTCATTGAACAGTGATCACGTGATTAGTATAAATATAGTGCTTTAATAAATCCAATTTATTCAGAAAAAGGAAGTGATGGTCTTATCCAGTAGAATTGCTCCATAAGAATCCCATTTGTTGGAGCTTGGAAAAGAGGTGGAATCACTGGGATTTGATCTTGACCAATCCCAATCCAATCTTCAATACGTTAATCTTGACCATAACTGCCTACGGGAGGAGTGGAAGTTGATAGAGATTACCACCCGAGTAATGTTATTCGAGCCACCCCAAGAGTCTATCGTCATCGCACACCATACCCTTAAGTTTTATGATGATGTTATAAAAGTTTATGTAACAAGACTCTGTCACTATGATTATGTGCATTATTTTTTGTATATAATAAATAATATACATTCATTTTATTATAAATACTTTGTAGATAGTTTTTAAAGCACAAATAGTAATTTTAGTTAATATTCAATTAATAAATATATTTTAATGAATTAATGGATTTTTAAATTAAATATTATTTTAATAAAATATTACTAATAAATTAATTTTTATTAAATACAAATGATCTTATAATTTTTATGAATATAATTGTAATTTCTATTAAGGTTTGAAAGCTCTTTTTGTCAAAACCCATGAATTTTTGATAAATGTCGGTTTTTATTTTAAAAGTAAAAATTAACATATTTAGAAAATTATTTAGATAAAATGAATATTATTTTTCCAATCAGGATGTTTACATTATCCAATTGTGAATTGTTCAAAAATTTTTGAGACAGTCGAATTTTTGGGTAAAAATTAAATACTGTTTAAATATATAATGTGTTTTATGACATCATAATGACCCAATAGTGATGTAATAAAATAAAATAAATGGTATTTTATAAAAATATTTGTTTTAACTTTAAAATAATGTGATTTTAGGTTTTTTTATTTATTTTATAAATCCTTAGTGGACCCTCCAAGACATAAAAAACATTTTAACTTTCTAAAATGATTTCCTTGAGTGGGACTCACCTCCACATAAGAAAGCCTAATATTTTAATAATTTAGGCCATTATCCTAATAAAATAATTTTTTCCAATCCACTTTTGAAAACACCATTGTCAAAAACCATCGGATGGTTTGTGGTTTTAATTAGTTTCATGTGTGGTGTCCAAAACCTAAATAATAAAGAATTCTCTAACATTTCCTATATAAACCCACTCAATATACTATTAATATTCACTCAAACCATTTGGATATCAACAAAAATCTTCCACCATCTCTATATAATCCTCCCAAGGTTCCCCAATATCCCAATAATCCCCTCTCAAGCCTCTCCCAAGCCTTTGGGATCACACTTCCAAGTAAGGGATTTCTTTCTTTCTCCTTTTGGTCCAAATTTCTTTGTGTTGTTATGCCCTTTTATTTCTCAATTAAAAATGTTGTGGTATGATTTTTTACCTCACCGATACTTCCATACTTATATTTTTAATGATTATAGACCCATTTATCTCTCATTAATGCCTCCCATGTACACTTGTTACCATGTCAAAATTCCATAAGGGATTTCTTCCTTTCTTATTTTTGTCCAAATTTATTTATGTTGTTATACCCTTTTGTTTTCCACTAAAATTGTTGGGGTATGATTTATCACAAGCCCCATACTTTACTCCTTATATTTTAATGATTATATACCTCTTTATCTCTCATTAATGTCTCCCATGTACACCTATTACCATGCCTAAATTTCATAAGGAATTTCTCTCTTCTCATGTACATTCAAGAAATTCTTTTATATTATACATCTAAATTCCATTACATATGTTGGGATATTATGTTTCATTGACCACTTAATATCCATTTCATGTATAAATTATGAGATACCCCTTTATCTCTCATCAACCCATTGTACGATTTCTATTTTATGTCCTTATACGGCTAAAGTTACACTAAAATTTCCCATGCAAAAATCATCATGTAAGTGAATATCATACCCATTTCTCTATCAAGGGTATTCACCTTTATGCACATGTACTTGTTGATTTAGAACATACACATATGTATTCTACATATCTTATTTTTGGAATAAATTATGATGCTTAATGAATCCATGTTGTATGATCTTTGTGGCACAATTATGCATGAAATGAAATGTTTATAAAGTGTGCAACCTAATAGCGCTCCAATGAATTGGGTAAAAATTTGTATCATGATATTTCAAGTGAAATGATGGTTTAATCATGCTAATTCAAGTTCAATGAGGGTTTAATCATGCTAATTAAAGTGAAATGAGGGTTTACTCATGTTTCATGTGCAATGAGACTTGGATCATGCTAATATCATGTTAAATGTTGTTGCCACATTTCCATGTTATGATAATCATTCTATATCATGACTAAATATTCATGTTTCTCTTATGCTCCATTGATATTCCTATTGACTAAAATGTACTATATTATTTATGTTATTCCTTGTTTAATCCCTTACTGGGATTTATAGCTCACCCTTTTCTTATGCATGTCCTTAGATTATCACATGCAATGCTAAGTACAAAAGAATGTTGTGGTCATGTAAAAGAAGTTTTCAACAAAGATATTGGGTTTTATATTCTAAGTTGTTATGTAATGTTCTTAATTTACCAATACACTAGATTGCTCGATCCTTAGAACTGTATTAAGTGTAAGTTTATGTAATAAATCATGTTTAAGTGTGTAATAAAGAGAAGAGTTGTTATAGTTGGTATCAGAAGATAGGTTTAGTTATTTTTGGTATTAGGATTAGAAAACCCTTATGAATGACTTAGGAATAATACTAACACTACTAGAAATCTGACTTTTCCCAACGCTTCTATACCAACGGTTTGTAAAAACTGTTGGTATAGGTCCCCTTTCCCAACAGTTTGGCCAAACTGTTGGGAAAGCCCACTTTGAGGCCACCTTTCCCAACAGTTTTGGAAAATCGTTGGGAAAGGGTATGGATTTCCCAACGGTTTGGCCAAACTGTTGGGAAAATTCCACTTTGTGGCCACCTTTCCCAACAGTTTTGCCAAACCGTTGGGATAGGTATACCCTTTCCCAACGGTTTTGGCAAACCGTTTTGTTGGGAAAGGTCCCCCATATATCAACCTTCCACCCAGGATTGAATCCAAAATCAGGACCTATACCAATGGTTTTGACAACCGTTGGTATAGGTCTTTTGAATTTTTATCAGATCTTCTTAACGAGAACATTATATAAATAAAAATTTAAAATAATTATGACAATACATATATATATTTATGTAATTATGTTCACAAAAGTCATGTTAGGTTAGTGGTTAAGTCATTCAATGATAAACTAGGGGTCCTAGGATCAAATCCCAATGAATGTTTTTTTTGAAATACATATATCAATGGTTCCATAACCGTTGGTATAGATTTTCATATTACTTATACCAATGGTTTTCTCAAAACTGTTGGTATAGACCTATCCTAATGGCTTACTTGGAAACGGTTCTCCAAACCATTGGTATAGGCTATACCAACGGTTTCGAGGCCTATACCAACGGTTCCAAACCATTGGTATGGGTTAGTTTTCCAGTAGTGTAAGTATAATAAAAACTTCCCTAAATTTTTGTAAGTATTGAGTAAGTATTTTATCAAGAAAATACATCCTTGTCTGCATATGAGCAGGTAGAGGCGGCTCTGAAACAGATGTATCTAGAGGTAAAACCCGAAAACACCTCTTTGAGCTAGAATTGAACAAGAACTAGTGCAAAAAAATGGTCCTTGATTCACTATTGGTTACGAAACTCCTGGGGGATATTCTTTGTTAAATTCATAAGCTTAGTATGAACTATTATTAAGGGAATTAAAAAAATGCCCCTATGAATATATACTGGGATGTAGATCATGGATAACATAGATAAGTTAAGGAAATAAATGTAATTTATAAGTTATACCTTTTTTTAATTGAATTAACCTTTATGTGTTACCCCTAAATTTTCTTTTATTCCAGACAATGGCCGGTAATAAGAGTAATCAACCTAACAACAGATGTGAATATCAATGTGATGATTGTTCTAATGAGATTCCCAATCTGATGGGAGCGGTAATCACAAACTTTTTCACAATACTCTCTTATTTAAATCAAATTTTGAATAGAAACATGGATCAAAAGGAATTTTCTACCCCCCTAAGAAATAACAATTCCCAATCGAGAGCTTCATGAGACAAAGGCATCCTACTTTTAATAGATCATCTGATCCCTCTATCGTCGAACAATGGATCAACTCCATTGATAAAATATTCTCCATCCTTCAATGTTCTGAACCAGAGAAGTTACTTTTGGATGCTTATCGTATGGAGGGTGAAGCTAATAAATGGTGTACATTGATCAAAAATACGAAACGTGAGGAAGAAATTGAGGCGTTGGAATGGAATAATATTCGGAAATTTTTTTTTGATAAATATTTTCCATGCACCCTCCCACTTAAGATAGAAAGGGACTTTCTTGACCTCTAACAGAAAGATGACGAATCCATCAGAGCGTATGAGGAAAACTTCACATGGCTTGCACAATACACTTTTGTCTTTGTCATTACCCCCAAATGCAAGGTTGACAACTTCTTTGGTGGGATAAAACCTATCCTACGGAAATCCCTAGTGATCTGTGACTTCAAGAGCTATGAGAAAATTTTCCAATGTTACCTCAAAGTCAAAATGGAGATTAGAGAATCTCAGGGGTATCATAGGGATAATAAGAGTAAGGTGTAATTTAATTCTGGTGGTTTTATAGATAAATACAATGGTGCTAAGAAATTATAGCACCCCACTTTCCAAAGGTGCAGAAAGAAGCACCCTAGAAATTTCTTGAAGGGGAAAAGGAAATTATTTTGGTGTAGAAGAGAAGGGAACCTGGCTATTAACTACCAACAAGAAAACCCCATTGATGTGATAGAGGATAGGAACACTCTGTTCAACCCTCAATTCATTGATCATTTATTCAACTACAAAGAACCATGGAACTTTTCAAACTAGTTCCCTAAGCCCAGGGTTTTTGGAGGCAACCAACTACCTTCAGGTAGCAAGGGAAAGATTTTTCCATCACTACCACTGAAGAGAACCCCGAAAATGAAGTTGTGAAAGTTATTCTATTTATTCATTCAAGAATAGAGAACATACTTTTTGATTCTGGTTCTACGCATTCTTTTATATCCCAAAATTTTAGTAGAACTATCCCAACACCACCACAAATCATGGAAGTAGAGATGTCTGTGAGATTGGAAAATGGGTTAATCATTACATCCCATGAATATAACTCCTCCCCTATCACAATTTGTGGTTTTAACTTCCCAGAGAACCATGTCATACTCCCTCTAGTCGAATTTGATGAAATTCTTGGAATGGATTGTCTTTCCTTATATAGATCCAACATAAATTGCTGTGAGAGGGAAATCACTCTTCATATGAAGAATCGACCCCCAATTCTGTATAAGTGCAAGAAGGACGATGAATCTTCTTTAGCACCATCATCTCAAGAGTGGATATTACTACCATATGAGCATGTGTGTCTTGCTCAGATTATTGAGTCTAAGGAAGCAACCATCCTTGAAGACATTCCTATTGTGAGGGAATTCGTTTTAGTGTTTCTCGAGGAATTTTCTGGTCTTCCTCCTAGAAAAGATATTTAATTATCTTTTGATCTTATACTAGGGTCGTTTCCAATATACAAGAATATATATAGAATAGTTATTTTGGAGCTTGATAAGATGAAGAAAAAACTACAGGAGAATCTAGATAAAGGGTTTATACACCCAAGTGCTTCACCATGGGGTGAACCAGTCCTCTTCGTCAAGAAGAAGGATGGGTCAATGAACCTTTACATTGATTATCATGATCTCAACAAAATCACGATAAAGAAAAAGTATCCTCTGCCCCAAATTGATGACTTGTCTGATTAGCTACATGGAGCACAATACTTATACAAGGTTGATTTTTAGTCAGGATATTACCATGTAAGGTTAAAGGAGGATATCCCCAAGACTACTTTTTGTACAAGGTACGGGCACTATGAATTCATAGTAATGCCTTTGACTCACTAATGATCCAACAATCTTCATGGAATAAATGAATAGAATATTTAGACATTACTTAAAAAAAAATTTGGTAGTCATTATAGAAAATATTCTAATATACTCCCAAACCAAGGAGGGGCATGAGAAGAATCTAATAACTATACTAGAGAGATTGAAAAATGATAAGCTCTATGAAAAGTACAACAAGTGTGAGTTCTGGTTGAAGAAATTATCATTCTTGGGTAATATCATCACAAGAAATGGAATATATATGGATCCCTCCAAGACAGGTGCAATATAGGGATGGCTAAGTCTAACATCGGTGATAGATATCTGTAGCTTCCTGGTATTATCTAGATATTCTCACGAATTTGTGAGAAATTTATCACAATTTTCAAACCCTCTTACCAAGATTAATCAGAAGGGATTCAAGTTTTCTTGGAGTGATGAATGCGAAGAGAGTTTCAAGGATTTGAAAAGGAGGCTTATCACTATGCCCATTCTCAAATTACCCACAAGTGGATAACTTTTTTTGGTATTCAGTGATGATAAGAATAAGGGCCTAGGTTGTGTGTTGATGAAAGATGACAAATTCATTGCCTATGTTTCAAGGAAATTTAAAGTTCATGAGAAAAACTATCCAACACATGATCTGGAGTTGGATGCAGTGATCTTCACTTTAAAAATTTTGTGGCATTACCTATTTGGGGAGAATTTTTAAATATATATGGATCACAAAATCCTAAAGTGTATATTCTCACAAAAATAGTTGAACATGCATGAATGAAGATGGTTAGTTCTGATCAAAGACTATGACTATTTAATCCATTATCACCATCGTAAAGAGAACAAGGTGGAAGATTCTTTAAATAGAAAGGACCCAACAATTCTATCATTTATGAGAATTTAAAAGGATCCAATATTCTTAGATTTGATAAATATGGACATGATAAACATAAAGAGGGGAATATCATTAATCCTTTCACAAATTTTTTCTCAGCCATATCTTTTGGAAAGGTTAAAGGATGCTCAAAAGGATGATGTGAGAATTCAGAAGAAAGTGGAAACTATCAGAAAAGGAAAATCCTTAGAGTTCAATGTTAAAGAAGAAGGAATTGTGAGATTTGGGCCATGAATATGCATTCCATAAAATCTAGAGTTAAAGAAAGAACTTTTGGATGATGCACATAGTTCGAATTTCTCCATTCACCTAGGAAACACAAAGATGTTTTGAGATCTCTGATAGCTTTATTGGTGGGATAACAACAGGAAGAATATCACTGAGTATACATCAAAGTGTTTGGTATATCATCAAGTGAAGGCTGAGAGCCAGAATTCTAAGGGTATAATGAAACCATTACCCATACCAATATGAAAATGAGAAAACATCACCATGGAATTTGTCACCGGAATTCTGAAGACATCCAAAGGAAACAATGCTATCTGGGTTTTTGTGGATCGCCTTACAAAGACTGTACACTTCATTTAAATTCAATAGGATTTATTATTGGATTAAATAGAATAGATATACATTAGAGAAGTGGTAAGGATTCATGGAGTACCACTATCTGTTGTATCTGATCGAGATCCAAGATTCACCTATAAGTTCTGGAAGAGTCATCAACATGCTATGAATACTGAGATAAACTTTATTACGGATTATCATCCTCAAAATGATGGCCAATCTGAGTATACTATCCAAACACTTGAGAACATGTTAGGAGAATTCTCAATGGACATCAAAGGAGGATGGGATCAACATCTTCCTCTGGTTGAGTTCTCTTACAAAAACAGTTTCCACTCAACCATCCAAATGTCTCCTTATAAATCCCTTTATGGGAAGAGGTTTAGAACACTGACATGTTGTGATGAAGTTAGGGATCGAAAACTCCTAGGTCTGGAAATGGTCGAATAAATGGTGGAAAGGTTAAGACCATCCAACAACACATTAATACTTCTTAGAGTCAACAAAATAGCTATGCTGATAATCGTGGATGAGGCCTAGAATTTGATGTTGGAGACATGGTATTCCTCTTTATATCACCATGGAAGAGAGTTATGATATTTGGGAAGAAGGTAAAGCTTATTCCAAGGTACATGTGTCCTTTTGAGATCCTTGGTCGCATTGGAGTAGTGGCCTATCAACTAGCACTCCCACCGAACCTATCTCAAGTACACGATGTATTTCATGTATCACCCTTGAGGAATTACATACCTAACCCATCGCATGTACTCAATCCAAAGGTGGTACCATTGGATAATGACATCTCCTATGAATATAAGTTGTTGAATATCTTAGATCGTTGAGAAAAAGTTCTGCAAAATAAGACATCATAAAGGTGTTGTGGCGAAACCACAATTTTGAAGAAGCAATGTGGGAATTGGATAAAGTGTTGAAGTATAGTTACCCTCATCTATTTTAGTGTGGGAAAAGGAAATTTCTATTGCGAAATTTCTTAAGGGGGGAAGATTGTGACGACCCAAACTTTTACTAATAAAAATTTCTATTGATCTGATTAAATGTATTATTATGTAAAATGGTTATATAAAATGTATGCACTTATTTGGTTTTATGTTTTTCGGATTTTAAAATACCATTATGAATTGTTACCATTGATAATATAGTCATTGAACAGTGATCACATGATTAGTATAAATATAGGGCTTTAACAAATCCAATTTACTTAGATAAAGGAAGAGATGGACTCATCCAGTAGAATTGCTCCATATGAAGCCCATTTGTTAGAGCTCATAAAGGAGGTGGAATCACTAGGATTCACTCTTTACCAAGCCTAATCTGAGCTTCAATAGATTAATCTTGAACAGAACCACCTACAGGGGAATTTTAAGTTGATTGAGATTATCACCTGAGTGATCTTATCTAAGCCACACCAAGAATCTGTCACCATCACACACCTTACCCTTAGGTCATATACGAGTGTTATAAAGGGTTATGTAACAAGACCCTAGCACTATGATTATGTGCATTATTTTTTTATAGAATAAATAATATACATTCATTTTATTATTTTTACTTTGTAAATAGTTTTTAAATCATAAATAGTGTTTTCTGTTAATATTTAATTAAGAAATATATTTTGATGAATTAATGGATTTTTAAATTAAATTATATTTTAATAAAATATTATTACTAAATTAATTTTTATTAAATATAAATGATCATATAATTTTTATAAATACAATTTTAATTTTAATTTTTATTAAGGTTTGAAAGTTGTTTTTGTTAAGACCCGTTATTTTCGATAAATGTCGGTTTTTATTTTAAAATAAAAAATTCACATATTTAGAAAATTATTTAGATAAAATGAATATTATTTTTTGAATCATTATGTTGAAATTATCCAATTATGAGTTTTTCATAATTTTCTGAGATAGTCGAATTTTTGGGTAAAAATTAAATACCATTTAAATATATAATGTGTTTTATGACATCCTAATGACCCGATAGTTATGTAATAAAATACTATAAATGTAATTTTAGGCTAATATATTTTTTACCTTTAAAATAATGTGATTTTAGTTTTGTTTGTTTTATTTTACAAAGCCTTAGTGGACCCTCCAAGACTTATAAAGCATTTTAACTTTTTAAAATGATTTCCTTGAGTGTGACTCACCTCCACATAATAAAGCCTAATATTTTAATGATTTAGGCCATTAGACTTATAAAATAATATTTTTCTATCCACTTTGGAAAAAAATCATAGGCAAAAACCATGGTATTTTTTGTGTTTTTGATTTGTTTAATGTGTGGTGTCCAAAACCTAAATAATAAAGAATTTCCTCTCTTTTCTTATATAAACTCACTCAATCTCCCATTACTCTTTACTCAAATATTTTGGAGCTCGAACAACATCTTCCCTCCTCTCTCTATAATCCTCCCAATTCTCCCCAATCTCCCAATAATCCCCTCTCAAGCCTCTCCCAATCCTTTGGTATCACACTTCAAAGTAATGGATTTCTCCTTTCTTGTTTTTGTCCAAATTTCTTTTTGTTGTTATGCCCTTTTATTTATCAATTAGAAATGTTGGGGTATGATTTATCACCTCCCCTTTACTTACCTTATTATATTTTAATGATTATATACCCCTTTATCTCTCATTAATTCCTCCCATGTACACCTGTTACAATGCCGAAATTCCGTGAGAGATTTATTCCTTTCTCATTTTTGTCCAAATTTCTTTATGTTGTTATACCCTTTTATTTTCAATTAAAAATATTGAGGTATGATTTTTAACTTCTCCCATACTACCCTCATTATTTTTTAATGATTATATATCTCTTTCTCTCTCATTAATTCCTCCTATGTATGCATATTACCATGCCAAAATTTCGTAAGGAATTTCTCTCTTCTCATTTACATTCAAGAAATTATTTTATATTATTCATCTAAATTCCATTACATATGTTGAGATATTATGTTCCATGACCCCCTTACTATCCATTTCATGTATAAATTATTATATACCCCTTTCTCTCACATAAACCCATTGTACTATTTCTATTTGACATCGTTATGCTGCCGAAGTTACACCAAAATTTCTCATGACAAAATCATCGTGTAAGTGAATACCATACCCATTTCTCTATCAAGGGTATTCACATTTATGCACATGTACTTGTTGATTTAGTATATACATTTATTTATTCCACATCTCTTATACATGGAATAAATTATTAATTTTAATGAATCCATGTTGTATGATCCATGTGGCACACTTATGCACGAAATGAAATGTTTATAAAGGGTGCACCTTGATAGCGCTTCAATGCATTGGGTAAAGATTAATATCATGATACGTCAAGTGCAATGAGAGTTTACTCATTCTAATTAAAGTTCAATTTGGTTTTAATCATTCTAATTCAAGTTCAATTAGGGTTTAATCATGCTCCATGTACAATGAGCCTTGGCTCATGCTAATATCATGTTAAATGTTATTGCCACATTTCCATGTTATGATAATCATGCTATATCATGCCTTTATGTTCATGTTATTATTGTGATCTATTAATATTCCTATTGCCTAACATGTACTATATTCTTCATGTTATTACTTTTTTACTTCCTTACTGGTCTTTATAGATCACCCTTTTCTTGTGCAAGCCCTCAAGTTATCCCACGTAATGCTAAGTATAAAGGAATGTTGTAGTCATGTAAAACAAGTTTTCAATAAATATGTTTGGTTTTATGTTCTAATTTTTTATGTAATGTTCCTAATTTTACAATATACTAGACCTCTCAATCCTCAAATTTGTCTTAAGTTCAAGTTTATGTAATAAATCATGTTTAAGTATGTAATAAAGATCAGGGTTTTTATTGTGTCAGGGTGGGCAGGGCATGCACGTTTGCATCTGAGGGTTATGGTCTAGTCCAAGAATGTGATTAAATCCTAACTTTACCTCTTTCTATTATCATGAGATTCATAAATTTAAAATATAGGTTAAAGAGAAGGTTTCTATCTATGTCCCGATTAGAAGGAATAGATACCCTCTGTAGAGATAGGCCTTGTGGGTTATGCCACCAGTGAGGCTAGCATAGAGTATCCAGGTTAGTTATTGACAATAGAGTTTCATCATACACCGGTAGATGGATTTTAACTGAGTACATAAAATTTCTTATCTAATTATGTTTAGGTAATTCCCATGATTATATATATATATATATATATATATATATTTAATTATTTTATAGTACTCTAGTTCCTTTCTATATTTGTATATGCTTGCTTTAATTTGTACTACATTTATTTTGGCATTGTTCTTTTGATATGACCTTATTATCATGTTTATTTAGTTTCCTTTTATTTATTCTCATACCTTGGTTGTGGTTATTATTCCTAGAATTGGTTTTCAAAAATTTGGTTTGGAATGGAAAATTTTTCTTTTAAAGGAAAGTCATGTTTTGTTTTTGAAAATGATTTTGGGAATTGATGTGTCTAGTTTTTTTTAATGTTAAAAACCTATTTTAATCTATATTTTCAAACTGGAATTTATGGATTGTTTTGGGAAAGGATGTATAGATTTTATGGTGATTACCTATTGAGTTGTTTATGCTCACACCCTACCTGTGCCACTTGGTGTCGGTAGTCTTGAGCTGGTTTTCAAGTTTAGCTAAACATCTTATTCATAGAGTGGGTTGGTCTTCTAGATGGTGGTGACCTGGTGGTCACATGAAGATATTTTTAAATTTATTTTTTCTATTATCAGTGATTGTTTTATTTTTCTGTTCATGTTTTTTTATTTATTCTTTTATGGGATAAATTGTTCCCAATTTCTTTATCATTGATGCCCGATGCTAGTCTCCATCCTGGGAGGATCGCGAATTCCACTTGGGCCTCGTAGCTAGCCATCTCAGGTTTCTGGTTTGGGGTTTACCTGAGTTGTTACGTGACAATTGAATTTTTATATCTTTTTATGGAGTCATGAATGTCTATAATTATTAGCGAACATAACTTTCTAGAATGAAGTTTCTATAAGATTTTACCAAAGAATGCAGTCGAAGTCAAAGGTGGGCTGCTAGAGATCACCAATCACATTTGAAGAAGATGAATCCCCATTAATGTTGGAAGGTGGTAGAACCTAGATGGACATATAAAAAATTCTATAAATGGAAGTGGGTACTGGAGTGAACGAGGAATCTTGAACATAAATTTTACACTAGATAAGTGCACATTAGTTCAAATAAATACAGAGTGTTAATCCTCCATAATTAATTATTATTGGTTGTTTTTTAGTTGCATGTAATTATTGTTCTTTTGATGAATATAAAGAAGACATCATTGAATATACTATGCATGTAAGAAAACTTATCTGAATAATTTTAGTCCCTCATGTTATTTTCTACTTTATGTTCTTCTGTTGATTATTTTTTTGTTAGTTTTACCTTCCATGTGTGTGCAAGTGAGTTTTATTTGAGATTTGTGTGAAAGTTTTAATGTATATAGTGGGTAGGGTGTAGAGACTTCCTACATCTTATACACTTAGTCGAGGGAGGAACTTTAAGAAGATTAGATTCTGTTTTATAAAACCTCTTGTGTGCAAACTTCTAGTGGACTAAAGGTCCTTGTTCTAGTGAACACATATCCATCACTTCTCCCAACAAATCCCACATGGAAAATCTTTATGGGATGTCACCCCTTATGAAAGGGATAAATGAGTGGGGTTTTTAGTTATATTGTGATATTATTTTAATTCTAGTAATTTTGAATAAAATAATAGTATTTTAAATATTGTTTAACATTTTTTAATATTTATATATAACGAAAAAATAAAAAAAATTTAAGAAAAAACCAAAAACAGTTTCATGATTTTGATTCAACTGGAACACTAAAAGCATGAATCCACTTTACAGTTTGATGCATCCTTATATTTTTCCAAAATCATAGTTTCACACTTTTATATCCCATTTTCATAAATAAACATAACCTTCACCCATGAAAAAAATTAAAAATACCCCTATTTTTTCCTCTTAACATATTCTTTTTAATAATATAACACAATTGAAAGGGTAAATTAATGTAATGTGATACCCACATTCGTAAAAAAATTAACCTGAGTGCATTTAATTTTTTTTCCATAAACCTGTTATTTTAAAAATATATATATGATTTTAATATCTCAAATTACAATCTAAAGTGATCATTACAACAACTAAGCCCTAAATTTCAATCATTTAATCTTAACAATAATCATTAATGTAAAATTATTATAAAATACATACATTTTGTGATTTATTTTTGAAAAGATAAAAAGAAGAAAAAGGATATCGAGCTAAAACCCTTCTCATGTATAGGCCAACTTCACAAACACCTCAACCCATTTAGTATCTTGGAGAAACTTTTCATTGGAATTTTTTTAATTATTTACTATGAGAGGTCTTTTATTTGGTAAAAGGGTGTGTTAAGCACTAGATGAAGTGGTAGATGGTAGTTCTAATGAAAAAACACCCCATAAAGTAGATTTTTCATGAAATATTACAACACCAATTGAATTGAAATTTTTTAGTAAAATATTTAATTGAAGAGAACCACTTTATCTAGAACTCATCCCTCAAATCCCATAACTAAAGGCGCCACTTCAAGTGGTTCCCTATTTTAATTTTCCTATAAAAGGAAAATCACCCCATCCCCTTCCCCAAATCACCCACTCACATCCCTCTATTAGTTATAATCTCATGATCCTTCAATGGTTTCTTCAAATTTTACGATCATCTAAATTATGTGGTATTTTTTTATATTTGATTTTTTTAATTTTTTAATTTATTAATTTAATTTTTAATATTAAGTTCAATTAAATATTAATTTTCATATTTATTTATTTATTTATTTGGGTAGTATAATTTTTTATAATGTTTTTTATTCGAAATATTAAAATTTGCATGTATTTTTTTTAAAATTTTATAGATTTAGCTAGTCGTTTAATTGGCATGTCTAATTTTTTTTATAGTTGTTTAATTTTTTGTAAAATATTATATTTATAATTGTTTAATTTCATCATTGAATTTATTTTAATTTATAATTTATAAATTGGTTTAATGATTTTTAAGTTTATTTATCTATTATTTTAAGTTATTTCAATTTTATTTATTTAGGTACTCATTAAATTTGAAGATTCATTAGTTTGATTATTTAATTAAATATATTTAATTGGTTTTTAATTGAAAATAATGAATAAATAATTATTATTTAGTGAATTCTTGATAGTAATTACTATTTATTAGAATAAATTATTATTTAATATGATTTAAATATGTGATTTAATTCATTTTCAATTAATAAATATGATAAATAATTGTAATTTGATCATTAATTTGATAAATAAGTATTATAAATATGATTAATAAATATGAATAGCAATTAATAAATATTTATAAAAAATAGTATTAACATTTCATAATTAACTTAATATGATTAATTATTAAAGAAATAATTAATTAATAATTAATTAATATGATTAACAATTCACGTGATTACTAATACAAATAATAATTAACATGATTAGTTAATAATTGATTACCAATTAAATAATTGATTTAAAGTTAATTAGTAAATATAATAAATAATTAATAAGTAATTAAAGATTAATTAATCACTAATTTATAATGAATTAATAAGTAATTATATTTACTAATTATAGTTACTAGTTAATTATAATTACTAATTAAGTAATAAAAAATTTCTAATTAATTATAATTTCTAGATAATTAATTAGTAATTAATAATAATTACTAATTAATTAGTAATTAATAATAAATTAATAATAAATTAATAATAATTACTAATTAATTAAAAATAAATAATAATATTTTATTATAATTACTAATTATTATAATTAATAATAATTAACTATAATTACTAACTAATTATAATTAATAAATATTTATAATTGATAATTAAATGTAATTAAAAATAAATGATTAATTAATAATTACTGATTAATTCATAATTTCTAAATACTGATTAATAATTACTAAATAATTGTAATTACTAATTAGCTAATGGGTAATTGATTATAATTACTAATTAACTAATTAATTTTAATTTATAATTAATAATCACTAAATAATTATAATTACTAATTAAACATTAGAGATAAAATTTTAAAGACTATGGTTTTCCAAGAAACGATATCCATGTATGGATACTACAAGTGGATGCAAGGTCTGGCATAATTATACTTGGGGGTAATAACCCAGAAGTGGGTGTGTTGGGTATTAACTCAACTATGATGTAATGCAGGACAAAGAGGCCTAACTGCACATCTGATTTGACACTCTCAGGAGGTATGATTTGAATAATTCATGTGTTATTTACTGTAATTCTAAAAATATCTAAAACTAGTAAAATAATATGTGGTTTTCTAAGAAAAGACATCTTTTTTTGGATACAACTAGTGGATGAATTCTCTAACATAGTTGTAACAAGGGGTAATTACCCCAAAGAAGGCATGTTGGGTATTAACTCAACCATGACCTGGTACATGACAATGATGCCTAACTGTACACATTGTTTGGCACACTCAGGGGATATCCTTTGGATAATTCACATGCTTTTTATGAACTGTAATTACTTATGGAAACTAGGATCATGAAACATGCATTTTTGCTTTAGGGATTACTATAAAGATAAAAAAAATGAAATATTGAAATATTCAAAATTCATATTATGTTTCTTTGATCATATTTAATTAATAACAATGATTTATTTTAGATAAAAAAATGGTTGCCTATATTTATTGCAACGGTCAAAAAATTGACACTGAAAAAGGATGTAGTTTTATTATACAACCAAAAAAGGTTGTGATACTTGGAGAGTGTAAAAATTTGAAATTTGTTCAAATAAAAATCCATTTAAGGTTAAAAGATATTTAATTTCATTAATGTAGATCCTATTTCGATCATTAAAAGGAATTTCAAAAAAATATAACTAAAAATGTTATGTTTTGAAACAATAATATATTGTGCCATTAAAATTATTTTTCAATATTTTTTTTATAAAATTATTTTTATTTTAAATTATTTTTATATACTTAGTCAATGATTCAAATTTCATTTAGATTGTTTTTATACTTTATAATTAATAGGCTTTGAAAGTCACATACTCAAAACATTATTTTGTTTCAATTTAGTGACTTTGAAATCATAAAAATTATAAAGTATAAATTCAATGTAAATGAAATTTGACACCATAACTAAAATAGTGAAAAATTATTGTAAATAAAAATAATTTCATAAATATAGTAAACAAAAACTAATTTATATAAAAATACATTTCTTATTAAAAACATAAAATTTATACTTTAAAAATATTATCTTCATATTTCTTATTAAGTATTATATTATTAATAACATTGTTATGAAGTATTATTAATTATTTTTTTAGTATTGAATTTTAATAAATACATTATTAATAAATATAAATTATATTATAAAATATTTTCAATAATTAATTTAATAAATATGAATAATAATATAGTATCTCATGTCGGAGATCTCCTCCCAAAGATGATCCTCGCCACCCGTTATTCTGAGCCACACACACCTGCTCTCACACCATTATCTGGATCACTGCCCTCAATTACACCTCTGACTATTATAGTACAATGTCACTTATTCCCCTACATCAATCAATGATTTATCTTGTCTATGCTTGTTGTCATTGAGATCACTGCCTCCTCCATGAAATACACACTTGTCGACCGTCACCAACTATTGTTCCACCAAAACCACTAGCCTCTATTGTCAAGAGGGGGCCTCCACTATGTCATTTCGTACAAAATCATGTGAATAATAAATTGGCATCTTTCAATTCCCACACACATCCCCCACCATTTAATTGGGTTCCATAAATGAGTGGCAACTGAGATTTGAACCACAAATACTCAGATGCATCTGAGGTGTGTTGAACTACACAACTACAATCCCATCTGCATAAATATATTTATATATAAATATATATTTTTATAAATATAGTATATAAACATTTTTAAATAAATATATTTATTTATTTATTTATTTATTTATTTATAAAATATTTATTTATAAATATAATTTAATAAATATATATAAATATGTTTCGGGTTCAATAACCATGTAATTGGGTTCAAAAAGGGTTCTTGTTTTAAAATTATTACCCGAACCCACCCGGATTTAAAATTATGTAGTAATTTTGAATTTTATTTTATTATATATATATATATGTATATAATCATATATTATATCCTACTATGAGAGTTTCTCCTCCTAGTCCATCCTAGGGTTTGGGGGTTTTCATTGATCTTACAGTAACGACCCTGTTTGGCTTATCAATGTCTACGACGGTCCTCATATTCCCTCCCAAGTTGTAGATCTACATATACGATGGTATTTCCTATTTCTTAGATCTACATCTAAGTTACATTGATTTTGATTCCTTGTTGGCACTACAATTCATCGATTATGGTCTTACCTATTTAGCATATCTATATCTACTTATGCAGTTCATTGATTTTGGTTCCTCCCCAGTATTGTAGTTCATTGCCTTCAGTCCTCCTAGTTTTGCAGATCTATGTCTATGTCTACAGTTCGTCAATTATGGTTCATCTTCGATTTTGGTTCCTCGAGTTCAATTAATGATTTATGGTTCCTCGCTGGCACTACGGTTCATCGATTCATCGCTTGTAGTTGATCATCTAGAGCTCATAGATTTGTCACCTATGGTTCATCATCTATGTTTTGTCCTCTACACATCGATTCGTCAACTTCGATTAATAAATTATCCATATGAAGATCATTAAGGTCTTGCTCATGATGGTTTGGGCTTGCGAAGGGTTTTTCTTATGTAGTTTCTTTCTCACAAAGGTTATACTCATGAAGGGTTGTGCTCACGATGGTTACTGCTCATGAAGAGTTGTGCTCATGAAGGTTTTTATCACGGTTGTTCTGCTTAAAATGTTTTCTACTCGTGAAGGGTTGTGCTCATGAAGGGCCTTTCTCATGAAGGTTTTTCTCACGAAGGGTTGTTCTCATGATGGTTACTACCTATGAAGAGTTTTTCTCATGACTGTTGTTCTCATGAAGGTTTTTCTTGCAATGTTTTATGCTCATGAAGGGTTGTGCTCACAAAGGGTTATGCTAGTGAAGGGTTGTGTTTGGGAGTTGATAGTTACCCTTCCTCGGGCATTCTACAACCTATCTTTAGGTGATATTTGACTTCCTCATTTCATTTTAAAGCCATGGAATCAGATTTGTTGAATCATTGGAAGAATATTTTTGCTAACAGACAAAGAGAAAGGGACAATTGCCACATAGAAGAATGAAGACGTGTGTCTTTTGCATTGTATGTCTCTTCTAATCGTTAGAAAATTTATAGTGAAATGGCCCATAAATCATGGAACTCTAAAAAACACTCTACAAAACTTCTGAAGATTAGAGGAAGGTATTTCTATAATAGAAGTGGGAGAGATATTTCTTGTCTTTGAATTATTTAATGAAAGAGACAAAGAAAAGGTTCTAAAAGGTAGCCCATGGTCCTTTGATAACCATATCATTCTCATGGAGGACCTAAAAGGTGGGTAATACATTTAGAAAATTAATCTATCTTGTTCATATTTCTAGATAAAAATCAAATTAATTTTGTTTCATGGTATAAATGAATGAGTTATTCATAAAATTGGATGATTCATTGGTAAATATATGGAATTGGATCAGTTCTATTCAATTTACTGGGGACCCGTTGTGCATATTAGAGCCTAGTTTGATGTTGCACAACCACTAATGAGGGGTCTATTCTTATCAAGAAAGGATTTTAACACCTTGATATCCTTTGAGTTTGAAAATATTCCAATTTTTTACTTCTTTTGTGGGTGTCTTGGACATTTAGAGAAGGATTTTGGTTCAAAGAAGGAAGCAGAACAAGGTAATTTTATTATGCAATATGGCCCCTAGATTTATATAAAATGTGCTAGAATAGATTTCATTTTTGAGTTGGAAAAATAAAAGGATTATGACATACTTTCAATGGAATTTATTAAGCAGTCTGAACCAAATGACAATAATATCATCATGCTTGAGCCACCGTATTTTTTTTGGTGCTCAAGTGGATTAGTAGAAACAAGGAGTGACTTTGTGCAGTGAAGTGGCCTTGGTTAACTATGGGAAAAATCAATTTAGTCTCGGGAAGGATCCAGCATTCAACCCAACCTAGGTTTCTTCTTATAAAAATTACATTTCTATACCACTTATTAGGCTGATTCCAAAATGAAAGGAACTTCCAGACCAAGGTTCTGACCTGGAGAAATTTTTTGCTAAACCCCCAGATCTAGTTTCTCCTACAGGTTATGAGTCTCCAGTTATCATCTTTCAAGATGGATAATATATTCTTGGGTTAACCTCACAAGGTGATAAAACATTGGATGTGGATAGTTATGATTAGAGGGGACTAGGGTGGTGATCCATTCATTGTTAATCCCGATGAGTAAAAATAGAGCTTGGAGGATTGTCAGATGACTAAGAGCCTTCCAAAGAGGTGGAAAGAGGTGGGTGATGGAAAGTTTCTTGAAATTACAGAGGTGGAGGTGGGTGTGTCCCTTCCCCACCTAGAGAGATGAAAATCCTATATTGGAACTATCGGGGGATTGGAAACCCTTGAACGGTTTGTACACTCTGTCACTGGAGTTCAAAATACCTCCATGACATAGTTTTTGTATCCAAAACTATTTTGGATAAAAAAGATGTTGGACTCTTGGTTTTTAAGATTGGTTTCAAGAACATATTTCCCATTAGAAGATAGGGAAACTATGTGGTATGTGCCTCTTTTATATGGAGGAACTTTATATTTAGGTTACTAATTTTTCAAGTAATCGCATTATTGTGATAGTTTCTTCCCCAAGTTATCTATAATGGTTTTTTGTTGGACTCTATGGGTGGTCTGGTTGTCAAGATAAACACAAATCACAGAACCTATTGAATAGGTTGTGGAACTCTTTCTTTTTCCCTCTGTTGTATGGGGAGATTTGAATGAGGTCCTTCTTCATCGTGAAAAAGAAGGGGGATGCTTGAGGAGTGGTGCTTCTATTGAAGAATTTTGGAATTTTCTTGTGTTGAACTCTATTCATGGTATCAGGTTTTCTAGATATCCATTTACATGGAATAGGGGTATATCAATGGAGAATCATATAATTGAAAGTTTTTATAGAGTTTTAGGAATAGAAGAGTGGAAATATCTCTTCCATGCCTTCTCTATTGTTCACCTACCTTCGGTTTCTTCTGACCACTGGACAATAATTTTTTCAATGATCTATCAAGGGGAAAAGGGTAGGCATGTGCATGCATTTCTCTTTGAAAGTTTGTGACTCCAATATAGTAATTGTGAGAAGTTGGTTTGGTCAGCTTGGGAGGGACTGAACCAGTGTATCACATCCAATAGTTTTAGTAATACATCATATTTACTGAAGTGGAGTTCGGTTACATTTGGGGATTTTTATAGATGCATTAATGCTATAGAAAATTGGTTGAAGAGACTCAACTCTATTTTTTATTGTGATTTCGTACTTAGGGGTATCTCATATTCGAAAAAAAAACTTAATGTGGAGTTGAGGAAGAAGGAGATATTTTGGTTTTAGAGGGAAAGAGAACCCATATAAGGTATGGTGATCAGAATACTAAAATTTTTCACCAAAGACCATCTATAAGGAGAAGGAAAACCCATATTTATCAACTTGAGGATCATACTTGGAGGGTTGTTAATGATAATAATTATATTTAATCCATTATTCTGAATTTTTCCAGCAAACTCTATATAGAGGAAAGTATTAACACTCCTTCATGTCTGACTATCTACATATTGAAAATTGTCACAGAGGATATGAATCATAAGTTGGGAAGAGATATCTCTAATGATGAAGTTCTTGGGTCTCTTCATCTTATTCACTCTAGAAAGGCCCCATGTCTCAATGGGTTTCATGAACTATTTTTCAAACACTTTTGGAATATTTTTGGGCCTGATGTGGTTTCCCTAATGAAGGAGTTGTGGGAAGGAATATCTCATTCGAATCTATGAATGAAACTCTAATTACTCTCATCCCAAAAACCCATTGACCACAAAAAAATCATGGAATTTCGACTAATTAATTTTTTCAATGTTGTTTAAAAAATATTTTTCATGATCTTGGTGGCCAGACATAGGGATTTCTTCCCACTGCTTGATACTGAAAATCAAAGTGATTTTGTACCAAGGAGATCCATTACTGATAATCCATCCCTTGTATAAGAATTATTAAACTCTATGAAAACTCTTTACTCTTAAAAAAAGGCATAATGGAAATGAAATTAGATATGATGAAAGATTACGATAGAGTCAAATGGCCTTTACTTAAACTCATTCTTTCCAGGTTGGGATTTGGGGTGAAATGAATCTTTAATATCATGAATTGTTTTACGACTATATATTTTAGAATTAATATTAATTGTTCCCCTTTAGAGAGTCTTAAACCCTCGAGAGGTCCGTGACAAGGAGACCCACTCTCGCCTTATCTCTTCCTACTAGTGGATGATGTATTTTTTTATATCATCTTGAAAGTTGTGGATAAAGGAGTTATCCATGGTGCTGAGGTTTTTCAAAATGGCCCCCTATCTTCCATTTATTATTAGTAGATGATAGTCTCTATTTTACATGTGATTCCCCTCAAGAATAGAGTTCAATGATGAAAATAATTAATCTGTATGGAAGGGATTCTAAGAAACATATTAACTCTTTGAAGTCAGAATTATCCTTCAGTAAAGGCGTGTTACAAGAAAATACGGAGTAACTACAGCAGGTGTGTGATTTTCCTATGGTTGAAAAGAATCTTAAATATTTGGGCCTCCTAGACCTTGTTGGTAGATCAAAGAAACAAATTTTAACTTTAATTATGGATAAGGTGGATAATTTGATTTTTTTTATGGTCTAGTAGGAAGATCTCAAAGGCAAGGAAGGATGTTCTCGTCAAGTCAGTGGCCTATGAAATCTCATCTTATGCTATGTCGTTATTCAAATTTCCAAAAAACTCTTGTTGATCAAATCCATTCTCATTTGGATAACTTTTGGTGGGGCTCTCAAGATGGAAAACATAACACCCATTGGGTGGATTTGGAGAAACTATGTGTTTTGATGTTTTGTGGATGTCTCGACTTTAGGAATCTAAAATGGTTTAATGAGGCACTTTTGGAGAAGCAAGGATAGAGCCTTCTTTCTAATACAAATTCCCTCTTCTCAAAGGTTTTGCATGAAAAATATTTTCCTTATTTCTACTTTTTTCAGGCTCACCTGGGGTCGTGACCTAATTTTATATAGAGAAGAATATGTTATGATAAATCTATTATTGATAGAGGTTGTGTTTGGAGAATTACTGATGGAAGTGATGTTTGTTTTTAGAATTATTTGTGCTTGGAAAATGGCATCAACCTTAATGTTTCCTCGACTATTGTACTAGGGTTAAAAAATTAAAGGGTGTGAGATCTGATCAATGAATCATTAGAGGAATGGAATCAGGGAAATATTTATTGTTGGTTTAATGAGGTTGATCGTTAGCTCATTTTTAGTATTCCTCTCATGCTAGGAATAGGTAATGATCAGATTTTCTGGACTGGGGAATCTTCTAGAAGGTACTCAATTCATTAGGGATAAAAAATGCGGGTTTATGGTTTGGATAAGTTATATCCTGATGATCACTGTAAGATTATCTGGTCACACACTACACCCAAGATCAGGTTATTTTGGTGGAAGGTTTTCTCTGGTGTAGACTTTTGGGTGAGATGACGTATTATGAAGGATGAAAGTTGTCCTATGTGCGACCAAGAGGTGGAATCTCCTTTTCATGAAAATCTATTCTATTTTGGGGTGGAAAGGTAGTGGAAGGAATGTGAATTATACATTAAGAATTTATTTCATCCATCTAATAGGTTGGTCCAAAATCTCAATAAATGTGTGTCTTTTTAGAACCAAGAGTGGTGGGGCTAATATGCACAATTGCTTGGTTGGTTTGGACTAGAATAGATGAGTGCATTTTCCAAAAGAAGGTGACCCAAGATCATATTTGGGTCAAGAGGGACATAGATTGGATGAATTGTTGTAAAGAAAATGATGGGGTGCCCTCTTTAGGTAGCATTCGGTAGGACTCTCCTTGTTAGACTCCTCCCCTAGAGGGTTTTATGAAAATTAATATTTATGTGGTCCTCTATGCTAGTTTGAAAGTACACTACCACAGATTTGGGAAAGGGATGCATCAGGTTTTATCAGTGCTAAGCATAAAGTGCTGATAAAAGGGGGTCTTAATCAATGCTAGCTAAAAGCACTGATAAATCTACCCTTTATCAGCGCTAAAAACAGCGCTGATAAAAGTGCACTGTTCATCATCTCTTTTTTAGTGCTAATAAAGGGAATATTTATCAGCACTATTTTTAGTGATAATAAAAAATATTAATAATTTATAAAAATTGTTATATTTATATTAAAAAATATTGTTTATTTGTATATACTAAATAAAAAACACATGTTTATAATTAATATATATTTACTAATAATTCAAATATATACATAATAAATTTCATTAAATAATAAATATATTTATTATATTTATCATATTTATATATTTATATATTCATACATTTATACATTTATATATTTATATGTTTGTATGTTTATATATTTATATATGTATATCAATAAATATATGTTTTCAAAGAATTCGGTCAGTTGATGCGTGAATATAATTGACGTTCATATGTTATGTATTGATCATGAATGTTCATTTATACTTTACACCCTCATTATTATTAATTTTTTCCATATATATGATGACTCATTTATGATCTATACTTTAATTGGTGTATTTGATTCATTCATGTTCTCATGAATCTATTATGTTCTCATAAATACTTAAAATCACGATAAATATATTTAAATAATAATTATATATTTATTATATTTATAATTATAAATATTTAGTTATATATAAATAATTTTAAAATATATTTATATAATTATAATTATATATAACTATATATATATTTAAATAATTATAAAATTAGAATAATGTTTTAAAATGATAAATATATTTATTATATTTATAATTATATATAAATACCTTTTAAATATATTTATAATTATAATTATAATTATATATTTATTTAAATAAATATATGGCTTTAATGAATATATATATAGTCATTAAAGACGTATATTTATTTTAATTTTTTTAAATGATAAATATATTTATCATATTTATAAATATGTATAAACACTTGTTATAAAAATACAATGAACACATTTATTATAATTTTATAAATATATATATTAATATATTAATATACATATATATATACATATAAATATATTTATAATTATATAAAAATATTTATAAATTTATTTATTTATAATTATAATTATAAATATATATATATACATATTTAAATAATTATAATAAATATAATAAATATATTTATAATAATTATAATTGTATAAATATATATAATTATAAAAATATAATTATAAATATATATAATTATTTATACATATATACAAATATTTATAACAAAAAAGTTCAGGACCTGAGAGAACTCGGTCCTAAAAATTTATTTAAGAAAAAAGTAATACAGTAATACAAAAATCATGCGGCACAACAAACACCACTAAACCAAACAATTGAAAAAAAAAATTCCAACCAAAAAGGCTTCAAAGTCAAGAGACCCACAAAAAATCCTACAAAACAAACTCACATCGTCCAAAAGTGAACCCTGAAGCCCCAAGGTCATCCTCCTTATTCTCCATCCTCTACGATAAGGTTGCCCACTCGGACACCACTTTTCCAGTCTGTAATGTCTCTCACCACACATGCCTCTCACGGTCCACCTGCTCCCACCCATGGAAAAATGCAATATTGCAATAATTGTAACCATCCGTTCGATTAGAATCCAAGGAACCTGCATCGCACGCCACCTCCCATTGAGGAAGTCGACATCCCTATGAAAGTCGTAGCCTTACTGTACTCGAGGCCCCCATACTCGATGTGTCACTCTGGTGCCAGCCTATGAATGTCACCCGATCCACTCAGTAGATGCTGGAAACACCATCCAACACAACATCTGAAACACACATCCCCCTGATAACTCGTGGCATGTCCCAGACTCACACTCGAGAACCGTCACACACCTGCATCGGTATTCCATCTACACCTCAAGGTCTTCACATCTGTGTCATCACTGCAAAATCAACCACCGTTGGGACCATCTCCTCTAGAAACATCACTAGAGATGTAGCCCACCAGGATCCCAGATCCAAAAAGAAACAAGGACAACACCTTATTGTGTCGAAGCTACATTAGATGCTTCCTGAATCACAACCGGAACCTCCGTAGCCCACTGGGATATCAAATCTGACCAGATCTGAAAATAAATGAGGACGCCGCCTCCCTATGTAAAAACTACATTAGGCGCTGCCAGGATCTCCTCACAGAGCATCATCGTAGCCAAAGCCTCTGTAGCCTGCCAAGATCCCAGTCCCTGGCTAGGGACCAAAGCACGCCGCAGATCCAAAAATCTGCCCAAATCGCCATCACCCCCAATATTCAAACACCTGATTGGACCAGAGTCCAAAACTGGCGCCCCTCCATCATCGCTAACATCACTAACACCACCTGAGAGATTAGAAGATCTAACACCCATTTTAACACCAGATTCAGCACGATGGTGAAATCCACATGTTGAGAACATCTCAAAATGAACCACAATACCATCAATTTTTCTTGGGAAGAAGGAATCATCTTGGTTGGTACGAAGAGAGATAAACTCGCCATTCTTGAGAGATAAACTCTCCATCTCAATTAATATATTATTCTATATACAAATATTTATATTTTTAATTATAAATAATATATATATTTAAATAATTATAAAATTATAATAAATATATGTATTATATTTATAATTATAAATATATATGTATATATAATTATAGTCATAAATATAAATAAATTTATATATATATATATATATATTTATATTTATATTTAAATACTAATGAAATTAAAATAAATATATTAATTATATATAGTCATAAATATAGATATATTTAAATATATATTTATTATAACTATAAATAAATATATATATATATATATAGTTATTAAATAATTATAAAATTATAATAAATATATAAAAATATTTACAATTATACTTATAAATAAATATAGATATATTTAAATAATTATAAAATTATAATAAATATATTAATTATGTATAATTATAAATATAATAAATATATTTATTTATAAATTTATAATTATAAATAAATATTTATTTATTATATATATATTTATTTATTTATTTATTTATAGTTACTATTATAAATAAAATATATATATTTATTATACATATAATTTTATAAAAATATATAAAAATATAATTAATTTGTTATCGTTATAGTTTTATTAACACTTTTTTAGCGTTGATAAAAATTGGCCTTTATCAGTGCTAAAAAAGCGGTGATAAAATGAAACTTTATCAAAACTAAAATTTTAGTGCTGATAAAGGCATGTCTTTATCAGCACAAAAAATGTTGATAAAGGCATGTTTTATCAACTCTTTCTAATTTAGCACTGGTAAAACTTACCTTTATCAGAACTTTTTAGCTAGCGCTAATAAATGCTTCCCCTGATTTTATAAATGAACCCTAGTAGTCCCCTTCATCTCTCACACGCCTCAAGATCTCACAGAAGCCTTACCCTACCACTGACTCCTCCTCCTCCTCCTCCACTACCGCCTCCTTCATCCCCTCCTCCTTCGTTGCCGCTATGAATCCTCCTCCTCCTCCTCCTACGATGTTGCCAATTACTCCTCCTACTCTGCCATCATGAATCCATCTTTCACCGCCACCATGAAGCCCTGCTATACCGCCACACGATCCCTCCTCCACCCTGCCGTTGTGAAGCTCTCCTCTTCTGTTGTGCGAATCTTGGGTACTTTTTTAAATCTACCTACTTTTTGAGTTCCCTGATGCATTTCCTTCTGATTACCCTTAAACATTTCCTTTTGAATTCACTTATATATTTACTTTAATGAATTATTATGACCATTATGTATCAAGAAACCAACTCTTACATATCATAGTGGCACAATTAATTTGTCAAATTTTATTCTATCTAGAGATTACCTTTATGAATCCCATTGAAAACTGTGATACCATTTATGAATTGATCAATACATTGATGTATCATAATACAACTCCAGACTTTGTCAATTTTCAGTATTCAAGGTCTAAGATACCCTTACGTATCTAGTTTAATTTAATAGGTACTCTTATGTATACCTCTCTTGAGTGACTCTTAAGTATCATCCTGAGTACCCTCACCCATCCCAATGACTTCCATCACTTTTACAATATTTTATCATGAGGTATCTTCTATATGAATTTTCCAAATCCTTACCTACAACATAGAATTCTAGAACTTATTTAAATAAACCCATAATTTTTGGATTGGTAGAGATATGCCTTTTTGGATGAAGTTTGGATGAATACTTTCATCCCATACTGCATACCAGGCTACAACCCTCATGGTTTGACCTCTGTGGTGAGGTTTCTCGGGGTTCTAGGGGGCATCACACCCCTTCTCAAAGATCTGGGGGCTTAAGGTCCCCAAACCAAATTTTGGAGGTACTGTAGAAATGCTAAACACTATAGAAAATCGAACTGATGACATTGATAGAGTGTTATAGTAGTGCAGAATTATTATAGAAACATGGGATAGGGGTGTTTTTTGAATTTTCATTAAGAATAAAAAACATTATAGAAGAATATTTAGAATATAAAATGGGAATTTTATTATGGTGATTTTGTTAGGGGTTCACTTTTATTACTAGAGGGTCAACCAGGATTCTTCCTGATTGGAAGCACTAAGAAGGACTTAACAAAGAATGTGGTATAGTTCCTTTTCTAAGATGTTCATGTGAGATCCTTTTATGAACTTAATGGGAGATTGATTAAAACACCAATCTTAACCATAAATGAGTTGGGTAATGAGTATGGATTATATTGTGATATATTAGAAGCTCACATTTGAATAGTTCTAGTCCATGATGGTCATGTGGTTACTTATGGGTCCAGACAGTTAAGGAGCATAAGAGAAACTTCCCAAATTCTTTCCCAGATTTGGAAATAGTGGTTCTTTACATGAGGTGTTATTGGTATTATCTTTAGGGTGATATATTTTTTAATACACTATAAAAAGTGTTTGAAATATATTTAATCACAAAATGAAATGAACCATTAATAGAGGAGAAGGTTTGAGTACCTATAGTCCTTTAAATTTGACCTAATGTATACCCTCAATAAGGGGAACATTTTTTCAGATGTACCATATTGGAAGGATAAAGCTTAGGTAGTACATGATTCAAGCATCAAGTTGAATATGGTTGCCCACTTTTAAGAGATGTGACTTTATGTTAAAAAATATCATGGCCAAGTGACAATTATGTCTTTATCTATCACTTATTCACTCCTTAGTAGTATTACGATAATAAACTATAGGATTCATATTATTTATTCATGAGACATGATAAACCATTTATATCTTTTTATTTTATAAAAATTTGGTTATTTTGGATTCAGGTATCCTTTATAAAGTGTATCCCTTGGAATTTATGTCTTTGTAAAAATGCCTAAGTGGTTCTTTTAAAATGATTATACTATTTTGAAATGTTTCTTAAAAAATTATATGCTTTCAACATACCCTTTTTTGGTTTTAAATAGCTTTAAAATGGTTTAAACACTTTCCTTGAATACTTTAAAAAAGGAATTTGGGTTTTGAGAAAGAGTGTTTGGAACTCATAGGTTTATTTTAAAAAGGGCATGTTATTTTAAAGAGTAATTTTTGTAAATGGTTGGTTTTTTTAATGGGATTTCAACTGTGATTTTTTAAATAGTTTTCAAAGGAGTCTTAAAGTCTGTAAATTTTTTCAGAGTTGGTTAATTTTTATATCAACTTTTTGTATATTTATTTTGTTAAATATTAATGTTACTAAATAAAATAGAATGGATATGAATAAATAATGGATTAATGCCAATTTTTTGACAAAAGATTATGAAGATGGAGTGAAAAGTTCATCAAGTTTGAAAAAGATCATGCATATGGCCCTTCTCAAATCCTTTTTTTGTGCTTACATTGTAGTTTTTTAAGACAAATTAGTCTAGAAGAGTTGTAAGAACAATTAATCAATTGTGGAATAGATCAAAGATATGAATGTTGGAATAAACATAGTAAAAAGAGAATATATCAAGTGATTGGGATATCACTACATTTTATGAATCATCTGATATGATTACAAGTGTGGACAATGAAGAAGATTGTATAGAGGATATCATTACAGATATGAATGATGATGAATATCGTATTGAGGAAATTCCAAATACAATTTAATATGAACTTTTTGATTTCCTAAAATTGTTTTAGAAGTTAAAGAGTTGTGGAAAGACTCTGTTTTATGGTGGTTGCACTAAATATAGAACATTTTCAGCCATACTAAAGTTTTATAATCTGAAATAAGGCAACAGATGGAGTGACTCTGGTTTTTTAAAATTAATTTCTATCTTGAATGACATTATTCTAGAAGATAATGAGCTCCCAATATGAACATATGACACAAAATAAATGCTACGCTAGATGGGTATGATCTCTAAAAGAATACATGTCTGCCTGAATGACTATATACTATTTAAAAAGAACCAAAAATCACATAGATAATTCCTAAACTTCTGGTGATTCTTGATACAAGAATGATGAATCCAGTCTTATGAAATTTCTATGGTACTTTCCAATCATTCCAAGATTCAGGCGCCTATATGTAAGTGAGGAGACCATAGGACAATTGACGTGCCACGTAGATAGAAGAAATAAATATGGGAAACTACATCACCTATAAGACTCTCCTCAGTGGAAGAGAAATAATCACAAGTATCCTGAATTTGAGAATTAGCTAAGAAACATTTTTCTTGCATTATCTATAGATGAAGTGAATCATTTTTGTTTTCAAAGAAGCACTCATAGTACATGGTCGGTTATGTTGGTAAATTATAACTTTACTTCATGGTTATGCATGAAACAAAAATACATCATGTCATCTATGATTATATCTAGACCAAAACAAATAGGTAATGATATTGATTTTTATTAGGCTCCATTGATCAAGGATTTGAAATTATTGTGATATTCAAGTGTTAAGTTGTATGATGCTTATAGAAATGAATATTTCACATCGAGATCTATGTTGTACGGGACGATAAATGAATTTCCTACTTATGTAAATTTGGAAAGATATCGCATTAAAGGAACTCAAGGGTGTCTCATATGAAAACAAGGTACACATTAAATTAGGTTGAAACATTCATCAAAAATCGTGTTTCTGGGACATCAAAGATTTCTACCCCGACGGCATAATTACCGATCTAGGATGACATCATTCGATGTAATTTTAGAAGAATGTATATCACAGCCTCCACTAAGAGGTGATCAAATATTTGAGAAAGTAAAATATGTGGTCACTTATTTTGGTAAACCATTTTTGAAAAACCTTTTGAGAACCAGTTGGAAAAGGAGATCATTTTTTATGAATAACCGTATTGGAATTGTCTGTACATCAGATATTTTCTTATTGTTATGCATGTTGAAAAAAATGTATGTGATAGTATCATTGGAATGTTGTAAATGAACCTGAAAAAATAAAGTATGGAATGAAGGATAGGTTGGACATGGTTGACATGGGAATACGAGAAGAGTTCGTGCTAGTGAAGGGTAAAAAATAGACATTTCTTCTTCTAACTGCTTACACTCTTTCTAGGTAGGAGATATTTTAGTTTTGAAACTTCTTGAATGACGTAAAGGTTCCATAGGGGTATTCATTGAATATCAATAACATCATTTCAATTAATTATTTAAAGTTAAAGGATATGAAATCATGTGACTGTCATGTTTTGATGTAAGATCTAATTCCAATAGCTTTACATTGAATTTTTTCCAAAACTTTCTGTCATATATTAACCAAGCATTGTTTCTTCTTCAAAGCTATATATAGAAACATTATAGACCCGACAAAATTTTCGACTAGGGAAAGAGAAATTGATTTCATATTATGTGAATTGAAAATATACTTCCCTCCAATATTATTTGATATGATGGCTCATTTGATGGTTTAATTTGTGAGAGAGATTCAACTATGTGGTCTTGTGCACTACAGATGGATGTACCCCATTGAATGGTATATGAAGATTTTGAAAGTGTATGTCAAAACTCGAAGTCTTCTAGAGGGTTGTATTGCAGAGAAATGTATTTTTGAGGAAGCCGTTGAATTAAATATCTAATACCTATCCGGTGTGGAAAGAATTGGTCTATCGAAATCTCGCCACACTGTGCGGCTTGCGGGTGATGGAATTTATGGAAGAGATGTTGTCACAATCAATATTACAGATTTGGAACATAACTACCTTTATGTTTTTCATAACAGTTTAGAGGTTTCCCCATATGTTGAAACACACAAATAAATTCTTAGTCATTTTAATCCATCAAGATATGAAATATGGATATCAAATACACATAATCAATAGTCTATAGGATGGTTTCGGGACTATATTTTAAATAATTCAAATGAAAATCCAGATTCAATTTCAGAATGACTATGATGGATAGCCATAGGACTCAGTGTGTATGTATTATCTTATAATGGTTATGTAATTAATGGTTATATGTTCTATATAAATGATCATGATGAAGACAGTACCATGAAAAAATAGTGGAGTTACACTCGTGGCTGAAGTGATGAATGTTTCTGGTACTAAGGATAGAAATCCAATTTATGTGAATATGTCATACTTTGGCATCATCAAAAAAATATGGGAGTTGGATAATAAAACAATCCAAGGGCCAATTTTTCAATGAAAGTGGGTTAATAACATAAGTGATATTAAAATAGATGAATTGGGATTCGTGAAGTTGATTTAAGTAAGTAAGGGTAAAAACAAGAACCATTTATAATGGAATCATATGTAGTACAATTATTTTATGTTCTAGATCCCGCAAACCAAAAGTGATCAATTGTTCTAATATCGACCAAAACCACTAATGATTTAGATGAAAATTCAACTAAGGATGACCCTTTCATTGGGACATTTCAATAATTTATCAATGGTTCTAATGTAGAAAACATTTTTATGTCAGAGGATACCACAATTAAGGGATTTTCATCATCGATAGAGGGGTTAAATCCCTTCATCCTTTAAAAAATAAAAGGGGGGTTCAATAATTAGGTTACATTTTTTTTTGTAATATACATCATGTTAGATAATGTTATTATATATTTGATGTTGCATTTATGTACTATAAATTAAATGTTAAAGAACTTCTATATATAATGAATTCCTCACATGATGGTGCTCCCAATCTCGAGGTACAACAGGTCTCTCAACCTTCTACTGCTCGCAGTATAGAGGAATGACCTTCTGCACATGCTAGTGCTCCCATTCCTGAGGAAAAATAGGTTTCTCAACTTGCTATTTCTCCCAGTGTAGATGTACAACAACCATATACACATGTCAATGCTACCTCTCTAGAGGAATATATTGAAGATGTTCATTCCAGGGATATGGTAGGCGATGAAAGACCGACATCATAGAAAAAAACAAGATCATCATAGTTTGACGGTGTTAGCAAAAATCATTAAGGTGAAAGTCAAAGGAATCAAATTCAAGGTGGGATAGAATGTGTGGGGTCAGCAAGTTAACCCCAACAAGTCCATGTTAAACAGTTATATTGGATTCATCACTCAGAAATGCGTTCTTATTGATATAGATTTGTGACAACATGTTGTTCCTGGGCTAAAGACACTGATGTGGGAATTGATTATGGTAACATTATGATATCATTTCTTTATTTTATTAGAAAGTAAAATAATGAAACATTTACTAACACTTCATCATCCATTTTAGAGTGCATTTATAGTAGATGAATCCCACAAGAATTATGTATTAATTCTTGCTGTAAGGATTCATAGAGTATTTCACACAATCCTAATAAGACATCATCTCAAATATGATGATGGGAAAATAAATATGCATCCACCAGTTAATGATGCACACCAGATAAACAAATAAGTGTGGGATGTGTTTACTGGCCATCATGGGGATGTTTCTTTTCAGGTACATTGTGGCGAGTAATATGTTGTTTGACCATACATGTATTCATCAATTTGATTGAAAATTTTTTATTTATAAAATAGAAAATGAGTGATGGAAATAAGGAACAAGTAGAAAAACCAGCGTACCCCTATCATAAAGCAAGGATGGGGTGTTCTTTACTTGAAAAAAAATTAGTATATATTTTAAATCGACCATAATACTTTTATGTGACAAAAAACAACACCATAATTATGTTCCTTTGTTTATATGAAGATTCATGACTCGAAATCCAAATCCACTTCTATCTCACTCCATGTGATATGGAAGGAGGCACGTCTAAATAATGATGGGATACTAAAAGATGAAAATGCACAAAAATTATGGGAAACATGTGTAAGTATTGCATAATAATTTTTTTGTATTTAAACCGCTATTACAACAATAATCACTTATTTTACTATATTTTATATCTGAAAAATTCATAGGAATTAGAAACACCTGTTCCGAATGAACCCAAACTATCAGTGGCCTTGAAGTTGCCAAAATAGTATGGCCACATCAGAGGTGTGGGTTTTGGGGTGACACCCTGAACATATTTTGAGAAAAAAACAAGAGGATGATCAAAGTTAATTAATAAAATAGATGAGAGAAATAAAATATACACTTTAAATACAATTTCAAAGGCAGATAGAGATGATGGAAACTTTAATGAGGGAGAGGAAAAGAGAAGAAGAAACTCGAGAACAATCGCTACGTGGAGATCCCGCCCCACCCCACACGAGCTATGAGGCTAGTCATTTCACTCAAAAAGATGTATTAGAAGAGGTAATAAATATTATAATAAATGTTTCTATGAAATTTGAATCGTTAAGACATTCATACCTTTCTTATACTGATATTCTATAGGGTGATAATGACTATGATTTATATCTAGAAATACCCACCCATCACCTTGTGGTGAGGTCTACGGTGTTCAATATCCAAAAGCACATTCTATAGAATAGACCGCTTCTAATAGGTCATGTGTGAGTGTTAATCAGTGTATCCCATGAGCTGAGCATTGATCTACCTATTCCATTTCATGAGTATGATATTAATATGGTCAAAAATTGGTTGGAACATTCATCGCATGGTCGTCACATCTTGTAAAAAACATGTCGACAAAAAGGTATTCATTTCCATTACAATTTTCAATCTAAACCTCTAAAAATTAATGAAAAAAGGTATGAATTGATGAATGTTATTACAGACTGACAAAGAGAAGGGGATGAAATGAAAAACCACATCAAAAACATTTAAATTATCGACCAAATGATCAAAAATATCTACCAAAGCACCATTACATTGATCGTTATATATCCAAATTTACTATCATTAAAGGATCATGTGGATACAAAGTTAAAATATGGTCACAACCACATAGTTGAATTTGGAGAAAATATTTATGGAGAGAAATACCAAGACTTCATTGGTGTTGAGAGTGAAATTGAAATCCTCAGTTATGAATGGATAGGTGGCTCAGTTGTAAATGTACACATGAGGTATGTTTTCATGATTTGATTTTCCAAAATCTAATATACTGTGTTAATTATGACTAAATACAGTTCATATTTTTGGCAGGCATATATATAAAAAACAATTGAATGTATTTTACCATGTGAAAAGGTTTGGACTCATTAGTCCTCACATCACCTCTACAGAACAAGACAAAATAGAACCCGCAAAAAAAGGATGAAATAGTGGCAGGTCTGATCAAATCCTTTGAAAAAAAAATTCAGATGACATATTTTAATTAATACCAATGATGTAGGGGTAAGACTCTAAAATTTAATCATATAAAATTTATTTTCATTTTTTTCATTACTTATTTATTTTTGTGTTTTTAGGCTGTATTGGATTCTCATTGTAGTAAATTTGGATACTCCAAAGATTTATTTTCTGGATTCAATGCATGGATATCCAAAAAACAATCCAAACATTATGGAATTTGAAAATTTTTAATACACTAAATCCAATGTTTTAGAACTAAACATCAAGTTATATAATTTATATTATCATTTAATGAGGATTATGTTATGATAGTGTACATCACTATCGTCTGAAAAAATGAATGAGGTCAGGGGCTAAGGATAAGGATGAAGACAAATACTATGACAGGATAAGTATTAGGGTATATATAATAATATTTCACTATAAAAACTCATATAAAAACAAATTACTTATTCTCCTCAATGTTTCTGTAGTTTTCAAAAAAAACCCAATGGAAAAGATTGTGGTTATTATGTTTGTCAATTTATGAGAGAGATCATATTCCACAAACAAACCAGCATCCCTGAAGAGGTATTTTTAAAGATAATTATTATTTCATTTAGAATATTTGTTAATCTTTTGTGTATTTATATTTTTTTAGTACTACTATAACTTTCTAAAACACTCATATTCACAAGACAATATAGATGTTCTCAGAAAAGAATATACAACATACCTTATAAATGAATGTACAAAAATAGCAAGAACATGTGACTGCCATAGAATTAGTGGATTGTTTCATATTTAGGTTTAATTTACTTCTTTTTAGTATTAATCACATAAGAATTTTTTTCTTATACAGGTGGATTCCATTTTTATAGTTAGGGTGGTTTTTTCAAAGATGCTCATGATTTTGAGAGATAGAACTTTGAGGCTACAACTAATATAATGACAACAAGGAAATGAATCAAGAATGTATAAAGGTTAATTCCTACTACATATTCAATTAATTAATTTTTTCATCATCTTCCTTATAAAGTTTATCTAATACTTATTTTTTACAGATCTTCTGGGAGGTCATATTTTTCTTTAAAATATCTTCAAAAATCCAGAAAAGAGAGGGCATGTTGAATGGAAAGTATGAATTCTCAATAGTTGAATGAAAAGTATGACTCCACAAAATATTTGTGATGAATATTTTCTTGACTAATGTTCTAATCAGTCACATCTCTATCAGTCACACCTCAATCTGATACACAGTGTGCTCAGTATGACTTGAAGTGTATGTTTTTAGTTTATAATATTCATTGATCCTTTAAGATGCATGTATTTTTAACTACCATACTTTGATCCATGACTCGTTATTATGATCTATGATATACAGTGTATGAATTTCAAAATTTAATATCACTTTCTTACATCTTTTTCCTCATGTTATCCTTATATGATCACTGATATCTCCCTTTTTTACACTTATTGAGAATATATGATCACCCTTTCTTATGTTTCATATCCTTAGGTTATTAAGAATGGTTTTAGAAATGATATGTATAACAAGGTTAATAGTAAATAATAACTTAATGAGAGACTCTTATGAACTATTTATTTATTTTTTCATGTTTCCAAAAGCACTAGACCTAAACTATTATGGCATGCATCATTATGTTATGTAAGTAATATTAATATACTAAGATGTGATATCTATGTATGAAATGTTTGGGTCAATATAGTTGGTATTAGAGCAAATGAACTACTCAAAATTGAGTAAAAATAACAATTGACCAGTATCACTCAAAGTGTATTTTTATTTAAATTTGACATTACTTTTAGTGAAAAGAATAGGCGACATACTAAAAATTGAGCACACACATTCATATTGTTTTTATATTTTAGTAAAATGATCCATGAGTTATTTTTGACCTGTACGAATCAACCACACCTCAATATGATGCATGGTGTGGCTGGTATGACTTTAAGTGTGTATTTTTATATAAAATTGACACTAAATTGAGCAAAAAGAACAAGTGAAATACTAAAACCTAATAAAATGCAGTCAAATTGTTTTGATACTTTAGTAAAATGGTCCATGAGTAATTTATGGCATGTAGGAATCAACTTCACCTCAATCTAACACACAGTGTGACCAGTATGACTAAAAGTTTCTCTTTTTATTTAAAATTGACATTAATTTAAGTAAAAACAACAAGTGACATACTGAAAACCAAGAAAAAAAATTCGGGTTGTTTTGATGCTCTAAAACAAAGATAAATGAGTCATTTTTGACATGTAAGACTTAGATTCATCTCAATAATATGCATAGTGTGACCGGTATCACTCAAAGTGTCTCTTTTTATTTAAAATTAGCATGAATTTAAGTAAAAAAAATAAGTGACATAATAAAAACCGAGAAAAAACATTCATATTGTTTTGATACTTTATGAAAATGAACCATGAGTTATTTGTGACATGTTGTAGTCAACCTCACCTTAATACAATGCACGGTGTGACCAGTATGACTAAAATTGTCTCTTTTTATTTAAAATAGACATTAATTTAAGTAAAAAAATAATAAGTGACATACTGAAAATTGAGAAAAGGTTTTCAGATTGTTTTGATATTTTAGGAAAATGATATATTAGTGATTTTTTATGTGTATTGATTAGATTCACCTCAATAAAATGCACGGTGTGACCATTATAACTCAAGGTGTCTCTTTTTATTTAAAATTAACATTAATTTAAGTAAAAACAAGTGACATACTGAAAACCAAGAAAATGTAGTCAAATTATTTTAATACTTTAGGAAAAAGATCCATTAGAAATTTTTAATGTGTAAGAGTCAAAAACACCTCATTATGTTGCATAGTGTAACCGATATGACTCAAAGTGTCTCTTTTTATTTAAAATTGACATTAATTTAAGTAAAAACAACAAGTGACATATAGAAAACCAAGAAAATGAATTCAGAATCTTTTGATACTTTAGTAAAATGATCCATGAGTTGTTTTTGATGTGTGGGACTCAGCCTCATATCAATAAAATGTATGGTGTGACCGGTATCACTCAAAGTGTATCTTTTTATTTAAAATTGACATAAATTTAACTAAAAAGTAAAAGTGACGTACTTATAACCAAGAAAATGCATTCTTATTGTTTGGATACTTTAGTAAAATGATACATGATTCAATTGTGATATTTAATAGTTAATTGAACCTCAATCTGATGCATGGTGTGACCGGTATGACTAAAAGTATCTTTTTTTATTTAAATTTGACATTAATTTTAGTAAAAATAACAAGTGACATATTTAAAACCAAGAAAAAACATTTTGATTGTTTTGATATTTTAGGAAAACAATATATTAGTGATTTGTGACATTTTAGGAGTATCCTCACCTCAATACGATGCACAGTGTGTCTGGTATAACTCAAAGTGTATCTTTTTATTTAAAATTGAAATTAATTTAAGTAAAAAAAAAGTGACATACTAAAAATCGATCAAACGTATTCTGATTATTTTGATACTTTAGGAAAATGATACATGAGTTGTTTTTTTAAGTGTAAGAGTCAACCGCACCTCAATCTGATGCATAGTGTAACCGGTAAGACTAAAAGTGTCTATTTTTATTTAAAATTGACATTAATTTAAGTGAAAACAACAAGTGACATACTGAAAATTGAGAAAATGCATTTGATTTGTTTTTATATTTTAGTAGAACAGTCTATTATTGATTTCTAATGTGTATGGATCATCTAAAACTCAATATGATGCATGGTGTAGATGGTATAACTCAAAGAGTCACTTTTTATTTAAAATTGACATTAATTTAAGTAAAAATAAGTGACAAACTAAAAATCAAGAAAATAGATTCAGATTATTTTGATACTTTAATAAAGAGATCCATTAGTCATTTTTGACATGTAGGAGTCAACTTCACCTCAACCATATGCACAGTGTGACTGGTATGACTAAAAGTGTCTCTTTTTATTTAAAATTGACATTAATTTAAGTAAAAACAACAAGTGACATACTGAAAACCGAGAAAATTCATTTGGATTGTTTTGATATTTTAGGAAAATGGTCTATTATAGATTTTTGATGTATAGGGATTATCCAAACCTCAATATGATTCACAGCGTGGCCGGTTTAACTCAAAGTTTCGCTTTTTATTTAAAATTGACATTAATTTAAGTAAAAATAAGTGACATACTGAAAACCAAGAAAACACATTCGGATTATTTTGATACTTTAGGAAAATGATCCATGATTCATTTGTTATGAGTATGAGTCAACTGAACCTCAATATGACACATGGTGTGACTAGTATGACTAAAAGTGTCTCTTTTTATTTAAAATTGACATTAATTTAAGTAAAAACAATAAGTGACATACTGAAAACTGAGGAAACACAATTGGATTGTTTTGATGCTTTATTAAAATGATACATGAGTCATTTTTAATGTGTATGTCTCAGTCACATCTCAATATAATGCACAGTGTGACCATTATCACTCAAAGTGTCTCTTTATATTTAAAATTGACAAGAATTTAAGTAAAAAAAAGTGACATACTGAAAACTGATAAAAAACATTCTTATTGTTTTCATACTTTAATAAAATGATCCATGAGTTATTTGTGACATGTTGGGGTCAACCTCACCTCAATATGACGCATGGTGTGATCGGTATGACTAGAAGTGTCTCTTTTTATTTAAAATTGACATTAATTTAAGTAAAAACAAAAAGTGACATACGGAAAACTGAGAAAACACTTTCAGATTGTTTTTGATATTTTAAAAAAATGATATATTAGTGATTTTTAACATGTAGAGATCAGTCTCACCTCAATACGACGTACAATGTGGCCAGTATAACTCAATGTGTCTATTTATATAAAATTGACATTAATTTAAGTAAAAATGAGTGACATGATGAAAAATAAGAAAACACAATTGGATTGATTTTATAATTTATTAAAGTGATACATTAGTCATTTTTTATGTTTAGAAGTCAACTACATCTCAATATGATGCATGGTGTGACTGGTATGACTAAAAGTGTCTTTTTTTATTTAAAATTGACATTAATTTAAGTAAAAAATAACAAGTGACATACTGAAAACTGATCAAATACATTTGGATTTGTTGATATTTTAAGAAAATAATATATTAGTGATTTTTGACATATAGGGATCATCCTCACCTCAATATGATTCACAATGTGGTAGGTATAACTCAAAGTGTCTCTTTCTATTTAAAATTTACATCAATTTATGTAAAAACGAGTGACATACTAAAAATTGAGAAAACAAATTCAGATTGTTTTGGTACTTTGGTAAAATGATCCATGAGTCAATTTTGACATGTAGAAGTCAAACTCGCCTCAATCCGACGCATGGTGTGACTGGTATGACTAAAATTGTCTCTTTTTATTTAAAATTGACATTAATTTAAGTAAAAACAACAAGTTACATACTTAAAAGCAAGTAAAAACATTCAGATTATTTTGATATTTTATTAAAATGATATATTAGTGATTTTTGACATTTAGGGATCCATCACACCTCAATACGATGCACGATGTGACCATTATAACTAAAAGTTTTTCTTTTTATTTAAAATTAACATTAATTTAAGTAAAAACAAGTGACATACTGAAAACTGATCAAACACAGTCAGATTTTTTTGAAACTTTATTAAAACAATCCATGAGTCATTTTTGATGTATAAGATTCAATCGCACCTCAATCTAACACACAGTGAAACTGGTATGACTAAAAGTGTCTTTTTTATTTAAAATTGTCATTAATTTAAGTAAAAACAACAAGTGACATACTGAAAACCAATAAAATTCATTCAGATTGTTTTTATACTTTAGTAAAATGATATATGAGTCATTTGTGACATTTAGGACTAAGCCACATTTCAATACGACACACAGTGTGATCAACATCACTCAAAGTGTCTCTTTTTATTTAAAATTGACGTGAATTTAAGTAAAAACAACAAGTGACATACTGAAAACCAAAAGAATGAATTCATATTGTTTTGATACTTTAGTACAATGATCTATGTGTCATTTTTGATGTGTAGGAGTTAAACGCACCTAAATCTGGTACACGGTGTGACTTGTATGAATAAAAGTGTCTCTTTTTATTTAAAATTGACATTAATTTAAGTAAAAACAACAAGTGACATAATAAAACCCGAGAAAACACATCCTGATTATTTTTATATTTTAGTAAAACAATATATTAGTGATTTTTGACATGTATGGATCATTCTCAACTCAATAAAATGCACGGTGTGTCTAATATAACTCAAAGTGTCTCTTTTTATTTAAAATTGACATTAATTTAGGTAAAATCAAGTGACATACTAAAAACTGAGAAAACTCAGTTGGATTGTTTTGATACTTTAGTAAAATGATCCATTAGTCATTTTTTATGTTTATGAGTCAACCTCACCTCAATATAATGCAGGTTGTGACCAGTATGACTAAAAGTGTCTATTATGAGTTTAAAATTGGCATTTTAGTTCAAAATGTGTTACTCACTGAAAACCATGAAAACATACTCTGGTCATCTTAATGATTTAGGACAGTGATTAATACATCATTTGTGATGTGTATGAATTAGTCTCATGTCAAACCGATGCACGATGTGACCGGTATAACTCATAATTCTTGTTTCCAATTTAAAGAGACATTTTATTAAAAAAACACAACTGACATACTGAAAATTAAGAAAACAATTCAGATTGTTTTGATACTCTAGGAAAATGATCTATAAGTCATTTGAGACATGTAGGAATCAATTTCTCCTCAATACAATGCACAGTTTGGTTGGTATAACACAAAGTGTCTCTTTTTATTTAAAATTAACATCAATTTAAGTAAAAACAACAAGTGACATACTGAGAACCAAGAAAACACATTTGAATTGTTCTGATATTTTAGAACAACGATCCATGAGTCATTTGTAACATGTAAAAGTCAACCACACCTCAATAGGACTCACGATGTGACTGGTATAACTCCAAATGTGTCTTTTTTATTAAATATTGACATTTTATGAATGTGTTCTTTCATATCAATGGTTAATTTATTTCTTTATAGAATTACTAACATAATCATTGTTTTATTATATAGGTGAAATATTTTCACTACTACCCACGCCTAATTTTCCCCTCCCCAACCTCGCGACCTAATTTTCCCCTCCCCGACCCCGCGACCCCGACCCCCAGCGACCCCCACTGTCACGACCCCCTCCCCACAAAGTGTACCCCTCCTGGGCCGGCAATGTGATAAGGAAGACAATGACCCCCAATTCCCACCTCCAGTAGGCCCCGGGTTGGCGACTAGCACCGAGGGTATAGTAAACACACAAATGGGAGGCATCACCCTCTAAGAGAACACATGCGTAAGAGAGAGATAAGATAGACACCAATCAACTCCAACTCAGAACTGAAATATAAAAGAAACCCAAGTACATAAATGAAATGTCATGCAGAAGTAATACAACTGGAAGGGAAAACTAAAAGTACCCAAAAGAAAGTAAAACGGCAGCGACCACAAGCCCGAACAGATCCTCCAACCACACCATGGATACACTCACCAAGTAACTCATACAAGAATATCGAATATAGTAAAGAATATCAAGGGTACCCCGCTACTACTTTTCCACAGGTTTGCTGCTTTTCCCCAACAACATACGTCCTGTGCATCTCTCTCCAAAGGCTTGCCCGTATAAACTTGGGCTAAGCTCTACAATATGCACCATGTATACCACAAAGGCTTTCCCACAAACACCTGGGTGAACCACCACACCATCCTCACAACCAAAAGTAACCAGGTAGTTTCCGGGAGCCACCACAACTCATATAACATGTATCATACGTCGATTATTATACCTCAAACCATCACAGCCCATACACCAAGTAAGGATCCTCAAGCCATCATAGCCTATACACGTTACACCTATAGTAGTCCATAGGATACTATATCCAGAATATATGTGTGTGAAATAACCACAAGCCATTACATCCCTCTACACACATATATGGGGAAAACTAACCGTTGTGCCAAAGGCACTAGTATCTACCAAGGGAAGAGAGTGGGGCTAAAGGGGGTAGTCATCCATCCAACCTCCCATCAGAATGTTGGGGAAAACACCCCCCAGGGCTCAAAATCCCCAGGGTGTCAGTTGCCCTTATCGACAGGGTGGAGTATCTTATAGAAACACAAAAAGTACAGAATATATATATAACTCACATCCACACTATGGGCATTACCTAGTCTTAGATACAACTGCAGCTAACATCTCTCAGACTCCAGGCTGCTACTTCTAAGAATATGTATCTTATAAGCACACAAACATTTTAAGAGCTTTATTATATTACCCATTCTCATTTTATCATTTCCATTGTACGTTAATTAATTCTTTAAACATTAATTAACCATGAACCATTCCACATTAAACTGAATTGGCATCACATTCAAAATCAACTTCTCCTTTTAAGATTCACATTACCTTTAAATTCTAGTATCTCCCTCCCCATGTATTATCACCATTTAATCAAACTTTCATTACAGAATTACTTTCTCATATTCCCAGGCATTCTAGAAAGGAATCATATGCTACTAAACACAAAGGGGGATTAACACGGTGAGTAGATATACTACCCGTCGAGTCTTTGCCGCCTATAGCAAGAGCATAGACCCATTCTCCCTCTAGAGGCTAAACACAGAAAGCATGTGGCATACCCCATGTGTATTCGCCTCCTTTGGAAGGAGGGTAAGCAAGACCAGCTGCCTTGAGCAGTGGGGAAAAGTAAATCAGATAAACAACCAAACAAAACCACCAACATCCAGCCATCACATCCATCCCATACCATCATCCTTGGTGTCCTCCCCGACACCCACATGCATAAGTTGATGCATCTCGCCACCCTAAGCATCATCCGCTGCCACAACCACAAGTCCCCATGCCTCCACATATCACAACATCCGTCTAGGCTCACATCACAGCACAAGCAGCAAGAAAACACAACATCACATCAATGGGATCTTGACCCTTTAACAATCAAGAGGGTAACTCAGAACCCTTTATGAAATTCTCACACAATCTGTTCTTTAATCCATATTGAATTAGCAGATTTGTTATTCGTAGGTTCCAATTATAGGAGACCTAATCAGTAAGCTATCATAATTAAATAACCATGCTTACTGTCCTAATTTGATTAACCTCAAATTAGAACAACTACAACAACGAAAACAACCAGATTCATTTACATGCCTCTTTATCTTTATCCAATTAATTAACAATTAATTCAGGCTTTATGTTCATTATCAATTTCTATAATGAATGAACAACTAATCAAAGAAATCATAGATATCAATCTATCTAGCAAAACATGAGGCAAACCGTTATCACAGTACAAAGCAACAACATGCGATCAACCAATTATTTTAATCCAATTCAAGTATTTAATTAGGTCAATTTCATTGTGATCCAAAGGGCTAAATAATGCTAATTCTACGATTGCACATATACAATTATAGAATCCATGAATCCCCTACCTCGAATAGTTCTTGATGTAATTTATCCACACAACGGGTCACAATCCTCCTCTCATGACAACTGCATCCACCGGAGGATGCCACGGTACGATAGTACCAATCATCCCCAAGAAAAACCCATTAGAATCTTGGAAATTACATGGTATAATATGGAAGGGAGAAACATTATAAGATGATCCCCAAAGGAACGATGATAAAACATACCTTATAGGGAAGATTGACCGACACATCTCAGTTGCATCCAAAATAGAGCAGAACCAATTAGAGGATTAGGGTTTTATTGTGAAAATCCTACAGGAATGATTGAAAGGTTCTAGTGTCTCTTAGCCAAGAACAAGGAGGAAGAACAAGGGATAATGATATCTGGTTCCTTTTTGAAGATTTAACAAGGTGACGGTTTAAGATCCGGTTAATTCTCCATTAAAAACGGATCACATTAACCCACGCAGTTTGACCAAAGTAAAAACATCCCGAGCTATAGGGATAATTAATATAGGATTTATGGACTTTTAATCAGCTTAAGAGTCCTTAAAAATAAGGCTTTAAATGTATTTTACATCAAAGGAAACGTCAAATGGGGAAAACTGTAGGAAGCTGGAAACACTGTTCTCATACTCAAAATTTGGAAAAGGCAAGTCTACCGATCTGGAAACACTGTACAAGTCTACCGATCTGGAAACACTGTACAAGTCTACCGATAGAAGGTCACCGATAGAACCTCACCGATAAAAAAATTGTTCAAGTCTACCGATAGAAACACTGTTCAAGTCTACCGATAGAAGGTCACCGATAGAACCTCACCGATAGAAACACTATTCAAGTCTACCTATTGAAGTCCACCGATAGAATCTCACAGATAGAAACACTGTTCAATGAACCTCACCAATAGAAACACTGTTCACCTACCGATACTATTCATAAAACTGGAAACACTATTCACAGAACTGGAAATTTGGAAAAGTGTTGGGGATAAGTCACCTTGACCTCCCAGAACACCTCCAACACCACATTTTCACAAATTAATAGACCGGAGAGGTCTGGGACATTACATCAGATACCTCTCAAAACATTCTCATCCTCGAGAATTCAAAACCAACATAAAGAGAGAGAAAAAGAAACAGGGCCCGAACAACCACCCATCGAGATACCTCTTAAAAGAGAGAAAACCACAAAAAGGAACAAAAGAAGTTCATAAATAAAACATGAAAGGTATAACCACAAAGGAAACATCATTACATGAAAAGAGTTAAACATTAAACAAATTTGGGTACTCAGCACGTATCTGTGACTCACGCTCCCATGTACTCTCCTCCATGCCACCGTGTCACCACAAGACACGAACTAAGGGGATAGAACGCCCATGCAACACCTTCTCCTTGCAGTCTTGGATATCCATAGGTCACTCCTCGAAGGTTTCATCATCATCAATATAGATCTCTCCCCAATCGATAACATGATATTCATCATGAAGATAATGACAGAGCTTTGATACATTTAAAACATCATGTATCCGACTCATCTGAGGGGGAAGTGCTACTCGATATGCCACAGCTCCAACATAAGCTAACACCTCGAAAGGCCCAACAAACCGGGGAGAAAGCTTACTTCCACGACCAAACCTTCACTGTCCATGACGGGGAGTCACCTTTATAAACACATGATCCCCAACATTAAACTCTAAGGGTCTCCTTCTTTTATCAGCATATGATTTCTGACGATCTTGCACTGTCTTCATCCTCTCACGAATCACCTGAACAATCTCTGTTGTATTCTGCACTAGTTCTGGTCCGAGAATTGCTGACTCTCTGACCCCAGTCCAGCATAACGGAGAATGGAAAGGCCGAACATACAAGTCTTCAAATGGCGCCATACCAATGGTGGAGTGAAAACTATTATTTTAAGAAAACTCCACCAAGGGTAGGTGCCTCATCCATGAACCTCAAAAGTCAAGAACACAAGAGCGCAACATGTCTTCAAGAGTCTGGATGGTTCGCTCTGTTTGACCATCCGTTTGAGGATGAAAAGCAGTGTTAAGGCATAGCTAAGAACCAAAATCATGTTGGATACCCCTCCACACCCTAGAGGTAAAATGTGGATCTCGATCAGAAATGATCGTCCTAGGGACTCCATGAAGTCTCACCACCTCCTCCAGATACTACCTCGACAAAACTTCCACTGAGCTCGATTCCTTGATCGCTATGAAGTGGGCCGATTTTGTTAAACGATCCACTACCACCCATATAGCATCATGTCCTCCCGGAGCTCGAGGTAAACCTGTGACAAAGTCCATTGAGATGTCCTCCCACTTCCACTGAGGAATCTCTAATGGCTGGAGAAGACCACCAGGAACACGGTATTCGGCCTTCACCTTCTGGCAGACTAAACATCGAGACACAAACTCCGCAATAGCATGCTTTAGCCCAGGACACCAAAACTGACTCCTCAAGGATCGGTACATATTTTTCACACCAGGATGTACTACTAAAGGCGAACTGTGGAACTCTCGGAGAACCATCTTGCGCATCTCCAAGGGAAAAAAAATCCTGCCATGATACAACACTCGGTGTTGTTCATCCTCCGACCATCCATCAGGGGCCTCACCACAAACAACTCAGTCTCTCCAAACTTCCACCTCTAGATCACCCAACTGAGACTCTTCCACCTTCTGCATCAGGGATGACTGCACCATCATCTAGAAAAGACAACCTATACCCCCAACTTCTCTCATATCAAGATGAAAAGTTGATATCTCTTCCATCACTCTCCAGGAATCACCAGATTCATGCACATCATCATTACGTAACTTTCGGCTCAGTGCATCAGCTAAAACATTCCCTTTTCCAGGTGTATACGATATTTCAAAGTCTTATTCCTGCAAGAACTCCATCCATCGACACTGCCGCAAGTTCAAGTCACGTTTGGAGAAAACATACCTCAAACTCTTATGATCGGTGAAAACCACAAAGTTCTCACCAATGAGGTAATGTCTCCACAACTTCAGAGAAAACACCACGACTGCCAACTCAAGATCATGGGTGGCATAGTTGCGTTCATGGGGACGCAACTTCCGAGACCCATAAGAAACAACTGACATTTACTACATGAGAACACAGCCTAGACCCATATGTGAAGCATCACAGAAAACATCAAACTGGACTCCCTCCGCTGGAAGACAAAGGACTAGAGCACTTACCAACTTCTCCTTTAGATACTCGAAAGCTGCTTGACACTGATCAGTCCATATGAATGCTTGATCCTTCCTGTTCAAAGATGTCAGAGGAGTCGCAACTCGAGAGAAATTGGATACAAACCTCCTATAATAGCCTGCGAGACCAAGGAAACTTCGCACCTCTGACACGGTCTTGGGGGCTACCCAAGACACCACTGCTTCTATCTTTGACGGATCCATAGATACTCCCTATTGGGACACAACATGCCCCAAGAAATGAACTTCTCGGGCCCAAAACTCACACTTCTACAACTTCCCAAACAACTGATGTTGGCGAAGAACTCCCAAAACGGCTCATAGATGCTCTGCATGCTCCTATTCAGATGTGGAGTACACAAGGATGTCATCGATGAAAACCACAAAAAACTTGTCCAGGAATTCACGGAACACAGCATTCATCAACCCCATGAAAACAGATGGATCATTAGTCACGCCGAATGGCATTACAACAAACTCATAATTCCCATGATGACAATAGAAAGTAGTCTTCGGGATATCCTCATCCTTTACACGCATATGATGATATCCTGACCGCAAGTAGATCTTTGAGAACCAACTTGAACCCTTCAGTTGATCGAATAAGTCATCAATATACGGGAGAGGATAGCGGTTATTTATTGTCACTTTTTTTAATCGATGATAATCGACGCACAACCGCAAACTACCGTCAGGATTTTTCACAAACAAAACTGGTGCACCCCACGGTGACACACTTGGCCGAACAAAACCACACTGCAACAGACCATCAAGCTGAATACGTAGCTCTCGTAACTCAGAAGGGGTCATCCTATATGGAGACATAGAGATAGGAGATGCTCCTGGCTATAGCTTGATCCCAAAATCGATCTCTCGTCGAGGGGGTAAGGCTAAAACCTCTTATGGAAAGACGTCAGGGTACTCCTCTATGACCTTAGGAAATGGAAACTACTGAACCTCTAAAGAACTCAGCATCATCTCATCCATCATGGATGATAAGAATAGAACTCGTTTATGACCCATCCGAGGATCTCGCTAACCAACAAACACCACTTTCTCTCCATCTGCATCAAAAAAATGACCTTCTTCCTGTAGCAATCTAGAATAGCCTGCACTGAATACAACCAATCCATGTCGAGGATGACATCATATGGTTGTATTCTTAAACATAGGAAATCTCCCCAAGAGCGGTGTTTCCCCAACACTAGCTCACAGTCTCTACATACTTCAAACAAGTCGGCTCGACCTCCAACTGGCGTAGTCAACGCCAAGGCCACTAGAAGCCTCTCTACATCAAGTCCTAAAGCATGGACAAGGGTAGGTGATATGAAGGAGTGTGTTGCTCCTGAATCAAACAAGGCATACACCAAGGTAGAAAATAAGCAAAGGGTACCTCGAACGATATCTGGCTCGCCTAGGGCTGGCAACGCTAGAGCATGAAGCTGACCACGACCTCCTCCACGGCCTCTATGACCCCGATGATGACCACCACCATGGCCGCGCTCTGCTCTCTGATGACGGGGAGCATCATGGGGTTGTCCTATGCCTGCTCTATCTACCCTATAGTGATCTAAAGCTGGTGCAACCTTCTACTGCTGCCTCGGCTGGAACTGCCTCAATGGAGGAACCTGGAGTGGAGTGCCTGGTGCACTATGACTACTCTGAAAATTCGGGCACTCCCACTACTGATGACCACGACCACCACAAGAAAAACAAGCGCATGATCCCTTGGCATAGGCCTGATAGTTCCTGCCTCTGGAGAAACGAGATGGGAATGGCTGGGACCTACCCCAGGTGAATGAAAACTCTTCTGCCCTGAAAATCGGGATCCCCGGACCACAGCTTTGCTTCGTGAGGAATCATGACGATTCCCCTCTCGTGATGATATTGTCTTAGACAAAGTCCTCTCAACAACCTCTTCCCTCACCATCACCTCAAGATATGTCTTTAGCATAAATGGGGTGACCTGGCGCTGGATCTCTGGATGAAAAGCCTCCTCGAAATGCCTCGCCCTGGCCTCCTCATCTGGTAACAGGTCTAAAGCATATCGTAGAAGGTTTCTGAAATGGATTCCAAACTATCGAACACTGGAGCTCCCCTGTCGAAGGGTAAGAAGCTCTTGGCGACTGGACGCCTTCGCAGTCGAAGAAAGAAACTCGACTCTAAACCTTTCTCGAAACTCCTCCCATGAGATCATTGACTCCTCACGATCCCCGAGGAACAAGAACCACCACTTCCTCGCTACTCCACGTAGCATCGTCATAACCAAGGACACCCAGTGTTCCTTCCGATCACGAATCAAACTGAAGCCTATCTCGACCTCCTCCAACCAGTCTTCTGTGACTGCATCTAAAACGGAGCCCTCGTACATCTGTAGACTCTGGAATTGAAACTCTCAGAGTGTATTCGTCCAAGTGTCATCGTCGTCAACCTCTACCCGGCAATGATCTGCTGGAACAGCCTGCTGGACATCTTCTGCGCAAATCTGACAAGGACGTCGACCTGGAGCCATACCTGCAAAAGAACAAACTGTTAGAGCTCCTAAGCCTGGATTATGGAAGACTCAACATTAATTAATTTATTGTTTTCTTTTTTTCATTTTAGGTTAACCTACCCCAAGGTCTACCCATTCAAACACAGGTGCAAAGAAGAATGATGCATGATCCTTTCCTAGGTCTCTACCCTGCAACTATTATCACTTTGTTTAGTAGCCATCGTAAACTTAAAGGTCCATGAAATAGATCATAGGGGTCCCTAAACACCTATGTCTCTACCGGTCTCCAGTTTTTACCCCACTTGCTAAACATGAATGACATTGTTTCCCTACCATCTCATGAAACCTCACCTGTGCCTAACTCCAAACTCCATCCTATCCCTCAACCAGACCTATGATACCACTCTGTCACGACCCCCTCCCCACAAAGTGTACCCCTCCTGGGTCAGCAATGTGAGAAGGAAGATAATGACCCCCGAGTCCCGCCTCCAATAGGACCTAGGTTGGCGACTAGCACCGAGGGTATAGTAAACACACAAATGGGAGGCATTACCCTCTAAGAGAACACATGAAGAAGAGAGAGACAAGATAGACACTAATTAACTCCAACTCACAACTGAAATATAAAAGAAACCAAAGTACATAAATGAAATGTCATGCAGAAGTACTACAACTGAAAGGGAAAACTAAAAGTACCCAAAAGAAAGTAAAACGGCAGCGAACACAAGCCCGAACAGCTCCTCCAACCACAAGCTAGTAGTAACCAGCTTGATCTCCAACCTGCTCCAAGTGACCTGAAAAACAGTTTATATATACATAGGGTGAGTATAACAGTATACTCAGTAGGATCCTCCCCAAGACTCTAGTGCAAAAGTAAAGAAAGTATGCTAAAGCCCAGTGAACAACAAGTGAAACTAACTCATCACCTAAACAGGTATACTAAGTTCCCAACCTCACCATGGATACACTAACCAAGTAACGCATAAAAGAATATATAATATAGTAAAGAATATCAAGGGTACCCCACTACTACTTCCCCACTGGTTTTCCACTTTTCCCCAACAACATACGTCTTGTGCATCTCTCTCCAAAGGCTTGCCCGTATAAACTTGGGATAAGCTCCACAATCTGCACTACGTGCACCACAAAGGCTTGCCTGCAGACACCTGGGCGAACCACTACACCATCCTCACAACCAAAAGTAACCAGGTAGTTTCTGGGAGCCACCACAGCTCGTATAACGTGTATCATACGTCGAGTATTATACCTCAATCCATCACAGCCCATACGCCGAGTAAGGATCCTCAAGCCATCACAGCCTATACACGTTACACCTATAGTAGTCCATAGGATACTATATCTAGAATATATGTGTGTGCAATAACCACAATCCATTACATCCCTCAACACACATATATGGGGAAAACTAACCACTGTGCCAAAGGCACTAGTATCTACCAAGAGAAGAGAGCGGGGCTAAAGGGGGTAGTCAGCCATCCAACCTCCCATCAGAATGTTGGGGAAAACACCCCCCCAGGGCTCAGAATCCCCGGGGTGTCAGTTTCCCTTACCGACAGGGTGGAGTAACTTATAGAAACACAAAAATTACAGAATATATATATAACTCACATCCACACTATGGGCATTACCTAGTCTTAGATACAACTACAGCTAACGTCTCTCAGACTCCAGGCTGTTACTTCTAAGACTAGGTATCCTATAAGCACAAAAACATTTGAAGAGATTTATTAGATTACCCATTCTCATTTTATCAGTTCCAATGTACATTAATTAATTCTTTAAACATTAATTAACCATGAACCATTCCACATTAAACTGAATTGGCATCACATTCAAAATAAAATGATCCTTTTAAGATTCACATGACCTTTAAATTCCTGTATCTCCCTCCCTATGCATTATCACCATTTAATCAAACTTTCATTACAGAATTACTTTCCCATATTCTCAGGCATTCTAGAAAGGCATCCTATGCTACTAAACACAAAGGGGGCTCAACACAGTGAGTAGATATACTACCCGTCGAGTATTTTCCGCCTATAGCAAGAGCATAGACCCATTCTCCCTCTAGAGGCTAAACACATAAAGCACGTGGCATACCCCGCGTGTCTTCACCTCCTTCGAAAGGAGGGTAAGAAAGACCTGCTGCCTTGATCAGTGGGGAAAAGTAAAGCAGATAAACAACCAAACAAAATCACAAACATCCATCCATCACATCCATCCCATACCATCATCCTTGGTGTCCTCCCCAACACCCACATGCATAATCTGATGCATCTAGCCACCCTAGGTGTCATCCGCTGCCACAACCACAAGTCCCCATGACTTCACATATCACAACAGCCATCTAGGATCACATCACAGCACAAGAAGCAAGAAAACACAACATCACATCAATGGGATCTTGACCCTTTAACAATCAAAAGGGTAACTCAGAACCCTTTAAGAAATTATCACACAATCTGTTCTTTAATCCATATTGAATTAGCAGATTCCTTATTCGTAGGTTCCAATTATGGGAGACCTAATCAGTAAGCTATCACAATTAAATAACCATGCTTACTTCCCTAATTTGATTAACCTCAAATTAGAACAACTACAACAACGGCAACAACCAGATTCATTTACATGCCTCTTTATCTTTAGCCAATTAATTAACAATTAATTCCGGCTTTACATTCATTATCAATTTCCATCAAGAACGAACAACTAATCAAAGAAATCATATATATCACTCTATATAGAAAAACATGAGGCAAACCGTTATCACGGTACAAAGCAACAACATGCGATCAACCAATTATTTTAATCCAGTTCAAGTATTTAATTAGGTCAATTTCATTGTGATCCAAAGGGCTAAATCATGATAATTATAAGATTGCACATATACAATTAGATAAGCCAAGAATCCCCTACCTCGAAGAGTTCTTGACATCCTTTATCCACACAACGGGTCACAATCCTCCTCTCACGACAACTGCATCCACCGGAGGATTCCACAGTACGATAGTACCAACCAACCCCAAGAAAAACCCATTAGAATCTTGGAAATTACATGGTATAATATGGAAGGGAGAAACATTATAAGATGATCCCCAAAGGAATGATGATAAAAAATATCTTATAGGGAAGATTGACCGACACATCTCGGTTGCATCCAAAATAGAGCGGAACCAATCGGAGGATTATGGTTTTATTGTGAAAATCCTACGGGAATGATTGAAAGGTTCTAGTGTCTCTTAGCCGAGAACAAGGAGGAAGAACAAGGGAGAATGATATCTGGTTCCTTTTTGAAGATTTAATGAGGCGACGGTTTAAGATCCGGTTAATTCTCCATTAAAAATGGATCGCATTAACCCACACGGTTTGACCAAGTAAAAACATCCCGAGCTATAGGGATAATTAATATAGGATTTATGGACTTTTAATCAGATTAAGAGTCCTTAAAAATAAGGCTTTAAATGTATTTTACATCAAAGGAAACGTCAAATAGGGCAAAACTGTAGGAAGCTGGAAACACTATTCACATACTCAAAATTTGGCAAAGGAAAGTCTACCGATCTGGAAACACTTTACAAGTATACCAATCTGGAAACACTGTACAAGTCTACTAATAGAAGGTCACCGATAGAACCTCACCGATAAAAACATTGTTTAAGTATACCAATAGAAACACTGTTCAAGTCTACCGATAGAAGGTCACCGATAGAACCTCACCGATAAAAACAATGTTCAAGTATAATAATAGAAGTCCACTGATAGAAGATCACCGATAGAAATACTGTTCACTGAACCTCACCAATAGAAACATTGTTCACCTACCGATACTATTCATAAAACTGGAAACAGTGTTCACAGAATTGGAAAATTGGCAAAGTATTGGGGATAAGTCACCTTGACCTCCTGGAACACCTCCAACACCACATTTTCACAAATTAATGGACCGAAGAGGTCCAGGACATTACACCCACCCCCTTTCCTCCACGCTACACCACCTACAACCCCGGAGACCCCCACCACCTTGCCTCCGCGTTGCACCCCACAAGACCCTGACACCCCTACGACCCAGCAACCCCCACCCCCTGCCTCTGTGCTGCACCTTCGAACAATCCTGCCGCCATCATCCCCTCCCGGCCCCATTGAATCTCTCCAGCAAGTCCTCACGTTCTACCTCTGTTGGACCCTTTCGGTCCATCATGCCCCACCATGTAGAACTGTCACGACCCGTCCTCAGGGCCCGTGCTATGACTACCCCAAGCCTACCTTCCATAGGCCAGGGGCTGGCGACTAGCACCAAAGGAGTAAATCCCAATAATTGGGAAGGAATTACCTTTATAAAAGCAACAAACACCACAGAGTACAAGCGGAAGTAAAACACTAAGTAAAAAAGAAAGTGCTGAAAAGTAAATGGGCCAGAATACAAACCCAACTGAAAGTACAGCTACAACTGAACAAAAGTACAACAGAAAAAGACAACAGCTGGAAGAACGGAAGCGGCTCTTGGGTCATCCTCCTCGGATCCTACCTGAAGGGTAGGTACAGATGGCGCAGCTCCTGGATCGTCCACCACGGATCCTACCTAAAGGGTAGGTACATATAGCCTCCACAACGCTCTCACCCATCAACCTCTTTCGTGTGTCGTCTCGTCGTGAAGTCCACCTCTGGATACTGAATCATCGTGTGGTCCACCTCCGGGTACTGACTCGTCCTCGAACACTTGGCATCCGTCAGCACTGCCCGTCGTCTGCAACCAACACAACGAGGTGTGGGCATAGACCGTGTAGGGGTGAGTATAACGATACTCAGTAGGGACCCCGAGACCCTCAAGGTCTCACTAAAACCAACATGGATAACCACAAAGAAGATCTCAACAGATAACCTCTACTTAGTTATATGCATATACATATACCTAAGTTATCAAGTAACCCATATCAATCATGAGGAAACACAAAGATTATGAAATCAACGGATAACCACTACCTAGGTATATGACCATACATACACCTAAGTTATCAAGTGACCCATCTCAATCATGAGGTAAACACAAAGGTCATAGACTCAGCTCAAACCAGGATTTTCATTATCGAAACTGTAACTGCTGAAGAGCCCCGTCTCTGGAGTGTACAGTGGTCCTGTCACGACTCCGAGGTACTGCTCACTAACCTAAGACTACTGAGGTACTCATCCTGTCGAGTACTGTGGGGCTGCTGCTACAACCAAGCGCTTCCCACCATGGGTCTGTCGCTACAACCAAGCGCTCCCCCTCATAGCCTCCAGAGGTACTCCTTCTGTTGAGTACCGCAGGTGTGCCGCTACAACCAAGCGCTCCTCCGCCATGGGTCTGCCGCTACAACCAAGCGCTCCTCCACTGTGGGTCTTCCTCTACAACCAAACGCTCCCCATTGGGCTATCCAAAACACACCGAGTTGATCGGTCAAGCAAACGCCAGGTCTCAGCCGGATACACGGTCTTCGTACTCCGCACGCTCGTCTCCGGGAGGGTCTGCTCCACGGGCTACTGGTCGATACTCCAAGTATCACAAAGTCCCACGAAGAATTATCTCAAATTACTGCCTCATCATAGGGGTCTCAACGTAGTAGACGGCGCGCCAATCGGACGCCCGGTCTGTGAGTTATTAGCCTTTTCGTCCCAGGGGCCCTGTTGGTTTCGTGTACGAACCAACCCGACCGTATCTCAACTGTACCCCGAACTCACATAGGATATACTCATAGGGACCGTTTCTCAACGTGATCACCAACGCCGCTGACGGTTCGTCAAACGGACGTCCGGTCTGAAAGTTATCAACTTTTCCGTTCCAGGTGCCCGGTTGGATTTCAGGTACAATCCAACTCGGCCACTATCCAAATGCGTCCAAACCATGGGTGAAGTATGCCAAAAGTTCCGTCTCAACAAGAGGAATCCAACAAAGTCTATGTCACGTCAATCGGATGTTCGGATCTCAAAATATAAGCGTTTCCGCTCCGAGGGCCCGAATGGTTTCGTATCCGAACCAACCCAGCTGAACCCAAAGTTCTCTAAAACCTTGATTGTAATATACCGAAACGACCGTCTCGATCCAAGGATCACATCTCAACTGACGGTGCATCGATCAGAGGTCCTTAGCCCAAGTTATGGGTGTTCGAACAGAAACAATCCGAAATGGGGGGTATGGGCCCGGCCCGGCCCGGCCCAATCCCCCCTGGGTCGGCCCGAACCGGGTCGACCCGACCCAGGTCCGGATCCGGCCCATCAGGGAGCGGCCCAACCCGGCTGGCGCGGCCCGGCCGCATGGCCCGCCGCGGCTCAGCCAGCGTGGCCGAGCGGAAGCCACGGAGTGGGGGGGGATGCGTGGCCCCCTTGTCACTGATTGATGTCGGCAGCGGTTTCCACCGCCGTCGTTCCTCCGGGATCCCGCGCGGCCGCGGGATCCCCCGTGCTGCACCGCCACGGCAAGCCACGGCGGTTTGTTTCCTCCAGTGGCCAAACGGCTCCGGCCACCGCCCCCAGTCGCCGGCGGCGCCGCGCCGGCGACCCACGTCTCCAGGGTTTCCTCGGGCCACCGGAGTTGCTCTGGTGGTCCATTTTCAAATCTGTATGTGCCGGCGTTCATCTCGGGTCTCGAACTTTACTGCGGAAGCTTCAAAATTACCTTGCGACCCCGTTTGTCGTCTCCCATCAATCCACGCACAACGATCTATAATCAAACCGCGGCCTCTTCGTGGTTTTCTAGCGCGGCGTGACGGCGCCGCAGCTTGTTTGACTTCAACGGCGCGTCATGATGGCGTCGCGCTTCTTCGCCCTTTCTCATAGTTTCCGCGCGGTGCAACCGCACCGCGCCGCCTTTCACGTGCCGCAACAAATTCAAACAAAAAAGGGGTGAGGAGGGTCGGCTGTGTTCGTGCGGTCCGACCTCCTCCCATTATTACGATAACAGGCGGCCTAATTGAAACCAAGAAAGGAGACAGATGAGATCACGATCAACAATAAATAAACCCCTACCTGATGTAAACGTTGAACGAAGGTTTGTCATGGAAGGAGAGGGTCATTGGCGTCGCGGTACACGGCGTCGCGTCGTCGATCTCCGAGGAAGGCCTCTCTCACCGTCGTCCTTCGTCAGAGGTCGGCGTTCTTCGTCGGTGACGGTGCGTTCTTCGTATTCTTCAAGGAGGAAGAACGTCCTTCGGAACTTAGAGCTTTCCTCCCCAAATCCTTTCGCACCATCAAATATTCTCCCACAAAATAAGACTTAGTCTTATTTAATTAACACACAAGCCAAAGGAATTCATTTGAAATTCAAACGAATCCAAGAATTAATTACCTGAAAAACCTACACAATTAATGAGTTGACTTTATTTAAAAAAAAGGGGGGGTTTCTTTTTTAGAGTTACAAAATTAAGGGTGGAAAGTTATGAATGTTAGGGGAAGGTGAGGGGTTGGGCTCGTCTGGGCCCCACCCCACCTTAATCCTCTCAAATGTAGTTATCAAAAAGTGGGTCCCACCCCTAACTCCCTTACATAGGTTATAACCACATAAGAGAGAGGAAAAGTGTTGTGACACAAAACTTAATCCACTTAACAAGGAAAGAAAATATAATTGTAAAACAATTATATTATTATCCCTCACTTTATTTAAACAACTCATCCAGAGAAAATGAAAATCCAGAAAGGGGTCTTATTAAGCAATTACCGGCACTGCGAGTTCATCGGTGCCCTCGGATTTCGATTCCGAGCACTGGTTTAAAAGTTAGGAAAACCCACTCATTCGTTCACTGAACGTACTCGAGCTAAACTTCGGAAAATGATTCCGGGCACACCAGGACTCGGAATCAGGCGCCGTCAGAAACTGCGTTCTTGTAAAAACCCAAAGAAAAATTAAGAAAAAATTTTCATTGAATTTTACGGGTCTTTACAATACTCCCACATCAGGGCTTTACGTCCCCGTAAAGCTTAAACACAAACTAGGGAAACAAAAGCGGTACTGAGCACGCATCTGAGCCTCCTGCTCTCATGTGCTCACCTGGAGGTTCCCGTACTTCTAGAGAAAGCGCACCCTAGGAATCGACCGTCCTCGTAGGATTCACTCCTGTCGATCCTTGATCCCCACTGGAACCTCCGTGAAAGTCACCCCATCGCCATCGTCCAGCTCCTCATGTTCGATGATATGTGAAGGGTCGAGCACGTATCTCCTTAGTTGAGATACATGGAAGTCATCGTGCACCCGGTGTAACTGAGGTGGATGGGTCAAGCGGTAAACCACCTCGCCTATCCTGCTGAGGACCTAGAAAGTTCCACTGAACCTCGGAGATAACTTGTCGCCTTGTCCACATCTCTGTAAACCTCGTCGAGGTGAGACCCGTATAAGGACGTGATCGTCATCCTCTAACTCTAGAGGTCTCCAATTCATGATAGAACTGAAACTCAAAACGATAGCTGCCATGAGGGTAAGGTTGAACGACTCAAGAGTGATCGGTTGCACCCTCTTGTGTATGAGTTTATCCTGTGCTGCATGGGGTTTCCTTTTCACCGACCAAGGGAAACCCATCTCGATGTCGTAGTTAAACCACAACCTTTTTTCCTAATACCGTCAATTTGTGTATGAACTGTGATTGCCCATTCCATACTCAAACCAATTTCGTAAGGCCTCGATGCTGCCACCAAGATATCTCAACCAAAACTCTTGCCTCGAGGGTCTGACCACACCGTCGGCGTAAGTGTGATTATAGAGTCTTCTCCCAAGGTATCTCCAAACGTGAGGGTCAAGTCTACGACTTACCGGAAACTCTAGGTCTGGGACAAGATTCGTGGAAGGAATGAATGATTCTTATCAATGTCTGTTACTACGGTAGCTATTAGTGGACATAGACTACCCCTCAAATCATTCTTAGAGCCATTGGGTCACTCTCCCTGACCGCATGCAGCTACTCTCTTCCCCTGCCCTCCATCTCCCGGAGCCTGGCGGGGACAACTAAGGCGGGTGGTTGTAGCATGTTAAAACGTACACCCCCCCCCCATGCTTCTCTCCTATCTCTTCATCCATGTCTGCTGCTTCGCAGACTCATATATCCTTTAATATTCCTCTTATTGAAACATTTAACATGCCCGAGTCTCTAAGGCTGGCGCCGGTTTCCCATTTCTTACTGCACTGTGCAGTCTTCATCCGCTCCTGGATGATCTGCACCTTCTTTGCCTACGATCTGAAAGAGCTGCTAAAATTTATCCTTTGCCGAAAAGAGAAACTCGGTCTCATCCCCTGGATGAACCACGCCTATTTCCTAATATAGTCAATCCTGACATGAATGATGTATTCATACCATGGATGACGTCGTAAGGCCTCGACGTTACTACCAAGAGATCCAACTGTCACTCTCACCTCCAAGGGTCGAGTCACACTGTCGGCATTAGTGTGAGGTCACTGGGTCTCCTCCGATAGAAATATCGAAAGTGAGGGTCAAGTCAACAGTCTTAACCGGGACCACTCAGTATCAACCAAACAAAAGGACAAGAAAGAAAACATTACAAAGATAAGTGTCTTTTTATTATTGCAGCTCATAGTACAAAGACACGAATACAACAGCAATATGGAACTAGAAGTACAAGGGACGTATCCACTAGTTCCGCTCCTGTCCACCTGCTTCCGGAGCTCTACTGCCTTGTCCACTGCTCGGCTGTTGCTCAAGCACTCGCCGCTGCTTCTGCCTCAGTGGCTCCTCCAACGCCTGCGGATCGACTGTGCGGGGGCTCAGACAGTCACGTGCCAGGTGACCCTTCCTGTCGCATTCATAACACTTCCTGCACCTCATACGGCTGGCTCTGGTCCTCTTGGACCTCTGCATCATCTGTCTACTGCCCACAGATGACTCGGCTAATGATCGAAAATCCTGCGGCAAAGGCAGCAGCTCCTGAACACGCTCGGGGTGCAGAGCTACTGGTAAAAACTCCACCCTGAAGAAGGTCTCGAAGTATCCCAATGTGAAGGTCATCCCATCGCAAAACTGGAACAAGTGGCTCCACCACCTTCCTGCTGCTTCCTGAAGAAGGCTGGCAGTAAAGATCTCCATGAAGTCTGCTGGCGTCCCCACTAGCCTGAAGACTCTCACCATAGCCTCCAGCTAATCCTCAGCCGCCTGCGGGTCTGTCTCTCCCCGGAACCTGGGTGGCCTCTAGCACTGGAACACGTGCATCATGCTCAAGCGGCGTGCATCACCTACTACTGGGGCTGGTGGCATCGGTGGCCCAATGTATGGTAGTACCTCTGGTGCCTCCGCTGGTTCCTCAACTGCAAGAGGGCCCTGTATCGAAACCTCGTCGCTCGGTAGGCTGTCAGTACGCACATCCCTCTGGGCTCTAGCTGGTCGTCCATGGAAAGGCATCCGGAAAGAAACATACCTGACACGGTCAAACGATTTATACCTGGTGAGATGACCAGGTTTGAGCTGTTTTAAGAGAAAACCTTTGGAAACACACATGCAATCAGTGTTTTCGTGCACAAAGTCGGAAATCAGTTGTCAAGGTCCTGGTGTATGGATACGTCAGCCGCCCGCACCAACACTGGACTCCCTGAACTGAAAACCACACTCGGTACCCTTAACACTATTGCTTCACAGAAAGAAAAAAAACAGAGTTATAAGTTCTGCGGTAGAACCTGCCTCTGATACCAATTTGTCACGACCCGTCCTCAGGGCCCGTGTCGTGACTACCCCAAGCCCGCCTTCCATAGGCTAGGGGCTGGCGACTAGCACCAAAGGCATAAATCCCAATAACTGGGAAGGCATTGCCTTTATAAAAGTAAACAAACACCACATAGTACAAGCGGAAGTAAAACACTAAGTACAAAAGAAAGTGCTGAAAAGTAAATGGGTTAGAATACAAACCCAACTGAAAGTACAGCTACAACTGAACAAAAGTACAATAGAAAAAGACAACAACTGGAAGAATGGAAGCGGCTCTTGGGTCGTCCTCCTCGGATCCTACCTGAAGGGTAGGTATAAATGGTGCAACTCCTGGATCATCCACCACGGATCCTACCTGAAGGGTAGGTACAGATAGCCTCCACAACGCTCTCGCCCGTCAACCTCCTCCGTGTGTCGTCTCATCATGAAGTCCACCTCCAGATATTGACTCGTCGTGTGGTCCACCTCCGAGTACTGACTCGTCCTCGAACACTCAACCTCCGTCAGCACTGCACGTCGTCTGCAACCAATACAACGAGGTGCGGGCATAGCCCGCGCAGGGGTGAGTATAACGATACTCAGTAGGGACCCCGAGACCCTCAAGGTCTCACTAAAACAAACATGGATAACCACAAAGAATATCTCAATAGATAACCTCTACTTAGGTATATGCCCATACATATACCTAAGTTATCAAGTAACCCATCTCAATCATGAGGACACACAAAGATTATGAAATCAACGGGTAACCATTATCTAGGTATATGACCATACATACACCTAAGTTATCAAGTGACCCATCTCAATCATGAGGTAAACACAAAGGTCGTAGACTCATCTCAAACCAGGATTTTATTTATCGAAACCGTAACTGCTGAAGAGCCCCGTCTCTGGAGTGTACAGTGGTCATGTCACGACTCCGAGGTACTGCTCACTAACCTAAGACTGCTAAGGTACTCCTCCTGTCGAGTACTGTGGGCCTGCTGCTACAACCAAGCGCTTCCCACCATGGGTCTGCCGCTACAACCAAGCGCTCCTCCGCCGTGGGTCTGCCGCTACAACCAAGTGTTCCCCCTCATAGCCTCCAGAGATACTCCTTTTGTTGAGTACCACGGGTCTGATTCTACAACCAAGCGCTCCTCCATCGTGGGTCTGCCGCTACAACCAAGCGCTCCCCACTGGGCTATCCGAAACACACCGAGTCGATCGGTCAAGTAGTCATCAGGTCTCAGCCGGCTACACGGTCTCCGTCCTCCGCACGCTCGTCTCCAGGAGGGTTCGCTCCACCAGCTACTGGTCGATACTCCAAGTATCACAAAGTCCCACGAAGAAGTATCTCAAAGGACCGCCTCGTCATAGGGGTCTCAACGCAGCAGACAGCGCGTCAATCGGACGCTCGGTCTGTGAGTTATTAGCCTTTTCGTCCCAGGGGCCCGGTTGGTTTCGTGTACGAACCAACCTGACCGTATCTCAACTGTACCCCGAACATAAATAGGGTATACTCATAGGGACCGTTTCTCAACGTGATCACCAATGCCGCTGACGGTTCGTCAAACGGACATCCGGTCTGAAAGTTATCAACTTTTCCGTTCCAGGGGCCCGGTTGGATTCCGGGTACAATCCAACCTGGCCATTATCCAACTGCATCCAAACCACGATCGAAGTATGCCAAAAGTTCTGTCTCAACAAGATGAATCCAACAAAGTCGACGACACATCAATCGGACATCCGGAGCTCAAGATATAAGTGTTTCCGCTCCGAGGGCCCGGTTGGTTTCGTATCCGAACCAACCCGGCCGAACACAAAGTTCTCCAAAACCTTGAGTGTAATATACCTAAACGACCGTCTCGATCCAAGGATCGCATCTCAACTGATGGTGCGTCGATTGGAAGTCTGTAGCCCATGTTATGGGCGTTTGAACGAAAACAATCCGAAATGGGGGGTCTGGGCCCGGCCCGGCCCGGCCCAACCCCCCATGGGTCGGACCGAACCGGGTCGACCCGACCCGGGTCCGGGTCCGGCCCATCAGGGCGCGGCTCGGCCAGCGTGGCCGAGCGGAATCCGCGGAGCGGGGGGGGGGGGGGGGGGGGTTGCGCGGCCCCCTCGCCGTTGATTAATGTCGGTGGCGGTTTGCATCGTCGTCGTTCCTCCGGGATCCCGCGCGGCCGCGGGATCCCCCGTGCCGCAGCGGTTTGTTTCCTCCGGCGGCGCCGCGCCGGCGACCCGCACCTCCAGGGTTTCCGTGGGCCACCGGAGTTGCTCCGGTGGTCCATTTTCAAATCTGTCGGTGCCGGCGTTCATCTCGGGTCTCAAACTTTACTGCGGAAGCTTCAAAATTACCTTGCAGCCCCATTTTTCGTCGCCCATCAATCCACACACAACGATCGATAATCAAACTGCGGCCTCTTCGTGGTTTTCTGGCGTGGCGCGATGGCGCCGCAGCTTGTTCGACTTCAACGGCGCGTCGCGACGGTGCCACGCTTCTTCTCCCTTTCTCATAGTTTCTGCGTGGTGCAACCGCACCGCGCTACCTTTCACGTGCCGCAACAAATTCAAACAAACAAGGGGGGAGGAGGGTCGGCCGTGTTCGTGCAGTTCGACCTCCCCCCATTATTACGATAACAGGCGGCCCAATTGAAACCAAGAAAGGCGACATATGAGATCACAATCAACAATAAATAAACCCCTACCTGATGTAAACGTTGAATGAAGGTTTGTCGTGGAAGGAGAGGGTCGTTGGCATCGCGGTACACGGCGTCGCGTTGTCGATCTCCGAGGAAGGCGTCTCTCATCGTTGTCCTTCGTCGGAGGTCGGCGTTCTTCGTCGGTGATGGTGTGTTCTTTGTGTTCTTCAAGGAGGAAGAACGTCCTTCGGAACTTAGAGCTTTCCTCCCCAAATCCTTTCGCACCATCAACTATTCTCCCACGAAATAAGACTTAGTCTTATTTAATTAACACACAAGCCAAAGGAATTCATTTTAAATTCAAACAAATCCAAGAATTAATTACCTGAAAAACCTACAAAATTAATGAGTTGACTTTATTTAAAAAAAAGGGGGTTTCTTTTTGAGAGTTACAAAATTAAGGGGGGGAAAGTTATGAATGTTAGGGGAAGGTGAGGGGTTGGGATTGTGTGGGCCCCACCCCACCTTAATCCTCTCAAAGGTAGTTATCAACAAGTGGGTCCCACCCCTAACTCCATTACATAGGTTATAACCATATAAGAGAGAGGAAAATTGTTGTGACACAACACTTAATCCACTTAACAAGGAAAGAAAATATAATTGTAAAACATATATATTATTATCCCTCACTTTATTTAAACAACTCATCCCGAGAAAACGCAACTTCAGAAAGGGGTCTTCTTAAGCAATTACCGGTGCTGCGAGTTCATCGGTGCCCTCGGATTTCGATTCCGAGCACCGGTTCAAAAGTTAGGAAAACCCGCTCATTCGTTCACTGAACGTACCCGAGCTAAACTTCGGAAAATGATTCCGGGCACACCGTGCCTCGGAATCAGGTGCCGTCAGAAACTGAGTTCTTGTAAAAACCCAAAGAAAAATTAAGAAAACATTTCCCTTGAATTTTACGGGTCTTTACAAGAACCCTCCCGCGCTTCGTCCAACGGTTCCACCCCTTTCGAGTTCGGCCGTCAAAACCCTAGCGTCAAGTCGTTGTGCCGTCGTGGATCCACAATCGAGTCACACCCCGTTACCTATGGTCAAATCCTCTATAGGTAATCTTTTTTATCCTTCAAATTAGCTTTGAAGTCATTGGTTTTTAAATTTTAATGATATGTGTTTTTTATAGAATTTAAATAATATATTTCACTTTTGATTTCTATTAAATACAGATATGTATAAGAGCTGGATTGATATGCAAGATAGGTTTTCGGCTGAATATTATAAGGGGATTAAGCGATTTATGGATTTCACCAACACATTTCCAAGAGATATGATTAGTTGTCCATGAAAAAAATGTGCAAATAGATATCTCTTTAAATGAGAAAGTGTTAGAGAACATTTGTTTTTTAATGGGTTTTTGAAAAACGATAATACATGGACACATCATGGAGAAGATTTTGTTTCATGTAATCACTTAGAAAGTATTCTTATGAATGTTGATTTGAGAACAATTGATCTGATGAACATAATTCTCAATGATATGATGTGTCAGTTTCAACCTGAAGACCGTAATGTCATAAATGACGACGTTGGATCAAGTAATCCCCATTCTTCTACAGATGGAGAAGCATTGAAATTATTTGAAATTCTTGACGATGCACATACTTAATTATATATTGGATGCAATAAATTTATTAAATTGTCATTCATCATTGAATTGTTACACCTGAAGGCCTTGAACCAGTGGTCAGACACCTCATCCGATATGTTGTTGGTATTGTTGAAGAAGGTACTCCCTGATAGAGCGAATATTCCAGAGTCATTCTATCAAGATTTAAAGTTGACCGATGATCTTGGTTTTACATATAATACAATTGATGTGTGTCGCAATAATTTTATGTTGTTTAGAAAAGGGAATGCGCAATTAAATATTTGTATTGTTTTCTATATATCCAGGCGCACTTCAGAAACGCGCATGGGGAAATCCAAACCTAACGAATGATGTTGGAATGTCCTGAAATCAGATGAGAAGAAAGGTTGAGTGAATTGTGAAGTGGTCGGGCAGACGACACGTCAATCGGAGGTGTTGTGTGTCTGCGGTGACCGAAAACGCTCTTCTGGTGTCATAAACGGCCAAAACGGGCATTTAACGGTCAAATTCATAGATAACAACATTGGATTGACCTGAAATCATAGGGAAACAATCTAATTATTATTCATGACATGTAATAGGAGACATCACATCAATCAGACGTGCAGTTTGCGCGGTACATCTCAATATGTGATTTTTAAGTGTTGGGCGCGTTTCAAAAATGCACGTGGGGCGGTCCAAACCGGATGAACGAGGTCAGAATGACCTCAAATCAGATGAGAAGTATGGTTGAGTAAATTTTTAAGTGGTTGGGTAGACGGTACGTCAATTGGAGGTGATGTGTGCCCATGGTGACTGAAAACGCTCTTCTGGTGTCATAAATAGCCAAAACGGGCGTTTAACGGTCAAATTCATAGTGAACGACACTGGATTGACCTGAAATCACAGGAAAACAATCTAATTATTATTCTTGATGTGTAAAAGGGGACGAAACATCAATCAGACATGTAGTTTTCATAGTACGGCTCAATATATGTTTTTTTAGTGTTGGGCGCGCTTCAGAAACGCGCATGGGGTGGTCCAAACCAGCCGAACGACGTTCGAATGGCCTAAAAATAGACGAGAAGAATGGTTGAGTGAATTTTGAAGTGTTCAGGTATATGGCACATCAATCGGAGGTGTTGTGTTCCCGCGGTGACTGGAAATGCTCTTCTGGGGTCATAAACGGCCAAAACGGACGTTTAACGGTCAATTTCATAGAGAACGGCATCGGATTGACCTGAAATCATAGGGAAAATATTTAATTATTATTAATGATGTGTAAGAGGAGACGAAATGTCAATCAGACATGCGGGTTGTGCGGTATGGCTCAATGTGCATTTTTTAAGTGTTGGGCGCGCTTTAGAAAGGCGCGTGGGGTGGTCCAAACCGGCCGAACGACGTCAGAATGGCCTGAAATCAGACGAGAAGAATGGGTGAGTGAATTTTAAAGTGTTTAGGTAGAAGAAACATCAATTGGAGGGGATGTGTGCCCGCGGTGACTGAAAACGCTCTTCTGGTGTCATAAACGGGCAAAACGAGTGTTTAATGGTCAAATTCATAGCAAACGACATCAGATTGATCTGAAATTATAGGGAAACAATCTAATTATTATTAATTATGTGTACTAGGAGACGTCACATAAATAGGACGTGTGGTTTGCGTGGTACGACTCAATATGCATTTTTTAAGTGTTGGGCGCGCTTCAGAAACGCGCGTGGGGCGGTCCAAATCGAACGAACGATGTCGGAATGGCCTAAAATCAGACAAGAAGAGTGGGTGAGTGAATTGTGAAGTTTTTGGACATATGGCATGTCAATCAGAGGTGTTATGTGCCCCTGGTGACCGAAAACGTTCTTCTGGTGTCATAAACGGCCAAAAGGGGCGTTTAACGGTCAAATTCATAGCGAATGACATCGAATTGACCCAAAATCATAGAGAAATAATATAATTTTTATTCGTGATGTGTACGAGGAGAGTCCACATTTATAGGATGTGCAGTTTGCGCGGTACGGCTCAATGTGCATTTTTTAAGTATTGGGTGCGCTTTAGAAACGCGCATGGGGCGGTCCAAACCAGCCGAACGACGTTGGAATGACATGAAATCAGACGAGAAGAACAGGTGAGTGAATTGTGAAGTGTTCTGGCAGACGGAATGTTAATCGAAGGTGTCGTGTTCCCACGGTGACCGAAAACGCTCTTCTGGTGTCATAAACGGCCAAAACGGACGTTTAACGGTCAAATTCATATCGAACGATATCAGATTGACCAAAAATCATAGGGCAACAATAAAATTATTATTCATGATGTGTATGAGGATACGACACATCAATCGGACATGCGGTTTGCGCGGTACGGCTCAATATGCGTTTATTAAGTGTTGGGTTTGCTTAAGAAATGCGTGTGGGGCAGTCCAAACTGGGAGAACGGCATCAGAATGGCCTTAAATCTGACGAGAAGAATAGGTGAGTGAATTGTGAAGTGTCCAGGTAGACGGTAAGTCAATCGGAGGGGCCATGTGCCCGCGGTGACCGAAAACGCTCTTCCGGTGTCACAAACAGCCAAAACGGGCATTTAACAGTCAAATTCATAGCGAACAACATCGGATTGACCTGAAATCACAGGGAAACAATCTAATTATTATTATTGACATGTAATAAGAGACGACACATCAATAAGATGTGCAGTTTGCGTGGTACGGCTCAATATGCGTTTTTTAAGTGTTGGGCGCGCTTTAGAAACGCACGGGGGCAGTCCAAACTGTCCGAACGACGTTGGAATGGCCTGAAATTAGACAAGAATAATGGTGAGTGAATTTTGAAGTGGTCAGGTAGACGACACATCAATCGGAGGTTCTGTGTGCCCACGGTGACCGAAAATGCTCTTCTAGTGTCATAAACGGCCAAAACGGGCGTTTAACGGTCAAATTCATAGAGAAAAACATCGGATTGACCTGAAATAACATTTCAACAATCTAATTATTATTCTTGATGTGTACGGAGAGACGGTACATCAATCGGACGTGCAGTTTGCATGGTACGGCTCAATATGTGTTTTTTAAGTGTTGAGCGTGCTTCAGAAACGCGTGTGGGGTGGTCCAAACTAGCCAAACGATGTTAGAATGGCCTGAAATCAGACAAGAATAATGATTGAGTAAATTTTGAAAGTTTTCAGGAAGACATCACGTCAATCAGAGGTGTCGTGTGCCCGCGGTGACCGAAAACGCACTTCTAGTGTCATAAACGGCCAAAACGGGCGTTTAACGGTCAAATTCATAGATAACGACATCAGATTGACCTAAATTCATAGGGAAATAATCTAATTATTATTATTGACATGTATGAGGAGACAGAACATCAATTGGACATGCGATTTGTGCGGTACGACTCAATTTGTATTTTTTAAGTGTTGGGTGCGCTTCAAAAACGCACGTGGGGCTGTCAAAACCGGCCGAACGACGTCGGAATGGCTTGAAATCGGACGAGAAGAATGTTTGAGTGGATTTTAAAGTGTTCAGGTAGACAGAATGTCAATCGGAGGTGTCGTGTGCCCGCAGTGACCGAAAATGCTCTTATGGTGTCATAAACAGCCAAAACGGGCCTTTAACGGTCAAATTTATAGAGAGCGACATCATATTGACCTAAAATCATAGGGAAACAATCTAATTATTATTTGTGACGTGTATGAGGAAACGTCATGTCAATCAAACGTTTAGTTTGCATGGTATGGTTCAATATGCATTTTTTAAGTGTTGGGCGCGCTTTAGAAACACGCGGGGGTGGTCCAAACCGGCTGAACGATGTCAGAATGGCATGAAATCAGACGAGAAGAACGGGTGAGTGAATTGTGAAGTGGTCAGGAGACAGCACATCAATCGAAGGTGTTGTGTGCCCGCTGTGACCGAAAATGCTCTTATGGTGTCATAAACGGGCAAAACGGGTGTTTAACGGTCAAATTCCTAGAGAACGACATCAGATTGAACTGAAATCACAGGGAAACAATATAATTGTTATTCTTGACATGTACGAGGAGACACCATGTCAATCGGATGTGCGGTTTGCACAGTACAGCTCAATATGTGTTTTTTAAGTGTTGGACGCGCTTCAGAAACGTGTGTGGGGCAGTCCAAACTGGATGAACGATGTCGGAATGGCCTGAAATCAGACAAGAAGAATGGGTGAGTGAATTATGAAGTTTTCAGGCAAACGAAATGTCAATCGGAGGTGTTGTGTGCCCGCGGTGACCAAAAATGCTCTTCTGGTGTCATAGACGGCCAAAACGGGTTTTTAACAATCAAATTCATAGAGAACGACATCGGATTGACCAGAAATCATAGGAAAAAAATATAATCATTATCTGTGATGTGTATGAGGAGACAACACATCAATCGGACGTGCATTTTGTGCAGTATAACTAAATATGCGTTTTTTAAGTGTTAGGCGCGTTTCAGAAACGCACGTAGGGCGGTCCAAATTGACCGAACGACAATAGAATGGCCTGAAATTAGAAAATAGGAATGGTTGAGTGAATTTTGAAGTGGTCGGGAAGACGACACGTCAATCGAACGTGTCGTGTGCCCACGGTTACCAAAAACGCTCTTCAGGTGTCATAAACGGCCAAAACGGGCGTTTAACGGTCAAATTCATAGCGAATGACATCGGATTGACCTGAAATCATAGGGAAACAATCTAATTATTATTTGTGACATGTAAGAGGAGACGAAATATCAATCGAACATGTGGTTTGCACGGTACGACTCAATATGTGTTTTTTAAGTGTTGGGCGCGCTTGAGAAACGCATGTGGGGTAGTCCAAACCGGCCAAACGACTTCAGAATGGCCTGAAATTAGACGAGAAGAATGGGTGAGTGAATTGTAAAGTTTTCAGGTAGAAGGCACGTCAATCAGAGGTGTTGTGTGCCCGTGGTGACCGAAAACGCTCTTCTGGTGTCATAAACGGCCAAAACGGGCGTTTAACAGTCAAATTCATAGAAAAGGACAACATATTGACCTGAAAACATAGATAAACAATCTAATTATTATTCTTGATGTGTATGAGGAGATGACACGTCAATCGGATGTGCGGTTTGCACGGTACGACTCAATATGTGTTTTTTAAGTGTTGGACGCGCTTTAGAAACGCATGTGGGACAGTCCAAACCGGCCAAACGACATCGAAATGGCCTAAAATTAGACGAGAATAATGGGTGGGTGAATTTTTAAGTGTTCGGGTAGACGGAACGTCAATCGGAGGTTTCGCGTGCCCGCGGTGACCGAAAACTCTCTTCTGGTGTCATAAACGGCCAAAATGGGCGTTTAACGGTCAAATTCGTAGCGAATGATATCGTATTGACCTAAAATCATAGGTCAACAATGTAATTAATATTCTTGATGTGTATGAGGAGATAGAACGTCAATCAGAGGTGAAGTTTGTGTGGTACGGCTCAATATGCGTTTTTTAAGTGTTGGGCGTGCTTCAGAAACACGCGTGGGGCGGTCCAAACCAGCCGAACGATGTTGGAATGGCCTGAAATCAGACTATAAGAATGGGTGAGTGAATTTTGAAGTGTTCGGGCCGACGGCATATCAATCGGAGGTGTCGTGTGCCCGCGGTGACCGAAAACGCTCTTCTGGTGTCATAAACGGCCAAAACGGGCGTTTAACGGTCAAATTCATAGCGAGAAACATCGGATTGACCTGAAATCATAGGGAAAAAATATAATTATTATTCATGATGTGTATGAGGAGACTTCATGTCAATCGGACGTGCGGTTTGCGCGGTACGGCTCAATATGTGTTTTTTAAGTGTTGGGCGTGCTTCAGAATCGCGTGTGGGGCGGTCCAAACCGGCCGAATGATGTTGGAATGGCCTGAAATCAGAAGAGAAAAATGGGTGAGTTGATTTTGAAGTGTTCGGGTATATGGAACGTCAATCAGAGGTGATGTGTGCCCGCGGTGACCGAAAACGCTCTTCTGGTGTCATAAACGGCCAAAACGGGCATTTTACAGTCAAATTCATAGAGAAAAACATCGGATTGACCTAAAATCACAAGGAAACAATATAATTATTATTCTTGACATGTACGAGGAGAAGACATGTCAATTGGACGCGCGGTTTGCGTGGTATGGCTCAATATGCATTTTTTAAGTGTTGGGCGCGCTTCAGAAACGCGCGTGGGGCGGTCCAAACAGGCCGAACGACATCAGAATGGCCTCAAATAAGACAAGAAGAATGGGTGAGTCAATTTTGAAGTGTTCGGATAGACGACACGTCAATTGGAGGTGTTGTGTGCCTGCGGTGACTGAAAACGCTCTTCTGGTGTCATAAACGGCCAAATGCATAGCGAACGACATCGGATTGACCTGAAATCACATAGCAACAATCTAATTAGAACCATAAAATTAAAGATTTTAAAATTTTAAAACGGTAATCAAAATTTTGAATATATTTTGAAAATCAAATACTTTCGATCTGTTACAGTAAGTTTGACTTTAAATTTGTTAATTTGTTTCAATTATTTGTTTATAGGTTTTATTCTGTACTAATTTTGTTAAGCGGTTATATTTGATGATAGATGTGGAGCTTGGAAGATGGATGATGAGATTTTGTGGGTATATTTTATTGTATTATTGATATTTAAAAAAAAATTAAAAACCTAGAGCGGCCGCGAAACGGCGGCCGCTATAGCCCATACCTGCTTGCCTTCAGCGTCTGCCAAATGGTGGTCGCTGATAGCAACAACGACGGGCCAAAATTGGTTGTCGTTTGGCGGCCACTATAGACCTTTAGAGACAGATTTTGGTGGCCACTAAAGGTCATGATTGTACTAGTGTTTGCTCGGTTTAATATGATTTGTTCGGCAATCGATACCATGGGCAGACATTTTTGGGAGGGGATCACAGGCGTCAAAAGAAGAAATATTAATGTTTAGTAATATGTGTTGGACAATTGTAAATGTAATTATATAAAACATTTTTTTTAAATGTAAATAGCAGTGTTTTTTGTATATACCATGGGTGGAATTTTTTTTATTGATGATGTCAATTAAATATATATGGCAGGTTTGCTTCTGGTGTGTTGTGTGCTTTGTGATGTTTAAATGTATTGGTGGTGTGATGTTTAAATTGCAGGTTTGGTTTTGGGTGTGCTGTTATATAAACAGCACACTGTAAGTGGCTAGCCCTTTATTAGTGCTTTTTTTGTAATGTCCTGGAATTCCATGTAAATTTTTTAAAAATTATATGGGTTTATTTCGAGACCAGGCACTGTGACAACGTGCGATTCTGAGGCCTGGAGTGCCCGAAATGATCCGTCAAAAAATGTTAAGTTTTAAATAGCATTCGTGAGTAGTTTTCCTGAAAAAAAGTGGAATAACTATTAAATGGTTTCCCAGATCATAAATCCAAGGGCATCGTTTCATTCAGGATAGAAAGTTTACCCTAGGTACGACATAAGTTTAGTCGGTGCGGGGCTCCAGTGAGAAAACCCAAAAATAGCATAACCAAAAATAAAAAATAAAAAAAATTATTTTTCAAATCCTCATAACTCACGAATGGTGACTCGGATTGAAAATCTGAGACCACCATTTAGCTCGTGAGGGTATGATTTCTTTAGGAAAAGCCTAACATTGGTCGGCATAGGCCAACAATAGAAAGTAGTTTTTGGCCATAAATAAAATAATTGAATAGAGATTATTTTATTTTTAAATCCTTATAAAACATAAACGGTAACACATATTGAAAATCCAAGAGTACTGTTGAGTTTGTGAGGGTGTGTTTCCCTTAGGCGGAGCCTAACATCGGCCGGGGTGGGCCAGTTGTGAAAGTTGGTTTTTGGGACGTAACCATAAATAAAATAATTTAAATAAAAATTATTTTATTTTTGAATCCTCATAAATCACAAATGGTAACTCAGATTAAAAATCTAAGACCACCGTTGAGTTCATAATGAGATGTTCTTCTTAAATGGGGCTTAACTTCGACCGGTGCGGGTTGAGGGAAAAAGTTAATTATCAGACGTTTTAAGGAAAAATAAAATAAACTTAAAAAGTTTATTTTATTTGAAATTGATTCGCTGCAACGCAGCGACGAGCCGATTGTTTCATTCCATAAATGAAATCGTGCAACGAAACTACAACGCAAAGTAACAAAAATGTTGTTTCTTAAATGAAACAGCGTAACAACGGTAAATCAACGTAACAGAAACACTGCAATGCTTTTTCTCCATTTAATGGGATAACAGGAATTGGGGACGAGAGCGGGATCTTGCAAATCACTCTAAATCTTTGGAGTATCACCGTTAACGAACGACAAATGATGAACGACGATCGCCAACAACATTGAGCACCCCCTCCTCTTCGAGAGATCTCGCCCTCGACGACGAATCGAGGAATTTCACTGATGAATCGCCTTCAACGAAAAAGCCTTCCTCCGATCGAACCTATTCTCCAGGTAGAAGTTTAAATCTGTGTGATTATTGTTCCTTTGTTCTTCCCTTCTAAACGAAGAACACGAATCAACTCACTAACTAGTTGATCCGCAAATGATTTTTTTAGCGGGATTGGGAAAAATATTGCAGGTTGATGTTGGGGATTAAAAATCTTCATGATTGAATTATGCTTCGTGACCCCGTTGGTAAGAACATATCCGGACAAAAAACGAACAAAGGTCTGGATTGTTCATTGGGTGTTCTTTTCCATCCCCTCTCTCTCCCCAATTGTTCTTCACTGACGGACCCACGAGGTCGCATCAGGTTTTTCCGAGAGGTTCTGAGCGCGACCAGACCCCCAGAGCGACGGCAAGTTAGTCTTGAGGCCATAGCGATAAAGGAGGCGACCTGAGGATCGCAATGGTGCTTTCAGAACGGAAATCAAACCACCACACCGACAGTGGCGACCCTCGAAAGAAGGGCCACCGGCAGTGGCGCACGGCGGCGCGACCACCTGGCAGCGGAGGCCGCCAGCTTGACAGTCGACGATGGCAGGTACCCCCGGCGGTGCGGCTGCGGGTGGTGATGAGGGCCACGACAGAGCAAGGGTGACGCGGCGCAGCGCTGCAAAGCCAGGTGGAGGCACGCAGTCAATAGACCGCGTGCGGAGGACCCGGTCAGGCGCGCAGTGTCGGAGGCCGCGACTTGATGTTGTGGCGGAGGGGGACGCGGCTCTATCGAACCGTGTCGGCAGAGCAGGGACACGACGCCCACCGCTTCTCGGGTGGATCGGACCGGCCTGCCCAGTGGGTCGGGCTAGAGCAGCAAGCCGAACGCGGCATCGGGCTAGGCCGGTGGAGCGAACCGGGCTACTGGGCGGCTCGGGCTGGAGAAGAGGCGGCCCCGCTGATGAGGGTTAGGCCAGATAGGAAACTGGGCCACTGGGCGACCCAACTGGTCAAAACTGGTCCGACTAAGTCGGACCTAACCGGATGAGAACCGGGTCGTTGGACCCATGGCCGAACCGGGTCGGGTCCTGCCAAGCCGGACAGGGTCGGTCCAGACCCAACTGGGTCGGGTCGGGTCGGCTGAAATGGGTCGGGTCATGCGGGACCCTCGGGCCGGGATGGTTGGGTCAGTCCGACCAAGTCGGACTGTGCTCAGTCGCAACCAACCCCTGTTTAATAAAACGTCAATATCTTTCGGACCGGGCATCTGATTGACGCATTATCTGCGGTGTTGGGACCCTTGCAATGAGATGGTCCTTTGAGTATACTCTAAATGAGTTTTCGTGATAGTCGAGATACGACCGATGACTTGAGGAGTAGAATCTTCTGAAGTTAAGCGCAATAGAGAGTGAGAATCCTATAGCTGGCTGTGACACGAAGGATATGACGAGCGTGACCTCGGTGGTCCAGGAACCGAGTGGACCTCCATGGTTTAGGAGCCCAACGGACATCAGTGGTCCAGGAGGAGAGAAGACCTCAGTGGTCCAGCAGCCCAACAGACCTCAGTGGTCCACTAGCTCAGTGGACCTCAGTGGTCCAAGAGAGGAGCGATGCTCAGTGGTCCAGCAGATGAGCGGACCTCAGTGGTATAACAACCGAGCGGACCTTGGTGGTTAAGGAGCGGAGTGCACCTCAGTGGTCCAGTAGTTGAGCGGACCTCAGTGGTCCAGCAGCCGAGCAGACCTTAGTGGTCCAGCAGGGGAGCAGACCTCAGTGGTCCAGTAGTCGAGCGAAACTCAGTGAGTCATCAGGGATGAGTCCTTCAGTAGTACAAGATGATTCAGCTCTACGACTGATAATCTTACTTTATATACATTGAGTTATACCTGGTGTGAGTTATCTTGACTTTGTGGTCTTTCCATTGTGGTTTGGGGTCCCTACTGATTATTGTGTTACTCACCCCTGTACGGGCTTCACCTGCACGTGTCGTGTCTCGTGCAAGTGATCGACGCTTCGACGGATACCTTAGGGGTTCGAGACCAGGTGGTGCTTAGTGAGACGGGACAAGCGAGCGTACTTCTACGACTACACGTAGCTACCATTCACCTATCCTTCAGGTAGGGTCTCAAGAGGACAAACCGTGGCAGTTGTACCTTTCTTTGTGGTTTTGAGCTTGTATTCTGGCACCTTTGTACTTTCAGTTTGTACTGTACTCTCAGAAGTTGTCTCAGTGAGAGTTGTGCTTTACTTTGAGTTTTGTGCGTGTGTGCTGATTTAAAGACAATACCTTACCTTTTTAAGATATGCCTACTTGGTGCTAGTCGTCAGCCTTTAGCCTATAGAGGCGGGCTTGGGGTAGTCACAACACGGGCCCTGGGGGGACAGGTCGTGACATTTTTAGCACAGATAAAGGGGACCCCTATCTTCACTACGATTAACAGCGTTTTTTAGCATTATTAAAGACCATTTTGCGCGTTGTGAAAGACCATATGTGTAGTAGTGGTAGGTGTTTGATTCATTGCCCATCACATCAATGGTCAGGTTGTGGAAGCTCACTGCATCGTTATTCAAGCCATTTGGAGTCCGGTGGTGGCGGAGGCATCTGTCATCCTCTATGCGATCCTTCTTGCTCATTCTAAAGATTGGAACAATGTATTGGTGGAATCTGATTGACTTGAAGTCATTATCACCATATCCAAGGATAGGGATTCGCAGTCTTTTAAATTATATATATTTATTTATAATGGTATATATATATTTCAAAATTAAATTATTATTTTCACGGGGGAGTGCAACTTCATCTCCCCAACCCCATTTCTCCATAGGGACATTTCAACTGGCGCCGACGCATCCCATTTTGCGGGAAAAAAACAACCTAAATAATGGTCCTCAGACCATCTGCATATAATAATATATAGAAATATTAATTAAACTTTTGACCGGTTCATGGGCTGTCTATAAATTCCATCCCCGGTCTCCCTCTTATCCCAAAGGCGACCGCCGTAGTCTTGTTGAAGGATGGCAAGAATTCCATGCACCCCGGCTCTGGTAGCCACACTTCTTCTCTCAGGTAACCTTTCTTCCTTGGAATAAGGTGCCAAAAACGAAGCTCTCTTCCTTTCACTGTTATTTTAATGTATCTGATACCAAATAGTATGGGTTCCGTTAAGGGATGGTGCTGATGATGGGCGCGCCTGCGGAGAAAGGACAGCAGAGATGCGACATAGACTTAACCACCACAGGCTGCAATCTCCCGACGTGTAAAGCGCAGTGTCTGCAGAAATATAATGGCAGTGGACTCTGTGTGGGGCTCTTCTCCAAAATCAAGTGCACTTGTGTCTACAATTGCCCCTCCTCCTGACCTCCCTCCACCTTCACCCATTCATACCCATTTCTGTTGGGTCCATGAATAAAAAGATGTATCATTGAATGAATGAATGATGTTTGGGTTTTCTATCTGCTTTTTTTATTTTTATTTTTATTATGCTTTTTGTGTGTGAATGGATGTTTTCACCCTCTTATTAAGAATATAAATATTAATTAAATATGAATGAATATAAATAAATAGTTCTTAAATATTAATAAATACTAAATAAATTTTCATGAATAAGATATATCAATTAAATAAATATTAATAAATATTATTCAATATAAGTAAATATTAATGTTTATGAATATTTATTAACATTTAGTAATATCTAGTAATATTTAATTGATATTTAGTCATATTTAATGATATTATTACTATTTAATAATTAATTTATGATGATTATTTATTATATTAATACATAGTATTATAATCCATCTTATATATAATAAATAATCCTCTTAAATTAATTATTAAATGGTAACAATATTTATTGAATTCAAAATAATTAATATTATTAATATTTAATAATAAATTTAAAAATGTTATTTATTATACATATATAGATAATAATACTGTGTATTAATATGAATAGAAAATATTAATTGTTAATATTACCAATCCAGTTATTAATATTATTGTTTCTTATTTGTTGAAAATTATTTGTATGAATTTCCAATTATATCAATTATTTTATTTATGGATCATTATGTAATATATTAGCATGTTTTTAAATAATATATAAATAATGATTTCCAAAACATACAACATGTATCGTCAATATAATATCAATCTAATCTACGTCTGTGGCCCGGATGCTCCTCTGTCCCACAGCTAGGCATATATATGATGCGTCCAGGTCAAATCGGTCTATGTCTATGCTCTGGCATACGCTGGTCCAATATAACATCGTCGACACCCGCCTCCACATCACCCTCTGTGATAAGTAGTGGATGTACAGTCTCATCGTCGGTACTCTGTCCTTCCTCTAAGGATAGTGAATGCTGGCTGGAACTCTCCCCAACATATGAACAAGATCGTTGTTGTGTTGTGGATGTCTGCAAAGCAGAGCATAATAAGTATCCAGCTTAGACTAATGAATTTTTATTTGTGCCTCTGGCTATGACTAAGAAGCTGGAAAGGCATCTAGCTGATCATGATGAACACCATCCTTCTGTGCAACATCAACATCTATAACAGGGTTGTCAACCCCTAACACATCTATATCAGGCTCAACAACATCAACATCATGTGGCGAATCAAAGAAAATCTCATGATAAATCTCATCAATAGGATGAACCAACTCTGTCACAACTCTGTGAAAATATCTCTGGTCAAATGCACCTCCCTCTATTGGATCAGAGATGTGAATGAGACAGGTGATACGAGCATCCTTTGAAAGAAAATTCTACTATTAAGTAATGTTAATAAAAAAATATGTTCAATAGTAGAAGGTAAAATGCTTACCAAGTCTGAAAGCCTCGCCCGTGATGTGTAAGAAATCTGATTGGGGACCTGCAGTACAAGGATGCATAATCCAGCTGATTGAATAAATGCATACATATGATCCCCACCCATCGTAATCAAGACTCATGTCGTATGTCCCATAGATCAATATATCATGCATGATGCCTCCTCCAATCAAAGTCTCTCTTCCCTAAAATATTTAAAGAATTAAGTGAAGGAAAATTACTGGGCGCTGCAGGAATGGGATGAAGGAATACAAACTCCCTCATAACTCTGTCGATCTGATTTGACTCGACAATATGAAAATGAATCAAAGGAACCAAGCAGGAACCGGTAGCAAGCATCGCAGTACAATACTCTAGAAAACTCTGGATAATATCATCAGTATATGACATCCATGTAATCTAAAAAATGAATAATCAATTAATAAATGTGGTGGTCGATGGGTGGTGCAAACAGAACCAAGCAACCAAACAACTACAAGGACTGAATCTGGAACTATGCACTTTGATAACAAAAACACCAGAACTGAATACCAGAATGCAAGAAATGAAGAAAACGGTAAATGACACGATTATTTAACGTGTTTCAGTCCCTTAGGGGACCTATATGCACGACAAGAACACCACAAACTCTGCTTTTTATTAATACTCAAAAGGCAAACAAGAATTACTACAAAGGAGGCAGTCCTGCAAGAAGAAGAAAACGTAGAAATAAAGTAAACAAGATTACAAGCCTCAAATAAAAAAGAAACTACAACTTTGCACTTACAACTCTGAATAATAGTTTTCCCAGCTGTCCTGATCTCTTCAAGATGGCAACGGGTGCGTGGCCTTCTGGATCTAATGATGCATCTCTGAACCACTCCTTTAAAGTTCTTGGAGTCGTCGATGAAAGGGCCACACTTCTTTTGATAGGGAAGAACGTTACCTCCACCACACACCAGCCACGAGCTGAGGCCGAAGGAGAGCAATATTCCTGGACAGAACTCCATTGAGGCAGTGAAACAAAGGGGTGCTAGGGTTTCTTTGGAGAAACCGAGAGCACACCACCAGGAGAGGGAGCTGAATGATCACACTCGAAGAGACACCATGCATGCGTGATGAAACCCCTTTTCATCAGTTGGCCCATCGAATAGAATGTCGAATCAGGGGGTTCCACAAAGCAATACATAACAACTCATCTAAAAAAACCACACGTCGTTCAAACAAATTGAGCACACAATGTACAGTCGAATCTCAAAGGGAAACAATGGTAATCTATGATGAGAATAGGACATCAAACAAATACGGATTTCTAGCATGTCACACACGGGATAGAAAACAAGGCCCACAAAAACAAGCGGCCCAATACAGGCCTAGTGAAAAATAGATCCAACGGGAAATTAAACAAATTGAGCGAATAAAACATGAGTAAAAAATGAAAATGGAAGTAATAATTAAAACCAAATTTAATATGAAAAAAATAAGTAGGAAGGCTCAATTCACAAATCTCCACCATTTTCAAATTAATTTAGTGGTGTTATTTCACCTATGGTTATAGAACCAGAACCAATTTTAGCCTATCTAAACATAATTTAAACTTAGAAAAAACCAAAACTTTAGTTATACTATCAGCTGAGTTTATGTCATTGTGTATCTTATTGATACACATGGTTCCTGATTCTACAACACCTCTAAAAAATTTAATATAATATCTATGTTCTTAGACTTACCATGCAATACTAAATTTTTAGATAAATGAATTATTGACTGGCTATCAAAATATACATTGATAATAGAACTATAGAAACAATGTTTAGAAGACACACCTTTGATCCACAAAGCTTATTTAACTGCTTCAGTTAAAGAAATGTATTCAAATTCTATAGTTAAAAGTGTAACAAGAGACTGTATATTGCACTTCCAGGAAATGGAACCTATAAAATTAGTAAACACATAACCAGTTAAGGATTTACCAGTGTCAACATTTCCAGCATAGTCAGCATCAACAAAACCAGAGGTAAGTTCAGTAGTATTTACATTTCTACCACATCACAAAGATATATTATAAGTATAGGAAAGATACATAAGGATCCACTTAAGGGCATGCCAATGTGGCTTCCCTAGAGTAGCCATAAACCTACATAAAGTGCAGATATAAATTTCAATATTAGGTTGAGTACAAATCATAGAATACATTATGGTACCAACAACGTTAGCATAAGGAATTTTAGACATAAATTCAATATCATCTTCCGTAGTAGGTGCTCGTGTAAAAGAAAATTTAAAATGTTGTGAAATAGGTACATTAACAAGATTGAGAGATTCAAACATATACGACTTTAAGAATTTTAAAATATAAGCATGCTGAGATAGATAGATTAATTTATTTGGTCTATCTCTAATGATTTTAACACCTAGGATTTTCCTGGCAGCAACTCAGTCCTTCATTTAAAACTTTCTTTTCAATTGGGATTTAATAGTAGAAAGGAGATTTATATATTTTCAAATTATGAGAATGTCATTAACATACAAAAGAAGATAAATGATGCATCTTTTTGGTTGATTTAAAATAAACACAAGAATCGTATTGACTCCTAATGAACTTGTTAGCCAGCATGAATGAATCAAAATTCAAGTACCACTTCCTAGAGTCTTTTTTCAGGCCATACAAAGATTTATTTAAAAGGAAAACATGATTTGTTTTAAATTATATAGGATAACCATTAGGAGGTTTCATATAAATATTTTCATTCAAATCACCATACAGGGAATAAATTTTAACATCTAACTACTCTATAGGAAAATAATTATAAGAATCAAATGCTAACAAAATCTGAATGGAAGAATGATTAACAATAAGGGAAAATATTTCAAAGTAATCAACTCCTTCTCTTTGAAGGAATCCCTTGGAAACCGGCCTAGATTTATACTTGATTTTACTTCCCATATTGTTGTCTTCCTTTCTTTTAAAGACCCATTTGGAACCAATTACTTTATCTTTAGTTGGTTTGTTTACAACATCCCAAGTATGTTTATTCCTTAAGGATTGCATTTCTTCACTCATGGTAAAGACCCACTACCTTGAGTCTTTGTCTTTTAATGCCTGCCTATAAGATTGAGTATTGTCATCAATAAGATCTTGGGCCACATGAAAGAAATATGAAGCCATATCATACTGGATGAACCAAGAAGGAGGTATAGGGACTCTCCTTTACCTGTCACAGGTCAATTAATAATCCCGATGAGTAGTAGAAGGTTCAGAATATGATTATAAACTAGAACCAAACTTAGAATCATCCACATCCATTGGCTGAGGAGGAGGTGGAGTAGGCTGAACATCAGCCTCAAAGTGAGTTGGGGGATCAACTTCATCAACCTTATCAAGGTCTGGATCACTAATTCCAGGTGTGGAAGTCTTGGTCTTAGGAGAAGATGATTCATGAAAGACCACATCCCTACTTATGATGCATTTCTGGTATCCCATATTATCAACCCAGAGTTTGTATCCCTTGAATCCCTTAGGATATACAATGAATATGCACTTGAGTGCTCTTGGTTCTAATTTTTGAGTCTTAACATGAGCATATGCTGTAAAACTGAAGACTCCTAAGTAGGAGTGAGAAGGGGGCTTACCATTCCATGACTCTTTAGGTGTTTTGAACTAATTTTCAAATGAGGGACACATATTGATAAGGTAGACAACAGTGATGGTGTCCTTGACCCTAAAAGATTTGGTGAAGCCTGAGCATACAAGAATGATCTAGAATCTTTCTATAGTATTTATATTTATCCTATTTGTAAGTCCATTCTGTTGGGGGGTTCCCCTAATTTTCATGTGACTTTTAATCCTTTCAGACTCACAAAACTAAAGGAACTCTATAGACAGATATTCTAGCCCATTTTTTGTTCTCATGGTCTTAATTTTCATTTTAGTTTGATTTTCAAATGAATCTTTCTAGGTTTTAAAGGTTTGGAAAACTTCAAATTTAATTTTCTATATGTAAATCCTAAATTTCCTGGAGAAATCATCAATGGAGATGATGAAATAGAATCCTCCACCAAGAGAGGTGGTCATTTCTGGCTCCCACAAATCCGAATGAATGTATTTAAGGGGGATGTAAGCTTTGAAAGAGGACATATTGAAACTCACCATCTTGGATTTACCCATTACATAGTCTTAACATAATTAAAGATTTGTAGGTGTTATGTCACTCAACAACCATTACTTGTTGAATTCCTCTAAACCTTTGGAGATAACATGCCCCAATATTTTATGACATAACATTGTATTATCAGTATTTGTGTTATAGACACTACCCAATTGTCTTTAATGTGTGTTTCCATTCAAAACATACAACACATTGGTGAGGGATCCCTTAAGGATGGTTCTAGATCCTTTGAATATCTTGAGATAAACTACATCATATTTAAAAGTAAATCCATTCTGATCAAGGACCCCTAAGGAGATTACATTTCTTTGTAGGTTGGGGACCCACCTAACATCAAGTTAGGTGATGAAAGACTGATCATCAAGTTGTATAATAACAAATCCTATACCCTCAACCTTGAACCTCCTATTGTTTCCTATGAGGACATCCCCTTCCATATTTTCAACCATCTCTAGAAATGACTCTCTATAAAGACACATGTGAAAAGAACATCTAGAGTCGAGGACCTACTCTTTATTGAGTTTATGTCTAGACACATTCAAGACTTCAGTAGTGTCATAGCCTGAAAAAACCAAAAGATATTTTTTGGTGGGTTATTTGGTTTTTAACTTGCGCTTGAGTTTCTTACACTTGGAATTAATGTTCCCAGATTTACCACAGTGAAAAAATGCGACTTTACTATCCTTGGAACTTGTCCTAGATTTGGGTTCTTTAGTAATATTACCCCTTTTTTTGTAAAACTGTTTCTTATTACATGTAGTTTGGGGTCTTCCCCTTGTGAACAAACTCTCAACCTCACCTTTTATCTTAGGTTTGGAATGAAATTCCTTAGATAGAAGGGATGATTTAACTTCTTATAAAGTTAAAGAGTCTCGACCATACATCATGGTATCAACAAGTTTGATGTAGCTATTGTTAAGATAGATTAAGAAAATCATTTCATAATCCTCATTATCTACAGAAACATTAATATTGGATAAATATAACATGAATTTATTAAATTCATCTAAATTTATTTTTATTGAACCATAAGGCTTCATTTTGAATGTAAACATACGGTGTTTCTTGTAAATTCTTCCTACTAATGAAGCAGTCATGTATAATTTTTTAAGATTAATCCAAAGTCCTATAGCAGTAAACTCATAATCAACTTCTATAAGGACCTTATCACCTAAGGAATGTAAAAGGGAGCTATGTTCCTTAACAAGTATATTAGGGGGGGGGGACTTCTTGGTATTCAAAAATGGTATGAACAGTTTCATTAACAATCATAATAGGTTTCTTATACCTGTATAGGGCATTAATTAAACCTTATTGTACAAGAAAGGCTCCCATTTTAATTCTCCAAATATTGAAATCATTTTATGCATCAAATTTCTCGATTTCAAATCTCATTGTAGGTGTGTTTATCTAAGTGAGTAGATGTAGAGTGGTTGGGGACAACATTAGTTGTACGCCCCCAAGAACTGACCAATCTCACTGGGTATACATGTAAAATGGGATGTGGAATGTAGAGACTTTCAAATGGAGGTAGGGGTTTCAATAAAAAGAAGTAACAAATTAAACAAGTGTGAATTAAGAATAGATAAATGAAAAAAATAAGTAAGAAACCATAATTGAAAAACTGGAAGCATTTATCAAAATCAAAGGCCAAAGTAAGCTAGAGAGGCTCTGATACCACTTGTTGTGGTTGATGGGTGATGAAAATAAAACCAAGAAACCAAAAAACTACAAGGATAAAATTTGGAACTATGTGATTTGATAATGAAAACACTAGAATCGAATACCAGAATGCAATAAATGAAGAAAACGGTAAATGGCATGATTATTTAATGTGATTTGGTCCCATAGGAGAACTACGCACATGATAAGAACACCACATAATCATGATTGTTATTAAGACTCAAAATTCAAACAAGAATTGCTACAAAGGAGGCAGTCCAATGAGAAGAAGAAAATTTGGGAACCAAGTAAAAATGATTACATGTTTTGAATGAAAAATAAACTAAAACATTTCACTTACAATGTCAGACAATAGTTTTCTTGGTGGTCCTAATCACTTCAATATGGAAACAGATGCATGGCCTCTTGGATATGATTATGCATATGTGAACCATTCCTTCCATGTTTCTAGAGTCATCTATGAAAGGGACATACTTATTCCAATACAGAAGTATGTCTCCTCCACCACACACTGACTACAAGTTTAGGCTGAGGGAGAGCAATAGTCCTAGATGGAACTCTGTTGAGGCAGCGAAACAAAAGGGGTTCTAGGGTTTATTCTGAGAAACTGAGAGCACAACACTAGGAGATGGAGTCAAATGATCACACCTAAAGAGACACTGTGCATGGGTGATGATAACCCCTATCACTAGATGAACCTTTAAATAGAACACAAAATTAGGGGGTTCTACAAAGTAATTCATAAAAAATCGTCTGAAAAGACCACCCGCTATTCGAAAAAATCGAGCGCACAATGGTCAGACAGATGTCAAAGGGAGTCAGTGGTAATTGATGGTGAAAATAAGGTATCCAAAAAATATGTATTTTTAGAAAGTCACACACGGTAAATAAAACAAGGCCCATAAAAATAGGCATCCCAATACAGGACCAATGCAAAATAGACCCTGTGAGAATTAATCAAATTGAACAAATAAAACATGAGTAAAAAATTAAAATGGAAGTAGGAATTAAAACCAAATTTAATATGAAAAAAATAGTTTGGAAGGATTAATTAAAAATAAATGAAGATATGTACAATATAGAATAAATATTTAATTATATAAATAATAACCACTTATATCGGCTGGCTAAAGAATGTCTAGCATAAGTCTGTAGGCATGGAAATCATGGCTGGCTGTATATGAATGTCGATGTGACTGAATCCATCTATAGATAACATTTTTATAGATATATATCATAATATAAAGTTATAAAAAAATTAGACATTATAAGTAAGGAATAACATACTATCATCCATGAGGAGACTCTGCTACAATATCTACATACAATGGTGCATGATCATGTGGAGTTAAGTGAGGGATGTGCTCCCATATCCACATTTGTATAATAATAATGAATCTTTTTATTTGTATCTTATAAATGAGACATGAAATGCATAATTCCATGTATGTATATGTGAGATAAGGAAACCCCCATATATACAGGCCCAGATGGTCCAAGTTCTCCAGTAAAGGTAAATATATCATATGTACAAATTTAGTGTAATTATCAATGAAAATCATGCCAATGACCGACCTCAAAATGTATTCTCATGAAAATTAGACTATGGTTGTCTCTTCAGAATCCTCTTCCATATTTGTGAAGTGTTTTTTATATCGAGGGCATAAGTAATCTACTACCTATGATGGACCTTCCATTGTCATTGACCTAAATTACTAATAATATATGAACAAGCTAAAACCAATCTACTCTGACTTGGCCTATCACAGTCGCACCATCTATGGGGAGGCCCAACAAAATAGAAACATCATGTAGGGAAATAGTCATCTCCTCCTATATAAAATGGAATGTGTGTAACTCTGACTGTCATGAACCGAATCTGGTTTCCATCAAAACTGGCACCTGACCTGGCCTCCTCATCTAGTAACAGGTCTGAAGCATATCGTAGAAGGTTCCTGAAATGGATTCCAAACTCTCGAACACTGGAGCTCCCATGTCGAAGGGTAAGAATCTCCTAGCGACTGGACACCTTCGCAGTCAAAGAAAGAAACTCGACTCTAAACCTGTCTCGAAACTCCTCCCATGAGATCGATGACTCCTCACGATCCTCGAGGAATAATAACCACCACTGCCACACTGCTCCACGTAGCATCATCATAACCAAGGACACCAAGTGTTCCTTTCGAGCACGAATCGAACTGAAGCCTATCTCGACCTCCTCCAACCAGTCTTCTGTGACTGCATCTGAAACGGAGCCCTCGTACATCTGTAGACTCTGGCGTTGAAACTCTCATAGTGTCTTCATCCAAGTGTCATCATCGTCAACCTCTACCCGGCGACGATCTGCTGGAACAGCCTACTGGAAATCTTCTACGCAAACCTGAAAAGGACGTCGAACTAGAGCCATACCTGCAAAAGAAAAAACTGTTAGAGTTCTTAAGCCTGGATTATGGAAGACTCAACATTATTTAATTTATTGTTTTCTTTTGTTCATTTTAGGTTAACCTACCCCAAGGTCTACCCATTCAAACATAGGTGCAAAGAAGAATGATGCATGATCCTTTCCTAGGTCTATACCCTGCAACCAGTATCACTTTGTTTAGTAGCCACCGTAAACTTAAAGGTCCATGCAATAGATCATAGGGGTCCCTAAACGCCTATGTCTCTACCGGTCTCTAGTGTTTACCCCACTTTCTAAAAATGAATGACACCGTTTCCCTACCATCCCATGCAACCTCACCTGTTCCTAACTCCAAACTCCATCCTATCCCTCAACCAGAACTATGATACCACTCTGTCACGACCCCCTCCCCACAAAGTGTACCCCTCCTGGGCCGGCAATGTGAGAAGGAAGATAATGACCCCCGAGTCCTACCTCCAGTAGGCCCTGGGTTGGCGACTAGCACCGAGGGTATAGTAAACATACAAATGGGTGGCATTACCCTCTAAGAGAACACATGCGGAAGAGAGAGACAATATAGACACCAATCAACTCCAAATAAGAACTGAAATATAAAAGAAACCCAAGTACATAAATGAAGTGTCATGAAGAAGTACTACAACTGAAAGGGAAAACTAAAAGTACCCAAAAGAAAGTAAAATGGCAGCGACTACAAGCCCGAACAGCTCCTCTAACCACAAGCTAGTAGTAACCAGCTTGATCTCCAACCTGCTTCAAGTGACTTGAAAAAAAGTTTATATATACATAGGGTGAGTATAACAGTATACTCAGTAGGATCCTCCCCAAGCCTCTAGTGCAAAAGTAAAGAAATTATGCTAAAGCCCAGTGAACAACAAGTGAAACTAACTCGTCACCTAAACAGGTATACTAAGTTCCCAACCTCACCATGGATACACTCACCAAGTAACGCATAAAAGAATATAGAATATAGTAAAGAATATCAAGGGTACCCCGCTACTACTTCCCCACTAGTTTTCCGCTTTTCCCCAATGACATACGTCCTGTGCATCTCTCTCCAAAGGCTTGCCCGTATAAACTTGGGCTAAGCTCCACAATCTGCACTACGTGCACCACAAAGGCTTGCCCGCAGACACCTGGGCGAACCAACACACCATCCTCACAACCAAAAGTAACCAGGTAGTTTTCGATAGCCACCATAGCTCGTATAACGTGTATCATACATCGGGTATTATACCTCAAGCCATCACAGCCCATACGCCGAGTAAGGATCCTCAAGCCATCACAGCCTATACACATTACACCTATAGTAGTCCATAGGAAACTGTATCTAGAATATAAGTGTGTGAAATAACCACAAGCCATTACAGCCCTCAACACACATATATGGGGAAAACTAACCGTTGTTCCAAAGGCACTAGTATCTACCAAGAGAAGAGAGCGGGGCAAAAGGGGGTAGTCATCCATCCAACCTCCCATCAAGATGTTGGGGAAAACACCCCCCCAGGGCTCAAAATCCACGGGGTGTCAGTTTCCCTTACCTATAGGGTGGATTAACTTATAGAAACACAAAAATTACAGAATATATATATATAACTCACATCCACACTATGGGCATTACCTAGTCTTAGATACAACTACAGCTAACGTATCTCAGACTCCAGGTTTCTACTTCTAAGACTAGGTATCCTATAAGCACACAAACATTTGAAGAGCTTTATTAGACTACCCATTCTCATTTTATCAGTTCCAATGTATGTTAATTAATTCTTTAAACATTAATTAACCATGAACTATTCCACATTAAACTGAATTGACATCACATTCAAAATCAACTGCTCCTTTTAAGATTCACATCACCTTTAAATTCCCGTATCTCCCTCCCTGTGCATTATCACCATTTAATCAAACTTTCATTACAGAATTACTTTCCCATATTCTCAGGCATTCTAGAAAGGCATATTAAGCTACTAACACAAAGGGGGCTCAACACAGTGAGTAGATATACTACCCGTCGAGTATTTGCCGCCTATAGCAAGAGCATAGACCCATTCTCCCTCTAGAGGCTAAAAATAGAAAGCACGTGGCATACCCCGCGTGTCTTAGCCTCCTTCGGAAGGAGGGTAAGCAAGACCATCTTCCTTGACCAGTGGGGAAAAGTAAAGCAGATAAACAACCAAACAAAACCACCAACATCCAGCCATCACATCCATCCCATACCATCATCCTTAGTGTCCTCCCTGACACCCACATGCATAATCTGATGCATCTCGCCACCCTAAGCGTCATCTGCTACCACAACCACAAGTCCCCATGCCTTCACATATCACAACAGCCATCCAGGCTCACATCACAGTACAAGAAGCAAGAAAACACAACATCACATCAATGGGCTCTTGACCCTTTAACAATCAAGATGGTAACTCAGAACCCTTTAAGAAATTCTCACACAATGTGTTCTTTAATCCATATTGAATTAGCAGATTTGTTATTCGTAGGTTCCAATTACAGGAGACCTAATTAGTAAGCTATCACAATTAAATAACCATGCTTACTTACCTAATTTGATTAACCTCAAATTAGAACAACTACAACAACGAAAACAACCAGATTCATTTACATGCCTCTTTATCTTTAGCCAATTAATTAACAATTAATTCTGGCTTTACGTTCATTATCAATTTCCATCAAGAATGAACAACTAATCAAAGAAATCATAGATATCACTCTATTTAGAAAAACATGAGGCAAACCATTATCACGGTACAAAGCAACAACATACGATCAACCAATTCTTTTAATCCGGCTCAAGTATTTAATTAGGTCAATTTCATTGTGATCCAAAGGGCTAAATCATTCTAATTCTAAGATTACACATATACAATTAGAGAATCCACGAATCCCCTACCTCGAAGAGTTCTTGACGTCCTTTATCCACACAACGGGTCACAATCCTCCTCTCACGAAAACTGCATCCACCGGAGGATGCCACGGTACGATAGTACCAACCAACCCCAAGAAAAACCCATTAGAATCTTGGAAATTACATGGTATAATATGGAAGGGAGAAACATTATAAGATGATCCCCAAAGGAATGACGATAAAACATATCTTATAGGGAAGATTGACCGACATAGCTCGGTTGCATCCAAAATAGAGCGGAACCAATCAGAGGATTAGGGTTTTATTGTGAAACTTCTACAGGAATGATTGAAAGGTTCTAGTGTATCTTAGCCAAGAACAAGGAGGAAGAACAAGGGAGAATGATATCTGGTTCCTTTTTGAAGATTTAACGAGGTGACAGTTTAAGATCCAGTTAATTCTCCATTAAAAACGGATCGCATTAACCCACACGGTTTGACCAAGTAAAAACATCCTAATCTATAGGGATAATTAATATAGGATTTATGGACTTTTAATCGGCTTAAGATTCCTTAAAAATAAGGCTTTAAATATATTTTACATCAAAGGAAATGTCAAATGGGGAAAAACTGTAGGAAGCTGGAAACACTGTTCACATACTCAAAATTTGGCAAAGGCAAGTCTACCGATCTGGAAACACTGTACAAGTATACTGATCTGGAAACACTGTACAAGTCTACTGATAGAAGTTCACCGATAGAACCTCACCGATAAAAACACTATTTAAGTCTACCGATAGAAACACTGTTCAAGTCTACTGATAGAAGGTCACCGATAGAACCTCACCGATAGAACCTCACCGATAGAAACACTATTCAAGTATACCAATAGAAGTCCACTGATAGAAGCTCACCGATAGAAATACTGTTCACTGAACCTCACCGATAGAAACATTGTTCACCTACTGATACTATTCATAAAACTGGAAACACTGTTCACAGAATTGGAAATTTGGCAAAGTGTTGGGGATAAGTCACCTTGACCTCCTGGAACACCTCCAACACCACATTTTCACAAAGTAATGGACCGAAGAGGTCTAGGCCATTACACCCACCCCCTTTACTCCGTGCTACACCACCTGTAACCTTAGAGACCCCCACCGCCTTGCCTCCGCGTTGCACCCCCCAAGACCCTGACACCCCCGCGACCTAGCAACCCCCACCCCCTGCCTCCGTGCTGCACCTTCGAACAGTCCTGCCACCGTCATCCCCTCCTGGCCCCGCTGAATATCTCCAGAAAGTCCTCACGTTCTACCTCCATTGGACCCTTTTGTTCCATCATGCCCCGTCGTGTAGAACCCTCTCGCGCTTCGTCCAACGGTTCCACCCCTTTCGAGTTCGGCCGTCAAAACCCTATCATCAAGTCGTTGTGCTGTCATGGATCCACAATAGAGTCACACCCTTTTACCCATGGTCAAATCCTCTATAGGTAATGTTTTTTATCCTTCAAATTAGCTTTGAAGTCATTGGTTTTAAAATTTGAATGATATGTGTTTTTTTAGAATTTGAATAAGATATTTCACTTTTGATTTCTATTAAATGCAGATATGTATAAGAGCTGGATTGATATGCAAGATAGGTTTTTGGATGAATATTATGAGGGGATTAAGCGATTTATGGATTTCACTAACACATTTCCAAGAGATATGATTAGTTTTCCATGCAAAAAATGTAGAAATAGATATCTCTTTAAATGATAAAGTGTTAGAGAACATTTGTTTTTGAATGGGTTTTTGAAAAACTATAAGACATGGACATGTCATGGAGATGATTTTGTTTCATGTAATCACTCAGAAAGGGAATGCGCAATTAAATATTTGTATTGTCTTCTATATATCCAGGCGCGCTTCAGAAACGCACGTGGGGAAATCCAAACTGAACGAATGATGTTATAATGTCCTTAAATAACATGATAAGAAAGGTTGAGTGAATTGTGAAGTGGCCGGGCAGACGGCACGTCAATCGGAGGTGTCGTGTGCCCGCGGTGACCGAAAACGCTCTTCTGGTGTCATAAACGTCCAAAACGGGAATTTAACGGTAAAATTCATAGAGAACGACATTGGATAGACCTGAAATCATAGGGAAACAATCTAATTATTATTTGTGACATGTAAGAGGAGACATCACATCAATCGGACGTGTAGTTTGCGCGGTACGTCTCAATATGTGTTTTTTAAGTGTTGGGTGCGTTTTAAAAATGCACGTGGGGCGGTCCAAACCGGCTGAACGATGTCAGAATGACCTCAAATCATACGAGAAGGATGGTTGAGTAAATTTTGAAGTGGTCGGGTAGAAGATACGTCAATCGGAGGTGTTGTGTGCCCATGGTGACTGAAAACACTCTTCTGGTGTCATAAATAGCCAAAACAGGAGTTTAACGGTCAAATTCATAGTGAACGACACCGGATTGACCTGAAATCACAGGGAAACAATATAATTATTATTATTTATGTGTAAAATGGGACAAAATATCAATCAGACATGTAGTTTTCACGGTACAGCTCAATATGCGTTTTTTTAGAGTTGGGTGCGCTTTAGAAACGTGCGTGGGGTGGTCCAAACCATCCGAAAGATGTTGGAATGGCCTAAAAATAGACGAGAAGAACGGTTGAGTGAATTTTGAAGTGTTCGGGTAGATGGCATGTCAATCGGAGGTGTCGTGTTTCCGCGGTGACTGGAAATGCTCTTCTGGTGTCATAAACGGCCAAAACGGGCATTTAACAGTCAATTTCATAGAGAACGGAATCAGATTGACCTGAAATCATAGGGAAAATATTTAATTATTATTCATGATATTTAAGAGGATATGACATGTCAATCGGACATGCGGTTTGTGCGGTATGTCTCAATGTGCCTTTTTTAAGTGTTGGGCGCGCTTTAGAAAGGCGCGTGGGGCGGTCCAAACCAGTCGAACGACGTCGGAATGGCCTGAAATCAGACGAGAAGAATGGGTGAGTGAATTTTAAGGACTTCAGGTAGACGGAACGTCAATTGGAGGGGACGTGTGCCTGCGGTGACTGAAAACGCTCTTCTGGTGTCATAAACGGGCAAAACGGGTGTTTAATGGTCAAATTCATAGCGAACGACATCAGATTGATCTGAAATTATAGGTAAACAATCTAATTATTATTAATTATGTGTACTAGGAGACATCACATGAATAGGATGTGCGGTTTGCGTGGTACGGCTCAATGTGCATTTTTTAAGTGTTAGGCGCGCTTCAGAAACGCGTGTGGGGCAGTCCAAACCGACCGAACGATGTCGGAATGGCCTGAAATCAGACGAGAAGAATGGGTGAGTGAATTGTGAAGTTTTTGGGCATATGGCATGTCAATCAGAGGTGTTATGTGCCCTTGGTGACCGAAAACGCTCTTCTGGTGTCATAAACGGCCAAAACGGGCGTTTAACGGTCAAATTCATAGAGAATGACATCGAATTGACCTGAAATCATAGAGAAATAATATAATTTTTATTCGTGATGTGTACTAGGAGAGGCCGCGTCAATAGGATGTGCGGTTTGCGCGGTACGGCTCAATATGCATTTTTTAAGTATTGGGCGCGCTTTAGAAACGCACGTGGGGCGGTCCAAACCGGACGAACGACGTTGGAATGGCATGAAATCAGACGAGAAGAACAAGTGAGTGAATTTTGAAGTGTTCTGGTAGACGGAATGTTAATCGAAGGTGTCGTGTGGCCACGGTGACCGAAAACGCTCTTCTGGTGTCATAAATGGCCAAAATGGACGTTTAACGGTCAAATTCATATCGAACGATATCAGATTGACCAAAAATCATAGGGAAACAATAAAATTATTATTCATGATGTGTACGAGGAGACGACACATCAATCAGACATGCGGTTTGCGCGGTACGGCTCAATATGCGTTTATTAAGTGTTGGGCTTGCTTAAGAAATGAGTGTGGAGCGGTCCAAACTGGGAGAACGGCATCGGAATGGCCTGAAATCTGACGAGAAGAACGGGTGGGTGAATTGTGAAGTGGCCAGGCAGACGGTAAGTCAATTGGAGGGGCCATGTGCCCACGGTGACCGAAAACGCTCTTCTGGTGTCACAACCAGCCAAAACGGGAATTTAACAGTCAAATTCATAGAGAACAACATCAGATTGACCTGAAATCACAGGGCAACAATCTAATTATTATTCGTGACATGTAAGAAGAGACGACACGTCAATCAGATGTGCAGTTTGCGCGGTACGACTCAATATGCGTTTTTTAAGTGTTGGGCGCGCTTCAGAAACGCACGGGGGCAATCCAAACTGTCCGAACGATGTCAAAATGGCCTGAAATTAGATGAGAAGAATGATGAGTGAATTGTGAAGTGGTCAGGTAGACGGCACCTCAATTGGAGGTTCTGTGTGCCCGCGGTGACCGAAAATGATCTTCTAGTGTCAAAAACGGCCAAAACGAGTGTTTAACGGTAAAATTCATAGATAACAACATTGGATTGACCTGAAATCACATTTCAACAATCTAATTATTATTCGTGATGTGTATGAGGAGACGGTACATCAATCGGACATGCAGTTTGCATGGTACAACTCAATATGTGTTTTTTAGGTGTTGAGCATGCTTCAGAAACGCGCGTGGGGCGGTCTAAACTAGTCGAACGATGTTGAAATGGCCTGAAATCAGACAAGAAGAATGATTGAGTGAATTTTGAAAATTTTCAGGAAGACGTCACGTCAATCAGAGGTGTCATGTGCCCGCGGTGATCGAAAACGCTCTTCTGGTGTCATAAACGGCCAAAACGGGCGTTTAACGGTAAAATTCATAGATAACGACATCAGATTGACCTAAAATCACAGGAAAACAATCTAATTATTATTATTGACATGTATGAGGAGACGGAACGTCAATTGGACATGCGATTTGTGTGGTACGACTCAATTTGCATTTTTGAAGTGCTGGGTGCGCTTCAAAAACGCGTGTGGGGCTGTCAAAACCGGCCGAACGACGTCGGAATGGCATGAAATTGTACGAGAATAACGGTTGTGTGAATTTTAAAGTGTTCAGGCAGACAGAATTTCAATCGGAGGTGTCGTGTGCCCGCGGTGACCAAAAATGCTCTTATGGTGTCATAAACAGCCAAAACGGGCCTTTAACGGTCAAATTTATAGAGAGCGACATCAGATTGACCTAAAATCATAGGGAAACAATCTAATTATTATTTGTGACGTGTATGAGAAAACTTCACATCAATCAAATGTGCAGTTTGCGTGGTATGGTTCAATATGCATTTTTTAAGTGTTGGGCGCGCTTCAGAAACGCGCGAGGGCGGTCCAAACCGGCCGAACGATGTCAGAATGGCATGAAATCAGACGAGAAGAATGGGTGAGTGAATTTTGAAGTGTTCAGGAGACATCACATCAATCGGAGGTGTCGTGTGCCCGCTGTGACTGAAAATGATCTTCTGGTGTCATAAACGGGCAAAACGGGCGTTTAACGGTCAAATTCTTAGATAACGACATCGGATTGACCATAAATCACAGGGAAATAATCTAATTGTTATTCGTGACATGTACGATGAGACACCATGTCAATCGGACGTGCGGTTTGCACGGTACGGCTCAATATGTGTTTTTTAAGTGTTGGACGCGCTTCAGAAACGCGTGTGGGGCAGTCCAAACTGGATGAACGATGTCAGAATGGCCTAAAATCAGACGAGAAGAATGGGTGAGTGAATTATATAGTGTTCAGGCAGACAAAACGTCAATCAGTGGTTTTGTGTGCCCGTAGTGACCAAAAATGCTCTTCTGGTGTCATAGACGGCCAAAACGGGTGTTTAACAATCAAATTCATAGATAACGACATCAGATTGACCAGAAATCATAGGGAAACAATCTAATCATTATCCGTGATGTGTATGAGGAGACAACACATTAATCGGACGTGCAGTTTTTGCGGTATGGCTAAATATGCGTTTTTTAAGTGTTAGGCGCGTTTCAGAAACGCACGTGGGGCGGTCCAAATCGACCAAACAACAATAGAATGGTCTGAAATCAGAAAATAGGAATGGTTGAGTGAATTTTTAAGTGGTCAGGTAGACGACACGTCAATCGAATGTGTCGTGTGCCCGCGGTTACCGAAAACGCTCTTTTGGTGTCATAAACGGCCAAAACAGGCATTTAACGGTCAACTTCATAGCGAACGACATCGGATTGACCTGAAATCATAGGGAAACAATCTAATTATTATTTGTGACATGTAAGAGGAGACGAAATGTCAATCGAACGTGTGGTTTGCGCGGTACGGCTCAATATTCGTTTTTTAAGTGTTGGGCGCGCTTGAGAAACGCATGTGGGGTAGTCCTAACCGGCCGAACGACGTCAGAATGGCCTGAAATTAGATGAGAAGAATGGGTGAGTGAATTGCAAAGTGTTCAGGAAGAAGGCACGTCAATCAGAGGTGTCGTGTGCCCGTGGTGACCGAAAACGCTCTTCTAGTGTCATAAACGGCCAAAACGGGCATTTAACAGTCAAATTCATAGCGAAGGACATCATATTGACCTGAAATCATAGATAAACAATCTAATTATTATTCTTTATGTGTATAAGGAGACGAAACGTCAATAGGATGTGCGATTTGCACGGTACGACTCAATATGTGTTTTTTAAGTGTTGGACGTGCTTCAGAAACGCACGTGGGGCAGTCCAAACCGTCCAAAAGACATCGAAATGGCCTAAAATTATATGAGAAGAATGGGTGAGTGAATTTCGAAGTGTTCGGGTAGACGGCACGTCAATCAGAGGTTGCACGTGCCCGCGGTGACCGAAAACTCTCTTCTAGTGTCATAAACGGCCAAAACGGGCGTTTAACGGTCAAATTCATAGCTAAAATCATAGTTCAACAATGTAATTAATATTCTTGATGTGTATGAGGAGACAGAACGTCAATCGGAGGTGAAGTTTGTGCGGTACGGCTCAATATGCGTTTTTTAAGTGTTGGGTGCGCTTCAGAAACACGCGTGGGGCGGTCCAAACCAGCTGAACGATGTTAGAATGGCCTGAAATCAGACTAGAAGAACGGGTGGGTGAATTTTGAAGTGTTCGGGCAGACGTCATGTCAATCGGAGGTGTCGTGTGCCCGCGGTGACCGAAAACGCTCTTCTGGTGTCATAAACGGCCAAAACGGGCGTTTAACAGTCAAATTCATAGCGAGCGACATCGGATTGACCGGAAATCATAGGGAAACAATCTAATTATTATTCATGATGTTTATGAGGAGACGTCATGTCAATCGGATGTGCGGTTTGCGCGGTACGACTCAATATGTGTTTTTTAAGTATTGGGCGCGCTTCAGAAACGCGTGTGGGGCGGTCCAAACCGGTCGAACGATGTTGGAATGGCCTGAAATCAGGCGAGAAAAATGGGTGAGTTAATTTTGAAGTGTTCGGGTAGACGGAACGTCAATCAGAGGTGATGTGTCCCGTGGTGACCGAAAATGCTCTTCGGGTGTCATAAACGGCCAAAACGGGCATTTAACGGTTAAATTCATAGAGAAAAACATCAGATTGACCTGAAATCACAAGGAAACAATCTAATTATTATTCTTGACGTGTACGAGGAGAAGACATGTCAATCAGACGTGCGGATTGTGTGGTATGACTCAATATGCGTTTTTTAAGTGTTGGGCGCGCTTCAGAAACGCGCGTGGGGCGGTCCAAACCAGCTGAACGACATCAGAATGGCCTCAAATAAGACAAGAAGAATGGGTGAGTCAATTTTGAAGTGGTCAGATAGAAGACACGTCAATCGGAGGTGTCGTGTGCCCGCGGTGACTGAAAACGCTCTTCTGGTGTCATAAACGGCCAAATGCATAGCGAACAACATCGGATTGACCTGAAATCACATAGCAACAATCTAATTAGAACCATAAAATTAAATATTTTAAAATTTTAAAACGGTAATCAAAATTTTGAATATATTTTAAAAATCAAATACTTTCGATCTGTTACAGTAAGTTTGAATTTAAATTTGTTAATTTGTTTCAATTATTTGTTTATAGGTTTTATTCGGTACTAATTTTGTTATGCAGTTATATTTTATGATAAATGTGGAGCTTGGAAGATGGCTGATGAGATTTCTGTGGGTATATTTTATTGTATTATTGATATTTTAAAAAAAAATTAAAAACCTAGAGCGGCTGCGAAACGGCGGCCGCTATAGCCCATACCTGCTTGCCTTCAGCGTCTTCCAAATAGTGGTTGCTGATAGCAACAACGATGGGCCAAAAGCGGTTGTCGTTTGGTAGTCGCTATAGACCTTTAGAGACAGCTTTTGGTGGCTGCTAAAGGTCATGATTGTACTAGTGTTTGCTCGGTTTAATATGATTTGTTCGGCAATCGATACCATGGGCAGACATTTTTGGGAGGGGATCACAAGCATCGAAAGAAGATATATTAATGTTTAGTAATATGTGTTGGACAATTGTAAATTTAATTATATAAAACATTTTTTTAAAATGTAAATAGCAGTGTTTTTTGTATATACCATGGGTGGAATTTTTTTTATTGATGATGTCAATTAAATGTATATGGCAGGTTTGCTTCTGGTGTGTTGTGTGCTTTATGATGGTTAAATGTATTGGTGGTGTGATGTTTAAATTGCAGGTTTGGTTTTGGGTGTGCTGTTATATAAAAAGCACACTGTAAGTGGCTAGCCCTTTATCATTGCTTTTTTTGTAATGTCCTGGAATTCCATGTAAATTTTTTTAAAAATATATGGGTTTATTTTGAGACCAGGCACTGTGAAAACGTGCGATTCCGAGGCCTGGAGTGCTCGGAATGATCCGTCGAAAAATGTTAACTTTTAAATAGCATTCGTGAGTAGTTTTCCTGAAAAAAAGTGGAATAACTATTAAATGGTTTCCCAGATCAGAAATCCAAGGGCACCATTTCATTCAGGATAGAAAGTTTACCCTAGGTGCGACATAAGTTTAGTCGGTACGGGGCTCCAGTGAGAAAACTCAAAAATAGCATAACCAAAAATAAAAAAATAAAATAAAATAATTTTATTTTTCAAATCCTCATAACTCACGAATGGTGACTCGGATTGAAAATCTGAGACCACCGTTTAGCTTGTGAGGGTATGATTTCTTTAGGAAAAGCCTAACATTGGCCGACATAGTCCAACAATAAAAAGTAGTTTTTGACCATAAATAAAATAATTGAATAAAGATTATTTTATTTTTAAATCCTTATAACACATAAACGGTAACACAGATTGAAAATCCGAGAGTACTGTTGAGTTCGTGAGGGTGTGTTTCCCTTAGGCGGAGCCTAACATCGGCCGGGGTGGGCCAGTTATGAAAGTTCGTTTTTGGGACGTAACCATAAATAAAATAATTTAAATAAAAATTATTTTATTTTCGAATCCTCATAAATCACAAATGGTAACTCAGATTAAAAATCTAAGACCACCGTTGAGTTCATAATGAGATGTTCTTAAATGGGGCTTAACTTCGACCGGTGCGGGTTGAGGGAAAAAGTTAATTTTCGGACGTTTTAAGGAAAAATAAAATAAACTTAAAAAGTTTATTTTATTTGAAATTGATTCGCTGCAACGCAGCGACAAGCCGATTGTTTCATTCCATAAATGAAATCGTGCAACGAAACTACAACGCAAAGTAACAAAAACGTTGTTTCTTAAATGAAACAGCGTAACAGCAGCAACTCAACGTAACAGAAACACTGCAATGCTTTTTCTCCATTTAATGGGATAACAGGAATTGGGGACGAGAGCAGGATCTTGCAAATCACTCTAAATCTTTGGAGTATCACCGTTAACGAACAACAAATGATGAACGACGATCGCCAACAACATTGAGCACCCCCTCCTCTTCGAGAGATCTCGCCCTCGACGACGAATCGAGGAATTTCACGGATGAATCGCCTTCAACGAAAAAGCCTTCCTCCGATCGAACCTATTCTCCAGGTAGAAGTTTAAATCTGTGTGATTATTGTTCCTTTGTTCTTCCCTTCTAAACGAAGAACGTGAATCAACTCACTAACTAGTTGATCCGCAAATGATTTTTTTTAGCGGGATTGGGAATAAATATTGCAGGTTGATGTTGGGGATTAAAAATCTTCATGATTGAATTATGCTTCGTGACCCCATTGGCAAGAACAGATTCGGACAAAAAACGAACAAAGGTCTGGATTGTTCATTGGGTGTTCTTTTCCATCCCCCCTCTCTCCCCAATTGTTCTTCACCGACGGACCCACGAGGTCGCGTCAAGTTTTTCCGAGAGGTTCTGAGTGCGACCGGACCCCCAGAGCGACGACAAGGTAGTCTTGAGGCCATAGCGATAAAGGCAGTGACCTGAGGATGGCAATGGTGCTTTCAGAACGGAAATCGAACCACCACACCGACAGTGGCGACCCTCGAAAGAAGTGCCACCGGCAGTGGCGCACGGCGGCGCGACCACCTGGCAGCGGAGGCCGCCAGCTTGACAGTCGACGATGGCAGGTACCCCTGGCGGTGCGGCTGCGGGTGGTGATGAGGGCCACGACAGAGCAAGGGCGACGCGGCGCAGCGCTGCAACGCCAGGTGGCGGCACGCGGTCAATAGACCGCGTGCGGAGGACTCGGTCGGGCGCGCGGTGTCGGAGGCCGCGACTTGATGTTGTGGCGGAGGGGGACACGGCTCTATTGAACCATGTCGGCGGAGCAGGGACACGACGCCCACCGCTTCTTGGGTGGATCGGACCGGCCTGCCCAGTGGGTCGGGCTAGAGCAGCAAGCCGGACGCGGCATCGGGTTGGGCCGGTGGAGCGAACTGGGCTGCTGGGCGGCTCGGGCTGGAGAAGAGGCGGCCCGCCGATGAGGGTCAGGCCAGATAGGAAACTGGGCCGTTGGGCGACCCAACTGGTCAAAACCGGTCCGACTAAGTCGGACCTGACCGGATGAGAACCGGGTCGTTGGACCCATGGCCGAACTGGGTCGGGTCCACCCAAGTCGAACAGGGTCAGTCCAGACCCAACTGGGTCAGGTCGGGTCGGGTCTGCCGAAATGGGTCGGGTCATGCGGGACCCTCCGGCCGGGATGGTCGGGTCAGTCCGACCAAGTCGGACTGTGCTCAGTCGCAACCAACCCCTGTTTAATAAAACGTCAATATCTTTCGGACCGGGCATCTGATTGATGCACTATCTACGGTGCTGGGACCCTTGCAATGAGATGGTCCTTTGAGTATACTCTAAATGAGTTTTCGTGATAGTTGAGATACGACCGATGACTTGAGGAGTAGAATCTTTTGAAGTTAAGCGCAATAAAGAGTGAGAATCCTATAGCTGGCTGTGACACGAAGGATATGACGAGCTTGACCTCAGTGGTCCAGGAACCGAGTGGACCTCCATGGTTTAGGAGCCCAACAAACATCAGTGGTCCAAGAGGAGAGCAGACCTCAGTGGTCCAGCAGCCCAACGGACCTCAGTGGTCCACTAGCTCAGTGGACCTCAGTGGTCCAAGAGAGGAGCGATTCTCAGTGGTCCAGCAGATGAGCAGACCTCAGTGGTATAACAGACGAGCGGACCTTGGTGGTGAAGGAGCGGAGTGCACCTCAGTGGTCCAGCAGTTGAGCGGACCTCAGTGGTCCAGCAGCCGAGCGGACCTTAGTGGTCCAGTAGGGGAGCGGACCTCAGTGGTCCAATAGCCGAGCGAAACTCAGTGAGTCATCAGGGATGAGTCCTTCAGCAGTACAATATGATTCAGCTCTACGACTGATAATCTTACTTTATATACATTGAGTTATACCTGGTGTGAGTTATCTTGACTTTGTGGTCTTTCCATTGTGGTTTGGGGTCCCTACTGATTATTGTGTTACTCACCCCTGTACGGGCTTCACCTGCACGTGTCGTGTCTCATGCAAGTGATCGACGCTTCGACGGATACCTTAGGGGTTCGAGACCAGGTGGTGCTTAGTGAGACGGGACAAGCGAGCGTACTTCTACGACTACACGTAGCTACCATTCACCTATCCTTCAGGTAGGGTCTCAAGAGGACAAACCGTGGCAGTTGTACCTTTCTTTGTGGTTTTGAGCTTGTATTCTGGCACCTTTGTACTTTCAGTTTGTACTGTACTCTCAGAAGTTGTCTCAGTGAGAGTTGTGCTTTACTTTGAGTTTTGTGCGTGTGTGCTGATTTAAAGACAATACCTTACCTTTTTAAGATATGCCTACTTGGTGCTAGTCGTCAGCCTTTAGCCTATAGAGGCGGGTTTGGGGTAGTCACAACACGGGCCCTGGGGGGACAGGTCGTGACATTTTTAGCACAGATAAAGGGGACCCCTATCTTCACTACGATTAACAGCGTTTTTTAGCATTATTAAAGACCATTTTGCGCGTTGTGAAAGACCATATGTGTAGTAGTGGTAGGTGTTTGATTCATTGCCCATCACATCAATGGTCAGGTTGTGGAAGCTCACTGCATCGTTATTCAAGCCATTTGGAGTCCGGTGGTGGCGGAGGCATCTGTCATCCTCTATGCGATCCTTCTTGCTCATTCTAAAGATTGGAACAATGTATTGGTGGAATCTGATTGACTTGAAGTCATTATCACCATATCTAAGGAGAGGGATTCGCAGCCTTTTGGCCTTATTTTGAGAAAGATTTGATCCTTGACCAGAGGCTTCACCGAATGAAAATTTTCTTTCATCAAACGAGGGGGTAATCTGGATGCACATCGTTTGGCGTGGTGTGGGATATCTAGAGGCAATCATTGTTGGGTTGATTCTTTCCCTGATTGGATTTGTAGATCTGGTATATTCTCTCTTTTATCTAAAAATATATATATATATAACCATATAAATATATAAATACATTGATAAATATATATATCTTTAAATTATATATATTTATTTATAATGGTATATATATATATTTCAAAATTAAATTATTATTTTCATGGGGGAGTGCAACTTCATCTCCCCAACCCCATTTCTCCATAGGGACATTTCAACCGGCGCCGACGCATCCCATTTTGCGGGAAAAAAACAACCTAAATAAAGGTCCTCAGACCATCTGCATATAATAATATATAGAAATATTAATTAAACTTTTGACCGGTTCATGGGCTGTCTATAAATTCCATCCCCGGTCTCCCTCTTATCCCAAAGGCGACCGCCGTAGTCTTGTTGAAGGATGGCAAGAATTCCATGCACCCCGGCTCTGGTAGCCACACTTCTTCTCTCAGGTAACCTTTCTTCCTTGGAATAAGGTGCAAAAAACGAAGCTCTCTTCCTTTCACTGTTATTTTAATGTATCTGATACCAAATAGTATGGGTTCCGTTAAGGGATGGTGCTGATGATGGGCGCGCCTGCGGAGAAAGGACAGCAGAGATGCGACATAGACTTAACCACCACAGGCTGCAATCTCCCGACGTGTAAAGCGCAGTGTCTGCAGAAATATAATGGCAGTGGACTCTGTGTGGGGATCTTCTCCAAAATCAAGTGCACTTGTGTCTACAATTGCCCCTCCTCCTGACCTCCCTCCACCTTCACCCATTCAATGAATGAATGGGTCCATGAATAAAAAGATGTATCATTGAATGAATGAATGATGTTTGGGTTTTCTATCTGCTTTTTTTTTATTATGCTTTTTGTGTGTGAATGGATGTTTTGGCCCCAAAATAAATTCTTTTTTAGGATAAAAAACAAACAAATCATTAATTGTCGAGTCCATCGTTACGCGGGTAAATTTTTTTAATGGGTTTTTTATTTTTTTAAGGGATGGTATTTCCGGTATTTTAAAAAACAGGTCATGCTTCTCCACTCACCAGGAACCATGAACAGGGTTCACGCATCCTGTGTGAGTTCTATGAAGGAAGCGTGAACCCCGTTCACACTTCCTCTGGAAATTTTAATTAAAAAAATCATTAATTTTTATAAATACTAATTAATATAAATAAATATTATTTAAAAATTCATCAATATTTATAAAATATCAATAAATATAAAGAAATATCAGAACATATTAATTAAATAATCAAAAATATAAATAAAATACTAAAAAATATTAATAAATATCAACAAAATATTTTTCAACCTTTATAAATATTGATAAATATTAATTAAAAATTAATAGACTTTAAGTAAATATTAATAAATATTCATGAATATTAATAAATATCAATTAAATTATAATTAATATTAAATTAATATTTGTAAATTATAATAATTTTTTTAATAGGTTGACGGTGAAACCCTCTTATTAAGAATATAAATATTAATTAAATATGAATGAATATAAATAAATAGTTCTTAAATATTAATAAATACTAAATAAATATTCATGAATAAGATATATCAATTAAATAAATATTAATAAATATTATTCAATATAAGTAAATATTAATGTTTATGAATATTTATTAACATTTAGTAATATCTAGTAATATTTAATTGATATTTAGTCATATTTAATGATATTATTACTATTTAATAATTAATTTATGATGATTATTTATTATATTAATACATAGTATTATAATCCATCTTATATATAATAAATAATCCTCTTAAATTAATTATTAAATAGTAACAATATCTATTGAATTCAAAATAATTAATATTATTAATATTTAATAATAAATTTAAAAATGTTATTTATTATACATATATAGATAATAATACTATGTATTAATATGAATAGAAAATATCAATTGTTAATATTACCAATCCAGTTATTAATATTATTGTTTCTTATTTGTTGAAAATTATTTGTATGAATTTCCAATTATATCAATTATTTTATTTATGGATCATTGTGTAATATATTAGCATGTTTTTAAATAATATATAAATAATGATTTCCAAAACATACAACATGTATCGTCAATATAATATCAATCTAATCTACGTCTGTGGCCCGGATGCTCCTCTGTCCCACAGCTAGGCATATATATGATGCGTCCAGGTCAAATCGGTCTATGTCTATGCTCTGGCATATGCTGGTCCAATATAACATCGTCGACACCCGCCTCCACATCACCCTCTGTGATAAGTAGTGGATGTACAGTCTCATCGTCGGTACTCTGTCCTTCCTCTAAGGATAGTGAATGCTGGATGGAACTCTCCCCAACATATGAACAAGATCGTTGTTGTGTTGTGGATGTCTACAAAGTAGAGCATAATAAGTATCCAGCTTAGACTAATGAATTTTTATTTGTGCCTCTGGCTATGCCTAAGAAGCTGGAAAAGCATCTAGTTGATCATGATGAACACCATCCTTCTATGCAACATCAACATCTATAGCAGGGTTGTCAACCCCTAACACATCTATATCAGGCTCAACAGCATCAACATCATGTGGCGAATCAAAGAAAATCTCATGATAAATCTCATCAATAGGATGAACCAACTTTGTCACAACTCTGTGAAAATATCTTTGGTCAAATGCACCTCCCTCTATTAGATCAGAGATGTGAATGAGACAGGTGATACGAGCATCCTTTGAAAGAAAATTCTACTATTAAGTAATGTTAATAAAAAAATACGTTCAATAGTAGAAGGTAAAATGCTTACCAAGTCTGAAAGCCTCGCCCGTGACGTGTAAGAAATCTGATTGGGGACCTGCAGTACAAGGATACATAATCCAGCTGATTGAATAAATGCATACATATGATCCCCACCCATCGTAATCAGGACTCATGTCGTATGTCACATAGATCAATATATCATGCATGATGCCTCCTCCAATCAAAGTCTCTCTTCCCTAAAATATTTAAAGAATTAAGTGAAGGAAAATGATTGGGCGATGTAGGAATGAGATGAAGGAATACAAACTCCCTCATAACTCTGTCGATCTGATTTGACTCGACAATATGAAAATGAATCAAAGGAACCATGCAGGAACTGGTAGCAAGCATCGCAGTACAATACTCTAGAAAACTCTGGATAATATCATCAGTATATGACATCCATGTAATCTAAAAAATGAATAAAATCAATTAATAAATGTGGTGGTCGATGGGTGGTGCAAACAGAACCAAGCAACCAAACAACTACAAGGACTGAATCTGGAACTATGCGCTTTGATAACCAAAACACCAGAACCGAATACCAGAATGCAAGAAATGAAGAAAACGGTAAATGACACGATTATTTAACGTGTTTCAGTCCCTTAGGGGACCTACATGCACGACAAGAACACCACAAACTCTGCTTTTTATTAATACTCAAAAGGAAAACAAGAATTACTACAAAGGAGGTAGTCCCGCAAGAAGAAGAAAACGTAGAAATAAAGTAAACAAGATTACAAGCCTCAAACAAAAAAGATACTACAACTTTGCACTTACAACTCTGAATAATAGTTTTCCCAGCTGTCCTGATCTCTTCAAGCTGGCACCAGGTGCGTGGCCTTCTGGATCTAATGATGCATCTGTGAACCACTCCTTTAAAGTTCCTGGAGTCGTCGATGAAAGGGACACACTTCTTTTGATAGGGAAGAACGTTACCTCCACCACACACCAACCACGAGCTGAGGCCGAAGGAGAGCAATAGTCCTGGACAGAACTCCATTGAGGCAGTGAAACAAAGGGGTGCTAGGGTTTCTTTGGAGAAACTAAGAGCACACCACCAGGAGAGGGAGCTGAATGATCACACTCGAAGAGATACCATGCATGCGTGATGAAACCCCCTTTCATCAGCTAGCCCATCGAATAGAATGTCGAATCAGGGGGTTCCACAAAGCAATACCTAACAACTCATCTTAAAAAACCACACGTCGTTCAAACAAATTGAGCGCACAATGTATAGTCGAATCTCAAAGGGAAACAATGGTAATCTATGATGAGAATAGGACATCAAAAAAATACAGATTTCTAGCATGTCACACACGAGATAGAAAACAAGGCCCACAAAAACAAGCGTCCCAATACAGGCCTAGTGAAAAATAGATCCAATGGGAAATTAAACAAATTGAGCAAATAAAACATGAGTAAAAAATGAAAATGGAAGTAATAATTAAAACCAAATTTAATATGAAAAAAAATAAGTAGGAAGGCTCAATTCACAAATCTCCACCATTTTCAAATTAATTTAGTGGTGTTATTTCACCTATGGTCATAGAACCAGAACCAATTTTAGCCTATCTAAACATAATTTAAACTTAGAAAAAACCAAAACTTTAGTTAGACTATCAGCTGAGTTTATGTCATTGTGTATCTTATTGATACACATGGTTCCTGATTCTACAACAACTCTAAAAAATGTAATATAATATCTATGTTCTTAGACTTACCATGGAATACTAAATTTTTAGATAAATGAATTATTGACTGGCTATCAAAATATACATTGATAATAGAACTATAGAAACAAAGTTCAGAAAACACACCTTTGATCCACAAAGCTTATTTAACTGCCTCAGTTAAAGAAATGTATTCAAATTCTATAGTTAAAAGTGTAACAAGATACTGTATATTGCACTTCCAGGAAATGGAACCTCTAAAATTAGTAAACACATAACTAGTTAAGGATTTACCAGTGTCAACATTTCCAGCATAGTCAGCATCAACAAAACTAGAGGTAAGTTCAGTAGTATCTACATTTCTACCACATCACAAAGATATATTATAAGTATAGGAAAGATACATAAGGATCCACTTAAGGGCATTCCAATGTGGCTTCCCTAGAGTAGCCATAAACCTACATAAAGTGCAGATATAAAATACAATATTAGGTTGAGTACAAATCATAGAATACATTATGGTACCAACAACGTTAGCATAAGGAATTTTAGACATAAACTCAATATCATCTTCCGTAGTAGGTGCTTGTGTCAAATAAAATTTAAAATGTTGTGCAATAGGTAAATTAACAAGATTGAGAGATTCAAACATATACGACTTTAAGAATTTTAAAATATAAGCATGTTTAGATAGATAGATTAATTTATTTGGTCTATCTCTAATGATTTTAACACCTAAGATTTTCCTGGCAGCAACTCAGTCCTTCATTTAAAACTTTCTTTTCAATTGGGATTTAATAGTAGAAAGCATATTTATATATTTTCAAATGATGAGAATGTCATTAACACACAAAAGAAGATAAATGATGCATCTTTTGGTTGATTTAAAATAAACACAAGAATCATATTGACTCCTAATGAACTTTTTAGCCAGCATGAATGAATCAAAATTCAAGTACCACTGCCTAGAGTCTTTTTTCAGGCAATACAAAGATTTATTTAAAAGGAAAACATGATTTGTTTTAAATTATATAGGATAACCATTAGGAGGTTTCATATAAATATTTTCATTCAAATCACTATGTAGGAAATAAATTTTAACATCTAACTACTCTATAGGAAAATAATTATAAGAATAAAATGCTAACAAAATCTGAATGGAAGAATGATTAACAATAAGGGAAAATATTTCAAAGTAATCAACTCCTTCTCTTTGAAGGAATCCCTTGGAAACCAGCCTAGATTTATACTTGATTTTACTTCCCATAGTGTTGTCTTCCTTTCTTTTAAAGACCCATTTGGAACCAATTACTTTAGCTTTAGTTGGTTTGTTTAAAACATCCCAAGTATGTTTATTCCTTAAGGATTGCATTTCTTCATTCATGGTAAAGAACCACTACCTTGAGTCTTTGTCTTTTAATGTCTGCCTATAAGATTGAGTATTGTCATCAATAAGATCTTGGGCCACATGAAAGGAATATGAAGCCATATCATACTAGATGAACCAAGAATGAGGTATAGGGACTCTCCTTTACCTGTCACATATCAATTAATAATCCCGATGAGTAGTAGAAGGTTCAGAATATGATTATGAACTAGAACCAAACTTAGAATCATCCACATCCATGGGCCGAGGAGGAGGTGGAGTAGGCTGAACATCAGCCTCAAAGTGAGTTGGGGGCTCAACTTAATCAACCTTATCAAGGTCTGGATCACTAATTCTAGGTGTGGAAGTCTTGGTCTTAGGAGAAGATGATTCATGAAAGACCACATCCCTAATTATGATGCATTTCTGGTATCCCATATTATCAACCCAGAGTTTGTATCCCTTGACTCCCTTAGGATATACAATGAATATGAACTTGAGTGCTCTTGGTTCTAATTTTTGAGTCTTAACATGATCATATGCTGTAAAACTGAAGACTCCTAAGTAGGAGTGAGAAGGGGGCTTACCAGTCCATGACTCTTTAGGTGTTTTGAACTAATTTTCAAATGAGGGACACCTATTGATAAGGTAGACAATAGTGATGGTGTCCTTGACCCTAAAAGATTTGGGGAAGCCTGATCATACAAGAATGATCTAGAATCTTTCTATAGTATTTATATTTATCCTATTTGTAAGTCCATTCTGTTGGGGGGTTCCCCTAATTTTCATGTGAATTTTAATCCTTTTATACTCACAAAACTAAAGGAACTCTGTAGATAGATATTCTAGCCAATTTTTCGTTCTCATGGTCTTAATTTTCATTTTAGTTTGATTTTAAACTGAATATTTCTAGGTTTTAAAGGTTTGGAAAACTTCAGATTTAATTTTCCATATGTAAATCCAAAATTTCCTGGAGAAATCATCAATTGAGATGATGAAATAGGATCCTCCACCAAGAGAGGTGGTCATTTCTAGCTCCCACAAATCTGAATGGATGTATTTAAGGGGGATGTAAGCTTTTAAAGAGGACATATTGAAACTCACCATCTTGGATTTACCCATTACATAGTCTTAACATAATGAAAGATTTGTAGGTGTTATGTCACTCAACAACCCTTACTTGTTGAATTCCTCTAAACCTTTGGAGCTAACATGCCCCAATCTTTTATGACATAACATTGTATTATCAGTATTTGTGTTATAGACACTACCCAATTGTCTTTAATGTGTGTTTCCATTCAAAACATACAACACATTGGTGAGGGATCCCTTAAGGATGGTTCTAGATCCTTTGAATATCTTGAGATAAACTACATCATATTTAAAAGTAAATCCATTCTGATCAAGGAACCTTAATGAGATTACATTTCTTTGTAGGTTGGGGACCCACCTAACATCAAGTTAGGTGATGACAGACTGATCATCAAGTTGTATAATAACAAATCCTATACCCTCAACCTTGCACCTCCTATTGTTTCCTATGAGGACATCCCCTTCCATATTTTCAACCATCTCTAGAAATGACTCTCTATAAAGACACATGTGAAAAGAACATCTAGAGTCGAGGACCTACTCTTTATTTAGTTTATGTCTAGACACATTCAAGACTTCAGTAGTGTCATAGCCTGAAAAAACAAAAAGATATTGGTCGGTGGGTTATTTGGTTTTTAACTTGTGCTTGAGTTTCTTACACTTGGAATTAATGTTCCCAGATTTACCACAGTGAAAAAATGTGACTTTAATATCCTGGAACTTGTCCTAGATTTGGGTTCTTTAGTAATCTTACCCTTTTTTTTGTAAAACTGTTTCTTATTACATGTAGTTTGGGGTCTTCCCCTTGTGAATAAACTCTCAACCTCACCTTTTATCTTAGGTTTAGAATGCAATTCCTTAGATAGAATGGATGATTTAACTTCTTCTAAAGTTAAAGAGTCTCGACCATACATCATAGTATCAACAAGTTTGATGTAGCTATTGTTAAGATAGATTAAGAAAATCATTTCATAATTCTCATTATCTACAGAAACATTAATATTGGATAAATATAACATGAATTTATTAAATTCATCTAAATGTATTTTTATTGAACCATAAGGCTTCATTTTGAATGTAAACATACTATGTTTCTTGTAAATTCTTCCTACTAATGAAGCAGTCATGTATACTTTTTTAAGATTAATCCAAAGTCCTATAGCAGTAAACTCATAATCAACTTTTATAAGGACCTTATCACCTAAGGAATGTAAAAGGGAGCTATGTTCCTTAACAAGTATATCAGGGGGGAACTTCTTGGTATTCAAAAATGGTATGGACAGTTTCATTAACAATCATAATAGGTTTCTTATACCTGCATAGGGAATTAATTAAACCTTATTGTACAAGAAAGGCTCTCATTTTAATTCTCCAAATATTGAAATCATTTTATGCATCAAATTTCTCGATTTAAAATCTCATTGTAGGTGTGTTTATCTAAGTGAGAAGATGTAGAGTGGTTGGGGACAACATTAGGTGTATGCCCCCAAGAACTGACCAATTTCACTGGGTATACATGTAAAATGGGATGTGGAATGTAGAGACTTTCAAATGGAGGCAGGGGTTTCAATAAAAAGAAGTAACGAATTAAACAAGTGTGAATTAAGAATAGATAAATGAAAATAATAATTAAGAAACCATAATTGAAAAACTGGAAGCATTTATCAAAATCAAAGGCCAAAGTAAGCCAGAGAGGCTCTGATACCACTTGTTGTGGTTGATGGGTGATGAAAATAAAACCAAGCAACCAAAAAACTACAAGGATAAAATTTGGAACTATGTTCTTTGATAATGAAAACACTAGAATCGAATACCAGAATGCAATAAATGAAGAAAATGGTAAATGACATGATTATTTAATGTGATTTGGTCCCATAGGAGAACTACGCACATGATAAGAACACCACATAATCATGTTTGTTATTAAGACTCAAAAGTCAAACAAGAATTGCTACAAAGGAGGCAGTCCAATGAGAAGAAGAAAATTTGGGAACCAAGTAAAAATGATTACATGTTTTGAATGAAAAATAAACTAAAACATTTCAATTACAATGTAAGACAATAGTTTTCTTGGCAGTCCTAATCACTTCAAGATGGCAACAGATGCATGGACTCTTGGATATGATTATGCATCTATGAACCATTCCTTCCATGTTTCTAGAGTCGTCTATGAAAGGGAAATACTTATTCCAATATAGAAGTATGTCTCCTCCACCACACACTGACTACAAGTTTAGGCTGAGGGAGAGCAACAGTCCTAGATGGAACTCTGTTGAGGCAGTGAAACGAAAGGGGTTCTAGGGTTTCTTCTGAGAAACTGAGAGGAAAACACTAGGAGAGGGAGTTGAATGATCACACCCAAAGAGACATTGTGCATGGGTAATGATAACCCCTTTCAATAGATGAACCTTTGAATAGAACACAAAATTAGGGGGCTCTATAAAGTAATGCATAAAAAATCGTCTGAAAAGACCACCCGCTATTCGAAAAAATCGAGCGCACAATGGTCAGAAAGATGTCAAAGGGAGTCAATGGTAATTGATGGTGAAAATAAGGTATCCAAAAAATATGGATTTTTAGAAAGTCACACACGGTAAATAAAACAAGGCCCATAAAAATAGGCATCCCAATACAGGACCAATGCAAAATAGACCCTGTGAGAATTAAACAAATTGAACAAATAAAACATGAGTAAAAAATTAAAATGGAAGTAGGAATTAAAAACAAATTTAATATGAAAAAATTAGTTTGGAAGGATTAATTAAAAATAAATGAAGATATGTACAATATAGAATAAATATTTAATTATATAAATAATAACCACTTATATCGGCTGGCTAAAGAATGTCTAGCATAAGTCTGTAGGCATGGAAATCATGGCTGGCTATATATGAATGTCGATGTGACTGAATCCATCTATAGATAAAATTTTTATATATATATATCATAATATAAAGTTATAAAAAAAAATAGACATTATAAGTAAGGAATAACATACTATCATCCATGAGGAGACTCTGCTACAATATCTACATACAATGGTGCATGATCATGTGGAGTTAAGTGAGGGATGTGCTCCCATATCCACATCTGTATAAGAATAATGAATCTTTTGAGTTGTATCTTATAAATGAGACATGAAATGCATAATTCCATGTATGTATATGTGAGATAAAGAAACCCCCATCTATACAGGCCCGGCTGGTCCAAGTTCTCCAGTAAAGGTAAATATATCAGACGTACAAATTTAGTGTAATTATCAATGAAAATCATGCCACTGACCAACCTCAAAATGTATTCTCATGAAAATCAGACTATGGTTGTCTCTTCAGAATCCTCTTCTAGATTTGTGAAGTGTTTTTCTATCGAGGGCATAAGTAATCTACTACCTACGATGGACCTTCCATTGTTGTTGACCTAAATTACTAATAATATATGAACAATATCAAACCAATCTACTCTGACTTGGCCTATCACAGTCTCACCATCTATGGGGAGGCCCAACAAAATAGACACATCATGTAGGGAAATAGTCATCTCCTCCTCTATAAAATGGAATGTGTGTAACTCTGACTGTCACGAACCGAATCTGGTCTCCATCAAAACCGGCACCTTACCTGGCCCGTGACAAGGCCCGAAGGGTGTTCCCGATCCCCACGGGCTGGCACAAGTTCCTGGGTATCATAAAATGATAATTGGGAATGATTTACCCAAGTTTATAAACATAAAACAACAAAGGAATCCAATAAAACGAATCCAGATTTTCAAACCAAACAATGTTTTACAAAAATTCAGAACTGAATTACATAGTATAAAACAACTCAACAAGACTATAAAAAAGGAACAAAACCAAAAATGAATAGCCCAAGAACCTCAACATGGAAAGAGGCATCGCCCTCAAGCCATCTCCACAACACTACATCATGAATGACCGGTGAAAACCCAAACTATTGGCAGAAAATTTGTACCCAAACCTATGAAAACAAAAATAACCATGTCCACTTACACCTAAGGGTGTAATTAGGGTGTGAGACAATGCCTAGTAGGATACCACCACTAAGATATTCCATGTTATAAACATTCAAAGATGAAAATCATGCAAGTTTTCAAAAACATGTAATTTCTAGTTACCATTTTTAAAAGATGCAACTTAAAAAAACTGTTTTCAAGTGGGATAATTTAAAGAATCAAAACTTTTAAAATAAATTCAAAAGCTACTGAATTTTCCAGAAAAATACATCGTATGATGACGGTAAGTATAAAGGATCTAATTAGCACAAGCAATAGGAAATAACGTATAGGCACTAGTTAGCTGTGGGTCCTAGGTACCTCGTATCTCGGTGAGAGTAACCACAAAAAATATTTGTTCTCGTGCACGAACCACTAGTAGGGAACATAACCATAACCTAGTGGTCCCCAATAATCATCATAATCATCATAGTTTAGTTAGATTTGTAAGTTTCAATCTTGTAAAGTGAAACTGAGGCCAAACCCCACGGATTCACTAGCATACTAGTACACGTCCACCCACCTAGATACCCGGGTTTTTCCTTTGTTCTAAAACAAGTTCAACAAGCCAAGAAATATACTTTTCACATGCAAATATCACTTCCACATCACACATTAACCAAACAGCCCCATGTACATCGCACAAGTCACAAATTCCACTTTTCATTCAAATGCATTTTGAAATCAAACTCACACCAAAATAGCCCACAAAACTTTTTGCATAACTTTCACAATCCAACACATCCTTTAACAATTTTATGAAGTCCCTAAAAATATGATAAAAATCACATAACATCCCAGTAACATGTTTCATAAAACCTTTTTTATAAACAAAATCCGTTTTTCACATCGCACCCACACAAACAGCCCACATCACGTTCACACCTCTTTCACATTTCAGTAAATCCATTAAACATTTTTATAAAACATTTCCAATAGGATACACATCACATGACATAACTATTAACATTTAAAATGGTTCTTTTTAAATTATAAAAAATCCAAAACAGTTTTCCAATATGGTTTCACCTCTAACATAAATCATTAAACCACCCAAAACTTTCTTAAAACAATTCTAAATAGTGTACCAAAGCTTTTCACATAAAACCCATTTCAAAACAATATTTCAAGGTCAAAATCACACCAATACAAAATCAAAACATAATTTTCATCCCCAAAAACATTTATTAAACTACCCCCAAGTGTTATACAAACACCTCAAACAATACCACAAAAGATCCACATGAAAAGCACACGTTTTCAAAATCACTTTCAAGAAGTACAATAAGGTTTTACACATTAAACCCTTAAAAACCTCTTTAATATCTAATGGAACACCAATACCCTACCAAATCATAATTTTCATCCAACAAGATTTATTAAACCAAATTCATATGTTATAAAACACACCCAAACAATACCCAAAGGGTTGCACATAAAAAACACCAAATTTTAAGCTAAAATGAAACTATAAAAACAAATGCTTTACCAAATCCAACATAAACAGTTCAAGCACCACATACAGCATATTAGTAACATGAATAATAAGTAATTCAAGCAAACTAACTCATCTAGAAATGTTTACACATGGAATCACCTACCTTTTATGCCGAAATCCTCAAAACATGGTGCGAAACATCAACCGCACCACCGCCGCACCTCAAGGAATATAAATCCATACCTAGACCACAAAATTTGACCAAAAAGACAACAAATAAAACCCTATTTTTGAACCTCAACTTCTGGACATGAGGAACTTCAAGAAAGGGTGAAAGAAACCCTAAGGAAGGGGAAGAAATCAAGGAAAGAAACACTTACTTGAAACATCTTCAATCAAACGAACCAAATACACCAAACTTTGAATCTCCAAGCAACCAAACCTGATATGGACTCTCTAATGGGAATGATAAGGTCATGTGGGGACTGAAATGATGGAAAAAGAGTGAAAATTAAAAGATTTATGAAAGAATCAACTTACCTTCTCAAATATGGACGATTTGAGGAAGCCTAAGAAGTTCGTCCATATATCGAGATTCTTAAGAGCTCCAAAGAGAGGGGAAATAGGCTGGGGGAGCTTCTGGGTGTAATGGGATTGTGTTAGACTTTGAATCACCGAAAAATACCTAATATTGAATAAGTTATTAAATAAATGAAATTAATTTTTAAAACTGGATATGGGCTTCCGGGTAGGCCCAATCCCTTAAATAAAAACCAAAATAAACATTGGTTATGGATTTATAAAGGATCCAAATTTTAATTTTGGTGTTAATAAATCAGGGGAGGAAATTTAGGAGTTGGAATTAGTGAAAAATATTAAAAAATTAAAAAGTTATAAAATAAACAAAATTTATTTTTAAATCTGGAATTGGGCTCACAGTTTGGCCCAATTCATGAAAACTCACCTATTCTACATAAAACCTTTGGAAACCCCCAAAACAATGCATTAATGGAAATTAAAATATAAATAAATTTAAAATAAGCTATGTATGTGACAATTATCTCCACCATGAAAACTTTCCTCCCTGGAAAGTCACAATAAGGCCAAAGCAACAACCAAACCCAACTGAGAAATCAAGAGGTACTCCCTTGCCAGGTTTCTCCCCCAAAGGCCAAAACACCTCCAGTGATCAATGAAGGTAGGAATACTCTCAAAAACCAAACTTACACAACTTTACTGAAACAATCAATCACATTAAGGCTTTATCCCAAATGAAAACTCCTTAAACACAATCTGAACAATACTCAATCAATTTACCCAAATAAACAACAACATCGAACAAGGTTACACTTACCCTACTATAACTAAACCATTGGGCACTATCCAATATCAATGTTTACCCAAGGATGATGTAGGTAGTAATATATCTTCGAATGATAATACCTACTTCCCAGACAAGACCAAGGAAAAATATGAGTTACTCCTATGAAGAGACATAAATGGGCTCCCCACCATAAGAGACAACTTAATTTTTTTCCCGAGACAGAATCAATACACTAATAGGGTGAGGAACAAATAGAATCCCTAGTACAAGGGGTATACATCCATTATAAATTTACAAAATAATATGCATGATACCCATGGTGGGTCTTCCCACCACAAGAACCAACCATCTTAACCGACCGGCGTGGGCCGACACGAAAAGACCCCAAAATTAAGGAGTTGGGACGGTCGCACGGTTAGTCTGCACAGTTTGGGAAACTGTGCGATAACTATGTGGATCCTTATATCTGTATGGTTATTTTTTTTGTTCATGGTTAGAACTAACCATGTGAAAACTGTGTGCTCAACTTATCTAGCCAAATTTCCAACCATTCTCCAAAGACTCAATGGAAACCAAAGGGGGAGGGAATAACATTGTGTGATGATATGGGTACAAGACCCTCCACCTATTTCCACCGAATGGGAACAACAGAAGAAATATGATGAAACCATAGGTTTAAACTCTTACTATATTTCATACAGAGGATATGACTTTGTACAAGGGTTTAAACGATACGGGGGTTTCCCCTGACTACGCGCCAGCTTCTCTCTGAGACCTATGGCTGGAGCTCAAAATATTGAAGCATCTTCGGCCTCACAGTTAGGCTCTGGAAACCCCTATATGGAACTTCTTCTTTTGATGCCACAAACAACTACACCACCTACTCCGATGGGTTCATCAAGACATAACACACTCCATAACTCACTTTACCAAAACCATACATTTCACTGAAACAAGGGATCCGAATATACACACACATTGCACCTTGTTTCTTTGGGTGAGAAACAATAGAAGGGCAGGACACGTATAAACACCTTCCTCTAAGATAGAGTATTTGATATTTTTCCCAAGGGATAAATACTACCAACATAACAGAGAACCTCTGAGGATTGTGTGACCTTCACCTTTACAGTCAAAAGAGCACACAACATCACAATACATCACCAAACATGACCCTTGCAATTGATAGAAACAATACATGGAACGAGACCATATTCCAAGTCCCTAAACAACAGACAAGTCCAAAAAGTGGACACGATATCCTATCATGACCAAAATCTCAAAAGTGGTGGTTTAATAATAACTCTTACTTCAAAGAAACTATGAAGAACCTAGAGGCCCTCTTAGACACCATGAAGACACTCATCCACACTAACAACCAAAGAACACTTCCACCTTCGATGAATCATGAAACTTAAGAAACTAAGGTCTCTTTCAACCTTCCACAAGAAATATCCCACTACAAGAGGATCTAAAAATCAACGAAATGAATGGGTGTAGACTCAATCAACAATGATCGATAAAATATTCCTTATATTGATCAAATGGAGGATTTTCCAATGGCGAAACAATACGGGTTGCACTTCAGTTGTGCATTAACCCTTAATGGGGGAATACATTATCCAATGAGAGAACCCAAGGACCCAACCAATCTGGTCCATTGGTAAAAACATGCCACATAACAGATCCAAACACATCAAGGGAACCACCGTAAAGGCATCCCAAAACATTTTTCAAAAGACACCACTAACCGTCCCTACAACACAGCTTACCGACCAAACACAAACCCAAAACACAGTTCAAACAGAAGGGGTTCTTGGACTCAAAACATCCCACAACATCAACATTTTCAAAAACACATAATACAAACCATACCAAACTATTCATCAAGACATCATGTTTTTCTTTAAAGCCAATTCTTTGAAAACAAACGGTTTAGCAGTAAGCGTATCCACCAATGGTACCCCATGGGCCTCACACATGTATGTTTTTGTGCCACACCGGGCACCCTCCTCATATCCGTCCCGGCACTCATCCATTCATGCCATCAACCATCCATCATCCCATATAACCCCATGCATGTGGTCACTCACAAAAATACCAAAGGTTAAAACAAAGATTCTTTCCACTTTTCAAAACCAAAACGGTCAACCAACACATCCTTTTTCTCAAAACTGCTAACTAAGAGATCCAAATCCCAATTCAAATATTACTAAAATTTTCATAAAGACACAACCATTTATACAAGAACTCAATTTCATGTTATTTACATCAATTTCATAACATCTCATCCCAACAAAACACCCAATGATAGTTTAGAAAACTCTATTGGAAACACTTTTTCAAAACCAACTTCAATATAGTTCCTGCTTTCAAAAGAGGTGTAAGAACACCATTTTCCATTTCAAAACAATTATGAAAATTCAGTCCCGCCATTTCATAAATCAAACCATTCCATATTTATTTGAAAATAATTTCACAAAAACTTTACACTTCTTAAAACCAAGTCACTTTAAAACCAAAGTTCCAAGATTTCGAAACTAAAGAACACAAGACAATGTGAGAGGAAACTAGTTTCAGTGGGTGACTTGGAAATATGGTTGGCGGCCATATTCCAATCACTTAACTATCACAGAGAGTGTTCTATGGAATATCCCCATCTCCACATGGCTTTCCAGGCCCTGCGAGCTTACTGAGACCATTAACCCAACTCTCTTTTCATTTCCCCTAATCATCATTAAACCAAGAAAACCAAAGGACTCTGAAAGGTCCCGACTTCCCCTAGAGACTTGAATCCCATAATGAGGTGTGGTGATCATCCACACTACTCATAACTAAAATTCCATGTCCTGAATATCCTAACTTTAGACTATCTCGACTGTTCCCCAAATAACATGACCCAAAGAGAGCGAACCTCCTCTGATACCATTTTGTCACGAACCAAATCTGGTCTCCATCAAAACCAGCACCTGACCCGGCCCGTTACAAGGCCCGAAGGGCGTTCCCGATCCCCACGGGCTAGAAAAAGTGCCTGGGTATCATAAAATGATAATTGGGAATGATTTACCCAAGTTTATAAACATAAAACAACAAATTAATCCAATAAAAAGAATCTGGATTTTCAAACCAAACAATGTTTTACGAAAATTCAGAACTAAATTACATAGTCTAAAACAACTCAACAAGACTATAACAAAGGCACAAAACCAAAAATTAACAGCCCAAGATCCTCAACATGGCAAGAGGCATCACCCTTAAGCCATCTCCACAACACTGCATCATGAATGACTGGTGAAAACCCGAACTGTTGGCACAAAATTTATACCCAAACCTGCGACAACCAAAATAACCAAGTCTACTTACACCCAAGGGTGTAAGTAGAGTTTGAGACAATGCCCAATAGAATATCACCACTAATATATTCTATGTGATAAACATTCAAAGATGAAAAGCATGCAAGTTTTCAAAAACATGTAATTTCTAGTTACAATTTCTAAAAGATGAAACTTAAAAAAAAAGTTTTCAAGTGGGCTAATTTAAAGAATCAACACTTTTAAAATAAATTCAAAAGATAACGAATTTTCCATCCAAATATACCATATGCCGACGGTAAGTATAAAGGATCTAATGAGCACAAGAAATAGGAAATAACCCCTAGGCACTAGTTAGCTGTGGGTCACAGGTACCTCGTATCTCGGTGAGAGTAACTACAAAAAAATATCTGTTCTCATGCATGATCCACTAGTAGGGAACATACCCATAACCTAGTGGTCCCAAATCATCATCATCATCATAGTTTAGTTAGATTTGTAAACGTCAATCTTGCAAAGTGAAACTGAGGCCAAACCCCACAGATTCACTAGCATACTAGTACACGTCCACCCACCTAGATACTCGGGTTTTCCCTTTGTGCTCAAACATGTTCAATAAGCCAAGAAATATACTTTTCACATGAAAATATCACTTCCAAATCAAACATTAACCAAACAGCCCCATGTACATCACACAAGTCACAAATTCCACTTTTCATTCAAATGCATTTTGAAATCAAACTCACACCAAAATAGCCCACAACACTTTTTGCATAACTTTCACAATCCAACACATCCTTTAACAATTTTATGAATTCCCTACAAATATGATAAAAATCACATAACATCCCACTAACATGTTTCATAAAACCCTTTTTATAAACAAAATCCATTTTGCACATCGCACTCACACAAACAGCCCACATCGTGTTAACACCTCTTTCACATTTCAGTAAATCCATTAAGCATTTTTATAAAACATTTCCAATAGGATACACATCACATGACATAACTATTCACATTTAAAATGGTTCTTTTGAAAGTATAAAAAATCCAAATCAGTTTTCCAATATGGTTTCACCTCTTACATAAATCATTAAACCACCCAAAACTTTCTTAAAACAATTCTAAATAGTGTACCAAATCTTTTCACATAAAACCCATTTCAAAACAATATTTCAAGGTCAAAATCACACCAATACAAAATCAAAACAGAATTTTCAACCCCAAAAACATTTATTAAACTACTCCCAAGTGTCATACAAACACCTCAAACAATACCACAAAATATCCACATGAAAAGCACACGTTTTCAAAATCACTTTCAAGAAGTACAATAAGGTTTTACACCTTAAACCCTTAAAAAACCTCTTTAATATCTAATGACACACCAATAACCTACAAAATCATAATTTTCATCCCAAACAAGATTTATTAAACCAAATTCATATGTTATAAAACACACGCAAACAATACCCAAAGGGTTGCACATGAAAAACACCAAATTTTAAGCTAAAATGAAACTATAAAAACAAATGCTTTACCAAATCCAACATAAATAGTTCACGCATCACACACAGCATATTAGGAACATGCATAATAAGTAATTCAAGTAAACTAACTCATCTAGAAATTTTTACACATGGAATCACCTACCTTTTATGCTGAAACCCTCAAAACATGGTGCGAAACATCAACCACACCATCGCCAGACCTCAAGGAATATAAATCCAGACCTAGACCACAAAATTTGACCAAAAAGACACCAAATCAAACCCTAGTTTCTAACCTCAACTTCTGGACATGAGGAACTTCAATAAAGGGTGAAAGAAACCCTAAGGAAGGGGAATAAATCAAGGAAAGAAACACTTACTTGAAACATCTTGAATCAAATGAACGAAATACACCAAACATTGAATCTCCAAGCAACCAAACCTGATATGGATTCTCTAATGGGGATGAGAAGGTCACGTGGGTACTGAAATGGGGGAAAAAGAGTAAAAATTAAAATATTTATGAAAGAATCAACTTACCTTCTCAAATCTGAACGATTTGAGTAACCCTAAGAAGTTAGTCCCTATATCACGATTCTTAAGAGCTCCAAAGAGGGGGAAAATAGGCTGGGAGTGCGTATGGGTGTAATGGGATCGTGTGAGACTTGGAATCACAAAAAAATACTTAATATTGAATAAGTTATTAAATAAATAAAATTAATTTTTAAAACGGGATATGGGCTTCCGGGCAGGCCCAATCCCTTAAATAAAAACCAAAATAAACATTGGTTATGAATTTCTAAAGGATCCAAATTTTAATTGTGGTGTTAATATATGAAGGGAGTACATTTAGGAGTTGGAATGAGTGAAAAATATTAAAAAATGAAAATGTTATAAAATAAAAAAAAATTATTTTTAAATCTGGAATTGGGCTCACAGTTTGGCCCAATTCATGAAAACTCACCTATTCTACATAAAACCTTTGGAAACCCCAAAAACAAAGCATTAATGGAAATTAAAATATAAATACATTTAAAATAAGCTATGTATGTGACCCTGACCTACATCTCTCTATGAGCTTAGTAATGAGATGATGGTCAAAAAAGGTGAAGTCGTACATCGCTACGCCATAGAACCCAACATGACGAAGATGGGGGATGATAGAAGGATGTGGTGAAGCATGATGGAAATTATGGGATCTACATACACTCAAAGGAGGCACTGGACGTCCCTCTAAAACCAACCATGAAACATGAGTATCCTAAGATTTGAGAAATAGAGGACCTTCCATCTACACAAATGATATCATTTTTACCTTTTTATATTGAATTCAATACAAATTGTAATTTTTTTAAAAAAAGTACAAAAAGAAAAATAAGGTAGAAAATTAGAAAGTATAATTAAGAATTATGATGAAAATGAGCTAAAAAAATATATTTGTCTAGTATTCTTGGTTTAGGATATAAATTTCTTGTTTTATTGATCTCCAATGATGTTTAATTTATTCTAATTTTTTTGATATAAATCATTAGTGATGAAAAAACTACATAGAACATGTGGTTGCATGATATATTCATTTTCATTGTCTATTTATTTTTTTAATAGTCATAGTATCAAAAATTATTTCTAATAGAATCCAGAAATGAAACAAACCAAAGTTGAAACATGTCAGAAATGAAGAAAGTCAGGAATAAAAGGATTAACTAATAAAACATTCGCATATGAAAAAAAATATACACATTCATGATAAAATACATAGACTCGATCATTGATGATGGGAAGTGGAGCTCTGTTCTTCCACTTGGGGATATCTCTTACGAGTATGTCCTTCTACAAGAAAAATGTTTCATCGTAGTACCCCTCTGCATTACCGAGGCTAGTCCATATCATTTATAATTCAATTAGACTTTGGTATTCACTGGGGGAACAACCTGGTAATATCAATCCAATAATTTAAAAAATGAATGAAATTGAAAAATTATAAATGAAGAAAAATAAAAATTAGAAAACCTGGAAATATTAGGGATGACATTCGGCTAATCAAAAGACAATGGGATAGAATGAAAGTCACCAACATGCATCCAAGATACACTATAACAGTTAACCAGAGTGCTCATGTGATACACCGGGTCAACATAGGGCTCTCATGATATTTTTACTGAAGCACAATCTGCAAAAACATGTGAACAGGGATATCTCAATGCCGGGAAGTTTCCACAATCATAGTACCTATTATCCAACATGACCATAAGAACTCAAACACTATTTCATGTAGCCCAGTCATAGAACTATCTTACCTGAAGTCATATCCATACCTGATAAAAGGTTATAACACTCTATCTTGATGCATCATGTAGTATCTGGTCAATGTCACTTTGGAAATGCTGAGTAAAACACATTCCATTTTCCATCCTCTAATAGGCCTTTTCGGAATATTCAAAAAAGTAGTGCACACATATATAAAATTCCTCTTGAATTAACCCTATGATCATCAGTTTTAACACATCCTTGAGGACCCTATTTATTCACTCCACTATATTAGTGGTCATATGGACACATCTCCTACCACCATCATATTTTAATGACCATTTTTATTTTGAAATCTGCATCATATATTCATATACATCTTTATTATCCCTTAAAATATCTTCAAGAAATTGATCAAACCTTTCTTGTTGGGGATCATATGAACTGTAATGCCCCGACCCCAGCTACCCAGAGTCGGTGCATTACTTCATAACATTGGCATGATCACAAAATATCAAGTCTCGAAAGACCGATTAGTTTAGTAGCCTTGGAAACACTAGATACATTCATAAACATTACATTACATCATAAAAATGAAAACTACAATAACATGGTATCCCTAGTCCACACTCATATCCTCACTGACTATTCTTGCAAGTCAGTCATAATACACTTCTTCACATCCGGGGAAAAATAAAACATTGAAAGGGGTGAGCTCAAATGCTCAGTAAGGATAACAATATAGCAGAAACTTTCATAAGAAAACATAAGCATTTAAGGCAATGTATAAATAAAACAAAAGCCTTATTGAACATGAACTTCAGCATAATATGGCAAAAGTAAAATAAAATAATGCCATTACTTACTCACATGGATATTCTACTAGACGAATAATCACGTGAAATATCAATAACCACTTTCATAATGAGGGAATGTATAATGCCAGACATTCTGAAACACATTGTCAAGGCCTCAGCCAAGACGTCTAAAATGATTAAGGCCCCGACCAAAACCATAAATCAAATTGGGAAAGGGCCTCGGCCAATTCCACGTCTAGTTGTCTCATTAGACCTACCGATGCATCGAGGAGCTATAGCGGGCTCCACCCGTCACATATTAAGTCCAATACATTCCTCATATGAATAGGTTTAAACATAACATAAATATTCGTATTAAAACTAGCATACGAAATGTCAAAAATTTCTCCATAAACTATGGATGGTATAAAAATAACACATCCACAGTAAAATATTTCACAAAATGTTCAATGGAAGTTTTGTATCATAAATCAATTTCAATTAAACTTAAAACCCATCAAAGGATGTTGACATGGATGAAATCAAAGCTATTTGAGAGTAATATCTCTCCTTTTTGAAATCATTTAAAAGTCCCATAATTATAAAATAATACATTTACTTTGAAGATATTCTTATAAGCTTGTTAAGGAAGTTTCGACGAAGTTATAATGGCGGAAAATAGCCGCACCCGCCGTATAAGTTAAAAAAACATTCTTACCTTAAATTTGTCAAAGAGGTCAAAAAGTACATTGTTTGGAAAACGATGGTAAGATTCCTTTCAAAAATGTATAAGGGTATAAATGACTTTAACACATTTTCCATTTAATAGTAAAATTTTTTTGAAATACATTTTTAAGAAACATGGATGTGGATGATAACGAGGTCCCAGTAGATAATTATGTATAAACAACCTTGGATAATGAAGAGGTTGTGAAGTAAACCCTTACCTTGTACTTTTCCTTGGTTGGGGTAGGTTAAACTCCTTTATAATGGTGAAATAATTGTTATTAAATTATACAAGAATCATATACATTCATATGATATCATATATGATCTTTTAACATTGCTTTGTTAACAATATCTTAGATTTATCGTTGTTTCGGGTGTTAACTTACTCGTTTTCTTTTATATGTTTTGTTAAGTAAGTCGTGTTTTTCATGGATAGGTTGTATCTTATTCATATCCATAATGATATCATGTCCTTAAACATTATTTTTAAATCATCAAATGATAATTATACTTGAATGGATACAACGGAGAATGAATCTCATCGCGTTCGTGGAGACGGTAGTCCGTACGTACGCACGAGCGACAATATCATTATTTTGATATTAAAATAATATATAATTGGATAGTATATCATATATAAAGAATTATTATCATGTTATATTTATTATTTACATGAATTACATATCATTATTATACCCATCTAAATAATAATATATTGAATAACAATTACACCACGACGTGGAGACGGTAAGCCGTACGTACGCACGTATGGTGACATGTCATTCAAATGATGGTTAGAATACTGAATATGGTTGTTCCATATTTATAATAACATCACAGTATATAGAAGATACTGGAGTTATAATTTTAGAATTGAAATAATAAACAAAGAGGGAGTGGAAGAAGAAAGAAACTTGAAAGAGGGTGATGAAAATGTTACCTCTTCTTCGGGTTCTTCCTTTTGATTTGATCAAAAGGACTCCTTAGGATGGCTTTCTGACTAAAGTAAAGCTTCTAGGATGAAGGGAGAGAAGTTGGGAGAGTATTTCGGCAGAGTTTGGCCGAACCAAAAGGCTTGAAAGTGTAAATAAGGTGGTAGAGGTGGGGGCCTTTTATAAGAGGAGAGGAGGGGCTCTTTTGGAAAGATTGAAATGTTACATTATTATACAAAGCTTTTCAGATTCTAAAGGTCCCAAACTTATAAAATTCGTGGCTAAGGTGATAATGGTTAGAAATATCCTCATCCAATAGGATTTGGACAAGTGTAAGCCTTGGATTTTGCATTATCTTCTCATTTTATTTAAATCGTTAAATAATGAGGTCATCGCTGCATCATCATGATGTCATAAATAATTTAATTTATTTAATGTCTAAAAATTCTAAAAAAAATACTATGATGTAGAAAATCTTTTTAGATTTCCAATGACTATTTATAGTCAAAAATATGACTTGTATAACCCCATATAAAAATTGTTTTAGTAAAACATTTCATGTTTGTGTCATTTTTTACTTTAACATTAAATAAAAGGTATTTATGTCATTTTCCAACTAAAGTGGCTCCATGGGGTCCCCAAGTTGACCCATGGATTGTCTTGGTCGGAAATGTCACATCCAATGAGGGTAGGACATGTGTCAATCTCATCTCATATTATTAAAACATTATTTTTTACCTTAAACTGCACTAATTACCTCTAATCGCGATTAAGAACTTAAGAGTTACTATTCACCAAAAATTATTTTAATCTCATTCAACCACATTTTACTTCTTAATGAAAACCACGTATGTCGTATTTTTGAAAATCAAATCACAGAAGTGGTAATATTTCATTTAAACGAAAAATCAGTTATTTAACTACCACTTAGTGGTTTCACTATTCATCAAAAATTGAAGTTTTTCAGAACAATGCCAAAATTTCACCCTAAGATATAATTGATATTCCGAATTCAAAAATGATGCATATTTTAAAAAATTACAAACATATAAGTTGCATTAATTAATTTTATAATTAATTCCCGCTGTCACAACAAATAGCGTGTTTTTAAGAAACAATTTATATCAAAAGATTGGCAATTGTTTATGTCCATTTTCAATGTTAAATTAATTCTAATGACCACCATTGGATAAAATGGTAAAAATATATTCTAATTATACTTTAAAACCACTAAATAGTATAATTTATCACTATAAATTATTTTGATTAAAAAATTTGTTTTTAAGTATTTTTCACTATTCATAAAAAATTAGAAGTTCTGAGAAAAATACCAAAAATTCAACATAGGCTAATTTCGATATTCCGAATCCAAAAATGAAGTCCGTTTTGATAAATAAAATTTATAAAATTTCAAAAAGTAGGTATTACTATTCACAACGGCTAGTTTAATTAGTTGTGGTGTGTTAGAGCTCGAGGTTGCGTACAACACAGGCTATTGCATTATTCGAAGGGAAACGTACCGTGGAAGCTTGGGGTGTTACATTCTCCCCTCCTTCAAATAATTGCGTCCTCGCAATTTCTAGGGTATTACTGCATAAAAAGACTCGGGTGGTTCTTCATCATAAGTTCCTCAGGTTCCCACGTTGCCTCTTCCATTTTATGATTTCTCCACAAAACCTTTACCAGACGAGTCGTCCGGTTTCTCAGCACCTGCTCCCTCACATCAAGAATTCTGATGGGCTCTTCGCAATAAGATAGATCGGGTTCCAGTTCTAATTCCTCATAGGTAAGTACATGTGTTGGGTCGGGCATGTATTTTCTCAATAGCGATATGTGGAAAACATCGTGAACTTTGGAGAGATTTGGTGGCATCGCCAAACGATAAGCTACAGCCCCAATACGATCTAGAATTTCGAAAGGTCCGATGTACCTGGGACTCAACTTACCCTTCTTACCAAAACGTATAACTCCATTCCATGGAGATACCTTTAGGAAAATATGATCTCCCACCTGAAATTCCAAAACCTTTCTTCTGTTATCAGCATAGCTCTTCTGCCTACTTTGAGCTGATTTGATGTGGTTTTGGATTACCTTCACCTTTTCCATTGTTTCTTCCACCAGTTCTGGTCCCACAAGTTTTCTTTCGCCAACGTCATCCCAACAGGTTGGTGTACGACATCTCTTTCCGTATAACGCTTCATAAGGTGCCATCTGAATGCTTAAATGGAAGCTATTGTTATAAGAAAATTCTACCAGTGGTAAGTATTGATCCCACATACCCTGAAAGTCAAGAGATCATGATCTCAACATGTCTTCTAAGGTTTGAATAGTCCGTTCTGATTGTCCATCTGTTTGAGGGTGATAGGCAGTGCTCAAACAAAGTTCAGTATCCAAGGCCTTTTGAAGACTTTTCCAGAATCTTGAAGTAAAACGAGGATCACGATCAGAAACAATCGATAGGGGTACTCCATGAAGTCTTACAACTTCATTAATATATAATATTGCTAGACGTTCAAGTGGTAGATCCTCCCGTATAGCCAGAAAATGTGCTGACTTAGTAAGACGATCAACAATGACCCATATTGCATCATTCCTTCTAGGAGTCTTTGGTAGTCCCATGACAAAGTCCATCGTAATATTATCCCATTTCCACTCAGGTATGGGAAGAGGTTGCAATACTCCACCAGGATGTTGCCTTCCAGCTTTCACTTGTTGACAAACCATACACCTCGACACAAAATCAGCAATCTCCCTCTTCATATTGTCCCACCAAAAATGTTCCTTCAAATCTCTATACATTTTGGTGCTCCCAGGGTGTATAGAGAAATTGGAACTATGAGCATCATCCAGCAATTCCCTTTTTAGATCAGGTATATCGGGAACACAAAGTCTCTTCCTGAATTTCAAAATTCCATCCTTATACACAAAGTCCCTCAATCTTCCATCATTCACATCTTTAATCTTCTTCTGAAATTCTTCATCATTGGTCTGAGAACTCTTAATCCTTTCTAGTAATGATGGTTTGGCAACCATTTGAAAAAGTATTGATGTTTCACCTTCCCTAGTTATTCCCATGTCCATCTTCACTAGATCCAAGAAAATTGGATCCCTTTCAATTCTCATCACATTCAAAACTCCATGGTCTTTTCTACTCAAAGCATCTGCCACCTTGTTTGCCTTCCCCGGGTGGTAATGTATCGTGCAATCATAATCCTTGAGTAGTTCAAGCCATCGCCTTTGCCTCATGTTGAGTTCTTTTTGTGTGAAAATATACTTCAAACTCTTGTGATCAGTATAAATCTCACAATTTTCACCATAGAGGTAATGTCTCCATATCTTTAAAGCAAAGATCACAGCTGCTAACTCAAGATCATGAGTAGGATAGTTTTGCTCATGAATTTTTAGCTGTCGTGATGCATAGGCAATGACCTTATCATTCTGCATAAGGACACAACCAAGTCCTTTCTTCGATGCATCACTATAAATAACAAACCCATCATTCCCCGATGGTAGAGTCAATACAGGGGCATTGACTAATCTTCTCTTTAGTTATTCAAAACATTATTCACACTCTTTTGTCCAGACAAATTTAATCCCTTTACGTGTGAGCTTTGTCAATGGGTTAGCCAATCTGGAAAAATTCTGGACGAAACGTCGATAATAACCTGCTAAACCAATAAAACTGTGTACCTTAGTTATACTTGTCGGTGCTGGCCATTCTTGGATTGCCTTGGTTTTAGAAGGATCAACGGAAATTCCATCCTTAGAGACAATATGGCCAAGAAAAGAAATCTCATGAATCCAGAATTCACACTTGCTAAATTTCCCATATAATTCATGTCTTCTAAGAGTCTTCAGGATAATGCGTAAGTGATTTTCATGATCTTCGTGGCTTTTGGAGTATACCAAGATATCATCAATAAATACCACTACAAATTCATCAAGATATTCCTTGAAAACTCTATTCATTAGATCCATGAAAACAGAGGGTGCATTAGTCAATCCAAAAGGCATTACTGTAAACTCGTAATGCACGTACCTTGTTCAAAATGCTGTCTTTGGAACGTCTTCCTTCTTCACACACAACTGATGGTATCCAGACCGAAGGTCAATCTTTGAAAAGTATTGAGCTCCATGCAGTTGGTCAAACAAATCATCAATGCGAGGTAGGGGATACTTGTTCTTTATTGTTATAGCATTGATCTCCCTATAGTCAATGCACAAACTCATAGATCCATCTTTCTTCTTAACAAAAAGAACAGGGGATCCCCAAGGAGAAACACTAGGGCGAATAAATCTCTTATTACTCAATTCCTCTAGTTGTTTCTTTAGTTCAACTAATTCCACAGTGTCCATTCTATAAGGGGTCTTCGATATGGGCCTTGATCCAGGAATTAAATCAATGGAAAACTCAACTTCTCGTTCTGGAGGATGTCCAGGTAAATCTTCCGGAAACACATCAACATATTCTCTCACAATAGGTACATCCTCTATTTGAATATTCCTTTCCTCACCCTCAGTAATTTCCTTCTATTCCTCCCCAATAATTGAATTTAGTTGAGCTACTGGGGGTGGATCTAGAAAAGAATTATGTGGCGACGATTCGGCTCTAAAGATAAGGTGTTCCTTATCATCATCATCAAGAATCATAACCTCTTTCCTCTTATAATAATTTTTTGCATCATGGTCCAAAATCCAATCCATACCGAGGATTATATCAAATTCAATCATGGGTATGACGATGAGATCATTAGGTAAAGAACATTTAGGTGCTCTAATGGGAACTAATCGACAAAACTTTGTTGCAACAATACTTCCCTTAGGGGTTTTGACCGACAACTCCCTTGTTAAATCAAATTGGAAATATCTAATTTTCTTAGAAAACTGGGAAGATATGAAACAATGCGATGATCCAGAATCAAATAATGCATTTGCTAAACTTGAGGAAACCATTAAATTACCTGCCACAATGTCTTTCGGAGCTTCCACCTCAGCAGTAGTGATAGCATAAGCCTGGCCCTGATCCCTTGGCCTCTTCTGAGGTAAGTTCCCCTGACGCTTAGGACATTCATTTGCATAATGTCCCTTCTCTCTACAATTATAGCATTCCACGTTGACAGCCGCTTTCTTTTCCTTGCATTCATGAGCTTGGTGGCCTTTTTCACCACACTTGTAACATACTCCTTTTCCTTTTAGACAGGCACCAGGGTGCTTCCTACCGCAATTATCACAGGGTGGAAATTCATTTCTACCCTTCTTCCCTGTTTCCTTATTTCCTTTCCCAGAGTTTTCATCGGATCTCTTCTTATCTTGCTTTGATTTAAAGTCATAATACTTAGAGAATTCCTTTTCCGTCTTGATAGCGCACGAGACAATACCTTCGTATGAAGAGAAGGTTTGTGATACTAAAGCTCGACGGAGAAATGGTTTCAACCTATCAAAGAAACGATCAGTCTTACTTCTTGGGTTACGTATGTAATCTGCAGCATACCTTGATAAACTTGTAAAGTTAGCCTCATACTTTGCGACATTCTCATCCTCCTTCTGCCTCAGACTCAGAAATTGCCTTTCCATATCCGCTCGATGGTCTCGAGGAAAGTATTTTTCTAAGAACAGCTCTTTGAACTCCTGCCATTCCATGTTTGTTAATTCATCATCTTCCTTTGTGTTTTGAATTAGTGACCACCATTGATCGGCATCTCCAGTGAGGCGGTAAACTGCCATGACAACATTCTCCCTTTCACTACTCCCCAAGGCATGGAATATTTCCTCTAAGGAATTTATCCATTGCTCAGCTACTATAGGATTTGTACTCCCATTTAAGGTTGGTGGTTTTTTCCTCATGAAACGGTCTAGCATTGATCCTCCACATTGCGGATCAGGGTGCTCCATACGAGTAAGGTTGTTATTCATAACCTGCGTGAGTTGTCCCAGTACGGTGAGAAGCTGATCAGCACCAGTTGTATCACTAGCTCCACCATAATTATCTTGAGCAGGAGGGCAATCTCTACACGGAGTGCGTGCATTGATACGGTTTCCATTCCTTCCACTAGGCGCCATTTCTAAATAATGGCATAAACTAGATTAGTTCATGAATCAAAATACATAATTCCATACTTGTAAAACACTTAACATAAATTGAACTAATTATGGATATAATCCATAATTATAAAAATGTTTTCTTTGAGGAAGTATATACTCGTAACCCTTCATAGTGGTTTGTAAAGAAAATGGGAATTATCCAAAGTATATCCCCCGGGAGTGTCGTAACTAAGAGTGCAGCAAGGCCCGTTGTCGTGCACCAGTTCCCATTTGAGTCTAGCTCAAAGCGGTTTTTTGAGGTTTTACCCCTAGGTACATCTGTGCCAGAGCCGCCTCTACCTTCTCGTATCCAGACAGGGATGTATTACTCGGAAAACTCACAACATCTCTACAATACCCAAAATTCTAGGAAGTTCTTCTATACTAATCCTCAAAGTCTATCTTCGGGATATGTTCTCTAATCAGAGTTTATCTAAATCTAGCTTCCAAGGTTAGTACTAAACTGCCTCTGATACCAACTGTAACGCCCAGACCCCAGCTACCCAGAGTCAGTGCATTACTTCATAACATTGGCATGATCACAAAAGATCAAGTCTCGAAAGACCGATTAGTTTAGTAGCCTTGGAAACACTAGATACATTCATAAACATTACATTACATCATAAAAATGAAAACTACAATAACATGGTCTCCCTAGTCCACACTCATATCCTCACTGACTATTCTTGCAAGTCAGTCATAATACACTTCTTCACATCCTGGAAAAAATAAAACATTGAAAGGGGTGAGCTCAAATGCTCAGTAAGGATAACAATATAGCGGAAACTTTCATAAGAAAACATAAGCATTTAAGGCAATGTATAACTAAAACAAAAGCCTTATTGAACTTGAAATTCAGCATAATATGGCAAAAGTAAAATAAAATAATGCCATTACTTACTCACATGGATATTCTACTAGACGAATAATCACATGAAATATCAATAACCACTTTCATAATGAGGGAATGTATAATGCCAGACATTCTGAAACACTTTGTCAAGGCCTCATCCAAGACGTCTAAAATGATTAAGGCCTCGGCCAAAACCATAAATCAAATTGGGAAAGGGACTCGGCCAATTCCACGTCTAGTTGTCTCATGAGACCTACCGATGCATCGAGGAGCTATAGCGGGCTCCACCCATCACATATTAAGTCCAATACATTCCTCATATGAATAGGTTTAAACATAACATAAATATTCGTATTAAAACTAGCATACGAAATGTCAACAATTTCTCCATAAACTATGGATGGTATAAAAATAACACATCCACAGTCAAATATTTCACAAAATGTTCAATGGAAGTTTTGTATCATAAATCAATTTCAATTAAACTTAAAACCCATCAAAGGATGTTGACATGGATGAAATCAAATCTATTTGAGAGTAATATCTCTCCTTTTTGAAATCATTTAAAAGTACCATAATTATAAAATAATACATTTACTTTGAAGATATTCTTATAAGCTTGTTAGGGAAGCTTCGACGAAGTTATAATGGCAGAAAATAGCCGCACCCGCCGTATAAGTTAAAAAAACATTCTTACCTTAAATTTGTCAAAGAGGTCAAAAAGTACATTGTTTGGAAAACGAAGGTAAGATTCCTTTCAAAAATGTATAAGGGTATAAATGACTTTAAAAAATTTTCCATTTAATATTAAAAATGTTTTGAAAGACATTTTTAAGAAACATGGATGTGGATGATAACGAGGTCCCAGTAGATACTTATATATAAACAACCTTGGATAATGAAGAGGTTGTGAAGTAAACCCTTACCTTGTACTTTTCCTTGGTTGGGGTAGGTTAACCTACTGTATAATGGTGAAATAATTGTTATTAAATTATACAAGAATCATATACATTCATATGATATCATATATGATCTTTTAACATTGCTTTGTTAACAATATCTTAGATTTATCGTTGTTTCGGGTGTTAACTTACTCATTTTCTTTTATAATTTTTGTTACGTAAGTCGTGTTTTTCATGGATAGGTTGTATCTTATTCATATCCAGAATGATATCATGTCCTTAAACATTATTTTTAAATCATCAAATGATAATTATACTTGAATGGATACGACGGAGAATGAATCTCATCGCGTTCGTGGAGACGGTAGTCCGTACGTACGCACGAGCGACAATATCATTATTTTGATATTAAAATAATATATAATTGGATAGTATATCATATATACAGTATTATTATCATGTTATATTTATTATTTACATGAATTACATATCATTATTATACCCATCTAAATAATAATATATTGAATAACAATTACACCACGACGTGGAGACGGTAAGCCGTACGTACGCACGTATGGTGACATGTCATTCAAATGATGGGTAGAATACTGAATATGGTTGTTCCATATTTATAATAACATCACAGTATATAGAAGATACTGGATTTATAATTTTAGAATTGAAATAATAAACAAATAGGGAGTGGAAGAAGAAAGAAACTTGAAAGAGGGTGATGAAAATGTTACCTCTTCTTCGGGTTCTTCCTTTTGATTTGATCAAAAGGACTCCTTAGGATGGCTTTCTGACTAAAGTAAAGCTTCTAGGATGAAGGGAGAGAAGTTGGGAGAGTATTTGGGCAGAGGTTGGCCGAAACAAAAGGCTTTAAAGTGTGAATAAGGTGGTAGAGGTGGGGGCCTTTTATAAGAGGAGAGGAGGGGCTCTTTTGGAAAGATTGAAATGTTACATTATTATACAATGCTTTTCGGATTCTAAAGGTCCCATACTTATAAAATTCGTGTCTAAGGTGATAAGGGTTCGAAATATCCTCATCCAATAGGCTTTGGACAAGTTTAAGCCTTGGATTTTGCATTATCTTCTCATTTTATTTAAATCGTTAAATAATGAGGTCATCGCTGCATCATCATGATGTCATAAATAATTTAATTTATTTAATGTTTAAAAATTCTAAAAAAACTACTATGATGTAGAATATTTTTTAGCTTTCCAATTACTATTTATAGTCAAAAATATGACTTGTATAACCCCATATAAAAAATGTTTTAGTAAAACATTTCATGTTTGTGTCATTTTTTACTTTAACATTAAAAAAAAGGTATTTATGTCATTTTCCAACTAAAGTGGCTCCATGGGGTCCCCAAGTTGACCCATGGATTTTCTTGGTCGGCCATGGCACATCCAATGAGGGTAGGACATGTGTCAAGCTCATCTCATATTATTAAAACATTATTTTTTACCTTAAACTACACTAATTACCTCTAATCGCGATTAAGAACTTAAGAGTTACTATTCACCAAAAATTATTTTAATCTCATTCAACCACATTTTACTTCTTAATGACAACCATGTATATCGTATTTTTGAAAATCAAATCACAGAAGTGGTAATATTTCATTTAAACGAAAAATCAGTTATTTAACTACCACTTAGTGGTTTCACTATTCATCAAAAATTGAAGTTTTTCAGAACAATGCCACAATTTCACCCTAAGCTATAATTGATATTCCGAATTCAAAAATGATGTCTATTTTAAAAAATTCCAAACATATAAGTTGCATTAATTAACTTTATAATTAATTCCCGCTGTCACAACAAATAGCGTGTTTTTAAGAAACAATTTATATCAAAAGATTGGCAATTGTTTATGTCCATTTTCAATGTTAAATTAATTCTAATGACCACCATTTTATAAAATGGTAAAAATATATTCTAATTATAATTTAAAACCACTAAATAGTATAATTTATCACTATAAATTATTTTTACTAAAAAAGTTGTTTTTAAGTATTTTTCACTATTCATAAAAAATTAGAAGTTCTCAGAAAAATACCAAAAATTCAACATAGGCTAATTTCGATATTCCGAATCCAAAAATGAAGTCCGTTTTGATAAATAAAATTTATAAAATTTCAAAAAGTAGGTATTACTATTCACAACGGCTAGTTTAATTAGTTGTGGTGTGTGTTAGAGCTCGAGGTTGCGTACAACACACACTATTGCATTATTCGAAGGGAAACGTACCGTGGAAGCTTGGGGTGTTACATGAACAAACCATAAGATAATTAGGTATTAAAAAAATATTAATTTTTCTTTCAAAAAATGTAAGTTTAGAAAAACATACCCTACTTGAGGATCTCCTTCATTATTATCTCATCTCTGAAATGATTATTCACATTACTTGAAATATGTCTAATGCAATATCAATGATCATTATTCAGATCTCTTCATGAAACCCCATCGCTATTTAGGACCTCTATAATCACTAAATAGAGATCAAATATCAGACACACTCCCTGGTTTTGTATGACATGAATGCGTATACATGAAAAAAACCAACTCCTGGATTCAAAATTATCCATTTTAATAATAGATAATGCAAGTGGTAGAGGAGCATGATTACCATCATGTGTGGTAGTAATAAGTATAACACATGTATGCATTCCATAAAGGAAAGTTTCATCGACCTGAATGAATTTTTTATAATATAGAAAAGCAGCTATGCATGGCCTGAATGCCCAAAAAATCCTACTGAACTTCACCTTTGATTGATCATCTCGATGATTGGGGGATACATACTCAATAGTTTCTAAATGATAAATAATCTAATTATCAAGAGATAATAATTCTATAAGTTGTGGAAACATTTCATATTATTCATCCCAATCACCATAAACTTTTAGAATTTCCTTTTGTTTTCTATTCCAAGATTTTCAATAGGATATCTTATAGTTGAAAAAATATTGTATTCATTCATGAACAAGTGCCATAGGAACGTCCTGGCACATTTATATCATCTCTACAATAACAGTTGATATAAACTCTGCATCAAGTGAAGAGTGATTCTCAGACAAGTTTGGATATACATAGGTGTGTGGATCTTCTAATTTGGTTATCTTCCAACATGAAAAAATTTATCATATATTTCCCTCAATCATAATTTAAATTCTGGACCATATATTTCACATTGAAAGGGATATTTTTCCTTCTTTGACTCATAAACCAAAAATGGGAAATGTCACTCAATGTGGTATTGTTTTATCACATTTTTCATGGAAAATTTAATTTCAAACTCTTTCCCAACATAGATGGTGTTATCAGCTGATATAGATCTATTCCCTATAATGCCTGATAATTCAGAAGCCATTGTAATGACATCCCAATCCAAATGTTGTTCACATGAAATTCCGTTAACTAAGGAATTCAATACTAAAGTATGATTACCACTAATTAGTGGATGCCTATCTATCATTAGAACCTCAGAAGGTTTATTCCCCATATCACCCCTCACCTGCATCATCTCCTAATGCCTTAGTAGATACTTCATCCTTATATAAACTGTCTTTCAGTATATCAGGAGTACACAAAGGGATGTCCCCTACATTTTCTTCAAACCGATTATTATCTTCTTCATAATTCATTTATATCATAGGAGTCATATGAGGATACAATGAATGAGAGTGTTGTGAAGGACCGACTTCTACAGAGCTCACAAAACATGGTTCTATATTAGTAGATTTCACTACATCAATTTCAAAAATCACCACATATAATTCCATTAGACCATTACTAAACTATTTCCAGAATAAAAAAGATTCACCCATACAATCCTCATCATTGACCAGAGGGTACTTGGTGTTCCATAAACATTCAAGATATTGAATATGTCGATATTTTATTGAATTAATTGATTGATCAGTCATTAGTTTTAACTAACTATGAATGTTATTGCGAACTTCATCCAATGTCACAAAATCGTGAATATTTTCCACACTTCTAAGTGAAAAAATATAGCTAAAACCCTTCTTGGTATAAATTACCTCACCACTGTAATATAATTTTGAAGACATGATTACCTAGAAAAAAATAATTAGTAAAATATTATATACTACATGAAAATTTTAAATTATTTAAATTGGTTATGATTGAATAATTGACTTGATATTGAGAATTTTTCTATGGATTGGTTATCATTATTTGATAAACCAACCAAAACCTAAGGGGGACCCTTGCACATATATTAGCTCAAATTTCATCTACAATCAGTCTCTTCTCAGGAATGGTGTAAAAATAAAACTTCAAACAGTAATATTTCTTGAAAAACAACCTTTAATTACAATGATTATCACATGAAAGTGAGAGTTATAGGGGTTTTAGATATATAATTTTTTTAAGTGGACAGACAGGTCCTTATATACTTAGAGAGAGGGATGTCATGTGGGTCATCAATGAGGAAATCAAAATTAAAATATTACAAATTATATTACAAAAAAAAACATGACATTCATTTTCAATCTTACATTGGTAAGTCATCTTAAGATCATCCAATTATTATAAATTAATTAATCAGATACAAAAAAACAAACATGCAATTTCAATCAGACATTAGACTGTATTCTGAAGATCAGTAAACATTCTAGACCGCTAACATGTTTTTTTGAGATATTTATTATATTCTAAATCTTTTCACTTTACATACTATACTTAATATATAATATACACACACACACATCTATTTATAATCAGATTGTCATGAATAAATAACCATGACTTGATCTTGAGACTTATTCTATTGATTAGTTTATCATTATCTAATAAACTAACCAAAACCTTTGGGTTAACTCTTAAAGTCTCTATTATCACATATTTCAGCAACCAACAATCTCCTTTCAAATAGCATCGCCTCTTGTCGAACGCCTATTATTGAATACCTCTTGTAGAATGCCTTTTATTACAAAGTTACTCACATGCAAGTGAGGGGGTCTAGGGGTATGAAATACATAACATTTTCTAGGGAGACACATAGGTCCTTACATACTTTAATAAGGATGACTTTCAGGTCATCAATGTGGAAAATAAAATGAAATTATTACAAATTATATAACCACATACAAAAAAAAGATCTACAATTTCAATTATGTATTGGTTGGCCATCTCAAGATTAGTCATCACAGAATACTCTTAACATGTGTTTTTGGTATACTTATTATGTTCTAAATATTATATAAATTTACCTATAACTAGATATAATATATAATAAATACCTACAATTAATTTCCGAAATTTTAACTTTTCAATGTCTGTATATATATATATTTAATAATAACATTTATTAAATTTAATTAAAAGTAATATAATTTACACTTACATGATGACCATTAGAATATTGTACACTTATTTTATTTTCCCTTTTATAAAATTAAAATTTTATATATAATATTTTTGTAATTTTCCTAATTTTCAAAATATAATTAATTATATTTTATACTTTATTACTTTAAATAATAATTATTTATACTTAATATAATTTAAAATTATTACTTATAATGTACTTTTGTATACTATTAAAAAAATTACATATATATCTTAATAAATTTAAATATGATACTTAATATAACTAATATATTTTTATTAATATATATATATATATATATATATATATATCTAATTACCTATATCTATAAAATATATACATTTTTAAAAAAAAATATTTCCCTAAATATAAATTACATTTTAAACATAACATTTCAATTATATAAATACATTATTTAAATTTTCTAAACATTCAATATAAATTATATCATACAAAAAACAATAACTTATTCATAAATTAAATCATAAAATAAATACTAATTTATACATCCATACATTCATGCATCTATACATATTAAATAAATAAATCATACAAAAGAAAATAAATAACATTTAGATAATTAAAATTTTAAATAAAAATTTTACCTTTTTAAAAAGAAACAAATACATGTTGAGAAATAATTCCAACAGAGCTTTGTAATAAAAACCAGAGGAGAAGAATAAGATTTTGAGGGGGAAACCCTTTTATAAAAATCACTTGGCCAGATGTGTGAACCTCATTCATGCATCATTTTTTCATTCTGTGAAGGAAGTGTGAATGAGGTTTATGCTTCCTTGGCAGAATAGGAAGAAGTGTGAAAATCATTCACACTTCCTTCTCAGATCAGAGAAGCATGAACGAGTTTCAGGCTTCTCTGATCCCATTTTTTAAAAAATGGGATCCCTTATCCTATTTTGTAAAAAAAATTAAAACCCATAAAAATATTTATTTAGATTCTTAGAAGTTAATAAAAAACTCCAAAATTATGGATATGTGGAATGGGAAATCAGATAAAACCATTTCAAAACATCATGTATGTTTTCAATTAAGTTCTTAAATCTATGTCTTATTGAGGTAAGTGCATTAAATTTCCAAAACTCAACTATGATTCCTCTCGTTCCACACCACATATTCTAGGATTGTATGTTATATTTTAATTTGATAAATGTGAATTAATTAGTAACCAAAATGATTAATTTTCCCACTGATGTTTCATTTATATTTTTCCTCTTGAGATTGTAAATGATTATCTAACTAATGTACCGATAATATTGAGATAAAATAAAGTGGAAAAATACAAAAATTAATGACACTACATGTAATCTAGGAAACCCACCAAAATGAAAGGGGTAAAAAACCATAGAAAAATAGAAGGATCACTATGTGTATAAGTGTGTACACACTCTATCAATATTACAAGAAAAACCCTCATAAATAACTATATTTAATATGTGGGGAAACTACCTCACAAAATACCATAAGGAATAAAATCGTTGTTGAGTTGATGTTGAGATTATTGGGGGGAGATCCCATTTTATTGTCTGCCTCCTACCCTCCTACTATCTACTCTTATTCTCTATCGTTGGGTAGTTGGTGAGGGTATCCACTAACCTCATGCCCACCTCAAACCTATTGGGGATTGGTGCCCAAAACAACAACTACGGAACATTTCTCTGAAAGATCCCCCATGACTTTGGTGTCCATAACTAGAAAGTCCAGGCACCCTAACCACTACACCGAGTCATCCTTGCATATGTTTTCGGTCCTCCCAAGGTCTTCATTCCCAAAAATAAACAAAATTTCATAACAAACAAACATGCATGCAAGCATAAAGTACAAAACAATGCACAACATGATTACGTGGTTCAGACTTTCATCCTATATCTATGGGAGAATGAAAACATCACTTTCATTAAATGAGGTAAAAAATATAGGTTAGAAGAATTTACATATTCTATAAGGGCCTATGTGTTAAGCCTGGGAGACCTAGGGCCAAAGGAAATCGATCCTAATAAGTTGTATCAGAGCTATGGTGTATCCCAGGTGTGATGTAGGGTGATGTATTTACCAAATTGAATTGAAAACGATAGTGGTTGATCATTTTAAGCTTTTCAATCCATGGTTCCTTATGTAAAAGGTCTTCTTGATAGTGGTATTCAGGTGGTGTGTCCCAGTGATGAGAAAAATGGTAGTGTAAGATGGTTGGTTTTGATGCATTATTGTTGAATGGGAGAACCAATTGTTTGGTCTTTGGTTTGAGGGGAGGATTTTCGGGTAAAAAATCCAAGTCTCGCATTAGATTACCCTAAGGATGGTGACTCACATATAATATTAGATGGAAAAAACCTTATATCACCCATGATTTTTAGGATGGAACCCCAGAAGGGCCTATGTGTTGGGCATGGTAGACCTAGGTTGGAGGAAATAAATCCTAACAAACCCACCCAATTTTACAACGAGGAGGGTGGCATCGACTATGGAAAAAAATTATCAACACATCTCCCACATTGAGATTTTATTAAGAATAAATCACATCTCCACACATCATTTCTATCTTTTAAACACACTTCCCATGTCTCTACAAGGCCACTCGAGGATCCACACTATGTAAACTTAACAGTGTCAATCGCCTTCGTCAAGAAATTTTCTATATTTTATTTAGTGTGAATTTTCTACATGTACAAACTTTCGTCCTCCACAACATCTGAGAAAAAGTGATATTGTACCCCCCCCACTTAAATGCACTAGCCCTTCCCTTTATCAGTGCTCAATGCTCCCCCTGTTAACAGTTCTAGGACCTCCTACTTCACTTGCCCACATGTGCACCCCTTCCGAGTTTCAAACATGTGATCTACCCTTCATAGATATACACCTTTACCAATCATATATATTGTTTTTTATGTTTTTAATGATATAAATATTTATTTATATATATTTCATTTCATTTTTTATCTATATATATATATAATTATTTTTAAATACATATATAAAATATATTTTTGTGTATGTTTATAAATATATACATACACTCATATATATATATGTGTATGTGTGTGTGTATGTGTCTATAAATATAATTATACATATTTATGTTTATTTACATATATTATATATTTATATTTATATACATATATTAGAATATATAGACAAATATATATCTGTTTGTCAATACACACACAAATATATTTTTATATATATAAACATTATTTATACATTAATTGTATAGGTATAAAAATATTCATACATTTTTATTCTAAATAAAATGGATATTATTATTATTTATATATGTTTTATATAGAGGGAGATATTTTAAATTTAAATATGTTAACATATTAATTTATAAAATTAAATTTTTATGTGAGAATATATGAAAATATGTATACATGTGTATAAATTTAATTATAAATAATAGTAGAATATAAAAAATGATAAAAAAATTTCATTTATAACATTAATATATTTGTAATCCTTGAGAATAAATTGAGTCTCCACCAAAAAAAGATAATAACGCTACCTTAAATGATGATGAAATTCCATAAAATGTTAAAAACTAGGGGTATCCTAAAAAAACTCAATTTTGGAGGCATTCTGGGCCTTTTTTGACAACAAAAAAAATGATTTCTGGGGAACAAATTATTTTTTTATTGTATATATTTTTGATATCTTCGATTTGATATGTGATAAAGCTCAAACAAACACCCTTATCAAAAGTTATGTCAATTTGAAGTCTGAGTCATGTTTTCAAATTATTTTAGATTTTTTATTAATTTGTTGATTTTCCCTATCATAAAATTTTTATTAAATGACTATTACTTGATAATAATTATAAAATTATTAATTAAAATTATATTTTTATTTATTTTATAATCCATTTTCTACTAAATATCATACATATTAGGTGTAAATGCATATTTAACCTTATATAAATAATATTTTATAAAATATATTATATTTATATCAATATAAATATATTTATATATTTATATATGATCTTTAATGGTAAATAATTTTTTTATAAAATATGAATTTTATCAGAAATAAGAAAAAAACTGATAAAATTATCTTTTATTAGTGCTAAAAAATACTAATAAAGGGGGTACTTTTATTCGCACTAAAAAATGATGATATGGGGTTGGTAAAAGTTCCTTTATCAGTGATTGTTTTAGTGTCGATAAAAGTACCCCATTTTTTAGTTATTTATTTAATACTAATAAAGGGTAGTGTTGGGTAAAGTCGAATTTGTGGTTGTGTCTCTTCACTAAACATTGGAAGAAATATATTTAGCCAAGGAAGAACCACTAAAGGAGGAAGGAGGAAGAAGGGATCCTACATTAGGAGAACTATATCATTAAAATGGGAAGTGGAGAGGAGTGGAGGGAACATTGGAAAGATGGTAAATTCCTTTAAAAAAAGTCTGGCTAGAAGACTACATGACATGGCCACTCAGACTTACGGTATGAAGATACCCCAAAAAGCCTCTCCATGATGCAACCTAGGGACAGTATCATGGGGTATCTCTAGTGGGCAGAACAATGGCTACCAACCCACTAGACACCATGGTTCATGGCCCTCTATTATGAAATAACCTTGTCCCTAGACACAACCCTTATAGAATATCCTAGTACTTCATGATAAGGACCACCCCAACTGATTAGAACCAAATTTTGATCCCCATAAAAAAATTCAACCTCTCATGTTGTGAGCTATGGGTTGAAGCATGACAACCTGAATCTCCTTTAAAAATTAATCAAACACCTCTAGAATCTCAAAACCTAAAAATTAAAACACTTGTATAAAATAAATAATTGAAATACTAGTGTCCCAGAAGGTGTCACAATTAATTACTTAAAATAAACAGAAGTGTTTCTTTATGTTTTGAGGTGCAATATCTGTTATAAGGTTTTGTGGATGCAGACTTCACTGGAGACTCATTCACTCAGAAGGTTATGACTTATTTTTGGTTTACATATAGAGGAGTAGTGATTAGTTGGATTCCATGAATTAATAGGTTTGTTACTTTAAGTACAATAGAATCAAAGTCTATGAATGCAATGGAAGTAAGGAAGGATTTTTTTTAGTTAAAGTGTTTACCGAAGGAACTTGGAATAAGTTAGGAAAGTGGAATCTTATTCTATGATAATCAGAGTGCGATTCACTTGGATCAGAATACGAATTTACATGTAATGAAAAATCACATAAACCAAAATTACCACATCATCAAAAACATCTTTTAGGGAAAAGAGTTAGATCTTTATAAGATATAAAACAGTAAAAATCTGGTCAACATGCTCACTAAAACATTAGATCTAGAAAGTATGATCCCACATAATGCATCAGTGGGACTTGGTTTAATGGAAGGATAAATTCAAGAACACTTCCTTCTATAAAGGTGGTTGAAATGAAGTTCTTACCAAGTGTTGTATTTTTATTGATTTTTTCCTTGAAACATGTATTCAAGTTGGGTATTTTAAGATGTGAAGCCTATTTTTTAGTTCTAAAAAGAACATTGATCATAATTTCACTCACTAGAATTTAGTGCATCAGATTTTGGTATAGCTCACTGGGAATTCATAGAAAACTAAACCTATCAAGGTATAAGTAAGACCATTAGAAATTCATATCATGTAATATGTTAATGGAGGTATAGAATTTTTTGTGAAATTAAGTTTCTAGAATGAATTATCTATAAGTTTTTACCAAAGATTCTGGATGAAATCAAAGGGGGGTTAATAGATATTACTAATCGCATATGAAATGGTGGTATCTCCCAAAATGTTGAAATGTGGAAGAACCTAGATGACTAGTGTAAAATCCCAGATACTATAAACCTATATCTAATAGATATATTACATGATTGGTACAAAACACATGAGTTATTGAAGAATAGAGTAGTTTAATAGTCTTGGAAGACCAATTATGTACATAAATTACACTTGAAGAACATAAGATACAATATGAATATATTGCGGGGACATGATTAGTACTTCCATAACATCCCTAAAAATTACACATAGTCCTCCTTTAGGTTTCATAGTGATAGGGAAACAAATAAGGGTGAGCTCAGGTAAGGGGTAACATATAACAGAATCCTACATAACATAAATATGGAATAAGTGAAATGGAAAAAATAATTGAATAATATGAAGTCTTAATCAAATGAAACATTGTGTATACTATATCCATGATAATAAATGAAAATGTAGATAATAATAACCATTGATCTCATACTGATGGAATTAACAATGTTAAACATCAAAAAATTATTGTAAAGGCCTTGTGCTATGACATTTTACATGTCATAGAGACCATAGTAAAGGCATTATCTTATTATGTAAAGGGGAATACACCAAAAACAAACCTATTTTATCTCAGGATACTTGCTGATGAAATAAGTGGATATATAATTTTGGGACCCACCCGTCACTTGATTAAGTCCAATGCATTCACTATAAGAGTCATCGAGATCTTTAATATTGTTCCATAAGGAACATCTTATTGAAAAAACGTTTTTCCCATATAATCAGAAACACGTATATCAAATAATCCCCCATTTAATGGAAAAATGTGGATATTTAGGAGATAATCCCTTAATAAACTTGTAATCCTTGAGGTATCATAAAAGTAACATGAAGTACTCTTATCAAAGAAATATAGTGGTGAGGGTACTTAAAATGTGCTAGGTTATCCATGTAATATAGTAATTATATCCAATATATTATATCTATATGGGACCAAGGAAATGGTGGGAAAAATTATTCATCATGGTTCATTAAGAGCATGTGAATATTCCAAATCATGTCCCTAGGAGTGTCTCACAAGGTGTGTAGACTTAGGCCTAATCATTATGCAACAAGGTAATGATTGATTTAATTCCCAAACATACCTTTTCAAGGTGATTAAACTTAGGTGAACCTATTCCACAACTACTTCCACTTTCTAGTATCCAAACATATATCTATTTTCTAGGAAATTATATACACTTTTACTTTACCAAAACATAGGATGATTTTCCACCATGGAAAAGGTTAATCTTGAATCAAAATAATATGAGAGAGGGATAAAAATATAGAATTTTAAATCACTTAAATTTCATGAGTAACATGAAAAAAATTCTTCCTTGTAAAATCATGTACCACACAAAAGAAAATAGGTGGTGATTATAACCGGAGTCCCATAGAATGAAAATTGAGACAAAACCCCCCACTTATGGATTGGGTAATAATTAATTTATAAACTATTAGAAGATAGGTAATAATATGAATCTTGAAATACCATTTATAAAATCATTACATTATATAACATCTCAAATAGGTAGTATATACACCACATAAAAGAAAATAGGTGCATATTATAAAACATGTCTCAATGAGAGGAATTTGAGACGGAAAATGCTTACCTCTTATCTTGAATGTCTTAAACATACTTTAAAATATTTAATAATAAAAATATCTACCTTATTAAATTAATTAAAAACCATAATCATATCCATTTTTCTTCATACTCGACATAAATAGTTATTCTCTATTTTAATTCTCCCGATTTTCCAAATTGGGTGTTTATAGTTTTTATCATTTGTACTTGATTCATAATAGCGGTGTTTGTACTATTTATTATTAAAAGGTTTATAATTAATAGTAAATTAAAATTACTATTAGTGATGAATTATAATAATTTATGATTTTCAAAACCCTTTCAAAAGTTTTTTAGTCTTTATCATTGAAGATGAAATCAATAATTGGCATGTTTTTTGTGATTCTTGACGAATGGAGGGTGTTTACTTAAATGATGAATTAGATATTGATATAATATCTCCAAGAATAGAATAAATCATTATTTACACATTTATATCATATTATACCAGTAATTATATTTCTATATTCATTCAGAGAATAAATTCAATGAATTGTTCAAGTAGGTGGTTAAATCGACCCAAACATGAACATACCTCGATTTAATGAATGCTTAAGAGGTAATTTTTCATTAATGTAATTATAATAGAAGAATAATTATTTTATTTAGTGTTTATTAGTGTGATAAATAATAATTATAAGAAATTATAATAACAAATGTATATGAAAATATTACCCAATTTAAATAAAAGATTATCCTCTTAGTATTCTTATTTTAAGCGATTAAACTAATGATGATTGTTTATTGGTCATATCATTAATAGGTTCTTAATTTTTTCAAAAACATAACCTTAATTATATCATAAAAATAATACTTATATTTTAATACCATCCTTATATCCAACCATGTAAGGTGGTAAAGGAAAATGAAACATGTTACGTCATGGTGGTGGTAGTTCGCACATTGCACGATCAACAAATGTTTTTCTTAATGGATGGGTTATATGAATAAATAATGATAATAACCTTAATAAATTAAATTTAAGTATATAAATGATATTAATATCAATATATTAGTGTGGATAGAGTAAATTTTAAAGAATATAATTAGAAAGAAAACTAAGTAGTTGATAATACTCACGTCGGGGAAATTATTTTTCCAAGGAAGTCTTCTTAAATTTGAAATGCTTAGGAAAAATATGAGTGACAAGGGGATTATGTTATTTGGATAGAGTTATAGGAAGAGAAAAATGGAATAGTTTTAATGAGGTATTCTAAAGAGAGGGTATAACATGTTGGGGTGGAAGTGTCCCTTTTTATAAGTGAATAGAAGGGTAGTTTTTGGAGTGACCCCAACATTTTCAATAATGTAAGGTCAACATTCTATTGTAAAAGGGAAAAATGTGGAAAATGGAGATTAAAATGAGTGTGGCTAAAAAAATCACCTCAATAAATACTTTTTGAGACATTTTAGAGTTATTGAGAGGTTTTTTGTTTTAAATTTTAACTTTTACCCTAATTTACTTTTACCATTATAATTAATTTCTATATTCAGCAATTAATTTTAACAAAAAAGATTAATATTGAAAATTTTACATAATTTGATAATTATAATTATAATTTTAAATATTTTATCAAATTAAACTTTGGAAATTATGAAAATTTATTTTTTAAAATAAACTCATTTAATCGCATAAAAAACTTTTTTATATAAATAGATTTTTTAAGCATTAAATTTATATATAAGAAAAAATTACCTTGGATACATATTTTAATGACATAAATTTATTTATTATAAAATAAATAAATTATATTAGACTTTTATGTCAAGGAAAAACCTAATTTCCCAGGAAAATATTGTTTTTTATTAAAGGATTGAAAAAAAGTTTTTATATTATACTAACATTTTAATTTATTCTAAAAATGTTTTCTATATATTTTAAAAGTTTGAAGGATATTTTAAAATCTAAATTTTTATTCCTTTAAATTAATATTTATTTAATTTAAAGGTTTTATAATCTTAGAGGTCATTCTTATATAATGGTAAATTCATATAAATTATAAGTTTTATGAAAACTATAAATTTCAAATAAAAAACGACCATTTCAGAAAAAAGATAAAAAAATTAATACAAAGATAATTTTGATATGCTGAATTCAAAAATTAATCATTTTATAAAAAATCTCAAAAATTATTACAAAGATAATCTTGATATGATTAATAAAAAAATTGAATTTTTTTGGTCAATTTAAAATTATAAAATTTAATATTTAAATAAAGACTTAAATAAAGGATCTTTAAAGAGCACATTGTATGATAGTTCAGGATTTGGTGTTTATCTTCTACAGTAGAGTATTAGGCATTATATTCCACCCCTCTAAATAATTCCATCCTAAAAATTAGGGTATATATTAACTATTGAGAAAATGTGGACACTCATTCCTTATAACTTCTTCAAGATATGAGGTTTCCTCTTCTAATTAGTGATCTCTCCAAAGGAAATCCACCAATCGAGTTTTCTTATTTTAAAATACTATCTCTATGGTGTTGAGAAAATGGAAAAGATTATCATTATAATAAAATTAAAGATCCAACTATATTCCCTAATATGTGGGGACATGCGTTAGATCTGACATGTATTTCTTCAGTAACAAAACACAGAAGATGTTGTGTAATTTTTAAAGGTTGGGTGGAATATCCAATCGATAAGATACAACCCCAATTATTTATACTATTTCAAAAGTCTTAATGTTTCTAAGGCTTAAATTTTAATTTCTAACAAATATTAAAAATCCCTTCCATGGTGAAACCTTCAAGAATATATAATCCCCATACTAAAGTTCCAAGTATTTACTTTGATTATCAGCATAAATATTCTTTTCTCTCTAGGATGCTTTAATATGATCTTGAATAGTTTATACTTTAATAGTCATGTTCTCTAAAATATATGGGATAACTAAATTTCTTTCTACAACTTCTTACCAATAGGTTATAGTACAACACCTCTTCTCACACAATGCTTCACATGGTTCCATATGGATGCTTGAATGAAAAATATTATTGTATTAAAATTCCACCAAATGTAAATACTAATAAAACATAACTTTGATGTTAAGAGAACATGATCTCAACATGTATTCCAATGTATGGATAGTTCTTTTAGACTATCTATAAATATAAGGATGATATTTGGATCTTAAATGTATCACGGTGTTGAGATACCTTTGAAGACTCTTCCATAATTTTGATGTGAACTGAGGTTCACAATTAAATACAATAGATAGAGGTTCCCCATGGAGCCTTATTATTTAATTGATAGAGATCCAGGATGGGTTCTCTAAGTTTAGATCTTCTCTTATCACTAAGAAATGAGCAGACTTTGAAAGATGATCGATGATGATTCATAAATAATTGTTATTCCTTGTATTATTTGAGAGTCAAGTTACAAAGTCCATTATAACATTTCCCCAATACTATATAGGTATAAGAAGAGGTTGCATGACACCTTTAGGATTTCCACTTTCAGCCTTTACCTACTAGAATACTATGAATATGGACACATAATCCACAATTTTCCACTTCATTTCTTCCCACCAGAAATATACTCTTAAATTCCTATACATATTTTTTCTTTAAGGGTGTGTAGAGAAATTTTATCTATGTGCTTCATCTAGTACTTATCTCTTAAATTATAGTACGGAGATAACACATAACGTCTTCACAAACTTCAATAATATATATCTATATATGAATTCTATTAATTTCTCATCACTCACTTCTTTAGTCTTCCTTTGTAAGTTCTCATCATCCTATTGGTACTTATTTATCATTTTTAGTAAGGATGGTTTAGAAATTTCATAGAAAAGGAATGATGGTTCCCCTTTCCTAGAAATCACCATACCAATATTTATTAGATCTCTATATATGATATCCTCATCAATCCTCATCATGGTCAAAACTCCATAGTCCCTTCTACTCACTGCATTATCTACCTTGTTTTCCTTTCTAGGGTGGTAGTATATTGATAAATCATAGTAATTGAGTAGTTTTATCGTTATTATTTTCCTCATGTTGAGCTCCTTCTAAGAGACTATATACTTCAAATTCTTACGCTTCATATATATCTTTTATTTTCATCATAGATGTAGGGTCCCCATATTTTCAAATCAAATAGTACAGTTTTCAGCTCAAGGTCATGAGTTGTGTAGTTCTATTCTTGGATTATAAATTTCCTTAATTCATAGGAATCACTTTATCATTAAGTATAAACACACATCCAAGTCCTTTCTTTGATGCATCACTATAAATTACAAATCCTTCTATGGTAGAGTCAAAAGTGATGAATTAATAAGTATTATCACTACCACAAAACTGGGAAAGGCATGCGCCTGCCTTTAGCAGTGCTAACAGTAAAGCGCTGATAAAGTTGTACCCTTTATCAGCGCTGATAAAGGCTTTCCCCTTTATCAGCGCTTTTTTTAGCACCGATAAAGGGATTATTTATCAGCACTAAAAAAGTGCTGATAAAGGTTGTATTTATCAGTGCTTTTCATTTTAGCACTGATAAATACACCCTTTATCAGCGCTTTTTACTAGCGCTGATAAAGGCTCACGCGGATTTGTTAAAAACCCGCAGGTCCTCTTCCTCCTCCCTGCACCCGGTCAAGCTCTCGCGGAAGCCCTCCTCTGCGCCGCTGCCGCCGCCTCCTCCTCCTCCACCGCGGCCGCTGCCTACTCCTTCTCCTCCTCCTCCGGCCTCCGCCTCCTCCTCCTCCGGCCACCGCCTCCTCCTCCTCCTCTGCTCCTCCTCCTCCTCCTCCTCCTCCACCGTGGCATCGTCCTCCTCCTCCTCCACCGACGCTTCCTCATCCTCCTTCTAGTCCGTGGCCTCATCCTCCTCCTCCTCCACCGGCGCCTCCTCCTCCTCCTCCTCTACCTACTCCGCTACCTCCTCCTCCACCGCGGCCTCCTCCTCCTCCTCCTCCTCCTCCTCCTCCGCTGCCTCCACTGCCTCCGCCCTGCCTCCGCCCTGCCTCTGCGCTGCCTCCGTTGCCTCTGGTGCCTCCGCTGTCGACACCTCCTTCTCCTCCGCCACCGGGTCCTTCTCCTTAAGGTGATTAAAATTGAATTTTCATGAATTAATTATGTTTGGAATGGGTAAGTGTTTGGCCAACTATTCTTCGTGTTGAATCTTCAGTTTCCATGGGTGGTTTGGGATTGTGGTTATGTTTTGATCCTGACTATGGGTTGTTTTTATGATTTCCCACTACTTAATTAGATTTATTTAGTTATTCTTATGTTTTGGTGTTTTCATTTAGTTCTTTTGTTGTGATTTGATATTGGGTCTTCCTTGATGGAGGTTGTTCATGTTTCTTGTAGACAATACCTCCAAGAAGGACCATGTAGAAGCATAGAGAGTGTGAACCAGAGTACCCCAAAGAGGAACCATCCCATTGATAAAAATTTTTTTGGATTCAATGATTTATAATTTCAAAAACGTGGGTTAAATTGGTATCCATGATAAGACATAAACTATGGACCACACTCAAGAATTTTCAAAGAATAATTCAGAGTTTTTCCTTACTGAAAAGAAAACCAAGTAATTTAAGGAGTAGTTGGACTGTATCAAGTAGATCTTATAGTTTTTGAAAACCACTAATACATCTAAAGTGTTATTTTTTGGTTCCTTTTTAAAATAATTTATTTGAATGTGGTGTGATTCAATGATTCTTTCGAGGAATAGAGAGGATCTCACTTTTACCACTTTCCAAGTGGTATTTCTTCAGAGGTTCTACCCAGATACCTTGAGATTGATGAATGACTATGTGTTTTTAAATCTAGAGTATGGTGGTCATTTAGTCATGGATTATTCCACTAGATTCCATAATTTGGTTCATGTATCTCTTTATCTCCCCACGAATGATTATCTTATGGCTATTAATTTTGAGATGGGTTTGAGGAAATATATCAGATTTATTCTTATTATTCTAAGTCTACCAACCTATTTTTAGGTGTTTCCCAAGGTATTGATGTGAGAGGCATATTTTAATTGAAATATTGGTCTCAATGGTGTTCCATTAATGGGTGGTATCCATAGTTATTTTTGAGGATAAAATCTAAAGCACGATGAGTCTTAGAGAAGTAGTGGAAAGGGATTTGAGTAGTCTTTATGAACAGATTATGTGGATTCTATGGACAATGGACCTATTTTTTTATCAGATTAGAAATGTGGGAAACATCTAGACGATTTTACCAGAGACTCTGAGGGCGTTCCACCTATTTGGGTAGCTGGGGAATATCTTGTGATTTTTTCAATTGGCTCCTAATGGGAGTGGTGTAGGCTCCACTTTTTAAAGGGCTCTTAGTTAAAATAAGAGGCTTCAAATGGTGGAGGATCGCATCCTAAAAGAAAGGGGGATTCTTAATAGGGAAATAATACATAGACGAGTCTAATCGAGAAAAAATCAATGCAGTAGAGGTCATTCATGAGGAATCATAATCTTGGCCAACCACAATTCGAGGTGAATTTTTTTAATTCTTCTATAGTATTGGTTTCATTTCAAAATGGTGAATCCTAGTCATTAATTTCACATATTTTTTTATTACTTGGGTATGACGGCAGAGTTTATGAATTATTTCATGTATTTTCTAACCCTTTTGGGTAGGAAAAATGGTCATGGTTTCATGTTCTTTGAGATTTGTGTTGTGGTACTTGGCATGGAGGACATTTCGGAATTCCATGTTTTGGACCTGGTCTTTTCCGACCTCATTATCATCTTGGATTTTTTTATTGGATTTAGTGCACTAGATGACTATTATCACCATTGGGTTCAGTTACATACTCTTAACACGAGATTCCATGTCTTTTATGGAGATTGTGATCTATAACCATGGAGGGTATGACAAGTTTCTTCTATGTTATGGTTCATATCATGTCATTTTTCCAAGGTTTTCCTTGGGGTTTTTGAGAAGTGTTCTTCATGTGAAATTCCAGTGGTCATGGAAAAGTACACAAAATCATTTCTAGAGGACTTCATGGGATAACCTCCCCAATGAGTGTTTGCGATTTCTATCTATTTGCTTCACAGAACGATCCCATTTTCCATTCCATCACATCAAAAGGCATCAAATATGAGGTGGGATGGAATAAGCTAGGCCAGCATGTAAACCCCAACAAAGCCATGTTTAGTAGCTACATTGGAATCGTCACTCGACAACGCGTGCCGATTGACGTAGAGTCGTGACACCATGTTGTCAGCGGGTTGAAAATATTAATGTGGGAAGAGATTACAGTAACATTACGATATCATCTATTTAATTTATTAAAATAAAATAAAATATTTAAATATTGACTAACCCTTCATCATCTCTTGCAGAGTGCATTTATAGTAGATGTTTCACACAAAGAATATGTTTTCAGACTGGAAGAAAGGATTCATAGAGGCTTTCGCACCATTTTAACGAAACATCATCTGAAAGATGCCGAAGGAAAAATCAAGCCGCACCCGCCTCCTCTTTATACACACTTGATATCCCAAGGAACGTGGGATGCGTTTTGCAACCGTCGTGCGGAACAGAATTTTCAGGTACATTGTGTTTGGTTACACGTTGTGTAACGTTGCTTGTATTCATCACGTTGATTGATAGGTTTTTATTTATGAAACAGCAATTGAGTGCTGAAAATAAAGAACAGGCAGCAAAACCAGCGTACCCCTACTGTAAAGCAAGGTTGGGGTACGCTTAAATTGAAAAACAATTGGTATGTATTTTAAAAGTACTGTAATAATTTTATGTGACATAAAACAACACTGTAACCATGTTTCTCTGTTTATATGCATATTGATGAAGCAAAATCTCAAGTCACTTCCATTCCACGCCATGTGCTATGGAAGGAGGCTCGTGTTAATAAAGAGGGGAAACTGATAGATGAAAACACACAAAAAGTGTGGGAAATATGTGTAAGTATGACATAATATAAACTTGTTTTGCTTTAAATCACTATTACATAATGATGCTTACTTATTTTTTCATATTTTCTATTTGACATAGTCACAAGAATCAACAACACCCGCACCGGATGCAGACATACTTTCAACGGCCTTGAAACAGCCAAAACAGTATGGCCACGTCAGAGGTGTGGGTTTTGGGGTGTCACCCTGGACATATTTTCAGAAAAAAAAACAAGAGGATGAAAAAACTAAATAATTGCATGTAATGAGAGATAAAGTAGCTACCCTTGAAGAACTAATCCAAACTCAGGGAGAGATGCTAAAGAGTTTTATTCAGGATAGGCAAAAAGAACAAACAACTCAAGAACAACCCCCGCGAGAAGATCCACCCCTCACCATCTTTGAGGCGAGCCATTCCCCTCAAAGACCTGACTTAACCGAGGTAATAAATGTTATAATATTCGTTTTTGTGAGATTTGAATCACATAGACACTGATAACTTTCATGTAATGATATTCTGCAGGGTGAAAATGACTGTGATTTATATCTGTCAACTCCCACCCATCACCTTGTAGTGAGGGCTACGGTGTTCAATATGCAGAATGACATGCTACACTCCAGACCACTTCCAACCGGTCATGTCAAAGTGTCAATTAACGTAGCTCATGAGCCGAGAGCCGAGATACCTGTGCCAAATGATGATTACGACATTCATACGGTGGAAAAAGTTGTTGGAACATTCGTTGCATGGCCGTCGAATCTTGTAAAAAAACATGTCGAGCAGGAGGTATTCATTTCCAGTTCATTTTTCAAGCAGAACCTTTAACATTAAATTAGAAAATGGCTGAACGGATGAATGTTATTATAGAAGGATAAAATGGAGAAGCTAGAACGAAAGAGCGGCTCCAACATTGGATCAACCAACCGATCAAAACGATCTACTGAGAGCGCGTTCACCCCGCCCGTTCTATATCCACATTTAATATCATTGCAAGCTCATGTGGATATGAAAATGAAAGACGAAAAGAGTCATACAATTGTTTGTGAAAAAGATATGTACGGAGAGGAAATAATAGATTTCGTTAGTGTAGACGCTGTTTCTGAGATCATCACATACGACTGGCTAGGCGCCTCAGTTATAAATGTATACATGAGGTATGTTTTCATGATTTGATTTTACAGAAGATGATATACTTTGATAATTATGGATAAATACATTTCATATTTTTCATAGGCGTATATATGAAAAACAATTGAAGGGATTTGCCCATGAATACAAATTTGGACTCATTAGTCCTCACACCATTTCTACACAACGAACAGAAATAGATTCTAATTTTCAGGCTGAATTGATGTCAAATCAGCTCAGAACGTTTCAAAGAAGAATTACGACTGACAGGATCTTTTTAATACCAAAGATGCAAGGTTAAAACTCTACATTTTAATCATATCAATTATATTTTCATTTCTATAGGTACTTATTTCTTTTTGTATTTTTAGGGAACATTGGATGCTCATTGCAGTCAATTTGGATACTCCAAAGATTTATTTTCTGGATTCACTGCATGGATATCCAACTAACCAACCACAGATGATGGTGATTGTCAATTTGTAATACACTATATCCAACATTTTAGAACTAAATATCTAGTTATATAATTTATATTATCTTTTAATGAGGATTTTGTTATGATAGGGCAGTGTATGAATATCGTCTAAAGGCTGGAATGAATCCAGGGAATAAGGACGACAATGCCCACAAGATCTACAAATGGAGAAGTATCTGGGTATATATAATTATATTTCACTATCCAAATACATATCAAAACAAATTACTTATTTTTCTCAATGTTTCTGTAGTGTCTGAAACAAACAAATGACAAGGACTGCGGTGATTATGTTTGTAAATTTATGAAAGAGATCATATTTCATGAACAAACTAGCATCCCTGAAGAGGTATTTTTGAAAATAATTACTACTTTATTTAAAATAATTATTAATCCTTTGTGTATTTATATTTTTTCATTAATACTATGACTGTCGCAAAAACTCCTATTCAGAAGATGATATAAATGTCTTTAGAAACGAATGGGCATCGTACCTGATGGAAGAATGTAAACAAATAGAAAAATGAAGGTGAATTCCTAATACTTATGTTATCTTTATATGGTCATTTATATCTCCCTTTACACTTATTGAGAATCTATGATCTCCCTTTCTTATGTTTCATATCCTTAGATTAGTGAATTCCTACTACTTAGTTTGAAAATGACATAAACTTTGGAAAACAACACCAATGACATATGCCAAACCGAGGAAACGCGTTCATATTGATTTGATACTTTAGGAAAACAATCCAAGAGTCATTTGTGACATGTACGAATCGACTGCACCTCAATCCGACGCACGGTGTGACCGGTATGGCTAAAAGTGTCTGATATTAGTTTCAAATTGAGATAAACTTTGGAAAACAACACCAATGACATACGAAAAATAGAGCAAAAGCGTTCGGATTGTTTGGATACTTTAGGACAACAATCCAAGAGTCATTTGTGACGTGTACAAATCGACCACACCTCAATCCAATGCACGGTGTGACCGGTATGGCTAAAAGTGTCTGATATCAGTTTCAAATTGAGATAAACTTTGGAAAACAACACCAATGACATACGCCAAACCAAGGAAACGCGTTCAGATTGTTTTGATACTTTAGGAAAACGATTCACGAGTCATTTGAGACATGTACGAATTGACCGTACCTCAATCCGACGCACGCTGTGACCGGTATGGCTAAAAGTGTCTGATATCAGTTTCAAATTGAGATAAACTTTGGAAAACAACACCAATGACATACGCCAAACCGAGAAAACGCATTAGGATTGTTTTGATACTTTATTACAACAATCCACGAGTCATTTGTGACGTGTAAGAATCGACTGCACCTCAATGACCGCACGGTGTGACCGGTATGGCTAAAAGTTTCTGATATCAGTTTCAAATTGAGATAAACTTTGGAAAACAACACCAATGACATACGGAAAACAGAGCAAACACATTCGGATTATTTTGATACTTTAGGACAACGATCCAAGAGTCACTTTTGACATGTAAAAATTGACCGCACCTCAATCCGACGCACGGTGTGACCGGTATGGCTAAAAGTGTCTGATATCAGTTTCAAATTGAGATAAACTTTGGAAAACAACACCAATGACATACGCCAAACCGAGAAAACGCGTTCGGATTATTTTTATACTTTAGGAAAATGATCCAAGAGTCATTTGTGACGTGTACGAATCGACCGCACCTCAATCCGACACACGGTGTGATCGGTATGGCTAAAAGTGTCTTATATCAGTTTCAAATTGAGATAAACTTTGGAAAACAACACCAATGACATATGGAAAACCAAGAAAACGCGTTAGGATTGTTTTGATACTTTAGGAAAACAATCCAAGAGTCATTTGTGACATGTACGAATCGACCGCACCTCAATCCGACGCACGGTGTAACCGGTATGGCTAAAAGTGTCTGATATCAGTTTCAAATTGAGATAGACTTTGGAAAAAAACACCAATGACATACGCCAAACCGAGCATATGCGTTCGGATTGTTTTGATACTTTAGGAAAATGATCCACAAGTCATTTTTGACGTGTAAGAATCGACTGCACCTCAATCCGACGTACAGTGTGACCAGTATGGCTAAAAGTGTCTGATATCAGTTTCAAATTGAGATAAACATTGGAAAACAACACCAATGACATACGCCAAACCGATCAAACGCGTTCGGATTGTTTTGATACTTTAGGAAAATGATCCAAGAGTCATTTGTGACATGTAAGAATCAACCTCATCTCAATCCGACGCACGGTGTGACCGGTATGGCTAAAAGTGTCTGATATCAGTTTCAAATTGAGATAAACTTTGGAAAACAACACCAATGACATACGGAAAACTGAGAAAAACCATTCGGATTGTTTTGATACTTCAGGACAACGATCCACGAGTCATTTGTGACGTGTACGAATTGACCGCACCTCAATCTGACGCACTTTGTGACCGGTATGGCTAAAAGTGTCTGATATCAGTTTCAAATTGAGATAAACTTTGGAAAACAACACCAATGACATACATCAAACCAAGCAAACGTGTTCGGATTGTTTTGATACTTTAGGAAAACGATCCACGAGTCATTTGTGACATTTACGAATCAACCACACCTCAATCCGACGCACGGTGTGACCGGTATGGCTAAAAGTTTCTGATATCAGTTTCAAATTGAGATAAACTTTGGAAAACAACACCAATGACATACGGAAAACCAAGGAAATGCATTCGGATTGTTTTGATACTTTAGGAAAATGATCCACGAGTCATTTGTGACGTGTACGAATTGACCTCACCTCAATCCGACGCATGGTGTGACCGGTATGGCTAAAAGTGTCTGATATCAGTTTCAAATTGAGATAAACTTTGGAAAACAACACCAATGAAATACGCCAAACCATGGAAACGCATTCGGATTGTTTTGATAATTTAGTAAAATGATCCACGAATCATTTGTGACGTGTACGAATTGACTGCACCTCAATCGACCGCACGGTGTGACCAGTATGGCTAAAAATGTCTGATATTAGTTTCAAATTGAGATAAACTTTGGAAAATAACACCAATGACATACGGAAAACCAAGAAAACGCATTCAGATTGTTTTAATACTTTAGGAAAATTATCCACGAGTCATTTTTGACGTGTACGAATTGACTTCACCTCAATCTGACGCACGGTGTGACCGGTATGTCTAACAGTGTCTGATATCAGTTTCAAATTGAGATAAACTTTGGAAAACAATACCAATGACATACAGAAAACCGATAAAACGCGTTCGGACTATTTTGATACTTTAGGAAAACGATCCACGAGTCATTTGTGACTTGTAAGAATCGACCACACCTCAATCCGACGCACGGTGTGACCAGTATGGCTAAAAGTGTCTCATATCAGTTTCAAATTGAGATAAACTTTGGAAAACAACACCAATGACATACGGAAAACCGAGAAAACGCGTTCGTATTGTTTTGATACTTTAGTACAACGATCCACGAGTCATTTGTGACATGTACAAATTGACGTCACCTCAATCCGACGCACGCTGTGACCGGTATGGCTAAAAGTGTCTAATATCAGTTTCAAATTGAGATAAACTTTGGAAAACAACACCAATGACATACGCCAAACCAATCAAACGCGTTAGAATTGTTTTGATACTTTAGTACAACGATCTATGAGTCATTTTTGACGTGTAAGAATCAACCACACCTCAATCTGATGCACGGTGTGACCGGTATGGCTAAAAGTGTCTGATATCAGTTTCAAATTGAGATAAACTTTGGAAAACAACACCAATGGAATACGGAAAACTGAGAAAACGCGTTCGGATTGTTTTTTTTTTTACTTTAGGAAAACGATCCACAAGTCATTTGTGACGTGTAAGAATCGACCGCACCTCAATCCAATGCATGGTGTGACCGGTATGGCTAAAAGTGTTTGATATCAGTTTCAAATTGAGATAAACTTTGGAAAACAACACCAATGACATACGCCAAACCGAGAAAACGCGTTCAGATTGTTTTTATACTTTAGGAAAACGATCCACGAGTCATTTGTGACGTGTATGAATTGACCGCACCTCAATCCGACGCACGGTGTGACTGGTATGGCTAAAAGTGTCTGATATCAGTTTCAAATTGAGATAAACTTTGGAAAACAACACCAATGACATACGCCAAACCGAGAAAACGCGTTCATATTGTTTTGATACTTTAGGAAAACGATCCGCAAGTCATTTGTGATGTGTAAGAATCGGCCGCACCTCAATCCGACACACGGTGTGACCGGTATGGATAAAAGTGTCTGATATCAATTTCAAATTGAGATAAACTTTGGAAAACAACACCAATGACATACGGAAAACCGAGCAAACGTGTTCGGATTGTTTTTTTACTTTAGTACAACGATCCACGAGTCATTTGTGATGTGTACGAATTGACCGTACCTCAATCTGATGCACGGTGTGACCGTTATGGCTAAAAGTGTCTGATATCAGTTTCAAATTGAGATAAACTTTGGAAAACAACACCAATTACATACGGCAAACCGAGAAAACGCGTTCGGATTGTTTTGATACTTTAGGACAACGATCCACGAGTCATTTGTGACGTGTACGAATCGACCGCATCTCAATCCAATGCACGTTGTGACCGGTATGACTAAAAGTGTCTGATATCAGTTTCAAATTGAGATAAACTTTGGAAAACAACACCAATAACATACGCCAAACCGAGCAAATGTGTTCGGATTGTTTTGATACTTTAGGACAACGATCCACGAGTCATTTGTGATGTGTACGAATCAACCTCACCTCAATCCAACCGATGCACAGTGTGACTAGTAAAGATTTTCATTATATAAAGAATCCGTATTTATTAAATGAGATAAATCAATCAAAAACATATTGATTTTACATTATTCCCTTTCATTGTTATGAAAATGAAAACTTTTGAGTTTAAAATTTCATATTTTAGTTTCGCATTTCCATATTAATGTATTATTTCATATTACTGTTTTAATTTCTTTCATTATTGCATTACTAACATAATATTTGTTTTCTTATATAGGTGAATTTTTTTCCTTGAGTTCGGATGCTTTGTTCGTCAACAAATACCGTCAAGAGCGGATCACGGATATCAAAGGATGAAACATGAATGTTTATAACTGTTGTTGAATAATTGTAAATGTAACCATGTAAAAAAATGTTTAAAATGTATATAGCAATGTGTTTTTTTGTATTCATGATGTTAAGTAAATGTATATACCGTTGTCGGTCAAAATATTGGGTGCGGGTGCTATGGTGTGCAGGTGTGCATGTGCTACTTTGTGCAGGTATTCTGGTGTGCAGGTGTGCAGGTACTGTTTTGTAGGTGCAGGCGATGGGGCCTTTATCAGCGCTTTTTTAGCGCTGATAAAGGACACCTTTAACAGCGCTAGAGGAGCACTGATAAAGGAACCCTTTATCAGTGCTCCGTCAAGCGCCGATATAGGAGACCTTTGTCAGCACTAAAATAAGCGCTGATAAAGGGGACCCCCCTTTATCTACGCCGGCATTAATAGCGCTTTTCTAGCACTGTTAATGCCAGTTTTTAGCGCTGATAAAGGGCTATGTTGTAGTAGTGTATATTCATATCATCAAAAATTTCCTTATATTCCCTTAACCATGTGAATTTAACTACATTACATGTTAACTTGGTCAATGAGTTGGCCAATCATAAAAAATCTTGAATAACTCGCTGATAGTAACATGTTAATCCTAGGAAACATAAAATATCAATAATGTTCATTGGTTCTAGTCATTATTTTACTACATTTATCTTTGATGGGTTAACAGATATCCCATCCTTAGTGATAATATAGTCGTTAAAAGAAACTTCACTAAGGCAAGATTCATAATTACTATACTTACCATGTAATTCTTTTTTTCTAAGGGTCTCTAGAGTTAATTACTAATGAATATCATGCTCTTCATAGATCTTAGAGTATATCAATATATCATAAATTAAAACCACCACAAATTTATCAATATACTCCTTCAATACTCTATTAATTAGATCCATAAAAACAGAAGGTGCATTATTTAATCCAAAAGTCATTTCCATAAAATCATAGTGTACATACCTTATTTAGATTTTCATATTTGTTTTATCCTCCTTTTGACCCTTAATTGATGATATCCAATGTAAAAATTGATCTTTCAAAAATATTGGGATCCTTGAAGTTGATCGGATAAAGTGTGTACATTGTTACTTATTATTTATAGTGATGAAATTGATCTCTCTATAATTAACACACAATCTCATGAAGCCATCCTTATTTTTCATGAATGAAGAAGGGGATCCCCATAGTGAAACACTAAGGAATATAAATCCCTTATCACACAACAGATACTATTATTTCTTCAACTCTATCAACTCCACTGGTGCCATTCTATATGGAGTTTTAGATTTATGTCTTTCAATATTAATGAGGTCAATGGGGAACTTGACTTAATGATCATGTTGATGACCATGTTATTCTTATAGAAAAAACTCAATGAAATTTTGCACAATGTATACATCCTCTATTCTTAGGAAACCCTCCTCATCTGTAGATAACACTTGATTTTCCTCATTACCCAGAATCTCATTAAGGAGAGATATTGGGTGTGGGTATAAAAAAAAATAATGAGGCTAAGTCTCTCCCTTTAGATAATAGATTACCATGATGCCTTCTCCTCTTCACTACTTCCCAATGTGAGAAAGATCTTCTCAAGGGACTTGATCCATTACTCAACTACCAATGGATTAGTAGTTCCAGTAAATGATAGAGGTGTTTGTCACATTAATAATTCAAACATAGTTACGCCATGTTGTGGATCAGTAATTCACTCTTTATGGGTGAGATTATTTTTCATAACCAGGGTCAAATAACCTAATATGGTTATGATCTGATTAGACTCAACTCTATCTTCATTGACTTGCTTAGGGGGCATCCTTACATTTAATTTAAGGGTTGATATGGTTCCCAATTCTCTTGTTAGTCACCATATTTCTAAAATGGAATGCACATAATAAAATCATGATATTTAATTGTAAAATAAAATTCCAACTAAGTTTTATTGAGTGTTTCCTAAAAATATTGAGGGATTTTTATAGTTTTTTTTTGTATTACTTAGTTCATCTAAATCAAATCCCAAATATTGATACTAAACTTTTTTTGATACCAACTGTAACATCCTAGACACCAGAAACCTATATTCAATAGTAATATTAAAGAATTGGTACAAAGTACATGATTTCCTAAAGGGTTAAATAGTTTAGTTTTCCTTGAATACCAGATACATACATACCTAAAAAAGTTACAACATGAACATATTTCAAGAACAATATTATCCATTTCATCATGTACCTAAAAATTACACATATTTCTCCTCTCGCTTCCCCTAAGGAAAGGAAAACAAATGAGGGTGAGATTAGATACTCAGTAATGGGTAACTTACAATAGAATATTACATAACACAAACAAGGAATAAGTGATATGGAAAGAATAAATGAATAACATGAACCATAATCAACTAAAACTAAGGGAATACATTATCCATGATAATAAATGAAAACATGGATAACAATAATCATTGATCTCATACTAATGGAATGCATAATGTAGGACATCAAAAAAACTTTTACAAGGCCTTGTGCCAAGATACTTTACATATTATTTAGACCATATTCAATACATTATCCTATCGTGGAATATGAATATACTAAAACTCAAACTTTTTTTGTCTCATGAGACATGCTGATGCATCAAGGGGAAATATAATATCAAGCCCCACTTGTTACTTGATTAAGTCCAGTACATTAACTATAAGATTAATCAAGATCTTTCATACCATTATCTAAGCAACCTTTTACAGAAAAATACTTTCTTATATGTACAATGAGAAACATGGATATAAAATACTTATCCATTCAATAGAATAATGGCTATGTCTAGGAGAACATACTTTAATAAACTTAGAATCCATGGGGAATCATCAAAGTAACATGAAGTACCCTTATCAAAGAAATAAATTGGTGACGTAATTAAAATGTGATAGGTTATTCATGGAAGATGGATGAAATATATTTAATTTTTAGGAGATCAAGGCAATGGTAGGAAAAAACCATTATCATAGTTCATTAAGAGAGTGTGAATATTCAAAAGCATATCTCCTTAGGGTTTCTTTTCAGGTTTGAATATTAGGCCCACTCATCGTGCATCTGGGTGATGATTGAGTCAGTTCTCAGCCAACCATTTTAAGGGTGACTTCACCTAGCTACCCCTTTTTTTCAGCTGTATCCACTTTCCAGTATACAGATAGGGATTTAATTTCTAGTAAATTACACACAATTTTACATTACTAAAAATTAAGATAATTTTTCTAGAATAGACAATGTAAATCTTGAAATAAAATAATTTGAGATAGGGATAAAAATATAGACCTTTAAATCCCATATATTTCATTAGTTACATGGAAAAATTTATTCCATGTAAATTCATACACCACACAAAAGAAAATATGTGGTAATTATAACTAGATCCCCCAAAAATGAAAATTGAGATAGAAAACCCCCACTTATGGATTGGGTAGAAATTAATTTATAACCACTTAGAAGATAGGGAATAAACTTGACTTTAAAATATCATGAATGAAATAATTTCATGATATAAAATCTCAAATAGGCAATTTATACACCACATAATGGAAATTATGTGCATATTACAACACATATCTCGAGGAGAGGAAGTTGAGAAGGAAAACCCTTACCACTTATACTGACTTACTCGAATATACTTTTAACCTAATGTATCATAAACATATTTAAATTAATAAATTAATTTATAACCATAATAATATCCATTTTCATTAATACTCTTTATAAATATTCATTCTCAATATGAATTCTCTCTATTTTCTACATCAAGTGTTTATAGTTTTGAACATTTGTACTAGTTTCATAATACAGGTGTTCATATTATTTATTCTTACAAAGTTAATCATTACTAGGTAATTATATTTACTTTTATGGATGAATTATAATAATTTATGATGCTTAAAATCCCTTTAATGAGTGTTTTAGTCTTTATTGTTGAATATGAAATTGACAATAAGCATGTTATGGTGATTTTTGATGAATGGATGGTGTTTCCTTAATTGATAAATTAGATATAGATATAATATCTCCAGAACTAAAATAATAATAATTATTTTCACATTTATATAATATTATAGTATTAATTATATTCCCATATTCATTCATCATATAAATTCAATGTATTGTTCAAGTAGACAGTTAAACCGACCCAAACATGAACATACCCCGATATAATGAACGATTAAGAGGTGGTTTTGTTGTAATATCATTATACCAGGAGCATAATAATATTATTTAGTGTTTATTAGTTTAATAAATAAAATTTATATTTATTTATAATAATAAGTAAAGGATATAAAAATAGTACATAATTTGAATAAAATATTGTCCTCTTAGTATACTTATTTTAAAAGATTAAACTAATGATGATTGTTTGTTGGTCATATAATTAATAGGTTAATAAATTCTTAAAAAATAAACTTAATGATATCATAAACATCATATTTATCTTTTAATAACATCCTTATATCCAACCTTGTAAGGTGGTGAAGGAAAATGAAACACTTTATGTCGTAGAGGTGGTAGTTCGCAAAAATGCATGAACAATAGATTTTTTTTTCATAATGGATGGGGAATAAGAATAAATAATTATTATAACATTAATATAGTAACATTAAAATATATAAATGATAATAAAATAATTTTATTAGTATGTATAGAATAATTTTGAAAGAATATAATTAAGAATAAAATGAGGTAGTTTGTAATACTCACATCAAGGACTTGAATTTTCCATGGAATTCTCCTTGAATTTGAAGGGATTGGGATAAATATGAGTGACCACGGGCTTATGTTATTCTGACTGTATTATATATAGATAAAAATTTAAGAGTTTAAAGGATTAATTCAAAGGATATTGTGTATCATGAAGGGGTGAAAATTTCCTTTTATAAGTGAAGGGAAGAGTAGTTTTGGGAGTAACCCTTAAATTTCCAATAATATAAGGTTATGATTCTTGTGTCAAAGGAAAAAAAAGAAAAAAATATGAGATTAAAATAAGTTTGGGTGAAAACTCACCTTAACCACTCCTTTTTTAGATATATTTGGGTTATTTGGGTTTTTTTTGTTTTAACTTGTAACTTTTACCCTAATTTACTTTTACCATGATAATTAATTTCTAAGATTAGTAATTAACTTTAATGAAAAATGTTAAGATTGAACTTTTTACTTAATTTTATAGTTCTAATTTATAATTTAAATATAATTTTATCATTTAAAAATTCTAATGTTGTGAAAACATAATTTTAAAATAAACACACTTAATTGTGTAAAATCAGTTTTTAGAGAAATAACATTTCTAAGCATTACATTTATATATAATAGGAAATCATATTGGATACTTATTTTAATGAAATAAATTGATTTATTATAAATTAAATAAAGTATAAGATTATTTTAAGGAAATATAAAACAAAATATCCCTTGAAAATACTTGATTTAATGAAAAAGATTGAAAACAGTTTTTGTATTAAAGTAACATCTAATTTTTTCTAAACATGTTTTCCATAGGTTTTATAAGTTCAAAGAATATTATAAAATGAATAATTTTATTCGTTAAATTAAATATTATTTCTTAAAAGGTTTCTAAAATTCTAGTTCTTTCTTATATATTTGTAAAGTTATAAAAATTACAAGTTTTGTGAAAACTTTAATTTTGGACTAAAAACCTACCTTTTCATAAAAAACTAAAAATATATATAATAAGATAGTTTTGATATAATGAATTAAAAAATTGAATTAGTTTGGTCAATACAAGATTATGAAATTTAACTTTTAAATAAACTCTTGAACAAATGATCTTTAAAAGGTGCATTTTGTGACAATTCCGGATATGGTGTTTACCTGCTACAATAGAGTCTTAGGTGTTACAACCAGATAAAAACTTCTATAAAGGGAAGTTGGGAATCATGTGCATAGTGCATCCTGATCCTAAAAAGTTCACTAGAGAAGTTCACATTGGTTCATATAATTACGATGTGTTAATCCTCTGTAATGAATTCTTACTAACTATTTTTTTAGTTTCATGTAATTCTTGTTCTTATGATGAATATAAAGAAGTCAAAAATGTTTATACCATGCATATAGGAAAAATTATCAGAATAATTTTAATACCTTATGTTCTTTCCTATATTATGTTCTTTTATTGATTATTTTTCCATTACTTTTACTTTACTTGTGTATGCTTGTGAGTTTTATTTGAAAGTTGTTTGCAAAGTCAACTTTGTGTAGTGGGTAGGCTGTAGAGACTTCCCACATCTTGTACACTTAGTTGAAGGAGGATGTTTCAAAGGATCTAATTCCATTGAATGTAAGCTCTGGTGTGTGAACATCTGGTGGACTGAAGGTCCTCGTTCTAATGAATTCACAACCGTCAAAACTTTTATTTAGCATTGATAAGTGATAGCCTTTATTGGCGCTCTTTCAGCATTGATAAAAGATATATTTCATAAAAAAATTATATATCATTAAAAATCATATATTAATATAAAAATATATTTATATTGACATAAATATAAAATATTTTATTAAATATGATTTATATTAGACTAAATATGCATTTACACTAAATATATAATATATTTAGTGAAATATGGATAATAAAATAATTAATAATATATTAATTAATAATAACCTAATTATTATTGAGTAATAGTCATTTAATAAAAATTGTATGACATAAAAATTCAATAAATTAATGAATGATCTATGTTATTTTGAAAAAATTACTTGAACTTCAAATAACCATAACTTTAAATATGGGTGCCCGTTTTGGATCTACCACATGTCAAATCGAATCCTATGAAGATATCTCTATCATGTATACCAGGGATTCATGATCACAATTTTTTTGAGTTCAAAAAAGGATTATAAGGCATCCAAAACCAATATTTTCTTTGAGATAACCTAATTTTTTAACATTTTATGGGATTTTAGTTTTGTTTAGGAGGGTCTTCTTGACCTTTTTTAGTTGAGATTGAATTTATTCATAGGGATTGAATTTATATAGATATTATGGTTTTGAAATTTTATCATATTTCATATTTTAGTTTTATCTATAATTTAATATATACATTTTTTTATCTTTACTTATAATAAATCAATTTTACAAATAAATTTTTAAACATATTTATATAAAAATTTAATTTTAAATAAATATAGCATATGGAAATAAATATTTATTATTGTTGAGTTGATGTTTGAGCCAATTTATGTTTTGATAATTAAAAATATATTTTTTGTTTTATTTATTTTAAATGTATTAATACTTTTAATTGTTTATTGATTAAATTATATTTAGATTTGATTAAATCATAATTTTATTTTTCAAAATTATCTTTAGTTTTCTTATTTTGATTGTTCATAACATGTTCTATAAGTGTCTTAAAGTGTACCTAGGATAAATAAGTCATTTGAGACCTTAAAATATCATTTACACATGTTTTATATGGTTCCCATGTAGAAAAATTACCCTACACCGTGTATCCAAATGATTAACCACATATCTAATTTGAAATTCATGTAGCTGTTTTTTGATCCATGTAGGCGGTTTTCCTTAATCAGTTACACTCTATATTTTGACCATATATTGAGTTAAAGAACAAAAAAATGGGTGAATATTTTTTAGGAAAGCTAAGAATATTATCTACATTTCATTATAACACATTAACTTATGAATTGATATATATCATGTCCTAAATTATTCTACAAGTAACTATGTGATTTATTTTTGATTTTTGTTATTTCCCAAAAAAAAATCTTATGTTCTTTAACCATAACATGATTTATAGATGTTCAATTAAGGTTATTCTTGGTTATTTTTAAATTTAATGAAATTATATATATATAATTCAAATGGATTAAAAGTTTATTCTTCCTTTAAATATGTTTTTTAGCTATGAAATTTGTAAAGTCAATAAATTACTAGTTTTCATCAATTTGAATACGTGAATCACCTATATGATGAATCATTTACATGAATTTAAAACATAGTTAATTCAATTGCATCGATTCCCTTACATGGATTTGGATACATCGATTCCCATACATAACTTTTATTACATATAGAAAAATGCCTATGTGAAAAATCCCTTTGTAAATTTTCCTACATAGTTTAGTGAATTTCTATAGGTTTTACTTAATTCGGTAAATATTATTTGTTTTACATTTTATTTAATATTTCAATTTTCTACATGTTTATTTCACATATTTAAATTTTTCTAATGAATTTATAAATCCATGCCAATTTTTTATAACTGGTGTGAACCATTTTGAATTATTTTAAACATGTTTTAATGATGATCAAATGATCATCCATTTTCATGCATGAAAATTACAGCTTGAAACTCAAATAATCATTTTTATTATTTATTTTTTATTTATTTTTTTGTTTCTAAATTAATATTAGTTATATTAAACACATTCAAACTTGTTTTAATATCTTTAATGTGGTGTCATTATTTTTTTATATCCCCTGTATATTTATTACTAATTTTAAATGAGGTGTTCTTGAATTTCATATTTCAAATTCAAACTTGCTATTTTTATGAAAATATTTGACTGATTATTCCTCAATTAGTTTAAATTTTTTATTTAATTTTTTTAACTCAGTTAAACTTTTTCAAATATTGTATTTAAATTAATTTGAATTCCTCAATATTTCTAGAAATGGTTTTTATCTCCATGATATTTATGGTTGAGTATGTTTTTATTATTTTTAATTCTTCTAACAGTTTACTCAATTGTGTAGTCAAAATAGATTTATATTTAAAGGACTCAAGGATTCTTGTAATAGATATAGTGGTTGAAAATGATAATAGATGAGCTCATACATTCATTCTCTTACAACAATAAAGTAATCTTGTACACACTATTTACATATTTTGTGATGACCCATCAAGGGAGGATAAATTATTCTTTAACATCATACCACATTGAAGAGTTGAGCTATACCTTTGATATAATTCATGGAGTACACTATCTACATCATTCAGAAGGGCATACAACAACTCTTTTATAAACAATAATCTTTCTTTTTCTATCTAATTTTGATATTTGATATATATTTTCTTTCTGGGTAGAGTTCTACACTTAATAATTTCTCAAAAATGTTATACTGCATATAAAATTCATTTCTTGGTTATCCTCACCTAACCAAAAAAAGGACACTCATATTGGTTCTTCTCCTTATTGGAACTCTGGGTTTCTATCTGCTCCCGCAATAGGCTATGTGTTGTTAGGTTTGGGGATTCTCCTCCCAAAGTCCTGGGTTAGGATGCATCCCATTATAAAAGTATGATTTATATTTTTCTAATATAAAATTCTATCTATCTTTAATTTTGGGTGTCATACTCCATCGGTTTGGGTGTGAAAAGTGGACTTAGTTGATTAGACTGAACCAATATAAAAATCTTTGTATTATATTTATTTTTATTTTCTACTAATTTATCATGCTTAATTTTAATAACTTTAATTATTTTAATAAAGGCCAATTCACCCCCATATAGTCCTTAAGTCATCAACTGTATCTGACCTAACACTTTGTATTAAAGGTTAACCTTTCATAAGGATAACTTATCTTTGTTATTCTTTTTCCAAATACCTAAAATTGGTATTTAAGGGATACCCTTTTTCGAATATTTTGTTCTGCTCTATTTTATTTCAATTGGTATTACAAGTTTTCCTTTAAAGGGTTGTTTAAACTTGTTTATATTTTTTATTTTCAACTAACTTGTATCCTATTCCTTAACAATACTAGGGAAAGATCTATTTTAGTTATGGAAACTCGAGAGATTGAATTATTTAATCCATTGAGACCACCTCATTTCAATATAAGTGATTATGGATATTGGTAAGATAGAATGGAGGTATTTTTGAAAAATAAATGTATTGAATTTTGGAGTATAATGGCTATATGTTATAAAATACCTAAATTCAAACTTGATAATATAATTTTAAATGATCCAATAAAATATTTCTTAAATTATAATGTCATGAATTATCTTTACTTCTCTCTTAGTATGAGTATTTATAGTCATATATTTTCTTGTAAAACTACTTCTGACATTTTGAGGACCTTAAATTTCACTCATGAAGGAATTGAAAAATTATAGAGAACTAATCTTGGAATTCATAGGGATTAATTTCAAGAATTTATAGTTTTTAACCATGAAAGTGTGAATAATATGTTCAACATATTCACACAGATTTTCAACATTATGGTTACACTTAGTGAAACTATGAAGAATGATGCGAAAATTGAAATAGAACTTCAAGACTTACCAAATAAGTTTCATTAAAAGAAATTATCCATTAAATAAAGAAAATATTTCATAGAATACTCACTTGATGAGATGATTGGATCTATGTTACAATATGATCTATAATTGAAGAACAATGATCTTGATTTATCAGGAAAAAGAAAGGGATTTTATTTTAAATATTAATATGTTTCTATTAACTCTTCTGGTGATTCCTCAGATTCTTATATCTTAGAAAAGGATGATGATCTAGGTGAAATTTATAAATACATTAAAGGAATCATATAGAAAAATCATACCACCAAAAGGGATGAAGGTAAAATAAAGTGATACAATTAATATTTCAAAAGAAAATGTAAGAAAGGTAAATCCACTATTATTTGTTATGAAATCAGAAAACTTGATCATAAAAAATATGAGTGTCCAAAGATGAAAAAATAAGGGAAGTATAAGAAGTAAATAAAAATAAATGAAACATGATTATCATGCTAGTTGGAGCTTCAATTAAGAATCAAACTCCAATGGAGAATCTGTAAGTGAAAAGGAGACTAGTAACCTTGATTTGATTGAAAAAATATCATCAGGTAACAGATCTTATTAATGATATGATAAAGACTAATGATTTGTTTTTAATGTATGTATAAAATAATTTTATTAATTATTTTAATTTTTATTCTGATTCTAAATATTCTCCTAGTTTTGATTGTGATAAATCTAAATTTAATTAATTAGGTTATTTATGTGATAAACTTCAAATGTAAATTGAAAATCATGCTAAAAAGTATGAAAACATGACTATGAATCATAAGAAAGTTTTTAAAAAAAGAAAAATATTATTTTAGAAAATTAAAAATTGAAAAATTCTATTCTTGATTTTGATAAAGAAAAGGTTAAAATAAAGATTATAGTGAATAATATTTCTAATATTTAAAAGGAAAATCACATCTTGAAAAATTCTACTTCATCTATTAAAGACAAATTTTTTGATGATCCTAAAATTTCTCAGAAGGAAAATGTTAATCTGAAAAGGGAAAGTTTAAATTTTAAAGAAATTATATAAACCTTTGTTGAAGGAAAATAAAAATATGATAATATGGTATCTATGATGAAACAAAATGGAGATAAGTATTGTTTTGTTTATATCCATCTAATTCCTGTGACGTGAAAAACCAATTTTGATAAAAGTTATATAGGGAAGGTTTTGATAGTTACATGCTTCAAATGTCGACTACAAGGAAAATATGTTGATGAATTTTTTCTTAGGTTCCCTCAATCTCTCAATGTTACTAGAGTTTCTATATTTATTAATTTTTCATCTCATGTACCTTATAATATTTTTTTTTAAATCTGATTGGGTTCCCAAAAATTATTTTACTAACCCTATTGGACTCAAAATTTAATGGGTACCAAGAAATGTTTTTCTTTGATTTTTTATAGGACTATACCAAATGTGATTCAATGTTAAATCAAATGGTTAATACCGTAGGTTCTGGTCATAGTAGAAGTGTGTGATGGGTGGTTCCCAACTTTTCTTTTTTCCATGATCGATGATTAATTCTAGATTTTACACAACATTGAATATAGCGATCATTGGAATTAAATCAAAGAATAAGACAATAGGAATCACACCAAAATTGAGGGAGGATTATCACATTTTATTTATAATTATTTTAATTAATTAAAGAATTACCTTTTTTGGAATTATTTCTTTATTGATGAATCTGGAAATAGATCTACATTATTACATAGTTATGTTATAGGAATCAAGTGAATATTCCCTCTAGTGGGGAACCACATGTGTTCCATGAATCTCCAGACATCACTGAAAGAATCTCTAGGTGCTATCACTATAAATCCTTGATCTTGCATCATCCTCCATTGATTGTAATGAGAATTTATTTCAAATAATTCTCCTTGATTTGGTGTAGGAATATTTCTCTCCATTCTTGGGAGCTATCTTGGAGAAGAGAGATCTAAAGGACTTGAGATAATTCTCCAATACCATTGTGCACAACCCAAACAAAATGAATTGTTGTCTTAAGAAAATAACATAACTGAGTTTATATATCGCTATGGTTAAAATAAAATAACTTCAAAAGTTCCCTTAATTATTTATTTAATCCTAGAAAAAACCCTGTGTCAAATATTATTATTATTATTATTATTTATCGACATACACTTAACTTGAGAATTAAAATTAAATATTATTTAGTCAAATAATATTCAATATTTATTAATTTCTCATAGTTTCATTAATCATAGTATGTCATTCCTCCAAAATATTTAACAAACCTTGAATAATGACTATTTATTTATTAAATAAATATCACTAAATTATTCACCAATAAATAAATAAATATTATATTCACTAAATAAAAAATAAATATTTATTAAGTATTCATGTTATATTATATTCTCTCAAATAACTGGTGATGGAATAAATGAGGTCAATAAAAAATGAATAATTTTTAAACCACATGTGGGAATATTATTCATTCAACTTGTTAAATAAAAAATAATAATATATATTATTCTACTGATATTCTTGATACACATAGTGTGTGACCCTATAGGCTTATTTCTTAGTGGCATTAGGCGAAGAAACCTAAAGTCCATGGTTAGAATTAAGAAATACACTAGGGAACCCATAGAGGAATAATTTAATGTTGCAACGACATAATACCTCATATGGATGCATACTGTGTAATATAATCCCTTTATCACAATATCTCAAATCGAGTAGGTTACATGTCATTGCCATCAACCTATGTGATCGATGTCTCTTACTTTTTGGAAATAGATTTTTCCTATAGAACAACATGGCCATGTATTTATTTTGGCTATATAATTTCCATTAAAGGGCTTGAGATATTAACTTTCTTTAAAGAACAAAAGTGATAAATCATTTCTCACATTATTCATTAATTCAATATTACTCGTGACATGCCCAAAGTATCCTAAATTTCCACGAATATATGTCATCACGGTTTCCATCAGTACATCAAAGTACACAACTCATAATACTCATTAATAATAATCTTAAAGTATAAGAACCAATATACACATCCAATGATTGGAACATCCAATAACACTTATAAATGTGGATTTCCTATCGGCGGGTCATGTTCTCATAATATACTACTAGATATTACCAAGGGCATAAACCATGAGAAGGTGCCTCAATGTCCTATGAGTCTCCACCCATGATATCCTATATCATTTGTGTCCCTCAAATGATATCATCTGACTATAGAAGATATATTTAAGAGTAGTGTCATAGCACTTTCAGTTTCTCATCATAACAGGGAACTACTATGACATTTTAGTGAGATAACTACTCTTGGGACATTATCACATACTATGTTACATATAATAACAATCATGATGTGATAAATAGTTTATTAATATTCAAAAATATGAATATAATTTATCATATAGTACACATAAGTTGGTTCTGGGGCAAAAAATCTAATAGAATCCCACTTACACTAGACCCAACTACTAACAACCTTCAGTCTGATAGCTCTCAAATGATACTCATGATTCTGTTGAGATAAGACTATAGTCAAGGGGTCCACCATATTCTCTTCTGTGGGTACTCTTCTCACTATAATATCACCCCTTTGATAGAAATCCCTCAAGAGGTGACACTTCTAGAGTTTGTGATTTGTTCATTGGTGTGACCTTTGCTCTTTTGCAAGATCCACCATTGTAGTATTATAACAATACAATGTGTTATTGTCTTTACTACTAGGTACCACATTAAGATATTGGACAAAGTTATGAATCCCAATGTCTTCATTGGTTGTATCAGAAGCCACTATATATTTGTACATCATTTTAGAATCAACGATGACTGGATGATTTGAAATCTTCTAGCTCACAAATCCTCTATTGAGACAAAAAACATATCCTGATTGTGACTTCTGATCATTCTAATCTATCTAAAAAATTGCATCGGTATAACCCTTGATGACTATATCATCATGTCCTCCATACACCAGGAACATGTACTTAGTTATTCTCAAATTCTTAAGGATAGCCTTAATAGTAATCCAATATTGTTCTCCTGGATCATCTTGATATCTTCCCACCATACTAAATGCATAGGAAACCTCAAGTCTAGTACATAACATGGCATACATGATTGATCTTATCACTAAATTTTATGTTATCTTACTCATTTTATCTTTCTCATGTTGTGTCTGAGGATACATTTTCTTAGAAATATGTAAACCATGTGACACTAGAACCAATCCCCTCTTAAATTGTTCCATACTAAATCTCTTTAGTATCTGGTCAACATATGTACTTTTACTTAGTCCAAAAATCCTCTTAGATCTATCACGAATGATCTTGATCCCTATAATGTAGGCTCCTTCACCTAGGTCCTTTATGGAGAAGCACTTGTTTGACCAATCCTTAATAGATTTTAAGACTGGTTTTTTGTTTCCAATAATTAATATTTCATTAACATATACTACTAGGATAATGACCTCATTCCCACTAAACCTCTTATAAACACACAGATCACATTCATTCTTAATGAAACCCAATTATTGTATGTATTCATTGAATTGAATTTTCCATGACCTGTATTCTTGCTTCAATCCATAAATGGATCTCTAAAACTTGAAAATCCTTTTGGCATCACCTAGAGTCACAAAACCTTCAGGCTAGTTCATATAGGCATCTTCCTCAAGGTTCCCATTAAGGAATGTAGTTTTGACATCCATCTACCAAATATCATAGTCATGGTAAGATGCCATAGTAAGTAGAATTCTCATGGATATAAACATGGAAAATGGTGAAAAGGTTTAATCATATTTAATTCCTTGACTTTGTTTAAACCCTTTATCCACTAGCCTTGATTTATAGGTATTTACTTTACCTTCCATGTCCAATTTTCTTTTGAATAACCATTTTCATCCAACAGACTTTACATCAACCAGTGCATCGACCAGAGCCCAAACTTGGTTCTGATACATGGAATTCATTTCATAATTCCTAAATTCTTTACATCTTGTAGGTTTTGATATATCTACTACATACTTGTAGGATATAGGTTCATAATTTTCAACCAATAATGATTCACCATCCCCGGTGACTAGAAAACCATCTCTCTCTAGTTCTCTTACCTATCATACAATCCTATGCAATACTTGTGTTTCAAGAACTACTTCTTCCATGGGAAAATATGGAATATATTCTTATACTAACTCTTTTTTATATTGATCATTGACTTTATTGATGTCAATATTTCTCCCACTATCATTTTTGAGGATGTGATCCCTCTCAAGAAAGATGACTTGTCTGGTGAAAATCACTTTCTTGTCTGAGGGATTGTATATGTAGTATCCCTTTTTTTCCTTAGGATACCCTATAAACATACTCTTTGTGCCTCTAGGTTCTATTTTGTTGCTTAATAAGGCCTTAACAAATGTCTCATAACCCAATACATGTGTATGTGGCATAACAGGTTTCTTTCCACTCTATAACATAAAGGTAATTCTATTTCCCACTTTAGTTGGTACTCTGTTTAATGTGTATGTCGTAGTTTATAATTCACATACCCAAAAAGATAATAGAAGATCTAAATGAATCATCATATACCTTACTATGTATAACAAGGTACGGTTCTTCCATTCACTAACACCATTCCATTGTGGCTTGTAAGGTGGAGTTAGTTGAGATAGAATCCCAAACTCCCTTATAAATTTGATGAACTCTTGGTTAAGATATTCACCAGCTTAATCCGATCGAATCTTCTTTTTATTCTTACCAAGATAATTCTATGTTTAAATTCCTTGAATTTATCAAAGGACTCAGAATTATACCTCATAAAGTATACATAGACATATCTACTCAATTCATAAGTAAAATTTATGAAGTAATAATATCAACCTCTAGATTCTACTGAAAATGGTCCCCACACATCAATGTGTACCAATCCTAAAATCTATATAGACCTTTCACCCTATCTAACAAATAGTGGTTGGTCATTTTTCCTTGTAAACAATCATGACATATTCCAATTGGTTTTATCTCAAAAGATTCTAAATGACCATCTTGACAGAGCTTTGTCAAATGCTTCTCGTTTACATGACCAAGATGGTGATGTCATAGTTGGGTGTTATATGAGTCATGTAAACATTATTCATTACCAATTTCCAAAACTTTTTTTGTAATTTGATACATAAAGATCATTATTTAAATGGTTCATACCATGAAAAATGTTTTCCTTATAAAAGAAACAAATTTTATTTCCAATTTTGAAAATAAACTCATCTGTATCTAGCCATGACAGAAAAATAATGTTCTTGGTAACCGTAGGTACATAATAACAATATTTTAAAACCAAAACCATTATTGTTTTAAATGAAAGGTGGTAGTCACCAATGGATATGGAACCCACCCTTGCTCTATTGGAAGCTCTTATATCCCCCTCTCCTTTGGCAATATTTCAAAATCTACTTGGTTCTTGTATTTATATATAGATGTGAGAACCAAAAGCTCTATCTAATACCAAATGTGTAGATATGGAATGATTGAACTTGATAACAAACACACCTTTAGCTTACCATTGATTCTGTGTGTAGTACCTATTCCAGTGGCCTAATATTCCACATGAAAAACATACAACCTCCTTTTCCTTGCCCTACCTCTGGATCTTCCCCTTCTTGGAAGAACAGTGCTTGGGAGATTTAAACTGTTTATAGGTCTTGAGACCCTTTTCCTTGTTCTTACTTTTCTTATTCACCATAATAATCGTAGGATTATCATGCCCCATGTCCTTATCCACTTGGAGAATCAAGGTTAAATGTTCCGAAAGAATCTTATCATTATTACTCATATTGTAATTGACAATAAAAATGGATAAGGTCTTGGGCAGTGATGAAAGTATGAGATCTGTACGCAACTCATCTGGGAATTTAATCTCAAAGATTTCCAAGCGTTAAATGTAGAAAAAAAATATTGACTACATGAGGCCCAATTGTTGTATACTCTCTAAGATTAGTTGTGAATAAAACATTAGAGATATCATACCTCTCTTTTCACGCCTTATCTTGATAGAGATCCCAAAGGTGAGACATCATTCTATATGAATCCATGTCTTCATGTTGCTTCAAAATCTCATTAGACATAGATGATAACATGAAGCACTCAATATATGTAGCATCATTAAGATGATTATCATAGATAAATAGCTCTTCATCACTTGCCTCATTACTAGGTGAAATTGGAAAAGGTTCTTCCAGCACATACACTTTCATTTCATGGAAAAGGATGACACATAGGCACCTTTCCCATTATTGGACATTTGTTCCGGTGAGAAGGTTGTCCTTCTCATGTATGGATCACAATGATATGTTTGATTTCATTTTATTTATGTTTCTACAAAATAATATGAGTATAGTTTTATTACTTTATCTGATAAAATTTAGACAAATAAATAAATATTTATTTGTTTTAGTCTCCCACTATTTTATCGAAACATAATAGCCCTCACTATTGGCTTCCAAATATCCTATTTCTAGGACATTCTTGTAGAAAGTATCCATAGTCTCCTTCTCATGACCCCAATGTTGGTTGGTCAACCAACTTTAATGGTTTTAGGTAGTCATTCCAAATTCCAAATACATTAACTCACAGTTCCTTGATCTATTGAGTGGACTCCCCAATCCTAAAATCATTAATTTTGATTTCCTCAAACCTTGCCTCTCAGTTACACCAAGTCCTACTTTGGTAGTTAACCCCTAATGTTAACTAAGTTAAGTCAACCCAAAACTTCAAGTTAGAATTCCCAAATAATTGAAATCACCCCAAATTTCTCTGGTCAAGCACTTTGAACTATGATTCGATTTTAACAGAAGTAGTGGAAGGCTATACTGACTTAATATATATAATTGATGGATTTTATCATTTATTCATAAATTTAAAATTATTATCTTTATCACATGATTATTGATATTAAGTGGATTTACTTAAGTGATTAACCAGGTATTAGATAATACTTACGCATAACCTAATTTATTTTAGTGATATCTTGCATGATCGTAAATTTAATTAATTTATGTGATCATGAAAAAACATCCATAATAAAATAACCATGCAACTGACAGAACTAAAATAATAAAGTGGTATGATCATGAGCTTTTACTAATGGTTAGTTTATCGAGAATCTGATAAAATAATCATTGGCCTAGGGGAAAAACACCTTAAACCAGTTAAGGTTTGTGTTACAGCTTTCCACCTATCCATCTATGTATCTCTCTTGGATTGGTTTTTCCTTGACTCCAAACTTGAACTGCCTCCACTAGCTTGGGAGCTGCATCCATGACATATGCTTTTACTCATACGTAGGTGAGGGGGAAATGGTTTACATAAAAGAAATCATAGGCACACAGACCCTTACATAATGAGAGGAGAGAATACATGCATGCCAACAATTTGATTTAATAATAAATTAAATGAAACCAATCACATATAAAGGTTTGAACTATACTCATGATCATCCACATGTATTCAATGAATTACTCATTTAATAAAACTAACATTCAATTATTAATCATTCTTATTTAACATAAATCACACACAAATAAATTAATTATCATCTTTGATTAATCAATTATTTTATCTTAATTATCATCTGAATTTCCTTGAGATCCTCATCCATTATAATTTAAAAAAAATAAATTAATTCATTTAAAATTAGCTGTGTACAAAAATGTACCTTGGAGGAAACATGGTGAATACCCATCCGAATCCACCCAACATGTATTATACTCATATACTATTAACTCTTGTGACATATGGAATACATGAATTATAACATAATTTCATGATGTGTAGTATCAACTTAATGATTAAATGAATTACATAATTTTTCGGTCATGTGTTAGGCTTCAATGCATGTAGAGTAAAAACTGTAATATGAATCATACATGACATGCAGATCTAAACATTACACAGATATTAATTAAACATTTATACGTATAAATATTAAAACCCATCACATGGCATGTACTATCAACTTAATGACCACACATAAGAACATGCCTCAAGGTTTACATAATAAAATAAAAAAAATTAAATCTGCATAATTTGGTATAAGTACATAGCATGTACAATCGAGCTACATGGTGTGTACATCTCTCACCATCTATCCAAGGTACATGCCTAGGGATTGGGCATGTAAATCATACCTTGGAAAAATCGAGTACACAACATGTCTAATGGGCTACATGCCGTGTGATCTCTGATTTACATGGTCAACAGTCATGTAGGTTGTGTATGGTAATACACAACATATCTGTGACTCAAAGGGACTACATGCTATGTATATGGTCTACACAGAGTGTAATCCGACTAGCCTTGCGCCATGCTAGCTGGTCAATACATGGTGTAAGAATTAACTACACTATGTGTAATCAATGCACACAGTTTGAGTAATTTCCGAATCAACTCTTGGTGCATTAAACACAAGTACATGAAGTATAACTCTAGTTACACGACATGTACTCCTGTATTGTCTGTCCAAAAACCTCAACACCTCTGGATGAGTTCCTCAATTTTATTTTATTCATAAAATTAATTGTCTTGATTAGATCTACAAGAAACGGAGTAGGAAGAATAAGATCTCATGATTCAGATTAAAAGAACGATTAAATTTGAATTGAAAACAAAATTAAAATCTGTAAATCACCAACAATTTTTAAATAATTATAAATATTTATCTGACCCCTCTTATAGAACTAGTAGGTTCTGGGCACAGTGGAAGTGTGCAATGGGTGGTGCCCAAATTTTCTTTTTTCCATGATCGATTATTGATCCTAGATTTTACACAATGTTGAATGCAGTGATCAACAGAATTAAATCAAAGAATTAGACAATATGAATCACGCCAGAACTAGGGTAGGATCATCACATATTATTTACAATTAATTTAATTAATTAAAGAATTACCTTTGTTGGAATTCTTTCTTCATTGATGAATATAGCACCAAATCTAAGTTGTTGCGTCATTGCATTGTAGGAATCAAGTGCAGATTCCCTCTTGCGGTGATCCACACATGTTCCCTGAATCTCCAGACATCGCCAAAAGAATCTCCAGGTACTAGAATATCATATCATTTCACTTTTGTCGTCTTCCTTTGATCACTATGAGAATTTCTTCCAAAGAGTTCTCATTGATTTGATGGAGGAAGGTTTTTCTCCATTCTAGGGAGTGATCTTTGAGAAAAGAGATCTCGAGGGCTTGAGATAATCCTCTCCGTTCTGCACAACCTAAACACAATGAATTATTGTCTTGAGAAAATAACATAATTGGGTTTATATATCCTTAGGGTTAAAATAAAATAATTTCACATGTTCCCTTAATTATTTATTTAATCTTAGCTAAACCCCATGTCAAATAATATTATTATTATTATTATTTCTTGATATGCGCTTAAATTGTGAATTAAAATTCAAAATTATTTAATCAAATAATATCAATATTTACTATTTTCTCACCGGACCATTAGACTCAGTTCTCCATTCCTCCAAAATATTTATCAGACTTTGAATAATGACTATTTTTTTATTAAATAAATATCACTACATTATTCACCAATAAATAAATAAATATTATATTCACTAAACAGAAAATAAATATTTATTAAATATTCTGATCACATTTTATTCTCTCAAATAACTGGTGATGGAATAAATGGGATCAAAAAAACATGAATAATTATTAAACCACATGTGGGAATAATATTTATTCAACTTGTTAAATAATAAATAATAATATATATTATTTAACTGAGATACTGGATACACTTAGTGTGTGACCCTCAATGTCTCTTTCTCAATGGCATTAGGCAAAGCATCCAAAAGTCCAAGGTTAGCATATACCAACATGCTAAGGAACCCAAAGAGAAAGAAGTTAATGCCACAATGACTAATACCTCATACAGATGCTAATTGTGTAATATAATTCCTTTATCACAACATCTCAAATCTAGTAGGTTTCATGCAAGTGCCATCAACCTATGTGCTTGATGCATCTTTCTATGACTTTCCAGAAATAGAACTTTCCGATATAACTCCATGACCATGGATTTATTTAGAATATATCATTTCCATAAAAGGTCTTGAGATATTAACTTTTGTTAAATAACAAAAGGGATAAATCCTTTATCATATTATTCATTAATGTAATATTACACATGACACCCCCAACATATCCTACCTCACTGTGAACATCTATCATCACAGTTTTCATTAATACATCAAAGTATGTGACTCATAATAACCATTAATAATAATCTTAAAGTCTAAGGACCAATATACACGTCCGTAGATAGGAACATCTAACGACACATATAAATGTGGATTTCCTACTAGCGGCTCCTATCCTCATAATATCCTACTAGATATTACTAAATTCATACACCATGAGAAGTTGGATCAATGTCCTATGAGTATCCACCCCTGATAGCTTGTATCATTTGTGTCCCTCAAATGATATCATCCGACTATAAAACATATATTTAAGAATAGTGTCGTAGCACTTCTGGGTTCTCATCATAGCGGGGAACTGCTATGATCTTTTAGTACGACAGCTACTCTTGGGACATTATTACATAGTATGTTACGTAGAAGAGAAATCATGATGTGATAAGTAGTTTATTAATATTCAAAACTATGAATATAGTTTATCATAAAGTACATATAAATTGGTTCTAGGACACCAACTCCAACAAATACTTTCTAAATAATGTTTCATTTCATTATGATACATGGAGTATTTAGAATTTTTCTTCATATGCTCTAGTAATTTTATATAGGTAAAAATTATTTTTGCATAAATTCAGGGGGATCTCTTCTTCTGTCTAGTTTTCTTTTACTTTCATGGGGATATTTAGCTATTTTATTTATTATTTCTATCATGTGCTCTATTTTTTCTATCTGGAATAAATTTAGGGAGAGTTTGAGCATGTTTATATACTGAAATTTTCAGATTTACATGAACTCTAGAAACTATTTTTCATTATACTATTTCATAATTTATGTACATATTTGTTTATTAATTTAATATTTTAAAACCTCCCATACATACTAGATAATGTTAACTTACTATTTAAACCTTCAGTTTTCAAAAATTTTTTTTTTTTTAAAAATCATTATTTTTTCTAAGAAAACTTTTAAAAATTTCTACTCACTGGATTTAATTTTAATTCTAAATAGTAGATGACTTTACAGTGGCTCCTTGATTCATGTTTAAGAATTAATTTATAAAAAAAATTATTATTGTCTTTATGAAATTAACTTATAACATACAACCCATGTTTTTCTAACACCCTTATCATTTTGATAATTTCAAAAATGGGGGGTGTTTTTAAGATCATAATTGGTTTTGTAATTTTCAAAAAGTGGGAGAATGTTTAGTGGCTCCTTGAACCACTTCATGATTTGATAATTACAAATATTTATATGTTTTATTTCCTTTACATTATTAATACCTTGAATTATAAATTGGTTAAAGTATGTTTACCTTTGATTATATCATAATTTTCTTTGCTCAAATTATCTTTAGATTTCATATTTTGATTGTTCATAACATGTTCTATAAGTTTCTTGAAGTGTTCCTAGGATAAATAAGTCATTTGAGACCTTAAAATATTATTTCTACATGTTTTATACTAATCTCATGAACCAAAATTATTGTACACCCTACAACCAAATGACTCACCACATATCCAATTTAAAATTCATGTAGCCATTTTGTGACCCAAATAGACGATTTGAAATTCACGTATTCATTTTGTGATCTACGTAACTGATTTTCCATAATCGATTACCATTTGTATTTCATCTATATCTTGGTCTACAAAACTTCATATTGTGTGATTCTATTTTTTTTTTGAAGCTAAGAAGACTACATACATTTTATTAGAAGACATCAACTTGTGAATCGATCTATATCATGTCCTAAATTAGGGTAGAATTAACTATATGATTTCTGTCTGATTTATGATGTTTTTCAAAACAATTTTTCTTCTGTTCTTTTACCATAACTTGAGCTATAAATGTATGATTAAGGTGATTCTTGATTCTTTGGAAATCCAACGAAATTGTATAAATAAAATTCAAAAGGATCAAATGTTGAGTCTGTCTTTATCTATGTTTGTCTTAGCTTTGAAATTTGTAAAGTCAATCTGATGGTTTCGGGGATTTGGATACGTGAATCGCCTACATGATGAATCAGTTACGTGAATCACCTATGTGGTCAATTCACTTATGCGGATCTCGCTAGGTTCATCCCCTTACATCAATTCTCTTATGTAGAGAAAAACACCTAAGTGAATTTTCTTGTGTAGAATTTCTATAGTTTTTTTCTTAATTTTGAAAATACATTATTTTACGTTTTATTTCATATTTCGATTTGCTGCTTGTTTATTTCACATATTTAAATTGTTCTAATGACATTGTAAATCCATATTAATTTTGTAGAACCCGTGCGAACGGTTTTTCATTGTTTTTAACATGTTTTATGAAGATCAAAGAGTGTTATATTTTCATGCATGCATGAAACATAGAGCTTGAAACTCAAAAATCGTTTTTATTATTTTATGTTGTTTTCTTTGATTTTATTGTTTTTAAATTAATATTAATAGATATTAAAATCATTCAAACTTGGTTAAATATCTTTAATGTGTTGTTATTATTTTTTGATCTTCTCTGCATATTTACTGCTTGCTTTAAACAGAATATTTTTTAATTTCATATTTCAAATTCAAATTCGGTATTTTCATAGAAATCTTTGACCGATTATTCTAGAATTAGTTTGAACGATTTAGTTAATTTTTTTGGCGCGCTTAAACTTATTCAAATGTTGTATGTAAATAAACACAACACTTTTTTTAGTGTTGATAAAGACACTCTTTGTCAATGACTTTTCACTTTGATTAGATTGTCACCTCAGACAAAACTCATTTCTAATTCTTTTAAAAGTGTGATATGTATTAGTGACCCCCGGATTTTTGCCAAAAGCACGGTTTAAAGCTTTTTGTAACCCATTTTGGTAACCCATTTTCGTAAATAAACTTAACCTAGACCCAAAAAAATAAATTAAAAATACCCCTATTTGTTATTTTTTCTTCTTAATTAACACATTCTTTTTAAAAAAAGCGATGCATGAGTGAATGATGTTTGGGTTTTCTCTCTGCTTTTTCTTTTTATTATGTGTTTTGTGTGTGCATGGATGTTTTGGCCCCAAAATAAATGATTTTTTAGGTTAATAAACAAACAAATCATTAATTATCGAGTCCTTTGTTAAACCAATTGTTTAACTTCTTGGAAGTTGATAAAAAACTCGAAAATTACTGAGACGTGGAACGGGAAGTCCTATAAACCCGTTTCAAAACATCGTGTTCGTTTGTAATTAATTCAGTAAATCCATGTGCTTATTGTGGTAATTAAATGCGTTAAATTTTCAAAACCCAACGCACGATTCATCACGTGCCGCGCCACAGATTCTGGGATCGCCTGTAGTATTTGACATTGATCATAACTGTGGATTAATTAGAAACCGAACCGATTAGATTTTCAAACTTTAATCATAAATACATGTTAGAATATTTGTTCCTATTTGATTATCTATCCATACGTTTATATCACACATTAATCTTACGGGATATCTTTTTTTCTTTTTCTGAACTGAAATTCTTTTATTGGTTTGAATTTGAATTTACCGGTGTTTTATGGGTTATGATTTTTATTTGTTTTCGTTTTGATGAAAGAAAAACATTAACTGAAATTAACACCGTAAGTTGGTCTTTGAATCACAATTAGAAATCAGTTTGTCAATCTTTCAATGTGTTTATATAGATTTGTGTTTTATTATTATTATTTTTATTTTTTAATATTGGCAAAACTCGTATTTTATTTTTACCTTTTGCTTCTTGTTATTTCTATATGTTTCTTCCTTTTTCAATATTTGGTTAATTAATATATTATTTAAGGTTATAATACATTTATTGTGTTTTTTTTTGTTGATTTGCATACAAAATTTGAGTTTCGTTTTTGTTTTTGTTTCATTCTGGAGTTGATAGAACATTTTATTCGTTTTTGTAAATATGTTTTTTTTTCTGCGCCATAGTGAATTTTATTTGATTATTTTGATAGAAGTATTGTGTTGTTTAAAACTAGAAATATATACATTTTGTTTCGAATTATATAATATTTAAGCTGTTAGAAAGTATGTTTAGTTGATAATACATGTATTATGATTTTATTTTAACATAAATGTTTTAATGTTTTATTTGTTTCATAATATATTTAATTTTGAGGTTGCACCAAAACAACTTACAACTTATTATTGCTTTAATTTTTTAATTGCTTTTCATTGGCGTGCATTAATCAAACATTATCTTTATTTTCTAACACTGATAAACGAGTACCTTTATCACCACAAACTTATCTTTGATAAAAATACCCCTTTATCAATGCATTTTTTACTGCCAATAAACGTCACTTGTCTTTCTTATTGTTTTAAAACACATAACTACATATTTCACTTTATTAAGTGATGCCCTTTATCGACACTAAAAAAATACCGACAAAGGTTGTCTTTTATCAACGCTAACAAAAATGTAGACAAATTGTACTTTTTATGCAAAAAAAAATCATTGGTAAAATGTTCCTTTGTAAGCACTTTTTTTAGCACTAACAAAGGTAGTTGTAACACCCTGACCAGAAACCTGCCTGAGCCGAAGTGCCACGTGCTATCAATCTCGTCTCCTCGCACGCCAAAGGATGCCAACTTGCAGCAGGTACCTAATCCATACAATATGGAAATTACACCCTCGAATCAGAGTACAAACATCAAAATAAAATAATCAAGCATCATACACATCGATAAACAACGAACTACACATAAATAATAAATAAACACATCCAATATCATACATGATGCAGGCATACAAATACAAAACAAAACCCAAATACAACACACGCACACCGGTCCTGCTATCATCCCTCAGTACTACAAATTGCGCCCTTGCCAACACTAAAAAGGGGATTTGTTAGTGCTAAAAAGTGCTAACAAGCTAAGCGCCTTTAAAAGGCCGCGACCTTAATCAGTGTTAAACAAGCGCTGACAAATTCCCCATTTATGAGTTTTTTAGAACTCATAAATGTATTCTTTATGAGCATTTTTTAACATTTATAAAGACATTTTTATGAGTGTTTTTTCTAACTTTGATAATGGGGGTTTTTATCAGCGCTAAAAAACAGTGCTAATAAAAGTCAAAAAATATTTTTCACGATTTCTTTGATAAAAGGGTGCCTCAAAATGCCATTTATCACCACTCTCACACCACCTTTTTCACCACTATGTGACCCCCTCAATATCAACCCTCACATAACGCCCCCACAACCCTTAATCACCTCTCCTACAAGCCTTCTTCAGTCATGCTTGCATGCATGCATGGATTTGAACCTTGATCTATGCCTTCATTGCCCAACGACTTTACCATTACTTAATCTAGGCTTCTTAAATATTTTATGATATATATATATACACACACATAAGTATTCTTTATTTATATATTTATTCATAGAATTATATACATTTTTATGCAGTTGGGGGCTTACCCAAGTGACAAATGCTCCCTGTAATCATGCATCAAACCCGGGTTCAAATCTCGATGGAAGCGAATTTCCGCTGGCAGGCGGTGATGCATGCATGATGTTGGCATAACACTGCATTGGGCATTTGGGCCAATTTATGGGTCTTTGGGCCATATAATGAGCTTCATGTCCACTAAACTTTCATGTCATGTACTGAATAAATAAGACTTGATGAGTGGGTTATCCCTTAAAGGGGCTATGGTCTACCTTTTCGGCATGTGTGTGTGTGTGTTTAATGTAATTGTACCCCAAACACCTAATATATATATATATATACACACATACATACATTTATATAATTATTTTCAAATACATACATGCATACATACATACATACATACATACATACATACATACATACATACATACATACATACATACATACATACATACATACATACATACATGCATGCATACATACATCCATACATACATCCATACATACATGCATGCATACATACATACATACATACATGCATGCATACATACATACATACATACATACATACATGCATACATGCATACATACATACATACATACATACATACATACATACATACATACATACATACATACATACATACATACATACATCCATACATCCATACATCCATACATCCATACATACATACATCCATCCATCCATCCATACATACATACATACATACATACATACATACATACATACATACATACATACATACATACATACATACATACATACATACATACATACATACATACATACATACATACATATATATACTACATACACAAACATATTTATATTTATCTATACAATTCATATCACCGAATTTTATAATATATAGATGAAATTATAAATATCGATATAGTTATAAATAACTCTAAAATAATATTAAAAAAATAAATATAATATTTACATAAATAAATATTTATTAATATATCATATTTAAGATTATATAAATATGTTTATATAAAATATATATGCAAGGCACCCTTTATGTGTCTGTATTTATTTACATATATTAGAATATAAACATAAATATTTTTTTATTTCAACACACATATTTATATATAAACATAATATATACACTTGTATAGGTATATATATATATATATGTATGTAGGTATATAAATTAAAGCATTTAAGATAAATAAAATGGATAAGTTTTTATTTAAAATAAAATGCATAATAAATATTCATTTCCTTATGGTTTAGATATTTAAAAATACATGTTTATGTAAATATGTTTAAATATTTATTTGTACAATTGATTTATTATATGTAAATATATGCAAATATGTATATATTTAATTATAAATAACAATATAATATGGACACGATAAAATTTTAAAACCATAAAATTTATATGAATTTAAGCCTTGAGAATAAATTCGGTCTCTTCTGAAAAAAGTCAAGAATCCCTTCTTAAGAGAAGCAGAAATGCCATTGAATATTAAAAAAATTAAGGTATCCCAACTAAAAACTCATTTTTAGAGGCCATTTAGATCCTTTTTAACCTTGAAAAAAATGATCAGGGTCCCTTCAGGACAACATGGCATATATCTCTTCACATGCTTGAATTTGATATATGGTAGAACCCAAACAGACACTTGAATCATAATTTATTACTATTTGAAGTTCAAGTCATGTTTTCAACTAATCTTAGACCGTTCATTAATTTATTGAATTTTAATGTCATCCAATTGTTATTAAATGACTATTACTCGATAATAATTATTAAATTGTTAATTAATATTTTTTTTAAATTATTTTATAAGATAATTTTCACTAAATATGTTATATATTAAGTGTAAATGGAAATTTAGTTTTCTATAAATCATATTTAATAAAATATATTTATTTATATCAACATAAAAATATTTATATATTGATATATGATTTTAAATGGTATATAATTTTTTATGAAATAAACCTTTTATCAATGCTAAAAAAAGAATCGATAAAGGGTGACTTTTATCAGCACTAAAACAAAAGCACTGATAAAGGTGACCTTTTATTATCACTAATAAAAGACACCCTTTATCAACGCTTCTTTTAGCACTGATAATGACATCCTTTATCAGCGCTAGTAAAAACACTGATAAAGTGGGTATTTTATGAGCACTTTTTTAGTGCTGATAAATGTATCCATTATTAGTTCTTTTTTCTAGAACTGATAAATATATCCCCTTTATCAGTGCTTTTATCTAGTGCTGATAAAAGGCATCACTTGATATTGTGCAATCTGTAGTAGTGCCCAGACATCATCTCAATCTCTAGATACCCTCAAGATGACACAACTCAATCTACTACACTCCCTATGCTTTGACATGAAATATCGACACAAGGTCTACACATGCACTGAGATGCCCATGCAGGGTGTGAGAAATACATCTCAGCAAGGTCTCAAAAGTGCCACTACTATACACCATCATATAAGTGTATGCCTGAGAAGTAAAAAAACATGTCACATAAGCGCCATGGACATCATGTGCTCACTAGGCACCCACAACTCCCTATGCATCAGGTTGCCAAGTGATAATCAGACCACCATGACACTTGATCAAACCTACTTCGACACCATGTCATAATCTTATTATTGCATTTCATGCCATCATAACGATGCCCTGCACATATCTGAAGACTCAGGGTTGGGTAGCGTCTAAACCCTCGACCCAATACCTGTAGAAACTGGGCACAGTCACACATCCATTAGTCTCGAACCATCCCTTATCACTCAAGGGAGGTCCATCAGTCTCATCATATTATCCCACAACCCAACCCAAAGGGCAATCTATGACCTGAATTGCTCACAGTAAGGTCCAATGTGTACAAAAATACCTAAGTCACATCTGACATGGCCCTCATCCCGATACCCAAGCATTAGGGCACTTTCATCCACTGACCCATCCCTACAGACACTAGGGAGATCTATCACATTGGCCCATCCTCGTAGACACTAGGGAGGCCATCCCACAAACCCAATACCCAATAGAACATAGAATAATCAACCAACAACCCAAGCCTATAAGGTAGGGTCTGTAGTAGACCGACCCATCCCCAAAGACTCCGGGGAGGTTCATTAACACCTCAACCCATCCTTATAGACTCTAGGGAGGTCACATCAAGCATCCTGACCAAAGCCTCCTCAAGGGAAGGTCCTTCAAGCAGAAGCACACAGGGTTGTAACCCATCACTCTGCTCACCAACTGATCCTAGGGTTCTAGTCACTCGATACATATCCCCACAATGAAATATTTCTTAACTCACCCGATTGGGTATCCATTGTGTCCTCTAGACCCACCACAGTCTTTGGTCATCAATACCAACTCAAACCCATCACCTGCTAGTGACGTCACAGTCAAAGGCTCACCCCGACCCAGAACCCAAGGCCCGATACAACCACTCCAAGGTCCCTCAACAATCTTGGTCCCACTACCCAGGGATCATCCCAAGACATCATGTCATACCCAATACAGACCTCATAGTCGGGGTCCAACTCCTAAGCAAGGTCCCTTGGCATGCCGATGCAAAATCTCAAGCAACTCCTGAGACCCTGTCTTGGGACTTGTCTCACATCTCATAAGGGACATCCCTTAACCTATTGCATTGAGGAAACTTTCTCTTTCATCCTACTCCAATATCCAAAGTACTTATCTCGCTCACCTCATACACCATGATTTTCCACCAACCTCAGGAGGGAATTCCCATCATCTATAAGACATACAACAGTCTCACCGATTATCATTTGACCCCAAGCACCTCATGTCTTACCACTAGCCCTAGGTAACCCAACATATGTTATCTATGTATAGACACACACCTCAATAATTTCCCAAGGTTTCAATCTAGCTCAAACGATATACCCACCCCTGGGAGACCAAGTCATTGGATGGTCTCAAAACTTCCAAGTGATCAAGAGCACTTATTCAAAGTATATAAGGCATAACACAATCCTATCTCATCTACCAGGGAACTCCTGAACCCTAAAATCAGTTCTCTAACCCATGAACATATTCATGCATGAAATATCATGTATATACATACATATGAAATTGTATTAAATAGACTAGCAACCTTGATACCATAGTTATCCCCTTGCCATTTTCTTTTCAACATCGTCTAAGAACTCATCAAGCCCGAGCATGCCCCCACCAATCTCTTCCATGCCAACCGAGCATCCATGATCCTTGTAATCTATATCATTATAAAATACATAATTAATTAATTATAAACAATTATAATTAATTATTTAATTTAGAATTATGTGGATTAATTGTAGGGAACTCACCGAGAACCACCATCGATCCGAAGCCACGACTAACCACCCATGAAAGGTTTATCACACCTCCTCAACGCCATCCTAGATGAAATACCTATCTCCCAACACCGATTCCAATATCAAATTAAATTAATTAAATTTAAATTATTAATTAAATTATTCAAGAAAAATATATTCACTGAAATGACTTTTGATGGAATGTAAATAACATATCAGAATGTCCTCTTCACAAGAAGAGAAAAATATCTATAAAGATCGATTGATTTCACCATGATATGGTGAAATTGTCACTAAAACCCTATCCCAAGACACAAAAAATTAAAACTAAATGATAGGGGAATCAAAAATGGAAGCAACTGAATGTAGTTACTTTGAATCACCATCGACCCCCCCAAAACCCTCCCCTCTCAAAGGGGGATCCAGGAGAGGAAGGGGAGGGAAAATTATAAAAGAATTAGCCTCCTCAAGCTCCCATGTCCTCTTAAAACTTAAGAGAGTATCACCAAAAAAAATAATATTAAAATACCCCAATTAAAACAATACACCCAAACATCCACCGATTAGACGATGCACCCAGTAAGAACATATGGGTTCTGTCCACCCCATCAGCTAGCCGGTGGGTGCTGTAAAATTGTAGTAACCCCCAATCCAACTCTTGACCTCCTCCATTGCTCACTCGAGCATATCCAATGCCCATCCAAGCCTCAAAATTCACCCCAAAATAATATTTTACACTGAAAAAATATTATAATCATATTTTGAGTCCCGGTTTTCAAAACGAGTTATCCACCAATGATAAAATCAAATTCCCTCTGAAACATGACAACTAAAAATACATTGGGTGATAAAAACTACTCACTAAAATGATTCTCATCCTTGATAAATCTAGAAAACATTTAAACCATGTCTCCTAACCTACCTCAATCATCAATTCATAGAGAACTCATCGTATTCCATCTTTGAATTCCTAACACACTTTCACTATACAAATCCAACACCAAGCCCAGATAAATGGTCTTCCCTCCAAAAACTCTGGTCTGATCCTCGGACCACACCCACCATACTTGATATGAGATTCCTAATTCAATTTTAATCTCCACACACCAAAACTACACAAAATGTTTGGTTATACCTCCATCCAACTTTCCCCAAAATGTTTAACCGTTCATGGTGATGCCTCACCAAACCTAAAGCCAGATCTTGATACCCTACACCCAGAGGCATTGTATCATTTTCTAGGAACTAAAACTAAAGTTATAACTAGACTCTAGGTGTAATTCCATTGTTTGAATACCAATAACTAGCTCCAAACGTCACGTTCTCACCCCGAGAACTGACACATCTCTGATTTTACATATGCTCAAATCATTTAAAATAACCTAATCCTGATTCCAATGCGCCAAATCTATCCAACACCACACCCAAACTCCAAACATGGTATTTACTAAGTAACCAGTCTTACTCGGTTTAACATATGCACTAGAATTGTGATTCCACGTTGATCGTTCATGACCGATATCACTTCAACTATCACATCCATGACTTATTTTAAAGTTATTTTTCATGTAATTTCTATTCTTTCTTTGTTTGTGGGGGTTTCCCATGTATTTTTGGAGAAAGGGGTGGTTTCATTATGATTTGGGCCAAACTGTGAGCCCATTTCTAGTTTTAAAAACAAACTTTGTTTATTTTATAACTCCTTCATTTTATAAATTTTTTCATCCATTCCACTTGGCCTTACCTGATCTATTCAAAACACCGTATCATTTTGGATCCATTAGGAACTCATAATCATATTGGATTTGGGTAATTTATTCTGGCATTGGGCCAACCCGTGATCCCATTTCCAATTAAAAAAATAATAATTTAATTCTTTTATATATCATTCATTTTCTAATATTTTTCATCCATTCTACATCTCACTCCATCCCACAAACCCTAGGTGCACCCACATGTTCCATTTTCCCTCTTTGGAGATCGTCTTCATTAGGGATTAGGGAAAACTTAATCAAGGTTTCTCAAATCGTTCAGATTTGAAAAGGTAATTTGTTTCTTTCATAAATCATTCATTTTTTACTCATTTTCCCCCATTTTAGTCCCCAATTGACCTAATAATCCTTATTCACACCCCCATTCCAATTTTGGCTTCTAGGAGATTCAAATACTAGTGTATTTGGTTCAATTTTTTCAAATTTTCCCAAGTAAGTGAGTTCCCTCTCTCGTTACTTCCATTTTTGGGGTATCTTTCTCTTTTCTTGATGCCTGAAATGTCCATAAGTTAGGGCTTCATACCTAGGGTTTGTTTATGAGTTTCTTGGTCCAATTTTGTGTTTTTAGGTTCATTTTCACTCCCTTGTGGCGTGATGGTGGTGTGGATGAAGTTCTGCACAAGGATTTGAGGGTTTTGACATATTTGGTAGGTGATTCCATATGTAAGCATTATAGAATGAGTTATCTTGACGGATTTATATTTCTTTTATTTTCCAATTTCATTGTTTTTGGGGTGAAAACTATTTTTGGTTTCAATTGTTAAGTGTCTGATTTTTAAGTGCCAATTTTGTGTGAAAAAGGGTGTTTTACTTGTGCATTACTTGTTGTATCAATTGGTGTTGATTTATAATTCATGGAATGGATTTATAAAATGTTTAATTGCATCCAATTCTATTTTGGTGAAATATTGGTATGAATTTTGTGTTAAAATATGGGTTTTAAATGGATTTTAGGTGCAAAGTTTTGTTATAACTTGTGAAATTGTTTTATAGAAATTCTAAGTGTTTATCTGAGTTATAAAAATGGTGAAAAGAAAGTTTAGATACTGTTTTGAATGAGTATGACCAAAACTAGTGTTTTTATGTGTAAATGAAATTTGGTAGATTGTGAAACTTGTTTGATCACAAAAAGGGAAACCTGGGTATCTAGGTGGGAGGATGTGTACTAGCATGCTAGTGATCTGAAGTGGTTTTGTCCCTATTTAACTTAGCAAGTTTGACATTGAAAACACTAAAAAAACTATGATGATGATGATGTTAGGGACCACTAGGTTATGGGTTATTCCCCTACTATTGGATCATGCATGAAAATTGATATTGTTATGGTTACTTTCACACTGAGATGTGAGGTACCTCGGGCTCACAAATAACTATTGCCTAGGGGTGTTCCCATGTTTTGTGCTCATTGACTATTGGGAATTAATCATTGGATTATGGTGTGTTTGGATGGAAAATTTATTAGCTTTCATGTTTTATTTAAATGTACTAATTATTTAATGCTACCCACTTTGAAAACTATTTTCATTTAAAAGTTTCACCTTTAGAAATTATTGCTACCATTTCTCATTTATAACACTTTCATGTTTTTTATATTATAATGCTTGTCACATGGATTATTTGGGTGGAATCATATTGGAATCAGGATCACACCCTACTTACACCATTGGGTGTAAGTGGAATTGGTTATGTTTTACATATGTAAGGGAAAGGCTTTTGGAGACGGTGGTTTGGGTTGCTGGTTTCTTTTGTTGTGCGGTGCTATGGAGACGACTAGTGGGTGATGAACCCTTATCGCGTGTCAGTCATTGGGTTGTATTTTATGCTACTTTTATAGTTTGTTACCACTTGTGTCATGTTAAAAACCTTGTATTCAGTTCCTATTTTTTATTTAAGGCCTGTTTGGCATGAATTTTCAGATTCACTTCATTGTTTGTTCTTGGTTGTTTTATGTATCCTAATTTGGGTAAATCATTCATAAACCATTGTTTATGATACCCATGCACTTATGTCAACCCTTGGAGATATGGAAATCCATTAGGTACTTGTCATGGGCTAGGTTTGGTGTCAGTTTTGATGGTGGCCATATTTGGTTCGTGATAAAATGGTATCAAAGGAGGCCAAAGTTTTTAGGTTATATTATTATTTTGGGATGAGTTGGGCTAAACTGAAGCTAAGACTATCGAGGCTCAGAGTTTTTGTCATGATTAGGTTTCCTAGATCTCACCTATCATGATAGAACTCAAGTCACAAGGGGACATTGGAATTGTTTGTTTGACTTAACTTCTAGGGAGACATGTGGGCTATAGACTACACGTGGACATCAGGTGGGGGTGAAGTAGTAGTTTATTTTATTGTGGTGATGTGTTTGACATATTTATATTTGATGTTATTGATGAAATTTATCAGAACTAATGTACTGACTTTTTCTCTTGTGACTGTTGCCTTGTTTAGAAACATGCCTTCCCGGAGAGCTCACACACACAGAAGGAGGAATCCGAAGAGGGTTCTCCCTATCCGCTTAATTAGAGGTTGGTGGAAGATATAGTCTATTCTGTTCAAGATCTAGGACAAGGAGAGAATCCCATGATTTTCCTTACTTTAGTTAGAGAAAATTAATCTGGTTCAAAAAAGGACAAAGCCCAGGAGTTCCTAAAGAACAAACCTCCTACTTTCCGAGGTAGCACATAACCCCAGGAATAAGAGGAGTGGCTCAAGAAGATCAAGCGCATGTTCGAGTTTCTTGACACACCTAAGGAGGTTAGGGTGAAGTGTGCCTCTTTTCTATTAGAGGGTCCCAACTGTAGGTGGTGAGAATCTATGCTTTAGGATGGGAAGAATGAACATATGAGTTTGAAGGACTTCAAGGTTACCTTCAACGACCAATACTACCTTGATGTCTTGGCATATGTTAGATCCCAGGAGTTTATGGAACTTGTTCAGGGAGATCTTTCATTGATGGAGTACAACAAATGTTTTTCTGAGTTAGTCTGGTATGCACCTAAAATGGTCTCCAATGAGAAGATGAAGGCCCAGAAGTTCAAAAGGGGGTTGCGGCCAGAGATTTATTCTCAGGTGTTCCTGTTTAAGCTAAAGACCTATGTTGAGGTGGTTGACCAGGTGTGTATAGTAGAGATTAACCATAAGGGGAGGTCTGGTTTTTCTGGGACAATATAATTTATGGGTAGTGATACTTCATCTAAAATGAAAAGAAAGTGGGAGGAGCAGGGGATGAATGGAGGTGGAAGTTCAGGCCACTCTTCCAGACATCTTTCATTAGTGGCTTCTAATGTGAGGTACGTCATGTGACACCAGTGTGGGAGGCCAGGGCACATCTGACCAACATGCACATCTCCTTGGAATCCCTATTATCAGTGTGGAGGTATGGGACACTTACAACATTTTTTTAGGATGACATGTGCACTCTAGAGTGGGGAAGGTTTAGTGGCTTCTAGGGGAGTTCCAGCCCAATCAGAACCATCAAGGATGGGGGGATCCTAGTTTGGTGGTTGTGGTGATAGGATTAGATCATCTTCTGGGAAGAGCCAGTTCATGGTAGAGCCACAGGTGAGCGGCCATTCTCAGGAAGATAGTATACATCTTCTTGCGGTAGAGCAGGCACCAATGGGATCAGATGCGGGGCCTTTGATAGTTTGAGGTACCGTATTGATTGCATTTTCTATATATGCTGCTCTTTTTGACACTGGTGCTTCTTTTTCATTTATCTCTGCCCATTTTGTGAGAAAACTGAATTTTCCAACTGAGTTTTTATCCGTTGTGATGGAGTTGGCAATATAAGGCCCCAACCTTAAACCTTACTTAATCTTGAGTTATTACAATATTACACATTGAGGATCTTTTCAGGTTTAGAGTTTTAGAGAATTAGATCATGAAACTCACATTACATTCCACATTTAAACAAAGTGGTAACATAAAAGATAGTATTAATTCTTCCCATCAATGAAAACATATTTAAAATAAAACATGGATTCTTTCTTGACACATCCTTGACACTATCATCACATCATGTACCCTTCCCTTGACCTGTGAAACACATTTCAAAAACTTGGGATGAGCATAAAAAGCTCAGTAAGGGATATAAAAATATGGAAAGGAAGCATGAGTACATGTATACATAAGAATGAAATCATACTTTACCCATAAAACATAAGCACTTTAACATACCTCATAAAATCATGAATAAATCATAGAAATCATAAGACATAAAAGGTAACTTGAGGCATTCATAACATTCTTACGTAGGGAGTAACCCTCTTGGTTACGTTTGGAATACCCATCACAGTATATTCCCTAAATCTCTTCAGAGAAACCTTAACGTTTCACTCCTTCGCGTTACCCAATGCATTGGAGAGCTATATCGGGCTCACCCGCCCTTAGTCTATCACGGAACCACCCGTCTTCATAATAATTCCCAAGAACCTCAACATAATCGTATCACATAAAACATGCATAAAGGAAACATAACATTTCCACCTTTCAATCACAAGATATCAATACAACACACTGATATAAAAACATTATGAAAACAATTTTCAATACCAAAATAAAAGAAAAGTAAAACATGGTATTTATTTTTCTTTTTTAAAAAAAGGTATGGCTTGTAGAGGAAGCCGAAACTCAAATAATGGTCATGTCGGCGGAGAAGTCGTTGTCGCCGCATACGTACGACAAAAACATTCCCTTTTGTCATTTAGTAAACTCTTCGTATAAAAAATATTCCTTTTGAATAAACGTAAAAGTCAAAGGGGTTTATACACCGTATAAAAGAAGGTTGTGTATAAAACAAAATATGCCCCAATGAAAGGATATTGAGACGAAGTCCCATACAAAGACGGTATCCTTGGTTTAAGGATAAATCAATTACATAATTATGTGTGACAAAAAAATACACCAAATATAAGTGGATATTAAGTGTAAAATAATCATAGGTCATTCACACATATTCAAAGGATGACATATTCAATAACTACATGTTGAACCCAAAGAAATCGAAATTGGGTTAAGAAGTTCCCTTGACAGCCTAACGACGTCACATAAAAAAAAGGGTATCTCATCACTTGGACATAAAATTTACATCAATAAGGATATATGAGAACATATCCCAACATAACAATATGTAAATTAAAATACCCAACAAAAGAAGTCTTTTAAAAAGAGGAGAGTGAAAGGTTCCCTTACCGACATGGGTATCTTTCGAAACATACGCCCCGTGAAAGAAGGACAATACAACACTGATATAAATACTCATAAATGAAAGAATATTACACAATGAGTAAAATAATGGCCAGTACATACACCACTCAAAGGAAATTGTGGAAAATGTAGCATAAATCTCACAGGACTAAAAGTGAGATGAAAAATCCCTTACGAAAACTTGGCAGCCTAACAGCGCCACTTAAAACTTCCAAAAATGGATTGATGAGATCAAATAGGGTATCTCATCACATTACAATAAAATGTAAAGAAAGAGGAATATAAAATAACATCCCCCATCATAAAAAAATAGGATCTTAAAAGAAGTGACATAAAGGAGAGTACTTAAAGAGAAAGAGAGAGGTTAGATCTCTTACGAAAATTCGGCAGCCTAACGGCACCACTCAAAACTTCCAAAATGGATTGATGAGAGAGAATAGGGTCTCTCATCATATGAACATAAAAATTATAGTAAGAGTAATATAAAAGAACATCCCAATCACAAGAAATATGATCTTAGAAGGAATGACATAAAATAGTGTACTTAAAAAGAAAGAGAGGAGTATAATCCCTTACCTCAAGTCCAACTTGTCTTGTTCGTTTCTTTATATTCCTGAATAATAAACTTTGGTCAATTAATAATTTACTAAGTACCTCATTTAGATATTATTATTCATTTCATATCACATATTATAATGTTATAATAATTGTTTAATAATGTTAGTTCATATCAGACGTTTTTGCCGATGTTTGGTACATGAGTCAAAAATGAACTTGTTTGAAAAAAGATTGCCCATGTAGTTATAAGTAAATAATTTCCAGAATATTATTAATGATTAAAATATCATATATATCCAGTAAATATTCATTTTATACTATTACATATCATTTTGAGATAAAAAAACAAAAAGCACCATTCATGGAGACGGTAGGCCGTACGTACGCATGAACGCTACTTTCATTTTTTTGTCATATTAATGGAATTAAAACAAAATGAGAGAGATATATATATGTTATAATTCCAGAATTATATACATAATTTAGATGTAATATATTACATATATATCCATTATATATATGTACTTATAATATTACATAACATTTTGAGATAAGAAATGAAATGTACCGTTCATGGAGACGGTAAGCCGTACGTACGCATGAATGCTACTTCCATTTCTATTTCATATTTAATGGAATTAAAACATAATGATACATAATAGTATTTTAATTACAGTATGGTATCATATATAATATCATTAAATATATCCTTTATATGTACCACATATGGTATTAACGAATCAAATCACTTTGAGGGGGCGGTAGTCCGCACTTCCTTAAATGAAGATATCGCGTTTACCCATAATGGAAACCATAAAGGTACGCCATAAATGAAAAATACAGAAGATTAAGTAAAAAATAAACATATTAGATATCATATATAAATATATTGTCATCTTAATGGCCACCTTTGAAGGTGTTAGAAGAATGTTGAACAATCATCGTTTCGGGAGGCAGAAATTCGCTATCCACGGAAACAGTATGTTCTTTAACCATTAGATGTAGGCGTGTGTAAGTGTAGCTCTAATACTTATTATAAAAAAATCCTATTATATTTAATATAATTTATTTGTTACAAAATAAATTAATAAAAAGAGTTTAGGGGGTTGGAGAAGCAAAATAAAACAAAAGGACACAAGTGAAGACATTACCTTAAAATCGGGTAACTCCCTTTGGTTTGAGCTCAAAGGCTTCCTTGGGAAGACTTCTGAAAAAAGTGAGGCTTCAAGGAGTAAGAAAGGGAAGTGAAGAGACAAAATGGGCAGTGGTTGGCTGATCCAAAGGCTTTGGGAGTGTTGGTAAGGAGGTAGAGGTGGGGGCCTTTTATAAGAGGAGAGGAGGGGCACTCTTGTAAAGATACAAAATGTTACTTTATTTTCAAAAGAGTTTCGGAATTTAAAGGTCCCCCATTGATTTATTTCTAGGATAAGCTGATAAGGGTTCTAAATCAACTCATCTAATAGGTTTTGAACATGTGTAGGTCTTAGATATTACATTATCTTTCCATTTTATTTAAATCGTTAAATAATGAGGTCATCGCTGCATCATCATGATGTCATAAATAATTTAATTTATTTAATTTCTAAAAATTATAAAAAAAATACTATGATGTAGGAAATCTTTTTATATTTCCAATTAATATTTATAGTAAAAAATATGACTTGTATAACCCCATGTAAAAATTGTTTTTGTAAAACACCTCATGTTTGTGTCATTTTTACTGTAACATTAAATAAAAAGATATTTATGTCATTTCCCAACCAAAGTGGCTCCATGGGGTCCCCAAGTTGACCCATGGATTGTCTTGGTAGGTCATGACACATACAATGAGTGTAGGACATGTGTCTAGGTCATTTAATTTTATTAAAACATTATTCTTACCATAAACTACACTAATTACCTCTAATCGCGATTAAAAACTTAATAAGTTACTATTCACCAAAAAATTATTTTTATCCCATTGAACCACATTTTACTTCTTAATGACAACCATTTATGTCGGATTTTTGAAATTAAAAACACAAATATGGAAAAATTTCATTTAAACGGAAAAATCAGTTTTTATAAGTACCACTTAGTGGTTTCACTATTCATCAAAAATTGAAGTTTTTCAGAAAAATCCCAAAAATTCACCCTAAGCTATATTTGATATTCCAAATTCAAAAATGAAGTCTATTTTACAAAATTCAAAACATATAAGTGACATTAATTAATTTAATAATTAATTCCTGCTGTCAGAGGAAATAGCGCGTTTTTATGAAACAATAAGTATCAAAAGATTGACACTAGTTTAAGTCTGATTTCAAAGTGAAATTAATTCCAACGACCACTATTGGATTTAATGGTAAAAATATATTCTAATTTCACTTTAAAACCAATTCAAAAGATAATCTAATCATATTAATAAATTAGATTAAAAAGAGGTTTTGAATTAAAATACAAAATTTTACACTATTCATTAAAAAAATGAACTTTATCGGAAAGATACCAAAAATTTACACAAAGTAAATTTTGATGTACCAATTCTTAAGAAGTGTTTTATTTGGTCCAATAGAATGTATAAGAGTGAAAAAAACTATATTTAATGACGGTTCTCCATCAAAAGGCGATAAGTGAACCTTTAGTGAAAACTAGGGCATATACGCCTAAAATTGAATTCTTTCCGTATTTTAAGACTTTATCTTTTATTGGATAAATGTAAAAACATTTAAAAACATATATAATCATATTTTAGTTATTTCTATCCATTCCCGCCAATACAACGGCTACATGTTAACTACCATTTAAAATAATATTATTTTATTATTAGAGTGCAACGTAAGATTCCCAAGAAACTCGTTGTTGTGTGTTGGGTACGCCATCGAGCATAGCGTCCCATTTAAAGTCATATTAATATTTTATTCACAAATATGGATAATTATGAAATTTTCATATTCTTTATTTACATGGGGTGTTACATCCTTCCCCCCTTTTGGGAATTGCGTCCTCGCAATTTTTAAAATTGAGCTTGGAAACATCCTTGAAAGTCCCACATCGGAACAAGAGTCGGTAAAACAATCACTTTAAAATAAAGGAAGATAAGTACAGAGGTCACCCGAGTTAACCCATACTAGGATTCCATGTAGAAAAACATGGACATGGAAGAAAAAGCAAAGGGTCATGTTCTTGAGGGAGAGTGATAGTAAACATGTCTAGGAGAAAGTTAACCATAAGAAAATCACAAACTTGTGATGGGTTAAACGGTATTCGATTACCCAGTAGGAAAAGTTAATAGACAACATTTTTGTTTTAAGTTACTTTTTATTGAGGAATTTATTCATAAGGAAACATAATCACTTATCATGTTGACTTTCAACTTTTACTAGATTCCTTAATCAAACTCATTTTTTTTCCAAAAGACGAGTATTTAGGGAGACTTGTTCGCATTAAGAGTACTATAATCAACTTCTAGAGAGTCACCTAATCCACAAAAGAGAACTATATACTTCCCATGCCTTTAGAATTTAACCAAAACCAAAACCAAAAAGGTTAGTACAAGATCAGATAATCCAGAAAAGGATAACCCTTTATAAAAAGAAAATCTATTCTTAATCTCCAAAATTTGTCCAACAAAACCCAAAGTTCAACGAGGACCATTCTATAATCAATTTGTCCATAAAATTCTTCAAAGTAAACCAAACTAAGATTGAAACCCAAATATTTGAAGGATTTAGTCACATAGTCTTCCAAGTTAAATCGTAACATTTATCTCCAAACAACATCAGTTGCTCCTAAAGTCTCATATTGAAAAGTAATTAACCTAATCACATATCCTCCATGATAGGTTAATAATTTTCATAAATAACCCAAAATCAACTTACTCTTAATTCATAAAATCATATAACTAAAAAGAATCAGTCAAACTAACCAGGGACTTCACGTAGTCCAGTGGTAGGCGATAAATACCAGTCACACTTTGGTTGTGGCTTCGATTCCCGTAGCTTTGTCTGACGCGACAGGTAGTCACATGGTCTGCGTGTTGTCCTTTTTCCAAAACTATATAATTATAAAATCATTCCCCAAAAAGGGATAAAATCATCAAAAATAACCATAACATAATTTAACCTCAATTTTATCTCATGCCTTTCACTTCAATCATAACATATAGTAACCCATAATTACCTCAAAAGTAAGGATCATATAAACCCAAATGGTTCTTTATAACTATGTCCACAAAAGAAAAGATAACTATTCCTTGAATAAAATTTTCATATATTAAAAATCAGGGTCACACATAATATAAAAAGTCTTCTAATGTAACCCCATCATCAAAAGAGACTTAATACTCTTAAGAATTTCACCATAACTCTTGAAGCCCTTATATGTTGACATCTTACTCATTCAACATTATTCATGATCCATTAACCATTCCTTTCCAACTTATTCCGAAATACCTCTTTCCTACAAACAAAATCATGAATCATATCCTAAGATTCCAAAATAGTAAAACAATATTCATGAAATAATACATACCTTTGATTGGTCATTGTCAGTTTCTTCATCCTCAATTGGAAAGGCATTAGGTATTGGTAAATGAACATTTGTATGCTCTTGGTGATCCGATTCACGAAACTTCTTCATAGGACATGTGTTTGCATAATGACCATGCACACCACATTTAAAACATTCAATTGATCCCTCAGAAAGAACTTCTTTCCCTTTCCTTTAGTCAACTGGATGCTTTCTTTTTCCATGGAAGGTTCTTGCTTTATGACCTTCATTTCCACATCTATATCATATTTCTGTCCCTTTGAAACATTTTCCTAGGTGTTTCTTTCCACATCTTTGACACATAGGTTTTTGAACACACTTACCTTTATGATTATTACCTGTACTTCCGTAGGGATTTGTTTCTCGCATATATGATGCCTTAGAGAAATCACCAAGGTTTAGGTGGTCAATAATGACTCCAGATAGTTGGTTGATTATAATCACAAGAGTTCTCATTGCAGCTCCCATATCATTCAGTTGCTTGCTCAAAAAACTGTCACAGTTTCCTTCACATCCACTGTTACTTTGGTGCCTGCTAGATCCAGCCATTTACTAAAACCAAAAAGGTCAGTGTGAGTATATCAACAAAACCATCATGTACTAATGAGGAAGATAAACACTAAGATATACTTACTCATTCACTTTATCTAAAACTAGGACTCTTTCTAAAATCTTAACCATTATGGTAATGTCACTTATGCTTAAAGAATACCCTAACCTCTAAATTTATCTAAACCGACCTTTGATACCAACTATAAGGCCCCAGCCTTAAACCTTACTTAATCTTGAGTTATTACAAGATTACACATTGAGGATATTTTCAGGTTTAGAGTTTTAGAGAATTAGATCATGAAACTCGCATTACATTCCACATTTAAACAAAGTGGTTACATAAAAGACAGTATTCATTCTTCCCATCAACGGAAACATATTTAAAATAAAACATGTATTCTTTCTTGAAACATCCTTGACACTATCATCACATCATGTACCCTTCCCTTGACCTGTGAAAAACATTTCAAAAACTTGGGATGATCATAAAAAGCTCAGTAAGGGATATAAAAATATGGAAAGGAAACATGAGTACATGTATACATAAGAATGAAATCATACTTTACCCATAAAACATAAGCACTTTAACATACCTCATAAAATCATGAATAAATCATAGAAATCATAAGACATAAAAGGTAAATTGAGGCATTCATAACATTCTTACGTAGGGAGTAACCCTCTTGGTTATGTTTGGAATACCCATCACAGTATATTCCCTAAATCTCTTCAGAGAAACCTTAACGTTTCACTCCTTCGCATTACCCAATGCATTGGAGAGCTATATCGGGCTCACCCGCCCTTAGTCTATCACGGAACCACCCGTCTTCATAATAATGCCCAAGAACCTCAACATAATCGTATCACATAAAACATGCATAAAGGAAACATAACATTTCCACCTTTCAATCACAAGATATCAATACAACACACTGATATAAAAACATTATGAAAACAATTTTCAATACCAAAATAAAAGAAAAGTAAAACATGGTATTTATTTTTCTTTTTAAAAAAAAGGTATGGCTTGTAGAGGTAGCCGAAACTCAAATAATGGTCATGTCGGCGGAGAAGTCGTTGTCGCCGCATACGTACGACAAAAACATTCCCTTTTGTCATTTAGTAAACTCTTCGTATAAAAAATATTCCTTTTTAATAAACGTAAAAGTCAAAGGGGTTTATACACCGTATAGAAGAAGGTTGTGTATAAAACAAAATATGCCCCAATGAAAGGATATTGAGACGAAGTCCCATACAAAGACGGTATCCTTGGTTTAAGGATAAATCAATTACATAATTATGTGTGACAAAAGAATACACCAAATATAAGTGGATATTAAGTGTAAAATAATCATAGGTCATTCACACATATTCAAAGGATGACATATTCAATAACTACATGTTGAACCCAAAGAAATTGAAATTGGGTTAAGAAGTTCCCTTGACAGCCTAACGACGTCACATAAAAAAATGGGTATCTCATCACTTGGACATAAAATTTACATCAATAAGGATATATGAGAACATATCCCAACATAACAATATGTAAATTAAAATACCCAACAAAAGAAGTCTTTTAAAAAGAGGAGAGTGAAAGGTTCCCTTACCGACATGGGTATCTTTCGAAACATACGCCCCGTGAAAGAAGGACAATACAACACTGATGTAAATACTCATAAATGAAAGAATATTACACAATGAGTAAAATAATGGCCAGTACATACACCACTCAAAGGAAATTGTGGAAAATGTAGCATAAATCTCACAGGACTAAAAGTGAGATGAAAAATCCCTTACGAAAACTTGGCAGCCTAACGGCGCCAGTTAAAACTTCCAAAAATGGATTGATGAGATCAAATAGGGTATCTCATCACATTACAATAAAATGTAAAGAAAGAGGAATATAAAATAACATCCCCCATCATAAAAAAATAGGATCTTAAAAGAAGTGACATAAAGGAGAGTACTTAAAGAGAAAGAGAGAGGTTAGATCTCTTACGAAAATTCGGCAGCCTAACGGCACCACTCAAAACTTCCAAAATGGATTGATGAGAGAGAATAGGGTCTCTCATCATATGAACATAAAAATTACAGTAAGAGTAATATAAAAGAACATCCCAATCACAAGAAATATGATCTTATAAGGAATGGCATAAAATAGTGTTCTTAAAAAGAAAGAGAGGAGTATGATCCCTTACCTCAAGTCCAACTTGTCTTGTTCGTTTCTTTATATTCCTGAATAATAAACTTTGGTCAATTAATAATTTACTAATTACCTCATTTAGATATTATTATTCATTTCATATCACATATTATAATGTTATAATAATTGTTTAATAATGTTAGTTCATATCAGACGTTTTTGCCGATGTTTGGTACATGAGTCAAAAATGAACTTGTTTGAAAAAAGATTGCCCATGTAGTTATAAGTAAATAATTTCCAGAATATTATTAATGATTAAAATATCATATATATCCAGTAAATATTCATTTTATACTATTACATATCATTTTGAGATAAAAAAACAAAAAGCACCATTCATGGAGACGGTAGGCCGTACGTACGCATGAACGCTACTTTCATTTTTTTGTCATATTAATGGAATTAAAACAAAATGAGAGAGATATATATATGTTATAATTCCAGAATTATATACATAATTTAGATTTAATATATTACATATATATCTATTATATATATGTACTTATAATATTACATAACATTTTGAGATAAGAAATGAAATGTACCGTTCATGGAGACGGTAAGCCGTACGTACGCATGAATGCTACTTCCATTTCTATTTCATATTTAATGGAATTAAAACATAATGATACATAATAGTATTTTAATTACAGTATGGTATCATATATAATATCATTAAATATATCCTTTATATGTACCACATATGGTATTAACGAATCAAATCACTTTGAGGGGGCGGTAGTCCGCACTTCCTTAAATGAAGATATCACGTTTACCCATAATGGAAACCATAAAGGTACGCCATAAATGAAAAATACAGAAGATTAAGTAAAAAATAAACATATTAGATATCATATATAAATATAGTGTCATCTTAATGGCCACCTTTGAAGGTGTTAGAAGAATGTTGAACAATCATCGTTTCGGGAGGCAGAAATTCGCTATCCACGGAAACAGTATGTTCTTTAACTATTAGATGTAGGCGTGTGTAAGTGTAGCTCTAATAATTCTTATAAAAACATCCTATTATATTTAATATACTTTATTTGTTACAAAATAAATGAATAAAAAGAGTTTAGGGGGTTGGAGAAGCAAAATAAAACAAAAGGACACAAGTGAAGACATTACCTTAAAATCGGGTAACTCCCTTTGGTTTGAGCTCAAAGGCTTCCTTGGGAAGACTTATGCACAAAGTGAGGCTTCAAGGAGTAAGAAAGGGAAGTGAAGAGACAAAATGGGCAGGGGTTGGCTGAGCCAAAGGCTTTGGGAGTGTTGGTAAGGAGGTAGAGGTGGGGGCCTTTTATAAGAGGAGAGGAGGGGCACTCTTGTAAAGTTACAAAATGTTACTTTATTTTCAAAAGAGTTTCGGAATTTAAAGGTCCCCCATTGATTTATTTCTAGGATAAGGTGATAAGGGTTCGAAATCCACTCATCCAATAGGTTTTGAACATGTGTAGGTCTTAGATATTACATTATCTTTCCATTTTATTTAAATCGTTAAATAATGAGGTCATCGCTGCATCATCATGATGTCATAAATAATTTAATTTATTTAATGTCTAAAAATTATAAAACAAATACTATGATGTAGGAAATCTTTTTATATTTCCAATGAATATTTATAGTAAAAAATATGACTTGTATAACCCCATGTAAAAATTGTTTTTGTAAAACATCTCATGTTTGTGTCATTTTTACTTTAACATTAAATAAAAAGATATTTATGTCATTTCCCAACCAAAGTGGCTCCATGGGGTCCCCAAGTTGACCCATGGATTGTATTGGTAGGCCATGACACATCCAATGAGTGTAGGACATGTGTCTAGGTCATTTAATTTTATTAAAACATTATTCTTACCATAAACTACACTAATTACCTCTAATCGCGATTAAAAACTTAATAAGTTACTATTCACGAAAAAATTATTTTTATCCCATTGAACCACATTTTACTTCTTAATGAAAACCATTTATGTCGGATTTTTGAAATTAAAAACACAAATATGGAAAAATTTCATTTAAACGGAAAAATCAGTTTTTATAAGTACCACTTAGTGGTTTCACTATTCATCAAAAATTGAAGTTTTTCAGAAAAATCCCAAAAATTCACCCTAAGCTATATTTGATATTCCAAATTAAAAAATGAAGTCTATTTTACAAAATTCAAAACATATAAGTGACATTAATTAATTTAATAATTAATTCCCGCTGTCAGAGGAAATAGCGCGTTTTTATGAAACAATAAGTATCAAAAGATTGACACTAGTTTAAGTCTGATTTCAAAGTGAAATTAATTCCAACGACCACTATTGGATTTAATGGTAAAAATATATTCTAATTTCACTTTAAAACCAATTCAAAAGATAATCTAATCATATTAATAAATTAGATTAAAAAGAGGTTTTGAATTAAAATACAAAATTTTACACTATTCATTAAAAAAATGAACTTTATCGGAAAGATACCAAAAATTTACACAAAGTAAATTTTGATGTCCCAATTCTTAAGAAGTGTTTTATTTGGTCCAATAGAATGTATAAGAGTGAACAAAACTATATTTAATGACGGTTCTCCATCAAAAGGCGATAAGTGAACCTTTAGTGAAAACTAGGGCATATACGCCTAAAATTGAATTCTTTCCGTATTTTAAGACTTTATCTTTTATTGGATAAATGTAAAAACATTTAAAAACATATATAATCATATTTTAGTTATTTCTATCCATTCCCGCCAATACAACGGCTACATGTTAACTACCATTTAAAATAATATTATTTTATTATTAGAGTGCAACGTAAGATTCCCAAGAAACTCGTTGTTGTGTGTTGGGTACGCCATCGAGCATAGCGTCCCATTTAAAGTCATATTAATATTTTATTCACAAATATGGATAATTATGAAATTTTCATATTCTTTATTTATATGGGGTGTTACATCCTTCCCCCCTTTTGGGAATTGCGTCCTCGCAATTTTTAAAATTGAGCTTGGAAACATCCTTGAAAGTCCCACATCGGAACAAGAGTCGGTAAAACAATCACTTTAAAATAAAGGAAGATAAGAACAGAGGTCACCCGAGTTAACCCATACTAGGATTCCATATAGAAAAACATGGACATGGAAGAAAAAGCAAAGGGTCATGTTCTTGAGGGAGAGTGATAGTAAACATGTCTAGGAGAAAGTTAACCATAAGAAAATCACAAACTTGTGATGGGTTAAACGGTATTCGATTACCCAGTAGGAAAAGTTAATAGACAACATTTTTGTTTTAAGTTACTTTTTATTGAGGAATTTATTCATAAGGAAACATAATCACTTATCATGTTGACTTTCAACTTTTACTAGATTCCTTAATCAAACTCATTTTTTTCCAAAAGACGAGTATTTAGGGAGACTTGTTCGCATTAAGAGTACTATAATCAACTTCTAGAGAGTCACCTAATCCACAAAAGAGAACTATATACTTTCCATGCCTTTAGAATTTAACCAAAACCAAAACCAAAAAGGTTAGTACAAGATCAGATAATCCAGAAAAGGATAACCCTTTATAAAAAGAAAATCTATTCTTAATCTCCAAAATTTGTCCAAAAAAACCCAAAGTTCAACGAGGACCATTCTATAATCAATTTGTCCATAAAATTCTTCAAAGTAAACCAAACTAAGATTGAAACCCAAATATTTGAAGGATTTAGTCACATAGTCTTCCAAGTTAAATCGTAACATTTATCTCCAAACAACATCAGTTGCTCCTAAAGTCTCATATTGAAAAGTAATTAACCTAATCACATATCCTCCATGATAGGTTAATAATTTTCATAAATAACCCAAAATCAACTTACTCTTAATTCATAAAATCATATAACTAAAAAGAATCAGTCAAACTAACCAGGGACTTCACGTAGTCCAGTGGTAGGCGATAAATACCAGTCACACTTTGGTTGTGGCTTCGATTCCCGTAGCTTTGTCTGACGCGACAGGTAGTCACACGGTCTGCGTGTTGTCCTTTTTCCAAAACTATATAATTATCAAATCATTCCCCAAAAAGGGATAAAATCATCAAAAATAACCATAACATAATTTAACCTCAATTTTATCTCATGCCTTTCACTTCAATCATAACATATAGTAACCCATAATTACCTCAAAAGTAAGGATCATATAAACCCAAATGGTTCTTTATAACTATGTCCACAAAAGAAAAGATAACTATTCCTTGAATAAAATTTTCATATATTAAACATCAGGGTTACACATAATATAAAAAGTCTTCTAATGTAACCCCATCATCAAAAGAGACTTAATACTCTTAAGAATTTCACCATAACTCTTGAAGCCCTTATATGTTGACATCTTACTCATTCAACATTATTCATGATCCATTAACCATTCCTTTCCAAATTATTCCGAAATACCTCTTTCCTACAAACAAAATCATGAATCATATCCTAAGATTCCAAAATAGTAAAACAATATTCATGAAATAATACATACCTTTGATTGGTCATTGTCAGTTTCTTCATCCTCAATCGGAAAGGAATTAGGTATTGGTAAATGAACATTTGTATGCTCTTGGTGATCCCATTCACGAAACTTCTTCATAGGACATGTGTTTGCATAATGACCATGCACACCACATTTAAAACATTCAATTGATCCCTCAGAAAGAACTTCTTTCCCTTTCCTCGAGTCAACTGGATGCTTTCTTTTTCCATGGAAGGTTCTTGCTTTATGACCTTCATTTCCACATCTATAGCATATTTCTGTCCCTTTGAAACATTTTCCTAGGTGTTTCTTTCCACATCTTTGACACATAGGTTTTTGAACACACTTACCTTTATGATTATTACCTGTACTTCCGTAGGGATTTGTTTCTCGCATATATGATGCCTTAGAGAAATCACCAAGGTTTAGGTGGTCAATAATGACTCCAGATAGTTGGTTGAGTATAATCACAAGAGTTCTCATTGCAGCTCCCATATCATTCAGTTGCTTGCTCAAAAAACTGTCACAGTTTCCTTCACATCCACTGTTACTTTGGTGCCTTCTAGATCCAGCCATTTACTAAAACCAAAAAGGTCAGTGTGAGTATATCAACAAAACCATCATGTACTAATGAGGAAGATAAACACTAAGATATACTTACTCATTCACTTTATCTAAAACTAGGACTCTTTCTAAAATCTTAACCATTATGGTAATGTCACTTATGCTTAAAGAATACCCTAACCTCTAAAGTTATCTAAACCGACCTTTGATACCAACTATAAGGCCCCAGCCTTAAACCTTAATTAATCTTGAGTTATTACAAGATTACACATTGAGGATATTTTCAGGTTTAGATTTTTAGAGAATTAGATCATGAAACTCGCATTACATTCCACATTTAAACAAAGTGGTTACATAAAAGACAGTATTCATTCTTCCCATCAACGGAAACATATTTAAAATAAAACATGTATTCTTTCTTGAAACATCCTTGACACTATCATCACATCATGTACCCTTCCCTTGACCTGTGAAAAACATTTCAAAAACTTGGGATGATCATAAAAAGCTCAGTAAGGGATATAAAAATATGGAAAGGAAACATGAGTACATGTATACATAATAATGAAATCATACTTTACCCATAAAACATAAGCACTTTAACATACCTCATAAAATCATGAATAAATCATAGAAATCATAAGACATAAAAGGTAAATTGAGGCATTCATAACATTCTTACGTAGGGAGTAACCCTCTTGGTTATGTTTGGAATACCCATCACAGTATATTCCCTAAATCTCTTCAGAGAAACCTTAACGTTTCACTCCTTCGCATTACCCAATGCATTGGAGAGCTATATCGGGCTCACCCGCCTTTAGTCTATCACGGAACCACCCGTCTTCATAATAATGCCCAAGAACCTCAACATAATCGTACCACATAAAACATGCATAAAGGAAACATAACATTTCCACCTTTCAATCACAAGATATCAATACAACACACTGATATAAAAACATTATGAAAACAATTTTCAATACCAAAATAAAAGAAAAGTAAAACATGGTATTTATTTTTCTTTTTAAAAAAAAGGTATGGCTTGTAGAGGAAGTCGAAACTCAAATAATGGTCACGTCGGCGGAGAAGTCGTTGTCGCCACATACGTATGACAAAAACATTCCCTTTTTTCGTTTAGTAAATGCTTCGTATAAAAAAGATTCCTTTTGAATAAACGTAAAAGTCAAAGGGGTTTATACACCTTATAAAAGAAGGTTGTGTATAAAACAAAATATGCCTCAATGAAAGGATATTGAGACGAAGTCCCATACAAAGACGATATCCTTGGTTTAAGGATAAATCAATTACATAATTATGTGTGACAAAAGAATACACAAAATATAAGTGGATATTAAGTGTAAAATAATCAAAGGTCATTCACACATATTCAAAGGATGACATATTCAATAACTACATGTTGAACCCAAAGAAATCGAAATTGGGTAAAGAAGTTCCCTTGACAGCCTAACGACGTCACATAAAAAAGAGCGTATCTCATCACTTGGACATAAAATTTACATCAATAAGGATATATGAGAACATATACCAACATAACAATATGTAAATTAAAAGACCCAACAAAAGAAGTGTTTTAAAAAGAGGAGGGTGAAAGGTTCCCTTACCAACATGGGTATCTTTCGAAACATACGCCCCGTGAAAGAAGGACAATACAACATTGATGTAAATACTCATAAATGAAAGAATATTACACAATGAGTAAAATAATGGCCAATAAATACACCACTCAAAGGAAATTTTGGCAAATGTAGCATAAATCTCACAGGACTAAAAGTGAGATGAAAAATCCCTTACGAAAACTCGGCAGCCTAACGACGCCACTTAAAACTTCCAAAAATGGATTGATGAGATCAAATAGGGTATCTCATCACATTAAAATAAAATGTACAACAAGAGGAATATAAAATAACATCCCCCATCATAAAAAAATATGATCTTAAAAGAAGTGACATAAAGGAGAGTACTTAAAGAGAAAGAGAGAGGTTAGATCTCTTACGAAAATTCGACAGCCTAACGGCGCCACTCAAAAATTCCAAAATGGATTGATGAGAGAGAATAGGGTCTCTCATCATATGAAAATAAAAATTACAGTAAGAGTAATATAAAAGAACATCCCAATCACAAGAAATATGATCTTAGAAGGAATGACATAAAAGAGTGTACTTAAAAAGAAAGAGAGGAGTAGGATCCCTTACCTCAAGTCCAACTTGTCTTGTTCGTTTCTTTATATTCCTGAATAATAAACTTTGGTCAATTAATAATTGCCTAAGTACCTCCTTTAGAGATTATTATTCAGTTCATATCAAATATTATAATGTTATAATAATTGTTTAATAATGTTAGTTCATATCAGACGTTTTTGCCAATGTTTGGTACATGAGTCAAAAATGAACTTGTTTGAAAAAAGATTTCCCATGTAGTTATAAGTAAATAATTTCCAGAATAGTATTAATGATTAAAATATCATATATATCCAGTAAATATTCATTTTATACTATTCCATATCATTTGGAGATAAAAAAACGAAGAGCACCGTTCATGGAGACGGTAGGCCGTACATACGCATGAACGCTACTTTCATTTTTTTGTCATATTAATGGAATTAAAACAAAATGAGAGAGATATATATATGTTATAATTCCAGAATGATATCCATAATTTATATGTAATATATTACATATATATCCATTATATATATGTACTTATAATATTACATAACATTTTGAGATAAGAAATGAAATGTACCGTTCATGGAGACGGTAAGCCGTACGTACGCATGAACGCTACTTCCATTTCTATTTCATATTTAATAGAATTAAAACATAATGATACATAATAGTATTTCAATTATAGTATGGTATCATATATAATATCATTAAATATATCCTTTATATGTACCACATATGGTATTAACGAATCAAATCACTTTGAGGGGGCGGTAGTCCGCACTTCCTTAAATGAAGATATCGCGTTTACCCATAATGGAAACCATAAAGGTACGCCATAAATGAAAAATACAGAAGCTTAAGTAAAACATAAACATATTAGATATCATATATAAATATAGTGTCATCTTAATGGCCACCTTTGAATGTGTTAGAAGAATGTTGAACAATCATCGTTTCGGGAGGCAAAAATTCACCATCCACAGAAATAGTATGTTCTTTAACCATTAGATGTAGGTGTGTGTAAGTGTAGCTCAAATACTTCTTATAAAAACATCCTAGTATATTGAAGATACTGTATTTCTTACAAAATAAATGAATAAAAATAGTTTAGGGGGTTGGAGAAGCAAAATAAAACAAAAGGACACAAGTGAAGACATTACCTTAAAATCCGGTAACTCCCTTTGGTTTAAGCTCAAAGGCTTCCTTGGGAAGACTTCTGCACAAAGTGAGGCTTCAAGAAGTAAGAGAGGGAAGTGGAGAGACAAAATGGGCAGGGGTTGGCCGAGCCAAAGGCTTTGGGAGTGTTGGTAAGGAGGTAGAGGTAGGGGCCTTTTATAAGAGGAGAGGAGGGGCACTCTTGTAAAGTTACAAAATGTTACTTTATTTTCAAAAGAGTTTCGAATTTTAAAGGTCCCACGTTGATTTATTTCTAGGATAAGGTGATAAGGGTTAGAAATCCACTCATCAAATAGGTTTTGGACATGTGTAGGTCTTAGATATTACATTATCTTTCCATTTTATTTAAATCGTTAAATAATGAGGTCATCGCTGCATCATCATGTTGTCATAAATAATTTAATTTATTTAATGTCTAAAAATTATAAAAAAATACTATGATGTAGGAAATCTTTTTATATTTCCAATGACTATTTATAGTCAAAAATATGACTTGTATAACTCCATGTAAAAATTATTTTAGTAAAACATTTCATGTTTGTGTCATTTTTACTTTAACATTAAATAAAAAGATATTTATGTCATTTCCCAACCAAAGTGGCTCGATGGGGTCCCCAAGTTGACCCATGGATTGTCTTGGTCGGACATGACACATCCAATGAGGGTAGTACATGTGTCTCGGTAATTTAATTTTATTAAAACATTATTCTTACCATAAACTACACTAATTACCTCTAATCGCGATTAAAAACTTAATAAGTTACTATTCACCAAAAAATTATTTTTATCCCATTGAACCACATTTTAATTCTTAATGAAAACCATTTATGTCGTATTTTTGAAATTCAAAACAAAAAGATGGAAAAATTTCATTTAAACGGAAAAATCAGTTTTTATAAGTACCACTTAGTGGTTTCACTATTCATCAAAAATTGAAGTTTTTCAGAAAAATCCCAAAAATTCACCCTAAGATATATTTGATATTCTGAATTCAAAAATGAAGTCTATTTTACAAAATTCAAAACATATAAGTGACATTAATTAATTTAATAATTAATTCCCCCAGTCAGAGCAAATAGCGTGTTTTTATGAAACAATAAGTATCAAAATATTGACACTAGTTTTAGTCTGATTTCAAAGTGAAATTAATTCCAATGACCACTATTGGATTTAATGGTAAAAATATATTCTAATTTCAATTTAAAACCAATTCAAAAGATAATCTAATCATATAAATAAATTAGATTAAAAAGAGGTTTTGAATTAAAATACAAAATTTTCCACTATTCATTAAAAAAATGAACTTTATCGGAAAGATACCAAAAATTTACACAAAGTCAATTTTGATGTCCCAATTCTTAAGAAGAGTTTTATTTGGTCCAATAGAATGTATAAGAGTGAACAAAACTATATTTAATGACGATTCTCCATCAAAAGGCGATAAGTGAACCTTTAGTGAAAACTAGGGCATATACGCCTAAAATTGAATTCTTTCCATATTTTAAGACTTTATCTTTTATTGGATAAATGTAAAAACATTTAAAAACATATATAATCATATTTTAGTTATTTATATCCATTCCCGCCAATACAACGGCTACATGTTAACTACCATTTAAAATAATATTATTTTATTATTAGAGTGCAACGTAAGATTCCCAAGAAACTCGTTGTTGCGTGTTGGGTACGCCATCGAGCATAGCGTCCCATTTAAAGTCATATTAATATTTTATTCACAAATATTGATAATTATGAAAATTTCATATTCTTTATTTACCTGGGGTGTTACAGGCAATGCCGCTGGGTAAGGAGTAGGGTCTCAGGTAAGGGTGTAATTTTGGTCTGGTGGCCTGAAAGCCTGACAGGCTCGGCCCGAAAGCCCGAGCGGCCGGGTCCGGTAAAACCCGCATTGGGCCAGGCCGGGATCGGGCCGTAGATTCAGCAGGTCGGGCCTGGGCCTTTCCATGAAGGCCCGCCTGCTGTAAAAAATTTAACGGGGAAACTGCGGGTAGGGGGATTTGATCTCCCTTCCACGAGCTCCCAAGGCTGCGCCTGTAAACTAATCACCAGCCTAAATATATATATAGATATATCTGTATATATATATATCTGTACACACACACACACACATGTATATGTATACATATATATTTATCTATATGTGTTTCTATATATATATGTGTGTGTGTGTATATATATATTTTTATATATATGTGCAAATATCATTATATATTAACAAAAAATAATATTATATATATACATATAATTATTATTATATATAATTATAATGTGTGTATAAATATATATATATATATATACAACGATATATAATTATATATATAATAGTGTATATATATAAACAAATCCATTAATAATATATATCAATTAAGTGTGGTTTTTAAAAATCCATTAATAATATATATATATATATATATGTATATGTATATGATTTAATATAATATATATATAAACAAAGCTATTAATATATATATATATCAATGATTTAATATTATATATATATAATAACTTGTTGTATATTAATAAAAAAATAACACACTCACCTAATGATGTTCGTGAAAGTCCCTCAACTTCATTAAATTATGTTGCAACATGCATATATTATATATACTATACATATATAAATCTATTTAGAAAAAAAATTAACTCACCCACTACGACGCACCCATCAACCCCTAATTATTATTTTTATAATTTTCTCATATTATATATATATCAATCATTTATCATATTATATATATATATAAATCATTTAACATTATATATATATATATATATATAATAACTTATTATATATTAATAAAAAAAATAACACACTCACTCAATGATGTTCGCGCAGACCCCCAACCTCACTATTTTTTTAAATATGATGAAACTTGCATATTATATATATGTATATATAAAAAAAATATACTAATAATAATTTATATATATATCAATGATATGATAATATATATATAAACAAATCCATTAATATTATATATAAATCTATTAATAATATATATCAATTAAGTGTGACTTTTAAAAATCCATTAATAATATATATATATATATATGTATATGTATATGATTTAATATAATATATATATAAACAAAGCTATTAATATATATATATATATATCAATGATTTAATATTATATATATATAATAACTTATTGTATATTAATATATATATATATATATATCAATGATTTAATATTATATATATAATAACTTGTTGTATATTAATCATTTAAAAATAAATGTAAAAAAACTTTTTAAACAGATGTTAAAAAATGGTTTAAATAAAAAATTTTAAATAAAAAATATTAACAAACGCTTAATTTTTTTTAAATAAGTTAAAAAAATAAATGTAAAAAATGTTTTAAATAAATGTTAGAAAAACGTTTAAATAATAAGGATTTAAACTCACCCACGACAGCTGCGCACCCCTCATTATTTTTTTTACAATTTACAAATAATATATATATATATTCACAATATATAAATCTATTTAGACAAAAAAACATATCCACCCACTGTAAAATGTTAATAAAAAATAAAATAAACATTTTTACAAAAAACATGCATTTAAAAATAAATGTAAAGAAACGTTGTAAATAAATGTTAAATAAATGTTTAAATAAAAAAAAATTAAAAGAGACAATTATTTTGAAAATAATAAAAGCCCACCATGGCCCAACTCGAAAAGCCCAACCCAGCCCGAAAAAGTCCGGACCGACCTGATGGTTTGGGCTGGCCCGAGGCTGGGCTCGGGCCGGCCCAGCCCGACCCGAATAGTGGTCAGTGGCCCGACTCTTTGCATGATAGGCCCGGGCCGAAATTACACCCCTAGTCTCAGGTGCCTGTTTTTTGCACTTACTATGTATGGGGTAGAGATGGAGTGGGACCTCTTGGTCTTGGATATTGATTTTTTACATAATCCTCAGCATGGATTGGTTAGTTCGCTTTTAGGCACACATCTATTACTATAGGTGGTGGGTGAGTTTCATGGAACCTGATGGAAGTCCTCAGGTTTTTCATGGGGAATGTGATCCTTGGTCAGGTCGTGCAGGACCTCCACTCCCAGAGTTGGGAAATATTTTCTTCTAGTTGTTGTCACTCATGCTATAGGACGATGGTCATTCTCTTGAGGGTGGGTTACCCCATGTAGTGAATGAGTTTCTAGAGGTATTTCTAGATTATTTTTCAGGATTTCCCCCAGAGTAGGATGTGGAGTTCTCGATCGATTTGGTGCCGATAACACATCTGATATCTCTTCCATCGTATCTTATAGATCCCACCAAGCTGAGGGAATTAAAGATATAGTTGGACGATTTAGAATCCAAATGATTCATTCACCCGATCATCTCTCCTTTGGACACTCTTGTTCTGTTCACGAAGAAGGCTGACAAATCCCTCATGTTGTTTATTGATTACTGGAAGCTTAACAAGGTAACCATCAAGAAAAAATATCTTTTGCCCCAAATAGATGACTTGTTTGATCATTTGAAGGGGGAAAGTGGTTTTATAAAATATACTTGCATTCGTGTTACCACTAACTCAGGGTGAAAGAGGAGGATATCCCAAAGAAAACATTTCAAAGCAGGTACAACCACTTTGAGTACTTGGTCATTCCCTTTAGATTGTCTAATTCTCCAGCGGTCTTTATGGAACTCATGAATAGGGTGTTCCACCAATATCTTGACTCTTTTTTGGTGGTATTCGTGGATGATATCCTGGTTTACTCTAGATCCTAGGAAGATCATGAGCATCATTTGCGGATCATGTTGGGCACTTTGTGGGATCACTGCCTTTATGCAAAGTTGTCCAAGTTCACCTTATGGATTAGGGAGGTGAAGTTTATGGGGCATGTGATCTCAAAGTAGGGAGTTTTAGTGGATCCTGATAAGATCAGTGCAGTGATGTCATGGGAGAATCCTAAGAATGTGTTTGAGATCAGGAGTTTCCTCAGCTTGGTAGGATACTACAGGCGGTTTGTTTAGAATTTCTCTCAGCTTGCTTCGCCCATGACCATACTCACCCAGAAGGGGGTGAAGTTTGTTCGAGCCCTAGAATGTCAGGAATCCTTCAAGGAGCTTAAGAGATGGTTGAATACCTCCCCTATGTTGATATTTCCAGAATCAGGAAGTGGCTATGTGGTGTATTATGATGCTTCAAGTATGGGTTTTGGGTGCGTGCTTATGCAGGATGATCATGTGGTGGCATATGGATCCCACCAACTCCGACCACATGAAAATAAATACCCAACCCACAATTTGGAGCTAGCAGCTGTGATGTATTCTTTGAAGACTTGGCATCACTACCTATTTGGGGAGAAGTTTGTGGTCTATTATGATCACAAGATCTTTGCCTACATCTTCTTGCAGAAGGATCTTAATCTGAGGTAACAGTGTTGGATCGAGTACTTTCAAGGGTTTGACTTCGATATCTTCTACACCATGGGAAAGTGTAATGTGGTAGAAGATGCCTTGATCAGAATAGTACCGGTATAGGCTTTGAGGAATTATAGTGATTATTGGACTCTAATGGGGCTCTTTGCTTAGATGCACGTGGAGACCAAGGGGCACAATGGAGGTGTGTTCTTGGCAAGCGTTCAGTTGACCCCTTCTCTTATAGAGATGATTCAAAGAGAACAGTCTGGTGATGAGATATGTCAGCAGTCGAGGTAGCTTCTTTAGGGTGGGGAGATGTCTTCTGATTGGTCTTCATCCCCAAAGGGTATCTTGTGATTCAAGGGACTCTTAGTGGAACCTTTATCTCTACGAAAGGTGGTGATGTAGGATAGCCACTAGTCTTAGTGGGATGTCCATCCTAGTTCCACCAAGATGTTTTATGATGTGCGTCAACAATTTTGGTGGCCAGGTATGAGACAAGACATAGATAACTTCATGTTGAGATGATATACACGCCAAAAGATGAAAGCGGAGCATCAAAGGCCCTCCAGTTTTCTCCATCCATTACCCACTCATACCTGGAAGTGGGATGAGGTCACCATGGACTTCATTGTTGGATTTCCTTGTACACCTTGGGGTAAGAATTCCAAATGGGTAATGATTGATCATCTAACCAAATCATCTCACTTCATTCCGATCAAATATATAGCTAAAGTGGATGAGTAGGTCCGTTTGTATCTTCAGAAGGTGTTAAGCCTTCATGGTGTGCCATTAGTAGTTGTCTCAAATAGGGACCCTTGTTTCAATTCTCGTTTTTGGGAAGGCCTTCAGAAGTCCATGGGGTTGGAGATTAAAATGAGCATGACATACCATCCTCAAACGGATGGCCATACTGAGTGGGCGAATCAATTTTTGGAGGACATGATCTGTGAAAGTATTTTGGAATTTATAGGTTATTGGGATATAAATTTGGGGTTGGTTAAGTTTTATTATAATAACAGTTACCAATCCTCAATCTAAATATCTCCCTTTGAGGTACTCTATGGTTGGCCTTATTGGGCCCCCTATGTTGAGTTGAGGTAGGCGAGACCTCATTATTGGGGCCAAGTCCTATGTAGGAGACATCTGAGAAGATCACGTTGATCAAGAAGCTTTTATTGACAATTCAGAGTTTACATAAATCATACAATGATCAGAGGCTTCGAGACCTAGAGTTTTCAATGGGTGATCATGTATTTTTGAAAGTGGCCCCTTGTCTGGGTCATCGCTGTTTGGGAAAGAAGGGAAAGCTAACACTGAGGTATGTCAGACCTTTTGAGATTACTAAGAAGATTGGAAAGTCGGAATACAAGTTATCTTTTCCTTCTTAGTTGACATCTATCCATGACATCTTCCATGTCTCACAATTGAAGAAGTATGACCCGGATTCGTCCCATGTGCTGAATTGGGAGGAGTTGGATATAGAGCCTGATCTATCTGTGGTTGAGAAACTAGTGCATATTGTGTACCCCATAGAAAAAGTTCTTTGAGGGAAGAATATTCCTTTTGTTTGAGTCGTCTATAAACATGGTACTGATGAGCATGAGACATGGGATTGGAAGTCTTGGGTCGAAGGGCAGTTTCCATTTCTCTTATCTAACTAAGCTTTAAGCTGACTTTCTGAGGGCGGAAAGTTTTTTATGGTGGGGAGAATTGTCACATACATGAATTATTTTAAAGTTATTTTTCATGTAATTTCTATTATTCCTTTGTTTTTGGGGTATTCCCATGTATTTTTGGTGAAAGGGGTGGTTTCATCATGATTTGGGCCAAACTTTGAGCCAATTTCTAGATTTGAAAACAAATTTTGTTTCTTTTATAACAAATTATTTTTTTAACATTTTTCAACCATTCCACTTCCCACTTTTCCTTACCTGACCTATTAAAACCAACATTTTCTTTTGGACCTATTAGAAACTCATAATCATAGTGGATTTGGGTAATTTATTCAGGCATTGGGCCAACCCATGATCCCTTGTCCAGTTTTAAAAAATAATTTAATTCTTTTATATATCATTAATTTTTTAATATTGTTTTTCCATTATACCTCCCAATCGATCCCACAATCCCTAGGTGCACCCAAATGTTTCATTTTACCTCTTTGGAGCTTGTATTAATCAGGGATTAGGGCAAACCTCCTCAAGGTTTCTCAAATCATCTAGATTTGAAAAGGTAATTTGTTTCTTTCATAAATCATTCATTTTTTACTCTTTTTCCTCCATTTCAATCCCCAAATTACCTCCTAAGACTTATTAGAACCTCCCTTCCAATTTTTTCTACTTGGAGATTCAAATACTACTATATTTGTGGCGATTTATTCAAAGTTTATCAGGTAAGTGAGCTTCCTCTCTGGTTCCTTCCATTTCCTTAGGGTTTATTCCACTTTTCTTGAATCCTGAAATGTCCAGAAGTTAGGGTTTCATACCTAGGATTTGTTTTTGAGTTTCTTGGTACATTTTTTGTGGTTTTAGGTTCATTTTCACTCCCTTTTGGTGTGGCGGTGGTGCGGTTGAAGTTCCACACAAGGATTTGAGGGTTTTGAAATATTTGGTTGGTGATTCCATATTTAAGACTTGTAGAATGAGTTATCTTACTGTATTTATTTCTTTTATGTTACTCTTTCATTATTTTTTGTGTGAAAACTATTTTTGGAAGTAATTGTTAAATGATTGATTTTTGAGTGCCATTTTTGTGTGAAAATGGTTGTTTTACTTGTGAATTCCATGTTGTACCAATTGGTGCTATTTTATAATTCATGGAATGGATTTATAAAATGTTTAAGTGATGACAATTATATTTTTGTGAAATTTTTGTATGAATTTGGTGTTAAAAGAGGGGGTTTAAATGTATTTTAGTTTAAAAGTTTTGTTATAACTTGTGAAATTGTTTTATGGAAATTCTCAGTGTTTATTTGAGTTATACAAATGGTGAAAAGAATGTTTAGCTAATGTTTTGAATGAGTATGACCAGAACTGGGGTTTTTATGTGTAAATGGAATTTTATATCTTGTGAAAATTGTTTGAGAACAAAGAGGGAAACCCGGGTATCTAGGTGGGATGATGTGTACTATCAAGCTAGTGATCCGGAGTGGTTTTATCCCTGTTTCACTTAACAAGTTTGACATTGAGAACACTAAAAAAACTATGATGATTATGATGTTGGGGAAAAATAGGTTATGGGTGATTCCCCTACTAGTGGATCATGCATGAGAACGGATATTGTTACGGTTACTTTCACACCGATATGCGAGGTACCTAGGGCTCACAACTAACTAGTTCCTAAGGGTGTTCCTGTGTTGATTTCTCATTGAATATTTGGAATTTATCATTAGATTATGATGTGTTTGGATGGAAAATTCCATATCTTACATGTTTTATTTAAATTTACTCATTCTTTAAAGTTTCACACTTTGAAAACTATTTTTATTTAAAAGTTGTACATTTAGAAATTATTTCTACCATTTCTTGTTTATTACACTTGAAAGATTTTTATCTTATAATGATTGTCACATGGAGTCTTTGGGTGGAATTCTATTGGGATTAGGATCACACCCTTATTAGAACTTTGAGTGTAAGTAGACTTGGTTATGTTTGACATAGGTAATGGAAAAGCTTTTGGAGACGACAATTTGGGTTGTTAGTTGATTCCGTTGTGTGGTGTTGTGAAGAAGACTAGTGGGTGATGACCCCTTGTCATGTGGCGGTATTCACGTTGTTTTTCTGATAATTTTGTATATTTGTACCTCTTGTTTTATGTTAAAAACCTTGTATCCAGTTCTAAATTTTTATTTAAGGCTTGTTTGGGATGACTTTTCAGATTCAGTTTATTGTTTGTTTTTTTGTTGTATTATGTATCATAATTTGGGTAAATCATTCCCAAACCATTGTTTATGATACCCGAGAACTTATGCCAGCCTATGGGGATAGGGAAATACCTTTGGTCCTTGTCATGGGCTAGGTTTGGTGCTAGTTTTTATGGGGACCATATTTGGTTTGTGACATCCACGACCCTTTCAACATAAGTTTTATAACATCCCAGATCTGGGTGTCATCCAAAGTTGACCAAAACCCAGTTGGTCACATAACCTCAAGCACATTTCCCCAAATTCTAGAGGCTTCCGACTAACAACAAGGGCCAAGGTAAGACATTGGGGAAACTATGCCCTCATTGGCAGAGTATACACAGTGGAATCTAAATATAAAACAATAGCAGAAGAAATAATACATAAAACAAAGTAAACATCAGAATATTGAAAATAATATAACAACTTGATCATATAAAAATAATTCATGTCACATGTGTTTAGGAAAGCAGCCAAATAAGACTCAATGTCGGAAATACAATACAAAAACCTAAGTACAGAAAAGTAGTAAACTCCAATAGCATCACAAGCCTCAGCTTGCTCCCATGATCTCCATATCCAACAACAATCAAGTACTTGAGGAAGAAGGGAGATTTAACTTATCTATACCTCCAACCATAAAATCTATTTTCATCCAAAAGCATGACTCAAACAGGGTGTGAGATGAATCCCCGTAGGCAACCACCAAAATATCTGTGCCTAACTATCAGTGAATATATATATTAGGTAATATGTAGAAATGAAGCAATAAAATTGGAAGTACTGAAAAGTAAAAAATCCTATAGTTTTCAATTACATTCATTTACATTCATTAATTATTCAATCTGTTAAATAATGAAATTCTGGGATTTAGACTATGCTCTGTATCCCCTGTTTAATAGAAAAACAGATGTCTCAAAACACCATCTAAAAAATCTAGTAATACTGAGTCCAAGATTGTTCTTTGTCTTGGAAGACTCATCACATTAATTAATTAATTAATTAATTAATTCATTAATAAGAAACCCTATGGGAAAGTTCTCATAGTCTAACCCCTCTGGTTTAATAAATCATAAATTCAATAAATAATGACCCTCTGGGAAAGATCACATAGTCTAACCCCTTTGGTCCCACATAGAACTAATCATTTAAAAACGAACACCTGGGAAGACCTCATGGTCAATACCCCCTTGGTCTACATAGCATAAAAAAACTATTATGACCACCTAGTATCTCTCATAGTCAATTCCCTAGGGTCCAACATTCATTTAATAATTACCTTCGGGGTAGCTCTCATGGTCTAACCCCTCTGGTCTATGACCACCTAGAAGCTCTCACAGTCAATACCTCTGGGTCAACATAACAACAATGTATACATAAAAGACCCTACCTCAATAATCTCTCACAGTCAAAGTCCCCTTGGTCATAGTTTCATAATAAAAATCACATGCATTTTATATAATCACCAAATCCATCCTAAAAACACAAGGTATGGAAAATAAAGCAAGCCTAACAAACATTCTAGACCAAACGAAATCAATTAAATAAGGTAAACACTCACATAATCAAGGTATAAAACCTTATGCATAATCAATAACCATTTCTCAAAAAAAAAACAAACCATAACAGGTATTAAACATGAGTAAATTTAAAAAATATGCAATACCCCAAACATGGGTATTCGACACTTTAAACATATATAATCCAAAGACAATCAAATAATGGAACAAAACACCTACCTCAACATCTTATGATCAACACTATTGAATGTCAACCCTTGAATCAACCTATAAAGATGTAGATCTAAAAAAAGGTGAAAAAGAATCATCCTTGAGATACTCATGGAAGAGGAGGAATTAGGAACAAAGGCTCTAGGGAAGTAGAGAACTCACCAGTGGGAATCCAACGCACCTGATGACATCTCAATTGGAGCTCATATAGAGAATCAGGAGGGGTTTGGAGTTCTTCAGCATTCTGTCACCCTCCTGTATGAAACACCGAGAGGTGAAGGGAGTTCTGGACATGAGACGTGACACCGCACTGATTTATGAAATAAAAAGAAAGTACATGGTGTGTTCATTTAATGTACACGTCGTGTACTGGACTCAAGTAGACCCCACTTTAGGTGGTCTTCCGGGTCACCTACATGACCATGTACTCGGCTGTTACATGACCATATGCGCAACCAGGTACACGGAGTGTACTCAAAAGTACACGGTGTGTACTTGGAAAATTTCCATTTGTTTCTTTTTCCTAAAAAACACCCGAAATCAAGATCCATACTTGAAATAAAGACTTTTGTTCTTACAAAATTCTTCCCTTAAATAAATTTGTCCCTGAATTGACCTTCCAATGGTGGTTAAGAAGAATCTAGGAACAAATCCAGCCACTATGATAGTACGTCAGCCTCCCTCTCCCAAGTATCATCTTATACTCACCCGTGCTGCCATAACACCTATACCAGAGGAACAAACCGACCACAGAGAACCTTCGTACTAAAATCCACAATCTGAATAGGGTGATCCTTGAAGGATGCATCCACCTCTAACTCAACCTCCTTAGTTTGAAAAACATGAGACGGGTCTGAAAAGTATCATCGTATCTAAGAAACATGAAAGATGTCGTGCATATCCCGATACCTATGAGGTAATTATAATTGATAGGAAACCAACCCAACTCTCTTAAAAACCTCAAATGTCCTGATGTATCTCAGTGAAAGATTCCCCTACATCCTAATCCTCCTATGTCCCAACCTCAACGTGACATGTAAGAAAACCTGATCTCCATCCTTACCAACCAATATAGGGTTGATTGGCATGACCAACCATAAAAATTCTCATAAGGTTCCATCTGAATCATCACCTAAAAAATGTTATTATAGGAAAAATCCACTAGGGGTATGTGTCTCCCACAAGATCCCCCAAAATTTAGGATGCATGCTCAAAGCATGTCCTGCAAAACCTAAATCGTGCGCTCGGACTAGCCATCTGTCTGGGGATGGTAAGTTGTACTCAAAAGTACCTGTGTATCCAAATCCATTTATAGTTTTATCCATACATAAGAAGTAAACCAAACGTCCCTATCTGAAATGATAGAGTGTGAAACCCCATGCCAACATAAAATCTCTTAGATGTAAAACCTTCCAAGATCATCAACTCTAAAGGTTTCCTTGATCAGCATGAAATGTGAAATATTCATGAGTATGTCAACAACAACCCAAACTGCATCATTACCTTGAGGAGATCTTGGTAAACATGTCATGAAATCCATCACAACATCATTACACTTCCACTCAGAAATGGGCAACTACTGTAAAATCCCTTCTGGTCGCTGATGCTCCTCCTTCACCTACTGATAGGTGAAACATCTCATGACAAAACTAGCTACATCCCTCTTCATACCTGGACACCAATACTGATAGTGTAGATCCCGATACATCTTGGTGACACTAGGATGAACTATACAAACTAAGGAATGAAAATACCACATGAAATCCTCATGTATGTTTACTGAAACCCATACGTGTCCATGAAAACGCAAGACCTCATCATCGCCTATGGTCCACCTAGGAGCAGGGTCCTCACCTGACACACTCTCATATAGGACTAGGCCTTCAAAATTTGATAACTACCTCATTTTCACTTGATCTAATAGAGTAGAGGTAAAATATATAGAATAAATAAATGTCTACCCCTGTCTGTTATGCACCTCCAAATGAATCTCAGAGAATAGAGCCATAAGCTTCCACTCACTCCTGGCCTCCTGAACTACCTATATCTGATTCCTCCTGCTCAACACATCAGCCACTGCATTGCCTTTCCCAGGAGTGTAGGCAAGCTAAAATTCAAATGAATGAAGATACTAAACCCATATTAGCTATCTCAAATTTAGATCACGTTGAGTAAAGATATACTTGATGCTTTTTTGGTCAATGTACACCAAAAATTCTCTCCCAAAAGATAATGCCTCCAACAACGAAAAGCATGCACTACTGTGGCCGACTCAAGATTGTGTGTCGGATAATTCCCCTGATATTTCCTCAAATACCAAGACTCGTATGAAACGACTCTTTACCCTTTCATAAGCACTTATCCTATACCGATACCTGATGTATCATAGTAAATAGTGAAACTCTTTCCTGACTCTGGAAAAATCAGTATCGGTGCTGAATTCAACCTCCCGTTCAGCTCCTAAAAAGCTGAATCGTAGGAATCTGTCCACAATTACTTCTCACCCTTCATAGTCAGGCCCATTAGTGGCACTGCTAATCATGAAAAGTCCAGTATAAATCACATGTAGTAACCAGAAATCCCCATAAAATTCTGTACCTCAAGGATATTCTTCGAATTCTCCCAAGAAACTACTGCTCTCACTTTCTCTGGGTCTACTGATACTCCTATCTCAGAGATAACATGACCAAAGATGTGAATTTGGTCCATCCAAAAGTGAAATTTTGAGAGATTAGCATATAACCGATGCTATATTAGTGTACTCAATATAATATCAAGATGGGTGGCATGGTCATGTCGTGTGTGGGAGTAAACCAAGATATCATCCACGAAGACTACCAAAAAATAATCCAAGTAATAATGGAACACTTGTTTCATTAGTTCCATGAAAACTGCCAGCGCGTTCATGAGACCGAATGGCATAACCAAATACTCGTATAGACCATACCTGCTCCGAAAGGCTGTAAGAGGTATATATGATAGTCTAATGAACAACTGATGATAACAAGATCCTAAGTCAATCTTTAAGAACACTCGGGATCCTCTAAGATGATCAAAGAGATCATCAATACTTGGTAATGGATATTGGTTATTGACTGTCAACCGGTTCATCTTCCGATAATCCACAAAATGTCTGAGGGTAACGTTCTCCTTCTTCACAAAAAGGATAGGCGAACCCTAAGGAGAAGTACTGGGTTGGATAAAACCCCTTGCCTATAACTCCTCTAACTGCTTCTTGAGCTCCTATAACTCTAGTGTATCCATCCTATAAGGAGTAATGGACACCGATGATGCTCCTGACATAAGCTCAATAGAGAAATATACCTCTCTCTCTAGAGGTAAACCTGAAAATTTGAATGGAAATACATATCTAAAATGATCCACCACTGGAGGAAATTCCATCTGTGAAGTCCCCTCATCATCTAGATATAAACTAAAAATTTGGGCTATAATTCCTCCCAACCCATTATGCTCGGTTCCAGCTTTGCGTGTATGGACATCCCATTCTCCTTTGTGTAGAAAAGACCCACCCTCTGGTGATGTGAAACTCACCCTACGAAGATAGAAGTAAACAAAGTCCTGAAAGGAGACCAACTAGTCCATCCTGAGAATGACATCAAAGCCTATCATCTATCAGACATAGAGGTCCCATAAGAAGTGACACCCACCAACCTCAATAGGGAACTCCTTGCACTAATGTACACTAGCTATACTAATCCCCAATGGAGTTTCTAGCATCATAACATCCTCAGAAGTAAAGATACAGAGCCCAAGGCTCTCCATAACAGAAACAAATATAAAACTATGGGTAGCCCCTATATCAAAAAGTGAAGAAGAAAAAAATGAGGAAACTATAATTGTACCTCTAACTATAGAGGTTTTGGGATACTTCTCCTACCGGGTCTGCTCTAGTACAAAAGTCGGATGTGCACTGTGTCCCTGCGACCATGTCTGACTACCCTGTGTTGATCCACCCTGCTATCGCTGAAGACCTGTAGCCTGAATACCAAAACCATGAACACCTCCTCAGCCAGAATGGACTAACGAACTCCAGTTCCCTAAATAATGAGAAACTGGTGGTCCTGCTCATGAACATGGAGTCATAACAGACCCCCTTTCACTAGCAGCTGGTGAAAAAACCTAGAAAAAACACTGAATATGACCCATATTTACACAAGATCGGCACTTGACAGGGTCCTTCGGGAAATGTGGTCTCATATTACCACTCTTCCCACACTGATAGCATACCACCTGGATAACTGAAGAAACATCACATGAAATATTATTATGCCACTTCATACTATCCATCGAAGGAGTACCGTCCCTAGATGCTAAACTGCCCTGACTCACAGGTCCTAACTCCCTCAGATTGAGCTTGGTAATCAGCGCCTGGTTCACTATATCTGTCACCTAAGTCATCTTGAAAACATTCACCTATGATTGGATGTCATACCTAAGACCATCCTCAAACCTCCTAGCCAAAGTTAACTCATCACCTCCTAGAACAGGAGAGTAATCCATCACTGAAAGAGATCCTTGATCCAAGTGCATGAACTCTTGGGATTGATCGCCCCTCAACATTTTGGGGTAAAATTAATCATATAAGGTCCTATAAAACACTTCCCAAGACATAACCCAATGATGTCCCACCTATGAGATAACATCCCACCATCTCTTGGAAGAATCATGTAGCATGTACATCACAAGCTTCACCCTCCTCTTCAGAGGAATCTCCAGATGCTCAAAGATAGAAAGCATGGCCTCCAACCATGAATTTGCAGCCTATGGTCCTCCATTCCCTGAAAAAGTTGGAGGATTCTACTGCCAGAACACCCACATCAACTCTGCCATAGATGGGACATGATACGTTTCTCCCTAAAAAATCTGTAACATACTAAAAAAGCCTTCATGAAACTGTGCATTAGCACATGAATCCGGTATAACAACTAGTGCCAAGTCGGTCATGACAAGAGGATTTTATGGTAGTCCCTAATCTACCATTTCTGGTGTCTGATCATCACCCTGTACCTGGCATAAAACTGGAGGATGTCTTGGCAGTATGACTCTGTAAGGTAAAGTGCACACCTCAGTTCAATATTACCAAGGACTACAATTTATAAGTACAAGAACGGAACATGAGAAGAATATAATTCATGTTTTATAAAACAGGGTTACACGACATGTATGAACTCTACATGGCGTGTTCCCTTAAGCTTTGAACATGGCGTGTACCTCTTCCAATCCTGGTCATGTAACACCCCTACACACGGTGTGTTCTTCCCAAGACACGATATGTAATTGAATTTTCCCTCCTTCCCAGGTTCTTCTACATGGCTAGAACTACATGGATCTCTCTCGATGTAACACTACATGGTGTGTTCACCCTAAACACAGTGTGTACCACTTAAGTCCCATCCACCCATGTCATTTTTCACACAACCGAATACATGGTTGATAACTATATGGCATGTACAAGCTAGAAACATCATGTACAACATATGTTTCATCCACCCGTGTCGTTGGTCACATAGTTAGATACATAGTTCTTTAAAACACGATGTGTACAATCTAGACACGGCGTACTCTACCAAAAGTTTTCCAACCCCATGTCTCTGCTCACACATTCAGTCACATAGTCAAATACTATACGACATTTACATAAGGTACATGACATGTACTTAAGAAATGTTGTTTCCTTCAGGATACAAAAATACATGGTGTGTGTTCATAACACCACATGCCATGTTGTCTGGGTTTATAGACAATAAACCTTTGAAACTCCTCTGTAACCCTTAAAAACGTAAAATTTTATCCAAGGAATGACAAATTTTGATCTGTGAGAGCCCATACTCCCCAAGAATTAATGTTTTTCATCCTTATTCATGTCATATCATAACATAATTAAATTAAAGTTCAATCATGATCCACTAAATTCTAATCCAAGAGGGCCCATAACACCTCAGGGGCCAATGTTTAGAATCCATACAAATAAAACAATATAATTATCAATACCCTATAAAAACAGTAGGCATTCAATTAAGGAATCTATCAAAACATCATGCATATCTATCACAACAACATTCAATTAGTAATTCATCCTAAATGGTATGAAAAGAATGCATGACATGTGATCTATAACAAGTTCCTATATGATGCATGAGATGAAATACCCTCATCTCATCAGGTTGAAATAGAAATATAACCTCAATAATATAAATGATAACATCACAAGACAAGTGAATCACCCAAAAATTAAATGAAATCAACTATAACAATTAAAAAACAAGAAAAAATACAATATTCGAGGTAAATTGGATTTCCCCTAAACACGGGTTAACTACTCCTAGGAACATCTTATTACCAACTACCTATTCCTTACTATCCCAGTCTATAGGATCAAAATATTAAAACAAAGTAGAAAAGAACCCCTCTGATACAAATTTGTAACATCTCAGATCTAGGTGCCGCCCAAAGGTGCCTCGAACCCCGTTGGTCACATAACCTCAAGCACATTTCCCCAAATGACAAAGGCTACCGACTAGCAGTGATGGACAAGATAAGACACTGGGGAAACTATTCCCTCATTGGCAGAGTATACATAGTAGAATCTAAAAATAAAGTAATAGCGGAAGTAGTAATACATACAAAAAATCAAATAGCAGAATACTGATAATAATATAACAACTAAAGAATATAAAAATGATGCAAGCAACATGTGTCTAGGAAAACAGCCAAACGAGTCACAATTCTGGAAATACAATACTAAAACCCAAGTACAAAAAAGCAGTAAACTCCAAAGCATCGCAAGATGAATCTTGGTCCCATTCTATCCAGATCGAACAGTATCAAGTACCTGATGAAGAAGGGAAATTTCCCTTATCTATACCCACAACCATATAATCTGTTTGGGTCCAAAATCATGACCCAAACAGGGTGTGAGATGAATCTTGGTAGAAAAACACCAAAATATCTATGCCTAACTATCATTGAATACATATAGAAGGTAATATGCATAAATGAAGCAATAAACTTGGAAGTACTCAAAAGTAAACTATCATATAGTTTTCAATTACATTCATTTACATTCATTAATTATTCAATCCATTGAATAATGAAATTATGGGATCTATCCTAAGCTATGTATCCCCTATGTGATGGAAAAACAAATGTCTCAGAAGACCATCTAAACAATCTAGTAAGACCGAGTCCAAGATTGTGCTTTTTCTTGGTAGACTCATCACAATAATTCATTCATTCATAAGAAACCCTTTGGGAAAGTTTTCACAGTCTAACCCCTCTGGTTTAACACATCATCAATTCAATAAATAATGACCCTCTGGGAAATCTCACACATTCTAACCCATTTGGTCCCATATAGCACTAATAATTTACAAATGACCACCTGGGCTTCTCTCACGGTCAATACCCCCTTGGTCTACATAGCATCAACAAACTATAATGACCACCTGGTAGCTCTCACAGTCAATACCCCATGTTCCAACACTCATTTAATAATAACCTTATGGGTAGCTCTCATGGTCTAACCCCTCTAGTCTATGACCACATGGCAGCTCTCACAGTTAATACATTTGAATCAATAAAACAATAATTTATACATAAATGACCCTACCTCGTGAAGCTCTCATAGTCAAATTCCCCTTGGTCATAATTTTAAAATACAAATCACATGAATTTCATAAAATTAGCAACTCCATCCTAACAATATGAGGCATGGGAAACAAAGCAATAATAACATGCATTCTAGACCAAATGACCATAGTCGATTAAAAAAGGGAAACACACCCATAATCAAGATATAAAACCTTATGCATAAGCATTAAGACTTTATTAAACAAACAAACCATAATAGGTATTAAACATGGTTAAATTTATAAAACACGCATTACCACAAACATGGTTATTCAGCACTTTAAGTACATATAATCCAAATACAATCAATGAAAGGAACAAACCACCTACCTTGACATCGCACGATCAACACTCTTGAACGTCGACCCTTGAATCAGCCTAGAATGACGTAGTTATATAAAAAGGTGAAAAACGATGATCCTTGATATACTCACAGGAGAGGAGGAATTGGGAATAAAGGCTCTAGGGAAAGAGAGAACTCAATGGTGGGAATCCAATGCACCCGACAACATCTCAATCAGAGTTCAGATGAGAAATAAAGAGGGGTTTAGAGTTCTTTAGCATTCTGTCACTCTCTTGTATGAAACACGGGAAGAAGAAGGGTGTTTTGGATGTGAGACGTGACCCCACACCAATTTAGCAAATAAAAAGAAAAGTACACAGTGTGTTCATTTAATGTACACGTTGTGTACCAGCCTTAACTGGCCCCCACTTTAGGAGGTCTTCCAAGTCACCTACATGGCCATGTACTCGACCGTTACAAGACCATACATGGCTACTGGGTACATGGCATATACCCAAAAGTACACGACATGTACTTAGAAAATTTCCATTTCTTCTTTTTTCCTAGAATACACCTGAAATAAAGATCCATACCTGAAATGAAGATCCAGGTTCTTAAAATTTTCATGCACTCATGATCAATATGATGCTCCCCAACATAGGGGTATCATTATAATCACTCTCCAAACTAAAAACCAATCCCTAAGAACCATGTTCCATCCATCACCATATGAAACAACTGGACATGTAAAACCTGTTCATACCCGAGCACCAACTCAAAAATCCAACCAACTTCCATTCCAAATTCACTGAAATGTTATTAATGACATAGCCAATGCTCATCTAAAAATAAGGTCACACCCTATGACTATCCAATGGTCTACTCCCCACTATATTCCTTTGTGATGACCTTTATTTTTATGAGGTGATAAAAATCAGGAGAAGTTTTAATTTTTTCTGTTGAGAGTGTTACAAGGGAAAAAATTAATTTCTTTTGTGAATTGAATATAGATAATTTTATAACAACCCCATTGGTTCTGAAATAGAAAGTTTACCTTAGGATAATATTTTTATGTAAATTTATTCCATTTTAATTTTCATGTAATAATTAGTATTTTTATTTAATTAATTAAATATTAATTTATCAAAACATGTGTTTTTAGTGATTTAACTTAAATGGAGTGTCAGAATAAGATTATAACTCTACGGGGGGGGGGGGGGGGTTCATAGGTGATGCATAAACCTATCATGGGTTCTAGGGATGGAAACCCCCTCTAAACTAACTGCCTCTAATGTTAACCATACCTAACAATTGGTTTATTAAAATCGCCTATAACAACATGTTACAGGTTATTTAGTGAGGGTATTATAATTTGTGCACTAGTTTAGAGGGGGTTTAAACCCCCTCTATTATTATATAACAATTCCTAAATTAAGATTTAGAGGTGGTTGAAAACCACCTATTAAATAGTGCAAAATTTTTCTTTTTTGACTTTTTCAGAAATTGCCTCTCCCCTTTGAGGCTGCCCCTCCTGTAGCCCAAACCCCCTCTAATATTAGAAAATTCCTGAATTAGACTTCATAGGTGGTTCATAAATTCCTATAAATTAGCACAAATTTTTTCTTTTTTTGGATTTTTTAGAAATTGCCACTCCCCTTTAAAGTTCCCCATCCTCTAGCCCAACTTTCTCCTACACTCCCCTCTAGTTCTTGTTGATCCCCATCCCACCCCCACTACACCCTAACACGCTCCAATATGATTCCAGATAATCCTAGATCCCACACACCCCACTCCCTCCCACATCACCTTTGAGGTTTCCCCCTCCTATATCCAAAACCCCCTCTAATATTAGAAAATTCACCAATTAAACATTAGAGATAGTTTAAAACCTCCTATAAATTAGCACATTTTTTTTCTTTTTTGGATTTTTTATAAATTGCCTCTCCCCTTTGAGGTTTCCCCCTCTTGTAGCCCAAATTTCTCTTATGATCCCCTCTATTTCTTGCTTATCCCCATCCCACCCCCACTACTCCCTCTCACACTCCCCTATGATTCCCACTAATCTGCAGTCCCATACACCCCACTCCCTCCCACTTCGCCTTTGAGGTTCCCCCTATTGTAGTCCCAAACCCCTCTAATATTAGATAATTCTATAATTAGACTTTAGAGGCGATTGAAAACCACCTATAAATTAGCACAATTTTTTTTTTGACATTTTCAGAAATTTCCTTTCCCCTTTGAGGTTTCCCCCTCATGTAGCCCAACTTTCTCCTATTCTCCCCTCCAGTTCTTGTTAATCCCCATCCCATCCCCACTACTCCCTCCTATGCTCCCCTATGATTCCATCTGATCCCCGGTCCCACACACCCACTCCCTCTTGCATCCCCTTTGAGGTTTCCCCCTCCTATAGTCCAAACCCCCTCTAATATTAGATAATTCCCGAATTAGAATTTTTAGGTGGTTGAAAACCATCTATAAATTAGATTTTTTTTCTTTTTTGGATTTTTCAGAAATTGACTCTCCTCTTTGAGGTTTCCCCCTCATGTATCCCTACTTTCTACTACACTCCCCTCTAGTTCTTATTGATCCTCATCCCACCCCCACTATTCCCTCATGCACTCCCCTATGATTCTCATTGATCCCTGGTCCCACACATCCCAATCCCTCCCACACCCCCTCTGATGTTTCCCACTCTTGTAGCCCCAAACCTCTCTAATATTAGATAAATCCAAAATTATACTTTAGAGGTTATTTAAAACCACCTATAAATTAGCATATTTTTTTTCTTTTTTGGATTTTTCAAAAACTGCCTCCTCCCTTTGAGGTTTAACCCTCCTACAACCCAACTTTCTCCTACACTCCCCTCTAGTTCTCACTAATCCCCATCCCACCCCACTACTCCCTCCCATGCTCCCCTTTGATTACCACTAATCTCTGGTCCCACACACCCCACTCCATCCCGCATCCGCTTTGAGGTTTTGCCTTTCATTTAGCCCAAAACCTCTCTAATATTAGATAATTCCCGAATTTAACATTAGAGGTGGTTGAAAATCACCTATAAATTATCACAAAGTTTTTATTTTTTGGTTTCTTCAGAAATTGCATCTCCCCTTTTAGGTTTCCCCCTCCTATAGCCCAAATTTCTCCTATAATCACCTCTAGTTATCACTGATCCCCATCCCACCACCACTACTCCCTCCCACACTCCCCTTTGATTCTCACTGATCCCCTATTCTACACACCCCACTCCCTCCCGCATCCCCTTTGAGTTTTTCCCCTCGGGTAGCCCAAACCCCCTCAAATATTAGATAATTCCCAAATTAGACTTTGAGGCAGTTGAAAACTGCCTATAAATTAGCACAAATTTTTTCTTTTTTGGATTTTTTAGAAATTTCCTCTCCCCTTTGAGGTTTCCCTCTCCTGTAGCCCAACTTTCTACTATGTTCCCCTCTAGTTCTCACTAATCCCCATCCCATATCACATAATCCCTCTCTTTCTCCCCTCCAATTCCCACTGATCCCTAGTCCCACACTCCTCACTTCCTCCTGTATCCCCCTTGAGGTTTCCCCCTCCTGTATCCCAAACCCCCTCTAACATTAGATAATTTCTAAATTATACTTTAGAGGTTGTTGAAAACCACCTATAAATTAGATTTTTTTTTGGATTTTTCAGAAATTTCATCTCCCCTTTGAGATTTCCCCCTATTATAGTCCAACTTTCTCTTATGCTCCCCTCCAGTTCGTACTGATCCCCATCCCACCCCTAACTACTCTGTCCCTCACTCCCCTTTAATTCCCACTGATCCCCAGTCCCACACACCCCACTCCCTCCCACATCGTGTGGCCACAAAGTCCCCCGACCCATCCTATATAAAAGTACTGTGAAGATTCAAACCCTAAACCCATCAACACCAAGAATCTATCATGCCCTCACCCCTACCACTATTCCATAATTTCTTTCAAGTTATAATATACCCATGAATATATATATATATATATTATTTTTTATTCAAATACATGTTATTTGTATATTATTTTTAAATATATTTAAATATATAACCTATATATACATTTATATAAATTAATGTATTCATGTTTTTATTATGTATTTATGTTATAATATAATTAAATTACATGGTTCAGTATATATATCACATATATATAATATATTTATATATATTATTTACTATATTTATATGTATATACAATTATATATTTTCTATATTATATATTTATATATTACCAATATATATATGTATATATATATATATATGTATTATTTATTCGTATATATAGTTATCTCTCCCGCTTTGAGAGCATCACTTCTTAGGCCATACTAGGTTTTGGTGGTTCTTTGGGTGATCTTGTAGCGATGAGGACTCACTAGTAGCCCTGTGTCCTAGATCAGCATCTATGACAATCCTCCTGGATCCTCCTTGGTTTCTCTTACTCAATGGCATAGGCCATTTCCTCATCCCTCTCCTCAATTATGGCCTCTCCTCAATGACACATCTTTGATCTATGACTTTCTATTTCTAATCATGACTTGTGTTTCCTGACCAGCTTGAGGTTTTTGATCACGAGGTTTCATTTTCCTCCAATACACTATCATCCACGAGCATGGAATCTGATTGTGGCCTCTTATTAATTTGATACCACTCATCGACACTGCTTTTCACATGGAGGTTTTCTATATACCCCCTTCTGCAGATCAATGAGGTCATCCACAGATCCCCCTCCTTCTCACAGAGGTCATTTGAAGACCCCCTCCTTTTGCAGATCTATGGATCCCCCTAATTCTATGGATCAATGAGGTAATATGCAGATTGATGAGATATTTGGTGGGTCCTCCACTATCGATCCCCCTCATTCTGTATCCCACGACTTGTTAGAGACTGATTCATCACGAAGGTATCTTCTCCCAAAAGTTTTTTTTATCATGGTGGACTTTTCTCGCGGTGGGAGTTTTTTTAATAGGTTTTATGATTTTTTTTAAAAACAACAAAGGTTAAAAATATTTTTAAAAATACGTCTTAAAGGTAAAATTACCGATGCCACCTTTAGAAATAAACCCAAAGGCGACATCGGCAATTCCACCTTCAATCCCCCACATGGCCTTTAGCCTGTATCGATGACATGGAAAAGGCGGCAAGGGGGGGGGATGCCGCCTTTCCCTCAGCTCCCTATAAAAGGGAACCCCCTTCTCCTCACTTGAATTTTCCACCATCTATCCTAAATCCACTACTTATCTCTCTAAAAAAATTCCTTTTCCATGCAGTGGATTCGGTGGTCCAAAAAAAGATGGTTTTTTGCAAAGCATCATTTAGAGGTATTTTTTTATTTAATTTAATGTTTTTTATTTATTTAATTGAATTATTTTTAGTTCTAAATATTTCATTTTTAAGTAGTTTAGTTAGTTCTAAATATTTTTTTATTAGGTTATTTAATTAGTTATATATAGTTTGGAATAATAATTATTATTAGTAATGATTAAATATAGATTAATTATAGATTAATTATAGAATAACTTAAGATTAAGTATTTTGAAATTTTGGTAGCATAAAGATTATGTAGTTATATATGAAATCAAATAACTCTCTGGATACAAACAATTGGATGTGGCTCTAGGACAGATGTACCTAAGGGTAAAACCCGGAAACACCACTTTGAGCTAGACTTGAATGAGAACTGGTGAACGACAACAGGCCTTGTTGCACTCCTGGATTGACACTCCTGGGGGATATGCATGAGATGATTCATATTTTCTTTATAAACTGCTAAAATACCTAAGAAAATAAAAATCAAATTAGTATATTTATTAATGATAAAGTGATAATTATGGAGTTATAGAATGAAATGGACAAGGAAAAAGGAATTAATGAATGAAAGTTATTATTAGTAATTGAATTCCTTTTAGTCAGTTTTAAATATTTTATTTATTATGTAGTTTAACTAGTTATATATAGTTTAGAAATAATATTTATTGTTAGTAATGATTAATTATATATTAATTAATGAAAAATTATGATTAAAAATTAATACATATGATTAGTTAATTATAATTAACTAATGAATATCATATGATTAATGATTAAATAATAAATAAATAATTAAAGATTAACTTAATAATGATTAAATAGTGATTAAAGAATGATTGATTAGTTAAAAAATCTACTAAGAAATATTATTACCATTGTTTTGGATATAAAAATATGTTATAAAATTTTATTATCATAAATATTATATACTTTAGAAATAGTTGGTTTTATTACTAATGATTAATTATTTAATAACTTAGGATTAAAAGATGAATAGATGTAATGATTATATAATAATACTTATCATTGATAAAATGATAATTATGATTATATAAAATGAAATGGAGAAGAATAAACACATTAAATTACACATGAATGTTTTAAAACATACAAGAAATATCTTGAAATTTTTCAATTAAACATGGTTGGGATGAGATGAGCGTGACTTCATAAGTGAGGTAAAATCTAGTTTATTTTTATTTGGTAGCTTAATAACATAATATAATGATATTTACTTAATAAGTTAAGTACATACTTGTAGAATATGTTATTAAGCTATCAAATAAAAATTAGTTGGGTTTTACCTCACTTCCAAAGTTAGGCTCATATCATCCAAACCATGCTTTGTTGAAAAATGTGGGTATTTCTTTTATGTTGTAAAACATTAATGTGTTATTTTATGTGTTTTTTATTCTATATTATAGAGTCATTGAATAATTATTAACTAATTATTAACTTAGTAATGATTAAATAGTGATTAAATAATGATTAACTTAGTAAACACCGTACTAAGAAACATTAGTATCATAGTTTATGATATAAGAAAATGTTTTAAAATTTTAGTATCATAAAGATTATATAGTTTTGAAATAGTAGTCATTATTATAAATTATTAATTATAGATTAATTAATAAATAACATATTATTAAAAAATGAATCCATATAATTATTTTCTAACGATACTTATGATCATATAAAGTGAAATGAATAAGAACAAACACATTAAATAACACATGAATGATTTATGACATAAAATAAATTTGTTGACCTTTTTTAATAGAATGTGGTTTGGATGAGATGAGTCTCACTTAGTACATGAGGTAAAATTCAGATTATTTTTAATTGGAAGCTTAATAACATCTTTGAAGGATATGTACTTAACTTTTGAATTTTGAAAACATTTCGACCTTTTAATGACATATAAGATATCATCTAAGATATTCAATTATAAGGTCAAAAGATTTTAAAAATTATAAAGTTAATTACATATATTTAGAAGATGTTATTAAGCAGTCAATAAAAAATATTTTGGATTTTACCTCATGTATGAAGTGAGACTAATCTCATCCAAACCACATTTTATTGAAAAATGTGAATGAATTTATTATATGTTATAAAGAAATAATGTGTTATTTAATGTGTTTATTCTTCTTAATTTAACTTTATATGATCATAATTTTAATTTTATCAATGATAAATAAACTAATTTGATGTTTCCTATTTTTTTACCTCAGTTTCCAAAAAGTTCTGTGACTTATATTCTAATAAACTTTTATATAATGAAACATTACTAGAATATTTTAGGGTATAAAAAGGCATCCTAAAATTAAATTCTAATAAATATCATATGGTCAACCATCATTGTTAATATTTGTTACACTATTATAATTCTTATCAAAGAAACATTTTTGACGCAGAGAGTCATGTTTTCCAGTGTGTACTACTCTGGGGAGGTTATTCAAACTAAGAAACAAGCTTCTTATAGTACACAACCAATAATAGTGGTTAGTAAATATGATTTTGTAACCCTAAGTAATCTTCAAGAGAGAATTTGTGGTTCTTTAAATCTGGGACCCGATCAAGAGATCAAGTCTATGAGGTATAGACATTTTCAATTCCTGACAACTCTGTGGCATCTAGATTGTCCATTGGTTGCCGATGCACAGTGGGTCTAAACAATTGATTTATTTTCTCAACAGTCATATGGTACCATGATGGAGTTATATGTTGATGTTTCTACTATACAACAACAACATCCAGTTGTACAAAGATGTAGACTTACAAGAGTGGTTGATGATAGTTCACCCCATAAAACTGATCCTATTCCAAATGATGTAGAATATGAAAACCTAGATGATATCTTAGATATACATGTCAATCCAACTTCCGATGAGGAGTTTCATAATGATGGAATAGATGGTGACAAAAGTGATGATGAAGAGGGACCAACAGAAGTTATGGAGGAGGTTTTGAGAAATGGATTAGTTGTACAACAACCTCGACCAACAATAAACCATCCTTTAAATATTGGTTAGAAGTAATTAACTATGTTCCTGAATTCGACAATAATGTTCTCACACCGGAAACTGAGTTCCCCAGAGTTGTACTAGACAAGTTTAGTGAGCTGAAAAAAACCTTATATGTTGGAATGAATTTTCCAAGTAAATATGCATTAAAAATCACAATAAAGAGATTTTACATTGAGAGTCACTGCAACTATATAGTTCAAAAATAAATCCATATTAAATATCTCATATGATGTGAGAAGTATGGGGATTATTATAGATTTCTATTAAGGGTGATTTTGGATATTGCATTTGGAGGTTGGAGAATCTCAAGGATTGAGGCAGCTCATACTTATGTTCAGACAAGCCTGACACAAGATCATACTGGATGCAGAATTTGTGTTATCCATTATTGTTGAGATGATTAGGAAATTCCAAGATGTTCTGATATCCCTTTTTCAAGAGAGGATACAACATACATTCAGTTATAATATTTCTTATAATAAGGCATGGATAGTGAAACATAAGGCAATTGTGAAGGTCTATGGTGATTGAGATTACTCATATTGCGTGTTGTCACAATTGATAGCCATAATGAGGAATTATAACCAATTTTTCTTCCATATTGATATAAAAAACATGTGTCTCATGATAACCAACTTGATCCATCTCATGTTTAATTTCATTGGTTGTTCTGGGGATTCCTCCCCAGTATCTTCGCATTTTGTTTCAGAAAACAGTTCATTCAGATTGAGGGAACATTTATATATGGAAAACACAAGGGTGTATTGTTGACTGTGGTAACCCAAGATAGAAACCATTCACCTCTTCCTCTTGCCTTTTCCATTGTAAAGAAAGAAAACTATGAATCATGGAGTTGCTTTTTGGCATTTATCAGCAACCATTTCACCAAAATTTAGGGTGTTTGTTTGATATCTGATCACCATTGGGAAATTAATGAAGAAATAAATGTGGATCCTAATACATGGAGATACCCAAATACACATCATCAGTTCTGTATTATACACATTTCTAGGAATGTGCATAAAAAATTTCACAATGAACCAATGAAGAAGGAAATCACGAGGCTTGGTATGCATTTTATTTGTTATTTTTTACTATTTCAACATAAAGATAAAATTAAATTATGTAAAATATCATCTATGATGTGTAGAATATGATTCGGATCAACAATGGTTTAAAGAACATTTTGAACAAATCGTCCAGGATAATCAAGAAGTTTATGATTATATGATGCAGATTACAAAAGAAAAATAGACATTGTTATATGATGGAGGGAAGAGGTATGAACACATGACCACAAACATTGTGGAGTGCATCAATGGTGTCTTCAAAGGGCTTCACAAGCTACCTATAACTTCCCTAGTTCAGGATACACTATATCGTTGCATGAAGTATTTTGTTGATAGACAAAAACTAGAATCATACGGAATACAACAAGGGATAAGGTATAGAAGACACTTTGAATGAGAGACTGAAAATAATATTGAAGAAACTTATGGTTATCATGTTTTCCTTTTTCAATGAGAATACTCTCGATTTGAAGTTCAAGAGCATTCAGACCCCATAAAAAATTGCATCGGTGAAAAAATGGTGGTATTACTAGAAACGAGGCAATGTTAATGTGGAAACTTTCAAGACTTATAGTTTCCATGCACACACGCCATCACAACATGTCCCTCTATGAACATATAATGGGAAACATATGTTGATCCAGTGTATTGAATGGACACAATTTCTAACTATTATACTGCACCATGGACACCTATTGGGGAGTTTCTTTATTTCCCAATGCCTGAAGGCCAACTGATAGTGATACCTAACATCAATCGGTTGTGTCCCTGTGGGAGACCGAAGGACAGTAGGATGGAGAATGAGATGAACTGGACTTAAGAACATGGGAAGAGTTTGATATGTACTATATTTCATTAAGAATTTCATAACCAAAAATTATTCCCTAACATTTTTTGGTGATATTTCACACTCTCAGCCACAATGATTTATTGTATTCATTGTGAGATTCTCATATTTTAAATTATATGTTGTTATCTCTTCTTTTTTCATTATTTTTCTAAACCCCAAAACCCAAAAGAAGAATACTAAACCCAAAAAGTATTCCCTATAATATAATCTCAAAATTCTAAACCCTAAACCTTAAAACCTAAACCCTAACCCTGAATTCATAAACCTAAACCCTAAAACCTTACAAAAAATACAAAAACCTAGACCCAAAACTCAATATATGAGACCCTAATCTCTAAATCCTAAAACCTAAAAGATGAACTGTAAACCCAAAAACATATTCCATTTACCTATATTTTCAAAACATTAAGTGACTGATATTTTAAAAAACTTTTATTAATAGTATCATAAATTAATGTACAAGAAGATGTTATAAAATTTCAGTATAATAAAGATTATATGATCAACCATATTTTTCAATATTAGTTACACTATTAGAATCATGATAAATTTTTTTTTGACGTATAGAGTCAGGTTTTACTTGTGTGTACTACTACGGGAAGGTTATACAAACTGATAAAGGAGTTTGTTATAGTACACAACCAACAATAGAGGTTAGTACAACTGATTCTATAACACTAACTGAATTTCAAGAAATAATTTGTGGGAAATAAACCACAACACAAGAGGAATAGTGACAATGAAAATGGTGATGGAATGAGTTTACATCATCACCATCGTCGTTGTCACCATTCCTCCTACATCGTGGTTCATTTCCCAAAAATTCTTTCTTGAAGTTCTGTTAGTGTTACAGAATCACCTTTACATGTGACACAATAATCATGAAATATAACATCATGTGGAAATACATACATAAATTAAAAATCACACCATTTTCTAATAAACATATATATAACAAATAATTTATATATATATATATAAATATATAAAACCATATCTTATAAAACACCCTTTTTAGGTAAAATCATATCTTAATATAAAATTAGTAATATTCTTGGAAAAACATGAGGACATGTCCCTTTATTTTGGTAAAAATAACTTTATAAAACAATGTGAACAAACATAGAATGTTTTTCATTCTACAAGTAAGAACATTATGCTGACCATAATGTTATATTTACATTTTACACTTACGAATCATTTCATTTGTTTATATGTAGATAGATGATACCACACTACTCACTCAACAATGTACCCATATTTCCTAGGTCGTGCTAGAGGGTGGTGAGGATCGATCGATCAGGGTGTGTTGAGTGCATCATTTTCATCATAGGGAGCCTCCATATGCCATTAGACAATACTTGTGCCATGATGGATTCTATGGCATTCCCGTATCAAATTTCACATTTGTAGTCCATCACCTGCTTGCTACCCTCATAGAGAGGTGGGGACCAGAGACACACATTCCAGCCTCCTGAGGGAGATATGACTGTCACCCTCCCAGATGTGGCAGTGCTTCTCGGTCTTCCTATCCCTGGGAGATCCGTTATTGGACCCACTCATGCATCTTGTCCTGACCTTACTCAGCTCTTGTTAGGCGTAAATTTTTTTTTGACCGTAGGGTTACAAATGAAGCATTGATATCTATGACTTAGTTGTAGGTGAAGATTCCACATTTACGCAATGATTCCGAGGAACATACTATCATGCGTAATGCCCATGCATATATATTACCACTCATTGGAGGGACCATGTGTACTGATCACTTGAGGATGCACGTACACATAATGTATCTACCCCTACTAGAGGACTTTGATCAGGCCATGACATAAATATTGGGATCATCCTGCATGGAATACATGTACAAATCATTATGAAGGAAATCCCATAGGGACCACATAGGTCTCAGGGGATGCATCATCCTTATTCAGATGTGCGTATGGGAGCACATCCTTGAATTCCTCCTTGAGATTTCTGGTCCGCTAATCGGGATGGAGGTGCTGCATGACACTCCATGTGGACGCTAGTATGATCACTCATTTCTATTGGTTTTTGATGCTACTTGGAGTTATTGACTTTAATTTATCATTATTTGTCACTATCGATGTTTTATTTTATAGGTAGTGTTAGCGACACAATTTCGACAAGGTTCCGAGACACCATTTAGGCATATATCTGCTCTAGTTGGACTATCTCTTACCTGAACAGGTATATATATAAAATCTATCACTATCTATCAAATTTATTAATAACATCAATTTTGTTTTTCAGTTAGGAGATTTTTTGAAAAAGGTCACATGTCTTTTCAGATTTCATGGATTCTATACTAGACTATTATGGACCAGTTACCACCACACTACACTGTTGGGCTTGAGTATGCTATGAATTTAGTGCCCCTCATTCACTTCCATATTGTTGAATGGAAATAGTCTGACAGAGTCATGCATCAGTTTTTCTGTGATCATCTGATTACATTTCTACTGAGACAGATAGAGCAGCTTCATGGGATGAAGCTGATAGGGAGGAAGAATGAGGAAAGAGGCTGAGTATATGCCTTCTTTCTCGACTGATGGAACAAACATGAAAAATTTCATATTTAGGGTGTACCTATGAATCAATTCTTTCTTTCAGAATAGGTTGAGTATGATCCATGGTATAGATGGAAGTCTATAATTTATCTTACCCAACATGACATAGAGATTCATTGGATGGTTAGTCAATAAATTTCAATTTGTTTGTTTATTGAACTATTTTCTAATTGATTTTGAATATATTTATAGGGAAGTCACTCAGAGAATCTTCTTCACATTAGTAATGATGATGATGAGGGGGTATTTAGTCGGGAATCCATCCATGCTGAAGCACTAGAGTTGAGGGCATTCTATCATGCCCTTTTTGAGAGCATCTTCAAGCATCCAGCCTGGAGAAAGGAGGTTCCTACCCGGGAGGAACATCCTGAAACACCTGCTGGTACTGAGGATCCATGACCACAGAGACATATACATCTTCATGCTACACATGAGGCCTCACATATTCCAAAGGCAGAGGTTGGCCCTCTAGTAGTCCAGCCTCAGCCAATTCATGATGTGCCTTAGGTGGCATAAGATCTATCTTTCTTGACAATATATTCACAAGTCTCTCCATCTTGGGGTCTAGACAAATCATAGCCTTGGGGTCTAGATCCATCATATCCTTGGATTCTATATCCATCGCAACCTTGGGGTCCAGATCCATCACAACCTTCAGTTATAGCTCCATCGTAGGTTTGGTTCCCCACTACGATGATGGAAGGTCCCTATACCACCCTAGTGGGAGAAGGATCAGGAGGGAAGTACGAGATGCATTTGATAGCTCCTCCCATAGACACACATGTGAAGGATTCAACTGTCAACATTCCAGTGCCCGAGGATCAGCCATCTCCAGGTCATCAGACTCCACAATGAACTCAACACGGACTTCCTATTCATAGACCACTATGTGGGATGGAATCTCCTCACCATAGACATGACATTGATTTTACATGTTAATTTATATTTTTATGTATATTGAAATGAAGATAATATTATTAATATCATATGTTCTTATATGTTTATCCATAATTTAAATTTTTATTTAAATTTTAGGCAAAATTTATATTTGAAAGCTTTCAAAGTTGACTACTTGAAACATATGAGTGACTATTAAATTTCAAGTAGATAACTTTAAAAGATTATAAAATATACAGTATAAAAACAATTTAAATAAAATTTAAAAGATATCCTATAAACTAAAAAGTTTTTTAAAATAATGAGTTTCATAAATAAAATAAATAAATGAAAATGAAAGGAATTCATGAAAATTTACTCCGAAGTGAGAGAGAAAATAAGGAATGTCGAGGAGGATAAAAATCCACCTACTTGACTTTAAAAGACTATAAAATATAAACTATAATACCCATATAAATAAAAATTAAAACTTATACTGATTTTTATATGTTTAATCAATTTTTAAAATTTCATTCATATTGGTCATATAGTTTATTATTTTTATGCTAGAAAAGTCACGTACTTGAATAATTTTTAAGTTTCTAGTAGGTGGATTAGAAAGATTATAAATTATTTTTCATCAACATTATTTAATAAATTCTTTTTATTTTGGACTACTTGTTATATTTTTAATCAATTTTTAAAATTTAATTTATATTGGTATTATAGTTTATATTTTATAGGCTAGAAAAGTCACATACTTGAAATATTTTTAAGCTTCAAGTAGGTGGATTAGAAAGCATATAAATTATTTTTCATCAACATTTATTAAGAAATTATTTTTATTCTAGACTACTTGTTATATTTTTAATAAATTTTTAAAATTTCTTTCATATTGGTCTTATGGTTAATATTTTATAGGCTTGTAAAGTCACATACTTGAAACATTTTTATGTTTCAATTAGATGGATTAGAAAGCTTATAAATTATTTTTCATCAAATTTTTTTAATAAATTATTTTTATTTTAGACTAATTGTTATATGTTTAATAAATTTTTAAAATTTCAATCATATTGGTCTTATAGTTTATATTTTATCGGCTAGCAAAGTCATGTACTTGAAACATTTTTAAGTTTCAATTAGGTGGATTAGAAAGCTTATAAATTATATTTCATAATTTTTTTAAGAAATTATTTTTATTTTAGACTACTTGTTATATGTTTAGTCAATATTTTTTTTTCATATTGGTCTTATAGTTTATATTTTATAGGCTAGAAAATTCACATACTTGAAACATTTTTAATTTTCAAATAGGTGGATTAGAAAGATTATAAATTATTTTTCATCAACATATTTTAAGAAAATATTTTTATTTTTGACTACTTATTATATTTTTAATAAATGTTTAAAATTTAATTCATATTGGTATTATAGTTTATATTTTATAGGCTAGAAAATTCACATACTTGAAACATTTTTATGTTTCAAGTAGGTGGATTAAAAAGTTTATAAATTATTTTTCATCAACATTTTTTAAGAATTTTTTTTAAATTTTCAACTACTTCTTATATGTTTAATACATGTTTAAAAATTTAATTTATATTGGTCTTATAGTTTATATTTTATAGGCTAAAAAATTCATGTACTTGAATAAGAGATAAATTATGCTAAAACATTTTGTCATATATATATATATATATAAACATAAAAAATTAATAATAAAACATAAAAATTTTAAATATATAAAAAATAATAATTAAAAGAGAAAAACATTTATTGTTTTAGGGTAAAGGCGGCATCGACGATGCTGCCTTTAAGGCATATTTTTAAAAATATTTTTAACCTATTCTATTTTAATTTTTTTATGAAAACCTATTAAAAAATACTCTCATGGTGGTCTTTGCTTATAGTGATTTTTTATCATTGAGGCATTAGCTCATGAAGTTTTCTACTCACAAAGTTCTTAGCTCACAGAGTTCTATACTCACACAGGTCTTTGCTCGTGGTAGTCTTTGTTCGTAGTGGTTTTTTCTCATGGAGGCCTTTTCTTGCGAAGTTATCTGCTTGTAGAGGTCTTATCTCATAGGGGTATTTTCTCCTAGAGGTCTTCTTAGGACCTATGAGATAATGTAGAATGAATTGATATGTGGAAACACCTCTATCTTCTCTAAAATAAAATATCCCCTATCACAACAATAAAGAATCAAGACTCCTTTCTGGTTCACTGTATGAATCTTCTTATTATAGAAAAATTTATCTCAAACCAGCTCATCAATTTTCTTTCCCTGAAGAACACATTGAAAAAAATATGGTGTATGGATGATAAAGTCTCCATATGTGAGATCAGATCTAGACATCTCATTTTAGAGTTATTTAATATAAAATACAAACACAAGGTCCTTTTAAGAAGTTCTTGGTCCTTTGATAACCAATTGATCCTAATAGAGGATCTATAAAATAATGAGGATGTGATAAAAGCGACCCTTTATAAATCACCTTTTTGGGTTCAGATTTGGGGAATCCCCTACTGGGCCAGATCTGAGCGCATCATGAGATAAATCAGATCATGCATAGGTGTCTTTATGGAATGGTATCGATAAGACCCTATTCTATGGGAGCCTTACCCATGGATAAGGGTCTCAATTGATGTTTTTCCCCTCTCCTAAGGGGTACCTTTATATCAATATAGAATTCAAAATCTGGGATTGGTTTTGAGTATTAAAAGATGTCGGTCTCCTACTTCTTCTATGGACACATCATACACACAGAAAAGGAGTGAACCTAAAAGAAAACTGAAAGGGAATGTAATGTTGTCATGAATTATGGTCCCAGGACCTACGTAAAAAAGCCTAGGAAAACATTTGTTCCATAATCTAAAAATAATAAGGATATAGAGAAACTTTCCAAGGCTCTAATAAAGCACACTTATAATGACCATGAAAGGATTATTTTACTAGGGTCGCTATGATTTCCTATAGACTACAAATATACAGTATATCCAAAGTATGTGGGAAACCCATCCCCATAAGCTGACCTTCGGGCCTATAGGAGCACCATTGTCATCCAGAATAAAGGTATCATGGAAATTAAAACCTTTACTATATCTCTACCAGAATGGCTGAAGGATACTATTAAAACACCATCCAGCCCAAAATACATCTGTATAAACCCTCCAAACCTAGTTTCCCCCCCATGATTTGAACCAATAGACCGGGTTCCTCCCATGGGAATTGAACTTCCATTAATCACCTCTTAGGATGAAGATGAAATTAAAGGATTGACATCGATTGGTGATAACGCACATAGGAAGTGGAGAAGGATAATAGAGGGGACCCAAGAATTAACCTCCCTTTTGCAGAACATTATGGGCATAACTGAAGCCTGAAACCAACTATGGGGAGCTAGAGTGTCACATAAATGACATATTGTAAAGTTAAATTTCATTTAATTTCCATTCATGATTTTTTGGGGGTTTCCCAAGCTTTTATTGAGGAATGGGTGAGTTTTCATGAATTGGACCAAACCGTGAGCCCAATTCCAGATTTAATAAAAAATTTATTCCTTTATGAATCCTTCATTTTTCAAAATTTTTCATCCATTAAAATTCCTACATGTCATCCCCTGACCCATGAACACCAAAAAATTAATTTGGACCATTTAAAAATATATAATCATGGTGGATTTTAGTTTTTATTTAAGGGATTGGGCCTGCTCGAAATCCCATTTCCTACATTAAAAATAATTTTTACTTCTTTAAAAACTCATTCGTTTTTTAAGTTTTTTCGATGATTCAAACTCCCACCCGAGCCCACATACCTAAGGCGCTCGCCCATTCTCTTATACCCCAATTTGGAGCTTAATAGAATCACGAAATTGGAAGAAACATCTATGGATTTCAAAAATCGCCCAAATTTGAAGAGGTAAATTGATCCTTTCATAACTCCTTCTATTTTTACTCTTTTTCACCCATTCCAGTTCCTAAATGATCTAATAATCATTTTCAGAAACTCACTTAAATTTTTAGCTGTTTTAAAATTCATATTCTGGTGGATTTTGGGTCGTTTTCTTCAAGATTGTTTTGGGTAAGTGTTTCTTTATTCAGTTCCTTCCTTCTCCTTAGGGTTTCCTCCCTCCTTCATAAATTTATAGAGTTTCCAGAAGTTAGGGTTCATACCTAGGGTTTTATTTGGGGTATTTTTGGTGAAATATTATGGTTTAGGGATTGTTTTCACTTCCTTGTGGTGCGGCGGAGGTGCGGTTGAGGTTTCACACCAAGATTCAAGGGTTTTGACTCAAAAGGTAGGTGGTTCCATGTGTAAAAAATTATTGATGAGTTAGATTTCTGTATTTAATCATTTATTCATATTCCTCATATGTTGGGTGTGGTGTAAAATATGTTTATGATTGATTTGGTTAAGTGCTAAATTTTATAGTTTCTTTTTAACTTGAAATTGGGTGTTTTCATGTGTAACTCATGGGGTATTATTTGGGTGTATTTTATAACTTATGGAATTGGTTTACTAAATCTTTTTTGGCCTACCAATTCTGTTTTAGTAATATATTAGTGTCATGTGGTCCTAAAAATAAGGTTTTTGAATAGGTTTTATGTGTAAAACATTGTTATACTTGTTGAGAGCATTTTATGAAAATGGATGTTTTCATTTGTATCTTTTGTGGTATTATTCAAGGTTATTTTATAACAATTGAATTTGGTTTTATAAATGTATCTAGGGCTTCCAATTCAGTTTTAGATAGGAATTGGTATGGTTTTGTTCTTAAATGGGGGTTTTGAAATGTGTTTTGTGTGCAAGACATAGTTTCACCCCTTGAGTTTGTATTATGAAAATTGTGAATGTTTTGTTTGGTTAAACAAAGTTGATAAAAGGGTGTATATGTACTGTTTGGTGGGTGTGTTCACCTAATATGGGTTTTTTAAAGTTAATGTGGTTATTTAGGATGTCAAATATGTTTTAGAATGTTTTATAAAGTGATGAAATGTTTTAGAAAATGGAAAGAGAGCTTCAAAACATGGTTGTGGGCTGTTTTGTGTTAGTGTGTTGTGAAAAATGAATTTTTCTGATGAAATAGGTATTATATGATATTTGAGTGGGCTTTTATGTGAGTTATAATGTCTTGTAATGGTTTATATATTTTTTAAAGGATTTGTGGAAGTGTTAAAGAAATGTGAAAAGTGTTGTGGGCTATTTTGGTGTGCGTCAGATTTCAAAATCAATTTTAATGAAAAGTGGACTTTTGGGATTTGTGTGGTATACACGTGGGATGTTTGGTGAATTTATGATATGGAAATAACATTTTCATATGAAAAGAATATTTTTGGACTTGCTTAACTTGTTTGAGCACAAATGGAAAACTTTGGTATCTAGGTGGGTGGACAGGTACTAGTATGCTAGTGAATCTTTGGGGTTTGGCCTCAGTTTCACTTAGAAATATTGAAGCTAACAACTCTAACTAAACTATGATGACAATGATTGGGGACCACTAGGTTATGGATATGTTCCCAACTAGTGGATCTTGCATGATAACTAATATTTTTGATGGTTATTCTCACTGAGATATGAGGTACGTGGGACCCACAACGAGCTAGTGCCTAGGGGTTATTTCCTATTGCTTATGCTCATTAGATCCTTTATACTTACCGTTTCCATGCGGTATATTTGGATGGAAAATTCAGTTGATTTGAAATTTATTTTAAAATTTTTTATTCTTTAAATTAGCCCACTTGAAAATAGATTTTTTTAAGTTGCATCTTTTAGAAATTGTAACTAGAAATTACATGTTTTTAAAAACTTGCATGCTTTTCATCATTGAATGTTTATTGCATGGAATCTCTTAGTGGTGGTATCCTACTGGGAATTGTCTCACACCCTATTTACACCCTTTGGTGTAAGTATACTTGGTTATTTTTGTTGTCACAGGTTGGGTACAATTTTTTTTGTTCCAATGGTTCAAGTTTCTAGAAGGTCCTTGGTGGTGAAGTCTTGTGGAGATGGCTTGAGGGCATTTCCCCTTTCCATGAGGGTTCTTGGGATGTTTAATTTTGGTTTTGTAACTTTTTATAGTCTTTTTGAGTTGTTTTAAAATATTTAATTATGTTATGAATTTTTGTAAAATATTGTTTGGTTTGAAAAATCCAAATTTGTTTTATTGGATTATTTTGTTGTTTTAAGTTTATAAACTCAGGTAAATCATTCCCAATTATCATTTTATGATACCTAGGGACTTGTTCCAGCCCATGGGGATTGGGAATGCCCTTCGGGACTTGTTGCGGGCTGGGTTGGGTGACGATTTTGATGGAGACCAGATTCGGTTCGTGACAAAATGGTATTAGAGGATGTTCGCTCTCTTTGGGTCATATTATTTGGGGAACAGTCTGGATATTCTGGAGTTAGGATTTTCAGGACTTGGCATTCTGGTTAGGAGTAGTGTGGATGATCACCAAACCTCATGATGGGATTCAAGTCAACAGTGGAAGTTGAGACTTTTCTAAGTCCTTTGGTTTTCTTAGTTTGATGATGATTAGTGGAAATAAAAAGAGAGTTGGGTTAATGGTCTTAGTGAGCTCTAAGGGTTTGGCAAGCCATGTGGAGCCCGGGATATTTCCCTAGAACACTCTCTGTGACATTTATTTGATTAGAATATGACCGCCAACCATATGTCCAAGTCACCCATTGAAACTAGTTTCCTCTCGCATTGTCTTGTGTTCTTTATTTTTGAAATCTTCAAACATTGGTTTTAAAGTGACTTGGTTTTAATAAGCGTAAAGTTTTTGTGAAATGATTATCTAATAAAGTGTGAATGGTTAGATTTTTGAAAATGGAGAACTGAATTTTCACAATTGTATTGGAATGGAAAATGGTGTGTTTGCACCTCTTTTGAAAGCATGAACTATGTCAAGGTTGGTTTTGAAAAAGTGTTTCCAATAGAGTTTTCTAAACTATTGAAAGGTGTTTTAATGGGATGAGACGTGTAGAAATTGATGTGAATAAATTGAAATTTATTTCTCATTTGAATGATTGTGCCTTCTTGAAAAGTTTTTTTATGTGGTAATTTGGGTTCGATTTCGTGGTTAGCGGTCTTGAGAAAAACAAAGTATTGGATGATTGTTTTGGTTTTGAAAAGTGGAATGAATTTTTGTATTAACATTTTGTATTTTTTTGAGAGACCATATGAATAGGGTTATATGGGATGATGTATGGTTAATGGAATGACTGGATGAGTTTCGGGATGGATACGAGGAGGGTGACCGGTGTGGAACAGAAACATGCATGTGTGAGACCCATGGGGTACCATTGGTGGATAAAATAACCGCTGAACCATTTGTTTTTAAAAAGATGATTTTAAAGGAAAAACATGATGTATTGATGAATATTTTGGGATGGTGTGTATTTTGTGTTTTTGAAAATTTTGATGTAGTGGGATGTTTTGAGTCAAAGAACCCATCCTGTTTGAACCGTGTTTTGGGATAGTGTTCGGTCGGTAAGCGGTGTTGAAGGTCCGGTTAGTGGTATCTTATGAGAAATGATTTGGGATTCCATTACAGTGGTTCCCTTCGTGTGTTTGGATCTAGTTTGTGGTGTGTCTTGGCCAATGGACCAACTTGGTTGGGTCCTTAGGTTCAATTGTTGGATAAGGTATTCCCCATTAAGGGTTAGTTCATGACTGAAGTGCAACCCGGATTGTTTCTCCATTGGAAAATCCTCCTATTGATCAATAGAAGGAATATTTTTTTTTTCGAGCTCTGTAGATTGAGTCCACCCTATTGCCTTTATTGTTTTTTTCTAATCCTCTTATGGCAGAAGAGTGTGTGTGGAAGGTTGAAAGAGACCTTAGTTTATTAAGCTACCTGATTCGTCGAAGGTGGAAGTGGTCTGAGGTTGTTAGTGTGGATGAGTGTCTCAATGGTGTCTAATAGAGCCTCTGGGTTCTTCACAGTTTCTTTGAAGCATGAGTTCATGTTAAACCACTAGTGTGGGAAATATGGTCACTATTGGATATTGTGGGAACTTTATATAATTGTGTGTTGTTTGGGGATGTTGTATAATGTCCCTCTCCATGAATTGTTTATATGAATCATAATGGTCATGTTCAGTGACTCCTTGTTATGTCATGTGCTCCATTGACTATAAAGTTGAAAGTCGTGCAATCATCTGAGAGTCTCTGTTATATTGGGAGAATGTATCCCTTGGAAAAACATAAAAATATTCCATTTTAGAGGAAGGTGAGTATAGGTGTTCTTTACTTATATTGTTTATCAACCGAAAAATCAAGGTTTGATGTGTGTGCATCTTCTAAGCCCTTGTTTCAGTGAAATATCAGGTTTGGGTAAAGTGAGTTTGGAATGTGTTATGTCTTGGAAAACTTATTGGGGATTGTGGTGCAGTTTTTGGTTTCACTGAAGGAAGAATTATCATTCATGGGGTTTCCAAAGCCTAATTGTGAGACCGAAGATGCTTCAATCATTGATCTCCACTCATAGGTCTTAGAGAGAAGCTGGCTCGTAATCAGGGGAAATCCCAGGGTTGTTTAAACCCTTGTACAAAGTCCTATCCTTAGTATGAAAGATGGGAATAGTTAAATCCTATGGTGTCTTCATGGTTGAGCACATAGTTTTTTCATGATTAGTAGTATTCATGTGCTAGGAATCCATGTATAAATAATGATCCCCATGGTTAGTTCATTGTTTCCCAAACCATACAAACTAACCATGCGACCGACCCAACTTTTTAAATTTTGGGGTCTTTCTGTGCCTGCCCATGCTGGTTGTTAATATGGTATGCTATAATGCTGGGGATACCCAATATGAGTCTCATGTGTGTTATTTTGGAAATTTCTAATGATTTTCTACCCCCTTGTATTGGGAGTCCGTTCGGGCCTCCCCCAGTTAGTGTCCTGATTCTGTCTCAGGAAATTTTGAGTTGTCTCTTATGGTGGGGAGCCTATTTGTGTCTCTCCATACTAGTAAACCAGATTGGTCCTTGGTCTTGGATTGGAATTAGGTAGTCTTGTTTGGATCTATATAACTACCTACACCTTCCTTGGGTAAACGTTGGGAGTGGAGAATGCCCAATGGTCTGGTTAAAGCAAGGTAAGTGTAACATTGTTCGTTTGGGTAAATTGATGGAATCCTGTTTGGATAGTGTTTGAAGAGTTTTATTTTGGGATAAAATATGAATATACTTGATTGATTAATTTAAGTGGTGTAATTTTGGTTTATGAGAGCATTACTTCCTTAATTGATCACTGGAGGTGTTTTGGCCTCTGGGGGTGAAACCTGACAAGGGAGTACCTCTTAGTTTCTTAGTAGGGTTTGGTTGTTGTTTTGGCCTTGCTATGACTTTCTGGGGATAGGATGTTTTTTTTGGTGGGGATAATTGTCACATAAATAAAATATTTTAAAGGTAAATTTCATTTAATTTCCATTCATGCTTTGTTTTGGGGGTTTCCCAAGCTTTTATGGAGGAATGGGCGAGTTTTCATGAATTGAGCCAAACCGTGAGCCCAATTCCAGATTAAAAAAAATTATTCCTTTATAACTCATTCATTTTCCATACTTTTCATCCATTAAAATTCCTAATTTTCATCCCCTCCTTACCTATGAACACCAAAAAATTAATTTGGCCCATTTAAAAATCTATAATCATCGTGGATTTTAGCTTTTATTTAAGGGATTAGGCCTGCCCGAAATCCCATTTCCTGCATTAAAAATAATATTTAATTGTTTAATAACTCATTCTATTTTTAAGTTTTTCGGTGATTTCAACTCCCACATGAGCCCACTTACCTAAGGCGCTCTCCCATTCTCTCCTAACCCAATTTGGAGCTCAATAAAATCTTGAAATTGGTAGACACTTATCTGAATTTCACAAATCACCCAGATTTGAAGAGGTAAATTGATCCTTTCATAACTCCTTCTATTTTTACTATTTTCCCCCATTCCAGTTACTACATGATCTCATAATCCTTATTCGAAACTCACTTAATTTTTTTTTGTTTTAAAATTCAGATTCTGGTGGATTTTGGGTCGTTTTCTTCAAGATTGTTTTGGGTAAGTGTTTCTCTATTCAATTCCTTCCTCTCCTTAGGGCTTCCTCCCTCTTTCATAAATTTATAGAGTTTCCAAAAGTTAGGGTTAATACCTAGGGTTTGATTTGGGGTATTTTTGGTGAAATATTATGGTTTAGGGTTCGTTTTCACTTCCTTGTGGTGCGGCGGAGGTACGGTTGAGGTTTCACATCAAGATTCAAGGGTTTTGACTCAAAAGGTAGGTGGTTCCATGTGTAAACAATTTTTGATGAGTTATCTTACTATATTTAATCATTTATTCATATTACTCATATTTTGGGTGTGATGTGAAATCTGTTTATGATTTATTTGGTTAAGTGATAAATTTTATAGTTGTTTTTTTAACTTGAAATTGGGAGTTTTCTTGTGTAACTCATTGGGTATTATTTGGGTGTATTTTATAACTTATGGAATTGGTTTAATAAATCTTGTTTTCCCTGCCAATTTTGGTTTGGTAATATATTAGTGTCATGTGGTATAAAAAATAAGGTTTTTGAATAGGTTTGATGTGTAAAACATTGTTATACTTCTTGAGATCATTTTATGAAAATGTGTGTTTTCATTTGTATCTTTTGTGGTATTATTCAAGGTTATTTTATAACACTTTAATGTGTTTTTATAAATGTATATAGGGATTCCAATTATGTTTTGGATATTAATTGGTATGGTTTTGGTCTTAAATGGGGGTTTTGAAATGTGCTTTGTGTGCAAGACATAGTTACACCCCTTGAGTTTGTTTTATGAAAATTGTGAATGTTTTGTTTGGTTAAAAAAAGTGGGTAAAAGGGTGTATTTGTAATTTTTGGGGGGGTGTGTTCACCTAATATGTATTTTTGAAAGGTAAGGTGGTTATTTAATATGTCAAATATTTTTTTAGAATGTTTTGTAAAGTGCTTAAATGTTTTAGAAAATGGAAATAGAGCTTCAAAACATGGTTGTGGGCTGTTTTGTGTGAGTGTGTTGTGAAAAATGAATTTTGCTGATGAAAGAGGTATTATATGATATTTGAGTGGGATGTTATGTGATTTATAATGTCTTGTAATGGTTTATAGATTTTTTTAAAGGATTTGTGGAAGTGTTAAAGAAATGTGAAAAGTGTTGTGGACTATTTTTGTGTGAGTCAGATTTAAAAATCAATTTGAAAGAAAAGTGGACTTTTGTGACTTGTGTGGTATACATGTGGTCTGTTTAGTGAATTTGTGATATGGAAATAATATTTTCATGTGCAAAGAATATTTCTGGACTTGTTGACCTTGTTTGATCACAAAGGGAAAACCCGGGTATGTAGGTGGGTGGACATGTACTAGTATGCTAGTGAATCTGTGGGGTTTGGCCTCAATTTCACCTAGAAAGATTGACACTAAAAACTCTAACTAAACTATGATCATGATGATTGGGGACCACTAGGTTATGGGTCTGTTCCCTACTAGTGGCTCGTGCATGAGAAAAAAATATTTTTTTTGGTTATTCTCACTGAGATATGAGGTACTTGGGACTCACAAAGAGCTAGTTCCTAGGGGTTATTTTCTATTTCTTGTGCTCATTAGATCCTTTATAATTACCATCGGCATATGGTATATTTGGCTGGAAAATTCAGTATATTTGGAATTTATTTTAAAAGTGTTGATACTTTAAATTATCCCACTTGGAAATAGCTTTTTTTAAGTTTCATCTTTTAGAAATTGTAACTAGAAATTACATGTTTTTGAAAACTTGAATGATTTTCGTCTTTGAATGTTTATCACATTTAATATCTTAGTGGTGGTATCCTACTGGGAATTTTATCACACCCTAATTACACTTTTTGGTGTAAGTAGACTTGGTTATTCTTGTTGTCGCAGGTTGGGTACAATTTTTTTGTTCCAGTGGTTCGGGTTTCTAGAAAGTCCTTGGTGGTGAAGTCTTGTGGAGATGGATTGAGGGCAGTGACCCTTTCCATGAGGGTTCTTGGGATATTTCCTTTTGGTTTTGTAACTTTGTTATAGTCTTGTTGAGTTGTTTTAAATTATGTAATTCAATTCTGAATTTTTATAAAAGATTTTTTGGTTTGAAAAATCCAGATTCGTTTCATTGGATTCTTTTGTTGTTTTAAGTTTATAAACTAGGGTAAATCATTCCCAATTCTAATTTTATGATACATGGGAACTTGTTACAGCCCATGGGGATTGGGAATTCCCTTTGGTACTTGTTGCGGACCGGGTTGGGTGCCGGTTTTGATGGAGACCCGATTCAGTTTGTGACAAAATGGTATCAGAGGATGTTCGCTCTCTTTGGGTTATATTATTTGGGAAACAGTCTAGATATTCTGGAGTTAGGATTTCCGGGACTTGGAATTATGGTTAGAAGTAGTGTGGATGATCACCACACCTCATGACAGTATTCAAGTTGCCAGGGGAAGTTGAGACTTTTCTAAGTCCTTTGGTTTTCTTGGTTTGATGATGATTAATGGAAATGAAAAGAGAGTTAGGTTAATGGTCTCAGTGATCTCGCAGGGTCTGGCTAGCCATGTGGAGCCAGGGATATTTACCTAAAAAACTCGCTATGAAATTGATATTATTGGAATATTTCCACCAACCATATGTCCAAGTCACCCATTGAAACTAGTTTCCTCTCGCATTGTCTTGTGTTCTTTATTTTTGAAATCTTGGAAATTTGGTTTTAAAGTGAGTTGGTTTTAAGAAGCATAAAGTTTTTGTGAAATGATTATCTAATAAAGTGGTAATGGTTAGATTTTTTAAAATGGAGAACTGAATTTTCATAATTTTATTGGAATGGAAAATGGTGTGTTTTCACCTCTTTTGAAATCACGAACTATGTCTAGGTTGGTTTTTAAAAAGTGTTTCCGATAGAGTTTTCTAAACTATTGAAATGTTTTTTAATGGGATGAGATGTTTTTAAATTGATGTGAATAAATTGAAAGTGAGTTTTCATTGGAATGATTGCGCCTTTTTGAAAAGTTTTTTTATGTGGTAATTTGGGTTCGATTTCGTGGTTAGCGATCTTGAGAAAAACAAAGTATTGGTTGATTGTTTTGGTTTTGAAAAGTGGAATGAATTTTTGTATTAACATTTGGTATTTTCATGAGTGACCATATGAATGGGGTTATATGGGATGATGGATGGTTAATGGAATGAGTGGATGAGTTTCAGGATGGATATGAGAAGGGTGCCCAGTGTGGAATAGAAACATGCATGTGTGAGACCCATGGGGTACCATTGGTGGATACGCTAACCGATGAACCATTTGTTTTTAAAGAGATGATTTTAAAGGAAAAACTTGATGTATTTATGACTATTTTGGTATGGTGTGTATTTTGTGTTTTAGAAAATGTTGATGTTGTGGGATGTTTTGAGTCAAATAACCCCTTCTGTTTGAACTGTGTTTTGGGATTGTGTTGGGTCGTTAAGTGGTGTTGAAGGGCCGATTAGTGGTCTCTTCTGAGAAATGCTTTAGGATGACATTACAGTGGTTCCCTTCATGTGTTTGGATCTAGTTTGTGGTGTGTCTTGACCAATGGAACATCTTGGTTGGGTCCTTAGGTTTAATCGTTGGATAAGGTATGCCCCATTAAGGGTTAGTTCACAACTGAAGTGCAACCCAGATTGTTTCTCCATTGGAAAATCTTCCAGTTGATCAATATAAGGAATCTTTTTTTTCAAGATCTGTATATTGAGTATACCCATTGCCTTTCTTGGTTTTTCTAATCCTCTTATAACAGAATAGTGTGTGTGGAAGGTTGAAAGAGGCCTTATTTTATTAAGCTACTTGATTCGTCAAAGGTGGAAGTGGTCTGGGATTGTTAGTGTGGATGAGTGTCTCGATGGTGTCTAATAGGGCCTCTGGGTTCTTCAGAGTTTCTTTGAAGCATGAGTTCATGTTAAACCACCAGTGTGAGAAATATGGTCATGATTGGATATTGTGGGAACTTTCTAGAATTGTGTGTTGTTTAGGGATGTTGTATAAGGTCCATCTCCATGCATTGTTTATATCAGTCATAATGGTCATGTTCAGTGATGCCTTGTGATGTCATGTGCTCGATTAACTGTAAAGGTGAAAGTCGTGAAATCATCTGAGAGTCTATTTATGTTGGGATAATGTCTCCCTTGAAAAAACATAAAAATATTCCATTTTAGAGGAATGTGAGTATAGGTGTTCTTTACTTCTATTGTTTCTTAACCGAACAATCAAGGTGTGATGTGTGTGCATCTTCTAATCCCTTGTTTTAGTGAAATATCAGGTTTGGGTAAAGTGAGTTTGGAATGTGTTGTGTCTTGGAAAACCTATTGGGGATTACAGTGTAGTTGTTGGTTGCACTGAAGGAACAATTCTCATTCAGGGGGTTTCCAAAGCCTAACTGTGTGGCTGAAGATGCTTCAATCATTGAGCTCCAATCATAGGTCTCAGAGAGAAGCTGACTTGTAGTTAGGGGAAATCCCGAGGCTGTTTAAACCCTTGTACAGAGTCTTATACTTAGTGTGAAAGATGATAATAGTTCAATCCTCTGGTTTCTTCATGGTTGAGTACATATTTTGTGCATGATTAGTAGTGGTCATGTGCTAGGAATCCATACAGAAATAATAATCCCCATGGTTAGTGCATGGTTTCCCAAACCATGGAGACTAACCGTGTGACCGACCCAACTTTTTAAATTTTGGGGTCTTTCTATGCCTGCCCATGCTGGTTGTTAATATGGTATAGTCTTATGGTGGGGATACCCACTATGAGTCTCATGTGTGTTATTTTGGAAATGTCTAATGATTGTCTACCCCCTTGTATTGGGAGTCCATTCAGGCCTCCCCCAGTTAGTGTCCTGATTCTGTCTCAGGAAATTTTGAGTTGTCTCTTATGGTGGGGAGCCCATTTGTGTCTCCCCATACTAGTAACTCAGATTGGTCCTCGGCCTTGGATTAGAAGTTGGTAATATTTTTTGGATCTATATAACTACCTAAACCTTCCTTGGGTAAATGTTGGGAGTGGAGGATTCCCAATGGTCGGGTTAGAGCAATGTAAGTGTAACATTGTTCGTTGTTGTTGTTGTTTATTTCGGTAAATTACTGGAATCCTGTTTGGATAGTGTTTGAGGAGTTTTATTTTGGGATAAAATATGAAAATACTTGATTGTTTAATAAAAGTGGTGTAATTTTGGTTTATGAGAGCATTACTTCTTTAATTGATCACTGGAGGTGTTTTGGCCTTTGGGGGTGAAACCTGACAAGGGAGTACCTCTTGGTTTCTCAGTAGGGTTTGGTTGTTGTTTTGTCCTTGCTGTGACTTTATGGGGATGGAAAGTTTTATTGGTGGGGATAATTTTCACATAAATGAAATATTTTAAAGTTAAATTTCATTTAATTTCCATTCATTCTTTGTTTTGGGGGTTTCCCAAGATTTTATGGAGGAATGGTTGAGTTTTCATGAATTGGGCCAAACCGTGAGCCCAATTCTAGATTTAAAAATAAATTTTTATTCCTTTATAACTTCTTCATTTTTCAATATTTTTCATCCATTACAATTCGTAATTGTCATCCCCTGACCTATGAACACCAAAAAATTAATTTGGACCATTTAAAAATCAATAATCATGGTGGGTTTTAGTTTTTATTTAAGGGATTGGGCCTGCCCGAAAGCCCATTTTCTGCATTAAAAATAAATTTTAATTCTTTTATAACTCATTCTATTTTAAAGTTATTTCGGTGATTTTAACTCCCTCCTGAGACAACGTACCTAAGGATCTCACCCATTCTCTCCTACCCCAATTTGGAGCTCAATAGAATCAAGAAATTGGGAGAAACTTATCTGTATTTCACAAATCACCCAGATTTGAAGAGGAAAATTGATCCTTTCATAAATACTTCTATTTTTAATATTTTTCTCCCATTACAGTTCCTAAATGATCTCCTCATATTTTTTTCAAAACTCAATTAAATTTTTATCTGTTTTAAAATTCATATTTCTGGTGGATTTTGGGTCGTTTTCTTCAAGATTGTTTTGGGTAAGTGTTTCTCTCTTCAATTCATTCCTTCTCCTTAGGGTTTCCTCCCTATTTCAGAAATTTATAGAGTTTTCAGAAGTTAGGGTTCATAACTAGGGTTTCATTTGAGGTATTTTTGGTTAAATATTATGGTTTAGGGTTTTTTTTAACGTCCTTGTGGTGCGATGGAGGTGCGGTTGAGGTTTCACACCAAGATTCAAGGGTTTTGACTCAAAAGGTAGGTGGTTCCATGTTTAAACAATTATTGATGAGTAATATTTATGTATTTAATAATTTATTCATATTAATCATATGTTGTGTGTGGTGTGAAATATGTTTTTGATTGATTTGGTTAAATGATAAATTTTACAGTTGCTTTTTAACTTGAAATTGGGTGTTTTCATGTGTAACTCATGGGGTATTATTTTGGTGTATTTTATAACTTATGGAATTGGTTTACTAAATCTTTTTTGGCCTGAAAATTATGGTTTCGTAATTTATTAGTTTCATGTGGTCCTAAAAAGAAGGTTTTTGAATAGGTTTGATGTGTAAAACATTGTTATACTTCTTGAGATCATTTTATGAAAATGTGTGTTTTTATCTGTATCTTTTGTGGTATTATTCAAGGTTATTTTATAACACTTGAATGTGGTTTTATAAATGTATCTGGGGATGAAAATTATGTTTTGGATAGGAATTGGTATGGTTTTGGTCTTAAATGGGGGTTTTGAAATGGGTTTTGTGTGCAAGACATAGTTACACCCCTTGAGTTTGTTTTATGAAAATTGCGAATGTTTTGTTTGGTTAAACAAAGTGGGTAAAAGGGTTTATATGTACTATTTGGGGGGTATGTTCACCTAATATGGGTTTTTGAAAGGTAATGTGGTTATTTAAGATGTTAATTTTTTTATAATGTTTTATAATGTGCTGAAATGTTTTAAAAAATGGAAAGAGAGCTTCAAAACATGGTTGTGGGATGTTTTGTGTGAGGGTTTTGTGAAAAATGATTTTTTTTGATGAAAGAGGTATTATATGATATTTGATTGGGCTGTTATGTGAGTTAGAAATTCTTGTAATGTTTTATAAATTTTTTTTAAAGGATTTGTGGATGTGTTAAAGAAATGTGAAAAGTGTTGTGGGCTATTTTGGTGTGAGTCGAATTTCAAAATCAATTTGAATGAAAAGTGGATTTTTGTGAATTGTGTGGTATACATGTGGGATGTTTGGTGAATTTTTGATATAGAAATAATATTTTCATGTGAAAATAATATTTCTTGACTTGTTGAACTTTTTTGATCAAAAAAGGGAAAACCCGAGCATCTAGGTGGGTGGACATGTACTAGTATGCTAGTCAATCTGTGGGGTTTGGCCTCAGTTTCACTTAGTAAGATTGACGCTAACAACTCTAACTAAACTATGATAATGATGATTGGGGACCAATAGGTTATGTGTATGTTCTCTACTAGTGGATTGTGCACAAGAACAAATATTTGTGATGGTTATTCTCACCGAGATACGAGGTACCTGGGACCCACCACGAGCTAGTGCCTAGGGGTTATTTCCTTTTTTCTTGTGCTCATTAGATCATTTATACTTACCATCAGCATACAATATATTTGGATGGAAAATTTAGTATATTTGGCATTTATTTTCAAAGTGTTTATTCTTTAAATTGGCCCACTAGAAAATGGATTTTTTTAAGTTGCATCTTTTAGAAATTATAACTAGAAATTAAATGTTTTTGAAAACTTGCATGCTTTTTGTATTTTAATGTTTATCGCATGGAATCTCTTAGTAGTGGTATCCTACTGGACATTGGATCACACCCCACTTACACCCTTGGGTGTAAGTAGAGTTGGTTATTTTTTTTGTCGCAGGTTGGGTACAATTTGTTTTGTTCCAGTGGTTCGGGTTTCTAGCAGGTCCTTGGTGGTGAAGTCTTGTGGAGATGGCTTGAGGGTGGTGCCCCTTGCCATGAGGGTTCTTGGTATGTTTCCTTTTGGTTTTTTAACTTTGTTATAGTCTTTTTTAGTTGTTTTAAAATATGTAATTCAGTTATGAATTTTTGTAAAAGATTTTTTAGTTTGAAAAATCCAGATTCGTTTCATTAGATTCTTTTGTTGTTTTAAGTTTATAAACTCAGGTAAATCATTCCCAATTATCATTTTATGATACCTGGGCACTTGTGCCAGCCTGTGGGGATCGGGAACACCCTTCGGGCCTTGTTGTGGGCCGGTTTGGGTGCCAGTTTTGATGGAGACCAGATTCGGTTCGTGACAGAGATCCTCCCAAAAATATATAAGGTTATAGATAATAGATTGTTTATTGAAATTTCATAGATGGATGCTGGTCTAACCTAGACCCACCCAAACTAATGAAAATATTATTCTAGAATAGTCATGATCTTGAAAACCCACACATAGTTTTTATGCTCTGGTGTAGGAGCGCTCTAAGTCACCCTAGTATTTTTTTGTCTGAAACCATGCTAAAAAACAAGGACATGTAGTACATTGCCTCAAAAGTGGTATTTGAGGTATGCTTCCCAGTACCACACCACAGACATGATGGTAGTATCTACCTCTTGTGTAAGGAGGGAGTAGGAATCGAAATTAATATATTTTCACCAAACCATATTACCTCCTCTGTCTATCATCCTAACATTTGTATTTGTTCATTTGTTGGTTTCTATGGTTGGCCTTATCAAAATGATAAATAGAAGTCATGGAACCTCTTTAAAACAATTAGGAACAACATTCTAGGACCTCTTCTCATGGGAGGAGATTTTACTAAGATCATGTTTCAAAGTGAAAAGAGAGGGGGGATCCAGTAGGCCCTAGACCCATATGAGAGACTTCCTATCAGTGGTTCAATGTACAAGTCTCTTTGACTTGAGTCACATGGGTATCCCCTTCACATGGTACTATGGATACTTGGTAAACACCCACATATAGGAGATACTAGATAGATTCTTGTAATCTTCTAACTATATCACCTCTTCAACCACTTTCAGGTCTCCCACCTCACCACATCCATACCAGACCTCTACCTGATTCTCATTCACCTTAATATCGGTAACACAGATACAAGATGTGAGAGACCTTTTATTTTTGAAATCCATTAGATGATGGAAAGGGGTTGTGAAGAAGTGATTAAATATGGATGGATTATGAGTGGACTCGAAGTTCATGATAAAATTTACCATGTCATGTCTAAAATTAAAAAATGGAGAGGTTGACTATTCCACTAACTAGACAGATAATGTGAATCCATTGAGAAAAGTCTCTCTAAGCTCTATTCTCTCAAAACTTCATCCATAATCATTTCCAATATTACAACACTATAGACTGAACTTAATGAAACCCTCAAAATAAAATAAATCTACTGGTCTATGCATTCTTGCAACACTCATATAAAATAAGGGTACTTAAATACACATTAAAACCACCAAAAATCATTTAGAATGTAATTGACCAGACCTCTCTAGTCTGTTACTTTTCTAAAATCTAGTGTCTGAGGTGTTCTGGAAGGTCAATGTGACTTATCCCCAACACTATTCCAAATTTCTAGTTCTAGGGACAATGTTTCTAGTTTTCAGTAGGTGCATAGTGTTTCCATCCATTGGTAGGTGTACAATGTTTCTAGCCGTTGATAGGTGTACAATGTTTCTAGCCATCGGTAGGTGTACACTATTTCTAACCATTGGTAGGTGTACAATGTTTGTTGGGGTCGGTAGGTGTACAGTGTTTCCAGCCGTCGATAGGTGTATAGTGTCTCCAGCCGTTAGTATATATACAATGTTTCTAGCCATCGGTAGGTGTACAAGGTTTCCAGCTATTGGTAGGTGTATGGTGTTTCCAGCCCTCAGTAGGTGTACGGTATTTCCAGCTTTCGGTAGGTATACAGTGTTTCCATCCGTTAGTAGGTGTACAATGTTTCGAGCCATCAATAGGTGTATAGTGTTTCTAGTCATCGGTAGGTGTATAGTGTTTCCAGTCATCAGTAGGTGTACAATGTTTCCAGCTGCTGGTAGGTGTACAATGTTTCTAGCTATTGGTATGTGTACAGTGTTTCCATTTCGGTAGGTGTATAGTGTTTCCAGCTTCCTATAGTTCACCCATTGAAAGTTTTCTTTGACAAAAAATGCATTCAAGGACTTTTTAAGGGATTTAAGGATGATTCAAATCCCATAACTCCTTTATTAATTTTCTTAAGGATAGGGATTCCATTACTTGGTCAAACCATGGGGATTAATGTGATCATCATTAATGGAAATTCTAAACTGTTTTAAATCCCATTAATCTCAGATCTAATCCGTCAAAATTAGGCACCTTAACTTTATTCATTCCTTATCCTTTCTCTCAGTGTGAGGAACCTTGAGACATTCTTCCCATAGGAGTGGTGTGATCAAAACTTAATCCTTAGATTGTTTCCCATTGATGTTTCTTATTGTAGCATGCACACCCCCTATTTTGGTGCAAGCAGCTAGTGTCGATCCATCATCGATAGAAGGTAAGATCTACCTCCGTTCTTATTTTTTCTTTGATAATTATTCTCCTACTTCTCCTTTCCATGTTATTCCATGTGTTCTCCATGTTTCTAATGAAGTTTTCTTGGGTGTCAGTTGGTGCGGTCGTGCCGTGATGTCCTCAGATGGATGCAGTTATTGCGAAAGGAGGTGATCATGATCCGATGCATGGATTGTTCTCATGTAAATAATGTTAAGAACCTTTTTGGGTTGGTGATTTGTGACTTCCCTAATTATTTATGTACAATCATAGATTTAGCATGTTTTATCCCACTGGATCAAAATGAAATTGACATAATAAATATTTGAACTGGATAAATAAATTGGTATCGATCATATGTTATTGCATCTTGTTTTTATAGATAGTGTGATATCTATTATTTCCTTTTTTTATTATGTCGTTATTGATAGAAAATTGGTAAACAATGTAAACTGGGGTTAATTGTAAATTATTATTCAAATATAAAGATGTATGTAAATGAATCTGGTTGTTTCTGTTGTAAATAAATGATAATAAAATTGATGTATTAAGCTTGTTTAAATAATTTGTGATAGTTATGATAGCTTTCTATTTAGGTTACCAGTAGTTGAAACCTAATAATAATGAATTAGCTAATTCAAGATGGATTAAAGAGCTAGTTGATCGATATAAGTTAATTATTTATAGGGTTCTGAGTTACCCACTTTCTTGTAAGGCCGAGTGCCTTTTACTATCGAGCCATGAGATCTCATTGCGTGTGTAGGAAGAATGAATTGTTTAGGACCAAGATCCCAGTTTCTTTGTTATTTCATACTACTTGTGATGTTTTATGAGCCTGGATAGACGTTGTGAGATGTAGGGGAAGGTATTCCCAATGGTTGTGGCAATAGTTGACTCCTAGAGTGGTGAGATGCATCAGTTTATGCATATAGGTATTAGGGAGGACCCTAGAGATGATGAAACATGTTGGATATGAATGATTGGATGCTTTCTGGATCTTGTTGGATGTTTATTTGCTTTACTTTCCCCACTGATCAAGGTATCTAGTCTTGATTACCCTTCTTTCAAAAGGGGAGAAGACACATGGGGTATGCCACATGCTTTATGTGTTTAGCTTCTCGAGAGAGGATGGGTCTATGCTCCTACTATAGGTAAAAAAGGCTTGACGGGTAGTTCATTTACTCACTGTATTGATCCCCTTGTGTTTGGTAGCTTCAAATGTTTTTCTAGAATGACTAGGAATATGGGAAAGTAATATTGCTGTTAATAAGTGATTAAATAAATGATGGTAACCCATAGGGTTGGAGCTTGCTAGGATGCAATACTGAGGTAATATTTCTAAGAAGCTGTGGACTTGGTTTGGTTATGCCTGGAGGGCATGAAACTTTGGTGTGATGCTAATGAAATGTAATGTGGAATTAATAATGGTTAATTAATGGTTAAATAATTAATTAAGGTAAAGCACACCTGATAAAAAGGGATAATGTAATATAATGTAGCTCTTTAAATGGTTGTGTGATTATAGGATACCTAGTCTTAGAAGTGGAAGCCTAGAGTATGAGATACGTTAGTTGCAGTTGAGTCTAAGACTAGGTTATGCCCATAGTGTGGTTGTGAGCTATAGTACATTCTATAATTTTTGTGTTTCTATACGCTACTCCTCCCCATCATTTAGGGAAATTGATTCCCTAGGGATTTGGAGCCCTGGGGGTGTTTTCCTCAACATTCTAGTGGGAGGATGGATGGCCGACTACCCCATTTCCCCCCTCTCTCTTCTCTTGGTAGTTACTTGAACTTGTAGGAACAACAATTAGTTTTACCCATATATGTGTGTAGATGGATGTAATGGATTGTGGTTATTCACACACACATATTCTAGATATAATTTTCTATGGACTACTATAGGTGTAACATGTATAGGATGTGATGTATTGAGGATACTTACTTAGTGTATGGGCTATAATGGTTTGAGGTTTAATACCTAATGTACGATACACATTATGCGAGATTTTTTGGTTCCATAAAACTACCTGGTTACTTTCGTTATGTGGACGTAGTGGTTTTGTTTCATGAGGTGCATGTTGTGGTGCTATGCCCAAGTGTCTGCATATAATTCTTTTTAGAGAGATATTCTTTGGACGTGCGATGTTGGGGAAAACCGAAAAAATAGTGGGGAAGTGGTAGTGGGGTACCCTTGATATTATTTATTATATTATATACTCTTTTATGTGATACATGGTGAGAGTAGCCATGGTGAGGCTGTGACATAGCATATCTATTTATGTGATGAGTTAGTTTCACTGGTTGTTCACTTTTCTTTAGCATGATTTATTTACTTTTTCATGAGAGGTTCCAGGGAGGATCCTACTAAGTATAATGTTATACTCACCCTATGTATATATAAATTGTTTTTCAGGTCATTTGGAGCAGGTTGGAGATCTGGATGGTTACTACTAGCTTGGGGTTGCAAGAGCTGTTCGGGATTTGTGGTCACTGCCATTTTACTTTCCTTTGGTACTTACAGTTTTCCCCTTCTAGTTGTAGTATTTTTTTCATGACATTAAATATGTGTAATTGAGATTTATTTTATATTGTAGTATGAGTTGGAGTTTGTTGGTGTCTATCTTGTCTCTCCCTTCTTCATGTATTCTCTTAGAAGATAATTCCTCCCATTTTTGTGTTAACTATACCCACGGTTCTAGTCGCCAACCTGAGACCTATTAGAGGCGAGACTCAGGGGTTACTATCTCTTTTTTCACATTGCTATACCAGGTGGGGTACACCTTGTGGGGAGGGGGTCATGACAGAGTGTTATGAGAGGGATTTTTGAGGGATAGGATATGTTTTTGTGTTAGACACATGTGAGGTTGCATAGGTTGGTAGGGAAACAGTGTTAGTAAAATTTAGCAAGTGATGTAAACAATTGAGACCGGATGAGACATAGGTGTTTAGGGCCCCCCATGATCTGATGCTTGGAAATTTAAGTTTATAGTGGATATCGAATGAGGTGATACTAGTTGCAGTGTAGAGACCTAGAAAAAGACCATGCATCATTTTTATTTATGCCTGTGTTTGAATGGATAGACCTTGGGATTGGTTAACCTAAAATTATTTAAATAAAATATTTATTTAATTAATTTTGAACCTTCCATATTCCAGGTTTATGAGCTCTAACTATTTTTTATTTTGCATTTATAGCTCAATATTGATGTCCTCATAAGGTTCTCATAGAAAATGTCCAATAGGTTATGCCAGTAGATCGTCACAGGGTAAAGGTTGACTAAAATGACACTTTTAGGAGGACACTCCGAGAGTTTCAGCGCCAGAGTCTGTAGAAGTACAAGGGATCCATTTCAAATGTAGTCACAGAAGACTGGTTGGAGGAGGTTTATATTTCCTTTAGTTCGATCCATTCTCATAAGTAAAACTGGGTGTCTTTGGTTGTGACGATGCTGTGTGGGGAAGCGAGGAAGTGGTGTTTCTTGTTCCTCGAGGATCACAAGGAGTCAGCGATCTCGTGGTAGGAGTTCCGAGACAAGTTTAGAGTTGAGTTTCTTTCTTTGACCGTGAGGGCATCCAGTCACCAGGAGCTTCTTACCATTCGATAGGGGAGCTCCAATGTGCGAGAGTTTGGAATCCATTTCAGAAACCTTTAATGATATAATTCAGACATTTTTCCAGATGAGTAGTCCAGGGTGAGGCATTTTGAGGATGATTTTCATCCATAGATCTAGCACTAGGTACCCTATTTATGCTGAAGACATATCTTGAGGTGCTTAAGAGAGCCGAGGTCATCGAGAGAATGTTATCCAGAACTAGATATTTATGAGAGGGGAGTCTCTAGGATTCATCACAAAGCAAAGCTATGGTTTGGGGTTATTGGTTTTCAGGGTAGAAGAGTATCCGTTTGACCGGGGGTAGGTCGCAACACTCATAATATCATTTCTCTAGGAGAAACATCTATCCGGCCTATGTCAAGAGATCTGGTGATTTTTTTTCTTATGGAGGATGAGGTCATCATCCAAAAGAGTGCCCAACCTCTCAAAGTGGTTAGCGTACACCAGGTTTTCTACTCGAAGTTCCTCCATTAAGGCAGTTCCAACCAAGGTAGCAGCAACAGGTTGCACCAACATTGGATCCACAAAGAGAGTATTGGGAATCCATAGTATATTCCCAGGATGCTCCCCATCCTCTAAGAGTAGAGTGCGGGCATGGTGGTGGTCATCATCAGGGTCAGATAGGTCGTGTAGAAGGTTATGGTAAGCTTCATGCTTTAGCATTTCTAGTTCCAGGCGAGCCAGACATCATTTGAGGTACCCTTTTTTTGTTTTCTACTTGGGTGTATGACTTGTTTGACTCAAGATCCATACACTCCTTCACATAACCTACGCTTTTCCATGCATTGGGACTTGAGGTAGAGAGGCTTCCAGTTCCCTTGAAATGGACTACACCATTTGGAGGTCAGGATGACTTGTTTGAAGTATATAGAGATTGTGAGCTAGTTCTAGGGAAACACCGCTCTTGGGGATATTTCCTATGTTTATGGATACCACCATATGATTTCATCCTTAGAATGGATTGATTGTATTCAATACAGGATATCATATATTTATTCTAGAGGTAGGTGGTGTTCTTCGATGCTGATGAAGATCTAGCAATGTTTGTGTAACGCCCTGGTTCCGGAAGCCACCCAGAGGCGCCCCGTACCTAGTTGGTCCCATGGCCTCAAGCGCATTTCCCCAAATGCCAGAGGCTACCGGCTAGCAGTGAGGGCCTTGGATGTGATAGTGGGGAAACTATGCCCTCATTGGCAGAGTACGCAGTGGAAATAAACAACACATACAATAGTGGAAGTAGTAAATATTTAACAACAGTAAACAGTGGAAGACTGATAAATAAACAACTAGAGCCAAAATATATAAATGATGCATGATACAAATGTTTCTAGGAAAGCAGCCAAACAAGTCACAATGATGAATACAGTACCAAAACCCAAGTAAAAAAGGAAAATAGATAAACAACTCCTCAGCATCGCAAGCCTCATCTTGGTCCCATGCTCTTCAGCTCCAATGCAATCAAGTACCTGAAGTCGAAGGGCGCCCCTTGTCTATACCTGTAGCAATATAATCAGTTTGGGCCCAAAAGCATGACCCCAAAAGGGTGTGAGACTAAATCCAAGTAGGAAACCACCCAAAGACCTGTGCCTAACAATCAATGAGTATATGGTAGGTAAAGTAAATTAAACAATAAACAATAAACAATAGACAGGATAATGCACAACAGTAAACAATCCACAGATCAAACAAGCAACAATGAAGCAAATAGCTAACCACAACAGATAACCCTCTGGGAAGTACTCACGGCCATCCCCTATGGTTCTATCCAAGAAGTACCAACAAACCTATGGGCGGTGCACTCAGCCTAACCCCTCTGGTTTGGTCATACAAAATTATAAGACTCTCTGAGGAATCATGCTCAGTCAATTCCCCTTATAGTCTAAGGTTGTCAGGGACTCTCTGAGGAAGATCACACGGTCAACTCCCCTTATAGCCCCAAGGTCTAGAGACTCTCTGAGTAAGCTCAATTAGTCAATTCCTCTTATAGCCTCAGGTCGATCATAGACTCTCTGAGGAAGCTCACTCGGTCAATTCCTCCTATAGCCTGGAATGGTTTAAGGAAATTCAAGCAAAACAAAGACTCTCTGAGGAATCTCACTTGGTCTATCCCCACATAGTCTCTAAAGATATATAATCTCTTAGGAATCTCACTCGGTCTATCCTCCTGTATTCTATAATATCCAAGACTCTCTGGGAATCTCACTCAGTCTATCCCCTATAGTCTATAATATCCAAGACTCTCTGAGGAAGCTCACTCGGTCTATCCCCTTATAGTCTATAGCACCAGGTTCTCGCAGACTCGTGCCAGTCAGTGCATAATAATTATATAAGGATAAAGTAAACCTACAGAGCTACTTGGCTAACCAGTCTACATGATAACAAGCATGTCAGAAACAAAACTCCATCCTACGATCACACAACATGGAAACAGGTATAACGACCAATAGGCTGAACAAGACCAAAAAGGTCATAAACAAAACAAGCATGAGAAAAACATCCAATCATATCAATTATCCGTATACATATCCAAATTACCTCTACACAAGCATACAAGAAAGGAAAGAAAACAACTGGGGCAAAAAAGTAACACGCAATACCCCGTTCAAGGGTATTGGTGGAATTTGCACATAATACTCAATGAATTTGAACAGAAAGGCACAAAACACCTACCTTGATGCTAGGAGATCTATATAATTGAACCAAGAGGCTTGATTCTCCTTATAATGTTGTAGATCTATAAAAATTCACAAAACGTTCAACCCATGATAAATTTCAAAAGAAGAGGAATTGGAAAACGAAGCTCTAGAAGAAGGAAGAGATTACCGCTGTGGTTCCAACGCAATTAATGATGGTTGATTTAGAGAAAATATAGAGGCTCAGGGGCTCGAATAAGTCTCAGCTCCGTATGGATTCTCTTGGTTTAACGATACCTAGAAGAAGACATTTATGGAGATTAGACGCGAGCCCGACCCGTTTAATAAAAAAAAGAAAGTACATGACATGTACTTTTGGAGTACATGACATGTACTAGCCTTTTCCATAATCCACTTTAAGTGGCCTCCACATCACCCCAAATGACCATGTGTATGGCCCTGACACATCTAGCATAGGTCCTCGCGTAGTAAGGGAGTACACAACATGTACTCATAAATTACACGGCGTGTACTTCAAGAATTTCCAGAAACTCCTCTTTTCTCAAAGACTTCAGAAAAAGAAAAAAAAACATACCTGAAAAGAAGGTCCAGGTTCTTACAAATTTCCCCCGTTAAAGAAATTCATCTCCGAATTTCCCTAGCGAGGCGTAGAAGAAGAAACCCTGAACAGCTCTGGCCACTACAATCGTACATCGGCCTCCCTCTCCCAAGTCTCGTCCTGTACTCGCCCGTGCTTCCATAGCACCTATACCAGAGGAACAGACCAACCACGTAGAACCTTCGTACTGAGATTGAAAATTCAGATAGGATACTCCTCAAACGATGCATCCACTTCAAGATCAACTTCCTCAGGTTGAAAAACATGAGACGGGTATGAAAACTAACGTCGGAGCTGAGAAACGTGAAAGACATCGTGTATAGCCCGATACCTCTGAGGTAACTGCAACTGATAGGCAACCGACCCAACTCTCTCCAAAACCTAAAATGGCCCGACGTACCTTGGTGAAAGCTTATCCTATCTCTGAATCCTCTTTTTCCCCAACCTCGATGTGACATGCAGGAAAACCTGACCTCCAACCTCGACCTCCAGAGGTCGCCTTCGCTGATCAGCATAATACTTTTATCGAGACTGTGCCGTAGCCATCCTCTTAGGAATCAACTCTATATTCTCTGAGGTCTCTTTAACATGAAGAGGTCCCAGCAAAGTTGCCTCTCCTGCCTCTAGCCAGCATAAAGGTGATCAGCATGGCCTACCGTACAAATCCTCATAAGGTTCCATCTGAATAGTTGCTTGAAAACTATTGTTGTAGGCAAACTCCATAAGAGGTATATGATTCTCCCAAGAACCTCCAAAATTTAGGATGCATTCTTGGAGAATATCCTCAAGCACCAGAATCGTACGGTCGGACTTGCCATCTATCTGGGGATGGTAAGCTGTACTCAAACGTACCTGTGTACCCAAATCCTTCTGAACCCTCTTCCAGAACCGAGAAGTAAAATGCGCATCCCTATCTGAAACAATGGAGTGTGGAACTTCATACGGACGTACAATCTATCGGATGTACAACCACCCCAGCTCATCAACACTAAAGGACCCCTTGATTGGAAAGAAGTGGGAAACCTTCGTGAGTCTATCAACGAAGAACCATACTACATCGTTCCCTCAAGGAGACCTCATAAAACCAGTCACTAAGTCCATCGTGATGTCATTACACTTACACTCGGGAATGGGTAACTACTGCAGAAGCCCTGCTGGTCGCTGATGCTCTGCCTTCACCTACTGACAAGTGGAACACATCCTGAAGAAACCAACAACATCCCTCTTCATACCTAGACACCAATACTGACAGTGAAGATCACGATACATCTTGGTGACACCAGGATGAACTGCCCAAACTGAGGAATGAAAGTCCTGTATCAGCTCTGCGCGTATGTGTGATGGAACCCTTACACGTCCCTATAATCAAAGGATCTCATCCTCACCTATGGTCCACCCAGGAATAGGGTCCTCTCCTGACATGATTTCCCATAGGACTAGGCCTTCAGAAACTGATAGCTACCTCATTCATACCCAATCAAGAAGGGTAGAGGTAACAACTAAAAAAGAAAGAAACATCCACCCATGTCTGTCATGCACCTCCAAATTAATATTAGAGAACAAACCCATAAGATGACACTCACTGCTGGCCTCCTAAAATTCCCGTATCTAAGTCTTCATGCTCAACGCATCAGCCACTGCGTTGCCTTTCCCAGGCATATAGGCAACCTCAAAGTCAAAAGACTAAAGGCACTCAACCCACCTTCGTTGTCTCAAATTCAGATCATGCTGAGTGAAGATGTACTTGAGACTCTTATGGTCGGTGAAAACCACAAAATTCTCTCCCAGAAGATAATGTATCTAACAGCGTAAGGCAAGAACAACAACAGCTAACTCAAGATAATGCATTGGGTAATTCCTCTCATGTGGCCGCAACTGCTGAGACCCGTACGCAATGACTCCTTCTCCCTGTATAAGCACAACTCCTAGCCCGATACTTGAAGCATCACAGTACACAGTATAGCTCTTGCCCAGCTCTGGAAATACTAGTATCAGTGCTGAAGTCAACCTCTCTTTTTACTCCTGAAAGGCTTAATCAAAATAATCTGACCACAAGAACTTTTCACCCTTCTTAGTCATACCCGTTAGTGGTGTTTATAAGCGTGAAAAGTACTGAATGAAACATATGTAGTATCCAGCCAGCCCTAGAAAACTACATACCTCAAAGAAGTTCTTCGACTAATCCAAATAAACTACTACTCTCACTTTTTTTGTGTCTACTGACACTCCTATCTCAGAGATAAAATGACCTAAGAAGTGAATCTGTTCCATCCAAAAGTGGCATTTTGAGAGCTTAGAGTATAACTGATGCTCTCTTAGTGTACTCAAAACAATATCAATATGTGTGGAATGGTAGTGTTGTGTGTGAGAGTACACCAAGATATCATCCACAAAAACCACCTTGAAGGAATCCAAGTATGGATGGAACACTCGTTCATCAGTGCCATGAAAACTGTAGGCGCGTTCGTGAGACCGAATTACATAACCAAATACTCGTATAAACCATACCTACTCCGAAAGGCTATAATAGGTATATCTGATAGTATAAAGTGCAACTAATGGTAACTGGACCTCAAGTCAATCTACGAGAACACCCGGGATCCTCGAAGCTGATCAAAGAGATCATCAATCCTCGGTAAAGGATATCGGTTCATGACCATCAACTGGTTCAACTTCCGATAGTCTACACAAAGTCTAAGGGTACCATCTTCCTTCTTTGAAAACAGGATAGGAGAACCCCAAGGAGAAGTAATGGGTCAGAAGAAACCCTTTTGCTATAACTTCTCCAACTTCTTCTTGAGCTCCCACAACTCCGGTGTAGACATCCTATAAGGAGGAATGGACACCGGTGTCACCCCTGGCACAAGCTCAATAGAAAAGTCTACCTCACGCTCTAGAGACAAACCTGAAAAGTATTCTAGAAATACATCTCTAAAACTATCCACCACTAGAGGAAAGTACATCTATGAAATCCCCTGGTCATCTAGATATAGACTAGAAATCTGGGCTGTAACTCTCCTAGACCATGATGATCAGGTCCCGCTCCACTCGCCTGGACATCCCATTCACCCTTATGAAGAAAAAATCCACCCTCTCGTGATATGAAACTCACCCTGCGGTGATAACAGTCGGCGAATTCCTGGAATGAAACTAGCCAGTCCATTCTGAGAATAAAATCATATCCTGTCATCTCTAGGACATAGAGGTCCCAAAAAAATTGACACCCACCAACCTCTAGAGGGAACTCCTTTCACTGATGTACACTCACTATTCTAGTCCCCAACGGAGTGTCTAGTGTCAAGATATCAGTATAAGAAAAGATGAAGAGCCCAAGGCTATCCACAACTACAACAGATATAAAGATATGGGAAAACCCTGTATCAAAAAGAGAAGAAGCTAAAACTAAAGCTACTAAGATCATACCACGCACTGTAGAGGTTCCGAGATCCTACTCCCGTTGGGTCTTCTCCACTGCAAAAGTCTAACCTATACTGTGGCCCTGTGACCCTGTTGGCCACCATAAGATAATCCACCCTGTTGTCACTAAAAGCCGGGCGACTGGATACCACGAACACAACCTCCACCATGGCTTGAATGGCCGGAAGAACTCCAGTTCCCAGACTAGTGAGAAACTAGTGGTGTTTCTCTTGAAAGAGGAGTCATAGAAGAACTCCTATCACCAGTTGCTGGTAAGAAGATCTGACATAAGTGTTGAAGATGACCCATCTTTCCGCAAGATCGTCACTCTACTAGGTCTCTCAAGTAGTGTGGCCTCATATTTCTACTCTTCCCACACTGGTAGCACACCACCTGACTACCAAAAGAAGTGTCTCACCTCCTTGGATCACTACACGAAGACTCCCTACGGTGCTTCCTTCTATCAGGAGGATGGTTAATAAATCCAAATGATGAGCCTCCCTGGATTAAAACTCCATAATCCCTTAGATTTCAATCAGTGACCAACACCTGGTTGATGATATAAGTGATATAAGTCAACCAGAAGATGTTCACCTACGATCGGATGTCGTGCCTCAGACCATACTCAAACTTCCTTTCCAGGAATAACTGATTACCACCTGGAATATGCATGAAACGTTGTAGCTCGGTAAAGTGAGAGGAATAATCCATAACTGAAAGAGTACCCTACTCCAGACTCATAAACTCTCGGTCTCGATCATCCCTCAAGGTCTCTGGATAGAAGTAGCCATAGAAGATACGCTGGAACTCATCCCATGCCATAACCTACTGGAATCCCGCCTGTGAGATCACATCCCACCATCTCTTGGAGGAATCCCGAAGCATGTATGCAGTGAGCTTCACCCTCCTCTCTATAGATATCTCTATATTCTAAAAGATCGTAAGAATGGATTCCATCCATGACTCTACAGCTGGGGGTCCTCCATCCCCTGAGAAAGTGGAAGGATGCTGCTGCTGAAAGACCCATGTCAATTCTTCCATCGACAGGGCAGGAGGCAGTGCTCCCTGAAAGGTCTGCACCATCCTCATAAAGCCTTCCCTAAACTATGAATCAACACCAGTATCAGGTATAACAGCTGGTGCCAAGACTAGCACAATAGGAGGATCTTTAGGTAGTCCCTGATTAGCCATATCCATTGTCCGATCACTACCCTACAACTGGCGTACAACCGGAGGATGTCTCAGTGGCATGACTCTGCATGGTCAAATGCACACCTTAGATAAATATTATCAAGGTATGGGAACCGAAATTATAAGAAGGGAAAAAGAGAAAGAAAACATTCAAGTTTTTTAGAACATGACTAAATGGCATGTACGTCCCCTATACGGCGTGTTCCCATAATCCAAACACATGGGTGTGTACTCCTGCCAAAACTATCTGTGTAACACCCCAAACACACGGCATGTTGTCCTAACACACAACGTGTACATGAATCCTCTTCCCCTGCTCGGGTCCCCTTTACACGGCTAAGACACATGGTTCTCCTTGAAGAAGACTACACGGTGTGTTCGTGATAGACATAGCGTGTACTAGATGAGCTTCACCAACCCATGTTGTTAGTGAAACAACCAGATGCACTGATCACACTACACAACATGTTAAAGACTGACACGGTGTGTATTTCTTAAGTTTATATCCATCTATGTCATTAGTCACATGGGTGGACACATGGTAAACACAACATGGCATGTACAACTAGTACACAGCGTGTTCCCCTAAGGATTTCCCAACCCCGTGTCTCTCCCCACACAGCCAGTGACACGGTTAGAGACTACATGATGTGTACATACAGTACACGACGTGTACTTAAGAAAAATAGTTTCTTCCTGAATAGAAGAACACACGGAGTGTATTCATCATTACACGCCGTGTATTCTAGGTTTTTCCAGATAGTAAGCCTAAAAAACTACTCTGGAACCCATAAAAACACTGAAACAAAAATTAAAGTGCCAAATTCCGATCCGTGAGGGGCCATACTCCTCGAAAATCAAAGCATGGAATCTTACACATGTCATAAACAAGCATAAAAGATCAATAATCCACCAAATTCCGATCCATGAAGGCCCATACCACCTCAAGAACAAAATTTTGGCATCCATTCAGAAAAAACATTACACCATCCAATACCCTATCAAACAACGGGCATTTTTATCAAGGAATCAATCACAACAACATGCATATCTAACATGACATCTATCACAACAACATGAAATCGATAATGCACCCTAAATGGCATGGCAAAAATGCATGACATGTGATTTCTAGAAAGTGCATATATGATGCATGGGATGGAATACCCTCATCTCATCAGGTTTCAATAGAAATAGAACCTCAATAACATCAACAATAACAGAAAAAAACATGTGAATCAACCAACGGTAAAAGTCAAATCAACTGTAAAATTGAAAAAACAGAAAAATTGCAATAAATGAGATTGGATTTCCCCTGTACCCAGGTTATCCACTCATGGGCACAACTTATTACTAAGTGCCAATTCTTTCTTATCCCTATATATAGGCTTCAAATATTAATTCAAGAGAAAAAACCTCCTATAATACCACTTTGTAATGCCCCAGTTCCGAAAGCCACCTAGAGGCGCCCCATACCCAGTTGGTCACATGGCCTCAAGCGCATTTCCCCAAACGCCAGAGGCTGCCGACTAGAAGCGAGGGCCTTGGGTGTGATAGTGGGGAAACTATGCCCTCATTGGCAGAGTACGCAGTAGAAATAAACAACACATACAATAGCAGAAGTAGTAAATATCCAACAACAGTAAATAGCGGAAGACTGATAAAAAAACAACTAGAGCCAAAATATATAAATGATGGATGATACAAATGTGTCTAGAAAAGAAACCAAACAAGTCACAATACTTAATACAGTACTAAACCCAAGTACAAAAGGAAAATAGATAAAAAAATCCTAAGCATCACAAGACTCAGCTTGGTCCCATGTTCTCTAGCTCCAATGCAATCATGTACCTGGAGTCGAAGGGAGCTTTCCCTTGTCTATACCTGAAGCAATATAATCAGTTTGGGCCCAAAAGCATGACCCAAACAGGGTGTGAGACTAAATCTCAGTAGGAAACCACCCGAAGATCTGTTCCTAACAGTCAGTGAGTATATGGTAGGTAAAGTACAGTAAATAGTAAATAGTAAATAGTAGAAAGGATAATGCATAGCAGTAAATAATCTCTAGATCAAACAAGCAACAGTGAAGCAAACAACTAACCACAACAGATAATCCTCTAGGAAGTACTCACAACCATCTCCTATGGTCCTATCCAAGAAGTACCAACAACCCTATGAGCAGTGCACTCAGCCTAACCCCTCTGGTTTGGTCATACAAAATTATAAGACTCTCTGAGGAGGCACACTCAGTCAATTCCCCTTATAGTCTAAGGTTGTCAGGGACTCTCTAAGGAAGATCACGCGGTCAATTCCCCTTATAGCCCCAAGGTCTAGAGACTGTCTGAGGAAGCTCACTCAGTCAATTCTTCTTATAGCCTCAGGTCGATCATAGACTCTCTGAGGAAGCTCACTCGGTCAATTTCTCCTATATCCTGGAATGGTTTAAGTAAATTCAATCAAAACAAAGTCTCTTTGAGGAAGCTCACTCGGTCTATCCCCTCATAGTCTATAAAGCTCAAGACTCTCTTATGAATATCACTCGGTCTATCCTTCTATAGTCTATAATATCCAAGACTCTCTGGGAAGCTCACTTGGTCTATCCCCTATAGTCTATAATATCCAAGACTCTCTGAGGAAGCTCACTTGGTCTATCCCCTTATAGTCTATAGCACTAGGTTCTTGCGGCCCCGTGCGAGTCAGTGCATAATAATGCTATAAGGACAAAGTCAACCTAAAAAGCTACTTGGCTAACCAGTCTACAATATAACAAGCATGTCAGAAACAACACTCCATCCTATGATCACAAGGCATGGAAACTGGTATAATGGCCAATAGGTTGAATAAGACCAAAAAGGTCATAAACAGAACAAGCATGGACAAAACATCCAAGCATAGAAATTATCCTTATACATAGCCAAATTACCTCCACACAAGCATACAAGCAAGGCAGGAAAACAACATGGGAAAAACAGTAACATGCAATACCCCATTCAAGGGTATTGGTGGAATTTGCACATAATACTCAATGACTTTGAACGTAAAGGCACAAACCACCTACATTGATGCTAGGAGATCGATATACTTGAACCACGAGGCTTGATTTTCCTTATATTTTATTAGATCTATGAAAATGTACAAAATGTTCAACCCATGATAACTTTCAAAAGAGGAGAAATTGGAAAATTAATCTCTAGAAGAAGGAAGATCTTACTGCTACGGTTCCAATGCAATCGACGATGGTCGATTCAGAGAACAGACGGAGGCTCGAGGGCTCGGAGAAGTCTCAGAAATATATGCATTTTCTTGGTCGAATGAGACCTAGAAGAATACATTTATGACGATCAGACGTGAGACCGGTCTGTTTAATGAAAAAAAATAAAGTACACGGCATGCACTTTTGGAGTACACGACGTTTACTAGCCTTTTCCGTACTCCGCTTTAAGCGGCCTCCACATCACCCCACATGATCGTGTGTGTGGCCTAGACATGACCAGCACATGGCCTCGTGCGTAAAGGGAGTACATGGAGTGTACTCATAAAGTACACGGAGTGTACTTCAAGAATTTCCATAAACTCATCTTTTCTCAAAAACTCCAGAAAAAGGAAAAAAACATACCTGAAAAGAAGGTCCGGGTTCTTACTGTTTGTTGGAAAGCGATACCCTCAGATGGGTCAGAGGAATATTCCATTCATTTCATCCTTGATGGATGATATGATGCTGAGATCTTTAGAGGTTCAATAGTTGGCATTTCCTAGGGTCCTAAAAGAGTACCCTAATGTATTTCTAGAAGAGGTTGTAGCATTACCCCCTCGACGAGAGATCAATTTTGGGATCAAACTATAGCTAGGAGCATATCATATCTCTATGTATCCATATAAGATGACCCCTTATGAGATACGTGAGTTGTGTATATAGCTCAATGTTCTATTACAGTGTGGCTTTGTTAGGACAAGTGTGTCACCATGGGGTGCACTATTTTAGTTCATGAAGAAGGATGACAACAGTTTGTAGTTGTGTATCGATTATCATCTATTGAAAAAAGTGACAATGAATAATTGCTATCCACTTCCACAAATTGATGATTTATTTGATCAAATGAAGGGTGAAAGTTTTATCTCTAATATTGACTTGTGGTTAGGATATCATTACATGCGTGTGAATGATATCATCAGATGCGTGTGAAGGATGATGATATCCTAAAGAATACATTTAATTTTTACCATGGGAATTATGAGTTCTTTGCAATGTCATTCAGTGTGATGAATGCTATAGCTGTGTTCATGGTTTTTATAAACACTGTGTTCCATTAGTTCTTGGATAAGTGAGTGGTGGTTTTCATTGATGACATCCTTGTGTACTCCATGTCTGAGGAGGAGCATGCAGAGCATCTTCATTCCATTTTAGGAGTTCTTCGTCATCCAAAACTATTTGGGTTGTTGTCAAAGTGTGTCATTTGGGATTAAGAAATCTATTTCTTGGGGCATGTTATATCACAATAGAGAGTAGCCATGGATCTATCAATGATAGAAGAAGTTGTGTCTTTGGAATCCCCTAAGACAGTGTTAGAGGTGAAAAGTTTCCTTGGTCTCGCAGGCTATTATAGGAGGTTCATAGCTGATTTCTCTCAGGTTGTGACTCCTCTAACAGTGTTGACCAGGAAGTATCAGGCATTCATATGGACGAATAAATGTCATGAATATTTTGAATATATAAAGGATAAGTTATTCAGTGTTTCGGTTCTTTGACTTCCATTAGAAGGAGTTCAATTTGATGGTTTCTATGATGATTCACGTCTGGGGTTAGGCTATATTCTGATGTAGTAGAGATCAATTATTTCTTAGGGGTCTTAGAAGTTGCATTACCATTAACATAAATATTCCACCCATAATCTTGAGTTGGAAGAAGCGTTTTTTCCCTGAAGTTGTGGATGCATTACCTCATTGGTGAGCGCTTTATGGTTTTCACCTATCATAATAACCTGAGGTATATTTTCCCCATCATGACTTGAAATTGCAGTAGCATCGGTGGATGGATTTATTACCATAATACGACTTCGAAATCTCATATACACCCGGTAATGGGAATGTTGTAGCTGATGCACTGAGTACGAAGTCACATAGTAATGCATTACATGAATCTAGTGATTCCTGAAGAGTGATGGAATAACATTCAGCATTGCATCTGGATATGTGAGAATTTAGGGGAAGAGGTTTTCCTTTTCAGATGATGGTGCCGTCATCTTTGGTGCAATGGGTGGAAGAGTCCTAGTTGGGGGATCTTAAGGTGGAGGTCTAGAGAGACTGAGTTGTTTGGGGTGAGGCCCCTAATGGATGGTCTAAGGATGAACAACACTAGGTGTTGTTTTAGGGAAGTCTTTTTGTTACTTTGGAGATGCGTGAGATGGTTCTCAGGGAGTTCCATTGTTCTCCCTTAGCAGTACATCCTGGAGTAACAAAGATGTACCGATCTTTGAGAAGTCAGTTTTGGTGGCTAGGGTTGAAGTGTGTAGTTTCAGAGTTTGTGTCGTGATGTTTGGTCTTCCAGAAGGTGAAGTCCAAGCACTATGTTACTGATGTTTTTCTCCACCAATTGGATGTTCTATAGTGGAAGTGGTAGGACATCTCAATGGACTTTGTTTCGGGTTTACCACAAGCTGAGGGATGCCATGATGATATATAGGTAGTAGTGAATCATTTAACAAAACCAACCCACTTCATTGTAATAAAAGAGTCAATCTCAATAGAGGTTTTGTCAAGGTAATATCTGGAGGAGGTGGTGAGACTCCATGGAGTCCCAAGGATGATCATTTTCGTTTGAGATTCTCATTTTACCTCTAAAGGGAATTAAACATTGGTGTGATGCTAATGAAATGTAATTTGGAATTAATAATGGTTAATTAATGATTAAATAATTAATTAACATAAATTTCTACCAATAAAAAGGGATAAAGTGATATAATTTAGCTCTTTAAATGGTTGTCTTCTTATAGGACACCTATTCTTAGAAGTGGTAGTTGGGAGTCCAAGAGACGTTAGCTGTAATTGAGTCTAAGACTAGGTTATTCCCATAGTGTGGTTGTGATCTATTGTATTTTTTTTTTACTTTTTATGTTTCTATATGCTACTACACCCCATCAGTTAAGGAAGATAACACCCTAGGGATTCTGAGCCCTAGGGGGGGGGGAGTGTTTTCCCCAACATTCCAGTGGGAGGATGGATGGATGACTGCCCCCTTTGGCCCTGCTCTCTTCTCTTGGTAGTTACTTGTGATAGTATTCACAATATTTAGTTTTCCCCATATATGTGTGTAGAGGGATGGAATGTATTGTGGTTATTCACACACATATATTTTGGATATAGTTTCCTATGGACTACTATAGGTGTAACGTGCATAGGATATGATGGCTTGAGAATCCTTACTCAGTGTATGGGCTATAATGGATTGAGGATTAATATCTGATGCATGATACACATTATGCGAGCTATGGTGGTTCCCAGAAACTACTTGGTTACTTTGGTTACATGTACATAGTGGTTGTGTTGCATGGGTTCCATGTTATGGTGCTACTCCCAGGTGTCTGCAGGCAAGCCTTTTTGGAGAGAGATTCTTAGGATGTGTGACATTGAGGAAAAGTGGAAAACCAGTGGAGAAGTGATATCAGGGTACCCTTGATATTCTTTATTATATCATACACTCTTGTATGTGATACTTGGTGAGCATAACCATGGTGAGGCTAGGAACATAGTATACCTATTTAGGTGATGAGTTAGTTTCACTTGTTGTTCACTATCCTTTAGCATTCTTTCTTTATTTTTTCATGATAGGATATATGGAAGATCCTACTGAGTATACTGTTATACTCACCCTATGTATATATAAACTATTTTAAGGTCACTTGGAGCATATTGGAGATCAGGCTGGTTACTACTAGCTTGGGGTTACAAGAGCTGTTCGGGCTTCGTGGTCACTACCATTTTACTTTCCTTTGGAACTTATATTTTCCCCTTTCTATTATAGTAGTTTTTTCATGACATAACACATGTGTACTTGGGATTTATTTTATATTGAAGTGTGAGTTGGATTTGGTTGGTTTCTGTCTTTTCTCTCTTCTACATGTGTTTTCTTAGAGGGTAAGGCCTCCCATTTGTGTGTTTACTATACCCTCAGTGCTAGTCACCATCCTAGGGCCTATTGGAGGTAGGAATCGGGGGACGGTATCTCCCTTCTCACATTTCAGGCCCAAGAGAGGTACACCTTGTGGGTATGAGGTCATGACATTGAAGGTATCTCAAAAAACTTATTTCAGGTATTACCTCTCATGATGGAAGTACTCTCTAAAATGAGAAGAATATCCATTTCCTTGTCCTTCATTTTTTTAAAGATCTATACACAGTTGGAAAGACCACCATTCTCAGAAAGTTTTACTCTTGTATTATGCCTTTTTTCATAGATCCTATGACAAAAATATCTCCTAGGATATTACTTATGAGGAAATCCTTTGCATCGTCAAACATATCCACTTCAGTAAAGCCCCATGCCCCAACATATTCCATTCCCTCTTCTTTAAAAACTCCTCTCACATTATGGGGCTAGATGTTTCGATCTTGATATGGGACCTATAACATGGGAAGGATGACTTCTCCCCATAAGCGAAACCATCATCACTCCCATTCCAAAAACCCAGAATCTCTCTCGAGTTTCTGAGTTTCAACCCATTATCCTATGCAATGTCACTTATAAAATTTTCTCTAAGCTTGTAGTTAACCAACTTTGCACCTTTGTTCCTTCTATTATCTACGAGTACCAATGTTCCATTTCCCCTAGTAGGATTATCTTAGATAACACGATTATCAACCATGAAACTTTTCACTCTATGAATACTTTAATGTGTCCAAATGAGGTATCATGGCCTGGAAGCTAGACATGACGCAAGATTTTGAAAAAGTGGAATCACTGTTAATCCAACTCATACTAAGAAAAATGGTCTTATGCTAAAAATGGGTTGATGTAATTATGAAATGTGTTACCTCCATCTTGTTCAAGATTTGCATTAATAGAGAACTTTCACATATCTTCTCACCCTATAGGGGTCTGCGCTAGGGAGAACCCCTTTCCCCTTCCCTATTCATTTTAATGGCTGATATATTCTCTAATATCATTTTAGCAGCAGCTAAGGATAATTTAGTTCATGGAGAAAAGACCTATCACCAGGGGCCTCCCATTTCCCATATCTTCTTTTTCGATGATTGTATCCTTTTCTCTAGGGAAACTTTGGAAGACTAAAATTGTATTTTATTTATTATCTGCCTCTATGATAATTATTTAGGGAAAGCTATCAAACCCTATAAATCAGAAATTTCATTCAGTGTGAGTGTTCCCCCGAATAGGAAGTACATTCTCCAATTGGCGTATGGATTCCAAATAGTTGATAAAAATCACAAGTACCTTGGGATTATTATGGTCTTTTTTCACTACAAAAAGTGGTTTTATCTAGTATTTTAGTTACGGTGGATAAAAAAACTTAAGGTTAGAGTTACAAAAGAGTCTCCATATTAGGAAAATAAATCCTCATTAAATCAGTCACCCAATCCATCCAATTGTATTTTATGATGCTATTTAAGCTACTCAGTTTCATCATCGATTAGCTCCACTCATACTTCACCAATTTTTTGGGGGGACTCAGTGAAGGAAAACATAAGGCTCAGTGGATTGCATGAGAGAAACTCTGAAAACCCAAGAATCATTAGGGAATGGGGTTTAGTAACCTATGCCTCTTCAATATCACACTTATTTATAAAAAGGATGGAGGTTCATTCATTATCCTCGTTCTCTCTATTAAAAGGTTATCAAGGTTAAATATTTTCCATATGATTATTTTTACAGTGCTCTATTAGGCCCCCTCCATAGTTTCTTCTAGTGTAGCTTGTGGGGATCGGCTGTGACTCTCTTGAGGGTGCTTTACTGGTGAATTAAAAATGAATATTCCATTATCAATTGGATGGACCCATGGATGGATGATGAAAATGGACTCAAAGTAACTTACCCAACCTCTGAAGGTATCAAAGAAGCAAAGGTTCTCCCCCTTTTCAATGAGGAAGGATGCAGATGGTGCCCTGTGAAAATATCCTCCTAGTTCCATGAGAGTGATAGGAAAATTATTTGTAGTATCCTTGTGGATAGATATTTGGGTCCAGATAATTTATGGAGGAGTAAGGATAACTCTAGAACTTACTCTATTAAATATAGGTATTCTATGGATTCATCAGCTCTTAAGATGAAGATAAATAATCTTTGGACATCTATATGGTGACTTCAAATCCCCCTAAACTCGTTATTTCTGGTGGCAATTCTCCATCATGATCCTTCATTCTTTAGAGTTTCGTGTCTCTCACCACGATTTAGACAACCCAACATGCCCTCTCTACATGACCATGCCTAAATATCCCTTGAATTCCATTGAACACTATACTAGTGAGAGGAACATCTGGTGAACCTTCAACCCTCATGCTGACATCCTCTTGGACATGACACCTAATCTTGTGGTTCTTCTCACAATATTGCCTTTGAACCTCACCACCGAGGACTTGGTTTCCCATTGCATAGTGTCATTGATCATTTGGGTGAGGATAAATGACATCCTATTTAACCAAGACTCCAAGCCTTGCACCTTTTGGGTTGAGAACATATCCCACTGGTTATCAGTGTGGAACAACATTGAGGATATGCTTAACGAACCTATGATTAAGGATGATCCTTGTACCTAGAATCCCCAAATTTCTGGCACCCTAAAATTTAACATTGATGTGCCCCTTCTGATAAAGGAATCACATGATTTAACGCCATAACTCATGACTCTCAGGGACTGATCATCACGGATTTTCATTATTCTCTCATGGCGTCGCTCTTACCTGTGGCTGCGAAAGCACAAGCAATTATTCTTTCCATGGAATTCAATTTGAAACAATGGTGGGAGTCCATCACTTTGGAATCAGATTGTCTCACTATTGTTCATGCTATCTCTACTCAGGAGGCTGGCCTTTAGCCTTTTGGCCATCTTATCATGAATATCCAGTCACTTCAGCCCTTGTTTTTGGCTTTTACCTTCTCCTTTACCAAAAGAGAGGGTAACATGGTTACTCATCATTTATCCACTCAAAGCCTCTTGAATAGATCTCATGTCTAGTTAGATTTGTTCCCCATTTGGCTGTCTTCACTTTTTTTACCTGATCTTTGATCTCTTAATATTTGAGTTTATGATTTTCCTCAAAAATATTATATTTATTCATACATATTTAAAATAATATATATATATTTAATATATATATGAATATGAATATATATTATATATTTTATAAATACATTTATATGAATAAAAAATATATATTATATATTTATATATGTACACAGTTTAATATATTTGTATTATATTATATTTAATATACACACAATTAATATTATATATGTTTAAATTAATTATATATATATATATATAATATTATCTTATATATATTCATATAATATTTCTATAGATATGAAATTTAATGTATATTTATATATAAATATATTCTACATATTAAATATATTTATACTTATATTTATATATATAGTAATATCATGTACAGAAATGTATATTTAATATTTTAATTTAAATTATTATCTGTATTTTAATATAAATTTATTTATTTATTTTTCAATATTTATTTGTATATTTATTTCTATATTTATTTTCATATATATATATAATGTATTTATATATTTATTTGTATATATATATGTATGTATGCAATATATTACACATTTATGTATATAATTAAATGAATTTATATTACATATTATGTATAAAAATATATATAATATATGGACAATAAAATACATTATTTATATAATATATACATGTTTATTTATATTCATGTGTTTGTAAGTATCTTTATAATCCATTATTATTATTATTATTATCATTATTATTATATAAATCATAAAAACTACACGGTTTTTATATGATACATTTTTCTTAAATAAATAATTTTTACATATATAAATTTATATAATATATTTTTACTTTTATAATATAATTAATATTATATGATATACCATTTTATAAAAATAAATAAATATTAATGTACACATTATACAATTATAGTTATATTTACATATAAATACAATTAAATCTTATGATATAAATTATTTATGTAAATATATTTATAAAATATGTTTATATAATATATTTAAATACATTTTTTATTGTGACTTAATTATATATATATTAAGGAATTTGTTTTTTATGAAAATATTGAGGTTTTAAAACACCCTATAACCTCTTAAATTAGAAGGGGTTCACAACCCCCTCTAATTTAAGAGATTAATGGGGGTTTTGAACCCCCGCTGTTTTATAAAAAAAATAAAATTTCATATTATATACAAACATATAACACATAAAAATCCAATAATATATATATATATATATATAGTTCCCCTAATTATTATATTAGTGGTGGTTTTGATATAACCTCCTCTAAAATCCAAATAAATATTAAAAAAATAAAAATAAAAAATTTAGAGGGGGTTCAAAACTCCCTCTAAACTCTATGATTAGTATGGGTTGTGGATAACCTCCTCTAATTTATACAGAAAATGAATTTAGATGGGGTTGTGCATAAACCCCTCTAAAAAACCTCCACTAATCTGCTATTTTTTTTTGTAGTGAAGGATAGGGTGGAGGAGGAACCACTAAGGAGCTCTTTTGGAGGTAGATCAAGCATTAGTGGGTGTATGGAATGTATCTGATGTGAAGCTTCAACGTTTTACATCCACAGGTAGTCCGAGTTTTATTTTTTTTTCAAAATTCCCCACATAGTCACTAATTTTCAATTTTTATCCATATATGGTTCACTGGGGACCTCATGGGGGTCGATCTATGGTTTTTAGGGCTAATCACAGGTTTCATTCTAATTTTGGGGTTTTCTATCTAGAGAAACCCATGAACATGATGTGTAGTTCATATAACACACACTATGTGTTTATAATTCCCAAGGAGGTGAGGAAGAAGGGATTATTCAGTGTGTAGTCCTAGTGGACAATCCATGTAGGGGTGGCTCATGGTGTTTCTGGTTTCTGAAGAAAAAGAATCACGAATTTGAAAAAATGAGTGGTACATTATTTTGGTGTGTACTATTTTCAATTTAATAACATATTATAATCTTATATATTGGATACTTGATTAATTAGGGATGATATATATGTCACATCCATGGTTTTATTTTTAGGTATTTTCCATTTTATTTTCATTATCTATTTTACCCAAGATTTTCTTTGGGGTTTTTGGAGAAAAATGGTGAATTTTAGAGGGAAAGAGTTTAGCATATGATTGGTGCATAGTTAGAAGTAACTATGTTCCCTTCCCAAGTAACTAGGAAACATCTGCAGGCCAAGGTAGTAACTACTACATATCCAGCGCATGGTTAGTCAGACCATACGAGGTAGCTGTGGGGTAGGACCCTTCTTGGATAGAGTGTGCAACACGGTCTCCGCACTGTTTTCCAAACCATGCGGACTAACCCTATGCCCTGTCCATCTCATTAAAAATTTGGGCATTTTCTCTCTCCTCATGGTTTTAACCCCCCCAATACCTCATTTTCTCCCCTCATTTAGGATCCCAAACCCTAGGCGTGACTCCCCTTCCTTCTACCTCCCTTAGGGTTCGATTTCTTTCTATATTTGGGCGTTTCCTCCTCGTAACTTCAAGTAAGTCTCCTTCTTCCTCATATTCTTCCCCTATTTTAAGGTTTATTCCCTCTTTTTTTGGGATTCCTTTTCTCCATAATCTAGGTCTTCATTTTTAGGGTTCCATCTGGACATTTTGGGTTCGATCTCCATGATTAGGTTTCAATTTGTCTCCCTTGTGGTGCGGTTGAGGTGCGGTTGGAGTTTCACACCAGTTTTAGAGGATTTCTACACATGAGGTAGGTGATTCCATGATTAACCATTATTTTATAAATTGATTATGCTTTCTTGTTCATTTTTAAGTGTTATAAGATTATTTTGTGTGATATGAAAGTATTATTTGAAAGGGTTTGATGTGATTTTGGTGTGAAAATGGGTTTTTACATGTGAAATGGGGGTAATTCCTTTTGTTAACCCTGATTATGTCACTTGATAGTGTTTTATAAATTGTGAAAATATTTTATTAAATTATTTAAGTGATGATAATTGTGTTCAAAAAAGTTTTTGGTGTACATATGATTTTGAAAATAAATTTGGGGTGTGAAAGTGGTGGTTTGTGAGGTGTATTGCGTTGTTTTGTTTAGGAAATGTGGAAGTGGTGTGTTATGTGAAATATAGAACTTGATTGAGAAAAAAGGGGTTCCTAGGTAACCAGGTGAGAATATTAGGACTAGTATTCTATTGATATAGAAGTGGATCTGGCCCAATTTCACTTGGCGGGATTGACGATGGCAACACTAACTAAACATTGATGATGATTTGAGACCACTAGAACTTTGGATGTTTCTCCTATCTAGTGGATTGTGCATGGGAACATGGATTGTTGTGGTTTCTATACCACTTTACACCCAAATATAATTTCGATAGGGTACTACTCTTTACTAGTTTCTATAGGGATCTCCCATGACGAGTTCTCTTAGGTTATATCACACTTACCGTCGGCACACAATATGACTTGTTGGTTATTTTAAAAGAAAGCATATTTTCTTTAAATTTGGTTTCCGTAAAAGTTGCATTCCATGAATTGTTTCTAGTTCCCTTTTTATAAAACTTTAAAGTTATTTATATTGTAATGTTTATAGAATATAATATTGTATTGGGTGGCATTCTACTGGGCTTAGGCTCACACCCTATTTAATACTTTGGGTGTATGTAGACTTGGTAATGTTTAGCATAGGAAAGGGAAAGGCTCTTGGAGATGGTGGTTCTGGTTTCTAAAGATCCTTCTTGGTGTAGTGTTGTGGAGATAGATTGAGGTCAATTCCCCCTTTCCATGTGGTGTTTTTTGAGATATTCTTGTTATTACTTTTGTTGTAGCCTTTTTGGGTTTTGGTTTAAACTTTTTACTAAAATATGAAAATTGTTTAAGACTTGTTTGATTTAGATTTCCAGATTCAATTTATAAATTTTTGTTGGTTGTTTTATGTTTATAAAATCAGGAAATTATTTAACACTCTCTATTTATGATACCCAGAAAGTTGTTACATATTTTGGGGATGGAGAATTACCTTTGGGCCTTACCACTAACTGGGTCGGGTGCCGGTTTGGATGACGACCTGACTTGGTTTGTAAAAAAATATTATTAGATCAGGTTTCTCTTTGGGTCATGTTATTTGTGATGAGTGTGGATATACTGGAACTAAGATGGTCTAGAATCGATGTTCTAGTTGTGAGTAGGGTGCTTGGATAGCAAGACTCATGATAGACCTCAAGTCTCAAGGGGATGTTGGGATTTTTACTTGACTTCTTCTCATGGTGGGATGTGCAGGCTGCAAAATGTACATGGACACTGGGTGGGGTGAAGTGGATTGGTTGTTGTGTTGTCATAATGAGTTTGATTCCTTTATATTTTTCTTTATTGATGAAATTTTTAGACCAATAGTATTAATGATTTTTCTTGTGATTATTGCTTTTTGTAGAAACATGCCTCCATGGAGATCTCCTTTGCAACCATGGGATGAAGATGGAGAGAGTTATCCCGCCACACTTCATTAGAGGTTGGTAAAAGATGTGGTCCATGCTATTCCAGATCTAAGACAGGGAGTGGGTCCGGGTCCTACTTTGGTTAGAGAAGATGAATCTTGTCATAGGAAAGAAAGAGCCTAATAGTTTCTTAAGAAAAAGGCTCCTTCTTTCTGAGGTAGCATCGAGCCTCAGGAAGCGGAGGAGTGACTTGAGAATATATAGAAATTTTTTGAATTTATTGATAATGTTTAAGAATTAGGGTAAAATGCGCCTCATTCTTGCAGGAGGGTCCCAGTCAAAAGGTAGTGGGACTCATTGATTCAAGTTTGGAAGCATGAACAGATGAGATGGAAAGAATTCAAGGCTATCTTCAATGACCAATACTATCCTGAGGTATTGGATTATTATATAACCTAAGAGTTTATATATATTAATTAGGGGGACTAGTTAGTGATGGGGTATTCCAAATGTTTTGTTGATCTAGTTTGGTATGCACCCGAAATAGTCTCCAATGAGGAAATGAAGTCTCAGAGGTTTGAAAGGGGTTTTTGGCTAGAGATTTATTCTCAGTTATTCTTATTAAATCTGAATAACTATACTAATATAGTTGATTGAGCTTTTTTAGTGGATATTGACCACAATGGAAGGCCAGGTTCCTCTGAGCCGATGTTAGTATTGGGCAGTGGCAGTTCATTTGAGAAGAAGGGGAAACAGGATGGGTAGGGGAAGAAGGGATGTGGTAGTTTAGGCCATCCTTCCTGGTAGTCTTCTTCAACAGATTTTGATGCAAGGTCTGTTATGTTCCATAAATGTAGGAAGGTGTAGTACATCTGAACTATGTGTGTAGCCCACCTAGATCATTCCAACAATGTGGAGCTATGGGACACCTGTAGCATTTGTTTTGCAGAGAGACGCACCCATATTAGCCCGAATTTCCCTAAGGCCTTATTTTTTTTATTGATTTTTGATAACCCCCCTTTCAAGGGATGAGGGGGAACCCTTTACAAGCCCTATAGGCTTATAAATTACATGTCCCGTAGGCTTATATATTAAATGGATCGTAGGATTTATGAGACATTAAATGACCCGAAGGCTACAGGAAATTCAACCAGACTATAACTACAAGGAACTAGCCCTCCCCAGTATCTGTATTATGATGATATCTCTTCACCTTTTCATGGCCATCCGACTAAGCTTCCCATGTAAGAACATGTTGGTCTCGATGGAATTCCCATACCCTCTCATTCTTCCTAATCTGTTGGTTCTACTCTGGTGGGTGCGCCTACTCTGAATCCTCCTCTAGGGCTGCTTTTTTTTGTAGAGTCTGTCTGGGGAAACTGCATTGATCACAAAGGTCTTGAGGTGTCCCGAAGGCCTTTAGGTGGCCCAAAATCCTTACTGTCCTAATGTCCTTGAGGTGGAACTAATATCTTAAGATGGCTTGAAGGCCTTGAAGGTCCCAAGGACCAAACCGGTGGACCGAAGGCCCAAACGAGTGAATAATTCTGGCTAATATAGTACTGAACAATAAATGCTACAGTACCCACTACATTATTTCTACAATAACTGCTATAGTACTACTACAATAACCTGGAAATTATTCCTCTTCTTGGTTTTTATATCAGGTCTCTTGGATGCACTTGCTGAGTCCTCACCAACTGGGCTGAGGCTCTTGTGCGACACACCCATACTAGAGTAGGGAAGGATATGTGGATTCCAGGGGAGTGTTATTTCAGTAAGAGCTATCCAGGATGGTGGGATATCAATTTGGTGGTTGTGGTGGTTGGAACATATCGTCTTTTTGGTTGATCCAGTTTAGGGAAGAGCCACATGTGATCGGTCATTCTTAGGAATAGACTAGCCATATTCATGCCATGGGTCAGGAACCAGCAGGATCAGATCCAAGGCCATCGATAGTTCAAGGTACCATTTTTATTGAATCTTCTATAGAATATTTTTTGTTTGATACTGGTGATTCTATTTCCTTTATCTCTTCCCATCTCATGAATTTGTAGAAATTTCCAACCAAGATGATTCCTTTTGCGGTGGATCCAGTGATTTCATTGTGTAAGAAGAAGGATCAGGGTCTCAGGTGCCCATCTTGTGTGATATCTATGTAAGGGGTTGAGTTGGAATGGTAATTCATGGTCTTGTATATGGAAATTATTGATTTAATACTTATCATGGATTGGTTAGTGTGCTTCTAGGAACAAATTTATTTTTAAAGGCGATGGGTGAGTTTCATGGCACTTGATGGGAGTCCTCAGGTTTTTCTTGGGGAATATGATCCTTATTCGAGTCATGATGGACATTAACTCCCATGGTTGTGGAGTTTTTTTCTATTATCATCACTCATGATGGAGGAAGAGGGTGGTTCTCTTGATGGTTGATTTCCTCCTGTAGTGGATGAGTTCCCATAGGTATTTATAGATTATTTTTTAGGTTTTCCTTTAGAGTGGTACGTGGAGTTATTAATTTATTTTTAAATGGGAACACAACCTATATATATTCAATCATATCATATGTCCCCCACTGAGCTAGAAGAATTAAAGATACAACAAGAAAATTTGGAATCCAATGGTTTCATTAGCCCTAACGTCTCTCCTTGGGCCACCCTAGTTTTTTTCACGAAGAAGGCCGAAAGATATCTCTATTATGTATTGACTACCAAATACTAAATAAGGTAACCATTAAAAACAAATATCCTTTTCCAAAAATTGATGACTTTTTTGGTCAGTTGAAAGGGTCAAAGTGGTTCTCTATGATAGAGTTGTGTTCATGTTACCACCAAGTCAGTGTGAGAGAAGAGGATATTATGAAAATGGATTTCCAAAGCAGGTATAGAAACATTGAGTATTTTTTCATGCCTTTTGGATTAACGAATTCTCCAGTGATTTTCATGGAGATCATGAATAGGGTGTTCCCCTAGTATCTTGACCGCTTCATTATGGTATTCATGGATAACATCCTAATTTATTTTGGATCTGAGGAAGAGCATGAACATCATTTCGGGATCATATTGGGCACTTTGAGGGATCTCTAGATCTATGAAAATTTATCTATGTTAACTTTATGGATATGAGAATTGAAGTTTATGAGCCATGTCATCTCGGAGAAATGGGTTTTGTTTGACCCTGAAAAGATCAACGCAATTATGTCATAGGATCATCCTAAGAACATGTTTGAAATCAGGAGTTTCCTTGGCCTGGAAAGTTATTACTAGTGGTTTGTTCAGAGATTATCTCATATTTCTTGGTCCATGACCACACTCACCCAAAAGGGGTGAAGTTTGAATGGAGCCCAGAATGTCAGACATCCTTTGAGGAGCTGAAGAGATAGTTAACTACCACACCTCTGTTTATCTTTCTAGAATCTAGGAAGGGATATGTGGTTTATTGTGATGCTCAAGGTATGAGACTTAGGTGTGTGCTCATGAAAGATTATAATGTAGTGGAATAGGGTTCTCACCAACTTCGACCATATAAAAGAAATTACCCAACCCATGACTTGGAATTTATAGTGGTGAATAATTCCCCAAAGACTTGGCACCACTATATTTTTGGGGAGAAATTTGTGGTCTATTCTGATCATAAAATCTTAGAATATATCTTCTCTTAAGAGGATCTAATGTTGAGGAAGAATTGTTGGATTGAGTATCTGTAGGGGTTTGACTTTGAAATAGTCTACACCCCAAGCAAGGGAAATGTTGTGGAAGACACCTTGAGAAAGAAGGATCCAATGCAGGCATTGAGGAAGTATAGTGATGAGTGGACCTTGATGAGACTCTTTACCCAGATTCACTAGGATACTAATGAGCACAATGGATGTGCATTGTTGGTGAGTGTTCAGTTGGATCCTTCCCTTCTGGAGATGATTTGGTAGGAATATCCTAATGATGATATGTGCCAGCAGTCTATGTAGTTCCTTTAGGGTGGGGAGACATCTTATGAATAATCCCTATCTCCTAAGGGAGTTCTTAATTTAAAGGGATTTTGTGTGGTGCCATTGTCTCTAAGGAGGGTGGTGATACAAGATAACCACCAGTCTCAATGGTCCATTCACCCTGGTTCTACCAAGATATACTATGATGTTCATTGGCTATTTTGGTGTCCAAGTATGAGGTGTGACATAGCTGACTTTATAAAAAGGTTTTATATATGTCAACAGGTGAAAGAAGAGAATAAAAGGCCATCAGGTTTACTTCATCCATTACCCATTCCTACCTAGAAGTGGGATGAGGCTATCATGGATTTCATTATCAAATTACCTCGTACACCTTGAGGAAGGAATTCCATTTGGGTGGTAATTGACCATTTGAGCAAATAAACACATTTCATTCTGATCAAAGTCTCAGTGAAAGTGGATGAGGTGGGTTAGATATATTCCTAGGAAGCGGTAAGGCTTCATGGTGTGTTTTCAGTAATTATTTCTAATAGAGACCCCCATTTTACCTCTTAGTTTTGGGAAGGACTTAAAAAGGAATTGGGGTCATAGATCAAGATGATTATGGAAAACCATCCTCAAATGGATTGTTGTAAAGAGCAGGAAAATTAGGTTTTGGAGGACATTCTTCATGAAGGTGTTTTGGATTTTATAGGACCACAGGATAACCATTTGGTACTAGTTCATATTTCTTATAATAACAGCTACCAATCCTCTATCCGATTGTATATTTTGGAGGTGATCTATGGTCAGCCATTTTGGTCCCCTTTGTGTTGAGATGAGGTAGGTGAGACCTCATTATTAGGGTCAATCCTTGTAAAAAAGATGTTTGAGAAGGTCAAGTTGATCCAGTATCAGTTATTGATAGTTCAGAGTCACCAAAAATCCTAATCCGACTAGAGGCACCAAGAACTATAGTTTTCTTTAGGTAACCGTATGTTCTTGAAATTGGCACCTTGTTTGGGTAATCGTTATTTGGGAAAGCATGGAAATATAACATCAAGGTATGCCAGACCTTTTGTAATCACTAGGATGATTGGAAAGGTGGAATACATGTCATATTTTCCTTCTCAGTTAATGTCAATTCATGAAATTTTTCATGTTTCCCAATTGAAGAAGTAAAATCTAGACCCATCTCATGTGTTGAATTGGGAAGAGTTAGAGATAGAGCTTGATTTATCTGTATATGAATGGCTAATACAGATAGTTGATTACCAATAAATGGTGCTTCATGAGAATTTTATTACATTGGTTCTTGTTCTTTGGAATCATGGTCAATATATGCATGAGGCTTGGGAGAGGAAGTCGCGGGTCGAACATGAGTATTCATTCTTGTTTTCTGATCAAGATTTGGGTTGAATTTATGGGTATGGAATGTTTTCATGGTAGGGATAATTTTCACATCCACAGTTTTATTTTCATGTATTTTTCCATTTTATTTTTAGTCTATCTTTTCCCCAGTATTTTCTTTGTGGTTTTTGGAGAAAAATAGTGAATTTTGGAGGGATAGAGTGTATCACATGGTTGGTGCAAGGTTAGAAGTAACTGTGCACCCTGCCCAGGTAACCATACGACATCTTTAGGATGAGGAAGTAACTACCACATGGACAATTCACAATCAGTCAGACCATGCGAGGTATCCATGTGGTAGGACCCTTCTCAAATAGAGAATAAAACATAGTCTCAACACAGTTTTCCAAACTGTGTTCCCTGTCCATCTCATTAAAAATCTGTGCATTTTCTATCTCCTCCCAATTTTAACCCACAAATCCCTCATTTTATCCCCTCCTTAGAGATCCCATACCCTAGGAACACCTACCCCTCTTTCCACATCCCTTGAGGCCACAATTTATTGCCGGATTTAGGTGTTTCCTCCTCAGATCTTCAAGTATGTCTCCTTCCTCCTATTTCCCCATATTTTAGGGTTTATTCCCTCTTTTCATGGGATTAATTTTCTCCAATGACTAGGGATTCTTTTTTAGGGTAATATCTTGAAATTTTGGGTTTGATATCAATATTTAGGGTTCTATTTGGATCCCTTATAGTGTGGTTTATGTGTGGTTGGATTTTTGCACCAGCTTTTGGGGATTTCTATACCCAAGGTAGGTGATTATGTGATTAAACATTACTTAATGAATTGATTATATTTTAATGAACATTTTTGAGGGTTCTATGAATATTATGTGTGATGAAAAAGTAGTCTTTGAAAGGTTTTATTGTGATTTTTTTGTGAAAAATCTTTTTTTACATGTGAAATGGGGGGTATTGCTTATGCGAGCCTTCATTATGTCACTTGATAGTGTTTTATAAGTTGTGAAATTGCTTTATTAAATTATGTAAGTGATGCAAGTCATGTTCAGAAAATGTTTTGGTGTGCATATGATTTTTAGAAGGAATTTGGGGTATGAAATTAGTGGTTTGTGAGGTGCATTACATTGTTTGGTTTATGAAATGTGGAAGTGGTGTGTTATGTGAAGTGTTGAACTTGATTAAGAACAAAGGGAATCCTAGGTATCTAGGTGGGTAGACTAGGACTAGTATACTAGTGATATAGAAGTGCCTTTGGCCTGGTTTCACTTTGCAGGATTGATGATGACATCACTAACTAAACATTGATGATGATTGGAGACCACTAAAACTTTGGATGGTTCTCCTCTCTAGCAGCTCAGGCATGGGAATGGGATTGTCATGGTTACTATACTACTTTACACTGAGATACAATTTCACTAGGATCCCACTCATTGTTAGTGCCTATAGGGATATCTCACTACAAGTTCTCTTATTGGTTATTTCAAAATAAATAATGTTTTTTTAAAGTTGGTTTCCTTAAAAGTTGCTTTCCATGAAATGTTTCTAGTTCCCTTTTTATAAAACTTGCAAGTTATTTATCTTAAAATATTTATAGATTGGAATCTTTTATTTGGTGGAATCCTCTTGGGCTTAGGCTCACACCCTACTTACACCTTTGGGTGTATGTAGACTTGGTAATGTTTGACACAGGTAAAGGAAATTCTATTGGAGATGGTGGTTCGGGTTGCTATAGATCCTTCAGGGTGCGGTGTTGCGGAGATGTCTTGAGGGAGATGCCCCTTTCCATGTGGTGGTTTTTTTGAGACAATCTTGTTGTTCCTTTTGTTGTATCCTTTTTGGGTTTTGGTTTAAACTTGTAATTCAAATCTTAAAATTGTTTAATTATTGTTTGGTTTGGTTTTCAAATTTGGTTTATAAATTTTTTTTGGTTGTTTTATGTTTATAAAATCAGGTAAACCATTCCCAAAATATATTTATGATACCTGAGAACTTGTGCCAGCCTATGGGGCTGGGGAATGAACTTCAGGCCTTTCCATAGACTGGGTCGGGGGCTTATTTGAATGACGACCCATCTTGGTTCGTGAAACTGTAAGTATTGTTTTCTATCATAATTAACCGAATTTGAATCAGTAAAATATTATTTATTTATTATGTTAATTTTTTTTATTTAACATGGAAATATAAATTGAAACCAGTGCCCCTTCATTTTATCTTAGACCACTGAATGGATAATATTTTTATTTATAATGTTATATTTTTTTATATATTTATAATTATTTTAAATTTAATCAAAATTAAATCAATCACTCCAGATAATGGTTGATAAATTTTCAGTACATGGATGATAAAAAAAACAAGAAATGGGTTAATAATGAAGGATTGGGATGATGATGATGACCCCTTTAATTCATTTTTTTCTCAAGGGATGGTCCATCCAAGGTTTAAGGTTTGGGTTGTGAGGATTGATTGATTGAGTTGGACCCAATAGATTCTGTACCATAATTTATTTATTTATAGTTGTTCTATAATTAAAAAATACTAATTTTACAAATTATTCATATATTATAATTGATACTGAATGTGGTATTTATATTTACTTTTCCTTTAACTGGGTTTTATGATATCCTTGTCTATTAACAAGTTTAAAAAAAATTATCATTTCATAACAAAAATATATCTTAGCTGAATTTTATTTTATATATTCATTTGATAAAAAGTTTTTTCACTTAAAAATAGTTTTTTATTTGGATATGTTTTATTAGATCCTCAGTACAAAATGGATAGTTATGTATAAAATAAGACTTTAAAAAATAAAATTTATAAATAATTAAATATAAATTAATATGTGATGATAATGTTATTGGTGAATTGTTTTCCTATTTTTGATTAGTATGAATTGAAGTCCACATGCATTTGGTTAGTATTTATTTTAAATATATTTTATGATATGAAATTCTAAAAATGCATGAAATATTAAGTCTTGTGTAAATGTTACTACTTGTTGTATAGATATGAATATGGATAAGATTTGGATTGATATTACAAATAGAATGTCTAGAGAATATTTGGATGTAATTATGTAGTTTATTGATTTCAATAGACAATTTCAAAGTGACTATATTAGTTTTATATGTAGAAAATGTAAAAACAGATATAAATTCATAGGAAATTCCGTGAGGGATAATCTATTCTGGAATGAGTTTATGAGAAATTAAAATAGTTGGAATCATCATAAAGAATAATATATTAGTTTTCATCATATAGAAATAGTTCAGATGGATTTTGATGCAAGAATGACTGATCTGATGCATCAAATGATTACTGAAATAGTATGTGGGATGGATCTTAAAGGCGTTAACATCTAGAATGTTGAGACCAGTTAGATCAATCCATGATCAGGTGTATATCATGATTCATTGAGGTTTTTTAAAATACCTGATGATTAAAAAATTAAATTATAGTATGTGTGTACTGCTTACAATAAATTATCATTTATTATGGAGTTTTTTCACTTGAATACTTTGAATTAGTGGTCAGATACAACATTCAACATGTTTTTGGTGTTATTGAAAAAAGTAATTCCAAATGATGTTAATATTCCTAAGTTTTATTACCTTTCTAGTATGTTTATAGAGAAATTATGTTTCACACATGAGACCATAGATTAATGTGAAAAAAATTGTATACTATTTTTAAAGGAAATTTTCCATTTTGATAATTGTATGGTCAATGACTCTTTTAGGTGAAAAGATAACAGGGTAAATTAGACTCATAAAATCCACATTGTTAAATAGTGGAAAACAATTTCAATAAATAAAATGCATTTATTTCTATCAAATCCATTGTTGAAATGATTGTATATGTAATCTAAAGTTTATTAATTAGTGATATGTAATGTGAAAATAAATAAGGTAAGTGATATTCTAACGCACTAGGAATACTCTTTTGTATGGAAGAATTTCAATCAGAGACACCCTGAATTTTATAATGATAGTTATAATGTATGACTGGGGTAGGTAGTAGATAGTTTCAATCCACTCAAGTCTATGGTTGGTGTAAGTCATATCACATGGCCCACAATGTTGGTTATGTATAATATTTTTCCATGTAATTGTATGTAACAAAAAATTTATTTTAATTTCCACTATTATTGATGGACCTTGAAGTCCAGAGGATAAGATTGATGTTTACCTTCATCCTTTGATTGTTGAGTTGAATTAATTTTGGGGTGATGGTGTGATGACTTATGACTATTAAATGAATGAATTTTTCAAACTGTAGGCTTCTTTATTTTGGAAAATCAATGACATGCCAAATTATAAAAATTTATTAGATTGGAATATGAAATAGGATTTTTATTTCCTTTACTAAAATAAAAGAAAATAAAAATTCTACATGACTTAATCATTTTAAAAAATGGGTATACATGGGTAATATAATTCTTCTTCACCCTCAAGACAGGTGAAGAAAGGATAGAGTGGCAGTTGATAGTTCTTGAGAATTCAACCCAGCACCAAAGATCATGATAGGAGTAAAAATATTATCATATATTGAGGAAGAAAGCATCCACTTGATATATGATTTTTAGGATTTGTTGACCCATCCATTACCCAAACTTCATGGTGTGGGTAGACAATTTAGTCACAATTATAATAATAAAATTATTATTTTTAATCTTTCCAACTAGAAAAATAACATGATAAGGTGTAATATGGATGTCATGAACATTGAAAAAAATGTTTATGATAATATATTGTGGACCATTTTAGGTGTCATTTGAAAATCAAAGGACCATGTCAATACAATATGCGATTTAGAAGAAATGGGTTTAGGGAAACAATTTAATTTACTATTTGGTGAGGGAAATAATGTATACATGCCTGCTGCACAATATACGATGAGTAAAAAAGTGAAGGAGACATTTCTTTAAATTTTAAAGATGCCCAAGATTAAAAATGGTTACTTTTCTAATATTTCCAATTGTGTGATTGTGAAAAGAAGAACACTACAAGGGATGAAAAGTCATGATAATCACACACTACTTTTGTAGTTGATTCCAATCACAATTCATGATTATTTATTGCCCAATGTTGTTCAATTGTTGATTGAGATGATTAATTTTTTAAGGAGACCTTTTTAAGAAATAAATGAATGGGTGATTTAAAAATTTTGTATGAAAAATTTTACTTACACTTTTTCATGTGGAGAAACTATTTCCACCCTTATTTTTCAATGTTATAGTTCACTTAACAGTGAACCTAACTGATGAAGTAATGAATATTGGTCTAGTGAAATTCAGATCTATTTATCTGATTGAGTGGTATCTAAATACATTGAAAATATTTGTACATTACATATCTTTTCTAGAGGCATCAATATCCTATGGTTATTTGATGGATGGGTGTACTAATTTTTGTGTTGAATATTTTATGGATGCTGAAATAAAATTAGATAGTACCTCTTAGATTCATGATGTACCAGTTGGAGAAGAAAATATATTTGATATAGAAAAAATTGAGTGGGTACACGATCATAGATATATCATTTTCAATACTCCATCAGTTGCACCTTTGAACCAGTAAGTGTATTCTCACTTTTATTGTTTATCTTTTACTTGTTTTATTTTCATATATAAGTTGATCATTTAAACATGGAATTATCATTTATAGGAAACACTTTAATGAGATAAAATAAGAGATTCCTCATGTGAGTGATTATCAAATTCAATAGTCACATTATGCATAATTTAATGATTGTTTCAAGGATTTGGTACATATAAATGGTTTTTTGTTATGATTGATGTATAATAGTAATTTATTTCTACATTACTTTTAATTGAATTATGTAAAATATATAAGTCCATAACCCATGGGAGTTATGTGAACCTACACTAAATGAATAATTTAAAAAACTAGCTAAGGGTCCCTCTATAAATACACATCATTAAAAATCTTTAGATGTTAATGGATTTGGGTTTCACATTAAAGATATTGATGAATAAAGAGAAACAAAAAATAGTGGCATTGCATCTGTCGATTCTAGTTATTACTATGGTCAATTAAAAGATATCATTGATATTGTATATGTATATAGGTTCAAATTTATATTGTCAAAGTGTAATTGGGTTGACCTTGTTCATGGAAGTAAAATCCATCAATATCAGTTTACATTGGTGAATTTTAACAGTATGTTATAGATAAATGAATGAGTTAGTAATGAACCTTTCATTTTGGCATTATAAGAAGAACATGTTTTATTATTTACCTTTCCATATAATCCAAATTGTATAGATTCTATGAAAATTTCAAGGTGAGGAGTATTTTTAATGGAACAATATGAACCTAATACTATCGCATTTTTTGTGAAAAAACTTGATCAACACCCCGTTGTTAAACATGAAGAAGATATTCGTCGGGTTAGGGAGACTTTTGAAGGAGAAATAGTTAATTTTTATATGTAATTAAAGGTATGATTATTTTTCTTATCTTTGGTTTAAAACATTTTTTTAATTTTTTTTAACTTTTTGTGAACTTTTTATCTATTTTTTATGTATTTATTATCTCTATCTTTGATATATAAATTCATGAAAAATTATATGAATTAGATTTAATATAATTAAAGGAGTTTTTTTCCAAAAAAATATAAAAAAAATCTTATAATATAAATATAATAAAACATAGAAAACCATAAAATATATGTAAACTATGATAAGGAAATAATAACAAAAATAAGTTAACCATATCCCCCCATAATTGGGAGACCACTTCACTTCAAGTAATTTCTTTCAATAAAAAGTTTCACCAATAATTTATTAAATAAAACTTTTGAGTCTTGGGTCATAAAATTATTCATGTAATGAGTATATTAAACTATATAACTAAACCATTACAAATATAACACATCCCTTGAGGTTAATTTTGATAACTAGGGCATGGAATCTATACACAATAACCATATCTTAGATTTCTATTAAAACTTATTCAAGGATTTAATTTTTCACACACACACATAAGGCCATGATTTCTCAATAATCATAAAGTTACATTCTGAAATTATCCTTTTACTCTAATTAAAAAGAATTTATATAATTGGTTGTTTATAATTAATCATTGATGTGCTACTCATGCACAACACCCAAGTAACTCTATATTGAGTTTATTAATCTAGTTCATCCAAGATAAATTTTTATTCACTTAAATTATATTTAACTAAATTTAATACTCATGTGCTGAGAATAGGCAACTAAATTATTTCCATGTGAGATTGTCTCTTAGAGTTTGATAGATAAGGTTCTCTCAAATATTTTATTCATAAACAAAACACACTACATGTACTCCCTCCAAATTTAATTTTTATTATATATTTGGTATGATTTCAATATCAATATTGCAATACCCCAAACCTTAGTAGCCTAGAGTTGGTGGATAATATATTACATTGGCACAATATTCAACGAATCACATCCCAAAGGACTGCATAATTTAGTAGTTTTGGAAAACTAGATACATACTTAAACCTTGAATTTAATTGAAAACATAAAATAAAACATATAAAATCCTTTGAGAACATAATGTTTCTCCTAGATTAACCCTATATATCAACCATAAGAAACTTGAATTTCCAAAGGACTGAATAACAACTGAGAGGGGGGGGGGGTTGAATCGATTTTTATCATTTTATGAGTTTAAAACATAAATAAACTTTACCCTTGAAACCTGTTAAAATTTATTTACTTATCAAAATTTAGTAAATACTCATGCATGAAATTTTTTTAAAGTAATTAAAGAAAAAAATATTTAGAAGGATCAAACTCTGTGTGAGAACCTACTTCCTTACCATAACCACTCCTATGGATCTATGGAAATTCACTATTATGAAAAAGTGAATACAAAATTTTCCAACTCCCATTAGAAACCTTATATATCTTGATATGAATATTACACTGACCCCTATCAGTTTATAATGTTTCTTACCAAATAATTGAGACAAAACAAAAGAATAAGAATTTGTTCAATTTGTTCCACAAAATCTTAGTCACGATCCTCAATCATATTTTTCTAGATCCGACTCTCTCAATATGATGAGGTCAATACAATTATCCCTTACACAATTTTCACTTATCAAACTCTACTCAAACACTCAGTCTGATTGACTCAATACGATTCTGCTGCCCAGTAAACAAAACTTATAAGTGTCTGATATTCTTATGAGATCTCAGTCCATAAAGAACATTCAATTTGAATTCTTCCAATATCCAACTTTTTCTATTTTTTTGAAAAGTTAAAAAATTATAATAAATTGAGAAAATATTTACAGGTGAATCAGAAAATAAAAAGTGGGAAACTTGAACACCTTCCCCTATTCCTAAAATTTCAAAAACTCTGAAGATAACTCACATTAAAACTTCAACTTTTACTACTTAAAACCTTCTAAGTCTTACACTGAATTGAATATAATGTTTGACCACTTCAAATATTCACATATCTTGTTATCCATAATCATCATTCTTAAAAATTCTTTATTTTCTTCAGTATGATGAAACATACTCAGATCATTATGATGAAACTTCTTTGGATTCAGATTCCTCTAATTATTATTATGTGCATTTATTTCTTAGTTCATTATGATATACCTTTCTTTATCAGCTCATTATGATATGTATTTCTTTCTTAGCTCATTACAATTTTCCTTTCTTTCTCAGCTCATTACGATCTGCCTTTCTTTCCTAGTTCATTATGATATGCATTTCTTTCTTTTCTCATTATGATCTGCCTTTCTTTCTCAACTAATTAGGATATAACTTTATTTATCAACTCATTATAGTCTTCCTTTATCTCTTATCTCATTACAAACTTCCTTTATTTCTCAAATAATTATGTGCTGGTTTTCTTTCTCAGCTCATTACGATCTACCTTTCTTTCTCAGCTGATTACATTCATCCTTTATTCTTTAGAGTTAGTTTGATTGAATTTACTTATCATAATTAGTCTAATGAAATCCTCATAATTATGTAACTCTCATTATGACGTAATTCTAAACTCTGTAACTTTGAAATACTTCAAACTTCATCATCTTCACATTTTGACTTCTAAAAACTTTTGAGTCTGGTTCTTCTAGATATAATACAATCATTACAATTCCACCATTTCTTGAAAATATTTTATGAGGATAGTTTGCATGATTTTTGAGAACTCTATGATCAATAAAGCATCATTTTATTTTAATTATAATGTTTTAGAACCTCCTAAATCCTGAGTTAACTTTCTTAAAAAAACATCATCAACATCATTAAAACTTCTTCACTTAGAAAAATCTAATGTTCTAAAAATTCTGAGTATTATGAATCTTGAACTTCATACTAGTGTAATTAAGATAGATGGTGTGTTTGATAAAAAACTTCATCTTTTTGAGCACCTTTGAATCCAGTGCTTCTTGGTCATATACTCTATATCTAGTGAATCTTAGTCTGATCATATGAATCTAGAAAAAAAAATATCTTAAAAAAAACATTTCACCCTCTTTATGTTTGTGTTTGAACATTCATCAAATTTAATCTCTCTTATAGAACTCATTATGACAGGCTGGGTCTGATTCCTGAATAAAAAAAACATTCTTATAGAAAAGGTTACTTGTAAACAAATACAAAAACATTGTTAAAACAATTTATCACAAAGGTTCTTCAATATCTACATTTGGATATTTTGACAACCCTTTTTGACAACTTTTTAAACTCTCATAAAATTTTCACTAATAAAATTTTGTAAACAACTCATGTTTTTTTGAATTTTATCAAAAAACAACCTTTCTCAAAAGAGAGTGTCCAGGAACCACACTAATAGATAAAGTAATGTCTTTGAAAGAATTCAATCCCTCAAGGACAAGAAAATTATATGGATATGTAAAGATAAACTTTCCTCACCTTTATATTCTCCTCTTTCACTTTTATTTTTCTCTCCTCCTTTTTATGACAACCACAACTTCATATTCACAAAAAAAGATATATAAAAACTTCTTACAATAAAAAGCATTTAATTTATCTCCCCCTTTATCAATATAATCCAAAGTATGGTGGGGGTAGTTCCTTATGAGGATTAGGAAGTCATTGGAGGAGGTAGAACATGATTTTTCAACCGAAATTCCACAAATATCTGTTTTGGTATTGCCTTTGTAAAGATATCAACAATTTGACACCTTTCTGGGATATATTCCAGCAAAACATCTCCAATAAAAACATTCTATTTTATAAAGTTAAACTTTATATCAATATGTTTTGATATTTAGTGTTGGATTTTTTTATAAAGATCCATTTCATTCTGATTATCCTAGAGTATCTTCAAAGGTTTAAAAACATTCACTTTAATTCCTCGAGCTGAAATTTCATTCAACACATTTGAGTACAAGAATGGGTAGCTGCAAGATATTCAGATTCAACTATAATTAAAGTTACTGAACTTTGTTTCCTACTATGATAACTCACACAACATTCACCCAAGAAAAATGGTCCTCCTATGGTTGATTTTCTATCATTATAATCTCTATCCAATCAACATTATTATAACCATGAAACTTCATCTCACTATTTCTTTTGTATAACAACCCATGTGTAGTTGTTCCTTTGACATATCTTAAAATTATTTTTTCTTCCAACATATGTGATTATTTTGGATTACTTTAATAACTGGTACACAAATTCATAACATAAAAAATATCAGGTTATGAGGCTGTAGGGTAAAGAAAATTTTCTATCAGCTTCAAAAAATATTTCTAATTCACACTTTTTCTCGATTTATCATTACTCAATATTATTCTCACTAAAATAGAAGTATAAAATTATTTTGGTTATTCAATCCCAATATTATTTAACAATTCTATGGAATTCTTTTCTTGAGATATGGAAATGTAATTTTGTTTTAGTTTAACTTTTAACCCAATGAAGAAAGTTATTTCTCCCAACATTGAAATTTCAAAATTTTTCTTCATTTCTTATTAAAAATATTTACAAAATTTTTCTTCCTCCCCAGAAAAACATACACATCCATATAAACAATTGATATTAGATTTTGGAGTCATCATATTTCACATATAAGTTGATATCAAATTTTCCTTTAGAAAAAATCAACATTCTCAAGCAATTTTCAAGCTTAGAATACCATGAATGCAGAGCTTGTTTTATCCCATAGAAATATTTCTTCAATTTATAAAATTTGTTTTCATCCTCATAAAGTAAAAACACACAAAGTTGTTAAATTTAAAATTCTTCCTCAATATCACCATTTAAGAAAGATGAATTTACACCCATTTGTTAAACTTTGTAATTCTGATGTTCGACCACTGAAAAAAACATTATAATTGTTTCTAGTATTGAAACTGTGACCAAAGTTTCTTCAAAATCCACACCTTACACCTATTCATAGACATTAAAAAAAATACGTGATTTGTTTCTTGAAAATTCTCTATGTTAATTCAACCTTTTTATGTAAAACAACTTTTTTCTGATAAAATTTTTATATTATGGCCTTGAAACAAGTTCCCATGTTTCATTTTCTCAATCTAATCCAACTCTTCAATCACAGAATCCACCCATTTTTTGCATTGAATAGATTCTAAAACTGATTCATGTTAAATTTCTGAGATAAGTGAAGTGTGATTTTATAATTTCATGTTTTTTATTATCTGAAATGGAGTCTTTAGATTTCCAATATTGTTTTCAGACTCAACATGTTTTTATAAGGTATAAAATTTCAAAGTTTCTCTCCCAACATCACTTTCCTCATCACATGATTCATCTGAATCATGATAATAATGTTTTGAAATACTTTCACTATTATTGGAAATATTCAGTTTATCCTCTCTAATATGCTCTATAACTTTTGTTAATGAATTTTTATTTTCAATTAGTTTCACATCACATGATTCCACCAACTTTTGTAAATTTTTTTTCCAACATTTACATCTTCTTCCATTGGGTGAATAACCTATAAAAGTTCGTTACTTATATTTCTCAACAAACTTTCCCAAATCTAGATTTTTTATTTTAAGTAAACATGGAATTCCAAAAACATTTAAGTACTTAAATAAAGAATTTTGTTATACCACATTTCACAAGAAGTCATGTTGGATTCTGATATCAGATTTTTTTTTATGAACATGTAAAACAATACTAACAACTTCCTTCTAGTAAAATATTAAAATTTTGTATTTTTCTAACATAGTTCTTCCCAATTCCACCAAGATTATATTATTTCTTTATACCAATCCATTTTTTATGAATTATAGGGAGAACTATAATGATTTTTACTACCAATTTTTCTCAAAAAATATTTAAAACCATTGTTGGTGAATTAGGTACCATTATCTATTCTTAAATTCCTTATATAAACCCCCATTTCTTTCTTAACTAATTTTCTAAAAAACATAAACATTTCCACAACCTATGAATTTTATTATAAACATGATGTTTTTTATCCAAGTTAAATCATAAATAAAAGTGATAAAGTATAAATCTTCTTTTTTTTATTTATGTCTCATTGGCCCATATAAATTAGAATGAATAATTTCAAGAGGTTTGATATACTGAGTCTCAACTCTCATTTGACTTTTATTAGTCATTTTCCATTTTTTAATAGTAATAAAAACATCTTATTCTCTTATTTTCAATTTTAAAATGTTTTTGAAATCATCTACCATAGAATTTTTGTCCATTATTTTCTGTCTAAGGTGGAAAAGTCTTCAGTGACACAACTTATTTTCATCTTCAACACTCAAGTAACAAGAGTTATGAATATATTCTATTTTGAAAAGATTACCACTAGTTATTTCTCATTTTGTGAAAAATTTTACATCTTTCACACTTATAATTATACAAGAATATTTTTTTGAAAAAAACTTATTTTCCATTATCATGAAGTTGACTTACACTAAGTAAGTTATATTTTATCCCATAAAAAAAACTTTCTTGTATTTCAACTTTTTCACTTCAATATAATCCATTTTGATTCCTATGATTTTTAAGAGACTATCATTACCAAATGTAACATAACCTCCATCATGATTTTCAAATTGTTTCAAGATCTTAAAATCACCTATAATGTGTGAGGAAAAATCACTATTAAATATCCATGTTTTTTTATTTCTTACTTGATTTTAAGGTTGTCTCAATAATAAAATCTCTTTCCACAACTTTATTCTTTCTAGCTTCCTTTTCATTTAAATTATAAGAATGTTGTTCTGAAAGGATTGTCATAAAGTTTTCTATTTATTGACTATAATTATCAAATATTACAAAAATTTCTTCCTGATATTAAAATTTATTTCTTATTTGAAGGTTTCTAACATCTTGAGAATTCACTTTTTCAGCTTTCTGTATGTTAGGAAAGTTTCTCACTCTACTTTCAAAATTTTGTCCACATTTCTCAAACATTACTCCAGGTAAACATATGCTATTTTAAAAATTGAATTCCATATTCCCATATATTTCACATCACAAAAAATAACAATCAAATATTGATTTTATATTGAAATAAGATCTTTCTGTATGGAATCATTTTTGAGGTTGATAACCTCTTTCTACTCTATCATACTAAAAAAATGGACCATATTTCCTTCTAAGTGGGGTTTTATCTTTTGTAGATGTGATATGCTTCTCAAATAAGTTTTCCATGAAATATTTCCCAACACTTTTTCTAGTACTTTAAATGTTATAAAAATCAGATGAAACATTATTTTTGGTGGGTAAGGATTTCACCTAATTCTTGATTTGAACTTTATCTGCAACTTTAAAAGCCTTAGATTTTACTTCCAAATGATTGTAAATGTTTTAATTAATCTTCCTAAAGGTATTTTCAGACTCAATAAGCTTTGATTAAAACTTGTTAACTTATTCTTCCTTTTCTTCTAGCTTCTTACTAAGATCTTCAACCATCTTTCCATATTTATCAATTCTATGTTTATAACTTAAGATCTCCGGAATATATTCTTCCTCTTTATTAACAACATTATTTATCCCTTCATAAACTTATTAAAAATATTTATTCATTAATTTGACTTATTTTTTGAGTGTTTTTTTGATTAGGACAAGAACTAGGTTTTATTCTAAGTAGATATGCTCTATATGATTCTTCAATACCTTCATCAATTTATAAGGAATCTTTTGTTTTCTAAAATTTTGTAATGAAGGTTCTGAATTTTTCTGAGCTTTATCTATGGAATAATTTTTCTCAGCTGAGTCAGATTCAACTTTTGTACTCAATATAATTATTTTTTCTCCCATGAACTTATTCTTTTATTTTTTGGATGACTTTTATTCTTTAGAACTTTTGTTCCACTTATTTCATTAAGGCTTTTCATCAAAATCCTCTTGATATTCTCCAAATTTATTATTGGGAAAATTCATAGAAAATTTTCCAATTCCACCACACTCAAAAAAATTTAGAGTAAGTTTTCTTCCAAACGTTCCTCTTCCTCTTAAATAGTTCTTGGAAATAAGAGACATGATTTTTGAATTCAACTCATCATCCTCTTTATCTTATGAGTCACAAAGATCAATATCTTCAAAATCATGTATTTTATTTTTTCTCATGGATTCTAAAATATTTTCATCTTTCATCTATTTTTGAACATTGTAGATTTCCTCATTTTATAAGAAACACGAAAGTTACACAATTCATCAAGATGTAAATCATCCTTATCTTATAAAGAGGAAATTTTAGAATGAAACATATCAAAATTGTTTCTTGTAAGTTTCTTTGAAATTGTAGAGTCTTATAGGACAAAACCATATCATATGATGATGAAACCAATTTCACTTATTCTGGTGAAGTATTCGTCAATAGCTTCTTCATATCATATCCTTATGTCTTCATACTTACTACACCAGATTTTATATTGGCTTCCTTCAGTTTACTATTCCCTTCGAAAATACTTTCCAGCTTGTACCATATAATTTTTGATGTTTTGAAACCCATAACCTCCGTATAAACATTTTTTGATATGGGAATAAGGATAAAATTCTATATTTTCTATCAACTTTGATATTTCTCTTATGAGAAAAAGTCATTAGGGTATCCTTTTCAATAGGTGGAAAACCTATTATAGAAGTATAAACAACTTCTAGGCCAAGAGATAGGAGATAAGGAATCATCCTATTTTCCCTCCATAATATTTTTTTCCATAAAATGTAGGAATTCATGTATTTTTGAAAGAATTGATATTATCCCTGATAAAGATTCAACAAGGGAACCTACCCTATGATACCAATTGAATTTATAAATAACCGAATATCATCTGAGAAGGGGGGTGGGTGGGTTGAATGAGTTGTTATATTTTTATGAGTTTCAAAATTTTTAGAATCTTAAACCTTATAATGAGTTAATATTTATTTCCTTATCAACATTTATTAAATAATCATGCATGAAAAATAATGAAAGAAAGAAAATCTCACAATATTCATAAGGTTAGACTATAGTGTGAGAACCTTAATCCTTCCCACATCCATTCCCATAGGTCTATAGAAATTCAATATTATGAATAAGTTAATATAACTTATTCCAACTACCATTAGACACCTTTTATCTCCCAACAAGAATGATTATTCTAACTCCTGTCAGTTTACAAAGTTTCTTATAAAAAATTAATCCAAAAAAAAGAATTAGACTTTGTTCAATTTTCTCTATAATTACTCGGTCTAGATCATCAGTTTGATTTTTCTAGATTAGATTCTCTCAATCTGAAAAGGTCAATATGATTATCCCTTACCCAATTTTCACTTCTCAAACTCTTTTAAAACACCCAGAATGATCTTCCTCAATTGAATTGACTCAATGTGATTATCCTATCCTATAAAGAAAACCTCTAAGTGTTAGGTTTTCTTCTGACATCTCATTATGCAAAGAACATTCACATTGAATTATTTGGAGCTTCACCTTTTTCTCTTTTTGTGAAAAGTTACAAAATACGAATGAATTGAGAAAATATTTATAGGCATCTCAGAAAATAAAAAGTGGGAAACTTGAAAAGTTTCCCTTTTTCATCAAATTTCCAAAACTCTAAATATCACAAACATTTAAAATTCAACATTAACTAATTAAAACCTTCTCAAATTTCTCTAAGATTTACACTGAATTAAATATCAAGTTTGACCACTTCAACTCTTCACATATCTTCTTCTCAATAATCGACCTTCTTGAAATTCCAATCCTTTCTTCAGTATGATGAAACCTCCTCATCTCATTACAATGAAACTTCCTCGACTTAATATTCCTCTTCTTATTATGATATAACTTTCTTTCTTGGCTCAATACAATCTTACTTCATCTATTAGTTCATTATGATCTATCATTATTTATCATATTATTACGATATTCCTTTATTTCTTAGCTCATTAAAATTTACCTTTCCTTATAATTTGATTACGATATTCCTTTATTTCTCATCTCATTATGATCTTCCTTTCTTTATTAGCTCATTTTGATCTTCCTTTTGTTTCTCATCTCATTACGATATGGATTTCTTTCTCATTTCATTAAATTCTATATTTATTTCATAGCTCATTACGATATACCTTTTTCTTCAGAGTTAGTCTGATTAAATTTTCTTCTCAAAGTCATTTTGATGGAATCCGCATGACTATGGAATTATCAATATGATTGAATTATCATTAAAATGGAATTCTCCACTACAAAACTTTGAAATTATTCAAACTTTATCAGTTTTGACTTCTAAAAACATCTGAGTACATTAATTTTGGATTTGATACAATCATTAAGATACCTAAATTTCTTCAAATTCTTTTATCAGGATAGTTTTCATGATTTTTTAGAACTCCATGACTAGAAAATCATCATCTTATTTTGATTAGTAAGTTTTAGAACATTCTTACTCATGATTTCACTTTCTTCCACAAACCTATTCAACATCATTATAATTTCTTCACACATAAACATATTAATTTATAACAAATGTCGAGTCTGATGGATATTGAACTAAATAGTGATTGACCTAAGACTGATTGTTCATTCGATCAAAAACTTCATCTTTCTGACCACCTTTGCATCTGGTTCTTCTTGGTCTGATACTTTTCATCTGGTTCTTCTCAGTCTGATCCTCTAAATCTGGAAAACAGATTTCTTAAAAACAAAAATTTTATCCCCTTTATGTTTTGATTTGAACATTAAATAACTTTCATCTTTATTACATAACTTATTATGATGGATTGGTTTTGATTCCTAAAAAAAACCTTCTTATACAAAAAGTTTAGAAGTTAAAAATACAAAAACTTTGCTAAAACAATTTATTGGAAAGGTTCTTAAAAACTTCTTGGCATCCTATGGAAAATATAAATCATAAGAAATGTGTGAGATCAAATTCTTATTAATGGTTAAGTACAACAAAAGAAATCATAAATAAGTAATAATAATTATGGAAAGGTAAATAACTAAAACACATTACATTAATAAAAAAATTGAATATAATATGGTCAAAATAAATGATGATCAAGAAATGACACATAAATAATCACATGATCTAGAAAACTTAACCATATATATTCTACAAATCAGATAATCACATGGAAATCAATAACTAATATAATAATAAGGGAATGCATAATTATGAATATATAAAACTCACCATCAGGGATTCCTCCAGGACACCATACATGAATGGGTATGACATAAGCCAATACCAAAACTAGTTTGTATCATGAGACCTACTGATGCATGGAGGAGATATTGTGGGCCCCACCCATTACTTACTAAGTCCAAAACATTCCAAATTTTAAATGGGTGAAACATAATCAACACATACATTTTTATTGAAACTAGCATACAAAATGTAAATAAATTTCCCCATCTAGTAAACATAATCACAAACCATCCATAGTAATATAGTGAATGGTATCAAAATAGTATATCCCTTTTCAAAATAATCAATAAAAATTTAATAAAATATTTAAGATTTTATCATAAGAGATCAACATAAATGAATAATATGATTTAATAAAGGATTTTTATATATATGAAAATACCTTAAATGAGATCATTGAAAAAATATTGATGAAAAAACCCTTTTACAATTTGAAAATCACTTGTGCTTAAAACGCTGAGAAATTATAAAAGAAAAAATTTTATTTTAAGAAAAATTATAAAATTATAAAGTATGATTCAAAATATTAAGGCATCATGATTGCTAGAAAATCCACTCATGACATACAAGTTAAAAAAACACTCCTTCCATATTTTTGTTAGAAAAGTCTCCAAGAACCATGTCTAGAAAATGAAAAAATATACCTTTAAAACCATTTAATAAAAATTAAAAAATGAGTAAAAATTAATTTTAAAAATAATAATATAATATTAATTTTTTTTAAAATAATTATATTAAACAAGGACATATAAGAAAAAGATATGTTTTAAGGAAAACTTTTAAAAAAAATATATTTTTTAAAAGAAAGCCTCTTAAAAATATTTTACCATTGAAGTGAGAATTAATTTATATATTATGTTTATTTACTGTTAATAAAAATAAAACATGTGTAAATACAATATAAGGTAACCAAAATTCATTTCACACAAAATATTATATTAAAAAAATCAATGAAGTAGAAGTTTAACCCAATTAATGGAAACTGAGTTAAGAAATCACAAACCACATTGTAATAAGTCGAATTGTATGCCCAAAGTAATAATTATCAAATTAAACAATTAATACCATGAATTTAATGAGATTCATGATATGATATATCAAAGGGAAGTACTAAACACATTAAATAAGTGGTTAATAAGGCACATATCTCAAAAAAGTAAAAGTGAGATGAGAAAACCTTACCTCATGCTTCCCTTTAGTGTCATATTATTTATCCTCCTATAAAATGGTTTATAGAATGTTATTAATTTATTAAATAACTATATTTATATTTTTAATACATTATATGATCCTTTAATAAAATATTATCACCCCATTAATTAATACTATTTCATTATTTTCATTTTTGGGTGTATTTGTTTCATGGTTTCATGGTCAGTTCACTTATGTATAAATATAGATGTTCTTATAAAATGGGAATAAAACTTATGAAGTGAAATTAAATGGTATTTATTCAATTAAATAAGTCTAAATGGTCCCATATGTCATTTTTATTTTGTACATGAGGATGATTCATTTGATAAAATGTTAATGATAAACGTTTAGTTTATTTTGGCGGTTTTTCCAAACATCACAAACTAGTTTCATTTTATTTAATATTTTGACTATATATTAGTTAGTGAACATGAAATAGGTTATAATATACTTATTAAAATATTTTTTAGCAAAAATAATACTTTTATTATGATCCATGAAGGTGGTAATGGAAAAAGAAACAAAATCGTTATTCACAGAGATGGTAAACCGCCATAATTTGGACATTGGTTTCGTTTATTTGAATAAGAGGAAGTAATAAAAGGAATAGATATAAGATATTATATTATCAAAATAAAATTAAAGTATTTATATGATTATATATTTATTATTCCTTTATTTATTAATGATGTGAGGAGAAATTATAAGAAGAAAACAAAATAAGAGAGGTGGTTTGAGGAAATTACCTCTTGAATATCACCTCTTTTAAGGATCCCTTAAAGACATTGGAATTGGAATTCTGGTAAAAATAGGAGAAATTGGACATGGGGAGAGTGGGGAATTGATTTTTTGGTATATATTTTTGTATGTTCAAGGATTTTTAGAAGAAATGGTGGTGTGGGGGATGATATTTATACTTGAGAAGGGGTGGTTTTAAGTGATTAAATAATGATTATTTTATGTTTAAAGCCAACTGCATTTGTGTGGAATTAATTACCATGTATTAGGATGATAATTAATGTTTTAAAGGATTTTTAGGGTATATAATTACTTAAAACAACCATTTAATGTTGTAGTTTTTAGTTATTTTATGTTTTTACCTTTTAACTTTAACCCGTTACATTATTTTACCCATACAACGATAATTATTTTTTTTACCACGATGAATTTTTGACGCCTAAAAATGAAAATTAAATTATAAAATAATTTATACTATATGATTCCAAATATTTAATCCATTTTATTAAATTAAATTCACATAATTTGTAAACTCTGATTTTAAATTGATTACATGGATGAGGTAAAAAAGCAAGTTTTTAAAGAAAAAATGTTGAAAAATATGAAATGTTTTCATATCAAAATTCATTATGAAAATGATTTAAATGACCCATATTTTATTAATATATGTATAATTAAACTTTTTTTACTTTAAAATCAATTTAAAATTTAATTTTACGGTATAAATTATTTAGACAAAATATTAGTTTTTAATTAAAATTCAGTATTTTTCATTATTCATCAAAAAAATAAAAATTTTCAGAAAAATAACTAAAATTCACCCAAATATAATTTCTATATTATTATTTAAAAAATGAACTTTATTTTTCCAAATAAAATTTATAAAAGTTCCAAATTTTAGGTTTAAAATAGGTGCTCCATTAAAAGGTGAAAAAATTTCCTTTTAGAAAAATATAGTTTTTTTTGCATAAAATTGGATATATTCTTATCTTAAGGCTATAAAACTTATTAAATGAATTTAAAATAATTTATTGAAAATATAACATGTAAATTTATTTAATATCATTCACAAATTGTGATTAATTTAATTTATAAAGATAAAATTTCATTGTGGGCATAAAATATTTTTTTATAAAAACACATCCTTTATGTTTAATAGGTTTTTATTTTCATTTATAATTAGTTAGTAACCAATGAATTCATTTTATAAAAATTTATAACTATATTTTTAAAATTTATTTAATCTCATTTATTCCCTCCATTCAAACAGTTAGGTGATTACTATCAAAATTAAATAATAATATTTAATTGTATGTTTATGCTCAATATTCTGTGTAATGTATTCTATCGAATATAGTGTTATTTAAAAAAATATAATGATATTATATTCTACCATCCTTAAATAAATTATTTCCTTGAAATTTAAACTTATGATTGTTAATCGTAGATTTTAAATTTTAAAATATCCTTGTGGGAAGCGCACAATCTAAAAAGGGTTAAAAAAACTTCATATTAAAAAGTGGTAAAGGAAAATATGAAGGTCACTACAAAACTAGATTTCCATATGGGAGAACATTAGTGGAAATTAAAATCATGGACATAGAAAAGAAATGTAACTATCATGTTATAATGTAAATTGATGGAGAAAATGGTCATGGAAAGGTTAATGACCACAAAACCATAGATCAAATAGGCCTAAAAAGGTCATTGATATCATAAAAAATGATGGTAATAGGATTAAATTTTATTTAAAAATCATTTGAGATGATATGGTTACATGATTTTATCTCATAATTACAATCTCTCTATATGGTTGTTCCTTGATCAGTCTCCACTTCATTTCTTACTCTAATAAATGATGTTAAAATTTTAATTCCTTCAGAAATAGTGGATCATAAGATCAATAATGTAATGAAAGGTCATTGCTTATGTCTCTTGTTATTATAAAAAAAGGTTAGCATACATTATTCAATATGCATAAATGTTCATATGGTTAAGTAATATATTAATCTCTAAAACCTCATCCAAAGTTCAATGCATACAATTTGATAAATGGTTACCCACATAAACCTTCCAAAATATTAAAATCTAAAATTTTCGAATGAAGGTCACTAAAATTTTAAAATTAACATATCATTAATTTCAAAAACAACATGAATTATATCTTAATAATCACATACCAAACATGTGAATACCTTTATCATGTATTCTATTGAAACATGGTAAAAAAATGAATTACCATAAATCCTTATTGAAAAAAATGAATGCTTAAAAAAATCTTAGATTTTCAATATATTCCTTAAAACCAATCATGCAATAAACCTTGAAAAGATAACATAAAACATAAAATCAATATCTGATTTAATGGTCACCAATAATATCCCATAAACATCCCTTTTTCATTATTATCTCAATATTGGGAACATATTATGGTTATTTTCAAAAAATCATGTGTTTTCCAAAAGATTAACTTACTAAAAAATCACTTCTCTTGGTTACTAATACTATTCAACACATGATTACAAATCCTTAAAGATGAAATAACATAGTACAATCTTTATATATCTCATAGTTATTATAATAATAATTTTAATAAAATATTTTTCTTGTATAAAAAAACACAAGCGCAATAATCATTCCACATCAGTTGTATGAATAACATAAGCTTGACCTTGACCCCTTTACTTCTTTTTGGTTATATTCCATTGATGCTTGGGTAATTCATTTGTATAGTTACAAATCTCCTAACACTTAAAAAATTCCCCAAATTCTTTAATTCCCTTGAAATAATGATCATGGTGGCCTTTCTCTCTACACTTATAACACACTCCCATTCCCTTGAAATAAGTATTGGGGTGTTTCTTTCAACTATAATCACATGTGTGAAAAATCCTTCTTTCATTTATTCCCATTATCAGTCTCTTGATCTACTGTAATCTTCTTCCCTTGATTTCCCCTAAAGGAATAAGACATAGAGGATTATTTCTCTATATTGATATCACATAGGACTATATCTTCAAATGATGAGATATTTTGGGAGAATAGTTCCCTTTGGAAGAATAAATTTAAACCATTAAGGAAATGACCGATTTTAATCCTTGTGTTATGTATGTAGTTTACATCATGCCTTTATAATCTTATAAAGTTTCCTTCATACATAGAAATATTATCATTCTCCTTTTTATTTCGGCCTCAAGAATTGTCTCTTCGAATATTTTTACAATTTGTGAGGGAAATATTTTTCCAAGAAAAGATCCTTAAAATACTTCCATTCCATGTTTGATATTTATTCATCCTCCATCATATTTTGAATCAATAACCACCATAGATCTACATCTCTATAGAGGTGATAAACTTCCATGAAAATATTATCCGTTTCATTACTTCCCAAATTGATAAATATAATTTCTAAACAACTTATCCATTTCTTAGCAACAAATGGATTTGTAGTCCCATTGAATGATTTAGGATTTTGTCGCATGAAGTGAAATAAAATTAATATACCAAATTTTTGATCATTCCACTCCATATGGGCAAGGTTATTGTTCATAACATGAGTTAGGTTTCCCAATATAGTTATAATTTGTTCATCTCTAACTACTGTTTCTGCTCTAGCCATAGCTCAATCTCCAGCTTCATTATCTTTCCCAAGAGGGTAATTCTTACACAGTTTTTATGCATTGATATGGTTCCTATTACTTCCACTAGGATCCATTTATAAATAATGGCATACATAATATTAGAACATAACTTTATGAAACATAATGTATAATATCAAAAATAATTAGCATAAATAAAAATTTTTAGGTATAACTAATATCTAAATCACAAGTTTGGTTTCTTTGGAAGTAAATCCAAATTACGTCATAGGATTTTTTTACCTCACCTATTTTGATAATCCCAATTATGCTTTCACATACTTTGATAATCCCAAATAATGTGTATCTATATATTAATTCTTTCAATCTATGATCAAGTTGATAATTATATTAAAATAATATTTGTAATATGTTAATCAATGTTTATCTATGTTTATATGACTTTTGAAATAATTCTAACTCAATCGAATATGTTTTGCATAAAACAGATAAGTGTTAAGTCACTAATATTCTTATAGCTTCTAACACAGATCTACCGGTACTTAGTCTACCAATAGACATAGTCACCGATAAGATAAGATCACTGATACGCAGAGCTACTGATATGTATAAGTCTACCGGTAAGCACATGTCTCTGATAGATCATCTACAGATACAGACAACTACCGATAGAAGCTAAGATACTGATAAAAACTAAGTCTACCTATGTACACTTCACTGGTACAGAATGGAGCTACCGATATGCACAAGCTACAGATAGAGTCATGAATACAAAACGATCCAACGATATAAAAGAGCCACCGATACAGACAAATACCAATTGAACAAGTCTACCGATAGAACAAGGCTACTGACACAATGTCTACTGATAAGTGTGGTTTCCGACACAGAGTCACCAAGACAAGCAAGCCACTGATAGACAATCAAGATACTTATAGACAAGAAAGCTACCGATATACCAAGAGCTACCGATAGAAGGAGTCACCAGTATATAGAGCTACTGATACACAAAGTAATAGTTACCGATACAAGGAGCTACCAGTACAAGATCAAAGAGCTACCGATAGAAGGTCACTACTACATAAAGTCCTCCACTACCGACAGAAGGCTACTGATGAAAGACTGACTAGTCAAACTCTATTTTTTTCAATATTATTTATTTATTAAGTAATGGTCATATTTGATGATTTTAATGCAATCAATGTTATATAATGTGGGTTGTTGGCATGTCAGGGAACCGTACCTAGTACCCATGAAAAGGTAATCATTCCCATTGCCAGATTTTAATTCTATAAAATGAAGGACAAAGACCGGATAGATATACAAAAAAGGAACGTGAAGGGTGTGAAAAGGCTAGGACTGAATAGCATTGAAAAGCAGTTTCATGAAGAGTACACACAACGGAAAAAGAGTGCTGAAAAGTGGGGCATACAGAAAGACTACTTCCATACTCTAAGATTACTGGACATACATGAAGACATTCATTCTAGAGGAGAACAAAAGCTATATCTTAGTCAAGAGTGAAAGAACTACAACGAGCTCTTCATGCACTCAAGCTGATCAAACTAAACTTGAAGAAAATGACTCTCTATTTTTCAGAAGAAAACCAAATAAGGACTCATAGCTTCATTTACATCAATCAAAGGAGTCCAGATCTTCACTCACAATACATAGAGCACTCTAAACTTATCTCCATCTATTTATCTCTATTGTGTTTTATTCATTTACTTTTTGAACAGTGTATTTACACACTGAATCCTGGACTTAACTAGAGGATACTAAATCCTCACTCCAAACTTCTTACACATTAATATATCCCACTGTGAATTGTGGAAGAGGTCAAGTGTGACCTGAATAGCCTGTGTGCTATTGTTTTTGTTCCCACGTATAAATGTGGTAGAGGTCTTAGTACCTGTAAAATATTTGCACTTTTGTTTACCCCAATCTAGGGTGTGGATCAAATTTATAAATTTTTTGAGAGGACTAAGTCTCGGCTTGAGACTGAACCTCTTGGTTACATCTTCTGTGCATATTTGATTAAGTTTAAAGTAGACTATATATTTTATATTCTGCTATTAATTACTTTGAAATACAATTTGTTTTAAAGTTACTTTGATAGTTAAATTAGAAAGTGTTTATACTTATTGTGAACCAGTAAGTTAGTTTCAAAAGTTAATTTAATATTCTGATTAAATTAACTAAGACCTAATCAATCATTGAGAAACTAATTGAACTCTTACAATATGTATAAATTCACTAAAGTTTAAATTGTTTTTAAATAAGGTGATTTTTTAATAGAAATATATTTAATAGAAATTTTTAATTGGAACTCAATTCACCCCCCTCTTGAGTATCCACTCCGACCAACATTTGGTATCAGAGGTTGTTTTGTTTATCAAGGTTATTCGAAACACTCTGTTTTTTAACTGTGATTTTAGTTATATCTTAAAGATCTTAAATTTCTTTTAGTTCTAAATTTTATATCTTTAAATATTTTTTCTAAACTCTATCTATGGATAATAGATTAGAAGGTGCTGCTACCAATAGGCCACCATTCATTAATGGTACAAATTTTTCCCAGTGGAAACTTAAGATGAAAATTCATTTAGAAAGTATGTGATTTGATATCTTGAATGTTATAGAAACTCAATATAAGATTCCAGAATTCGAAAGAACTACATGGGATGAACCTACTATGACAGCTTACAATAATAATTGTAAAGCAATAAATTCCTTGAATTGTGCTCTAGGAGATGAGTAATTTAATAGAATATATGCTTGTAAAACTGCTTATGAAATTTGGGACACTTTGGCTATTTCCCATGAGGGTACAACCAATGTCAAAGAAATGAGGATGAATACCTATACTATCAAATATGATAATTTTAAAATGAAGACTGATATACCTATTTCTGATATGTATCTCAAGTTCAATGAGATTGTCAACACTATGAGATCACTTGGAAAGGCTGTTCCAACAAAGTAAAAAATTATGAGAATATTAATATGTCTTCCAGAAAGATTGAGAGACACATCTGTTTCCATTAGAGAATCATGAGACATCATCACACTGCCTGTTAAAGAATTAATAGGTAATCTTATGACGTATGAGGAAGAACTCAAAGTGAATAAGGAAGAAGATGATGAACTGAAAAGGAAGTCAGTGGATTTTAAGTCTACTGCCTCAAGAAGCAAGGATAAGGAGAAAGTTCACATACCTACTGAAAGCTCAACAAGTGAAAGTTCAGATTCTGAAAGTGATGCTGAGATGGCTCAAATAGCCATAAGATTTAAGAAGTTCTACAGAAGGAATAAATTCTTCAAAAAATAAAATTACAAAGGAAAATATGATAACAAAGGTCATTGGAAGAAGGACTGGAAGAAGTCTGATAAAAGTGATGAGATTATATGCTATGAATGCAAAAGGAAAGGACATGTAAAAGAAGATTTTCCAAAGTTGAAATTCAAGAAGAAACATGAATACAAGGACAATAAGTACAAGAAAGATATGGAAGCTACCTGGAGTGATTTTGAAGAAAACACAAGTGAATCTGAAGTTTCTGACTCTAAAAAAAATCATGCTAACATGTGTTTTATGACAAACACATCTGAGGTAACACTGGACCCTCCTGTTTTAAATTCATACTATTCTGGAGTTGATTATAATTCTGATTCTGAATCTGAAAATATGTCTAGTGAAGAATTGTTTGAATACTATAATATGCTAGAAGAGACATGTAATTAATTGAAGGACAAGTATAAGACCTTGAAGAAACAACATGCTCTAACTAGTTCTATAAAATCTGCACTTGATGTAGAAAAGGAAAAGAATGCTCAATTGCTGAAGGAAAATACTGAACTAAAATTTTCTAATGAGAAATTAAGGAAGGATTTAGAAAAATTCACAAATGGAAAAGATACTCTCACTCAAATGCTAGGAAAACAAGTGGCACCAAAGTATACTACTGGAATAGGCTATCATCCTGGACATAGACAGTTTACTAAAACTAGATTTATTTCCAAATCTGGACAGAATGCTGCTAGTTCTAGTTCTATAAATTTGTCTGCTTCAAATAGTTATTCATATGGTTATAGACCAAATAAAGTTTATCTTTCAAAATCTATTGATTTTTTAAATTATATGAAACCCATAAGAAAAATTTGGGTACTTAAAGCTCTGATTGCTAACCTTTCTGGACCCAAGAAGATCTGGGTACCAAAATCATTTTCCATATAAACTTGTTTTGTAGGAATCTTGCTTAAAGAGTTCTCATAAGAAGGTATGGTACTTGGACAGTGGATGTTCAAGGCATATGACTGGGGACTAATCATGCTTTAAGAGTTTAATCAAAGTTTATGGAGGCCATGTCACCTTTGGTGATAACTCTAAAGGAAAGATCATCGGCCTAGGCCAGATTGGTAACACTGATTCAGTTTTAATTTCCAAAGTTTTCTTTTTTGATGGAATTACATATAATCTGTTAAGTATTTCTCAGTTATGTGATTATGGTTTTAATGTTAAATTTGAAAATGATTCTTGTAATGTTTTTAATTCAAAAAATGTTTTAGTATTTTCTTCTTTGAGAAATGAAAATGTTTATGCTGTTGACTTGAATTCTTTATCTAAACAAAATGTTACTTGTTTAAATGCTTTCCATAAAGAATACTGGCTATGGCACAGAAGATTAGGACACTACAACATTCATTCACTTAGAAAACTGACTAGGAAGAACATAGTTAGAGACCTACCTAAACTTGAATTCCTAACTGAAAAAGTTTGTAATCCCTGTCAAAAGGGAAAGCAACATGAAGTTTCTTTTTAAATCAAAGAAAGAAGTTTCAACATCTCAACCTCTCGAGTTGGTTCACATGGACTTGTTTGGACCTTCTAGATTTTCTAGTTTAAATGGTAAGCACTATGTATATGTCTTAGTAGATTACTTTTCTAGATATACTTGGGTATACTTCTTAGCTCACAAAAGTGAAGATTGTTCTTACTTTATTAAATACTCAAAGTCTGTAGAGAACCTTAGTGGACTTAAGATTAAGACCCTGAAAAGTGATCATGACCGTGAGTTTGAAAATCATGAGTTTGAATCTTACTACTCACACAATGGCTATAGTTAAAATTTCTCTACCCCTAGGACACCTCAACAGAATGGTGTAGTAGAAAGAAGAAATAGAACCCTTCAAGAGATTGTAAGAACTATGCTTAATGAGTATGACCTTCCAATTTATTTTTTGGCTAAAGCTGTTAATACAGCTTGTTATATTATTAATAGAGTCTTGATTAGACCTGTTCATAAGAATATCCCTTATGAGTTGTGGAATAATAGGAAACCTAAGGTTAATTACTTTAGAGTTTTTGGCTGCAAGGTTTTTATTCTCAATACAAAGGATAATCTTGACAGGTTTGATTCTAAAAGTGATGAAGGAAATTTTCTTGGTTATTCTTTAACTAGAAAAGCCTATAGAGTCTTTAATAAAAGAACCAAGTGTGTGGAAGAATATGTTTATATCAAGTTTGATGAAACTGATCCACATGAACCTAAGTCTTCTCTTGAAAATATTGAAGAAGATTTGACTGTTCTAGACCTTAATGATAAAACTAAATAACCTGCTGTAAAAACGTCTAGTTCTGGACATATTCCAGAATCTACTTCTATAGAACCCAAACATAGAGAAGATCCTAAAATTTCTAGTCCTACCTTTACTAGATCAACTAGGATTCTAAAGAACCATCCTTTGGATGCTGTTGTTGGTAATCTTGATAGAGGAATACATAATAGAGCTTCTCTAAGAAACTAGGTTGAACATCAAGACTTTCTTTCATAGCTAGAACCTAAAAATGTAAATGATGTAATAAATGATGAATTTTGGGTAATGTCTATGCAAGAAGAGTTAAATCAATTTAAAAGAAATAAAGTCTGGGAATTAGTTGATAGACCCAAGAACACCTTGACAATAGGCACTAAATGGGTTTTTAGAAAAAAATTTGATGAATCTGTAAATATAGTTAGAAACAAAGCAAGGCTAGTTGCACAAGGGTATAGTTAAGAAGAAGGTATAGACTATGAGGAAACTTTTGATCCTATGGCTATATTAGAGGCTATTAGGATTCTACTTGCCTATGCTGCTCATCTGAATTTCAAGTTATATCAAATGGATGTCAAAAGTGATTTTCTAAATGGTTTTATAATTGAAGATGTTTTTGTTGAACAACCACCTGGATATACTAATCCTCATTTTTCAAATCGAGTTTTTAAGCTGTCCAAAGCTTTATATGGGTTGAAACAAGCTCTAAGAGATTGGTATGACAGACTTAGAAATTTCATTATTTCAAAAGGTTTTACTAAAGAGATTGATGATCCAAATCTTTTTATTAAAATAATTTCTAAAGATGTTTTGATAGTACAAATCTATGTTGATGATTTTATTTTTGGATCTTCTAAACATTATTTATGTACTAACTTTTCAAAAATTATGAAATGAATTTGAAATGAGTTTAATGGGGGAACTAAAATATTTTTTTGGATTTCAAGTTTTTCAAAATGAAAATGGTATTATTTTGAATCAAAGTGAATATAAAAAGGATCTTTTAAAATGTTTTGGCTTGGATAGTATTAAGGAAAGTGATACTCCTATGAGTACTATCTATAAATTGGATGCAGATGAAACTGGGAAACTAGTGGATCAAACAAGTTATAGAGGTATGATTGGAATCTTACTTTACCTTACTCCTAGTCAACCAAATATTATTTTTAGTGTGTGTATGTGTGAAAGATTTAAAGATAATCCTAAAGAATCTCATTTAATTTCTGTTAAAATAATTTTTAAGTATCTTAAACACACTGTAAATTTAGGTTTGTTTTATCCAAAAGGAAAATCTTTTGAATTAATGAGTTATTCAGATGCTGACTTTGCTGGTTGCAAGTTGGATAGAAAGAGAACATCTGGAACATGTCATATTTTGGTAAAGTCCCTAGTATCTTGGTGTAACAAGAAACAGAACTCTGTTGCATTGTCCACTGCCAAAGTAGAGTACATAACTGCTGGTAGTTACTGTGCACAAATTCTGTGGATGAAACACACTCTTTTGGACTATGGATATGATTTTAAGTATGTTTCTATTAACTATGATAACACTAGTGCAATTAAAATTTCAATGAATCCTGTGTCTCACTCTAGGACCAAACACATTGATGTAAGGCACCATTTCTTGAGAGATCACTTCCAAAAAGGTGATATTACTCTTGAATTTATAGGTACTGAACATCAATTAGCAGACATTTTCACCAAACCTTTAAGTTCGGATCGGTTAAGTTACATTAGACATGAGTTAGGAATGATAAACCTCACCAATGTAATACCTCACCAATAAACCTCACTGATAAACCTCACCGATGTAATACATCACTAATAAACCTCACTGATATACCTCACTGATGTGATACCTCACCGATGGACCTCACTGATAGATAAAACTCACTATTAGGAATTCTCACCGATATACCCTACAGTATTGTGCTATTTTAAACTTTTATCTGCCACTAGAATCTGAATCTTTTATACTTATGATATTTTAATTATTTATTTTATGATTCCTAAATGACAAAACTAAGTCCTAGTTACCTCTCAATCCACCGAACCTTTCCTTTACCATCAATCCTTAGCTCTTGAATTTCTCGAATGACCTAAGTTCCTCGAACCAGAGATGGAAAAAACCAAACTCCCTACTATCAGAGATGACATTTATGATCCAAATGTGAAGAAGTAGAATACCGAGCCAGAAGCAAGTGGCAGTGTTGGTAGAACAAGGTCAGGGAGGCGACCAGTGAACCCTCATTTATAGAATAGAGTTATTGTGATTGAAAAAGAGATATGCGTGGAATGGTTGTTGTACAGTAAATCATTAGTTCTAGGGGTGCTGGAAGATCATAAGTGGGAAGATTTCTTTTCGAACAATAATGGCCCCTACTATCCAAAGCTGGTGAAATAGTTATATGAGTTTGTAAGCTCTGAGAAATCAGAAGAGGAGAAATGAATGATTTCTTTTGTGAATGGAAAGGAGATATCTTTTTCATCCATTGAGTGGGATTAATTCTTGAAGGTTTTACATGAAGGTGTTTCTGGATATTTCTTGAGATCAGTACCACCTATAAGTGACATATTTGATTATGAGACTGCTTTAGAGGAGCTCACTGGTAGTGGCAAGAAGATATAGGCGGTGGCTGCTGAAATGGATGGAGAGAACAGATTGCTGTTCAAGTTTGTTCATCATGTTTTAATTCCAAGAAGAGGGGACTTTGTGAATTTAAGATATCAGGATATCTATCTGTTACATCTTTTGAGACATGTTGTGAAAGTGAATCTGTGTAGGATGCTAATGATTCAAATGGAGGATATGATTAGACCAAAGTAAAAAAAATGCCTTATTCTTTGCCAAGATGATATCAGTGATGATCAAAGTGAAAGGGGTAGCTGAGTCTCAAAATGAGACAGTGGTATTGAAGACTAATTTTTGTATCACAAGAACTATTTGCAAATACATGAAAATAAACTGGAATCCATGGAGAAGAGAGTGGGTTAATGATGACAAGAAGCTATATGATAAATTCAATCCTGTGGATCATCCTTCAAGGCCTAAGTATGCGAGGGATCTAGGTCTAGGACCTGATGAAGAAGAACCTGAGTACAGTGATGAGACTGATGAAGAGGAGACTTCAATGGGTGATGGAAGGGATCCGGACTTGACCCCAAGTCTTGTTGCTAAAATTATATCTTCATAAAAGGAAACTTTATTAGAAGAAGAAACACCTGCTGTTGAGGAAGACCATCCAGCCCCTTAGAATGAAGAAGAAAAAGAGAATGAATCTGAAGCCTCTGATTCTGTCTGCTTAAGTCTGAGTCCATTGATTTGCAGATCATTTGTGCCTGTTAAAGATGTAGTGGGTGAGATGGAAGGACCTGTGCCTAATCCAGAGGATCCTCCTATTGTTGCAGAGATGGAGTTGATTGTAGAAGATTCTTCTGAGGAAGAAAGACCTGATGAGAATGCTGTTGCTGTACAAGAGAATGCATCAGTTGAGGGGGAGCATCCAATAAGGTTTGGCAGTGTTTTAGTGGCAGTTGAAATTGAGGATTGAGAAGAAGACCCAGGGTTTGTGGTTTATGGATTGGATTATCCAGATTCTGATAATGAGGAATCCCTCAATAGACCAAAAATAAATTATGATATTAAGACTGAGTTGTTACCTAAAGATGTGGTCAGAATTCATGATCTGGATAAGCTAAAGTCTGATCTCAAAATCAATTTTGGTGAAGAAATAAGGAAAATGGAAGCCTCATTGGTGTCATCTATTTAATCGATTATGAATGACTCAGTGACCAATATAGTTTCTGAAAGATCACCTATTGTGGTTTCACCTACTGATATGATCACCAGGGCTGATCTTGAATCCTTAAAGAATGAGATAAAAGAGTCTTTTAGTGCTTTTGTTGCCGAATTGAAGCACTACTTTGTTGAATAGATGAGTAATTTGGAGAAGTCTTTTGAACCCTCTCTTGGATGTAATGTCTCTACCTTTGTGTCAGAAATAGTAGATGAAGTTACAGCTTTCCAAACTCAAGTATCTAGAATGGAAGAAGATATTGAAGTTATAAAGAAATCTGTTATCTCTTTATAATCTTATATGAGTTCTAGATTCAAAATAGATAAAGATTTAGCTTATGTCAAAAGTGCTGTGAGCCAGATGGTATCAGTCTTTGAAGGATTTAAAACATCCATTAAAGATCATGTCAACACCCAGGATTCCCAAGTGAAAAATCTTATTAGTGGGTTAACCAAAAACTTCAAGGAAATAGTAACCTTTTCTATTGGTTCCCTTTCCTCCAGACCTTCAATAGAACTGAATTAAATTCGAACTTTGATGAAGTAGGAGCTTGGTTCAGCATCAACCATTGGCTCCGTGGACTCATATGATCTGACCAAAGTGGTCACTTATACTAGAGATATAGCGAGAGAGATAATGAAGATCTTTCAGGACTATATGAGAGAAGCTTATGCCTCTTAGAAAGAAGTGAAAGACAAGGTAGATTATTATTTCCAAAGGGTTTATACCAAGCATCAGCTCAACAATCATTTCAAGCTTATGCTAGAAAACATGAAGTTACCTCCTGTCAATCAAGACTTTAGAGAACAAGTCAGCAGGCTCAGAGAGTTGACTCCATCCTTGTAAAAATTCATGGAGAACAAGGATGATTTCATATCTTCTATGGAGAGAGGAGGAAGAATCATTATGGATTTCAGAAATCTCTTGTTGCCTTTCTTGCATGTGGATGCCAGGTCAGTGATTGTACCTCCAGCTTTACCTGCCTCTGCCTCTGCTACTTGTCCTGTTTAGATGACTCCAGCACAAGCTATCAGAAGCCTTACTTCTATGATCACTCAGAGGAATACTCAGTACATGGTAGGAATAGTTTCAATAGCTTAGCCTCCTATGATCATTTCTGGTGTTCCTAAGCCTACACCTTCATCCACACAACCTAAATCCTCTTCTGATCCCAAGGGAAAATCTCATATTGAGGACGTGTATTGACTAGGTGGCTAAGATATTTGATAGGAATCCCTTGTATTTTGTTTTTATTTCCTTGTACCTTTTTCCAACATGAAATACAAATGGTTTTCTTTTCTTTCCCATTTTTCACCTTCTCTCTTTGTTGTTTCTCACTTTTTGCTAATCACAAAGGGGGAGATCTAACAGAATTGAGATACTATCTATTGCATTTTGTAACTTGTAACTTTGATACCATTGCATTTAATTCTACTTGTGATACATTTAATATTTCACATCTTATATTGTTTTCTCTGCTACAATTGAATTTAATGCTATATCCTCTGATACATTACTGATTATTTTGAGATTATAATATCATTAGTTGTGATTATAAAAAAGGGGGAGATTGTTGACCTCACCTGTTTTGATAATCCCAATTATGCTTTCACTTACTTTGATAATCAAAATTATGTGTATCTATAAATTAATTCTTTCAATATATTATCAAGTTGATAATAATATTTGAAATATGTTAATCAATGTTTATATATGTTTATATGGATTTTTAAATAATTCTAACTCAATAAAATATGTTTTTCATAAAATAGATAAGTGTTAAGTCACTGATATGCTTATAGCTTTTAACAAAGATCTACCAGTACTTAGTCTACAGATAGACATAGTCACTGATAAGCTAAGATCACCGATACGCAGAGCTACCAGTATGTATAATTCTACAAGTAAGCACATGTCTCTGATAGATCGTCCACAGATACAGACAGCTACCGATAGAAGCTAAGCTACCGATAGAAACTAAGTCTACCGATGTACACTTCATTGGTACATAATGGAGCTACTGGTATGAACATGCTTCCGATAGAGTCACGAATACAAAATGATCCACCAATACAAAAGATCCACCGATACAGACAGCTACCGATAGAACAAGTCTACCGATAAAACAAGGTTACCGACACAAAATCTACCGATAAGTGTGGTTTCTGATACAGAGTCCCTGAGACAAGAAAGCTACTTATAGACAAGCAATCTACTGATAGACAAGCGAGCTACCGATAGACCAAGAGCTACCGATAGAAGTAGTCACCAGTATATAGAGCTACTGATACACAGAGTAACAACTACCGATACAAGGATCTACCAGTACAAGATCAAAGAGCTACCGATAGAAGGTCACTGCTACATAAAGTCCTCCACTACTGATAGAAGGATACTAATGAAAGACTGACCAGTCAAACTCTATTTTTGTCAATATTATTTATTTATTAAGCAACAGTTATATTTGATGATTTTAATTCAATCAAGGTTATTTAATGTGGGTTGTTGGCATGTCAGGGAACCGTACCTAGTACCCATTAAAAGGTAATCATTCCCATTTCTAGAGCTTAATGCTATAAAAGTAAGGAAAAATAATAGACAGATATACAAAAAAAAGGCACATGAAGGGTGTGAAAAATCTAGTGCTGAAAAGCATTGAAAAGTAGTTGCATGAAGATTACACACAGCGGAAAAAGAGTGCTGAAAAGTAGTGCATACAGAAAGACGAATTCCATACTCAAAGATCACTGGACATACATGAATCCATTCGTTCTAAAGGAGAACACAAGCTTCATCTTAGTCAAGGAGTGAATGAACTACAACTAGCTCTTCATGCACTCAAGCTGATCAAACTGAAATTGAACAAAACGACTCTATGTTTTTCAGACAAAAACTAGAGAATGAATTAGAGCTTCATTTACATCAATCCAAGGAGTCCATAGCTTCAATCACAACACATAAAGAATTATAAACTCATCTCTATCTGTTTATCTCTATTGTGTTTTATTCATTTGCTTTTTGAGCAGTGTATTTACACAATGACTCCTAGACTGAACTGGAGGATACTAAATCCTCACTCTAAAATTATTACACATTACAATATCCCACTGTGAATTGTGGAAGAGGTCAAGTGTGACCTAGATTTCCTATGTGCTATTTTTTTTGTTCCCACATTTAACTATGGTAGAGGTCCTAGTACCTGGACAGTCTTTGCACTGTTGTTTACCCCGATCCAGGGTGTGGATCAAATTTGTAAATTGTTTGAGAGGACTAAGTGTGGGCTTGAGACTGAACCTCTTCATTACATCTGTTGTGCATCTTTGATTAAGTTTAAATTATACTATATATTTTATATTCCACTGCTAATTAATTTTAAATACAATTTGTTTTAAATTTACTTTGATAGTTAAATTAGAATGTGTTTATACTTATTGTGAACCAGTAAGTTAGTTTCAAAAGTTAATTTAATCTTCTGATTAAATTAACTGAGACCTAATCAATCTTTGAGAAACTAATTGAACTCTTAAAATATTTATAAATTCACTATAGTTTAGCTTTTTTTTAAATATGGGGATTTTTTAATAGAAATATATTTAACTGAAAATTTTAATTAGAACTTAATTCACCCCCCCTCTTGAGTGTCAACTTTTACCAACAGGATTTAATTGTCTAATTTATGTTTTCCCAAATCTAGTTCCCATAGTTTCTACTAAACTTCCTTTGATAACTACTATAACACCTCTGACCCTAGTATCCCAAAGTCAGTGGTTAATTTATTATATTGGCACAATATATAAGGAATCACATCTCAAAGTACTGAATGGTTTAGTAGTTTTAGGAAACTAGATACATACTTGATACTTGAATTAAAACTGAAAACATTAAATATGACATAGTGAATCCTTTGAGAACACCATTATTCTCCTAACTTAACCCTGTATATCAACCATAATAAACTAATTCGAATCACAGGGAAAAATAAAATAAAAGAAATTAGTGGGATCAAATGATAATTAAGGGTTAAGTACAATAAAATTAATCATAAACAAGCATTAATGATTATGGAAAGGTAAATAACTCAAACAAATTATATTTAATCAAAAAACATGAACATAATATTGATGAAATAAAATATGATAAAATAATAACACATAATATTCACATGAGATATAAAAAATAACCATGTATATTATACTAATAGAATAATCATATGAATATCAATAAATAATTTCATAATGAGGGAATTCAAAATTCCATACATCTAAAACTCACCATCAAGGCTTCGACCAAGACACCATATATAAACAAGTAAGACGCAAGCCAATACCCAAACTAGTTGTCTCACGAGACCTACCGATGCATCATGGAGTAATAGTATGACCTACCCATAAATTTATAAGTAAAATAAATTCCTCATATGAAAGGGTTGAAACATAATCACCATATAAATTTGTATTTAAACTGGTATAAAAATTATAAATGACTTTCCCCATTCAGTAAACATAAGCACAAACCATCTATAGTAATACAGTGAATAATATCAAAATAGTATATCCCCCATCAAACTAATCAAAAAACATTTAATAAATTATTTAATAAGGAATCATAATAGATCAATCTAAATTAATAATAAAATTCAAAAAGGATTTTGACATAGAAGAAAACACTTCAAATGTGACCATTGAAAAATTCTTAAGGAAAATACCCATTTTTACATTTAAAATTACTTATGTTTAAAACAACGTGAAATTATGAAAGAATAATATTTTATTAAAGATAAAATTGTAAAATTTTAAAAAAATATTCAAATTATTAAAGCATAATGGTAGTGGTAAATGTTTCTCATGTATTATAAGTTAAAAAAATACTTCTTCCGTATTTTTTTTCTCAAGAAAAGTCTCAAAGTACCTTGTTTAAAAAACAATAAATATACCTTTCAAACAATTTTTTAAAAAGTAAAACATGATTAAAAATTACTTTAAACAAAAATTATGTTAATATAAAAAACCTTTTGGAAACAATTATAGAAAACATGGACATTTAAGAAAAAGATAAGTTTTAAGGAAAACTTTTAAAAGATAATTTTTTAAAAGAAAGTCTCTTAAAAATATCATATCACTGATGTGAGGGTTAATTAATAAATTATGTGTATTATATATAAATCCATATAAAAATAGTAAAAATAATACATAAGGTAATGATAATTTATTTCACAAATAATCTTAGAATTAAAAAAATCATTGAAGTATCAGTTTAACCTAATGAATGGAAATTGAGTTAAGAAATCCATAAACACGTTGTAATAAGTTGAATTGTATGCCCCATAAAAGTAATAATTATCAAATGAAACAATTAATACCATGAATATAATGATATTAATGATATTATATATCAAATGGTAGTACCATATATAATAAATAAGTGATTTATTAGGGATATATTCCACATAAGTAAAAGTAAGACGAGTAACCCCCACCTCACACATCCCTTTGGTGTTGCATTCATTATCCTTATATATAATGGTTTAAATAATTTTAGTAATTCATTAAAGAACTATATTAATATTATAATACCTTATATTATCCTTTTATAACATATTATTACCCCTTTATTAATAATATTTCACTATTTTCATTATTTGAGGTGCGTTTGTTTCATTGTTTCATGGTCAGTTCACTTATGTATAATCATGGATGTTCTTTTCAAATGAGAATAAAAATAGAGAAATGAAATGAAATGGAATTAATACAATAAAATAATTTTAAATGGTCTGATATATAATTTTTATTTTATACACTAGGATGATTCATTTGATAAAATGTTAATGATAAATTTTTAGTTTATTTTGGTGGGGTTTTCCAACCATCATGAACTAGTTTCTTTTTATTCAATATTATGTATATGTGTTAGTTCCAGAACCTGAAATAGGTTATAATATAATTATTAAAATCCAATTTAACCATAATAATACTTTTATGACCAGCCTTGAATGTGGTAATGTAAAATGAAAAAAAACATTATTCACATAGATGGTTAACCGACAAAATTTGGACATTGGTTTCGTTTATGTGCATAAAAGGAGATAATAAAAGGTATGGATAAAAGATATTCCATATAAACATAAAATTGAAGTATGTAAATTATTTTGGATTTATAATTACTTTATTTATTATGTAGGTGAGGTGAAAATATAAGAAGAAAAGAAAATAAGATAAGTTGTTTGAGAAAATTACCTCTTGAATATCACCTCCTTAAAAGATTCCTTAAAGACCTTGGAATTGGTCTTTTGGTGAAACCATAAGAACTTTTATGTGGGTATAGTGATTAATACAGGATTTGGATGATATTTTAGATGATTAAAATATTTTTAAGAAAAATGGGGTGGGGAGGGGTGGTATTTATACTTGGGGAGGGGTGGTTTTAAGTGGTTAAATAATGAATATTTTATGTTTAAAGACAAACTCATTTGGGTGGAATTAATTACCAATAATTTGGATGAAAATTAATGTTTTAAAGGATTTTTAGGGTCGTTACTTCAACCAACCATTTAATTTTTTTGTTTTTAGGTACTTTTAGCTTATAACTTTTAACTTTAACCTCTTATATTATTTTACCTATACCTTGATAAATCTTTTTTTACCATGATAAATTTTTATTCCAAAAAATGAAAATGATGATAAAAAATAATTTTGAACATTTGATTCCAAATTTGGAATCAACTTTACAAAATTAAATTCACATAATTGGTAAAATTAAATTTAAAATTAATCCCACAGATGAATGACAAAGTGGGTTTTTAAAGAGAAAATGTTCAAAAGTTTGAAATGTTCTCATATCAAAATTCATTATAAAAATGATTTCAATGACCATAATTATGTTAATAAATGTATAATTGAAATATTTTGACTTTAAAAAAAATTTAAAATATAAGTTAACATTATAAATTATTTAGATGAAAATTCAATTTTTCATTAAAATTCAGTATTTTTCACTATTCATCAAAAAAATGAAACTTCTCTGAAAAATACCAAAAATTAATACTATGACAATTTTGATATTAAAATTTCAAAAATTAAGTTTAAATTTTCAGGTAATGTTTATAAAATTTTCAAAATTTAGTTTTAAAATAGGCGTTACATTAAAAGGTAGAGAAATTACCTTTTAGAAAAATATAGTTTTTATTATTAAAATAGTATTTATTCTTATATTAAGCCTATAAAAATTATTGGATGAATTAATAAACATCATATTGAATTTATAAAATATAAATTTCATTAATATATTTCAATAATAGTGATTAATTTAATTTATTAAGATAAAAAATCTATTATGGGCATAAAAATATTTTTTTTATAAAAATTCATGCTTTATGTTCAATGGGTTTTTATTTTCATTTAGAATTAATTAGAATCTAATTAATTCATTTTATAAACATGTGTAAAATATTTTTTAATAATTTAGTTAATCACATTCATTCCCTCTATTCCAACAGCCATGTGATAACTATCACAATTAAATAATAATATTTAATTGTTTTTTTAAGATCATCATTCTATGTAACAAAAACTATCAAACATAGTGTTCTATTATAAAGTATTGAGGTGTTACAAATTACTTATTTTTTAAAAAATTCATGTTGAATTTTTTATCTTATACGAAATTTTTCTTGGATAATTATTTCAACCATGAGGTTATCTTATATTTTCCATACTTTTTAAACTCTTGAAAAAAACACGTCTCCTTTATATATTTTCCTATTTGGAATTTAAATTTTCTATTTTTCATATGAAATTGAGATTTTACTATAAGAATGATGTCCCTACATTATTTTATTTTCATTTATCCCTTTTTTAAAGGTAATGGATGCCCATATATTTCAAGCGTATCGTCATTTAATGTTTACAAAATTTATTACCCCCTTTCCATTACTTCATGAATAGTTCTATTCCTTAAATAATCTTCCCATGGAAGTTTATTTCATTTCTTAAATCGTAGTATATATTCATTCTCATTTATTAACTCATTGTTTACAATTTTTGGACCTTATTCCTCCACATCACTACTATTATATATAGTAATTTTCATAACACACTACATTTGATTAAATTTTTCTTTAATTATTATTCTTCCTATTTTACTCACACTATTTTATTTAGTCATCTTATATACTTAGATTTCAAAGTTTGGGATATATTTTGTTCCATTAATTAGATTTTTTATCTCATATTATCTCATATTTGAGTAAATTTTCTCCCAATTATCATTCTTCCAAGAATATTTACATCCCACTATTAAATATGCATTGAACTCATATCTTCAGAAAAACACTATTTTTCATCTTCCATTAAACAATCATCATTTTGATAACATCTACACAAATCCTCTTTCCTTGCTTCTGGTATATTTAAAATTTTCCTTTCAAAATTAGCAACACATAAGGCTGATGGATTTTATTCTCCAAGATATCTTATGCACTTTCATGGTTTGATGATTTCAGAAGTTTCGGTGTAATTATTCTAGTTGTGGAGAATCCTTTAATCTGGAAGGAATGGAACCTTGGGATACATAGTTTCTGAATTATTTATCATGATTTATTATTTACCACTAAACTGAATTCTCACCATTGTAATTCTATCTCTATTAAACTCAAATTCTAAAACATCTGATTCAATTTCTTTCAATCATTATCTATGTGTATCTGTTTCTCATGTAATGCATGGGTATTTTGAGAAGATTTTTCAACCCATTTATCTATTCAAGAAATTTTTCCTTGATTACACTATATATGTGTTTTATTTGTTTGAATTAACTTCTTTCCATGATAAATTAGATTGAATTTTCTGAAAAATTATCCAAATTCATTACAACGTTTTCTTCTTATATAGGGTGAATGAATGTTTTTTTCACTTGATAAACTATGATATCATTGTTTTCATTTCATTTTATATCCCATAATTATATGTTGTTTTATGTTTCCTTTCTTCTCTTATATGATTAAAATATTAATTTTCTATTGTTTTTTAACCCCTCCTATCCCTGCATACAATGCCAAATTTTCTTAATGTATTTATGTTATTTTAAACTACACAAACCCTACAAGAGATTGAGGTATTATTAGAAAAATAACTATTAAGGACCATTCCTTCTCCATGTGGATAAGATATTGATTAGATAACTGATTTAATTATCTAAAAAAATAAAACTAAGAATGAATGGAGCTATTTTTTAGAATCATGATAAGAATAGAACATGTTTGACATAGTTTAGTTGAGGTTAAAATGTGCCAAGTTAATAAATTAAAAATATAAGATATACTGGTTCATAATTCAAAAGCCATACCCTCTAAAAAATAGGTTTGAATTTATAATACTGTCAAGGCTATCGAGGAATATAAAAACACAACTTAAATAAAGAAATAATGGAAATCAAGTGCATGTGATGTGATCATATTCACTATTATTTTTAATTTTACTTATTTTTTAGTCATTAATTTATTAATTTTTTAACTTTTACTTTAATTTTTATTAACCATGACAGTGTGAAAAATTATACTTCTACTTTATCATTAAGTCTAACCAAATATTTAATGAATTTAAATTGTTGTTCCATCATCATTTGATATAATTTTTACTAACTTGACTATTTTAAATGGTCAAATGTTATTTGTTTTTCAAATAATAAATTAATAAACACACTAGTCCCTGGAATTCTATTAATAAAATAATACATTTATGATAAATCTTTTACAATATTTAATCTTCCACTCTCTCTCAGTAAAACTCAACATATAATAAATTAAATAGTAATAAATCATTTATATTTTTAATAACAAAATACCGAATCACATATTTCCATATTTAAATTAACATGAAACAATTAGTGAATTAAATCTTATTTACCCTTACAAGAGTTCCTAGTCTATAATACTAAAAAATATAAATATAGAGTCAACATTTATTATCTATCATGCAGCCCAAAACCTTATTCTTCTATAGTATACAAATCCTTCTCAAAATGGATAGATGGATGAAGTGAAAGGAATGAATAGTTAATAAAAATGAATGGGATGAATGAGGAATGAATCTGAATGGGTTAGATAGTATAAACCACCCTTCGATCAATGGAATTCAGACCTAAAGTATCCCCTTTAGATTTATCAACCTTCCAATATGGATCTATGATAATTTTATTCATTCACTTGATCAATTTCATGTGACACACTCTCCTTATAGTTCTATATTATTTTATGAGGTTATTTACATCCCAATTGTTGAGAGAGAACATGTTTGAGTCAAGATACACCTTTTATTTTTCTATATATATTCATATTTTACATACACATGTGACTTATAATAACCTTACCTAAATTTGGGGGAAATATTTATATAAGTATTCTTTGTATTATCATGATACAACCATGTAATTTAGACGAAATCAGTGGATCTATTTCTACTTGTGTGTTCCCATTGGAATGGAATTTATATATTTTTCTATAATATGCTACGTGTAAAAGTTTTAAGCCTCTCTTTATGATATATGAAATCATAATTTATTTTCATGCATGTAAATTCTGCTTGTCCAGGATATGATAGTGATGATATTTAAATTTTGGTAGTGGAAATAAGAATTTAAAACCATTTATTTCCCAGTGTTGAAAAAATTATTCTTTATAAATTTATCATTTTTAAGGTATAAAATGAATGGGTATTGGATCTTATAATTTTTATAGGATTTCAAGGTTATTTAACAATAAAATATCAGAACTTGACATGTGTTTTGATCCAATGAATCCTTTATATTTGATGAAATATGTGTTCAATAAATTAGAAGTATACAAGTACTTTGTAGTTCACATTACATGGCATTGTAATAGGCAATTAATCCTTTACTTACTAATTCTCTCTATGATTGGAAACAAGTCTTGGGAATATACACCAGATCCACATCATTATGAAGATCCATCTACACCTACAGGTTGAGTTATTTATGACTGTAAATGTGTTTTTTATTTTTTAATTAAGTGTAAAACATATATACGCACAACTATCTAATTATGTATGAATTTTTATTCAAAAGTACCAAACTCAACTGGTTCTTCCTCTCTTAAGAGAGGCCCTAGTTTTGGTATTTCATCTGGAAATTCTGACATGACCCTTGATGTATCATTTGACATGACATACCATCATGTGGGATCGGGTACCCCTACGTTTATTCACTAGTTGGGTCATATCATAAGTGACCCACATATATATTCATTGACTACATGTGACATGACTTTATTTCCCCATGATACATTAGATCAACTATGGAGGGAAGTTTGGGTATGAGGATCATTTTAGTTTCTTGGCCATGTTAAAAAAATACCTACATTTGTGATGATTTTTTCATCTTAAATAGAATAATCTAAGAGTGTGACCCAATGATTTTTGTATAGTGTGTATGAATTAATGTCTTAAAATTTTGAAAGATTATAATGGTAGAGTAAATAGGGATCACTAGGCACAAACTATGGGTTTTCTAGACATTCTCGATAAGGTCCTATGAGGTGTTCTCCCATCTTAGTGGCATGAGTTAGTTGTATATTGGTCCACTGAGGCTAAAATAGTAATTATATTTATTTTCATTTATATATTTTGAATTATTTTTAGAATTTTACATGTTTGAATCTTGAATTAATTGAATTTTGGAGGTGTAAGTGCATCCTTCCAGGAATCAGGAATTGTAGGGACCACCCCATAGGCTTGGGACTCATCACGTATCCCAAATTTGACATGATGTATTGATTATTGACGTTTCAAATTTATTATTTAATATGGTTTTGTGTTGTATATTTATATCTTATTGGTATATAGTTATGGGTGCACGGTGCACTGACTTATAAAATGTCAGTGTGGATGATGACTCGTGATCGAAATGATCTAATGGTTGTAGCTCTTATAGTAATTTCTTGTAATGATTATCAATACTTAAAAACATATATGTATATATATATATATATATATTAACTCCTTATTTTAATTATAAGAAACAATAACTATTATGATAGCTAATTTTTTTTGTTAACATTTTACATTATAAAGAAAAATGGAGAAATTTTCCAAAGTATGAGTCACCTTTAAGAAAGTATAACTGCCAGACTATGTCTCATCGTCATCTATGTGTGACCTCTAGAATGGATATTTTGATAACTATGAAAATAATCACTATCAAGGATGAGTATGTACCAAAAAGAAAAATCATTTACGTATCGAGATGACATATCTCCAGCCTAAGTCACCATTGAGGCGACCTTCCACCATAATGAAAATTTGGTAAAGCGTCAAGTCACTATTAGAGCCTGAATCACTACCAGAAGTTCTCACCATTCGAAAGACTTAGAATTAGACTATTTGTCACCACCATAGTATATCACCACCATAATTTGAGTCACCACCACATAAAGACACCACCATAAAGTTTCACCATTCAGAAGAGTTACCATTCTAAAGACTCACCGCCACTATCCTATTTATTTTTGAATTAAATATTTCTAATGACTTGTTTATTGAATTTTATACTCAAACTTATTTTAATGATTGTTCCTTAATTTCTATAAAAATATTAATTAAAGATTGTGTCATCTATGATTATGATGTATCATTATATCCATATTTCTTCCCAGGTGGATGTTGTTGTGGCTAATTTTAAAAGAGGAAGTAGACTCTCTCATGCATACATGATGTCTAGAGCTAGAACATACTAAAATAAATAGAGCTGAACCTCATTGTAAGAAATATAAGAGATCTCATGCTATATCTTACTTACACTTGATAGTGAGAGTGGGTCTTAATGAACAATTAGACCCTAATATATGAAAAAAATAAGTCTACAACACTCTATTTCAATGAAAATATCAGAACATAGAATCGAGTCACATATCAACACAAATTCAAGAGTCACAAGATGAAGATCCTATCAGATAGGGTAACATGATAATATATACATTATTTATTTCTATGTTTGTGCATTTATTTTTAAATTATGCTTATTATGGGTATACTCTATTTATTACTGACACACTATCTCTTTCTTTAAACTATATTATACTTAGATATATTCACAACAACTTTTAAACCCATTTACAACATGTTGTGGTAGAGGATAAATTGTTTACTATTTTATTTGTATTCCAAAAAATACCATGGAAGTGGTCATTTTTGATCTAGAAAATTTTAATACTATTGTAGTACCTAATCTAGGTTGTGGATCAATGTTTATTTTTATATAAAATCATTATAATCAAGTCATTTACTAGTGGAGAGGACTAAGTATCCATTTGATACTGAACCTCTTGTATTCATTTCCAATGTGTGTTTTGTCTGATTTATTATCTATACTTTAAAACGAAATCTATTTCAAACTCTAAAAAAACCTTTACTATGATATTTTATCTTAATTAGTGTTTATATGAGATTCTTATTAAGTAAAATGATTTCAAAGGTTAAAGTAATATTTTGTACTATTTTAACTGATAACTAATCAATCTTTTGAGAAATATTTTTAAAATAATAAAAATTATATTGATTTTCTCTTTTGATAAACCGAGCTGTATTTACATAAATTGTAGGATTTTATTTTAATATTTTTTATTAGAAATTATTATTGGGTACTCAATTCACCTCCATCTTGAGATACTCACTCAAAATAATATTTTGTATTAGTGGTTTTTATAAATTTTAAAACTTTTTAACTGTGATTTTAGTTGAAATTTAAAGAAAATAAATTTATATTAGTTTTAAATTAAATTATTTAAATGGATAATATATCAAAAGCTTCTTCTAATACCATAAATCCTTTTTCAATGGTAATAATTATGCTCAATTTAATATCAAAATAAAAATTCATATTGAAAGTATGGGTTTTGAGAATTGGTTTTCTATTAAAGATAAAAATGATCTACCTAATACTTCTAGAAGTACTTGTAATGATGCTAAAATTTTTTCTTAGAATAATAATTGAAAAAATATGAAGGCCATATATTGATCCTTAGGAGACGATTAATTTAATTTAATTTATTCTTGCAAAACTTCTTTTAAAATTTGGGATACTTTGGCTATTTCTCATGAAGGAATAACTAATGTCAAAGATATGGGATTGAATACATATATAATTAAGTATGATAACTTTAAAATTAAGCACGATAGATTAATTTATGATATGTATCTCACATTAAATTAAAATGTGAATACCATGAGCTCCCTAGGAAACATAGTATCGGACAAGGATCAGATCATTAGATTGCTAAGATGACTTTCTGAAAGATGGAGAGGGACATCCCTGTAAATTAGAGAGTCTTGTGATATTATAAAACTATCAGTTAAGGAATCAATTGGTAAGTTAATGATGTAGGAAGAATATTTTAAATTCAACATAGAAGAGGATAATGAACTAAAAAGGAAGTCAGTAGCTTTAAAGTCCATTACATCCAAACAAAAGGAAAAGGAAAATGAAAAGATACAATATGAAAGTTATAGTGATAGTGAGTCACCACCTAAAATTAATGATGAGATGACCCATCTAGCCAAAATATTTAAATAATTCTATAGAAGGATAAAATTATTCAGAAATCCTAGTTATAAAAGAAAATATAATAGCAGAGGAACTTGGTAAAAATATTGAAAAATGGATGATAATAAAAATGAGATAACCTTCTATAAATACAAGCATAAATGGCATGTAAAAGAAGACTATCCAAAATTTAAATACAAAGAAAGTGGAAAATGATTGAAAATTATATAAATACATGAAATAAACTTGGATTACCTTTTAAGACAAATCTAGTTACGAGAACTCTAATACTGAAGAAAAGTATGATCGAGCCAACATGTGTTTCATTAAAAAAATTTCTTAGGTACCTAATATATCTAATATCACACCAGTACTTAATAATGATAAATTTTAAAACAAACATGATGACAATGATTTTTTTTAATAAGAAATATTTAAATACTAAAAAAATACTTGAGGGAACTTTTAATGAACACAAGTATAAATAAATAGTCCTAAAAAAATACCATGCTTTATTTATCAATATTAAATTTGATTTATCTATAGAGAAAGAGAAGAATAATTATTTGTTAAAAGAGAATACTGAAATTAAGCAAGATAATGAATAAATAAAGTAGGATTTATAAAATTTCACCAATGGTAGAGAAAAGCTTACTCATATTATAGGAAAACAAGTTTCTCTAAAATATGTTACATGTATAGGATACCAACCTCGATTGAGAAGAATAATAATGATAAAATTTTCAACTAAATTAAAATAAGAATGTTATATTACCAATTATTTTTAGAGGACCAAATAAAGATTTTATTTCAAAAAGATCATAGTACATTTAAAATAGACCTATTAAAAAAATGTTGTTTCTTAAATCCCTAATTACTAACACATATAGTGTAACACCCGATACTTTTATGAGAAATATTTTGTTTTTATGTTATATAAATCATCAAAGTAATCTTTCACTACACACAACACTAGCTTGGCTTGCTTTACACGCAACCACGGCCTTCCTCGATAGCTTGCATCGTACGCAATACCGAGTTTTACTAAACAATGATATGCTATTAAAATATTATTAAAACTAGACGTTATGAATAGTATTAACTGAATTTTGAATTTTATAACATTTTAATTCAACTTATACATTTTCTAGAATGAGGTATAAAAGCAAAATCAGTTTTTTTGGATAAAAGAAATATTTTTCAAAAAATACAGTTTTGCCGCCTTTTGATGGTGCACCCACATTAAATCTAGTTTTTGACATGTTTATAAGTTCAATTTGACAAAATAAAATCCTTTTTTTGAATCAGGGTATAAAAATTTACTTTGGATAAATTTTGGATATTTTTCTGATAACTTTCATATTTTGATGAATAGTAAAAATATGCTAATTTTTAATTAAAAACAACTTTTTTCATTGAGATAATTTATATGGATAAATTATAATATTGAATGGTTTTAAAGTATAAATAGAATATATTTTTACCATTTAATATAATGTATGTCATTATCATTAATTTCACAATGAATTCATAGGTAAAAACATTTCAATCTTTGGCAATGTTTTAACTTCTAAAACCCGTTTTCTTAACAACGTGATTTATTTTAAATGAATTACTGCAACTTATATGTTTTGAATTTTGAAAAATGGCTTCCATATTAAGAATTAGTGGGTCCAAATTATGTTAATAGACTACTTTTTATTTTTGGGCATTATGAATAGTAACTACGGTAAATTTTATTTACCATAGTTAAAGGTAAATCGGGTAATTAAGGGTAAATATAAGATTATAAAATTACCCTAAAACCTGCCAAAATCCTATTGGATGACTAAAAGTCGACCCATATCACCTAAGGGTCGGATTAGATTCATTTAATGGACTTTTTTCCATGAAAATAATTTAATTATTATTAAAACCAAAGAATGTTACAACATGTCACTTTCTTAAATCTTATAAGTATAATAATTTTAATTTGGTGATAAACTTAATGAAACTTCAAACATGAATAGTATAAAGAAATATAATACAATTATATACATCATAGGAATTTATTTAGAATTTTTAGGGATTAAATAAATATCATTAATTATGACACAATAGTGATGTTGAAATAATTTTATTAATTAAAATATCAAAATAAATTGTTTAAAAAATATTAAAATAAATATTATATGAACTATTTAATGTGATAAAATAATTTTATAGATACATATGACATTTTATGAATATATTAAAGCTTTTATTTAGAACATATCTTCTGTATATATTTTATTTAAATTCAAATAAATGAATAGTGTCAAAATTGACACTATTGTTATTTTATACAAATATCAGATTATAAAATTGTTTAAAAATCACAAAAATATTTAAAAATTATAAATTAAAATTTATATGGTCGAAAATGGAATAAAGTGCCAAATTATGGAAAATTGACAACACATATGTAATTATTTATAATGAATTAAAATTTAGAATATTATTACCACAAATTAAATTAAATTGATAAATAAGGATAAATCAAGTTGATAATGTTTTAAATAAATTCCTAACATGTCTAAATTTTATTGGTTGATAAGATTACAACCCTATGTCATCTAATCTTAGGATATGAGTCATTTTGGAAGTTTTTAAGTGGGGTTGGGATTTAATATAGTCTAATATTTCTTATATTCCCAAAGGTGCCCCTCTCCTCCCTTATAAAAGGGCACCTCCTCCCTCTCTTCCTCAAACAAATTTTAGCCTTCAAGATCGGCCAAAACCTGCCCATTTCACTTCACCACTTCCTTATAAACCTACTAGAGGTACTGGTCTTATCAAAAGACCAACTCTAGTGCCTTAAGAGAAAGTTTAAAGGAGGCACTTCGAGAAAGAGGTAATACCTTCTACCGTTTTCTTCAAGTTCCATTCTTCTTCTACTACCTCTTCTTTAGTTGTTTCATTATGAGGTAATAACATAAGTATCAATTATATACTGATATGTTATTATAAATATGAAACAACCCTATTTCACCTCTTATCCATCCTACGGAAAACGAAATCACCGCGCGTGCGTACGTACAGAATACCGTCTCCACGCCGTGGTGTAATCTATTTTCCACCACCACCTTACATGGATGGGTATAAGGGTGAAAGTAATGAATATATATGATTATTGTAAAGTTTTATTGATTCTGAAATAGTATACATACACTCCAATACAATTCCACGATCATGGGAACGATATCATCGCTCGTGCGTACGTACGGAATACCGTCTCCACGATGTGATGTGATTCGTTCTACTTGATCTTCATTGCATAATGATTATATAAATGAATTGAATGAATGAATATGATATATATTACACTAATAAAATTCTGGAAATGAGGTATCTATAACCTAAATAGAAGAATAAGAATTTATTCGACAAACACGCATAAAAACAAAAAAGTAATAAACACCCGAATAACAAGTAGTAATGAAATATTACTAATAAGAAGATAATAATATGACCATATATGATATCATAAAAATAATTATGATTCTGTAATAAGTCAATAACATCATTTAAATCATTATATAGGAGGTTCGGACACATACGAAGCAAATTGGACCTAAGGTAAGGGAAATATCACAATCTCATTTTTATCCGAGATTGCTTATACTTTGGTATTGACTGGGGTGTATTTTATCATCCACATAAATTTTTCCTCAATATGTAATATTTATATCCTTCTACAATAGTTTATATTCAATTTTACCCTTCGGTGAGTTTTTAGTAAAAGATAAGAAAGGAATCTTTTGTCGTTTTTCATACGAGTTACTTTTTGACTTTTCCGACAAAAGTATGAGAAGAATGTTTTTTTTAACTTATACGACATGAATGGATTTTTAAAAAATTATTTCCAAGAGGCTTCCTTTACAAGTTTTCAAGTTTATTTTTAATCAACTTATTTTAGTTTAGAATTGTACGACATGTTAAGAAAGGAAAAGTGTTTTTGAAGCAAAAATGATATTTTCCTCAAGAATGGAGTTCAAGTGTTTTATCAAAATTATTTTCCATCTAAGATAATATAGGGTTCTGTTTCTATCCCTATTATTACATGTATTTGATTATGTTTTGATGGAAATATTTTTATGAATTTCTTTATCTTATATGAATTGTTTTATGATTTCACGATGTTTAAGATTCCCATTTTTATTACATGGGTTATGCTATGATGTATGGTTTCTGATTTTGTGGCACACATAAGAATGGTATCATTATGAGATGGGTGTGACCTATATCTCCCTCCAATTCATTGGGTAAAGATTTCATATCTCATGAGATAGACATGGCTGGAATGGTAGGTTATACCGGTTCAGTAAAACAGGACTGAAACGAGGAGTGAACTCGGTTCAGAAATGGACTTTGTCCACTAATATAGTCTTGGCAATGAGTCTTGACTAATAAGAAATGATTCTATATGATTATGTGTGTATTCCACCAAGTTTCATGTTTTAAGTTATGATTATTGTGATTACATTTCACTGCCATGATTTATCCAATGTTATGAAATTATGATTTCTTTTGCAGGTTAAGATTTCTTAAATGTTATGTTATTATGAATATGATGTGATTGATTTTTGTTTTGTTTACCCTTACTGAGCATTTGAGCTCACCATTTTGTATTTTTTCTTTCCCCCAGGTCAGGAGTAAGGTTATTAAGTAAGATATGCCAAAAGGGGCTATAGATATGATGAAATAAATGGGAGACAATGTAGATGCTTTATGAACCAATTGTTTATGTTTCCCAGTTTCTAAAGACACTATACCTATACGGTCCTTTCGTGGTTTTGTTATATGTTGTAATAAGTATTCTTCAATTCTGATGTAATAACAATGTATGTAAAGTATGGGTCGTTATATCTAGACCCAAGAAAATCTGGGAAAGATGTTCATTTCTTGTATAAATTTTATTTTATAGGAAAACAACTTTAAAAACTCCTTTAAAAGTATACAATACATGTAAAAAATTAGTTCAAGGCATATGACAGGAGACTAATCAAGTTTCAAGATCCCAATAAAGGGTGGTGGTGGTCATTCCACCTTTGGAGACAATTCTAAATGGCTAATCATAAACCATGGACAAATTGGAAACACTAATTCTATTCCAATTTCCAAAGTACTATTTTTTGATGGTTTTAAGTATAACCTACTTAGCATCTCCCAATTATGTGATGATTCTTTTAATGTTAAATTTGAAAATAGTGAATGTAATGTTTTTTATTCTAAATATTCTTCAGTGTTTAATACATTAAGTAAGGAAAATGTTTATACTTTTGATATTAATTCTTTGATTTCTAAAAATGTTTCTTAATATAGTGACTTTCATAAATAATCTTGTCTTTAACATAGGAGAATAGGCCACTATAATATTCACTCTTTTAGGAATCATACTCGAAAAGGGTTAGTCTGGGATCTACCAAAACCACATTTACCTAATGAAAAAATCTGTAACCTGCGTCAAAATTAGAAACACAAGATTTATTTTAAATTAAAGGGACAAGTTTCAGCTTCTCAAACTCTTGAGTTGGTTAATATGGATTTATTTGTATTATCTAGAGTTTTTAGTCTAAATGATAAGTAATATGTTTATGTACAAGTAGATGATTTTTCTAGGTATACTTGGGTATTATTTCTAGCTCAAAAAAGTGAAACTTTTTCTTACTTTACCATTTATTATAGATTTGTAAAAAATGTAAGTGGACTTTTGATTAAGACTCTAAGAAGTGATCATGGGTGTGAGTTTGAAAATCAAGACTTTGAATCCTTTCTTCTCAAAAAATGTCTATAGTCATAACTTCTCTTCTCATAGGAACCCTCAACAGAATGGAGTTATATAAAGAAGGAATATAACTCTTCAATAGATATCCCAGACTATTCTAAATGAATATGACTTACCTATATACTTTTGTATAGAGGATTTAAATACATCCCTCTATATAATCTAAAGAGTCATAATTAGACCTATCTCAATGAAGTCCCCTTATGAGATTTTGAATAGTATAAATCCTAAGGTTAATTAATTAAGAGTTTTTGGTTGAAAATCCATTATTATTAACTTGAAGGATAATTTGGACAAATTTTCCTCTAAATGTGAGGAAGTAATTTTCTTGGGTTATTCAACATACAAAGAATCATATAGAGTTTCTAATAAAACGACTAAGATTATTGAATAAATTTTCATGTAAAATTATAAGAGATAGATCCACATGATTCAAAGACCTATTCAGAAAAATATAAGGATGATTTATCCACTCTAAATATAAATTCCAAATCTACCGATTCTACTATAAAGCAAGAAGAAAAATAATTCAGTTATAAAGAACTTTCAGAACATGAACCCAATCTAGTATAGAATCCTGAGGTGACCAGCCTCCATTTTTATAGAGCTTTTATAACCCTTAAGTACTATCCTTTAGACGATTTAGTTGGAGACCTAAATAGAAACCTAGACTAGTGTCACGACCCGTACCCTAGGGCTCATGTCGTGATTACCCCAAGTATGAGTCTTATAGGATAGGGGATGGTGACTAGTTCTGAGTAGGAATATCATGCAAAGGGGGGGAATTTTTTTTAAGAACATGTACACACACACCTATTCCCAAACAAAAGTACTGAAACTAAAAGCACTAAGTAAACCAAAAAGCATCCCACTAAGACAACCACTGAGTAACAAAACAAAACTAAAAGGTAAAAAAGCCATAATACAAGACCAAATAAAATGAAAAGTACCAGTATGAGTCTCTGGAACTCCTTCGCAGAAAACCTTACTTGAAGGGTAGGTTTAGAAATAGCTTCCTGAAGTCGCAGAAGCACACCTCGTCAATTGGGTCACTCTAAGAACCACATGTATCTAGTCCACCAAGGACTCTGTCAAAGCATTGGTTATCTACACAATACATAACACATGTGGGAAAATCTCATGTCAGGGTGAGTAAAACAATACTCATTCGGAACCCCAATCCATTAAGTTATACCACAAAGCAATACATAAAGTGGACTACCAAAGAGGTACATGAAGTGTAGCCTTTAAGAAGTATAGTCAAGAGAGTTACTAGAGTTAGATCACACCAAGTATAGGTCTATGGTATGTAAATAGTATTTTCATAAGAATCCACAGTTCCCTTAAGTAGTAACATGTTGAGCGTTGGTAACACACATAGTGTAGGTAACACACAGAGTCTCAGTAACACATAGAGTGTTGGTAACCCACGGAGTGTAGATAACACATGGACTGTTTGTAACACACGGAGTGTAGGTAACACACAGAGTGTCATAAAAGACTAGAGGACACTCAACTTTGTGGGACAAGAGAGTAATGACTCAGTCTTGTTAATACACAAAGTCTATATAAGACACATAGTCTAGGTAAGAAACAAAGTCTAGGTAATCACATAGTTTATAGGTCGCAACCAACCACGTAATTTCTTCCTTAGAGATCTCATTTTGGGATATCTCAATCCTTGAGATATATGAAAGTAAACACATTGAAATAGTATAATAAAAGTATTTGAGGGAACATCTGGTCTCGATATGTCATGAAGTTCCCTGAGACATCTGGTCTCACTAGGACAAGGAGTCTCGAGATAACATCCAATCCTTAGCCAAAGGATTCTGCTTAAGGCATATTCAAATCCAAATATACACACTCTATATCTTCATAGGAGAAACACTCTGCATAATTGTAGGATACAAACTCTGTATATGGGTAGGACACAAGCTCCATACAACCGTAGGAGACACACTCAGTATGGGTCATAACCAGTCCTAGGATTCCATCCTTAGCTTTCCCATTCCGAAAGAACCTACTCATAGAGCCAATAATACATATTACAACCTCCATGAAAACTCACTTAGATTATCCAAAAATGAATTCCTTGTTTTGAGGGTCCCAACGCCCCAAAAATATCATCAAACGAACACAGAATTTGAGAGTTATGGGACTTTTAGTGAAAAGGGGTCGGTAGGTTCTGGGTTTGGTCTAACCCGACCAGACTGACCCGACCCAACCCAACCCAGTCTGGGTGAACCAAAACTAGCTTGACCTAAAATCCCAGCCCATTGGTCCTATTGGACACCACCTGACTATTCTAGTCTGGCCCGCCATGTACGGGCCGATGTGCTCTACTGGTCATAACCCACCCTGGCCTCGACTCTCATGTCTCCCACACATAGAATAGCCACATGTTGGCTAGTCAACGAGGCTGGACCATATGGATAAACCGGTCCATGTGGCATTTTTGGTCCATATGGAAAATATGGTTCATGGGACTAGAGGATCCCACGGCTCTACAGTGGGTCCCTACTATGACTGATGTGGCTCTGATGATCTGCGCCCCTCCTACGTGGTAGTCTGCCGCTTCTGCATCCCGCCTGGAAAAGAACCCTGAACGCCACCAATATCTATTGCTTATACGAGCCTCCTCCGCTTCCAAGGGTCATCGATGCGGCTTGACACCACATCCCAGCCGCCGTTGTGGCCTCCTGCCGTGGCTTCCATCCGCCGCTGCGGTCCTGTCTGGAATGTGGATCGCCGCCGCCGTCAGCCACCCTGTTGGAAGATCTTCCACGGTGTCCACCTAGACCTGGTGCACCACTGAGATGGTTCCACCTCTAACTCCGACCTCGTCTCGTTGGCGGCCTCACCTCATTGTGCCTCCAAAACTTCTGCACTATAGTGATTTCAGATCCCTTTCTAGATCGTTGCGGTGGTGAAGAACGAGAAAGGATTTTGGGGAGGAAGCATATCACAAGAATACCTGATGTGGATGGATCTAGGCCTTGTTCATGTAATCCTTGATCTATCTATGTTATAATTGAAGAACAAGATTTTAAAAAAATCAATTCCAATACAATTCTAACTTGGATTAAATTCCCCAAACAACATCCCAAATCAAAACCCATCCTGCTAAAATGTTCAAACCGTGGATCACCCTGTTTATGGGTAAATTCATATTCATCATTGGAAACAATAATGTGTAAAGGAATCATGAAGAAAATAAACCCCCTACTTGGATTCCGTTCAATCGTTGAAGAAGATTGATTGCGTCATCATCGTTTTTCGATCCTCGATCCTCGATTCGTCAGATCCCGAGGTGATCGGTCCTCCACCGTTCATCAACTCCTTCTTTGCAGGTTCAACATTTTGACACATAGGAATTCTAGGTTTATTTTAAAACCTGAATTTATTAAAAAAATTTCTTTAAAAGAAAATCTCTGCACTGAAAATATTTTTTATTAAAATATTTTAATTATGTTCACATCCAAAAACCAACTTTCACCCTCGACCTGCACCTGTCGAGGTTATACCCCACCTAAGGAAAACAACCCATTATGAAATCAAAGGCGATATCGAATTTCCAATCTGAGTTACCTTTTTGTAGTTATAAGGATTCAAAAAATAAAATAATTTTATTTAATAATTTTATTTACGGTTACATCCTTTTCCGGTTTTCTTAGAAGAGACTCGCGCCGACTAAAGATAAGTCACACCTTGGGTAAAACCACCATCCTAAACATAATAGTTCCCTATTATTTTTGTTATAGACACCCCTTTAAGAGTTGTTCCAATTTTTTATGAAAAAAACCACACACACTATTAAGAAAATAATATTTTTTGTCGAATCATTATAGGAACACCGGGCCTCAGAATCACACGTCGTCTCAGCGCTTGATCTCAGAAGTTTCTTAGATTTTTAAAAAAAAAATAAAACTAAAAAAAGACAAGTCATTAAATTATTACCACCTTAAGTATTTACGTTTACAAAATATAAACCACATGATACCCATATAGATGAGGGTATGAGCACGAACTTGAGTCCCTCACTCCCATGTGATCTTCCATAGATTATCGTGTTGCCACCGAGCACACACTAAAGGAATCAAATACCCACAGAGGGTCCTCTCCTATCGATACTTGATCTCTTGGACCTATACGAATAGAAATAATCACAATTAGAAACTATACTCCTTGAGATTTCATAGAGTCGAGTTATTTCCTATATGTAGAGGCATCCCAAGCTCTCTATTGAACTCTACTTCTAAAAAGCTAGGAAGTTTCCAACTTGGTGAGTCGATTAATGATCACCTAGATGGTATCATTTCCCCTAAACATATGTGGTAAAACTATTAAAAAGTCCATAGATATTCCTCCTCACTCTCTTCCTTGAACCCCATGGAATAAAAGAGAAACCCCATCCAAGCATAGGGGATTGACATGGTGAGTTTATAGACTGTGAAACTGATTTAAAAAGGAAATCAACTTTTATGTCAACAGGTAAGCTTGAATTCAACCTATCACATCATCCCCAGTGTCTACCTTTACACCCACATGCATATCTTGATGCATCTCACCACTCTATGAATCCACTTATACTATTGTGTGTCCTCTAAAAGGAACAACGTGCTCCCCACATTTTGAATATCTATTAAGGGAATTACCCATGGACAAATGAGAACCTAAAGTATTGTCTTCAGTACCACCTCTCTATACCTCTATGACTCACTATAAGTGTGGAGGTATAACAACCTCCAACTAGAGGTAAGATGAATCATCTATATCCATGAAGGATAACTATAATGAGGAAAACTGCACTATTTTCTCATTCACCAACTATAAACTGGATATTCTGCTAAGAGTGCCTGCTACTACGTTTACATTACCAGAATTATAGACTATATCCAAGTCATAGTCCTAGAGGAACTCTTGCCAACACCTCTAACTCAATTTTAGAACCTTTTGAGAGAAGATATTCTTGAGAATCTTTTGTTATAAGTAGACAATAAACCACCCTCCCGTCAGGTTGTTTCATCACATCTTCATTGCGAAGACTACTTTTTCCAACTAAAGATCATAGGTCACATAGTTATTCTCATGTGATATCAACTGATGTGAACCATAGGAAATCACCTATTGCCTCTACATTAGGGTACAACCATGTCTGGTCCCTAATGCATCACAGAACACTACATACTCGACTCCATCCTCTATAAAACTCAAGATTGGGGTGCTCTTCAAACTCTATCTTAACTGATGAAAAGATTGAGGTCACCTTTCTATCCACATGAAAGGATCCCCCTTTAAGCTGATCTATGTGTTCATCATCCCTTTGGAAGTGGATACATGTTCTCTACATTCACTTGGTTATCATGATAGTAATCCTCACATAACCTCGAACACCGGGTCTTACTAAGCCCTTCCTCTGCAAGTCCCCCACCTACCACCTCAGCTCACGAATCTCTACAGAATCCATCTGATATGCTGATGCTGATATTGGTGCCCTCTTGGGGTGTAAAACAATGCAGAAATTGATCTCCTGATGGAACAATAAACCTAGAAACATCTCATGGAAATACATCTTGGTACTCTTCCACTACTGCTAGGAACTGAAAGCTCATAACATCCACTAAATCGAGGGTAAGGATAGCTAACTCAAGAGTGATCGGCTGCACCCTACTATGCATGATTCTATCCTATGCTTCTTGGGTTTCCTTTTTCATCGACCAAGGAAACCCTGTTCCATTACTGCAGACATACCCCACCCTTTTACCTAAAACAGTCAATCTGGGTATGGACATTCGATAACCAATTTATACGTAGAATTATTTTGTAAGGACTCGATGCTGCCACCAAGAGGTTCCAACCGAAACTCTCTCCTCAAGGGTCAAATTACACTATCAGCATAAGTGTGACTATCTTGTCTCATCCCATAGGTATCTACAGACATAAGGGGAAAGTCAACAGTCTAACTGGAAACTCTAGGTCTTGAACAAGATCCGTGACATGGAAGAATTATTAGCACCTCTATCTATTAATAAGGTAGCTAAGAGTTGACACATACTAAACCTCAAATAATTCATGGAGCCCTTGGGTCATATCCCTTGGCCCCATATAGCTACCCCTTCCCCTATCCCCCAACTCCCTAAGTCTGGTTTGAACCACATGGGGGTGGTGGTGGTAACATGTCAAATGTATACCACCTCTTGCTTCTCTCCTAGCTCCTCTTCCTCATCTACTGCCCTATAAATTCATCTATTCCTATCATTTTATCTACCTAGGTGGCCCATCAACCATTTCCCTATCAGCAGCATGGTGTTATGGAAAATCTATAGAGATATGTCCCCTTCTGTATCATGAAAATAATTTCCTCTATCCAGGACGATTGGACCCACCCTTTGATCCATGAGCTGTAGATCCCATTTCCTAGGACCTCTTATTAGAATGCCTCAAACATACAAGTCTTTGAGATAGATTTTGGCTTCATCCTCCTGAGGCATCTACTCATTCTTTCCCGCTTCTAACATCCACTGTTTGTATCGTCTCATACAAAGGACTTTCAACCGCAAAGGTTTACTCTATCATCCTAGCATAAGTAGGAATGTACAGAGGAATAACACTGCCTGGGATTTCCTTAAGAACACCTTGCTCAAAGGTTTAAGACCTGAGGTAATGGTCACATCGTATTCATCAAGTACCTAGAAAGGTCATTATTCCTCGATGAATACTCAACTACTGACATGTCATCCTACCAAAGGTTTAGAAGATTTTGGGCATGAATAACCCTTATATTTTATTGTGAGAGCCCCTTATCTGAGAAAGTTTCTCAAACTATGTCCACAAAAGAGTCACCTCATCATAAGATCATGAAATCTAAAACCTTCTATCACCTTGCAGAGCCACATAGAAGGCTCACTACCAGGACCACTATCTGATCTAATAGTGTCTTTAATGGATAGAAAACTCAATCAGCACCTCAAGCTAGTCCTTAGCTGCTTGTGAGTTGGGGATCACCTCAAAACCTAAGGGGTCTCTGTCACTGAAACATGTAATGTTCACTCAGCATCCACATCTGATCTGATAGTACTCTGATTACTATATGATACTCCACAAGTGGTGGTATAACTAGCACACCAGACAGAGGTGCTCTCTCTGGTAAAAATATATTTACCAATATCATCACCCCACAAATCATCATCATGATCACTTGGTGGAATCTTGGTCGGATGTCTATGTGGAAACATCTTGAAACAAAATAAGATGTACCATGATCAATAGAGTTTACATGGGGAGATGACTCAAGAAGGACATGGAAAACACAACCCATTCCTATACAATGCATGTACCATCATTTTTCCCTTGCAACTAGTGTTTTCATGTACCGATTCGAAATGCATAATTCAGGGTCCTGGTCTAAGGATACCTAGACACTACACCAATACTGGATTTCCTGGCCTAAAATATGAACTCGAAACACTTTACACTATTTCCCTAAACCAAAATCATAGACTATGGGTTCTTAAGGTAGATATGACCTCCTCTTATACCACTCTATCACAACCCGTCCCCTGAGGCCCATGCCATGAATACCCCAAGCCCACATTCTGTGGGCCAGGGGCTAGTGACTAGTACTGAGTAGGCATATCCTAAAAATAAGAGGCATTTTACAAAGAACATATATACATGAACACATTCCTAGATAAAAGTAATGAAACTAAAAGCACTGAGTAAATAAAAAAGCATCCCACTAAGACAACCACTGAGTAACAATATTATAAAAAAAGGTAAACATGTCAGAATACAAGCCCAACTGAAATGAAAAGTACAAGTACTTGTCTCCAAAACTCCTCTGCAGAAACCCATACCTAAAGGGTAGGTACATAAACAACTTTCTGAAGCTGTAGAAGTGAACCCTGTCTGTCAGGTCACTCTAAGAACCACCTGGCCCCGATCCATTGAGGACTTCATCAAAGAATCAGCCATCTACACAATACATGACACGTGCGGGAAAAGCCTATATAGGGGTGAGTAAAACAATAATCAGTAGGGACCCCGAACCAAAAAGGTATACCACAAATCAATACATAAATCAGACTACCAAAGAGGTACACGAAGTGTAGCCTCTAAGAAGTACAGTCATTGGAGTCACCTTACACTAAGTACATGTCTATGGTATATAAACAATATTTTCATAAGAATATAAAGTACCCTCAATTGGTAACACACGGAGTGTTGGAAACACATAGAGTCTAGGTAACACATAGAGTGTTAGGAACACATGGAGTATAGGTAATTCATGGAGTGTAGATAACACAGGTAGTGTTTGTAAGAGAGGGAGTGTAGGTAACACATGGAGTGTCATTAAAGACTAGAGGACCCAAACCCTGTTCTGAAATGGGTGTAATGAATCAATATTGGTAAGACACAATGTTTAGATAAGAAATATAGTCTAGGTGAGAAACACCGTCTAGGTAATCACAAAGCTTCTAGGTCAAAGCCAGCCGTAGGATTTTATCCTTTGCATGCTTGTTCTGGGAGATCTTAGCCCCCAAGATATTTGAAAGTAAGAACATAGAACAAGTCATCCTAAATTATCTAAGATAAAATTTGGTCTTGATATGTCACAAAGTTCCCTGAGACATCTTGTCTCACTGAGACAAGAAGTTTTGATATCATAGCCAATCCTTATCCATCAGATTCTGCTGAAGGCAGATTGAAATTCAAGGAGACACACTCTGAATCTTTGTAGGAGACACACTCCACATCTTCATAGGAGACACACGTTGTTTATGTGTAGGAGACATGCACCATATAACTACAGGAGACACACTCCGTATGGGTCACAACCAGTCCCAAGATTCCATACTTAGTGTGCTAGTTTCAGAAGAACCTAATCCTTGGGACAATAGTTCAAACACCAACATCCATGAAAACTCACATAGATTATCCAAAAAGGACCACCTCATTGTGAGGGTCCCAATTATGCAAAAAGATTGTCACACAAACACACAATTTGAGAGTTATGTGACTTTTAGTGAAAATGGTCTAGTAAGGTCTGGGTTTGGTAGGATCTGGTCAGACTGACCCGACCCGACCCTGGGTCTACCGATGCGATCTGGCAGACCTAGCCCAGCCCAACCAAGTTTGGGTCAACCCAAACTAGCCTGGACCAAAATCCTGGACCATTGGGCCTACTGGAACCAGCCTGACTATTTCGGTATGACCCACCGTGTGAAGGGCGGTGTGCTCTGCTGGCCATGGCCTGCCCTGGTCGCGAATCCCATGTCTCCAACATGCGGCTTAACCGTGTGCTGCCCAATCAATGGGGCTGGTTAGAATGACCACCAGGTGAAGAAGCTCTACAGTGGGTCCCTCCTTCGATCGATGTGGCTCCGATGATCCTTGTCCCTTCGTTGTGGCCTCTTACTGTTGCCATCCACCGCTACCGTGACCTACTAGTCCATGGCCCTCGAACGCCGCACATGGTTGCTACTGCCGCGGGCCTCCTCCGCTTCCTAGGGTAACCGATGCAGCTCGATGCCACCTACCAATCACCACCATGACCAATTGTCATTAATTACATCTTCCTCCATGGTCCCACATAGACCACAGATCACCGCCTCTACTGGCTGCCCTACCAGAAGATCTTCCACCAGGTCTACCTAGACTGGATGTGCTACTGGGCCAGTGCCACCTCTGCCACCGAACTTGTCTAACTGGAAACCTCACCTCATTGTGTCACAAAAATTTCCATGCCACAGAAATTTCAGATCCCTTTCCAGATCGTTGTGGTGACGAAGAATGAGAAAGGATTTGGGGAAGGAAATTGATCAAAAGAATGCCCGATGTGGATGGATCTGGGTCTTGTTCCTGTCAGCCTTGATCAATCAACTTAATAGCTGAATAATGAGGCTTAAACAAAATCTATTCCAACACAGTTCTAAATTGATTAAATTTCCCAAACAACATTCCAAATCAAAACCCATCACAAAAAAATGATCAAACCATGGATCAACTTGTTCATGTGATCATCCATATTCGTCATTAGAAATAAGAATGGGAAAAAGAGTCATAGATAAACCTAAAACCCATATCTGGATTCAGTTTTATTGTTTATGAAGAGTGATTGCATCATTGTCGTTCATCGATCCTCGATCCACAATTCGTCAGATCTTGAGGTGATCGGTCCACCACCATTCATCAATGCCTTCTTTGGATGTTCTCCTATTCAACTTAGAGGAATTACAAGTTTTTTGTAAAACCTGAATTCCTAAACACAAGTCTTTCAAAAGAAAATCACTATGTTGAAAATATTTTTTATTTAAATATTTTAATAATTTTCACGTATAAAAACTAACTTTCACCCTCAACCTGCACCGGTCAAGGTTAGGACCTACATAAAGAAAACAACCCCTTACAAACTCAACTGTAGTCTCATATTTCCAATACAAGTTATCTTTTAAGAGTTATAAAGATTTGAAAAATAAAATAATTTTATTTATTAATTTTATTTATAGTTACATCATTTTCATGTTTTCTCACTAGAGACCCTCACCGACTAAAGTTAAGTCACGCCTCGGGTAAACCAACCATCCTAAACACAACGGTGCCCTAGAATTTTTTATATGAGCACCCTTTTAAGAACTATTCCAATTTTTTAGGAAAACCACTCAATAAAGATATTAATAACTTAACATTTTTTGTCGAACCATTTTGGGCACACCAGGACTTGGAATCACACGCTGTCTTAGCGCATGGTCTCAAAATTTTTCTATAAATTTTCAAAAAATAAAACCGTGAAAATCCAAATCATTACAACTAGATATTATCTAATAAATGAGGTTGAACATCAAACATTCTTATCACAACTTCAACAGAAGAAAACCAATGATGAAATTAATGATGAAATCTGGGTAATGGTTATGGAAGAATAATTAAATCAATTTGAAAGAAATAAACTATAGGAACTTATAGATAGAACCAAGGACACCATAATTATGAAAATTAAATGGGTTTTTAGAAACATTGTATATAAATTAGGCACAATATTAAGGAATAAGGCTATAACAGTTGCACAATGTTATAATCAAGAAGAAGGAATAGAATTTGAAGAGACCCTTTCACCAATATCTAGACTTGAATTCATCAGAATATTACTTTCCTATATAGCTCATCCATATTTCAAAATTTATAAAACAGATGTTAAGAGTTCACTTTTAAATGGATTTATAATTGAGGATGTTTTTTGATCAACCCCATGGTTTTCTAAATCCCCAATATCCAAATTGTTGTTTAAAATCATCCAAATATTTATATGGTAAAAAACAAGATCTTAGAGATTGGTATGATAGGCTCAACTCCTTTTTTATTTCAAAATGTTTTTCAAAAGGTATAGATAATCATAAAATTAATTTCAAAATATTTTTTAGTTAAAATTTATGTATATGATATTATTTTTGGATCTTCAAGAAATTCTTTATGTACTAAATTTTCCGAAATAATGCAAAATGAATTTCAAATGAGTTTATTGGGTGAACTCAAATTCTTTATAGGTTTTCAGATTTTTTAAAACAAAGAATGAAATATTTTTAACCAAAGTAAATATACTAAGGATCTTTTAAAACTTTTTAACTTGGAGAGCACTAATAGTAGTGATACTCATATGAGTACTACATGTAAATTGGACCTTGTTGAAGCTAGGAAAATAGTGGATCAAACATGTTATAGAGTTATGATTGAAAGAATTATCTACCTTGACCTGATATTATTTTTAGTGTGTGTATGGGTTATCATTTTCAAGAACATAAAAAAAATTCAAACATGGTAGTTGTAAAAATATTTTTCAAATTCCTCAAATATACTAGTAATTTAGGATTGTTTTTCCCAAGATGAGAATCATTTGACTCAGTTAGTTATTTAAATGATGATTTATGGGTAAAAAACCCTCAAGGTTTCATATCAGGGTTTTTTTGGTTTTTATTGTGTTTTTTGATAAAGTAAGATGACCCTGAATCACTATGGTTGGTGTTTGTCGAAGCAGGAATTTAAGGTGGTGTAGTTTCTCGGTGTTTTCTAAATTTTTGGGCCTCAAAATCGGGAGATTGTTTTAAGAAAAAGAAGGTTTTCCACAAAGGAGTTCATAGTATGAAGATCACGTAGCATAGTTTGGAGACCACAAAAGAGGTACATAGAATGGGGAAGGAAATCAGCAAAGTATGATTTCGGCATAGCGGTGTGATGTGGACCATGAAGCACACTACATAGAACACATAGGAAAAAAATTCACGGGAGGCTCAAAGATCGTGAGAGGCTTGAATTTTTTAGGAGTCTTGTTGTTTTTGGATTGTGGTGATGATTATGGCCATTGAAAAGGGTGATTAATTTTCATAATACATCGACCATCAAAAAGGATAAGGGCACTATGCAGACCACATAACATAGTTTGTGATTAAGGTTGTACCACATCAATGTTTTGGTTAATTCAGAGTAGCGTGTTTTGCATACCTATTTTTCTATATAATGACATCTAATCACATCATTACTTAGAGTTAGAATTCAATGAAATTATTATCACTATGGGAATAATTAAATAAAGTCTAAAGTCGTTTGTGGGAAAAAAATTCTGTGAAGGAGAAGAGGTTCGAAAGGGGGGACTCTATGAAAGGAAAAGAGTTCCATGAAGATAGTTCTTAGAAGGGGTTTTGAGGGACTCAGAATCTAAAAAAGGAAAAGGTACCATAAATTAAGGGTGTTCCGTGGGCCATAAAACATCCATGGAAGAAGTGGAGACGATCCACAGAAGAAGCAAAGGCAGTCTGTGAAAGAAGAGGTGATCCGTGGAGCACTCACACCACGCGGTGCAAGACAGTTCATGGAGGAAGTAGGGAAGTTCACAGAGGATTCAAGGAAGTTCACAAAGGAACAAAATTAGTTCATGAAATCAATTTCCAAAAACCAGTAGTACAAAAAAGTGGTACTTCAATAGAGCATCAACCTACAATTAAGGATGCGTTCATTCATGAAAATGAAGGGACATACAAGTCTATAAACTATTTTTTGATATCTCCCAAATTAGTGAGAAAAAGAAGAGGAAGATGGTGATATTTTCCACTGGTAGTGATCCAGATAAGGAGATTTAGGGATCATCCCTTGAGAAATAAGTTATATAACCCTAAACCTTTTAAAGGTAGTTATACTAGGCATATAAGTGATCTTGCATGGACCCTATAATTTGGAAGAGAGATTTAGTGGATTTGGTACATTGGAACATAATTGTTTTTTGGTCCTTGGATGTAGCATTGTGAGGGTGAACCAAGTAAAATTCTCGTGTCTCATGCATGATTACAATTCTTATCATACAGTTATATGATAAAGGGAGAGAAGCTTGTTTTGTATAATGATGATATAAGATCTGAAGGGGATGTTGTTTTAATCTGTTATACCCTGATTCACCCCCCTCTCAGGGTATTTAACCTAGTGAGGCTAACAATAATTTTTGTGGATTCATATTTTATAGAAAAACCACCTATGGAACATGCCACCTTTTATTAAATCCACTAGTATCTTGGTGTATTAGTTTTTTTGAATTCTCTAGTACTAGAGCAGAGTACATAACTATAGGTAGTTATTGTGCATATATTTTGTGGATGAAACACACATTACAAGACTATGGATATCGATTCCGACATATCACTATAAATTGTGACAATACAAGTGCTATAAATATTTCAAATAATCCTATATCACATTATTGAATAAAACATATTGATGTAAGACCTCACTTTTTCAGAGATCATTTTCCAAAAGTTGATATCACTGTTGAATAATTTGTATAGAACATAATATTGATGATATTTTTTCTTAGAATTTAAATTCATAGAGAACTAGTTACAAAAAAAAATGGTTTAGGTATGATCAAATTTGTTTAAGTTTAAAATTTATAGGACTCACCATTGTGATTTCTTACCATTGTGAATATCTCACTTATGTTAATGTCTCATCATTGTGAATGTCTCATCATTGTGAATTTCTCACCATTTTTAATTTATAAACATTTTTAATGTATCACCATTATATATTTGTCACCATTAATACTTCTCAATGTTGATACTTATTACTATTTATACTTCTAACTGTTGAAGATTTACCACTGTTGAAGATTTCACACCAGTGAATATTTCTCACTTTTGAAGATTTCACACCATTAAATAGTTCCCACTATTGAATGTTTCACCATTGGAGTTCTCATGCCTTTGTCAATTTTTTTCTTCTGTTTCATGCTATAAGTTTTTAAATATCAAGTTGTATTTTCTTTATGGTTTATTTAATTTATGATTTGTTTCAAATGTTTTCCATGTCTTGATTTTTTAAGTATTATTTTGGTTCCTATTTTTCAAATCCCTAAATCCCAAATGATGTAAATTATAAAATTTTTCTAACACAAATTTTAAATATTTCCTTTTACCTTTTCCTTTGAAACCTGTTGAGACCCTTTCTCTCCCAATTATCAACCTTCCTTTATCCTTTATCTGAGCCAACCAAGACAACCTCCATGGCCATCGTGAAGTGTCATTAAAAGTATTAACTATAAAATTCACATCATATATAGAATAAAAATGGGGAACTAATTCATAATTCTATATTTGAACTAGTGAACCTCTAGCTTTCTAATCATACAGTTGTGCCGAAAAAGGAAGTACAAGATGATTGCCTACTTTCGGGTAAATATTTGGCGATTTAAGTTATGAAAAACCAAGGATGGATGGAGTGGTTATCTAATAATGATATACCATTTTATCCTAGGGTTTTATTTTAGTTTTATTAGTATGTGGAGTTTTATTTTATAGAAGATAAAGAATACTACGTGAGAAGCATGATTAATGGTCATATAATTACCTATTCTTAAAAGTAGTGGGATGAATTATTAAATGTTATACATGAAGGTGTGTTCAATTATTATCAAGGGAATAGAGTCCAGTTATGATTTTGTTTATGAAGAGGTCCTTACAGAGTTAACAAGATATAGAGTTTAAAAAAAACCAATTACTTTTGAACTCTATGGAGAATGCAGAGTGATTTTTAAGTTTATACAACACATATTGTTCGCATAGAAGGGATATTTTTCCACTTTAAGGTATTAAGATGCATATTTTTAATGCCTTATTGAAAGATTACATAAAATAAATCTTTATAGATACCTTATTCTTTACATGTTGGAAATGAAAAATCAAACTTCAAGATAAATATCTTTGATCTACCTGATGTTCATTTCTGTTATTCTTGAAGATAAAGGTTTGGTTGGTGAAGATGAAGAATATGTAGTGGATTTTGTTGGGCACTGCATCACTATAATAATATACAAAAGGATAAAAATCAGTTGGCACCCATTGAAGATGTAATGGGTAAGTGATAATGAAATTTTTTATGACGAGTTTAATCAAGGTGACCACCCTTAAATACTAAAGGACCTTATCAACCCTATTCTGGAGCCTAATGGGATTATTGAGTAATCTAATTATGATGAGAAAGAATACGATGTTATCTCTAAGTATGAAGAGGAGAAAGAATTATATGTTGATGAAGAAAGTGACCCTGAACTTTACCCCATATCTCCTCATATCATAGATGGGAATCCTAGACCTCCTAGGGCTCTTCCAAAAAGAGAAAGACTATTAAAGTAATTAAGTTATGAGGTTGAAAATAAAATATCTGGAGAATAACAATTCAAAAGTTTATCCAAATCCTCTGAGGGAAATGGTAACATAAAAGATTTATAGGATGAAGAATATGGTGATGATGGAGATGATAGTAAATAAGGAATCGATAATGGAAGTGGAAATGGAGGTGAAGAGGAGGGTGACCATGATGGTGGTTTTGATGGTCTTGAAGGACCTAGTGGTCGAGTTAGTTTAGAGAAGGTTGAGATGCCTCAAGTGCTTATTGATTCTCATGCATATGGTTATAAATATGAGAAATACCTAGTATTTTAGGTGATGCGGATAGATATTCTAGAGGGTAAATAAATGAATTAGTTGGGGCAACAAATCCCCAAGTCTGTAGAGTCATCATGTTGCCTCTAAATATCATATAGTTTCAGATCATTTAGTTGTTGAGAAGATGAATGTTTTTGCTAATTTTAAGGAGTCTGTGGCTAAGATGAGGGATTTTGATCATGTTGAGAAAGTTGTTGATGAATAGAGATCTGTTGAGACCCCTCCCATAGTGTATAAATGATTTTTAACATTGTTTTTTATGCCGTTTTCACATTGGGTTTTAAGCGATGTTAATGGAGGTGACATTGTAAATAACTTTTTCACATTAGTTAACTAAAACCAAACATTGTAAATTAATATTTGTTATCATATTTTCATATAGTTTATTCTATAATTTTTTTGAAAACCCATTTTTCACCTTGGTTATAGGATAAATTACATGAAAAACAATTTTTTTTAAAATTTGACTCGGATTCATCCTCCACCCACAACAACCAAAAGAAAAGACCAAGAAGACAACCGACAAGACAATAAAAAATGAACATTCAAGTTTAAAATGTATATTAAAAATAATTAAAAATAAATCAACCTATAAAATTATTACCCCATTCAATTTTTAAATGTCTCAACTCCTCTGCACTATATGGTCATGGGTCATAAAAAAGATACAAAATAATATTGAAATAATTTAACTTGAATTTTCAATAAAACATATGAAATATTAAGAAAATATTTATAAATAAATCCATCCTTATGAATATTAAAAATAATATCAATATTATTTTACAACACCTTGTTTATGACACTGTTTCAAATATATTTTAATTCAAAATAACATTTTTAAGTAATATTTCCAAAATTTAGTAATTTTAAATGAAAATTCACCTTATATTTTACAAATTTGATCTTCGAGCTCTTCTTTCTTATCACATATCTAAAGAAATTCCATTCCCTATTTGAAAAGAATATGAATAATTTTTTTATTCATTATAATATAAAAAAGTATTAAAATAATCAAACTTACATGATAAATGCATTCTGAAAATTTTCTCTTGCTTCACCATGGATAGAGCATGACGAGTACAATGTATTGTCTCTTAAAAAAATCACTCAAAATCCAATGACCACTGATAAAAAAGAAAATTTAATATGATTTTTTAATATGATAATTGTTATATAACACTTTTTGAGAATAAATGTTTCATACTTTTGAAGATATATAAACATCCAATACTAAATGATGAAATTCTTTTGAAATATTTGAGCTAGATAAATTGTTCTTTCAATATAAATCATTTTCAAAGCTATAGGTGAAAAAAATATAGGTCTATAAAACTATATAAATATATATTTTCATTCAATGTAATAATTTTATATAGATACCTAATAAAATGTATACATAATTATAAAATTTCAACAAATTAAAGGAATGGAAATTTTTTGTTAATCACCTTATATGGAGAAAATTTTTATTATGTTGATGCCCAATTGATCTCCTGCTACAGGTTGTATGATATCAGTTTTCAAAATCCCCAAAGTCATTAAATTACTATAAATAGAAGAATAATTTGGAATCTCATATACCCCAAATAATAAATTTGAGTATACTGACAATCTATCAAGACTAGTAGAATCTTTATCTGAAGTCATGAAACTTTGAATTTTTTATTTTCTATACATTATTTCATTACCTTTAAAGTATTACTCTAAAAATTTAGATAAATATATAAAATTTAAAACAAGAAAAAAAATTTAATAACAAAATGAAATAAAATATAACATATATACATACCTCTATGGAAATATGTAGAATTAGACTAGATTGAAAAACTAAAAAATGACCAATACTTTGTCCAACTATACTCACCCCATCTATAGGACATGATATTTTTAGTGATATGTCTATAATTTCATGCATAATAAACCAATTATTCTCTATCTCAATCTGCTGATGATGAATGATACTGTTGATATAATATATCACCCCATATAAAACAATATGATGAGAATCATCAACATATAACTCACAGTAACATGGAATATATAGAGGAGGGGGTGTAGGGGTTGGATAAGAAGGAGTGGGGTCTAGATGTAGAGACGTGTGAGTAGGATAAGTGAGAGGAGTGATATCTGATAGAGGATATGGAGGGTCTAGATCAGCAAGTTGAAACTATCCTTGCATGACTAAAAACATCAACTCTACCGAAGATCTTATCATGTACTCCATCGTTATTTGAATATCCTAATCATCGGATTCCAAATATTCTATTTTTTTGATAAATATTCTCCTTTGAAGAAGCTTCCAAACATGGAAACACTTTTTTTACTAATACACCTACTAGGTATCCTCACACACAACCTAGGTGTTCGGGCTTTCCCAATGTTGTAGCTAAAATATCCTTCATACCCTCAGTGATTAAGACCTCTTATGATATCTGCTCCTCAAGAGAATCCAACATGTAATATTTGAGAAAATATATAATGAATCACAATATATAAAGAGTTTACTTACCTTCAATAAATAGATAAACATCTTATAATTTTATTAGCTATAACTCCCGACTCTTCCATAAGATATTGTCTTTTTTTCTCTAATTGAGCCCTCTTCTATTTTTTCATGTCCAGCAGGGGGAACCTTTTCAGACCCTGATGACTCATATCTTACCTTTTTATGTTTTTCTTCAAGTATTTTTTCTTACAATAACATATACCATCACCAAGATAACCATGAGGGTATACATTTCTAGATTTAATCTTCTTGATTTCTATAAATTAATAATTAAGAATAAATAAATCATTAATATACTTATTAATATAAAAAAAACATATAAAAAGGTAACATTGCACTTACCAAAATCTCTTCTCATCATCTACATTCAAAAAATTTCTTCCATGTATCTTCATCTATAAATGGATATATATTACATGGATTTTCATGTTTTCTATTCCCAAAAATGAATTGTGATGTGAGGGATGATTTAAAATCCCTCCATCCCCTAGTAAACAAACATAAACCTTTCCTCCTGACTCCTCCTGTATCAGGTATATAATTTTTCTTCTGATAAGATGGGAAAACATATATTACTATAAAAATTTCAAGATAAGTAAAATAATAACAAACAAGAATACCAAAATAGTCTCCCATAATTGTGATAATGTCACTTTGTCTACACCTTTCCAATCATCAAACCAAATACTAACTTTTCTTTTAGCCTGTACTGATACAAAATACTTGAATTGTTTTGAATTTAGACATCTCAGAATATCATTAACATAAAAGTCTATTGGTATACTCTATTCCTGGATATGAGAAACTAATAATTTTGATAAACATGTGGTTCCATGTTTACTAACCCTCTAACTATTTTTACCCCTATGGAAGTCGAAGTCTCATGTAAAGAAGGATGAGGAGGCTCATCAGCATGAGCATGTGTACCTTCATCCCTAGAGGAATGAGTATGATAATCTCCAGAAATATATGGTGGATTAGAGGATTGATCTTTCATCATCCTAAAAATAAAAGTAGTATAAATTACTACAAAAATATATAAATCAAATAATTACATAATAATGTAAATAAAAAGTTAACAAATATAAAAAAATTAAAGTAAACTAAACATAACACATTTTTATTCATATTTTTTATAGTTAACTAAAATTATAACAATATTATCATGAGAGACGAAATAACATAAATTAATGAAAAATATACAATATCAAAGAGTGATAATATGACCTAGAAAAAATTCACCAACCTGATAAATAAAATTTACAACAAAAAGAATTTTTTTTCATAATACACAATATTTTATGTTTTTATTTAAAATGTTATATTTAAAATAATTGGTTTTTGAAATGATCAATTGAAATATAAGTTACATTAGGGTGAACCTAGAACACTAGTAAAAACTAAACTAATATAAAAAAATAATTTAACTCATTAGTTAAAATACATGGTTTAATAAAAAAAATAAAATTAAAATATCCAACTTATGAAATTATAAAAAGTAAACCATAATTAAACATATGATTCCAGTAATATTAAGAATTTACTAATGATTTTTTCCAAAATTTATTCATCATGATCATTCCTTATGGTACAAACCATGTTTATGTCATTTCCTTCAATATTATTTGTTAATCGTTCCATGGAAGTGGGGATATCACATAAATTAGCATATTCTTTAAGTTTACCACCATAAAAATAGAATAATTTATATCAGATTGATCAAGAACAAAAAAAATTTGTTTTTCATATGTTTCCATGGTAAAAGTATCATTAGTGTAATCTAATTTATGAAAATTAACTAGTTTTATTCAAAATTCATCATGTCATACACTGTTGTTATAGATAATCCATTTACACTTAAATGATGGAACTTGAAATTTAATGTAATAAACCTCCAATATTTCTTCAATGACTCCATAATATGTTGTTGATGCAGAGATTGGGTTTTTTCCTTTTCACATTAAAAATTCATTACTTCCATCTGAACCACACTTCTATTGTACTAATATTTCATATTAAAAGTATATCCATTAATGTCATACGTAGACCATGTTATCCAATTTAAATTAGGAAATCCCACTAACCATCTCAATGTTTCTAATTCATATGGTTTACCAAGCAAAATCACTTTAAACCATTGAAAAAGTGTTTTGTTATGCTCATTAGAAATCTACATATCTTTCTTCTTTGGATGAATTTGTTTCAACACATTAATATGAAATGTTATATATGGTTGAGGATCATCTATGTTATTAAATATGTATAAACATAACTTCTTTATTTATTCAACTATTAATTGTTCGAATTATAATTCATGAATCCACTTTCTCCTATAATTAACTCATTCATGGAGAGATTTAGGAAAACCATTTTTCTCCATTACATAAAAATAGCTTGTACAGAAATCTACAACCTCCTTATAAATATACTTCTCAATAATGGACGATTCAGGTAAATATGAATTCATAACATACCACTTCAATATCTTCATATACCTTTGAAAATGCTACATCCAATGTAGATATAAAGGTATGAAAATATTTATTTCTCAAACCAAATGAACTATTAAATACACCATGATATCAAAAAAAGATAGAGGAAAATAAATTTCCAATTGATAAAGTATAGAAACTACTTCGTTATCTAAAGTGTTCGAACCATTAGAATCAATCAACATATCACAAATTGAATTAAAATATAACACACCTTCATGATGGTCATTATGATATGGGTGGGAAATATTCTACACAATGCAATTAGTTTGAGTTGTTGTGTCATGATGCGACAAACATGAGATTTCATACCCATGAAGTTCAAATATTTTAAAGGCATGATTTTTTTATATTTAAATAATAACCATGTTGCAATTTGATATCATGATGAAATTGAAAAAATCTAATTTTGTCATCCTTTTATAAGTTATGATAAGATGGGGGTATAAAATGTTTCCTTATATTAGGAGTGGGAACCAACTGCAAATTTATTCTCATTGAGAGTAAATCTAATCTTGTATTCATCCCATATTTAGTCTTAAATTTAATATTTAATTTTTTTTTCAAAAAAAGTTTCATAGATATTATTCTCCAAGGGAATGAAATCAATGTTTTGTCTCACATAATTATATCTCCAATATGGTTTCTCAAACAATATTGACCATTTCTTATAAATATTTCTACCATTACCATATTTTTGTGTCTTTCTAAATGTTGCATCAATGTTTTCACCCTCTCAAAATATAGATCAGTGGATAAATGTTTTAGAGAAATATAAAATTTATGTGAGCTATTAAAAGGATTTTTTAATATTCTATAAGAGTGATCTATAAGAAAAACTTTCGATGAACCATGTATACTGTCTTTATCCCATGATGTAGTTGATAATATAATGTCTATTGTTTACAAATTGGCCAATCTTTATGCCCCATGACACTGTATCCGAGAAAATTTCCATAATATAGAAAGTCATTTATAGTGAAAATAATCATTTAATGTAGTTGAAAATATTCAATTTTATAAGAATCATACACCCTTATACCTTCCTCCCATAATAGTTTCAAATCATAAATAAATGGTGACAAGAAAACATCAATATCATTTCTTAGTTGTTTTGGTCCACAAATCATTAAAATCAACATGACATATTTTCACTCCATAAATAATTCAGGAGATATGTTATAAATTACAAATAAAATAGTCCATGAACTATGTGTACTAATAATAATTCAATATGGTTTTATTCTATCTATGTAGAGTCCAATTATGAGATTTCTAACTTCATTTTTGAATATAAGAAATTGGGGATCAATTTTCTTCCACTACGGACAATTAGCTGGATGACATAATTTTCCATCACATATCCACTAATTAGCATGTCATCTTAACCTTTTAGAATTATTTGAATTTGGAAATAATAATTTCAAATGAGAAATTATAGGAAGATTCCAAAATACATTGGTAGGGGTCTCTATAACTTCTAAACCAACCTATGATTTTTCTTTTAACTTATACCATGAGGTCCCAAGTTTAGGTCACCCTAAAAGGAATTAATTTTCCTTTCTATATAGTAAATAGTCATTTAGGAAAGAATTTTTTTCCGTAATCCCATAAGGAATTCTATTTTATTCACTTTATAATGTGAATATGAAAGATCATTGTCTTTAGGAATAATATATTTCAACAATTATAGAAACTCTATAAAAATCTTGTCACTCCATCCATGTTTTGCATTCTAGTTAATAATTCTTAACATCGTTGATAAAACTAAAAATTTCATAAAACCCAGATACAATGGTTTTTCATCATCACTATATAGATGCTCAAATTTCGATTCTTTCTCAATTTCCTATACTTAAATAACATGAAACATGTATTCAATTTTATCAAACTTATCATCTTGCAAAGCATCATCATCAAGAGATTCGAAATTCTGCCCAGTTTCACCATGCCAAATCCAAGGGTTGTAACTTGGATTAAAACCATGAAACATTAAAGGATATTTTACCTCTATACTTGTCAACTTATTCATGTTTAAACATTTTAGGAATAGACATAAAAACATTTCGTTGTTTGGAATATTTTTTTTAGAAAATTACAAAAAAGAATCAACACCTTCCTCATATACATCACTTATTCAAAGTGCCATAATCCATATTTGACCCATTATTATCTATAAAAAGTATCAAAAATATATATCTTTTAAGGAAAATCCAATTTTAAATTTGTATGAACTATTACATAATTTGAAAGTAACACAATTTTGAAAAAATATATTCATATTTGAAAAATATAATTATAAATTCTATACAATAATTGAAGATAAGTTTAAATATAAATAGTAAATTATAAAAAGATTTACATGGAATTAATTTAAAAAAGAAAATATAGTTTTACAATAAATTTTTTCATATAATATAAACACTCATTAGGATATTAGATATTCACATTCATTAAGGTTTTAAGTTGTTTTGTCGATGATGGATTAAATTAGGGAACTATATGGAATGGAGAAATTAATTTAGTATCATGTATAAAAATTATTATTTTTGATATGGTTTTTATTTCAATAGTAAGTATGTTTTTATTAAATAAAAAACATGTATAATATAATTAGTAAAATTAATTAGGAATCATGTATAATAGTTTTAAAAAATATTCTATGTTAGAATAATATAAACTAAATACTTCCCAATGTGTCAATACTATGCATGCTATGTCTCAATTACCGGTTCATAATATGTTTTAACAGTTTAACCATCTATTTCATTGAGGGAAACCTTTGAGTGAATACTTATTGGTTCATCCATAACACTAAATTGTCTTTTTAAAGGGTCATTTACATATAACACTTCTCTAACTTTTCAAGTAAAAATTAAAGCCCATTTGTGTGAAGATTAAATTTATATCAATAACTGTAAATATACAACTATAAATATATATTAATTAATATTTTATTGAATCAAACGACTTTAATTTAAATATTATGACCCATCCATGTGCATAGTATTCTAATAAAACTATTCCTTCAACAACCCCATAAAACAACATATTTTTGGATTGAGGTTGTCTGTCTCATGCACAAGAATAATTATATATTATTTAGATTATCATGGAACCATATTGATAGTTTTTCTTGTTTTCTAAAAAAATATTTATAATTAATTTAAATTCATTGGAATCCATTGATTTACAATCACATTCCATATCGTGCGAGATAAATGAAAATGATCTTATTTTAGCATATACATAATGCATTGGTAAATCTTAAACTTTATATATACAAACATAAAATATTAAATAGGTACCTATGATTTATTTATATAAAAATAATGACAATTATGTTACCTTCGACTTTAATCAAATAGGAAATTCATTATTTTTTAATTACTCCCTCCTATTAATAAATAAATAATGATTTTTTCTTTTTATAATTTTCATATGTTCTCTAAAGCTATGAACATTTTAATATTCCAAAATCTATGAAAAAATTACACAAAAAAATATATTTATTATTTTAATTACATGATGTAATCATAAACCCCTATATGGTTGAATAATAATGTATGATGATGCATTTTATACTCATCCCTATTCAAAGTACATTACAAGTATGGTCAAATATCCCCTCTATTTAGGACAGTGATGGAAATTTAAGCCAATGAGAAATAATCCACCATGATGAAATGATATGAAATATTACCATTAGAAGAATGGATACACATAAAAGAAATATAAGAGATAACATGAGTATATTAAACAAGATTGTAATGAAAGATTTTAGTAAATGTAATTGAAAAAAGGAGATTTAGGGAATCTGTGACATTGAACGACCGAAAGCGAGGTGTGTGAGGATTACTTGGGTGTTGAGAGATGACCAGATTTATTGATCTAATGAAAATGAGGATGTATAAAGCTATAAAACGAGGTTGGAGGCAATTGGATCAAAGAAATGAGGTTAGGGATTTCACACAAGAGATAATTGTGTATACTTTCGCCTGATCAAAAAACACCAAAATGATTCAAAACGGGAATTCATAAAATTATAAATGATTTATCACATCGGTTATTATATAACTGATGTCATAAATAAATTGTTATTGATTTTTCATATCTGTTATATAAAAACCGATGTGATAAATTGATTTACCAAAACTGATATTTTATAACTGATGTTATAAAGCAAGGATATTTGATTTATAACATCGATTATTATATATAAATGTCATGAAAACATGCTTTATTATGTCAGTTATTCTATAGCTGATGTGACAAATAGGGACACTTCATTTATCATATCAGTTATCCTATAACCTATGTGATAAATCAATATCCATGAATTTTTATGTTGGTTATAAATAACTGACATGAAAATTATGACATGATAAATAATTTTTTACTAGTGTCTTATTGTTTTTCTTATTGAATTTGTGTCTAAAACTATAAAGACTTAAGTGGTGGTGTTTCTTGGTAAGACTTCAAAAAGTTGGATTGAACCTATGTGTGAATAATTGGATAAGTTTTCTTGTAAAATTGGGGGTCCAAAAAAGAATAGTGGACCGAATATTTGAGTTACAAGGGATCCTTGGGTATATTTGATTGATCCGATAAACAGTACTGTTGAGTTACAGAGGTTCGATTTCAAGCTAGCTATACCTTTTACTACACTTGTTTTCCCCGTTATTCTAGTTAATGTGGTCACCAAGTGTGACTTAGATTCTTTCAGTGCAAAAGTTTTATTATATTTTGATGTGAATTTGAGAAATCAAATTCCTCAGGCTACTAGGTTAAGTGAACAAGAATCTCGATATTTTTTTGAACTATTGATTCCACATATTCAGCAAAAAATGAAGCACCATATCCAAGAAGTTGAAATTAAAAACTAAAGGTTGGAAAATTATTTAAAATATTTAAAATCCAATGTGGAGGAGATGAAATCTTCAATTTCTGATTCCTTGGGAGCCTTGTTTTGAAAAGATTGAAAGTATGACCTTAGTATGTTCTAGTTATACTCCTCCCTCAACTCGTCCTATTTTTGATGTTGTGTTTCTTAGATCTATTATGTGAGAAGAACTCAATGGTCTTTCAAGTGGTTCTTCAGCTTCTATACCATCTTTACCTATGGAATAATCAAGGAAGTTTGAACATATTGGTGATCATGCTCACATGATTATTAAAGAATAAATAAAAGACATAATAGGAGAAAATTATACTATACCAAAATCTATCAAGTACTATTTATCTATAATTTTCACCAAGTATGAAATGGATGTTCATATTATGTTCTTGGTAGAAAAATCTAAAGATGCCTTGAGTTTTCCAAGCCTTAAAATATAAATTCAACTAGTTTAAGGTTATAAATCCTCTGTTAAATATTTTTATAAAGGAAAATAAATTATTCTTTGGTGTAGTAGAAATGGGTGGAAATATCATAATAGATTTTTTAAATATAATTAAACCATTTCTCATTGTGAATGGAATTGTAGTTTTAGCTCATGAGAATATACATATTACTTCCCATTTTAATACTCTAGCTATAGATCCAAAGTTCTTTAGAGAAGGTGTGAGTAAAGATCCTCTTTCAAACTTACCACCCAGATTTTATCCATTTTATATCTCTATCATAGAATCAGTTCAGATCCTACAACCCTTCACCATCATAGAAACTCTTGATTTTATTAATGTTTCTACAGCTCTCCTAAGAGCTCCCTCATATCCTACTGTTCCTTCTGCCTTAGACAAGGACAGAGGAAAATATCATATGTTTCCTTCTAGCCAACCAAATAAAAAGAATTTATGATTAAACTCATTGTCTTTTATGTGATTTTTGTAACTCTTTTTGAACATTTTCATTGTACTATCAATGAATTTTTCTCTGAATGAAACTTCTTTTGGGTTTTCATATTCTTTTTTTCTTTTCATTTTATTTTTTATTTATACTTTTTGATAGTAAAAAAACCAGGATAAAATTATGTCATTTATTTCTATATTAGTATAGTATTCAATTGATATTCTCTTTTTCATTGATACTATTTCCTATTTAGTTATTAATTTTAATACCATGTGCTCTTTATTTATCTTTGATAGTATATCCATACAATATACTGATTTTCCTTTTATTCCATGTATATAGAGTGCCATGATTTGTGATCATAAAAAAGTGGGATAATGTTTATATCCTTGTTTTATTGATCACAAAATAATGATTGTTATGATAACTAATGTTTTTTTATCTTTTCTATTAGAATTTTACATTATACAGTGGATTGGAGAAATTTTTCTAAGTACGGGTCACTGCAAAGCAAGTCTCATTTCTAGACTATGTCTCACTTTCAGAAATGTTTCACCACTAGAATAGATATTTTAAAAAGTATGAAAAGTCTCACCATCAAGGAGGATTCACCCCCAGAAGTATCGAGATGAAACACTTCCAGACCAAGTCACTATTGAGGGAAACATCTTCCAAAATGTAAATTTGGTAAAGTGTTGAGTCACCACAAGAGCCTGAATCACCGCTAAAAGTTATCACCATTCCAAATACTCACCACGAACTCTGTGTCACCACCAGAGTATCTCACCACCAGAATTTGAGTCATCGCCAGATCAAGACACGACTAGAAAGTGTCACTATTTAGAAGAGTCACCATTCTAAATATTCATAGTTACTATCCTATTTATTTTTAAATTAAATATTTCTAACAACAATTTCATTGAATTTAATGCTCAAACTTATTTTAATGATTGTTCCATAATTTCTTGATAGAGATGTATTAAAGATAGTTCCAGCCCTATGTACGAGGTAACAAGATATCCAGATTGCTTCTTACATGGATGTGACTACTCATGCTACTAAAATAGGAAGCACACTCCCTCATGCATATATGATGTGTAGAGTTGGAACATATAGACCTAGATTGATTTGAAACTTATTGCAATAACTAGAAGATATTCATTCTACATCTTTCTTACACATGAATGTGAGAGCAGAGCTTATGGAATACTTAGATCCTATAGTCTAAATAGAATAAGTCTATAATTCTCTATTACAATGAAAAAATTATAACTTCAACTCAAGCCTCATCTCAAGGAACATTCAAGAGTCACAAGTTTCAGAATCTACATCACAAAACAACCTAGGTCGACCCTGAACTGGTCATTAGAGCCAGTCCACGACATGTCCCGAAGTGCGTTCCTAATCCCCACAGGATGGAAATCGATGTCGGACATCAAAATTTAATCACTGGGAATGATTTGGCCCATAAAAGATAAATAAATAAACAGGAATAAATGAAAAAAACAAAACTATAACAGAAAAAATAATAATAAAACTGAACAACTAAACATACCTTCACATTACCTTTCAGGTCACCTCCCAAACAAAGGCCGACCTTGCTACAATAATAAGAAACCCATGAAATAATTCCTGAGAAAAGGAAACCTGTAACTAAAATTATAAAAATAGGTTTCATCATTAAAAATGATTAGTAGGGTTTCCAAGATAAACTAAAAAAAATCCAATGTCTCCTTTCTCGAAACAATCCACTAACACAAGTATGAAATAAAAATATAAATGTATATTTTTCACATTTTAAAATAACCAACTTGTTTTTATCAATTGAAAATCCAACACACACGACATGCCAATTCCAAAATCATTTGTCTCTTTTTATAAACTAAATTTGTAATAAAATATACCCAAGCTAGGCTAAAGTAGAATAGGTAAACAATGAAAGATGGAAATAAACTGGTATAATAGAAAGTAAACAAGCAATGAAAATAATTCAGTAACCATGGGAGATCCTAAACATCCCTAGAAGACCCCTGGACGTACTCGGTTTCAGAACCACCTTTCGGCGTATGGTGAATCTCCTAAGTCTATAACCAACTGGACACCCTAAACTGACCAATATATTGGGAAATCCCACCTATATTAAGAACAAATATAGGGAGTACGAAACCGTATAATCAGCTTTGGTTAGAAACCATCACTTGATAATCTAAAAGACATTTATGAACCCAAGATGGTTATAATAATACTATGCAAGTAGGAGACCCTGACATGCATGACTCATCTCACTGCACTTTACTATCCCAAAGATGGACAATACATATGATAACCCATAAGGTATACCCCCTATAAAGGTGCCCCAAAAAAATACATACATCATATCATGAAAGGTTCTAACTAGGACATCATGCCATAAAATCCTTAAAACCATTTGATACTTTTTACAAAATATTAAATTTTTTAAATGGTCATACATTAATCAAAATGCCATCCTTTCAAGGAATCAACACAAAAATTACACTAAAGATAACAGTGACAAATGGGCCGTCACGTCACATCCATGTCAAAACCATTTTTCTAAAAAAATTTAAAACTACGACCAGACACACCCAATTTTACAAACCACATCCTTTAATAAAATCTTCGCAAACACCACCTTTTTAGTTCAAGGTTCCAAATGGGCCTTTGGATACCAACCATACCCAAACGATTCATATTTTCCAAACGAGCCCTTATCCTTTCCAGACACACACCAAAGAATTTTTTTCTAGGGCCAAATGGGACAAATCCATGAGTAGTACATTTGAATTCATTTGAGAGAACCACACCAAGAACCCAACGTCATTTAGAAAGAAACAATATTTTTCACAAAAATTACCATTTCCTTTCAAACAAAACCCAAATGCACACTGAAACACTTTTCCCTCCTGATTCACATTTCAAACATAATTCAATAAATCATTCACTCATTTAGTAAAACATTTCAAAATGATCAAGAAAAGGTTTACATTGCGATTGTACAAAGTTCACATGCAAACTCCATTTTAAAATCAAATACATTCCCAAAATCTTAAGAAAAAATACTTTCACACCTTTCAAAAAATAAATCAAACCACTTGCACAACACAAGAACCATTTTCAAAATTAAAGAAATCATTTTCAATATTAAATAAATCACTATAAAAAATTATTAAGTAAATTTGAGAAGAAACCCATGGCCTAAAACACAAAACTTACTCAAATATTATTTTGTGACTAATTTCACATCAATGCCACACCAAAACACAATTTTCAGTCCTTTCCCAATTAAATACATTAATTAAACAGTTCATAAAACACTAGCAAGTGAAACACTATAGGTATTTTATCAAATAACACACCTCATGTCACATGATGTGCTACAAACATAAGTCAATACATATTAAACCTACTTGAAAGGTGAGTTCTCCCTCGAAAATTTAATTGTAGAACATGCTAAACCAGTTAAATAGGTAAAAAGGTTCATCAAATAATATTTATAATCACCTACATGAATTCAAAGACTTATTCCAAAACTATTTTAACCAATTTTAACTGACACAAAAATATTACAAAAATGTAGGAACTGTTCGTATAGAGATGAAAAAGATATTTCAAAAATTATTTAAAACACACAAGTGTCATGAGTTGTGTGGGAAAGAAAAATAGTCGAAAACTCCAACCTCAAACCAAGAGTGGATACGATGAAACTCCAATGAAAGGTAGAAAAATCCCTCACAGACTAACCACGCATGCTGAACATCGATAAAAACACATGACACAAAACCTGAAACAATATAAGGATTTAGCGAAAATAAATAAAAACACCAAAGCAGAAATTAAGGGAAAAAATAAATAAAAAAATAACAATACCGAAGCAGGGGTGTTTGGTTAGCACGGAAAAGGGAGGTCGGGAGGACAGAGAAGGCCGGACGAAAGGGGCTGTGCGCTGATGGGAGAAGGTCAGAGGGGGTTTGGTCGGCAGGTGGTCAGGTGAGGGGGATAGGAGGTGAGGTGGTGGTCGAAAGTACGAATGTTGGTTGGGAGAGGAAGGGGAAAGGAGGGACACTAGAGGGACATGGCGTGGCCTAGCCAGTGGTGCAGAGGAGAGGCGAGGCTGGGAGTCAGCTGTTGGTCGAAGGTGCAGAGCATAGGAGGTCCGGAGTGTGGGACATGGAGGAGGGGAGTGCACTGTAGATGGTGAGGTAGGGCGGCCGGCGTAGGGCCTGGATGGATTAGGGTGAGCACCGACATGAGGATAGACGAGGGCGAGGGTGCTGTGAGAGGTTTCTAGGCAAGGTGAGGTGGGGAGCACGAGGTGAGGGTAAAGCTGCTGGGTTGGGCACTAGGTGAATGCGGAGGGGGGAGCACAGTGTGGCGGATCCCTCAAGGGAGAGGCAGGGAAGGGGATGGTGAAGGGCTCCACGGGTAGCTAGGGTTCAGTCTTGTTTTTTTTCATTCTCATAATAATATATATTATTACAATAATAATAATAGTAGTAAAAATAATGATAATACAAATAATAATAATAATAATAATAATAATAATAATAATAATAATAATAATAATAATAATAAAACCCAAAAATAATAATAAAAATGACAATAATAAAGATAACAATAATAAAAATTAATAATAATAAAAATAATAATTATATAATAAAAATAAAAATAAAAATAAAAATAAAAATAAAAATAATAATAAAATAAATACAATAATAATAATAGTAAGAATAATGAGAAATTGCATGACCCTAAGCCGACTGCACGGCTACCGCCAACCGTGTGGTGACTGCGCAGGGGTCGGAAACCCATTAAAAATATTAAATGACAAACAATTTAAGTTGGGACCTAGCCTAGTCCTTGGCGTGAGAACCCGGAGCCAAGAAATAATAAAATAAAAATAAATTATAAAGTTGGGGTGTGAAAATTCTCCCCATCATAGACACTTTCTACCCCTATAAATTCTCCCAACCACACAATAGACAAAATAAGAATCCATACCCGATTGAAACCGAAATAAACCACAACAAAAAAGAATGAGAGAACATGAGATATTTCTCTTCATCACAAAACTCAACTAGCGTAGAAAATTAACACCCAAACATATCACCCTGGGAAGGGGGGGGGGGGTGATGCAGGAACACCCAAACGATCCAAACTAACTTCTATAGCACGAGAGAAACTACACCTCCACTGGAACTTGGAACTCTTGACCGAAACCAAAAACCCCCAATACTAAAGAAAAACCTCTGAGTAGAACTCACCTAAAGAAGTGAAACCGATCATAACCACAAACATCGATTCCTCCTCAGGCGCTTACATATCCAAAGGAACAGAACTAAACCAAGATCAACCCATACAAGGTCCAAACACACACTTTTAAGAAAAACACATGATTCAAAAAACCACATCCATACAAACATGACTTCTTGGATTATAATAGGACAATTCCATCATAACTTCCTGAAAAAATAATGAACTTACAACAATGTCAAAACTTTAACCACATAAAAACAAGAACCAGAAGACTTTATATGATTCCACGCCAACAGAAAACACAAAACTAGAACCAAAGATTCACACCCCTGACAACTCCTGAATGTATGCGAGCTTCACCCCAAGAACTATGGCTGGTGATATGATGGCTGAAGCATCTCCTGCCTCATAGTCAGGCACTGGTATACTCTGGTCACAATGTCATTTTCAGGAAATGCTTCCTGGAAAACTTCTCTAGATGTCCCAGACACCCTCAACGATGGCACATATTCAGAGGATTGCGACATGACGACTTCACGAGCCCAAACCGACCACAATGGTGGCACACCACTGAACGAGCCAACGAACTGGAAGCCCAAACCATTGTAGAGGACACTTTAGAAATAGGTCCCTCTAGCACACCCTGCTCACCAGATGTGGACCTTTACAAGAAACTAGATATGCTGGATTTCCAACTATCTGTGCTCTGTGGACCAAATCATCTAAGAATGCCTCATCCACCTGCTTCTCAAAATGACGGTCCCTAGAAGGGGGGGCCTGCTCCATGATATCTGGATTAAGACCCCTGTTTAAGAGAGAAGTCTTCATCAAATCCTATGATGCTACCTCTAGAGAAAATGACACAAGTTCCTTGAGATGGTCAAAAAATGATTTCAATGTCTGTTGGCCTTATTGAATACGCATGAGATCTTACCTTTTCTTTGTCTTTACCTCTTTAGGTATAAACCATCGAATGAAGACAGATTTAAATACATCCCACTTCATCTTAACTTGAAATGATGGCTATGAAAAAAAATCCCATTTGTCTAGATCTGGACGTTGGAACAGACCCAAAATGGCACGCACTCTGAAAACTTCGGGAGTTCCCAATACCCTGAAGAAGCGCTCGACCTCTTCAATCCACTCTACTACCTCTAACGGACCCCGATCACCATGAAGGATAGAAAATGTTTGAGAAGGACCAAAAAATGGGCATGAATTATCAATAGACTTGGGGACCTTTCTGGGTGGAATTTTTTAAAAGACATATAAAACACAGAGCCAAAACCAATATCAAGCTGAAGCAATATCAATGAAAGTTACTTCATCCAAAAACAACTAGCTAAAAAAATCACAAACTAGGGACAATTTTCGAATACCAAACCCACATTTCAAACAATATTCAATTTCCAAAATCATTCCCCATTTTAAAATCACATTAGAAAAACAAGGTCAATCTTATAATTCCACTTACACACCCCAGTAATCACATGAACCATTGAATAAGTCTTCACCTTCTTTCATTCATATGCACCAACACACACTTACCATGAATTCCATCACATGTGAGAACACTCATAGAGAGTATCCGTGGTTGCACCCAAACCATTTCTCTACTAATTCCAAGAAAACACTAGATTTTTAAACTAAGAGATTTCAGTTTTAAAAACCCATTTCATGAATTTAAATCCATTTAAAAGAAATAATTCTCATTTAAAAAACCCTTATTTAATTTTCAAAAGCTCACTTACACCAATCAGAATCAAGATGACACTCAACTTGCATCAAACTATTGGAGGGATGGACTAGTAGTAATGCTTATCCTAGTGACATGGTAGTGGGCCATACCCCATATAAGCATCAACAACTAGCAGAAACTTAAACCATGTACTCGGACTCCACATGGGTCACTACACCATGTGAAATCACAATATAGAATCAGATTGCCTTCATTGTCATCCCTCAATCCAAAACAAATCATAATGAGATAAGGACTCAATTCCTGAACTACCCCTGGCGACTTGAGGTTCAGAATGAGCGAGGGTTCATGACATCCTTCCCGTACCTACATCCCAAGTCCCAAAGGTCCTAATATCCATCTACTAGACAACCTAAATAACAAGGACCTCCTTTGATACCATTTTGTTATGAACCAACCCGGGTCGACCCTGAACCGGTCATCTAAGATAGTCCACGACATGTCCCGAAGGGCGTTCTTGATCCCCATGGGATGAAAACCAGTGTAGGACATCAAAATTTAATCTCTAGTAACAATTTGGAACATAAAAGATAAATAAATAAATAAGAATAAATATCATAATAAAAAAAACTCTAGAAGCGGAAAAAGAATAAAACTAAACAACTAAACATACCTCTATGGGACCTTCTAGGTCACCTTCCCACCAAAGGCCGTCCTTTCTCCAGTAATGAGAAACTCAACCAAGAAAACCAGAGTAAAGGAAACCTACAACTAAAATTACAAAATAGGCATGATCATTAAAAATTCTCAGTAGGGTTTCCGAGATAAACCACAGAATCCAATGTCTCCTTTCCTGAAAAAATCCACTAACACAATTTTGAAATACATATATAATGGTAAGGTTTTCACATTTTAAAATAAGAAACATGTTTTTATCATTTGAAAATTCAACACACATGACATACATATTACAAAATCATTTTCCACTTTTTATAAAATAAACTTGAAAAAAAATCTACTAATTATTGTATAAAGTAGAATATGTAAACAATGTAAGTTGTAAATAAACTAGTATAACAGAAAGTAAACAAGCAATGAAAATAATCCAGTAACCATGGGTGATCCTAAAAATCCCTAGAGGACCCCTAAATTTACTTGGTTGCAGAACCACATGACAGAGTATGGTGAATCTCTTATGTCTATAACCAACTGGTCAACCTAAACTGACCAATCCTGTAGAAAATCCCACCTGGCCTCACAACAAATATTTCGGGTACCAGCCCATATAATCGGGGTTGGTCAAAAACCATCACTCAATCATCTAAAATACACCTAGGAATCCATGATAGTTATAATAATACTATGTTAGTAGGAGACCCTCACAAGCGTGACTCGTCTCACCGCACTTGCCTACCCCAAACATAGACACTCCATATGATAACCCATAAGGGATATCCCCCCTATATTGGTTGCCTAAAAATATATAAGCATCGTATCATGAAAGGTGACAACCGAGCCGTCATTCCATGAAATCATTAAAACCATTTGATATTTTCTACAAAATATTAATGTTTTTAAATGGGCATACAGTAATCAAAAAACTTCCTTTCAAGGAATCAACACAAACATTACACTAAAGCTGAAAGTGCTAAATAGGCCATCACATCACATCCATGTCGAAACCATTTTTTAAAAATAATTAAAACTCTGACCAGACAGACACAATTTTAAAAGCCACATCATTTAATAAAGTCTTAATAAATATCAACTTTTATGTTCAAGGTGCCAAACGGTCCCTTGGATACCAACCATACCTAAAAATTTTATATTTTCCAAATGGTCCCTTATACTTTCTAGAAAAACACCAAAGAATTTTTTTTCCAAGGCCAAATGGGCCAAATACTTGAGTAGTACATTTGAAGTCATTTGAGGAAACCACACCAAGATCCCAACATCATTTAGAAATAAATAATCTTTTTCAAAAAAAAAATACCATTTACTTTAAAACAAAACCCAAATTCACACCAAAACACTTTTCACTCCTGAGTTGCATTTCAAACATCATTTAAGAAATCATTCACTCATTTAGTAAAACATTTCAAAAGTACCAAGAAAATGTTTACATCAGGATCATACCAAGTTATCATGTGAACTTCATTTTAAAATTAAATACATACCCAAACACTTAAGAAAAACTACTTTCACAACTTTTAAAAAATAACTCACACCACTTACATAGCCAATGAACCACTTTCACAATTAAAGAAATAATTTTCACTATTAAATAAATCACTTCAAAAAATTATTAAGCAATTTTAAAAAGCAACACATGTCCTAAAACACAAAACTTACTCAAATATTATTTTGTGACTAATTGCACATCAACTCCACACCAACATACATTTTTAATTCCTTATCCAGTTAAATACATTAATTACACAGTTCATAAAACACTAGCAGTGACACACTATTGGTGTTTATCAAAGTAGGCACCTCATGTCACATGATGTGCTACAAAAATAATTCAATACATATTAAACCTACTTTAAAGGTGAGTTCTCACCCAAAAATTTAATTATAGAACATGCTAAACCAGTTAAATAGGTAAAATGGTTCATCAAATAATATTTATATATAGAATCAACTACACACAATCAAAGACTTATTCCAAAACTATTTTAACCAATTTTAACTATGAAAAAAACATTGCCACAAATTTAGTAATATACCTTTGGAGATTTAAAATATATTTCAAAAATTATTTAAAACACACAAGTGACATGAATTGTGCAGGAAAGGAAAAATGTTGAAAATAACTACCTCAAACCAAGTGCGTACACAAAGAAACTTTGACTGAAGGTAGAACAATCCCACACAGACTAACCGCGCATACTGAAGAGTGATGAAAACACACGACACACAACCCTCTAAAGTATTAGGATTTAGCCAAAATAAATAAAAACTAAAAGGTGAAATGAAGGAATAAATAAATAAATAAATAAATAGATAACTATACTAAAGCAGGGGGTTTCAACAGTGCAGAAAAGGGAGGTCGGGTGGATGGAGTAGGCTTGACAGAAGTGGTTGTGCGCTGATGGGAGGGGGTTGGAGGGGGTATGGTTGGAAGGTAGTGGGGCGAGGGGGCCAGGAGGCAAGGTAGAAGTTGGAAGGCCAGATGTTGGATGTGTGAGGATGAGGAAAGGGGGGATGTTGGAGGGCCGAATTGCGGCCAAGATGGTGGTGCAAAAGAGAGGAGAGGCTAGGAGTCGGCTGTTGGATGAAGGTGTGGATCATGGGTGGGCCAGAGTGTAGGACCTACAGGAGGGGAGTAAGATGCAGATGGTGAGGATGGACGGGCAGCACAGGGCCTGGCTGGCGGAGGGAAATCTCCCACGTGAGGCTGGGTGAGGGTGAAGCTACTAGGCAAGGGTGTTGGGCGTGGTTGCTGGGCGAGGTAAGGGAAGGAGCGTGAGGTGAGGGCAGAGCTACAGGGCTAGGGAGGTGGTCGAAAATGGAGGGGGGAGCATAGGGTGGCAGCTCGCACAAGGGAGAGGCAAGGAAGGGGATGGGGAAGGGCGCCCATGTACCGAGGGTTTGGTCTTGTTTTTTTCATTCTTATAATAATAATATTATTACAATAATAATAATAGTTGTAAAAATAACAATAATACAAATAATAATAACAAAACTAATAATAATAATAATAATAATAATAATAAAAATAAAAATAAAAATAATAAATATTACAATAATAAAAATTAATAGCAACAAAAACAACAACAACAACAACAACAATAATAATAAAATAAATACAATAATAATAATTGTAATGATAATGAGTATTTACACAACCCTGGGCCGATTGCGCGGCTACTGCCAACCGTGCAGTGACCTCCTATGGGTATAAAACCTAGTAAAAATATTAAACGACCAATATTTTAAGTCAGGACGTAGCTCTGACCTTGGGGTGAGAACTTAGAGCTATGAAATAATAAAATAAAAATAAATTAAATAGTCAGGGTGTGACAACCTATCAGAGAGAGAAACATGATTATTTCTATATTCCTTCTTGATCTGTTCATTCATTTATTTTTACATTATGAGAAGTGTGTGTTATTTATATAACTTCTCAAAACCATTTACATCTATTTCCCACATGTTTTAGAAGAGGTTTAGTTGTGTATTATTTTATTTTTATTCCAATAAATACTGTGGAAGAGGTCCCTGTGTGACCAGAGAAGTTTCCATACTATTGTTGTACCTGATCTAGGTTGTGGGTCAATGTTTTTTTATATGAACCACTATGAAATAGGTAATTTACTAGTATAAATAACTAATTCTCATTTTTTGATTGAACCCACTATATTCATTTCTATTGTGTGTTTTTTTCTTTGTTTTTTACATTAAAATTGAATCTGTTTTAAACTATAAACAAAACCATTACATTGATAGTTTATCTCAATTAGTGTTTATATGAGATTATGAATGATTAAATTTATTTCAATGGTTAAAGTAATCTTATATTTTTTTTTAACTGAGAACTAGTCAATATTTTGAGAAATATTTTAAAATATGAATACTTATACCACTTTTGGTTTTTGATAAAATGGCCTGTATTTAAATTTATTGGGGGATTTTATTTAAATATATTTTAACAGAAATTTATATTAAGTACTCAATTCACCCCCTCCTAAGGAACTCATTCTTACTAACATATATATTTATATTTATATATTATACATGCACAATTTGAGGTTGAGTGTACACAACTTCCAGAGGACCAGTGATAAATTTCCATACAAAGGGATGAAATAATTAGTCGCATTATTGGTCATAATGGACATGGATATAACTTGACATATGACATAGAGATTATTCATTTTATAGTGTTACACCTTGAGGCTATGGCTCATGTTGTTTCTAGGATAACACAATATGTGACAGATTTGGAGGTACAAATGCATACTTCCAAGGCCGAGGCCAAGACAATGCTGAGGAGCTCTCCTTATGCCATCAAGAGGGGTTCACACTATTAGAGGTAAAAACTAACTCCCTAATCCTCCATAATTCCATCCATGATTTCATCATCCCTTGGTCCATCCACTACATCACCAGGAAATGCAGATACATGATCAGTAGCAATATGAGCGTTGTCCACACTTGGTGTGAGGGGAACAAGGTTGCGGAAAACCTTGCCTCCATCGACGTCCTTGGTTTAGCCCGTTGTTGTTTTCACATTTTTACCACCATGAAGCTGGAGGGAGTCAATTTGGTTCAAGGGGATGCCCTCGGCCTCCATTATTTTTGGCCACCTTAGGCCTCACGTTTCTCTTTAGGCACTTTGGGCCTCCCCTCTTGTGTGTTACACGCTTTCTTTCTGAATAAATTTATAGTATGATGATGATGTGTCACTGAATATAAACATTTCTAAATGTCACTATTTAGTGACACCTCACCAAGGAGGTAAATGCGAAGTTGTGTGCTGAGGTTGGAGCACTATGCAGGTATATACGTCAGGGTGATGATTTAGGGGATACTATGATTCAATTTTATAATATATTTATTTATTTTACATTCATTATTATTATCTTCATGATTTTTTAATTTTTGTAGGCCTCTATCACACTAGATGTATGTAGTAGTTATGGTCCAACATGACACATCAGATTTTAGAGGTGTGTTTTGTTGTATCTTTATAGTTTTTTATTCAAATTATCAATCTCATTTTTTTAGTAAATTCAAAAATAACAATTACATTTTCATTAAAATGAAATTTTACCAAGTAAGGATTCAAAAACTACTAATAAAATTTATAGTGGTGAGAAAACTTATGAAAGTTATCAATAAGTGATTTTTTATCTTTAAATTTCGATCACCCATCAAATGTAGAGAATCCAAAAATTTTAGAGTTGGATAAATTCCATTACACAATGAAATCATCTCCACAATCAAGAGATAATTCCCAATTTTCAAGGAATATTCCTTTAATTGACCAGTGGTCTTCCCAAAATAAGGTATCACAAAACTTATTTTTGATATATATGAATAAACACTACATTCAGGGTATTCAAGTGTCACCAAGTATTATGGAAAATGATAGATAACATCGTTTAGTGTTATTAAAATGACATATCTCTCATTAGAGGGTAAAAAAAGAGAAAATTACTTCTGATTGAAGTGAAAATCTTAGAGAAAACTCCTTGAATCATATGTAATCTATTGTAATAAACTGCACATCAATCTGATCCTTGGATTTATTGGTCCCATTAAAAGTTCATATTCATATTTGTTATCATTTTTGTAATAATTGGAAAATCATGTATGTAGGGGTCAGAATTGACTAAATGAAATCCAGTTGACATGAAATATTAGGAAAAAGTTCTCTAAGTCATTTAGAATTTGTAGGAAGCATAAACATGTAGATCATATACCTGAATTGACCAGTATGATCAAATGTGTTATTTTCCATCAGATTTAGGGTTAAATGAAAAATCAAATAAAAGGAGAAAATAATAAGAATAAATACTTTGATTTTCATGAAATCATGGTATAATGATCACCGATCCATATTTGATACATAGAAATAAAATCTTCATCCATCATATTATCATGCCACTCAGCATGACAAAAAAAATAGATAACATTTTCTAGTGTTCTTAAAATGACATATCTCCCATCGGGGGGGGGGGGGGGGGGTTCAAAAAATGAGAAAACAACTTCTGATTGATGTGAAAATCTAGGTGAACATTACTAGAATAATATGCAGTCTGTTAGAATCAACCTGATCTCAACCCGAATCTTGGATTGTTGAGTGAAATTAAATGTTCATTTTCACTTTTATTATAATTTTTTAATAATGGGAAAATCATTTTTTTGGTGCTAAAAATAGACAAAACAAGATCCAAATGGCATGAAATATTAGGAAAATTATGTTTAATTAATTTAAAATTTATAGGAAGCATCAGATACATGAATTTCTAAATAATATCATAAGTGGAGTTTTCCCCTTTGATTTGGAGTTTAGTGATAAATCATATAAGAGGGGTTAATACCAAGAAAATACACTCAGATTGACATGAAATCATGGGATAATGATCACTGATTCATTTTTGATCAGTAGGAGTTAATGATGCGTCCATTAGATGGTCGTGTCTCCCAGTATGATAGAAAATGATATTTAACATTTTCTAGTGCAATTAAAATGACAAATCTCCTATCAGAGGGTCAAAAATGAGAAAAATATTTCTAATTGATGTGAAAATATAGAATAAAATTCCCCAAATCATATGTGATATATTGGAAGTAACTTTACATCAATTCATCCCAAAATAGCTGGTATAATTAAAAGTTCATTTTCACATTTGTTTTATTTTTTATAATAATGGGGAAATCATGTATGAAGGGGTAAAAACCAACCAAAAGAGCTCTTGTTGACATGAAATCTTAGAAAAATGATATTTAAGTAATTTAAAATCTATAGAAAGCATTGATATATGGATAAAATACCTGAATATCTCATATGATTGAAAGTAGTGTTTTCCCCTCAATTTTTTAGTTAAGTGAAAAACCACATAAAAGGTGCCAATACAAAGAAAACACAATTTTATTGACGTGAAATAGTGGGAGAACAATAACTGGGCCATTTTTGATAAATAGAAATAAATTATGCATTCATAAGATGAATATTTAACCTATTATGATGGAAAAATATGGATTAAATTTTTTAGTGCTATTAAAATGACATATCTCCTATCAGGGGTCAAAATTTTGAAAGAAACTTTTGATCGATGTGAAAATATTGGAGAATATTACTTGAATGATATTTATTCTATTAGAATCAAATAAACTTCAATCCAATCCCCAGATTGTTAAGTACAATTTAAATTTAATTTTCACAGTTATTATCATTTTTTTAATAATTGCTAAATAATGTGTGTAGGGTTCAAAACCAATCAAACAAGCTCTGATTGGAATAAAATCTTAAAAAATGATATTTAATTCATTTAAAATCTATAGGAAGAATCAACAGATGGAACAGATACCTAAATTTATTAGTATGATTTAAATTATTATTTATCCCTCGAATTTAGAGTTAAGTGACAATTCAAAAAAAAGGATCAATACCAAGAAAATGAAATTTTAATGACGTGAAATAATGGGATATTTGATCTATAAGAATCATCGCCACATCCATTGAATTCTTGTATTGCTCGGTATGTTGGAGGACAACCGTTAACATTTTGTATTGTTATAAATGACATATCTCTCGCTATGGGGGAGTAAAAAACAAGTAAATGACATTTTATTGATTTTCAAATTTGGGAGAAAATTCCTTAAATCATATGTGATATATTGGAATTAACCATGCATCAATATGATCATTAGATTGGTAGGTATAATTAAAAGTTCATTCTCACATTTATTATCATTTTTTTAGTAATGGTAAGATCATGGGTTTAGGGGTCAAAAGCAACCAAATAGGATCCAATTGACATGAAATCTTAGGAAAATGATCTTTAAGTCATTAAAAATATGTAGTAGTCATCGGTTTGTGGATTGGATACCTAAATTTCTTGGTATGATCAAAAGTGAAGTTTGTCCCTTGGATTTGGATTTATGTAAAAAATTATATAAAAGTGTCTAAAACCAAGAAAATATAGTTTTATTGACTTGAAATCATGGGATAATGATCATCGATTCATTTTTGATCTCTTAGAAACAATGAAGAATCCATCAGATGCTTGTATCACTTGGTATGATGGAAAAAGTAAGGATAACATTATCTAGTGCTTTTAAAATGACATGTCTCCCATCAAGGGGTCAAAAATGAACAAACAAATTCATATTGATGTGAAAATATAGGATAAAATTCCTTGAATCATATTTTATATATCACATGAGCCTCAAATCAATCCGATCCCTGGATAGTTAGTACAATTAAATGTTCATTTTCACATTTATTATCAGTTTTATAATAGTGGTAAAATCTTGTGTGTAGGGATCAAATCTGACCAAACAAGTTCTAATTAACATGAAATATTAGTACAATAATCTTTATGTCATTTAAAATCTATAGGAATCACTGGAACTTGGATTAGACATCTGAATTTATCAATAAGACTGAAAGTGAATTTTGTCCATCAGATTAGGAGTGAAGTGAAAAATCACTTAAAAGGTTACAATACCAAGAAAACACACTTGTATTGACATGAAATCAGGGGATAAATATCATGGAGTTATTTTTTATTTTTAGGAATCAATGTCTCATCCATAGGATTCTCGTGTCACCCAATATAATGGAAAACAATAGATAACATTGTCTAGTGTTAATAAAATGACATATGTACCATCATGGGGTCCAAAATGAGAAAAAGATCTATGATTGATGTGATAATATAGGAAAACATTCCTCGAATCATATATGATCAGTTGGAATCAACCAAACATCAATCCAATCCTTATATTGGCCAGTACAATTAAAATTTTGTTTTTAGATTTGTTATCATTTTTGCAATAATGGGAAAATTTTGTGTGTATGTGTCAAAACCAATGAAAAAAGATCCAATTGAAATAAAATCTTAGTAAAATTATCTATAAGTTATTTAAAATCTATATGAATCAATTAAATATTGATTAGATACCTAAATAACTCAATATAGTCAAAAGTGTTGTTTGTCCCTCAGTTTTAGAGTTAAGTGAAAAATCATATAAAAGGGGATAATACTAATAAAATGCACTTGGGTTGACATTAAATCAGGGGAGAATGATCACTAATACATTTTTGATATTTAGGAATAAACAAAATATTTATCGAATGATTGTGTCACCCAATATGATAGAAGTCAGTGGATAACATCCTTTAGTGTTATTAAAATGACATAAAAATAAACCATCCAAATAATGAATAAAAATGGTATACTTGGATCATATCCTTAATAAATAATAAGAAACAAAAAAATAATATTTTCTTAGATGGAAAATAATTTTTATGGACCACTTCAAATAATTCATAAGAAAAATATCCTTTCTATTTTGAAAACATATTTTGTTAAAAGCCACACAATTACAAAGGTAGAAATTTTATTTGAAAAGAAACTTATAATATTTTATAGAAATATTCAAATCATCTTGGTGTTATAAAGGAAAAAGATTCTATTAATCTCATATAAGTAAAAAAGAAGTCGTTCTATAATTTTTTTTCTAGAAATGTCACAAAGTTCCTTGTTTAGAAAATAATATAAATATTCATTTCAAACCATTTTTTTGAAAAATTAAAAAAATTGTAAAAAGGACTTAAAAAAGTAATAGTGTAATATTAAAAAAAATTTATAAATTTTTTTTAGAAAACATGGACATGGTCGAAAATTATTCAATAATGGATACTTAAACATAAACGATCTTGAATAATAATTATATTGTGGAAAAAACCCTTACATGAAGTCTTGACTTTCACTATTCATGTTAAAAAATACAGTATAATAAATATGGATTTATTATAAAATTGAACAATAACCATAATTTTATAATACTATGAAATATTTATTTATAAAATCTTATCACTCATTTTTTAATAGTTTAAATTTACTATTCTGGGTGATAACTGCTTTGTTTTCTAAGCAAATGCATGAACACAATTTTCATTTTTTGATTGATGGGATGAATAAAATGTAAATAAAAATTCATATTTATAGCATAATTATTATATAATATATAAAATATATATTCATTAAACCCATCATAAAACCCATCAATAAAATATGGTGATGAAAAATGAATTGCATCCTCATATGGAGGCTGTAAGCTGTACGTATGCACAAGGGATACTTTCACTTCTTATTTGATGGGAAAGAGGATGTATAATGGTATTTTAATTATAATAATAAAATTTTTATCAGACTTATGATAATGAATTTATTATTTTATGATAAACATCATATATTTATCAGAGGTTAGGAAGAGTAAAAAAATAAAGTGATAGATTAGAGTGTTTACCTCTTCTTCAAAACATCTTCTCTAGATCACCTCTAAAGATATATAGGGTTTGTATTTTGAGAAAAAAAAAACCTCAAGAATGTGGCTGGGGAGGTAGTTAATATAAAATTTAATGATATTATTGATCTTGAATGCTTAAATTGGTTTAAACAAGTGAGGGAGGAAGTTCCCTTTTATAATTGTGGTGAGGGGAACTTCTGGAATCCCTCAAAAGATTAAATTATTAAAAATTCATTTTATATCCAAATACCACCAAATAGATATGGATTAGAAGATAAGATATGATAAGGTTGTAATATCATCAACCAATATAATTTATAAATATTTTTTTTATTATTTTAATCCTTATCATTTTGATTGACCCTAAGTTAACCTATTTTAATTTTAATTACGGTAAGAACTTTTTTCAATATTAAAATGTTGTAGATTTTACTCATATGGTTTAAATTGGACTGTAAATGGCCAATTTATGAAATTATTGACCATATAATAATAGAATAGTGTTTTTAAATATATTTATTATTTTTAAATAATTTAATAAAATATTATTTTCCAAGAATATTATTACTATCAATTTTGGAACTATTAATTTAACTTGACTTAAAAATGCATTAATACAAATAAGAAACTCAAATAAAATTTGTTCACACCACCCTAAGATGTCATATTGATATATTAATTTAGTGGGTCACATTAAATCATTCAAATTATGTCAATGATAATATTTTAAAAATAATTTATTATACTTTTTTATTGAATGGAAATGCACTACGTTAGTGTTGCATAAAAAATCGAGGCCATTATATAATTAATAAAAATTAAAATAAATTAATAACATGAAAATTATTTTATTAATTTAAAAATTGAAACATATATTCATTCATAACCTACTTTTTTTTCCATGTGGACAGATAAGTGGTATTTAAGACAAAGAAAGTGACGTTTTGTAATTTTCTTTGATTTAAAGAATATTTAAGTATTTTTTATGAAAAAGTGTCCATTAAAAAATATCAATTCATAACATTAGGTTTTATGGGTAAAAATAAATTAATTCAATAAGAAATTGGATGAAACATTATGGCTTTATCACTTATTCTTAATCCATATTAACCTATTTTACCCTTTAACGAGGTTTTTTTACCGTAGTTACTATTTAAATTAAATAAAAATAAAAGGGAAATAATTACCAAATTTTAATCTCCTAATTCCAAATATAGAATACATTTTTCAAAATTTAAATAATATACAAATTTAATTTAAAATTAAATCAAAAAAACACAATGAAAAAAAGTTTTTCTGAAAAAATATATTTTTAAACATAAAATGTTTTTATACTAATTTGAATCATAAAATCAACTTAAAAATAGTAATTGAATGATTTTAAATTAAAATTAACTAATGAAAATTTATAAAAAAAATTATAAACATAAATTTTCATTGTAAAAACTTTAAAATAAAATACATTTTTTAAAAAAAATGTGTATTTTTCACTGTTCCTTGAAAAGTAAATATGATCACAAAATAATAAAAAATATAATTTTATTATAATTTTGAAATCATTAATTTAAAAAATGAAATGAATTTTTTTAAATAATTTTTCTAGAACTTTTATAAATTAATATTCAATTATAAAAAGAAAAAAAATCATTTTTTTGAAGAAAACACATTTCATTGATGAAAAAAAGGGTTTTAATAAAAAACATTGTGTGAAAATTTTATAAGCACTTAAAAATACATGAATATTTAGTTAAACCATTATATTTATATCATAAATTAGTTATTCCTATTCATTCCCATTAATTAACAACCATGTAATAATAGAAATATAATATTTTGATAATATTCTGCAGTTCTTTTAAAATTGTTGTTGCATGGAACACAAGCTATTAAAGAAATGAAATTATTTAAAAATATATTTGATTATATGAAATTATTATTTTTTTAAATTAAATCTATTAAAGAATAATATTATTTAAAAATCCATTGCATAAAAATCACTTGGTGTTACATTCTACCCCCCTTAAAATGAATTTTCCCTCAAAATTCATATCAGTCATAAAAGGTTTAACATTTGATAATTCATTCATAGATTCCCACATCATAAAAATTAATAATAAAACTTACCTTAAAAGGGAATATTTGGAAACATAATGGTTAACTGAAGTAACACATAACTAGGTTTCCATAGAGGGAAAATATTGGTGGAAAAATTAAAAGATGGATTTGGAAGGGAAAACTAATCCCCAAGAACTTATTGATAGTGATAGAGAAATTAGCCAACAGAAGGTTAATGACCACAAAGCCATAGACTAAATCAGTCTAAAAATGATCATTGATATCATCAGAAATGATGATAATAAGATAATAGTTTTTTTTCAAAATCCTCTGAGAATATATACTTACAGAATTTCAATTCATAAGTAGAATACTCACACTTCGGTTGTACCTTTATTAATTTACACTTCATATCTTACTATAAGAAATGAATATTTATTTGTAATTCCTAAGGAAATGAGGGATTATAAGATACATTATCGTTAGACAATTTATTCATTCAATCTCTTGTTATCATCAAAATAAAATGGATATCACATATTATCCAATATACATAAATCTTAATATGGTGATATAATACATTAATCAATAAAACCTCATCCAAAATTCAACATAAACAACTTAATAAATAGTTAACCTTATAAACCTTCCAAAATATTAAAATCTAAAACTTTCAAAACAAGTTCACTAAATTTGGAAAATCAACTTATCATTAATCCCCAAACAAATTAATGTAGCTATTAATTATCACACACCAAACATGTGAACACCATTATCATGTATACTATTGAAACATTATAATAATCATAATTACCATAAAACCTTGGTTAAAACAAGAATGATTTCAAAAATCATCTGTTTAATTATACCATAAAACCAAAAATTCTATAAAATCAATCCATGATATAATAAACCACCTTATCAGCACATTACTAATCTTTACCAAGGTTACTAATACTATCCCATTTATTTTTTCACAAAAAACTCCTCTTTATCTCCTCATGCACATATTATGGGTTATCTTTACCTTAATCACATGTCCTCCAAAAATATCACCTTACAACCTCAATCACTTTTCATGTTTACTAGTTCCATTAAACATATTATTTTAAATCCTTAAGGAAAAACTAGGATGGACTAATTTTTAGATGTTTCATTATTTCATAATACTATAAAAGTACCTTTGAAACATTTTTTCATTAATTTAAATACATAAAAACTCAATAATTCCAATACCATATTAAAACATTAACTAGGATGGATAATTTTATTACATAACACTTATTTCATCTCATATGTCATCTTTAGTCTCTTCATAATCTATAATTTAACCATTACTCATACATCCTGTCTGATTCTATTCACAAGATTTCCCCCTAGGTAATTGATTTTCATAATGAACATACATTAAACATTTAAAACATTTAACAATAGATGATGACTTAGAATTATCATAATTATCATCCATTCTGTTAATTGAACCTTACACTTTTTCCTTTGAAATTACTTTATTTGTTCCACTATTTTCCACACCCAAAGCATCTTCCAGTTCCTTTGAAGCATTCTCCTTGAGGACTTTTCCCACTTGCTTTACATGCGAAAAATTGAACATTATTTCCTATGTGGTCACCATGAAACTACATCATTATATTTTTATTTGGGTTATGAAATCCACTAAAGTTGAGATTATTGATCATATATTGGTATTTTTTATTAGGAATAATAATAAGGTTTCACCTTCCATATCCCCCTTTTCATTTGGTTTCTCATAAGGAAGATCATTCTATTATCCCTCACATTCATCATTAACATGAATCCTTTTGGTTCAAGATAATGTAAAATGTTACGAATTATATTGTGAGAAACAATAATCATAGTGTAAAAACACATAATCAAGGAAAATTAAATAAAATATTTCAATCTATTACACTGTAGGCTCAATCCTAGGTTATTCATGAGCATGAAAAAAAATTCTATGATTGTAAGCTATAATTAAACTTATTCTTAGGTATATTATTATGTATTTATCATAATATTTGGGAATGGTAAACTAAACCTTGTGATAATACCAACTATAATGTCCCATAATTTTTATATATAGATATTACATCTTTTTATATGAATATTCATTACATAACGTAAAAAATCCACCCCAGATTTGTATAGGTCTAGTTTCTTTAGAAACATAGAATCCTAAAAAATGGTTCACTGAATATCGACATCATATACCTATTATTTCATTATAACTGGATCCCTTTTAGTAATATCATACATAATACATTTCTTCATATCCTGGGGAAAAGAAACATTGGAAAAGGGTGAGATCAGATGCACAGTAAGGGTAAATAAGGGAAATAACAATGATTTCATAATAATAATATGAGAATAAGGGTATAAGGACATGAGAATAAAATTTTGAAATTATAACCTACATATAAATTATCATAATCTTAAATTATTTAATAAATCATGGCAGTTCATAAGACATGAATAACAAGGAAATCCATAAACATGAGCCATGCAAACATAACATTGGCATAAGACATGGAATTTTTGGCATAAACATAATCATAAAAATTCATTTACTTATTGGATGAGGATAACGTAAAGAATATCATTACAGAAATAGTCCAATACTAAACCGGGTTCACTCCTTGTTCCAACCCTATCTTACTAAACTTACTTCACACCCTATTTGATCCCTGTCTTACTTAACCGGGTTCACTTCCTATTCTGGTCCTATCTATCCCATGAGATATAAATATTTACCCAATGCATTAGAGGGAGATATAGGTCTCACAAAAAATATAATTAAAACTATAAATATGTATTCCAAATAATATTAAATCATTTACCATATCAAATCCCATGAAAAAATTGGTTTCATTAACATTTCATTATAGAATAACTCATGGAAAATTAACCAGATTCATAGACATCATGCCATGATAAACATAAACAATCTAGAGAAATAATAATTATGGTATCCTTAGATAATATACTTATTAAAACATAAATAAAATTAAATAATGTTGTATTAGATGGAAAATAATTTCAAAAGATAACTTTAAATAATTCTTGAGGAAAATATTATTTCAATTTTGAAAATGTTTTTTGTTTTTTGAAAAGACACAAAATTACAAAGGAAAACATTTTCTTTGAAAATAAAATTTTAATATTTTATAGAAATTTTGAAATAATTAAGGATCTATGATGGGAGAAAAATGTGTTCATGTCGTATAAGTAAAAAACATTTCTTCCATTTTTTTTTGAAAAATTCACAAAGTTCATTGTTTGAAAAATGATAAAAATATTACTTTCAAACAATTTTGTAAAAAAATAAAACATTGGTAAAAATTAATTTAAAAATTAATAGTGGAATAGTAAAAACCTTTTATAATTTTTTTAGAAATAATGGACATGGAAAAGAAATATTCAATAGTGGATACTTAAATATAAAATCTCAAATAATAATATGACTGTGAAATAAACCCGTACATAAAGTATTACCTTTATTTATTAATGTTGAAACCTCCTATATAATAAATTTATATTTATTATAAATTTATTCTATAACCTTAATTTTATAATACCATGAATTATTTATTTATAATTTCTTATCATCCATTTATTAAAAATTTAAAATCACTATTTTGGGTGATAACTGCGTTGTTTCCCAAGATTGTTTCGGTTTGGAAGTCTTGGTACTTATAATTTGATTGTGGACTCATAATTTACATATTTATAATCATGGTATAAAATTAATATATAATAATTATATTCATATTTATAATCATTAATAGAATGTATTAATAGAAAAATTAATTACACTGTTCATGGAGACGGTAGGCCGTACGAACGCATGAACACTCTTTTAATTTTTTTGATTGATGGATGTAAATAAATTTAAATAATAATTCATATTTATAGAATCATTATTATATAATTTATCTCATATTTATTCATAAAACCTATCAAAATACTCATCCATAAAATATGGTGATGAAAAGTGAATTGTATCACTACATGAAGATGGTAAGATGTACGTATGATTGAGTGATACATTCACTTCTTGTTTGATGGGAAAGAGGGTTTGTAATGTTGTTTTAATAATCAAAATAAAATTTAATCATATTTAGGATGTTTAATTTATTTAATTTATTATTTTATGATAAAAACAATAGATTTATAAGAGGTAAGAAAGAATATAAAAAGAAAGTGATTAATTAGCGGGATTACCTATTCTTTAAAACATCTTCTTTGGATCTTCACTATAGAGATCAAGGGTTTGTATTTTGAGAATAACATAACCTTTATAATGCAGATAAGTAATTTTAGAATAGAAATTTTAAGGGGATTTTATATTTATAAGGCTCAATTTGGTTTAAAAAGGGTAAGAGGAAGTGCCCTTTTATAATTGAGGCGACATGCACTTTTAGAATCTTTCAAAAGATTAAGTTATGGTAAATTTATTTTCTATCTAAATACCACAACATAGACCCCAATTATAATATAATATATGATAAGGTTTTAAGATAAATAAAAAATTGGATTTATACATGTTTTTGAGTTATTTTAAACCTTGCCATTTTGATTAACCCTTAGTTAACATATTTTAATTTTAACTATAGTCACGAATTTTTTCAGTATTAAAATGTTATAATTATTACTTATATCATGTAAATTAGACCATAAATGAAATATTTATAAAATTTTAGACCACATAATAATAATATATTTTTTAAATATTTTTATGATTTTTAAATAATATAATAAAATATTATTTTCAGAAAATATCATTATTATCAATTTTGACAGTATTCATTTAATTTTAATCTATAATACATAATGAAAGAGGGAGGATTAGAATCTAATAAGTTGAAACCTCCCTAATATTTCTTATAAATATATAATTTTTTTGGATCACATTAAATAATTCAAGTTATATCAATGTTAATAATTTTTAAAATCATATATTATATTGTTTTATTAAATAGAAAAATATTGCTTAAGAAATTAATTCCATTATATAATTAATAGAATTAAAATAAATTAATATCATGAAAATAATTTTATAAAATTTAAAATTTAAACTTATATTCCTTTATAACCTTTTTTTTTGTTCTCATGTTGACATATAAGAGACATTTAAGATAAAGAATGTGACATTTTGTGACTTTCTTTTATTTAAATAATATATAAATAATTTTCATGGACTTATTTCCATTAAAAAACTAAATTTACAACCTGAGGTGTTAGGGGTCGAATAAAATTAATCTAAAAATAAATATTATGAAAATTTATGACCTTATCACTTATTTTTAATCCATGTTAACCCATTTTACCCTTTAGTGAAGTTGTAAATTTTACCATAGTTATTATTCATATTGACTAAAAATAAAAGGGACCTAATTAAAAAAGTTGAACCTTTTGATTTTAAATATATAATCCATATTTTAAATTTTAAAAAAATATATTGGTTTCATGATTTAATTTAAAAATAAATCGGAAAAAAAACAACGAAAAATAGTTTTTTTAGAAAAAATACTTTTTAAAACATAAAATGTTTTATACTAAATTCAAGTTGAAAATCCATATAAAAAATAATAATTGGATTATTTTAAATAAAATTGAAGTAATAAAATTTAAAACAAATCTAAAACACCATTTTACCTTGTAACAAAATTAATAGAAAATATAGTTATTAATAAAAATTAGTATTTTTCACTATTCCTTGAAAAATAAACATTTTTAGAAAATTATCAAAAAACCATTTTAAGATAATCTTGAAATTATGAATTCAAAAATGAAATTAATTTTTTAAAATAAATTTTATATAACATTTAAAAATTTGTATTCACTCATAAAAATAAGAAACATTAATTTTTGAGAAAACATATTTTTTTGAAGAATAAAATGATATTACTAAAAAAATTGTGTGATCATTTTTAGAGCACTTAACAATACATTAATTTTGAGTTATAACTTTATATTTATTTCGAAAATTAGTTATTCATATTCATTCCCCCCAATTAATATCTAGGTTATAATAGACATATTATATTTTCATAATATTTTTCGGTTCATCTAAACTTGCTATTGCATGTATTGAAAACTATAAAAGAAATAAAAGTATTTAAAAATATATTTCATCATATAAGCTTATTATTATGTGAAATTAACTCTATCAATGAAATCAAATTATTTAAAATTATATTTCAAAAAAATATTGGGGTGTTACAATGGGAACCTTTGTTTTCAAATTTTAATAGTCATTGTTTAATTGATAAATACTATAAATATACATTTCAAATTAGTTTCGCAAGAATTATATATTTATGATACTTTATATGCATAAAACTATATAAACTATATTTATTATATATATATATTAACTGAACAATGTTTTTTAATTTTAAATATATTATTTTTTATTTTCTTGGTTTAATTATTATTTGCATCTTGTTAGTATTTTGATTGAGATAGAATATCAGAAGGATTTGTAGCAATTTAGGTTGTTGTTTTTGTGTGTATGACTATCCTATATTTGATGTTTTTTTCCTTTTATAGTTTATTTTTTTATTTGTCTATAGTAAAACTATATAATTTTAAAAAAACCTTCAGTTTAGCGACCTCCAATACACGTTCAATAATGATTTTATTTTTGGGGAGCATTAGCTACAGCTTGTGGCGGTCGTGAATATATACATATTGTGATCACTTTGTAGTGGTCGCTAATGATATTCCAAGAAGCCACCACTATGGTTGTCTGGGGATAACCTATAGCAACTTCAATTGGTGGCCATTATTGACATTTTGTGATGGGCCAACCGGGACCGCCAAAAGCGGTCAGCTGGTAGTCATTAAAGACTATTAGTGATTAATTTTTTCAGTTTATATTGGTTATATCTATAGTACTTATTCAACTAAATTCATTATAATCAACTCACTTATGAGACATTGAAAAAAATATAGAAGGAAATTTGATCATTAAAGTATTTACCATAAAAAAATACAATTTCAAAGGTACACCTCATGGGGTGGAAATAATATATGGGGACATATCCCAACAAGAATATAGGGATATTTGGTTATTTTTACCAATGATATTGAATTTAAAAAAGGTCTATGTGTATTTTAAGGCAACACAAAAGGAATCTATAATGAAGCATCATGGCACATTGTATAAAGAAACAATACTTGAGAGATAAGTACAAGACCACCTACCATATGTCTATATAGGAACACCCATATATTATTGGCCTTTGGTTTTGTCCAAATCAGAAGAAAACATAAAAATAGATTAAATCTCTTAGAATAGGTAATATGATCTTTCACCAAAACACCATCATTGATAAATAGAAAAATGAATAAAAGAGACTAAAGAGTGGAACACTTACTGAGTAGAACCCAATGAGACCAATAAATCTTGATTCTGAGGTTGGACAAAGAAGGTATCAATGAACCTAGATTAGAAGCTAGGATGAGATCTTCATGGGATAAGAGTGGTGTTGCTATGCGCTATATATAATAAAGATAAAGGGAGGGATATAATATATTAAGCTAAGGAAAAAATGGTAAAAATGCCTAAACATCAATAGACACACGGTTTGGATGCATGGTTGGCCAAATCGTGCACCAATTGTGCACCATCTCACTACCACAGTTTGACCCTTTAATAAGAACAGAAAGGGATTTAAAAATGATAAAAAATAAATGTTGTCCTCAAAGTAATTCAGGTTGGGGGTGTCTTTATACATTCTTGTTTTAGTGATGATAAAGGCTCTACTTCTACCTTGTGTTTTCTGAATAATAACACACTACAACAAAAAAAACTGTATGCAAATACACCTGTATGCAAATATATAATTTAGTTGAAATAAAATTTACACCTCAAATAAAAACAAAACACTATTATATACATTTCAAATAGTGTTTTTAGTAATTATATTTTCAATTACTAACCAAAAACATTTAAAAACACCAATGTTTTATCGTCATTGGCACCCGTGACCCCCTCTCATAAAATCTCGAACATGGTATCTATAGAGACCTAAAGCTTTACGTATATAGACATTACATTACTTTTGTAGAATACTTAATACATGACAAAAACAGGCGCCCAAAGACCGTATTAGTTTAGTATCTTTGGAAACTCGGAGTATAATATTCTAATCATGGTGAAAGATCTTCAACATCTCCCATAAAGATCCTCCTCTTTGGTTTTATATCCTAAAACATTTCATTATATCCTGGGGAAAGGAAGACATAAAAAGGGTGAGCTGAAATGATAATTAAGGTTAAACATGGAGAACCTAAAATAATACATAAACATTTGAACGTAAGAACATGAACATAGAACATCAAAATCATGAGTAATGACATAAATCTTGGTAGTGCATAAAGAATAGATCATAAAGGAACATTAACCATGATAAAATAGCATGGGAATAAAACATTTAATTGTGGAAACCATTAATCACATGTTATGATTTCCATATTAGCCAAGGCATCGCTGCCAAGACCATCATAGTGGACAAAGTCCATTACTGAACCGGGTTTACTTGCCGTTCCATCCCTGTATTACTAAACCAGATTCACTTGTCATTCCAGCCATGTCTATCTCATGAGATATTAATATTTACCCAATGTATTTAAGGGAGATATAGGTCTCACTCATCTCATAAAGAAATCATTCTTACTTGTGCCACAAAATAAACATAAATCATTCATCATAACCCAAATTATAAAATGGGTTTCATAAATATCATCCCACCATAACATAATCCATATAAAACAAATGGATATTATTTCATCCTAAGAATAATTAAACCATGGAAATAATAGAGACATTATACTTGAAACATAATCATACTAAATAATGTCATCTTAGATGGAAAATATTTTTGACAAAACACTTGAAATGCATTTTGAGGAAAAGATCCTTTCTTCTTCAAAATCATTTTCTTTTCAAAAAATGCTATTCAATTATAAAAGAAAATGATTTTTTTGAAAATAATAATGAAATATTTTAGATTAAGATTCATGAAAATTTGGCATTATGAAACCGTAAAAATACGTTCATGCCGTATAAGTTAAAAAACATTCTCCTCGTACTTTTGCCGGAAAAGTAAAAAAGTTCCTCGTATGGTAAACAAAAGAAAGTTTCCTTCCATAACATAATGTAAAAGTCAAAGAGGGGTAAACATGACTTTAAACATACATGGAATAATATTAAACACTTTATGAAAAACATTTTTATGTACATGGATGAAAAATATAACCCCAGTAAATACTTACGTATAAGAAATCTCAGATAAAAATGAGATTTGAAAAATTATCCCTTACCTTATGTCCAATTTCTTTCATATGTGTCTGAGACTCCTATATAGTGGGTTTAAACAAACTATTAACTTTTAAAAGAACCATAATAATATTTATGATATCATATATGATTCACTTATGACTTTATATTACCTATTCATTTGTCAATTTCATGTTAAAGCTGAGCATGTGAATACCATAATTTATCATAAAATATATCTCGTTGGTCGCATTCCAAACATGTGAATACCTTAATCATGTATTCTTTTGAAAAATGAATACCCATTCAACCTTAGTGAAAACATGAATTCTGTCAAAAGATAACTCCTTCCACATACCAAAATCCCAAAAAATATATATAATCAAATCATGATATCACTTTGTCCTTTTATCAATCATGAGCTGATGAATACTATAAAACATATTATTTTCTACTTATACCTTCATTATGCACATATCATCTTATTTTCAAAAATATTTCAATCACTTTTCATGGTTACCGGTGCCATAAAATTATTGAAAACAACAATAAACCAATACATAGATATTCCAATATTCCCTAATACTAAAAATGAGATTTCACAACACTATTTGGGAATCTCGTTACATAAAAACTTAATCATTCCATCACATCATTATTATACTCAAAATCACTAATAGTGATGACATGTGACTTTCCTTTTTCCTTTTCCTTAAGAGGTTTTCGATGTCGATCATCATTAACCCTTGGATTAGGGCATTGGTTAGCATAATGACCCATTTACCTGCACTTGTAGCATTGAAGTGTTGTTCTCTGCAGTCTTTTCACCATTCACATCATTAGTTACTTTTTTCCCATTACTTCGGCACTCAGATGATCGAATACCTTATTTTCCACACTTAAAACATTTTCTAGTCCCTTTTAGACAATCTCCACCATGCTTCTTTCCACACTTTGAGCATAATGAAACATTTTTCTTCTTTTCACCATAGTTTTGAGATTTTTCCTTGAACTCCATATTTCGTTTCTTGTCAAAACCATGAGATGGATATGTAACACCAACTTCTAGTTATACCTTGATAGCACAACGTACAATTTCATCATATGTACTAAAGTCTATTATAGCTGATTTGCTTCAGAAACTTTGTTTTAATCCACTAAAGAATCGATCAACTTTACTCTCAGGTTGGATGATAAAGCCAGATGCATACATTTCAAGCCTTGTCAAATTCACCTCGTATATACCAACAAATTCATCATCCTTTTTCTTAAGCTCAAGGAACTCATTCTCTATCTTTGTTCGAAGAATACGAGGGAAGTACTTATTAAAAAACAAGTTCTTGAACTCATCCCATTCCATGGATTCGATTACATCTTGGGGCCTTGTATTCTTAATTAGAGTCCACCACTGGTCTGCTTCACCTTCTAAACGGTAAACAACTAAAATGACTTTTTCATGTTCTGAACAACGAAGTATGAAAAATATATTTTCAATGGTACTAATCCATTTCTCAACAATAATTGTATAATAAGACCCATTGAGAGAAGTTTGACATTGCCTCATGAAGGACTCAATAGAATATTGTTCCTTTCTCTGCTCATTTGGAAGTCCAGAATGATTCATAGCTTGTGTAAGTATAACAACAATATTTTTCACTCAATCTCCCATCAAATTGGTTCATTAATAAGGACAATCATTTCATTGTCCATTACATTGATCAACACGGTTCCTTAGGGTTCCATCCATCGTCTAAAACCCAAAACGAATAGTGTGAGAGGCAAAAATCATGTTAGGAAAACAACATAATAAAGGGGGAGTACCTTCAATATATAACATCTTAGGTTTAATTATAAGATAGTTACCGTAATTATAGGACTATAACCTATACTTAGACTTAACCTTAGGGAAATCCCTAGACATACCATAAAAATATCTCTAGGGATATCACTATACATGACAAACACAGACACCCAAAGGCCGTATTAGTTTAGTGTCTTTGGAAACTTGGAACATAATCTTCTAATCATGGTGAAAGATCTTAAACATATCTTATAAAGATATTCCCCTTTGGTTTTCTTTCCTAAAACCTTTATTTATATCCTGGGGAAAAGAAAACATAAAAACGGTCAGCTCAAATGCTCAGTAAGGGTAAACATGGAGAACCTAAAACAATCCATAAACATTTGAATATAAGAACATGAATATAAAACATCAAAATCACGAGTAATGGAATAAATCTTGGCAGTGCATAAGGCATAAATAATAAAGGAACATTAACCATGATAAAATATCATGGTAATAAAACATGTAATTGTTGAAACCGTTAAGCACATGTTATGATTTCCATATTAGCTAAGGAATCGCTGCCAAGACCATCATAGGGGACAAAGTCCATTACTGAATCGGGTTTACTTACCGTTCCGACCCTGTATTACTGAACCAGATTCATTTTCCGTTCCAGCCATGTCTATCTCATGAGATATAAATCTTTACCCAATGCATTGGAGGTAGATATAGTTCCCACACATTTCATAATGAAATCATTCTTACTTGTCCCACAAAATAAACATAAATCATTCATCATAACCCAAAGAATAAAATGGGTTTCATAAACATCATCCCATCATAACATAATCCCGATAAAACAAATGGATATAATTTCATCATAAGAAGAATAAAACCATGCAGATAATAGATACATTATACTTGAAACATAATCATACTAAATAATGTCATCTTAGATGGAAAATAGTTTTGACAAAACACTTGAAATGAATTTTGAGGAAAAGATCACTTCTTCTTCAAAATCATTTTCTTCTCACAAAATTCCATTCAATTTTAAAAGAAAATGATTTTTTTTGAAAATAATAATGAAATATTTTAGAATAATATTCATGAAAATTAGGCGTTATGAAACCGTAAAAATCCATTCATTCCGTATAAGTTAAAAAACATTCTCCTCATACTTTTGCCGGAAAAGTAAAAAAGTTCCTCGTATGGTAAACAAAAGAAAGATTCCTTCCATAACACAATTTAAAATTCAAAGATAGGTAAAAATGAATTTAAAAATACATGGAATAATATTAAACACTTTATGAAAATCATTTTTATAGACATGGATGAAAAATATAACCCCAGTAAATACTTAGGTATAAACAATCTCGGATAAAAATGAGATTTACAAAATTATCCCTTACCTTATGTCAATTTCTTATGTATGTGTCAGAGACTCCTATATAGTGGGTTTAAACATATTATTAAAAATTAATAGAACCATAATAATATTTATGATATCATATATGATTCACTTATGAATTTATATTACCTATTCATTTTTCAATTTCAGGTTAAAGCCGCGTTTTGGGTAAAATCATTTCTTTTATCGTACGTGTTTGAAATTGTTGTTATTGATATTATTATTACTTATATCATTATTTAATTTCTTCTAGAATGTAAAAAAATGATTTATATATTATATATATTTAGTATATATATATAAATATAATAGATAAATGAAATGAAATACACCGTTCATGGAGACGGTAGACTGTACGTATGCATGAACACTATTTTCATTTCCTTATTGAATTGAATGGAAGTAAGTCGATGAAATATATATATATATATATATAAATCTATTAGAATTATTATGACATATATTTCATTATTATTTATTATATATATACTTTATAATCATTCTTTAATGGTTAACATGGAGAATGAATCTCATCGCGTCGTGGAGACGGTAATCCGTACGTACGCACGAGCGATTATATCATTCCCATAATTATTGGATGATATTGGAGAGGATGATATAATATCTAATAATTAGTATCATGTTATAAAAATAATATATAGTTATTCTTTACACCATTATACCCATCCAAGTAAGGTGGTGGTGGAAAACAAATTACAGCACGGCGTGGAGACAGTATTCTGTACGTATGCACGCGCAGTGATTTCATTTTCCATAGGATGGATAGAAGGTGAAATAGGGTTTTTTAATATTTATAATAAAATATCAGTATATGAGTGATACTTATGTTATTACTTTATTATGAAACTAAAAAATAAGAGGAAGTAGAAGAAGAAATGAATTTGAAAGAATAGGTAAAGGATATTACCTCTTCTTTGACGCGCCTCTTCTAAACCTCCTCTTTGGGAACTAAAGTTTGTCTTTTAAGAAAACCAGTACCTCTATTATGTTTCTAGGTAAGTGGAGAAGATAAATTGGCATGTTTTTTCCGAGATTGAAGGCTCCAAATGGTGTGAGGAGGAGAGGGATGAAGTGCCCTTTTATAATAGAGGAGAAGGGCACCTTTGGAAACATAAGAAATATTTATTTATAATAAATTCAAAACCAACTTAAAAACCTCAAAAAATAACTAAAATCCTAATATTAGATGATATAGGGTTTTAATATAATCAAACAATAAAATTTAGACATGTTGGAAAATTATTTTAAATCTTATCAAATTGATTTATCCTTATTTAATCTTTTTAATTTTACTTGTGGTAATACTATTCTAAATTTTAAATTGTAATAAATAATTAATTTTGTGTTGTTAATTGTCCATAATTTTATAATTTATGAAATTTTAGACAATATAAATTTCAATTTATAATTTTTAAAATTTTTTGTGATTTTTAAACAATTTTATAATATGTTATTTTTATAAATTAACAATAGTGTCAATTTTGACACTATTCATTTATTTGAATTTAAATAAAATCAAAAAAGAAGATATGTTCGAAATAAAAGATTTAATAGATTCATAACATGTCATATATATCTATAAAATTCATGTATAACTATAAATAGTTCATATAATATTTATTTTAATATTTTAAAACCATTTATTTGATATTTCAATCAATAAAATAATTTCAACATCACTATTGTGTCATGATTAATGATACTTATTTAACCCCTAAAAATTCTAAATAAATTCACATAACGTAGATAATTTTATTATATTTATTTAGACTATTCATGTTTGAAGCTTTATGAAGTTTATCACTAAATTAAAATTATTACACGTATAAGATATAAGAGAGTGACATGTTGTCACTTTCTTTGGTTTTAATAATAATTATATAATTTTCATGGTCGAAAGTCCATGAAATGAATCTATTACGACCCTTAGGTGATATGGGTCTACTTTTATTCATCTAATATAATTTTTAAGGTGTTAGGGTAATTTTATAATCTTATTTTTACCCTTAATTACCCGATTTACCTTTAATTGTAGTAAATAAAAATTACCGTAGTTACTATTCATAATATCAAAAAAATAAAAGTAACCTATTAACATAATTTGGACCCACTGAATACAAATATGGAATCCATTTTTTGAAATTCAAAACACAGAAGTTGGAGTAATTAATTTAAAATTAATCTCATTATTTAGAAAACGGGTTTTAAAAGTTAAAACCTTATCAAAGATTGAAATGTTTTTACCTATGAATTCAGTGTAAAATTAATGCTAATGACATAAATTATATTAAATGGTAAAAATATATTCTATTTATACTTTAAAACCATTAAATATTATAATTTAACCATATAAACTATCTCGATGAAAAAAGTTGTTTTTAATTAAAATTTAGCGTATTTTTAATTTTCATCAAAATATGAAAGTTAACAGAAAAATATTAAACAATTATCCAAAGTAAATTTTTATATCCTTATTGAAATAAATAATTTAATTTCTTCAAATTGAAATTATAAATATGTCAAAAACTATATTTAAAGTGGGTGTGCCATCAAAAGGCGGCAAAACCTCATTTTTTTGAAAAATACTTATTTTACCCAAAAAATTTATTTTGTTCTCATACCATGTTCCAGATAATGTTTAAGATGAATGATAATGTTATAAAATTAAAAATTTGGTTAATACTGTTCATAACGGATTTTTCACAATAATATTATAAAAATATATTATTGTTTAGTGAAACTCGGTATTGTGTACAACAGACGCTGTTGAGGAAGGTCGCTCTTGCATGAAACACATGCCAAGAATAGTGTTTGCATATAATATAAGCTAATAATATGTTGAATATAGCACAAGCTAATCTTGGTGTAGTGTACAACATAAGACATCAAAGAAATCAAAAAGAATCTTTCTCATAAAATTTCGGCATGTTACAGCATCAATTGCAAAAAAAAAAACGATCCAAACCTGAGAAAAATAATACAACTATATAAGAAAATAAATATTATGTTATTAATACTATAAATAAATAAATTAAAAATAAATATGAAAGAATACATTAATAAAATTTCATTTTTAAATAAAAGGAATCACTTAGAGTCATACTGGTCAAACCGTGCATCAAATTAAGGTGGGGCTGATTACTATACATCAAAAATGACTTATATATCATTTTACTAATGTATCAGAACAACACTTACAATATTTATTATTTTTTAGTATGTCACATGTATTTTTTTTACTAAAATGTCATTTTAAATGGGAAAAACACTTTGTGTAATACTTGTCACATCGTGTGTCAGTTTGACTTGAGACTGATTCTTACATATCAAAAAAGACTTATGAATCATTTTCAATTACACTATAAATAAAAAACAAAACACTAATATATACATTTCAAATAGTGTTTTTAGTAATTACATTTTCAATTACTATCAATAAAAATTTAAAAACACCAATGTTTTATCGTCATTGGCACCTGTGGCCCCCTCTCAAAAAAGCTCGACCATGGTATCTATAGAGACCCAAATCTTGAAGTACATAGAAATTACATTACTTTTGCGGAATACTTAATACATGACAAAAACAGGCGTCCAAAGATCGTATTAGTTTAGTATCTTTGGAAACTCAGAACATAATCTTCTAATCATGGTGAAAGATCTTCAACATCTCCCGTAAAGATATCCCCCTTTGGTTTTCTTTCCTAAAACCATTCTTTATATCCTTGGGAAAAGAAGACATAAAAAGGGTGAGCTCAAATTCTCATTAAGGATAAACATGGAGAACCTAAAACAATACATAAACATTTGTACGTAAGAACATGAACATAAAACATCAAAATCATGAGTAATGATATAAATCTTGGCAGTGCATAATGAATAGATCATAAAGGAACATTAACCATGATAAAATAGCATGGGAATAAAACATGTAATTGTGGAAACTATTGGTCGGAGTGGATACTCAAGAGGGGGGGAGGGGGTGAATTAAGTTCCAATTAAAATTTCTGTTTAAACATATCTCTATTAAAATCCCCCAAATTGAATAACAAGAAAATATGTAGTGAATTTATATTAGAGAAAAGGGTTAGTTAGGTTCTCAAGAGACTGAATAGTTCTCAGTTAATTAAATATAAAGATTAATTAAATTTTGAAGCTAACATAATGATTTAAAATATATACAAACACTTTCTAGATTAACTATCAATGTAACTTTAAAACAATTTTATATTTTAAAGTAATTGGCATCAGAATATTCAATATAGGTTAAAAATAAAATAGGTAATCACAACAGTTTTAAAACAAGAGGTTCAGTCTCAAGCAGAGACTTAGTCCTCTTAAACAATTTATATAAATTTTAATCCACACCCTGGATCAGGGAAAACAACTGTACTGAGACTGTCCAGGTACTAAGACCTCTACCAAATTTCTTCATGGGAAAACAAAAACAATAGCACACAGTCTATCCAGGTCACACTTGACCTCTACCACAATTCATAGTGGGATATAGTAATGTATAAGAAGTTTGGAGTGAGGATTTAGTATCCTCCAGTTCAGTCCAGGAGTCAGTGTGTAAATACAACACACACTGTTCAAAAAGTAAATGAATGAAACACAGTAGAGCTAAAATAATAGAGATGAGTTTATACTTCTCTGTGTGTTGTGAGTGAAGCTCTGGACTCCTTGGATTGATGTAAATGAAGCTCTCAGTCCTCTAGTTTTGTTAAGAAAACAGGGTGTTGTAGTTCTTGTTTCTTCACTTCCAGTGTAGGTGTTCAGCTTGAATGTGAAAAAGTTATTTGTAATACTTCATCTTCTTCTTTGAACTTGTATTCTTGATGAGTATGAGTGTTATTCAAGTTCCTCGTGTGTCCTTATTTTCATATATGTGCATGCATGGAAGAATTATTTTCTCTATACCTTTTTTGCCTCCTCTTTTACTCCAGCTCGATCTTCCTTATATTCCACGAGCTCCGACAATAGGAATGATTACCTTTTCATAGGTACGAGGTACGGTTCCCTGAAATTCCAACAACTAACATTAAATATCATTAATTGAATTAAAAACAACAAATATTACAGTTGGAATTAAAAAATAGTTAATATAAATTCAAACAGTTTTCATGACTATCGGTGAGTCATGAGATCGGTAGGTCATTTTGAATCTACATCGGTATCGGTGGGTCATGATCAGCATCGGTATCAGTAGATTGTGATCAGCATCGACTTCGGTAGCTTGTGATCAGTATCGGCTTTGGTAGCTTGTGATCAGTATCGTCTTCGGTATCTTTTGATCTGTATCGGCTTCAGTAGCTTGTGATCAGTATCGGTATGACGGTTGCCATCGGTGCAACCATTCATCATCTGTGCAACCGTTCATCATCGGTGCGACTGTTCATCATCGGTGCGACCGTTCATCATCGTTGCGACCATTCATCATCGGTGCGACCGTTCATCATCAGTGCAACTATTCATCATCGGTGCCACTGTTCATCATCGGTGAGACCGTTTATCATTGGTGACTCAAGAAAATAACTAACGGTGAGTCCTAAACATGAAATTCACACTAAGTGTCTGTTCAATCTAGAATACTTCTAGGTCAGCAGTAAAACATAAATTAACATAGATAAACACAATTTAGACAAGATTCAAACATATGTAAATACATTTAGAACAAATTAATCGAAAGACTAAATTTTCATAAATAAAACAACGATTTGTGATTATTAAAATAACCATCTCACAAGGAGTTCAATAATCTCCCCCTTTTTGATAATCACAAATCAATGGAATAAATGATGAGAGAAGAGAGTATGTCATTTAGTATGCTCTCCATATATAAAAATAAAATATGCCAAAAGATAAACGAATCATCAGAGTATAAACATAGCATTAAATAAGTAGTCATTTCTTCCCCTTTATAGATATATATTCATTTCTCCCCATTTCATCATTTCTCCCCCTTTCATTTGTTCTCCTCCTTTAATCATTTCATCATTTCTCCCCATTTGGGATTATAAAAAAGAAGAGTAGATAAGAAGAAAATGCCACTTAAAAAATAAGTTCTGAGAAAGAGTACAAAAACCAGATACAAATGTTAAAAGTACAAGAAATAGACACCCTATCAAAAATTACTGGAACAACTACTTCTTGGGGTGAAATAGAGCTTTCCCTTTCGCAGAAGGTGGAATATATGGTCCAGAGGGTTCTTTGGTGGAAGGTTGATCTGGCCGGATGGAGAGAGGAGGCAGGACAACTCTGGATGGTAGCACAGTGGGTGCTAAGGTCACTTTCTGAGGAGTAGAAGATCTTTCTTAAGGAGGCTGCTGAAAGACTGGATGTATATTTGATAGATCTCGAGACACTGAAATCTAACCAGGAGCAACATCTGATGAACTGAGAGGATCTGTAGTAGGAAAAACAATTGCCTTCGCTTTCACATGAAGATATGGTTTGATTAGATTGATAAAATCATGAATTACTTCACCACCATATTTTATAGCCATTTCAAATTCATCCTTGTTTTTCATGAAACTTTCCAGAGTATGAGTGAAATCCTTCAACTACTGGACTTGAGCCTTGAAAGCATGAGTGACTGGAGGGAGCCTCAAAATCTCAGGCAAAACCTTAAACTGATGTTTCAACTCATGCTTGGTATAAATATTAGAAAAGTAGTGATCCACTTTCTCTTTAATCTCTTTCTGAGTCTTAGTAGCATTATCTAAATACAACTGCACCATTTTGTGGATATGATCACTATTGTATTTAATCTTCTTTAAGGAATCCAAATCTAGGATCTTCCCAAGAGATGCTAACTCATCTCTTATAATATCCTTTAAGGTATTGATTTCATGACCGGTGATCTTGGATATTTTGGAGGAGATGGCTTGAGAAACAATCTGAGTGATCTCAGCTTTCAACTTTCTCAAATCAGCTTTCTTCAGATGTTCTACCAAATTTCTTAACACTTCCATCATACTAGAGATGGTTGTTCTAAACTCACCTGACAAAGAGACTAAACCAATGCTTAAATATTTGAGCGTTTGATTCAGAGATGTAATTTGCCTACCCATCATCTCACCAGTATTGCAGAGGTCTGGTTTGATGATACTTACCACTCTTTGGGTCAGAGCATCCATAACATCCTCAGATACGTTCGGAGGAGTAGGAGTAGGAGCATTAGACAATTCCTCTTTTATTGTCTCTCTAACTTCTTTAAGAAACTCAGATTTAAATCTGTCAAGATCAGATAGTGCCACTGTAGGATCATGTCTAGATTGAGAAACTGAAGGACCAGGTCTATCTGCTGTCACTTGCATAAACTCAGCAACCAATCGAGCCTTAAGTGAATCACTTTCACTTGCAGTATGCACTTCTTCTTCCTCTTCCTCTGGATAATCTAAACCCAAAACTGAAAGACCTGTGTGTTCTTACCATGTAGCTTGGTATGAAGGATACCGAGGTCTCACAAACCTAGCTCGTCCAGAATTTTCAAGAGAAACATCATCATCCACATTAGTCCCTGACCGTACTGTCTTTTCAGTCTCAGGAACAAGTTCTTGATCATTTAGTTGGGGTTGATGATCAGCTTGAACCACATTTTGACCATCCACTGGTCGAGTACTTACATCATCATCATCATCACTAATTTCATCTTCACCACTATCACTATTAATGCCATCACCCTCATCACCATCTTCACCATAATTGACTGATTGTTCATTTTAACTATATTTACTGCTGGATTCATACTGTTCAGAATTTGATTCTTCAGTCTCACATTCTTCTTCATCATCTAAAAGAGGTTCTATTTCTGGTAACTTGAGAGGTGGACTAGCTGGTCCAAATTCCATTCTTCTTTTCTTCAGACTAACCGTATGAGGATCACTCCTGTCATCAGGAGGTGATTCATGCTCCTTTTCAGTATCAACTTCAACTTCAGCTTCTTCTTCTTCTATTCCCTTCTTAATGGACTCACTAGTTTCCTTAGGAACTACTACTTCCTCTTCTTCATCAGAATAAACCACTTCTTCACTAGGTTTTAAAATAGGACCTCTCACCCCCTTTGGTCTATTAGGATGATCAATAGGGTTGAAAGAGTCATAAAAATTTTCTTCATCAGCAACCCAAGCCTTCTTTCATGGGTTCCAGTTTATTTTCATCCTTTTACAAATAACCTTGTTAATACAGAAGCTACTACTATATAAGATACACTCATCTCAATCATCAACATAGCCTAAGAACATTATCATGGCAGATATTTTCTTGGAGAAGAACATGGTTGTAGCTTTCTTGGATGGCTTCACCATCTCAGTAAGATGTAAAAAAAATATCTACATAGGTTGACCTTTTCACCATTCAACAACAAAAACAATAGAAAAACATCTTGATACTTTACAGAAGAAAAATCACATTTTCTGGGATAGACTTGGTGTTGAATAAACATAAACAGAATTCTACACTCACCATCTAACTCAGCAGCAGTTATTCTTCTGGATTCAAAATTTCCAGTCAACATATCTAGAGCTAGCTCATAAGAAAAGTATTATGTGGTAAGAGGGATATTACTAGTGTAATCTTTGTATCTTCCATTATGAGTTGCTCTTAAACATTCAGCACACTGCTTCGATGAAAAATTTATCTTTTCCCCTTTGATTATAGAAGATAGTCTCACAGCTTCTGCTCCATCCAAAAAAAATACTTAAGTTCAGATAAAATTCAAGAACTAACTTTGGGTAATAGACATAGTTATTATCACAAAACAAGTCTTTCCATCCTTGTATTTCCAAAACATTCAGAAGAGCAGACTTGCTGGATAATACCCATTTGACACTCACTTCATTTTCTGCAGTGACTACCCATTTTTCCAACTCCGGGTTTACAGACCTTTGATTCATGCTTCTCGATTCTCCTCGAGCGCGTTTCATAGGAGATGAACATTCTGATTCCTTGATTTTTCTCTTTTTCTTGTCCATTTGGAGGTTCGAGAGGTTTGAGCGGTTGGAAAGGTTTGAAAGGTTCAAAATGTTTGGGATTCAGAAAAGAAGAGAGAGTTTGGAGGGAGATGGAAGGTCAAAAGTCATTTAGAAATAGCCACGGGTCATTATTTTTATCATTTAGGGTTACAATAATAATAATAAACAATAATAACAATTTAGTAAAACAATTTCGTTTTGACAAACACTAATGGTTTCACAAACTGTACAACTCAATCGGTAGCACAAATCAGTTTCATAGATCGGTTTCACAGATCAGTTTCACTGATCAGTTTCATAGATCGGTTTCACTGATCGGTTTCACTGATCGGTTTCACAGATCGGTTTCATAGATCGGTTTCACTGATCAGTTTCACAGATCAGTTTCACATATCGGTTTCACGGATCTATCATACCTAACTCTTGTTTGATAAAGTCTAACCTTTCAGAGCTTAATGGATTGGTAAAAATATCAGCTAACTGATGTTCAGAGTCAATAAATTCTGGAGAAATATCACCCTTTTCATAGTGATCTATCAAGAAGTGATGTTTGACATCAATGTGTTTCTTCCTAGAGTGAGACACATGATTCTTAGAAATGTTAATTGCACTAGTGTTATCACAATTTTTAGACACATGTCTAAATTGATATCCATAGTCCAATAGAGTGTGTTTCATCCAAAAAATCTGTTCACAACAACTACCAGTAGCAATGTATTCTGCTTCCGCAGTAGATACTGCAACAAAGTTCTATTTCTTACTAAATCAATATACTAGGGACTTTCCTAAAAGATGACATGTTCCAGATGTTCTCTTTCTATCCATCTTGCAACCAGCAAAGTCATCATCTGAATAACTCATTAAGTCAAATGGTTGTCCTTTTGGATAAAATAAACCTAAATTGGTAGTATTTTTGAGATATTTGAAAATCCTTTTAACAGCAAGAAAATGAGATTCTTTAGGATTGTCTTGAAATATTGCACACATACACACACTAAACATAATATTTGGTCGACTAGAAGTAAGGTAAAGTAGACTCCCAATCATACCTCTATAATTGGTTTGATCAACTGGTTTCCCAGTCTCATCATCATCCAACTTACAGGTGGTACTCATTGGTGTGTCACTTCCCTTATTACTATCCAAACCAAAAAGTTTTAAAAGATCCTTTGTATATTTACTTTGATTTAAAATAATGCCATCCTTCTTTTGAAAATTTTGAAATCCAAGAAAATAATTGAGTTCTCCCATTAAAATCATTTCAAATTCATTTTGCATAATCTTTGAAAAATCAGTACATAAATAATGTTTGGAAGATCCAAAAATAATATCATCAACATAGATTTGTAAAATCAAAATGTCTTTGGAAATTAATTTAATAAAAAGAGTGGGATCAACAATTCCTTTAGTAAAACCTTTTGAAATATGAAAATTTGTAAGTCTATCATACCAAGCTCTTAGAGCCTGTTTTAAACCATATAATGCTTTAGAATGTTTAAAAACATGATTTTAGAAATGGGGATTTGTAAATCTAGGTGGTTGTACAACAAAAGAATTTTCAATTATAAACCCATTTAGAAATGCACTTTTGACATCCATTTGATATAACTTGAAATTCAAATGAGAAGCATAGGCAAGTAGAATCCTAATGGACTCTAATCTAGCTACAGGGGAAAATGTTTCCTCATAGTCTATACCTTCCTCTTGACTATACCCTTGTGAAACTATCCTTGATTTGTTTCAAACTATATTTCCTGACTCATCAACATTGTTTCTAAAAACCCATTTAGTGCCTATGGTCAAAGTGTCCTTAGGTCTTTCTACTAATTCCCAGACTTTGTTTCTTTCGAATTTATTTAACTCTTCTTGCATAGCCATTACCCAAAATTCATCATTGATTGTATCATTGATATTTTTATGTTCTAACTGTGAAAGATAGGCTTGATGTTCAACCTGATTTCTTAGAGAAGATATATTCTGTGTCCCTTTATCAAGATTACCAACAACATAATCTAAAGGATGATTCTTTAGAATCTTAGTTGATCCAGTAAAGGTAGGACTAGAAATTTCAGGCTCTTATCTGGGTTTGGGTTCACCAGGAGTGGATTTTGGAATACTCCCAGAACTGGTTGTCTTTACAGCAGGTTCTTTGGTTTTATCATTAAGGTATAGAACAAAAAATTCTTCTTCAAGATTTTCAAGAGAAGACTTAGGTTCATGTGGATCAGTTTCATCAAATTTGATGTGAACAAATTCTTCCACACAATTGGTTCTCTTATTAAACACTCTATAGGCTTTTCTAGAAAGTGAATATCCTAAAAAGATTCCTTCATCACTCTTGGATGCAAATTTGTCTAGATTATAATTAGTATTGAGAATGAAGACTTTGCAACCAAAATCTCTGAAGTATTTAACCTTAGGTTTCCTATTGTTCCAAAGGTCATAAGGAGTTTTCTTAAGAATAGGTCTGATCAAAACACTATTGATAATATAACAGGCTGTATTAACAGCTTCAACCCAAAAATAAATAGGTAGGTCATATTCATTAAGCATTGTTCTTGAAATTTTATGAAGGGTTCTATTCCTCCTTTCTACTACACCATTCTATTGAGGTGTCCTAGGGGCAGAGAAATCGTGACTATAGACATTGTGTGAGCAATAAGATTCAAACTCATGATTTTCAAAATCACGACCATGGTCACTTCTCAGGGTCTTAATCTTAAGTCCACTAAGGTTTTCTACAGACTTGGAGTATTTAATAAAGTAATAACAAGCTTCACTTTTGTGAGCTAAGAAGTATACCCAAGTATATCTAGAAAAGTCATCTACTAGAACATAGACATAGTGCTTCCCATTTAAACTAGAAACTCTATAAGGTCCAAACAAGTCCATGTGAACCAACTCGAGAGGTTGAGAAGTTGAAAATTCTTTCTTTGATTTAAAAGAAACTTTATGTTGCTTTCCCTTTTGATAGGGATTACAATCTTTTTATGATGGGAATTGAAGTTTGGGTAGGTCTCTAACTAAGTTGTTCCTAGTCAGGTTTATAAGTGAATGAATGTTGCAGTGTCCTAATCTTCTATGCCAAAGCCAAGATTCTTTATGAAAATCATTTAAACAGGTAACATTTTTCTTAGATAAAGAATTTAAATCAACTTCATATACATTTTCATTTCTCAATGAAGAGAATACTAATTTTTTTTTTGGAATTTAAAATATTACTAGAATCATTTTCAAATTTAACATTGAATCCATCATCACATAACTAAGAAATACTCAATAGATTATATTTAAGACCATCAACAAATAAAACTTTAGAAATTAAAATTGAATCAGTGTTACCAATCTGGCCTAGGACGATGATCTTTCCTTTATAGTTATCACCAAAGGTGACATGGCCTCCATCAACTTTGATTAAACTCTTAAAGCATGAGTAGTCCCCAGTCATATGCCTTGAACATCCACTATCCAAGTGACATATCTTCTTATGATAACTCTTCAAGCAAGTTTTCAACAAAACAGATTTAGATGGAAAATGATTTTGGTACCCAGATCTTCTTGGGTTTAGATAGGTTAACAAGAAAATCTTTAGGTACCCATATTTGTCTTATGGGTTTCATATAATTTACAAAATCAATAGATTTAGAAAGATAAACTTTATTTGATCTTTGACTATGTGAGTAACTAGTTGAGACATATGAATTTCCAGAACATGAACTAGCACCCTTCTGTTCAGATTTAGAAATAAATATAGTTTTAGTAAATTGTCTCTTTCCAGGATGATAGCCTAAACTGGTAGTATACTTTGGTGCCACTAGTTTTCCTAGCATTTGAATAAGTGCATCTTTTCCATTTGTAAAATTTTATAAGTCCTTCCTTAATTTCTCATTAGACAATTTTAGTTCAGTATTTTCCTTAAGTAATTGAGAATTATTTTCCTTTTCTATATCAAGTGATGATTTAACAGAGCTGGTCAAAGCATGATGTTTTTTCAAGGTCTTATATTTATCCTTCAATTCATTACAGGTTTCTTCTAGAATATTAAAATATTCAAATAACTCTTCACTAGACATATTTTTAAATTCAGATTCAGATTCAACTCCAGAATAATATGAATTTAAGGCAGGAGTATCTAATGTTACCTCAGAGGTGTTTTTCATAAAACACATATTAGATTTTTGAGATTTTTCATCCTGAGTAGAATTAGAATCACTTGAAGTGTCTTTTGAAGAAATCCAAGTTTCTTTCATTGCCTTCTTGTATTTAGTGTCCTTGTATTCATGTTTCCTCTTAAATTTCAACTTTGGACAGTCTTCTTTTACATGTCCTTTCCTTTTGCACTCATAGCAGACAATTTCATCACTTTTATCAAAAAAAATTCAATCCTTATTCCAATGACCCTTGTTGTCATATTTTCATTTGTAATTTCTTTTTCTGAATAATTTCTTCTTCCTATAGAATTTCTTGAATCTCCTGGCTATCTGAGCCATTTCAGCATCACTTTCAGAATCTGAACTTTCACTTGTTGAGCTTTCAGTAGGTATGTGAACTTTTTCCTTGTCCTTGCTCTTTGAGGCAGTAGACTTAAAATCCACTGACTTCCTTTTTGGTTCATCATATTCTTCCTTATTTACTTTAAGATCTTCTTTATACATCATAATCATACCAATAATATCTTTAATAGTAAAAGTAACAATATCACATGATTCTCTAATTGAAACAGATATTACTCTCCATCATTCTGGCAGACATCTTAGTATTCTCATGATTTGCTCCTTTGCAGGAACAACTTTTCCAAGTGAGCTCATAGTGTTGAAAATTTCATTGAACCTGAGATACATATCAGAAATAGGTTCATCAAACTTAATTTTAAAATTATCATATTTAATAGTATAGGTGTTCAGTCTCATTTCTTGGGCATTGGTTGTTCCCTCATGGGAAATATCCAAAGTGTCCCAAATTTCATAAGCAATTGTACAAGCAGATATGTGATTGAATTCTTCATCTCCTAAATCACAATACAAAGCATTCATAGTTTTACAATTATTATTGTAAGAAGTTTTAGTAGGTTCATCCCATGTAGTTCTTTCATTTTCTGTAATTTTATATTGAGTGTCTATAGCAGTCTAGATGTCAAATCCCACACTTTCTAAATGAATTTTCATTTTAAGATTCAACTGGGCATAATTTGTACCATTAAAGAAAGGTGTCCTATTGGTAGCATAACCCTCTAATCTATTGTCCATAGTTATATTTTAGAAAATATATTTAAAGAGATAAAATTTAAAACTAACAAAAATTTAAGATCTTTAAGATACAACTAAAATCAAAGTTAAAAAACAGAGTATTTTGTAAACTTAAATAAACAAAACAACCCCTATGATACCAAATGTTGGTCGAAGTGGATACTCAAGAGGGGGGGGGGGAATTGAGTTCCAATTAAAATTTCTGTTTAAACATATCTCTATTAAAATCCCCCAAATTGAATAACAAGATAATCTGTAGTGAATTTGTTTTAGAGCAAAGGGTCAGTTAGGTTATCAAGAGATTTATTAGTTCTCAGTTAATTCAATCTGAATATTAATTAACTTTTGAAGCTAATATAATGATTTACAATATATACAAACACTTTCTAGATTAACTATCAAAGTAACTTTAAAACAATTTTATATTTTAAAGTAATTGGCAGCAGAATATTCAAAATAGGTTAAAACTAAAATAGGTAATCACAATTGTTTTAAAACAAGAGGTTCAGTCTCAAGTCAAGACTTAGTCCTCTCAAACAATTTATATAAATTTTGATCCACACCCTGGATCGGGGCAAACAACTGTACAAAGACTATCTAGGTATGAAGTCCTCTACAATAGTTCTTCATGGGAAAACAAAAACAATATCACACAGGCTATCCAGGTCACACTTGACCTCTTCCACAATTCATAGTGGGATATAGTAATGTGTAAGAAGTTTGGAATGAGGATTTAGTATCCTCTAGTTCAGTACAGGAGTCAGTGTGTAAATACAACACACACTGCTCAAAAAGTAAATGAATGAAACACAATAGAGATAAACAGATAGAGATGAGTTTAGAGTGCTATATGTGTTGTGAGTGAAGCTCTGGACTCCTTGGATTGATGTAAATGAAGCTCTGAGTCCTTCTCTGGTTTTTTTCAAGAAAATAGGGTGTCTTAGTTCTTGTTTCTTCACTTCTAGCGTAAGTGTTCAGCTTGAATGTGAAAAAGTTCTTTGTAATACTTCAGCTTCTTCTTTGAACTTGTATTCTTGATGAGTATGAGTGTTATTGAAGTTCCTCATGTGTTCTTATTTTCATATATGTGCATGCCTAGAAGAATTATTTTCTCTATACCTTTTTTATCTCATCTTTTACTGCAGCTCGATCATCCTTATATTCCACGAGCTCCGGCAATATGAATGATTAACTTTTCATAGGTACGAAGTACGGTTCCTTGACATGCCAACAACAAACATTAAATATTATTAATTGCATTAAAAACAACAAATATGACTGTTGGAATTAAATAAGAGTTAATTGAAATTCAAACAGTTTTCATGACTAAAGGTGAGTCATGAGATCGGTAGGTCATTTTGAATCTTCATCGGTATCGGTGGGTCATGATCATCATCAAAATCAGTAGCTTGTGATCTGCATCGGCTTCGGTAGCTTGTGATCAGTATCAGATTTGGTATCTTGTGAGCAGTATCGACTTCAGTAGCTTGTGATTAGTATCGAATTCGGTAGCTTGTGATCAGTATCGGTATGACCGTTTCCATTAGTGCGACCATTCATCATCGGTGCGACCGTTCATCATCGGTGCGACCGTTCATCATCGGTGCGACCATTCATCATCGGTGCGACGTTTCATCATCGGTGCGACCGTTCATCATTGGTGCGACCATTCATCATCGGTGCAACCGTTCATCATCGGTGCGACCGTTCATCATCGGTGACTTAAGAAAATAACTAAAAGTGAGTCATAAACATGAAATTCACACTAAGTGTCTGTTCAATCCAGAATACTTCCAGGTTAGTAGTAAAACCTAAATTAACATAGATAAACATAATGTAGACAAGATTCAAACATATGTAAATAAATTTAGAAAAAATTAAATGAAAGACTAAATTGTCATAAATAAAACAATGATTTGTGATTATTAAAATAATCATCTCACAGGGATTTCAACAGAAACCATTATGCACATGTTATGATTTCCATATTAGCCAAGGCATCGTTGCCAAGAACATCATAGTGGACAAAGTCCATTACTGAACCAGGTTTACTTGCTGTTCTAGACCTGTATTACATAACCAGATTCACTTGTCATTCCAGCCATGTCTATCTCATGAGATATTAATATTTACCCAATGAATTGGAGGAAGATATAGGTCTCACCCATCTCATAATGAAATCATTCTTACTTGTGCCACAAAATAAACATAAATCATTCATCATAACCTAAAAAATAAAATGGGTTTCATAAACATCATCCCATCATAACATAATCCATATAAAACAAATGGATAACGTTTCATCGTAAGAAGAATTAAACCATGGAAATAATAGAGAAATTATACTTGAAACATAATCATATTAAATAATGTCATATTAGATGGAAAATAGTTTTGACAAAACACTTGAAATGGATTTTGAGGAAAAGATCCTTTCTTCTTCAAAATCATTTTCTTTTCACAAAATGCCATTCAATTTTAAAAGAAAATGATTTTGTTGAAAATAATAATGAAATATTTTAGAGTAATCTTCATGAAAATTAGACGTTATGAAATTGTAAAAATCCGTTCATGTCGTATAAGTTAAAAAAACATTCTCCTTGTACTTTTTCCAGAAAAGTCAAAAAGTTCCTCATATGGTAAACAAAAGAAATATTCCTTCCATAACACAATGTAAAAGACAAAGAGGGGTAAACATGAATTTAAACATACATGTAATAATATTAAACAATTTATGAAAAAAATTTTTATGTACATGGATGAAAAATATAACCCCAGTAAATAATTACGTATAAGCAATCTTAGATAAAAATGAGATTTTCAAAATTATCCCTTACCTAATGTCCAATTTCTTCCGTATGTGTCTGAGACTACTATATTTTGGGTTTAAACATATTATTAACTTATAACAAAACCATAATAATATTTATGATATCATATATGATTCACTTATGAATTTATATTACCTATTCATTTTTCAATTTCATGTTAAATCCGCGTTTTGGGTAAAGTCGTTTCATTTATCGTACGTGTTTGGACTTGTTGTTCTTGATATTATTATTACTTATATCATGATTTACTTACTTCCAGAATGTAAAAAAAATATTTGTATATCATATATATTCAATATATATATATATATAATAGATATATAAATGAAAGGAAATACACCATTAATGGAGACGGAAGACCATACATACGTAAGAACGCTGTTTTCATTTCCTTATTGAATTGAATGGAAGTAAGTAGATGAAATATATATATATATATATATATATATATAAATCCAGTATCATTATTATGTAATATATTTCATGATTATTTATTATATATATACTTTATAATCATTCTTGAATGGTTAATATGGATAATGAATCTCATCGCGTCGTGGAGACGGTAATCCGTACGTACACACGAGTGATGATATCGTTCCCATAATTATTGAATGGTATTGGAGAGGATGATATAATATCTAAGAATTTGTATCACGTTATACTAATAATATATAGTTATTCTTTAAACCATTATACCCATCCAATTAATGTGGTGGTGGAAAACAGATTACACCATGGCGTGGAGACGGTATTTCGTACGTACGCACGCGCAGTGATTTCATTTTCCATAGGATGGATAGAAGGTTAATTATAGTTGTTTAATATTTATAATAACATTTCAGTATATGAGTGATACTTATGTTATTAATTTATTATGAAACAACAAAATAAGGGGAAGTATAAGAAGAAATGAATTTTAAAGAATCGGTAAAGGATATTACCTCTTCTTCAACACGCCTTTTCAAAAACACCTGTTTGGGAACTAAAGTTGGTCTTTGAAGAATACCAGGACCTCTAGTATGTTTCTAGGGAAGTGTAGAAGAAATATTGGCAGAGTTTGGCCGAGAATGAAGGCTCAAAATGGTGTGATGAGGAGAGGGAGGAGGTGCCCTTTTATAAGGGAGGAGAGGGGCACCTTTGAAAACATAAGAAATATTAATTTATAATAAATTCAAAACCACTTAAAAACATCCAAAAATGACTCAAATACTAATATTAGATTATATAGGGTTTTAATATCATCAAAAAATAAAATTTAGACAGTTTGGAAAATTATTTTAAACCTTATCAACTTGATTTATCCTTATTTAATCTATTCAATTGTACTTGTGGTGATAATATTCTAAATTTTAAATTGTTATAAATAATTACTTATGTGTTGTTAATTGTCCATAATTTTATACTTTATGAAATCATAGACCATATAAATTTAAATTTATAATTTTAAAATATTTTTGTGATTTTTAAACAATTTTATTATGTGTTATTTTTATAAAATAACAATAGTGTCAATTTTGACACTATTCATTTATTTGAATTTAAATAAAACCCAAACAGAAGATATGTTCAAACTAAAAGATTTAATATATTCATAACATTTCATATGTGTCTATTAAATTCATGGAGAATATTAAATAGTTCATATAATATTTATTTTAATATTTTTAAAACCATTTATTTGATATTTAAATCAATAAAATAATTTCAACTTTACTATTGTGTCATGATTAATGATAATTATTTAATCCCAAAAAATTATAAATAAATTCACATGATGTAGATAACTTTATTATATTTCTGATGACTATTCATGTTCTAAGTTTTATGAAGTTTATCACTAAATTATAATTACTACACTCATAAGATATAAGAGAGTGACATGTTGTCACTTTTTTGGTTTTAATAATAATTATATAATTTTCATGGTCCAAAGTCCATGAAATGAATCTATTCCGACCCTTAGGTGGTATGGGTCCACTTTTATTCATATAATAGAATTTTGGAAGGTGTTATGGTAATTTTATAATCTTATTTTTACCCTTAATTACCAGATTTACCTTCAACTATAGTAAATAAAAATTACCGTAGTTACTATTCATAATATCAAAAATAAAATAAAAGTAACCTATTAAAATAATTTGGACCCAATGAATCTAAATATGGAATCCATTTTTCAATATTTAAAACACAGAATTTGCCGTAATTATTTTTAAATTAATCCCGTTGTTAAGAAAATGGGTTTTAAAAGTCAAAACATTGTCAAAGATTGAAATATTTATACCTATGAATTGAATATAAAATTAATGATAATGAATTAAATTATATTAAATGGTAAAAAATATTCTATTTATACTTTAAAACCATTAAATATTATAATTTAACCATATAAATTATCTCGATGAAAAAGTTGTTTTTAATTAAAATTTAGCGTATTTTTACTATTCGTCAAAATATAAAATTTAACAGAAAAATATTAAAAAATTATCCAAAGTAAATTTTTATATCCTTATTGAAATAAAAAATTTTATTTCATCAAATTGAACTTATAAATGTGTCAAAAACTAGATTTAAAGTGGGTGCGCCATCAAAAGGCGGCAAAAATGAATTTTTTTGAAAAATACTTATTTTACCCGAAAAATTTATTTTGTTCTCATACCATTTTCTATATAATGTGTAAGATTAATGATAATGTTATAAAATTCAAAATTTTGTTAATACTATTCATAATGGCTAGTTCATAATAATATTATAAAAATATATCGTTGTTTAATGAAACTCGGTATTGTGTACAACACACACTATTGGGGAAGGTCACTCTTGCATGCAACACAAGCCAAGAATAATGTTTGCGTATAATACTAGCTAATAGGGTGTTGTGTATAGCGAAATCTATTCTTGGTGTAGCGTACAACACAAGAAATTAAAGAAATTAAAAATAATCTTTCTCATAAAATTTTGGGGTGTTACATTCTACCCCCCTTAAAATGAATTTCGCCCTCGAAATTCGTCAGGGTTATAAATGGTTTACTACTTGAATGTTTCTTTCATAGAAACCCACATCGTAACAAGGAATAAAAAATCTTAATTTTAAAAACTAAAGTATAAAACGTAACGGTTACCCAAATTAACTCATCATTGAGTTTCCACATAAGAGAACATAGGTGAAAATATGGATATGGAAGAGAAATATAACAATCAAGTTATAATGGAGAGTGGTAGAGAACATGGCTATGAAAAATCCAACAATTACAAATCGATAAATATATGATGATCTAAGGTACCATCTGATTCATCAGATATGAGGGCACTAGGAAAACATTTTTGGTTTTCAAGATCATTTCCCTAATGTTGAAGAATTTTTGAATTAAAAGAAATACTTACTTGATTTTGGTACAATCTCACTGTTGGTTGTGCCTTAAACAATTTCCACTTCATCTCTTCAAGAAATGATGTTGAATTTTTCTACCGTGAAGTGTTAGGAGATCATGTGATAGAATGATAGGTCATTTCATCTGTCTAAAACATAAGGTTAGAAAAATTTATATACATATGTCCATATTATGGCGAGATTAATCGTATATGGTTCCAAAAATGGAATTATAATTCATCTATAATACCACGTAATAAAATAAAACTAATTTATACAAACCAAAGACTTCCTGTAGGCCATTGGTTGGTGATAAAGGCCTGTCACACTTCGGTTGTGGGTTCAATTCCCGCAACCTTGTCCGACACGACGGGTTGTTTCCTGTCCTAAGGGTTGTCCTTTTTCTAAAAATATACTATTATAACATTTCAGAAATAATATAAGAAAGTTCTAGCCTTAAACAATACTATCTGATATCAAACGTAATTCATTCCAATCTTTAGGCTTATCGAAAATACTTATATCCAATCTCATAGTTTAAAGTAAACGATTTCTAGAAATGTCATCTACCGAGCATGTGAATACCATAGTTTATCATACGATATATATTATTGGTCGCATTCCAAACATGTGAATACCTTAATCATGTATTCTCTTGAAAAATGAATACCCATTGAACCTTAGTGAAAACAAGAATGCTGTCAAAAGTTAACTCTTTCCACATACCAAAATCCCAAAAAATCTATATACTCAAATCATGTTATCACTTTGTCCTTTTATCAGTCGTGAGCTCATGAATACTATCAAACATATTATTTTCTCCTTATCCCTTCATTATGTGCATATCACATGCTTTCTAAAAATATTTCAATCACTTTTATTGGTTACCGGTGCCAGACAAATATTGAAAACCACAATAAACCAATACATAGATATTATAATATTCCCTGATACAAAAATGAGTTTTCACAACACTATTTTGGAATCCCATTACATAAACACTTAATCATTCCACCGCATCGTTATCATTCTCAAAATCACTAATAGTGATCACATGTGACTTCAATTTGTCCTTTTCCTTAAGAGGTTGTTGATGTCGATCATCATTAACCCTTGGATTAAGGAATTGGTTAACATAATTCCCCATTTCCCTGCAATTGTAGCATTGAAGTGTTGCTGGTGTGTTCTTTGCAGTATTTTCTCAATTCACATCATTAACTACCTTTTTCCCATTACTTAGGCACTCAGCTGCTCGATGGCCTTCTTTTCCACACTTAAAACATTTTCTAGTCCCTTTAAGACAATATCCACCATGCTTCTTTCCACACTTTGAGCATAATGAAACATTTGTCTTCTTTTCACAATAGTTTTTGAGATTTTTCCTTGAACACCATATTTCATTTCTTGTCAAAACCATGAGATATATATATAACAACAACTTCCAGTTCTACCTTGATAGCACAACACACATTTTTTTCATAGGTACTGAAGTCTCTTATAGCTAATTCCCTTTGAAGACTTTGTTTTAATCCACTGAATAATCGATCAACTTTACTCTCAGGTTGGATGATAAAGCCAGATGCATAGCTTGAAAGCCTTGTAAAATTCACCTCGTATATACCAACAGATTCATCATCATATTTATTAATCTCAAGGAACTCCTCCATATTTGTTCGAAGAATACGAGGGAAGTACTTATTGAAAAACATGTTCTTTAACTCATCCCATTCCATGGATTCAATTTCATCTTGGGGCCTTGTATTCTTAATTAGAGTCCACCACTGGTCTGCTTCACCTTCTAAACGGTAAAAAACTAAAATGAATTTTTTATGTTCTAAACAATGAAGTATGGAAAATATGTTTTCAATGGTACTGATCCATTTCTCAGCAATAAGTGGATCATAAGACCCATTGAGAGAAGGTGGACGTTGCCTCATGAAGGACTCAATAGAATATTGTTCCTTTCTCTGCTCATTTGGAAGTCCAGAATGATTCATAGCTTGTGTAAGTATAGCAATAATATTTTTCACTCCATCTTCCATCACATTGGTTAGTTCAGGAGAAAAATCATTGCATTGTCTATTACATTGATCAACACGGTTCCTTCGGGTTCCAGCCATCATCTAAAACCCAAAACGAATAGTGTGAGAGGCAAAAATCATGTTAGGAAAACAACATAATAAAGGGGGAGTACCTTCAATATATAACATATTAGGTTTAATTCTAAGATCATTACCATAATTCTAGGACTATAACCTATACTTATACTTAACCTTAGGTACATCCCTAGACATACCATAGAAATATCTCTAGGGGTCTCACTATACATGACAAAAACAGATGCCCAAAGACTGTATTAGTTTAGTGTCTTTGGAAACTCGGAACATAATCTTCTAATCATGGTGAAAAATCTTCAACATCTCTTATAAAGATCTTCCCCTTTGGTTTTCTTTCCTAAAACCTTTCTTTATATCCTAGGGAAAAGAAAACATAAAAAGGGTGAGCTTAAATGCTCAGTAAGGGTAAACATGGAGAACCTAAAACAATCCATAAACATTTGAATGTAAGAACATGAACATAAAATATCAAAATCATGAGTAATGGCATAAATATTGGCAGTGCATAAGGAATAGATAATAAAGGAACGTTAACCATGATAAAATAGCATGGTAATAAAACATGTAATTGTGTCAACCATTAAGCACAAGTTATGATTTCCATATTAGCCAAGACCTCGCTGCCAAAACCATCATAGTGGACAAAGTCCATTGCTGAACCAGGTTTACTTACCATTCCAACCCTGTATTACTGAACCAGAATCACTTTCCCTTACATCCATGTCTATATCATGAGATATAAATCTTTATCCAATGCATTGTAGGGCGATATAGGTCCCACCCATCTCATAATGAAATCATTCTTACTTGTGCCACAAAATAAACATAAATCATTCATCATAACCCAAAGAATAAAATGGGTTTCATAAACATCATCCCATCATAACATAATCCATATAAAAAAATGGATATCATTTAATCATAAGAATAATCAAACCACGGAAATAATAGAGACCTTATACTTGAAACATAATCATACTAAATAATGTCATCTTAGATGGAAAATAGTTTTGACAAAACACTTGAAATGAATTTTGAGGAAAAGATCCTTTCTTCTTCAAAATCATTTTCTTTTCAAAAAATTCCATTCAATTTTAAAATGAAATGAATTTTTTGAAAAAAATAATGAAATCCTGTATAGAAATCTTTATGAAAATTAGGCGTTTTCAAATCATAAAAATCTGTTCATTTCGTATAAGTTAAAATAACATTCTCCACGTACTTTTTTCAGAAAAGTAAAAAAGTTCCTCGTATGGTAAACAAAAGAAAGATTCCTTCCATAACACAATGTAAAAGTCAAAGAGGGGTAAAAATGAATTTAAACAGACAAGGAATAATATTAAACACTTTATGAAAAACATTTTCATGGACTTGGATGAAAAATATAACCCCAATAAATACTTACGTATATGCAATCTCAGATAAAAATGATATTTGCAAAATTATCACTTACCTTATGTCCAATTTCAGCCATATGTGTCTGAGACTCCTGTATAGTGGGTTTAAACATATTATTAACTTTTAATAGAACCATAATAATATTTATTATATCATATATTATTCACTTATGACTTTATATTACCTGTTCATATTTCAATTTCATGTTAAAGCCACGTTTTGGGTAAAATCGTTTCATTTATCGTACGTGTTTGGGCTTATTGTTCTTGATATTATTATAACTTATATCATTATTTAATTACTTTATGAATGTAAATAAAATTATTTATATGTCATATATTTTAAGTATATATATATAATATATAGATAAATGAAATGAAATATACCGTTCAGGGAGATGGTAGACCGTACGTACGCATGAACGCTTTTTTCATTTCCTTATTGAATTGAATGGAAGTAAGTAGATGATATATATATATATAAAAAAATAAAGTAGCATTATTATGTCATATATTTCATTATTATTTATTATATATATACTTTATAATCATTTTTGAATTGTTAACATGGAGAATGAATCTCATCGCGTCGTGGAGACGGTAATCCGTACATATGCACGAGCGATGATAACGTTCCCATAATTATTGAATGATATTGAAGAGGATGATATAATATCTCAGAATTATTTTCATTTTATAATAATCATTTATAGTTATTCTTTACACCATTATACCCATCCAAGTATGGTGGTGGCGGAAAGCAGATTAAACCACGACATGGAGACGGTATTCCGTACGTACACACACACACGGTGATTTCATTTTCCATAGGATGGATAGAAGGTGAAATAAGGTTGTTTAATATTTATAATAACATATCAGTATATGAGTGATAATGATGTTATTACTTTATTATGAAACAACAAAATAAGAGTAAGTAGAAGAAGAAATGTATTTGAAAGAATCAGTAAAGGATATTACCTATTCTTTGACGCGCCTCTTCTAGACCTCTTCTTTGGGCACTAAAGTTGGTCTTTGAAGAAGACCAGGACATCTAGTATGTTTCTAGGGAAGTGTAGAAGACAAATTGGCAGGTTTTGTCCGAGAATGAAGGCTCAAAATGGTGTGAAGAGGAGAGGGAGGAGGTTCCCTTTTATAAGGGAGGAGAGGGGCACCTTTGGAAACATAAGAAATATTAATTTATAATAAATTTAAAACCCACTTAAAAACCTCAAAAAATGACTCAAATAATAATATTAGATGAGATAGGGTTGTAATATAATCAACCAATAAAATTTAGACAAGTTGGAAAATTATTTTAAACCTTATCAAATTTATTTATCCTTATTTAATATATTTAATTTTACTTGTGGTAATACTATTCTAAATTTTAAATTGTTATAAATAATTACTTATGTGTTGTTAATTGTCCATTATTGTATACTTTATGACATTTTAGACCATATAAATTTCAATTTATAAGTTTTAAATATTTTTTTGATTTTTAAACAATTTTTTAATATGTTATTTTTATAAATTAACAATTGTGTCAATTTTGACACTATTCATTTATTTGAATTTAAATAAAATACAAACAAAAGATATGTTCAAAATAAAAGATTTAATAGATTAATAACATGTCATATATATCTATAAAATTCATTTAGAACATTAAATAGTTCTTATAATATTTATTTTAATAATTTTAAAACCATGTATTTGATATTTCAATCTATAAAATAATTTCAACATCACTATTGTGTCATGATTAATGATACATATTTAATCCCCAAAAATTATAAATAAATTCAAATAATGTAGATAATTTTATTATATTTCTTTAGACTATTCATGTTCTTAGTTTATGAAGTTTATCACTAAATTAAAATTATTACACTTATAAGATATAAGAGAGGGACATGTCGTCACTTTCTTTGGTTTTAATAATAATTATATAATTTTCACGGTCCAAATTCCATAAAATGAATCTATTCCAACCCTTAGGTGATATGGGTAAACTTTTATTCATCTAATAGAATTTTGGAAGGTGTTAGGGTAATTTTATAATCTTATTTTTACCCTTAAATACCCGATTTAACTTTAATTGTAGTAAATAAAAATTACCGTAGTTACTATTCATAATATCAAAAAATAAATAATGGTAACCTATTAACATAATTTGGACCCACTGAATCCAAATATAGAATCCATTTTTTAAAATTCAAAACACAGAAGTTGAGGTAATTAATTTAAAATTAATACCATTGTTAAGAAAATGAGTTTTAAAAGTGAAAACATTGTCAAAGATTGAAATGTTTTTACCTATGAATTCAATGTAAAATTAATGATAATGACTTAAATTATATTAAATGGGAAAAATATATTCTATTTATACTTTAAAACCATTCAATAGTATAATTTAACCATATTAACTATCTCGATGAAAAAAGTTGTTTTTAATTAAAATTTAGCGTATTTTTACTATTCATCAAATTATGAAAGTTAACAGAAAAATATTAAAAAATTATACAAAGGAAATTTTTATATCCTTATTGATATAAATAATTTAATTTCATCAAATTGAACTTATAAATGTGTCAAAAACTAGATTTAAAGTGGGTGCTCCATCAAAAGGTGGCAAAACTGCATTATTTTGAAAAATACTTATTTTACCCAAAAAATTTATTTTGTTCTCATACCATGTTCTAGATAATGTGTAAGATGAATGATAATGTTATAAAATTCAAAATTTGGTTAATACTATTCATAACAGCTAGTTCATAACAATATTATAAAAATACATTGTTGTTTAGTGAAACTCAGTATTGTGTACAACACACGCTATTGAGGAAGGTCGCTTTTGTGTGCAACACATGCCAAGAATAGTGTCTGCGTATACTAAAAGATAATGTGGTGTTACATATAGCGTAATCTAATATTGGTGTAGCATACAACACAAGACATCAAAGAAATTAAAAATAATCTTTCTCATAAAATTTCGGATTGTTACAGTATCAATTTCCAAAAAAAAAACGATCCAAACCCGAGAAAAATAATACAACTATATAAGAAAATAAATATTATGTTATTAATACTATAAATAAATAAATTAAAAATAAATATGAAAAAAATACATTAATTAAATTTCATTTTAAATAAAAGGAATCACTTAGAGTCATACCAGTCAAACCATGCATCAAATTGAGGTGGGGTTGATTACTATAGATCAAAAATGACTTATGGATCCTTTTAATAATGTATCAGAACAATACTAATAATATTTATTGTTTTTTAGTATATCACTTGTATTTTTTTTTACTAAAATTTCATTTTAAATTGGAAAAAACACTTTGTGTAATACTTGTCACATTGTGTTTTAGTTTGACATGAGACTGATTCTTACATATCAAAAAAGACTTATGAATCATTTTACTAAAGTATTAAGAAAATTTGAGTGAATTTTCTCAGTTTCCAGTGAGTAACACAAGTTTAAAACTAAAATTTCAATTTTAGACTCATAACAGACACTTTGAGTCATACTGGGAACACTGTGTATTAGATTGTGGCATAGTTGATTTCTACATGTCAAAAATTACTTATGGAAAGTTGACTTAAATTATCAAAACAATAAGAATGTGTTTCCTCAGTTTTGAGTATGTCACCTATGTTTTTTACTAAAAGGTCAATTTTAAATAAAAATACACACTTTTAGTCATACTGGTCACACCATGCATCAGATTGAGGATCTATTGATTAATACACCACAAAAATAAGTTATATATTGTTTTCCTAATGTATCATAACAACCTGAATATGGTTTATTTGTTTTGAGTATATAACTTGTGTTATTTACTAAAATTCCATTTTAAACTAAAAACATACACTTTGGGTTATACTAGTCACATCATGTGTAGGTTTAAAATTAGATTGTTTCTTAAATATTAAAAATGACTTATGAATCGTTTTATTAAGTTATCAAGAAAATAAAAGATTTTTTGTTGGTTTTTAGTGAGGGACAAATTTTTTGAACTAAAATGTCAATGTTAGACTGATAACAAAAACTTTGAGTCATACTAGGAACACAATGTTTCAGATTGAGGTGTGAAAAATTCCTATATTTCATAAATGACTAATGAATTATTCTCATAAAGTATCAAAATAATAGTAATGTTTTTAATGGTCTTGAGTATGTAAAATTTCCTTATTACTAAAATTAATATTAATTTTAAATAAGAAGACACACTTGGGGTAATACTGATCACACGATACATCATATTAAGATGTGGATAATTCCTACACATACAAAATGAATTATGGATATTAGTAATAAAGTATAAAATAAATACTAATGTTTTTTATAGGTTTCTAGTATGTCACATTTTTTAACTAAAATTTTATTTCATACTAGAAACACATAATTTGGTCATACTAGTCATATAATGCATCAGTTTAACATGAGAGTGATTAAAAAATATAAAAAATGACTCATTAATTTTAATCCTAAATTACCAAGACAATGAGAGCATGTTTTTTTTTATTTTTAATGTGCGGCACATTTTTGAGCTAAAATGTAAATTTTTAACTGATAATGGACACTTTGGGTTATATCGGTCACATTGTGCATCAAATTGAGGTGATGTTGATTACTGGACATCACAAATTACTTATTTATCTTTTTATTAAATTATAAAAACAATATGAATGTGTTTTATTTGTCTTGAGTATGTCACTTTTGTATTTTACTAAAATTAATGTTAATTATAAATAAAAAGACACCCTGGGAGTCATACTAGTCACACCATGCATTGGATTAAGGTTAATATGTTTCATACACATCAAAAATGACTTATATATTATTTTATTAAAGTATAAAAATAATTAAAATATGTTTTTGGTGTGTAGGAGTCATCTGTACTTCAATATGATGCACGGTGTGACCAATATGACTCCAAGTGCGTCTTTTTATTTAAAATTGAAATTAATTTTAGTAAAAAGGACTTGTAACATACTCAAGACAAATAAAATAAATTTTTATTTATTTTAAGTTTTAGGAAAATTATTCATAAGTCATTTGTGATGTGTAGAAATAAGTCACAGGTATTGTAACAGAACTGTACACTGTGCGGGTACTATAGCAGGCACTGTAGCAGTTACTGTACAAGGTACTGTTCGATACTGTAGCATCTGGAACTATTCACATTGGGCCACCGGTTTGGGCTTGGAGTCCTTAAGGCTTTTGGGCCACCCGGGCCTTCAATAGGGATTTCTGGCCACCTTTAAGGCCTTCAGGCTACCTCATGGCCTTCGGGGCATATGCAGTTTCCCCAGACACACTATAAAAAAGGAGGAGCCCCAGAAGAGGATTCAGAGAAGGTGCACTCACCAGAGCAGAACCAAATGTATTTGTCAGAATGAGAGGGTATAACTATGCCATCGGGACCATCCTGTGATAGCACGGGAAGCCTAGCCAAACGACCATGCGAAGGTGGAGAGCTCTATCATGATAAAGATGCTGGGGAGGGGTAGTTCCTTGTAGATAGTTTGGTGGAATTCCCTAAGACCTTCGGGTCATGTAATCTTCTAGGCCTATGGGCCATGTAATCTCTGAGCCTACGGGCCTTGTAAGGGTTCCCCCTCATCCCTTGAAATGGGGGTGATCAAAAATCAATAAAAATGAAGGCCTTAAGTCCATTCGGGGGAGGGGGGGATCAAAGTGCCTGTTATTAATTTAAAATTGATATTATAGGTCAACATGCATGTCACTCACTAAAAACCAAGAAAACATGCTTCGATTGACTCGTTAATTTTGAAAAATTATTCATAAGTTATTTGTGACATGTTGGAATCAATATCTCATCATACTGACACACAATGTCGTCAGTATAACAAAATGTGATTGTTTTTAGTTTAATATGATATTTTAGTAAAAAATAGTGACATACTAAAAACCCAAAAAATACATTGGGATTATTTTTATTCTTATGGATAATGATCCATAATTTATTTTTTAGGCATAGGAATCAACCACACCTCTATCCGATTCCCAGTGTGACTGGTATGACTCAAAGTGTGTCTTTTTATTAAAAACTGAAATTTTAGAAAAAAACCCTAATGACATACTCAGAATTGAGAAAAATCATTGTGATAATTGTGATAATTTAATAAAATTATCCATAAGTCATTTTTGACATGTCAGAATCAACCGTTTCTTAATCAGACACACAGTGTGCCCGATATAACTCAAAGTGTCTGTTATGAGTCTAAAATTGACATTTTAGTTCAAAATATATGTCACTCACTAAAAATTAGGAAAATTTTCATGTATTGTCTTGATAATTTAGGAAAGTAGTTAATATGTCATTTGTGATGTTTAAGAATCAATATCACATAAAACCAACACAAAATGTGACCAGAATGACTCAGAGTGTGTGTTTACAGTTTAAAATGATATTTTAGTAATGAAATAAAAGGCTTATACTTTGTACTAAGAAAAAGTTTTTATATTGTTTTGAATCATTAGTAAAATGATTAATAATTTACTTATGACATATAGGAATCTGCATAGCCACAATCCAATGAATGGTGTAACAGGTATGACTCTAAGTTTTTCCATTTATTTAAAATCGACATTTTATTAATGTATTGTTTCAGATTTATATTTAATTTATTCGTTTATAGTATTACTAACATAATATTTGTTTTATTATATAGGTGTATTAATTTTCTTGGGTTGGGGTGGTTTTTCCAACAATTGATACCATGGTTTGGATTTTTGATAGGGGACCACGTTTATCAAAGATGATGAAACATTGATGTTTTTAAATGTTTGTGGGTAGTAATTTCAATTGTAATTATACAAAACGTTGTTTGAAAATTATATAATAGTTTTTTCTTGTATTCATAATGTAAATTTTATTTCAATTAAATTATTTATTTTTATATAGGTGTATTTACTATAGTTTTCCGTTATTCAAACAACACACTACAACAGTTGGGACTTTATAAACCCTATTTCTAGCATTGATAAAGGCCCCCATTATCATTTTTAATAGGAGAACTAATAAATAATCCCCTTTTAACAGCTTTGAGAACAAAAATTATTTTTAGTGATGTTAAAACCCTTTTTCCACGCTGTTAAAGGGTCGAACTATGGTAGTGAAGCATACATCTTGTAACTCAAAAATACTTTTTATTTTTTTAAGTTGTTTTATTTGATTTTATTTTTTATAAATTAATATTAGTAGATATTAAACTCATTCAAACATTTTTAAATATATTTATTGTGATGTTATTATTTTTTGATATTCACCACATATTTACTACTCATTTTAAACACAGTGTTTTTGAATTTTGTATTTCAAATTCAATCATGTTATTTTGATCAAAATCATTGACTAATTATTCTAGAATTAGTTTGAATGTTTTATTTAATTTTTTGGACCCACTTAAAATTATTAATATTTCCTATTTAAATAATCATAATTTTTATTTTTATTACCGATAAAGATACTTTTCATTTAATCTTTTTTTATTGTTGATAAAATATATGAATTTCATATTCACTTAGACATACAATGATTTATAGTGTCGAAAAAGTTAATTTATAGAGATTTTAAAAGCATGATCGGTATTAGTGACCCTCATTTTTTTCTAAAATCATAGTTTCTCACTTTTGTAAACCATTTTTGTAAATAATAAAAATCTATACAAATAAACTTATAAAAACCCCTATCTGTTAACTTTTACTTCTTAATAAAAACATTATTTTTAATAATAAAACTCAATTGGAAAACCAAATTAGCATATTATGATACCCACTTTTAGAAAAGTTTTAACTGTGGTCTATTTAAATATATTTTTTACATCTCATGCTATGAGAGAGATTCACACTAGGTTTTATTAGGTATTAGTGTTTACTAGGATTCCTCTTCATGAAGAAGATTTTCCAGCATCCTCTATTCTAAGGGTTCCCTTGGATCGATGGATCTTGATTAGATCTATTGTAACTGTGATAATGATTCACTGATGTTGTCGCTTCTCATATTTTCATTATGATTCATCCTTTCTCATATACAAATCTCCAACTCCCCCTTCTTAGATCTGTGTTTCCATTTTGCCAGTATCCTCCCTTGTTGGCCTGTTTGTCTTGACTCTGATTCCTCTATCCTCGGATCTGCATCCCCCCTTCTCGGATTGAAAATTTTTGGATGACACTCATCCCCTTGGGGTTTCCTTGGATCAATGGATCTTGGATGATTTTAATGTGACTATGTCATCCTACAATTCCCTTATCATTGATGACATGATCTTCCTCAGAGGACAGTGTGCGAGTACCTCTTTGGTGTTTCCATGGAGAACGATTTAGTAAAACAATGAAAATGACTCCCTTTTTGGGAATATTACAAAATCACTAATCACTACAACAAAATAAGACTTTAATAGCGCTAAAAATGGCCTTTATACACACTAGAGAAGCACTGACTACTAGAGAGAGATTAAAATCATGAGTATTTTATCAATGCATATAGAAGAACTCATAAAGGTATCCTTTACCAGTACTTATAAAAGAGGTACTAAAGTGGAATACTACAATGTTCTATAATAGCACACTATAGCACCAATGCAATGTGATGTAACAACACATTGTAGCACCAAAAACACTATGAAAATTTAAAAATCAAGTAATAATATAGAATTTAAATGAAGACAAAACATTCTAGGATCATTTTCTTAGTTTTGGCGATGTGATTTATATTTTAATATAAAATGATACATATATATTGGTAAAATTCACATGGAATCATACCTATCACACTGTGCATCAGATTGAGGTGCAGATAATTCTTACAAATATTAAATGGCTTATGAATTGATTTCTTATAGTATCCAAACAATATGAATCTGTTTTCTTGGTCATGAGTAATCCACCTATCTTTTTTTTACTGAAATGTCATTTTAAACTGGAAACACGTACTTTGAAACATACAAATCACATCACATGTAATTTTTATATGATACTAATTCTTAAATGTCACAAATGAATTATTAATCCCTTTACTAAATTATAAAGAAATTCAAGAATTTTTTTTAGTTTTGGGTGAGTGATACTTTTTGAACTAAAGTGTGGATTTTAAAATGATAACAGAAACATTGAATCATACCGAACACATCATGTATCAGATTGAGGTGAGGTTGATTACTAAACATCACAAAGGAAATATGGAATATTTTCCTAAAGTATCAGAACAATATGAATGTGTTTGCTCTATTTTGATTATGTGAGTTTTCCTTTTTACTAAAATTGATGCCTTTTTTAAATAAAAAGATGCAAATTTAGTCATATTAGTCAAACCATGTATCAGATTGAGGTGATGATATTTCTTACACATCCAAATAGATTATAGATTGTTTTCATAAAGTATAAAAACAATCCAAATGTGTTTACTAGGTTTTGAGTACGTCACTTTTCTTTTTTACTAAAATTCCATTTAAACTAGAAACATGCACTTTGACTTATACCGATCACATTGTGTATCTGTTTGATGTGAAAATAATTCCTAAATATCATAATTGACATATTAACTGATTTTATAAATTATAAAGAAAATATGATCTCATTTTATTGGTTTTAAGTGAGTGATTTTTTGGAATTAAACGGTCAATTTTAAACTGATAATTGACACATTGAGTTATATCAGGCATATCATGTATCATATTGAGGCGTAGCTGATTCCTATAAATCAAAAATGACTTGTAGAACATTTTCCAAAAGTATCAAAATAATATGAATTTAATTTCTTAGTTTTGAGTAGGCCAGTTTTCCTTTTTATTAAAATTGATGTCATTTTTAAATAAAAATATACACTTGGAGTAATACCAGTCACACTGTGAGTTAAATTGAGGTACATCTAATTCCTACACATCTCAAATGACTTATAGATCATTTTACTAAAGTATCAAAACAATATGAATGCATTTTCGAGGTTTTGAGTATGCTAATTGTTCTTTTTATTAAAATTGATGTCATTTAAAATTAAAAATAGGCACTTGGAGTCATACTTGTCACACCATGCATTGGATTTTGGTACAAAAGATTCATATAAATCTAAAATTACTTATGGAAAATTTTTAGAAAATATTAAAACAATACGAATGTATTTTATCTATTTTGAGTACGTATATTTTTTCTTTTTAAAATGACATTTTAAACAGGAAACACACACTTTGACCTATACTGGTCACATAATGTATCAGTTTGATGTGAGACTAATTCTTATATTTCAGAAATGACTTATTAATAGATTTACTATATTATCAAAAAAATATGTGTTCATTTTTATTTTTCTAGTGAGTGACATTTTTTACTAAACTATCAATTTTAAATTGATAACGGACACATTTAGTCATAATGGTTACATTGTGTATTGAATTGATGTTCAGATTATTCCTACACATCTCAAATGAATTATTGATCGATTCATTAAAGTATAAAAATAGTAAGAATATGGTTTCTCAGTTTTGAGTATGACAGTTGGCATTTTTACTAAAACTGATGTCAATTTTAAATATAATGAAGCACTTTGAGTCATATCGGTCACACCATGTGCCAGATTGATGTGTGGATAATTCCTACACATCCCAAAGTCTCAAAAATTCCGAAATTCCAATTTTACCATGTTTCTATTGTCATTCGATATCGAACTACCAACACTACATACTGACTCGATGTTCTTAGCCGAAAAACCTTTATCATTGTTGAAAGTTAAAAGAGTAGATCATTTCAACAAAAAGAAATGTTTTTTAGATAATAACATCAAAACAATATGTAGTGCTATCAATTTGAAAAATAAAGGCAATGAAAATGAAAAACATGGTAATATTATAAGAAATAATCATTTTATCTCTTTTTTATTATTTCATATTGTTGAAAGAAAAATATGACTTCCCAAAAGATATATGAGAAAAAACTGAAAAATCTTTAGGTAAAAATGATAAGAAAATTAACATACAAATAGTAGATGAAATAAAAAAATTTAATTAAATAAGTAGTATGAATTCAACTTTTCTAATGGTTGTATAAATTCTTGAAGAATTTCCTTAATCTCATTATCTTATTTGTAGGCTCGAGGTCCAATCCCTCATGATAATTACCAGTTTCGAACAAACTACCCCAACTTGAATAAAAGAATACACTTGTATAAGAAAACAATTATTATATTATTAATTATAAAAAGAAATAAATTAAACATAAATATGAAACAGTACATCAATTATACGGATAATGATTTTACAATGAAAACATTATAGACCATAAAGATATACTGATGGTAAATCAAGAATAGTGATTAAAAAATGCATATAAATCTCACCAAACAATCACTAAATGAGGGAGTAGAAGGAGGAGAAAATAAGATACATTGGATTGAAGCTTTGAATCATCCGAGATAAATTAAATATATCCTATTAAGTTTATAAAATTTTCATTTTATTTAATAAATAAATAAACACACATAATTTATTAACTATAAAAGGTGAATGTATCACATTTGTGAGAATTACATGGATGGTAATAAGAGGTTCCTAAGGGTGGAACCAAAAGGTAATGTTAAATAATGATATATTTTTATAAGGATTAAAGTATAATATATGCAATGTTTATTATATATGTGATGAAAGAAATGAAGTGATTTTTAAGAAGTATTATTGTGTGGGTTATCATTTAAAATATGGATATATTTTTATCAACTTCTTGAAATACAAGAAAGGTTGAAATCAATGAAATAAATGTCATTAGTGATCAGAAAGTTTTGGTGAAAACTTGAAGGAGTACAACTCAACAAAAAACCTCATTTTTATCCCAAGTAGAGCCTAAATCATTTTGATATGATTAAAAGGTTGATAATTGGATTAAATATATACATGATGAGCTTGATTAGAATAAGAACAATGTGACATGATGATCTGAATACGAATAAGAAAAATGAAGGCTTCTTATAGATCAAGTTGTGGCATATATTGTTCCAAAAAATTTCCATTAGTTTATAAATACATGAGTTTTTTAGTTAATTTTTAGTCCTATTTTTTAAATCTCTTAACATAAAAGATATTGGTATTGTATTGTAATGAAAATATTTTTTGTCATGTAATTAAGATCTATGAGGCACTATATTACTAATAGAAGGACATAAAAAATAGATTTAAGTTCGTGTTAGTAAATCCTAAAATAAAATAGAATTAAGAATCCACACTGAACATATAATGTCATTACATTATGAAATCCAAACTAATAAAGTTGACTTGAAGTGGGATTCTAAAGGTTTAATGATTTTTTCTATGAAAAATATTTATTATTTTAAAAAAATAGATTCTATTAAAACTTATTTATTAAATTTCCATAAATCATTGTAAATATTTTATTTTTTTTCAAAATTAGTTAAATATTGTGGTTTAAGATTTATTCTTGAATGATTTAAAATATTCTTTAAAATCTAAAAAATACAAAACTTTTCTCATTAAATAAGTTACTTTCCAAATAAAATATAAAATATAGAAATTTTTTGATCAATCCAAAAGGATTGAGAACAATAAATTATATAAACAATGTGCTCGTCTTCTACACCACATAATGAAACATTATTTTGTTTCTTAAAAAACATTATGAAGGGGTTTTTACGAAAAAATGACCCATTCAAATTATTTATTTTCTAAAAATATTTCAACAACCAAAATCAAAATATCAATTACATTTTATCTCGTAATTAGTTTTTCATGTATTTTATAGTCTATGGATTATAGAACCTTAAATCTCTTTGATTTTTCTTTTTTATAGAATTTACGTCATATTATTTAAATTCAAGATGAAGTCATTAAAAAATTAAAATTGAAAACTCAAAATTTGTTTAATTAGTTATATAAATAAGACAAAAAATCAAACATATATAATGTTTTTTATCATTTGATTTTATAGATTCATCAAAATCATTTGATTGTTACATTTCCTAAGTGACAGCTAAATCTATCCCAAGCCTCATGAAATAGTTCATAGTTATCCAAAATAAATCCATTTACTTAAGAACTTATTTCAGTGCTCATTATCCTAGAAAACAAATTTCATGGGAAAATCATTATATTGTTGTTCCTATGTGTTAGATATTTCATCATCCATTTTTTAGAAAAAACATCTAGAATTACATTTCTAGTAGAAGGGTATAACCCTATATTTTAGTTCCTCCTCACTCAACCCTCTCAATGCCAATTTCCGTATAACATAATATAAGACCCCAATGATGTCAGATATTTCATCATCGAAGTGATTTGATATGTAATATTCCAAACTAATGACAACACCGACCAGTACATGGATAAAATTTTCAAATATAAAAGATTTAAAAGAGGTATATGTCATGGAATATAGGTATTTGGATCCTATTGTACCTCACAACAACATGAACCGACATTGGGTTTGATATATGTCATGTCTCACATTACCAATGTGGCCCCAAGGAGACCCGCATGATATCAGGAAAGAAGATACTTCAATATATCTAAAAAAGAATGATTTTTTGGTTATTTTATTATAGGACAATGAAACTAGACTTGCTGGGATACACAGATGTCAAATGAGAAGGTTCAGTGGATAAATGAAGAAAAATTAGAGATATTGGAAAACCTATATTTTGTTCATGTTGTGGTTGCATTCAACTCTTTAATCTCTCAAGACTTGGATTAAATCCTTGTAATAATAGGAGCCCTGATTCTAGCCTATATTTGAGCTTGGATTCAACAACAAGTAGCACTAGAAGCATGTCACTTTTGTGGAGAGCTTTGGATATTGTGAACTAGTTCACAATGGTTAGGGTTCTTAAAATAGATCATGACACTTTTATCAGTGCTTAAAAAAAGGACCGATAAAGATACATTTTATCAATACTAAGTTAATAAGCTCTGATAAAATGAATCTTTATTAGTGATTTTTTAGCACTGATAAATAATTATAATACTTTTTTTTAAATTAATACATTTTAAAATAATTATTATAATTATATTTAATTATAATACTTATAATAATACTTTTTATTCATCTATTTATAATAATAAAAGTATAAAAATATTTAATATACATTTTTAAATATATTTATTTATAAATGATAAATATATTTTCACAAATGTATTTTTAACATTATTAATGAATAATTAATCTTAAGTTCATGCATGTAAAAATGAGTAAAATTTATTAATTAAAAACAAGTACAATATTGAAAAATTTGATAAGTTTGATTAATATAAATCATCAAAAAATATATATATATTGAAACAAATATTCATACATATTGAAAATATTAAAACATAGTAAATAAATAAATATTAAATAAATAATATAAAATGATTAAATTCAAAAAAAAATATATGTGTGTGTGTGCTTATGTATATAAAAATACATTAATTACATATATGTGTAATCAATACAATACCTTTGATCTATGTTATAGATTGAAAAATTAAACGACATTCTATTATGTTCATTACTCAATGCAATTAGTTAGTATTTTTATTTCATATTATTTTTTAATTTTAAACCATTATTCACTAAATATATTGTGATTTAATTTATAGACTAAATAATATTTTGTATTATTTAAATCATATTTATATACATTAATATATATCTATATATTTAATATATACTATTTATTAACATTATCAACTATCGTGTAATTAATAAAATGTTTAATATTTTTCTCAATTTACTTATTTATAATTTTAATTTGTTTAATTTTCATTTTTAATATATCTATATATTTAAAACATTCTATATATTATTATTTTTAACATATATATAGTATAATATATTTATTCATTTTTATCAATAATTTTATAATTAATAATGTTTTTAATATTTTTCTAATAAATTCATTTTTTTTATTTTTTTAATAATTTCATTTTATTTATTTGGACCCTTTCTAAAACTAAAAAAGTACTAAAAAAGGATTTATTTATGAGTGCTAAAAATATAGAACTAATAAAGGACTCACTTTATTAGTACTAAAAATATATCACTGATAAAGGGTACCCTTTATCAGTGCTAAAGATAAAGTGCTAATAAAGGGTTAACTTTATCAATGCCTTATTTAGTTATAATAAAGAAACCATTTATCAGTGCTTTTTCTAGCACATATATATACCAGCATTTTTAAATTCTTATTTTTTAGTAGTGGATCAAACAAGTAAAGGATTAATACTCCCTCTTAGTTTGTCGCTTGAGTCTCCTAACGACAGGAAAATTCATCTCGAATCAGTATTTTAATTTTCTTGTATTGAAAAACATTGATGAAATCCCTCTGACATCTGGAATGAGGAGTATCCATACATGATATTATATCTAGGAACTTGGTGTTCAAATTCTTCAATGATAAAGACAAAAAAGGGTTCTCCTAGGGAGTTGTTGGACATTTGAAAACTGTTCAATCTTAATGGAGGATCTAGATAATGGAAATGATATAATGAACATGCCCTTATCAAAATCAACCTTATGGGTATGGATTATGTGAGTTTATTTTTAGTGAAGATCAGAACACATCATGAGAGAGATCAGTGATTTCATAGGTTGCTTTCTGGAATGGGATAGGTCAGACCCAATTCTATGGGGGCCCTTCACATAGACAAGGGTATCAGTTGATATCAATTTTCCACTACAACGGGGGTGCCTTCCTTTATTTTGAAAACTCAAAATTATGGATCCATATTGAATATTAAAAAATGTCGATCATATATTTCTTCATTGGACATATCAAACACATAGAGAAGAAGAAAGAATTAAAGATGACAGATAAAGAAGTAAATATCATCATGAAATATGGCCCTGAGATTCATGATAAAAACATGAGAATATTGTTAGTTTCAGAAATAGATAAATGAAAAAATATAATCAAACTCACTAAATACTTGAGCGCTCATGTTTACAATGATTACATCATAACTATCATATTGGTGAGGCCACAATTCCCTCATACCATTGATGATTTGGTCCAACCAAAGGAAGCAAGAAAACTAGATTCACATGATACCCCCAAGACATCAAAAAGACCTCTATTATGCTTGATTATGTGTATTTAGAAAGTGAAATATCACATACGTAAATTCAACATGTGTTGGAGGACTTATCAAAACCACCCTTGAACGCCAAACACATATTCTTGGACCTTACAGACTCAGCCCCACTCCAAGAACATGGGATATCAAATCCTACTCCTCTGTTAGGAGAGGGAATGCAGGGGTTGATGTTGTCTGGTGAAAGAAATCACTAGATAGGGAGTAGGATAAACATAGGGGACTTGAACATTGACCCCCACTACAGAACCTTGTGGACCTAAAATAAGAATAGAAGTACCCATATGGGGAGTGGTAATCTGCCAAAAAGATGGAATGAAGAAGATGATGGATCATTCCATGAAATTTCATAGAAAGAGGCGAGATTATACCAATCCCTCCTAACCCAATGAGAATTATGTGTTGGGACTTCCGTGGGCATGGAAACCCATGTAAGGTTCACATGATTCAGTGCAAATGCACCACAACTATCCCTAACAAGTTTTTTTGTATGAAACCATGCTCAAAAGTAAGTACATAGGTGAAATTTTCTCAAAAATGGGGTTTGATGGCTGCCTCCCAGTCACACGCATTATCCATGTGATAGGTATTTGACTACAATGGAAGGAGGTGATGGATATTAGAATCAAAGATTACCCCCATAACCATATAGCCACCTCAATTCATTAGACAGATAGACCTGTGTTGAACTTTTGTTGGTTTTTATGGATGGCCCACACAAAATGACATGTATAAGCCTGGGAACTCCTAAGGATGATATGGGTTGGAATTCCAAGACCACTTCTTGTGGGCAGAAACATTAATGAGATCATGATTTAAAAAGAAAACAGTGGAGACAATAGTAAACATTCATCCCATATGAGTGATTTTTTATAGGATGCTAAATTATCGGCCCACTATGACTAGGGGTATGTGGATCTACCCTTCACAAGGAACCGTTGTTGCTCAGAGAACACCCGAATTGAGGAACACTTGGACAGATTCTTGTCCTCCTCCAACTGGATCTCTATCTTCAATATCTCCCATGTCTCTCACCTCCCCCAAGCCATATCAAATACCTTCTTGATTCTTATGAACTTATTTACGAACCACCGTGTCCCAAAATGTGAAATAATTTTTTTAAATAGCTACTAGATGAAATAAAAATTCCAAGAAGTTATGTTCAAATCAGGATGGAACTTAAGTGGGCCTGATATCCACACCATAATCCACAAGACCGATCTTTCTCTCAAGTGGTGGATCAGTATTCAATTACAATAACAAGATTGGAAGTGTGAATACCTTAAAATAATTATAGAAAAACATTACTCTCATAAACCATAATTCGTAACCCATTCAAGGATTATGACCCTGGAATTTTACACCAATGTAATCCTTAGATATGAAGAAATACATTGGTCTATTTTTTCCTGCGACACACATATTAAATAGGGCGACTCAAATACACATTATTTTAACCAAAAATCATCTATGAGATGATGCAAGAACTTCATCTCAGGACATTTAATGTTGGAAGGGAGGCCAGTCTTGAAGGAGAGGGATATCCAAGACCATATACTTAGTTTTTTCTAGGACCGCTACTCTATAGGAAACCCTTCCATCCCTATAGATATTTCCTCTTACATCTATCCTGCAGTGACAGATACCATAAACCACAAACTCACCCTCAATTTAACAAATGAGTAAATCCTACTTGCCCTTAAGAAAATTAATTCCACTAAATCCCCAGGACTGGATGGTCTCTACACCATATTATCTAAAAAATATTATCATATTATGGGGCTCACTCTTTTAACTTTGATAAAAGACCTGTGGAACAAAAAGGATTTCCTCTCTACCACCAATGAAACTCTCATCACTCTCATTCACAAAACCCAAAAACCCTCTCAGGTTGATGATTTTAGGCCCACTAGGCTTTTCAATGTCATCTAATTTTCTCTCTCTCTAAAATACAAATGAACCGTATGCATGCTTATATTCTCTCCGCTATGTCAGAAAATCGAAGCGCTTTTGTCCCAAATAGGCTTATTTTAGAAAATGAAATCATCGCACATGAGACCTTCCACTCTATAAATACCCAAAATACTTCCAAAATAAGGATCATGGCTTGGAAACTAGATATAACTAAAGCCTTATACAGAGTGGAATGACCACTCATAGGATTTGTTCTTTGTAAGATGTGGTTTTGGGATAAATGGGTAGAAAAAATCATGAAATGAACGCGTAATGGATCCTTAAATATCCGTATTAATGGAGGTATTTCATTGAGCTTCTCCCTTTCTCAGGGACATTAGTAAGGATACCCTATTTACAGTTCCCTATTTATCCTTATTGATGATGTGTTTTATCACATGAGTGTTAAAGGTGTTAAATAATTTTTTTTGCATGGATAGAAAGATTGTCTCATGCCCCCCAACACCCATATCTTATTTTTTATTACTTCATCCACTTCTCCATGTCATCCTTTTAAGAATTAAATCACATTTTACTCCTCATCAAACTTTACAAAATTGTTTCCACGAAGGGAAAAAATTTCTATGGCAAAAATTTCTTCTAGCACAAGAGTTACCCCTTACGGGAAGAGCAATATACTATTGGATTACTATATTCAAATGGTCAAGAAATAGAAAAATAACCTTTCCTACTATTTTTGGTTTCTCAAAGAAGGAAATTTTCTAAAATATACACAATATATTGAAAACAAAATCCATGTTCGTAGCTTCAAAAAAATATCCAAAGAAGGTATATATATCCTCATTAAATATTTTTCTCAGTCCATTCCTTCTTATTTCCTGAACTAATTAAAGTTCCCAATAACCATAACTGATAAAATCTATTCACATTTTTTCAACTTTTGGTGGTGGATCAATAATGGGAAAAAAATCCCACTATATTTCTTGGAAAAAATTGTACAAACCCAAGATTCATGGGGGTATAGGGTTTAGGGATCTCCGTCTCTTCAATGATGCGCTCTATACCAAACATTGTTGATGATTTATCCAGCATCTTGAAAGCCTTTTTACAAAGGTTATTAGATTAGAATACTTCCCCCATGCTGATTTCTTTATAACCTCCCTTGGCCCCTGCCTCAGCTTCTTCTAGCATAGCCTATGGGGTTCACGCAATACCCTTAGAAGGATACTCTTTTGGAGAATTTTAAATAGAGTTCATTCAATATCTGGAAAGACCCATGGCTAGTTGATGAGGGGGGATATTTTTTTCCTATTGTATCCCTTTGAAAGATTTTAATTGGAAATATTTGACACTCTGTTCGATGAGAATGAAAATGGTTTGTGCATGGATAAGCTCTCCTCCTAGTTCAATGAACGGGATATGAAAAGTTTCTTAAGTATCCCATTTGTGAGAGGTATGGGCCATGATCACATGTAATGGAGTATAGGAACCACTAGAACCTTTACAGTGAAACCATATGATGCCCCAAATACCATCATGAAAAACCATGGATGAAATCTATCTATGGAAATCTATTTGGTGGCTCCCGATCCCAACCAAAGTGCAGTACTTATGGGGGGTAGTCATGCACTGAGATTCATACCTCATTGGAGTTCATCTCCTTTCACCATGAAATGAATACTAAAACTTTTACAATATTCTTGTTGACACCCTAAGACTCCATGCATGTGATGTTATGCTATCCTAGAGCTAGGGAAGTATGCCAAACCATCAGCCTTCTGCAGAACACATCCTAGGATTGACATCCAACTTCACCACTCTTCTTGCTGAATGAGATTCTCTCTATAAAACCATTGATCTAAGAATTATAGGCATTTCTCTATGGATATTATGGGTTAAGAGGAATGATATTATCATTAACCATACCCACAAACCACCTTCCAAATGAATCATGCATTAAAATCACTAGTTATCAACATGGAAACTATACAAGCACCAACTTGAAGGATATGATCCCATATGTGACCATTACACATGTTTACCCCCTCTTTTAGGTACATTAAAAATCAATGTGGATGCATCCCACTTAGACATAGGCCTCACTGGTTTTGGAGTGATCGCTCATGACTCGACTAGATGTATCATCACATCTATCCTATCCTCTCTCAAGGCCTTATTCCCTCCTATAGTTACGAAAGCACATGGAATAATTCTAGGCATGGAACTTTCCTTGGATCAAGGCTGGGACTCTGTTGTTATAGAATCAGATTTTCTCTCAGTCATTTACACAATATTGGCCTTAGAGGCTAGTCTACAACCATTTGATTTTCTTATCTTAGAGATCCAATTTATATACAAAAGTTTCTCAGCTTTCTCTACCTCCTTCACAAAAAGGGATGCAAACACAGTGTCCCACCATCTTTTTACTAGGAATCTCTATGATATTCCTCATGTTTGATTTTATTTTTCCCCATCTGGTTATCCTCTCTTGATTTTTCCAACCTTCATTCTCTTTTAATATGAGTTAAATCTTTGCATATTTTTTTTACATAAACAAATTTAAAAAAATCTGATTTTAATGTCATAAATTACAATAAAAAGTGATTAATACAAAAACTAAGCCCTATATTTCAATAATTTCATCTTGGAAGTAATATTTAAAGTAAAATTATTATAAACTAACTACTTTTTGTTTTTAAAAAAATATAAAATGAAGAGTAAGGATATTGGGCCGAAACCATTCTCATGTAGAGACCCAATTCACAAACACCTAGTTTTCATATATATATATATATATATAATAATATTCTTCAAACATTAACTAAACTTTTCACTGGTTCATCATAGGATATCTATAAGTACTATTTCATGTCACCCTCCTATCCCTCCTCCCATACCAAAGGAGACTATCATATTCTTCTTGAATACAATACATAACGAACGATGTTTATAATTCCATTCATTAATTTCGTAGAAAATATTCTTTTCACAAGTAATATTTTTTCCTTTGAATAAGGTTCCACAAACAAATCACTCTTCCTTTTTATTCTCTTTCATTATTATTTTAATTTATCTGATGTAAAATAATTTGGGTTCTATTACGGTATGGTGTTGATGATGGGTGTGCCTATAGAAAAATCATAATAGAGATGAAATACAAACTTAACCTCCATGGGTTTCTATCTCCCAACATGTAAGGAGATGTTTCTAAAGAAATATAATGGCATTTGACTCTGTATTGGAATTATCTCAAAAATCTAAGGAACTTGTGTCTACAAATACCCCTCCCCCCAACATTCCTTCATGTTTAGACTTCCATATCCATTTATATTGGTTTTAATGAATAAAAAGATATGTATAAATGAATTATGCTTGGGTTTATTATCTTATTTTATTCTGATTATGCGTTTTGTGTGTGTATGGATGTTTTGGATCAAAAATAAATGCTCCTCTGGTTAAAAGACATAAAAATAATTAATTATCGTGTCCTTTGTCAAACCAATAGTTTAAATTATTTTAATTTGATAAAAAACTCCAAAATTATTGATACATGGAATGATATGTCATATAAAAACATTTCAAAAAATCATGTTAATTTTTAATTAATTGAGTAAATCTATTGGCTTTTTGAGTTAAATGCTTTAAGTTTCCAAAACCCAATGAATGATTCCTCATGTTCCACAGCATAGATTCTGGGATAGTCTATTATATTTGACATTTATAATTGGAAAAAACCAAACATTTATAAATGAAAATTCATCTTAATTTGATTAAATTTATTATTATGTAAAATGGTTATATAAAACGTAATCAATTCTTTGGTTTTATGTTACTAGATTTAAAAATACTGTTAATAATTTTTACCATTTCTATTATAGTCATTGATTAGTGAGAAAATTAATAGTATGAATATAGGGATTTAAAAAATCTAATTTACTCATAAAAAGGAAGTGATGACCTCATCTAGTAGAATTTCTCCATAAAAATCCCATTTGTCAGAGCTAGGAAAGGAGGTGGCGTCCCTGGGCTTCGCTCTTGACCAAGCCCATGCCAAAATTGAACATGTTAATCTTGAACGGAACCAGCTATGGGAGAAGTGGAAGTTAATAGAGATTAACACTCGTGCGATGTTATATGACCCTCCCCAAGAGTCTGTTAAGATCACACACCTTACCCTTATAACTTATGCGGGTGTTATAGGGGGTTATGTATAAGGACCTGACCTTATTACATTAAATAATCTTGAATTTAGTCAAGAAATCACTATCTTTCATACTGAGAATCTTTTCAAGTTTAAATATTTTGGGAAAAGGGACATACTAGATTAAAAAAATTACACATTATTATAAAGGGGTACTATAAAAATAGTATTCATTTCTTGAAAAATATAAATGTTTTCATATAAAACATGATTTCTTTGTCAAATATTCAAACATATAACTTGGATTAATTATTTTTATTACACATACTTATAAACTTTTAAAATAATTTTAAAACTTGGGATGAACACAAAAATCTCAGTAAGGGATATAAAAATAATGAAAAAACACATTACATCGTGAATACCTGTAACATATGAAATCATTTTCAAAAGACATAATTATCACCTGTATATATACTTACTTTGTGTAAAATGAGATTTCCACCGGGTTTACACAAATACATAAGAACAAAAATAGAACCATATACGTATATTGGGGAATTACTTATATAACATTGTAACCCTCACAACTACCATATAATTTGTAACCCTCTCGGCTACGTTACAATTTGTGTAAACATCATAGTTACACATGGATTAACCATGTTGATGACCTCCAACTTACACATACCCAATGAATTTGAGGGAAATATTTGTACCAAACTTCATCATAAAAAATTCTCAAGATCTAGAACATAATCATACGACATTGATAATAGCATAAAAACATTGCTTTTGAATTTTGTAAAACAGAATTTTAAAAGAAGATTTTAAAAGAAAAGTCCCTTATAAAAATCTTATAATTGAAGTGAGACTTAATATAGTGGATGGAATATGTATATACTCTATTAATACACATAATTCAACATAATATAATCATAATTAATCACACAAAACATTTAAATACCACATAAATAATGAATTATAAGGTTAACCCAAAGGATGGAAATCGGGTTAAGAATTCCCTTACCTCGGGTTTTTCTTAATTACAACTCATTTAAACCTCCATTATAATGGTTAAAAGAGTCTTATTAATATATTACAAAATCAAATACATTTTTATAATAGATTATATGATCATTTCATTAAATAATTTTACTCGTTAATTGTTAGTATTTTGTTCCTTGCACTGTTTTGGGTGTGTTCTTTACATGTTCTCTATAATCGGTTTAGGATGGACGTTCTTGTCGATTGGGGGTGACAATCCATAATTGGAATGGATTGGTGTTTAAATATTTATAGAAAAATAAATTATACCATTTATCATTTTTAGTACTATTATGAGGATGATTCATGAGTTAAAACATTAATGAAGTTCGTTTAGATCATTTTAGTGGTTCTTTGATAACAACGACTACATTTTGTTTTATAATTTAAATCCATGTGAACAAAATAATTATATAACCATGGATGAGAAATAATACATATATTATAACCTGGTTCAACCATAAAAAATGGTATCATGACCAGACATGAAATAATTAAAGTAAATTGAAATCACATCGTCCATGATGTCGGTAATTCGACACATCATAGACAATGTTTTTATTCCTTGAATGAGTGGGTGTGGAAAAGAAGAATGATGATGAATTTACCATGAACATGAGAAAATAAAGAATATAAAAGATTCTGGAGCTTTCATGCCTCTTGTATAATAGGAGTTGATGAAGGAAAAAGAAAATAAAGAACTCAAAATAAAAGAAGTGTTGAAAAATTCTTTACAAAAATTCGGCAGCCTAACGACATCGCTAAAAATTTAGGAAACTATTTTGATGAGTGAAAAGGGTTATCTCATAATTATTAAATAATATGGGAAGTAAGGGGGTATATTGAATGAAATATACCAACATAAGAAAAAAGAAATTAAAAATAACTACATAAAATGAATGAAAAGAAAGAAAACAAAAGAGGATATTTACCTCTTGATCTATTCTCCTTGAGATCCTTCTTAAGGCCTTTGGTTTTGGCCTTTTGGTGAGACCAAAAGCTCTAGGACGGGGTGAAGAGACTTGGGAGGAGTATTGGGCTGAACATAGTTAAGGCTCATGGATTGAGAGGTGTGGGAGGTAGAGGGGAATGAGGGTGGTATTTATAGTGGAGGAGAGGAAGTATTTTTCATTATTTTAATTATTATTATAATATTTTTGGTCAAGACTATGAATAATGTTAATTAATGTGACCCATATAGTAATAATTGAAATTGAGTTCTAACCAAGTGGTCTTAAATCACTTATGATGTCATAAATAGTCAATTTTACTGGTGATTTGAATATACGGTATTTTACCGTATTTCACTATTCATCAAAAATTGAAGAATTTTAGAAAAATCCCAAAAATTAACCCTAAAAAATTTTCTATGTGTAGAATTCAAAAATGAACTCCATTTTTCGAAAATAATTTTCTAAATATTATTAATTTAATTTTTAAACAAAATCATACTTAATTCAAAAATTAACAATTTTAATTCTATAAATACTTTTATATCACATTGAAAAATTAAAAAATATGTCATTATCTTAAATTATTAAGAAAATAAAATAATAATCAAATTTATTATTCATTAGGGCCATATTACTATTCATATTACTATTCATAAGGGTATGTTACTATTCACCAAAACACAAGTTGGTTCCACCGGACTCCAAATAACTTTCTGAGCATAATTGTAGATGAACATTTTTCGAAATTCAAAACATAAAAGTGGAAAATAATTTTTAAAGACTAGTAATAAATATCTACATAATACAATGTTTTAGGCATTTCAAATTATTTTTAATACCTTGGGGTGTTAAATTATCCCCACCTTATAGAGATTGCATCCTCACAATTTTATTTACTTATTTAAACAAGTGAGGGTACCTTTATCTCAAAGAATTTTCAGACTCCCATGTTGCTACTTCTACCCTGTGGTTTCTCCAAAAAACCTTTGCCTTGTGGATTTCCTTATTCTGAAATACCTGTTCCCTTCGATAAAAAATTAGAACTAGTTTCTCTTCATAGGAAAGGTTCTATTCCAACTGAATGACTTCTCGGCTAAAAACATGAGTCGAATCTGGAACATACTTCCTCAACATCAAAACATGTAAAACATTGTGTACATGAGAAAAACTTGGAGGCAAAGCTACTCAGTATGAAACTGGTCCAACTTTCTTCAGGATTTCAAATGGACTGATTAACTGCAGACTTAGCTTCCCTTTCTTAACAAAATGCATCACACTTTTCCAAGGAGATATTTTAAGGAAAACATGGACTCCTACCTTGAGAGATAAGTCTTTCCTTCTATTTTCTGTATAGTGTTTCTTTATTCTCTGAGATGTTCTCATGTGCTCCTGGATAATCTTCAATTTCTCAGCCACTTACTCTACTAATTCTAGCCCCAATAACTTTCTTTCACCAACTTCAACCCAAAACACTGGAGTTTGACACCGCTTCCCATACAAAGCCTCAAAAGGTTCCATCTGTATACTCGAATGAAAACTGTTATTACAAGAAAACTCAACTAAAGAGAGATGCTGATCCCAACTTCCTAGGGAGTCTATTGAACAAGATCAAAGCATATCCTATAAAGTCTGAATTGTTCATTCTGACTGCCCATCTGATTGTGGTTGAAAAGCTGTACTGAAATTTAACTCTGTGCCCAACGACTTCTGATTTCCCTTCCAAAAGTTTTAAGTGAACCTTGGATCCTGGCCAGATATAATGGAAAGAGGAACTCCATGTAGCCTAATAATATCTTTGAGGTATAGTCGATAAATATGATCCAAATACATTATATCTCGAATAGAAAGAAAATGTGTTGATTTTGTTAGTCGATCAACATTAACCCAAATCGAATTGTTACCTCAAGAAGTATTTGGTAGTCCCACCACGAAGTCCATAGATACATTCTCCCATTTCCACTCTGGAACTGGAAAAGTATGAAGCACCCCCTTCGGTAACTGCCACTCTTCTATAACTTATTGGCATGTCAAACATTTCACAGTAAATTCTGCAATATCCCTTTTCATTCTATCCCTCCAGTAATACTCCCAAAGTTCTCTGTACCACTTAGTACTTCCAGGATGAACTGAAAATGGAGAACTATGAGCTACACACAAAAAATCTTTCTTCAACTGGGAATCACAAGGCACACCAAACCTTTTACCAAATCTTAGAACATAATCTTTATCAAGGATAAATTCTGGAAACATACCCATTTTAACCAATTCTACCTTTTTCTGTAGCTTATGGTCTTCCTTATGTGCTTGCTTAATTCTATCTGATAACGATGAATACAATGAAACCTAAAACAAAACAGATGTATTCCTTACACCGATAACTTCTAATCCAAAATTCATAAAATCATTAATCGAGGGATCATGTTCCAAACATAACATGGTTAATGATGCATGATGTTTTCAACTCAAGGAATCTGCCACTTTGTTTTTCTTGGATGGTAATTGATCATGGAATCATAATCATTTATCAGTTCAAGTCATCATCTCTGCCTCATGTTTAATTCCTTCTGAGTGAATATATACTTCATACTTTTATGTTCAGTATATATTTGACATTTGGCTTTGTATACATGATGACTCCAAATTTTCAATGAAAAAACCATAGCTGCCAATTCCAAATCATGTGTTGGATAATTTAACTCATGAGTTTTTAGATGTCTTGAAACATAATCAATTACCTAATCATTCTGCATCCGAACAGAACAAAGTCCCTTCAAAGAAGCATTATTGTAGATGAAAAACTCACCATTTTGGGAAGGCAAGGCCAAAATTGGAGCATTCACCAATCTCTTCTTCAGTTCCTGAAAAGACAAACATCACATTCTTCTCTCTAAACATATTTAATCCCTTTTTGTGTTATGTTAGTTATCAGGATAGATAACCATGCAATGTTCTTAACAAAATGTCGGTAATAACCTACTAATCCCTGAAAACTACGAATTTTGTAACATTTCTGTGCCTTGTCCATTCATCAACCACACTTTTTTTGGTAGGATCAATTGTTATTCCATCATTATTACATTGTTCCCAAGAAAATAATTTTGGTGAAACCACAAAATCACACTCTCTAAATTTTCCATTATGTTTATTTTCCTTTAAGGTTTTTAAGACAACTGTTATATGTTTTTAATGCTCTTCTTTGTTATTAGAAATTTATAGAATGTCATCAATAAACACAACCAAAAACTTATCCATGAACTCATGAAATATTTTATTCATAGGATTCATGAATAAAACAAGTGCATTAGTTAATACAAATGGAATAACTACAACTTATTAATGCCCATATCTAGTACGAAAGGCTGTTTTCCAAATTTCATCCTCCACCTTCAGCTGATGGTATCCGGATCTCATGTCAATCTTGGAAAATTACTGAGCTCCCTGGAGTAGATCAAAAAAGTCATTAATATGAGGAAAAGGATAATTGTTTTTAATAGTGATGTTATTCAAAGATCTATAATCAATGAAAATTCTCAGGGAACCGTCTTTATTTTTAACAAACAAAATAGGATCTCCCCATGGTGAAGTACTTGGAAGAATGAATGCTTTATCAAGAAAATCTTAAAACAGATTTTTCAATTCAATAAGTTCTATTTGAGCCATATGATATCGGGGTTTTGAAATTGGCTTAGCATCAGTAACTAAGTCAATTGTGAATTCGACTTCTCGATCATGTATGAAATCAGGTAACTCATCAGGAAAAACAACATGGTATTCATTTCCCACTAGCGCATGATTAATCTAAACAATTCTCTTGTTTTCCACAAAATGAGCAAGATAACTTTCATATCCATATTTAAATAGTTTCTTAGCTTCATGATATGTCATAAATTGTATTATTTTGTTCTTGTATACAAACTGAAACTCTTTTTAAAAAACAACTTATTTAGCTCTACAAGCAATCTTAGCAAGATAAACAGAAAGCCAATCCATTCCTTGAATAACATCAAAATTGGCTAAGTGAAAAATAATAAGGCTTGCATGTAAATTATTTCCACAAACCACAATAGAAATATTTTTATAATTCATCCTTACTATAACATTTTCCATTGGTGTTTTAACAACAAGTTCTTATCTCATTTGTTGAGGTGATATTTCCAATTTTCCTGAAAATTTCTCAGAAATGAAAAAGTGTGTAGACCCTGTATCAAAAAAAACTTTAGAAAAATATGATTAAACAATAAAATTACCTGATACAACCTCATTGGATGGCCTGAAATATGATGAAATAGTCACAAAGGATCTCATTAAACCTTTCTGCTTATAGTATGTATTCTTTGCATCATTCAGATCTCTCTTTAGAAAGGCATTTTCGTAATGACACATATCACTGAATTTGAAACACTTTACAAATTTTTAATAGGATTAGTCTTTATATCATTTTAATTACAATCTCAGGTCATTTTTCCAAACTTACCACATCGAAAACACTTCCCAGTTTTAGTAAAAAATTCGACAGGGTGCTTCTTTCCACACTTTTCAAAAACTAAAAACTGGATTTTCTTACCATCAGATTTCTTTGGTTGATTCTTACCCATCACTTTCAATTTGGACCTATTATTCTCTTTTTTTTCCAAAATGCGTGTGATCCCCAGAAAACTCCATCTCTACCCTGTCAGCACATCAGACAAGTTTCTCATAACTTTTAAAATCTTGAGAGGCCAACTCCCTTCGATACCTTGGCTTCAATCCAGAGTAAAAGAAGCTGATTTTACTATTATGATCTAGAATAATATTTAGATCAGACCTTGCCAGTCGGGTGAAATTTTCTTCATACATAGACACTGATTCTTCCTCCTTTTTCTTCAATTCAAGGAATTTCTTCTCTATCCAAAATCACACCACCATAGGAAAATATTTTTCAAATACATGACTTTTAAATTCATCCCACTCCACAACATCAAAATACTCTCTATCTTTGATATTCCGTACCATTGACCGCCACTGATCAGCTTCAACTTCAAAATGTTAAATAGAAAGTCTTACCTTTTGATTGTATAAACATCCCATAACATCGAATATCTTTTCAAGGGCTTTAGTCCATCCTTCATCCTCTACTGGGTCAGAAGATCCATTGAATGTAGGAGGGTGTTGTCTCATAAAATGTTCCACTATTGTCATGTTCTGTTGTGGTACCTCTACTTTTTATCTATCTTAGTTTCCACCACCATCTATTTATTATGTTTTCTAAGACATTACTGTCAAAAACAGCCCGGTTCCAATCCCTACCATTCCGGGCTACAGATTCGAAAGGATGTCGTTCCATCCATGCTTCTCCTCTTCAACTTCCTTGTTTCTTCTACAGACAACTATTCTTAACAAAAATATCTTAGTCAAAGCAACATGGTAATAATTAAATTCGATATCATTTCAAATTGAGAATAGAGTAAGAAAATATTTATGGTAATATATTAACATCATCCTAACCCCTAAAGTTATCTAAACCATCCTCTGATACCAACTATAAATACCCGACCTTATTACATTACATAATCATGAATGTAGTCAAGAAATCACTTCCTTTCATATTGAGGATATTTTCATGTTTAGAGATTTTGGTAAAAGGGACATAATACATTCAGAAAATTGCACATTATTATAGAGTGGATACCATAAAAATATTATTCATTTCTTGTAAAATATAATTCCTTTCACATAAAACATGATTGAATTTTCAAATCATAAAACATTTAACTTAGCTTTATTCTCTGTCTTACACATCCTTATAAACTTTTAAAATCATTTTTAAAACTTTGGATGAGCACAAAAAGTTTAGTAAGGTATATAAAAATAAGGAGAGAACACATTAGTCTATAAATACTTGTAACATATGAAATCATTTTCAAAAGACATACTTATCACCTGTATATATACTTACATTGTGTAACATGAGATTTCCCCAAGATTTCCACCAATAAATAAGAAAATAAATAGAACCATAAAGGTATATTGTGGTATTACTTACTTAATATTTTAACCCTCACAACCACCATATAATTTGTAACCCTCACGGCTACCTTACAATTTGTGTAACCATCGTAGTTACACATGAAGTAACTATATGGATGACCTCCAACATACACATAAAAATGAATTGGAGGGAAATATAGGTCCCACCCTTAATCATAAAATATTCCCAAGATCCAGAACATAATCATACAACATTAATAATAGTATAAAAACACTGCTTTTGAATTTTTTGAAACAAAATATTAAAAGAAGATTTTAAAAGAAAAGTCCCTTATAAATATCATATAATTGAAGTGAGACTTAATAGAGTGGATGGAATATGTATATACTCTATAAATACACATAATTAAATATAATGTAATTGTAATTCATCACACAAACAATTTAAATACAACATAAATAATGAATTATAAGGTTAACCCAAATGATGGATATTAGGTTAATAATTCCCTTACCTCTGGTTTGTCTTACTTACAACTCGTTTAAACCTATTGTATAATTTTTAAAAGAGTGTTATTAATATCTTAAAGAATAATATCCATCTTTATAATACCTTATATGATCATTTCATTACATAATTCACCCTTTAATTGTTAGTATTTTGTTCCTTGCATTGTGTTGGGTGTGTTCTTTACATGTTCTCCATGATCGGTTCATGATGGATGTTCTTGTCGATTGGGAGTGAAAATATGGAATTGGAATTGAGTGATGTTTAAATATTTAAAGAAAAATAAATTATTCCTTTTATAATTGTTAGTTCTATTATAAGGATGATTCATTAATTAAAACATTAATGATGTTTGTTTAGATCATTTTAGTGGTTCATTGATAATAACGACCTCATTTTTTTTATAAATTAAAACCATATATACCATAGAATTATAGAAGAATGTATGAGAAATAATACATATATTATAACCTAGTTCACCCATAAAAAAATGGTTTCATGACCAGTCTTGAATGAATTAAAGAAAATTGAAATCACATCATCCACAATGTCGGTAATTCCGCACATCACAGAAAATGTTTTTATTCCTTGAATGAGTGGGAGTGGAAAAGAATAATGATGATGAATTTTCAATGAAAATGAGAACATCCAGAATATAAAATATTCTGGAGCTTTCATGCCTCTTGGATAAGAGGATGAGAAGTAAGAAAAAGAAAATAAAGTAACTCAAAATAAAAGAAGAGTCGAAAAATCCCTTACGAAAATTCAAGAGCCAAATGATGTCGCTTAAAATTTCATAAAATATTTTGATGAGAAAAAAGGGTCTATCATAATTATTACATAATATGGTCAGTAAGGGGGGATATTTATTGAAATATCCTAACATAATCCAAAAAAAATTGAAAATAAGAACAAAAAATGAAAGAAAAGAAAGAAAACTGAAGATGATGTTTACCTCTAGATCCCTTCTCCTTGAGATCCTTCTTAAGGCCTTTGGATTTGGCCTTTTGGTTAGACCAGTAGATCTAGGACGTGGGGAAGAGCCTTGGGAGGAGTATTTTAAATAACTTAGGTAAGGATCAAGGCCTGAGAGGTGTGGGAGGAAGAGGGAAATGAGGGCGGTATTTATAGTGAAGGGGAGGAGGTATTTTTCATTATTTTAATCATTATTCTAATATTTTTGCTCAAGACTTTGAATAGTCTTAATTATTGTGACCTAAAATAGTAATAATGGAATTTGAGTTCAAACCAAGTTCTATTTCATCACTTATGATGTCATAAATAGTGTATTTTTACTGATAATTTGAATATACAGTATTTTACTGTATTTCACTATTCATCGAAAATTCAAGAATTTTAGAAAATCCCCAAAATTCACCCTAACCATTTTTCAATGTGTAGAATTAAAATATGAACTCCATTTTTTGAAAATATTTTTCTAAATATTTTTAATTTAATTTTTTATTAAAATCATACATAATTAAAAAATTAACGATTTTAATTCTATAACTACTTTTATATGACATAGAAAAACTAACTAAGATGTCATTATCTTAAAAACTTAAGAAAATAAAATAATAATAAAATTTACTATTCAATAGGGCCATATTACTATTCATAAGGATATGTTACTATTAACCAAAACACAAGTTTGTTCCATCAGACTCTAAATAACTTACTGAACATAATTGTAGATGATTGTTTTTCGAAATTTAAAATATAGAAGTGGAAAAATTATTTTTAAAGGCTAGTTACAAATATCTACTTAAAAAAATGTTTCATAAGTTTAAAATTATTTTTAAAACCTTTTGGTGTTACATTATGTAAAAAGACCTTAGAACTATGATTATGTGGATTATTTTTGTATAGAGAATATATATTCATTTTATTTATGGTTACTTTGTAAATAGTTTTTAAAGCACAAATAATATTTTTAGTTAATATTCAATTAATAAATATATTTTTATGAAATGTTTTTTATATTATATAATATTTTAATAAAATATTATTACTAAATTATTTTTTATTAAATATAAATGATCTTATAATTTTTTATGAATACAATTGTAATTTTTATTACGGTTTGAAAGCTGTTTTTGAGAAAACCCATAAATTTTGAATCAATGTTGGATTTTATTTTAAAATTAAAAATCCAAATATTTAGAAAAATATTTAGATAAAATGAATATTATTTTTGGAATCAAGACATTGAAATTATCCAATGGTGAATTTTTCACAATTTTCTGAGACAGTCGAACTTTTGGGTAAAAATTTAATACTATTTAAATATATAATGTGTTTTATGAGATCATAATGACCTAATAGAGATTCAATAAAATAAAATAAATTATATTTTCGGCCAATATATGTTTTAAATTTAAAATAAAGTGATTTTAGATTAGTTTTATTAATTTTATTGTGCCTTAGTGGACCCTCCAAGACTTATAAAACATTTTTACTTTTAAAATGATTTCCTTGAGTGTCAAAAACCTAAATAATAAAGAACTTCATCTCTTTTCCTATATAAACCTACCCAAGCTCCCACTTTATTTTTACTCAAAACCTTTGGATCTCGACCAACCTATTACCCCATATCTCTAAAATCCTAATAAGGTGCCCCAAGATCCTAAGAAGCCTCTCTCAAGCCTCTCTCAAGCCTCTAGATCACACTTCCAAGTAAGGGATTTCTACCATTCTCATTTTTTTCCAAATTTCATTATGTTGTTATACCATTTTTTTGATTAAAAATATTGGAGAATGATTTATAAACTCCCCCATACTTCCCTACTTATGTTTTAATTGTGAGATACCTCTTTCTCTCTCATTAATGCCTCCCATTTATACCTGTTACCATGCTGAAATTCTGTAAGGAATTTCTCTCTTCGCATTTACATTCAAGAAATTATTTTTTATTTTTAATATAAATTCCATTACATATGTTGGGAAATGTATCTATATGACCCAATTAATTTCTATTTCATGTAAATATTATGATACACCCCTTTATTTCTCATCAACCATTTTTATGAATTCTTGTGTCACACCGTTATGTTGCTGAAATTGCACCGAGATTTTCCAAGCCAAAGACATTGTGTAGGGAATGCCATGCCCATTTCTCTATCAAGGGTATTCAACATTATGAACATTTAATTATTGATTATATAGTTTCATTTATAAATTCAACATTCCTTTATCATGTAATAAATGATGATGTTTAATGAATCCATGTTATATGATCCATGTGGAACACTTTACATGAAATGAAATGGTTAAGAAGGGTGCGTCCTGATAGTACTCCAATGCATTAGGTAAAGATTAGTATCTTGATACATCAATTGAAATTAGGGTTTAATCATTATAATTAAAGTGCAGTTAGGGTTCACTCATGATCATGTGCAATGAGTCTTAGATCATGCTAATATCATCTTAAATGTTATCTCCACATTTCCATGTTATGATAATCGTGCTATACCATGCCTTTATGTTCATGTTTCTATTATTCTCCATTTATATGACTATTTCCCAACATGTACTATATTATTCATGTTATTCCTTGTTTAGTCCCTTACTGGGCTTTATATATCTCCTTTTTCTTATGCATTTCCTCATGTTATCCCATTCAATGCCAAGTATGAAGGAATGTTGTGGTCATGCAAAAGAAGTTTTTAATAAAGAAGTGTATTTCATGTTTTAATATGTTATGTAATGTTCCTAATCCCAAAATATGCTAGAACTCTCGATCTTCTATGCCATTTCAAGTGAATATTTTATTTAATAAATTTTGTTTAAGTGTGAAATAAAGATTAAGGTTGTAATAGTTGGTATCAAAGGATAATTTTAGTTATTTTTGGGATTAGGATTAGAAAACCCTACTGAAAGCCTTAGGGATAAGACTAAGTATAATAAAAAAATCCCTAAATTTTGGTGAGTATTAAGTAAGTGGTTTATCATGAAAATACATCCTTGTCTGGATATGAGTGGGTAAAGGTGGATCTGGGAGAGATGTATCTAGGGGTAATACCAGAAAACACTACTTTGAGCTAGACTTAATGAGAATTGGTGCATGAAAATAGGTTTTGATTCACTCTTGGTTATGAAACTACCAGGAGATATGATTGGGTAAATTCATAAGAATAGTATGAACCATTATTAAAGGAATTAAAAAAATTCCCCTAAGAATATATGTTGGGAAGTAGATCATGGATAACATAGATTAAAGACTATAAATTCATAAGATAAAAAAATAAAAGTAAATTATAAGTCATCCATTTTGGTCTTTGGATTAACCTTTATGTGTTACCCCAAACTTTCCTTTTAATCCATCCAATGGCCGATAATATGAGGAATATGGAAAACAACCGATGTGAAGGGAAATGTGATGTATATCCTAGTAAAATTTCCAATAAAATGGGAGCTAAATTAGGACATATCGTGATTATTTAAACCAGCTACCAAAAACCATGATTAAAAATTAGTACCTTTTCAATTCCCAAGGACATCAAGGAAGAGGAAGATTACATCTCATTAAAGTACATCTAATAAAGGTGGTAAGGGAAAAAGACCCAATTTCCTTCATGAAACAAATTTGGAAAGAGGCACAAAGGGAAATGTCACGAATGGACTAGGAGATGCTTTAAGTGTGGAAAGAATGGGCACAAAGTATCTAATTTACATGAAATTATGGATAATGTGATGTATGGAAACAAATCTCCATATAAGGCATCTAACATGGTTCTATGTCATAAATGTGGAGAAGTCAGGCATTATCCAAGATGATACTCTATTTCAAGTGCTGAGAAGCATGATGAGAATCAACAATATCGTTGATCAAGGGAGCATGGGAAGTCCTATGATAAGATGGATAATTTTAAATTAATTACATGTAACCACTAATACAAATTAGTGTATGTTGAAATGTATTTCAATTCCTATACTATTAGTATGTATTTTATGTTTTCTAAGAACATTGAGTCCCCAATAGAAATGATATTAAATCATTAGAGAAAAAAATTATATAAGTGGTGTATCACATGTTGAAGTTTGTGTTAGTGTCCTTCATGAAAATATTATAAGGATACCTTTGATGTAATTTAAGTCAAAAAGGAAATTTTAATTACCTATGCCTCAAGGAAGTCCCCCGCATGATCTAGAGTTGTCAGAAGTGATATTCTCTTTAAAAATTTGGTGAAAATTCCTCTTTGGGGAGAGGTGTGAAATATATACCAATCATAAAAGACTCAAGTATAAATTCACACAGAATGAGTTGAATATGAGTCAAATAATATGGTTAGAGCTGATCAAAGACTATGACTGTTCAATTCACTACCATCTGGGGAAAGCAAAAAAGGTGGAAGATGCTCTAAGTAGAAAGGTCCCAGAACTTATATCATTGATGAGTGTTGAAAAAGATCCAATCTTCTTAGATTTGATGAAGAAGGAAATATGAATCATAAAGAAGGTAATATCATCAATCCGTTCAGAAATGATTGCTCAACCATCTCTTTTTGTAAGGTTAAAGGATGCTCAAAAGGATGATGTGGGAATTCAGAAGAAAGTGGAAACTACCAGAAAAGGAAAATCCTCAGAGTTCAATGTTAATAAATAAGGAATTGTGAGATTTGGGTCAAGAATATGTGTTCCATCAAGTCTGGAGTTAAATAATGCACTATTGGATGATGCTCATAGTTCTAATTTATCCATTCACACAGGAAACAAAAATATGTATCGAGAAATCAGGGAGTATTAATGGTGGGATAACATGAAGAAGGAGATTGCTGAGTATAGATCAAAGTGTCTGGTATGTTAGTAAGTGAAGGATGAGAGGAAGAAGTATAATGGGATTATGAAACCATTACCCCTACCAACATGGAAATGGAAAAACATCACCATGGACTTTGTCACTGGACATCCAAAGACATCTAAAGGAAACAATGTTATCTGGGTTGTTTTGGATCATCTTACAAAGACTGCACACTTCATTGCAATTCGAGAGGATTTATCATTGGATCAAATGGAACAGATATACATCATAGAAGTGGGAAGGCTACATGGAGTACCACTATCGATTGTGTCGAATCAAGATCCAAGATTCATCTATATGTTCTGGAAGAGTCACCAACACACTCTGAATACTGAGATGAACATAAATATGGATAATCATTCTCAAACTAATGTCCAATATGAGCAGACTATACAAACACTTGAGGAAATGTTGAGAGCATGCTCAATGGACTTAATAAGTGGATGAGATCAACATATTCCTCTAGTTGAGTTCTCCTTACAATAACAGTTTCCACTCAAGCATCCAAATGAATCCTTATGAATCCCTTTATGGTAAGAGGTGAATAACACTGACATGTTGGGATGAAGTTGGGAAGCGAAAACTCCTAGCTCAAAAAATGGTCGAAGAAATGGTGGTGAAGGTTAAGACCATCCAGCAACACATTAAAGTTACTCAGAGTTGAAAAAAGAGCTATGCTGATAATTGTCGATGGTACATAGAGTTTGATGTTGGAGACATGGTATTCCTTCACATATTTCCATGGAAGGGAGTTATGAGATTTTTGAATAAGGGAAAGATTAGTCCAAGGTACATCATCTCTTTTGAGATCCTTGATCACATTGGAGGAGTGGCCTATCGACTAGAAATCCAACCAAACCCATCTCAAGTACATGATGTATTCCATGTATCACTCTTGAGGAAGTCCATACCTAACACATCGCATGTACTCAATCCAGAGATGGTACCATTGGATAATGACCACTCATATGAAGATAAGTCAGTGAAGATCTTAGATCATAGGGAAAAAGTTCTACAAAATAAGACAATGCCCCTTGTCAAGGTGTTGTGGAGAAACAACAAGTTTGAAGCGAAAATGTGGGAATTAGAGGAAGTGATGAATAATAGTTACCCTCATCTATTTTAGTGTGGTAAACATAAATTTATAGGGAGAAATTTCTTAAGGGGGAAGATTTTAATGACCCAAACTTTTACTAATGAAAATTTCCCTTGATCTGATTAAATGTATTATTGTGTAAAATGGTTATATAAAATGTGGGTACTTCTTTAGTTTTATGTTTTTGGACTTCCAAATACCATTATGATTTGTTACCATTTTTATTATAGAAGTTGAACAATGATCACATGATTATTATAAATATTGGTCTTTAACAAATCCAATTTACTTAGACAAAGGAAGTGATGACCTCATCTAGTAGAATTGCTCCATAGGAATCCCATTTATTGGAGCTCATAAAGGAGGTTGAATCACTGGGCTTTTCTCTTGACCAATCCCAATCGAAGATTCAACATGTTAACCTTGAATAGAAAATCTTATAGGATAAGTGGAAGTTAATAGTGATTCCCACCCGAGCGATGTTTTCTGAGCATCCCCAAGAGTCTTTCACCATCGCACACCTTACCCTTAGGTATTATGCGGGTGTTATAAGGGGTTATGTAATAAGACCCTAGAAATATTATTATGTGCATTATTTTTGTATAGATAATATACATTCATTTTATTATTGTTACTTTGTAAATAGTTTTTAAAGAACAAATAGCGTTTTTAGCTAATATTCAATTAAGAAATATATTTTGATGAATTTATGGATTTTTATATTATATAATATTTTAATAAAATATTATTATAAAATTGCTTTTAATTAAATATAAATGATCGTATAATTTTAATGAATACAATTGTAATTTTTATTATGGTTTGAAAGCTGTTTTTGACAAAACCCATGAATTTTAGCTAAATGTCAGTTTTTATTTTAAAATTAAAAATTAACATATTTAGAAAATTATTTATATAAAATGAATATTATTTTTGGAATTAGGACATTGAAATTATCCAATAGTGACTTTTTCATAATTTTCTGAGACAGTCAAATTTTTGGGTAAAAATTAAATACTGTTTAAATATATAATGTGTTTTATGACATCATAATGACCCAATAGTGATTCAATAATTACTATTAATGGGATTTTCGGAAAATATATGCTTTAAATTTAAAATAAAGTGATTTTAGATTTGTATTATTAATTTTATGGTACCTTAGTGAACCCTCCGGGACTTATAAAACATTTTAACTTTTACAATAATATTCTTGAGAGTGTGACTGACCTCCACATAAGCAAGGCTAATATTTTAAGTATTTTGGAAATTGGCCTTATAAAATAGATTTTTCCAATACCCTTTGGAAGAAAACTTGGGTAAAAACCATGGTATGGTTTGTGGCTTTTATTAGTTTAATGTGTAGTGTCCAAAACCTAAATAATAAATAATTCCCTCTCTTTTTCTATATAAACCCACATAAGATCACACTTACTCTTAACTAAAAATCCTTGTATATCTACCAAACTCTGACCTCCTCTCTCTATAATCCACCCAGGGTGCCTCAATCTTCAAATAAGCCTCTCTCAAGCCTCTCCCAAGCCTTTGGATCACACTTCCTAGTAGAGGATTTCTTCCTTTCTCATTTTTGTCCAAATTTCATTATGTTATTATACAATTTTGTTTTTCATTAAAAATGTTTGTGTATAATTTCTCACCTCCCCCATACCACCCTACTTATTTTTGAATTATTATAGACCTATTTATCTCTCATTAATTCCTCCCATGTACACCCGTTACAATGTCTAAATTCCGTAAGGAATTTCTCTATTCACATTTACATTCAAGAAATTATTTTGTATTATGGATCTAAATTCCATTGAATATTTTAGAAAATTTATCTATATGAACCCATTAATTTTCATTTCATGTAGATATTACGAGACACCCCTTTATATCTCATCATCCGTTTTTATGAATTCTTATGTCACACCGTTATGCTGCCGAAATTGCACCACAATTTTCAAATCCAAGGTCATTGTTTAGTAAATGCCAAGCCCATTTCTATATCATGGGTATTCACTATTATGCACATTTAATTATTGATTATAGAGTTTCAATTAAAAATTCCACATTCTTTAATCTTGGAATAAATGATTATGTTTAATAAATCCATGTTTTATGATCCATGTGGCACACTTATGAATGAAATGAAATGATTAAGAAGGGTACACCCTGATAGCGCTCCAATGAATTGGGTAAAGATTATTAGGATGATAAATCATGTATAATTAGGGGTTACTAATTATAATTAAATTTCAATGAGGGTTTACTCATTCTCCATGAGCAATTATCCTTGGATCATGCTAATATTATGTTAAATGTTGTTGCCACATTTCAATGTTATGATAATCATGCTATATCATGCCATTATACCCATGTTTCTCTTATGATCCATTGATATGCCTATTGCATGACATGTATGATATTCTTCATTCTATTCATTTTTTACTCCCTTATTGGGATTTATATCTCACCCTTTCTTATTCATGTCCTCATGTTATCCCATTCAATGCTATGTACGAAGGAATGTTGTGGTCATGTAAAATATGTTTTCAGTAAAGATGTGTATTTCATATTTTATGTTATTATGTAATGTTCCAAATCCCCAAATACACTATACCTATTGATATTCTATGTTGTATCAAGTAAATATTTTATGTAATAAATTATGTTTAAGTGAGAAATAAATAAAAGGGTTGTTATAATAATTGTGAATTAATGAGTAACCAAACTGATTATATTAAGAACCTTTAATCATAAATACATGTCAGATATAGAGACATGAGTTTTTTTGGATTTTTAAATATATGAATAAATTTAAAATTTTGTTCTTCAATTCTCATTAGGGAAAAAATGATCATTTTCTCTCTAACATACGATCTCAGATGATTTTTCTAACCACTCCTTTGGTCTTGAAATAGGGTGTTTACATTAGGACATGAGTTTGGAGGAATTTCAAGAAACTGAAGTTTTGGTGGAACATTTAATATGAAATTAATTAAATATTAAATTATTCATGTGGTTTAACATGGTTGTATATTTTGAATGGGGCATCAGATTGAGATTCAGAATCTGTAGTTGATTATTGAATTGTGTATTTTTTCCTAGGAGAGGTATATGCCTGTGTCAGGTTTTAGGACATGGGACATGTATTAAAAGGGAAATTAATTAATTAATAAATAAATTAATTTTTTAAATATAATAAAAGAGACCTCCATTTTTGGGATCCTATGCATGGAATGTGGGGTAAGGGTTCCCCCCTCACATGAAATCTGTAATGAAAGTGGAGGAAGAGGAGATGTCATCAGATGGCATCCTTGGCATTGATCGAGACTAGATTGAGGTGTATCAGCTTCTGGGAGAGTGTTTAGACCCGAGGCTTCAATATTTAATCCACAACATAATAATATTTTTTAGTTTTATGCCACCATACCTATAAATTTGTTCTTTTTGTTATAAATCCTTATTATTATTACAAAGGACCCCATTAGAGTCAATCTATGCTTATTTGGGAAAAAACATGGGTTTCAGGAGGATTGGAGGGGTTTATTGTTTGGAAAACCCATCTACATAGTGTGTGTTTCTAAGAACACACACCACATGTTCTTCCCTATTAGGGAAGAAGTAATATTCATAATTACATGTAGTGTACTTTATGTACATTTTGTGTAATAGTATATGTTCATGTGGAAAAGTACATGAGCAGACAACCTTTGGAATTTACAGGCCATATACTTTGGGTACACACCATGTAGTAGTACATAGGCATACCCCATGTTTATATGGCCATTTAAAAGTACATGGTCAAGAGAAGAGATGAGAGTACATGTAGTGTACTTGAAAGTACATGCCATGTACTTTTTCTAGCTTAGAGGTTTTGGGTATTTTGTGCTCTGGAAGTTAGAATTGGGCTTAAGATTAGCAAATTTTGAGCATTTTTTTATTTTGATAAAAAAGGTGGGATCCTTTCAGAATATAGAGGTCATATAAATGGTATTTTGGAACATTATTGTTTATTAGGATGTTTTCCTTGGGATATGGTTTTAGAATCCCCTAGTGGGTTGAGTTGTGAGCTAGGAAGCCCAAGTGAGGGTCATGAGCTATGTGATTATCCTTCCCTGTGTGTGTGCCCAGGTGAGTTAATTGAGGTTCCTTGGATGGATCCTATAAGGTGATATTGAGTATTATCTCTGAGGAAATTTAGTTTTTCCTTGTTCATCAAAACTAGTTACTTGAGGATAGAGCAGTTGAGGTTTTTGACCTATGTTTTAGGGTAAGAGTGGATAGAGCCTTTTGTAATGGTTGATATCATAGAATTGTGGTTATGGATGAGTGTAATTGTGGTGTGGATTTGAGTATAAGGTACTCTTTAGGATTCCCTAGTGGGATGGATTCTGATCAAGTGATCGTTTTGCTTCGTGGTTGGTTGTTGTGAATGACTATGTGACACAAGTTGCTTTCATTTTTCCTTGTCGGCTAGCTATTGATCAGTGATCAGTTGGAGTCCACTGAGGGAAACTTGAGGATGTTTCTTGTTATGGGGATTGGCCATATAGTTTTTTTCTTACCATATTTTGGTAGGGGATTCCTATGCATGAGTTCGGGTAATGAGGATTAGAGGAGGGATACACGTGTTTATGTATGGTTATAGAGGAACAAGCATGGGCCTGATTTATAGAGAAACTCAGAGTTTGACTATGTGATTTAGTCGTTTGTTTATGGGTGTTCCTATGGGACCTAGGAAGATGTATGAGCATATGAAACTGAATTGTTGATGACCGAGGTTGATGATTATCCAACCCTTATTAGATGTATTTATTGAGGTTATGATAAGAAATATTCCATGGGGTGGTTTTGTTATGGTTGGGTTGTGGGGTACTAGAACCTAGTTTAATGGTAAGGGATATGATGGTAGATATATCCAGACACATTATCCACATGTATGGTTCGAGATATCTATGATTGAGATTTTTGGACTGAGGTTCCGTATCAGTATCAATAGTTTGTTTATGGTTTGAATGCTGAACTGAGGTTCCAGAGAAAAAACGTATACCACTGAGATCGTGTAAGATTTAGGTTCTAGACACAGATAGTATACTTCATGGATAGTGTGCCAGAATGAGGCTCTAGGAAATGATTGTATGCCATGTGGAAATGATGGTGGAACGAGGATCGTTCACCTTAGGTTTGGGTCGGGCTAATTCTATGTTACCTACGAATGTTATATATATAAATATATATACAGTTGCTAGACTGAGGTTTTAGGAATAGGAATTATACTATTGATATGGTGTTATACTAAGGCTCTAGATACAGATAGCATACTTCATTGACAATTTACTAGACTAAGGCTCTAGGGGTTATGATTTTATAGTGGTATGTGATTTTCACTTCAAGAAACACACATGTTTTTTTTGATTTGATGTTTTATGATGGATTTATGGATCTCGTCCCATTGATAAGATTTATGTGATTTGGTCTTGAATCATGGCCTTTAAAGGCAAGAGGCATCTCATGCATCATGATAGTCATATATGATCCACATATTTTAGGCATGCTACTGTGTGTTTTTCAGGATTCCATTCTAATGGTAGGTTGGGTGGATCCATAGTGAGGTGATCTTAAATGAATATGTAGGGGTGGATATCTTTTCTAGTTGAATTAGTGACCCCAGTGGGTAGTATGGTAAAATTATAGGATCATTGGAATCCTTGTGGGTAGTTTTGTTTACAGTTGGTTGTATGTCAGGGTCCTCTAGGAAGCGGTCCAATGTACTAGTGCTTGGAGAGGACGGGGTCCAAGTTGTGGGTAGTGGTTTGGAATATGATGCCTTTATCATGTCAGACCCTATATACGAGTGTTTTTATTTTTTTGATATAATTTGATAATTAAACGGGTGCCCGTGATTTGTGGCCTTCTATGAGAGAACTTAACCCTAGGTAGTGAGACCTAGTGTCTTTATGTGAGGCTTGATCGGTTGGGCTATATGGGAGTTCCTAGTGTCTTTTTGATGTGTCTCTAGAATAGAGAGTCAAAGCCTTTTGACTTTTGAGACTGACCTATGGGGGGTTCAAATGAGTTACCAGTTCTTTTGTGTACTTGATTTATAAATGGATGGTCGAGATATTGGGGACTAGTGCACAAAGTGTGCAATTGGTATTGATGTTTAGTATCATTGGATGCCTTTTAGTTTTGATATGGTGAAATACGAAGATATTGTTTTATCCATGTGGTTGGTTTGGAGAGGTCCATGTTTATTCAAGTGCCTAGAAATGGAATGGTTGTGCAGGCGAGTAAAGCCTGATGGCCTTGAGTTGGATCAGGTGCATATGCAATGCTCAAGTTGTGTGATTAGGGTTTGTGAGCCATGTTTTCCTGATACATGACTTTCTGAAGTCATTGTAAGTTTTTTGGTTGGGTTATGATAGAGTGTGTGATAGTTATGTGATATTGGACCCTTGGAGACACAAGAAAGGATGATGAGTTGTATCGATTGGTTTATGGATTAAACATTACAATGGGTGCATCTAATGAGATTTAGTTGGGAATACAATTATGAGTGGGAGGAAAATTGTTGCAGGTGTGATGAAAGGCTCGTGAGAATGGTGACCTAAGGCTTTGGGATAGAATTCTGATTCTCTAGAAGGGATAAATTTGTGATGGTATTCATCGATGATATCTTAGTATACTTGTTGTTTTGAGAGTATAATTCCTAATATCTTTACATCATCTTGAGTATACTAAATTATCCCCGGATTTATGCTATTATATATACATGTTTCCTTGGGTTTATAAGGGGCCTATTGGGAGATTGTGTCATGGAGCGGTTTTTGTGAAGCCATATGGTAGGGAGAACACCATTGGATTTCTATGAGTGAGGTACTTGTGATGAATTACATATCAATGAATACCATGAGTGTTGTTCATGAATGCCAAGAATACGTAATAGTGGCTGTTTTGTTTTGTTACTCTAGTGGGAGCGATATGGCCAAGTCCAGCTCTAGGTTCTTGTTGTGATTAGGGCATGGGTTAGGGAAATTTTTTTTGGTTATGAAGAGATGATAAGGATATTCCTATGGTGGGATTTACCAGATTGGGTATGGAGGTTTGACCCTTATGAGATAAGGGTCAAGGAAGCAGTGAGTACCATGTTGGGTGGTTTGGTGGACCTCTATGAATGTGTTTTGAAAGGATAATTCCACTATGTGAAGAATCATGGATCAGAACCTGTAGATGTGGGTTGAGTTCTATAGTGGTAAGCACTATGATTTGGTTAAGAGTTTTAAATGAATATGTGGCATATCAAGATGGACAATTACAGATTGGACTTTATTTTAATTTTTTTTGTTAATTGGGGTAAGTTTTAGGTTGGCCTTTGATGGGTTGTATGCCAGCTCCTTAGAGTTATGTAGGGAAACCTGGTTGGTGCTTTTGAGTATAATGCAACAAGTTGAAATTGGTTTGATGACCAAGTTGGGTTGGGATGTGTGGTTGGTAGACCAGCGTGACTTATCAAGGATGATAAGGATTATGGTTGGGTGGTTGTAGAGACTAGAGTTTTCTAGATTTTTAAATTTAAGAAAAATTATAATTTATTTGTTCTCAGGTGATCATTAAAGGTAAAATTGTTGTTTTCCATTAACAGATGATATCAACCAAATTTTCTGACCACTCTTTAGTCCTTAAATAGGCTTTTTACACTTAGGGATGATTTTGAAGGAGTTCCAAGAAATTGTATTTTTTTTGAATATTTAATATTTAATTAATTAAATATTTAATTATTTGTGTTGTCTCAGGTGTTTATATATTTTTAATGGGGTATTAGGTTGTGATTATGGCTTCATGGTTGAGTCTAGAATGGGTTTTTTATAAGTAATCTATAAACCCATGTTGGGTTTCAGGACTCAAGTAGGGAATTGAATGAGGAAATTAAATAATTAATTAACTAATTAATTAAATTTAACAAATGTGCCCCCCTATACTGGGGATCCTACACATGGCCGGATGGGTAATGGATCCTCCCCCGCATAATAGCTAATTCGAAAGGGGAGAAGGGGGAGATGCTACCAGACTTCTTCCTTGGCATAGATTAGGATCAGATCAAGGTGTAGTAGCTTCTGAGAGCAGATTTAGACCTCAAGCATCAGTGTTTATGAAACATGGTAGGAAAGTTTTTGGGTCTTATGCCCTAATCCCCATAAATATTTTATTTTTATGTTCTAAAGCCTTATTTAACTGATAAGGATCCCATGTGGGTTTATTTATTCTTATATGGGAAAGAAAAAAGGGTTTAGGGAGGTTTGGAAGGGCTTCTCATTTGGAACCCCTTCTACATGGTGTGTGTTTCTAATAACACATGTGCTGTGTTCTTCCTGATTGGGGAAGAATTAATTTTCAAAAGTACATTCTGTGTACTTTAAGTACACATCGTAGAACATGTCCATATACCAAGAAATGAGGAAAAGTACATGGGAAAAAACTGATTGTAAAGTACACACTGTGTACTTTGGGTGCACGCCATGTAATAGTACACAAGAAGATCCCATGAAACCTCATGTAAATGTACATGGAGAGGAGGAGAGATGAAATTAAACACTGGGTAATTGAAATTACATGCCATGTACCTTTTCTGTCTAGGAGGTTTTGGGTGTTTTGTGCTTGGGAAGTCAAAATACGGCTTGTGGGTAGTCCATTTTGAGTTTTTTTCCACACAGAACACAATGGTGGGATCCTTTTAGAATATAGAGGTCTTATGAATGGTATTTAAAAGCATGGTAATTTATTAGGAGTGTTTCCTTGAGGATTGGGTTCAGAATAATCTTGTGGGTTGAGTTTTGGGCTAGGAGTCCCATTTGAGTGTCGTGAGCTATGTGATTAGCCTGGCTCGAGTGTGTGTCATGGTGAGTTTATTGAGGATCCTTGGATGGATACTGGAAGGTGGGATTGAGTAATTTATTTTAGGATATTTTGTTTGTCCCTTTGTATTATAATGAGTTACTTGAGGGTAGAGTAGTTGAGGTTTTGTCTCTATGTTTGAGGGTAAGAGTGATTGGAACCTTTGTTCTTGGTGGATATCATATATTGTTGGTTATATAAGAGTTTCATTGTGGTGTTTAGTTGAGTCTAAGGGACTCTTGATTATTCCATAGTGTTCTGGATTCTAATGAAGTGATCATTGGGAACTGTGGTTAGATGTTAGGAATGCTTGCGTGCCACATGTTTCTTTTTGTTTTCCTTTTTGGCATGTTGTTGATTGAGGATTGGTTGGAGGATAATGAGGGCCACTTGAGGATGTTTCTTATGACGGGGATTTTCCCAAGAGTTTTGTTCTTACCAGAGACTGGAAGGGGATGCCTCCATATAAGCGATGGTTTTGATAGTCCAAGGTGGGATACATGTGTTTATGTGTGGTTATAGAGGGACAAGTGTGATATTGATTGTTATAATCAACCTGAGTGTGTCTGTTTGATTTAGTGTGTTAGTTATGGGTGTTCCCTTTGGATTTGGTTTGAGGTATGAGCCGATGGGGATGATATTTTTAACCGAGGTGGATGGTTAACCAACCCTTGTTATATGTAGTTGTAGATGTTAAGACTTAGATTATGTATTGGGGATGTTTTTTTGTGGTTGGGTGGTGTAATTCTAGAACCAAATTTAATCGAAAAGATTTTTATAAAAGAAAGAGATGGAAAGATAATCCACAGGTATGGTTACATATATCCATGATTGAGATCATTGGACTATGTTTATGTATCAGTATTAATAGTTTTTTATGGTTTGAGTGCTAGAATGAGGTTCTGGGAATAGGAATTATACTACTGAGATGGTGTCAGAATGGGGATCAAGACATTGATAGTATACTTCAGGGATATTGTGCCAGACTGAGGATCTGGGAAATGATGTATTTCCATTTGGAAATGATGTTGGAATGATGATCCTTCTCATTGGGTTTGGGTCATACTGTTGTTCTGGGCCCTATAGATGGTATATAAATAAATAAATAAATAAATATAGATAGTTTCTGGAATGTGGTTCTAGGAACCTGAAGTATACTACTGAGATGGTGTCAGACTGAGGCTCTAGGCACTAATAGTATACTTCATGGATAGTGCACTAGATTGAAGCTCTAGGCGGTGAAGTTATACCAGCTAGGATGGATGGTGGATTGATGCTTCATATACACGATTTAAATGATGGATTGATGCTCTAAGAATGATTAACTTGATATCTAGTATAAGTTTGGACTAATCCTCAAGGAATTTCATTTATGGTAAATGAGATAGATGATAAACTGAAGGTTTGGAATTGGTAGTACTTTGTCTGGTTTTGGGATATATCTGTTGAGGATTCATTTATGAGATGATGTTTTGGTAATGTGAACATATTTGTGATGGATTAGATTAATATCCCTATTTGGAGGACTATCAAAGGATGCTATCCTGGTTTTTTCATTTTTATTTATGGGTGCCATGGGTATTAAGCCCACATGTCGTATGTGATGTATGGTCCTTGAGATGTTATCAGATACATTCCGACATTGTAAAATGTAGGTACAGTCATCTGAGGTCTTGGAACATGGATCGATGGTGGTTTATTTTATTTTTTTATTTATATATCAGTTAGGATAATAATATACTATGATAATGCACTTATGGAAGCATTTTATAAGTTCACCATTGAGGGTGGGCTAGAGATATTTTTTTCTCACCCTTTTACATGAACCTCATTGTGCGTATAGATCTTTTGTATTCATTATGGTTCAGCATGGATGCATGATGGATAAGGTGGTCTCCTAGGATTTCATGGTTGAGAGGGATGCTAGTGTGGATTCTATAGGTCAGGCTAGAGCATCTTGATAGGGTATTTGAGAAAAGTTATCTGTTACGACCTAGATTCAGTAGTAGGGCTTGTTGTATTTCTTTTTCAGTTATTTATCTTTCTATATGTGATTGGTCTTGTGGTAGATCATGGTCGTATGTATGACATGGATATTCTGGCCTTTACTATATTTTATTTTATTCCAACATGTTTAATTGAGTTTATTTATTCTTACACATTAAGTTGATGTGAATTATGTTTGGTTATTTACTTCTAGTTGTTCACTCTGATATGAGAGTATAGTCTCCTCACATATCCCCCTTAGACCCCTGCTACCAGTTTGCTGCCTCTAGTGTATGAGGGGGAAAACATGAGTTCTTTTGTAAAACCATCTTAGAGCACTAGTTTAGTGGCTATTGGGCCACAACGTCACATTATATGTTTCATTTGTATTTGGTTCTATTTGTTCATCTATCCATGCATTTATATCAGAGTTTTTATGTGTTTTATGATTTTTTAAATAACTCTAGTTCAATTATTTTTCAAAAGTATTGTAGAAACGAGACATAGACCCTTCTGCCTTTTAGTTAAGTGGAAAGTCAGTAGGGCCTTTACCACCATTCAACAGAAATAAAAAAATTACTTTAAATATAAATGTTTTTATATTTAAATAAATATATGTTTTTATATTATGATATATATATATATATATTATTTTATTTTTTGAGAATTAAGTCATTAATATTTGAGAGTGAAAATTTTAAATTTTTTAGAAATAAATTTTTTGACATGTAAATTATATTTTACTTAATATATTTATAATTTTGTTAATTTTCAATTATGTTTTATATTTTGAGTTAGTTTTTCAAATATCATTTAGATTTTATTTATATTTTGTAAGTTATATGCTTTCAAAATCACTAACATGAAACATAATAATGTTAAAAGTTGGTGGATTTGAATGTCAATAACTTATAAAATATAAATATAAACTAAATGATATTTTACAAACTCACTGAACATATAAAAATTAATTCATAATAATAAGAATTTCTTAAAAACAATTAATGAAATGTAATTTTAGCAGAACAATATATTATTGTTTTAAACCATTACAACTATATTTATAATATTTTTATTACATTCCTTTAATTTTCAATTATTTACAATATTTATAAAATTCCTTTTTTACTTTAGAAAACTTTTTAGATTATTAGGCTATGTTTTATGTTTTATTTATATTTTTTATAGATTATATTTTATAAGATATTAAAGTAACCTACTTGAAATTTAATAAGTTTTCCTCTGTTTTATGTAGTCGAATTTGAAAGATTATAAAATATAAATATTAACAAAAATATAAATGAAAATTTAAACAGTGTATAAACTTGTAAAAGTGGTTAATATTAAAACAAATTTCATAATTTTAATAGACAGAAAACATGTAACGAAAAGATTATAGTCACTCTCTATAGTGAGGTACTATCCCAAATTTTGGTGTGAGAATGGGATGCCCATATCGAGATCACCAACCTATGCATTGTAGTGGAGTATGATGACCTAGAGAGGGATGATCCTTAGAAGTAAGATCCTAAACTATCAGATTCTATTCCTATGTCTCAATGGGAGGAGGTTTAAACTAGATGTCATCCTTTACACTTGATTCTTCTCCCACTAATTTAGTATAAGGACTTTCCATCATTGCTTTGGAAAACCACTCTTCCCTTGAACGCCGTAGTATACAAGATGGAGGCTTGGGAAATGAACCATGATAGAATCTCCGATAATATTCATCGGGAGAAAACTATGAATATCATGATATCATAGATCGATCCCATTCTTCCTGATTCACATCCTAAATCATCTGAGGTTGTACTGCTAGAGGGGTGACCTCTGCCTATGGAGAAGGTGAGGCCTCATGTGTATCACAATGAGGTCTACGTCATCATCGTCATGGATCCTTAGCATTAGCAGCTTATGGAGGTGGTTCTTGAGTAGGAAACTCCAATCCCTAGGAAGAAACATCATATTACTGGGGTGTATGATCAAATATACTATCCTAAACCTCATGATATACAGACAAAGTCTACTACGCAGCAACATAGATAACTTTCAAGCTAGCAACCTCCTCTTCCTTTGGACCAAACATGCAGATAATCTGCTGTAGTTGAGTATGTTGTAAAGTGATTCAAAATTAATTAGAAAATAGTAAAATAAAAAAAACTAATGGGAATTTATTGACTTACAATATCCTGAACCCCTCTACCATGTGTAGTAAGATACAATATAGACTTTAGTCTACACCATCTATCATACTCAACCTAATGTGATATATGGAATCACATCATACATACACCCTTGATATGTAACAATGATTATATACCCTGGAGATCAAGATACTTGAAATATCTTTGGTACCAGTTGATGTATTGCCTCTCCTCCAGCTTCACGCAATGAAGTGTTGTTGGTTGTCTCAGTGAAAATTGATTGCGCTAAACACAAACAAACTGATGAATGAATCTATCAGACTAGTGAAACTCAATAATATGAAAGTGAATGATAGGCACTAAAACCATAACATTATGAAGTCCACCAGTGTAGTATGTAGAAAAACGGTCCAATAAATCCTAGTATGGAATCCATGCAATTTGAAATGACATGTGAGATTTGTTAAAAATTTTAGTTACTAAAAACCAAAAATGTTGATATTATGAAATTGGTTAGTCAATGAATGGTTTCATATACATACCCCGGTGGGTAGTATATTGTCTAATATGAAATTCTATGCACCAAAATGGTGTGTTAGAGTGAAAAAGGAGTGGTGTTCCTGACTCCACCTATAAAATAAAACATTGAAAGTGATAAATAATAATAAATTAAATTAAAAAACACTTTCTATCATCATAAATGAATAGAGATGAGTGATTAAACTAGAATACATGAAGAATATCACATAACACATCTATAGGAATATTATGACCAACAAAATACAGAAGAGAGGAGAGGGATTCACTCCCATGACCATATCTGAAGAGGTATGACACATCCCCTGAGATCTGTGCAGTCTAAATGAAATGCTACACATAATGCTCTATAATTGTAATCCAAGCACACATATCCCGAGTTTCATATCCCGACATGAGAAAAATCATCTAGTACCCTAGATATATCATATACACATGCATAACTGAGTGATCATCCCATAATGTCCCTCTAATGATTCATAATATATAGGCCCGAGCATAACACATGACTGTTTTCTATTCCCCATAATTAGGTAAAAGTGCAAAGTGCATGTCAATCCAGATTATAGATATCAAACCACCATCTATAGCATCATCATCGTGAAAAATTTAAATGCCAAGAAATATCTATATAATCATAGGCTAGTCTGCATGGTTGGTTCTTATAAATGAATCCCCTTAGATAGGAATTCTGAGTAGGATTTCCACATCCTCATGGGTGATGGTCATCTCTCCCTCAGGCAAGTGGAATGTGTGTGTGTATGGTATCCATCTCTTGTGGAGGGAAACAAGTAGGTGATGATCAATGAATGTGAAATTGGATTCCACAACACTATAGAAGCCAACATGATGTATATATGGTATAATTTCTTCTATAGGCAACATGTTATGATGATGGTGCACTTGACTCACCCTGATCCATCGAACCTGACGACCCTCTACCACGTTAGAGGAAACATGCCTATCCTATTCAGTGAGTAGTGCAATATCCTCTAACTATATGTAAAAAAGTGAAATAAGTCTTAAGTGTAAAATATAAATAAAACATTATGGTCACCATAATGTTATGATCAATAGAATGTAAGATGTGACATGTTATGGCTAGAATAATATTCATTCACTTCCAAAGTCAGGTTCATCTCAACCAAATTCCATTCTTTTAAAAAAGGTCAAGGTCTTTTTAGTCTTTTATAAATCATTTATGTGTTATTTAATGGGTTTTATTCGACTCGATACTCATCAGCAACCAATGGACAAACTATATTCCATTGTGTATCTGATAATTATGAATGTATATAGCTAATAGAATTAATCTCTTGATCAGGTACCATATTTAATAAACCACAAATTATGTATTGAAGTTACTTTAGGGGTACATAATTAGACTTATAAACCATTTTTGTTGGTTTGGTACAATAAGAATATCCTTGCCTAGTTTGAATAACCTCTCTGTAACGGTAGTCATAGACAAACCTGAATCTATACATCAAAAATGTTTCTTGGTCAAGATTCTGACAGTTTAAGTAACGTTGACAATGAGGGCTGACCATAAAATCTTTATGATAATGAAATTTCAGAAATTATTTTTATAACGTAAAACATCATAATAATGTTTCATTATATGAATGTTTATTAGAAAATATGTCACATAATGTTTTGTAAACTGAGGTAAAAGGAAGAGAAAATATCAAAATGGATTATTTATCCATGATAAAATGAAAAATATAATCAAATAAAATAAAATGAAAAAGAACAAAAACATTAAATAACACATGAATGATTTAAAATATACAAGAAATAACTTGTAAATTTTCAACAGAATAGAGTTTTTATGATATGATCCTGAATCCGAATTGAAGTAAAATCTAGATTATTTTTAAGCGGTAGCTTAATAAAATCTTCCAAAGTGATGTAATAAGATTTTTAATTTTAAAAATATTTCTTCCTTCAAATGAAATCATCACCATATGGGGAGGTCTTTCCATAGAAGTTAGAAGTATTTTGAAAACTCATAAGTTAAGTTCATTTATTGGGAAGGTGTTATTAAGCTACCACTTGAAACTAACATGGATTTTACTTCACTTATAAAGTCAAACTCATCTCATCCAGACTTTTTTCTGTTAAAAAATGTCAAGTAATTTCTTATCTATTGTAATGAATTCATGTGTTATTTAATGTGTTTGTTCTTGTCCATTTAAATTTATATGATCATAATTTTCATTTTATCATGGATAAATAAACCTATTTGATGATTTCTCTTCCATTTTACCTTAGTTTACAAAATATTCTATAAATGCTATTGAAAATGAGGGTAGACCGTAAAATATTTATGATACTAAAATTTTAGAATGTCTTCTTATATCGTAAAATATGAGACTAGGGTTTTGTAGTACATTTTTTAGTATTCCTAAAGGATTTTTAGTAGTTTATAAATATATTATGAATCATCTAAAGCATATCCCTAGGGATTTTCAAACCAAACATACAGAAAGGCCCATTGTTGTGAACCAGTTCCTAATAGAGTCTTTCTCAATGCAGTGTTTTTAGGTTTTACCCCTTGGTACATATGTGCTAGAGCCACATCCACATGTAGTATCCAGACATGGATTTGATTTCATAGATAACCACATAATTATTATGCTACAAAAATTTTATAACATTTTCTTATATCCAAAAAGATGTCAGTAATGTAATATTGTATAATTTTTGACATTCTTAAAGGTTTGATTCAATGGTTTAGCCATTCCTTAATCATTCCTAAATTATTAGTTAATCATTAATTAATTATTATGTAACCATTCATTATTCACTCCTTAATCATTAGTTAATCATTAGTTAATAATTATTTAATAATTCCTTAAACATTGGTTAATAATTAGTTAATAATTAGTTATTCATTAGTTAATAATTAGTAAATAACTTGTTAAACATTAGTTAATAATTCATCAATAATTATTTAATCATTCCTTAATCGTTAATTAATCATCAATTAATCATTTTATAATCATTAGTTAATCATTATTTATTTACTATTTAATAATTATTTAATATTTAGTTAACCATTAGTTAATCATTAGTTAATCATTGGTTAATCATTTCTTAATTATTAGTTAATAATTAGTCAATAATTATTTAACCATTCCTTAATAATTCTTTAAACATTAATTCATAATTCCTTAATCATTCCTTAATCATCGCTTAGTCATTAGTCAATCATTAGTCGATCATTATTTAAATTTTATTTAATCATTACCTAATCATTAGTTAATTATTCTATAATAATTATTTAATCATTAGTTAATTTTTATTTCATTATTTTACAATCATAAGTTAATATTTAGTTAATCATTAGTTAAGAATTAGTTAATTATTTTTAATAAATCCTTAATCACTCTTTAATCATACATTAATCCTTCATTAATCATTACTTAATCATTAGTTATTCAATCTTTAACCATTAGTTAATATTAATTTAATAATAATTTAATCATTAATTAATCATTAGTTAATCATTAGTTGATCATTAGTTATCCATTAGTTGATCATTAGTTAATCATTAGTTGATCATTATTTAGTCATTAATAAATCATTAGTTAATCATTAGTTAATCATTCTATAATCATTACTTAATCATTCTTTAATAATTCATTAATCATGCACTAATATTTCATTAATCATTATTTATTAGTTATATAATAATTATTTAAATATTAACTAATGCTTAATTATTTATGCATTAACAATTAGTTAATTATAGGATATTCATTAGTTATTTTTATTAGATAATCATTATTTGTAATCATTCTTCAATCCTAGGTTATTCTTTAGTTAATCTAAACATAATCATTACTAATAATAACTATTATTTCTAAAAAATATATAAAAAGATAAACTAAAAAATTAATAACATATTTAGAACTAACTAAAAATAAATCAATTAAATAAATAAATAACTTTGAACTAAATAAGAAACAATATCTCTAAATGATGCTATGAAAAAAATAGTCACTTCTTTTAGTCCATCGAAACCACCACACACGATGTAAGATAATTTTTGATTGAGAGAGAGTACAATGTAAAGAGATAGAGAAATTTTGAAGTGAGGAAGTGGGAAGGGTCCCTTTTATAGGAAATTAAGGGAAATGAGACACCCCCTGCATCCTTTCACGTTTACATTGGGCAAAAGGTGAATGCTCCCTGACATCCTTTTGATTTATTTTAGGCGAAAGGTGGGTGACCTCAACCAAATTTTTCATGTCATAATTCCACGTTGATGATAGAAAGGAGAGGCAAAACCACTCCTACCTTTTTGAAACAAATTTAAAATAATTTTATATCCCCCTTATTTATTTGTTTTTTCGGAAAATGCATAAAAAAATATTTATATCACTTATTAGTCTTACAGGAGAGATTTATATCTTTTTATTTTGAACTAAAATTCTTTTATTAGTTTGATTTTAATTTTTCTTATTTTTTATGGGTTATTTTATCCATACTTTTAAAATGTGAACACATTCCCAATTTTCAAGGATTTTTGCAATTAATGTCTCTTTAGTAATTCAAATTTAGTAACCATTTTCTCATTGTTTAAATATGATTTCATTATGATGAAAGAAAACCATAGTTGTAATTAACATAGTTAATTGGAATTTGAATCAAAATTAGAAACCATATTTATAGGATTTAAACCAATAATTTTTCAGAAGTTGTCAGCCCTTTAATGAATTTTTATAAACTTGGGTTTTATTGTTATTATTTTTTTAATATTAGAAAAACTATTGTATTTTATTTTTATCTTTTTCATCTTGGTATTTCTATATGTTTTTCCCTCTATCAATATCTAGTAAATTAATTATTATATTAATTAAGGTTTTAGTACATTTATTTTGTTTTTTATTAATTTTCATATAAAATCTGAGTTTTATTTTTGTTTTTGATCATTGTGGAGTTCATAGATTTTTTTCCAATTTTTTAAATATGTATTTTTCTGTATCATAATGGATTTCATTTGATTATTTTTATAGAATAAGTATTATATTGATTAAAACCTGAAATATATGTATTTTTTTCAAATTATATACATTTTTGTAGAACACGTATTGAATGGATAAATCATATCTTATGATTTTATGTATAAATAAATGTTTTAATTTTTATTTGTTCCATAAAATATTTAATTTTTTATATTTCACCAGAACAAATTAAAACTTATGAACATTTTAATATATTTTTCATTGTTTAGTGTAATGTAAATTAATTTAATCAAGCATAATATTTATTTTCCAGCACTGATACACAAGTAATTTTATCACCATAAATTCTTCTATGATAAATGAAGCCCTTTATCAATGATTTTTTACCTCCTTTAAAGGTCACCCATATTTCTTAATGTTTTAAAACACAGTATTACAAATTTATCTTTATTAAGTGTTTTCTTTTATCAACACAAAATAGTGATGATAATGATTATCTTATATCCACACTTAAAAAACATAGTTAAAAGACAATTTTTCTTAGTGAAATAAAAAATCAATGATAAAATGCTAATTTGTCTTTGTTTTTAGCGACAAAAAAGGTAGTTTTAATCATCCAACCCAAAACCCTTCCAAGATGAAGTGCCATGTTTTATCAAGTGTCCATCCCCGCACATCAGAGTGTGCTGACTAGTAGTGAGGGCATAATCCATGCAATGGGAAGATTACACCCCCAAATCAGTGTCAATACATCCGCAGAAAATAACCATGCATTATACACATCCATAAACATGAGAGTACACATATATAATAAATAAACACATCCAATATCATGTGTGATACTTTCTTAAATTTTTTTTATCGATCTTCGACATTGATGATCCTATATGAAAAAAACAAAAATACAACACACACACGATTGCAATTTTCATCCCCTTCTACCACAGATTGAACCTTTATCAGTAATAAAAAATGGATTTTAAGCACTAAAAAGTAATGACAATCTAAGCACCCTTAAAAGGCCATGAAATTTATCTACATTAAAAGGACAAATTCTAAAAACCTCATTTATCAGTGATTTATTTCACTGATAAATACATTTTTAAGAGCTCATTTTTAGTATTGATAAATGGGTATTTTATCATTGCTTTTCTATACTATTAAAGGGTGACTATCAACACTAAAAATCAGTGCTGATAAAAATCCAAAAACATTTTTTACAAATTATTTGATAAAAGGCTGCCTCTAAATTTCCTTTTATAATCACTCTCTCACTACCTTTTTCAGTGCTATGTTTCCCCACCATCCCCCTCTATATAACCCCTTTACTAGTGTCCCACCCCCTTTTTCATCTCTTCCACAAGCCATATTCAACCTTTCTCATGCACACACCCAGATTTGAACCCTGGATCTATACATTTATTACCCAACAACTTTACCACTACTCTATCCAGTCTAATTTAATATTTTATGATATATTTATTTACACAAACACAAGAACTGATAAGTCTTTTGTATTTATTTACTTATTCTTATAATTATGCAAATTTATATAAATTTTTTTAATATATTTTTATAATATATATATATTTAAATATATATTTTTTTATAATTTATTTTTAAATATTTATTTTAAATATGTTTATATATTATATTTATATAATATAATAAAATACATTTATCTTATGTACATTTATATACATTTATATTGTATATTTAATGATAATGATATATATTTTTAAATATACATTTATTTGATGTATTTACATAATATTGACACACACATACGCACCCATACACACACATACACCCCCATACAGACATATATTTACACACACGCATAAGAATATTCATATATCCCACATACACACAAAGAAACACATATTTATAATTATATTTATATACTACTTACAAAAACACGAATATTTATATATTTATCAATACAGTTCATATAACTATATTATATAATATATAGATGCAATTATAGTTATAAATATATTTATAAAATAATTATGAAATAATGTAAAAAATAAATAATTTTTTTTATTTTTATAGATATATATTAATTATTATATCATATTTAAGATTATATAAATATGCTTATATAATATATATATGCACAATACCCTTCATGTGTGTGTATTCTTTACATATAATAGAATATAGAAATAAATATATATTTTCCTATGTACACACTCAATTTTATATATAATCATTATTTATACACTTGTATAGATATATATATATATTGATGTATTTGAGATACTTGAAATTTGTAAGTTTTTATTTTGACTTAAAAGAAGAATTTTATTTATTTAAATAAGGTTTATCTATTTAAAAAAACATTTTTATGTAAATATGTTTAAATATTTATCTGTACAATTGATTTATTATATATAAATATATAAAAATATGTATAAATTTTATTATGTATAAAAATATAATATGAAGAAAGATAAAATTTAGAATCTAAAATATTTATATGAATTTAATCCTTGAGAATAAATTCATTCCACACTGAAATGGACAATAATCCCTTTTTTAATGAAGCAGAAATGTCATGAAATATTAAAAACGTTTGTCATCTCAACTAAAAACTCAATTTTAGAGGATTTTTAGGATTTTTTTAACCTAAAAAAAACAATTGGTTCCCCTTAGGACAAAAATATGTAGATCTGTTTGAAGGTTTTGATTTGATATTTGGTAGAGCGAAAAAAGGCAACAGAATAAAAAATAACTATCATTTGAAGTTCAAGTCATTTTTTTAACATATCTTAGACTGTTCATTAGTTTATTGAATTTTTATATCATTTAATTGTTATTAAATGACTATTACTCGATAATAATTAATAAATTATTAATTATTATTATTTTTAAATTATTTTATAATATAATTTTTACAAAAACATGTTATATAAAAATTTAAAATACATATTTCATCTTCTATAAATCACATTTAATAAAATATATTTTATTTATATCAATATCAATATATAAATATGTTTTTATATTAATATACAATTTTAATGAAATATTTTTTATGAAATATACCTTTTATCAATGTTAAGAAAAGTGATTATAAAGAGTTTCCTTTATAAGTTCTAAAACAAAGTCACTTTTAAAGGTTGACTTTTATCAGTGATGATAAAAGACACCCTTTATTAGTGTTTTTTAATGATGATTAAGGGGATATTTTGTTAGTGTTCTTTTTAGAATTGATATTAGTACCCTTTATCTATTCTTTTTTTAGTATAGACAAACATTTTCCTTTAACAAAACTTTATATAACACTGATAAAGCACATCAATTGATATTACATAATCTAAAATTATGCCTAGGCATCATCATAATCTTTATATACCCTTGAGGTCTCGCAACCTGATCCACTGCACACCCCATTATCTGACAAAAAATATAGACGTAAGGTTTTCAGATGCACTGAGATAACTGTACAAGGTATAAGAAATATATCTTAGTAAGGTCTCATAAAGTGCACCTAGTATACTCCTTGATATACGTGTATGTCTGAGAATTAAAATAAACATGTCACAAAAAAACCTTAGACATCGTGTCTAACAAGGTGACCATAACTCTATGTACATTAGGTCACCATGTGAAAGCCATACCTCCATGACACTTAATAAAACCTTCTTCGGCACCATGTCAGAATGTTGTTTTCACATCTCGTGCCATTAAACCAATTCCCATATCATACCCAACGACTTAGGGTAGGGAGATTTCAAAACCCTTGACCCAATACCTATAGACATTGGGAAAAATCACACATCCATAAGCCTTTACCCACCCTTTCTCACTCAAGGGAGATAATTTGGTCTCATCATATCTTCCCACGACTCAGCCCCAAGGGTCGTCCTTGACCTGAGCTTCTCATGATAAGGACCAATGTGTACACTCTGACCTAAGACATGTATGAAGTAGTACTCAACTCAAAACCCAAGAATCTTGGAATAGTCATTCACTAACCCTTGCCCATTTATAATGGGGAGGTCTATCACATTATCCCATCCCATAGACACTGTGGAGTCCATCCCACCGACCAAGTACTCGATGGAATGTGGAACAATCATCCACAGACCCAAGTCTCTACGTCAAGATCACTAGCACATTAAACCATCCAAACAGGCTTTGGGGAGGTCCATAATCACATTGACCCATCCTTACAGACTCTATAGTGGTCACCTCAACATTTCAACCCATACCTCCTCAAGGTAAGGTCCCTCAAGCACAAACACATAGGACTGTATCTTGTCCCTCAACACATGATAAAATCCTTGGGTTCTAGTTTATAAAGACCTATCTCCTCATTAAAATATGTCTTAACTCACTTCAAATGGTATCCATGAGGTCCTATAGACCTCCATCATCTCTCCTCACCGATACCACCTCAAGCCCATCACCCACTGGTGACATCACTTACAAAGGATCACCTCATTCCCAACCCTATGTATGAATCCAACATATCCAAAGTCTGTAAATACTCCTAGTATTTATAACTAGGTACCATCCCTATCCAAAATATCCTACACAATTCTGTACTCAATGGAAGGGTCCAACTCCCAATAATGTTACCTTGGTAGGTCGATGCTAAATCTCAAGAAACTCTTGAGACCCTATCTTGGGTTTTGAATCACATATCCTAAGGGAGATACCTTAACTTATCATTTGGAGGCAACCCACTCTATCATCCTACTCTAATCCATAAAGGACTTTTTTATGCTCCTGTTATACACCAAGACCCACCTCTTGCCTCAGGAGGGAGTTTCCATTATCTACATGGCATACAACCATCTCACCCATTTTCATCCAACCCTTAGAAACTCATATATACCAACTAGCCCCAAAAAAACCAACCTAGGCTATCAACATCTACACACACCCCTTGAGATATTCTTAAGGTCTAATGCTATCTTGAATAATATACCCACCCATGGGTGATCTCGAAACATTAATGTGATCAATATCACTTATTTCAAGTATAGGGGGCATAACACCCTCCTTTCTTGTCTACCTAGGGAAATCCTAATCCAAAACGCAGGGAAAAAACTACGAACATATTCATTTTGTTGGGACCACTATGTGTATAAGGTTGTATTTTTTGTCAATAGTTGTTAATGTAGATCAAAATAAAGAAGGATATGAAGAACAACTCTATAGTTATTGAGAGTGGTAAAAAATACGATGATTTTTATTTACCTAATATCTTAAGTTTGGAGAACTTGTGATGCAATCCTTATGAAGTAAAGGGGTAGAAAAGGCGATTCCAATCATATTTAGTTTTTATTGGAAAGAATGATATTGCTGGAAGGAAGTGAAGTTTCAATAATTTCCTTTGAAAATCTGATGATGCAAAAGGTGATCGATCAAAGAATATATATCACAATAGATTGGGATCATGATGAAATTAGATAATTTTTAAAGAATTAAGATGATAGTGATGTAGCATGAGTGTTATTTCCAAAGAATATATTTAAGTTTGTGCTGTTTCCCAGTGTTTTACAAAATTTTGGACCTCCATATTAGGATTTTGTTTTTGGTAATGGAAGGATTTATGCATAGAAGCGAACAAGATGCGGAATAGAAAAAGAAATCGGAAAAGTAAGTAAATTGCATACCATAGAACATGGACTGCATAGCATGTCTAGGAATGGTTTGCGGCTGCATACCGTGTAGAGGGAAAGGTACATGAGATGGTTCACATAACAGGTCGCAATACAAAAAATGGTACGTAGTGGAAGGAGTTGTGGTATGCTGGATGGATCATTGTTAGAGTAAGAGATGGATTATGTGGACAAGAAGGCTTATTGTACACAAAAGGTTAATGGTACATGGTAAAGTTTCATAGTTAATAGGAGGATAACAGTACATGGTGAAGGGTTAGAGAACACAGATGGAGTGTAGTATGTGACAAAGATTGTACCATATTGAAAATTTGGGTAAATTGGATTTGTGACATTTTCGAAGTTATTTTCCTATATAAGTAGTGATAATACCATCATTAAGAGAGATAAAATTTGTTAAGAAAAAACCATCATTGTGGAAGAACTCAGCTAGGTCTGAAAGTGTTCTCACTCGAAGAATTCTAAGAAGGGAAGTGGTATGCAGGAGAGATTCTGTGTAGGAAGAATTGGTATTTGAAAGACGAGACAGTTCATGGAATTAGAAGGATTTGTCTATGGAAGAGATTATGCATAAGAAAAAGTGTTACATGTGACATGAGATTATTCCCAGAATTTGAAGAAAAAGTCTGTAGAAGGAAGAAACTGTTTTCAAAATAGGAAGGAACAATCCAAAGAAGAAGGAATTTCACAGAAGTAGAAGTTGTAAGCATCAATGATACGTAAAGGTGGTATGCATAGGTGATATGAAGAGGCGGTACACAGAGTAGGAATGGTATGCGAAGAAGGCATGGTAGGTGGTGTAGGAATCGTATACGGAGCATGTGCGGTATACGGAGGAGGTGTGGTACTCAAAGCAGGAATGGTATGCTGAGCAGGTGTGGTACATAGAGTAGGCATGGTGCCTTGAGTAGGTGATATATGCAGAGAAATTGTGGTAAGTAGATCAGAGATAGTTCGTAGAATTAGGGATGATTTACAGAAGTGGAAATAATCCATAGAATCATTGACAATTTTCGGAAATGGAAACAGTACACAGAAGAGAACCCACACTTCATTCACTGATGATATTTTGTATTAGAGAAGAATAAGTGTTTCCAATTTAAATTCAACAATTCAGGTCATATTAACTATGATGATTCTAAGCTGATCTAGTATTCATTTCTTGAACAATCATGTAGGTACTTATGATTCTCTCCAAAAAGGAGAAGAAGTTTTAGTGCATTTAATTATTGCACTAGTTGAGAAAACTGAAAATAAAAGATCATTGATCTGGGAAATCGATGTAAGCATTGTCTTGTGATGAATAGAGATAAATACATCCATGTCAATCTATTTAAGCGACCTTTATGTTGATAAACTGAGTGTGACTTCTCAAAAGGTAGTGAGCTAGGGGGAGTCAACTGAAGTGATCCAAGGGAAGCAGTGATCTATAGATAAACCATTGTAAAAGAAGTGTTCCTAGGAAAGAGTGACTATTCCCGAATCTTTTTAATTCAAAGATAGTGAATATTAATGGAATTAGGTATGACCAACAACATATCGGCGTATGATATTTGGACATATCCCTTAGTGGTGAACCAAATAAAAGTGTTGTGTTGTCCTTATCCATGTGAATATTTTAATTACTACACATATCCATCACATAGTTTTAAACAAATTCATACCAATGTGGGAACAAGATCCATTATAGAAGAGAAAATTGGGACAACCTGATTCACCCCCCTCTCAAGGTGGTCTAGGGTCCTTCAATTGGTATGAGAGGAAAAGGGTTCACGTATGTTGGATACTATGTTGTAATTCAATTCAGAAGGTGTTTTGCATTTCATTGCTAAGTTAACAATGAAGTGCATATTGGGTGAAGATTCAGTGATATCGGATTAGAAGTCTATATCCGACAATACCTTGATAAATTGGAAAAATAAAGAGACGGAGAAGGTGAAGAAGTCCCTCTTATCCTAAGAAGATATAGTATCTTGTTCTTTATGCCTCTCTGATAATAAAAATATTTCATTTTTGTAAAGTGAGAAGTAGGGGGATCAGGTCTCTACTAGAGGAAAAGAAGACACTTCTATTTCATTATCAAGTGATCAAGATAAATTAAGAACTTATCTTCATGATATTCCTGATGAAAGATTTGTTTCTGTTTATAGAATATTTCAATGTATGAAGGCTAGGATCACCCAACTTGGAAGAGATGATGATAATGAGGAAAACGTATTGGAAGGAAAAATTATTGAATTCTTAAAGATCACTAGAGAGATTGAAGCCTTTGAAAAGAAATAAGGATTCCATAATACTTTGGAAGAAAAGATCCATGCACTTGAAGATGAGATAAATAAGATCAATAAAGTCAAGGGGTTATATTTGGAAGAAACTTCCAAAAATATAATGGAACTTGACTCTTTATTACAAAACAAAAATAAGTTGCATAAATGTGAAGTTGAATGAATGAAGTAATCTTGTGAATAGAAGTTGAGTATTATTGATGATCATAAAGTCATCCTCAATATCAAATGTATAGCATGGAAAGGTCAGTAGACCAGTCTTGAGAATACACATATTGATACTTCATAGAAGAAGAAAATAGTTTATTTTAGTATTAAATGTTTAATGGAGGATTCTATTATCAAAATACCTTCAACATGTCATATGAAGATAAAAAGTTCACTCAATGATCTGTCAAAATCAGCTAAGAAATAAAACGTACCATCCATATCACCTTTTACTAATGTCTCTAATTTTTTTTCTATAAAAAGTTCTATTTGGAATAAAAAATATAAACAAGTATGGATGAGGAATGGTGATGAGGTACCTACCACCATGTATAGGGTGGATAGAAAAAATAATGCGGAAGGTGGTTCCCCAGATAGAGCACAAAAACTCTATAAGAAGTTCCAAAAACAATATCTTGAAGATATTTAGAAGTTAAGATTTGTGGGCTAAGGTTGGTGAAGTAAAAAGTTTGGGAATTTTACATTAAATTGTTTGTAAAATTGTCAAAATATAAAATCACAAAGGATGCTCATTTCAAGGGGGAGAAATCCATAGAGGAAGAATCTACATCCAAAAATATAGAAGCAAATATATACTACAAACAGATTTGGAAAGCTTGACAACATCGATGTTGTATGTAGTGGTAGTGGTCACAAGGTTGGTATATGTTCATCTCAATATGTTTCCAAATATGATATGGAAAGAAGATCCAAAAATTTGGATAAGAAAGAATAATCATCCCTACGAAGAAATTAGAATAATGTTGTAAAACCAAATTTTTTCAAGAAGATTCCAAGAAGGAAAGGTGATAATTCCTTGGATTATAAATCGAATAAGGTAATTGGCAGTGCATCCACAAGAACTTTTAAGAAGGATAACACCCAGAAGAATCCATGTAGAAGATCCAAACTTGATGCCTCAGTTTCTAATGAAATATTAGTTATTTGGCCTGAATATTGGGAATGAATGAGAAAAATGGAAGATGCACAAGCTAAGGCTAGTGAAAAATGAAATGAAAAGAACTCACATGTAGTTAAAGGAGTCATGTGTGTGAGGTGCAATAAGTATGATCACACTATTAAGAATTCCATTTCATTATTCTATCTCATAAAGAATTCCTCAAGAAGATTAAAGTTTCATCAAGAGATACTAGTGCCTTAAAATATCTTGAAGACTGAAGGCTCACACATAAAGAAATTGAATATTCATTGATATCCACACAACCATTGTCATAATTGAATATCAGTTGTGATAGTGTGAATAATATAGCATCTTTGTTGAAAAAACATCTCAAACTTGCTGTTAAAATTAATTAAGTAAGAAGGATACACCTTATTACCATTAAAATATTTTTGTATTTTATTTTTTCTAATAATACATGGAGTTGAAGGTGAAACAAGCTCTCAGGGGGAGAACCTGAGAAGTAGAGAGTGCTATCAACCCATGCTAGAAAAGCTAAAGAAGTTTCCATCCTTGGTTGATTCCCCAATTGATAGTCCAATAATAATGTGATGAAGGATCACCTTTGATGAAGATGATTATGAGTGTTTCTCTTTAGGGGGAGAAAAATGAAGAAGCTTCCAATGTTATATCATAGTTGGTATCAAATTCAATTACTCTGAAAATTATTTGAAGACCATTTCACTGGAAACGGTATGTCATTTCTCAATATATCATCCTTGGTAACTCAAAATAAAGATCATTCTAAAAAGGGGGAGTAACTGAATTACACAGTGACATAAGAAGAATTGTAGTGCCCCAAGTTCACTTATCCTACCAATTACACATGAATGTTTTTGATACATTTTTTGAAGTTAGTGTAGGAGTTTTAGGTTGATTGTTCCCAGAAATATTCATATCACATCTATTGTCCTTAGCTTGGAATGATAGTGGACTGATCCTTGAAGACAAGTACATGCATTTCTCATCTCATGAGGCATCATGATTAGTGGATAATGGATAGATTTGTTGTTTAAATAAAATCCTCTGGTTTTCTACACTAAGAACTGCTCAATTAGACATAGAGTGAAATGAATGATGGAACATTTATAAAGTATGGAATGATGCCCTCTCTATATGAACTTTTTATTTCTAGTCCATTAGGGGGAGATAAAGTGAAATGAAAGATTGAAAAAATTAAATGGGAGAGAGAATATTCACATTTTAATACTGACACATTAATTTAATAGAACTTTAAGTCATTGGAAACAAAATAAAAAGGGGGATATTGTTGGGACCACATTGTGTATAAGGTTGTATTTATTGTCATCCGTTGTCAATGTATGTCCAAATGAAGAAGGAGATGAAGATGAACTCCAAAGTTATTGAGAGTGGTGAATCAGACGATGCATTGTTGATTTGTATTCCATGAATATCCTAAGTTTAGATAACTGGTGAAGAAATCCTTATTTAGAAAAGGGGGAGACAAGGTGATGTTAATCATATTCAGTTCTGATTGGAAAAAATGATGCTGCTAGAAGATAGTGAAGTTGTAATACTTTCCTTTGCAATTATGACGATGCTAAAGATGATTGATCAATGACTATATATCAGAACAGATAAGGCTAGTGATGAAGGAATCTGATTTTTGAAGAAGAAATATGAGAGTGGATAAGAATGAATGTTCTTGTCGAACCAGATATGTAAGGTGGTGCTGTTTCCCAGTGTTTTCTAAATTTTTGGACCTCCAAATCAGAATTTTGTTTTTGGAAATGGAAGGATTTATGAATAGGAGTGAATGAGATGCAGAATGGCTTAGAAAATCTGTAAATAAAGAAAACCTCGTACCTCGAAACATGGACTACATACCATGTTCAGGAACAATTCATGACTGCATACCATGTAGCAGGAAAGGTACGTCGGATGGTTCATAGAAGAGTTCGTGGTACTAAAAATGGTTCTCGACGGAAGGAGTTGCGGTACGCAGGATGGCTCATCATTGGCGAAAGATATGTAGTATGTGGATAAGCAGGTTTATAGTACGTAGAAGGTTAAAAGTATGTGGTAAAGGTCTGTAGTTCATAGGAGGATTTCATTACACGGTGGAGGCGTACAGTACATAGATGGCGTTCAGTATTCTGTGAAGATTGTACCACAATGAAAATTTGGGTAAATTGGATTAGATACATTTGTAGAGTTATTTTATTATATAAGGAGTTCTAATCCTATCATTAAGAGAGAGTGGATTCTATAATAAAATATCATCATTGTGGAAGAACTTGCCTAGGTCTGAAAGTTTTCTCATAGGAAGAATTATATGAAGGGAAGTGGTATGTGGGAGAGATTCCACATAGGATGAATTGGTACACAGAAGATGAACAATTTTCGGAATTAGAAGGAGCAGTACGTGGAAGGGATTATATGTAGGAAAATTTGGTTTGTAGGAGAAGAAAGGGTTCACAGAATTTGTAGAAAATGACCATGATAGGAAGAAACGATTTTTGAAATAGGAAATAACAGTCCACAAAAGAATAAATTTCATAGAAGTTGAAGATGTAAGAATCAATAGTACACATAAGCGGTATGTAGAGGAGATAAATAGAGGTGGTATGTAGATCTAGTATGTGTAGAAGGTTTGTTACTTAGAGCATGCACAAAACAAGGAGAAGGCACAATATGTGGAGCTGGGGCAGTATGCGGTGCATGCACGATATATAGAGCATGAACCGTATACGGAGATGGAACGGTACGTAGAGTTGGAGTGGTTCTTAGAGTAGGAATGGTACCCTAAGAAGGTGTAGTATACAGAGCAGGTGTGATATACATATTAGAGATAGTCCGCAGAATCAGGTATGGTTCGTAGAAGTAGAAATGGTCCATGGAATTAGGGATCATTTGTAGAATTGAAAACATTACGTAGAAGAGAACTGATACTTCATTCACTGCTAATATTTTTTATTAGAGAAGGAGTGTTGCCAATTTATATTCAATTATTCAGGTCATATTAACTATGACTATACTAATATGATATTATCTTCATTTATTGAACAATCACATAGGTACTTGTGATTCTAGATAAAAAGAAGAAGTTGTTTTAGTGCATTCATTTATTACACTAAAGGAGTAGACTGAATATAAAAGAGAATCAATTTAGGACTTCAATGCTAGAAGTGTCTCATGATGAATAGAGATAAAGACTTCCATGTAAATATTTTGAAGAGGCCTTTAAGTCGTTAAAATGAATGAGACTTCCCCAAAGGGAGAGAACTAAGGGGAGTCAATGGAGGTGATCAAAGGGAAGTAGTGACCTGTCCCTTATCCTTTGTAATGGAAGTGTTCCTGTGAAATAGTGACTGTTCTCGATCTTTGTAATTCACAGCTAGGGAAAATTAGTGGAATTAGTCATGATAAAAAACATATCAGCATATTCTCATTGGATGTAACCCTTAGTGGTGAACCAAGTAAAAGTGTTGTCCTTCTCCATGTGAATGTTTTAATTACTGCACATATCCAACATACAAGATTAAACAAGGTTGCACCAACGTGGGAACAAGATCCAGTAAAGAAGAGAAAATGTTGACACCCTGATTCACCCCCCCTCTTAGGGTGGTATATGGTATTTCACATTCATGCACTATCATTTATAGAAATACATTTTAAATTGTATTATAGGGGCCACATACTTTAATACTAGAGTTAATACCCTTTCTATGTTACTTTGATCCTCACCCAATCAGTCGTAAAGCCTAGGCATGTCTCAATCAGGCTCTTCTAAGATATTTGAGCACCATTTAGGATCCTTTAAATATATATCATTCTATAATAAATAAAAAAGTAATTATAAAAAATTATAAAAAATTATTTGATTTAAACTGATATGGTTTAATCATCAAAAACCCACTGAGAGTCGAGCCGAACCCACAACCACCCACCAATGGATGGTCCATTAAACCAATCCAAAACTATCCATGGATAAATCCTTATCATCTGACATATATTAAAACTTAAAATTAGTTTAATTAAATTGAAATTATCAATAAAATTATTAAAGAAACATATATTCACCAAAATGATTTTTGACGACAAGTAGACAACATCTCGGGATTCCCTATTCATAAGTAGAGTGAATCTATTATATTTGAATCACTTATTGAAATTATGGGATAAATTAATATATTTTTTTCCCTAACTAAAATTAATTTATTTGATTTATTTTCAATTTACCCATGTTTTTATGGGTTATGATTTTTATAGTTTTAAAATGTGAACATCTTCTCAATTTTTATGTATTTATTCAATTAAATTTGGTTTAGTTATTTAATGTAAGTCACCATTTACAATGATTTGAATATAATTTTTTCATTTTTATGAAAGATATTGTAGTAGTATAACATATAAATATCAAAATTAATGAGAAAATAAATGAAAAAAGATCTAAAAGATAATTTACATGGTTCAAAAATGGTTTTCTACATCCATTGGAGAGAGGGGGTCAGTATCTATTTTCTCTCTAAATGAAACATCATAGGAAAAAATGATTACAATTAATGATATTTGATCTCATTTTTTAAATAATAAATTCAAATATGTCAAGGTTTGGTTCATGCGGTTCATCAGCCCTTGCCAATTCTCATGCCACCAGCTACTTGTCCATCATGTTAGAATCCCATCAAATAAGTATCCTCTCACAATTATCTATATTAGTTGTTTCCTGATGAATGATTCCATTTTATCTAGTTTCTAACAATTTATTTTTCCTCTATTTATTTATCCCCAAAAATGGTGTGGCCCCCTCAAAATCAGCCCACCATGACCAATTTGGTGTAGAATCTAGACCTGCAGTATCCTTATAGGATTCCATATTCTCTTTTGGTAAAACCTTCATCACCATGTCTTCACCATTATCATTGGTGTAGATTTTATAAAATTTCAAAAAAATTTCTTTGAACACATTTTTGATCTAGTGATATTATAACAACCCTATACCTACACTCTCAATCGTAGTGCTAAAATCATAAGCATTAAATTTATGTATTTGATACTGGTGAAGGTAACCCAATTTTCTACATCCAAAACTAACAACATCAAAAGGAAATATTGTAACAATCACATACCTAAATACCTTTTAGTATTAGAGTTTTATAGAATTAGGACAATATATTACAAAAACAATACGCTTGTTTTTAAATGATCATTTATTCCACTTAACCCATGTTTTATTATTTCACATTAAGTCATTATCATCATCCATATTAGACCCTTAAAGTCAAAATTCATTCTACATAATTCATTATAACATGGGGAAAAGTAAACCTAAGAATGGTGATATAAAATTATTCCTAAGGTTAAACATAAGCATTAATAATTGAATATAAATAGTGAGCATAAAAAGATCATAATATTATGATGACATAATCAAAGTGCACAACCTTAACATAATAATATGCATAACCATCAATACTTGGAACATAAAATATGAAAACATTCTTTAAGGATTTCACAAAGGCAATATTAATTAGAAGAAATAATCATGAGGCATGTAATATCAATATTGATAACATCAATAATTATAAACCAATAGCATGCATAAATAAACTGTGTTGGTATCTTAATACATCATCTTCATATCACTCTTACAAAATAAATAACCAATATGGTTGAATTACATCTTCAGAGTACATAATTAATTAAATAGATATCAAGGACCCACCTATCCTGGGTTTATTATGGAACCACCCATTCTTTGATTATAATGGAACCACCTATCCCTAGTTAATAATGAAACCACCAATACCTGGTTTATAACAAAACATCCTATCATCATAATCAATTTCCAAGAACTATATTCCGAATAATGTACATAGGGAATTTATTTCATCATATACTCATTGAAAAAACCATTATTTTTTTAGAACATTATTATACCATGTAAAATGAGTGGGTTCCATAAAAATCTATTTGGAACATGATTAACCTGTAGAAAAGAAATGGGTTCCATTACAATATATTTGAAACATGAATAACCCATGGAAAAGAAATTAGTTCCATGTAAACCTCGGTGAAATATTATTAATCTTTCTAGAAAAATAATGAGGATGTAATTTAAAAAAAATACCTCTATTATTTCATAATTTTAAAATTAGTTATTGATGATGATGAATTGAAATACGATTGAAAGATCATTAATTTTTTTTGATAAAAATAACCTTTTCTTTTTAAAAATCACATTTAAAAAATAAGAATTCAAAATTTATTATGAAAATTATTTTCTTTGAAAAAAAACGTGGAAACATATAATGTAAATGTCATGGAAAATAATGGAAATAATGGTCGGAAAATCATTTCCAAAATTAAATTTTAAAAACACACATTCTTTCCAAAAAAAATTGAAAAAGGGAGTCAAAGGTGACTCGTTTTGAAAAGATTAATAACCTTTTAAAACCTTTTAAAAGAAGGTAAAAGGTCATGTAAATTGACTTTATGAAATAATTTATTTTTATAAAATAACATTTTTGTAATTTTTTTAGAAAAAAAAGATATGTAGGAGAAAGATGTGCAATCAAAAATAAGATACAGGATTGGTATAACTTACGAACAAACTTATTTATGTTTATTGAATAAATAAGGTAGAAAATGGAAATTAAAAATTTATACCACATTCATAACTAGAGGAGAATAAAATAGACATGGTTTAAGTAAAAAATATGACATTATTTCCTCCAAAACATCCTTGAACATAAACAATTCTGAAAGAAATGAGATTGTAACATTAATCCTTTTCCACTTTAGTTACACTTCAATCATAAGAAACATGAATGAATAACTTTAAATGAAATATTAAATATCATTAACATAAGGATAATCATGATATAAAATTTAAAAGGGGTAGTATATATACATCCTACAATGAATATTGGTTTATATCATAATCATACGTCTCTAAGAAAGGTAATTTGAGACAAATAACCCTTACAAAGATCACACCATTGAATTTTAGAATTAAAAATTGAAATAATTAGGTGTGTCAAATGTAAATCAACATAATGAAATTTAAAATACAACATAAGATAATATAAATTCATTTTACACATAATCATATTATATCAAAGACAATGAAGAATTAAAATGACTGAATGAAAAAATTGAGTTATGAATTTTTTACCAAATGGTAAATTTGAATTCAAATTCCCTTTGATGAAATAATTCAAATTGAAACTTAAAATTCAGTTATAAATGAATTATTAATGATATTACATTAAAAAGGGTAGTATACCCACCGAAAAATATAAATACATGGAGAATATAACATATATGACATAGAAATAAAAAGTGATACGAGAAACCCTTACCTCGAGTCTAGATATTCCATTTGTATCCTTTATATCCTGAATAATAAGATTATATAAATTATTTTATTTCCTAAGAACATTATTTGGGATTAATACCATTTACATAAATAATTTATTCTATTTATTTATATTGATATATTTAAGTACTTAATTGGTTAATTCCACATCAGCTGTTTTGAGGATGTTCGATACATCATTTCAAAATGTATTTGGTGTGTTGATCATGGTCAAAGAAGTCAATATTTAATCACTTAAAGAATTGTAATATTGAAATATTTACAATTTTTTAAATACATGTATACTTTTAAAACCAATCAACAAAACATTTCTATGAAAAATTAGCTATGTTACGATTGTGACAACAGTATCCCGTATGTACACATGAGTAATGTTTCCAATTTTCAATGATCATTATGGAAAGATAGAAAGAAATATTTAATATTTAAAAAATTATAACAATATCATAAATACTATATTATTTCATTTTATATACTTATATATATCATCCATGAGTTGCAGTCATGAAAAAAGAATCCCATCGCATCGTGGAGACGGTAGTCCAAACATACACACAGAGGACTTTTTCATTTTTCAGTGTTAGAAAGAAAATAATATATTATCATTAAAAAATTATTAATATATAATTTATATAATTATTACCTCATTTATATCACATATATTCATTAAATTTATCCTTATTACCTTATATATAAATCGTTATTGAAAAATGAATTACATCATTTCACGAGGTGGTAGTCTTATGTACACATGAGTGGCATTATCATATCACACATGGAATAAAAAGTAAGAAGGTATATGTGATATCATAACCCCATAATAATAAATATGTTAAAAATATTTTATATATAATTTAAATCCATCATTATAACAATCCATGGGAGGTGATTACAGAAAACGAATGACATCGGTTTATAAGGTGGTAGTCTGCCGTACACTTGAATGATTATTTCATATCCCATTTGATGGAATATAAGATAGATTCAGGTTATGATTTTAAAATAATATCATATCAGTATATGGAAGTTATTGGTGTTATTCGGTCATAATAATTGAAGATGAATTGAAGGAGGTGGAATAATAAATAAAATAAAATATCTCGGTTAATCATGATGCCTCTTCTTCGAACAACCTCCTCTGGTTAGAACCAAAAAATCAACATAGAATGGATTTAAGATAAAAATAAGTGTTCTAGGTCATTCTTAAAGAAGCTAGGAAGTAATTTTGGTAGGTATTTTCTGATAAAAAGTTCTTTGATGTTTTTAAGAATAAATAATATGAGGTGGCCTTTTATAAGTGTTGTGAGTGGCACACTTTTATTTTTTGGAAAGAAAAAGTGATACCCATGTTTTTACTTGAAAATAGGCTAAAAATAGAGAATTATTAATACTTAGAATTTAACATGTCTATATATGAACATAAAATAGATATTATACAATATTTTAGGTTATTTTGACCAATATCTTTCTAGTTTAACCCACAATTACCCATTTTAACCATAATTGTGATAATTAATTTTTAATGTTTTCACTATTTATTATGGTAAAAAATTATGTTTAACATATTTTAAAATATATATTATTTTGATTCCTAATATTGAATACATTTTTCCAAATTCAATTCACATAATTATAAAAAAATTCAATTTAAAATTAAACCTGAAGACGCGACCAAAAATCAGATTTTGAAGAAGTGTATTTTTCAATAAAAAATTGTTTTAATATTTATTATATGAATAATAACAATCATTGTATGATTAAAAATTAATATTTACTGATATATAATCTATAAATTTCATTTAAATCATTTCTCATTTTTTGTTTTTTAAATTAATTAAAAAATAGAAATGTTATTCACATTAAAACAGTTTTAAAAAAATCCATTTTTTAAAACCAAAAATGATGTTATAATAAAATCCAATATAAAAATTATTAAAAATTAATTAAATGGAATAAATAAAAATAATTAATACTTATGTTAATTTAAATCATTTTATTAAAATGTTACTTTTATATAACAAAATTTATTGAAAAGAAATTATTGTTTTAAAAAATCACTATTTTTCTCTATTCACTTAAAATTCAATACTTTTTGAAAATTCCAAAAATCTCACCCTAATTAAATTTTTATACGATGATATAAAAAATAAGTTAATTTTAGGGTCGAAATACGAATGTATATTCTCAATTACAAGAGGGGGTGAATTATAAGTTAAAAAACTTTCATTTTTAACCTTAAGGAAAACTATGTTTAACAATGTTAAAAAAGGTAAATTCACAAGACCTCTTTTGGTTCTTCAAATTTTCTAGGTTCCAGAAATGTGGCTTCAGAAATGAACTTTAAGAAAATATTACAAGGAAAATATTCTACCTTAAAGAGTATATAATCTTACTTACCAGAGTATACAGAAGAACAAGAAAGTATAAGAAGTTTAAACTTTCTTTATTTATAAAAATATAGCAGAAGTACACATGAAAAAAAACAGGTAAGAAGTATGAAATATTTTAATCCAAAGAGAAGGGTATCCAAAAACATTGGATAAAGGTAACTTGAATTATAATTTCAAGAAAGTCTATCTTACCCACACTAGGATATTCCCTCGATAGGAATACCAGAATCTGTCTTGCTATCCCGACAAGCCCTTGAACATTAAGGTAGTCGGAACCTCTATCTTCCTATCCACAGAAGTCCTAAAACTTTAAAGTAGTTGGTACCTCTGTCTTCCTATCCCTGGAATACCCCAATTGTTCACAACAATAATCAAAGTCACATGAAGCATGATGAATAAGATGTTCAGTGTGAACAAGGCATGATAGTCTCTCTCTCTAGAAATTACTTCAGCACCATGCAATCTCTAGAGTGATCAACAATATATCAAGATCATTCAAATGAGAACCTATTTATAGTCACTTCTCTAATAGTTGGCTCCCTCCACCAACATTCATATTTTTCCTTGAATTTTATAGGGACCTATACACATGTCACTCAAAAAATGGTTAGTTAGAAATATAATGTATGAAATCGTTTCATAACTGTAACAATGGTAAGGAAAATAAGGTTGCTTAACCCAATATTTTTTTTTTCAGATTCTAAGGAAAAATAAAAGTTCATAGTTTAACCAAAAAATAATTTAAAGACTATAATCATGGATATTCAGATTCCATTTTTCAAAGAATTAGGAACCTAGATTTTATAGATTTTGGAATCTGAATTCTAATTAATTAGGAGTCTAAATTATAAGGAATTTGGAGTCTGATTTATGAGTAATTTGGAGTCCAAATTCTGAGGAATTCGGAGTCTAAATTCTAAGGAATTCAAAGTCTGAAATCTTAAGAAATTTGGAGTCTGAATTCTAAAGAATTCAAAGTCTGAATTCTGTGGAATTTGAAGTCTGAATTTATGAGAATTCAGAGTTTTAATTTCATTGAATTTGGAGTCCAAATTTCATAGAATTAAGAGTCGGAATTTCAGAGAATTTGAAGTCTAAATTTTATAGAATTTGGAGTCTGAATTTCAGAGAATTCAAAGTCTGATTTTCAAATAACTCAGAGTCTGGATTTCCTAGAATTCAGAGTTAGAATTTCAGAGAATTCGGAGTCTAAAAATAGAATACTCTATAACCAAGTATTTATAGGATTATGAGGTTTTAAATATGAAACCGAATTTTAACCTTTTGAAATAAAAAGAATTAGTTTTGAGAAACTATAAAATGAACACTGAAAACATCAGCAATGATACAATTTCCACGAGGAAGGAAAATTCTCTTTTTTAATATAATTATTATGGAAAAAATAATTTTCCTTAAGATAGAGTGTTTGTGATTTTCAAAACATAGAGGAATGGAAAAGTCATAAGTAAATCTTATTGACTCAACAATCTACCCCTTTTTGGAAAGCACGAACATCGTTACGAAAAATAATATAACGACTTATAGTTTTTTTATGAACATAAAATAAAAATTATCTCCCTTTACATATGAATCATAGTGAATACAACTAACTACCCATTAGTTTTTGAAATCCCTAAGGATCATATTCTTGATTTCCTAAATGCGATTTTATATTTTCTTGCATACAAAAATATTATTTGATAAGAAATTCCTCTTAGATAAATTCCCCCTTACTTAGGGAAATATTTTATTTACTTAGAATTATTTTTATCCTTCCTTTCTCCCCCTTTGTGATTTTAAAAAATGAATAAAGATAATGGGAAAAATACAGTACCCGAAAAATTAGTACTAAACAACCAAATATATGAAGAACAACCAAAATTACATTATGATTGATAGAATTTGAACAAAGAAAAAAATACAACAAAATATTGGAATGGGGTATAATTATCCTTCTTTATCCTTCAACATTAACTTCTTCAAAATGTTTTTTAGCATCATTATCTCCTTGTGACCTTATTCTACATGCTTGATCAGTTTATCCTGATCTTCATTTTTCTTCTCTAAGTCTTTTATCTTTTCTTCCTGAGCCTTAAGAATATCTTCCTGAGCCTTCAAAACTTCTTCTTGCTTAATTTTTTTCTTCAAACTCAATTATATGATCCCTTTCTCGCTTGAAATTAATATCCACTGAATTAAGCTTTCCATTCAAGTCCTTGACTTCTTGCTTCTGGGTTGTCTGTTCGAGAGTTAGCTTTTCCCCAAAACTCTTAGTAAGATCATTAAACTTCCCATCATCAGTGTTAAAGTAATCCTTTACACTTTCATGAAAATTCATAAAATACTCTCAGGTATTCATTGGCCTTCCTTGACCAACTTTTAATATTATTTCATGACCTTTTATAATCTTTATATTCAATGAAGAACATTTTGAAATCTATCTCATGATTTACAAACTTATCCATAAGCATGGTGACTGAATCTACATTCTGATTAAATGAGTGTTGAAGCATCTGGAACCTCTAGTCTATACTCAGAAATAAGGGAATGGTAACAACCTAATTCTTTATAAATTTTACCGCAAAATAATGCCCAAGAGAAGACAATTCCGAATTAGAGTGTTTGGTTGGTGAGGATTATTTTTCTAACTATTCAAATTTCCTCTTTGAAAAAGAACCAAAAACTTTCTTTTTTCCCCATATATTTCTTAGGTGAATCAACCAACACCTTCTTTCCCTTATAAACTCTCAGAATGATCTCTTCTACTTTGGGTGATTCATGCTCACTATCAAATAATTGAAAAATTGTATCTTACGTAATGTTTTATTTATTAGTACCTTACCCAATATCCTCTTGTTGAATGAATTCATGGTTTCTACTTCTTCTTCAGATGGTTTTTTCATTTCTTCCTGACCCTTTTCTTCTTTTCCTGGCGTTGTAAGTTTTGAGGATTCTGATTTATAAGTTCAGATTGATAGTTTCTCATAAGGACTCTCATTCTCTTGATATTCCTCTACATGTCTTATCATGTGTTCGGTATCACCACTTACTTCTTCTTCTTCTTCCACTTATTTCTCTTTCATAATTTCTTCTTCTCATTCTGGTTCCAGAATCACTACCTTCTTTCTTAGATTCACAAGGAGTTATTCTTTCAAAAATTATTCGAGTACCTGGATTTGTTCAGAGGATTTTTCAACAACCTTAAAAGGGATAAAACTATCTCTGCTTCATACATTTTCTTCCTCTGCTTCTTTTCATTATCTTGCTTCTCAAGATCTTCAGAAACCTTTAACTTCAAGGATTTCTCCTCAATAGGGTCCAGGCCAAAAGTAGGCCCTCTTACTTCTTGTTCTTTTTGTATTATCTCCACTTATCCACCACTTAATTAGGGAAAGTCTTTCGATTCTTTGGTTTTTGGGGGTTCTTATTGAGTTTAATTACCTGCATGTATTTTTTATTTTTCTTTAGGATCATTCACCTTCCTCTTCCTTCCACCCTTCATGTAAGTTTCATTTGCTGCCAGTTTCTTTGAAAGAGCTTTGATTTTTTATTTAGAAAGATCATATAAATATGTGGATTTTCTATTGAATCCAATTTTCATCCTTCTATGAGTATAATCACTCAATAACACCACTTTGAAATTACTTGGCTTATAACTATAAGAAATTTTGAAAGACTGAAGACAAAGAACAATAATCTCGGAGAGAATTTATGGATGCATGATGATTTGAGACTTTAAATTTTCATGCTTAATATTCTCAATTGTGACCAAGATATACTTGACTAAGTTTATCTTCCTGAGGTTCACCAAGAAATCCAGAATATAAATGTCAATTTTCTATAGGGAATCCTTATCCTTGTTTCTCATAATGATAAAACCTTGAACCCATAATTCAAGAATCCAAAAGTTTGTAAATAGATGAAAAATATTCAGAGTATCCATTTATTTCAAGACAAGGCACTATAAATCCCTTTCCTTCTCAAACGAACCTGATACATCTAATAATTTATGGATACAAAATTCAGCTTCACCTTTATATAGAATTCAAATTAGGCTTGCAACCATAGTGTAGGAAAGGGAGTAGGTCTTTCCATAACACATGAAGGAAAACATGTCTCTCTCTTTCTCATTGAATAAACTTACTGTCTCATAGAATTCTAACAACAACTCTTGATAAACCAGATCTTTCACATTCTGTTTTGAAACACATAGGCTCTCCCATCCATTCGGCTTGATATTCTTTGAAATGACTGAATCATACTTTTCAAATAATTTAGGGTCAACTAACCTACCTATTTATATTTTCCATTATGATATTTACTTTAAAAATGAAATTTATTTCTAAGGGGAATCTTGCACATAAATTTGGAATTAAGAAAAACCTGAAGATTCAGAACGACCTTAAGTAGAGACGCAGGGTTTCAGCATGCCAGAGCATTTAATATCGATGTGGGAAACACATCAAGGGGTTATTATATAGGTGTTGAGGTAATAATTTACCTTCCTTGATTGATACAATTGTTGAAAAATCTATTGATCAGATCTGACAGTTGAGATGATAGCCAAAGAAAGAATTTTTTAGGTTCTGATCTTTTTAGGTTTTTAAGATAAAATGTTCGGATTTAAGGAAAAGTGAATCTGAAATTGTTTAAACAAAATTAAAATACCAATAGTAAAAAGATTATTACAAAAATTTAATAAATGAAACATACCTTCCAAATTTCTAGAAAAATTATCCGTAATGAGGAAAATTCATCTTGAAGAACTTTAGAATTTGAGAAATTTAAGATAAATTTAAAGAAATTTTTTATTACAAAAATTTTTAATATGAAAATTTTGATTACAAAAATTTTGATTACGAAAATTTTGATTACGAAAAATTTTGATTACGAAGAAAATGTACTCCCACTATGAAAAATATTTTCTTATTGTAAGGAGATATGTTTCAAAAAAAATTAAATATAGAATATAACCTTATAGTTATCATTTCAATATTTTGTTTAATGTATTCAAATCTATTGGAGGGTAAATATTTTGTGAAAATATCAACAAGTTGATTTGGAATTCCATTAAATTAAAGAATGATATCTCCTTTTTGTGTGTGATCCCTCAGAATGTGATGCCTAATATGTATGTGTTTTGAATGATAGTGATGTGTAGGGTTTTTACTTATGGAAATGGCACTAGTATTATCACAAAATATTTGTGTTTTTTTAAAACTCAAACCATAGTCTATTTGTTCTTGTTGATTATAGACTTTATCAACTAATCTAGCCTTATTTCATACTATGAATCCATTTTTATCACACTTATTTCTGAATACACATTTTACTTCAATTACAGATGTTTCCTCTGGTCATTAAATCAAGGTCCATACTTTATTTCTTTCAAATTCATTTAGCTCATCTAGCATGGATTTTATCCAATCATCATCACCTAAAGCTTCATGAGTGTTTTTTGGTTCTAATTGAGAAAGGAATGCTAGATGTTAAACATTATTTCTTAATTAACTTCTAGTCATTACAGGTTGATTTACATCACCAATGATACTATAAATGGGAGGATTATTAAGAAACAACTGATTTAGGATTTGTAAAACCAGTTCATCAATATATGGTAGGAAATACTTTGGGGAAAATGTATAAGAAACATTTTCTTGAAAATTTTCTTATCAGAAGGATATTCTATCAAGGGTTGATAATCAGTTTTTGAAAACACATATGAAGATGTAGTTTGAGGTTGTTTAAAAACATAAGGATCAGATTCATCAAATTTAACATGTACTGTTTCTTAAACAGTACAAGTATTTTTATTAAAATCTCTATAAGCTTTAGAAGTTGTGGAGTTGCCTAAGAAAATTTCTTCATCAAATTTTGGTGATAATTTAAGTAATTTTTTTTTAGAATTACAAAGGAATACTTTGTAACCAAATACTTTGAAGTAGGAGAGTGTATGTTTTTTACCATTCCACAATTCATATGGGGTTTTATAAAGAAAAGGTTTAATAAAAACTCGATTTATAGTATAACAAGGAGTACTTACATCTTCAGCCCAAAAATGTTTAGCTATTGAATATTCTCTCAACATGGTTATATTTATCTCTTGAATATTTCTACTTATTCTTTGAACAACTCCATTTTTTGAGGAGTTCTTGGTGCTTAGAAGTTATGTGTAATTCTTTTTCTACTACAAAATGTTTCAAAATCAGAATTTTGAAATTATCCTCCATGATCACTATGAATAGTTATCAATAGAAGATTTTTATCATTTTTAACATGGATTCTAGTGTGGAGACCCAAACTTGATGTACATATACATTTCATTACTTTTGCGAAATACTTAATACATGAAAAAAAGATACTCCCAATGACCGTATTAGTTTAGTGTCTCTGGAAACCCAGAACATAATCTTCTAATCATGGTGAAAGGTCTTCAACATCTCCCATAAATATCTCCCCATTTTGTTTTCTTACCTAAGACCATTCTTTATATCCTAGGGAAAAGAAAAAATATAAAGGGTGAGATCAAATGCTCAGTAAGGGTAAGCATGGGGAAAATAAAACAAACCATATACATTTGAACATAAAAACATGAATATAATGATTAAACATCAAGATCTTGAGTTGTGAAATAAATCCTGGAAGTACGTAAGGCATAGATCATAATGGAACATCAATCAAGCTAAAATAGTATTAGGAATAAAACATGTAATTGCATAAAACCATTAAGAACATGATATTATGTCCTTAGTAGCCATGAAATTGCTGCCAATACCATTATAGTGGACAAAGTCCCTTACTGAATCGAGTTCATTCCACGTTCCAGTTCTGTATCACTGAACCAAATTAACATTCCATTCCAGACATGTCTATATCATGAGATATAAATCTTTACCCAATGCATTGGAGGGATATATAGGTCCCACCCATCTCATAGTTAAATCATTCTTACTTGTGCCACAAAATAAACATAAATCATTCATCATAACCCAAAGAATAAAATGGGTTTCATAAACATCATCCCATCATAACATAATACATATTAAAAAAATGTATATCATTTAATCATAAGAATAATAAAACCATGTAAATAATAGAGACATTATACTTAAAACATAATTATACTAAATAATGTCATCTTATATGCAAAATACTTTTGAAAAAACCCTTGAAATTAATTTTGAGGAAAATATACTTTCTCCTTCAAAATTATTTTCTTTTCACAAAATAATATGAAATTTTAAAAGAAAAGGATTTTGTTGAAAATTATTATTAAATATTGTAGAGGAATATTCATAACAAGTATGTGTTATGAAACTGTAAAAATCCGTTCATGCCATATAAGTTAAAAAAACATTCTCCTCATACTTTTTCTGGAAAAGTCAAAAAGTTCCTCGTAGGGTAAACAAAAGAAATATTCCTCCCATAACACAATTTAAAAGTCAAAGAGGGGTAAAAATTACATATAATATTAAATACTTTATGAAAAATATTTTTATGGACATGGATGAAAAATATAACCCCAATAAATACTTATGTATAAGAAATATCAGATAAAAATGAGATTTAAAAAATTATCCCTTACCTTATGTCCAATTTCTTCCATATGTGTCTAAGAATCATTTATAATGGTTTTAAACATATTATAAACTTGTAACATAACCATAATAATATTTATGATATCATATATGATTCACTTATGACTTTATATTACCCGTTCTTTTGTAAATTCTATGTTACAACAACGTTTTGGGTAAAATCATTTCATTTGTCGTACGTGTTTCGACTTGTTGTTCTTGATATTATTACTTACATCCTGATTTAATCAATTCTAGAATGTAAAACATGATTTAGATATAATATATATTAATAATATAAATATATATGTTAGATCGATAAATGGAAATGAAATACACCGTTCATAGAGACGGTAGGCCGTACATACGCATGAATGATGTTTTCGTTTCCTTATTGAATTGAATGGAATAAATTAAATGAAATGTATATAAACATAAATCCAGTATCTTTATTATTTCATTTCTTTCATGATTATTTATTATATATAGTTTATAATCACTCTTCAATGGTTAACATGGAGAATGAATCTCATCACGTTCATGGAGACGGTAGTCCGTACATACGCACGAGCGACAATATCACTCTTTTGATATTAAAATCATATAGAATTGGATGGTATATAATATATTCAGAATAATAATAATTTTATATTATTTATTTATATCATTTATAATCACTATTATACCCGTCCAAATGAAGAAATGTTTGAATAACAAACTACACCACGACGTAGAGGCGGTAAGCCGTATGTAGGCACGTGTGGTGACTTTTTGATTTATTGGATGGATAAAATAACTAATATGATTGTAAAATTTTTATAATAACATCACATAATATAGAAGGTACTGGAGTTATTATTTTATAATGTAAACAACAAAGAAGGAGGAGGTGGAAGAAGAAAGGAACTTGAAATCGGTGGTGAGAGTTTTACCTCTTCCTCAGGTTTTTTCTTTTGATTTGATGAAATGGTCTCTGTAGGTTTGTTTTCTGACTAAAGGAAGTCCACTAATATGAAGGGAGGACAGTTTATAGGGCATTTGGGCAGGGTTTAGCCGATCCAAATGTCTTTTGAGGTGTGAATTATAGAGAAGGGGGAGTGCCTATTTATAAGAGGGGTGAGGGGAACCTTAGGAAAAACATAAACTATTATTTTATAATAAATTCATATTCGGTTTATATTGACTCCAAAGTGACTTATTTAGAGGATAAGGTGGGGATGGGTCTAAATAATCTCAACCAATAGGTTTTAGACATGTTTAGGTTACCATTTTATCCTTATCATTTAGATTTAACTCTAAGTTAAATGTTTTAACTTCTACAATGTCTTCTTGTATTCTTACACTATATGGTTAATACACTTTCTATAAACTACCAATCTAACCCCGATTGGTTCATTAATGTAATATATATTATTATATAAGTCTTTTGTCCGAACATTATATTTTGAGGACCATTAAATCAATTAATAATATAATATTTTTTTTAAAACTCTTTTATGTCAATTTTGACACTAATTGGTATTTTGTTTTTTCTAAATTCATAACAGAATTATTACTTCAAAAATAATTCATATAACCAACCCTAATATTTTATATTAACATATAAAATTAGTTTAATTCATAAAAAGTCTCAAATTACATTTATTTGGGTATTTATAATATCAATTATATTAATATTTTATTAATATGGTAATTACTGCATCACCATTGTCTCATAAATAAATTAAATTATTTAATGTCTAAAAATTATAAATAAAATAAAATTGTGTATTAAATCTTTTTATCTTTCTGATGAATAATTATAGTCTAATTTATATTATGTAAAACCCTATATTAATTTTTTTTTACTTATTAAACTTTGATTTCAACTCTTTTAACTCTTCTTTGAATTAAATAATGATAAATGTCCTAATCCAATCCAAGTGGACCTAAATGGTAATAATTTATTCCTAAGGTTGTTTTTGGTCGAATTACACTTATCCAATAGAATTAAGACATGTCTTAGGGTAATAATAATATCATTTTTACCCTTAATTACCCTATTTACTTTTAACCGTGGTAAATAAAAGTAAAAGTTACTATTCACCAAAAATTATTTTTATCTTATTATATGAAATTTTACTTACTGATATCAACTCTGTCTCTCATATTTTTGAAATTACACTCACAAAAGCGGTAAAATTAAGTTTTATGTAAATTTTTAAATTCTCCAAGGAGGTGGGTAAAAGACGGTAAAAAGTTCAATAAAATTTTTATATATATAAAATTATTATATATATAAAATTATTATAAAATGACTCTAATGAATTAAATTTAACTTATATTGGTATTATGTATTTATTTTTACCTAAACTAAATTTAAATAAAATAAATTATTATTTAAATAAAAAGTCAGTTTTAACTAATAACTCAGTGTTTTCACTATTCATCAAAAATTGAAAGTTTACAGAAAAATACCAAAAATTCACCCTAGGATAACTTCAATATTCTGAATCCAAAAATGAAGTCCATTTTGAAATATAAAATTTATTAAATTTCAAAAAGTGGGTATTACTATTCATAACGGCTAGTTTATATAATATTTTAATAACATATCGTTGTTTAGTGAAACTCAGTGTTGTGTACAACGTAAGCTATCGAGGAAGGTTTCTCTTACATGTAACGCATTATAAGAATAGTGTTACATATAATACAAGCTAATATGGTGTTTCATATAGCACAAGATAATCTTGGTGTAGCATACAACACAAGACATTAAAAAAATTAAAAATAATAATTCTCATAAAATATTGGGGTGTTACATTATACCCCCCTTAAAAAGAATTTCTCTCTAGAAATTTGTCAGGGTTATAAATGGTTTACTACTGGAAAGTTTCTTTTATAGAAACCCAATTTGTAAAAAGGAATACTAAAACTTAATGTTAATAACTAAAGTATGAAACATAACAGTTACCCAAATTAACTCATCACTGGGTTTCCACGTAGGTGAACATCGTTGAAAATATGGATATGGCAGAGAAATCTAACCATCAAGTTATGATGGAGAGTGGTAGAGAACATGGCTATGAAAAACCCAAAAATCACAAAGCCATAAATTTGTGATGATCTAAGGTACCATCTAGGACAACATTTTTGGTTTTCAAGATCATTTCCCTAAAGTTGAAAAAAATTGGAATGAGAAGAAATACTTAATTGATTTTGGTACAATCTCACCGTTGGTCATTCCTCGAACAATTTCCACTTCATCTCTTAATGAAATGAAATTGAATTTGTCATTCATGAAGTGTTAGCAGATCATGTGAAAGAATGATAGGTCATTCCATATGTCTCAAAAAAAAAGGTTAGGAAAAGTTATTAAATATACATAAGTCCGTCTATGGTGAGGTTAATTGTATATGATTCCAAAAATAGACTTATACTTCATATATCATACCACTTAATAAATTAAAACTAATTTATACTAAGCAGTGACTTCTTGTAGGCCAGTGGTAGGTGATAAAGGCCTGTCACACTTTGGTTGAGGGTTTGATTCCCGCAACCTTGTCTGACTCAATGAGTTGTCGCCCATCCTGCAGGTTGTCCTTTTTCTAAAACTACACTATTATAATATTCCAAAAATAATATCGAAAAAAATTTCTATCCTTAAACAATATTATCTTATGTACAATATAATCCATTAAAAATATTAAGGTTTATCCAAAATACTCCTATCCAAGCTCATAGTATAAAGAAAATGATTATTAGAAATGTCGTCATCCAAGCATGTGAATACCATCACTTATCATACGATATATCTTGTTGGTCACATTACAATCATGTGAATACCTTAACCGTGTATTCTCTTGAAAAAATGAATACCTATTGAACCTTAGTAAAACATGAATGCTGTCAAAAGTTAACTCTTTCCACATACCAAAATCCCAAAATTTATATATACTCAAACCATGATATCACTTTGTCCTTATATCAGTAATGAGCTCATTAATACTATCAAACATATTATTTTCTTCTCATACCTTCATTATGTGCATATCATCTGCTTTACAAAAATATTTCAATCACTTTTCATGGTTACCGGTACCATATTCTTATGGAAAAACACAATGGACTAATACATAGATATTCCATTATACCATAAAAGTACCTCAACAACATTATTCTTGAATACCATTACATAAACACTTCAATCCATCATCTTAAATGATTTTCATGGAATAAGTCCTTCCTTGATTTAGAAGTAACCTCTTAGGTCAAGGAATTGACTTGGGTAATGCCCATGTTCTCCACAGATAAGACATTGAACTCCATAATAGTTTGTCACTCTATGACCCTTCTCTCAACACAGATAACGTCTCCCCCTCCATTTTATTTATTCATCAAGGTTCTTCTTCCCTTCTTTAGAAATCTCAATCTTACTTTCTCTATGCTCCTCACCATGCGAACATGCATAAAATTCCATCTTCCTCTTGTTTGATGAATTGGGTATACCACTAAAGGTCACCTTGTTAATCATATATCACGATGACTGATTCAGCATAATCAAAAAATCTTTCTTTCTAGTAATTACACAATTTTATTTCTCATAGTCACCAATTTGTCCATTGGATTCAATGTTGACCCAATTCCTTCTGGTTCCCTCAATTGACTAAAACAAAAAACCATGGTGTAAGAAATAGTTAAAATAACAAGGAACCACATAATCATAAAAAGTCACTTATGGGATATCTAACTTATCACGCATTCTTTAATCCATGACACCATAGTTTCACCCTAGGTTATTCTTGATCGTCAACATAATTCTAGGACTGTAACCTATAGTTATACTAAACCTTAGGGACATCCCTAGACATACCTTAGAAATATCTCTAGGGATCTCACTAAAGTTTTTGGATCCTAGTTTCCAAAGGTTAACTAAACCTTCACTCTGATACCAACTATAGAGACCCAAAGCTTGACGTGCATAGACATTTCATTACTTTTGCGGAATACTTAATACATGACAAAAACAGATGCCCAAGGACCGTATTAGTTTAGTGTCTCTGGAAACTCAAAACATAATCTTCTAATCATGGTGAAAGATCTTCAACATCTCCCATAAAGATCCCCCCCTTTTTTTTCTTACCTAATACCTTTCTTTATATCTTGGGGAAAATAAAACATATATAGGGTGAGCTCAAATGCTCAGTAAGGGTTAGCATGGAGAAAATAAAACAAACCATATACATTTAAACATAAAAACATGAACATAAAGTTAAAACATCAAGATCTTGAGTTGTGAAATAAATCTTGGTAGTATGTAAGGCATAGATCATAATGGAACATAAATCAAGCTAAAATATAACGGGGAATAAAACCTTTAATTGTGGAAAACCATTAAGCACATGATATGATTTCCTTAGTAGCCAATGCATTGCTGCCAAGACCATCATAGTGGACAAAGTCTCTTACTGAATCGAGTTCACTCCTTGTTCCAATCCTGTATCACTAAACCATTTTAACTTTCCGTTCCATCCATGTCTATCTCATGATATATAAATCTTTACCCAATTCATTGGAGGGAGATATAGGTCTCACCCATCTCATAATGAAATCATTCTTACTTGTGCTACAAAATAAACATAAATCATTCATCATAACCCAATAAAATGGGTTTCGTAAACATCATCCCATCATAACATAATCCATATAAAACAAATGGATATCATTTCATCATAAGAATAATCAAACCGTGGAAATAATAGAGACATTATAATTGAATCATAATCATACTAAATAATGTCATCTTAGATGGAAAATAGTTTTGACAATACACTTGAAATGAATTTTGAGAAAAATATCCTTTCTTTTTCAAAATCATTTTCTTTTCATAAAATTCCATTAAATTTTAAAATAAAATAATTTTTTTTGAAAATAATCATGAAATATTGTATAGGAATATTCATGAAAATTAGGCATTATGAAACTGTAAAAATCCTTTCATGCCATATAAGTTAAAAAACATTCTCCTCGTACTTTAGCCGAAAAAGTCAAAAAGTTCCTCGTAGGGTAAAAAAATGAAAGATTAATTCCGTAACACAATGTAAAAGTCAAATAGGGGTAAACATGACTTAGAATATTAAACAATTTATGAAAAAAAATTATGGGCATGGATGAGAAATACAACCCCAGTAAATACTTAAGTATAAGCAATCTCGGATAAAAATGAGATTTGAATAATTATCCCTTACCTTGTCCAATTTCTTCCGTATGTGTCTAAGACTCCTTTATAGTGCGTTTAAAAATATTAATAACTTGTAAAATATCCATAATAATATTTATGATATCATATATGATTTACTTATGACTTTATATTACCCGTTCTTTTGTAAAGTCTATGTTAAAGCAGCGTTTTGGGTAAAATCGTTTCATTTATTGTACGTGTTTTGACTTGTTGTTCTTGATATTATTAGTTATATCATGATTTAATTAATTCAAGAATGTAAAACATAATTTATATATAATATATATTCACCATATAAATATATATGATAGATCGATAAATGGAAATGAAATACACTGTTCATGGAGACGGTAGGCCGTACGTACGAATGAACGCTGTTTTCGTTTCCCTATTGAATTGAATGGAATTAAGTAAATGAAACGTATATGTAAATAAATCCATTATCATTATTATGTAACATATTTGATGATTATTTATTATATATACTTTATAATCACTCTTGAATGGTTAACTTGGAGAATGAATCTCATCGAGTTCGGGGAGACGGTAGTCCGTACATTCGCACAAGCGACAATATCATTATTTTGATATTAAAGTCGTATATAATTGGATGGTATATAATATATAAAGAATAATAATAATTCTATATTTATTATTTATATGATTTATACTCATTAGTTTACCCATCGAAATGATGAAATGTTTTAATAACAAACTATACCAAGACGTGGAGACGATAAGCTGTACGTACACACATGTGGTGGATTTTTCATTCATAAGATGGAAAAAATAACTAATATGGTTTTAAATTTTTATAATAACATCACAGTATATAGTAGATATTAGAGTTATTATTTTATAATGGAAGAAACAAATAAAAAGGAAGTGGAAGAAGAAAGGAACTTGAAATAGGTGGTGAGATATTTACCTCTTACTCGGGTTCTTCCTTTTGATTTGATCAAAAGGGCTCCTTAAGATGGCTTTATGACTTAAGTAAAACCTATAGGATTAAGGGAGGAAATTTTATAGGGTATTTGGATAGGGTTGTTCTGAGCCAAATGGATTTGGAGGTGTAAATTAAAGAGAAGGGGGAGTGCCCTTTTATAAGAGGGGTGAGGGGCACCTTAGAAAAAACATAAAATATTATTTTATAATAAATTCATATTTGGTTTATAATGGCTCCAAAGTGACTTATTTAGAGGCTAGGGTGGGTATGGGTTGAAATAATCTCATCCAATAGGTTTTAGACAAGTTTAGGTTACCATTTTAACCTTATCATTTAGATTTAACTCCAAGTTAAATAATTTAACTTTTACAGTGTCTTCTTGTATTATTACACTATATGGTTAATAAACTTACTATAAACCACCAATAGAACCCCAATTGGTTCATTAATGTAATATATATTATTATATTCATTTTTTTTTTCTGAACCTTATATTTTTAGGACCATTATAACAATTAATAATATAATATTTGTTTTAAAAACTCTTTTATGTCAATTTTGACATTATTTGGTATTTTATTTTTTCTAAATTTATAACAGCATTATGGCTTCTAAAACAATTCATCTGAACAACCCTAATATGTTATAGTAACCTAGAAAATTATTGTAATCCATAAAAAGTCTCAAATTACATTTATTTGGGTATTTATTATATCAATTATGTTAATATTTCATTAATAAGGTAATTACTGCATCATCATTGTGTCTTAAACAAATTAAATAATTTAATGACTAAAAATTATAAATAAAATACCATTATGTATGGAATCTTTTTATATTTCTAATTAATACTTATAGTTTAATTATCTTATGTAAAACCCTATATTGAAAATGTTATACTTATTAAACATTGATTTTAACTCTTTTAACTCTTCTTTGAATTAAATAACAATAATTGTTCTAATCTAATCCAAGTGGACCTAAATGGTCATATTTTATTCCTAAGTTTGTTTTTGGTCGAATTACACTTATCCAATAGAATTAGGCCATGTTTTAGGATAATAATAATATAATTTTTACCCTTAATTACCCTATTTACTTTTAACCGTGGTAAATAAAAGTAAAAAGCTACTATTTACCAAAAATTATTTTTATCTTATTGAACCACATTTTAATTACTTATATCAACCATTTCTCTCGTATTTTTGAAATTCCACTCATAGAAGCGGTAAAATTATGTTTTATGTAAATTTGCAAATTCTCATAGGAGGTGGGTAAAAGACAGTAAAAAGTTCAATAAAATTTTTATATATCTAAAATTATTATAAAATGACTCAAATGAATTACATTGAACTTATATAGGTATTATGTATCTATTTTAACCTAAAATAAATTTAAATAAAATAAATTATTATTTAAATAAAAAGTTGGTTTTAACCAATAACTCAGTGTTTTCACTATTCATCAAAAATTGAATGTTTTTAAAAAAATATCAAAAATTCACCCTAGGCTAATTTTGATATTCCGAATCCAAAAATGAAGTCCATTTTGAAAGATAAAATTTATTTAATTTCAAAAAGTGGGTATTACTATTCATAACAGCTAGTTTATATAATATTTTAATAACATATCGTTGTTTAGTGAAACTCGGTATTGCATACAACGCAAGCTATCAAGGAAGGTTTCTCTTGCATGTAACAAAAGACAAGAATAGTGTTGCGTATACTACAAGATAATACAATTTTGTGTATAGCGCAAGATAATCTTAGTGTAGAGTACAACAAAAGACATCAAAGAAATTAAAAAGAATAATTCTCATAAAATCTCGGGGTGTTACATCCAGAGATTTTAAAATAAGAAAAAGATTCATATTTCTTTGCTAGAAAATAGACCCACATAAATCTAGTGTAATAATCACCTAGGAAAAATACATAATATCTTCCTCTAATTCTTCTAGTTTTTTTGGACCGAAGAGATCCATAAGAACCAACTTCATTGCATTAGTAGTTGAGACTTCACCAATTTATTTAAAGCTTGATTTATATTGCTTTCCATATTGACAAGGATCACAAACTTTTGAAGAATAATATATATGATCCAATAGATCCTTAACATGTATTTTCTTAGAGAGTTTACATAAGTTCTTAAAGATACAATGTCCTAACCTTCTATGTCATGACCAAGATTGATATTCCATTGCACTAAGACAAGGTATATCTCGACTCCTAAGGTCTTCTATGTTTAGTGTGTATACATTCACTTGCATATGGGTAGAGAGAATAAAACCTTCCATGGAATTGTGTACTAATCATTTATCATTCCTAAAATTCACAAGGTAACCTTCATCAAATAATTGAATTATGCTAATGAGGTTGTTCTTAAGACCTTTAACAAATAAAACATTTTAAATCCACGTTTTTCTAAGAAGAACAATGTTACCTATACCAAAACTTTCTCTCTGAGCATTATCTGCAAAAGTTACTTTTCCTCCTTTAATCTTGATAATCTTCTCAAAGAAGTCTTTGTTACCAGTCATGTGCCAAGGACATCCACTATCCATGTACCAATTATTTTTGTTAGTACTATCATTATTTTCTTGAAAATAAGAGCGTTAGACGTTCAAAATTCAAATTTTCATGGATTCGGAAATTTTAGATAGAAATATTTTAGGATTCCACATATTCTTAAAAAAATAAGCTTTATAAAAATATAAATACTAAGTTTGGTTTAAAGAAAAGTATTTTCCCAATGCCCACCACACATAAATTTAGTGCAGAATGGGGCACATTGAAGAACACAATAATTATTACTAAAAAATGGTTTATAATCAGTATAACCAAATCCAAATCCTTAGAGGTTGAATTTGGGAATACATCTTGTCATAGTTTTCCTTACCAGAGGTAAAGTTTGACAAACACTTCATCATTGAATATATTTCTGACTTTAGTTTAATAACCATGTTTTTATCCTAAAAAACATTAGTTTTAGAACTAGAGTTAGTCTCTAAAATATTTTTCATAGAAATTAAATTTTAAAGATCCTTATGAAGTTTATACTTCTCAGAAATAACATCCTCAAGGTTTTAAGAAATACTTTAAAAATCATAAATATTCTTATCAAGGTTTTGAGAAATATTTGATACTTATTTAGTTAAGATATAAATTCTAGAATTTTCCATAACAAGATTTTTCTTGAGTTTAGATTTTTTATTCTCAATAAGATTTGAAAACCTAGATACTTCTTCATAAGTAGGTTATATATTATCTTCATCAGAAGAAGATTCTTCATCTAAAGAATTATATTATTTATCATCAGTATAATTTTCATTCAAGGACACATTTGTGATAGATTCAGCATTGGGTACCATATCTATTAGACAATGATTTCAATCAGTAGTCTAGCTAGTACACCAAGATTCTTCTGATCAAAAGATTCATACTTTGAGGATTCATTTGAAGAGTCACCACCACTCACACTCTAGGTGTCATTGGATTTCAAAACATTCATAGATTTAGCTTTGTAGTACTTCTTTCTATTCCTCTCAGAATTCTTTTACTTCCTTTTATTTTTCTTAAGGATAGGACAATCTATCCTTATATGCCCTGCTCTTTTGCATTCATAGCAAGTTACTTCTGAGTCTTTCTTTTCCTTTCTTTAGTTCTTCTTAAATTTAGACTAAAAGTCTTTCTTCCCAACTATCATGTTCATCCTTAGAGCAAGATTAGATATCTCAATATCAGAATTTTCACTTTCCCTAGATTTGGATAAAACATTGAATTTCTTTGAATTGGATCTTGAAATCCTTTCAAGAGTCCTGGATATAGTTTTAGTAAAGGCTACACTCCAACTACCATTTTTCATTTTATTCATATCAACATCTCTTTTCATTCTTGTCTCATGTAGAAGAAGAGTTCCAAAAATCACATCAAGAGTAATTTGAGATACTTTCCTATTCTCATCAATGTCTATTCTTTTATATTCCCACTCATTAGCCAAGATATCTATTATATTATCCACAAGTGCTTCATCATATAAACCTTTCTCACCCATGGATTGTAAACTGTTAAAAATATTCATAAACATTTTTTGTACCTTGCATACTAGTTCTCTATAATAAAATAGAAATCCATGATATTATTCTCTAGGCATAGCTCTTCTAGTTTCTATAAACTTTGATGTACCAAAATGAGTAACCCCCAATTTCTTCCAGATACAGTTAAAAGCCTCATTATAAAAAAAATTGACTATATATATTCTTGGACATGGAACAGAATAATGTATTTTGTAACTTCTAGTTTAGTTGGTATTCTAAATTTTATTGATTAGTAAAATTTCAGATTTCCTTCCGAGGAATCTTGTAATCTCCAGTAAGAGTAAAAAATTTGTCCACTCCGGTATTAATAACAAAAGTATTCATATGATCTCTCCAATATTCAAAATCATTCCCATCAAATATATGTGGTCTAGTAGGATTTATATTTTCAATTGAACCAACATTCATTCCTTTCATCCAAAATAAAATATCTTTCCACAAAACATGTTAATAGATAAAGTTAGTAAACAAGGATAAAAATTATAAATGAGGAAAATACTTAGAAAATTGAAAACCAAGTAAGAAAACTTATATGTGAATATAAGTATTTTAGATATCTCCTCTGATACCGATTTCATGATGGAAATATGAATGTATAAGATCAACTATAAGAGGGGGGAGGGGTGAATAATAAGATAAAAAAAAATTCATTTTTAACCTTAAGGAAAACGATGTTTAACTAGGTTAAACAAGGTAAATTCACAAGACCTATTTTAATTCATCATACTTTCTAGGTTCTGGAAATGTGGTTCTAGAAATGAACCTTAAGAAATGTTTACCAGGAAAAGAATCTACCTTAAAGCATATAGAATCTTACTTATCAAAGTATACAAAAGAACAAGAAAGTATAAGAAGGATATACTTTCTTCCTTTATCAAAATATAATGAAAATAAACTTGAAACAAAACAAGTAACAAGTATGTAATATCTTAACCCAAATAGAAGGGTATCCAACAAACATGGATAAAATTCCCTTGATTTATACTTTCAAGAAAATCTGTCTTACCCACACCAGGGTAAGCCCTCGATAGGAATATCAGAATCTGTCTTACTATCCCCGCAAGCCCTCGAACATTAAGGTAGTAAGAACCTCTTTCTTTATATCCATGGAAGTCATCGAACTTTAAGGTAGTCAGGACCTCTATCTTCATATCCCTAGAAGTCCTTGATTATACATAACAACAATCAGAGTCGCACAATGAAATCTGAATAAGATGTTCAGTATGCACAAGGCATGATAGTCTGTCTCTCTAGAAATTATATCAATAGCATGCAATCTCTAGAGTGATCAAAAGTGTATCATGCTCATTAAAATGAGATTATATTTATAGGCACTTATCTAATGGATGACTCCCCCCTCCAACAATCATATTTCTCCTTGAATTTCGGAGGGACCTGTACACATGTCACTCAAACAATGGTTTTTTTAAATAGAATGTACGACATCGTTTCATAAATATAACAAGTGTAAGTAAAAATAAGGTTTCTTAATCACATCTATTTTTTAGAGTATAAGGAAAAATAAAAGTTCAGAGTCTATAAAAAAATAAATTGGAGACTATAAATCATGGATATTAGGATTCTATTTTCTAAATAATTCGAAACCTGAATTATATAGATTTACAAATATGAATTCTAATGAATTCGGAGTTTGAATTCTTAGAAATTCAGCGTCTTAATTTGGAGGATTTTGGAGTCTGAATTCAATGGAAGTTGTAGTATATATTCTAAGGAATTAGAAGTCTGAATTCTATGAAATTAGGAGTTTGAATTCTGAGGAATTAAAAGTCAGAATTTCCGAAAATTTGGAGTCTAAATTTAATAGAATTTAGAGTCTGAATTTCATAGAATTTAGATTCTGAATTTTAAAGAATTGGGAGTCTGAATTTCAAAGAATTTAGAGTCTTAATTTTTGAGAATTCGGAGTCTGATTTTCAGAGAACTCGAAGTCTGAATTTCAGAGAATTCAGATTCAGAAAATAGAATAAACTATAAATAAGGATTTATATTATTCTGAGGTTTTAGATATGAAACCAATGTTTAACCTTTAAGAATAAAAAGAGTTGGATTTTTAGAAACTATAAAATTAACAATGAAATCATAGGTAAGGATAAAATTTCCTTGGGGAAGGAAAGTTTTTTTATTAAGATAATTCTTAGGGAAAAAATAATTTTACTTAAGATAGAGTGTTTGTGATTTTCCAAACATAGAGGAATGGAAAAGTCATAAGGAAACCTTATTGAATCAACATCAATGTAGTCAAATAAATTATCTAAAAGTTATAATAAAAAATTTTAATATTTCCTCAAAAAAATAAATAAAAATCATTTTTGAGTTAAACATATTTGTGAGGTATAAAATTAAGGTGGATCTCCTTTATATAATAGACCTAGGGTTTCCCTTTAATAAAAGATTATAGGGGGGATTATTGAGTACTACATCTCTATTATTTTATCCCCCTCTTCTCCCTTTTCATTTTCTCCTTCCCTATGATGTCCCTACTCAATCTCTTCTTCTTCAGGGTGATTGCTCAATTCATCATTCCATTAAACACTTCCCTCTAGTGAACGATTACATGTGGGTCCCCACCAACTTACCATCATGATCAGATAGATTCTTCTACATATTCAGTGTGGATTTTATTCTATGAGGATTCCCCTATATTTCTCTATCATCAGTAAATATCTCATTGTTTTCCTCATCCGTTTAATTTCAATAGTATATTTTTGATATTGACCCATGGTGTTGGTTCTTCCTTGACCTCGGCTAGTTGAGATTCCATCCCATTGTGGTGCTTCCATCTCCGACTAACCTGGGCCCCTCTCTGGAGGAATATCTTATTTCTGTGACTAAGTCTTCTATCCATGAGTGGTATTGACCTGATCTCTGGTTCCTAGGGATGTTAGGATCATCAATTTACCTCTTCGAAGTGTCTTGTGTGTGATTTCAGATTGAGATCAATCAGTGGTATTAGATCTGGATGTCCCTATGAATTATGATTAGGTGATATTATGGATGGTGGCCTTAGCTTCATTATTATTTATACGGCAGTAGGTTTTTCCTTCCAATAGTAAGATGATGAGTCTCTGGTGTGATTTTTGGTTATTGTGGTGATATAGTAAGGATGGTTTTTATTATTTATCTTCTCTTTGGTGATTGGTTTTAGTTTTTATTGGTCATTTATATGGATTTTTATGTTGTTGGTTTTTGGTTTTTGGTGGTGGTTGTTCTCGATTTGTCCCATGGGTGTTTGTTTTTCACCATCGATGATGTTGATGTTTTTACTCATGGATGAAGATGCCACTTTTTTGGAGCTATGTTCTCGAATGTGGTGGTGGATTCAGTGTCCTTTTTTGGTGGATTATTTTTTAGTGGATATTTACTTTTTTATTATTTATGGATAATGGCGTTTAAGGTGGAAAAAATATAGTTTTTCTTATAATTTATTTTGTGATGTTCTATTCTAGTTCGATGTCAAAGGCAATGGTGTTCTGGAGATTAGGTGGTCTCATTAGCAATAATGGGCTACTTGATTAGTGTGAAGATCGAGGTGAGGTCCCAGATTTTTTAGTGCGTAGTGTTCTGATCCTTGGAGGTATGTAATTTGAAATTTGAAATGTTTATTGTTTGAATTTAAATTTGGTGTTATAGTGATATTTTTTACTAGTTTCACTTAATGGATTTAAGTGGGTTTTTTAGAAAATATAACAAAATTATTGGATGGAAGAATAAAATTAATTTACTAAAATTTTATAGATTATTTACTAATAATTTATCAGTAATTTGTATTGAGTAGGAAACACACACACACAATCACACACACAAAAAGCCTATATATATATATCATAAAATATTTAATACTCTTTATACCTGTCAATTTAATGGAAAGGTTATAATAGTTATATATATCAAGAGTCGTTTAGGATAGGTGTGATGTGTTGAATATGAAATCAAAATTAATTTTCTTCTTTTAAAATATTGGTGTATTACATCCTTACACACTTTAATAAATTGCATCCTTGTAATTATAACGTGATCTTAGGAGATAGATTTTGTACATTTTAACATACTTTTGATTTAATCCCACATCATAAAAATGGTTACTAAAGATTTATCATAAAAAGAGGGAAAGTGAAATATGAAGGTTATCACATAACAAAGTTTCTATATAGGATAACATTTTTGGAAAGTAAAGATATATAAATGGAGGGAAAACATAAATAATTATAGAGAGTGAAAAATATAATTGATCATAAGAAATTGATTGATCATGATAAAATAAACAACCACAAAACTATAAAACAAATTGGAGTGAAAACGGTCATTGACATCATCAGAAATGAAGGTAATAAGAATTTTTTTGTTTCAAGATATTTTTACTAGAGATAATGAATTAATTTTCCACATATACTAGGAGAACACTGAAATATACTTGCTGGTTATAATTTAAACCTTTTATCAATTTCCACCACAATCTCTTCTTTTTCTCCAAATGATGAGTATTTAAGATGATTTTTTTTATTTCAGAAGCATAGAAATCAACTTATAAAAGATCACATAACCATACAAAGTTTAACAATCAATTCTTTTTCTCATTAGAAATTAACTAAAACAAAAATGGTTATCATATGGATAGGTGATTTCCAAAATTAATAATCCATCATATGTTGAAATAATACATTAGTCTTCAAAATTCAATAATAATACCCAATGTTCAACCTCAATCATTATATAAATAAATAACCCCATATTATAAATAACCTAAAAAACTACATCATTAAAGAGTGTTTTAAACTCAAAGGTTATCTCACACCTTTCATATTACACACCTAAAAAGATGAAGATATTCGTTATTAAATCACATAGTCCAGTAGTTGGCACTGCACTCTTATCACCCATCGTTTATAGATCCTAGTCCAATGGACTTTCTAGATGTTATTGGTTGTCACCTAGAATTTGGGTGTTACTTTTTCATAGATTTATATCCTTATAATGATCTTATAAATATGGGGAACATCTTTACAAATAACCTTAATCATCAAAGAAAATATAATACCTAGAGGTTATCAATCCCTTCAAACTGATGAAAATATAATTCTTCCTCAAATAATACTTCATATTAAACATAAGGGTTATATATACCCTAACCAAATAATAAAAAAATCTCCCAAAATATCATTAATCAACCAGAAATTTCGTTACTTAAATCATAAAAATGTGTATAAAAATGAATATAATATTAACCATAAATCTATAAACTCATGATAGTATCTATAAATATTAAGTTGAAAAAATCCTAATCTCCCAAGTTATCTAAACATTTCCTATTATTCCAACTATAACAACCTCAAACCTACACTACCATATCAGATGCTTAAATAATAAAAATTTGATTTCTCGATTCACAGATGATGGTGGAAAAATATTTTACATCTAATTCTTACAATATCAAAAGGAAATATTGGATAAATTACACACCAAAGGACCTTTTAAGTTTAGTGTTTTAGGGAATTAGGAAAAACTATTACAAAAACAATACTTATTTTTTTAAAAGTTCATTTCTCCCAGTTAACCTATATTTTCTTATTTCACATTAAGTTATCATCTTCCTCTAAATAAAACCCCTCTAGACATAATTTTTCAACATCATTCTTTATAAATTTTGAAATGGAAAAATAAGAAGAGTTATATAAATTGATTATTAAGGGTAAACATAATCATTGACAATTGAATGTCATAAGTGAACATAAGAAGAGAATAATGGAATGATGACATAATCAAAGTGCATGAGCATAACATAATAATATTCATACATATAAATACTTAGATAATAAAACATCAAAAAATGGAATAAGTCTTTCAAAAAGGTATTATTCATTAGAATGAATTATCATGAGCCATATGATATCAATCTTGGACACATGAATCATTAAAACCACATATAAATCATAAATAAAATTTGTTGGTATCTTGGGACATAATCTTCATATCACTCATACAAATGGAATAACCAATTTGGACAACTTCCATACCTGGAGTACCCAATACATTGAAAGGATATCACAAAACCACCCATGTGATGGCCCAAACATATTTCACATGTAATAATAATATTATGTTTTTTTTTAATTTTCATGCTATCAAAAAAACTTGAGAAATAAACACAAGGAATTTTTATTTAATTAATCACTGAATTGATTACATTACAACAAATTAAAGTGGAAACCTTACTACCATAAGATACCTACTAAAATACCTATTAAAATCAAAAGGATTCCAACCAATACAACAAAATCTCAAGAAAATAGTTGGGGTCCTTTAGATCTATCACGATGAACATCAATATTTCAAGAACCACAAAAACCATGCTAAGAATCATAGGAATAAGGATCACCATCTTTGCAAATTTGTATTGAAGTTGGAACACCATAATCATGTTTGTATAAGGCCTTAAAGGCAATCCGACCGTTTCCTCCTTTAGGTGACCGTTGAGTCTCTAACGGCTATGAGACCATATAGCTATTGGTTATTCTAGTGGTTTAATTTAATTTATCTAGGTATAATGAGTTTTCCAAGTGTTTAAAGTGTGAATTAAAATTATAACTTTAATCATGTTTATAATAAAATCTTTTTACAAGGATAATGATTTAAAGTTTAAAATGGGTTTAAATCATAACCCTTGTTTTTAAGATAAATACCAAGACAAGCAAACATTTGATACTACATGGTTTTGGTACAAAGAAACATATTTTTGAGTTTGAAATTATACCTTGGAAAAACAAAATTAATGACTATTATTATATTTAATATTTTAACTATACATAGTGAAATAAGTATTTATGTTTTCCAAATGTATTAAATATATTTTTATACAAGTTTTCATCCCTGGATGAATATAAACAAGGTATTAATTAAAAATATGTTTTGGATTTTTATATAAAACTAGTATTGGATTTCCCTTAGGACATATTAAAGTTTGATTTTGAATATTGATGTTTTGAAAGTCAAATTATTTTAAAATAATGAGATACTGTTTTTCTTAGGATTTTGTTCAACCATAATATTGAATTTATATTCTCTATTTTAAGACACTTATATATATATATATATATAAACCTGTACTTATGTTTAATAAAATTAATTTTTACTTAGCTAAAAATATAGATATTTCACTTTGCTAAAAAAAGGGGTGCATCCCCCACCTTGCTGAGGGAAACCTAGAAGACCAAGCCACTCAAGGCCTTGGTGGGACTCTCACTCATATCCTCTATAAAATGGCCCATAGTAGTGCACGCATGTTGCGTGCTAAGACATGCGTGCATGCACACATAGTCAGGTTCTAAGCGCGAATGGGCATGTGCAAGGGGACCTGAGCGTGCCACTATACCGGGTGGCACGACAGAAGGGGTGGGCGTAGAAGCGCCCCTGCAGAGACCCATAATGAGGTGGTTCCAAGGAGGTGGGAGGGGGGTTTATAAGCTAAGATGGGAGCTCCAGGATTATATAGAAGATGAAAAACCTGTCCTGTTTCGATGTGGGATGAGAATTTTAAGTGGAAACTATCTCTAAGCTGTCAGATCTCACCGTGCGAGATCTAAGTCTTCCGATCGGTTCATCTATTGAAGCCTCACAGCCACAATTTTTCACTCGACGTTTTTTCAACTGTTCGATTACGTTGGGATCTAATCTCAACCATTCTTCCCTTTTTAAAACATCACATTACAAGCAACCGTTAGATCGAACTAACACTTTAATTACGACCATTCATCCATATTTAAATCTTCAAATCTTACTCATCCATGCAATCATATCTCGACTGATCAGGGCCATTTATTCTTTTCCACACCCTCTCCCTCCACTTTATCCTTCTTCCTCCCGCATGCACTGCACCAATAGCTATCACTAATTATTTTTATTCTTTCTTCCACCCTCGTGTCACCCGGTGGCCCTTGTTCTGTTTAGTTTTCCACAAGAGTAGACATACTCAGTCTTATTTTAAATCTAGGAGCCTTGGTTTTCCATGAAATTTTCCCTTAAAATAATATATATATATATATAAAGTTTATATGTATATCCATTTTTTACTCGAACCCTAAATTTTTTCTTACTTCCAGCGCCTCCTTCAAGCTTCTCTAAACCTTTTCTCCTTCTTCGAACCAAGTGAGGGTCATGTTTTGTCTTGATTTGTTATGGTTTGAATATATATATACAAATATAGATGTATATATATATATGGTTGATTATAATATATAATGGGCTTTTCTATGATGATGAATTTTTGGTCCCAAATGATGTTCTTAATTATTTACCATGCAAGGGTTTGAGATATTTTGTGTTTGATAAATCTATATGTATATATATGTATACATAAAAATATATATGTATTTGTTTAATAAACAAACCTTTTATATTTTATATTACAATTTGAAATTAATGAACCTTTGTTTAATTAATATTCCTAATATATTTAAATCACATAAGCGTCATTATATTTTTTGTGTAAAACCCTTACATACCTCATGTATATTCGGTTATACACATACATACATACATACATACATACATACATACATACATACATACATACATACATACATACATACATACATACATACATACATACATACATACATACATACATACATACATACATACATACATACATACATACATACATACATACATACATACATACATACATACATACATACATACATACATACATACATACATACATACATACATACATACATACATACATACATACATCCATGCATGCATGCATGCATGCATACATACATACATACATACATACATACATACATACATACATACATACATACCTACATACATACATACCTACATACATACATACATACATACATACATACCTACATACATACGTACGTACCTACATACATACATTCCTACATACATATATACCTACATACATACCTACGTACGTACGTACGTACATACATAAATACATACATACATACATATATACATACGTACGTACGTACGTATGTACATACATACATAAATACATACATACATACATACATACATACATACATACATACATACATACATACATACATACATACGTACGTACGTACGTACGTACATACATAAATACATACATACATACATACATACATACGTACGTACGTACGTACATACATACATACATAAATACATATATATATTTATAAACTTTGATCCTAAATCGAATTTAGATTTTATAAGGTTGATAATAATGAATAAAAAATGTTTTTGAAGTATGAATGGATTATAAGGAACTATTTAAAAATACAACCTTTTATACATACTTTGTTTATAAACGGATTACACAACACACAATCAGAGATAATTTTGGATTTTTAAAATATTATTTAGATACTTTTAATGTGTAATGTATTTATGGATAATTTATGAGTAATAATTTTGGGGTTTCCACACCTATATATATTTATATTGATAAAAAGAAGTTTTTCATAAACAGATTTCTCCATCCAACATTAAAAGTTTTATTCATATAAAGAGGAGGCCCCGAAGGACCATACAAGGGAAGGGAAACCCATATTAAGCTAAGACACATTAGTAAACCACAATATTTGAGAGCCAGGTACTGCGATTGAGGCCATATAGTCCGCTACTTTGTTCCCCTCACGCCACGTATGCGATATTCTAACGTTTTCCTTGATGAGAGCCCTGCATTGTCTAATCGTGTAGATGATAGACCATGGGATGGTGCCTTTATTCTGGAGAGCATCATGGATGGACATTGAGTATATTTCAATGTGGTCAATGGAAATGCCCCTGCTATTGCTTAAGGAGAGTCCGGACAGGACCTCCATTGCTTCCGCTCGAATCAAGGAACCACTGCCATAATGCGCTGTGAAGGAAAGTACCAAGATTCTTTTGGAGTCCCGAATGACTCCTCCTCCATGAATGTCACCCAACACACAGGATCCATCAGAATTGAGATTAAGACCAGCTTGTGGGGGAGACCACTGAACCCACCTACCTTGCACCTCTTCACTATTCTGAATACCCCTCCTGTGGGTATCCTGCACCACCCCAAGGGAGAACACCCCCTCCCAAAGCCCGTGGTGCCAATCAAGTTGATCACCAAGCAACGGGTATTCTAAACCATGGATCGACCAGTGAAACTGCTCCCCTCGTATTTGGACCAGTTCCTAGCTTGCCAATGGCACTAGTAGGCCGCGTTGAAAATGACGGATCTCACCTTCATCTCCTCCTCTGTCCCGCTATCCTCATGAAACCAGTGTTTCATAACCATCTCTGAATTTCCCTCTCGAGGGAGGAAACCTGTAAGGGATCCGAAGAACCTCCAAACGTGTCGAGCCCATTCTCCCTTGAAAAAAATATGGTTCATGCTCTCCTTGCTTCTATTCCCACAACACTGGCAACATGACGCCAGACTAATACTAATCTGTTTTATGTGATCATCGGAGGGAACTTCTTTCTTCCGGATCCTCCAAGTGAGGAAGTTGAGAATTACAGGTATCTTTTTACACTAGGTCATTCTATGCCACCGTTCACGTTGCCCCTAAGTTGCGCTCCTGCTGCAGAAATCTTTTGCATTGAACCTCCCCGAAGTAGACAGGGTGTATACACATCTATCGTGCTCTGTATTCAGAACCACAGAGTCGAAAACTTCTCACTGTGGGGAATCAAGAACCGATATAAAGAATATGGGGTACATACTTGCCTACCTGAAAGAGATGGTCGGGGCCGGGCATCCTGGGTATCCCAGCACTTCGCCCGCCCATTTGTGTTGCGAGAAGTGGATGCTGCCTTCACTGATAATCCATTGCGAGAGCGGTAAAAGAGACGGTATAATGTTAAACACTGAGGACCATAACACTGAGCCCCTTGCAGTTCCATGAAATTTACCGGCCTTATATATCTGAGACATATGTGTCCCCCACAAGGTTCGATCTTCAATGGTCTCCCATGCAATCTTCGCATGCATGCAGTGGATCGTGTCCGCCATACTCTTAACATTGATTCCCCCTTCACTCGTGGGTCGGGCCATCTTTTCCCATGACACCCACTGCCTCTTTCCCTTTCTTGCAACATCCCAGATGAAGCGCGCAAGCATCCTATCAATGCCCTAATAACCCCCTTCGTCACGCACGATGAGGCCATAACGTGCACCGCGATCACAGATAGTACACTATTCACTAGGGTGATCTGACCTCTGAAGGACAGAAAATGGTTTTTCCAATTCAAAATGCGATCTAAGATCCTGTTCAACACCCTGTAAAAGTCCTTTACCCTCAGCCGTCCTACCGAGATAGGGGTACCGAGGTACTCCATTGGAAATGATCCTCTCCCAATTCCCAGCACGCTGCCCATCCTGGCCGCCATGTTCGAGTTGCAGGAAGAAGGAATAAAAGAGCTACTATTCTCTATGTTAATGATTTGTCTGCTCCAGAAGCAGTATTCCTCGAGGATTCTGCTCAGCTCTCGAAGGGACTTCTACCCACCATTCATGAAGACAATCGTGTCGTCAGTGAACATCAAATGTGATACAGGGGTGAAGCAAAGCTTCCTGCTGTAAGGAAGAATGGCCCCTTCACGGACTCCCTTATTGATCATCCTACACAGTGTATCTTGAATGATTATGAATAATCTCGGGGAAAGTGGGTCTCCTTGGCGAAGGCCATGGACGGTTTTGAAAAATCCATAGGTACTCCCCATAAATGACACAAACATCCATGGCGGACTCACGCACCTGAAGATGATGTCGCAGGCCCATCGAGAGACTCCCATCTTCGCAATTACTCTGTTCATGAAACCCCATTCCATCCTGTCGTAAGCTTTGTTTATGTCCAGCTTTATAACCACGTTAGAACCACGAGAAGGGGTGTTCAAGTCTCTCAGCATCTCCTATGACATAGCCACATCTCCCTGGATCGATCGGTCCTTGACAAGGACATGTTGCTCCAGAGCAATCCACCGAGGAAGGAAACTGGACATCCTCCTCTTGATAATACTCGCCATGACCTCATAGGAGAAACTGCACATGCTCACGGGTCAGTAGTAGTATAGGGAGGAAGGATCTTTTCTCTTTGGTAAAAGAACCATAGTGGTCGCGGAAGCAATACAAGGAAGGACACCCCCTCAGAAGAAGTCCTGTATGGAAGCTATAATATCACCTTTCACCACCTCCAAGGAGCCCCTATAGAAGGAGCCTGGGAATCCATCTAGCCCTGCAGCACTGTCCGTGTTCAGGTTCCACATCGCCGCATGCACCTCCCCTTCTTCTGGAATGCTTTCCAACAAGGAATTATCCTTTGCAGAAACCATATTTGGGATGCCCTCTCAAAGGTCATCCATCCCAGATGGGTATCCTCCCTACATGTTTGCACTTGTGCTCCCAAGGAGGTCTTTAAAGAACTCGCACGCCCTACCCCCGAACACCTCCACATCGTCTGAAAAAGATCCATCCTCCATCGCAATATTGGGTTTGACAACCCGCCTCCTCTCCCTAATGAATGATTGAAAAAATTCAGTGTTCTTATCCCCTTCCTTCAAACATTTGACCCTGGAATGATCCCTCACCTGTCTCTGCTGAGCGAGAACTAACTCCTGCATGGAACTCTTTAACTCTGCAAGTTCAGCATACAACCCATCATCCAGACTAACCTCAAGCCTGGCCTCTAGGCTTTGGATGTCCTGTTGCATATCCGCCATCTCCTGGACTTGGGAGGGGTGGGACCTTGCCCACGCTAGAAGTTACTGCTTTAAGCGCCTCAACATTGAGTGGATAACCACCCATGCATTACCCCGAGGAGGCTCTTTCCAGACCCTCCCAACCACGCGGTGATATTCCGGATCAAACGCCCACTAGATGGTGAACTTGAAACTCCCCTTCGCTGCATCTGTCTTGTAGAGAGATAACAGGAGCGACGAATGGTCCAAAATACTTCGAGTTAGGTGATTTACCTTCGCATTCAGATACTTGGCAATGTCGTGAATGTTGGAAAAGCAACAGTCTAGCCTACTCCAACATCAGCTTCTGCCCTTCTATTGTTGCACCAGGTGAAAGAATCACCTGAATACCCCAGGTCGGATAACCCTTTCCCTGCCATACACTGCACAAAGGATGATCTTTCCCTCCTCGTGAATTCCCCCCACCCCTTCCTCTCGTCTGGTTGCATGATGATGTTGAAGTCCCCTCCCACCACCCAGGGTTGGGCCCCTGGATCGAACCTGTTTAGTTCTGCCCACAACACCTCCCTCCTATGATCATTAGAGCTACCGTAGATAAAGGAAAAATACAGAACTTCTCCATCACTTGACACCTTCGCCATGATATGATGATCCCCGGCCTGCATCATCTCCAATGAAACTTCCCTCTTCCATAATCGCCAAATGTGGTTGTTATTCGGGACCGCATGCATGGACGCATACATTCTTAACTTCTGGGTAAAGTCTTGGATTTTGGCAATATTCTGCTTATGCTCGATAATCTATACCACCTTGATTTTGTGGTTCCTGAATTCCGAAGAAATAAAGTCTCTCTTCACCCTAGCCCCTATACCGCGGGAATTCCTGATCATAATGGGAAACATTAAAACATTCCTTTCCTGGCTTTGAACCCAGGTACTTTGGTCGGTTCAGTTGGGAATAAGGGGTTCTCCCTTCCCTGTAGTTTCTTCTTCATCTGTCAGGTGCAGACTCCTGGGCTTGAGGCCGGACTAACTAGGGGTGGAACGGGAGGAGAGGGATTGTCCACAGGAAGAAACTCACCCACCACCTTAATAGACCCCTTTCCCGGGGACACCTCCCCCGCAAGGCCCTTCTACTCGGGTGAGTTCTCAACCCCATGACCTTCGCTACTAAACGTAGGGCCTGCCCCCGGGGAAGGACGTACACCAGAAGAGATTGCACGCGTACTTGGAACGAAAGGGGGCGCAACCTAGGGTCTTCCTGCCACTCCACCATGATAGGGAAAACACCTCGAACTCCGACCTTCTTGGTGTGAAAGACAACACTTTCCCTGGAAGCCATGGTTGAAACCGGCAGCCGCCAATCAGGGATGAGGCTCTTGGGAACCCTCAGAAGGAAGTCCAGGAAACCACATATCTTCTGCTTCCCCGGATAGTACATCTCATCATGGTGCTCTAAGGATTCATGAGGGGATCTTGGAGAAGAGCATGGGGCTGTGGCCCAGCTAATAGGACCTATAATGCCCCCCTCAGAAGATCCTGGTGACATGCAAGTCTGTTCTACCATGGATCCGCTAGATAGACCAGAGTGCTTCATCAAGCTCAAAGGAGCAAGCACACCTTTATGAGACGGAGAAGTTATAGCAGGGAACTTGGAACCAACTTCAGCATGATGGAGCCCTCCGAGGTATCTTCTCCGGCACATCTGGAGAGAGTGACCCTGCAATAGACAAGACGAACTGAACCTGGGGAACACTGGGTACACTACATCCTAGTCCCAGACCACTGACTCCGGCACTTGAATAGAAATCTTCTCCGGAACCGGCAAGGTGAGGTCCGGTTCCACGCAGATCCGTGCCACTAGGGACTCCTGACCTTGTAGAGTATGCTCATCCAAGCAAAGAAAGCCTCCTAGAGCATCCCTTTTGACCTTCAAGAAAGCTCCATTCTGAAAAGAGAGAGGAAGTCCTGGTAGACTTACCCAAACCGCTGCATGAGAGTTTTCCTTCCCCTTGTGAGCCTCTATCGACCACCTCGAAAGGATGAAACGCCAATGACCCATGGACCTAGGAGAATGGAACCAGGCCTGGATGAAATCCGCCTCCGATGACAGCATTAAACAGAAAAAGAATCTGTGCATCACCGAGACGCTAGCCTCCCCCTGCAACCCCCAGGAATCCACAAATCACTTAAATACATTAAGAGAGGTTTTCTCCGCACCAAACCAAGCCACAAGAGTCCATTTCAAGCAAGAATAAGCATCGACAAACGCCGACAACGGCGCCACCAACGTCACCCACGATCCTTCCCTTGACACTGAGTGCGAGAAAGCTCCAATCTCCGGTATCCAAGGATGCGAAACTCCCACATCCTGCCCGCAAAGAGAATACCTGAAGGAGCGCACCACATGACCCACCCTAGGGGACATATCCTGGGGGTCCCAATCAGGGGAGGAACCTGTCGTTGAGGAATCACGAGCCACAACGATCGCCGGTGGAGCGGACGGTGCCGAGGGAAGGCATAGCTTAGAGGAAGCAACGGTTGGGAAAATTTGAAAAGCACCAGGCGCGTGAGCGCATTCTCCAAAACATTTTCCCCACCAATTTTTTAGAATTTCTCAACCCATTTTAAAGAAGAAATGCCTTTATGTTGAGAAAGTGGGTGTCTTTCCTACCCACATATTTTCTTTAAATATTCTTCTAGTTATGTAAAATCTTTTTATGAATATACACATACGTATGACACACTTATTTTCAAAATTATTAAATCGTATTAGCTATGTTAGTAAATTGTGTGGTTGAATTTCATTCTTTTCATTTTATAAATTTGGGTTAAACTGCTGGAGGTCCCATTGTGTTACATTATACATGAAAGTAATGGGTGATTAGACAATTATGAATTCAATAACTCACATGGAATAATTATTTTACCTTTAAATTAGTTATGTATTCAATCCATGATGAATTTCCATTATGAATTTTGGAATATAATATGTTTACTATCATAATAAGGATTTTGGAATTTCAGGGTTATCATTTTATGTGAAAAAACCTATATTGATGTGCATTAGTTATCATTAGATGTGCTATAATTTTCCTACCATAACTTTAATTTTTTAAATTTCAATAACCATGCAGTTGTTAGTTTTTTTGTTGACAGTTAATGCATGACTCACTATTTATATGTAAATGCTAAAGAATGTAATTAAACTATTATGACCTTTTATGTAGTTAAGAACCAAATTATTCAAAGTGGTTGGGGACACCTTGAATAATATTAAATGAGAAATTAAATATTTTAATTAGTATGGGACACTTTGAATAATGAGTAATTTAATAAATCAAAGTGGTATGATACACTTTGAGTTAAAGAAATGAGGAATGCATTGGACTTAGTACATGATGGGTGGGGCCCTCTATAGCCCCTCAATGCATTGGTAGGTCTCGTGATACAATTCAGGTCATGGAATGATTCCTTGGAAAAGTAATGGTCTTGGAATGAGGCCTTGATAGAGAGTTTATTGTCTTGGCAGGAGGCCTTGACACAATCTGAAATATGCACTTCCCTCATTTTGTTTATGATATTTAATTAACCAAGTGAATATTCAACTTGTAGAATATACTTGGTTTAAGATCATATACTTATGAGTATCAAAATAAGTAAATGATTATGGCATAATGTTTATTCAGCATAGATAGTTTTATCATCCAATTTATGATTCAGAGTTAGTATGGGATGAAATTAAAGTTATTATATCATGAACAACTCTGATCATGTATTACTTTCGTTTTTAAATTCTGTACTTGCACATTCTCATGTCACACTTATTATAGATAGAATAACTCTTTCTTTATATGCTGCACACCTTGTATTATGTATAATCACGTGTATGATTGGAACATGTTTCATTGTAACTCTATAAATATTCCTTGAAATGTTCACTTGTAATTTTTGGACAAAATGTTATGTTATGCTTCATGTATTTCATCTTTCCTTAAGAAAATGATTTATGAATAATTTTAAAGGAATGTTCTCAAAAGGATTCAATTAAAATTTTATTTTATTTTCAAACCCCCTTACTAGGCATTCATATTCTAACCCTACATTTCAACTTAAATTTTAGAGGTTTTTTGGATTTTATTTACACTAATTGGTGGATGCTTTGTTTGGATTCTTATCTCCTTTATCTTTGAAGGATTGTAATATTTGCATCTGGTTTTCCAGAATCTAAATTGAAAATATACTCTTTAATGGAATGTGATGTGTGATTTATCATCATTCCTTTTTATAAAAGAAAAAAAATTACACACCATGTTTTATTGAAACCGCACCGACTCTGGGGATGTCTGGGGCCGGGGTATGACAGTTGGTATCGGAGGATTGGTTTAGGAAACTATAGAAAATTAGAACAACATAAAAATATTAATTATGTATTACTAAGTATAAGTTGTTTTAAAAATTTTAGATGGAAGATGAATCAAGTCTTCTGTCCCTTCTAATAGAAATATTAGAAACTGTAGTGGACCAGGAATGTTTGGAAGGATATGAATCTTTTTAAAACCTTCATTTATCATGAAAACACCTCCATCGTGTATCTAATTCTCCTCATGTACTCCAAATTCACCGAGGATCTGGTTTTGACTAATTCATTATGATGCATACCCAACTTCTATTCTATGAACATAAGGGAAAGTATCATGAAGGTTTGTTTTGATACATTACTATGGATGAGAATTTTCAGTCACTAATGGACTTGTAGGAGGCTTCACAAGGGGGTTACCTCTGTGTAGCATACCTTTTTTAAATAACTACATACAGTATTCGTGGTCAGGTCGTGGACTTCAAAATTATTGATGATGATTCTACACGTTGGCATTACAAACATCATGTTCAAGATGATGTCTCCCAATTCCATACACTTTCTGATTTCCTTTGTTGGAACATTAGATGTCCACAACCAATTGATCCAAGCTGCCCGTGCTGCATTTGGACCAAGGAGATTGAGGTGTTTGGGACCACATTAGGGATCCACTTGACTGGGAACTGAAAAAACCACCAACATCCGTAGTACCTGTGAAGAGTCATCTTGGAGGATTTTCGGAAAACCTTACCAGTGAATTGGGAGAGGAAACGAATGGTTATGTAACACCATGAGTTTTATGAAACTTGTTTGAATAGACAATGTTGTGTTTTATGTGTGGATATTTTAATATTCTTTTATAAACAACGTCGCTTTTTTTAAATGTTGTTGCCTTACTGAAAACTTATTTCTCAAAAATTATCATATGGAAGACATGGGTTTACCAACAAACCTCTTATCACTTCTTACCGAATTACAAGAGTCAATAATCATAAATTCATGTTCAGAAGACTACAACCCTTTTTCGAACCTACGCCTATCTTGAAAACAACTCTATAAGGTGTCCCGCAGTTGAAATATCATCCGTTCCTACAAATGAGAGAGCTACATCTATGAATCTATCACAAATTCACAATTTGCAGAGTATATGCAGAGAGGAAAGTACCACAAAGGTATCTTCCTTTGTTTCACCATGTTAGAGAACTATCAATCATTGGGGATGTTTTAGGAAGCTGAATTGGAGGGTGACCATCGAGCAGTCTATATGTTCCAAGTCCTATGTTTTATTATGTATGAGATGCTCTATGACTTCGAAGTTTTCAAGCATGATGTAGTTTGAGGGATTCATAGGGAACTAGAACAATCTCAAATCTATGATCTCCACACTGCACAAGTCTCAATCTGGAAACCCAAATTCTTTATGCATAGGTGTAATCCTAACTACTCTAAGTGTATACGGACCAAGGAAGTCAAAGAACTAGAGACTAATCTAGGGATCCACCTAAGGATGATCAACATATCGTCAATGTTGGCTGACTTTGTGAAGAGATGTTGGAAGTGATGTGTGCAAGATTTTACTGGTGGTTGGGTGTGAGTGTTTTAGAATTGTGAGGATGCAATTAATTGAAGGGGGGATAATGTGATTCCCCAAATATGTTTCACATGTAATAATAATATTATTATGGTTTTATTTTATTCAATTTTAATTCTATCCAAAAGAAACTTGAAAAATAAACACAAGGCATTTTTATTTAATTAAAAACAAAAGTGATTAAATTACAATAAAGCCAAAAAAAACCTTACTAACCTAAGATACCTATTAGAAGACCTATTAAAATCACATGGAGACCACCTAATAAAACAAAAATCTTAGGAAAATAGTGGGGGTCCTTTAGATCCATCATGATGAACATTAGTATTTCTAGAACCACATCTACGATGCTAAGCATTAAAGGAATGATGAGCACCATCTTCGCCATGTTGTCTTGAAGTTGGAACACAATAATCATGCTTTTATAAGGACTTAATGATAATTCGACTGTTTCCTCCTTTAGGCGACCTTTGAGTCTCTAACGGATACGAGACCTTATAACCGTTGGTTATTTAGGTGGTTTAATTTATAGTATCTAGGTATAATGAGTTTTCTAAGTGTTTAAAGCATGCATTGAAGTAATAACTTTAAAAATGTTCGTAATAAACTATTTTTATAAGGATAATGATTTAATTTTTAAAATGGGGTTGAATCATAAAACTTGTGTTATAAAAGAATTATCAAAAGAATCACACATTTAATACTACTCGGTTTTGGTATAAAGAATCATATTTTTGAGTGTGAAATCATACCTTGGAAAAATTAAATTAATGACTATTGTTGTATTTAATATTTTAACTATAATTATTGAAAAATGTATTAAGTATTTCAAATGTCTTAAAAAGTTTTTATAAATGTTTTTATCCATGGATGAATAAAATCAAGGTCTAAATTAAAATTATGTTTTGGATTTTAAATATAAAACTATTTTGGGATTTACCTTTGGACATATTAAACTTTTATTTTCAATGTTGATGTTTTGAAACTCAAATGATTACAAACTAATGAGATATTGGTTTTTTTAGGATTTCGTTCAACCATAATATATAATTTATATTATCTATTTTAAGATGCTTATATATATATATGAACCTATAATTATATTTAATAAGAATGAATTTTTTTACTTTTCTAAAAAAATATATATTTCGCTTTTCTAAAAAAAGGGTTGAGTCTTCCACCTAGATGAGGGTGACCTAGAAGGCCATGCTACTCAAGGAATTGGTGGGAAACTCACTCACATCCCCTCGAAAATGTCCTAGGGCAGAAAACACATAGTGCGTGCTATGCAGCGTGTGCAGACATGCATAGTCAAGCACTAAACTCACACAGGTGTGTGAAAGGGGCACCAGAGCAGACCACAGTGCAGGATGACACGACAACATGGGTGGGTGCAGAAGCACGCCTGCAGAGAGCCAGTACGGGGCGGTACTGGGGAGGGGAGAGGATGATTTTTGTGGTAATCTAGGTGCTCCATGCTTATATAGAAGCAGAAAAACCCATCCCATTCGATGTGGGATGAGAATTTTAAATGGAAACCATGTATCAGCTGCCAGATCTCACCATGCGAGATCTAAACCGTCTGATCAGTTTGGGAATCAAATCCTCACAGTCGTGGTTTTTACCTCCATATCTTATCAACTGTTTAATTCCGTTGGGATATAATTTTGGCCGTTCTTTCCTTTTTATAACATTGCGTTCCAAGTAACCATCCGATCGAACCAACGCATTAATCATGACTATTCATCTATTTTTAAATCGTCCAATATTTCCGGCCATCCGATCACATCTCATCTAATCAAGGTCCTTAATTATTTTCCACATGGTCTCTCGGCGCCTTCTTCTTATTCCTCCCACATGCACCACACCAGTAGCTATCACTGCTCATTTTTCATCTTTTTTACCCCCATGACACCCGATGTCCCCTGTTCTATTTCATTTTCCACAAGACTGGACATAATCAGTCTAATTTTAAACTAAGGTGCCTCAGTTTTCCATGGAATATGCTCTTAAAATAATATATATATATTTAGTTTATTTTTATATACATTTTTCATTCAAACCCTATGGGTTTTCTTCCATATAACGCCTCCTTCAAGCTTCTCTCGACCTTTTATCCTTCTTCAAACTAGGTGGGGGTCATCTTTTGTCTTTCTTTGATATAGGATGAATATAGACACACACACACAAACATAGATGTTTTTATATATATACAATCGAGTATAATATCTACTGGGTTCTTCTAAGATGTGAATTTTTGCTCCAAAATGATGTTCTTAATTTTGTACATTACAAGGGCTTGAGATATTTTGTGTTTAATAAATCAATATGTATATATATGTATACATACATATATATATATATTTGTTTAATAAACAAATCTTTTATTTTTTATATGACAATTTGAAATTAATTAAGCTTTTTTTAATTTATGTTCCTAATATATTTAAATCATCTAACCGGCATTATATTTTTGGTGTAAAACCCTTACATACATCATGTATATTTGGTTATAAGTATATATATATATATAAATTGATTATAAATATAATTTATATTTTCCAAAGGTTGATAAGAATGAATAACAAATGTTTTTAAAGTATGAAAGGCTTATAAAGAACAATTTAAAAATACAATCCTTTATACACACTTTGTGTATAAATGGAATACACAACACTCAATCTTAGATAATTTTAGATTTTTCAAACAATATTTAGATACATTAAATTCTTATATTATTTATGGAGAATTTTTGAGTAATAATATTTTTGTTTTTCCACACCTATATATATTTATATAGATAAAAATAATTTTTTCATAAGAATATTTCTCAACCCATTTTAAAGTAGAATTGCCTTTATGTTGAGAAAATGGGTGTTTTTACTACCCACATATTTTATTTAAAGATTCTTCTAGCTATGTAAAATCTATGTATGAATATACACATACGTATGAATCACTTATTTTCATAATTATTAAATGGTATTAGCTATTTTAGTAAATTGTGTGGTTGAATTTCACGCTTTTCATTTTATAACTTTGGGTTAAACTGCTATAGGTACCATTGTTTTACATTATAAATAAAAGTAATGGATTCTTTAACAATTATTAATTCAATACCTCACATGGAATATTTTTTTACCTTTAAATTAGTTATGTATTTAGTCCATGATGAATTTCCATTATTCATTTTAGAATATAATATGATTACTTTCATAATAAAGAGTTTTGAATTTCAGGGTTATAATTTTATGTGAAAAAACCTTTATATATGTGAATTAGTGATCATTACATGTGCTATAATTTTTCTACCATAGCTATCATTTATTAAATTTCCATAACCATGCAGTTGTTAGTTTTTTTTGACACATAAAGAATGACTCACTATGTATATGTAAATGATGAGGAATGTAATTTAACTCTTATGTCCTTTTTATAGAGTTAAGAACTAAATTATTCAATGTGGTATGGGAATCATTGAATAATATGAAATGAGAAATCAAATATTCCATGTAGTATGTGACACTTTGAATAATGAGTAATTTAATAAATCAATGTTGTATGAGATAGTTTGATTTAAAGAAACGAGGAATGAATTGGACATAGTATGTGATGGTTGGGGCCTGCTATAGCCCCTCGATGCATCAAAAGGTCACATGATAAAAATTAGGTCATAGAATGAGGCCTTGGAAAAATAATTGTCTTGGCATAAGTCCATGATCGAGAGTTTATGGTCTTGGAACGAGGCCTTGACATAGTCTGTTATATGCACTTCGCTCATTGTGATTATGATATTTAATTAACCAAGTAAATATTTGACTTGTACAATATACTTGGTCAAGAGCCCATGCTTATGAGTATCAGAATAAGTAAATTCTTATGGAATAATGTTTATCCAACACTTATAGAATTATCATCCAATTTATGATTCATAGTTAATAAGGGAAGAAATTAATGTTATTATCTCATACAAAACTCGGATCATGTATTACTTTAGTTTTTAAATTATGTACTTTCACTTTCGCATGTCACACTTATTACAGTTATAATAACTTTTATTTATATGCTGAACACCTTATATTTTGTATAAGCATGCTTATGATTGGAACATGTTTCATTGTAACTCTGTAAATATTCCTTGAAATGTACACTAGTAATTTTTGGAAAAAATGTTATGTTTTGATTCATGTATTACATCTTTCCTTAAGAAAATTATTTATGAATAATTTGAAAGTAATTTTTTTTTATAAAGGATTCAATTAAAATATTATTTTATTTCAAACTCCCTTACTGGGAATTCTTATGCTCACCATATGTTTTTACTTAAATTTTATAGGTTTAGTATATTTGAGTTACACTGATTGGTGGATGCTTTGTGGAGATTCTTTTAACTTTCTGTTTTGAAGGATGGTAATATATGAATATGATTTTCTAGAATCTAAACCAAAAAGATCCTCTTTATTGCAACATGATCTGTGATTTATCAGCATTTCTTTTTATAAAATAAAAAAATTACACACCATGTTTTATTGAAACCGCACTCGCTCTAGGGAAGTCTGGGGTCGAGAAATGATAGTTGGTATCAGAGGATTGGTTTAGAAAACCCTAGAAAATTATAACTACATTTAAAACTTGATTATGTATTAGTGAGTATAAGTTGTCTTAAAATTGTCAGATTGTAGATGAATCAAGTCTTTTGTCCATTCTGATAGAAATATTAGAAACAATAGTGGCTAGGGCATGTTTTGTAGGATATAAAACTTTTGAAAGCATTCGTTTATCATGAAAACACCTCTACCCTATATCAAATTTTCCTCGTGTACTCCAATGGCCCTGAGAATCTGGATTTGACTACTTCCTTATTATGCATGCCCAAATTCTATTCTATGCACGTATGGGAAAGTATTATGAAATTCTGTTTTGATACATTACCTTGTCAGATAATTTTCAATAAAAAATAGACTTCCAGGATGTTGCATAAGAGGGTGACCTCCGGGCAGCATACCTTTGTCAAATAGTGACCTATGGTCTTTGTGGTTAGGTCATATAATTCAAAATTCATGAGGATTACTTTACCCATTTTCATTACAGACATCAAGTTAAAGCTAATGTCACCCAAATCCATATACTTCATGCTTTCCTTTATTGAAAATTTAGATGTCAACATCCGATTGATCCAAGCTTTCTGTGATGCATCTAGACCAAGGATATTGAGGAGATTAGGACTTCTTTAGGGATTTGCTTGAATGGGAACTGGTGAAATCACAAACATCATAGTACCTATTAAGATTCATCTTGGAGGATGTTAGGAAATCCTTACCAGTGAATTGAGAGAGGGAGCGAATGGTTATTTAACACCATGATTTTTATGAACCATGTTTAAATAGATAATGCAGTATTTAATGGGTTGATATTTTAATATTCTTTTATAAGCAACGTCTCTATTTTAAAACGGGTTTGACCTAATGAAAACATATTTCTAAAAAAAATTTAGATGGAAGGCTTGGGTTTACCAACAAACCTTTTATCACTTTCTACCGAATTACTAGAGTCAATAAGAATTAAGTCATGTTCAGAAGACTGAGACAGTTTTTTGAACCTATTTCTATTTTAAAAACGCCTATATAAGGTGTCCCTAAGCTCAAATATCCTCAATTACTATAAATGAGAGATCTATATCTATTAATGTATCACAAATTCCCAATTTTCAGAGTATAGGTAGAGAGGGAAGTTCCATGAAGGTCTCTTCCTTTGTTTCTCCTTGTTAGAGAACTATCAAGCTTTGGAAAATTATTAGAAATCTGAATTGGAGGGTGACATTTGAGTGGTATATATGTTCCAAGTCCTAAGATTTATTTTTTATGGGATGCTCTAAGAATTCAATGTTTTCAAGCATGATGTAGTTTGAGGGATTCATAGGGAACGATTCCACTATCAAATCTATGACCACCACCAGACAAGCCTCCATCTAGAAACCCGAATTCTTTATGCATAGGTGTAATCCTAAATTATCTCAGTGTATATGGTCCAAGGAAGTTAAATAACTAGAGACTAATATGATGATCCACCTAAGGATGACCAGCAGATTGTCCACATTGGCCGACTTTGGAAAGGGATGTTGGAAGTGATGTGTGTTTGGTTTTCCTGGTGGTTGGGTACAATTGTTTTAGAATTTCAAGGACACAATTAATTGAAGGGGGAGATAATGGGATTACTCAAAAATATTTCACATGTAATAATAATAATTTTATGGGTTTATTATTTTTAATTTTCATTATATTCAGAACAAACTTTCAAAATGAACATAATCCATATTTATTTAATTAAATACCTAAGTGATTACATTACAACAAATCCAAAAGGAAACCTTACAAACCTATGATACTTACTAAAATACCTATTAAAATCATAGGGAGACCACCCAAGACAAAAAAAATACCAAGAAAATATTTTGAGTCCCTGAGATCCATCACGATGAAAATCAGTATAGCCAGAACCACAAAAACCATACTAATAATTAGTGGAATGATGAGAAACATCTTCTCCAATTTGTCTTGAAGTTGGAACAACCTAATCATGTTTTTATAAGTCCTTAAAGATAATCTGACCGTTGGATCCTTTAGGTGAATGTTGAGTCTCTAACGACTATGAGACCTTATAGCCGTTGGGTATTTTGGTGGTTTAATTTAAATTATCTAAGTATAATGAGTCTTCAAAGTGTTTAAAGTGTGCATTGAAACAATATCTTTAAACACGTTTATAAAAAAATATTTTTATAAGGATAATGATTTAAAGTTTAAAATGGGTTTGAATCAAAACCCTTGTGTTTTAAAAGAAATACCAAGAGAAGCACACATTTGATACTACTTGGCTTTGGTCTGAGGAAATGTATTTCTGAGTTTGAAATCGTACCTTGGGAAAAAAAATTAATGACTATTATTGTATTTAAAATTTTAACTATACTTAGTGAATTAAGTATTTAATAATTTCAAATGTCTTAAAAATATTTTTATAAATGTTTTCATCCTTGGATGAATAAAAATAATGTCGTAATTAAAAATATGTTTTGGATTTTAAATATAAATCTAGTATGGGATTTCCCGTAGGACATATTAAACATTGATTTTGAATACTGATGTTTTGAAACTCAAATGATTATAAACTAATGAGATACTGTTTTTTTTAGGATTTTGTTCAACCATAATATTGAATTTATATTCTATATTCTAAGATAGTTATATATATATATAAACCTATACTTACGTTTAGTAACATTGAATTTTTTACTTTTCTAAAAAATATATATATTTCCATTTGCTAAAAAATGGGTGAGTCCCCCACCTAGATGAGGGTGACCTAGAATGACAAGCCACTCAAGAAAATGGTGGGCATATCACTCACATCACCTTGAAAATGGCCTAGGGCTGTGGACGCATGGTGCATGCTAAGCTGCATGCGCAGGTGTGCATAGTCAAGCCCTAAGCGCACATGGGCGTGTTTAAGGGGCACCTTAGCGCGCCACCATGTGGGGAGGAATGATGGAAGGAGTGGGAACAAAATTTCACCTATAGAGACCCCGTATAGGGTGGTACCGAGGAGGGGGGATGGGGATTTCTAGGCTAAGCCAAGAGATATAGGCTTATATAGTAGTTGTAAAACCCGCCCTGTTTCGATGTGGGATAGTCATTTTAAGTGGAAATCGTGTCTGAGCTATGAGATCTTTCCGTCCGATATCTGATCCATCGTATCAATTCGGCCATCGAATCCTCATAGCTGCGGGTTTTCCCTTCTAATTTTATAAGCCGTTCAATTCTATCAGGATATAATCTCAACCATTATTTCCTTTTTAAAACACCACATCACTTGTAACCATCCGATCGAACAAAATCTTTAATCACGACCGTTCATCCATTTTTAAATCTTTGAATCTTTCTCAGCCATCTAATCATGTCCCATCTAATCAGGGTCATTCATTCTTTTCCACACTCTCTACTGTCCCCTTCATCTTCTTCCTCTTGCATATGCCACACCAGTAGCTATCACTACTCATTTTTCTTCTTTTTTCCACCCCCATGACACATGGTGGCCGCTATTCAGTTTTGTTTTCCACAAGACCAGACACACTCAGTCTTATTTTAAACTGAGGTGCCTCAGTTTTCCATGAAATTTTCACTTTAAAAAATATATATATACAGTTTATATGTATATCCATTTTCACTCAAACCCTATAAGTTTTCTTCCTTCCTACGCCTCCTCCAAGATTCTCTCAACCTCTTATCCTTCTTTGAACCATGTGAGGGTCATGTTTTGTCCAACTTTTTTGCAGTTTGAATATACACACACACACACACACACACACATAGATGTATATATATATAAATATATATTCAGTTGATTATAATATCTACTAGGTTCTTCTATAATGATTAATTTTTGTTCCTAAATGATGTTCCCAATTCATTACCATGCAATGGTTTGAGATATTTTGTGTTTGATTAATCTATTTGTATATAGATGTATACATAAACATATATATGTAGTTGTTTAATAAAAAAACCTTTTATGTTTGATATCAAAATTTGAAATTAATGAACCTTTATTTAATTAATGTTCCTAATATATTTAAATCATGTAATTTTCATTGTATTCTTGGTGTAAAAGACTTACATTCATTATGTATATTTGGTTATATGTTTATATATATACTTTGATCCTAAATCTAAATTATATTTTACAAAGGTTTAAAATAATGAATAAAAAATGTTTTTGAAGTATGAAAGGATTATAAGGAACAATTCAAAAATAAAATCCATTATGCACACATTATGTATAAAAAAATTAAACAAAATTCAACCCTAGATAATTTTGGATTTTATAAATATTATTTAGATACATTTAATGTGTATTGTATTTATGGATAATTTATGAGTAATAATTTTTGGGTCTTTCTACACTTATATATATTTATAGTGATAAAAAAACTTTTGCATAAACAGATTTTTCAACCCATTTTAAAGAAGAATTGTCTTTATGTTGAAAAAGTGGATTTTTTTCTACACTTATATTTAATATAAATATTATTCGAGTTATATAAAATATGTGTACGAATATACACATACGCAAGATACACTAATTTTCATATGTGTTAAATGGTATTGCTTATGTTAATAAATTGTGTGTTTGAATTTGTTGCTTTTAATTTTATATCTTTGGGTTAAATAGATGGAGGTACCATTGTGTTATGTTATACATGAAATTAATGGGTGATTAGACAATTATGAATTCAATACATCACATGGAATATTTTTTTTACCATTAAATTAATTATGTATTCAATCCACGATGAATTTCCATTATGAATTTTTGAATATAATATGATTACTTTCATAATATGGAATTTGGAATTTTAGGGTTATCATTTTATGTGACAAAACCTTTATTTTTGTACATTAGTTTTTATTACATGTGCTATAATATTCCTACAATACTTTTCATTTATTAAATTTCCATAAATATATAGCTGTTAGTTTTGTTGTTGACACTTAATGCATGACTCACTATGTATATGTAAATGCTAAAGAGTGTAATTAAACTATTATGAACATTTATGGAGTTAAGAACTGAATTATTCAAAGTGGTATGGGACACTTTGAATAATAAAAAATGTGAAATTAAATACTTCAAGTAGTATGTGGAACTTTTAACAATGAGTAATATAATAAATCAAAGTGGTATGAGACACTTTGATTTAAAGAAACAGGGAATTCATTAGACTTACTATGTAATGGGTGGGGCCCACTATAGCCCCTCCATGCATCGATAGGTCTCATGAGACAAATATGTTCATGAAACAAGGCCTTGGAAAAATAATGATCTTGGCATGAGGCCTTGACAGAGAGTTTATGGTCTTGGCATGAGGCCTTGACACAGTTCAAAAAATGCACTTCCCTCATTATGTTTATGATATTTAATTAACCAAGTGAATATTTGACTTGTAGAATATACCTAGTTAAGAGCCTACACTTATGAGTATCATAAAAATTGAATGCTTATGGAATTATGTTTATTCAGCACTCTGAGATTTATCAGCCAATTTATGATTCATAGTTAGTAAGGGTAGAAATTAATGTTTTTATCTCAAGTGCAACTCTGATCATGTATTACTTTCATTTTTAAATTCTATACGTTCACTTTCTTATGTCAAACTGATTATAGTTATAAAAACTATTGATTTATATTCATCACACCTTATATTTTGTATAATAATGCTTATTATTGGAACATGTTTCACTTTAACCCAGTAAATATTCCTTGAAATGTTCACTTGTAATTTTTGGACAAAATTTTATGTTGTGATTCATATATTATAGCTTTCCTGAAGAAAATTATTTACAAATAATTTTAAAGAAATGATTTAAAAAGGTTTCAATTGAAATATTATTTTATTTTCAAACCCCCTTAATGGGCATTCGTATGATCACACTACGTTTTAACTTAAATTTTACAAGTTTAGTAGATTTGAGTTACACTGATTGGTGGAAGATTTATGGTGATTCTTTTATCTTTCAGTTTTTATGGATTGTAATATTTGTATCTAGTTTTATAGAATCTAAACTGAAAAGATCCTCTTTAGTGGAACATGATTTGTGATTTATCTAAATTCCTATTTATAAAAAAAATACACACCATGTTTTGTTGAACCACACCGACTCCAGGGCAGTCTGGGGTCAGGGCATGACAACCCATCCTTGGATTATTATGGAATCACCCATCTTGGATTTATCATAGAACCACTCATCTATAGTTAATAATGTAACCAAATTTCCTTGGTTTATAATGGAACATCCATCATCATAAACAATTTACAAGAACCATATCATGAATAAATTATAGAGATAATTTATTTCATTATAAAATAATTGAAACAATACAAATAATTTTCAAAAAAAATTTAACCCATTGAAATATATTGGATCCAATATATTCTTTTTGAAACATTATTAACCCATGTAAAAAAAAAGGTATATATAAAAATCTCTTTGAAACATGATTAACCTGTAAAAAATAAACATGTTACATGTCAAGCTTTTGGAAACAATATTAATCCGTATAGATAAATAATGATGATTTTATATTTAAAAAATATCCCATTATATTATAATTAACAATAAGGGTTGTTGATTTTAGTGAATTTAAATACCATTAGAAAATAATTTAATATATTTTTGTGTCGAAAATTACCTTTTTAGTTTAAAAATTAAATTTTAAAACTAAAAGTTATAAAATACTACCAAACTCTATTATTTGAAAAAAAAACATGGAATAATATAAAAACAATTTCAAGGGAAATAATATACATTATGGTGGGAAGATCCATTCATGTCATAGATGTTAAAAATAAACATTATTTTATTTTTTTGAAAAATAGAGTCCAAAGTGACCCATTTGGAAAATGATAAGAATTACCTATTTTAAAACCTTTTAAAATAAGTTAAAAGATTATTTAAAATTGATTTAGGAAATAATTTTTTTAGAAAATATCATTTTTGTAATAACATTATAAAATGTGGATATAAAAGAGAAGGATACTTTATCTAAAATAAAATAAATGCCGGACATTACATACAAAATAATTTCATAGTGTTTCTTCCATAAATAAGGGAGGAAATGGAAATTAAACTTGTGAACCACGTTCATCACCAGAGTGTAATAAATGATATGTGTTTAAAGAAACTATTATCATATTATTTTCTCTAAATGAACCTTGAACAAAAAAATATTGAATGAAAGATGATTATAACATAATTTCTTTTCCACTTTGTTAACTCTTCAATCATAAGACCCATGAAAAAATAAATTAAAATGAAACATTAAATATCATGAAAATAAGAATATTTATGATATAATAATTCAATAAGGAAATATTATCACCTCAAAAAATTAATATAGATGTATATCATAAACGTATGTCTCAGAAAAATATAATTTGAGATGAATAACCCTTATAAAGATCATTCTATTGAATTAGAGAATTAATAAATAATTTATTATGTGTATAAAATGCAATTCAACAAAAAAAATTTAAATACAACATATGACATTCAAAATTCATTACTCAAATAATCATATTATATCAAAGATAGTTAAGATGTAATATAACCCAATGAAAAGAAATTGATTTATGAAATTCTTTACCACTTGGTAACTATGACGTAAAATGCACTAATATTAAACAATTAAAATTGAAACATAAAATTCCATTATTTATGAATGAATCATTATATTACATGAAACATTGGTATTATATACACTGCATAATATATATATTTGGTGAATAAATAATATGTCTCATAAAAATAAAAAGTGAGATGAGAATTTCTTACCTCAAATCCAGACATTCCATGTGTTTCACTGAACTCATGTATAATAATATTATATAAATTATTTTATTAATTAAGAACCATTTATAGGTTTAATAAATTATACTTAAATAATTTATTTTGTTTCTTTCTAATGATATCATTATGTATATAATCAGTTAAGTTCATGTCTGGTGTTTTAATGATGTCTAATTCATTATTTCAAGATGGATTTGGTGTATTGACCATGGTCTAAGAGGTAATTATTTGAACATTTAAATAAGAATAATAATTAAATATTTATTATTTATATAAATCATTTATACTTTTAAAACCAATAATGAAAGATGGTTCTGAAAAATGAACTATGTTATGATCATGGAGACTATAGGTCAAATAGGCGCATGAGTAGCGTTTCCATTTTTCAATAATCATTATAAAAAGAAATTAAGTAATATTTTATTTTTATAAAGTGATAAAAATATCATAAATACCATATTATTTCATTTAATATACTTATATATGTAATCCAAGTGTTCTGTTCATGAAAAATGAATGACATCGCTTCATGGAGACGGTAGTCCACACGTACCCATGAACGACATTATCATTTTTAAGTGTAAGAATGAAAATGATATATTAACTTTAATGGATGATTAATATGTCAATAATATGTTAATAATTTTATTTTTATCATATATACCCATTAAATTTATCCTTATTACTATCAATTTTTACCATTAGTGAAAAATGAATAACAATGCTTCATGAGGCTGTATTTCGCCGTACAGATGAGTGACATTATCATATCCCCCACTAAATGGAAAGTATGGAAGTATATGTGAAATAATAATTAAATATGTATAAATATGTTCAAAATATAATATATTCACTTTAAATCTATCATTATAATTTTTTTGAGAGGCTATGCTGGAAAACGAATGACATCGGTTCATGAGGCCGTAGTCCACATTACACACAAATGATGGTTTTTTATCCCATTTGATGGAAGATAAGATGGATATATGTTATTAAACTAACATAATACAATTTATTTATATATATTATACAATGGTGTTAATATATCATAATAAAATAATATGACTTTAAGAAAGTGGAAGATGAAATAAAATAAAAATTCAAGGTTAAGAATAATACCTCTTCATCAAACAACCTCCTTAAGTTAGCTCAAAATTTCTTCATAGGATGGATTTATGATCAATATAAAAGCTCCTGGTCATGAGTAGGGATGTTAAGGAGTAATTTGGATAGTTATTGGCTAATACAAAGTTATTTTATGGTGTGAATATGAGAGAATATGGGGTGGTCTTTTATAAGTGAGGTGAGTGACAAACTTATAATTTTGGAAAAGAAAAATTTATACCCACAATTTGAAATGAAAAAATGATCCAAAATAGACCATTACAAATAATTAGATATTATATGGTCTAAATATGTAAATTTAATAGATTTTATATAATTTTTAGTTCATTTTTACCCTTATCCTTTTATTTTAACCCTTGGTAACCTCATTTTCTGCTTAACCATGATAATTAATTTTTATCATTTTCACTATTCATAATGTTAAAAAATTAAGTTGACATTAATAGATAATATAAATTATTATTATTAAAAATATTTAATCCATTTCACAAAACTAAATCCACATAATTAAAAAAATTAAATTTAAAATTAAACCTGTAGATTCAATGAAAATACGAGTTTTCAAGAAGTGTAATTTTCAAGAAAAAGACGATTTTATATTAACTATATGAATAATAATTATTATTATATGAATAAAAATTAATATTTATTGATATATAATCTATAAATTTAATTTATAAAATTCTTAACTAGGGTTTGTTTTAATTAATTAATATGGATGAAAATTATTCAATTTAAAACCATTTTCAGGAAAATATTTTTTATAACCGAAAATTAAATTATACTAAAATCCAATATAAATATGACCCAAATGTAATTAAGTCTATTAAATATAAATAAATAATACTTATGTTACTATAAATTATATTAAAGACCAAATGTGACAATAAATCACTTAATCAATTGAAAAGATATTATAGTTTTATAAAATTCGGTATTTTCACTATTCACTAAATGTTAATATTTTTTAAAAAATCCAAAAATTTCGCTCTGAGTTAATTTTGATATTATTTTTTTAAAGAGAATTTAATTTTATCAAATATATTTTTTAAATTTTCCAAAAAGTAATTATAATGTTTCTCAAAAAAGTAAATAAAAATAATTTTTGAAGAAAACAAATTTTTGAATAATAGAATTACCTTACAAAAAAAATATTTATTAATTACTAATAATATATAAATATTTTATATTGAGTTGGAAATTTATATATGTACATATATATGTATATATATATGTGTATCATAATGTTGTTAATACTATTTATGCCCTCCAATTTAACTCTTATTTTATAACTATTTTATATTTCGCAAGTCGTTTAAGCTTGGTGTTACTTCCAAAATAAGCTATTAAATATAATGCTACTATTTTATATTACTGAGGTGTAGTAGAAATCGTACATCAATTTTTTTCAACATGGATTGAAATTTCTTATTCTTTATGAGATGAATATAACTCTGACTATCATTACATATAAAATTATTCATCTAACTTTATCATAGCTCCTGTATAAAGTTATTCATCCAAAATATCTATTTTCAGCCTTTAATGACTATGATATAGTCTAATTCTATGGTAGACAAGGAAAAAAATTTATGATGTCATGATTTCCATGATACCTCTCCCCCTAAAATTCTACCAGGTACCTAGATATATATTTCTTCATGTCTACATCTCTATCCATATCTACATCAATGAATCCTTCTAAAATAGTTTTATCACTTGAAAAAAATAAACAATTAATGAATGTACATTGAAGATACCTCAATATCCATTTTATTGATGTCCATTTATTTTTTTCTAGATTTGATAATAATATACTAACAATGCAAAAAATGTGATCAATGTCTTGGGTATTTTGGGTTTGGAATAGTGGTAAGGATCCCATAATGCAACATCAAGGTTGGGGGTTCAAAACCCATTGAGAAAATATTATTGTAGTATAAATATTGCATAAACAGAACTATAGAATTTTTGACACTAAAGTGGTGGTAGGATCTTTATTAGGGACTGTAGCGGTGGCGATACTATAGCTAGTGTTATAGTAGTCAGGGTACTGTAGTAGTACTATTCACTAAAGGGCCTTTGGGACCAAAATATGGGCTTTCAGGGCCATTGAATGTGATTTAATTCCCACTGGGAATATAGGCCATGTAATGGGTCTCCTCTAACCAAACAAAAGAGGTCATTTTTTTCATTGAAAAAGATTCTTTGTCCCCAACATAAATTTTTTGAAAAATGTCTGGTCTAGTGTACACCTTGGAATATATAATACTCCCAATTGATGACTCATAAAGAATTTTATCCATATATACTTTATCCTCATCAGTTAAAGAACTCTGAATTTTCATGAGATTGAAATTAATCATAGGTGGAGTACTAATTGGTTTCACCTTAATAATTTTGATCCTTTCAAAAATATTTTCAATAAACCATTTTTGAGATAGCCTAAACTTAAGATTCCTCTTGTCATAGAAAATCATCATACCGTGAATATGAGTAGAATCTCTAAAGTCCATAATTTAGAAATAAATGTTTTAATCCTTCTTTAAACAAACAATATTGGTTATATCTACAGTAATAATAATCAAACCATTAAGATAAAGAAACAATATAAAGAAATATACATTAGAAAACTATTTTATGATAATGTAGTGATCAACGATCATAATATTGTACTCATTTTTATCCATGAATGAGTCAAATTTATTATACCATTGCTTTGGTGCATGTTTTATATGATATAATAATTTCTTGAGTTTACAAGCAAGGTAATATTTACCTTTCACCTTAAATCCCTCCATTTTCTCTATGTATATATCCTCATTAATATCACCATGTAAGAATATAGTATTTACATCCAATTGGTGAACCTCCATGTTTATAATAGCTTCCAATCTATGAACAAATTTTATTGAAGAAATTTTATCCTTTGGATAAAATTTTTCATCAATTTTAATACCATTATTTTGATAGAATCCATTCCCAACCATTATTGTGGTGTAGTGAAACTATGATTTTCTATCTTTCTCATTGATTTTATACACCCAATTTTTCTTAAGTTCCTTCTTTCCATGTGATAACTCTACCAAATAAAATGTATAGTTCTATTTCATGGATCTCATCGCCTCTTGTATGGTATTTTTCCATTCCATCTTCTACTAACTCTTTCTCAAGTCATCCTAGGTTTATTTCTCTCCCTCATCAGTAAGAATCACATACTCATGTAGTGATTATCTACAACTTTGTTTTCATTCTATGGTGGATCTTCTCAACTTAAATTCATGGTAAATATATTCTATAATATCATATGATGGAGAAAAATCAACATAAAAATACATATTACCTAGTAGTGATGCATCATCAGTGTCACATATCTCTCTCACACTAGCTGTAATTGATGGTGGTGAGATAATTTCCAGATTGACATGGATTTTCTCAGGCTTCAACATCTCTATATTTTTTAGATTTTAAAAATATTCAATCATATAATCCTCAAGAAACACAACATATCATCTTATTATGATCCTCTTTCTAATAAACTTTAAAATTTAGTATCCAAATTTAACAAGATCAAAAATAAAAAAGATAAACTACTTTTCTTTTCTATCTTGGTTCACCCGCTCCTCCTTTGGGATGTGAAAGAATTCACTACAACAAAATACTATCATACTTTTTTTATAAAACAAATTTATCTATCCAAAACATTTATGGAATATTGTACTATAGTGGAAGAAATGGATAAATATTTATAATATTAGCTTCCTTTCTTATTAAATCTCCTCAAAAGTTTTTTGGCAGTTGTTCATTTGAAAGAATACATCTGACTTTCTAAAAATTATTCTCTCCATCCTCTTAGAAACACCATCTTGATGAGGCATCTTTAGTACTGATTATTCCACCAAGATTCCAAAAATCTTGCAGCACTCTTAAAATATATCACAAGACTCTACTCCATGTTATTATCATACACACTTAAACCATCATTATGTTTCTCTTTCCACCTTCTTATAAAACAACTTGAAAAAAATCATACACTTGATATTCAGTTTTCAAAGAAAAGACCCACACTTTTCTAGAATGATTATATATGTAGGTAAAAAAAAATAGAACCACCCATTTACTTAGTTCACATCATGAAGACATTAATATTAATTAAATATAAAACATTTACTTTTCTGAATGGTAAATAACCATGGAATGTTACTTTGTATTATTTTACCACGATTCAAGGAACATAACTATCCAATTGTATACATTTTATTACTATAAATAGATCATTTATAGATACCATTATGATTCAAATCTTTCTTATGTGACTAATCCATCTATGAAATAATTCTATAGGAATATCTTTTCTAGATGCATCGTCTTATCATCCACATAATTTGACATATGTTAGATTAAGAGAAGAATCTTTCTTTCCTTTAGAAGTAACAATGTTACCTTTGGTAAGTTTCTATTTTCCATCATTGAAGGAACAAATATATCCATTATAAAAAATCATTCCAGTGGATATCAAATTGATGAGAATATTTGGAATATCCCTCAAAACCTTTAATAGTAACTTTAATCCAATATTAGTATCCCTAAAAATATAACTAATACCTGTGATTCTAGATGCACCATCATTTTCTATCATCATGTGTACAAAACACCATGATGTGTAAGATAGGGAAAAATATCTTCTAGTAGTAACATGGTAGGATGTTCCAAAATCATTCTCGTATTTCAACTCTTCAATTGCAAGACAATCTTTTTTATCTTCATAAACATTAAAATCTATTCATTGAAAACTTCAACATTATTATTTTGTGTCTCACGTTTCTAATTCCTCTAATCTTTCTTTAGAATCCTATACTCCTAGATAAAGTGTATGGTCATGACACATTGGTGGCACAACATGTCATATCTTGATCAAGATTTTGATCGCTTCCTCATTTTCTATCTTTGGTCATGTGGTTCACTTCCTATAATTCTTTCCTTCCATTTATATTTTCTTTATATTTTAGTGATAAGAACTTTTGATTCATACATACGTCCCTCATCATTCCTTTGGGAATATTCATTCACCATTCTATCATTCACCATTTCCATGGTGATATTTCCATATGGATTTGAAACAATGACTGACATAATTTTTGTGTCCCATGTATTTTGTAAATAACTTAACATCAACAGTGTTTGTAACTCATCATCACCCATCATTTTCATGGAATTAAACTAATAATAAATATACCTTAGAACTTGGTCATGTTCATAGATACGTTGGTACCATCATTTTACATCATGTATACATGTCAAAAGATCATGTTTGCTTTGTTATTTTTCGTTTCCCTTACATATATCTTTTCCAATTTTGTCCATATAATGGAAGCATCGTGTTTTTTCCAAAATTATGGAAGACATTATTTTTGGTCCACTTTATGATTTGAGAAGAACACTTTATTTTGAGAATGACACACTTTACATCAACCAATGAATTACTGGTATATTTATTATCATCTTATTAATTGGTTATTGAATATTCCTCTACATTCCTTATAATGGACTTAGTGGTCTCCACTATTGGTTTCCACAAATCACTAATATAAAAGATATCCTCCATTTTGTTTTTCCAGACATAAAAATTAAAATAAATGAGTGTAATCATATTAATTCTTTATTACATCAATATAGTGAGAATATTGAAAATATAACCATACAGATGTTTTCTATATCATAAAAATTACTATAAAAAGCTCTTGGACTGCTGAAAATGGACTCCGATTATATAAAAAAAATAGATTTAATCATCTAGATCAACTGATGATGTGAAGTTGATGTGACCCATTAGAATAATCATTGGGAAACCCACAAGAATGTGACTATTGACCTTAAAAGTTCTTTATTCTTTGGAAAAGGGGGTACTACAACACCTAGGGTTTGATTGAAACTTTTACTATCTCTATAGACTTGATTTGAGCTCTATTTTTTATTCCATTTTTTCTATTGGAATAATTTTGATAATATATTAATGAATATGACATAAGAAAAACAATTCTGACTATATTTAATTTTTTAGTCACTGGTAAACCTTTTTTAACGTCTCTGTTTTAAACCCAATGCCTCAGATAACACTTTTTTGGGGTAGTAAAACTCAAAAATGATGAAATAAATGAGAACATAAATGAAAAAACAAGATGAACATGAGAATTTACATGTTTAAACAATGTTTTCCTACATACATGGTAGAAAGGTCCATTCTTCATTTCGTTAATCAATGAAAAATCAAAGGATACACTGATTATAATTCAAGGGATTTGATCCCATTTTATAGAGAATAAATTCAACTATGTCAAGGGTTAGTTCAAGTGGTTCATCTAACCCTAAAAATTCTCCCACTACTAGCTGATTATCAATCATGTTGGTTGGATACCAAAGAAGAATCCTCCCATAGACACCTATGTTTGTTGGTTTCTGATTAAGGCTTCATCTGTAGCTAGTTGCCAAACATTTCTTTTCATCCGTTTATTTCAACACTAATTGGGAATGTCTCCCCCAAAAGAAAACCTTAATTTTAATTAACACCATTATATTTTCATTGAATCATAATTAGAAATTAGATTGGATGGATTCATGCTATTTTTTGGAAGTTTTCAATATTTCAATGTTTTTTTATAGATTTTTGTTTTATTATTATTATTATTATTTATATTTGAAAAACTATTGTATTTTATTCTTACCTTTTACATATATTTATTTTACCTATCTCAATATTTGATATCATAATGAATGTATTATTTAATTATGTAGAACATGTATTGTGTTATTTTGTTGATTTTCATACTTCTTGGATTTTCATTATTGTTTTTTCTAAAACAATTTTTTGTAAATATGTTTTCTTCTGTGTCATAGATGATTTTATTTGATTATTTTGATTTAATAATTATTTTTTTGATTATAACCAGAAGTATACATATTTTTTCGGAATTTTATATAATTTAAGATGGTATAACATAATTTTATTAGATATAACTTGTATTATTATTTTATGATAACAATTTTGTTTTTTAATTTTTTAATTTTTTCATAATATATTTAATATTGATAGTGTATCTGAATATCTTTCAACTTATAAATGTTTTAAATATTTATTCATTTTCATTGGATAATGTAGCGAACCTTACATATATCAAACATAATCATTATTTCTAGCGATGAAAAATGATTACTTTTATCACCATTAACTTATCTATAATAAAGGAATCCTTTATTAAATTTTTTCCAACACTAGTAGTCACCCATCTTTCCAATTGTTTTTAAAAATAGTACTAGTGAATTATCTTTTATATGTGTTTCCCTTTATTAATGATAAAAAATCACTGACAAAGGTTTCTCTTTATCCTTGATAAAAAAGCAAAGCAAAATGGTACTTTTTATCAGTGCTAAAAAAAGATTTGATAATGAACCTTTTGTAGTTCTTTTTTTTGCACCAATAAAGATAGTTATAATTCCAAAATTAGAAACAAACTTGATCCAATACACCATGTGTCTCCAAGCTTGTATCCCTCTACGCCAATGGTTACCAACTATAAGTGAGGTCTTAATCCATGTAGTGGGGATATTATTCTCTCAAATTAGAGTAAACACATCATTAGGAAATAATAAATCATCATATACATTCATTAACATCGAAGTATACATAAATAATAAGTAATAACATCCGATATCATACATGATGCAGTCATACAAACAATTCAATAATTCACCCACATGAATGATCCCTAATAAAAAACAAAACCAAAATAAAATACTAACACATAAACATTGCTATTATACCCATGCCTCATCCCAGTTTCCTGATATCATCGTGCTTCCCCAACCTGATCCACTACACATCCCATTATCTATTATGAAAAAGTCATAAGTTTTGGGTGGTCATTAGAATTTCCAAAAATAGCCTAAGAAATACTTCTCAACAGGGTCACACCAATTTACCCTAGTATATGTCATAAAATACATGTATGAATAAGAAGTAAAATAAACATTTCACATAAGCACCATAGACATTATGTGTTAACTCGACCACCACTAATACATTCACATTAGGTCTCTATGTTCTAGTGAGGCCACCATGACACGTGACCAAACCTTCTTCATCACAATGTTAGAATCCCATCGTTACATCTCACACCATCATACCAATGCTCATCCCATATTCGAAGACTCAAAGTAGGGAAGCATCAAAATACTTGACCCAATACTAGTAAGCACCGATCATGGTCACACATCCCCAAGTCTCAACTCATCACTTCTCACTCAAGGGAGGTCCATCAGTCTTTTCAAATTATCCCATGACCTTGTACCCATGGAGGTCCTTAACCCAAGATACTAACGACTAGGTCCAACACATGCACACCAACCCAATCGATGTTTTTCATGGTCTTAAACCCGATACCTGAGCATCAGAGAGTGGTCATCCATAAACCCACCCCCTAGAAAGTATGGATCTCTATCACCTTATCCCATTCTCGCTTACTCTACGGAGTAAATCCCACCATCCAAATACCAGAAGAAGTGGGGTGTGATGATCTAATGACCCCTACCTCTATGGTAATGTTCCTAGAACAACGAACTACCCCCAAAGACTCTTGGGAGGTCCATCAACACCACATACCATCCATATATTTTTTGGGGGGATACCTCAAGAATCATGACCTCGTCCTCCTCATGTAAACGTCCCTCAATGACAAGCACACATGGAAACAACCCATCACTAACTCACCAACTGATCCAAGGGTGATGGTCACTCAAGACCCATCACCTCATTGAAATATATATTAACTCACTCAACAAGAAATCCAAAGGGTCCTATAGATCCACCACAATCTTTTATCATCAATACCTCCTGAATCCCATTCTATACTGGTGACATTGCTATCAAACGATCACCCCAAACTAGACCCTATGGCCCAATGCAACTTCACTAAAGTCCCTCAGAACATATACTCCCACTACCTAGAGATATTTTGAAGCCACCACATTCTCCTTGAAACTATCCACATAGGTGGTGTCCAAATCCTAATCAAGGTCCCCTGGCCTGACAATTCCAAATTATAAACAACTCCTGATATCCTGTAATGGGTCATGTGTCATGTCTCCTAATAGAGATCCCTCAACCTATTACCTAGAGTAAACATACTATTTCATCATATTCCAAGACTCAAAATTCTTTTCCCACTCAAATAATACACCAAGACCCACCTCTAACCTCTGTAGGGAGTTCTCATCATCTACAAGACATACAACGATCTATCCCAATGTAATATTACCCAAATCACCTCCTGCTTTCCCATTATCCCTAAGTAACCCAACCTAGTATATCCACATCTATAAACTAACCCTTAGACCTTAAAAAATTCACGTGATCCATTGAATGATATACCCACCCTAGGGTGGCTCTATCACTTGATGAACCAAAATATTCATGTGCTCAATAGCACATATTATATGTTTAGGAGGCTCATAAGCTACCCATATCATCTATGCATTGCATTCATGGTACCTAAACCCCTTTCTTGAACCCATTAACATATAAATACATGCAAAATCATGTATTCAAACAGATTAAATTGTAGCAAAGGGCCAACTATCTCAATATTGGAGTTATCCATTTCCTATGTCATGTTAATCCTTTTTCAAGAACTCAATAAGGCCATGCATGCCTCTGTGAAGCTCTTCCAATCCAACCATGAAAAATCCACGCTCCCATCCATCCATATCATTCAAAAAGACATTAATAATCAATTATAATTAATTATTTAATTTAAATCAATGAAACATAACTTCTATAAACTCATCAAGAATGATAATCAAGCTTAAAAAATGACCAACCACCCATGGGAGGTCCATCAAAATCCATAACACAATCTTGAGAAAAATACCTATAACCCAAAATTCATTCCAACATGAATTTAATTAAATTAAATTAAAATAAACAACTAAATTCATCACAAAAATACCTTCATGGAAGATACCTTAGACAGTGCGTAGAAAATATCTCAAGACACCCTCTTCTCTAAAAGAGTGAATGACCTACGAAGCTCGGGTGATTTCACCATGCTTCAGTGAAATAATCTCTTTAACCATATCACAAATTATAAAAAATTAAAACTAAATTTATGGGGAATCAAAAAATCTAATAAAATAAATGAACTTACCTCGAATCATAATTGCAAAACCCATATAAACAACCCCTCTTAAAGGGTGATCAAAGAGAGGAAGGGGGGGGGGGATTATACAAGAAATAACCTCTCATTCCAACATTTGTGACTTAAAATTGAGGGAGGACCACACAAAAAAATATAACAATACACCTAATTAATACAAAAAACCTAGAAAACACCAGCTAGACTGTCCAAAGTCACTATCTATCTGATACACCTAAGAATAACTGTTATCTACTATCTAGACCACTGACTAGATGGTGGGTGATGAAAAATTATAGTAACCCTCAGACCACTTCTCGATCTCCTCCATTTATACCTTGAGTTCAACCAACACCCATAAAATCCTAAAAAATGTCGAAAATAATAATAATAATAATTATATTTTCAGATACTCAAAATCATAGAATCATAATTTGAGTATTGGTTTTAAAAAAATGTCATAAACTAATGAGAAATTCAAATAACTTCTTGAATGCGGTGAAATAAAATCCAAAGTGTAGTTACATAGTTATTTTTCATTTTAATATATTGAAATATTTATATATATATATATATATTTCTAGTGTTAGGCGTCAAGACAAAGTGTGATTTTGAGGCCTCGTGTGCCCATAATTAATTTTTAATAATTGATAAATATATTTTATTTTTCATGTGAAAAAATTCTTTATTAAAATGGAAAAAATATTAAATAGAATCTTGTATGAGATATCTAAGTTGATGATTGAGTCTGAAACATGGTGTTTTCCCTAGGTGTGACATAAAATGGGTCAACATTGGGAATTCAGCCTCCACGCCCATTGGCAGTACATATAGTATGTTAATTAATTACTAAATTAATTAATTAATTCATTTTTAAACTAAACGATATGTTTATAAATATATCATCATGGAAAAAATTTCATGGTTATTGTTATAATCCTAGAATTTCCAATGATTCTATTCTTCCTCTTCCTATTGGCGGATCTCGTCAGACAATAATGAAATGATTTATCCAATCAGATCAGGATGTAGAGAACACAACAATCTCTCTTGATCACTGGAAGATGAATTATTCATCAATGAATGATACATAATCTTTGTAGGAATCATAAATTTGTGTTTTATAGCTTTTTGATTAAATGTTTTGAGCATATCAACCCCTTTTATCGATCTTCACTAAATTAAAGCCATTGCATGTGCCCATGTGTCGATTAATTTAATTATCTCAATTTTTTTCTAACCCTGGATTCCCATTCTTGATCACTATCTATGAAATATTGGATATTAATGTATAAACATTTTTTATTGTTCTTTTATACCTTTTTTTTCTTTTCGTTCATCATTGGTTGGACCCTGAGGTCGTGGTTTGACAATTTCTGGGTGGTACCAAGCCCGATCAGACCCCCCAGATTCGTAGTGTTTTCATGAACATGGAGAGAATCGATGAAGTGTGGAAAGATAAGGTATATTGGAAATGTATGGGAGATTATTTCAATGATTGAATTATGAATAGAAAGTGATTGAAGGAATGTTGGCATTTAGTTCATGCAATGAACCCCCACTAGTGAACGAATTTCGTTTTCTAGTTATTGACAGCCATAAATGAAATATCTGACTAGATTTGATGTTTTGGGTGGGTTAGAGGCCCGAATCAAATAATCATAGACATATTCAAGGAACAAAGATAAAATATAGGAATTTGGAAAAAATCTGACTACAGTTCGTGTTCAATGATTATCACATGGCGTGTATCCTGTCAATGATAGTGGCTAGGGATTTAGAATCCTATAAAGATTCCATAACATGTACATCTCTAACACATCATGTACCTCTATCTCCATGTGAGTTGGTTGTGTGATGGATCACATGGATAGGAAAATTCTATGCGTTGAGTACACTAACACGACCAAGTCACACAGGAAACACCCAGTGTGAGGTGACATGCTGTGTACAGAGTACACAAACACAAGGTTCGGTACATGAAAATGGCCATCCAAACACAACCCTAGTCCCAATTAGTCTGGACATACCATTTAGTCCAACTACATGGAGTGTACTACTATATGGAATGGGAGGCATGTAATGGCCATGGATATGTCTTGGTAGTGGAGCCGGACCCCACCCCTTGTTGGTCTCCTCACATGTCATGTACCCCTTTAATTCATTTTTGAGAAAACTTAAATCATTCGTATCTCCTCTGTTTGTACTTGAATCTTGTCTCATGAGTAGCCTATCATGATTGTTTTTTCATGATGAACATGGTAGTTCCCTATGTTTTGTATTTTTTGATACAATGTAAAATTTCCCAAGAATAATGCTTACATAGGCAATGCTCGACGACAACAGTGATCAGGTAGGATCACTAGAGATTTTTTCTAAGTGGGTCCCCACTTTTGGATAGGGTGTGAGTACTCGATGACTAGAGTTGAAACCGATATCAGTATGGATATAGATCTTCTACATCTAAATTCCTAGTTGAACCCCCATATCGGATTGGATGCAGGTCCTCGATGACAAGAGTGGAACCCCCTATCACACCAGGGTGCAGGTCCTCGATCTATAGAGTGGAACCCCCATCTACATGGTTTCGAGTCCTTTACCTTACAGAGTTGAACCCCCTTAGCATAGGGTATAGGTCCTCTTGACACAAATGTGGAAACCCCATTGGCATGGGTGTGAGTCTTTTACAAATACTATTAGAGTGGACCCCCCTACATAGTAGGGTGTGGGTCGTATTCTTGAGTTGGTTTCCCCTTGACTATGTGACATAGTTAAAAGGTGTGGCATGAATTGTATGGTTACTTATAGGAAGATTCATGATATGCTGGGGATCAATGAATGAATTTTGGAATTACAGGATACTCTTCTTATTGGTATGAGGTGTGATATGGAGTTCCCCTTACCATATCTTTTAGGATTAATTGAATGAGAATATATATATATATCATTCTATATCCACACCTTGGATTTAATTACTCTTCTTCAAGAAAACGTGATGACGCGGTGGGTATGCCACATGATTTTTTTGTCTATATCCTCATGGTTGGATGATTCTACTCTCCTAATATAGGTTACAAAGTCTTGATGGGTAGTTCATATACTCACAATGTTTCTAACATTGTGTTTGGATGAGGTTACTTTCACTCATTTTTTGGGTTGAGATGTTATCTTTGATTGTATCTTGCATCTACTATCATTCTTTCCTACTTTATCTCTTATTGATCCCCCCTTCAGCTTTCAGGGTTTCCTAATTTTTATGTATATACTCACCTGTTCATGGGTTTTTCCATAATGTGTCATGTCTTATGTATATGATAGAATGGTCGGTGGTGAATTCAGAGGAGCATAGGGATAATGGGTGATTTGGACCACGTATGGTGGTCATAGCCGACGATTCATGAGATGAGCTCTCTTTTAGCTGTTTACATTTCCATTTTTGTTAGGTTGGGTTATATTTCTATTTGGGTGTTTATTTTTTCACTTGATTTTTATGTTACACTACCGTACTTTTCTCTATCTAGAGGTTCATTCATGCTTGGTGTTCTTTATAGAAGTGTTTCATCTTTTAATATTTCCCTATGCACTTTTCCATTTAGATGGCTATGTGTGTGCGTACTGGTACATAGAAATGGCCTCCCTTAGTTATTTAGTCATTTGGAACTATTCGCCACCACTTGGACTATGGAGATGGTCTTGGGGTTGTTGAGGCTCAAGTCCTGTCTTGGGTTGTGTCAGGAAATATTGGTATAAGGGGTGGTTTGATCCTTGGGATGTTGTTTTGACTAGTCCCCTTAACATAATTTGGTTGGGTTTAGGGAACAATTATAAAGTTTCTCGAGTGTGTGTATCAGGTTAGGGAGTCTAGTGATGGTGAGGAAGACCTATATATTCATTCACTAGGACCCTGACTACCTTCTTCTCGACTCAACATGCTGATAAATTTGTATCATGGATTAATGATTCATGAAACATATATGATTGAGTCTTGGGATTTTTTTATTGAGTCAACTCCACATTTTTATATATATTCTCATTTGAACGTGGAACATCTTCATAATTCTTATGATGCCTCCATGATGACTACTAGCTAGTATACCATCCCTAGATCATGACGATGACTTGATGTGCAAAAAGGCCTCAGTCAAGGGTCCATCCCATGACCCCTTTATCAAGGTGGGTAGCTAGAATCACCTACCCCTCTTGATTCAAAAATCATTCTAATAGATCATGATAAAGATGCACTTAGTCTTAGAATGGTCTGTGAGAAACTGTATCAGAGGCCACTGAGGTTATGAGGTGAGCCCGATCCTCAGGAAGTAGAGTATTGACTAGAGTTGGTGGTTCATTTATTAAGGATTTTCCTAAACACAATGGATCATGTGGTTTCACTAATATATAGGCTTTTCCGCAGAGCAGTTGGGCACTGGTAGAGCCTTGTTATATAGATACATGATGAGTCAACACTCTCGTGTACCAAGTTCCATCAGTTTTTCTATGAGGATTACTACCCCTCAATCTTACACTCAGTCTGAATTCATGAGATTTTGGATATCTACCAGGGAGTGATGACAGTGAATGAGTATATAGTGAGGATCATAAACCTTTCACTATACTCTCTTGACATGATCTGTGATGGTTACTTATGAGTACAAAAGTTTGACGAGGGACCCCATAAAGAGATCTAAGCCAGTGTTATGCCATTGTGCATCCCAACCTATGTCGGGGTGCTGAAGCAGACACTAGTGAAAGAGACCTTTCTATTAGAGGGATACTAGATAGATAGAGCTAGCCGTGGGCCCCATTGATCTGAGTTTTCTACATTAAATTGAAGATGTTAGGATCAATGATCCCAATGTAGGATTCCTCCCCATGATTAGACCTAGAGACATGGTAATAGGTAGCATAGAGCACCAGGGAAGCCCATAAATTTGTATTGATTTACTGGTGATAGGAGAGGTCACATGAAAAAATTGAGGCTTTTCTTTAATAATAAATTGAGGCTTCGGCCCTGACCTTTAAAAAACAAGGAACAAGACCTCTTGACTAGATGTGATGTGTAGAACAAGAACATAGCTAATGTACATCCATAGAAGACTGAACACCATGATTAGGGATCTCCCATGCATGGACAGGGTGGTCCCTAAGGAGGTGATGTTAGAAGAGGAGTTTGTGGTTCTGTGGGTGGTGGAAGACACTATTATATCCTTCCACCACCCCCATTAGGTGGTCCACATCAGGTTTAGGGAGATAATAGTCGGGACCATAGACAGATAAAAGATTTATAGGTTTTTGATCTCACAATGCATGAGATGATAAAAGGTACAATATGTGTTTATTTTGATCTTGATTCAATATTAGTAGACATAGGTTATAGACATTCATCTATCACTGTAATCCTAGTATGAGAGATAGAGCTCCCATTTTAGGCACTAACCCAACATATTCATCTTGATATTCCTATGGGTAACCCTTCTTATATATCTTTTATCTTCTAGTAGTGAGAGCCATTGCATAGTGGAGAGAGGTTCACATGGGATATTTTGGCTATCATGATGGAACTATATGATGTAATATCAGGTAGAAATTTTTTGACCAAGGTTTTAGATAAGATTTATTGTCTCTAAAGACATATAATATGCGTACCAAATGATGAGACCAAATTATCCTTATTTGGAGGGAGAGGTATCATAGAAGGGGAATTGGGTTTTGCGAGCATGAGGATAAAACCCATCTCCCATTAGTTTACGAGTATATCCCATGGTTTTGTAGTCTATTTAGGCATATGGATTCGTTATGTTGTAGAGGATTACATGGAAATTTTCCCCAAATATGTTTTAGGACTACCTCTGAGATGGGAGATGGAGTTTTTCATTTACTAGCATCTAATAACAACTCCAATATGCTCTGTGGAATATCAAATGCCCTCTACTGAGCTCTGAGAGAAATGGTTGTAGTTGTATGGCCTTCGAGAGAAAGGTTTCATTAGATCCAGTGTGTCCCCCTAGGAAGCTCCGGTGTAGTTTGAGAAAACTATACATGGGGTTTTGAGGCATTATTTGGATTAACCTCACATAAAGAAGGCCATGATAATGAAAAAGTAATCCTTTCCAGGGAATGATGATTTATTATACTAGTTTCAATGTGTGGGATGAATCTCGGAGAAATATCCTAGGTTCAGCTACCACTAGTTGAGGGTTCGTGAGGCTGATATTCCAAATTTTTCATTCCAATGTCACTACAGACACTATGAGTTTCTAGCGATTCCATTTGGTGTGAAAAATTCCCCCAACATGTTTATGGATTTGATGAAACAGGTTTCTAGTAATTATTGGTCCAATTTGTGGTCATCTTCATCGACTATATACTCATATACATTATATAAAATGTGGAACATACAAAGCAATTAAGTATGGTTCCTGATTTGTTTCTAGAGAACCATAATTACAGAAATATATTTAAGTGCTTGTTCTGGATACATGAGGTTCAATTTTTGGGGCATGTCATTTCTTATCATGGTTTATCAATGGACCTCGTTAATGTTGATGTATTGATTTCATGGGATCCACCCAAGAGTGTGTTATAGTTTTAGAGATTTCTTATTTTAGTGGGGTACTACAAGAGGTTTATGGAAGACTACACTGAAATTGTAGCTTTTTTGATCTCCCAAACAAGGAAAGGGAAGCCATTTACCTAGACTGGGAAATACCAGTGGTCCTTTGAGGAGTTAAAGTAGATGATGAAGATTTCTCTAGTGTTGAGACTACCAGAGGAAGGTATGAAGTATGAAGTGAATTGTGATTCCTTTGGAGATGGGATCAGCTATGTGTTGATGAAGTGGTAGGAAGTTATGTTATATAGGTTAAGGAAGTTTAGGGATCATGAATAGAACTATGCAACTCATGAACTAGAGCTTGCAGTGGTAGTCTTCACCCTAAGGATGTGGAGGCACTACCTTATGTGAGAGAAATTTTTGGTTTCTTCAGACCATCAGAGTCTTAGGTATGTCTTCATGTAGGTAGACCTAAACCCGAGACATCAATGCTGGAAGGAGTTATTGTAGTACTATGACATATATACAGTCTACACTCTAGGGAAGGGAAATATTTTAGCAGATTCTCTAGTATGAAGTCCCAAACTCACTAAGTACAAGAGGTTTTAATGTAGTTGGCCTCCTTGCAGCTGACCCTGGTGGAGAAGGAGGGTACATTTTTTCTATAGTCGATGGTGTTTATTCCTCTTATTCTTGAGCATGTGAGAGATTCCCAACTAGGATACATCGACTGTGAGGTCTTATATCATCATAAATCCATAGGTGAACCATGAAATGGATATTCTAAAGGGGGGGGGGGGGGTAACATAATCTTTTTCTTGGTGAAAAAAATTGTTCAGATAATGATGTGGGAGGAGGTGATATGGGAGTTCTACAATTACTCCTAGTTGTACATACTGATGTGGGGAAGATGTATAGAGACATTCAGTGGTAGTTTTTGTGGTTCAACATAAGAAGTAGTATAACTGAGTTCTTTTCTCAGTGCCTCACTAGTAATCATGTGAATGTTGAAAAAAATGTTGTGTCAGGTTTGTTGTAGTCCCTTGAGATCATAGAGAGGAAATGAGATGACATATTCTAGGACTTTTTGATAGGGATGAAACACACATCAAAGGTCCATGATACCATATGGATGATAGTTGACCAACTCATGAAGTCAAGACACTTTCCTAAAATCAGAGAGAAAAATTTGTTAGAGTGTTTGGGAAAAATTTTTGTATGGGAGATCAGTCACCTTCTGGGGAATTCCCTCAACGATTGTACCTAATCGTGATTAACAGTTTATGTCATGATTGTGGAGTGGCCTGAAGGAGGAATTTTGAACCTAGATTAGCATGAGTAAAACCTTTCACCCACAGATCGATGGGCAGAATGAGAACACTATCCAGGTGTTAGAGGATATGCTGAGGGCTTGTGTGTTAGTCTTTTCCCAGAGTTGGGATCATCACCTATTCTTGGAAGAGTTTTGAATACAACAATTTCTAGCCCTATAAAATTGGTATGAAACCATTCTAGGACCTATATGGGAGACCATTAAGGTTACCCTTGTGCTGATAGATATCATTAAGACATCTCTTTTGGGCCCAAAGTTGGTGAAGGTGGAGATAGAGAAAGTCCAAGTCATTTGTGAGTGGATGAGGATGAACCATAGAAGAAAACAATCCTACATAGTTTTTCCATCAAAGGCCTTTGGAGTTTGAGAAAGGAGACAAAATTTTCCATAGAGCCTCCCCATGATGAGGATTGTCGAGTTTTAGCTAGGGAGGAAAGCTATCCCCAAGGCTCATCAGAACATTCAATATCATGTAGAGGTTTTGGAAGGTTTTTACTTCATTGCCCCACCCCCACAGCTATAGTAGGTACACAATTTCTTCCCCTTATCATAGATGAGAAAACATGTTCATGGCCCCATGAATGTCATCGAATGAGGAAATATGGACATTGAGGATGGATACACTTTTGTGGAGCACCTAGTGGTGATCGAGGATTGGAAAGAGAGGACCTTGCATAGAGTGACCATCCCCTTGGTTAGTATATTGTGGTAGCATAATAACATGTAAGAGAGTTCCTATAAGTGGGAGATCCAAGTGTAGTCTCAGTATCCCATGTTTTTTGTCTTGATTTTCTTTTTGGGGATGAAAATAAAAATGGAGAGAATGATTTATAGTCCTAGTTTTTTTTAATTTTTTGACATTGAGATATTTATATATATATTTCAAAATATATAAACCAAGACAACATGCAATTCAAAATCCTGATGTGCCTAAAATTAATTTAATAAAGATATTAAATATAATTTATATTGCACGTAAAATTTATTATATAAAATGGGATAATTCTTAAAAAAAATCTCATGCCAGAAATTTGAGACCACGATTAAGTCCAGAACGTGGCTCTTACCCTAAGAGTGATAAAAAATAGGGCAGTATGGAGCCTTTAGACTCCTTGCGCATTGTTGATATGTTGAGTAAGTTAATTATTTGTTAAAATAATTAATTAATTTAATTTTGACATAAAAATTATGTTTATTAATATAATATTATGGAAAAATTATCAGGGTTAGACTCATAATATTTGAATCACGAAAAAAACTCTTCTTTCACCTTCCATTGGAGGATCTCATCAAACGACGGGGAAATTAGAGATTAGATTAGGATGTAGAGAACACAATGACCTCTCTTAATCATTGAGGGACACATTCTTCATCAAATAATGATCCATAATCAAGGTTGGAATAATAAATTAGTTTTTTTACACCTATTTATTAAATATATTTAGAGGATCAACCCATTTTAGTGATATGAACCAAATTTTAGGCTTTTCATGCACTTATGTACTGATTAATTTGATTATCTCAATTGTTTTCTAACCCTGGTTTCCTATTCATTATCGTTGGACAAGAAATCTTGGAAAAAAATGTTTAAAAGTTTTTTATTGTGATTTTACCCCTTGATTCTTCTCATTCATCACTGGTTGGACCCTGATTTCCCAGTTTGATAATTTCTATGTGTCACTGAGCCCGACTGGACTCCTAGAATCATAGCAATTTTGTGAATAAGGAGCAGATCCATGAAGTGCTGCTGGATATAGGATGTTGCCAATTTATGGAAGATTTTTTCTATGATTAGAGTATGAATCTAATGATGTTTAAGTCATGGTGTCCTGAATTTCATGAGACAAACCGATGATGGTGAATGAATCCCATTTTCCAGTGAATGAGGGCCATAAACGCATGATTCATCCTAGATTTTATGTTTTTAGGAGGATTAGAGGCCAAAATCAAATAAGAAAGGACAAATTCAAGGGAAAAAATATTAGATATGAGAGTCTGAAGAAGATATAACTACATGCTATGTTTAAGGTTGAACACACGACATGTAGCCCTTCACCGACGATAATTAGGGTTTTGGAATCTTATAACTATGGAACAAAATGTATATATCCAACACTCCATGTATCACTATATCAGTGTGAGTGGTCCACATGATGGATCAAATGGACCAACACATTCCATGTTCTAAGTACATATAAATGAATAGGATATAAGGGAGACACCCCATGTGAGGTGTCACACCATGTAAAAAGTACAAAAACATGCGGTCTAGTACAAGGGAAAGGCCAGTGGGACACATACTTGGTCCCCGTTAGTTTGGAAACTCCATGAAGTCCACCTACACAACATGTAATACTACATGGGATGGGAGTTGTATACTATCTAGGGATATGACTAGGTGGTTGAGTGGGACCACATTCCATGCTGGTCCCCTCACACACCATGCACCCCTTTGGTTCCTTGTGGAGGAAACTTTAATCATCCATATCTCCTTTGTTTGGACAGAAATTTTGGCCCATAAGCAGCCTATGCTGAGTGATATTCCATGTAGAACACAACAGTTCTCTAACCTGTGTATTTTGAGATATGATGTGAAATTTTACATGCATCGTTCTTACTTAGGTGATGTCTAACGTTTGTAGTGATTAGGCATGACCTCTAGAGGATTCTTCCAAGTGGATCGCCCCTTTTGGATAGGGTTCAGCTCCTTGATGACTAGAGTGGAAACCCCATAAGAATGGGAATTGGTCCTCTATAGATACCTCCAATGTTGATACCCCTATTGGAAATGGCATGGGTTCTAGATGACCTGAGTAGAACCCCCCATATGACACCAGGGCGAAGGTCCTCGATCAATAAAGTGGAACACCCCATATAAACGAGCGCAAGACCTTTACCTTATTTATTAGAACCACCCTATTAACATTGGGTGTGGGTCCTTTTAATACTAGAGTGGAAACCCCCATCGACATGGGTGAATGTACCCTATAGATACTATCAGAGTGGAACCACCCTGACATACTAGGGTAAGAGTCCCCTACTTCGAGTTGGTTCTCCCTTGACTGTGCACCATAGTGAAGAGGTGTTACTAGAATTGTATGATTACTTATGGGAAGACATGAGTTGGGAATCATTGATAGACTTTATAAATGGCTAGGTACTCTTCTACTTATTTTGAACTGTGAGATGGAGGTCCCCTTACTCTCTTTCTTGGGATTCTTTGTCTGAGAATATATATATATATATCCTTATATATCTGCAACATGTATTTGGTTACTCTTATTCCATGAGAGGTGAAGGCACATGGGGTATTCCACATGATTTCCATGTCTAACATATCATGGTTGGATGAGTCTACTCTCCTAATATAGGTGTTAAAGACTCAACGAGTAGTTCATCTACTCACTGTGTTTAGACCCTTGTATTTGGACAAGATCACTTTCATTCTTGGTTTGGGTTGAGATGTTATCTTTGATTGTATATTGCATATAAAATATTTCTTTTCCCACTTTATATCATACTTATCCCCTTTCATATTTCCGGATTCCGTACTATGTATGTATATACTCACCCCTGTACGGGACTTTCCTGTATGTGTCATGTCATGAACAGATGATAGAAAGGTTAGTGGTGACTTCATAGAAGCTTATGTATACTGGGTGCTTTCGACCACATATGATTGTAGTCACTTGGGATTCAGGAGCTGGGCTCTCTTTTAGCTATTTAATTTTATAGTTTTGTTAGTATGGTACATATTTCCTATTGGTAATTTTTTCCATTACTTTTTAATCACACTAACGCACCATTGTAATATCTATAGGTTTATGAATGATTGGTTTACCTTGTTGTAGTGTTGCATCTTTTACCGTTTCCCTCTAAATATTTTCATCAAGATAGCTATGTTTATGTGTACATGTAATTAGTAAAATTCCTCCCTAAGTTAGTTATTCCTCAGGTGCTGGTTGCCACCCCTGGCCTATGGATGCTATCTTGGGGGTAGTTGCTGCTTGTTCCCTGACTTGGATCAGGTTGCGACACAAATGGTGTAAAAAATTCCTCACTATAATTCTTCTCATCCTGAAGAGGCCATGGAAACCCTTGAAAAATGTTTCACATCCTACCTCAGTTATCAATTCACTGAGAAATCACCACATTCCATCCTCAAATGCCCAATGTACTTCCATTGTGAAACTCCCTGACCATAACCAGATACAATAACATCCTTAAAAATCTCTATTTGAACCCTAGAATACACCTATCATACCTGATTTGATGTTCCAAAAATGTTTCAAAGTTCACCGTATCCTAAAAATGCACAAAATTTCAGCCAAAGCACCAACAAAATTTCCCCAAAACACCCATCTTCTCATGCTGACACATCAATAAACCTCAAGCGGAAATTTCCCCAAAACAGTCATCTTCTCATGCTGACACATCAATAAACCTCAAGCGGTATTAGGATTCCATATACCAGGGCGCATTGTAACATTTTTCAATTATTGAAACTAATCTCACAACCCAAATTTTAGTCTAATTACATGGTTGGACTACCTATCACCAACTCCAACTATTGTGCACTCACCTCAAGCACCGAAACATAACCAATTCAACAAACGCTCATATTATTTAAAATACCCCACATATTATGCCAATGTACCCAATATATCTAAAACCACAATGAAACTCTAAACCCAAAATTTACCAAGGAACAAGGATTACTCAGGTTTACCAGTGCACTGGAATTCTGATGCCACCTCATCCATCAACCACCAGTCTCTCCTCAAAAAACCTTCTGAAATAAGGTCCATTCCCCCATGACTGATATGAGTCTCCCAACCATAAGATTATTATTATCATCATATAATGAACTAATAACTGATAACCATTCCCCAAATTCTATATTTAACTGCATGAAACAACTGTACATGGTCATCCTAATCATACCTAAGCACCAACATCAAATGAAAACCATTTCCCATTTATGATTCACTAGAATTTCATTCCCACATAGTAAGTACTCATAAAAAATTATCTTAACACTCTCCAATTTTACAATGGTTTACTCCTCATCATGTGGGTTTATGATGACTCATGTCGCTATAGGTTGAGAAAACTAGGATAAATTTGAATTTTTTCTCTTTAGAGTATTTTAGGGGTAAAATAGAAATTTCCCCTATGATATGATCCTGAATAATTTTTTTAACAACTCCATTGGTCCCATAATAGGGTTTTTTCCTTAGGAAAAGAGTTTATTGGAAATCCAATGAGTTCTAATTTTCACATAATAATTAGTATTTAATATTTAATTAATTAAAAAATAATTTATTTACTTGTGTTTATTCGATTATATGTTTTTAAAGGAGAGTATAGTTGAGGTTACAACTCCATCATTGAGTCCATGTGTGGGGGGTGGGGGAGTTTTCCTAAGCATGACATAAATCTATCATGGGCACTAGGACCAGGCCTGAGCCACATATTTCTTTTTCCTTTATTTTGTTTTTTATTTTCCATTTTCATTTTTCATCTCCTCTATTTTAGTTTCACATAAAACCCATTAGGGGATCCAATTTCATGCAGAAAATATAGGATGAGGGAGAAAATATGGAGAGGGAAGAAGCGGTATCACTGGTGTGCCCATATCAAGGTGGATCAGGCATTGGCAGGTGCGTGACATAGATCTGATGTGAATCTCAAGTGTTCTTGGTCCAGTAGTTAGATGATATTGATGATTTTTCCATAGATCTATTTATAGTTTTTCTTTTAAATTTTTATCCATTAATTTAGAGAAGAGGTCCCCAATGGGGTTTATCTATGGGTTTTTGGGCTAATCTAGGGTTTTTGATCATTTTGGGTGTTTTATGTATAGGAAAACTGATGTACATGAAGTTTAGTTCATAGAACACATGTTATGTGTTATTCCATTATTGTGAGGTGATGAAGAGGGAACTACATGATGTGATTAGACATGCCATGTAAGGGTGTCTTAGGGTGTGGCTGTGTATTCAACCAAACACTACCTGTCTGGGGAAAATGGATGTTTGGTGCACTTGACCAGAGCCCATTCATAGTATATGACCAGTGGTCATGTATTGTAGTTGGATTTAACCTATGTGGGGGAAACAACTTGGCTGAAAAATAGGGACCCCAGGTAAGGGTACATTCCATGTACCCAAGCTATATGTCATGTACTTTGGGGAGTATAATCCATGTTGGCTAGAGGCACATGACATGAATTAATGCATTGAGGAATATGTTGTTTACATGAGGAATACACCATGTATTTACCCATTTTAAGTATATTTGTTATTTTCTCAACCCAGTGTCATAATTAGACCCTTTCTTAATTCATTTGGAGTGTTTTTTGATCAATATCATGATAATGGGATCCTTTTGGACTTAAGAGGCCATCTAGATGGCGTTTTGGATTAACTGAGTGTTTGTTGGAGAATTTCCTTAAGATTTGGATTCTGAATCCTCTAGTGAGTTGGGATATGTCATGTGAAACCTAGGTGACATTTGTAATCTAATTAGATGAATTATATTATTCTTTCTTGGTCATTTTTGTTTTATGTTTTTTCAGATGGATCTTAAAAAGAAGGACTGAGTAGTATCTATAAGAATATCTTGGATGGTCTTGGATATTAGGACTGGTTGCTCAAGGATAGAGTAGTTGAGGTTTAGAACCTATGATTTTAGATCAATTTTTTGGATCCTCCAGGATTAATTAAAATCATGGGGTTTCAATCATGGATAGGTATAATTTAGGATATTTTGAGTTGGGTATTAAGGACCTATTATGTATGCCCTTACGTGTGATGTAATACCCATTGAAGTGTTGTTTATTAGTGAGGATGGATTAGGTTTTCTTATGATTATTGTTTCCTCGTGCATTCAATGTTCTGATGATCCCCTCTAGGATTCCTTACTCTTTAGGTGGTAACAAATACCATTGAAAATTTATATGTAGGAATAATGATTCTTTTTGATTCACAATTGTGTATGTTGTTGATCAAGGATTAGTTGATGGTTGTTGGGGTCTATTTGGAGATTTTTCTCATGATGGGTATGGATCATGTTTTGGATGATATAGGGAAACCCCTAGTAGGATTTCATGTTATTACTGTGGCCATTTAAATATTTAAGGGTTTTTTATGTGGGTGGACTGAGATCATAGGTGTGGTCAGGGACTCCTTAGTAGGGTGTCCCATAACGTTTTGACCCCAGGGACTATAAGAGAGCCATGTTTTTTTGAACCTTTTTAAGGGTTGGTTAGAGCCCATGTTATATATTTTTAGATGATGAGATCCAATGGACCAAGGTTCCACCGTTCACTATTAGCCAATAGTTGATTGGACCTGATTTTTAAAATTTTTAGATGTTGGGTTAGAGAGATAGATAGACCCATGGATGATATGTTAAGGTAGTTCCTCCTTGGGATTTGTTTGATGAGGAGAACCTTGGTATATATTGGACCAATAATTGGTCTTGAGTTTTGTTTTTATTTTCTACTCCACTATATTGATGTTTTTAAATTGTTCTAGGGAGCTAATGGATGATATGGAGAAGTGAAACACCTCTCTAGGCCTACAAATGTATTACCCGAGTTAGGGATTGGGATTTCATGGAACCAAACATTTAATAGATCTGATTAACAAACTTAGATACCCTAAAATTATTTTATAGATCTAGTTTGTTATGATGGACTACCATAACTCAAAAGGTTATCTTAGATCATTAGAGTTCCTATCTCTAGTTTAGATCATTCCATTAGTGTCCTAGAGCTCAATAGATACAATTTTTCATGTGTATTCCTATTCTAAATCCATGGAGGACTTTATTCATGAATTTTTTGTTTTATCTGTCTTATAGCTCCTGTGTAGATTGGGAGGATATGACTTATGTGGTGTTGTAGGGTAAATGACATGTTATAAATCCAATGGAATGGACCAATGTAGGTGTGGATTTACCCTGAGTGTTTAACTATAACCTATAGTAAGTTGTTTTAGTTATTTTTATTTATCAAATTTTATTTTATAAAATTATTCATTTTATTCCATATTTTACGAGCCTTTGACTAGGATGAGAATATGATGTGTTCATGACATTTTTATGAAAAACGAATATAGTTTCACCATTAGAGTAAGACTAATGTGATTTATTTCTCACTTACTATAAAAGTACCTTAGTGTGCATATAGACCATATGCCTATATACAGGTTTGAGCATAGATCGAAAAATAGATCTGGTAGAGATCCAATGTTTCTTGATCTAGAGGAACTACTTGTGGAGTATCAAGATCTAGTTGGCACAACTCGAGGGCCATGTATACTGACAATGTGGTATGTATCAGAGTTTTAGATAATGCTTGTATATTTTATTTTTAATCATTTTATTTGGTATATATTTTTTCCAGTTGGTGAATGGTTGTTTTATGTTCTAGAATTCCATGATTCTATATGATTTTATGCTACATTTCATTTATTATATCATTAATCTATTTTAGTTATTTATTTAAAAGTACATTCATGATTACCATTAGAGATGTTTTTTTGTTTCTTATTTAGTTATATTTTTTATAAGGTATAGTCTCACCACTATATCCTTTAAAACCTCACCAGTAGTCTGTAGTGTTTGGCATAAACACTGGTTCACTTAAGGACCTATGGATGGTTGGATTGTGTGATGTTTCATCTAAACCTAGGATGGTTGCCTATAAAATGGAATCTGATATATCATGTAATCTTATTTAGGGACCAGAAGATAGGTGGTTTAGGGATGTGTCAGGATTTTTGATGTATATTATACTGGTATTCCACAAACACCTCTGCCAATAGGAAGTCCATGTTTCTAGGGTATGATATTCCTGTTCTTGGTTTCTATTTTTATGGTTGTTTTATTTCACATAGTATGATACAATTACATTTATTTATTTTTGGATTATTATCATTTTTGTATCTTTTCGTATGGGAATGAGGCTAGTTTCCCTGAATCATTATAAGCTTGTATAATTCAAATAAAATATGATTTTTGTGGTTTTTTTATCAATTATGGAGGTTTAGTTGTTTAAATGTCAACACTGAACTATATAATGTTCCATATATATATTCTTTATGGAATTACACTTGACTGATCTACACACACACAAATATATTCTTATGATGAAAATCCATGTGTATATTCTAGTGAGAGGCTTATTGATTATGGATTTTTTGTTCCTCTATCGAGATATATATGGTGACCATTTGTGGGTTAATGTGAGTGTGAGATTTCCTAATTTTACTATTGGTGGATCAACGAAAGAAAATGTTTCTGAGAGATTTTTTGGATCAAGATCAAGTTTCCATTAGGTGATGGCATCCCTAAATTCCCATGTTTTTGTTTCTTAAGAAGTTGTTGTTCTTTCCATGAATTTTCTGTTAGGTCTTGTGGTGAATCTTATGTGCCTACAATTAGTGATATATTGAGCAGGCATTGTTGATATTACATGGTGGTGGTGCTGAGGTATGTTATCTCCATGTTGTGATTAGTCATGAGGATGCATGGTATTTGAGAAGTGGATAACTCATAGACCATTCGATCTTATGGTTTCTTGACAATTTTTATTTTAATTATTCAGTGGGTAACATAATGAGAGTATGATTAGGTGTAATACTGATTGATTTATGGTTTGTTTCAATGGTCCATCTATGGATCTGTTGTGTTTTTTGGTATTATAAGAATATGAGTGTTGTAACCACAACTGACCTCTTGAGGATGATGCTTGATGAGTAGTGTAAGGAAATACCTAAGGTTGGGATTGCACAAAAGGGAATGTTGGGTAAAGAATATTGTTTTAAGTGGTTTACTATGAATTTATGTTTTCATTTATGGTGATCTGATATTGAGAGATTGTTATGATTTTCATGTTTTGTGCTCAGGTATGAGTGGTTTGGCCACATCCTATCATTGTGTTCTAGGATGGATGGAGTATGAGCCATTGGTTTTTTTTCTATTGAACTACGGGGTTGTTGATAAGTATTATCCTATAGTGATGAGAATCATTTTGGTCATAGATGGATATCTCTCATATTTATAGATTTGTTAGAATTTTAAGACTTTTCGAGGGATAACTATGATAACATTATTTGTGATGGTGCATACAGTGAGGTAATGGATTCTATTTGACTACCAAGGCTTCTATGGGGGAGAATCATATATAGGGGGGGGGGTTTGTGATGAACTGTGTCATCAAAGGTTGAGAAAAATTAAGACAAATAAGTTTTTTTTCACTTGAGAGTGTTTTAGGTGGAAAATGGTAATTTCTTATATGAGATAATATGATATAATTTTTCCAACCACTTTGTTAGACCCATAATATAGTTTTTTCCATTAGAAAAAATATTGGTTGAAAACTAATAGATTTTGATTTTCATGGAATCATTAGTGTTTAATATTTAATTTACTAAATATTAATTTATTCACATGTGTTTGTTTGGTAATATCTTTTTAATAGAGCATAAAATTAATATTATGAATCTATGGTAGAGTCCAATCACATTGGGGGGGGGGGGGTGGGGTTATCTAGGTGATAAATCAACCTATTTTGGGCATTTTGGCCAATCTTGAGTCAATTTTTTTCCTTTCATTTTAATTTCCTTTTATTTTTTCCTTTTTTCAATTTATTTTCTCATATTCTCCATTTGTTTCTCATATACACATTCCTAGGGGATTTTGTGTCATGTGGTTGAGATAAAAATATTAAGAGAATAAGGATATGAAGTATAGTGTACTATATTGGAGCTTTTTTTAAGGTAGATCAAGTGTCAGTTGGTGCGTGGAATAGATTCAGTGTAAAGCTTCTGCGTCTTAATCCCTTAAATATGCCTTTTTTTTAATTTTTTCCTATATACTTGTATAGTTGTCAATTTTAAAATTTTAATCCATATATGGGTTACTAGGGACATTTTGGGGGTATATCTATAGGTTTTTGGGATAATCAAGGGTTTTGAGCAGTTTTGGGGGTTTTTGGTTCGGGAAAACCCATGTACAGGGTGTGTAGTACAGAGAACACATTTTGTGAAATATTCCTTTTAAGATACACGAGTAAGAAGAAAATACATGGAAGTTAGTCCTTTTAGAAATACTATGTAGGGGTGGATTGAGGTGTGGATGAGTATTCAACTAGACACCCTATATTGGGGGCATATTACATTTTGGGGAACATGGCTAGAGCCCGTGCAAGGGACATGAAAATCGGGAAGGTATTGTAGTTGGCCTGACCCTATGTGGGTGACATGGATAGGTACTTGAAGACTGAATCCATGTGGGGATACATTCAATATACAAAAGGAAAACAGTCTTTACTTTGGGGAGTATATGACATGATGGTTATAAAGACATGTACTGGGATGATGTGTGGTGTAATAAACCATGTACATGAGTTTCATGCTTTCTATTTCCCCATTTTATAAAAATTTCCTATTTTCTCACTATGGAGTTAGAGTTGGACTTGTGAGTAGTATATTCTGAGTCTTTTACATCATAAATTATGATAATGGTATCCTTTCAACAACTAGAGGTATTTTGGATGGTGTTTTGGATTGGGAGATAATATGTAGGTGGATTTATTTAAGGTTTGGAATCAAAATTTTCTAGTGGGATAGGATGTGTGATGCGAGACCCGAGTGATTGTAGTGAACTTGTTAGATGACTTTTCTTGTGTTAAAAAATTTGGTTATTTTTTAGGTTCATTAATATATATCTCAAAAGGTGGGATTGAGATATATCTCTAAAGAGATCTTGGATGTCCCATGGGTGTTTGGACCAGTTGGTCAGGTTTACTGAATTTGAGGTTTATATCCCAAGATTAAGGATTACTTATGTTGAGTCCTTCAGGCTAGGATAAAACTATGAGGTGTTGATCATGGTTGGGTTCCATTGAGGAAATCTTGAAATGGGTTTGATGGACCTATAATGGGTTCCCTTATGTACAGGTTAATACTCAAGGATGGGTTGTACAATTGTTTTTTGATAAGGTTTTATTTTTATTGGATTTTCCATAAGGTTTTACTTATTTTTAGGAGCCACTATAGGAATTCCTTCTATTTATGAGCTCATAAGTACTGTTGATAACACCATTATAAGATAGATAGAGATTTTGGAATCCTTTTTTGGAATGATGTTGATCGAAGATTAGTTCAAGGCCACTGAGTTCTTTTTGGAGATGTTTCTGGTGATGAACATGGACTAAGTTTTGAATGAGATATCAGAACCCCTATTATTGTATCCTATTCTTACCGTGAAAATTTATATAGTTGATATTTGTTTGATGGGAATGTCCTGAGATCTTGGGTGCGGCTTGGGATGCCCTACTAGGATTTCCTATTTTGTGGTGACCCCAAGGACCTTGGGAGACTCATGTTTGTTTGACCCCTTGTGTGGGTCATTGAGAGATTCTGGTGGTTCTTTTTAGATAATGAGATCTTTGGGAATCAGGGATCCCCATTATTTTTTAGCAAGTATTTTAACAATACTAATAGTTTATATCTTTATATGTTGGGTTTAAGAGTTGGATTGACCCAAATTTTGGTGGCAATTGGTTGAGAACTTGTGGTAGTTTTTACTCAGGTTTTGTTAGAGAAGGAGACACTTTAGATATATTGCATTGGCTATTGTCTATGGGTTTTTTTTGGTTATATCCTCTATTATTTGGATATTTTTAGATGATTTTATTGAGATAATGGAGGATTAAGAGTATTACAACCCCTACGAAGGCCTATGGATTTATTACCCTTTTGAGGGATTGAGAGTTTTTGGTCCTAGATGATTTAGGGACTTAGTTTATAGTATTAGCTTCCCTAATTTTATTTTATGGATCTATTTTGTTATACAAGACTATTGTTTTATATAAATATTCTCTCAGAGTTTTTAGAGTTCCTATATCTATTTTAGATCATTCCGTTGAAGTCCTTGATCCTGGATGAGGAATGTTTTTTGTGTGGACACCTATAGTTATTATCTGAGGTATTATGTTCATGAATTTTTCATTCTAGTAATCTTAGTTATCCTATTTAGATCTTTCATAGGTACCTAATATTGTGTGGTGGGGTGTTACATGTGTTATAAATCCTCTTAAAGTGGTCATATAAGGGTATGTTTTACATTGAGTGTCAGACTGAAACCCAGAGTTGGCAATTTTCTTTATTTTTATTTGGCCCACATTTATTTTATAAAATTTTTCATTTTATGATATCTATTATTAGTTTTAAATTAGGATAATCATATCATGTGTGTGTTCAATTTTTATGAAAACCAATTATATTTTCACTAATGGGTGTATCCTATAATGTTTTATTTTCCACCCCTCAACTTGTACCTCAGTGTACATGAAAACCATATATCTACTTTAATGTTGGAGAATAGGTTGCATAGGAGATCAAGTGGAGGCCCGATGTTTCTTGATCAAGTGGAGATATACATGTGGAGTCTCAAAATCACAATGTTTCTTCTCAATAGTCATGAATATTTTGTATTAGGTATGACTATATGTTTGTTGAGGATCATTGTAAAATTTATCTTTGTTCTATTTATTTTGTATATGCGGTCAACCCTATTAGGGGGTGATTATATATGATTGTTCTTTCTTTAATTAGGCATGACTAAATCCTACATTTCATCTATTGTACCATGATTCTATTTTAGTTATTTAATTATGTGTGCTATGATTTTTATCTTTTTAAATATTTTAGTTATTTCCTATTTTATTTTAATATGTAGGAGGGTATAGTGTCTACACTATAACCTTTAGACCCTCACATCTAGTAGAAAAAATCTATCATACAAGGGGGAGTTCATAAGGCCCTTTGGTGCACTATATTGTTTGATTTTTCAGGTCTACCTAGGATTGTTTTCTACAAGCTTCCCTATACTGATCCACAAGCACCAACCCCAAAATTCTCCCAACACTACACTTGTATTGTTCCACCAAAGACATGATCTACCACTATTGGAAACTATTATCAATGACCAAGATATGATTTATTGTACCACAACACATCAATCTATTATCAATGTCACCTTTCACAGATAATGTAAATCTCCCAATTCCCACCAAAATCCCTTGGATACCATACCCACACTTGTCTCAACGATCACATATTTCACCTCACATTGAGAGTGACCCAATAATAAAACTATCATTGTACCAAAGTCACTATAAAACTCTTGATTATTGAAAACCTAAACTATTCCCAATGGTCCCACACATGTTCATTCACCAATCCAAAAACTATATGACACTATGTGTCCCCCCATGTACAACTTACCTTACACACCAAGACCATTAATAGAAGGAATAAAAAATTCCACTCTCCTCTTATAAGGATGAGTGAACCACAGGGAACTCTAAAATAAGATAATATCCTTTACACAACCTAGAATCATTTATCATAATTTTTGCATGATCCTATGAAACCCAATCACATAATCAGACACAAACTTTTATGAGTCACATCCTGACAATCCTAGGCTCATCTGTCTATCCCAATGACCATTCCCCACTAGAATATCAGTCTCATTTAACCTGAAGTAACATCAGTTTTCCTATTCAAATCAAGGAATATAACCTTGCCCAATTACTGCACATGATCACCTACCACATGAGAATCATTCTAAGAACCATGATAATCTATGAACACCCCCAAAACACTTGCCAAAATAGAATCCAAAATTAATGGGATAGGCCCCCAACCAGTCCATATCTATGAAACTATCCTTTATAAAAATAAAATGGAATGACACATGCATTTATATAACCAAATATTAGTTTCCAAATCCTTAAATAAACTCATGACCAACCTCAGGTCTTCTTTCAGTCATACCACACCCTCATCGAGTCATCATACGGGGATTAATTTCCAAACTAACCAACAATGGCTATCCACACTTCCCATGATGAAGGGAATGAATTTTCATAATTTGGACACCTCAAACAGAATATCCACATGAACTTGCACTAGAATAAAATAATCATGACCCAACTGAGTACAATACCACAAATTTGTTATAAGGGAAAACTCTATATAAGTTGTTGTTGAAACTTTTAAAACCAAATACATATTTTCAGAAAACAACCATAGGAAAGCACACATATGCAATGTGAATCATATATACCAACCACGATGCATGTACAGAGCATCTTAAAAAAGGTATAAGAGACAAAAAAGGACTATTGACCACTAAACAAGATCCAAAACCACAATAATCCCTAGCCTCAAAATCCATGTGCATCTCCTAAGGTGAAATATTTCTACGTTGACATAAAAACCAAGAATATTATTCCCATAACCCCAGTGACTAGAAACTTCTACCAAATCGGTGTCCTCAATGCACTAGTACAATATCATTCATAAGCCCCGTCACATCTATATACCACATATCTACCATCTCCTGATATTATAATATATAAAAAGAACTAATACCACTTTGTAATTCTTCACTCGAGAACCCTGTTGATCCAAACCACTGCATGGACTCAAGAATTCCTCCACATTTTCTAGGGGCTTCTAACTAGTGGTGGGGGGCCTAATCCTTAAAATGGAGAGATAATTCCCTCAAATTAGAGTGTAAATATCAGTAGAAAATAACCAATAATCATACGCATATATAAACATTACATTATTCATAAATAATAAATAATCACATCCAATATCAAACATAATTATGTCATACTAAACATGAAATATATCAACCATAGGGGAAATCCCAAATGTAAAACCAACCCAAAAAACAATACATGAAAAATGAACCTACTGTTATCCCCATGCCTCATACCAATATCGGGATACCCTCGATCGATCTCAACTAAATTCAATTCACATCCCAGGATCCGACATAAAATATAGTCATAAGACCTATAACTGCACCGAGATTCCCATAAAGGTTATGGGAAATAAATCTCAGTAGTGTGTCACAAAGTTCCCCAAGTATATTCCATCATGTATGGGTATTCCTAATAATTAAAATAAACATGGCACATAAGTTCCTTAGACATTATGTGATAACTAGGACACCATGACTCCCAGCACATCATGTCCCCATGTTCTAGAAAATCAACCATGACACATAATTAAACACTCTTTAGAACGATGGAAAAATACGTTCTATTGAGAATGTGTTGATAAAACTATTTTGTTAATTTATTTTTTATTTTTATTCTCAAAAAACCTTCCATTTACATTACTAATAATGTTTCTTTTAACTGAAATTCTGGTTAATAATATCTGAAATAAATTATTTATATTTCAGAAGAATATTTGGTCTTTAATTCATAGGAAGACATTTTAATTTTTTAAGAAATAAGTATTCTAGATGTGTTTTTAAGTAATATGTGAAAACTATTCACACATTATGTTTGTAAGTGGAACATATGGATAAAAAAAGTATGTTTGAAATAAACATAGGGATCAGAAACCCTAAATTTTTATAAAGGTATGGATCATAAACCATACTTTTGGAAGAAATCCTATGTTTAAATAATAAACATTTGATTCATCAAACCTACTGTTGTAATAAATCGTACATTTTCAAAACTAATTTTGGAGTTTAATTCTATGTATATTGACTCTATGTTTGACTTTGTCAAAGATAGATTTTTGAATTCAATATATTATCCATGATTTCTATAACAGTCTAATCGAAATTAAATATATTCTCAAAATTGTTTTCTAAGTGATTGAAAGACTTATATTCAATGAATTAAACCACTAATATTTATAAATAAAGTTACAACTCTATTTGAATTTTTTTAATTAAAATTTTCCTGATTTATCATGCGGTATTTTTTGGACTTGTTTGACCTGAAGAAATTAATCCATCAAGATAAATATCAAGATATTAATATTCTAAAAATATAAATATTCTTCTCAAGAAAGAGATGAAAATGTTTAAGTTATAATTGTTTCCTCTGAAGCTACACTTTAGAGACATACACATTTTGAATCTTATTTATTTGATCAACTTGTTTTTTCTCCTACTATATCTTTGTTAAATCCTTTTTAGTTTTTAGAAAAAAATAATCATAGATACACTTTATATACATACATGTTTAATCTTTTGTCTAAGTATTTTATCCAATTTTTTAAGGATTCATGTAATAAATTGACTAAATTATTTCTGATATTTTTTTATTTAAAATCATATAAAATAGCCAGTTGCTGCTAAAACTGTGCATCAAAGATATTTCAACATCTATATCCTAAATTATAATCTGTTTGGAGTATCATATTCTCATACATAGTCATAATAGAGTATCAGATGCTGAGACATAGTCGTGGTGGAGTGTATACTTCTCATACTAAGCTTTGGATATTTTGGTTCCCTACAAATGAACTAGAAGGACCTATAAAAAACATCTAAGGTGTTAACTTTTTGTACTCACTTATAGAGGAATCCAGAAAAGAGGACATACTAGTGAAAATTACCAAGCTTATGGAATAGAACATTGGCGGAGTGGAATAGGGGATTTTTGTGCCACAGACCACTATACATCACCTTGTAATTTTTTTATTTATTTCCACTACATACTCATCTTTAAAGATATAATAAAAAATTCACTCTAACCCATGTGGTACATAATTAAATTGGTAACATTTTTTAAAGGAACATGATTCACCACACATCTTATGTCTTCTTCGTCTCTATTCCGACCCCAAAATTGGTATTAGAGGTTGTGCCCTATCACTATATTTCTTTTTTTTAAACATTCAATATTATGTTATTTCTATAGGATACCAATAATTTTTATCAGAGGATGTACTTTAGTGGATATATTTTATTTTTCTCTAACAAGCCTATGTTAAATATTAAGATGAAGATAAATTTAAATGGATGATCTTGTAGAAGGTATATCAATGATATATACTTCTTTTTTTGATGGTGATAATTATGGATGTTGTAAATATCTCATGAATATATATTTGAAGAATCATGGTTCCAACTTTTACATGAATATTTTCAATACTTATGCAATCCATTGAAAAACAAAAAAGTTGGATACTATAAAGGAAATTAAATATGTTGTTATTTCAAGAGTTATGAATTCAATTATATTTAAAATTTGTCTTGATTAATTTAATAGTGTATCATAATTTTATAATACCTATGAGATGTGGTGAAAAATCAGAGTATCTTATGAAGGAAATAATAAATTGACAAAAGATTTAAATGATGGTTCTGCCTTGGGAACTCCAATTTCAGAATCATATCAAGCATTGAATGAGTTGATTTAAAAGTATAAAGTTGAGATGAAATTAGAAAAAAAAATCCTTATTTCTATCAAAAATTAAAATTATACACTCTGTTTATTGATGGATGAATTATCTAATTAAATTCAATTGGATTCAAGAAAATAATCAACCATGAACTTTGAAGAAGAGAATGAAAATAAAATTCTGAATCTATGTCTTATAAATCACACTAATGGGGTAAAATCAACTTTTCTCAAAGTTATAATTATAAAAACCATTCTTATGATGAACTAAATAAATATTTTTTATGCTTTAAGATAAATTTAAATCCATAATTAAAGAAAATAAAAATATTATAAAATTTTATAATGATATTTCAATTGATAAAGAGAGCTTGTTGAAAGGAATTATAGATTTAAGATCTCTTTTCTTAAAAACTACTGATGATCAATATGAAAATTAAAGTAAGGAATTAATATATGATGTCGATACTTTAAAAGAATCCTATAGTATACTTATCAAGGGAGGAAAATATTTGAATCTTATCCTAGGTAAAAATAAAATTCACAAAGGTAAACATGGAATTGGATGTAATTGGGAAAAACCAAAATTATATAGAAGTTATTATATTCTTAGTTATAAAATAATATTAATTTACACTAATTTATTTTATGACAGAATTAATGGACACTATGAAAATGATTATTATTTTAGAAAAACTCAATTTTTTGATATAAAGAATTTTTATTATTTGAATGAGTTATCTAACTTTAATTATAGAATCTTTGTAAAAAATATACTTGTTTGGTTACCAATGTCTTTAGTTGGTAAAATTACTTGAACAAAAGCATAAGGGTACCAAAAGGTAATTTTATTTGATATATTTTAGGTATAAATATATAGAATACATAATTAATTCATTAAGTGGTTTCTTAAAAAGAACATGGAAACTTCTATTCACTAATTTTACAAAGGAGTGGCAAACTATGAAGTAGTTCATAGATGAAAAAACCCTTAAAACCGGAAGTGATAATCAAGAAATTATTTAATTTACATATTATTATTATTTTATTTGGGGGGAGGTTTTATATCTGACTTATGTTATTAATATGAATAAAGATAGGTTTATGAAAACCATGATCTTGATTTTAATTATTTTATTTGTAAATTTTTGTTTTGGATTTTCTCTGAATATGTTTTCATAAAAGAAACATTTTATTTCAAATAATATTTCTTAAATAAAAATTTATATTCAAAATTAATATATGAAACGATTAATCTATGTTTTGACTTGGGAATCTGAAGTGTCGTGAAAATATTCTTTTGAATGAATTTCTTCTTATTTCTCTTTCAAACCCTAAACTATTCTTCTCGAACCCTCTACCTTCATAAAAAATGAAAAACATGACATCTTTTGAAGAAATTAGTATTAGCAACATGAAGACGTGTAAACCTTTAAGTTAAGAGAAATATTTTTCTCAAAATACCAATAAAGGTGAATATTTTTATGATCAGTTAAGATAACAGTATGTTTCTTTTGTTAAGGATTAATTTGAAAAATCTTTTACCGAAGATACATAAATTAATGGTATTGAGAAAATTAATGTCCAATCATATAAAAAAAATCCAAATAGGGAATATCTACCATAGAGTTTCGGTCTAATTTTTATCTATTAAATAAAAAATTAGTAACTTTTCAGGAAGATATAAATATGTATCTAATATCATATGAAAAATTGAGAATAATATTTTGTTTCAAGAACACTTTTTGATACATTAAAAGGGTATAATCATAGCTTGAATGATATCTAAATTTCAAAAGTGTACATTAATAAAATAAAATTAGATATGATAATTAAAATGGAGAAACTTTATAAGAAACCACTATTAAGAATAATAATGATGATATAAAAGAGTTTTCACTTAAATATTTCTGATCATCCTTTTTTGAACGAAGTTTAGTATACATTCAAATGAGAACAGAACAATTGTAAAATGTCTTAACTACAATAAGAAAAAGTTTTTAAAATCTATATAGTGTATATGAACTATTGAAACCCAATTCTTCTTTGTCTCTATAGTCTATTCCATTACAATTCTAAAAAGATTTTTTAGATTCTAAATATCTCAAAAATTAATATTTTATTCTTATTCTTCTCTCAATTTCTATATTGTTTTACAGATGTACATTAATATGTTTATTATTTTCTTTTGATTTCAATAACGAGGAGAAATATAGGGGTTAAATATTATAATTATTAGAGAGAATGAATAAAAAAGTCATAAATTTTATTCAATATAGTTTTTATGAAATATAATGAAGAAAAATTTGAAGCAATGTGTATATGAAGTAAATATATAAATTGTATATGAAATTTTACGTGAAAATTTGTTCACGTCATTGTAAATTTCATTTATCATTTATTTTTAATTTAATATTTTTATGTGTTTTTTGATCATCAAAAGAAAGATATTGTTGAGAATATATTGGTATAATTTTTTTGTTAATTTGTTTTATTTTTATGGTCACAAACACACAAATTTATGCTACCAATAAAGTGGATTTTAACTGAGCTTTAGGTTAATAATTTATAAAATAAATTATTCATATATTTTTATACAATTTAGTATTTAATTAAGAGAAATATATTTTTATGAATTCAAGGAATAAGTATTTGGGATGTGTTTGTTTGTATTCTGGAAACACAATTCATACCCTATGTTTTTAAGTAGAATGTGTGGTTTGGGAACCCTACGTTTTAAATAAACATATGTATCATGAAAACTACACTATTATATCCTAAAACCTATATTTTGAAGAAACATTACATTAGAATAATAAATTTTTATTTTAGGAACCTTATATTTATAATTAATCATACATTGTCAACCATTCTTTTCAGGTTTATCACTACGCAAAGAAGCCCAATATTTCACTTGGTCAACAATGATGTTATAAATTCAATATATTATTCAAATTTTATGAAATTTTCTTGAGGGAAGTAAATAAATATTTATAGAAGTTTTATGACTAACTCAAAGGATAATATTCAATTAATTAAATTATTTATATTCCAAAGGTATGTTACTAATATATTTATATTTTTTTAATTCCAACATTCACAATTTATCATGCTATATTTTTTAGAGGTTTTTGACCTGAAGAAATTTTACTATCAGGATAAAAACTAATATATTAATCTTCTAAAATTTAATATATTATTATTAAGAGAGATATGGACATGTTGAAGATATATTTATTGACTCTGATGCTGCACTTTGGAGACATACATGTTTCAAATATTTTTTATTTTATTGAATTATTATCACTGCTACTATATATTTTTTAAATATTTTTCATTAGTTGCCACTAATAATGTTTTTTATTTTATTTGAGAAGAACTTTTAAGGAAAAGTGGGAAACCAACAATGTTCAAAATAGAAAAAATAATCAAACCTCATAAGAAATTATAAAGCCATTATTTTTCATTAGTTCAAAACATTAATCATCATATATATTCATTGGAGATACACATGTCTAATAATATGTCTAAGTATTTTCTATACAGTTTTACGGAAGCCTGTACAAAATTGAAGATCATTTGGATGCTACTGTATTTTTTTGAAGATCATATACAACTATCAGTTGCTATTGTAACTATATTCCGAAGTTGTTTCTACATCCACATCCTATGTTATTATCTGTTTGGATTATTGGATGCTCATACTCATTAATGGTGGTGTATCATATACTTAGACTCAGTCACGGTGGAATGTCATCTTCTCATATTATGTTTTGGATATTTCAGTTCCCGGTAAAAGGACTATAAGGCCCTTTAAAAGCCATGTAAGGTGTCAACTTCTAATAATCAGTTGTATATGTCTCTAGATAAGAGGACCTACAAGTGAAAATTTCCATGCTCGTGGAGTAGTGCATTAGTGGAGTGGACTAGGGTATTTTTGTGCAATGAACAACAATAAATATTCTTATTATTTTCATTATTTATTTCTGTTGTCTAATCATATTTAAAGAGAAATAGTAAAATCAGTCATACCTAAGAGGGATGTAATCTAATAAGTCAAGTTATTTTTAAAGGAAAATAATTTACCCCTTCTTGTGTCTTTGTTATCTCTATTTTGACCCAACTCTATCACTCTATCTCACACCAACATACCAATTCTCAGATTTTACCTAAAGACTTAGTGTAGGACGGCGTCCAAACCCTTGACCCAATATCCAAAGACACAGGGCCCAATCACAGATCTATATGTCATCACCAATACCTTCTCACTCGAGGGAGATCCTCGATCTCATCATATCATCCCACAACCATGTTCCTGGGGTTTTCCTTGACCAGATCTACTCTCTATAAGGTCCAAAATATTCACACTAATCCTTGCCATGTCTATTATGGTCCTCGAACCGATACAAGAGAATTTGGGAATTTTATTCCAAAAAACCATCCCTACATGAACTAGGGAGGTCCATCACACTATCGCATCCTAGAAGATATTAGGGAGCCATTCCTTGACCCAATACTTGAAGGAACAAGGAACATGAATCCACTAACTCAACCCTCTAAGGCAAGGTCCCTAGCACACCAACCCATCCCCATATACTCTAGGGAGGTCAATCAACATGCTTTACCATCCCTAAAGACTCTGGGTAGGTCACCTCAAGCATCTTAAACCATTATTCACTATTGTAAAAGGTATTTACATGTCAGTTTTTTACATTTTGAAGTATTTTTTTATCGATGTTTATAAAAGCGTCATTCAAAACAGCAGTTTCAATGTTAATTTTCATAAAATTAATAACTAAAAATAAATTAAAAATCTAGATAATGTCCTTTTCAGCATAATTTTACAAAAAATATTATTTCAACAAGGTTTTTGGTATTGATTTGGTAAATTCCAAAATAGAAAACACATCAATTATATTTTTAGTAGATTTTTGGCATCAGTTTTTGTAAAAAAAGACTAAATTAGACCTTCAGTAGAGTTTAGACATAATTATATCTAATTAACCTTAATACACCAGATAATAATATAAAATTTATCAGAATATAACAACATAAATAATAAATTGATTTTCTAAATACTCTCTTTTTTACTTTAATTAAAAAGACATACCCGATAATTTAAATCAGAAACATATCTAACAAATAGTTTACAAACAAACTATAAAGATAAGAATGTAATTAATTCATATATGAATCAAAATAATTGAAAAGATAAAATAAAAATGAATGTTATTAGATTAAAAAATAAAATATTTTCATATAAAATAAAAAATAATTTATACAACAAACCTTACCAAATTCTGTTGTTTCCCTAGTTGTGATTATCTCATACATGAATATTAATAAATAATAACCACATTCCGCACTTCCTTTTTGAGCATTAAACTAAGGTTATAAAACATTAAAAAAACCAAAAAACACACACACACATATATATAAACAAATATTAAATAATATAAAAAATTACCTTCACTTCCATGTAATTGATTGGGTTTGTCTACTTTATTGAAAACTGATATTTGTTAAATAAATTTCCATGAACTACATTTCCATCTATATATAAACTAAAAAACCATGTATATACAATAATAATTAATTATTAATAAATTATAAAAATAATAATAAAATCTACTTTTCTAATAAGTTGATGATGTTTTTACAAACATGAACTAGGAAAGAGAAAATTAAATATAATGTACGTTCATTTGGGCAGGATATGCCTAACATTCAATGAAGTATACAATATTAAATGTTAAAAATTATTGAAATTATAATGAATGTTATTTCATCATTATATTAATGTTATTACCCATGAATAACTGAAAAAAAAACCAGTTCCGAATCACTATATTTAAAAATCTCTCACATATATATACAACTCTAGCAGTAGTAGTCACATCTTCCCCAACTTCTGAAATAAATTATAAATCTATAAGACCATAATAATTGATGGTATTATTTTGAATAAGAATAATGTGTAGATAAATAATTAAATAAGTAATATTGTAAATCACTTGAAATCATTTTTTATTTAATGAAAGAAAGAAAAATTGAAGCATAAATTTACATACATAGAAAACAACCACAACATAGAAACACTAATATCGTAAAAAATAAAAATATCCATGATATATTTTTGAATATTCTCACTGTATAGTCTCTTATGTATATATTATTTCACAAGAAAGTCATAAACACAATACAATTAAGAAGATTCCTAAGATAATCTTTGTATCCCTTTAGAACAATAATAAGTATTTGAAGTTGTTGATTTATAAATTACTATTTTTTTCTTTTTTACCAATTATTTTTATTTTAGATATTCCTGTATTAAAAAAATGTCAAAAAATAGTATAAAATATTTTTAGTCGATGTTAAATAATTTATACCAAAATACCTCATACCTTATATGTTAGATAATATAGAAGTCTAGTAAACTAATGAAAAAATGACCTATACTATCTCCAACTCTAGTAACCTCCTTAGTAGGAAATAGAAGTATAATATTTGAATCAATAATATCATTTATTGATATTATGAACTAACCCAACTACTCATGCTTAAATTTTATAGAATACCTAAAAATATGTATGACTTTGTACACAACAATACATACAAGAGAATCTCTAGCATACAAATCACAATACACAGTCAGGTCCGAATATAGATGTGGAGGATCTTTGTATGAAAGATGGGTAGGTTGGGTAGGCTAGGCTGGCTTGAAAGGCTGTGTAGGCAGGGTCGAATAGGAGGGATAAGTCGGCTGGGCAAGCTCTATAGCTTTTATTGGATGTGAGTATCTCTTCAATTGTTCAAACATAGCATGCATAACTACTTGAATTTGATCACTTATGGTGGGTTTTAGGACTTTTGTCTTGAATTTTAAGGAATCTATTTCTGGGTCTCTTGATTTCATAATTTGTTGACCAAAAAATTCTTCTAATAATGAAAACTACCTAATTTTCTATTACATGGAATGGGTTTTCTTGCTTTCTGAAAGCTGTAGTTAGGATGTCCATCCTACCATTAGGGATAAATGTGCCCTTCATCGGTTTTTCCTAAAGTTTATCCTAAATTGAAAAATTAAAAAGATATATTAGTACACTTAAATTAAAAAAGAATAAAAATATTGGAAAATAAAAATTAATTTCTTACGATTTCTAAACTACTACATTATATTTCTCTTTAAGATAATATTTATTTTTATTTCTTATCTCACTTTTCTATTTTCCATGCCGAGTGGGGGGAGATAGGGGATTGAATTAGACCACTTTCAAACCACTAATAGATTGAGAAATTAATCTATCAAACTTTTTAAATAATTTTCCCCTCCATTAAGTGACACCCACCTGGTGAAATAGTAGGAGGGTGTACGTTCTATAACTGGATTTCTTTATGATATCTCCTAGAAGCCTCTTACATAAAAATAAAATAATAAGTAATAAATTAATATATAAAATTTTTTACAATATAAAATAATTATCTTTCCATAAATGATTCATCATGTCAGACAATGAAAAATTTGTTCCCTGTATCTGCATTTAAAAACTAAAACTCGAGGATGGGTTTTCTTTCATTAACATAACAAAAGCATATTTTTTTCCCAATTTTGTTTTAAAATATCCACATAGAACCACCACCAAAGAAAAAAATGTGTTCTTAATTTATTTATTTTATTCAAAAATGAATATCATCTGTAAGAAAATAAATTAAATATTAGATATATAAAAGATATAATTTTTAAAAATGAAATAATAAATTAATTGAGTTATTTTACCATTATAGAATCCCACTAATGCTCTTTGGAAATATTTTCTATGGACTTCCATTAAGGATATAAATTGAAAATTTTGAAATGACTATGCATAAAAATATAACTTGTAATCTGAATTACATTTGGACCCATTAATTTATTATTTTAATATTAAAAATAATAAGTAATATCTGGTATTCATGAGAAAGTGAAAGTTTTGGTAAATGTGTAATCCCACATTTAACAAATCTAGAAATCGATCTCTTAGTAGAAGAAGGAAAATTCTCTTGAATATGTGGCACATTAGTAGTCCTAAAATTATTTTTTATAAATTGTAAGTTTTATTTCTAGAAATAAATATATTATAGAATATTTAATAATAAGAAGAAAACATATACCTTGATAAATGATTATAATGGAATGGACCTCTCAAGTCCATTCCTTTTCTAAATCTAGTGTTTCATTTTCTATGGGAGGTGAAGGTGACTTATTCCCAACACATTATATAAAAATTTAAAGTTCTATGAATAGTGTGTCTATTAGTCGGTAGGTCATCTGTCGGTGAGTCATCTTTAGGTGAGTCATCTATCAGAGAGTCAACTACTGATGAGTCATCTATCAGTGAGTCATCTGTCGGTGAGTCACCTATCGGTGAGTCATCTGTCTGTGAGTCATCTATCGATGATTCATCTATCAGTGAGTCATCTGTTGGTGATTCATATTTTGGTGATTAATATTTCAGTGAGTCATCTGTCATTGAGTCATCTTTTAGTGAGTCATCTATTGGGAAGTCAACAACAAATGAGTCATCTGACGACGAGTCATCTATTAGTGAGTCATATGTCAACGAGTCCTCTGTCAGTGAGTTATCTATCAGAGAGTTTTCTATCGCCCAGTCATCTATTGGTGATTTATCTATTGGTGAGTCATCATTGGGTGATTAATCTTTCAGCGAGTCATCATTATGTGATTAATCTAATGGTGGATCATCTATCGGGGCGTCATTTGTTAGTGAGTCATTTTTCAGTGGGTTATCTATAGGTCCGTAATCTATTGGTGATCCCTCTTTTAGTGATTAATCTTTCAGTGAGTCATCTTTCTGTGATTAATGTATCGGTGAATCATATATCGGTGAGTCGTCTATCAGTGAGTTGTCTACCAGTGAGTCATCTGTCAGTGAGTCATTTATTGGTGAGTTATCTATCTGTGGTTCATCTTCTAGTAGTCATATGTCAGTGGGTCATCTATCAGTGAGTCATCTATTAGTTATTCATCTTTCGGTGAGTCATCTGTCTGTGAGACATTATTCAGTGTGTCATCTATCAATGAGTCATCTATTGGAGATTCATTTTTCGGTGTTACAAACATGAACAATGTCATTGGTGAGAAATATGTGAATATTTTTTTACAGATTCCTAAAATTTATCCCCCTTGATCTTTTGGTTAATGTTAAATGAATTCAAAGACTTTTTAAGGGATTTAAGGCTGATTCAAAGTGCATAACTCCTATCTTAAAATTACTAACTATCTAGGTGCCTTTACACAGTCAAACCACGTAGTCTTGATGATATCCTCCTTTAATGGAAAATCTAAAACACTACTCCATTTAGGTTTTCAAAAGGTGAAGATATATTTCTCCTTGTTCTTTATTCTCCTCCCTCTTGTTATGAGGCACCCAAAAAATTTATTTCTAAAGGATACGTGCAATTGTGTTGTAGCATAGGATTATGTTTTCCCTACCTGTATGCCCATATTTTTGTGTATGTAGGATGTCTCGATCCATCTTCGATAGAAGATTTGTTCTATCTCTGTTATTATGGGTTATTCGATCAGTTTCCCCTTGTTCTCCTTTAAATGTTATGAAATGTGATATCCATGTTTCTAATGGAAGTTTATTGGGTGTTTGTTGATGCGATTGTGCCGCGACGTCCATTGGTGGATGCAATCATTGTGAGAGAGGTGATCGTGATCCATTGTGTGGTCACATTCTTTTTTAAAGAATGTAAAATGATTTTGAGGTAGTGGATTCATGGATTCTATTTTGTTTTTATGTGAATATGTACAGTTCATATGATTTAGCCTCCGGACCACAAGGAAATTGGCATAATTAATATTTGAACTTGATTAATGAATTGGAATCAATTTTTTTTTATTACTTTATACCTTGATAATAGTTTTCCTCTTGAATACTAAATCATGTGATATTATTAATTTTTTTCATAGAATTTAATTATTTATGGAAATTGGTAAGGATCATAAAGTCCGGATTAATTATAAATAAAATTTCTAAAGATAAAGAGGCATGTTTAATGAACCTGGTTGTTCTTGTGCTTGGTGATAAATCATATAGATACAGTTATGCACGTTTAATTGAATTAGTTAATTTAATATGGGTTAAAGGATAGGTTTTGAAATAAAGATAATGCTCTAAAGGGTTTTGAGAGACCCTCTTTCTTTTAATCTCCAAGTTCCTTATGCTATGGAGTTGTGAGGGATCCTTTTGTGTAAAGGATGAAGCCTTGTTTAGGGCCAAGAGCCAAGTTGCTATGTTGTTTATTTCTTGATGCTTGTGTTGTGGTGTGAGCTTGGGATGTCTGATCCTGGAAGGCTATTATGGTATGTGGGGGAAGGGAGGCCCAGTGGTGGTGGCGGCAGTTGACACCTAGTGTGTCAAGATGCATTGGATTAGGTATGTTGGTGTTCAGGAGGACAATGGGGACAATGGAACAGGTTGAAGTTGGACTTACCGTTGATATGAAAGTGGTTGTTGTTTAATATGATTTTTGTTTATCAATTTTAATTTCCCAACTACTTGAGGCATATGGTGTTTATTACCCTCTTTCCAAAAGAGGTGAATATGTGTGGGGTATGTCACATGCATTCCATGTTTAGCATCTTGAGTATGGATGTTCATGTGATCCATCTATAGGTGGAGAAGACTCGACAAGTAGTTCATCGACTCACCATGCTCACCCGATTGTTTTTGGATGTCTAGTATGTTTTCTTAGAATACCTAGAATTATATAAATGTGGTAATGCTATTAATAAATGATTAAATAAATAATGTTAACCCAGGGGTTTGGAGCTTGTTTGGATACAATAATGTGGTTAAAATTTAAAGGAATTGTGGACATGGATTAGTTATGGCTTGAGTGGATGGATCTTAGTTGGAATGATAATGAAATGTAATTTGGAGATGATAATGGTTAATTAATGGTTAAATAACTAATTAACGTAAAATGAAACTAATAAAAATGGATAAAGTAATTTAATAAATCTCTTTAAGTGGTTGTGTGCTTATAGGATATCTATTCTTAGTAGTGTCATCCAGGAGTCTGAGAGACTTTAACTATAGTTGAGTTAAATAATAGGTTATTCCCATATATTGGTTGTGTTCTATAGTATATTGTGTAATTTTTTTGTTTCTATATGCTACTCCACCTTTTCAGTTCGTGCAACTGACAACCTGTGGATTCTGAGCCCTGGTGGGGGGGGGGGGGTGTTTTCCCCAACATCCTGATGAGAGGATGGATGGATGACTACCCCCTTTGACCCCACTCTCTTATCATGGTTGTTACATGTGCTGGTAGGAATGATATTTAGTTTTCCACATATATATGTGTAGAGGTATTTAATGGTATGTGGCTATTCACACACATATATTCTAGATATAGTTTCTTATGGATGACTATAGGTGTAATAGGTGTAAGCTGTGATGGCTCGAGGATCTTTACTTGGTGTATGGGTTGTAATTGATTGAGGTATAATACCCATTTTATGATACACATTATGAAATATGAGGTGGATTCTAGAAACAACCCAGTTACTTTGGTTCTGTGGATGTGGTGGTTGTGTTGCACAAGGTGATTGTTGTGGTACTTTGAACCGGTGTTTGTGGGCAATCATTTTACGGAGAGAGATGCTTTGGACATGCAACATTGGGGCAAAGCAGAAAAATAGTTGGTAAGTGGTAGTGGCGTACCCTTGATTTTATTTATTATATTATATAATCTAGTATGAGATAATTGGTGAGGGTATATCTAGGGAGGATGGGAACATTGTATACCTATTTAGGTGATGAGTTAGTTTCACTTATTGTCCACTGTGCTTTAGCATTCTTTATTTACAATTTCATGAGTCTCTGGGGAGGATCCTACTAAGTATAATTTTATACTCACCCTAAGTATATATAAACTATTTTCATGTCACTTGAAGTGGGTTAGAGATCAGTTTTTCACTACCAGCTTGGGGTTGCAGGAGCTATTTGGGTTTTTTGGTCGCTGTTGTTTTACTTTCTTTTGGTACTTGAAGTTTTCCATTTCAAATCTAGTAGTTTTTGCATGAAATAACATATAAGTACTCGGGATTTTATATATATTCTATTCTAATTAGGATTATGTTGGTGTCTATCTTATCTCTCTCTTTCACATGTCTTCTCTTAGAGGAGAATGCCTCTCATTTGTGTGTTTACTAGACCCTCGGTGTTAGTTGCCAACCTGGGGCCTACTGAAGTAAGTAATTGAGGGTCATAATCTTTCTTCTCACAATTCTAGCCCAGGAGGGGTACACTTTGTGGGGAGGGGGTCACGAAAGATTGGTATCAGAGCCTCTGGTTGAGGGATAAGATGGAGTTTGGAGTTAGGCATAGGTTAGGATGCATTGGTCGGTTGGAAAAAAATGTCTACTAAGTTTAGAAAGAACTATAAATAGTGAATATTGGTTGAGAAATAGGTATTTAGGGACCCCTATGATCTGATTCATAGAACTTTAAGTTAATAGTGGCTACTCTAAGAGTTTTGGCACTAGAGTATATAGATTTATGAGGGATCCATTTTAGATGTAGTCATGCAATATTGGCTGGAGGAGGTTTAGATGGATTTCATCTTGATCCATGCTTGGAAGGATCACTATGTTTCATTGGTTGTGATGATTCTACATGGGATAGTGAGGCAGTGGTGGTTCTTGTTCCTCAGGGATCATGATGAGTTGGAATTATCGTGGGAGGAGTTACGATACTAGTATAGAGTTGAGTTTCTCTCTTCGAGCATGAAGGTGGCCAGTCGCTAGAAGCTACTTACCCTTCTATAGGGGAGTTCCATTGTTCAAGATTTTGAAATCTGTTTTCAGAAAAATTTATGAAATGATTTCAACCTATTTTAAGATGAGGAGGCTAGGGTGAGGAGTTTTGAGGAGGCTTTGTGTTCAGAGATCTAGTGCCAAGTTACCCCATTTATGTTGAAGGCATTTCTCAAGGTGCAAGCAAGGGTAGAGGACATTGAGAGGATGTTAACCAGAACTAGATCATCACGAGAGGGGATTTTCTAGGATTCCTCATGAAGTAGAGATGTGGTATGGGGTTCCTATGTTTTACGGAAGAAGAGTTTCCATTCTTCCGAGGGTGGGTCCCACACCTCAGTATCTCATTTCTCCAAGTGAAGCAGCTCTTAGACCTATACCAAGAGATCATACATTTGTTTTTCTTTTGGAGGAATAAGTCATCAGTAATGAGAGTTCCCAACCCTTCCATGTAGTCATTATGTGCCAAGTGTTCCACATCAAGTTCCTATATTGAGGCAGTACCAGCCGAGGAGCAAGAGTAGGTTTTACCAGCATTGGATCAGCTGAGAGCATATGGGGAGGCATATGATATCCCTAGGATGCTCCCCATACATAAAGAGTATAGAATATCCATGGTGGTGTTCATTATTAGGGTCAGAGAGGTCATTGAGAAAGTCATTCTCAACTTCACACTTTAGCATTTTCAGTGTTGGATGAGCCAAACATCATTTGAGGCACCCTTTTCTTTTATTCTACTTGGGTGTATGAATTTATTGATTCAATAGAGATGAAATCCTTCATATCACCTACCCTTGTCAATGAATTGAGACTTTGGGTAGGGAGGCTTCCATTTCCCTTAGAATTGACTATACTATTTAGAGGGTGATCTGACTTGTATAAAGTACATAGAGATTGTGAGCTAGTGCTGGGGAAACACTGCTCTTGGGGAGATTTCTTGTGTTTATAGATACAAATATATGATTTTATCCTTTAAATGAAATAGTTGTATTCAGAGCAGGCTATTGTGTATTGTTTCAAGAATTAGGTGGCGTTCTTCGATAGTGATGGAGAGCCAATGGTGTTTATTGGTGAGAGAGAACCTCAGATGGGTTAAAGGTATGTTCTATCCTTGAAATTATTGATGGATGAGTAGATTCTTAGATCATAGGTGGTTCAACAGTTGGTGTTTCCCAGGGTCATGGAAGAGTACCCTAATGTCTGTCCAGAAGAGGTTGTAGTGTTACCCCTTGATGAGAGATCATGTTTGGTACTGAGCTATAGCCAAAAGTGTCTCCTATATCGATTTATCTATATAGGATAGAACATTCTGAGTTGCAAGGGATTAATATATAGACTGACAGTTTATTATAGTGCGATATTTTTTGAACGAGTGTGTCACCATGCAGTGTATCAGTTTTTTTCATGAATAAGGCGGATGGATGTTTGCAGTTGTGTAATGATTATCATCTCCTAAACAAAGTGACAGTTTAGAATCACTATCATGTTCCATGGATTAATGATTTATTCAATCAACTGAAGGGTTCTAGTTGGGTCTCAAAGATCAAATTCTAGTAAGGATATCATCATATATATGTGAAGGATAAGGATATCCTGAATACTGCTTTTCATTATTGTCATGTGCATTATGTGTTTGTTGTGATTCTGTTTGGTGTGAAGAATACTTCACCTATGGGTTGGTTTTAGATTCTTGAGGAGGAGAATGTTTGTAGAGGTATCTGATGCAATGGATCAGAACTCTACAGTCCATTAATTTTCTAAATCTAGTGTTTGAGGTGTTCTGGTAGGTCATGGTGACTTATTCCACACACTTTTCAAAAGTTTCCAGTTCTGTGAATTGTGTTTCCAACTATCCGTAGGTCATCTATCAGTGAGTCATCTACCGATGAATCATCTGTCGATGATTCATTTGTCAGTGATTCATCTCTTGGTGATTCATCACTCATTTAGTCATCTATGGTTCATTCATCTATTGGTGAGTCATCTATCGATGAGTCATCTGTCAGTGAGTCATCTATTAGTGGGTCATCTATCAGTGGGTCATCTATCGGTGGGTCATCTGTTGGTGGGTCATCTGTCTGTGCGTCATGTGTTAGTGAATCATCTATCAAGGAGTCATCTGTCAATGAGTCATCTTTTTGTGAGTCATCTATCAGTGAGTCATCTTTCGATGGGTCTTCTATCATCGAATCGTCAATCGATGAGACATATGTGAACAGTGTTTTCAGATTCCTATTATTTCACCCCTTTGACATTTTATTTGATGTTAAATGCATTAAAAGCTATGTTTTAAGGTATTTAAAGATGATTAAAGTCCCATAACTCCCATCAAAATATTCCTTAGTGTCCAGTTGAATTTACTCTGTCAAACAACATAATCTTGATCAGATCCACGTTTAATGGAAAATCAAAACCGATGCTCCATTTTTATTTTCAATAGGCCAAGATATATTCATCCTTGTTCTTTATTCTTATTAATCTTGGCATAAGAATCCTAGAAACTTTTTTTGTTGAGGATATGTGAGATTGTGCTATAGTCTTGGACCTTGTTTTCCCTTCCTACACGCCACTGTTTTGGTGAAAGCAAGAAGTGTCGATTCGTCTTCGATAGAGGGTATGTTCAATATCTTTTGTTGTGGGTTCTTCAATTTGTTTCCTCCCATTATCCTTCCCAAGTTACATTATGTGATATAGATGTTTCCCAGGGAACTTTCTTGGTAATTGGTTGATATGGTTGTGCCACAACATCCTTGGGTGGAGGTAGTCATTGCAGGAGAGGTGATTGTGATCTTTTGTGTTGGAACGTTCTCGTGCAAAGAACATTAGAAATCTTTTAGGGTAGTGGACTCAGAGATTGTATATTATTTATACATGAAGTTGTACAATTGGCATGAGTTATCCACTAGAACATAAGGAAATTGGAATAATAAATATTTTAACTGGATTAAATAATTGGAATTGACTGTATATTATTGCTTTATACCGTGATAACCATTTTTCTCTTGATTGATAGATCATGTGATATTTATGATTTTCATGTTTATCATGTCTTTTTTTGATGAAAATTGGTAAAGAAAGTAAATTAAGCATTAATTATAAATTAATTGGATAAAGATAAAGAGGCATGTTTAATTAACATGGTTATTATTTTTGTGCATGGTGACAAATCAAATGGATGAAATTATGAATGTTTAATTGATTCAGTTAATTAAATATTAAATAAAGTAATGGTTTGGTGATAAATATAATTCCTTGAAGAGTTATGAGTTACTATCTTGATTTTATAGTCCAAGTGCCTTATGCCTTGGGGTTGTGAATGATTGTTGTGTGTAAAAGATGAATTCCTTGTTTAAGGATAAGAGCATAGTTGCTATATTGGTTGTTTCCTGCTACTTGTGTTGTGGTGTGAGCCTTTGATAGCTGATCCTGGAAAGTTGTTGTGGTATGTGGGGGTAGGGAGTTCTAGTGGTGGAAGAATTTTATGCCTAGAGTGGTGATATACATTGGATTTTTCACGTGGTTGATGGGGAGGACACCAGGGATGATGGGAAAGGTTAAAGCTGGGATTACCATTAACAAGAAAGTGGTTTTTTTTAATTTTATGTTTGTTTATCAAATTTAATTTCCCCATTTCTTGATGAAGATGTTATTTCTTACCCCCTTCCATAAAATGTGAATATGTATGGCGTATGATATGTGCTTTCCATGTTTAGCTTCTAAAGGAGGGATGGGCCTGCTCTCTAGGTATATGTGGAAACGACTCTACTGGTAGTTATTTTAATCACTGTGTTAAGAACCTTGTGTTTGGAAGCTTAGTATGTTTTATTAGAATACCATGAATTATGGAAAATAGGTAAAGTGTTAATAAATGATTGAATAAATGATGTTAACCCATGGGGATGGAGGTTGCTGGAATGAAATGGTAAGGTAATGATTTAAAGGAACTTTGGAATTGGTTTGGTTATGACTAGAGGGCATTGATCATGGTTAGAAAGATAATTAAATATAATATGGAGATTATAATGGTTAATTAATGGTTAAATAATTAATTAACGTGAAGTGAAACTGATAAAAGGGGATAAAGTAATTTGATAAATCTCTTTAAATGGTTGTGTGCTTCTAGGATATCTAGTCTTTGTATTGGCATTCAAGAGTCTTCGAGACGTTAGCTATAGTTTATTTAATGACTAGGTTATTCCCATAGTATGATTTATAACTATATTGTATTCCTTAATTTTTGTGTTTTTATACGCTACAATTCCCTGTCAGTTAGGGAAATAGAAACCCCATGGATTTTAATCCTTGAGGGGGGGGGGTGTTTTCCCCAACATGTTTATGGGATGATGGATGGATGACTAAAATATTTTATATAAAAAAAAATTCTAAAATTATGGAAACATTTATAAATTTAAATATCACATTTACAAATTTTTTTTATATGCATACTTTTAACTTAAACATAATGATGTATGTTAGGTATTTCAATAAAAAAATATTGAACCATAACTTTTGAAAATAAAATTTAACACAAGAAACATATAATTAATCAAATATATATAATTATAAATAAAATTATAAATAAAAATTATTTTTTACAAATGTAAATTTAAAAATATATAAAAAATATGAATATTTACTAGAATTATTAGGAGTGTAATTTAGTGTTAAAACCATGTCCCTTTGGCATAATCATTTTGTACAGAATGGACCATGTCTACATTGTAGTCATTTTTATCATATAGATATCACACAATAGATAAATAAGCCTCATATAAATCAATAACATCATCAGCATCCCCATCACCCAAATAAATTTTTTCCCTTATTTATCTCTTTTGAATTATAGAAGTTTCATTTTGGTAAAGGTTATTTATGTATTCAGAAGTTATGAATAAAGGTATTAAATTGATAAATGGAGAATATATCTATATTTTAAGAGAAACAAGGAATGATTGGAAAAAATATTTTATAATTCCATTAATTGTTTTTATAAAATTAAATAAAATTTAAAGAAATTATAATTAATAATCAAATGAATACCAAAAATGAAGGAATGAATAAAATTTATATCTAATAGATCACAAATTTATCTTCAATTTTTTTTAAAAAAATAATAAATTTGGAGTTAGAGAATGAAAAATTAATTCCGAATATAGATTTACTCCCTTGAATTTATTGATAGACTGACCACTGTAATAATAAATAAAACTATTTTAAAAAATTAAACAATAAAAAAGAAAATGGAAACCTTGAACCGTATTGCCACTCGATCTTAATAGGGATACGTGGGGAGGAATATTATGTTGAATCATGAAATAAGGATACAAGATGAATGATTGATGACCAATGATCATGAAAATAAGATTAAAATTGAACTAACTTGAATATAATAGCTATCGAAGACTGTTGGGTATCCATTAGAGTCATTATAGATTAAGATTAAATTGGGGAGTCAAAAACACCAAATGAGGGTGTCAGGTTTCCAAGTGTCATTTTTTTAAAGTGTTTTAAAGCTGGTTTTAAGAAAAATCAACATTAAAATTGTTGTAAAATTTATCTTTAACTTTGATATTTATAGAAAATGAAGATGAAAATAATTTTTCTTTAACATATATAACATCTTTTCTATATAAATCACTATTATAAATTAAATTATATGGATATTATTTCTAATAGTTTCTCCTCAAGGAATGTTCCCTCCAGAAAAAACACACAGGACCATAGCCTTTCACTCAGCTTCATATTTGGTCCTAGCGAACTATTCACTCAAGACATGTCCCCACAATGAAACATGAATAAAATCTCCCAAAAGGGAATAAAATGGGTCCTCTAGACTTATCATAACATCTTCTCATCAATACCACCCCATGACCATCACCCACCGTTGATATGGCTACTAACGGCTCAACCCATGACCAAGACACCAGGGATTGGTCAAACCTCTCCAAATTTATTCAAAACTCCCAATTCCACTACCCAGTGGTCATCCAAAGCCACCATGTCCTACCCTACCCCATCATTTTTGGTGGATTCTAAATCCCAAGAAAGGTTTCTTGAAATTATGATTCTAAATGATAAAAAACTATCAAGACCCTATCTTGGGTCTCACGAAACATATTCTAATGGAGATACCTCAACCCATCACCCGAAGGAAACCCAATCTATAAACTTAGGCCAATCCTTGAAGGAATTCTCCCTCTCACCAGATAAACTAAGACTCAACTCAAAATTTAGGAGAGAGTTCCCATCATACATATGACATAAAATGGTCTCAGCCAAATTCATTCAACCCTAAGCCCCTAAAATTGGGGAACCTGAACTAGACAACCCAAACTAGGCTATCATTATTGATACACGAACTGTCCCAAACTGTCCCAGAGGGGCCCATGACGTGACTAACCCAATCCTACCTTCTATAGGACAGGGGTTGGTGATTAGAACCAAGTATAAATATCCCACAAATGGAATACATTTTCCTAAGTTACTGTACACACACACACATGTCCACATTAAGAATGTACTAAAACTGAAAAAACTAAGAAAACAAATAGGCATAACACTAAGATACCAGCATAGAGTAAGATAGTAAAAAACTAATAGTAAACAAGGAAAAAATTAAAGCCCAACAAGAAGGAAAAATAAAAGTACATGTCCCTAGAACACCTCCCCAGAAGATCCAACCTGAATTGTTAATACAGAAATATCTATCTGAAGCCGTAAATGAACAACTTCTCTATTAGTTCGCTCTATGAACCACTTGGTCCCTGTACACCAAAGAATTCATCAAAGCGTCGATCATCATCACAAGACATGAAAAACACCATAAAATCTCGTGCAAAGGGGAGTAAAACAATAATCAACAGGACACCCCGAAACACAAAGTAAAATATCCCAAAGGGAACATTAATAAGAAAATACATTCAGATAAACATAGGTATCTGTATGCAACACATATAACAAAGCATCCAGGTATACTTGTAAAGTATTTCAAGACTCATGGGGTCATCCACTACAAGCCATATGGTTCAACTCATATCACACTCATTCTAGGAGATTTCAATCCTCGATCCATATGATAGATAGAATGTAGAACATGTCTATTAATAGTATCCGAGAGAACACCTGGTATCGATACAACACGAAGTTTCCTCGATACATATTGTATTTCTAGGACACATAGTCTAAATATCTCAACTGATAATTAGCCATATGATTATGCTTGAGACACACTCGTTTCATGATAACTCACTCCTCAAGCCTTGATATCATTGAAGACTCTTACAAATAGGTCCTACTAATTTGTGCCCCACCGAAAGAGAAAGCACAGGTCAAGATCAGGGTATATAGAGAGTGGATCCTTTCTAGAGGATACCCAAAAATGAAATTTGTATTACCCAAAACATATGGGATCCTTATCAAAGGATTTTGAAAACCCAATCTGTATTACCCTGCAATGTAGGGGATCCTTCTCAGAGGATACCGACAACCCTACCGACATGGCTCGTAACATAGGGAAGCTTTCTTAGAGGATACCAACAACCCAACCGATATGGCCCACTAGATAGAGGATTAACGTCCATCATATGAAGGTTATGTAAATTACCACAAAACATTATCAGAGGTGATAGATAATCACTTCATTCCCAAGGAGGGATTCCAAAACTCTCTCTAGTACCTGACCTATAGAGGCGATTACTATCTAGTGATGTGGACGTAATGTTGTACTGAATCCTCAAGGAATGAACCAAATGAAACTCCACACCTACACTGGTTCATACTAGAAACCCACCATTAATTCTTAAAAATTTCTACCTCATCGCAAGGGTCCCAACGCTATAGATGAATCATCAAATGGACCTACCGTTTGAAAGATTTGTCAATTTTAGTGTAACGGGTTCAATCCGCCAAGGTTCCGAACCGACCCATCCCAGTCAAATCGACCGGACACAACCCGGTTTGTTTGACCCGACCTAGTCAGCCTGGGATGGCCTGTACTGGGCCATCCCATTAAGCCATGTCCCACTGGGCCATGCTTTCAAGCCCACTGGGCTTCCAAAGCGATCCAATTACTCCAGAACGACCCAAATCACGTGGGCCATCCCAACTCCACCGGACGTATACTGCCTATCCGTGCCTGCCCCTAGCTCACACAGTCACCCAACCACATTCTAGGAACATCCCTAGTCAATGCAGATGGAATTAATTTCTTGTGGATGGTTAGTGTGACCAGCGCAGACCCATGGCGGATCCGCTGGTTCTACTTCCGAAGTTGTCCCTTTGAACCATGTCAGCCACAACCCACCGCCAGGTGCCCAACCGGTGGACTTATAAAATCATCATCAGCGGCATGTGATCCGTGGGCTATCCCACTACCTCGGTCCCACTTATACCATGAGATGCTACCACTAGTCTCTGGTGCCTGTGTACCGGTGGCCCATTATGTGGGCCACTAGTTAAGCCTCCGGTCCGTTTTTCAAAATGGAGGACCCAACACTATCCTCTGTCCATGTTATTCATCACCCTAGGCTCTGATCTATGCTACGATATGTTCTTCCAAAAATTTTAGAAAAGTGTTATCTTCATTGAAACTTTGATCCATCTTTCTCTATTGTTGTTGGACCTCTACTAGGTCGTTGTGAGTCTAAATCTATGATTTCTGATCATTTATCCACTAAACAGACTCACAATGAATTTCCATTCATATTCTTGTGAAGAACATGAAGAACATGAAGAATTATTGGGGAATAAATGCAAAAATAGAAACCAATGGAATGAACCTAGACCATTTATTCCTATCGTATTTGATCTATTCATGTTAAAATTTATTGAACGGAGAGGGAATAAAATATTTTTAAACATGAATCATCCTCAATAACAATCCCCACAACAGAATAATCCCAACTTTGAATACACATGAAACATCTATTAGTATGTTTGTCGATTAATCCACATTAGTCATAGGGATAAAAACTTGGATGGAAGTCCCACAAAATTCACACCCTACCTAGGGTTTGGATTGGTCATTGATGATGAGAGATGACACATTGAAATCGTTCGTTGATTTGTCAATGATTTATCTGAATTCTGATCTCTAATCAATCATTGTAGGCGATATAGTCTCCTCCTCCATTCCTCAGAGAAACTCCATGGTTATGAAAATAACCCTAGATTTATGATGAGTCTTATTAAAAATGGAAACCAATGCTGCGTCAACAAGTAATATCTAAATAATTAATTTTTATTAATTATTTTAATGACTTTTACATCCAAAAACTAACTTTCACCCTCAACCCACACATATCGAGGTTAGGCCCTTCCTGAGGAAAACAACCCCCCAATGAACTCAATGGTGGTCTCATATTTCCAATCAAAATTACTATTTATGAGTTATTAGGGTTTTAAAAATATAACAATTTTTTTAATAATTTTATATACAGTTATTCCATTTTTAGTTTTTTCCACTGAAGACTCGCGACAACTAAAGTTGAGTTGTTCCATGGGTAAATCCACTGCTCTGAGCTCAACTATTCCATTAATTTCTGATATGAGAACCCATTTAGATGTTATTCCACTTTTTAAATAAATCACTCGCATGGAGTATTAAAAATATAACATTTTTCATTGAATCATTCCGAGCACTCCGGGCCTCGCAATCAAATGCTTTCTTAGTGAAAGGTCTTAGAATTTTACCTGAAATTCTATAAAAAAATTAGTAGAATCCAAGTCATTACACTCTCCTCATTTTAATTCTTTATGTCATCAAAAGACAAACAATGCGACACCCTTATAGATGAGGCTACTGAGCATGAATCTGAGCCTCCCACTCCCATATTCTCTTTCGGAGATTCTCATGCTACCACTGCGTATACAGTAAAGGAATCGACTATCCATAAGGGATTCTCTCCTACTGATTCCTGATCTCTATGAAAAGGATAAAAAATGAGTATCCTGATAAAAAAAACCATTGATGGGATTCTATGGAGTCAAACTATCTCATGCACATTGTTTCATCCCAAGCTCTCTATTGAGCACTACTCCTAAAAAGCTGAGAAGTGGAAAACTTGGTGAGTCAGTCAACGATCACCCAGATGGTATCATGTTCCCTAGATGTATGTGTTAAACCTAACACAAAGTCCACTGATATCCTCTCCCACATCCCTCATGGAACTCCAAGAATGAAAAGGAGAAATCCCTTCCAAACACGAAGGGCTTGACATGGTGAGTTGATGAACCATGAAACTGATTCAAAAAAGAACTCAACATTTATATATATAGGTAAGCCCAGCTTCAACCCTTTCCTTCACCCCAAATGTCTGTCTTGATAGCCACATGCATAAACTAATTCATCTCACCACTCTTGGTGTCAAACACTATTACTATGCATCCTATTAAAAGAATGATGTGCTCCCCAAATTTCGAGTATCCATCAGTGGAATGCCCTGTGGAAATCTATGAAGATAAAGTCTCACCATAGGTATCACCGAGATGTGCCTCCCTGACTGAATTTAAGAGTGGAGGGTTAACAACCATTGACTAGAGGTAAACTTCTCTATCTCTATCAATAAAGGATATCTATAACAAGGCGAACATCTCCGATGCCTTGTTTAGTGAATGTGAATTGGATCTTTTTCTAATAGAATTTGGTTCCACATCATCCTTCCCAGGGGCATATAAAATCTCCAAGTCATATTCCTGGAGTAAATATAGCCATAACCTATGTCTCAATTTCAGTTCATTCAATGAGAAGATATACTTGAGACACTTGTAGTCACAATAGATAATAAACCGCTCTCACAACAGGTATTTTCTCCCTATCATCACAACGAACACATTCATTACCATATCAAGATTTTGGGTCATATAATTATTATCATGCGGTTTCAACTAGCATGAATCATAGGCAATCAATACATTCATTTCCATCAGGATACAACCAAGTTCTGTCCCTGATGCATCACATAACACTACGTACTCGACTCCCTCCTCTGGTGATATCAAGATCGGGGCACTCATTGAACTTTTATGAAATACTGAAAAGATTTCCAGCACCTCTCTATTCACATGAAAGGTTGCTCCATTCACGTCAAGGCTGAAAGATCCAATTCATGAGTCTCATTAAAACTACTTGGGTGTTCGTCACATTGAAGGGTATCACCAAGTAAACATAGTGACCGTAGTGGCATCTGAAATCCGTTTTTATTATATCCCTGTCTCGTACTCACAATTGGTGACCACTTGATCAAAGTTCAACCATCAAGAACCAATTCCCCCTTAAACTAATCAAAGTGTTCTTTGATTCATTGGTAGTGGATACTCATTCTCAAAAATCATATGCTTAAAGAGTTGGTAATCCACACATAACCTCAAACACTAGATCTTACTAATCGATTAGTCTACAAGTTTTCCAACTGCACCCTTATCTTGTGAAGCTCTATGGAACCCATTCATTATGCTTATACTAATATCAGTTCCATCCCAGGGTGCAAAAAAAGGAAGAAATCTATCTCCCTACAGGGAGGTAACCCTAGAACATCTTCAGAGAAGACATCCACGAACTCTTCCACTGCTACTGGTAACTTGAATAATCATAAGATATAATACTCTAAGGGTAAGGATTTCCAACTCATGAGTGATTGGATGCACCCTCATATGCATGAGTCCATCCCATACTATATAGGTTTCCGTTTTTCACTGACCAAGGAAAAACTTGTTCCATCTTTGAGGACATTCCTCACTCTTTCTCTCTATCATGACCCATCTTAGAGGGGCCCATGTCATGACTACCCTAAGCCCTCCCCCATAGGTCAGGGTCTTGTGACTAGAAAAGAGTAGTCATATCCCACAAATGTGAGGCATTATCCTATGAACATGTACGCACACACATTTCCACAAGGAAAAAGTAATGAAACTAAAAAAACTATGTAAACAAACAGGTATACCAGTAAGATACCAACATAGAGTATGATAGTAGAAAACTGAATGTAAATGGGACCAGAATACAAAACCAATAAAAAGAAAAAGTAAAAGTACAAGTACCTGGATCTCCTCCATTAAAAACCCTACCTAAAGGGAAGGCACAAAAACACCATTCTGAAGATGCATAAGAACACCTCATCTATTGGGTCGCTCTAAACACCACATGGCCCTGGTTCAACAAGTACCCAATCAAAGCGTTGATCATCTACATAATACATGAAACATGTGAGAAAATTTCACACATGTATGAGTAAAACAATAATTAGTAGGACACCCTAAAACAAAAAGTAAAATACCCCCAAGGGAATATCACTAAGATGATATAGTCAGCTCCACAAAGGTATATGTATGAAACACGTGTAATAAAACATTTAGGTATATTCATGAAGGATTCCAAGACTCAAAGTCTCATCCACTACTGGCCATATGGTTCCACTCATAGCGTAATCATTCCGAGAGATCTCAATCCTCAATCCATCTGATAGTATTCACATAGAACATGTCTATTAAAAGTATCTGAGAGAACACCTCATCTTGATATAACATAGGGTTTCACTGAGACATATGGTCTCCCTAAGACATGAAGTCTTGAAATCACAACCAATAATTGTCCACAGGATTCTGCTCGCGACACTCTCATTTTAAGAGAAATCACTCCTCGAGCCTTGATATCATTAAATACTCTTATAAAGAGGTCCCACTAATTTGGGCCCTTCCCAAAATGAAAACACTAGTCTAGGTCATGGTATACAGATAGAGGATTCTTCCTAGAGGGTAAAAACAACCAAATTTGTATTACCCCAAAATGTAGGGGATCCTTATCTGGGGATACTGACTACTAAATCTGTATTACCCTTGAAATGTAGGGGATCCATCCGAGAGGATACCCACAACCCTAATGATGCAGATCGTAATGTACGGGATCCTCCTCAGATGATATCAACAACCCTACTAACATGACCCATTCGATAGAGGATTTATGCCCAGTGCTCGAAGGTCATGTCAATTCCCAGCAAACTCAATCAGGGGAAATAGAGGATCGCTCTAGTCCAAAGTAGGAAAGCCACTAATCTATCTAGGACTAGAACTCTAGTGTGGATTACTATTTAGTGATGTGGATGTAATGTTGTACTGAACCCTCGAGAAAATAACCAAGGGAAACTCCACACCTACACTAGGCTATACTAAACACCCACCAGACCATACCAAAAGGACCACCTCATTATAAGGGTCCCACCACTATAGACATCTTTTCAAATAGACCTCCCATTTGAATGATTTGGCCATTTTAATGTAATGGGTACGGATAGGCCTGACCCGTCCGACCAGACCCAACATGGTTTAGCTGAACAAACCCAACTCGGTTGGTCTGGGCTAGCCGGGATAGGCCTGACTTGGTTACTCCATCCTGGTCCATGTTGCGTGGGCTGACCCGACTCCACCGAATGCGGCTCACCTGGACGCACCCTCCTATAGCTCACACGGTCACATGACCACGTTCCAGGTAGCTCCCAGGTGAATGTGGTTGGTCTGCATTTCACGCGGCCGGTTCACATTACCAACAAACACCTACGATAGAGATACATGTTCTCCGTCTGACGTGTTTACACTAGAATGCAATCTCCATTGCCCAATGTCAGCTGCCATGCCGACAACCTTGTCTAATCGCCACCTATAGCCTGCACACCATGGGCCATCCCACCGCTGTGGTCCCACATGGACTGTTGGATGCCACCGCCGGCCATCGGTCGCTAGCCTCTAGTGCAAGCGCGCCAGTGGCACCCTCTTGGGCCACTAATATCCTCCATTGTGCCTTTTTTTTGAAATGGGGGAACCTTTGTGATCCTCAAGTTGCATTCTTCATCACCCTGGGATCAGATCCATGTCACGATCTGTTCTACCAAAACACCCAAAAATTAGTATCTCCCTTGTCACTTTGATCCATCCATGTCCATCATCGTCGCACCATATCTAGGTTTTCATGAGGTTAGATATATGATTTTAGATCATTGTTCTAAGAAACAGAAACACAATGAATTTCCGTTCATATTCCCATGAAGAACATGAATAACTTGAAGAACGATTGGGGAAGAAATGCACAAATAGAAACCTGAGGAATGAACCTCATATGTTTTTTCATGTCTCTCTTGATATGTTCATGTTATAATTTAATGAATTGAGTGGGAATAAACAAGTTATAAACATAAATCTTCTCTGATAACAATCCTCTCAATAGAATAAGCCCAACTGAAAATACACACAACCCGTGGATTAGTTAATTCGTCGATTATTCGATGTTTATTGTAGGGATAGAGAATAGGGAAGGAAATAAAAAAGATGACACCCTACCTTGGGTTTGGATCGATCATTGATGACGGGAAAAGCCATGCTATCATTGTTTGTCGATTCATCAATGCTTGATCTGAATCCCAATCTCTGATCCATCATTTCCAGTAAGAGAGTCGTTTTCTCCTTACCTCAGAGAATCTCCGTGGTTATGATGATGAACCTAGATTTTTTATGAGGGTTATTAAAAAGCGAAACCACTACTAAGTCCACATGTAATTTCCAATTGAAAAAATTTTATTAAGTATTTTAGTGATGTTTACATCCAAAAACTAACTTTCACCCTTGACCCGCGCTGGTCGAGGTTAGAACCTACCTAAGAGAAACAACCCCATACGAACTCAATAGTGGCCTCACATTTCCAATATAAGTTACTGTTTATGAGTTATTAGGATTTTAAAAATAAAATAATTTTATTTAATTATTTTATTTATGTTTATTCTAATATCTGGGGTTTTCCCAGAAGACTCGCACCAACTAATGTTAATTCACGGATTAGGTAAATCCATTAATCTGAGCTGAATGATGCCCTTAGATTTATGATTTTAGCATCTTCTTAGATGTGATTCAACATTTTTGGAAAATACCTCATGCACACTACTAAAAACATAACATTTTTAGCTGAACCATTATTGGCACACCAGGCCTCAGAATCACACACTATCTTATCACCTGGTCTCAAAAGTTTCCCAAAAAATTTCTAAAAAATAAATTAGGAAAATCCAAGTCATTAAATTAACCCCAATAACTTCCCAGGGTCTTAAGTTATACCAAATTATATACACACCTCTAGGTGACTGAGTCACTAAATGAACTGAAAACATCAAAGTGCTTAATAGAATTTATTCCAAGCATACAATGCTTAGAGCAATTCTATCTCATCTACCCAGGTCATTCTTGATCTCTACACCCTATTCCCAAAAATAGGGAAATTTGTAGGCAAGAATGATCATGTATGGACATGCATATAAAATTGTATTGAAGGGTTTTCTTACCTTTATAATAGATTTATCCCCATGTCATGATCTATCGAGCCTCATCCAAGCACTCACCAAGCCCATTCGGGCCTCCCATAAGAATTTTTAAGTAAAATATTCCCCTACCACGCTCCTAGGAATATATATAATGCCAAAGTAAATAAATAATTAATTATAAATCAATACAATTTATTATTTAATTTGAAACATAAAAACTTAATTTACAGAAACCCACTAACCCCCATCATAGATCCAAAACACCATCAAAATCCCATGGAAGTGCTGCCACACTTCCCCAATTCCATCAGGAGAGAAATGCCAATCACCATACATCAATTATAACATCAATTTAATTTAATTAAACTGAAATTATCAATTAAATTCTTGTAGAATCATAAATTCATTGAAATGAATTTCAACATCTTACAAACAATGTCACCGGAAACACTCTTCACAAGTAGACTGAAAGCCCCATCAATATCGGTTGATTAAACCATTATCCAGTTAAATCAAAATCAAAACACTAGCCCAAGATTCCAAAAATTAGGACATAGTGATGGGGAAATAAAAAAATAAGCAAGCTAAATAATTTTCCTTGAATCACCACAAAAAATTCCTTAGAACCGTGACCTCATGAAAGGGTATCAATGAGAGGTAAGGGTAGGGAGAATCAACCTTGAAATGGCCTCCATGAGCCCCACATCTTATTTAATCCCATGGTAGGGATAACCATAAAAAGGAATAAATTCCTACAAATAAAATAACACTCCCAAGAAGAACCCCTGTGTTCTTGCAATCCCTCCGACTAGCTGTTAGATACTGTTAAATTGTAGGAACCCTCTGACCATATCTAAACCAACATCATTTGTCTCCTGAGTGTCTCAAATTCCCATCCAATAATCATATCTCATTATTAAAAATTTATCATACCAAAACTCATAGAATCTCATTCCAAGTCCTGATTTTCAAGATGATTCATCCACCAATGGGAAATTAAAATTTCGTATCATATATAATGAATTGAAATACACTGGTCATTATATTATCTTTTTATCAATTTTATTTTTATCATTGATAAAAATCATCCTTTGGTAGCACTTTTAATAGTGTTGATAAAAGAAAGACTTTGTTAGAATTTTTAATGTTGATAAAGGTCTCCTTTATCAAAACATTTTTAGTATAAATAAATACGAACTTCATAAGAAATGATATAAAATTACATCACATTTTAATAATATATATATATATATATAAATATAAAATTTATTTTATTAAATATTATTTATATACTACTTAATAAGTATAAACACTTAATATCAAATATATTCAAGGATAAATGATTTAGAAAATAATTAAAAATTTTTATTAATAAAAAATTGGAAAATTAATATTAAGTAATAAGAATTTAAGAACATTTTCTTGATAGAAAAAATTAATTAATTCATAATTATTGATTTCTGTGTCTGTTTGCCCTCTACAAGATGTAAAATAAATGTTTTCATATCAATCTATAATTCCCGGACCAAGGGGGACCATGGTCCTTGTTTTTTTAGTCAAAAAGCCTTCAAAACTAGGTTTTTTAGTTGGGATACCTTAATTTTGAATATTTGATGGAATTTTAACATAATTTAAGACGATATTATTGATTTTTTTCAGTGGTAAGTGAATTTATTCCTATATATTACTTTTATATAGACTTCTCGGTGTTTAAATTTTATTGTTTTTTTTCATATTAGAGTATTATTTATAATTAAATATATACAAATATATACATATATTCAAAACTTTTACATAAAAAATGTTTACTGTATAAATAAATATTTAATTATATTTGTACAATTAAATATATAAACCATATATAAATTATTATTATCCATTATATTTTGAGAAATACTTCACCATTTTATTTACCTTATGAAAATTTAGGAATATAAACATATCTAGGAAAATTTATATATAATTTTAATGTAAAAATATTTGTGTATGTGTATTAATAATCACCCACACAGACACATATAAATTTATATATATTCTAATTTATGTAAATGAATATTAATATATATATACAGATGCTGAAAAATGTGTATATATATAAAAACACACACACAAGAACAAATATTTTATAAATTAAATTGAAAATAATAATATGAATATATAAATATATGTATAAAAAATATGTATCTAAATGTACATAAATAAATAAATAAATCTTAAAATATAGAATAGAAAATATTGATCAGTGTTAATGGTGTTCAATTTTCACATGGAGGCCCCACATTTGAATATAGGGCAGACAATTGAGCAATGAAGGGGGTAGTTGTCGAGAGATGACAATGTGTGTGGGGGGGGGGGGTGCTGAAGGGAATCTCGCATTAATATAAGAAGAGGCCAACAAGTTAGGGATGGTAGTGTGGGATAACACACAAATAGATAGGGGAAGAATCTTGAGTAGAACACCTAAATATTTTAAAATATATATTTCCTCGTTTTATCAACACTGATAAAGGAATCCTTTATCAGGATAAAAAAAGTGATGATAAAATTGACTGATGTTTAAGGGAAATTCACATATAAATTCTAAAAAAGTGATGAAAAAATAATTTTCAATAACTTTTAAAACCTCAATTTTTAGTAGTGAAACTACACCAAATGAGATTATTAGGTTCTATGTATGTCAATATTTCATAAAATAACTAAAAATACAAGTTTTCTAAATTTTTTTAGCACAAAGAAATAAAAGAGTTTGTAAAATTTTTAAAGAATTTATAATTTCTTGGATTTCTTAGTTATTATAAAGAAAAATTAATTTTTTTTATTTATTGGTTCTTTTTTATAGAACTGAGTAAGGGTATTCCACTTAAACATTTTTCATCACCTCTTCTTTACTTCCTCCTATCTTCTCCTAATAACACTACACAAAACTTCTGTTCATGAAGAAATTATATTGATTTTATTATTCTAATAAAATTTATAGTACTAGTTTGTGAATAACATTTTTTCTTAATGCTATTGAAGCATATTTTAAAGAAAAATCAAAACTGTTTTCAGTTTTCTTTCTTTCTAAACCATTTTACATTGTTAGTCTTTATTTTAGTGGATTGTATGTATACATTATAATGAAACACAATGATATATGTAGACACACACACACACACACATATTTCAGATATATATATATATATATATGATATATATATATATATCAGGTATATAAATACATATAAATAAATTATTATGTAAATAAATAAATAAATACATAAATACATACATACATACATAAACACATACATATATATATATATATAAGGTTTAATATATATATATATATACTATTATATATATTCAATTTTGATGTTCCACTATATTTTTTGATAATGTCATAATTTGTTTTTATTAGATTTCAACATGATGGAAGAACTCAAAAGAGTTATTTTAGGTCACTAAGAAGAAAATAGATTTATTTTATTTTTTTAGTTATTTAGACGTGTCATGGGATAAGTTACAAAAGGATATGAGCCTTAATAAATTAATATATATTTACAATATTTGGAACATGAGTTTTGGAAAATGGGAAATACATTTTAGTTACATGAGTCTGGAAATTTTATTAGAATCGGGTATTTAAATTGAGTTTCACTAGACAACATATACGTAAATTTACAAGAATTTATGGGGATTTGACATGCATAAAATGTACAATGTTTTAACTCATATAAGTGTATTGAACTACATATAAAAAAGAAATAATGGAAATAATTACATAAGACCCATCCATATAGTAAGTCATCATATAAGGCCAATGTAAAATTAAATGAGTTTTCCACAATTTTGATGAAAAGATAAGATCATATGAGAATTAATTCTCATAAGACAAATGTATTATAAATTTTTTGATACCTAAATAGAATGATAAATAAAGATTCATATATTTTAATATTATACATAAATGAAATTCAGATGATGATTATGAAGTTCTCTATAGATTCTAGTATCATAATTTATCAAACAGATCATGATCTAGGCCACTGAGAATCAACGAATCCAACTAGAGGTGATTCTTTGAGATTTTTTATGTTCTAGAAAAAATTAAAGATACAATTATTGATATTATTCACACCATAGTGATTTTTTCCATTTAGATCATTATGAAGGTGTTATAAATAAGAAGAAATAGAGGTTATAATAAATGAAAAATGATGATAGAATGAAAACATTGTCATATAAATGTTCATAGTGGCTGTATAAAAAGAAAAAATTCATAGACCATACTATAGTCCATTACTGATGAACGTTTTTAAATGATTGAAGTCCAAAATAGTGAGCTCCATGAAGTTGGATATGTTTTGGTTACTCCATGATTCCTTACACATGGTTTATTTTATAGAGTTAAATGTTTTGAAATCAAAAGTGAATATTATTGAATGATTTTTTGCAGGAGAGCTGAATGAGAAGGACATAATTATTAGAAATGTTTTTTATAGTTGTAGAAAATGAAATAGAAAATATTTCATGATTGTGGGATATGAAATTGAACTTAAACAATTGATAAAATTATCAAGGATCATGTTGAAAAATTACATTAAATGAACTATTGAAAATGATGAGATGGAATTGATTTCTCTTGAATTAATTTAATTCTAGTATTTTTAGAATTAGAATATATGAGAAGATATAATTGAGAGAGAAGGTGTGAAAATATTTTTCAGAAAAAGAGAGCCATGAAAACATGAGATAAGAATAATAGATCTTAGAGATTAAATTTACTAATCTTACATCATCATTTATTTAAAGATGAGATTTATGGAAAATTGAATCCAAGTCCAACTTTTGAGGATAATTTCATTATCTAATTTTGTTTTGAGTGAGAATAATATTCTATCAATGTTTATAGGCTTAAGGGGAAGATAATCAAGAGTTTTTGAGAAACCCAATTCTCAAGACATCTGCCTCATCTCGATCTTGCCATTGTATAATAAGAAGGATGTAGTTTAAATTACATAGTATATTGATGAATAAGGATTCAGGATGATTCATAAACTAAAAACATATATTTGACTGTAATATATAGATGAGAATCAATGGATTGGTGGGAGTCGAATGTGCAAAGGAGTATGAACCCACACTAGGTCTGAACCTAGTATAGATTTCTTATGCCTTATCTTATTTACTTTTCTATTTATAATGGGTGATGATGAGTTAATATCTTCATTAGAAAATGTATTAATTAAAAACTATGCTTTATTTTTTATTGATATGAATTCTCAAGGAAAACCACAACTTGTTTATCCCCCCTACTCAGGGGTGCATCATTTCTTGAGAAATGTTTTGTGGTATCAGAGATCCCAGATTTCCACTGTCAAATAATTAGTTTATTTGTGATGGATAATATCAATTATCTTAACAATATAGGCATTAAATCCTTTAATTTCAAGAAAAACCTTGAACAAAACAATTATACACATACCTTTTTATATCACTTGTCCTTGAAGTTGTTGATGCAAGTATATAATTTCTTAATTATTAATAGAAGTGATCAAATAAATTTTATTGTTGAAATAAATCTAATGACGGATGGTAAGAAATCATATGTGACTCAAATTACTTTCTCTAATAATGACTAAACTAAGGTGAAGTGATTTAAACTATAAAGGGAATGTGGGACTATCTTGAGAGTAACATTTAATTAAATGTTAAAATCAAAGAAGCTATACTGTAAATCTGGAGAAGCAAATATGGAGACATAAAGATGCCCAAAGATTAAAAAATTATGGAATTATTTTCAAATTTTAATTAAATTTTTAATAATACCTATGTATATAGGGAGAAGATAAAAGAATTTTTTATTTTTAAAAAATTGACAAGGGACTTTTTAGAAAATTTTGATATTATTATTTTAACCCTTGAGGATATAGATGATATTTTTCTAGATGAACATCATAATATTATCATTTCATATGAAAGTAAAAATACTATAACATTTAAAAATAATGTTAAAGATTAAATGGATTGATAATACATGAAGAATATTAAGATTAATTTTTAAGAACATGAATAACCAAGTGGATCAAATGTCGAAGATGATGATAAACACAAAATAATCATGTCACTTATCATAAAAAACATCTGTTATAGAATAAGAAAATAAATTGATAAAATCCAACTTAAATGTTTTAATTATATGTATATTTGAAAATTTCATATTACTTTTCTATGGAATAAAATTAGATAATATGATGGTATGGATGAGAAGACTCAATATAAAATATAGGGGAAGTACACAAATGAATCCTCAAAATCAGGTGAGATTAAGAAGAATTTTTCATGAAGAAAGAGAATAAATCTATTAATAATTATGAAAAATAAATAATATTCTTCTAGATAACAATTATATAAAGTAGTAAATAAAAAATCCACAATTTTCCTAGATCATTATTAAAACATGAAGAATATTGTAGAAGTGAAGCTGGAGAAGATGAAATAGACTGTATGGAATATATATTGATATACGAATTGATGACATGTCTTAAGTAGAAAATGAAACCAAAATAAGAAGTTAAACAATTGAATAAATAGAATGTAAATGTAGCTGAATATTATTATTTATTTCTATAAATTAATATATTGACATTGAAGATATTAAAAACTTTACACTTAAAGCTATCAAAAGTGACATGACCATGAATGTCTTTGAGGGGAAACACAATTTTATTGATGAAGATATTTCCAAGACCCGATATAAATGTATAGAAGATAAAAATTAAATGAATAATAGAATATAATATTATAATAAATATACAAATATCAAGGATGAGTTTTCAAAGACTACTAACAATGTGGAGTCACAATATCATGCCACATCCTTATATGTTATGTGTTATTGTAAATCTATTTTACCTAACAATGTATATTAAAATTAAATTATAGTATGTTCTATTCACAAATAGTGTGAAAAATAACTCTATCATACACATAATAAGGATAAAACAATACATATAAAAAAATTTCTCAACAGTAGAAGAAAACAACATCAGTGTTCGTCCAACCAGATCAAAAATTTGGGCAGAATTCTTATTATCTTGGATGGCTTATTTTTAGCCGATACTAATATTTTTTTCATTTTTTGTCTAAGGGATTGTTCAAAATATAATAATATTTATATACTAAGAATAATTTATTAAAAATGGGGGATATTCTCTTAAAACATGAAGAGAGATTCATAGAATAAGAAAACTGATTATAGAGAAATATTTTATCCAGCACAAAAAAATATCTTTGAATTATTAGATAAAGTAAGTGGAAGGTATGAACAATAGGTTTAGAGACATGCAGATTTAATGAACAACGTTCAAGGAAAAATTCCCTATATTGAAAAAGGTAAATGGATATTAAAGGCATATCATGGTGTAATATCCGTTATTGGATAAGTCTCTTTAAAGGAAATAAATAGTGGAAATCAATGGATCTTGGACAGTGGTTTATCATCACACATGTCATGTAAAATGAATCTTATGAAAAACATTAGAGAACATGATATATTAATAGTGAATTTTGGAAGTGATAGTTCCCTAATAATTAAAGGAATTTATTCAATTAACATTAAAGAAAATAATCTATGTTTTAAGGATTTTATTTATGTAGAAGGATTTAAGTACAATCTCTCGAGCATAAGAAATATATGTGATAATGGCAATGAATTCAAATTAAATAACAAAATTATTGATAAATAATTATAATTATATATGTGTTATCACAATATAGGAAAGAAAAAGTGAAAACTTATTCAAATTTGGTAACCCAAAAAAACATAATGTACATCCCAAAGAAGAAAACAAACTATGACAATTGACACTTGGCCACCTTAAAAAAATAATCCTTAGTAAAATTTCAAATAGTGATAATTTAATAGAGCTTACCCAAATTAAAATGGAAAGAGATGAAATTTGTAAAACATGCCAAAAATTTAATATGGCCTAATATACTAAGGAAAGTGTTGATATAAAGTCATCAAAACAGCTTAATATTATTCAATTAATATCTATGTATTACAATGAAGAATTAGTTTAATAGGGGTGATTTTTATTTAATTACATTAATTTATGATTTATCTCATAATAAAATACCTATACTCACAAAATACAAGTCTGAAGTAGTTAACTTGTTCAAAATCTATACATGACAATTTTAGAAGGAGTTGGGAGTACACATTTTGAAGTTAAGAATAGATAATTGTTTTTAATTTAAATGAAATGAATTTAAAAATTTTCTATCAAAGAATGAAATTAAATTTCATTTTAGTAAACCATATTCTTCAAAATTGAAATTAATTTTTGAGATGAAAATTTTATGCATAGTTGTAATGAGAAGAATAATTTTAGGTGAAAAAAACATTTCAATGTTCTTCTAGTGAGAAGTTATATTCACTTCTCTCTATATTCAAAATAGATTCTCAATGCGACTTGAGAAAAAAAAACATTTTGTGAAGTGGTTCTATATAAATACTACTATTAAATACTGCATTGTTTTTTGGAATCCTATGTTTCATTAAAATCAAAGGCATACATTTGAGAAAAGATGATGAAAAATATGATAAAGGAATTTTTATGGGTTATCTTCTTAATAAAACCGGGTAATGTATTTTAAAAAGGATACATAAAATTGGTGATTGTTTTTATTTTAATATCATAGATATGTAGTCCAATATAAGAGGATCATTTTCTTGAACAAATAGTTTTTAGAGGATAAAAATGGTCATAATTCATAAAACTTATCACTTAAACAAGTAGAGAATGGAAATAATTTATATGTTTTTGATTCTAAAAAATATATGATGAATATGAGGTTGCTAATAATCCGTGAATAGTGAATTTAGGTTTGAATAAACATGTTTATATTTAAAATATAATTGGTAACCCGGATGCCCCAATCTAGACATCACGAGAGCTTATAATTGAGAACCAAAAAATCTAATTTAAGAAATTAAAAAAAATTGGTTTTAGAGGAAGTTAAAAATAAATAGTAGATTTGTTCTATGAATAAAGAGATATAAAAAATCAAGAATAACTCAACTTGGGATATTTTCATAGTTCATGATTTTTTATAGGCATCAATTTTTTAGCAATAAATTCAATAAGAAAGAATAATTTTCAAGGATAAAGACTCGTTGAGTTTGAAGGGACACTATAAAATAGAAGAAATTTATTTTGTATAATTATTTTATGAAGTTGTAGGACTATAATCCATTAAGATAATATTAGAAGTAATATCTCATAGAAAATATATATTTTACCAAATGGTTGTAAAGCATACTTTCCTCAATGGAAATATTGAAAATGAATATTTATTAAGTATCTTGAAGGGTTTATTATTGAAAAATATAGAAGCATGTATTTTCAATTTAAAGAAATCATAATGTGGCTTGAAAAATACCCCAATGGAATGGTACTCTAAACAAGAGGAACATGATATATTTTAAATTTACAATAGGAAAATATGACAATAAAATATATGTGAAACAATAAACTACAAGTACACTCATTGTTATGATTTATGTTTATAAAATAATATTTTCAAGTGATTAGGAGCAACTCTATGATGAATTTTCCAAGAAAATGAAGTAGTATTTTTAATCTTATATAATTATAGAGATGTGTTACTTATTGGTCCTACAAATTGCACAATGAGAATATTTAATTTTTCTTCACCAAGAAAAAAATTACTTAATAATTAAAAATAGATTGGAATGAAGGATTATAAAGAAGTTTCCACTCCTATTATTATTAGAACCAAATTGACTAAAGGTGAGGATGGAAATAGTGTCTATAAAAAGGAAGTCCAAATAATTATAAAACACCTAAGTTACTTCATATAATCATGTCTAGATATTATATTTGAGGTGACTCTTTTTTATAGATTCTAAAATGATCTAAAATAATTTTATATTATGGAATCTAGGAGGTTTTTGAGATATATAAAGGGAACACTTAGCATTGGATTGTTTAATAGAAGTAGACTAGATTTACAGGTGTAGGGGTTTAATGATGTTGAATATAATAGATATTTCACTAGTATAGAATTCTTACATGGTGAGTGTTGTGTGAGTTGGTAAAAAAATAAGAAACATTCATCGACTTTGAGTATAGATGATATTGGTTACATCACAAATACACATTCTTGTACATATATATAGTTGGTTAAAGTGAAACTGGATGATTTAAAAGTAATTATTGAGAAATAATTACAGATTTTTTCTGATTATAATAATTTCATATATCTCTAAAATAATATTATACAACACGATATATCCAACCATATTTATATTTCATGCCATTATATCAATTAAAGAGTTGAAATGGCGATATAAATCATGATTATATTTTCTCCAAGAAGAAAATGTATACATGTTTACAAAATTAAATGTGATAGAATGGTTTAAAGAGACTTGGAGGAAAATTATCTTTTATAATTCTCCTTATACTTAATGAAGTGTGAAACAACCCCCATTATGCTTTTGATTGTATTAAAAAAGGGGATGAAAAAATGACATAAGTATTTTCAAAGGTGGAGTGAATTATTGATCAAAATAGAAGAGATAATTACATTATAATCTAAAGCAATAGATAATGTTAAATGGGTGAAACTATTGAAAGTTAAATTAGATGCATGATTTGAGGTGGTATTTCATTGAATTCACCTAGACACACTTTGTTGACATCTAAATATGAAATTATAAAAAAACCTAACCTTATCCAGTTTTGTGGTATAAGAATCTTATCTTAAGATATATGTTGACATTAAATGGGTTCTAAAATAGATCAAAGACAAACTTGAGTTTATTTTATATAGTTAACAGTTATTGAAAAGAAATCCAAAATATAGAGATTAAAGTACCCTTTGAGTCATTGATGAAGTGTTTGTTAGTTTATATTAATTGGTAACAAACTAGAAGAGATAAAAAGATGTATTTTGAGGTTAATGATATGTTACTAGTTTTTTTTGGATTTTTTATGTAGAGGTGTTCAGATATGTTTTTATAAATGTTCTGAGGCTTGGTTTATTAATATAGATTTATAGTTTTTATAATAAAATATTGGGAAAATGAAATAATTTTTACCTATGTAAGTATGGAACTGTTTTGGGATAAATATATGTAAATTTATTTACATGAGTCAGTGAGTAAGAAAATTTACAAGCGCATGTGGTGATTTTACTAATTTAATGGGTATAAATTCTTGAATCATGTATGTGAATTCCGCTACATAGATGTTAATTTATATATGTAATTATCATGTGAGTCCTACATGTAAAATAAATCATCATATAAGGCCATAGTGATGGTAAAAGGGATTTTCTATATTTTGTTTTTAAAAATATGATATCTAAGTGAATTATATACTCATATGGAAAAAATTTAAAAAGTTTTTCAAGACCACAATATAATGACAAATTGAGTTTCCCAAATTCAAATATTCAAAATAATTTAAATTTCTATGATTCTTAGGGTGTTATTTGATGATTAAAGTATCATGATTTATCAAATTGATCATGATCCTACCTTCCTAGAATAAAAGAATCAAACCATATTTAATTATTTGAGATTAAATAAGTTACAATAAAAAAATCAGGCTTTTATATTTGAGATTCTACACACCATAGTGATATATTAATTGGTGTTTTGGTCATGAAGGAAGAGTTATAGAAAATAATAAATTATGCCCATGAGTAATGAAAAATGATAAGAGAAACAAACACAAATTATAGTAAAGGCCATAGTGTTTTTTTGAGTAGAAAAAATGATATGGAACACACCATAGTCTTTAATGATAAATATTTTGAAATTTTAGTAGTCCATAACAGTGATCTCTATACTAAAAACTATTTTTATTGCAGTATGGTCCCATTAATGTGGTTTATTAAGAATATTTTTATGTTGTGAGATAAATGGTGAATACTATTTAATAATTTTTTCTTAAAAACAAACTGGGAAGAAATGAATAATTGGAAATGAACTATATACATAAATTTAATAAAAGATAGAACATTATGAGATCATGGTAAATGAGCATGAGTTTAGTGGATTGAGAAAATCTTGAAGTATCATTCTATAATATTTTATTGAATGGGATTTTAAAAATTCTAAGATGGAATTCATTTATCCATGATTTATTAAATTATAAGAGTTTTGAAATTCCTTTATATGTTAAGATATATATGAGAAATATGGTGTGGATTTATGTTTTAGAAAATTAGAGCACTGAAAAACCGAGAGAAGAAGAAGAGAACATGGATATTGAAGATATGAAGCGATCATCATAATCAATTTTTGTTTGATCATTCCTGAAAATAGAATATTATTATGAGTTTCAAAGATCATATGATCATCTAATTCCTGAAATCAGTTGGAATTTTATTAAATTAATATTTAAAGTCTCAAAGGGATGATAATCATTAATTATAGGTCACCCGAATTTCCAAGAGATTCTTCTCAACTTAACCAGATTAATGTTTAATCAATGAGACACTATTTAAATTTTAGTGGGATGCTGATGAAAAAAGAGTCAGAATGATACATATCCAAACCAATTTTTGTTGATCCATATTTTTATTATAGAATCCATTTTTTAGTGGGGGTTAAATTTGGTAAGATGTAGGGACCCACATTGGGTCCGAACCTTGTAAATTTTTTTATGACTTGTCTTATTTACTTGTTCATTTCACACGGGTAAGGCAGAGTGAATATCTTAATTTAATGGAGTTTTAATTAATATTAGTGGTTTATTTATGGTCAATGTAAAATTTAAAATAAAACTACCACTAATTCACCCTCCTTATTAGTGGTGTATCGGTTCTTAGGTAATTTAAAATATATATATATATATATATATGCATGTGTGTATAAACATTTATAATGATATATAAATATATATAGGTTATATATATATATATATATCATGTGTGTGTGTGTATTTTTTACATTGTATTTGAATATTTTTATTTTACATAGTATACAAACATACAAACATACATACATATATGTTATCATTGTTAATGTCTGTATATAATTTCTATAATATTTTTTAATATACAATATAGATGTTTATATAGAATGGAATATTCCTTAAATCTAGAAGATATTCTATAATATAATATTATATGTCATCAAGTATGTAATACATATAGAAAAAGTACATTTTTATGCCTTTTAGGGTATATAATTTTTTTTGATATAATGAAGTTCCACGAATAGTATGGTTTGATTTATTTTGAACTGTTATGATTCATTGAAAAATAACGAATCACCTACTTGTTGGGCTATCAATAGTCATACATTTCATAATATTTAATAGATGAGGGAGATTATTGTTGATGCTTATATCATATGTAACCAAAGGCTTTACTCATTTATTTATAAAATTTATGAGTACTTTAATTTCTCAATGTGTGTCCCCATAGCCTATATAAAGAAGTTCTGCCCCTGAGACAAGTGTTCAATCTATTCAAGTGATATTTGTATGATACACTATCCTTCCTAAATGTCTCTTCCTTCTTTCTTTTTTTCTCTTGATATACTACCATATCATAAATGTTAAAGGATCCTTCTAAAAGAATTTTCATGACATAGTAAAACTTGTGTGTACACATTGGTGGGAAGATAGTTTCGGTTTTTTCTTAGTGATATTAATCAAATATAGTTTGAAAAAAACAACTACAATGTACTTCAATGTAATTTACATTTCCTCCATTTCCAGTTTACATGATTTCAATTTTGAAGGGATAGGGTTCTTAGGATTAATGTTTCTTAAATGCTTATTATTTGATTAATCATTAGTCACTACATAGAAATAATTTTGTTGTATTAGAGAATTACCATGAATTTGGATTCAAGAAATCATTCTTAAAATTTATAGTTCAAAAACAGGTCTTCATTTCTCCATAGAAACATCATTCTAAATCATAAAATATGATTGATACATAAAATTAAAAGTATTCTATTTATTCTTATTTATAGGTCACTCCAAACCCAAGGGTCATTTCTTTATCATAGGATTCAATGTTACATATAGTTTACTATATATCATATATCATAGGATACAACTCACACAATACAAAATCCCCAGTTATAGTTATGTATGGGTTACACCATATATAAGGGTATCTCAATTTACTAAAGAAGTTACTTTTAGGTTTGGGTTACCATATACATAAGGGTTTCACCTTTTTTCACACAAATGAAAATGATACATATGGGATACATATGCCTCTTATTACAAGAGAAGATAAAATTATTTGTTTCAAAATATTATTTATAGTTCTTAAATTGATTAATTGTTTCATCCTATCTCTCGTATTCTATGATTCCAACAATATTATCATATATGGTTTGAGGAGAAATTGTTTCCCTTAAAATTCAATTATAAATTCAATTATATTATGTATAAGTTGTTAATACATTATTACCAAAGGTTTATTGGGAAATTTATCATTTTTAAATTGTTTATAATTAATTAATTAAACATTTATGAAACATTTATTAATAAATATTACGCAATAATAAGTGTTGATTATAAAATACATTTTTAACAGAATGAATTATATGTTTGATATAAAATGTTTATATGGAAATTATTTGGGAAATTTATAAAATGTTTATAAATTATAATATAAGGAAAAATATAAAGGGTATATATTTCATTATGATTTTTTTCGTAGTGTTTAATTTGAATCATTTTAATTAAAATGGTTTTATTTGGAAACTATTTAAACAATTCCAAAATGAGTTTTGATTAAATTATTTGATCAAAGATTAAATAATATTAATATGTAATATTTATAATATGTAGAATTTTTACATTATTAAAATTTAAATACAGAATAATTATATATCATGAAAAATCATATATTTATATAAAATTCCATGTAATTAATAATAAAAAGAGTTTATATTTCTAATTAATATAACTTTTTTGTGTTTTTCTAGTTATATAATTCCCAAGATGAATTATAAACTATTTATAATTGTTATGTTTTTAATTCTTCATAAATTAATATATTATATTTGGAAAATAAATAAAATATTTATTTATTTATTTATTCTTTCTGAATATTCATGTTTATCAATTACTTAGGAAATATGAATATTTTTAATGGTATAATTTATCTGATAAATTTATTATTCTATATTGTTAGGAATTCATTACATGCTTGGTATGGAAACATAATATTTAGTTTTCATCTATGATGACCCTGATTTGTAATTAAAGTCATTAGGTGAAATCTTATTATTTAATATAGTTTATACATATTACGTATTATAGTTATCATTAATTTTAATATATCATGATTACATTTTCCATTGGAAGTGGGTTTTTTGGATTGGACTTCAAACTGGTTTTGAGGCTTATGCCTTATTCTATTAATGAGGGGGTTGAAAATTTCTTATTGTATGTTTACTCATGCTAGGATTCTTAATTTTCTATAATTATAATCTTTCATAAGATAATATCATGTACCTTATGTGTATTATTTATTTATATATGTATTAATATGACTGGTTTCAATTTTTTGGTGAGAAACACAAAATATGGGTTTTGTAAAGAGTTACAAATTAATAAGTTTTCAAAATATTTATTTGGTGGAAGGAATATGATTAAAAAATTTAATCATAATAATGATGAATAGATAAAGGTATTTACATGAGCTAATATGGTTATAGTTAATTCCAATCAAAATAACAAGTTTAAAATTCCATCATAAATGGAACCTGTTAAGACCTTGATAATCCATCTGGGTAGGTTCATGCTAATGTTGGGTTCCCTAGGATTTTATTATATAAGTAAAACAAGTAATGGGTGTCTCTATGAGGATTATGTGTTTGATATTTGAATTTTATTTAAGTTAAAATTAACTGGGTTACCCTAACATTTACGATTCGAAACAAATATAGTTCGGTATATCCATATGATGGATTATATAGAGAGTTGTCCACTAAAAATGAGAAGAGTCATATTTAATATTAATAGGATAATTCCCTACCTAACTACCTAATTGGTGATAGGAAATTTATAGTGGAATCATTAAAAAGTCAAATAGGGATATTTTTCTATAGATGGATATGATGAATTTTAAAAAGGGTCCATAATTTTAGTGGGACTACATTTAAAAAAAATTCCTTATTAAATTAATATAAAACATGATACTCATATGATAAAAGTATTTTTTTATTTATAATAGAATCATCTTCTTGGATATTTACCTTGAGATCAATATTGAATAAGTAAAAATTTAATAATTTTTTTTCTTAAATTGTTATGAAAAAAGAATATTTCTTAAATAAGAAGGAAAATTCTACATGATAGAGGTAACTCTTCCTGATATATTGACTATTTAATCCATTCAAGAAATATACATAGATGATTATGATATTCCAATGAATGATTTATTTGAAATATCTAATTTAATTTTTCCTAACATGAAACCCATGTTTTAGAATCAACCAGAGACAATGGATTATTACCATCTGATAGAAAACCACAAATATCTCTTTCAAGAACAAGAAAGGATTGAGAGGTATGAGAATTAAAAATATATCATTTGATATATTATATTAGAATTAAATTCATTCTCAACTGATGTGATCAATATTATTAATTTCTTCAATGAGTTAGAGAGGATGGGTACACCTATTAGGAAATATCTGGACATAGTTCATTCTATAATCATTTCTGAAAAGGTTCTGATAGTTTGTTAAAAACTAAAAAAAATGAATTCAAAAAAAGTTTACCCAATATCCTCAATATAATTATGATAGATAATTATGAAATGGGAGTTCCAGGATCAATTTCCATCATGATGGTACATAAAAATAATGGAAAATATTTTCATAAAAAAGAAAAGAAAAGTTGCTTTTTAGATTCTATAGGGGATACTAAACCAAATAAAATGATGGATAGTTGATAAATTAATTATAGAAAACCTAGAAAATATATACGGAGATATACATGTGGTGGATAAAGGAAGTATATGGTTATATCTGTTACATTTATTTTCAATTACTAAGGATCAAGTTAATGATAAGGGTGAATGAAAATGTAATACCATGGGTGTTGAATTATTGTATACAAAAATAAAGGATATGAATCAACTACCGTTTTACTTAAATAGAAATGGAAAAGAACAAAGGTCCATCTAATTTCATGAAATAAAAATTCTTCGGAACTTAGCATTATATTTTTATTATGGTAATATTAATATCTATGACATATTCTAAACTGTAGAGAAGCACTATCATTAACCATAAATTCCAAAGTTGTCATTATATGAATAAAATGACCACTACACCTATATTGTAGAACTTATAAATCTATTATGTTTTTAGTTTTTGAAAAATTTAGTTGATATTAATTAAATAGATATCAATTAGTATTTATTAAAAAAGGCTAAACCTAAAATGTTTGATGAGTCCATACGAATAATAGAATATTGATTATTTCGTATTTCAAACAACTTAGATTCATATATAATGGAGTTTGAAATAATTTTAATACATTTAATAGTTATTAAAGGAGTTTTGATAGATTATTTTGAGGTTTTAGAAAATCTAGGTAAATTTTAATGCAATTTGAATCAATTTGAAGAAATCTAGAATTTTGGTGTTCATTGGAAAATGGTTTAATCCTGAATGAAATAATTTTCCATCTAAAACATATGAATTAAATATGAGTGAAAGATATCAGGTTTGGAATATAATATTTTTTGGTAATCCTATGAATTTTCATTTCATTGTATGACTCTATCAGTTCATATGGGTTTTCATACCTTAGTACATCATTTTATGGATTTGGAGTCTGTCGAAACATTGGAACAGGTGTGAGCATAAGACTTTAGCAATAATTTAAATCTTGATCATTGGACTTCATTTTTAGAGTTATTATTTATAATACCAAGTTCATGATGTCAGCATAAGCCTTCTTCTACTGACCAATTTTCGTCATCATCTTTTTTTTGTGAAATTAAGCCTTTAAAGTCCCTATTGTAAGACTTCAACACTTTTTGAACATTTACTAGTTGTTATAGATGAAAAACATGAGTTATCATGATTTAATTTGATGAATAGAAAAATATAATGGGTTCATTCAAGAGACATTCGATAATGGTATAGACATTCCAGAAACCTAAAATGGAATTTGATCTAAGATTGAGATGAAATAGTGGAAATGATCTTTATAAATTAAAAAAGGAAGATCAATGAAAGATAATATAAACTACTATGTAAAGGCCATCGGGACTTGTGGAAGTGTAATATGAGTTTCAAAAAAATTTTAATTATGAGGAAATGATAATTTTATGATGCTAATACTTCTTTTAAGTGATTAAAACTTTTGAAAATTTATTCAATCCCTGATCCAATATTTTTCTTATGTTTTTTTGGACGCATTTTACTGAATATAATTCATGGTGTAGAAAAAGGATTTATTGGGGTTTTAAGAATAATGAATATGAAGAATCATTGAAGCATGATTCGTGAATAGATAATATTTATATAAGGATGTTCAGGAATTTGAGTTTAACTAGGATGGAAGTATGAGAATTTCTCCAAGACATAAATTTTTGGTATCTTCACAATTTTATAAATCTAGATATGTATGGTATGTTATACATTCCAAATATGTTTTGATTATACTATTTAAATATTTTTGGTTGTTAGTATAATGTGGATTTAGTGAAGATATTTTTTAGAAGTATAATATTACAAAGTTAATCTTATAGAAGAATTAAATAATATCTTATTTATAAAAGTATCATGAAATGCGGTGTAATAAAAAGAATATTCATGGAATAAATTTTGAGTTAAAAAATTAGTGTATGAGAAATAATTGAAACAAAAAAATGTATTGTATTATGTTACTTTTTGTCTAATGGATTTTTTGTATTCTCACCATAAAATTTATGGTATTTCAGAAGGGACAGATGAATTTAATGAATCCACCTATGCATGAGAGATTCATGAGTCTCAAGGGGAATATATAGGAATCATCATGCCTCTATACAATAAAAAAGATATATAATTGATGGAAATATAGAGTTTTATGTGTGGATAAGATATGAAAATTGGATCTATCGAAGAATAAAAAACTTAACAATCCACTGAAATCTATAAAAAATAAGAATAAGATAAAGATATTGTGTTGACCTTGTGAAACCTATTGGGTCTTGATGAAGAATGCATATTTTTATTTTAATTCAGAGTGATATATTCTTTGATGAATGAGAAGTAGTGGTTAATTTTAGAGGATATATTGCATTATTTGTTTTTGAATATTTTAGGGTATTCAGAGTCACTATGATTCTATAAAGAAAATTATAATTTTGTTGCTGTTTATATATCCCTATAAATATTGTGAATATCTTCATTAGAAGGTGGAAGGAAGAAAATAATAAAATAGAGATAAAGATTTCCAAATAAAATATAAATACACCTTCACTTTTGTAATATAGTAGAGTCTTATTACTTGTGTAACTATGCAATATGATGGAAGAGGTTTTTGGAATATATCTATCCACCCATTATAATTGGTGATTCAATTATAGTGGAGAATATATGACTCATTAGGAGTTGAAACTACATGGTGTAGTTTTAACACATTAGGAATGAGCCTTCTAAAAATGACACGTACTGATCATTATATACATGTTTTCATTTCATTTGATCATGTCCTAATGATTAAAAGACAAAAATATCCTTATATGAGTTAACTAGAAACATGTGTTAAAATACTAAAGGGGTAAAGATAAAAAAATTTCTTGGGTAAAATAATTTAATTACACTTGATTCATCTCCCAATTATGTGTGTCTACACGTTCCACAAAGACAAAACTAGTAGTATCATAGGGATGTTATTTCTAATTAGATATTTTGGATAATAATAAATTTGATCATAATAAAAACATGTACTCTAATAATGACTAAAGAAATATACCCAATTATTGTATCCAATATATATAAAGTGTAGGTTTCATATGTTTGAAGAAACACATTAGAAGACAGAATCTACTTCCAATCGAACAAAAAATACATGGAGGTATCGACAAAAACCTTGAGAAATATATAAACAAAATAGGTAAGAATTAAATGAAATTTCCTGAGAAAATAAGAGGAACAAAAAACAGATAAAGGTATCTATATTTATGATATCTTTGATAAATCTATTGTCAGTGATTCCACTACTGAATCTAGATAAAGATGTTATGGACATGAGTTCAATGAATCAGTTCATTAATTTTATTCAAATGTTAATGATTTCCTAAAAAAGGACCTAAAAGAAGACTTTGTATATGTTTTCTCATATATCAGGTGGATTATTGATGAAAAAACAACTATGAAAAGAAGCTTATGCAATGGAAGAATCATTGGAAAAGAAACTCTGTTCCTATAATATTATCACAATGTCTATAAAGTCCAAAGAATAATATACCACACATTTAATGTAAAAAGTGTCATTAGATGAGAATGAATTTCAATGTGTTATTTATGAAAATTTTGTTTTCTGAATTTTTTTATTATGGTGTTCCATGGATTTGAGAAGATTCATAAAGTCTATATGGTATTTCAATCCTAATAAACTATAAGTAAAATAATAAAGGTTGAAAGAGATGAATATATATATATATATATTGGAGTAACAAAAAATATATGATGATTAAATTTAGAAGAAAAAGACTGATTGAAAAGATAGGTCAAGAAATATGGATGATGAGAAGAATACTATCAAAATGATATGTCCATAAATGAAAATTCAATTGATGATTTTAGAATATGTAGGAAATGGAACTTTCTAATATATTGAGAAAAGGTAATTTTCACACAAACATTCGAAGCATGTCCAACATTAATGAAGACTTACTATGGTGGGTCAAAGATCCTGAGATTAGTTAGAGAAACCTCTACCTTAAAATCATTGGAAATAATGATCCATAATTTAGTATATTCATATTTCACTAAATATGCACCGATGAAAAGTGATAGATAATGTGTATAAACTATGAAAATGTGGATTTCCAAAAATTTTAGAATAACCACCAATATTTCATGTATAGTCGTGAGTATGTACCAGAAAATATTCCCCCAAAAGAGAATAAAATGTTGTGGTTCCAAGCCAAAATCAACAAGAAAGTATATTTGGAATGAATGAACCTATATTGAAATAAACAAGGTTAATTGGAAGATATTTTAGTTTTTATAGATTTGAGTGTAATGAAATTTATTATTGAAATAAAATCTCAGTATGGACAAGTTATAGAGTCCCTAAATCTAGGGGAATAAAATGGAAAGGAAGGATATAACCTATTGGAATGTGGAATAAAACATAGATGTAGATGAATATGTACACAACGAATATACTTGATAAATTTTGGAAATTATATTATTTTTGAGAAATTTGTTTTACTGTTACAATGAATGCTCGAACAACCCTACTATGTCGTATTGATTCATTGAAGAGTAAAGAAAACCACCACTATATGAGAGTAGTTAAATAGATAGATCAAGTCTACCGCTTCAATGAAATAAGTTAAGGATAATTATCCCAAGAAACTAGAGAAGAGGACTAAGAAGGATGTCACACCGACTAATAAGAGAAAATTATTCTATTGTGGTAAGATACTCTAGATCATATACCATTGTAGGATTTCTATTAATGAAAACATGAATCCAGGAAAAATAAAATCTAATGGGGATCTATTCCAAGTAAGATATTGTTGGATTGGTATGGTTGATGAAATACCATGTGAATAATATGAGAATCAATCCAAGAAGGGTATAATCATAGAAGAAAACAATCTGCATGGTAGGTGAAACTTAGCATGAAACATCAATTTAATAAGTATGATTGTATTACATGTCAATATGAAAGAAAATTGGAAAGCACATATGAAATCATTTTATAAAACTGTCATTGAAAATAATAAATAATGACCCATACTTTTGAAGTGGATGAAAATAATAATGAAATTGAATTTTATTTATTTACTAGATGGTCCATTTAAAAAAATGAGATTTGGAACATAATTATGAGAGTTTGAACACTTCAAATTGTTGTTATTGGGTATGGGTGATGGGAAAAAAGGTCATTTGGAGGTCTCTTCACATTTCGGTAGCACTGGGGGTTAGATATTCAATAATTTGAGGGTCTATAGTGGCTGCATGGTTATTCAGAAATCGAAAAACCCCTAGTATATAATCGTGCGACTGATTTCAATGGGAAAATTTGAAGTGAATGAGAAAGGAATGTTGTGTCCAAACTGTGATCCTAGCTTACATAGTTTACGCCAAACAGGTAGTACCTCGACACTATTCACCACGCGGGTTGTGTATGGTTTGTGCACTATTAAGCTAACTGTGTGGGACAAACCATGCGAGGTGGGTTTGTAATTAGGTGGTGCAGCATGATTGGGGCATGCTTTGGCTAACTATGCAACCAAAACTGTGTGTTATTTTTTTATACAAAATAAAATTAATTTAAAATAAAAAGAAAAAAAAATTAAACCTAAATCTACCCCACCCCTCCTAAATAGTGATGCATCCCCTCTCCCCTTCCATGGTTGCACATGAAACACCCCTCTTATACTACTCTCTTAATGCATTAAATCCACTAGTTTTTCTTCACACTTCTCACTTGATACTCTAATTTAAGCCTCTTATTCCTTCCTCCTAACTCATTTGAGAATTTCTCTCTCATCCAGTCACCCATCTTGTGAATATGAACACTAAAATAAGGATAATCCCTATTTCTTCTTCTTCTTTAGTTATTAGGTAATGTGAAGGCTCTCCCAGGAAATCTTTGTTTGTTTTCTAGAATCCTCCACCAAAGGTGAAGTGGTTCACAGAATTTTGGTCCACCCATCATCAATGATGGGTATTTTTTCTTTTGTTCTACTTTAGAAATCAATTATTTTTAGGGATTTTGTAGTTTCTATGGTCTTGGTAGTTTTTATTTAAGTGTGTTGGACGTTGTGTGGTGATTTTGAGTTCATAATAATTTTTTAGATAGTCTTGGTCATCCTAGGTGCGGGTTCGAGTCACCAAAGTCAAAGGAAAATTACTACATATGCATTGGTATGAATATATAAATGTAAGTTCCCCATCTATATTCATATTTAACCATTGAAGTGAATATAAATATATGAGTCTATGTTTTCTTACATATATATATATATATATGATAAATGCATATGGGTGTATGTAGATGTAATGTCCCTGTTCTGGAAGCCACCCAGAGGCATCCCGTACCCATTTAGTCACATGGACTCAAGCGAATTTCCCCAAACACCAGAGACTGCCAACTAGAAGATAAGGACCTTGAGTGAGATGGTAGGTAAACTATGCCCTCATTGCCAGAGTACACAATAGAAGTAAACAACACACAATAGAAGAAGTAGTAAATATCCAACAACAGTAAACAATGGAAGACTGATAAAGAAACAACTGGTGCATAAATATATATAAGTGATTCATGATACATATATGTATAGGAAAGTATCCAAACAATTCACAATTATGAATACAATACTAAACCATAGTAAAAAAAATAGTTGAGAAACTCCTCAGCATCGCAAGCCTTCGCTTGTAACCATGCTCTCTAGATCCAATGCAATCAAGTACCTGAAGTCGAAGGGAACTTTCCCTTGTCTATACCTGAAGAAATATAATCTGTTTGGGCCCAAAAGAATGGCCCAAACATGGTCTGAGACTAAATCCAAGTAGGAAACCACCTGAAGATCTATGCCTAAAAGTCAGGGAGTATATAGAAGGCAAAAGTACAGAAAGCAATAAACAATGAATCACCAAGAAGTAAACAATCCATAGTTTAAGCATTCAAAACATCACACAACATGCAATAGAAAAACATAAAACACAATTGGTAAACCTCTAGGATGTACCCACATCATATCCCCTCTAGTCCTACCTATCAAGTACAAGAAACCCTATAGGTAGCACACACAGTCTCACCCCTCCGGTTTAGCTAAAGTATAGACTCTCTGAGGAAGAAATCACCGTCAATCCCCCCCTATAGTCTCGTATCGTACTAAATGCACTCTAGGGAATCACTCAATGTCAATTCCCCCAGTAGCCTGCGTCGAGGATCTACAGACACTCTGGGGAAGCACTCAACATCAATTCCCCTTGTGGTCTCACATCGTATAATTATAAAGACACTCTGGAGAATCCCTCAACGTCAATTATCCCTATGGTCAATAAACTAGGTTCTCACAACCCTGTGTATGTCAAGCATGCGTAGTAGCACGTAACGACCAATGTAAACCTCAATAACTACTTGGCTTGTAGACTACAACATAACAGCATGTTAGAACAAAAGTCACTCTATCCTACAATACTAGGCATTGGAAAGTAAACAACATCCTAATGGAAAACAAGACCCAATGGTCAAAACAGGAAAAACATGCATGGACAAATACATCCAAAGCATAGAAATTAACTTATTCACAAACAATAACCTCTACTCAGGCATACAAAAAAATCAGGTAAACAACAAGGGAAAAACAGTAAACACGCAATACCTTGTTCAAGGGTATTTGTTGAATTTTCACATAATACCCGAATACCTTCTACTGAAAGGCACAAACCACCTACCTTGGGGTTAGGAGATCAATATACTTGAACCTCGAAGCTTGATTCTCCTTATAACGTCATAGATCTATAAGAACTCATAAAACATTCAACCCATGATAAATTGGAAAAAGGGAGGAATTGGAAAACAATGTCCTAGAAGAAGGGAGAACTCGCCGATGTGATTCCAACGCAGCCGACTGAGTCCAATTTGGAGGACAGACAATGGCTCGGGGGTTCTTTGAAGATCCACGATTGTGTGGGTTCTCTCAGATGAAGAAATCCTAGAAGAAGATGGTTCTGTCCATCATACGTGACCCCTATGCATTTAATGAAAAAAAATACACGGCGTGTACTTTTGGAGTACATGGAGTGTAATTGACTTTTTCATACTCTGATTTAGGCAGCCTCCACATCACCCCACACGACCATGTGTGTGGCCATGACAAGGCCAACACACAACCTTCTGTGGCAATGAAGTACATGACATGTACTCATAAATTACATGACGTGTACTTAAAAAATTTACAGAAACTCCCCTTTTCTCAAATACTATAAAAAAAGGAAAACATAAATGAATAGAAGGTCCGGGTTCTTAAAAACTTCCCCCCTTAAAGAAATTCGTCCCTGAATTTCCCGTAGAAGTAGAAATCACGAACAACTTCAGCCACTGCGATCGTACATTGGCCTCCCTTTCCAAAGTTTCATCCTGTACTCGCCCGTGCTGCCATAGTACCCATACCAGAGGAACAGATCAGCCACATAGAACCTTTGTGCTGCGATCGAAAATCTGGATAGGATGCTCATCGAAATATGCATCCACCTCTAACTCGACTTCTTCGGGTTGGAAATCATGAGACAGGTCTGAAAAGTAACATCGAAGGTGAGAAACATGGAAGACATTGTGCACATCCTGGTATGTCTGAGGTAACTGCAACTGATAGGAAACCGACCCAACTCTCTCTAACACCTAAAACGACCCGACCTACATCGGAGAAAGCTTACCCTGTCTTCTGATCTGCTAGTGTCCCAACCTCGATGTGACACGCAAGAAAACAAGATCCCCGACCTCGAACTCCAGAGGTCATCTCCACTGATCAACATAAGACTTCTGACGAAAATATACAGTATCCATCCTATTCCGAATCAACTCTATCTATTCTGAGGTCTCCTGAACAAGACGGGGTCCTAGCAAGGCTGCCTCTCCTACCTCCAGCCAACATAAAGGTCATCAGCATGGCCTACCATACAAAGAATCCAAAGGTTCCATTTGAATAGTTTCTTGACAATTATTGTTGTAGGGAAACTCTACAAGAGGTATATGTTTCTCCCAAGAACGTCCAAAATCCAGGATGCATGCTCGGAGCATGTCCTCAAGCACCTGAATCATACGCTCGGACTGGCCATCTGTATTGGGATGGTAAGTTGTACTCAAAAGCACCTGTGTACCCAAAGCTTTCTGTAGCCCCTGCCAGAACTGAGAAGTGAAACAGTCATCCCAATCTGAAACAATGGAGTATGGAACTCCATATAAATATACAATCTCTCGGATGTACAACCGCCCCATCTCATCAGCACTGAAGGTCTCCTTGTTCGCAAGGAAGTGAGAAAACTTTGTGAGCCTATAAATGACAACCCAAACTGCGTCATTCCCTCGAGGCGACCTCGGAAAACCGATCACAAAGTCCATCACAACATCATTCCACTTCCACTCGGGAATGGGTAACTACTATAGAAGCCCTTCTGGTCTTTAATGCTATGCCTTCACCTGCTGAAAGGTGGAAAACCTCAAGAAGAAACCTGCAACTCCCCTCTTCATACCTGGCCACCAATACTGATGGTGAAGATCACGATACATCTTGGTGACACCAGGATGAACAGCCCAAACTAGGGAATGAATGTCTCGCATCAGCTCCTCGCGTATATCTTCTGGCACCCATACGCATCCCTGGAAACATAAGATCTCATCCTCGCATATGGTGCATCCAGGAACATGGTCCTCTACCGACACACTTTCTCGTAAAAATGGGACTTCAGAATCTGATAGCTGCCTTATTTGAACTCGATCTAGAAGAGTAAAGGTAACAACTACAAAATAAAGAAAGCTCTTCCCCTGTATATTGTGCACCTCCAAATGCATCTCAAAGAACAAATCCATAAGCCGCTACTCACTACTGGCCTCCTGAACTGCCTGTATTTGAGTCCTCATAGTCAACGCATCAGCCACTACAATGCCTTTCCCTGGCATGTTGGCAAGATCAAAGTCAAAATACTGAAGGTACTCAACCCACCTTCGCTGTCTCAAATTTAGATCACGCTAAGTGAAGATGTATTTGAGACTCTTGTGGTCGGTGAAAACCACAAAATTCTCTCCCAGAAGATAATGTCTCCAGCATCGTAAGGCATGAACAACGAATGCCAACTCGAGATCGTGCATTGGGAAATTCCTCTCCTGTGGCCTCAACTACCGAGACCCGTACACAATGACTCCATCTCCATGCATAAGAACATCTCCCAGCCTAATACCTGATGCATCGCATTAAACAATATAGCTCTTGCCCGGCTCTGGAAAGACTAGTATCGATGATGAAGTCAACCTCCCTTTCAGCTCTTGGAAGGATGAATCACAAGAATCTGACCATAAGAACTTCACCCCCTTGTTAGTCAGACCTGTCAATAGTGCTACTTAGCATGAAAAGTCCTGTATGAAACATCTATAGTATCCAGCCAGCCCCAAACAACTCTGCACCTCAAATATGTTATTCAGATGGCCCTAGAAACTACAGCTCTCACTTTCTCTGGGTCTACTGATACTCCTATCTCTAAAATAACATGACCCAATAAGTGAATCTGCTCCATCCAAAAGTGGTAGTTTGAGAGCATAGCATATAACTGATTCTCTCTCAGTGTACTCAAAACGATCTCAAGATAGGTAGCATGGTTGTGTCGATGGTGAGAGTACACCAAGTTATCATCCATGAAAACAACCACAAAGGAATCAATGTATGGATGGAATACTCGGTTCATCAATTCCATGAATGTTTTTGGTGAGTTAGTGAGACCGAACGACATAAACATATACTCGTATAGACCATACATGATTTGGAAGTATTTGAGAGGTATATCAGATGGTCTAACGCGCAAATGATGATAAACAGATCTCAATTCAATCTTTGAGAACACCAGGGCTCCTCGAAGTTGATCAAAGGATCATAAATCCTAGGAAAGGGATATTGGTTCTTGACCGTCAACTGGTTCGGCTTCTGATAGTTCACAGAAATCTTGAGGCTGCTGTCTGCCTTCTTCACAAATAGGACATGCGAACCCCATGGAGAAGTACTGGGTCAGATGAAACCCTTTTCCTGCAACTCCTCCAACTACTTCTTGAGCTCCTGTAACTCAGGTGTATCCATCCTATAAGGAGGAATGGTCACCGGTGCCGCCCCTGAGAGAAGCTCAATAGAAAAGTCTACCTCACGCTCTGGAGGCAAATTTGAAAATTCCTCTAGAAAAAAATATCTGAAATGATCCACCACTAGAGGAAAGTCTAACTATGAATTCCCCTAGTCATCCAGATAAAGACTAGCTATATGGGTTATAAATGATCCCAACCAATGATGCTCTGGACCCACTCTACTCCCCTGGACATCCCACTCGCCCTTATGAAGAATATATCCACCCTCTGGTGATATGAAACTCACCCTATGGTGATAAAAGTCGATGACTGTCTGGAAGGGAGCTAGCCAGTCCATTCTGAGAATGAGATCATAGCCTGTCATCTCTAAAACATATAGATTCCAAAGGAAGTGACACCCACCAACCTCAATAGGGAACTCCTTGCACTGACGTACATCAGATGTTCTTCTCCCCAACATAGTGTATAGTTTCAAAACATCGGTGGAAGAAAAGATACAAAGCCCAAGGCTCTCTACAATAGTGAAGGAAATAAAGCTATGTTTAACACCAGTATTGAAAAAAAGATGAAGATAAAACCAAGGAAACTAGAATCGTACCTCGAACTGTAGAGGGGTTGGGATCCTGATTCTGATGGGTCTGCTCCACTACAAAAGTTTGGAAAGATTTTCGGTCCTGTGACCCTGCTTGACTACTCTGAGCGGATCCACCCTGCTGTTGCTGGTGACCTGGTGACTGACCACCACGACCACGACCACAACCTCCACCTCAGCCTGAACGGCCAAAAGAACTTCAGTTCCCAGACTGGTGAAAAACTAGCGGAGCTTCTCTTGTACGAGGAGTCATAGATGAACCCCGGTCACCAGCTTCTGGTGAAAAGATCTGACAGAAACACTGAAGGTGACCCGTCTTGCTGCAAGATCGGAACTCCACTAGGTCTCTCTATCACTTCGGCCTCATATTCCCGCTTCTCCCACACTAGTATCACACCACACGACTACCAGAAGTTGCATCCCGCCTACTCGGATCACCGCTTGTAGTCTCCCTACGATGATTTCATCTATCATCTGGTGGAGTACTAACTCTGGATGTCAATAAAACCTGGCTCACAACTCCAGATTCCCTCAGATTCCGCTCTGTGATCAGTGCCTAGTTGACGATGGAAGCTATAGAAGTCAACCTGATGATATTCACTTGAGAGTGGATGTGCTGTCTGAGGCCATCCTTGAACTTCCATTCCAGAAATAACCCATCTCCTCATAGGATGGGTGTTAAATGCTAAATCTTAGTGAAATGAGAGGAGTACTCTATAACTGATAGGGTACCCTGCTCAAGGATCATAAACTCCGGGGCTCGGTCAACCCTCAGGGTCTCTAGATGGAAGTAGTCATAGAAGATGTAATGGAACTCCTCCCAGGCCATGTCCTGCTGATGACCCGCCTGTGAGATCACATCCCACTATCTCTTGGTAGAATCCCGTAGCATATAGGTAGTGAGCTCGAATCTCCTCTCTAGAGGCATCTCCAGATGCTCAAAGATTGTCAGCATGGCTTCGAGCCATGACTCTGTAGCCTAAGGTCCTCCTTCCCTTGAGAAGGTGGGAGTATGCTTCTACTGGAAGACCCGCGTCAAATCAGCCATCGATGGGGTAGGAGGCGGTGCTCCCTGGAAATTATACATTATCCTCAGAAAGCTATCCCTGAACTATGCATCAATACTGGTAATGGGTATAACTGCATCTACCAAGACTGGCACAATAAAAGGATCTGTGGGAAGTCCCTGATCAGCCATATCCAGCATCTGATCTCTACCTAGAAACTAGTGGACAGCCGGAGGACGTCTCAGTGGCATGACTCTGCATGGTCAAGCGCACACCTTAGATCAGAATTATCAAGGACTGAAACAAGGAGTGTAAGAAGAGAAAAAGAGGAATAAAACATTCATGTTTTACAAAACATGAATACATGGAGTGTACACTACCTACACGACATGTTCCCCGAAGTCATTCACACGGGCATGTACTTTTTCCTATACTGGTCATGTAACACCCCAAACACATGGCGTGTTCTCAAAACACACGGCATGTACTTGAATCCTCTTCCCATTCCTAGGTCCCTATAATTGTTTAAGCCACATGACTCTCCTAAGACAAGACTTCATGGTGTTTTCAAGTTAAAAATGGTTTGTACTGGACAAGCTTCACCTAGCCTGTGTTGTTTGTGACATGGTCAGACACACGGCCCAAACTAAATGACGTGTTCCTGGGAGACACAGCGTGTACGTGAAAGGATAACACCTACCTATGTTGTTCGTGACACGACCTAGTACTTGGGTCAGACTACACGGTATGTTCAAGGGGAACACGGCGTGTATATGAATAGACTCCACCGACCCATGTTGTTAGATACATAGAAGAGTTCCTATGATTATACTACATGTCGTGTTCAATTCATACATGGCGTGTTTCCACCAGACTTTTCCCATCCCGTATCTTTTCCCACACGACGTACGACACTGTCAGAGACTACATGGTGTGTACATAAAGTACACAGTGTGTACTTAAGACAAACTATTTCTTCCTGAATAGAAGAGAACATAGAGTGTACTTAACATTACACGGTGTTTATTATGGGGTTTTCTAGACAGTAAGCCTCAGAAACTACTCCAAAACCTAGAAAACACTGAAACAAGCACTGAAAGTGCCAAATTACAACCTGTGAGGGCCCATAATCCCCGCTAATCAAAGTTTGGAATATTATAAATGTTATAAACAATAATTAAAGTACAATACACTAAATTCTGGTCCATGAGGGCCCATAACACCTCAACAACCAAAGTTTGGAATTCATTCAAACAAAAACTTATGCACAATTCCTTATCAGACATCATGTATTTCTAGCAAGGAATATATCAAAACATCATGAATATTTTAAAAAACATCTATCACAACAACATGAAATTGCTAATTCATCCTAGATAGCATGGAAACAATGCATGGCATGTGATTTCTAACAAGTTCCTATATGATGCATGAGATAGCAGATCCTAATCTCATTGGGTTTTGACCAAAATAGAACCTCAATAACATCAATTGAAACCACACAAAACATGTGAATCACCCAACGGTGAAAATCAAATAAACCCTAAAATTGTAAAACCAAAAAAATTGAAATAATGAGGTAGATTGGCTTTTCCTCGTACATGGGTTAGCTACTCCTGAGTACAAATTATTACCATGTACATATTCCATCCTATCCCTGGATATAGGCTCCAAATAGTAAATCAAGATAAAATAACTCATCTGATACCACCTTGTAACGTACCAATTCCGAAAGCCACCTAGAGGCTCCTCGTACCCAGTTGGTCACTTGGCATCAAGCCCATTTCCCCGAATGGCAGAGGCTTCCGACTACCAGTGAGGGCCTTGGCTCTGATGGTGGGGAAACTATACCCTCATCGGCAGAGCACACAATGGAAATAAATAGAACACAATAGCAGAAGCAGTAAATATCCAAAAACAGTAAACATCAGAATAATGATAAAGAAACAACTGGAGCATAAATATATTTAAATGATGCATGATACATGTATGTCTAGGAAAGAATCCAAACAAGTCACAATGTGGAATACAGTACTAAACCAGAGTACAAAAGGAAAACCGATGAGAAACTCCTCAGCATCGCAAGCCTCAGCTTGGTCCAATGCTCTCCAGTTCCAATGCAATCAAGTACCTGAAGTTTAAGGGAGATTTCCATTGTCTATATCTACAACAATATAATATTTTTTGTCCCAAAATCATGGCCCAAATAGGGTGTGAGACTAAATCCTAGTAAGCAACCCCCGAAGATCTTTGCCTAACAGTCAATGAGTATATGGCAGGTAAAAGTACAGAAAGAAATAAAAAAGGAAGCACCAAGCAGTAAAAAATCCACAATTTAAGCATTCAGAACATTACACAACATGAAATAAAAAAATAGATACCACAACAGGTAACCCTATGGGAAGTACCCACAACCTATCCCCTCTGGTCCTACCTATCAAGTACAAGAAACCCTCTAGACAGCACACACAATCTCACCCCTCTGGTTCAACTAAAGTATAAACTCTCTGAGGAAGCACTCACCGTCAATTCCCCCTATAGTCTCGTATCGTACTAAAGGAACTCTGGGGAAGCACTCAACGTCAATTACCCATGTGGCCCACGACAAGGAACTACAGACACTCTGGGGAAGCACTCTACGTCAATTCCCCCTGTGGTCTCACATCATATAATTATAAAGACACTCTGGGGAAGCCCTCAAAGTCAATTCTCCCTATGGTCTATACATCAGGTTCTCACAGCCCTGTGTAAGTCAATAATTAGTAGCAGCGCATAACGAAAAAAGTAAACCTCAAGAACTACTTGGATAGAATTCTACATCATAAATTCATGTTCGAACAAAAGTAACATCATCCTACAATACTAGGCATGGGAAAGTAAACAACAGCCTACCGGAAAACAAGACCCAAAGGTAAAAATAGGAAAAAAATCCATGGGAAAATACATCCAAAGAACAAATATTACACTATTCACAAAAAATAACCCCTACTTAGGCATACAAACAAAGTAGGGAAACAACAGGGAAAAAATAGTAAACACGTGATACCCTGCTCAAGGGTATAGGTGGAATTTTTACATAATACCCAATGACTTTCTACAGAAAGGAACAAACCACCTAAATCAGGGTTCGGAGATCAATATAATTGAACCTTGAATCTTGAATCTCCTTAGAATGTCATAGATCTACGAAAACACATAAAATGTTCAACCCATGATAACTTGGAAAAAAGGAGGAATTGGAAAACGATTCCCTAGAAGAAGGGAGAACTCACTGATGCGATTCCAATGCAGCCAATAGAGTTCGATTCAGAGGAAGGACAGAGGCTCAGAGGTTCGTCAAAGATCCGTGGCTGTGTGGGTTCTCTCGGATGAAGAAATCCTAGAAGAAGATGGTTTTTTCCATCAGAGGCGACCTTGGTGTGTTTAATAAAAAAAAAAATACATGGCGTGTACTTTTGGAGTACATGGCGTGTACTCTCCTTTTCCATAATTCGCTTTAGGTGGCCTCCACATCCCCCCACATGACTATGTGTGTGGCCATGACATGGCCAGCACATGGCCTTCTATGGAAACGAAGTACATGACGTGTACTTCAAAAATTTCCAGAAAGTCTTCTTTTCCCAAAAAAAAACAGAAAAAGGAAAACATATCTAAAAAGAAGGTCTGGGTTCTTATAGTGTAGACAGGTGTATGCATAGAAGCATATATGTAAGGACCCCTTATACATATTCATGGACATAAGAATATGTTCATAGGGGCATTGTGTCCTTATGTATTTGTGAAGGTGAATATGCTCAGATGTGGTAGGAAATAACTTAGAGTGGTCACCATGAAAAAAATAAAGTGACCAAGTGTTTGGATTTTTTCCTCTCCCCTTTGAGGTAGGTGGTCTACTCAGTTTCCCTAGATTCCATCTTTTTATTCTTAGATTATAAAAATAATTCTTGATAAAATTTATAATGATTATTTAGTATGAGGCATGTCTAATCCGATGATTGTTTTATTGAACAATGTTGTGATTTTATAATAAAACCCCTCATATGAGGTGCACCATATTTTAAAACAAAAAGTAATGATTTTTTTATATCATGCTTGGTTTTAGGCTTAGTTCTATCTTATTTCTTCATGTTATAGCTTAATAAGTTGCATGTTGTACTTGGACTCTATTTTTATTCTTGAATTATGTTTCCCCTTTTTATATAAATGTTAAACGAACCAAGGAACCTCCTAAGTTCTTGTACCAAATTTTAATTATAAATAACCATGTTGTTAAATTTCCTCTCTCCAATGACACCTCCTATGTTTTCATTGAGATTTTCAAAAGAAATTTTCTTGATTTACTAAATTAAAAGGATTGAACTAAATGGTTACATTAAAATGGAATTGAATAGGTAGTTATGATGATGCCTCTGACCATGTTTAAATAAAAATGGATTATAATAATTTTTATAAATATGATACCCTAAATTATAATGGTAATTTTAAATGCAAAACATGAGGGGTATTTTCCTCATGGCTTATATTATAAATTGATTATGCCTTGCATGGACTGTATTCCAGAGGACCATGAGAACCTTTGAGTAGCAAGACAGTGTGATCTTCTATATTTATTTCCAAAGGATCATAGGATCTTTTGAGAATGAATACCATGTGAACTTCAATATTGATTTCCAAAGGTCCGTCTATGCCTTTTATTAGGAAGATAATGTGATCTTCTATATGGATTTACAAAGGACCTAGAGAACCTTTGAGTGGGAAGTCCATGTGATCTTCCATGTTTATTTCTAAGAGACTGTGAAAGATAATGGATTTGGTATATGGGATAGACTATGAGTTCTTCCCCTGGTGAGTTATATATGTGAGTTACATCCCGATCCATCCATTAATGATATTCCAGGTATATGTCCATTAGGTCTTTACATAAACTTGATTTATATTGGATAATGAAATATATAACTATAAAATATATATTATTACTATATATATAGTTCTATTCATACTCTTTGTCACGAACCAAATCTGGTTGCCATCAAAGCGGCACCAAACCCAACTCGTGGAAAGCCCCAAAGGTCATTCACTATCCCCACGGGCTGGCACAAGTGCTTGGGTATCATAAAAATGTATGTGGGAATGATTTACCCGAGTTTGGATTCATAAAATTACAAAAAACAAACAATATACCAAATCTGAAAGATTATGCCAAACACACCTTAATAAAATCTAGAACTGAGTATATGAGTTTAAACAAGACACAAGGGGTCCAATGGTACATAAAAGTAGTAGCAAACATCCCACGATACTCCACATGACAAGGGGTTATCACCCACGAGCCGTCTCCACAACACCGCACCATGGAAAGAAACTAGCGACCCGAACTGCCATCACCCAAGGCCTTGCCTTTGCCTGTGAGAAACATGATCAAGTCTACCTACACACAAAAGTGTTAATAGGGTGTGAGACTAAGACCAATAGTATATCACCGAAGGATTCCAAGTGATATACATTATAAAATAAAAATCTTGCAAGAGTTATAAAAAAAATGGTAGCATTTATTTCTAAAAGTGGAACTTTGAAATGAAAATACCTTTCAATGGAGATAACATTAAAGAATGAGTGAATTTGACTAAAATATGTAATCTATGGATTTTACCATACAAAAATACCATAACCAAAGGATAACTGCCAAAAATGCCATGAGCACCAAGCATAGGAATCCCCCTAGGTACAAGATAGTTGTGAGCCTTAAGTACCTCATACCTTAGTGAAAGTAGCCATAATAAAATTCATTACTGTGCACGAGCCACTAGTAAGGAGTATACCCATAACCTAGTTGTCTCCAATCATCTCCATTATAGTTTTTTTAGTGTTATCCGTGTCAAACTTTCTAAGTGAACCATGGTCGAAACCCCTCTATTCACTAGCATACTAGTACAAATTAGCCCACCTTGTTACCCTGGTTTCCCGTCTTGTGCTCAAATAGCTACCACTTGTTACCAAAATATATTTTCACATATAAACATTAGTTCTAGTCACACACATTAAAAACAATATCTACACATGCTTTGCACCTTTTATATAACTCAATAAAACATTTTTAATTTCCAAAAACAATTTCAAGAAAAGTAACCAATTTTTTCTCATTAAATTCATCTAAAATACCTCTTTTAAAACCCAATGGAGACCTATATTTTTACAAACCAGAAATTTCAGAATAATATTTTTTTATAAATCCATTCCATGAATTATAAAACAACACCAAGAGGCACAACATGAGTTGCATATGTAAAACACCAATTTTCACACAAAATTGGCACTTAAAAATAAACCGCTTTGAAAATGCTACCCAAATCAAGTTTTGAAGTCAAAATAATGAAGGAGGACCATAAAGGAAATATAAATACATAAATCCAAGTTATTATATAATACCTACATATGGAATCACCTACCAAAAGAGTTAAGAACCGCAAATCCGAGTGTGGAACTTCAACCGCACCACCACCGCACCACAAGGGAGTGATATCGAACCTAAAACTAGAGGATTGGATCAAGAAACTCAAAATGAAACCCTAGTTAATAATAAATAGCTTCTAGAAATTTTTGTATTCAATAAAAAATGAATAAATCTTAAGGAAAATGAAGGAACTTAGAAGGATAAACACTTACGTGAGAAATCCGGACGATTTTAGAAACCTAAGAAGTTCGGCCCTAATTCTAGATTGATAAGATCTCCAAATAGGGGGAAAAGAATCTGGGGGTGTGTCTAGGTTCAGTGGGTGTAGGTGAGAGGTGTAATCACCAAAAAATAATAAAAAAGGATTTTTTTTTGAAATAATAAAAAAACAATTTTAAAACAGAAAATGGGATTACGGGTTGGCCCAATAATTAATTAGATCACCCAAATACAAGATGATAATGATATTTTTAGGGGTCCAAATTTCTATGTTGATTTGTATAGTTAAATGGAGGTCATTGTTGAAGTGTAATAGATGAAAAAGGTTGAAAAATGAAGAAGTTATTAAAGATACAAAATTAATTTTTAAAACTGGAAATAAACTCACAGTTTGGCCCAAATCATGAAAACCATCATTTACTCCAAAAATGCATGGGAAACCCCCAACACATAGAAATAAATGAAAATAAATGAAAATAACTTTAAAATAAATCATTTATGTGACAATTCTCCCACCCATGAAAACTTTTCATCTCGAAATGTCAACCTGAAGCTTGATCAGAAAATAGGAACATATACTCTTCCTCAACCCATGACTTTCGCTTCCATGTCTCATGTGTATCACTCCCATGCTTCCAAAGAAATTGGACCAGTGGAATATAATTTCCTGAAGAACATTTTCTTGGAAGTCCACTATTTTCACCAACCTCTCAAAAACATATAGATTAGGCTCTATATCCAACTCCCAATTCAGCACAAGGGACGAATCCAGGTTGTATTTCTTTAACAGAGAGACATGGAAAGCATCATGGATAGATGTCAACTGAGATGGAAAATATAACCTATATGCCACATTTTCAATATGCTCGGTTATCTCAAATGGTTCGACATACCTCAACGACAACTTTCCTTGTTTCCCCAAGCGGCGGTGACCTAGACGAGGGACCACTTTCAAGAATACCTGATCACCCATTGAAAACTCTAGGTCTCGATGCCTCTTATCTGCATATGATTTTTGGAGACTAGGAGCTGTCAATAAATGCTTCCTGATCAACTTGAACTTCTCAGATGTCTCTTGCATAAGGCTTAGTCCCAATAGTGATGTCTTACCTACCTCAACCCAACACAGGGGGGACCGACAAGGCCGACCATAGAGCACCTCAAAGGGAGCCATTAGAATCGAGGATTCATAGCTGTTATTATAAGAAATATCGACCAACCCCAAATGGCTATCCCACGAACCACCAAAGTCCAAGACACATGTATGAAGCATGTCTTCCAGGATCTGATTTTCCCGCTCTGTCTGACCATCTGTCTGAGGATGGTATGATGTGCTCATATTAATTTGTGACCCCAAAACCTTCTGAAGGCCTCCCCACAACCGAGAGGTGATGTGGGGGTCTCTATCTGAGACAACTTCTGATAGAACACCATGAATCCTTACCACCTCCTGAATATACAACATGCCCAACTCATCCACTTTAGATGTATCTCTGATTGGAATAAAGTGGGATGATTTGGTCAGCTGATCAATCACCACCCAAATAAAATTTTTACCTCAAGGTGTATGAGGTAATCCAATAATGAAATCCATCTCATACTCATCCCACTTCCAGGTAGGAATGGGTAGTGGCTGAAGCAAACCAGATGGATTATGATATTCTTCTTTCACCTTCTAATAAGTATATCATCTAGATACAAAGTCAGCAATGTCTCGCCTCATACCTGGACACCAGAACTATCGATGAACATCATAGTACATCTTGGTGGCATCGGGGTGGACAACCCACTCTGACTGGTGTCTATCCTGCATTACCACCTTCCTCAGAGATAGCAGCACCAATGAATGATCCTTGAAAAACATGATACCCTCAGGGGAAGAAGACCAATCATAAAACATCTCCACACCATGAAGAATCTGTTTCGACCGCTGGAAAAAATCATTACTGGGCTACTTCTGCTGAATCAATTCTATAAGAGATGGGGTCAACTGAATGCTTGTGAAGAATGCACCTCCACTGTGCCCCTTGGTCTCCACATGCATCTAAGAAAAGAGTCCCATTAGAGTCCACTCATCACTGGACTTACTCAAAGCTTTCATTAGTACTCTTCTTCTCAAGGAATCTGCTACAACATTACCCTTCCTTAGGGTATAGATAATATTAATGTCAAAACCCTGAACGTATTCGATCCAACGATGGTTCCTCAAATTGAGATCTTTTTGTGAGAAGATATATGCCAAACATTTATGATCAGAGTAGACCAAAAATGTATCCCCAAAGAGATAGTGGCACCAAGTCTTTAAATCATGCATTACTGCCACTAGCTCTAAGTCATGGGTTGGATAATTCTTTTCATGTGGTTAGAGATGGTGAGAGCCATACGCCACCACATGATCATCCTTCAAAAGCACGCACCCAAGAACCATACCTGAAGCATCAAAATACACCACATAACATTTCCCAGACTCTGGTAGGATCAAGATTGGGGTGTTAGTCAACCTACGCTTCAACTATTCTAAGGACGACTGGCATTCTGAGCTCCAATAAAACTTCACCCCCTTTCAGGTGAGTGTGGTCATGGTGAAGCAAGACAAGATAAATCTCAAACAAAACTCCTGTAGTAACTTTCCAGGCCAGGGAAACTCCTGATCTCAAACACGATCTTCGGTTTCTCCTATGACATAACTGCATTGATCTTCATGGGATCCACAAAACTACCTACTCCAAGATCACATGCCCCATAAACTTCACCTCCCTAATCCAAAAGATACACTTGGATAGCTTTGCATAAATGTTGTGATCTCGAAGAGTTCCCAACACGATATTCAAATGGTGCTCATGCTCCTCCTTAGATTCAGAGTAAACAAAGATGTCATCCATGAAAACTATGATGAATTAGTCGAGATACTGGTGGAACACTCTATTCAGGAGTGCCATAAATACTGCTACAACATTGGTTAATCTGAAGGGCATGACCAAATACTCATAGTGGTCGTACCGACTTCGGAAGGCTGTCTTCGGGATATCTGCCTCTTTCACACTGAGTTGGTGATAACCCCAACGCACATCTATTTTAGAAAACCACTTTTACCACTTTAACTGATCTAATAAGTCATCTATTCAGGGAAAATGATATTTATTCTTTATGGTTACCTTATTCAGCTTTAAGTAATCTATACACAACCGAAGAGATCCATCGGCCTTCTTTGTAAAAAGAACAGAAGAGACACATAGAGAGACGCTCAGGTGAATGATTCCTTTGGATTATAAATAGTCTAGCAGTATCTTAAATTTCCTCAGCTCGGTGGGGGCCATACGGTATGAGGGAAGAGATTTCAGCCATGTTCTTTGTGCCAAATCAATCGAGAACTCCACGTCCCACTCAGGGGGAAATCCTGAAAAATCATCTGGAAATACCTCTAGGAACACATACACCACATGAGGTAATCCAACCTCATGAGATTGATCATCATCCTCTAGCGTAGGAAATGATAACTGAAAGATAATATTACCTAAATATTGGAGTGGAGGACCCGCATGACTAGACCGAGGGTCCCATTCCTCAAGAAAAACTTGTGGACTGCCATCAGGGGCCATGAAACTCACCCGACGCCTATAGTAATCGATGTGCGCCTGAAAATGTACCAATAATTCTATTCCAAGGATTATGTTAAAAAGGTCTATATCCAAGACCAGGAGGTCCCACTCCATCTCCACCCCCATCACAAAGAGCGCACAAGATGGGCACCTGAGACCCTGCTCCTTCTTCTTTCCCAGCGGCGTCACCAACTCCATCGTGGAAGATAAAAGATCAGTTGGAAATTTCAGTGTTCTCACAATACGTGCTGATATAAATGAAACTCAAGAACCAGTTTCAAAAAGAGCAATAGATAAAGAAGATGCAATCAAAACAGTACCTTAGATGGTCAATAGCCATACATCCGATCTTGTTGGTGCCTGCTCCACAACATGAATATTCCTATTCTCTGCCTGAGAACGGACACCTGCCTGTGGCTTTGCCCTAAATTGGTTCTGTCCAAAAGATGATCCAGCCTTGATATCACGACCACTGAACCGAGATCCCTCTATACTCAATGGCTTAGACTGTGTTGGCACTCCCCTAGGAGCCACAGATCCTACCCCACTTTGAAGGGGATGCACTATCCCATAAAAGTGCTGCACGTGTCCCATACCTCCATACTGAAAACATGTCTTCAGAGGATGATGGAATGCTGGACGAATGTTCCCTATCATCCCACACTAGCGGCACACGACAATCCTCACATATGAAGACACTGATAAAAACTATCTGGAAGAGTGGCCTGAACTGCCACCTACCTTCTTTCCTTCCTCTTCTTGGTTCCTCTTCATTTTAGAAGAGCTACCAGGGCCCATAGAAGATACCACTCCAAAGATCCCAGACATCCCATTTTGTTCAATCTCTACCATGCAAGCATGATCGACCACCTCAGCATAAGTTCCCAAATTCAATAAGAATACATGTGAGTAAATTTTTGGTCGTAGTCCCTTCTCAAACTTACGGGCTTTAAAGTTTTTATTAGAAGCAATGTCAGGTGCGTACCACACTAGTTCAGAAAAACGGTTAGCATAATCCATTACTGAACGATCTCCCTAGGAAAGATCCATGAAGTCTCGAGATCTGGCATAGGATAGAACCTCTGGACAATACTGCTCATTGAAGATGGCCTTAAAATCTCCCCAAATCAGGTTTTTGTGCTTCCCAGATTGAAGCACTGATTCCCACCACTTGCGGCTGGGACCCTCCAACAGAAATAAGGAACACTTCACCCTGAGCTCCTCAGGTGTCTCTAGGAACTCAAATATATGCTCAATCTTCTCGTGCCATTCCTAGGATTCATGGGGTTCTGAGCTGCCTCGGAATGTAGGAGGCTTGTTTTTCAGAAACTCTTGAGCTTTATCTTTTCTAGGACCCATCTCTTCTTCCCTAGTAGGAATAGAAGTAGGATTTGGTCCCTGTTCCAGAGCTTAGATAGCCCGGACCACAGCCTCGACTAGCCTCTGATCAATCGGTGTGGGAGAACTCTCTCCAGCTTCCTCCCGTGGGCGTGTTGGAGCTTTCCAGGGTGGCATGTTGCAAAAAAATCAACAGTCACAAAACAATAATAAATACCACAATTATAGAAATTTTAATCAAATACATCAAGTATAAATAATCTAAACACATTCCAGTAATAAAAGAAACAACTACTCCACCTTCGCCCGATGTCCATGTGTGGTCTGCAGCCCACACGTCTCACCAGGAAATGAAGTCAATCTGTAAATTCCAACGTCCCCTGGTGACTCAAGGTCTTCCACGAGAGGTGCGGGATAGGTACCCTACTCACAACCAAAACCCAGATCCCCAACAGTCCTAGATCTTTTCTATCCCGACTCATCCCAAAATAGAAATATAACCCAAAAACATTAACCCCCTCTGATACCATTTTGTCACGAACTGAATCTGGTTGCCATCAAACCAGCACCAAACCTGGACCACGGAAAGTCCCGAAGGGATTTCCCTATCCCCATGGGCTAGAAAAAGTGTCTGGGTATCATAAAAATGTATGTTGGAATGATTTACCCAAGTTTGGAATCATAAAATAACAAAAAACAAATAATATACCAAATCTGAAAAATTATGCCAAACAAGCCTTAATAAAATCCAGAACTGAGTATACGGGTTTAAACAAGACACAAGGGGTCCAATGGTATGTAAAAGTAGTAAAAAATATACCATGAGACTCCACACAATAGGGGGTCATCACCCACGAGCCGTCTCTAAAACATCGTACCATGGAAATAAAATAGCAACCCGAACTGCCGTCACACAAGGCCTTGCCTTTGCCTGTGTCAAACATGATCAAGTCTACATACACCCAAAGTTGTAAGAATGGTGTGATAATAATACCAATAGGATATCACCCAAGGATTACAAGTGATAGGAATTATAAAATAAAAATCTTGCAAGAGTTATAAATAGAAAATGGTAGCATTTATTTCCAAAAGTGAAACTTTGAAATGAAAATAACTTTCAATGGGGATAACATTAAATAATGACTGAATTTGAATAAAACAGGTAATATACTGATTTTCACATCCAAAAATACTATAATAAAATGATAACTTTTAAAAATTCCATGAGCACCAAGCATAGGAACACCCTAGGTACTTGTTAGTTGTGAGCCTTAAGTACCTCGTATCTTGGTGAAAGTAACCATAATAAAATTCATTCCCATTCACGATCCACTAGTAGAGATAATAATCATAACCTAGTGGTATACAATCATCTCAATTATAGTTTTGTTAGTGTTATCCGTGTCAAACTTTCTAAGTGAACCATGGTCGAAACCCCTATGTTCACTAGTGTACGAGTACAAATTAGCCAACCTAGTTACCAAAGTTTCCCATCTGGTTCTCAAATAGTTACCACATTTTACCAAAATTAATTTTACAATATAAACATTAGTTCTGGTCATGCAAATTCAAAACAGTATCTACACATGCTTTGCACCTTTTATATAACTCAATAAACAACTTTTAATTTCCACAAAACAATTTCAAGAAAAGTAACCAATTTTTAAAATTAAATTAATCTAAAATTACTCTTTTAAAACCCAATGGAGACCAATATTATAAAAAAATAACTTTCAAAATTAAAATTTTTTTATAAATCCATTCCATGAATTATAAAACAACACCAAGAGGTACAACATGGGTTGCAAATGTAAAACACCCATTTTCACACAAAATTGGCACTTAAAAATAAACTACATTTCAAATTCTACCCAAATCAATTTCCAAAGTCCAAATAATGACGGAGGAACATAAATTAAACAAAAATATAGCAATCCAACTTATTCTAGAAAACCTACATATGGAATCACCTACCAAAAGAGTTAAGAACCGCAAATCCTAGTGCGGAACTTCAACCACACCACCACCGCCCCACAAGGGAGTGATATTGAACCTTAAACCAAAGGATTGGACCAAGAAACTCAAAATGAAACCCTAGGTACTAATCCCTAGATTTTGGAAATTTTGGGATTCAAGAAAAAGGGAGAAAGCTTAAGGAAAATGAAGGAACTTAGAAGGATATACACTTACTTGAGAAATATGGACGATTTTTGAAACCTGAGAATTTTGGCCTTAATTATCGACTGATACGATCTCAAAATATTGGGAAACGAAGTAGGGGGTGTTTCTAGGTTAAGTGGTATCTGGTGAGAGGTAGAATCACTGAAAAAAAAATAATGAATAAGTTATGAAATAATAAAACAAAAAATTTTAAAACAAAAAATGGGCTTACAGGTTGGCCCAATACTTAATTAGATCACCCAAATCCAAGATGATAATGTATTTTTTAAGGGGTAAAAATTGCTATGGTGATTTGAATAGTTAAATAGAGGTCCTTTTTAAAGTTTAATGGGTGAAAGAGGATGAAAAATGAAGATGTTATTAAAGAAGAAAAATCAATTTTTAAAACTGGAAATAAACTCACGGTTTGCCCCAAATCTTGAAAACCCACAATTTACTCCAAAAATGCATGGGAAACCCCCAATACAAAGAAATAAAGGAAAACAAATGAAAATAAATTTAAAATAAATCATGTGTGTGACAAAATTAGTATACATATGTGCCGAGGAAGGAATATCCATCAGGTGACCCTTAGGAACCTTGATGTGTGGTTGTTTTTTTTATTCAGTTTTATTTTTCATTTAGATATACCTGCACACTACCTTAAATTATATTTTGTAAAATAGATATGGAAAGGAACCGTGGGTTCTAGATTAATAATAGTTTATACTACATCCATATAGGGCATAATTGGTACTTGAGTAGACCTTATATTAGTATGACCTTGGACCATTCTTGTTAATGTGTGGTTGTACTTGGGAGTTAGGAGCAAAGGATCATGTTGGAGCACAGGATGATCGTGGAGAACTCCTTTGGGATTTTATTTTATTTTCTTTTATTTTCATTATTTATGTATTTTCTTTTATCTTGAATCATGTTTCATATCTATCTTTTTATTTATGTTTAATCAATTGGACATGCATGCTTTGTATAAAAGGCATTGGCCACTTTCATTGAGCTATTACATTATTATTCTATTGTTGTTCTATCTTTATATACTTATTTCACTATTGTTTGTTTTTTAATATTATTATACCACTATGATACCATGATCTAGTGGGTACAGTCTCCCCACCATTCCATCAATAGACCCTTACTACTATTTATCAGCCTTTGGAAAATGGGGAGGCGCACTTGGGGGAATGTGGTGAGGGGTATGAATATCAGTTTTGTGGTCGGTTAGGATAGGGCATTAAAAAGTTGTATCTATGGATACATTTTTCCTTTGTATTACTATTTTGGGATAGTTGATAGGATACTAGGAATGTATTAGTGTTTGTTAAATGTCCATGTCTAGGAATGATAACCCCACCCATGGGGTATGAACAAGTTTCCAAGTCTAGGTTTTCTATTCATGTTAGTCAATATTATTGTTGTTTTTTATTTCACCATGAGTGATTGGTTTTTTACACTACTAATTATTATATGAAGATTATGGTATTTTTAAACTAAGAAGGGTTTGGCATGGATGAATCATTACATGCATCATATTAGGCACATAGAAATTCACGTGTCATGAATATTCCATTGCATGTAGTTTCATTTATAGGTTGTTTTTAGATTTTGAATATGTTATTTGAGTGTTATTAGATGATTTTATTTCCCTAGCATACATGGTGATATATCATACATAACTGACTACATGTCTTGCATCATATTTAACTATAATTATATTTCTTTTGTAGTATGATTCCATGTTTATAGAATGTTCTTTGTTTTTAATGCCAATGATAATAAGCTGGTTTTGTTTTGATATTTTATAGTTTTCTTTGGTTAAATATAGTGGTTGAAATTTAAAATGGAGCTAGTTTTTAATTTTGAAGTGTATGGGAACCTTATTATTGTGAAAAGGCAACCCGTGTACTCAATCCTTCTTTTGAGCATGTTTATATATTTATAGAAACTTGTTAAAATGAAAACATTGCAAAAGTGAAAATATTAATGTGAATTTATTCTTGTTAATGGGATCTGAATGCCCAACTATAAAGTGCATGGTGATTTATAGTTTGGTATATGGGTACCCATGTAGTTGAATCATTGTCTATATGACCATCATTTATTTTGGAAATGGTTATATATGGGAAGGATGGTTATGCTTGAACTAAAATTAATTGTTTAACTCAAAAAATGCACAACTGGACCAAATTAGGTCATTTGGGTCATGTTTATTATATGGCGACCTCTTATGGGGTTTTGTAACTTTAACTAGAAAACTTATATTGGGTTGAATTCTTATGAATCCTGGTTGTCTTAAAGGGACCCTCATAGGCCGCCTTGTCTGTTAAACATAAAAGAATAATTTATTTGATAAATTTCCAAATTATGACTAAATGTCAATGAATTTTTATTGTTTTAAAAAGAAGTTTAATGATACCTACCTATTTTTCATTTATTTGATTTTTAAAAATAAGGTGCATTGTGTTTTTGTTTCAAAATGGTCACTAGATGTTTTGATTTTAATTCCATTAAAAATTTAATGAAAAAATTATATTAAATTTAATGAAATTTAAAATGGAACCATAGGGGGTGTCATCTGTTTAAACCCTAATGTAAGCGAAGTTCAAATATCACTTTGTGTTGCAATATCATGGGAACATTATCATTTTCCTTTGTCATTTTTCCTTTTTATAAATGGATTAAATGATATAATTTTAATTATATTAACATCCTAGTTAGTATAACCTCATTATGGTTGATTCTTTTTATTTCATAAGGGGATAGACTATGGTAGGGATCACCCTTGTATCTTCAAATCCTTGCTAAATGCCATGATTTTTCTAATGTTTGGTATCGTACGGGTGTCGTTGTCCCTAGTAGGACTCATATCTTATAAATGAAAATGTTGTTCAGATATGTGGTCTTCTTTTTCTTGACCTTTTAAGGGCATGAGCATTGAGTAATTCTGGGTTTCAGATTTTTAGACATCCCTTAAGCTTGGTCGTCCACTTCGTAGGTCACTTGACCCTTTCATCTTCCTCAGTAATGGATGACTTGGTATGTCATTAGCTAGTTTAAAATTAATATGAGGCAGTAAAAATTTGGTTAAATATATAGTATGAGTTATCTAATACTTGATTACATAGGGTCAAAAACCAATGGATACAATTCTGGATGTTTCAGTTTCTTATAAACCTTGAGGTAGTACGCATTCACATACACAGTTCCCATAAAGTGTAAAATGGTTTCATAAATCGGTTGAGTTCTGTTAAATCATTGAGTCATGTTCTGTTGAGTGCGGTCTCGAGTCATCTATAAAGTAGAGTAACATGGTAATAAAGAAATCAAGATCATCCCAAATCTTGGGGAGACATTCTAGAGACTCAGGTGTTTTGACATGCCAATTGTTTTTGTTTTGGTTCAGTATGGTTTTGACCTTTTTATGATTTGTATGTTGTGATTATGGATTTAAGGAGAATCACACATTCATTGAAGGTGTTTTTTGATCTTGCATAATTATGAGTGGATAGTTTATATCTACCCTTGGTGACTAGGAAAATCATAAGGTGGGGAGATTCATGTTGGTTCCAGTAAATGTGTCCTTCTAGGTAGAAGGAAAAAAACCAGCGAGAACATATGAAGATGGTCATTCTTTATTGAGTACCCTAGTGGGTGTTATGTTTTGATTCATGTTTCTATTTTATCATAGTATGAATTTGATGTGGTTTTTAGGGTATGAAACCTATGAGAAACAACATTTTTATGGTATGGACTTCATTGGTAAATCTTTAATGATCAAGACATGACTTGGGTGGTAAAGTCTTGTAGTCGATTAATGGAAATGTGTCCACTGGTGAAGCTGAGCTTCTTTCTAGAAGTAGATCAAAAGTGTATTGACCATTCTTTATTCTCTTAGTTTTATTGGTTTCCTCTTATTTTACTCTTTTTAAAGAGATGAGCATGTAACCTATCTTGAGATCATCCTTGATGCACTATTAGAGCATTGTTCTCATTCCATACTAAAGATTTAAAAGTTTTTGGTCTTGTTTGGGTGGTTGTCAATGTTGTACACTAAATCATTGTTCTTGGTGAGGATTGGTTAGTCCAAGATGAAACATGGGTTCCCATGTAAGAATACCTCAGATGGACTCTCAAATAACATGATTTTATTTTAGTTGACTGCTAAGAAGATACCGCTCTTGGATCAGACAATGTTTTGAAGATGACATTGTGGCCTTGTACCAACCTCTCAATTGTCAATATGAAAAATGTACTACCCTAGGTTAGTTCCTTTGAATCCATTTTATATGAATTCAAGGTTATACCATGAAACTTTTTGGGCTCATAGGTGATGTTTTAAGAAGGGTGATAATTATTGTGGGTCAGGATTAGGGTTACCAATTGATTGTGTTGAGGGATGAAACACTACTACAAAACACACCATTAACAGTGCTAGAATATACCTTTATCGGTTCTAGAAAAGCATTGATAAACTCAGAATAGTTAAAAGTAAAGGTATTTTATCATCGCTATAAAATCACTAACAACCTCAGCGCGATTAATGGGAAATGTCTTTTATTAGCATTTGAAAAGAACTAGTAAAGGGTATCTTTATCAGCGAAAATAAAGGCACTGATGAAAGAAATAATTTATTATCACTTTTATTTAGTGATAATAAAGATAAATTTATCGAAACTTTAGAAATAAAAGATAAAGGACACTTTTATTAGAACTTGTAAAAGGGATGATAAAGGATACCTTTATTGGTGCTTGCAGAAGTAATGATAAAGTCAATCTTTATCAGTGGATTTAGTAGCACTGATAAAGGTAAAAACTACAGTGTCATGTTACAACACACTGAAACAACAGAAACAAGTGAAGTGTGATGTAACACCACACTACATCACCAGAAACAAAAAAGAAATGACCAAAATAAGATAAAAATACTACATTTAAATGAAATAAAATTTCTAACAAAATACATGAAAAAATCAATGTTATTGAACATGTCGATTGTTTTTACTAAAATTTCTGTGAATTTTAAATAAAAATGTGTATTTGGAGTCATACTAGTCACAAAATTAGTCAAATTGAGGTGTGAATGATTAATACATGTCACAGATGACTTATGGATCATTTTACTAAAGTAACAAAACAATCTTAATGTGTTATCTTGGTTTTCAGTATGTGAGTTGTTTTTTAATTAAAAATATTATTTTTTATCACTAGGAGTCATACCAATAACATCATGATTTAGATTGAGGTTCAGATTATTCCTACACATCACAAATGACGTATGGATTATTTTTCTAATTTACCAAAATAATCCGAATGGGTTTTCTTAGTTTTGAGTATGATAGTTTTTTTCCACTAAAATTAAAGTCAATTTTCAATAAAAAGAAGCACATAGAGTCATACCAGTCACACTGTGTGTTGGATTGAGGAGAATCTAATTTATACACATTCCAAATGACCCATGTAGCCTTTTACTAAATTATCAAAAACAATATGAATGGGTTTCCTCTAGTTTGAGTATGAAAATTGTGTTTTTTTACTAAAATGTCATTTTAAACTACAAACATGCAATTTGAGCCATAAATGTGGAATCATGTTTGGGTTTGATATGAATCTAATTTATACATGTTATATATTAATTAACAATATTTCTCCTAAATTATCAATACAATCTGAGTTAGTCTACTCGGTTTTCAGTGAGTGATACTTGTTTGTATTAAAATTTCAATTTTATACTGATAACAGACAATTGGAGTCATACCGGTTACACCATGTGTTAGATTGAGGTGTAGCTAATTCCTACACATAAAAAATGATACATGGATAGTTTTCCTAAATTAAAAAAACAATACAAATGTATTTTCTCAATTTTTATTTTGGAAGTTGTTTTTTTCACTAAAATTAATGTCAATTTTGTGTAAAAATATGCACTTGGAGTCATGATGGTCACACTGTGCATCAGATTAAGGTGAGGAATATTTTTACATATCCCAAATGACTCATGGAAACTTTTCTTGTAGTATCAAAATTGTCAAATTGAATTTTACAAATTTTAAATATGCCACATATTTTTTTTACTAAAATGTATTTTTAAATTGGAAAGACGTAGTTTGAGTAATATAGGTGGCATCATGTGTGGGATTGACATGATAATGATTCATAAAAATCAAAAAATAACTACGAATTGTTGTCCCAAATTATCAATATAGGTGTTGAAAAACATTATTTTAAAAAATCACCTGAAACGATTGCACAATGGAATTTATCTTTTGTGAAAAGTGTTTTTTACACTTTTAAATACTTTTTCTCAATAAAAATAAAGGAATAATCCTCACTCCACTTCATTTATAATTTTATTTTCTGTCAATCCAAATATTCTTATCCTCTTTTTCCTCAATCTTTACCTTAGTCTTCATCACTTCCACCTCATCCATGTTGATCTTTGCATGCGACTCCACCACCGCCTTCACCTCCACCTCTTCCTACTCCTCCACCTCCACATCCACCTCTACCTCGGCCTCCGCCTCCCCCTCCGTCTCCCCCTCCACCTTTGGTTCTATCTCCTCCTTCGTGATTTACTTATAATTAATTATTTGTAGGTCAGTGATTCTAAATTTTTTTTTTACTCCATTATACTTCTCCTTGAGAAAGAGAACACAAATAATATATAAGAATTATGACACTAATGATTCACAAGACAAAAATATTTCAAAGGTCATAACTCATACTAGATCTTAAACATAGTAGGTAATCACCAAAATTTGTTGTTTATGTACAATCTACCAAATATTATCCTTCCCAATCATCTCTAAAAAATTGACTTCTTCTTTTGAGTAACAAGGTTTTTGGAAGTCCTAATAGTATTGAGAAAATATACAAAAATAAATTATTATAAAATATATTTAATGAAATTGTAATTACCTTGGGAAATTATTTGTTGGGGATGCTGGTATTTTCATTTTTTATGATTTCTATTATAAATTTTTGAACATAATATCCACAATCAGTGTCATTATCTTGTTTTAGACAATGATTAAATATTGGCCAAAATAGGGAAATTATTTAGAAATGTTTTTATAGTTAAATAATTCTATATATACCTTAATTTGTTTACATTTTTTGTAATCAATAGGCATTAACCTTTCAGAAATCAACTTCATTCCATGATCTAGCCTGTACTAAATGAACACCCTATCATAAAACAAATCATGTTAAAACATAAAATAAACAAATAATTTGATTTTTTATCTATAAAAGTTTGATTTCAGTGTATTACATATTAACATGACACATCATGTGTGGTATGTTGTTTTCATATTCTTGCATTGGATCCAAAAAATTAATATTCAGGGTGTCCATATTGATTCTTATCAGCATCTAATGCATCCATAAAAACAAAAACAATTAAGTAATGAAAAAAAAATTTAAATTTACTTTATGTTATTAGATTTTAGAGTTTTACATTTTAATTGTAGGTATCAAAAAGCATCTGTCTTATAATTATTTTTTATTAAATTCTTCACGTAACTGAAATTTTTTCTTATTAGTTGCTTCATCATTCAAAGTAATTTCTGACAATAAAATGATACATGGATTAATGAATCCAAATTGTGCTTCACATGATTTTCCCTTTATATAGTGTTGATATAAAATTTTGTACTAATATGAATATTTATCAACTTTAATAGACATCTTATCTCACTATTTGGACATACATATTATGGAAACGTACCTTATGTATGTATTCATAACTAAGAATCCCATCCATTCATGATTGCGAATCTCATTTAGATTCTCAAGACCGATTACATATGTCAAGGAATATCTATATATTTCTTCTTCATATTCAATGTAAGACATAGTTTTATCTTTAAATGTGGTCTCTACATGAAGATGTAATGATAATAAATGATTCTATAGAACTAGTTGGGAGAAGGTACCCTCGAAATTTTGTTTTTTTGTTGGCCAATTTACTAGATTTTTTATTAAACCTTCTATTTCCCCACTAATTTATCCATATGTAATATCATACCTCAATTTAGACCTTTTATAATCAACTATTATATGTCATTCATATTATTTTTTTTCTAAATACGTACCACATGTATCTTTATATGATCTGGTAGCCAGACTATGAAAGATTCAATAACAGCTTTGACCATTGTAATATCTAGACCACCAAGTGGAATAGAAAAATTAGCAGTAAAATCATAAGATAACTTAATCCCCAATCTCATGTGATCTTTTGGGAGGTATTTATTGTGTATATGGTCTCCCAAGATATTATACATCATACCCATAACAATATAACGGTAAGTGGGTGTGGAAAAATACAAAGCATATACAACATCACCCTATATAATTTTATTAATATCATGTTATTGGATGGTGTTTGATTAAAATATAGGATAATGAGTAATGAAAAAATTGAACACCCTCGGTAGTGTATGCGGATTGGGTGGAATGAGTAGCCTCAAAGATAGTGTGATCATTTGTTTTATGTATGGATCTTTTCTCCACCGCCGGTTCACTTTTATCATTTTTTATACATTGGTATGTCAAACGAGACCACAAAATTATATCTTTTAGTGAGTTTATATGTGTCTACAACCATGTAAATATATTATATGTATCTTCATGCGGTTTTTCTTCTCAAAATATTATTGAGGAGAGACTCCAAAACCTAATCCTCTAACGTGACCATATTGTTCATGTCGCTTCAATGATACGGAAAGTATGTTTTCTTTTGGTACTGGTGTTGATGATTCTTATGTTTAAACCATATAATGTAATATGAAGAATAATAAATATTTTTATGTAATATTGTTATAAGTCAAAAATAATAACAATTATTTCATACTTACACATGATACACGATTTTTTTTTCCTTTTCAATAACTTTGTTTTCGTCTATATTTACATGAGCCTCATTCCATAGCACATGACATGGGATGGAAGTAGCTTCAGATTTTGATTCATAAATATACATATAAACAAAAAAATATATGTTGATTCATATCACAAAATTAAACATTTATTATTTATTTAAAATACATACCAATTTATTCTCTAGTGAAGAATACCCCATCTTTACTTTGCGATAGGGATATGTAGGTTTTGATGCACGTCATTTATTTTTATCACAATTTTCATGTTTCATAAATTAATAATTTTGAGTCAAGTTGGATAAAATAAATAATGTCAAATAGTATATGATAGACTACAATTCACCTAAAATGATTTCTCATTATGATGATTGATGAATGTATTCCCTGTTTTTTTTCTTTATATGGTGTGCTTAACTTTGTGGTGGGTGGGGCATTATTTTTCCCTCAGTATCACTAAGATATAAAATTGTAAAAAGAGTCCAGAAGCCACTATGGGATTTCCAACGACCATTAAAAGAACTTTATTATAAAAATATTCTAAAAAAATGAATTCTGTATGGGATAATGAAAAATAAATCAATATTTCATTATATAATTATTTAGTAATATAGAGAAAGTTTATTTTAACATTACTGTTATATATTTACAAAATATTTCCTTCATTAATGGTTGAATGCAATGCCATGAATAAATATCAATATGCACATTCATCCTCATTGTGACCCCAAGATAACCAATAAACATAGAATTTCTGGGGTCAATAGGTTGTTCGCATTGATTCCAACCAGCCTCAAATTTTATAACCTAAACTATTTCCATGATAATTTTATTCAGCAATGTGCTACTATGCTATTGTTTTTTTCATCATCATATTGTTGATCCATTAATAATTCTACATTTTAATCATCAACAGTCTGTTCTTCATCAGAATTGGTAACAACCTAATTTATAGAAGACGTCATATGAATGAGTATTCAAATAATTAATTTTTCTTGAATACCAACAATACAATACAATCCATTCCTAAAAGTCCACAATTGCTTGAATCTTGCATGAAAATTGTTATTTTTTTGAACAAAGATAAAATAAATCAATTATGTAGTATAAATAACCTTTATTACCTTTATTTAATTTGTCTTGAGATATTGATTATCTTACATCTCTTGATGATGGATTTGACTCCCTCTTTCTAACTATCCTTCATCCCATCATTATAGTACCATAGTTTCTTGATGAATTACCTCTTGAATAATTATTTCTTCATTGTTTTGTTTTATATGTATCTTCCATATTTTTGGGAAATCCACCTATGTTTCTGAACTACTCTAACAAAAAGAAATCACATGATCAATTTGGATGACTACTGCTTATATTAGTTCAAGAAGCATAGAAGAGATGAGGTATGAGTCTCAATCAACAATATACAATAACTATTCAGGAGATGAAAGTCGATTTTATAATGATGTTTAAAAATAACATAAATGTAATTTTAATTATGACTTATAACATATCAAATTAAAAAAATGAAGGAATAAACATTCAAATCCACATGAATTCAACATGCCATCATTTACTTCCACTCATAAACATATATTACTTTCCACTTTCTCTAAAATGATTCTTTTTTTGGTAGGGATTAGAGGAGACAAAAACGTGTGGTGGTATTGATGTGAGGATGATGAGAGAGATTGAAAACTTATAATTTCTCCACACGTCCAAGAGAATGTATCCTCAAGATGAATCCAAAAATAGGTCTGGAAAGCTCTACGCATTGTGGGAGTAATACCTTTGAGAGACATATTAGACGACACATCATAGTAATATTATTGTCCAAGTATGCTTAACTGTGGAGTTCTAATAGGATCCAATGTGGACACACTCAAAATAAAATTACATTTAAATGAAGTGTTGTAAAAAATAACCAAGTGAGTTGTATAAGAAAATGAAAATCCAGAAACCAAAAAAATCATTCATTGTGTTTTGTTTAATTTTTTTGTGACATTTCTTGTGTTAGAGAGAACTAGTAAATGAGGAGGATGAAAGGATGAAAGAGTTGAAGAATGAGTTGGGATATGTGGTATTCAAATCCATGGAATCTTATTTGAAAAATATTAATGAATACAGTCTGAGTGGGAGGTATGTCATCAAGGAACTTTGGAATGACAATGATTGGAGGATGGATGGTTTGAAAGAGGTAGTCTAATCCATCATCAAGAGAATAAAGTCAACAAAGTTTCTCAGGACAGAGTAAATAAAGGTTGTAAAGGTTAGTTTTTATTTAATATTTAAGTATTATATCTCTATTCAAGATATTAAAAATTTAAAATAAATATTTATACAGTTGTGGACTTTTATGCATGGAGTGTATTGTATTGTATATCTATCCTACCAAAATGAATCCTTATTTACACATCCTTATTTTTGGAACCCATGGTCCTTTTTATGAAAATTTATTTATTTTGATCATAACCATAATGTGTTGTATTCTTATTTTACAAAATAAGATGGAGATGTCGTTTTCAGTGGTCTCTTATGATGTTGGAATGAGTTTACAGAGTTGGGGTGGAATTTTGTAGGTATAGGTAAGGGAGAGAGAGAGAGATAAAATACTCATAAATAAAATTGGCATTGATTACTATTTTTTCCATATGTATTAGTATATACAATATTGATGTTAATAACATTAAGGATAAGTTATAATCTCAATCCTAGTTGAAATATATGACACTCATAAATAAAGAATAGGAAGATTCTCTGTCCAAAGACCATTAACAAGAGTACAATATTCTAGGATTTTACCTATCACTATAGAAGAACCCTACATAGCATCATTTATAGAATACTCAACCCTAAATAATTTACTAACCATATATAATGTCCCTACCTAGAAAGAATACACTAGAAGGACCATTGGAAGCTCCCCAACTAACCACATTTATGAAAATGTTTCACATCAAAGCAGAAATTAGGATTAAAGTGTCATAGGAACCTACACCGATAGAATCACTCAAAAAGTATCCTCAATTGAAGGGGAATTGTAATACATCCACTATAATTCTCTTTAAGAAATGAATCTCACCCCATATACATTTCATATCACATCTATTTTCTCAAAAAATCACAACCTTTTAATTTTGGAAATTTTTTAATCCATCATTGTCCCAAAAATCAGTACCAATAGTTCTATTTTTTCTGGAATTCACATCCCAATACCCTTTAAAGTGATTTTCAACACAATATAAAGATTTAAAACTAAATTACTGGGTATAAAAACTGATGCACATCTTGAAGGATGTTAACCAATGCATTCTAAAAATCAGATCGAAGATGTCCACCTCAATAATAGAGAAATTCTAGAAAAATTTATCTTTATTGAAAATTATAGAACATATTTCACAGTTAAATGATAGAAATTCTCTTTTTCCAAGACCTGTTCAAAGATTCAACACATGAGGTTTCATTTAATCATATAATACTATATTATCCCCAACATAATGAGAAATAAAATAGTGAGATGTTTTAGTTTCAAACAAAGATTTCTTGAGAGTATAATTTAAGAGAATCATATCGTGCACTATCAAAGGACCCTATTAATCCTCCGTGAGCATTAGTTTGGCACTATACAATTGTTTATTAGTTGTGCATGATAATTACATATTGGTTTATTGTGGATGCAATGATTAATGAGGTATCAATGTTACATGAGAGTCACCCCTGGGCCACTCATTGTATTTTAGTGGAAAGGAGATGCGATATAGGGTTCATCATGGTTAAGAAAAGTGAAAAAACACAAAATGATGAACCCAAAAAATGAAACAATGATATAGGAAATGTAGAAAATAACATACACTACATTATATCTCTGATTCATTCAAGGGAACATATAGGAGTCATTCCAGTATTAGAGGAGTTCCATAAGATACTGAGAATCGAAAGGGGCTGATTCATGGTTAAGGTTATTTTAAATAGAACAGAGACACTTTTAACATCACAAAAGAAAAGCGCTGACAAAGAGCACTTTTATCAATGCTAAAATGATTAGTGCTTATAAATTTACATTTTATTAGTAGTAAAATTTTTGTGCTGCTAAAGAAGTTTTTATTATAATTATTTAAATAAATTTATTATATATTTATAATTATTTAAATATATAATTAATTATTTATAATTATATAAACAATAATATAAAAGTAATAATAATTTGTTAATAATAATTATAAATATATAAATATATAAATATATATAGTAAGTATACATTTATAAATATATTTATTTATAAATATTAATTTACAAATATATTTTAAACATTATTAGTGGATATATAATATAAAATACATGCATTTTAAAAATGACTAAAATTTAATAATTCAAAGTGTGTGTACATTAAAAATATTGAAAAAATGATGAGTTTTATTGATTAAATATAAATTATTAAAAAAATATGGATATATATATATTGAAAATATTAAAAAATAGTAAATAAATATAAATGAAAAAATAATAAAAAATGATGTAATTCATAAATAAAAAAAATATAAAAATAGAATACCCAAAATCTAATAGTATTAACAATAAATAAATAAAATTGGCCGATTAAAAGCATAATATATAATGTTATATTGAAAATTCTAAAATATAATAAAATTTTATGAAATCACCAAAATATTAGGTGTTTGTGTTTCTATATGTTGTCTAAATATATTTGGGTTTGTGTTTGTAAATAAAAATGCATTAATTACACACACACTCATATATGTATGTGAAATCAATGTAACACACGACATTTTATATATGTTAAATTGAAAAAGTAAACAGTAATAAAAACAAATAAGTCGTTAATATGTTTTTAATTAAAATTTTATTCATTATATATATACATATATTATTTGTTAATATTTATAATTAATATATATATATATATATATTATAATTATTCATTCTTATTAATAATGGTTTAATTAATAAATTTGTAAACAATTTTTAATTTATTCATTTTTATTTTTTTGTTTAATAATTAAAATCTATTCATTTTATGTATCTGTGTTTAATATATACTATTTATTAATATTAATAATATATATATATATATGTATTAAATTTATTCATTTTTATCAATAACTATTTTATTAATAAAATGATTAATATTTTTAATAATTAGTCATTTTATATTTTAATATAATTTATTTTTTTTTTCATTTTTTTCATTTTAAATATCTATATATTTAATTTATACTATTTATTAATTTTTTAAATTTATATATATGTATATTTAGTTTATTTATTTTTAATTATAATTATTTAAATAAAGAAATTTTTAAATCTTTAATTTTTTTACTTATTTATTTTTATTGTGGACCTTTATCAATGCTAAAAAAAGCACTATAAAAGATTTCATTATATTAGTGAAAAAAATCACTGATAAAGGGTTTCCTTTATCATCACTTATTTTAGCACTGATAAAGATAAACTTTTTTAGTGACTTTCACTAGCACTACTAAATTCTAGAACTGTTTAAGGAATGTTTTGTAGTAGTGATGGATTAGATGGTCAATTACTTATTGGATCTTAGAATTTCACCGGGATTTGAGTATGGACTTCAGTGAGTATGCCTGTTGTAAATAGTAGATGGCTTGGAAAGAGGCATTATGGTTATGTTTTACGACACCATCCCTCTAAGATGGGTGGTTCAAAATAAGTCAGCTAAAGTAATTTGACATATTTTACTTCTCATTCAATGTATATTTTCAGTGAGGGACTATTTTTGGGCACATCTTTAGGTGGAGGTGAGTAGAATATGCAAGTTAGCATGGGTTTTTCAGGATAAGTTTGCTCAAATTGTCTAAGTGAGGTCGGTGTGAAATCAACGGTTTGACCATTTCATTACAATTAATCACTTCTAATAACCTTGATTGTAATCAGGTTCTCCTAGTTGAAATAATCATGCTAGGAGTGTCGTTAGAATGCTTGAGGCATGATTTGTTCGAAATTATAATTGTGGAGGTACCATGGTTTGAAATTATCCCCCTTTTTAATGTTAAAAACTAAGGTGGGAAGAACCTTTGGATATATGTTTAATGATATGTTGACCAGATAGTGTGACTAGTTAAGCCATCCTGGGTGAGCACTGTCTTGGTGTTTCCCTTACAAAACTGGTGTTGTCTCGAGTTTTTACATTTTATGTGTCATGTGGTTGAATGATGCTTGGATATGAGTTAAGTCTTTGGAAATGCAATATGAATATTTTAACAATGCTTCATGACCCTTGTAGGTCAAGTGATTTTTGTGTTGTTCCTGAAGGCTTCTTATGGATGAGAAGTTATAAGGTGGGAAGGTTGTAATGACCTGTGATTTTGAAGCAAACAGAAAGAAATTTGATTTTTCCATTTAATGGATGGGTCGTTTAAGATATCAAGATTCAGAACATAATTCCAAGAGTTGGAAAACTTCAATGTGTTGTTTTTGGACTACGGTGAAGGCCCAATAGGTCCCTCATAGGTATAGTCATATTTTAGGACCACTGAGGCCATAAATTCTAGAATTTTAGGTTCTGTAGACGACGCATGGTTAGTCTGAAACTATGCAGCCCCCACAAAAAACTCATGTGTCCAATTTCAATGGGAAAAGGTGAAGTGAACAAGCTACACACATGTTGTCCAACCCATGCACCTAACCCACATAGTTTGTTCCAAATAGGCTATACATCAATACAATTCACTACACATTTTTAGCTCAGTTGGGTTAACTATTAGGGACCAACCATGAATGGTGTTTATTAAGAGGGGGGGTACCACACAGTTGGTGAACATTTTGGCTAGCTGTGTTACCCAAACCATGTGGTATGATTTTTTTAAATAAAAATAAAAATTAAATTAATATTAAAATAAACTAAAACATAAACCTAAATACCGTCTTCCTTTGATGTATCATGATGAAACCCCCTATCCAATTGCTTGGATGTGCGTGTGCCACACCTCTCTAGATCCTATCTCCATGCCATCAATCCACTAGTTTTTCTTCATGTTTCTCAGTCAATCCTCTGAGGTAAGACTTCTCTTCCATCCTCCTCCCACATTTTGGGTGTTTGTGTATCCTACTATCACTCATATAGTGTGGATGAACCCTATGGTTATGCACAATCCTTATCTACATTTATTCTTCTAGTGTTAGGGTGTGAGAAGGCTCTACCAAGTCCTCTTTGATCGCATTCCAGTATCCCCCACCAAAGGAGAAGAATTTAGGAGTGTTTTAGTACACCCATCATTAGTTTTGGGTTGGCTTTCCACCATTGTCCTTTGTGTCTTAATTTTTTTTGGTATTTCATAGTTTTTCAGTTTTTGGGAGTTTTGCTTCATGTTCTTTCGACCTTTACATGGTGATTTTGAGTTCTTAATAAATTTTTAGTGACTTTTGGTCAACCTTGGCAAGGGTTCGAGTTTCCAGAGTCAAAGTAAACTTACCACATATTCATAAGTAGGTTTATATTTGTGTAAATTCCATCATTATATATATATTAACTCAAGGATTTGAATACATATATGTGGATAGGTGTGATTATGTATAAATATATATATATGAAAAATTCATATGGGTGTAAGTGGAGATGGATGTATGCATATAATCATATATGTATGGATCCCCTTTTACATATTCATGGACATGGAAATATGTTCATAGGGGATATGTTTACTTATGTATACGTGAAGGTGTAGATGCTCGGTGGTGGGAGGTTGTAACTTCAAGTGGTCTCTATTCAAGATATAAATTTTCAAAGTGTTTGTGCTTATTCCTCTCCCCTTTGAGGTATGTGGTCTACGCCTTTTCCCAAGCTTCCATATTTTTATTAATAGTTTATTTATATTATTATTGAAAAATTTAATTATGATTCTTGAGTATAAATCTTTTTTAATCCAATTAATTGATTATTAAAAAAATTCATGATTTTATATTAAAACCCTTCATATGAGGTGCACTAACTTATAAGATAAAAATCAATGACTAGTTATTTATATCATGCTCAGTTTAATGATTGGTGATTTCTTATGCCTTCATGTTTGAGATTAATAGGTCTCATGTTGTACTTTTCCTATTTTGTTATTATTAAATGATGTTACCTCCTTTGTATATAAATTTCAAACGAACCAAGGAACCTATAAAGTGTGTGGTCTAGCTTTTAATTGGAATTGACCATATAGGTAAATTCCCTTTCTCCAATGGCACCTATTAATTGATCATTGGGATTTCTAAACGAATTCTTCTTTTTCTGAAAATTAAATGGATTGAATTAAATACTTAAATTAAAATGTAATCAAATAGGTTTGCATGACCCCATCTCTGATTATGATTAAATAAACATATATTATATTAATTTTTATAAATTTGATAGCCTTGATTATAATGGGATATTTAAATAGAAAACATGGGTTATTTTATTCCTAGAATGTATTAAAATTGATTATGCATGGAAAGGGCTATTTTCTAAAGGACTATTAGAGACCTTGAGTAATAAAACCATGCGATATTGCTAAGGATCATGAGAGAATTTGAGTAGGAAGAAAATGTGAGCTTTCGTATTGATTTACAAAGGACATTGAGAGCCTTTGAGTATAAAGATAATGTGAGAATCAATATTTATTTCCTAAGTACTATGAGAGAATTTTTGTTAGAAGATCATGTGAGATTCCATACTGACTTACAAGAGACTATGAGAGATCCAGAAGTTGGGCCATGTGATAGATTGAGAGCACATCCCCTAGTGATGGATGTCGGTGAGTTACATCCCAGTCTAGCTAGCACTAGTATTCTAGGTAAATGGATAATAGGTTTTGTTACACACTTGGTTCATATAAGTGGATGAAATGTATAACTATACTATTTATATTATTACTACACATATTATATATTTTTAGACTCTTATTTATGCTACAAGACGAAGCAAAGTATAGCCGTCAGGTGTCCATTAAGAACCTGGATGAGTGGTTGTTTATTTATTCAATTTTTTTATTATTTCCTTATATCTATATACTGCCTTAATTTATATTTCCCAAAGTGTATTGGGCTAGAAATTGGGGGTGCCGACATACTGATATATTATCTCACACCCATCTAGGGTACCATTGGTACTTGAGTGGAACTTATGTTTGCAGGACCATTGACCTTGTAATTGTGTGATTGTACCTAGGAGATATGAGCAAATAACCGAGATGAAGCTTGGGATGACATTGGAGATCACCCATGGAGATTTTATTTTCGTTTAATTTCATTTATTTATTTATGTACTTGTCTCTATATTTTATCATGATGCATGTATATTATTTTATTTTTGTATCGTAAACTGGACATGTATTCCTTGTATAAACAACCATTGGAAACTTTTATTATGTTATTACATTATTCTTATACTATTTTTCTTTCTCTTTATACTAATTCCAATACTATTATTTGTTTTAGTACTGTTATACCACTGTGTGTTTCTGATCTAGAGGGTATATTCTCCCCACAATACAATCAATAGACCCTTTATACTAGTCAATATCTTATGGAATACATGGAGGTATTCTTGGGGCCATGTGGTGACTGCTTCGACTACCGATTTAGTGGTCATTCGGGCCAGGACGTTATATAAGAAATCCACACACAAATGGAGAACTGGTCATGAGACCACTGATATACTAATAATAAGGATGGAATGGCTAGAATATTTAATGAGATTTTGGAATATAGAAATGAATCAAACTCAAATTATTAAAAAGGTTAAGAAAGTCATTACATCTTAGAAGGGTGTTGAAAATTTAAATAAGACCATGCAATCCAAAGGTATAAAAAACTGATAAAAAACAGATTAAATCATTCAACTCTCTAAAAATTTCAAACTTACAAGAAAATGAGTTTCTTGGCTGAGAAATCAATCTTATACTTGTTTCTTAATATGTAGAGTTGTTGGAGGATTGTGGGACTAAGAGTTATCCTTGAGTTACAAATCTTTTCTTTCTGGATAAACTCTTGTTAAATTTCAATTATTGGATTATACCCTAAGCTGGGCCATGGACCAGTTGGGTTGTTCTTGGGAAAGAATAGGTTGGGAGGATATGTACTAGATTCATGAAAATTAAACGATGTGTAATGGGATTACATGATGTGTAATGGTCTGGCAAAGAATTTTTTCATTGTGAAATGGTTTTTCTTTGGGAAGGGAAAACCGAGCATTACACTCCATGTAATTCAATTACACGTCATGTAATTTCCAGACTATGTTTTTTTAAAAATTGAGGCAATTGCCTCTAATTCTTAAACATAATATTTCTCTCCCTCTTTTTAAGTCTAAAACCCTCTTTGATAGTTGTTTCATATCTATCTCCCATTCATACTCCGATTCTTCTTCAATCGGTCATGTTGGAACCACATCGATAAGTAATTGATTTCTTTTTATCCTTTTTTGATTATTTAGAGCAATGACTACACTATCTAGATTTACGATCATATAACCTAATTTATCATTCTTCATCTGTTCTTTAGATTTCTACTAAAACAAGGAAAATTATGACTTGATACTAGATGATCACTCCACTATAGAGCTACGATATCAGGTCTATACTTTTATTTCGTCTTTTGGGGCTTTATAGATTTATCAACCTTTTTTTGACCACTTATTTTTTTAATCACAAGCCCGTTTTGAACTATAAAAATTAAATTTATATTGTAGGTCCTGATAGGGATTCCCTTATGTTTCTTGAGATGTTATTGTGTTTTTTCCTCAACAGGAGGGAACCCATGGGGTGCACCATAACTTTTTTAGACCTTTTATAAACCTCACAAGTGGTGTGTTTTTTTAGTTTTCCTAGACTGTGGAAACTTAGTTATAATTTAATGTGGTTGGTTTACAATTTTAGAATATATTCTTCCTCCTTTTGTTGTGTTATTGAAATATTCCATTCTTAAAATATTAAAGTGCTTAAACAATATTTGTTAAACGAGTGGGTATACTCATTGGTTGTTTTTAGATTGATTGAATCAGTATTTGTGAATAATGGGTGGGAATACCCATGTGATATTCTAAATGGATTATTGTGATAAATGGGCAGTTATACACATGTGACCTAACTAAATGGGGTGTAAAAACCATATGACTTGTTTAAATGGAAATAGAATACATGATTGGGTATTAACATGGTTTATAATTGTTTAAAAGAGTGAGTATACCATAGTTTGGAAATGTTTTATAATTCTTTACATGAGTGGGTAGACAAATATGGTTTGAGATATTGATGAAGATAAAGATTCCATGGATGGATATCCATGGATGTGGAATGTGGTAGTGGATGATTTTTTTGAGTATTCACCTTTGGTCTTAATTCTGTCAGATGCCTTAGGCCTTGCTACCCCTTGGATCCCGCTTTCTTGGACTCATGTTGGACATTTTAGTACACATGCTTATAGGAATCTTATAACACCCAGAGTTTTTATGGACCTATTTTTTTAGAATAAATTTAAATTTTCACTTATATCTTACAATACAATAATTCAAAGATTCATTTTATACACAACACCTACTTGGCGTATGTTACACAAAACATTGATCTGGCGTACGTCACAAGCAACAAAAACTTGGCATACGATGCACACAACACTGAGTTTATATGAATCATATCTTTTTATTATTATAATATCAAGGAGATAATTATAAAGTAGATTTTAAACATAGATATATGAATTTTAATATTTTCTAGAATTGTTTTATATAAATAAAACATATTGATAATGAAGAGATATGATTTTTGGTAAAGTCATTCTATGTTTAAAAACATCGATTTCTTGAATAAACTACTTATAATAGTGAAAGTAATTTTAGGCACATTTAGAAATTGAATTTGAGAAAATAAAATTCTTTTTTAAATTCATAACTTCAAAATAATCCTAGGGTGAATTTCATGTATTTTTCTGAGAAACTTCATTTTTAATGAATAGTGAAAATACTGTTTTTAATTAAAAACTGTCTTTTTATCTAATTAATAATTAATTCAAAATAATATTATAAATATGTTTCATGTTAATATTAGATAAATATTACAACTATTAATACAATTTAATTAATTATAATCAATTTCACTTTGACATTGAAAATAAAATCTTAATAAACATTTGAACCTTTTCCTACATTAATACCCCGTTATTTCGTCTAATCTGTGGGATTAACACTAATATAAATGTTTCTGCTTCAGTGAATTAAATTTAAAAATATGAAATACACAAATTTAATTAGAATAATATTTAGAGTCTAATAAGACCATGTTAATTTTTGACCAAAACGAATAGTAAATGTGATTAAAATTAATCACAATAGTTAAGGCCAAATTAAGATTAATTAGGGACAAAACCATAAAATTAAGGGGCCAAATGACCTATAAACTTGTCAAAAACCCATTTTATGTCCATGGATTAGCCTAAAAACTTCTATTCTGGAGTTTTTTTATGAATTTGTTACATAAGAGATTGTGCACACCTAACTTGTTTCTCGAAATTTCAAATGAGTCCTTTTCCTTCCCTATAAAAGGCTACCACCTCTACCCATTACTCACACCTCTCAGTCCTTTTATGTTCGTCCATGATCCTCCCAAGTGGCCTCCAAAAAATAATCCTTTCGACCTTGATTCCCCACTTTGGGAAGAAATCTTCTCAAGGAAGCCTTTATGCATAAACCAAAATGAGTTACCTGATTAAGAGGGAACATCTTCTTTCAAGCTCCTTAACATTATTTTCATTATTCACCCCCAACACGCTCTTTATTCCAATATTGTGTGACAAAAACAATATCCTAAATATACTTGGATGTTTTTATATAATGTTTTCCACCTACACATAGACACAACTCAATCTAACAAATGTTGAACATACTGCTTCTATGTTCGATGAACTACTACCTCACAAAACGATGATTGTTCATTTTTCCTTTACCACTAATAATGGTGTCCATTATGATAGAAAATATGTTAATATATTTAATATATTTTCTATATTATATATTTTATCCTTTTTATTAGTTTTCCAACAAAAATATATTTAATTTCCTTTCGGTGTTAATAATATAATCTTTTTAGAGGAAGTGTGGACTACCGCCCCCTAAAAGCGATGTGATTCGTTCACACACCCCATGGAATGTATTAAGGATTGGTTTAATGAACATATATTATATATATATGATATATTAATGGTATTGGTATAATTATATATATACATATACATACATACATACATACATATATATATATCATTCACATACTTTCTTTCAATACGACAATAAAAAAAGAAACGACGTTCATGCAAACGTACGACTTACTGTCTATATGAATTGTGTATTCCATTTCTCAATTAATTATGATATAGATTATTTTAATATAAATATAATGGGTATAAATAATATTTATATCATGATCTAAATTCTTAAATAATTATATAAGTATAAGGACCAATTCTATTACAAATTAAGAGACATGCGTTGAACAAAACATATTTTACCCAAAGTGAAACCTTAAATAGGATCGTTAAAAAGTGGGTAATATATGGTCATAATAAAACCATATATGGTATTATGTATATCAATATTATTATGTAAAATTTTTATAATAAAATTATATTTATTTTACAGAAATCCTATACAAGAATGGATAGAGTCAAGACACAGGGTAAGGGGATTTAATCTCACTTCAAATTTATCTAAGATACAAGCTATGATCACCAATCTTTCCTTTTGTGTGGAGTATGTACATACCATGATTGTATTATATGTTTGTTTTAAATATATTCCTTGGTATTCACATACAAATTTTATGATTCTTATTTCATGTCATTTAAGTACCCATAGTTATCAAATCTGTAAAACAGTTTTATCTCAATTTTCCTTCTTTTAAAATCATTTTTTATGCACTAGAACTCTTTTTTAACTTGTAAATAATTCCATTTTACACATAATGGATCTAAATATTATTCTTATATTATAATTTTCACGTAATTTTATTTTGGGAGAGTATAATATCATGTTACCAAGTTATATGTTTTTATTGAGACAATCTCATCAATTTTCGAGATTGTGTATGATTATGCATCCTTTGATGAAGTATTATGATCCATCATTAAATAACACTCATTACCTTACTTATAATATATTTTTTATGAAATATTCATGTATTTTTACAGTTTTATACTCTTTGTTACATATTATTATTAAGAAATAGTTTTTAATAATGCACGACTTTACCTCTCTTTGGTCGTAAATCTATGATTTCTAAAAAGAGTTTCCAAGAATATTATTCCATTCTCCTATAATATATAAAATGCACTTTTAACTTTTTTTTCATTTACCAATCTTTTCAATGGAATATTATTGAATCCTTGGAAATAATTAACATTTCCAACCTTTTTTTACCATTCAAAAGGAATGTTCTTTTGACCTCGTACAACATTTACAGATTTACCCACAGTCATTTCTTTGAAGCTACATTTTCATTTTTAAAAGGGTAATCATTATGATTTTTTTTAAAAAAAAATATTTCCAATGAAAATTGTTTTCAAATTTTTTTCAAACTTATATAATATTTTATCATGAAAAATGGTTTTTAAAACATTTTCAGGATTATTTTATATGTTTCAAGTACAATTGTTTAATGAAAATCAATATTCCTTTAATGGTTTTAAAAGTGTTTTCAAAGAATAATGTTTTTAAATTGTTTTGAAAATTATTTTATAAATTTTCTAGGATATATGTTTTCAAAATTTTTTCAAGTCTTCTTTATATGTTTTCAAAACTATTTTTAAATAAAAAGGTTTTGAAAAGGTTTTATTTAAAAAAATCATTTTTCAAGAGGAAATGATATTTTCGTCATGAAATGTTTTAAAATATATTTAAAAATTATTTCCCAACTAAGATAATATCCATTGGTGTTACTCATTACTTTATGGGGAATTTACTGATTGTTTCCATTTATATTTTTTCTCTAAATAGATTTTGTTCTGATTGTAAGATTTTATGAAACCCGTATCTCTTTCAAGGGTTATATTATTTTGAAACCCAATTAATTTCATGGGTTATGTTTATGATGAAATAATTGTGAAGCCTTTATCTTTCAATAGTTTATGAATTGTTTACATTCTTATTATAACAATTTAATTTCATGGGTTATGATATTTGTATTTATAATCTTGTGTCACATGTATGTATAATTTTATTATGTGATTGGTGGGACCAATTTCTCCCTCCAATTTATTGGGTAATGTTTTATATCTCATTAGATAAACTAAGATAACCGTGGGAGTGAACCATGACTACTATGATCACCATGGGAGTGATCCATGACTACTAAGATGGTATGAGGAGTGAACTCATTCAAATATGATGGCCATGGGAGTTAACCATGACTACAATGATGTTATGGGTAGTGAACCCATACTAATAAGATGGTCTTGGTAGTGATGACTTGGCTACTATATAAATCATTATATTCTAATGTGTTTTACACAATTCTATGTCTTACTCATATGTTAATATTTCATGGTTTATATCCTTTACTTATTTTTTATTCATGTATTATGAACTTTTATTATTTATGATATGATTCATGTATACGATCTTCGATATTTTGGGTAGGCTCTTCTATTTTCATGATCACATTCTAATACCCTTATGCTCTTGTTGACGCTTATATGTGTCCCTTTATTACCTTTACAGAGCATTTGATCTCACCATTTTTTATGTTTCCTTCCCCAGGTCGGGAAAATATGTATCATGTTTGATGTTTCTAAGAATGTTTCTAGTAAATAAGAACCTAGTTGAAGAAAATATAGCTCACATATGTATCAGTGTTTATGTATCCCATGTTTCCAAAGGCACTAGACTAGTATGGTCTTCTTGCGCATGTTTGTGTAATGTTTTGTGTTTTTCATAAAGGTTTTGTAATGTTAATGTTTGAAAAGAATGAGTCACTGTAGTTAGTATCAGAGGAAATTTTTTTTAACCTTTGGAAACATGGATGACAAAAACATTGGGATAACCATAAGAACATATTTAAGGATAAGTATTGGGTTGAGTAAATTTATAGGAAAATGTCTTGGAATTTTGGTAAAGGATAGAGTGAATGGATTTCTAGAAATAAACCATTTTCTGGATACTAAAAGTGGATGTGGATTTGGAAAAGATGTACCTAGGGATAACAACTCTGACAAGATGTTTCTTGCTTGACTTGGGGTAATCTGGTACATGAAAATTAACCTTGCTATACACCTGGTTTGACACTCCCAAGGGATATGATTTTTCAATTCAAAACTCTTCCTGAACCATTATGAATGATTTAAAGATAAGGTGGATAATAATATACTAGGATAAAACTAAGGTGTCAATGATTAAAGAATTTGTAATAAGTTATACATTATATAATTTATTTTTCAAGATTATGTGGTTCCTCATTACGATAACAAATTATTACTCATTGATTTTCGTTTTAGTCAATGGGTGGAGCCGAAAGGGACCATGTTAATGGAGATTATGATGGAAAATGAAATGATAGTCCCCCAGAACAACTGAATTCTATAAGAGATGGATTGAAAAACAACATTTCTGTTCTCACATAGCTTTCTCAAGATATGAATCATGGTGGACTTCTAAATGAGCAGAGAAGGGATCAAAATTATGTTGATCCTTTCATGAGGAATCATCCACATTCTTTTAGAGGGTCTCATAATCCACTTGTTATTGAACAATGGATTAGTACCACTAAAAATATATTCTCTTTTATTCAGTGTTTAGAGCATGAGAAAGTCATTATATATATTTATCAATTAGAAGGTGAAGCATATCATTGGTGGACTCTAATCATGAAAATGAAGAAACATGATGAGATTGAATCCATGGATTGTTATGAGTTGAAGAACATATTTTTCAATACGCACTTTCCTCAAATCCTACATACCAAGATGGATAAAGAGTTCCTTATGTTAAATCAAAGGGATGATTATTCTGTTGGTACCTACGAGAGTAATTTCTCGAGATATGTGAGGTATGCTTAAGGAATTATCATCCAACATAAAATTAAGGTTGATAGGTTCTTTGGGGGATTAAAGTCAAGTATCACAATGGAATTGGCTATAAGATACTTTAGTATTTATGAATATATTTTGTGTTGTGAAATCAAGGTTGAAATGGAGTTAGAAGTCATGTATCAATCTCATTTTTTTGACAAGAAGAGGAAGTTAGAGTTTAAAAGAAACTATAAAATCCTTTTAGAAATGAAGATGAAATTTCCTTCATGCCTTAAATATGGGAATAATAATGGAGGAAATTGAATTAGGGGGTTTAATAAATTTTTTATGTTTATAAAGGAAGGCTATAGGGAAGTTTACTATTGAGGGGACGGGAAGAAGCTGGCTCAAAACACTAATGGATAAAGAGTCACACACAATGTACCTCCCAAAATTCAGTGAAACATATGTGAGAAGAATAGAAATTATTCTAAAAACTGAACAAAACCAACGGTTGGTGATGGTGATCAACATTAGTAACCTCTTAAGCCGATAGAAAAGAGAAAATATCATGAAATACTTATATCTAATGATGGGAGCGATAATTATGGGATTAAAGGTATTCTTACCATATACTTTAGAACTACAAATTTCATAGTTGATTCTATATCTACCAACTCTTTCATATCTAATTTTTTTCCAAGGGTGTTAAGATTCCTCCAAAACAATTAGAGGTGGAATTAGAGGTCAATTTACCTGAAGCTATGATGATTTAATGTAACATCCCAGGAAAATGAAGAATAAGAGATTTTCATACTTATTAATATTTTTGAATTAAATATTAATTTTACTTTAAAATGGTTGCAATGTTTGATAGCGTACCCGATACGCGACAACAGGTTTCATTGAAATATTATATTACACACTAATAATATAATATTATTATTTTAAATGGAAGTTAACTCCTAGACGTTATATTGGAAGGAATGAACAAAACTAAATAAAATACGATTATACATGTTTGTTAAATATATTTACTTTTATCCAATAAATGTTAGAGGTATAAAATGTGAATGAATCTAATTTTAAGCATAATTTACATTAGCGAGCACTCTTTAAATCTAGTTTTCTTCACTTTAATACATTATATTTGACCAAATAAAACCCTTATTTAGAATGGGTACATCAAAATTAACTTTTTGTAAATTTTTGGAATTTTTCCGGTAAAGTTCATTTTTAATGAATAGTGAAAAATATTGTATTTTAATTCAAAATTGTGTTTTAATATAATTTATTTATATGGTTATATAAACATTCTAATTGGATTTAAAGTTTAATTAGAATATATTTTTACCATTTAATATAATGTTGGTCATTGTAATTAATCTCATATTGAAATTGGCCATAAACTAGTATAAATCTTTTGAAAGTTATTGTTTCTTAAAAAACACGATATTTGTTTTGATAATGGGAATTAATTTTAAATTAATCAATAAAAATTATATTTTTTGAATTTGAAAAAATATATATTATGTTTGAATTCAGAATATCAAATATATCTTAAGCTGAACTTTTGGTATTTTTCTGAAAAATTTCAATTTTTGATGAATAGTGAAACCACTTAGTAGTAGTTAACAAATTGAAATTTTCATTTAAATGAAATTTTACCTCTTCTGTGAATTGAATTTAGAAAATACAACATACATGGTCGTTATTATTAAGTAAAATGTGGTTTAACAAGATGAAAATATTTTTTGGTGAATAATAACTTTTGACTTTTATTTACCGCGGTTAAAGGTAAATAGGGTAATTCAAGGTAAAAAGAATATTCTAATAATTCAAAATTACCTTAAAATTTGTCCTAACCTTATTGGATGAGTAATGGCCTACTATAGGAATCCTTGGGTCAATTTTGGGACCCCATGGAGCCACTTATGAATGATAATGACACTTTAGATTACCTAATTTGAAGTAAAGAAAAGAATGAGTCGTCTTAGATCTAACTCTAATGATTTTTGGACCTTCATAAATCGAATATCATTATATAATAAAATAATATTTTCACACCTTCCTATAGTGCCCCTCCCCCCCCTTATAAAAGGAGATCATTTCTAACCAATTCCACACACCTCTTAAGCCTTTTGGCTCATCCAAAATCTGACCAATTAATCTCTATACATCCATATCTTCCACCTAGAAGCCTTACCTTAGGCTTAAGGCACTTAAACAGACCATTTTGGTTCAAACTAAAGGGATTTACCCAAATTAAATGTAAAAGTTTATCTTAACTTATTTTATTTTATTTTACTTCTGCAACCCTTAAATCTTTACATTTATTTATTTTATAACAAAAATAGTATCCTCAATATACTAGGATTATGTTATGGGAAGTATTTGAACTACACTTACACACACCTCTATCTAATGGGTAAAAAACATATTGTTTCTGTTTATGGAAAACTAACGCCTCATGAAACGATGATTGTTCGATTATCTCCTACCGCCTATCATGGATTCCATTAAGATAGAAATGTATTTATATATGACATATATTATTTTTATTTTTTATTTTTTTCTTCTGTATTTTCCATTTATAGCATACATTTATGGTTTCCATAATGGGTAAACGCGATAATTTCATTTGAGGAAGTGCGGACTACTGCCTACTCAAAGTGATATTAATCGTTAATGCCATATGTGGGACATATAAAGGATAGAGTCAATTATATTATATTATATTATACTTGATGTATAATATAACTATGTATCATTATGTTTTAATTCCATTAAAATTAGAAATAGAAATGGAAGTAGCGTTCATGCGTACATACGTCTTACCGTCTCCATGAACGGTGCATTTCATTTCTTACCTCCAAATGTTATGTACTATTATAAATACATGTATATACTAGATATATATGATATATATGATATCTAAATCATGAATATAATTATGGATATAATGATATTTTGACCATGTGAACAACTAGTAACTATATGGTGTTCATTTGTGACTCAAGTTCCAAATATCGAAAAAACGAACATTATTAACTTCAATGATTACATAATGTTTATAACATGGTAATAAGTGATATAAAAGGAATAATAAGCTTAAAAAAGGTTTTTAAGAAAGTCAAAATTAACTTCAGTTTATTCTTCAGGATATTAAAGAATGAACGGGTTAAGTCGGACATGATGTAAGGGACTTCATATCAATCTCCTTTCATTGAGGCATATTTTGTTTTAATACATGAAATTATTTTATACACTGTATAAACACCATTGACTTTTAAAATGGAATATTTATATACAATGCAATTTACTAAATGAAAAAAAGGAATGTTTCTTTTAACGTAAGCGGTGACAATGATCTTTCCGCCACCGCGAGTATTATTTGTTATTTGGATTCCTTAAAAAGCCATAATGTTTTTTTCAAGGATAATAAATACCATATACTCTTTTATATATTTTGGTATTGAAAATAGTTTTGATAATGGATTTGTTATGTATATATATTTATGTGATATATTGTGATTGAAATGAGGAAATTTTTTCTTTCCTTTATATTTTTTTATGTGTTATGATTTTATAATAGTACTTGGACATTTGACGGGTGGTTAGGTGATAAAGAATGACGGGTGGGACCGTGATAAACTAGGATGGGTGGTTACGTTATAACCTCCAATGCATTGGGAATGGATGTCAGCCATATGGCTATTCCATTTAGTGATATGTGTGGAAGTCGACCGTTTGATTATTCCATTTAATAATGTTTATGTCCCAAGTTACCTTTATATGTTATGTGGTATTTATATGGGTTTTATAGTAATATTTTGGTTAAAAAATGGTAAGTAGTTATATTTTATTCAGTGGAGAGTATTTACTACTTCATAAAGGTGAAAAGTATTACTTATGTTAAAGTATTCATTGTTTACTTGTTGTTTTGAAAAAAAAAAACAGTTTTTCTTATTTGTGTATCCCTTACTAAGCTTTTTATGCTCATCCCAAGTTTTTTGAAATGTTTTTCACAGGAGGTAATGTGGAATAGGGTCAAGGATGGGATCAAGGAAAAGTCATGTTGTCTTAAACATGGAACTAGACATTACTTGTTTATTTAAGAGTTCTTGTTTTATGAAAAAAATGGATACTGAGTGGAATTGCCTACATGTAATATTCATGTTGTTATGTAAATATAATGACTTAATTCTCTAAAACTCTAAACTTGAAAATATACTCAATGTGAATTATCCATTTAATTCAAGCATATGTAATGTTTAAGGACAGGTCCTTATATTTGGTATCAGAGGCATTTTTATACAACTTTAGGAGTTAGGGTATTGTTAAATTAATGTCCATAAATTAATTTATTGTAATATTGATATGATATAGCATTTAACGATTACTATGTTGCTTCACCTAAGATATTTCTGTGTTCATAATGGTTTTCTGTATAGGAAACAAGGCAGCTATGTTGGTACGACATCACAAGGAAGACAACCTTCCAGATCAGCAACCTGAGATGGTCAGAATTGGAGCGGAACAGTTTGTTGCAGTGATGGAACAGTTGACTCAGGCTTCAAATGGTGGTGGTATCCATGAATGAGATCAGCCAGATCAACTGCAGAGGAACATGTCAGTAGTGGAGCATTTCATGAGGCAACATCCCCCATCATTCAGAGGATCATCTGACCTTGTTCTAGTTAATGGGTGGATTAAAGCACTAGAGAAGATTTTTTATGTCATGGGATGTTCATAAAATCAAAAGGTTAGTCTCTCTATTTACCATTTTGAAGGCGAAGCTGATTAGTGGTCGTCAATGGTGAAAAATATCAGGGATAGTGTGGAGATTGATGCTCTCGATTGAGATGAATTCAATGGTATGTTTCTGGTGAAATATTTTACTATGGTGGTTCGTCTGAGAATGGAAAAACAATTTCTGGAATTAAGGTAGGAGGATGAATCAGTGGCAACATACGAAGAAAAATTCACTCAACTGGAAAGGTATGCTCCAAATTTCATCCGAGATCTTGAGAATAAGATAAATCAATTTTACTTAGGACTGAAGCCATGATATCGAAGAGCATTAGCCTATCGTGAGATCAAAATTTATGAAAAACTTGTTCGATGTGCGGAGAAGGTGGAAATGGAGTTTGTTGATGATCAGGTGTTCGTGGACAAACAATAGAATAAGAGGTCTAGTTGGTAGGCAGAGGGAATGAATTCATCAACGAATCGTCGAGGTAAGAAAATTAAATATCCAACTTGTGAGAATTGTGGTAAAACGCATCCTAGAGAATTTTTATCAAATTATGGAAAGTGGTTACAGTGTGGAAAGTCTGGTCATATTGCTCGAAACAGTAAGGAAGAAGATCATGCAGGAAATGAAAATCCATCGGTAAGATGTTTTAAGTGTAATGAAATGGGTCATTATGCAAATGAGTGTCCAACGAAGAACTCAACTAAGGGAAAGTATCCAGACTACAAGTAGAAAGTGGTTGTGAAATATTTTGCAACTACTTCAGAAGATGTTGGTCTATCAAACAAAGTAGTATCAGGTACACTGTTTGTTTGTTCAGATTATTCCAATGTGTTGTGAGATTTAGGGTCTATAGACTCATTCATTTCTGAGAAGATTTCTAATAAATTCGGAACTCCATCTCCAAATATGAATATATAACTTATGGTAAAAACACCTGGAGGAAATGTTGAGACAAAAAGAAAACAGAAGAACCTTTCTGTCCTTGTGTGCGGGAAGAATCTACCTACAAACCTTATTTTTTTTCCTATTGTAGAGTTTGATGTTATTTTGGGTATGGATTAGATTTCTGTTTATCATTCTAAGATTGAGTGTAGTGATAAAGAGGTTTCATTTCAGAAAGATTTACAGTTTGTGTACAAGAATGAACTCTTGATTTTGATAACATATTAGGAAGCTGAGAAACTAGTAAAAGATGGAAATGAATGTTACCTTGCACATATTGTTGAAAATAAATGAAGTATTCAATTTAATGATGTTCTAGTGGTAAATGAGTATCTTTATGTTTTTACTGATGATATTCCTGGTATTATACCTGACCAATAAGTTGAATTTATTGTTGACTTAGTTTCTGATGCTAAGCCAATTTCAAAACCCCCTTATCGAATGGCTCAAATTGAACATTTAGAGTTAAACAAGAAATTACATGAGTTATTTGATAAAGGTTTCATTCATCCTAGAACATCACCATGAGGTTCTCCTATCTTCTTTGTTAAAAAGAACAATGGTTCAGTGAGGCTTTGCATTGATTATAGAGCATTGAATAACATCGCTGTTAAGAACAAGTATCCTTTGCCTCATATCGATGATTTGTTTGATTAGCTCCATAGAACATAGTATTTTTTGAAGATTGAGTTGAGAACAGGGTACCATCAGTTGAAAGTAAAGGAAGAAGACATTCTGAAGATATCGTTTCATACTAGACATGGCCATTGTGAATTTGTAGTTATGCCTTTTGGTTTAACCAATGATCCTGTTGTATTCATGGATCTTATGAATATAATTTTCTGTGAGTTCTTAGATAATTTTGTGGTTATATTCATTAATGATATTTTGGTTTATTATAAAAGTAAAGGGGAGCATTAAAGTAATTTAAGGGTCATATTGAACCTTAAAAGAAAAGAAACTTTATGGGAAATTAAGCAAGTGTGAGTTTTGGTTACAACACATTTTTTTCCTTGGTCACATTATTTCAAAAAAGGCATACCTGTTGATCCTGCAAAAACAACAGTTGTTGAAGAATGGCCAAGACCCAAAAATATAACTGAGATCTATAGTTTTCTTGGTTTGGCAGGTTATTACTGAAGGTTTGTTGAGAATTTTTCATGGTTATCTAGTCTAATGACTAAGTTAACTCGAAAAGGTGTTATGTTCGTTTGGACAAAAGAATGCGATGATTTTTTCAAGAATTGAAAAGAAGATTGGTGAATGCTCCAGTTTGGGCACTACCTTCCAGAAATGGTGAGTTTGTTATTTACATTGATGCTTCATTGAAAGGACTTGGATGTGTCCTTATGAAGAATGATCAGGTAATTGATTATGCTTCACATCAGTTGAAACCTCATTAGTTAAATTACCCTACACATGATTTGGAATTAGCTGATGTTGTTTTTGCTTAAAAAATTTGGAGGCATCATTTGTATGAAGTAAAATATGAAATATATACTGACCAAAAATGTTTAAAGTATATATTCAATCAGAAATAATTGAACATGAGACTACAGAGATGGATGGAATTAATCATGGATTATGATTGCATGATCCATTACCATCCAGGAAAAGAAAATAAAGTGGCTAATTATTTGAGTCGAAAAAGTAACGTCTCATTAACCATGCTACATTTGGAAAGATATTCTTTGGTTTTTTATATGATGAAGTTTGGAATAAAAGTTGTTGGTGTAAGAAATTCTTCTATTTTGATTCAGGTGTTAGTGAAATCATCTCTATCAGACAGAATAAAGCAAGTGCAGAAAGAAGAGAGTGAGTTCCAAAAAAAGGTAGAGTTGGTTCAGAAGGGTAAGTTTATTGATTTTAACGTTGATAATGATTGTGATTTCAGGTTTGGGAATAGATTATGTCTGCCTTGTGATTCATATTTGAAGAATGAGTTGTTATGTGAAGGTCATAGTTCTCCATTTGTAGTTCATCCAGGTAGTACTAATATATACAAAGATATTCTGGAGTATTACTGGTGGGATGGAATGAAAAGAGATATTGCTGATTTTACTATGAGGTGTTTGACTTGTCAGCAGGTTAAAGCTAAGCTATAGTTTCTAAAAGGGATTCATCAGTATTTACCGGTGCCAGAGTCGAAATGGGAAAATATATCCATAGACGTTGTTGTGGGATTACCAAATACATATCGAGGTAATAAAGAAATATGGGTTATGGCTGATCGATTGACTAAATCTGCTCATTTCCTTCCTATTCGAGATACTTTGTCTCTAGATCAACTTGCTCGATTTTTTGTTAAAGTGATAGTTAGGTTTCATAGATTTCCCCTCTCCATTGTATCTGATCATGATCCCAGGTTTAATTCTAACTTTTGGAAAGGCCTTAAGAAGTCGTCGGGTACAGAATTAAATTTTAGTACAACTTTTCATCCTCAATCAGATGGGAAGTCAGAACGAACAATTCAGACCTTGGAGGATATGCTACGTGCTTTTTCACTAGATTATCAGGGAAGTTGGGACCAACATATTTCTTTGCCTGAATTTTCTTATAATAATATTTTTAATTCAAGTATACAGATGGATCTATTTGAGGCATTATATGTAAAGCATTGTCGAACTCCAGCTTCTTGGGATGAAGTAGGTGAAAGGAAGCTGATGGGACCAGAATTGGTAGAAGAGGTGGCAGAAAAGTTCAGTTGATTCAGAAGAACCTGTGGACAACTCAGAGTAGAGAGAAAAGTTATGCGGATAACCGGAGGAAGGATATTTCTTTTGAGGTAGGTGATCATGTCTTTCTCAAAGTTTCTCCATAGAAAAGTGTGATGCATTTTGGTAAGAATGGAATGTCGAGTCCGAGGTTCATTGGACCATTTAAAATCCTGTAGAAAATTGGATCAGTTGCGTACAAAGTGGCTTTATCACCAATTTTATCCTAGGTATATAATGTTTTTCATGTTTCGATGTTGAAAAAGTAAATACCAGATCCATCTCATGTTTTGAGCCCAGAGGTAGTTCAGTTGGAAGAGAATATCTCTTATGAGGAACAACCAGTCCAGATTCTTGACCGAAGAAAGAAAGTGTCGAGGAATAAGGTAGTTCACCAGGTAAAGGTTTTGTGAAAAAACTATATGGTTGAAGATGCAATGTGGGAATCTAAAAATTCTATGTAGGATAAATACCCCCACTTATTTTGATAAGGGAATAAAAATTGTGAGGACACAATTTCCAAAAGGGGGGAAGGATGTAACATCCAAGGTAAATGAAGAATATGAGATTTTCATACTTATTAATATTTTTGAATTAAATATTAATTTTACTTCAAAAGGGTTGCTATGTTCGATAGTACACCTGATACACAACAACATGTTTCTTTGAAATCTTACGTTGCACACTAATTATATAATATTATTATTTTAAATTAAAGTTATCTCCTAGACATTGTGTTGGAAGGAATGAACAATACTAACAAAAATATTATTATACATGTTTCTTAAATGTATTTACTTTTATCCAATAAAATCTAGAGGATTAAAATGTGAATGAATCTAATTTTAAGCATAATTTACATTAAAAGATCGATTTACCACCTTTTAATGGAGAGACCTCTTTAAATATAGTTTTGGTCACTTTAATACATTATATTTGACCAAATAGAATCCTTAGAATATATTTTTCCATTTAATCTGATGTTGGTCATTGCAATTAATTTCACTTTGAAATTTGACATAAATAAGTATCAATCTTTTGATAGTTATTGTTTTTTAAAAACACGCTATTTGTTTTGATAACGGGAATTAATTTTAAATTAATTAATGAAACTTATATGTTTTTAATTTTAAAAAATAGGTAACAATTTTTAATTCAGAATATAAAATATAGCTAAGGCATAATGTGTGGTATTTTTCTGAAAAACATCAATTTTTGATGAATAGTGAAACCACTTAGTAGTAGTTTAAAAATCAAATTTTTCATTTAAATGAAATTTTACCACTTCTGTGAATTGAATTTTGAAAATAATGACATACATGGTTGTTATTATTATGTAAAATATGGTTCAATAAGATGAAAATAATTTTTGGTGAATTGTAACTTTTGACTTTTATTTACCGCGGTTAATGGTAAATAGGGTAATTCAAGGTAAAAAGAATATTATAATATTTCAAAATTACCTTAACACTTGTCTTACCCTTATTTGATGTGTAATGGCCAACCATGGGAATCCTTGGGTCTATTTTGGGACCACATGGAGCCAATTATAAATGATAATGACACATTAGATTTATTAATTTGAAGTAAAGGCAAAAATGACAAAAAAAATCTTATAGTAAATTAATTTTTATATGGTGTTATATAAGTTATCTTTTTGACTATAAATATTCAGTGGAAAGATAAAAAGAGTTCCTACATCATGGTATTTTTTTTATAATTTTTATAAATCTAATAAATTAAATTATTTATGACACAATAATGATACAATGTTTACCTCCTTAACAAATCCTTTAAATAAATAAGATTATAAATTTTAAAATAAAATCCAAAATCTGTCCAATTCTAATTAGATGATTTTATTTATACATAGAGTCATCTTATCTTTTACTATAATGGTTTTTAGTCCTTTATAAACCAGATATCATTATATAATAAAATAATATTTTGACACTTTCCAAAAGAGCCCCTCCCACCCCTTATAAAAGGAGACCATTTCTAACCAATTCCACACAACTATCAAGCCTTTTGGATAGTCCAAACTCTGCCCAATTAATCTCCCTACATTCCTATATTCTACATAGAAGACTTACCTTAGTCATAAGGCACTTCAACAAACCATTTTGGTTCAAACCAAAGGGAGTTACCCAAATTAATGTTAACAGTTTATCATAACTTATTTTATTTTATTTTACTTCTCCAACCCTTACCTATTTTTATTCCATTATTTTATAACAAAAACAGTATCCTAAATATACTAGGATGTTTTTATGAGAAGTATTCAAACTACACTTACACACACCTCCATCTAATTGGTTAATTACATACTATTTCTGTGGATGGAAAACTAATGCCTCACGAAACGGTGATTGTTCGATTATCTCCTACCGCCTCTCATGGTGGCCATTAAGATGGAACTGTTTTTATATGATATATATTATGCTAATGTTTTCATTATGAAAATGTATTTTCCATTTATATCATACCTTTATGGTTTCCATAATGGATAAACGCGATAATTTCATTTTAGGAAGTGCGGACTACCGCCCCCTCAAAGTGATGTGTCTCGTTAATGCCATATGTGGGACGTATAAAAGATGGAGTTAATTATATTATAGTATATTATAAAGGAATTATAATATACCTATGTATCATTATTTTTTAATTCCATTAAAATAAGAAATAGAAATGGAAGTAGCATTCATGTGTACGTACGACTTACCGTCTCCATGAATGGTGCATTTCATTTCATACCTCCAAATGTTATGCACTATTATAAATACATGTATATACTGGATATATTCAGAAAGGTTTGGGGTCAAGCCCCTTTATTAAATAAAAAGAAAAAATACAATAATCCCTTTTGAGTTGGGTAAGGTAAAACCCAATACAAGCCTGTAGGCCTAGTTCCAAATATCGACAAAATGAGCTTTATTAACTTGAATAATTACATAATGTTTATAACATGGTAATAAGTGATATAAAAGGAATAATAAACTTGAAAAAGGTTCTTGAGAAAGTAGAAATTAAATTTAGTTTATTGTTCAGGATATTAAAGAACGAATAGGTCAAGTGAGACATGATGTAAGGGACTTCGTCTCAATCTCCTTTCATGGAGGCATATTTTGTTTTAATACATGACTTTATTTTATATACCATATAAACACCCTTGAATTTTCAAAGGGAATAATTTTCTACGAATAATTTTACTAAAAAAAAATTAATGTTTCTTTTAACATAAGCGGTGACAACAACCTTTCTGCCGCCGTGAGTATTATTTGTCCTTTGGCTTCCTTAACAAGCCATAATGTATTTTTTTCAAGGAAACTAAATACCATATACTCTATTATGTATTCCGGTATTGAAAATGGTTTTGATAATGGATTTTTTTATGTCAATATATTTAAGTGATATATTTTGATTGAAATGTGGAAATGTTTTCTTTCCTTCATATTTGTTTTATGTGTTATGATTTTATAATGGTAATTGGACATTTGACGGGTGGTTACATGATAAACCAAATGATGGGTGGTGCCGTGATAAAACATGATGGGTGGTTACGTTATAACCTCCAATGCATTGAGTATAGAAGTCGGCCATATGGCTATTCCATTTAGTGATATGTGTGGAAGTCGAACGTTTGGTTATTCCATTTAAGTATGTTTACATCCCATGTTACCTTTATATGTTACATGTTCTTTATATGGGTTTTATGGTAATATTTTGGTTACAAAATGGTATGTAGTGATATTTTATTCAGTGAAGAGTATTTACTAATTCATAAAGGTGAAAATTATTACTTATGTTAATGTATTTATGGTTTACTTGTTGTTTTGAAAAACAAATTGTTTTCCTTCATTATGTATCCCTTACTGATCTATTAATGATTATCCCAATTTTTTGAAATATTTTTCACAGGATATAATGTTGAATAGGGGCAAGGATGGGATCAAGGAAATGTCATACTGTCTTAAACATGGAACTAGACATGACTCTTTTTTTCAAGAGATCTTGTTTTATGAATAAATGGATACTGAGTAGAATTGTCTACATGTAATATTCATGTTGTTATGTAAATGTATTGACACAATTCTCTAAAACTATAAACCTAACAAGATCCTTAATGTGAATTATCCATTTAATTCAAGAATATTTAATGTTTAAGGCGTGTCTTTATATTTAATCTGAAGTCTATGATTCATTCCGATTAATGTTTTTGAGAATGTGATTCCTGCGAATCATGTCATTCTTCCTTTGGTCAAATTTGAAGTATTTTTTGGAATCGATTGGCTTTATCTCCATAATCCTTATAGTGATTATCAAGGAAGGAATGTTATATTTGATATTTCAGAACCTGATATGATCATCCATCAATGTGATGATAGGATTGAACTTATTATGGAGATTAAATCATTTGTATGGGTCTTAATTCTCATTAAAAGGGTTGTTTATCTCAAATGGTTGGGGTGAGGATTGACATCGATGACATAAATGTTGTTCAGGATTTTGTAAATGCCTTTCTAAAATAGTTTCTTAGTCCTCCAAAAAAACATGATGTTGAGTTCTCGATAGAACTTATACATGGTTCCACAACAATTTCAAATACTCCTTATATAATGGCCCCAATCGAGTTGTCATAATTGAAGAAGATACTCCTTGAAAACCATGATAAGGGATTCATTTGGCCTATTTTGTCACCTTGGGGTACACTAGTTATTTTTGTGAAAAATAAATATGGATCAATGTGACTCTGAAATGATTATTATGATTTTAATAATATCACAATAAAAAAAAAGTATCCTCTTACCCATATTGATGACTTATTTGATCAACTTTGCAGAGGTAAATAATTCTCCAAGATTGAACTTCATTCTGAATATCATCAACAGAGGGTAAAAAAGGAGGACATACCTAAGATGAAATTTTGTACAAGGTATGGTCACTATGAATATATAGGGATTCCTTTTGGTCTTACTAATACCCATTCTATCTTCATGGATTTAATGAATACGGTCTTTAGAGATTACCTCAACCAGTTTTTTGTAGTATTTATAGATGTCATTATTATATATTCATATAAAAAGGAAGAGCATGGAGATATCTTGATAATTGTAATGGAGACCCTAAGGAAGGATATGCTATATGAAAAATTTAAAAAGTGATAATTTTGTCTGTAGAAGGTTTCATTTTTGGGTCACATAATCTCAAGAGATGGTATATTAGTAGATCCATCAACGATAGAGGCAATTGGAAGCTAGAAAAGAATAACCATAGTGAATGAGATATGTAACTTCATTGGTTTAGTTAGATTTTATCAATGGTTTGTGGAGATTATTTCATATCTATCTAATTATTTGACCATGTTTACTTGGAACAGAGTCAATTTCCTCTAGATAGATGAATTTGAGGAAAATTTCAAGGAACTGAAATGACGGTTAGTAATTGATCCTATGCTTACATTACCCTATAGTGGATAGGTGTTTGTAATTTATAGTGATGCATTCAAGAAGGTATTGGGATGTGTTCTGATGAAAATGAACATGGTTGAAGCCTATGCCATATAACAGTTAAACATTCATGAGATAAATTACCCAACTCATGTTTTATAGTTAGTAGCAATAATTTTTTCATTAAAGATATGGATACATTATATTTATGGGGAAAAGTGTGAAATATATACCCATCATAAAACTCTGAAATATATATTGACACAGAAGGTGTTGAACATGTGCCAGAGACTACTGTTTGAGTTGATAAAGGATTATGATTTCTCATTACATTACCTCCTTAGGAAAGCGAACAAGGTGGATGATGATTTGAGTGGAAAAGATCATGCTACCTCATCTATGGTTAGAGTCAAAAAAGATAAAATATATATGAATTTTAAAAGGATGTATCTAGAAATCCTAATGGAAGGAAAAAATTATTATCTTTCTCAAATGATTGTTCAATCCTATATCTGAGTGAATATTAAGGAGGCACATAAGGAAGATGGAGAACTAAAAAATATAGTTAGAAAGGTTTTTGAGATTAACCTTGAATGATTTGTAATGATAAGGTTTAGAAACTACGTATGTGTTTCTTACATGCTATATTTTAATATGAAGCAATTTGAAGAAGCTCATAATTATCCAATCTCTATTCCAATTGGAAGTATGAAGATGTATAGGGACTTAAAATATTTCTTCTAGTGGGATGACAAGAAGAGAGATATAGTGGATTTTGTATATCGATGTTTGGTATGCCCACAAGTTAAGGTTGAAAGATAGAAGTATAAAAGGATGATTCATCTATTCCCCATACTAGAATGTAAATGGGAGACCATAATTATGGATTTTCTCATTGGCCTACCCAATAACTCTAAAGGGTTTAATTATATATGGGTGGTAGTTTATCTCCTTACTAAGTATGCACATTTCATTTCCATTATAGAAATTTCTCTCTTGACCAGCTTTCCTGAATATATATTAAGAGAGTGGTATAGTTTCATGAAGTACCACATTCTATTGTATCAGATCGGGATCCTAGATTTACCTCAATGCTTTGGGGAATTATTCAGAAAGAACTTTATATAGAATTGAGTTTCAACACTACTTATCATTCTCAAATAGATAGAAAGCCTAAAAAATAATTCCAACCCTTGTGGATATTTTGAGATATTGTTTTATGTATGTAAAAGGTTTTTGTGGTCACCACCTTCATCTAGTTGAGTTTTTTTAAATAGATTTCACTAAAGAATTTATATGATACTGTATAAATCCATTTATGGGAATCAATTTAGAGCTCCAACGTGCTAGGATGAGGTTGGAGAAAAAACCCTATTTAAACATGACATCGCTGATGAAATGGTCTAGAAGGTTAGAACCATTCAACAACATATCAAGGATACATAAAGCTAAAAGAAATGTTATGCTGATAACCATCAGTGTGATCTATTTTTTTATGTTTGTGAAAATGTGTTTCTATTAATCTCACCTTGGTGGGAAGTTATGAGATTCATGAATAAAGGGAAACTAATACATAGGTATATCGACCCCTTTGAAATTATTGATCATATAAATGTAGTAGCCTATAAATTATAACTTCATACAAATATCACTCAAGTACAAGATTTGTTCAATGTATCACTCCTGAGTATGTACATACCCAACCCTTCACATGTACTAAACATAGAGGTCATACCACTGGAGCTTGATCATTATTGTGAAGAGAAAGCTGTTGAATTTTTTTACTGATTAATGAAAGTTCTAAAAAAACAAGACCGCTCACTAGGTCAAGTTTTTTTTATAGAAATAACTAGTTATAAGAAGCTATCTAGAAAATTTAGGATACTATTAATCAGAAGTATCCTAATTTGTTTCTACCCAAGTGATGAATTTCAAGGGATAAATTCATTTTATAGGGGGTAGAATGTAACAACCTATGTTTTTATGGAACGTTTTCTTTAAAATAAATTTTAATTTGAAGTTATATCTTGAAATAAAATAATTAAATTACTACTTTTATATGAAATTTTGACTTGAAGTACATTACACTCAACACTGACCTGGCATACGTTACATTCAACACTGATATGGTGTACGATGCAAGCAACATCGAGTTTCTATGAAACATCTTTGTTTAGTGTTATAATTTATATTAGATAATTATAACCTAGGAATTAAATATATTTATATTAACATTAATATTTTACATAATTTTTTATATAAATAAAACATATTGATAATGAAAGATGTGTTTTTTGGTAAAGTCCTTCTATACTTAAAAACATCGTTTTCTCAAATGGACCACATATAATAATGAATGTAATTTTAGAAAAATTTAGAAATTGAATTTTATAAAATAAAATTAATTTTTAAATTCAGAAAATTTAAATTATCCTTAGTGAATATTTGGGATTTTTCCAAGAAACTTCATTTTTTGATGAATAGTGAAAATACTGCATTTTAGTTAAAACAAACAATTTTTTTCTAATTAATTATTATTTTTAAATGACATTATAAATATATTTTAAGGTCGAATTAGATAATTTTTACAAATATTAATAAAATTAAATTCATTAGAATAAATATCACTTGTAAATTGAATATAAAATCTTAAAAAATTGAACTTTTTTCTACATTAAAACCCCATTAATTCGTCTCGTCCACGAGATTAGCACTAATATTAACTTTTCCTCTTATATGAATTGAATTTAAATAATCTAATATAAAACATTTTATTCAGTATAATATTTAGAGTCTAATAAGAATTTTTTTCCAAAATGATTAAAATATGTGATTAAAATTAATCACAGCAGTTAAGGCCAAATTAAGCATAATTAGGGACTAAACCTTAAAATTAAGGGCCCAAATGACTTATAAACTTTTCAAAAGCCCATTTTACGTCCATATTTATTCCATAAACCTTAAATTATTGAGTTTTTTTTGGTTTGTGATGAATAGTTTTAGGTAATATAATGTGCACACCTAACTTGTTTCCATAAATTCCAAATGAGTCATTTTCCTTCCCTATAAAAGTCTCCCACATATAACCATTACTCACACCTCTTAAACCTTTTATGTTTTTCCATTATGTACCCAAGTATCCTAAAAAACAAATACTCTCTTTGACTTTGATTCCTCCATTTGGGCATAAATCTTCCCAAGGAATCCTTTTGGCCTAAACCAAAAGGGGTTACCTGATTTATAGGTACCATCATCTCTCAAGACCCTTTCCTTTATTTTCATTATTCACCCCTCCACTCTCTTTCTTCCATTATTTCATAAAAAACCTATATCCTCAATATACTAGGATGTTTTTTATACAATATTCTATACCTAAAATTATATAAAACACCATTTAATGGGTATGTATGGCGAATCACTACTCCATGAAACAATGATTTGGTCACATCTCTTTTCCCACCAATCATGTTGTCAATTATGATGAACAATATATTTATATATTTCATATATTGTATTTATTATGTATTTAATCTTATTTATTCCTTTTAAAACACACATATATTTAGTTTCCAATTGTTTTTAATAAGATAATTTTGTTTGAGGAAGTGTGGACAATCTCCCCCTCAAAGCGATGTGATTCGTTCACACACCACATAAAATGTATTAAGGATGGGTTTAATAAAATTATATGATATATATGATATATTCATGATAATGGTATAATTATATATATATATATACATATATACAAACATACATACATACATACATACATTTATATATATATATGTCATTTACATTCTTTGTTTCAATATGATAATAAAAGATGGAAACAACATTCATGTGTATGTACGACATACCGTCTCCATGAACGATGTATTCCATTTCATACTTCATTATGATATTGATTATTTTAATATAAATATAATGTATATACATGATATTTATATCATGATTTACATTATTTAATCATGATATTGGTACAAGGAATAATGATATAACAAATTAAGACACTTGGGAAGAACAAAGAAAATATTACTTGAAGTGAAACCTTAACACATGATCGTTGAGAAGTATGTAATATAATGTCACAATAAAACCATATATGGTATTATGTATAATAATATAATTCTCTAAAATATTTATAATAATCTTATATTTATTATATAGGAATCTTGTATGAGTATAGAGAGAGTCAAGACCCAAGGTAAGTGGATTTCATCTCACTTCTAATATCTATGAAATACAAGCTATGTTAACCACTCTTTCCTTGTGTTTAGAACATGTAATACCCTTTATATTATTATTGGTATATTTTACCGAAATTTGTTTTATTCACATTACCATTTTATGATCCTTATTTCATGGGTTTTATGTTCAAAAAGTTTCCAAATTGGAACAACTGTTTAGTCTAAATTTTCCTTATTTGAGACTCATGCTTTGTTATAAACCTAAACACATTTTTGAGGTTTATATACATAAATTTTACATATATTGGATATGGATATTTTAATTATATTCTAGGATTAATTTAATTTCATTTTTAGATAGTTTAATCCCATGTTATCATATTATAAGAGTTTATTGAGACAATCTCATCACTTTTCAAGATTGTTTATGTATATGCTTCCTTTGATGAAATATTATGATCTATATCTTAATGAAACTTTTCTGTTTCCTTATCCTATGTTATTTCATGATATATTCATGTATTGGTACCAATTTTTACTCTTTGGTACATAATATTATTAATAAATATTTTTTATGAAAGCCCAAATTTACCCTCTCTTTGTTTAGAAATCTATGTTTTCTAAAAAGAGTTTCTAAGAATATTACACCATTCACCTATAATATCTAAAAGAAAATATTACCCTTTATTTTTTACCAATATCTTCAAATTAATCTTCATCTTAGCTTATAAAAAATAACTTTTCTAACCTATTTTTTACCTTTAAAATGGAATGTTTTTTATCTCATATGACATGTATGAATTTACCCGCAGTCATTTCATCGAAGATCCCTTTTCATTTTTAAAAGGATGATCATTAAGAAATTATTTTTAAAAGTGATTTTCAAAGAAAATAGTTTTAAAAATGTTTTCAATATTATATTCTATGTTTTCAGGAAAAATGGTTTTGAAAAATTTTTGAAGCATATTTTATAAGTTTTCAAGTACAATGGGTCTGAAAATATTTTCAAGATTCCTTTAATTGTTTCAAATTGTTTTCACAGAATAAGGTTTTTAAAGTACTATATACCTTATATTATAATATTTCAAGGAGAAAGGTTTTTAAAATTATTTCATGTGTTATTTATAATTTTTAAATTCTATTTTCAATGAAAGATACTTCAAAAGGTTTTATGTTATAAAAAATATTTTTCAAAGAAGAAAGTATATTTTCCTCAAGAATAGTTTTCATATATTATTCAAAATTATTTTCCAACTAAGATAATATCACTTGGTGTTACTCATAAATTTATGGGGAAATTATTCAGGGTTTACTATATTATTTCTCTTAATGAATAATATTTGGATGTCATGATGTTATAAAACCTCTTTCTCTTTCATGGGTTATATCCTATTGAAACCTGCTAGTTTTCACAGGATATATTAATAATGAAATGATTACTAAACATATATATTTCCATAGGATATGATATTATTACATGTTTATGATACCCATTTAATTTCATGGGTTATGATTTGTTTATTTATGTTCTTGTGGAAGATGTATGTATGATTTCATTATGTGATGGGTGGGCCCTATATCTCCCTTCAATGCATTGGGTAATTTTTTTCATCACATGAGATAAACTAAGATTGTCTTGGGAGTGAAACTTGACTAATATGATGAACACTGTATTGAACAATGAGTACTATAATGGTATGAGAGAATATTCTCCCAAATGACACACATATACCCTCACTTCAAGTCAGTAGCCTCTAGAGTTTGGAGAGATTCTCTTGAGGCCATGTAACAAACTGGGCTTTGGTCACTATTGAGTGTCATCTAGGTTTGGGACATTATAAAGTGGAATAAGTGGTGTTTATTTTCTATCTTGATTTATTTTTTGGTGATAATGGACATGTATAGATGGAAATGTAATTTGTTAATGAGATGTGATTAAGCATAGCTAACCCATGTATAGGGGAAAAGCTAAATTGCAATGAATTAAATTGTGATTTTTTGGGTTTTTACCTTTACAGTTGATTAGATTTTTACCGTTAGGTTATTCACTTGTGTTGTGTTTTTACTATTGATATTATTGGGTTCTATTTCCATTGAAACCCTATGAGATGAGGGTATTCAATCATAAGCATAATATAGGAACTTGTTATAAATCACATGTAATGCATTATTCGATGACATTTAGGATGCATTATCTAAAACATGCTATTGTGATAGGTGCTAGGATAGTTGTTTCTCCTATCATGTTAAATCTTTTGTAATGGATAGAAAAGTGACACCATCTTTCAATTCATAAGGTGTTTGGGCCATTATGGACTGGGAAATGATGCACCTTTAATAAAATTTAATTGTTAACTGAATTTGATTTGTACAAATTATATGGGAATCAAAATTTTGTTCATGAGGTGTTATGGACCCTCATGTACCATAACTTGGTGGAACATGAGTTAAATCATGTGAAAAAGTGAATTTTAAATGAAATTTAATGGAATGGAAAATAAATAATTTATCTAGACCCAAGTTTTGAGTAGGAAAGGGGCATAGTTTATAGTAGTTTGGTGATTACTCTTTATGAAACCCATGTTTTTGGAGTAGGCTGTGGGTTGTGACATTGTTTTAGGATGGTTTTGAAATGTTCTATTATTTTGAGCTACAAAACTCTGATATTGTTCATTCATGCGACATATGTTTGGAAATGCAGAGACATGCAACCCCCACGACCTCCAGGGGTATGCCTCAAGGGAGGTGATTACCACACTCTAGAGGTGATTGGTTGTGGGCTACCAGTTGGTCCTCCTTTAGTGCTAGCTAAGTTTTCAGGTGATGTTTCAGATAGAGGTGCTGAGGAATAGTTCCGTGAATGTTTATCTCAATATATGAGTACTTTTTAGGGGGAACCGCAACCTACCATGTCTACAACTATGTTGGAACAAGTGTACCAGAACAACATCCTCTCATGTTTTTAGAGTGAGGAAGTCCATAGGTTGATGATATATGGTTTGATACCATGTTAGCTATCTTCGAACAACTAGTGATTTCTCATGGGATGAGGGTGAATCTTGCCACTTATATTCTATGTGTAAAAACAAAGTGTTGGTGGGATGTTTTAAACTAGGAAAATCAAGCCAGTGAGTTCATGCATATAGAGAAGGGCACAATTCTGATTATTAAGTACTCAACACACTTCATAGCGTTGCGACATCTTTCACCGATATACCTTGATAATGAGATTTATAGAGGGAGATGCTTCAAGAAGCATATTTGAAAAGCTATAAAATCATATGTCAATATGTTCAGGTTGAAATCTTTCACTTAAATTGTTAATCGGGAGGTAACTATAGAGTATATTCTAAGTGAATATGGGGGAATTGATAATGGATGTGCTGATTTTTAACCTTGTAGTTCTACGTCTTCATAAAGGAAGCATCCTTTTGAGGCTTCCCATGAGATGAGTGCCTGTTAGGCTATGAGTGCTGACATCTTGGTGTGTTTTCAATAGCGTGGTAGGTTTGGCCACATGAATAATTAGCGTGACTGTGACCCAGTCGAGTTTTGAGCTTGTGGAAAGTTAGGTCATGTGCATATGTTTTGTAGTAACCTCTATGTAGCTATGTGTGGTAGGGGGTATCTCTGACACCAGGTTTGGGAGAAGGTTCCTCAGATCTACATCAGGTAGGGAGATGGAGTAGTGCTGGATGATCATGACAAGGTAGTGGTGGTGGTGGGATAGGCATCTAGACACTAGTTACACCAAATTATCTGAGCAAACCGACTCTGGACAATGAGGTTGTGTCACAGGGATTTTGTGTAGGCCGGTTCTTTTCTCTACAATCTACCCCCAATGAGAAGGGTATTGGACCATCTACGGCGAGATGTATGATCATAATGGTCTCTATTATTTAATCTTCTATTTTTCATACAAGTGAGTCTCATTGTTTTATTTATACACTTATGGTGAAAAACCTTGGGCTTATTTTTTGGTCCTATGGGGGAATTTTGATGCTAGACACACCTTTTTGAATCTGAATTTATGATGTGCACTAGTGAAGGAAGTGAACCTAGAGGTTTCTAGGTGTAACTTCATCTGGTATCGTTATTTCCTCATGATTATAGGGTTTTAAATCTTTACTAGGATGGACTATTTAGTAGCTTATCAAGTTTACGTTGACTGTTATTGATAGAGGGTGAATTTCACATTCCTTGAGGGTGTAGTGTTTAATAATAAGGGTGAATGGGATTTCTAGGAAATAGATATATAATAAAGCACTTTGGGCTGGGAGGAATGATATCCCATGTTTCTATTTTTTTGGATGATCTGGTAGTGAGTTAGGAAGATTTTCCTCCAGTGGATGAGAGCTTCAGGGATGTCTTTCCAGGTGAATTTTGTAGGACACCTCCTAAGAGATAGGTGGAGTTCACTATTAAGCTATTTCTATGAGATTCATTGGTATCCATTCCTCCTTATAGGATGCCTATGATATAATTATAGGACCTCAAAAGGTAGATAAAGGATTTAGAGGCGAATGGTTTTATTCAACCCAGTACTTCTCTGTGGAGTTTTCCGGTCAATTCAGAGAAAAAAGATGACGGTACCCTTATGATATGTGTGGATTATCGGAAACTAAACCAGAGGATGGTTAAAAACTGATATATCTTATGACGGATAGATGATCTATCTGATCATATTTCTGGATCCCAAGTGCTCTCAAAAATCATTTTGAGGTCTGAATATCATCAGGTGTGTGTTTGAGCTATAGGCATACCTTGTGAAACCTTTCATAGCAGACATGGTCTATATGAGTATCTGGTTATGCCGTTTGGTCTCACGAACATGCCATCAGTTTTCATGGCACTAATGAACTGAGTTTTCCATCATTACATGGATTATTTTTTTTGGTTTTCATGGAAGATATCTTTGTGTATTCTTTCCATCGACACTACCATGCCAACCATCATGAGATCATTTTGAACACTATAAGAGATCATCAATTATATTCTAAGCTTGCAAGGTGCCACTTTTTGATGGATCAGATTACTTTATGGGTCACATAATCTCAAGCAGTAGAGTATTAGTGGACCTATAGAAGGTGAGAGCTGTATTTTATTGGGAGCAACCCAAAAATGTTTTGGACATATAGAGTTTCTTTGGGCTAGTTGGTTTCTAGAGTCATTTCATAAAAGACTTCTCATGATTAGTAGCGCTTTTGATAGGATTGAATAATAAGGACATGAGGTTTTTATGGTTGTATTATTTTGAGACTACCTTTTATGAGATAAAATGAAAAATGAAATCATCACTAGTCCTGATACTTTAAATGTAGGGTAAGAGTTACACTTTGTGTTGTGACAGATCAGGTTTCGGTTTGGGAGCGGTGCTGATGTAGGGTGATAGAGTCACTGTGTATGGGTCTCGATAGCTAAGGCTAGATGGTATTAATAACCAAGTGCATGATCTTAAGAAACCTGTAGTTGTTAATGCTTTGCATTTTTGGAGACATTACTTAATATGGGAGTATTTTGTGGTGAACACGGGAAAAAAATTACTTAAGTATTTTTTACACAATGTGTTCTGAATCCAAGGTAGTGGAGGTTAGTGGAGTACCCAAATTACTTTAACATTGAGCATTACTATATTCGTGGTAAAGGAAATGTAGTGGTTGATGCAATGATCAAGAAGAATCAGATACAAACAGTGCAAGAAGCCCGTAGTGAGTGGAATCTATGGAGTTGTCCTATGAGATGCATTTAAAGGTGAATAAAAATTAGGGATAGACATATCTATAATGCCTATCTGTTACCTATTCCATATAAGGAAAATTTAGGATGAGTCATATATCAGATTCAGAAGGCCTATTTCTACAAGAGTATGGAAGCTGAGGCCCGTCCTCTAGGTTGGACAATAGGTTACCATTAGATCTTGTTTATCCATGTACATGTATGGGTTCTGGTGGATATATGCAAGGATATGGTGAAAGACATTCATGATTCACCTTTAGAAATTTACGTCGGAGTAATCAAGATGTAACATGAATCGTGGGCTTAGTATTGGAGGCCAGGTATGATGTTTGAGGTAGCTGGTTTGGTTACGAGGTGTTCCACCTATCAGCTGGTGAAGGTGGGACATCAGTGACCATCCAATATTTTACAATAGTTACCTATTCCAAGAGTGTAAATTGGATGATGTCACAATAGATTTGATGACTAGTATACCAAGGTCTCCATGAGGTAATGATGAAATGTAGGATGTTGTTGATAGGCTCACGAAGGATTCTCATTTCTTGCCAATCAAGGAGGCCATCTGTGTTGATGAGATTGGAAGGTTGTAAATCCATGAGATAGTATGACATCATGGGGTCCCACACACTATCATTTTATACAGGGACAAAAACTTTAAATCTCATTTTCGACAATGTTTTTAGAGGGAATTGGGTACATAGGTGATTCTGAGTATATCATACCACCTTCAGACTGATGTCCAATCCGAGCGTACGATACAAGTGCCAGAGGAAATGGTGGGAGTACGCATCTTATATTTGGGGGGATCTTGGGAGAGGAACATTACCCTAGTTGAGTTCACTAATATTAACAGTTATCAAGAAATAATATAGATGGATACATTCCAGGATATATATGGTAGGCCATGCTGATCATCGCTGTGGTGGTTAGAGGTAGGTGAGGCACCTTTACATGGACCACGTCTTGTTTGGGAGACTTATCAGCAAGTCCAGTTGATTCAGAAGCATATAGCTACTACACTATCTCTTCAACAATATTACACTAATAACTATAGAGGACCTATAGAGTTCAAGGTTGAGGATTATTTTTTCTTTCATGTTTCTCCAAGGTTGGGACACAAATGGATTAAGAGATAGGATAAAATTTCACCAGGATATACAGGGTCGTTCACGATTATAGAGAGAGTCGGGTCTGTAGCCTATCAGTTGTAGTTACCAAATAGGTATTGAGATGTGAACAACATTATCCATGTATCTCAACTGCACTACAATCATTCAGACCCATCTCATGATTTTCATCTTGAGGAGTTTGAGTTATAGGTTGATGCTTCCTTTTAGGAGCTTTCGATTAGTATCGTTGATAGGGGTATGAAGGTTCTTCGAGGACCATCAATTCATCAAGTATGGGTGCTATTGAAGCACAATCATATATAGGAAGTGACTTGGGAGAGGGAGGCCAATGTATATGGACAGTGGCCATAGTTGTTTTAGACCAATCCTGACCACCGTTGAGAGGGAAATTTGGGGATAAATTTCTATAACAGGGAAGATTATAAGATATTTAGCTTTCCTTGAGGTACATATCTTTTTTTTTCTGGATAAAATCTGGTTAAATTCAAATTTTGGCTTAGACCCTATGCTAGTATGTGGGCAAGTTGGGTTGTTTCTGAAATAGAAGAGGTTATAAGGTTGTGTACTAGCTGCATGCTAATTACATGATATGTATTTGGATTACATGCCATGTAATCTAATTATATGATGTGTAATGGTCTAACCATAAAATTTCATGGTGTGAAATGGTTTTTTCCAGGGAAGGGAAAATTGAGCATTACACGTCCTGTAATTTCATGACTTTTAAAAAAAAATAGAGGTAGTATACTCTATTTTTCGAACAGAATATTTTTAGACCTCTTTGAATGTCTAAAACCATCTTTGATAGTATTTAAGATATGGAGCCTATCCATACTCCTATTATTAGACTGTTGGTCATGTTAGGATCACATCAGTAAGTAATAAATTCCTTTTAAGTCATTATTGATCATTAAGAAAAATAGCTGTACTGTTTTTATTTAGGTTCATATGCCCTTATTTCTAGTTCTTAATCCATCCTTCAGATTTATAATAATGTTATGAGAATCCAGAATTGATACTGGATGAGAAATCCACTATAGAGATAAGGTAGGTGGTTTATTCTTGTCTTTTGGATTTTGATGCTTTATAGAGTTATCGATCTTTTTTCACCTACCCTGAATTTCATCACGGATCTGATTTTGAACTATTAAACTGAAATATATGTCGTAGGACCTGTTAGGGATTCCCCTAGGTTTCGTGAAATTCTTTAGTGTGTTTTCCCCCAACTGAAGGCCACCGATGGGGTGTTCCAGGCCGTTGCTTTGGTTTCTAACTTCGATAAACCCCCCTAAGGGGTGTTTTTTCCCTTGACAAAGAAAGATAATTTGTAATTTAATGAGGTTGGATTACATGTTTTGTAGTTATTCTACCTCCTTGTGTTGTGTTATTAGAAATATTCCATGCCTAACATGTTACCATTATTAAATGGTTTTTTTAAATGAGTGGGTATACTTGTCGGTGGTTTTGAGATTTATTAAATTTATATATGTGAATAATGGGTGGGTATACACATGTGATATTTTAAAGGGATAATTGTGATAAATGGGCAGGTATACCAATGTGACTTGATTAAATGGGTGGATAAACCCATATGAATTGTTTAAATGGAAGTAGAATACATGAGTGGGTATACTCATGGTTTATAATTATTTGAATGAGTGGGTATACTCATTTTTTTGGAAACAATTTATAATTTTTTATAGGAGTGGGTAGGATCATATGTTTTGAACTATTAATGAATGTAAATATTCCATGTACAACTCTATATAGATCTAGAACATGTTAGTGGATTCCTTGGTTGAGTATGAACATTGGGTATTGATTCTATGGGATTCCTCGGGCCTTGATACCCCTTTGATCAGGCTTGCAAGGACTCACACATGACATGCTGGTACACATGATCGTAGGACTCCAACCAGTTCCTACATCGAGTTTCAACCGTGATGATTCTAGGACTTGATGTGGATGCCATGGTCTATGACACATTGGATTGAACCCCTCATGGTATACACCTTTTTATATGGAAAGACAATGGAAATTGAGATACACTTTTTTATATGGAAAGGATATGGAAATTGTGATACACTTCATTATATAGAACGACCCTGGGATAAAAGACTTTGGTTTTATAGAATGGATGTGGGTTTTTGATATGGCTTATTTATATGGAAATTCCATGTGGATATGATATGGATGGTTGTATGGTGAGACCATGTTATTTTTTATATTTATTATAGCTGCCTCATTACGAGTTGACACTTGTTGGAGGGATCCTTGAGAGGTCATCTAGAATTTATAGTTTTAGTATACATATTTCATGGGAATTAAAACAAACGTCACTATTTCCCTAAACATGTTTAGATTATTTCATTGTGCTGCATAGTACTGCATAGAATTTGAGTGGAAACCTACTGGGATGTTTATCACAGACTCTGTTTTGGGCTCCTTGGGGATCTAAAATATTATATGGTTGAAGGCGATGATAGGGGAAGGTGCCCTAGTATTGGATATTGAACATTTCTTTGAATAAGTGGAGTGTGGGACCAAGATGAGGTTTGTGATGCTATAAAAACTTTTTTGTAATTTTTATAATTTTGGATAATTGTATTGTACTATATTTCGATGTTCCTGTTTTGCATATTTTTTAGACATATGTACCATCTGAATCATTGTGTATGAGATACTTCAATCTTGTTTTTTTATTCTTGTCTTAATTATCTATATTATCTACTGTCTTTTTATTGTATCTGGTTTCGCTATTGAATGTGATTTACTTATTCTGTGATATAATCTAGTATAAAGGGAATTGTGTCCCTAATGTCTCACCTAGGCCCTCTATAATAGTAAAAATCCTTTGAAATTAGGGTATATACGTTTTTGGTCATGTATCTAACAGGGTTTAGGGAAAAATTTAGTGGCATCTAGGTTTGGGATGCTATAAGGATCCACCTTTTCCATATCATTTTTGATTCACCTAATAAATGATTCTGTTATTATATAGGTTTGGAAAGTATCCATCAAGGGGGAGATTTTTAAATGGGTGTAAAGTGTCTATAATTCAATAATTCCTCTTGAATATATATATATATAGATAATTCCATTAAAATTTTAAAGATGAAGTATGTATTCATTCTCCCATCACCTGTTTTTAACTTCTATATATTATGTTTATCATGGAGAGTGATTATCTAATGTACCAAAGTGGTAAGTATTTTTTGTCCTAATTTTCATTCATTAAGACATATGAAGGATTCAAAAATATGATATCTCTTCCTCCCGTTAACACACAACACACACTATCACACATTCAATTTTTTTTCCAATCGTCGTTGCCTCCTATTTCTTTTTTGGTTCGGTGATGGTACTTCTCATGATGGTTCCATCACATCTACCATTCTCATCATATCAATGATCATGATTTTCATCTCATAATATTTCTCCTTCCCAGATTGGTCCCAATGATCATGAGGGCCCCTCTCAAAGAGTTTCTACTCTTGCTTCATCCTTTCCACCAGTTCCTATGATCCTAATGGATCTAATCTTCCTATACATGGGGGGGGGAGATCCCCAAAGCTTATATTCCTAGAATAAACCATATCATTGGTATTTTTAATTAATTAGTGGACCCAAGTATCACACATCAGTCAAGAGCACCCTCCTCTCTCATGGTTCCAAAAAGTGGTGGCCTCCTGGGATTTGGATTCTCCAATGTAGGTATCTATTTTCAACCAAAAATCTTTCTGGATCATCCATTATTCCAGGGAATACTTTTTTTAATTTCTGGTATCATAATACCAAATTATTCAGAAAATGGATTTTCAACATTTTTTAGTTGTCTCTTGAGGCACACTCTAGTGTAGATTCACTACAAGTGGAAATTTGGTAAAATATACCAGGTATTCATCTTCTATTTCAGAATGTGTACATTATTTATACAATAGGTTATGTGGTGGGGTTGTTTCTTTTTGTGTATATTACTATACCTCTTATTTTCTTGATTATTCCTCAGTCTAGATATGTTTTGAAGTATATTCTTCCTTGAATAGTCCTAATAGAATCCTCATGTGTGTGGGAGACTCCTTTTCTAGGTGGAGAAAAATATTCATATCCTCTCTGACTCACTTTTGTTTTAATTTCCACTTTCATGATTATTCAAACATTGCTTTAAGAAGGAGTAGGTATGATCCTCAAGATCTTTGTCCTGATTTATTTTTTAATCTTCCTCCCTCCCCTTCACTTCCTTGTTTTTGTGTGTCTATAACTATTCCCTCTATTCTCAATGGGGATCCATTACCCTAGTCCTCTAATATCATTATGGAATCATACCAAAAATACCCCTTCTTCTTACTTTTTCTCTTATGTGATCCAACCCATAGAACATCCTCTTGTATAAAAACCGTGTAGAATCAAGATATGGTGGTTTAGCATCCCAAAATTTTCTTGGGGTTTCCCCTATCTTAAATCCAAATCTATCCCAATGTACTAAATTTGTATTTCTATCCTTATATATAGGAATCCTAAATAGGAAGTATCTCACCTATCTAATGCCTTCTTCACTATATTACCTCATGAGGAATTAGATAATGAACGAGAAGTATCAGTAACTTCTCTAGTCCTTCCTCCCTCTATTTTTAGTGGAATCCAAACTAGGTCCTAAATAAAATCCGCTTTAGCCTCCTTAGCCTCCAGTGCACTAGAATCCTCTTCGATGGGCGCTGAAGAAAAAAAGACATATCCCATGATCTCCTTCTAACTATGGAATTCTCAAGTCCTATCTGCACGAGTGAAAAATGATTTCATATCTAATGATTTTCTCAACATTAGATTCTCTCTTGTGGTAGTCTTAAAGAAAAAACAACAACCTTCTAAAATAGCTTCCTTTACTAGAAGAATTAGTGTGCATGTTTTCATTCACACTGATCCCATAAACCATCCCATATGGTTTTTTTGGAAACCCAAAAACAAATTTGAAATGGTGACATCTTCTAATCTGTATATTTTGACTAATATCATCTTGGGAGTGCATAGTGTTTTCTTTAAATTAGTTTATTCAAAATATGACAATAATTAAAGAGAGGACATATAGAATGATTAGAGTTATTTCAACCTGGTAAAAAATACATGGTTTTTCTGGAGAGACTATAACATGATTCTAGAAATCACTGAAAACAATGGCCACGAATCATATATTTAGAAGGACATACATGAATTTTCATCATATTTATTTTTTAACAGGATCTCAGACCTGGGATACACAACCAATTTCGTCACCTGGTGTAATAATCCAGAGGTCCTTAATTGCACATGGTGTCTCCTTGGTTAGTTGATAGTGAATATAAATTCCATTTCCTCCTATCAGGGTGTCAATATTACTCATCTAGGTAGAGATCCCACTTACCACTCCCCCATTATGGTGGCACTATCTTCCAAAGTTGAGATATACAGGGATTTTTTATTCTATAAGAAGTGGACATCTATACCGAATTTACATCTAGTGGTGTGATTTTTATTGTCCTATCCAGTATGGGGATGTTGGTGGACCATCTTTCATAAAAATATTCAGCGCCTGAAGGAAGACCTCTAAATGGGGATCAACAATCAATCCCTACAATTCCCAACCTTAGACTTGATTAAATATGATGTTGAAGGTTTGGGTATCCATTTCGGAGAAATGATGGAATGAGGACACATTTAATGACCTTTCTCTCAACAATAAAACCATGAATGACATTCTCCTTGAACATGAATGGTTTGTGTGTGAAAAAGATAGGATTAAGCGGTTTAAATAATGAGATAGAAATATGCTGTTCTTAAATACACGTGTAAGGCAATGAGGCAGATCATTAGGTAAAATGTTCTACTGATGTATGGATAATATATATATAAATTTGACATCATGGGATATATGATAACTCTTCATTTCATGTTTTTTACTTATAGGTTCGAATAAAAAAAATGTAAGGAGGTTATCCTAGGGGGAGTGAAAAGTTGTTAGATGAAATTCCTTGAAAGGTATTGGAACTTAATAACCAGTATGTTGAGTCTATACTAGATGAGAAAAAGTTACCTGAGATAGTAAAGGGTCTAAACCCCTATAGTTTAACTGAGCTAGATGGGTTCCCATGAATCTAATATAGAGATTCTTGGGACCTGATCAAACATGATCTGGTTGGTTCCATTCATGAAATCTTTCAAGGTTTTTATCCAACTTTCAGGGAGAGCACAAATGCATAGGTTCTTTTTCCCAATATCAATGAATTATCCTCCCTCCACCACTTCTACCCTATATGTATCTGAAAATTCCCATAAAAAGGATTATCTAATATAATTAATTTCTGATTACCAATGAACCAATCTAGTTGGGTCTCGTATGAATAACCTAGCATCATCAGAGGAGGATCCGTCTACAAGGATATCTAGTTTCTGTAGTATATTATAAGGGAAATTAACAGAATGTAATTCAAATCCAGTGCAGTTATAAAACTCTACATTGATATGGAATATGAAAAAATCGAGTGAAAATTCATTTTAAAGGTCCTCACTTTCATTGGATTCTCCACCCAGTTCTCTCACCTTTTTACAGGTTCATTAACTAATATTCAATTCTATCTTGTTCATGGGAAAAAATTATATCTCATTAAAGTGGTGTGAGGGATCAGGAAATGTGAACCACTCTATCACAACCTCTACATTATGATGTAGGACTCCCATAGTTGGATCATCAATAAGAGCCTTATAGTAGGTGGTATTCTTCCCCACCACTATTGGAATAAATTTTGTGGGCTTTCTCACCTCATGTATACCATTGATATTGTCATTTTTCGTAATGGTTGTAGAATATCTATTCATGGTATACATAATATTATCAATGAGTACTGCAGCAAGAGTGTTTAAATAGTTAAATAAGAGATGAGAAGTTTTTATCGATCCACATGGTTCTCAGACAGGAGGGCCAGCCACATCAGTAAAAACATATGATTTTGTAGATGAAGCTTCATAATATATTATATTAGAACTCTAATATCGTAAAAAAATGTTCACATCCCCCAATTTATCAGGGTGGCTAAGAAGATCCCCAACCATATTTGTAATTGAAAAAACTATTATTTGTCTTTCGATGTTGACATAATGCTTTTTAACAACATCTTCACATCAATCAACATGAATATATTAGAATCTCTCAAGGTCCCCAAAGTTGTTATCAAGAGATTTATAATTCCTTAGTATCAGTTATTTGGGATTCTCAATTGGATTGAAAATATATTTAGGTGAAATGGTCAATGATGGATGAGTTGATGAAAGAATGTGGCATAAACATCAGGATCCTTCAGTGTAAAATTTAGGTCCTACATGCAATGATTCCATGGTAAGTAATTATAGGATGTATGCTATGGGGAATGATCATTGTACAAAAATAGGGGAATCACCTGGACTTCCCAAGATGATGAACCTATCCTATATGGCTGAAAATTTACCCATATATCCAAACCGTTGAATTACATCCTTGATGGATCATCAATCAGGTTGGCATCAACTTATGGCCAGTTCCATCATATGTTTTCTATGATTCCCTACTTTGGACTCGATGTTTATATGCATGAAATACAATCCAAACCTCTCCCATTCTATTCTTGATGAAGATCAACATAATATATTACATCTTATTGAACCATCAGCTAATCCCTAAACATTAATGTTTTTAGGTACATCATCAGTGTAGGATCCCTTATTTTTTAAGGTATGTCACTCTCTAATTTTTTTATTTGTTTTTATTTTAGGTATTTTATCATCATATTTAAACCTTGTCGGTTGTGTTTAATCCTGGACACCTATAATTTTAACGAACATAGTCTTAGGTTATGAGGAAAATTGATTAAATTGGAGAGGATCCATGTGGAGAACCTTTTTTAAGGAAATTGAATTAATGTCCAGAGATGTATGTCAGTTTGAAATAATGGATCTAGATTATAAATGTGTTGATAATTACTATAGGTACACAATATTTTGGGGATATTTAAAGGTGTTTTGGGATAATTATAAAGAAAATGGGATGAAAATCCATCTATAGAATGTTTACATGTCACTTAAATGGATTGCACATCATTTATTGTTCAGGTGTTTTTAATAAAATAATGAGGCATATGGGTTTTCAGGATATTCCATTAAAATAATTACATGATGTATAAATAAACTAAATTTTGTGTAATTCCCCAACCTATATTTTTAATATATGTAGTGTTGTTGATTTTCCTTTCATATTAGGTGTAGCTTTCCACCCTCAACCCTAGGTCATCTTTTAAGTGATTTTGGAGTGCCAAAAAACATTTTAGATGTCCCTATAATGCCATAAACCCCTAGTAAGAGGGTTGGTTAGGGTATTCCCTTATCTCCCAAGGTTCACCAACCATTTCAGAGAAATCCCATGACTATGCACATTGTTGGTTTTGATCTCAGATCATTATTATGATTATCCTCAGCTTCTTCCTCATGAGTTTTTTTCATTGTATGTATTACTATATTGTCATTTTATGGTAGTGGGTCAAAATCTTAACCGAATAGAATTTTATCTTACAAGTTTAAGAAACATTGTGTTTGATTCAACGTAACATGTGCATGAAATAAGTTTATCATGAATGAGATTATCCTTTGGAGTTTGTTGATTCCAATTGGGGTTTGACCTGTCCTGTAGCTACCTATTGGGTGAGATAAACATAAATATAATTGAATTGGATAATGGATTAATCTATGTTTATCATGACAATGAACTTTATGTAATTAATTGATATATAATACCTAAGATATGGCTTATTTATTATTGGTTTAAAAGGTAATTGAAAAAAATGGTAATTCGTATAGTTAACCATTCCAGATTATGATGAGATATTGTGATATCCATGAAAATATTACAAGACTTGTGATCCTTGCTAAAATTATTATATATCAGGAATGACCTAGGAATTTTCACACTTAAATGTTGTAATGGTGATATTAAGCAAGGTTGGTCTAGTACCATGCTTTAATACGTATATTGTGCGGTCTTGACATAGACCCATGCTATAAAGCATATAGGGATTTGAGACAGATGTTATAATTGTTATAGGGTTTTGACCAAGATTGTTGTGATTATACCATGGTTATATGGTTTTGGTTTGCATGGTCATGATACATTATTTAAGATATTTCGGCATGATGCTGAAGTAGGTTGTTTATACCCTGGTTATATGGTTGTGGTTGGAAGATTCATCAGACATCCTCAGATATATTACAACATGACACGGAATAAGGTTGTTTATACCATGTATATATGGTTGTGGTTGGAATGGTTGTGAGACATGGTTAGAGATATTTCAGCATGAATCTGAAATAAGTTGTCATTGTATTTTTTTTATTAATAAACCTATTTATCTCTATATTTCATACATTTCTTATCAGATAGGTTTGTTTAGTCATGATGGCGTTGACATACTAAGTTATACTCACACCCTATTTGGGATACCATTTGGTTCTCAAGATGATTACTTGTATGTAGGTTTGGACAAGAGGAAAGGACCTTGTTGTTAATTTTTACCTATTGAATGAGTTGAAGTTTGGAGATAAGATAGAGATGGGGTTTTTTATCAGGGAATTTTAAGTCTTTATTTGAGTATTTTTGTTCTATTGTTATACCTCTACATCTAGTAACATTCCATAACATCATTACATTATTCCTTTATTTTTTATTGGAATGTTCAGTTATATTTTATTGTTGGTTTACACTATGTCTATATTTGATTTCCATCATTTATATGGATTATTTATACTATTATGAAACTTCATATTGGGGGTACAATGTCAAAACTATACGTTTCACACAACCACTACTAGTTGGTAGCCTTTATCATATATGGAGGTGTGTTTGAGGTATCGTAACAAACCCTTTTTGGCCATGTGAGAGAGTTATCGATTGGGGGACATTACAAAGTTGTATCATATGAGATGGTTTTTGTTCTTTAATCATTACTATTTGGGAAAGGTATAATGGAGACTAGTATATTTCAAGACTTGGTAACAATATAGTTCATTGAGTACCTAACCCATGTACGGGGGAAAATCCGAGTTCCCTAGGATGAGATTACTATTTGGTCAATGTCCTTGTTACAGTTGATGTTATTTCTCTTTGGGTAATTCACATTTTTTTTGAGGTTATTGTTATATGAAATTATTTTTTCTTCATGTTTATAGTTGCTTCCTAGAATAGTGTGGGATATTTATGTGTGCATTATAATAGGAACCTGGAGATATATTTTCATGCATTGTTCATGATGGGGATGTATTTATTTTTATGCGCTATATACTTTTATTTTTGAAATATGATATAGGATATGTATTATAACTAATAAATGAAATAAATAAAACAAATTGAAATGTCATACTAAAACAGTTTTAAGACATTTTTAGAGAGGCCAGGAGTCATTGGTTTCCTGTTGTAGTCACCTATTGAAGGTGACCTTATTATTAGATAGTGTTCTAATATCCGTGTTTGTGTTGTTGAGAAAATACCTCCTCCTCACCTTCAACTTGAGTGTTAGGAATATAAAGAACCTAGGTTAACCTAAATGGATATTATATCATTTTAAATGAATAATCAACACATCAAAATAATAAATTCCCTAGAACCATTATAGTTTATTGTATTTGGAATCATGAAACAAAATATAATAACATGGTGAGAGGTATTCAATGATTCATAAAACGACCATCCCATTTTGCACTTCTACATAAAACTATATTCATAACACATGGAAATGAAAAATATTAAATGGGTGAGGTAAGATTCACATTATCGGTATTAAAGGGAGATATTTATGATTAAACATGAGAATAAGGGTCTGAGAATGTGGTCATAAAATTAAAATATCATAACCTTCATAGAAAAATCATAAACATGAATCATGGAATAAATATTGGTGGTTTATAAGACATGGATCATAAGGGAATCCGGTCCATAATCCATGAAATCAAAACATATAACAAGACATGGAATTTGTGGAAAATACAAAAAATATAATATCTTTCCCTATAAGTCAAGGCCCATTGCCAAAATCATAGTACAAATTTTCATGGGGACTTTACCTACTAGGATAGAAACACCACCATCCCCAGTCGCAAGCCTTTCTTTATAATGGAATGGTTTTACCCATCTTTCCATAGTGGATCTAGTTTCCCCATAATCATAGAATGGATTGTGTTTCCCCATATTCCTATAGCGGATTGATTTTCTATATCATCCATAGTGGATCAATCCCATTGACTTGATTCTCATCATTGTCTCACAAGATATAAATCTTTACCCAATGAATTTGAGGGAGATATATGCCTCTATAGTCACATAATAAAATCATACATACTTGTGACACATTATAATAAAACTTGCATCATATGATGACCCATAAAAAGGGATAGGTTTTGTAAAAATCATAGCATAACCCATGAAATGTACTAGTAATCATAATATTTTATCATTTAATTTACTTTGGAGAATAGATAAGTTTCATAATCATGTCCTCAATGTATATCCCATTTAAAGAACTGTGTTTCCAAATCATATAACCCATTAAAGGGGAACATGTGTCATAAAAATAATTCCATATAAACATAAACCATTCAATAAAGAATATGAATGGTATTATTGGATGATATCCATAATAAATCATAAACTATACCAAATTATTTCAAATTAGAAGGAAAAAGATTTTGAATGATCACATGAAACCTTTCATAATGAAAATAACCTTTATTTGAAAATACTTTTTACAAAACAAATTAAAAATAATTTTATTATAATGAAATATTTATAATTTCACTTAAAATATTTATTGATGAAAATAAATTTTCTAGAATGAGAAACTGTATTTAAAACATAATTAATTTTTAATTTTTTTTATTCTAAAAATTATTTTAAAAATTATAATGGAAACATGAAAATATGTTTAAAACCTTTTTATTTTAGAAAAACATTAAAAATCATAAAAAATCATGATTTTTTTTATTTTTTTATTAGAAAATTCATTGAATAATCATAATAAAATCTTGAAATAATTCAGAAAACCTATTTCTTTGAAAATAATTTGAAAAAACTAAAATATGGCTCAAAATAATTTTGAAACCCCTATGATTTGAAAAAAAAATTAAATTTAAAAATTTTACAGAAAATTAAGAAATCATTTTTTTAAAAATAACATTGTAAAAATACAATGTCAGATTTAAAGAAATGATGGCCATGATGGAAAAAATGTTCTCACATGCCAAACATTCCTTTTTCACCTTATACATTTAGAAAAGTTAATGGATCAAAATAGAAAAATAATAATCCTTTTAAAACCATTTTTAAAAGGTAACAAATGCGAAAAATGTCATTCCAACATAATAGGATAATTGTAAAAGAGTTTTGAAAGAACACATTTTTCTGACCGAAAGGATAAATAATGTCATATTTTTTAAAAAACATTTTTTATAATTATATTATGTACCAAAGTGTGACAAAATGTTATTAATATATGAAGATATAATGAATAAAAAGTGGATAAAAAAATTCATAAGTGTTATTTATAGATGGATCATAAAATTCCATCAATAGAAGCATAATAATAAGAAGTCTCGATAAATGAGGAGATTGTAGAAATAAACTGTTACCACTTTAGAAACATTGAACAGTAATCCCCAAGAAGGAATAAAAAGGAATTAAGAATAAAATATCTAGAAGATAAGTATATTCAAGATATTAAATGTCAATGGGATATATATACACCCCGTAGGAAAATATAGGTGCATTACATGGCTTGTATCTCAAAGAAGAAAAAAAAAGAAACAATTACTTTACCAATTTGGAATCTTTTGACCCATAAACCACATGAAAGACATATCATAAAATGGATATGTAAATACCGAAAAATTTATGATTATAAATTTTAAATTAAATTCATATGTATTATATACATCAAACAAAATTAATGTGTTTTGAAAAAGGCATAAGTCTCAAAGAAATAATAGTCAGATGGGAAAACCCATACCATAAGTCTTGATTTTATTAATAGCCATCCAAAACATATGTATTATAAATATAAATTTATTATAATTATACCACAGAATAATATTCCTATATATCATTCCATATATATTTCACTTATGAAATTATATTACCTGTTTATTAAGAATTCCATGTTAATGAAACGTATCGGGTAATAACCACTTTTTTATCATACATGTTTTGAATTATTATTCTTATTCCTCATAATTATATGATGATTTAATTATTTAAATAATGTAAAACCTGATTTATACATCATATATATTCATTATTCAAAAATTTATAATAATGTATTAAATATAGATATATGAAATGAAAAACACCATTCATGGAGACAGTAGACTGTATGTATGCATGAATGGTTTTTTCAGTTTCTTATGGTATTGGAAAAAGAAGTTAAATGAAACACACATGCATATATATTATAATTAATATAGAATTATTATTTTATATATTACATATAAATATACTAAAACAATACTTTTTACATTCCATGTAAAGTGTGAATGAATCATATCACTTTGAGTAGTCGGTAGTCAACATTTTCTCAAATGAAGTTATCATATTTATGAAAAATAGAAAGAATGAAGATATGTGTTATAGAATAACTAAATAAAACTAAAAAATTGTAAATATGACATATATCATATAAAAAAATGTTTATATCGTAATTCAGAATGATTAGAGCAGGTAATGGAAAATTTAATAACATCATTTTGGGTAGAGGTAGTTCGCCGTATATAATAATAGTAAGTTCGTTAGCCATTGGATGAAAGTGTGTTTAAGTTTATATATAATACATTTAATAAAAATATTAAATTTTATTTTATATAACTATTTTATTATAGAATCTTGTAATAATAATAATTTAGGATGTGGAGAATGAGAATAATACAAAAGGTCTTGAGGAAGGATGTAACCTCTTCTTTGTGTAACCCATTTTGGTTTACACCAAATGGAATACTTGAATGGATTTATTTAAAAATTTAGGATTATATGATGATTTTATGAATTTATTAGGATATTTGGTTAGATTTCTACTAAGTAAAAGGGCTTGATATGTGTGAATAAGTTGGAGGGGTGAGTGTGTTTTTGTAGTGAATTAGGAGTGAAATTCTTGTAAATATTTGAAAAGAGAATTCCACCCAAATTTTTCATATGTAAAGTCGATCCAATAATACAAAAATTAAAATACAAGAGTTTATAGGGTAGTTATATGAACATAAAATGTATTTTGGATATTTTTATAGGTCATTTTGGCACATATGTTTGAGGTTTAGTCATTTGTAATACATATTTTCCTTTTAATTGATATAATTAATTTTAGTGAATTTCAAAATTATTTTTGGTAAAAAATAAGTATAACTTATTAGAAATTATTAATTATGATGATTTAAAATATGGAATCAATTTTTCAAAATTATTGTTACTTAAGTAGCATAAATTAGTTATATTTAATCCCACAGATAGGATGACAGAGCGAGTTTTTAAGGTAAAATAATTTTCAAAAGATTGAATTGTTTCTAAATCTAATATGAATGTGAAATTGATTAAAATTACTAAATTTTATTAATTTATATAATATTTATAAAAATATACATTAAAAACTAATTAAAACATAATTTATCTGTTTAAGTAAATTAGATGTAAAATTAGCTTTGAATTAAAATTCAGAGTTTTTCTATATTTACCCAAAAATAAAACATCTCAGATAAATAGAAAACATAAACCCACATAAACTTTCATATTCAGATTTCAAAAATTATGTTTCGTTCCAATAAAAATTATAAAAATTCAAAAATCATATTTAAAAAGGATTCTCCACTAAAATTTTGTAAAATTTCCTTTTATAAAAATACATATTTTTCTTCATAAAAATGAATTTATTCATATATTATACTTATCAAATCTATTGGATAAGTATAAAAAAAATATTTAATATTTAATATTTAAGTTTTATTGAAAAAATTTACCAAAAGGGTTTTGTTTAAATTATTTGGTTTACATTGTGTTTCTACATAGAAAAAGTAGTTTTCTTTGACAATTAATTTTCAAATTGTTCTTTCATTCAATTATACAATTGATAACCAAAAGAAACATTATATATACATATTTAAATGATACTTTTAAAATTTTTAATATTATATGTATCTTCCCTTCCAATTTCTAAGTGGTAGCTATTAAAATATTTTAATTAGAATATTAATAGTATATTATAGTTCCGTAAAACCTGACCGTGCATGTTACTCATGCTATCAAAGGAACTTGAAATTGTGTGTAACAAAAGACAAAAATATATTTACATGAACAAATAATTAATCTATGTGTGTGTATTTCACAAGAATAACTTAATGTTTCATATAGTTTAATCCAAATTAGTGGTTTCATATAACAAAAACAATATATAGAGTTGTGTGAAATGAAAAATATAAAAAAGAATAAATTAATTCAAGAAAAATATTTCAAAAAATCTTGGGGTGTTACATTATACCCCCATTAAAATTAATCTCACCCTAAAAATTCATCTGGACTATAAAATTCATAATACTTTAATTTTTCATTTATATAAACCCACATCATTAAAATTAATTATAAAAATTACTCTAAAAGGGACAATTAAAATAATAATGATTACCCAAAATAAATCATAAATTGGGTTTGAAATAGGAGAATATAAGTGGAATGTGAAAAAAAGAACATATAATGAAATTGTTATTAATCAACGATATTGATAAAGATCATTCATTATAAGAATTTGGGTGATATAGAGAAAGTTAAAAATCACAAAACCATAAACTAAAAAAGCATGAAAGAAGTCATTGATATAATAAAAAATGGTGATAATAGGACAAAATTTTGTTCGAAGACCATATTTCCTAAAGTTGAATAATTTTCATGAGATGATTTACAAACATGGTTTTAGGATAACCTTGCCATTTTTTCTACCTTGATCAATTTCCACTTCATCTCTTATTCAATGAAATGAAGGTGAAATATTCATTCTTGAAGCAGAAGATGATACTGAGCTCCATAAATAGAATGATAGTTCATTCCATCTATATTTATGACAGAAAGGTTATCATAAGTTATCCAATATTCATAAATCCTTGTATGTTAAGAAAATATTTTAATTTCAAAAATCTCATCCGATGTTTAAATTTAACCATTCCATAGATTGTTAACCTTATAACTCTTCCAAAAATATGAAATTATAGAACTTTAGAAATAAATTCACAAAATTTATTATTATATTTACATTTATCCCCCATATATAATAAAGGAGATCATATCTATCTCATAAATATCATTTGAATACATTAATCAAGTATTCTCTTGAAACCTTTAAATGACATAAATTACCGTAAATCCTTATTGAAAACATGCATTTTTCCTTATTCCAATTGTTTTTGGATATATTCCTTAAATCCAAAAAATGTGTAAACACTATCAATGATTTTCCAAAAAAAACATTATTAAAAAATCATTTATCATTTATTAATTAATATCCAATTTAATATTTCTTACCCTATACATGTTTATCCAAAAAACTTGTTATCAATATACTAAGGGTTATATTACCATAGTCAAAATATTAGATATCCATTAAATCACTTTTTTAGTCCATCAAAACAATTCAACATATCCTTTTAAATCCAAAGATAATGATATAGACTAAATAATCCTTATATATTTCACAGTTAATATGACATAATTATTGAATATGAATACAAAAAATATATGATAATTCCACAAGGCTACTATATACTATTACTTAATACCTCATTCCTTTCATATTTCACCTGTAGTATCATAATCATCTGCAATATAACCATTAATCATACAGTCGTAATGATACTCTTCATGAGCTTTCTACTTGGGACTTTGGTTTTTATAGTGACCATTCATTCCATACTTAAAGAATTTAACCATTTATAATATCTTAGGGAGGCCAATATTTCCACGCATTGCATTAACTGAACTCTTAAATTTTAAATTGTAGTTAATTTATTTATTTCCTTCTTTTCTATATTAAAAACATGTTCTTTTTCTTCTAAAACATTCACTTGGGTGATTTTTCCAACATTCTTGACAAAAATGAAACCACATCTTTTTTACTCTATGGCCTCTATTAGAAAAACTCTCAGCGAACTCCTTCCTTATATTATGTGGTGAGTTTGAGTGTTATTTAAGGTATACATTGTTAATTAGGTTCCATTAAAATGTAATAAAAATGATTAAACAATTATTTACACATGTGATCATACCATTTTAATTCTCATCAGAAAACTATCTCTCCCATTAAATGTTAACCCAGTTTTTTATGGTTCCCACCATTAACAAAAACTAGAAAGAATAGTGTGAGTAGAAATTATCATAGTGAAAAAACAAAATCATGAAAAATCAATTAAATGATTTATATATTAAGACACATTATTTAAAATCTATTAAACATTATAATAATCCTTAGAGACACCCGAAGACATACCTTAGAAACAACCCTTGGGATATCACTAATGTTTTTTCATCCCAATTTCCAATGGTTGACTAAACTATTGCCTTGATACAAACTATAATCCATATTTAAAAATTTATTTATTTTTCATCATTATTGATTAATATTGAGGAAATTAAAAATTACATTCTTGGGGACTAAAATAGTTTAGTGTCTTTAGAAAATTAGAAAAACAAAATCTAACATGGTGAAATATCTCCAATAATTCTGATAAATATTATACCACTGTGTACTTATACTTAAAAAATTTCTTCATAACCTGGGGAAAGAAACCATAATAAATTAGTGATATCAGATGATCATTAATGAAAAAATTGGAAGATATACTGGCATAAACATGAGAATAAGTGTACGAGAATGTGATCATAACATTATATGATCATACCATACATATCTAAGATCAAAAAAATTAATCAAGACATAAATATTGGAGGTCCATAATAGATTAATCCTAGTAGAAGCAAGAGCTTAATCCATGAAATAATAACATTGGTGTAGAACTTGAATTTTTTTTGCGAATGCATAAATACGTAATATCTTTCTCTATAAGTTAAGTCACATTTCCAAAAACTTATCAAGTCACACCATAGGATTTTCACATAGTGGGAGAGTTACACCACCTTCACCTGTTTTAGTCCTTTCATTATAAGGAATCAAGTTTCGATATCTTCCATAGCGGATCAATCCCGTAAACATGATTCCCATTATTATCTCCTTGGATATACATATTTACCTAATGCGTTATAGGGGGATATATGTCTCAACCGTCACATAATAAAATCATAAATAATTGTGGCACAAGATAAAAAACATGTATCATATCATGAACCATAAAATGATATGAATTTCATAAACATCATATCAAAACCCAATAAATGAAGTTGGTATCATAAAATTTTGTCGTATCATTACCTATGTAAAATATATAGGTTTCATAAAAATTTCACTGAATCATATCCCATGAAAATAAATGGGTTTCAAAATCATATAACCCATGGAAGAGGAAGTAGTGTCATAATCATCATTCTATTTAAAAATAAACCATTCAATAAATAATATTAATGGTATTCTTGGATCATATACCCAGAAAATCATAAAATATAATGAAGAATGTCGTATTATATGGAGAAGGGTTTTTAAAGATCACATGAAATATTTATTAAGGAAAATATTATTCCATTGAAAATGTGTTTTATATAACTATTTCAAAATCCATTTCTTATAAATAAATATTTATAATTTTATTTAAAACATTTTTGATGGAAATATATTTTCCACCAGGTTTTTTTAAAACAAAAATCATTTTGAAAATTTTTATCTTTTAAAATAACTTTAAAAACTTATAAATGAAGCTCAAAAATATTTCAAAGACCATTTTATTTTAAAACACCTTGAAAAATACTAAAAAAATAATATAAAGGTTTAAAATACATTTTATTGGAAAATACTTTGAAAACTCATAAAAAATAATGAATATTGTTTAAATTTTTTTTTCTTTTAAAATATAATGAAATCTTAAAAAGATGGATTGAAATAATTTTGAAAACCCTTTTATTTTTAAACACCTTTAAATTCAAAAAATATCAAAAATATTAGGGAAAAAAATTTGTTAAAAATAACCTTGTAAACATAAAAATGAACCATCAAGGAAATTATGGTCATAACAACTAGTAATTTTATACATTTTGAACATTCCTTTTTCAAACATAAATTTTAGAAAAGTAAATTGATCAGAAAATGAATCAAAGATTCATTTTATTTATTTTTTTTGTTTACCACATGGGAAAAAATTTCCTTTATAAAAAATAATATAATAATAAAACACAATTGAAAACAGTTTTAGAAAACAAGATTTTGAAATAACACATATTTCTAATAGAAAGGAGAAATAATGTCATATTATCAAAAATTCATTTTTTTCTTTAATTACATTAAGGGAAAAAGAGAGGAAAAATTATACAAGTATATAAAGATATCATGTGTAACTAGAAGATATGTAAATTAATCACTGTTCTTGAGTTATAGATCATATTATTTCATCAATATAAGCATAATCATAAACAAATCCGATAAATAAAGAGATTGTACCAATAAACTGTTACCACTTTGGTAACTTTGAATCATAATATCCCCGAGAGAATAAAATTAAAAATATTTAAAAATTACTAAAATAAGGATATTCATGATAAAACATCTAAATTAGAAGCATATACACCCCATAAAAAAATATTGGTGCATAACATGGAATGCATCTCAAAGAATTAAAATTGAGACAAAATCACTTTAACTATTTGGAAAATTTTGAGCCATAAAACTTATAAAATAGAGATCATAAAATAGAACTGTAAATACCAATAAATTTAATAATATAAATCATATAATAAATTCATATATAGTATATACACAACAAAAAAATTAATTTTTAGTAATCTACGACTCTCATAGAAATAAAATTGAGATGAGAGAACCCTTACCTTTAGTATTGAGTTTCATTATACCTATTAAAACCTCCTATATAAAAAATTAATATTTTCTATACATATATCATGTAAAAATATTCCTATATATAAAACCATATATAATTAACTTATGAATTTATATTTTATGTTAATTAACAATTCCATGTTAATGTAATGTTTCAGGAAATAACTGTTCTTTTCATCGTATGTGTTGTGACTTGTAATTCTTGATCATCTTATATATATCATGATTTAATTATTTAAACAATGTAATTTTTTTATATATCATATATATTTTCTGTATAAATATTTATTAAAATCTATAATATATTTATAAATAAAATGGAATACACCGTTAATGGAGACAGTAGGTCGTACATACACATGAATACAATTTTTATTTTCCAGTTGTATTGAAATAATGAAAGTAAGTGAAATAATTGTATAAATATATAGTACCTATAAATTAGAATTATTATTTCATATATATCATATATTTTTACTAAAACAATCTTTTATACATTTCATGTAAACTGTGAACGAATCACATCGCCTTGAGGAGGCTGTAGTCTACACGTCCACAAACGAAGTTATCGTATTTAAAAAAATGGAAATAATGAAGGTATGTGTTATATAAAAAATTAATAAGAATAAATAATTTATAAATATAATATATATAATAAAAATATTTAAATCATATTTATTAACCCTATGATTTGGTAAAGGGAAAATGAACAACATCATTCTGTGAGGCGGTAGTTCATCGTACACACAAACAGTAAGTTCGTTACCCATTAGATGGAAGGGTGTGTAATAGTAGGTAAAATACATATAATTAAAAAATTTATGCATATTTGGTAAAACTATTCTATTATATAAACATGTAAAAATAATATTTTAGGGGTGGATATTGAAAATAAAAAACGATCTTTTGGAAATGTGTTACCTCTTCTTTGGGTAACTGCATTTGGTTTTTACTAAATATTTTCTTTGGATGGATTTATTTCCAAATATAGTATTATAAGATGATTTTTATGATGTTTTTATAATATTTTGGATGATATTTAATGTTCCAATTGTCCGGATAGGTGTGAATGAGTAGGAGGGGCGAGTGTCTTTTTATAGTGGAGGAGTGACATTCCTATAAATATTTAAGAAGGGAATTTGCCCCACATGTTTCCCATTTAATGTGCCTCCAATAATGGTAAAAAAACATAAATATAATTATATGATCAAAATATGAACAAAAAAATGGCTTTTTTACAAGCTCCTATGTCAATTTGGCTCTTAAGTTTAAGGTTTAGTCCCACATGAATCTAATTTTCCTCTTAATCATTGTAATTAATTTTCTTTACTTTCACTAATATTTTTTGTAACAAATAAGATGAACTTATTATAAATAATTAATTATTCTAATTACAAATATTAAATCCATTTTTTTTAATTATAGACACATAAATGGCAGAAATTAATTTAAATATAATCCTGTAGATTGGTCAACACATCATATTTTTTATGTAAAACAAGTTTAAAAGTTCGAAGTGTTTTTATATCAAATTTCAATGTGAAATTGATTCCAATTTTATGAATTGGATTAAATGAGTTAAAATTTATCTAATTATTCTACAAATATAAATTAAAACTTAAGTTAAATTTATAAATAAATTAAATGAAAAAGTAGTTTTGAATTAAAATTCTATGTTTTTCACTATTCACCAAAAAATAAAACTTCTCTAAACAATTAGGATAATTTTCTGAAAGTAAATCTGGATAAAAAATGTATTTAAAATCATAATTCAAATGGATTCTCTATTAAAAGGCGATAAAATTTCTTTTTAGAAAAATACATATTTTTATTCATAAAATTTGATTTATTCTTTTCGTAGATCATTAAAATCCATTGTATGAGTATAAAATATATTTATTTAATATATAAAATAAAACTTTTATCAGAAACATACATCAACGTTGGGTTGTTTAATTTATTGGGATAAAATTGTGTTTATACATATAAAAAATGGTATTCTTTGAAAATTAATTTTATTATTTTAAAATAGTAATTTAATTCACTTATACTAATTGATAGAAAATAGATTATTTATATATTCACATGTGAATAATTTTTTAATAATTTAGTTAATATTATTCATAAATTCCATTCCAATGACTTGGTGGTTGTTATAATAACATTTTATTAATTATATTATACATATACGACATTTTATAAAACCAAGCATTACATGTTACAATAGGTATTGAAGGAACTTGATATTGTGTGTAAAACAATCCAAATATAGGGTTGTGTTTACCGAAAGGTAATCCAAGTGTTTCATCCTGCACAAGAATAAATTTTTTTGTGTATAATTCTATACAAATTTGTGATTTAATATAAAAAAATATTATATTCAGTGTTATGTGAAAAAAAATATCAGAAAGAGTAAATTAATTATTTTTCTTTCAAAAAAATATTGGGTTGTTATAGTAAGATTAAAAATTAGCTTGATCCTAACAAAGCTACACTGAAGCTTCCTATAGTTCCTGACAATGACATGGATATTTAGCTTCACTATAGTTTCCTCTGGGTCATGTGATACATGGAAAGGGAGACTATATGTACAATTCTTTATATTTCTAAGAAATAAAGAGTGGGTTTGAAAGAGGACACACCTACCTTTATTAATGTAGGAGGACCCCATACAAGAAAGTTTAGGATTGAGTCCATCCATATGATCTTTAAACATCACGAGACACTTGTAGATAAGAGAGTGAAGCTTGCTGCGTATATGATTTGTGGACATGCCAATCATTGGTGGCATATTATGGAGGAAGCTAAGTAGCATGATGAGCTCTCTTGGATGAAATTAGAGGAAATTTTCCTATTCTATTTATATCCCACGACATTGAGGGATGAAAAATATTTTGAGTTCATGAATCTGATACAGGAGGGAATATTAGTGCTAGACTTTGCTCGATGTTTCACAAACCATCAGTTCTTTGTCCCATCATAGGATGTTGATGAGATCTCTAGAGTGAGATTTTTTTGATGGTCTTAATTATGATATTAGGTCACCAATGATCATTTTTCTTTTGAGTAGTTTTTAAGATGTGATGAACTGTTCACTCATGACATATGTAAATCATAGAGAGGCCTTGAATAGAGGTCAAGTTATTTTAGTAGGGTGAATTTGGAGATCCTCTTTGTGTAGCAAGAATCATCACAATGATAGTTTATTCCAAGGCAGTAGTGGGTAGAGTAGTCAGGGATGTGCACAACCATTTCAAAATGGGGTTCCGTTGCATCGCTATCAGTGTGTCATTTTTGGCCAAAACTACGGAAAGTGTCCATAACCCACAGTTGAGAGTCATATCTATGGTAAATTGAACCAACTTTAGATTTTATATGAAATATTTCCCTAGAAGACAAGTGGAAGAAGATCAGGATCGAAAAACGGGTGAAGATGGGGCTCTCCATGTAACACCCGAGATTTTTATGAGTAATATTTTGTTCAAAGGAATCTTTCACTACACACTTGCTTGGCTTACTTTACACGCAATCGCGACCTTCCTCGATAGCTTGCATCGTACGCAATACCGAGTTTCACTAAACAACGATATGCTATTAAAATATTATTAAAACAAGCCGTTATGAATAGTAATAACCACTTTTTGAAATTTTATAAATTTTATTTTTCAAAATGGACTTCATTTTTAGATTCGGAATACCGAAATTAGCCTAGGGTGAAATTTTGGTATTTTTCTGAAAAATTTCAATTTTTGATGAATAGTGAAACCACTAAGTGGTAGGTTAAAAACTGAATTTTGCATAAAACTTAATTTTACCACTTATTGTGAATGGAATTTCGAAAATCCGACAGACACGGTTGATATCAGTAAGTAAAATGTGGTTCAATGAGATAAAAATAATTTTTTGGTGAATAGTAACTTTTTACTTTTTTTACCGCGGTTAATAGTAAATAGGGTAACTAAGGGTAAATATGATATTACTATTACCCTAACACATGTCCTAATTCTATAGGACAAGTGTAATTTGACCAAAAACAAACTTAGGAATAAAATATGACCATCTAGGCCCACTTGGGTTAGATTAGGACATTTATTATTAATTTATTTAAAGAAGGGTTAAAATAGTTAAAATCAAAGTTTAATAAGTAAATAATTTTTAATATGGGGTTATACATAAGTTAAATTCGACTATAAATATTCATTAGAAAGCGAAAAATATTTCCTACATAATGGTATTTTATTTATAATTTTTAGACATTAAATAATGTAATTTATATATGACACAATGATGATGCAGTAATTATCTTATTAATAAAATATTGACATAATTGATGTTATAAACACCAAAATAAATGTAATTTGAGACTTTTTATGAATTACACTAATTTTCTAGGTTACTATTATATATTAGTGTTTATTTAATCAACTTGTTTTGAACATATAATTCTGTTATGACTTTCACAAAAATCATATATCAAATAGTGTCAAAATTGACACAAAATAGTTTTTAAATCAAATATTATATTATTAATTGTTATTTTATTCCTAAAAATATAAGGTTCGGCCAAATGACTTAGATAAGGATATATATATTAATAATAAACAATTTGGGGTTCGTTTGGCATGTTATAGTAAGTGTATTAACCATATTGTGAAAGAAAACAAAAAGACATGGTAAAAGTTAAATTATTTTACTTAGAGTTAAATCTAATTGATAAGGTCAAAATAATACCCTAAACTTGTCTAAATCCTATTGGTTGAAAGTATTTCGACCCATCCCCACTTTATCTTCGAAATAAGACCCTTTGGAACCATTATAAACCGATTTTGACTTTAATATAAAATAATATTTTGAGATATTCCTAAGGTGCCCCTCTCCTCCCTTATAAAAGGGCACCTCCTCCCCCTCCTCCTCACACCAATTTGAGCACTCAAGATCGGCCAACCCCTGCCATTTTCTCCTCTCCACTTCCCTAGAATAATCCTAGAGGTCCTGGTCTTCTTCAAAGACCAATTTTAGTTCCCTAAGTGGAGGATTCAAAGAGGCGTTCCAAAGAAGAGGTAATATCCATTACCGATCTTTTCAATTTCCTTCTTCTTCAACTTCTTCTTCTTTAGTTATTTCATTATAAAGTAATTACATCAGTATTACTTACATACTTATATGTTATTATAAATATGAAACAACCCTAATTCACCTTCTATCCATCCTACGGAAAAATGAAATCACCGCGCGTGCGTACGTACGGAATACCGTCTCCACGCCGTGGTGTAATCTATTTTCCACCACCACCTTACAAGGATGAGTATAATGGTGTAATGAGTTAATATTTATGATTATTATAAAGTAATATTGATACTGAAATAATATATATATATACTCAAATACAATTCCATGATCATAGGAACGATATCATTACTCGTGCGTACGTACGGAATACCGTCTCCACGATGTGATGCGACTCGTTCTACATGATCATCATTACATAGTAATTATATAAATGAATTGAATGAATAAATATGATATATGTTACACTAATAACATTCTGGATATAAGGTATCTATAACCTTAAAATAAGAATAAGAATTTATTCGGCAAAACACGCATAAGAACAAAAGGCAATAAAGACCCGAGTAACAAGTAACAATGAAATATTACTAACAAGAAGCTAAGAATATGATCATATATGATATCATATCAATATGTATGATTCTGGAATAAGTCAATAACATTATTTAAACCATTATACAGGAGCTTCGGACACGTACAAAGCAAATCAGACCTAAGGTAAGGTAAATATTACAATCTCATTTTTATCCGAGATTGTTTATTCGTAAGTATTTACTGGGGTGTATTTTATCATCCACATCCATGTTTCATCAATATGTAATATTATTTCCATCCACCTACAATTGTTTAAATCCATTTTTACCCTTCGGTGAGTTTTTAGTAATATGTATGAAAGGAATCTTTTTTCGTTTTTCGTACGAGGTACTTTTTGACTTTTCCGACAAAAGTATGAAGAATATTTTTTTAACTTATACGACATGAATGGATTTTTAAAACATTATTTCAAAGAATCTTCTTTTACAAGTTTTTAATTTTATTTTTAATCAACTTCTTTTAGTTTAGAATTGTATGACATGTTATGAAAGGAAAAGTGTTTTTTGAAGAAGAAAGGATATTTTCCTCAAGAATGGAGTCCAAGTGTTTTATCAAAATTATTTTCCATCTAAGATAATAAAGGGTTCTGTTTTTATCCCTATTATTACATTGATTTGATTATGTTTTGCGGGAATTATTTTTATGAATTAATTTACCTTATATGATTTGTTTTATGATGTCATGATGTTTCAAGAATCCCATTTTTGTTACATGTGTTATGCGATGATGTATGATTTATGATTATGTGGCACACATAAGAAAGGATTAATTATAAGATGGGTGGGACCTATATCTCCCTCCAATGCATTGGGTAAAGATTTTATATCTCATGAGATAGACATGGCTGGAACGGTAGGTTATACCGGTTTAGTGAAACAGGACTGGAACGAGGGTGACTCGGTTCAGAAAGGGACTTTGTCCACTAAGATAGTCTTGGCAATGAGTCATGACTAACAAGAAATGATTTTCTATGATTATGTGTGCATGCCACAAAGATTTCAAGTTTCATGATATGATTATGGGGATCTCATTTTCACTTCTATGATTTATTCCATGTTAAGTTATTATGATCTCTTTTGCAGGTTATGATTTTCAAAAAGATATGATATGATTTTTATTTCCTTTATTTGCCCTTACTGAGCATTTGAGCTCACCCTTTTATGTTTTCTTTTCCCCAGGTCGGGAAGATGGATATTAAGTAGAATATGCTAAAAGGGACCCTAGATATGATGAAATAAATGGGAGACACTGTAGAAGATTTATGAACCAGTTATTTATGTTTCCCAGTTTCTAAAGACACTATACCTATACGGTCCTTTGTGGTTTTGTCATATGTTGTAATAAGTGTGCTTCAATTTTGAAGTATTAACAATTTATGTAAAGTATGGGTCATTATAGTTGGTATCAGAGGAAAGGTATAGTCAACCTTTTGAAACTAGGATGTGAAAGCCTTAGTAAGAACCCTAAGGATAAATCTAAGCATAGAAAACAATCTTAGTGTTTTAGAAATGGCCATGAATACTCTAGGATAAGACCTTAAGTGTGAAATTTTATTCTTGATTATGTGGTTTTCCTATTATAATTAGTGTTTCTCACACTATTCATCTTGGTTTTAGTCAATGGCTGGAACCCGAAGGAACCGTGTTAATGCGGAATGCGATGGGCAATGCAATGATTGTCCCCCTGAGCAACCAAACGATATGGGAGCTGGAATGCAAAATCTTGTAGCCATGCTCACACAACTTTCTCAAGCTATGAATCATGCAGGACTTCCAAACGAGCAAAGGAAGGAGCAACATTCTGTTGAATCCTTCATGAGGCAGCGTCCACCTTCTTTCAGCGGGTCTACTGATCCATTAGTTGCTGAACAATGGATTAATACTACTGAAAAGATATTTTCAGTTATTCAATGTTCTGAACATGATAAAGTCATCCTAGCTGTGTATCGTTTGGAAGGAGATGCTGATCAATTGTGGAATCTTATTAAGAATACGAGGCAAAGGGATGAAATTGAGTCTATGGAATGGGACGAGTTCAAGAACTTATTTTTCAATAAGTACTTCCCTCGTATTCTCCGAACAAAGATGGAGAAATAGTTTCTTGAACTGAAGCAAAGGGATGATGAATCTGTTGGTACCTATGAAGCAAATTTTACAAGACTTTCAAGGTACGCTTCTGGTATTATTATCCAACCTGAGAGTAAGATCGATCGATTCTTTAGTGGCTTAAAACCAAGTCTTCGAATGGCGTTAGCCATAAGGGACTTCAATAGCTACGAGGAAATCGTTCTATGTGCTCTCAAAGTCGAGATGGAGATTGGAGTAACCCATCAGTCACATGGGTTTGATAAGAAGAGGAAGATGGAATTCAAAGGAAAATCTAAAGAGCACACTAAAAAGAAGATGATCTTTCCCTTGCTCAAAGTGTGGAAAGAAACATGGAGGGAGTTGTCTTAAAGGGACAAGTAAATTTTTCAAATGTGGAAAGGAAGGTCATCGGGCATTTGAATGCCGCGACAATGGGAAGAAGATGTCTAATGATGCAAACAAAGGAAGGGATACACAGAATGAACCTACTACACTTCAATGTTTCAAGTGCAAGGAGATGGGGAATTATGCCAATCAATGCCCAAATCCAAGGGTTGATGATGATGGTCGACGTCAACAAAATATTAAGGCTAGAGACAAAGGAAAGTCACATGCAATTTCTATCAGCGATGTGGAGTACGATAACGAAGTGGTGAAAGGTACACTTACCATCCACTCTAAAGTAGCAAATGTTTTATTTGATTCTGGATCCACCCACTCTTTTATTTCTGAAAAATTTTCTAAGGGTATCACCGTATTACCTCAACAATTAGATGTTGAGTTAGCTGTGACAACACCTAATGGCACAACAGTCGCATCAAAAGTTTATAATTCTTCTCCTATCGAAGTTTGTGGGAAAGTGCTTCCTGTAAATCTTGTGATCCTTCCTTTAGTGGAATTTGATGTGATTCTTGGCATGGATTGACTTTCTCTACATGGAGATCCTATCAATTGCCAAAGAAGGGAAGTCACATTTCATATTCTAGATCAATCTACGATCGTCTATCAATGCAAGGATGAACATAACCTTCCAGTGGAAATTTCTTCCATCTTATGGGTATTGATTCCACTAAATGAAGGTTATTTATCTCAAATGGTTGGTGAGAAACTTACGATTAAGAATATGCCCATCGTACGGGAGTTTGATGATGTCTTTCTGGAGGAATTACCAGGTCTTCCACCAAATCGTGAAGTTGAGTTTTCAATAGAACTCGTACCCGGTGCTTTGCCTATTTCAAAGACACCTTATAGAATGGCCCAAATTGAGTTGCAGGAATTGAAGAAGCAACTCCAAGAGAATCTTGATAAGGGATTCATACGCCCTAGTGCGTCACCTTGGGGAGCACCTGTTCTGTTTGTTAAGAAGAAAGATGGATCAATGAGACTCTGCATTGATTATCAAGAACTTAACAAGATCACTATCAAGAACAAATATCCTCTCCCACGCATTGATGACTTATTTGACCAACTACGCGGAGCTCAATACTTTTCCAAGATTGATCATCGTTCAGGGTATCATCAATTAAGGGTCAAAAGTGACGATATACCAAAGACGGTTTTCCGTACAAGGTATGGACACTATGAATTTATAGTGATGCCATTTGGTCTTACTAATGCCCCTGCTATCTTCATGGATCTAATGAATAGAGTCTTTAGAGACTATCTTGATCAATTTGTGGTAGTCTTTATAGACGATATTCTTGTCTATTCAAAGATCAAGGAAGAGCATGAAGATCACTTGAGAATTATATTGAACACCCTGAGAAAGGATAAGCTTTATGCCAAATTTACCAAGTGTGAATTTTGGCTTCAAAAAGTTTCATTTTTGGGTCCCATAATCTCAAAATAGGGGATATCTGTGGATCCAGCAAAAACAGAGGTTATCGAAATATGGTCAAGACCAACAACAGTAACTGAGATCCAAAGTTTTCTTGGTTTGGCTGGATATTATCGACGTTTTGTAAAGGATTTTTCACGATTATCTAATCCACTCACCAAGTTGACTCGGAAAGGAGTTAAGTTTGTCTGGACGGAAGAATGTGAAGAGAATTTCAAGGAGTTGAAAAGAAGGTTATCCAGTGCACCTGTGCTCACACTACCTTGTAGTGGAGAAAGGTTTGTGATATACAGTGATGCATCCAAGAAGGGATTGGGGTGTGTACTTATGAAAAATGATATGGTGATAGCTTATGCCTCACGACAGTTGAAAATCCATGAGCAAAATTACCCAACACATGATTTAGAGTTGGCTGCGGTAATCTTTGCATTAAAGATTTGGAGGCATTACCTTTATGGTGAAAGGTGTGATATTTATACTGATCATAAAAGTTTAAAGTATATTTTCACACAAAAGGAGCTGAATATGCGTCAAAGAAGATGGTTGGAGCTGATTAAGGATTATGAATGCTCAATCCATTACCACCCTAGGAAAGCAAACAAGGTGGCAGATGCATTAAGTCGACAAGACCATGCTAGTTTATCCATGATGAGGATCACAAAAGATCCAATATTTATGGATTTACAAAGGATGGATCTTGGAATTATAATGGAAGGGGAAAAATCTTATCTTTCTCAAATGAATGTTCAACCATCTATACATGTGAAGATTAAAGAGGCACAGAAAGAAGATGTAGAGTTACAAAAGAAGGTGAGAAATGTTCCTGAATTCAACCTTGATTGTGATGGGATAATAAAGTTCAGGAATCGAGTTTGTGTTCCTCCCATCCCCGAATTAAAGAAGGAGCTTCTGGATGAGGCTCATAGTTCATCATTCTCTATTCATCCTAGAAGCACGAAGATGTATAGGGACCTGAAAGAGTACTTCCGGTGGGATGGCATGAAAAGAGATGTTGCTGAATATGTCTCTCGATGCTTGGTTTGTCAACAAGTTAATGCTGAGAGACAAAAGTCTAAGGGGATGTTACAACTATTACCCATACCCGAATGGAAATGGGAAAACATCACTATGGACTTTTTCACAGGACTTCCTAAAACATCCAAAGGCAATAATGCTATTTGGGTCATAGTTGATCATCTTACAAAGTCTGTACACTTCATTGCTATTAGAGAGGATTTCTCTCTAGATCAGCTTGCCAGGATATATGTAAAGGAAGTGGTAAGATTGCATGGAGTACCACTTTCTATTATATCTGATTGGGATCCGAGATTTACCTCGAAGTTCTGGCGAAGTCTTCAGCATACTCTGGATACAGAGTTGAGTTTCAGCACTGCTTATCATCCCCAGACAGACGGTCAGTCTGAAAGAACAATTCAAACCCTAGAAGATATGTTGAGACCTTGCTCTATGGATTCCAAAGGAGGTTTGGATCAACACCTACCTTTGGTGGAATTTTCTTATAATAATAGCTTTCACTCCAGTATTCAGATGGCTCCTTATGAAGCTCTCTATGGAAAGAAATGCAGGACTCCAACTTGCTAGGATGAAGTTGGGGAAAGAAAGCTATTAGGACCTGATCTCGTTGATGAAATGGCAGAAAATGTCAAATCTATTCAACAACACATAATAGCAGCTCAGAGTCGACAGAAAAGTTATGCCGACAACCGAAGAAAAGACCTAGAGTTTGAAGTGGGTGATAAAGTGTTCTTACGAATATCTCCCTGGAAGAGGGTTATGAGATTTGGAAAGAAGGGGAAGTTGAGCCCTAGATATATCGGTCCATTCGAAATACTGGATCGTCTTGGGAAGGTAGCTTACCGATTGGCGCTTCCACTGAATCTCTCTCAAGTTCACGATGTGTTCCATGTATCTCTCCTGAGAAAGTACATACCAGATCCTTCACATGTACTCAGCTCAGAAGTTGTACCGCTGGAGCAAGATCTTTCTTATGAAGAACAGCCAATAGAGATTCTGGATCGTAGCGAAAAAGTCCTACGAAACAAGAGCACTCGATTGGTGAAAGTTTTATGGAGGAACCACCAATTAGAAGAAGCTACATGGGATCTTGAAGATATGATGAGGGAGAAGTATCCTCATCTGTTTGTTACAAAGTGACGAATTTCAAGGGCGAAATTCTTTTTAAGGGGGGTAGAATGTAACACCCGAGATTTTTATGAGTAATATTTTGTTCAAAGGAATCTTTCACTACACACTTTCTTGGCTTACTTTACACGTAATCGTGACCTTCCTCGATAGCTTGCGTCGTACGCAATACCGAGTTTCACTAAACAACGATATGCTATTAAAATATTATTAAAACTAGCCGTTATGAATAGTAACAACCACTTTTTGAAATTTTATAAATTTTATTTTTCAAAATGGACTTCATTTTTGGATTCGGAATACCGAAATTAGCCTAGGGTGAAATTTTGGTATTTTTCTGAAAACTTTCAATTTTTGATGAATAGTGAAACCACTAAGTGGTAGGTTAAAAACTTAATTTCGCATAAAACTTAATTTTACCACTTCTGTGAATGGAATTTCGAAAATCCGATAGACACGGTTGATATCAGTAAGTAAAATGTGGTTCAATGAGATAAAAATAATTTTTTGGTGAATAGTAACTTTTTACTTTTTTTACCACGGTTAATAGTAAATAGGGTAACTAAGGGTAAATATGATATTACTATTACCCTTACACATGTCCTAATTCTATTGGATAAGTGTAATTCGACCAAAAACATACTTAGGAATAAAATATGACCATTTAGGCCCACTTGGGTTAGATTAGGACATTTATTATTAATTTATTTAAAGAAGGGTTAAAATAGTTAAAATCAATGTTTAATAAGTAAATCATTTTTAATATGGGGTTATACATAAGATAAATTCGACTATAAATATTAATTAGAAAGCTAAAAATATTTCCTACATAATGGTATTTTATTTATAATTTTTAGACATTAAATAATTTAATTTATTTATGTCACAATGATGATGCAGTAATTATCTTATTAATAAAATATTGACATAATTGATGTTATAAACACCAAAATAAATGTAATTTGAGACTTTTTATGAATTACACTAATTTTATAGGTTACTATTATATATTAGTGTTTATTTAATCAACTTGGTTCGAACATATAATTCTGTTATGACTTTCACAAAAATCATATATCAAATAGTGTCAAAATTGACACAAAATAGTTTTTAAATCAAATATTATATTATTAATTGTTATTTTATTTCTAAAAATTTAAGGTTCTGCCAAATTACTTATATAAGGATATATATATTAATAATAAACAATTGGGGGTTCTTTTGGCATGTTATAGTAAGTGTATTAACCATATAGTGAATGAAAACAAAAAGACATGGTAAAAGTTAAATTATTTAACTTAGAGTTAAATCTAATTGATAAGGTTAAAATAATACCCTAAACTTGTCTAAATCCTATTGGTTGATAGGATTTCGACCCATCCCCACTTTAGCTTCGAAATAAGACCCTTTGGAACCATTATAAACTGATTTTGACTTTAATATAAAATAATATTTTGAGATATTCCTAAGGTGCCCCTCTCCTCCCTTATAAAAGGGCACCTCCTCCCCCTCCTCCTCACACCAATTTGATCACTCAAGCTCGGCCAACCCCTGCAATTTTCTCCTCTCCACTTCCCTAGAATAATCCTAGAGGTCCTGGTCTTCTTCAAAGACCAATCTTAGTTCCCTAAGTGGAGGATTCAAAGAGGCGTTCCAAAGAAGAGGTAATATCCATTACCGATCTTTTCAATTTCTTTCTTCTTCAACTTCTTCTTCTTTAGTTGTTTAATTATAAAGTAATAACATCAGTATTACTTACATACTGATATGATATTATAAATATGAAACAACCCTTATTCACCTTCTATCCATCCTACGGAAAAATGAAATCACCGCGCGTGCGTACGTACGGAATACCGTCTCCACGCCGTGGTGTAATCTATTTTCCACCACCACCTTACAAGGATGGGTATAATGGTGTAATGAGTAACTATTTATTATTATTATAAAGTAATATTGATACTAAAATAATATATATATATATACTCAAATACAATTCCATGATCATAGGAACAATATCATCACTCGTGCGTACGTACGGAATACCATCTCCACGATGTGATGCGACTCGTTCTACATGATCATCATTACATAGTAATTATATAAATGAATTGAATGAATAAATATGATATATGTTACACTAATACCATTCTGGATATAATGTATCTATAACCTTAAAAGAAGAATAAGAATTTATTCGGCAAAACACGCATAAGAACAAAAGGCAATAAAGACCCGAGTAACAAGTAACAATGAAATATTACTAACAAGAAGCTAAGAATATGACCATATATGATATCATATCAATATGTATGATTATGGAATAAGTCAATAACATTATTTAAACCATTATACAGGAGCTTCGGACACGTACAAAGCAAATCAGACCTAAGGTAAGGGAAATATCACAATCTCATTTTTATCCGAGATTGTTTATTCGTAAGTATTTAATGGGGTGTATTTTAACATCCACATCCATGTTTCATAAATATGTAATATTATTTCCATCCACCTACAATTTTTTAAATCCATTTTTACCCTTCGTTGAGTTTTTAGTAATATGTATGAAAGGAATATTTTGTCGTTTTTCGTACGAGGTACTTTTTGACTTTTCCGACAAAAGTACGAAGAATGTTTTTTTTAACTTATACAGCATGAATGGATTTTTAAAACATTATTTCAAAGAATCTTCCTTTACAAGTTTTCAATTTTATTTTTAATCAAATTCTTTTAGTTTATAATTGTATGACATGTTATGAAAGGAAAAGTGTTTTTGAAGAAGAAAGGATATTTTCCTCAAGAATGGAGTCCAAGTGTTTTATCAAAATTATTTTCCATCTAAGATAATAAAGGGTTCTATTTTTATCACTATTATTACATTGATTTGATTATGTGTTGCGGGAATTATTTTCATGTAGTCATTTAACTTATATGATTTGTTTTATGATGTCATGATGTTTCAAGAATCCCATTTTTGTTACATGTGTTATGCGATGATGTATGATTTATGATTATGTGGCACACATAAGAAAGGATTCATTATAAGATGGGTGGGACCTATATCTCCCTCCAATGCATTGGGTAAAGATTTTATATCTCATGAGATAGACATGGCTGGAACGGTAGGTTATACCGGTTCAGTGAAACAGGACTGGAACGAGGGTGACTCGGTTCAGAAAGGGACTTTGTCAACTAAGATAGTCTTGGCAATGAGTCATGACTAACAAGAAATGATTTTCTATGATTATGTGTGCATGCCACAAAGATTTCAAGTTTCATGATATGATTATGGGGATCTAATTTTCACTTCTATGATTTATTCCATGTTAAGTTATTATGATCTCTTTTGCAGGTTATGATTTTCAAAAAGATATGATATGATTTTTATTTCCTTTATTTGCCCTTGCTGAGCATTTGAGCTCACCCTTTTATGTTTTCTTTTCCCCAGGTCAGGAAGATGTATATTAAGTAGAATATACTAAAAGGGACCCTAGATATGATGAAATAAATGGGAGACACTGTAGAAGATTTATGAACCAGTTGTTTATGTTTCCCAGTTTCTAAAGACACTATACCTATACGGTCCTTTGTGGTTTTGTCATATGTTGTAATAAGTGTGATTCAATTTTGAAGTATTAACAATGTATTTAAAGTATGGTTCATTATACTCCAACCCCCCAGTAGGATGATTGATGGAGTTTAACTAGTTGTTCAGGCTGAGGCGGGGGACATCTTACCCCAGTGTTGAAGAATTTGTACTAGACAAAGAAGACAACTCATAGTAGTCATATTGGAGCATTGGTAAGATGGAAAAGTCAACCACACATTATACAGACTACTCCAGCTACTGTGAATGCAGGGATATACACTGTCAATGGCACGATTCTTGTGTCATATACCTTAGTCTGAGTTTTGTTTGATAGAGGTAAATCAAAATATTTTTTTATCTTCTCTTTTTTGAAAACAGTTTTGGATTGTTTGTGGAAATATATTTTTTGGTTATTTGACTATCGACACACCATTGAGAGTGTGATCATAGAATATCAAATGTTTCAAGGTGTTTAATTTATATATTTGTGGTTACCATTTATTCTAGGAAACGTTCATGCTATAATTTAAATTCTTTGACTTGATTACTGATATGGATCAGTTAATTATATACCAAGATCATATCATATGTTATAGGAGGATAATTACCATTATACATCTAGAAGGAGATAGGTATTTTTACCAGGGTGAGTGGAACCATCATATTTGTAATGCAAGACCAATTTAATGTAGATTTTATTTTATCATAACTTGGATAACTGGTGTATCTCTCGATTATGGTGTAATTCACAAAGATTATTTTCCCCTTTTGGTAGATCATTTTCAATACTTCTTCCCTATTGAGTTTAATGGATTACCACCAGACTGAGAGATCAATTTCATAATCAAATTGGTACTAAGATCAAGTCCAATATCCATTCCTTCTTTCAGAATGAAACTGACATAGATTTTTAATTTGAATGCTCATTTGGAAGATCTAGAATATAAAGGAATCATATAGTCTTGTACATATCCTTAGGGTTCCCCGGTTCTCACCACCAAAAAGGATGATGAGACTTTTTGGTTATGTGTGGATTATCGGAGGTTAAACCAGATTAAATTCAAGAACTAGTATCATCTTAAGTGCATTGATAATCTATTCAGTCAGCTCATAGGTTCTAAGATCTTCTCTAAGATCAATTTGAGATCAGGTTACCACCAGTTAAGGGTTATACCAATAGATGTTCCTCAGACTACCTTAAGATTAGGTATGTCTTGTATTATTTCATAATGGTTCCATTTGCATTGAATAACACATAAATCATATTCATGGACATGACGAATAAGATATTTCATCCTTTACTATATTATTTTGTTGCTGTTTTTTTAAATGAAATATTAGTGTACACCCATATGACCATTCCAAACTTCTTGAAATCATCTTAGTGCATTGAGATAGAATTTTCATTACAACATGCTAAACAAATATAGTTTCTGTATTAAAAATGATCACTTCTTAGGCCATGTAATCTGAGAGGTAGGAGTTTTAGTGAACCTAGAGATGGTTCCAATTATGGTATATTGGGGAAAGACCAAAAAGTTATTCAATATTCATAGATTTGTGGGTTTAGTATGTTATTATTGATGATTTATCCTTAATTTCTCCCATTTTGAAGAACCAATGTATTATATGAACAATAAAGGGGTGAATTTTGTTTGGTATAAAGCTTTTGAGATAGATTTTTAAGAGATGAAAGGTAGTATGACCACAACAACCATCCTCATTTTACCTGTGTTGGGTATAGAATATATTGTGTACTATGAAACATCTAGACATAGACACAGAGTAGTTCCAATGTAAGAGGATCATGTGGTTTATTATAAATCTAGCAAACTAAGATCTCATGAGAGGAATTACCTTCCTCTTGATCTAGAGTTAGTAGTTGTGGTATATGCCCTGAGTTTTTGGAGACACTAACTTATGGGTGAGAGTATGGGAGTATACAAGGACTACAAGAGCCTTAGGCACATATTATATTAGTAATACCTGAACCTTTAACAAAGGTGGTGGGTTGAGTTTTGGAATACATTCAACATAGAATTATCTTATACACCAAGAAAGTAAAAAATAATTTCCAATTCATTGAGTTGAAAGGCACAGGTAGGGGTAGTACAAGAGTCTTGTGACAAATGTTGAATAATTTCTCTCTTTGATAACATGTATCTAGATGTTCAAGAGTCATTGAGATGAGTATATTTGACCTTGATATCTGAAATACCCATTATTTTAGATTGGACTATGACCAAGTTGTTTTCTAATATGGAGGACATAGTTCCGAGATAAAAATATATATTGGAGAGACACCATCCAGATGGTCTCTTGGAAGTGGAAAATTTTATTCTTTTTTGTGGTTGATTATGGGTTCCTACGGGCTTTCACAAGGAGATGATGGGGGATTTTAATGCTTCTAGATGGGCAATACATCTTGGTTTGAAAAATATGTATCATGATCTATGTAAACCGTAGTGGTGGTTATGAATGAGGAAGTAGGTGGTAGGATTCATGGATAAATTTTTAACTTGTCTATAGGTAAAAAAAGGGAATTATAGGCTATCTGGTATTTTTAGCATTTTCCCATTCTTTACTGGAATTGGGATGACGTCACTATGAATTTTGTGACAGTATTACCCAATAGAACCCATAAGAATGATGATTTAAGGGTGATTGTGGATCAAATGATGATGTTAACCCACCTCTTAACTATTAGGGAGATCATCACATTTGAGTATCTGGTAAGTATTTACAAGTGAAAGATTATTCAGTTGCATGATGTTATATGGATTATCATTTCAGGTAGATATCCTCATTTCACATAACATTTTTGGATGGATCTTCTAAAGGATCTAGGATCACATGATCTTTTGATCACAACCTATCATCCTATGACTGATGGTCAATCTTAGAAGACTATTCCTGTTCTATAGGACATGTTATGAGCCTGTGTTTTGGTTTTTTGTGGTTGACGGTAGAAACATAAGGAACTCAAAGAGTTTTTATATAATATTAGCTTTTAAGAATTGGTCAAAATGGAACCATTGAATAATTTGTATGGCATACCGTACTGTTTATCTCTTTGTAGGTTGGATGGAGGTGTGTCAGTACTAGTTTGGCATAGTCTTATGTAGGAGACATCTGAGCTTGTTTAGTTGACCAGATAGTGGTTTTTGACTGCACAGAGCAGGCAGAAATTGTATAATGACCCTTATATATGACCTATGGAATTCAAGGCTTGTCATCATCTTTTTCTTCTATTGTCACCTATATTGGGGCAACATCGTATCATTAAATAGGGAAATCTAGTTCCCATGTTGGTTAGGACATTTGAGATAGTGGCAAGGGTTGGTCAAGTGATATGCCATTTTCCCTTCCATTGTAATACAATTACATGCATGAAATGTTTCACATACCGCATATTTAGAGATATCATACAGACTCTTCCCATGTGATATGAAAAATAGACATCGAGTTTTTTGTTGATTCATCATTTGAGGAGCATCTGATAGAGGTTATGGATTGCAGTGAGAAATATATTCAGGGTATGACTATACTCTTGGTTCAAGTGTAGTGGAAACATGGGAGAGTTAGAGAGGAGACATGGGAGAGGGAGTTTGATATGCTAAAATATTGACATGTCTTATTTTTATAGTCCTCATAGTGATTCTCAAAGTATCTCGGGGATGTGCGGTTATATGGTGGAGTGGTTTTAAGCTCCCATATTTTTTGAAGTACATATCTCTCATACTTTTTTGAGTTTTCTCTATTAGGTGAGTTTTTCCTCATCTTTATAACTTGGTGGTATTTTTTCATGGTTGACACCTTTGTTTTGAATAAAAACAATCTTAGTTTGAAAGGAAACTTGAGAAAACTAGATATGATCCACAAAAAGAGTCTTAATCTGTGAAAATGAATTAATGTCTAGAGATGTATGTCTGTTTGAATTAATGGAGTCAAAGTATTAATGTGTCAAGTGTTACTATGGTTTCTTGGTATGTTGAGGATCTTTAAAGAGGGTTTGGGCTCTCTATAAATAAAATGTCCTAGAAAACCATATTCAAAAAATTTACACACCATGTAAATGGATTCGACATCAAGTAATGTTATGTTGTTTTTAATTAAATAATCAGAGGTGGTGGGTTTTTTCATCCTATTCCATTAAAAAGAATGGCATGGCATGTTACTAAATCACACACAATGTAATTCCATGACCATATATTTTAATGTATTCAACATAGTTGATTTTCATTTCATGTCTCATGAATCATTCCCGTCTTGACCTTAGGGAATCTTCCTTGCGATTTTGGAGTGCCCACCTACCTTCCAGACACTCTGATAACATATTCAATCCTTGGTAAGAGATTTTGGTTAGGTTCTTCCCGTATGTACCTTATTTCTACAATATTTGTGGTGAGATTCCTTGACCATGCACATTGTTGGTTTTGTTCTTGGTCAGTTTTGATCTCGGAACCTTGTTATGATCATCCGTACCATCTTCCCCATGAGTGTTTTATATTGGAAGAATTTTTGGATCCCCAATAAAATTTAGGGGGTCTAAATTATAACCTTGTGGTTTGATATTTGGAAAGTATATGAAATATTGTGTTTTAGACAACATAATGTGTGCCTAAATTAATTAAATATTGAATGAGATTATCCTTTGGAGTTCATTGATTCCAATTTGTTTTTGACATGTATTATGGATACTCATTGGGTGAGTAAACCTTGAATATAATCAAATTGGATAATGTATTAATGTGTTTTTAGAATGAAAATGATCCTTAAGTGATTTATTGTTAAATAATCCCAGATTTATATCTTATTTATTATTGATCTTACTGTCAATCATTTGTGATATAAATAAAATAAGTAACTCAAAGAAAAAAGGTAATTCTCATAATTAACCATTGTGGATTATGATTTGATGTTTTGTATTCATGCTATTATGACAATACTTGTGATACTTGATGAAATTATTTTATATCACACATGGACATAGAAATATCATACTTATATTTATTAATTCCAATATTGAGTGGTATTGGCTCAATCCCATACTATAACCCTTATAGTGACCAGGATCAGCCCAGTCCCATATTGTAATGGTTATTCAGATCTGACCCAGATGCTATAATAATTATATGAATTTTTCCCAGATTTTTTTGATTATACCATCTTTATCTAGTTGTAGTTGGTACAGTTGTGATACATGAATAGAAATATTTTTACATGACACCGATTAATGTTGTTTATATCATTGTTATATGGTTGTGGTTGGCATGGTCATGAGATATGGTGAGAGATATTTTAACATGACACCGAATCAGGTTGATTATACTATGGTTACATGGTTTTGGTTGGAATGGTTGTGAGACATGATCAAGGATATTCTTTCATAGAGATGAAGCATGTTTTGGTTGTATTTTATTAATTTTTGATTTAATTAATACATCTATTTATCACTTTATTTCATGCACATATTTCCAGACTGGTTTGTTTTGACATGGTGGTGCCGACATAGTGAGTTATACTCACACCCTATTCGGGCTACCATTTGGGACCTGAGGATATTGCATGGATTAAGATTTAGACTATAGAAATGGAAATTTTTGTTGATTGTGGCTTTCCTGATGGGCTGGAATTTGGTGGCGGGAACAACATGGGGTTAAGCATCAGTGACTTTTGAGTATTTATTCGAGTGTTCATGTGTTTTAATTTTATTGTTTCTAGAATGAAATTTAATTACATTACAACACATATTTACATTATTCTATTATTATTTATTGGATTATTCTAATGGATTTTATTATTAGTTTCTTTTTTGTATATACTTTGATTTATTTCATTTATATGGATTATTTATACAAATATAACAATTAATACTAGGGGGTATAGTGTACCCACTGAAAATTTGACACCCCTACTACAGGTCGGTAGCCTATGGTGTGTGAGGAGACATGCTTGAGGTCTAGTAACCAACACTTTTGGGTCACGTGAGAGAGTTCCAATTTGGGGGACCTTACAGTTAGGAACATTTTTTATGACGAAGTATCATTCGATGCATATGTCTCCAATAGAGATGGATAAATAGGGTAACATGCATTGGTGAGAGATTATCCTTACTATGACTAAGTTTTTAGTTTGGAGCATTCACATCAAATATTTATTCATCGATGATATAGTTATGCATAACGGAGTTAGTTTCATGTCCAGGTGTATTAGTTGTGGAAATATAAGGGAGGATTCCTTTTATCATTTTATTTTTGAAGTAGAATGAGAATGCATAGTTTTTAATAGGTTTGGAGGTTTCATAGGTTTTTTTATCTGGAATCAAGAGTCATTACATTTCTTGTTCTATGGTTTTATGGTTTAGAGTGAAACATTATTGAGAGGAAGGAATGGGTGTTTACTTTTTGGGGCGGGCTGTGGGTGCATATGGAAAGATAAGAATAAATCATGTTTTGAAGGGCTCCCCAACTCAAGGTTGGATATCACTTCTAGAACCATGTTCTTGTTGATTTATTATCCTCTCATCAGTAACTAGAATGATTTTCTCTCATTTAGGAACCTCCAAGCTATTAATTCCCATCCAAATTTTCACTCGAATTCCCCCATAGAACAATGAACATTTTGGTGCCCCCACTAAAATGTGTACAAGATTAAAATAAATGGTTCATGATGCAAGGGATTCATGTGGGGTGGTGGTTCAATATTGGATAGTAGGGGTTCAGTGATCCTTTTGTTAAATACATTACATGGGAGAAATGAACTTCTTCAAGCTAAATCCATGGCTACGCTTACGAGCCTCCAGTAGTGTAGCCAGAATAATAGTTACCTCGACGAAGATGAAATTGACACTAAAATTACTCATAAATACTTGCATGAAATTTGGGTCACTCCTTGGGAAGTATCCTATTGTATCCATAATTATAGAAGGCTCATAAACAACCACATGGAGTTACTTCACATGTAATGTTAGGGTAATAAATCTATGGACTTTATTTCTTCTAATAATTCTCATGATGCGTCAATCATTTTCCTATTCAGTTTTGGTTCTTTTCCTAGAAGGTGTGGCCATTATTTGTGGAGATTCCCTTCGCCTTCATTATTTTCATCCCACATAACTCCTCTTTTTTTTTGTATTTTGGCCTTTTTACCAAACACATTTCTTTATAAAAAACATATAAATATTATGATGATTATCTAAAAAATTAAGGAATACATGTAACATGAAATTTTATGATATATTTTTTTCAAGTGTGTTAGGTATCTTATTTGTTCTAAAATTCTATGTGATTTTTGCCCCAAGTTGAGAATGTATGAAATTGGTATCGTATATGGTAAAAATATGGAAAACCATATTTAATAACACTATCAATATTGTTTTTTTATAAAGTGTCTTCCCAAATTGACTTAATATTGATTTTTGGGTGACATATTTCTATAAGAAGTTTGATTACAAGTAAAATATGTAATTACTTTTAGGGTCCAATGTTATAATAATCACTATAAACTAGAATGAAATTATTCTCTATGAATTCCATATCTCAAGATATTGGTGGATTATAAGTGGTATCAATAAGTGGTATCTTTAAGAATACGTGATTAATATGAGTTATTTAAATAAGATGTTTTTGTTAAAATACTTTTGGATGGAACTCACAACTTGTATCAAATATTTACAGGGAGAATAAATTGAAATAAGAACCTTATAATTTCAATAGGGTGTGGAATATATTTCCCTGTTAAATTTTTATTAGAATTGCGAGAGATTATCATTGATATGAAAATGAAATGTTTTTTTGAAAATAAATAATTAGGGGAGATTATTGTACACAAATATGTATATGGTTGTGTTTGTTTTGTTTTTTATCAATAATAAAGGAACAATTCAATTATATGAGTGAATGAAAAAGTGATATAATAGGTGATTAACTTTTATATCCTCCAAGGAATAAGATTGAGTAGCTTTTATTGAATTTACATATAAAAGGAGAAAACATATGTCCATGTAATAAATAGCAGAATAGTTTCCTTGGACACTAATATCATACATTTTTGGATATTTTCTTCATTTCTAAGAAAAGTCCCATTCCTTGGAGATGCACTTCCAATAACAGTTATTTCTGAAGATGAACAACTAATAATGAACACTTCATTATAAATTTACTAGACTGCTTTTAAAATTTATCATGTTCATAGTTTTTAAAGACTTACAAAGAGTTGAAATGATTAGATATGAGCTAGGATTGATTGAAAAAGAGATTAATCCCAACTAGTAGAGGTGTTCATAATAATGCTTTAATATTGAGTTGTTCTTATACTCTAACACCTCATATATATATAATAAAAGGAGTATGAAATTATTTGAATAATTATTATAATTATTTTAAGGTTTTAGAAGATTTTTTTAAGAGTTTTGATGATCCATAGAAATATTTGAATTCAATTTGATGTTAATTGATCATATATCATGTTTTGGAGATATTTGAAAAAATTTTAATTCCTAAAATAATAATTTTTCTACTTGAATGAAACAAATCATATTTGGATTAAGAGCTCATGTGCAGAATATTAGAAATTTTTCATGTTATAAACCATTGAAATTCATCATATGACTTGATTTGGTCATAATTAATTTACAACTATATCATTTCATGTATGGATTTGGTGTCTTCTAAAAAATTTTAAAAAGGTTTGTGTGTATGAAATCATCCAAAGAATATGTGATGATTATAATACTTCATCTCTTGAGTTAGTCTTTGAAATAAGGATTTCACAACTTCATTGTAATAATTATACCACTATAGGTAAGTATTCATCATAATTCTTGCAAGAATAAGCCTTTAAATTCCCAAAAGTAGGACTTCAACGCTTATTTTTTTTTGAAATTATAAGTGATGAAAAATTGAGGCTTCCATATTTAATACGAGGAAGAAAAAAATAAAGGGGTGATGAAAGAGAACATTGATCATTTTATGAGAATTAGAAACACTTGAATTATAGCGCTATCTATGTTTGAGAAGAAATATAGAAGCTAATACTCATATTTATAAATGGAAGATCAAAGAGATATAAAATAATCTATAATGTAAAGGTCATATAGACTTTTCTATGTGTAAAACAAAACTTCCAGGTTTTTTTTCAATAAAATGAAAATAAGATGATGATGATGTTAATATTAAGTGATCAAAACATCATGAATATTGTTCAATACTTGAACCTAGATTTTTTCAAATAATGTTGAATTAGAAGTCCCACTGCATATATTTAATGACACAAAAAAACATATATTTTTTTGAAGAATAATGTAGATGAAGAAAACTATAAGCTCAAGCCGTACACCAGTGTTTAAATTATCATTATCAAAGGATATTTGGTCATTAAATAAGAACTAATAAAGAAGTTTTTGAATTATTCTAAGAATAAAAAACAATTTATCTTCAAGATTTAATAATTTGTAAAGCAATGAGGATGTATATGACACATATACGTTTTTAGGTACCTTATGCAACTATGGAGATCAATATTGTCTAGATTTATAATAGAAATTATTAATAACAGAATCAAGAATAATACATGATTGGAGAAAAATAAAATATTATCTTATGTAGTTTAGTTTTAAGAAAAGAGTTTCAATAAATAAGTGTATTCTTGGAATACTCTTTGAGTTAAAAAAACTGTACATGAGAAATAATTGAAATCCAAAAAATGTATTCTATTATGGTGATTTTACACTAGTTTATGGTTTGTATTTTCAAGATTCCATTATTAGTATTTAAAAAGGAATGAACACATCTAATGAAGCCTCATATGCATGTGAGAATCACATATCATGGGCTATGTCGGGATGAAGCACCATGTGTCTATAAAATAAAAAAGATATGTCATTACTAAAAATATAGAGTTGTGAGAGTGGAGAAGCTGAGATAATTGATGCTCTATAAGAAGAAGAAGAAGAATAAGAAGAAGTAGTAGTAGTAGAAGCATAAGATGAAGAAGAATAATAAAACACTACAATATAAAGACAATAATATGAATCAAAGATATTATTATGAGAATTTAAAACCTTCTAGGTCTTGAAGATGAAGAAATACTTTGAGTTGAGTTTAAATTAAAAGAAATATGTAATGAAATGAATGCTATGGATAGTTTCATAGGTTGAGTTTTAGTATCGATGAATGAAGATCTAATGGTTTTCAAAGTTACTCTAATTTGAAGAAATATATCAAAATTTTTTGGGTGTAAATTTATCCTTTGAAAGATTATGATGATTTACATCATATGGAGGATGGAAATAGTGGACCATTGATAGATGAATACTATGGAAATCATTATAGATATCCCATTTCTTTTGAAATGCACTGGAGGCTTGTTAACTCTTTAATATGGTAAACCTACAATTTTATTTTGTGGAAAAGGTTTTAGGATGTTCCTTGTACAACAATTCTAATTAGTGAATCAATTCTATTGAAAAACCATTGACTCAATGAGAGTTGATACCCCACAAAATACATTTTTTATATTAGGGTTAAAACATTTACGCAAACAATGTTCATATATATTTTTATATATATTTTTATTTAATGTGTTTTTTTCTATCTAAGTAAAATAGAAAAATATTCTTACATTATTTAACCATCAATAGGAGTTAAAATACCATAGGGGTTATGATAAAAAGTAAAACTGGTTTTTAGTAAATGAATTTTATGACAACTAATTCACTCTTCTTTAGGTGTGATTGAACAGTACACCAGGATTCAACAATACATGATACATATAGGGTTATAATAATCCTCATGGATTTTCCACCTTAGGTATTAATGTTATAGAAATCAAATATTCTATTATAAATGGTTTTGAAACAAACTCTATGTTTTATAAATGTTGTAAATATATAGAAATTCCCAATTGATATAGGAGTTGAAGATGAAATATTAATGATGTCATTCAATTAATGGACCAATGGGTTGCTACATCAAGGTGTTAGATGTAATAAATGACTCAAATATTATCTATATGAAAGTAAAAATTATTTTATTTTTATATATTTCACTAATTATATGATAATATGTATGGTTGTAATTTTTTTATGATTAATGAAATGATATAATTAATTTGATACACATTTTTTCAATGATCCAATATATAAAACAATTTTATAAAGGTTACATAGATAAAAGTAGTTTAATACTGGATAATGGGATTATCCATGAATATGAGGGAATATACAACAACAACTAATAGTGGAATATCTAATAAAGTATACTTGTCTATAAAATTTATAAAACTGATTGAGTAACATATATGTTATGGAAATAATAATTTATTTTATATGTATTATAACTAAAATGGAATGATTCTTTCTTCCTAAACAATGAATGTGTTGTTATTTATAAGAAGGATATTCCTAAAGGGATGTAGATTCTATGTGGCTAATATGACATAAGTAGAAAATTGGTCCATTTCCATAGACCTATAGCCACCAATTTAAAACCATGGATATAGATAGGCTATAACCATAGTTTTCAAAACCCTGGATATAATCCAAATTTATAAGGGTTATAACCATGTTTTTCAAAAGCATGGATATAGTTCTCCCACCATTGGTTTGGAGAACATTTTCCCATAGATAATAATGCGGGAATCTATATTTCCATGTTGTTTAGAATATGTACCCTATTTTTAACAATATATATAAGATAATATATATTTATATACCCATAAATTGAAATGATTTAGTAGTTAGGTGGATGAATTTAATAGGAGAGATATAAGGATCAAATCCTAGAGGAGACAAATTATTTTTGGGCTATAGCCATGATTTTCAACCACGACAATAACAACTATGAAAACGGTTTAAACCGTGGCCCTAGATTAACTGACGCAGTTGTCCATGACAAGAACTATTACAATGGTTTAAACCATGGCAATAGGCTAGGCCCTACTACCATAATAGTAGCGGCCATGGTTTTGGAAAACCGTGGATGAAGGCTATAGGAAATTTTTTTGGCCTTATTTTCTTGGTTTTCAACCGTGGTAATAAGCCAATTTTCTAGATGTGGGAGTGTGTTTGGACATATAGATGTTACCTATAAATAAATAAAAAACTATAATTATCAAATTTTTATGTGAATTTAACATTATTTCATAAAAGATATTTGGGTATTATATTAGTGAAATATATAATGAGTTACATTTAGTTATCATACAAAATAAAATTTCACTTAATATTCAAAATTTGTTAGGAATATATTGGAAAATATACAATGTAATAGTTATGTTATTTTTCAAAATATTTCATGGAATATATTAGATTTAACGGTTTTGTAGAATGATTATTATGAACTTATAAATAGTTATATGTATAAAATATATGTCATTAAAACCATAATATTAAATGTTTTGGAATTAAGGAGTTTGAATATGTTTAAAGTGTTTAATAGATTTGGAATATGATTTCTATATATAACCATTTATGAAACTTTGTTTCTCTATATATGTTACCCACAAAAGTTTATATTTGGAATTTTTTATCAGATATACATATTGGGATGTGGAAGGAGTCACCTAGAGATGTAATGAGTTTAAAAAAACTGGATAAAGTGAAAAAAACATAAGCAAGATCTGAAATTATTTCATCATTGTTATGTTATACATGGGTTTATGGATTTTTTTCAAAAAAAAAATTAAATATATTAATAATATAAAATTATTCTTGTTCATACTAATGAAAATACCAAATTTTTCATTCATTCACTTTTGGTACATGTATGTATATATTGATATACAGTTCATTTAGTGTAATGACAATTGACCTCTTAAAGTAAGACATTGCGCTATACCAAATTAATGTTTATCATGGATCATTATAGGTTATGACGATATGTTAGGGTATTTGTGAAAGGATTATTAAATATGGATTTAAAATATTCTCATGAGGCCCAAATTACATTTTATTCATTGGACACCAGATGATGTATTCCACCTATAGTGTCATACACTTTGTCTTTGTTATACTACGGTTAATGGTTAATATTTGGAGTGACAACTATTTGAGGATGGAGAGATACCAAAAAATAAAATATTCATACTTTCATTCAATTTTTTATGAAATATTTTAAGATTAGCTAATTAGGGACTGGTTGGATTTGTTTACGATCATGTTAGTGGTTGGAGATCAAGCAATATGGGATTTTTCCCTCATATGATGATTATGTCATCTAGGATCTGAATTGAGATATATAATGTAATTATATTTCCATATATATAAGTTACATATAATATTATTGTATAAGGGAATGTGATGAACAATGATTCCTCTTACTTGAATCATCATGTCCTGGCTGAGGGGTCACATGAACTCATGTGCACCTCCTCATAAGACAAAGACAACTGACTAGTTGAGAGGGCCTAGAATAACAAGGTGGAAACTATTACCACATATTAGAGTTTAAAAAATACCACAAATAACAAAATAATAAACTTCTATAATATATATAAGATTAGGAAAAATAATATTAAACAAAATTCTATAAAAAATTGTGATGTCATACAAAATAAACAACCGATCACCCAATGGACCAACCGTTTTAAAAAATAGTAAACAAATTCAAGGAGGATCTTCTATAACCTGAGCCTCAACCCAATACTAGTCTATACATACTTGTAGAGCTATACTATCCTGATCCACTTTATATACCATGCTATGATAAGAAAAGAAAAAATTATGTCTACACACACTGAGATGACCATACAGGGCATGGGTATATACTCATCAGGTTCTCATGAATCTCCTCTAATATATGTCTTCATGTGTTTGTGTATTCATTATGAGATGAAATATATGATTAAACAATATTTTTGAGTCATCATGTTTCAATCGAACCATTATGACTCTAAATGAGTTACAAACACTCATTGGGACTTTGAGTGCTAACCAAGCCACCTAGACCCCAATTGTAACTTTTTAAATTACATACCATATATCTCATAATCGTAGTACGAAAGTTATAATCCATATTCTGAGACTTAGGTTATGGGCCCCACATTTCCCATTCATGGATGTATAGATCATAACATGTTTACACATTCATGCAACTACTAAACCATCTCACCACTGGATAACCCCAAAATATTTAGAAAAATTTACATATAAACATCCAACAAATCAACCATATCATTGATTAATGTCCACTATAAATTATAACAATTTAAAAAACTTATCATTCTACAAAACCACCTTAGGATGGATAACCACTATCCTATCTAAACAAGGCCATCTAATTTACCTACTAGGTCAAACATCAGAGAATTGATAACCACTACATCATGTTAACAAATCTAAAACAAATAGTCACATATCCTATCATTTATTTCATACAATTAGCATATCTAGGATTATCCCCCCAACTACGAACTGACATCACAGCACGTCTCAACTCACAAAGTAGGTTATCTACAAGGGATCTTTGAATTTCTTCGATCTCCACAGATTGATGAAAACCTACATCCATCACCTTTTGGTGACACCATATCAAAAAGTATCACCAATACCCCAACCGTACCTATAGAGATCAATATCCTGTCTAAATTCCCATTGAAATTCCAATTCCAAGACCCCAACTGAATCCATGAACTACAACATGGCACATCTCATGTCTCTCCAGGGAGGCCACTCAGTACTTGGACATATACCTCTCATGCCTACTAAAATTGATTGACTAAAACTAATTATTCTGTAAATATAACGTATATCACCTTCGAAGACCTCATGGAGGCCTATATATATTAGAACTATCACCATATACCCATGGAGACATCATCACTATACAAATCCAAACTTCCCAAGTGATACCAAGAAATTACCTGAGGTGTGGGACTCATAACCCCCATTGTTTTCTAACCTTGGAGTCTACTTGTCCTCAGAATCTATATCCAAATCCATGAAAAATTTTAAAAAACATGAAAAATATACATAAACATATATATGGTATTCTATCAGAGGGCCCACCTACCTAAAATAGAGTTTGAATCCTCACCAAACTCTACCCAACATTGTCCAAGATCTGCATGTCCTCCACCGATCCCTTTTATTCTATTAGACAACAATCATAGGTCATAAAAAATAATTAACTATTAAAATTTATAATTAGTTATATAATTTAACCCAATTATAAAAAAGAACTTAATTAATTAGTAGGAATCACTACTTTGTCGGATCCTTGAGAAAATGCCATCGGATGGTCCTCAACATATCTTTAACACCATTCTAGATAAAATACCTATATTTTAAAAATAGTAAACCCATATTTTTTCCCAATTTTAATATAAATCCAAAATAATTTAGGGTATTAGATTACCTCTACTAAAATAAATATTAATGATAGAAATATAACATATTGAGACATCCTCTATAAAAGTCATGAAAACCCACTTCAATCTTGGTAGATTCCACCATAATCTAGGGGAATCAAAACTGAATCACTAAAAAGAATCATATTAAATTAGAGGATAGGAAATGAAGAGAAAGGAATAGAAGATGACATAATATCGTACATTAAACCATCATCAATAATAAAAATTATTCACCAAACCTCTGAAGGATTAATGTAGGGGAGGGGGGGGGGGAGATTCGACCAAGAAATGGAATCACTTGATTCCATTCCTTATATAAAAATAGAAACAAACTTAATATTTATAGGATGAAACTAGAAAAAAAATCCCGCGCTAAAGAAACCATCAAGCTTTTAGGCCACACTATTCTGCTGGTGGTGGCCCACCAGCTAGATAATGTCCCCAGAAGTGTGTTGGGCTACTGGACAACCCACTAGTTGAATGATGGGTTATCATCAATTTTTGGTAGTTTCCATTGTAGTCTAGAAACCCCAAACCTTATTTAAAACCCACCTAAATACCCTAGTCATAATCAAAACCTAGAGAACATCTAAAAAATAAATTATTTGCACCCATTGCCAAAAATACTACTCTGGGCTATGGTTCTTTAGAAAAACTATCCAGAAAATTGAAAAAATAAATATACATTAGAAATTTAAAACCCATAATGATGACATTAATTATATAGTCCCACCCATAAATCTCCTCATCTGTGATATATTTTGTTAATATACAAAACACATTCCTTGACCAACATCGATTATCAACCCAATGAAAAGTTGACATGTTACATCCCAAAATTCTAACCATGCCCCCGCTACAAAAATCCAAACAGAAAGCCTAAATACACCATATTTCTTCCAAAAATGACTAGTATGATACCCAAATCAACTCAGTTATATCCAAAAATAAAACCAAAATATGGTATCAACATCAAAACATTTGACTCCACTCCAAACCAAAAGTTATAACCCTATCTAACTTTTCCTAAAACACACTGACTCACCCCAAAATAATGTTCGTGTGATAAAACCAACTTCCATAGCTTCCTGATAAAATTTATGCCTAATTGAAACAGTTAATACTATATTCTACATGATTATCCCTCTGAATTATGCAAGGATATAGGGTTTCACCCCTTGAGACTCATCACAAGCCATTATTCACCGCATAAATCACCCTTATATCCCACATAACCCCCCAAATGATTTATGAAGAAATGACTATGATGAAAAACAAATATATATCAAAAAAATATTAGTTTCCAAGGAATTAGATGTTATTTTATCTTACCATACACAAGTACCACTGTTTCATCTTACCCTTCAAACAACCGATCTCACTGTAGGCATGCGATTTATATTATAAAGTTAGATTACCCATGACTAATAGGATTCTTCCCAGCATATGAGTATCATTATTTTCTCCCACTAAATCAAACAATCAATCTCCATATCCCATGATCCATCCATTACCGAACATAATGACTTGTCATAGTAAACTTTCTCTCACATGAGTGTTAAAACCATAATACAAACCATCAAACATTCCATGATCACCAAGAATTATATCCTCAATGTCATTATAATTCATCCACAATGAGTTTAATGCACTCTAACATTTCAATGTTCTATTTTCCACCATATGGATTTCCTTACACCACCCCTAAGCACCATCCAAAACTTATCACATCCCCACACATGCTTTTCTCTTCGCAATTCACACCTGGTCACGTAGCCAAACCTTGAAACCAATTTCATGGTAAAACCATGATTAATCGTAGCATGGTAAGCTGATCCATCATCACATACTCATATAGAGGGGACCTCCCATTATCATCTGATACTCTCAGTTTCTACACCCACAAGAATATATCTAAACATACCTATCACTTCACACTAAGAGTTAAATATGTTTGAAACCACTAATCCTATACCAGAAAATTTATAACTAGGTTCATTGAAAACCTGATTAATTCTAAATGGACCCATAAAAAATTCACTGGTCTATAACCCAAATAGGAAGCACACATAACCGACATTCACCTACCCAAACACACCAATAATTTTTCCCAGAATTCAATGACAATGCTCAAAATCCTACTCAAGGTATATTTATTCATCAATAACCCTCTCATAGTTCATCTTATAAACTACTACTCAATCTTAAACAACATAATGTATAAAAACAACCATATATTATGATCATACAACTAGACTCATCGACCTATGAGCCGCCTCTCAGCTAACCTAAGCTCATGAGCCCAACCATCTAATATTTCTCTCATGAATGTTAGTTCCATCAATCCAACCAAAACCTCAGGTACCCTCTAAAAAAATAAATCACCCCCTCATAAAAATAATCTATCATATGACTACCCACCACATAGGTTTCTATTTAGAACAACTTAACATCTTCGCATGCTATGTACATCTAGGCCTTACTACCCTGTATCCCCACTCACCATCCAATTAGAACTTCATATGGTAAGATTCCAATGATCCTCCCCTATAATCCTATACTAAATGAAAAATTATCACATCCACTTCACGTCAAAATTATATATTATATCTTTCATTAATTTTCTTAACCCTCTCATGGTTTCAAAATCTATAGTGCAACTCGTTTCTGATCTAATCACCACCCAATAATACCAACCCTCATGAGGTATTCTTAATAACATCAATTACAAAATTAACCCACAAAGTGACTCTATACATCACTTGAACAAGAGACTATATTTATACTATATATGAACCACCATCTATAAGATCCGCATAACCCACCACTAGAGGAAATATGGAAAATCACATATAAGAAGGTACAGATCATGTGAGTCCTATGTGCCTCATATGATGTATTGACACTGTCCTATTGTTAATAAAAACATATCAATAAAATAACATCTCTTGTTACACATAAAATTCAATAAATATCTCAATTATAAATGAATACACCATGAAACAAATACAGTCACTTTGGTAACAAGGACCTACCACTAAGAAATTGTGCATGGATCACTAGTTCTAGGTCAACGACAAGATCTAGAAAATTCATAGAATACCAATATACCATATCCCAAAACAATGAAAAAAAATTTCTCTAACATGAAATCATGATACCCCGGACTTAAATCACTATGTTTGAGATGGAGGCTCAGATGACCTTAGGGAACCTCTCTATATGAAATATGATTCCAACTAGTGGAAAGGGACTAATATAATAATTGGGATACATCACCCCCATATTAGAGTTTAAAAAAATAATTGAATTAACTTAATAACAAAAATATATAGTAAACATTTGATCATAAAAAGTAATTTTAAACACATTGATATAATAAATGGTGATGTCGTACAAAACATACAAATGGTCACCCAATGGTTCGACCACATATAAAAAATAACCATTAGAGAAAAAAGGAGGACCTCTTGTAACTCAAGAATCATCCCAATCCTAGTTTGCACATACTTATAGAGTAAGAAAAACCTAATCTAATACACATCCAATGATATCACATAAAAATAAAACATATGTTTTTCACGCACACTTAGATGCCTATGTAGGATGTGAACATAAACTTAGCATATTATCACCAAGACAACTAATATACTTCTCCATATGTGTGAGTGTGTGTCCGAAGAAGTAAATGTAATATATAAATAATAATTCATTCCATGTCAACATTTTATAACATTTAAACTTGGACACTTGATGAGTTACAGACATACATCAAGCCATCAAGTGATAACTAGGCCACCCAACACCAAACCGTACATGCTTTAGCGTCATACCCGATATCCCATAATCTTAGTCCATAACTTCCAATACATACACAAAGAGTTATCATTGGGATACCACAATACCTATACAAGGATTTCTAGATTATAAAAGGTTACATATTCATCCCATGACTCAACCATGTGTCCATTTTATTAACACCACATAATTTGAACATGATATATATAAATATCCCATGATTTAACCTTCATATCATTGGATATGAACCATGTAATAAAAATAAGTTGCACATAATTTATATATAGGATGAACCTTCTCAACATGGATAACCAATTCCATATATAAACATAGTCATATAATTTACCCACTAAATCAACCATCTTAGGATGGAGAGACACCATGTAGTTAGAAAAAAGATGCACATAAATATGTTCATATCCATCCACACATCTTACTATATTGACACATCGATGATAGATCTTAACTGTCATCTCACATCATTACATGAATTTTCTTTTTTAGTAAGGTATCCAATGAGGCTTAGTAACCAACCTCAGTCTCATGTCATCAATGAAATCCTATACCCATCACCCTATGATGGCACACAGTCTAAGGGATCATATCAACCGTGATGTGAGAAGGTGGATTCTATATCCCATCTAAGTTCCACTTGGAATTTAAATTCTAAGTCTGTAATTAATTCTTATGATCAACACGAAGGACCATATTACATATCTTGGGGGTCACACTCGATATTCAACCACAAAAATGTCATTCCTATCGGAATAGATATAGGGAACTTACCTATGGTATACCAATAACCAGTCTCACATCATCAGACCTCCCAAAGGTCTTAACCATTCACAACTAGTAACATTTTTCTTTTTAGACATAGTTTATAAACTAATCCAAATATCCAAAGTTCTTTTAAGAAAATAACCTTGGTTTAAATCACAAATCCACCCCCAACATCTAATTGATGGGTCTCTTAACCCTCATCAAGTTAACCTATATCCATTTAGGATATACACACAAACACATATGGAAACCCATTGATAAATAAATATTTGGTTTTATATATTTCAGTCCACCCACCTAAAATGGGTTTACCATCACCTCCAATAACATCCAAACCTCATCCAAGATATACACATTCACAACCAAGCCCATCCATTATCATGGAAACCAATAAATGGTTAAGTAACAAAAATAGTTAATTATAAAACATTATAATTAATTGTATAATTTAAACCAATTAGGAACAATCACCCAATTAATCATTAGGCATCATGTATTCACTAGAAGAATAAAAAATAGCACCTTAAGAGTCCTTAGCACATATTCAACCCAATCCTATCCAAAATAATCATCATTCGAGAGATGAACAATCATAAGTTTTTTCTATTTTCTCCAAAACCCCTAAATAATTTAGGACAATGTCATACCGGTATTTAAAAATAGTGGAATACATGGAAATTTCATCTCACAACATCCTTGATAGAAGATAGTAAAAAGAACCATCAATATCCTTCAATTCTAACTTTCTCTGGCACAATAAACACTAAATCCCTATACAAAATCATACAAGAAATGATGTTAGTGATGGTGGAAATAAGAATTAAATATAACATATGATGTTACCTCAAATCATTATCACAAAAAACCATAATTACCCCCTCATATAGGACCATTGAAGAGGTTTATGGAGGGATATTCAATAGAGAAATAATATATCCAGATCCCCTTCCCCATCTAAAACCTAAAGCACCAAGACACCTAAAGGATGAATGATCCCCCATTTAAAAATTATTCCCTAAATCCAATGGGGTTTCACTATGCCTTACTAAGTAAATGGGGGTGGATCACTGGTGGGACATTAGTCCCAAATACTATGTCGGGCCATAGGTCAACCCATCAGCTAGCCAGTGGAGGTTCATCGGCTTTTTAGTGACAATTATTTTATTCTGAATAACTTTTACCTTCTTCCACACACACCCAAAAACCCTAAGCTTCCACCAAACCTTAAAACCCAAATATAAAAAATCTATTACAAGTATTCAAACCATTAAAACCCTAGTCGAATACTAGTTCTTAAAATGAACCTTCTATAAAATTAAAATATTCAAATTCACTTGGGAATCCCCTAACCATAATGACATAGGTTGTTAAATGAACTCATCAACTTGGTGAATGAAATGTGATTAATTAATCAAAAAAATCTATCTATAATAGGATAGTTAGGAATATAATAATTAGATATATGGGATTGTGAAACTTTGTGTCTATTGGTCACTTGATGTATTAAAGAAAGTGATTATATAAAAATACATGCTAACATATCATGCAGTTGGTGGACATAGGTGTAGAGATACAAATTTTTGATGGAGATAATTGAAATACATTTTTATCTTGAGTAGAGTTGATTATTTTATAAAAAACACTATTTACATAAATTTATAAATCAATAAAATGAAACAAAATCCATTATTGTAATGGATTTTGGGGCCTCGCATCATGTTTGACTAAATGGGGAATATGTTTTACATAGAGATATAATATAACTATGATTTTATGTTTATCAAAAATGTGTTTTATATTGGGCATTGACAATGTATTACATATGATGTTATACACACTGAAACTGATGATATTATTCACAAAATTATATGGATGATATCCAAAAGTAGTTTTGGATATGATTTCATATGTTATAGTATATTATACAATATAAGGTGAACTGACATGAAATACATTTTCCATTAGTTCAAGTGAAATATTAAATGGAATATGGCGTAAATACATGTGATATTATATATTATAATATGGTATGTTTTAGATTGAAACATACATATAGAAAATGTATATTTTTATTCCATCAGTATATATATTATATTTTAAGATTTGTTGATATCTTATAGTCTTCCCTATATGATAATATTTTATGACTAAGGTGAGTGATAATGTCGTAAAGTATAATGTGTGATTCATCTATAACTACTAAGATTCATTGAAAGGAAATGGGTTTCATTAATTAGTTGTTTCATAATATTAAATAAGTGGTAATGTTTTTTGAGGGTATCATGATATGTTTCCAACAGAATTACTTATTCATTTATGGGAAATATGTTGTAATTTCATGGATTTTGGAGTATCCTCATAGCCAATTTAAATAATTCATGGTCATGAGACATGTTTTGTCTATACTCAATTGATCTATGTATGATACTCTATCCCTCTCTTAGAACTCTTCCTTATTCATTATTTTCCAACAAGATAATAGTATTCCGTAAAGGTAGATGTATCCCACTGAAAGTATTTGGAGGATTTTGTAGAACATGTGGATAAAACTTGGAGGGATGATCCATTTAGTTATTTCTCAGGGATCTCCTTCAATAACTAATGCAATAAAGTATGTATGAAAAACATTGGGGCATGGTAAACATTATTTATTTCAATTTTATATGATATTAGTTTCAATGGAATGGTTATCTGGGATTTAAAGGTTTCTTAAATGAACCCACATCTTTGATAAATCATTAATAATTACTTAGAAAACATTTTTATAAATATATATTTCTTTTCCTAATATATATATATATAAATTTATGTATTTATGTCAAATATAACCACTAAACTAAATATCTAGATTCACCTTTTCATGATCAATTATATTTTCCACAATATTTATTACTAATAAAAACAAATTTATAACTTTTCATATATTTTATCAATGATAAATTATATTGAAATGATATTTGTTACATGTACCCTTGGTAGTAAAAGAAAATACTAAATAAAAATTTCAATTCATTTGAGGATGTACCATGAAACATCAAAATAATTTTGTGTTAATAATTTTTGAGAGGAGGTATTTTTTGTTAGATACAACCATATAGAGGGAATTTGGATAATCCATACAAATTTAATATGTCATAGATTAATTCTTTATATTTAAGAAGCATGAAATTTCTTCAACCACTCAAGATTCCACTTATCCCAATCAGGAAAATAAATGTGATCACAAGGGTGATGAATAAATTATTCCCAAAATGAAACTATAAAAACACTAGTGGTGTCCGATGAATGTTTTAAAAAAAGTAGTCAAATTAAAATGAAAAGTTAAAAAATAAATGGTTGGATGGAATGATCATACTCAACCCATTAACCCCAATTTATCAATATTAATTAGCTATGCTGGTGTAAATACTATATTAAATGTGAAAATTAACTTATATAGTTAGAATAGAGTCTTAATAATACCAAAATCCATTTTTGGGGTTGAAATTATGGTATCGTACTGTTACAATTTCTAATATATTTCGTGGAGATCTTGTCTTGAAATACTATTGATTCTAGAATATTTTAGATTGTATTTTTTTGACGGTTTCTAAAAAAATTCATAGAGTATTCTAAACAACAACAACCACTATGTACCTTATAGATACTGATGGTAAAATAATTTATATCCCATCATCATTATATTCTATCTTCATATCCTAAACATCACATAATTCATTAATTCCTAAATACTAGGATCAAAATTTTAAGGAAAATTTCCTACATTTTTAGTTTATCTATTATAAAATGTAATATAATTTAATTATTATACATTTCAAATTACAAAAATGGAAAATGAGTGTATAGAATTAACAATATAGAACAAAGCTTCAATCAACTTACTATAAATCAGGGATGGGGTATGTTGAACTTGAAAAACATATGGTATTTATAAATAAATTACCATCAATTAGCTAATATAAAAAATTATTGGAATGGATTGGTTGATATAAATATAAATATATCATATTTACCCACTATGTCAATTCCATATTGTGTGGTGTAGAAGGAGGTATGTGTTAATAATAAGGGACAACTAGTAAATGAATGAACTCCAAAATTACGGTATGAATGTGTTTTTATTAAATAATAGAAAATTAATTTTCTAAATATTTTAATGCGTAATAACTTATACTCTATTATATTTTATTTGGTCCTTACATTTATGGGTTCTAGAGGATTGTATAATGATCTTATAAGATTAAGAAAACCAATATAATACACAAAATTACATCTATTGAACCAACATGTAAAATAACAAAATAAATAATCAAGCATAACGCTATTTCAGTTAAATTAATCTCAATTGAATATAATGGTGTATTCATTATTGGGATAATGGAGTGAAAACCAAATTATTCTCCCCTCTGCATGTGGTATACTATTCAATAGGATCTTAATTCTTAGTAAGGGGACTCTCGCACCCCAAAGGTGTTCTAGAAACATCTCTATGAACATGAATATGGAATAAAAGGGAAGTGAGAAATTTTACTTAGGCTTATGACTATCCAAAACATATCTAATATGGGTATTGAATCCCTTTATATAATATAGATTTATTAAATAAATAGACTGAAGCCTTGACTTCCATCATTTAACACAGGGAAATAATTACAATAATAACTACCTATTATATTTTCATAATTATTAAACATTTAAATGATTTTTATATGTTTTTATTTCCATAATTTAATAATATTAGAGATTAAAAAATTAATGAAAATGTAGTAAACGATGAGACACTACATGGGAACTCAATATCACTTATCTCTTTTCTATCACACACAACAATAGATTCTAGTCTTATTCCACAATAGTTTAAACTACATGCCCATGTAACCAAATACTAGTTATTAGATATCATAAAAAACATTATATATAGTTTAGTTTATTTCCAAAAATATTCCACTTGTAATAAAAAGTGATAAGGACTTTATAAAAAACTACACAACTAATTTTGAATCTACCCAAATTCATTTGGATATAGTTTAATAAGCTCTCATTATTTTATCCCGAATAGCCCAAAGGCCTTCTTTTTCTTATTTTATTATGCATAATCCCCCTTTTAATGGTTGAAGGGGAACCCGAACATAACCCATAGGCCCAAGACACAAGGCCCGACAAACCCAAATACATGACCCGAAGGCCCAAAGGCATACCATGCCCAATACATGACTCGTAGGCCCAACCCACTTGAACTGCCCCTCCTTAGATTTCTACATCATTGATCACATAGCTCCCACATTGCATTGCTAATCGGCTAGCATTGCCCTGAACAAAGATACACGGTGCCTGGTCCCGATGGCAGCTACCATACCCTCTCATTCTTCCAATCCGGTTAGCTCTGCTTCTGGTGGCTGCTACTCCTGTTGCTCTAATCCTCTTCTCGGGCCTGTTCTATGTGAACTGGGCTACTCCATGTTCTACGTGACCCGAAGGGCCTATGGCCCGAATGCCTTTGATGACCCGAAGTCCCTGGAGACCCGTAGGCCCAAACCGCTTGCCAGAAGGCCCAAATCGGGTGAATAGTTCCGGCTGCTACAGTACCGAATAGTACTGCTATAGTGAATGTTACAGTACTGCTACAATGAATGATACAGTGACTGATACAGTATGTCGAAAATTCACCTCCACCTGGTTTTTAACCTAGGTCTCTTGGATGCCAAGCAGGAGCGCTTACCACTCAGGTACATGCTCATTGGCCACCCTCATTATTTTAGAATGAACACTTTTTTTAAAAAAAATATTCCTTATCCTAAGGGCCATTTTTTCTATCCAATAGTACATAATAGAATTGAAAATGGATAAGAAATCATGATTCGATAAATGTATGTAAGTAGTGGAACCTGTCAAAATGTTAGTTCTATTGAAGAAACAAAGTGGTATGGTGTGATATTGATAAAAAATACACATATATGCATATGAACTTGTCCACCAAAAGATGTATCATATAAAAAAAATTTATACCTTTATAATCCCTTTTTCTCATGACATAAAATAAATAGAAAACATAGAACATGTTAATTTAGTGTTTTCTATCTCATGCATTCATTATTCTCCCAAATAGACTGACCTAGTCGATCAATACATCACATGCCGGTCATCTAGAAGATGTGAATATCACATGTCCCACATCCAAGTACCCAACAATGTCTCATGTCACAAAACTATGTATGGGTATGAATTTCATTATTCTAATTCAGTCAATGGTCCTAATTCCTTTTCTATTCATATCGGTGTAAATAATCTCATTGGTTGATATCCAACTAATGAAATTAGATGAAATATACCAAACCACCCATGATTAGGTAAGCATCAATGATTTAATAATAAAGATATAAAATTTTGAATATTCCAATGTTAGGTATATCTCTAACATAGGGTAATGGGGATTCTTAATAAAAATACACATTTGAGTATATCAATGACTTTATGGCATTCCATGTGATATACTTTAGTGGGTTATTCCAAATAATAAGTCTCAAAATGTTATCTCATGATTCAATTATTCATGTATCAAATACTACTATTTGTATCGATTTCAAGAATCTACTCATGTTGATATTATGATATCATCACAACCCATAAAACTTCTTGATGATTATTAGTTAAGAATAACTCAATGTCATAATTTGAATGGATTTTTTTATTATATTTTTCATTTAATTAAAATTATAGTGTACATGATTAAATAAGAAATGGTAATTTTTTACTTATTAAAAATTCATGATACATTTTACAACATGAACATCTAATAACTCATACATCTTATAATAAGAGATTCAACATGACCATCATGATTTTTCTATGATGATAGTTTCATCAATGGATTTGGTATACAATCCTTTTCAAGCCACCACGAAAGCTTTTGACCTCCCATATAATTGATTTATCAAATTAGATAGTACATACAAAGGAGGTTTTTGGTCCTTTGTTGAGACTAGGGTTCCTTATAATGAGAAATATCTCCATTATTGTCACAATAAACATTACCCCCCTCAATTCTAAGAATAACCCCATGTTCTGAAATTATATTCTGGATCCTTATCGTATCATTTGAAAGATATTATATAATGGTATACATTGGCTTAGTTTTCTAGTATAATCAGATTTTTTGTTTATGACATTTCTAATTGATATATCCACAATTTATGGTGGACAAAAAAATAGATTGAGATTTAATATTATATTTTTTATATTGGAAAGTCGTATCAGTATAACTCTTTCACACTATTTTTATCTATACCTAGGATAATAATAATATAATCTCACTTATTAATAAACTCTTAAGGTGGTTCTTGATAATTATATAGATACTATAACCAGGATTTTTTTTATATTTTACTGCTTATCCTAATGTCATATGAGACATTAGGTCAAGTATAAAACATGGAATACAAGATAGATCCTATGGTGGATACATAAGTAATTTTATCCATACTATATAACTATTAGAAAGATATTTTTTTAAAAGTGTCCCTCAACCAAAATTACAAGGTATTATAGAAATAAATTACAAAAGTCAAAAGCATAGGATCTTATTATATTCATTTTCATAAAAGTTGATCACATAAATCAGGATCTCATCTCACCAAGTGAGAGCCACACCAAACCCCATGATAGGAATCCCATCAACCACCACGTTAGACTACCAAAAGGCATGTGTGAAAATGATGTTGAGGCTCATATGTGTGTCCATATATTCCATCTATTCATCAAGTGAGTCTTTATGCAATATGAAAAACGTCATTCCTAATATCCTGCACAAGAGTTGAAGAATCACTTTCAAACCAAAGATTATTCATAATTTTTTTCAAATGAAACAACATGTATAATTCCATGAATATATTCTTCAACAGAAGTATACACACAACACGAGCCATATAAACAACCCATGACATTATCTTTATAGTCATGAAAAACAACACCACACCCTGAGGGTCCTGGGTTTCCTTAAAGGGAACCATATGTATTATTTTTAATCCAATGAGGGATGTGAGTCAACCAAAACACATTAATTGTACCCATAATTTGTTTAAAATTCCATGGAACATTTGTTTTTATATGAATAGTGAATCCCAATATACTGTTATCACAGTAGCCCATTTGGACTACACATGACTCTTTAGTAGTTATGAAGAGATGTTGTACAAATATAATGAAACTAAATGGCTTCCCTTCACGAGAAGAGGAATTGAGACTCAACTAAATGGATTTCATTCATTTCACTATATAAACATAAAAAGGGACTGCACCTAAAAAAAAGATATTAAAGTGGAACACAATATAGGAGGTCCTGAAAACATGAAAAACAAAGGCCATGAAATCAGAAAACATCAAGAATATCATTCCAAATATATTATTCTATTTCATAGATGAGAAATAAATTATCCACATCCTCTCTGTTCCGATTAAATAGGACACAATGAGAGTAAAGATAAAAACCAAACTTATGTATAATATCATAAGAGGGAACTCTGTTATAATCAATCCTCTAGATGAGTGTTAACTGCTAGGGTATGATCCAATACTTGTTGAAAAAATTAGCCAATTCGTGTTATTATTTTATCCCCTAGAGGCATGCTAATATAAGATCATACTACTTATAATTCCATTCCTAGATTTTTTCCAGAGAAGAAAATATGGACAAGAAACAAACTCATACCCTTCAAAAATTGCCTAATGGTGATCAGGAAATATAGGATGATGGGAATCAAAAAAATCCTCAGTAGAGAGAAGAAAAATTTCACTCAAAGAGTGGAAAAAATAATCAAAGATAATAGAGCCAGTCATGTTTTAAATCCAAAACATAAGATGAGAGCTCTTATTCACAATCCATCTTGAGCATGTCATGATATTATGAAAAGAAGTTATAATTGCTATCCATATAGATACATCTACGTAAGAGCCTCTTCCTTATTTCTTTTTAATAAACAAATGAATTTTGAGAAACACCAAGGAATATTAATTACTATTAATGAGAATCTAAGAGAGTCTATCTTGAAGATAATCATTGAAAAGCCTACTATTATTAATACACATGCAACCATTGGATAAAATCTCACAACATGTCTTCGAAATAATAGTAACTAGATTTCATTCAAAATTATTTTAACTCAAAATATTTTACTTTATTCACCCATTTAATCTTTTGATAAGTACCATCTGCCTTTTATATGTCATGAAATAATGAACAAATTTATAAAAAATCATAGTCTTAACCAAACTGATCCTTCCATCAATGGATAAAAACATCCCCTTCCATTTTGAGAGATTTCCTATGAACTTATACAAAATATAATAAAATTAAGGAGACTTTGGTCACCCAAAAATAGAGGAAAACCATGATAATTAAAGGGTATGCACCTCTCTCTGATTCCAATATTTTAAAGAACACAATTTTACTCCAACTAGAAAATCTCATCCCCGAAAAAATGAAAGATTTTTCCCAATTGAAGATTATTCGTGTAATAATTTCATATCGATGCACAATTTTCTTAAGATCCCAAAAATTATTTTACCCCTGTTGGAATAAAATTATATCATTAGTATAAATGAGGTGTGTAGGGGAAGTGAGAGACATGGTCACTTGAAGTGGTTTGAGATTTCCTTGAGAACCAATGTTACTGATGATCATACTAAGTTAATCCTCAAAAATATAGAATAGAAATGATGAGAGTTTATCAACATTAAGAACACATCTAGATCATGTAAAATACCCTCTTGAGGATCCACTTTAAAGAAAATTAACATGAGGAGATCCAACAAGGGAAGCTACCCAATTAATGAAGGTGCTATTGAAACCCGAACATCCAAGAACCTTGTACAAAAAATTCTAATCAAGAGTATCAAAATATTCTTGATATTTATATTTAAATCAATTAATACTCATATTCCAGGTTTTATAAAAAAGAAATACATTATAAATCATATACAATTAATTCATGGATAAATCCTCCCTTAAAAACACAAATTGGTTCAATGAGACAATTTCTGAAGAAATGCTTGAAATCTTATTATCAATAATATTACTGATAACTTTATTAATTGTGCAGACCATGGAAATGGGTCTAAAAAGGTGGATTTCAAAATAATTATCAATTTTGGGGATTAAGGTTATTAACTGAGTATTAAGCCCTCGATGGAGCACCCAATAAGTCAATAAAGAAGAGAAAAACCTACAATCATCTCCTCTAATCACCTCCTAATAATTCTAAAAAAAGAAGTCATTAAATCCCTCTTGACCATGGGCACTGATACATCACTCATGTCATTCATTAATAATCACTTTCCAACAAAATCATTACATAGTGTAATGTTATTAAATAATTTATGATAAAAATTATAAATTTTACATAGAATATAATAAATACTACCACACTCTAACTAATATGCTTGTGTACACAAGAATAATAAAAATTATTTATGAAACAAAAATCCTTTATTAAATTATGAAACCAAATGTTCCAACTCCACGAGTCTTACTTCTATCCATAAATTCATCTATATAACTTGAAAACCTATGTCGAATAATTAATCAATTAAAATCATTTGTGTTTTTTCACAAACATTTCCTCAACTAAATTTTCATTAAGGAATGTTTTTTGACATCGATTTGATATATATCACAATCCTAACAAAATACTATGGAATGAAATATTCCAATGAACATTATCAACACAACTAGTGACGGGGTCTCTTCATCATCAATACAATGAATTTGATTGAGTCCCTTTTCCACTAGGAGTGCATAATAACTGGACACTATAATTTCGATTTTATTTTTCATGTGGAAAATCTATTTTTTTTCTCATGGGTATCACCCCTTTGGATGAATCCAAATATTTCCAAGCATAGATATGGTATACATATTATATTTTAGATTCCATGATTTTAACTATTTATCATAAAAAAATATTTATTGTTTCTTGAAAGTTAGTAATTTAATCACCTATATGCAATACTTCATAATTATTTACCACAATAAATCAATATTTACCGTGCTCCTCATTTGTTATACTAGAACATAATGGTTTGTTTTTAACATAAATTAGTTCTTTTTTCACAACTCCTTATAGGACCCAATCAAAATTTATTTTAGGAATTATTAATATTTATTGCAATTGAACTTTGAAAGTTTCAAATTTCATCCATGATCTCCTCAAATGATATATTACTTCTCAAGGAATACCAAAAATTAGGCCACAAATTATTTTTTCTCAATATGATTGTTAAAATAATACCCCTACATTCCTCGAATCATCGAAAAAACAATAACATGTTTGGCCTATGGAGTTTATTAGAATATATTCATCATATGAATTCATCAAAAACCCAAATTCATATAAAATACATATTTGGATATTCCAAAGTCCATATCTCATATGTTTTATTTATGAATTCATTTAATAGAACAAGGTTACATCAGAATTGAACTGTTTACATAGAATATCCCCATAATGTTATAAGAATGTCACACTAAATCATCCCCAATCAAACCTTTCCCAATAGAGGGTGATTCTTCCTCTCCGATGCACTATTATATTGTTTTTTCAATGAAGGGTGATTTATGAAAAAAATTCATAAAATTTTAGATGATTAATGAAAAATAGACTTGCATATTAAACATAATAATCTAATAAAATAATCATAATACCTTTTTTATGTTGATTCTATACTTTTCTATGAATATAATTTAAATTTTTAAAAGTTTCATACTAGTGTATCATCACAAACACATAGCCATATAAACTAATTTCATCATTAAAAGTTATGAATTCACTAAACCCACAACATACTTGTATAATAATTGTTCCACATAGATCACTATCTATAAGATCCAATAGTCTACTAACGTTTTAGCCTTCTCCAATAAAAAGTACATGATCCATTTCTCCTAACAAAAAAGATTAAAAATTATCAAATTATTCATAATACAATGATTCGAACAATTAAAGTATATTGAGTATTGGAATGAATTTATCAATTATATATCCAAGTTTATTATTCCATAGTTAGGTGGGAATAAAATTAACATTTAAGATCTTAATTAAAAATATATATAAATTATTTTTCTTATTTATAATTTATATACCGTATATCATATATGTGATTCTAAACAAATTTCATACATATATATATAGAATGAGTTTTTCTTATAATAATTAATGAAAACTTTATTTTTTATAAACGAGATACAAAGATGAAATTGTTGTTTAGGAAAGAATCATAATAATAGTTTTACAATTCTATAACTAATCAACTAGGTAGACTTCAATCAAAAGTTCATACCTCCTATAAAACAAATCTATATTTATTTCAAACAGGTATATATAATTTAGGATTTTTAAATTTCATATATATGTTTATCGTGAAAAATTTGTGATTCTAAACTGGTATCTAATACCCATCAGTTAGATTTAGAGAAATTGATCACTATAAAATTCACATTCAGATTCTCAAAAATGTTTTCCTTAGAACAATTCTTATCCTCAGATAAAAATATAGAATAAATTTATAATTCATACAACAAATAGATATATAATGTTATATACAAGATTCATTTAATAATATATAATATATATTTATATTTATAAGAGAGTTTCCCATTTTATATATTTTCATCATGGGATTCTAATAAAATTAATCCCACTAACAATGATGGACCCATAAATATTATATATATAGTGATCTAGGATTCTTATATCCATAAGAAATGTGTTCTCCAAGGAATTTATCTAACAACCAAGTTATTTTTGTAGGATATCATCAAATTAACATCATATATTATCGTTAGATAATTGATTATAAAACTATTTACTGAAGTCAATCAGATAAATATATACTCAACTAAACTACTCAATTATCCTATCTCTTATGGTTTCCCAGCTAAGTGTCACCCAAATTTCATTTTTTTAAGTATCCTAACTCTATGGATTATCAATTTCCACCATGATTTAAACATTATAATCCATGGGCACCATGCTTTAGAAGAAACTACATATTCATATGATCTAAATCTCAACATATATTTTGTTTAGAAGAAATCTCTTTCAAACTCTTTTTTTGGTATTTCCATAACACCTTTTTTTCAGGTTGAGTGTGAAACCGAAAAAATATTACATATTTGAAAACACACCCATACCAAATAAAAACAAAGGCAATATTTAACAATTAAAAAACCAGGCTAGATGATAATCACACCAACAACCCTTAACAAAGATAACTATAAAATGTGATACAAACAATATATCAACAATGGGAGATAGTTGTGTCAAATATTCATGACCTATCCCCCAAAAAATGTGATTATCCGATTAATGGAAAATCTTGAGCCTAAAGCCTCTATATAGATTCCACCAGACAATACCATTAACGACCAAATTTTCCATGACATCTTTATTATATCATTAACCATTCCTTGATCCTTACACTCCAAAATACCTTTTTTTGCCACTTAGGATAACCTAATACTATTATTAGATTCATACATGACCACCATTTCTAGCCACGAATACCCAAGAAGAATCAATATATGAAAAAAAACTCCAAAACAAGAAAAATTTAATACAAAAGAAACCTAAATCATCCAACACAACGGAGACAATAAATGCTAGAAAATGAGTCATCGAATCAATATCATCATACAAATGATGTATAACACCACGATCAAAAATATTGGTCGATAAATTAACACATCCAAAAACTAAAAATACAAATAACCACTATATTACAAAAAATTTCAAGGAAACAATCACCGGTATCCAAAATATAGTGGATACAAAAAGTGAATGAGACAAACTAGGGAGATCAGAGGGTAGAAGGCCAACCAAAGAGGAAGTCAATTTAAAAACATAGTAACACCTCTGATTGAATCCATTTTAAATATATAAATCCTCCATATACCTCTACATGCTAGAGAAATATAGGTTCAAGTGTTAAGGGAATAGTATTAAGATTAGAGGGGGATGATGATCATAGATAGTGATTGTCGAAAAATAATCCCAAATACTTGTGAAACAAAGACACCAAAACAATTCATCCACTAAAACCTCCTAGCATCAAAATCTTAATCCACCATATCATTATCATATCAATAAAAAATAGGGGACTCATGTGATGGGTTCAAATTAAAGTGTATCAATAGCAGATATGGAAATATTGGAAGTGTAAATGGAACATGAAAACCTAAAATGAAGAATTTATTTATGAATAGTTTAATTAATTTAGTTTTGGAATCCCTATACCACCACCAAAATTAATATATTCTTGCCATATTAAAGTGTTAATATTTAAATAACCATATGTTTTTGAAACTCATAGAAAATAGAAGTTAAATATACACAAACATATCCAAATTCATGCTTTTAATAAGATAAATGAACATTTCATTTAATGATATAAAGTTATATAAAATTTATATTTTCCACATGAGTATTCTTTGATCCAAATATAATCATACCATATCATAAAAAAACAAGGTATATGCCTCATGGATATTGGGTAGACCAACTAAAAGACCCTATACTTAGGGAAACTGTACCCAGGAGAGATTATAATTCATCAATAATCTAATACCAAATATACATGAAATATATTCAACAAAAAAATGACGGTAGTAACATTAATTACAAAATGAGTTTAAAGAAGATAAAAAAACAAATCTTATGTTATCTTAACTATTATGTCCTACATGGATTATCAATTTATGTGAATAAATTTATCACATAAATTAATGAATATACAGTATTCACATTTAATTCAATTTTTATAAACATGAATATTTAAAAGTAATAAAAAAACTAATAAACAGTTTACTAAATTTCCAATCCTGAGATATTAATATGAACATTTCATATTTTATTTATGTATAAAAATAAAATATTTTTAATTACATATAATTATAATTTATGATTATTTTTTTAAAAAGCAATTCCATCCAAAATATTAAATTTATTTATTTTGGGGATATAATATTCTATAATTTATAGAGGGATAATTTTAAATCCCTATCAATGATATTATAATTTCTAATTCATTTATATCTTGTATTCAGTTTTGAAAAAATTGATACAAACCATTCATTTGGGTCACACATATGTAATAGTAAATATTGTGTAAAGTATATGTGAAAGAGGCATTACTATTAAATATGGGGTAACTGATACATAATATTAATTCTTACGCAACAGAAAGACATTTACATATGGGGTCACCCATTTGTATTATTAAAAATCCCACAAAGTAAAGAATCTTATATAACATGTACCACATAAATAAGAGTAATTTTCATGAAATGAAGAAATACACTCTCATGTTTGGGTCGATGGTAGCCTATGATATATGTTACATTATAACTATGACTTGATAATCTATTTTTATGATATCCTATATCATAAAACTACATGATTCAACTATCAAAATTCAACTATGTCATATTCTAAGATGCAATACATATTTACTTTATAAAATAATTAAAATAACATGTTTATTAACATATAAATGTGGAACTAATACCACTGATCGGTGGTGGAAAAACATTCCTTGATATGAAAATTTCAAATATTGAATTCATATAAACATATTAATTCACTATGTTACCCCAAAACATGGGTTATATAAATAATTTCATTAGTAATGGAGCTATTTGGATAAGTTCCACACTTCATCGCCACTTAGGTGTGGGAGTTCATAGGAGTTAGATAACCCTTTATAATTTCCTTTGATACCTCTGATGTGTTTATAGAGAATATCCAATGATAATGGATGTAGAATAAAACCGACATTGTTTCCAATATCATAGTGATGTATATCATTGTTGAACATGATGAAGTACAGTTTATTGAGATCATCATGTGAAAACTAAATGATTTTCACCACTATAGGTGGTACACCGATCACTTGGATCCTCATTCATAATGAGAGGACCCCTAAAAAAGTGTCATAGCACCTTTATTGGGAAAATGAAAGAAAAATTTAAAGTAAGATAGAGAGATTCAAATTAGGCCTTTGAAATACACACACATAACCCACAAGGAGATTATACCTCTTTATATATGCCCCCTTCATTCAATGATGGGTGTTGAGTATCTATTTATAACACTTTATACCTGAAAAACAGTTTAATAATTTATAACCATTGGATTTTAATATTTTTTGAACATTATAATGATAATTATTTGTTTCTAAAAATAAATTAATCATCTTAATAATTATTATCCAAATGAAACTGAAGTGAAAGGAATTTCAATGGATTAGCCCTTGATATTGTACATTACTGATATATCATACACTTTGGTAAATTCCTATCATATTCTCTAATAGAAGCATATGCATGCCCATATCAATTTGTATAACATAGGGTATGTCATAAAATATTATATACCAATTTGAATGCATTTTCTATAGGCACAAGATGATTCACATATAAATGATGAAAAATAACTACTTTTTACAGTTTTGGATTATCCATATCCTTATGTACGGGTTAGAGGAATTCTTTTTAGTGTGTCCCAAAGAAGCTTAATTAAAATTGAAAAATTATTTATTTTACTAAAACGTAATATGAAGAGTTTCATAAATGGTTATGAAATTGAATGAATAACTCATTGAATAGAAAAATTACTCATTAAATTTATGGAAGAGAGAAAATAATTGAACCAAAAACCATTTTAAAACCAAGGAACACCAATTTTTAATTGAATTTACTCATAAAAAAACATAACAGAGGTAATAAAGGTTTTAATAATGTTCTCTTATATTTATATTGTGAACTAGTATTTTATTACATAATTGTTCAAACATTTTACACGGTGAAACTGTTTAATCCTTATATCCATTTCAAACAACACATAAAATTGTATCTAGAGGTTTGGTATATAATATTCATGATGAAACCATTCATTTAATATCATTACCATTTATTCATGTGAGAGTTGGGATTTTATTATATCATAAGCCAATAGATAATCCATATATTCTAATTGATGATATTGGTGGTTGAATTGTTAAACAAGTTATTACAATATACATTTGAGGAAAAATAGGATTTATTAATAGACTCAATGAGAAAGGGTCAAGGTATATCATGTAATTTTATACTCATTAACTATTATCATAAGTAAAAAAAATTTAAATTACTAAAATTTAATACATAATGAACACTAAACTTATATATCATGGAAGTGAAATCGAATAGCTACTTCATCACAAATGTGGATTAAAAACCCTAATTTTGTTCCACCATCATTCAATAAATACCTCACAACTTTTAAATACCATTAGCATTCGTATTTTAGAGAGGAAAATTATTATAATTTAATTATAAAATAGTCATATAGAAAACATAATTTTTAGGTTTTATCGCTCTTCCCAATTTAAATTAAATTTAAAAGCATGACTATTTAGGGGAATATATCACAAAATTATATATGTTGTATATTGATTTTTGTTGTTGTTATGTTTTTGATATATATATTTTTATTATAAATTTAACATTTTTTCCTTAATTGTAGTTTTTTTTAAAAAATATTCAATCAATCAAAAATTAAATATTAAATGATGATTTTTAAATCTATGTATTCTTTAATTATAATCAATACTAATTCAGGAAGTTGAAACTGTTTAAAAAGTAGTTGAAATTGAAAAAGTTTTTTTAAGCATGGTCATTTGATGATATGTTATTCATATGAAAGGGTAAAACATTATAATGTATTTATTATTATGATAATTTTCATTATTCATGTTTATTAGTCATTAATATTTTTTTATGATTCATTGGATGATAATTTTGAAACATATGGTTAATTCAATGGTATATTTTGGAGAACCAATACATAAATAATAGATATTTCAACAAAAAATTATATTCATTTTATAACCTATAAAGATTTTATTTTCAATATTTTATTTTATTTAAATATATGTACTATAATATGTCTTAGTATTTATTTTATCTTGGATATTTTTGTGTAACTATGTTGAGAAATAAAGGGTTTAAGGAAAACGAAAACCAATAAAAAATGAATGGACTCCTATAGATGAAAATATATTTTGCAGTGCCTAATAAATATAGATAATAATGAATTCGGTTAATATGTATATAAATTTATAAATAATATAATAACCATTAGAAAAAATAAAATCCCATTAAGGTCATTTTTTAAATGATTATACATTGGAATATATACAATTTCAATAGAATTCTTTATTAAAAATTATTTATAACTTTTCAGTACTATACCGAATGGACTTATAAATCATCTTTAGATGATATGATAGATAAATTTTGGTATAAATGTGTTCGTTTCTTTTGTATCACAATATTCAAAAACTTAATGAAATAGTATATATCTAAAATTTATTTTTTTTAATTTTTTTGTTATTTGTTTATAGAATCTACATTAAATTTTTTTTCCTCATGCTAAAGTTTGAGTAAATTCACATATAATGTCCTGAAACTCATGAAAAATGACCATTGATGATTTTTTGAAATGCATAAATAAAAAACAAAACATTATGACACATAGTGTTTCTTTGATGACTACAAACACATGTTTTCTATTTAAAAGTTTCATTTTAAATCAAATCCTATACAATGATATCAATTGAGATTAAAATTTCTTGGGATGTCATGAAACACTTTGAAAATAAATATAGTTACATTGTTTGAATGAATAAATTAAATTCATGTCATTTTAAATGGTGGTGTGTTCAAAATGACTAAAAGGTTTTGTTTTAAATTTTAAAGTGACATTTTAGTTCAAAACATTCATCTTATGGTCAAATATGAGAAAAAGTTTCATTTTTTATGAAACTCTCGGAAATTACTATTGTAACATTCTGGATTTGGATTCCACTCAATGTTTCCCCATACCTTTTTGGCCACATGGCCTTAATCACATCTCCCCAAATGATAGAGGCTTCCAACTAGTAGTGGGGGCCTAGGTGATTATAGTTGGGAGACTATTTCCCATTTGGAAAAGTATAATATAGTGTAATAGAAATAATAAAACAATAGCATAATTAGTAATACCATACAATAGAAATAAACAAAAATTCACTACTAATATAAATAACCAGATGTTATATCATACCAAAGATGATGATTCATGTCAAATGTTCTAGGAAAATATACAAAATAGGTTACACTGTAGTAATACATGATATAGGTACCAAAAATATAAAAATTGACAAAACAAACTTAGTAGCATCACAATCTACGGTTTGGTCTCATGCTCTACTACTACTAAAAAACATATAATGTACTGTAGAAGGGTAGTTTCCCTTATCAAAAGCTGAAACAATATAATATTTTTGGGCCCAAAAAAATGACTCATATAGGGTGTGAGGCTAAATCCCAAAAGGAAACCATCCAATGTATGTTCCAATATATTAGAGAATATATATATATATATATATCAAAAAATATACAATAAGGAAAGCATTAAGCTAGAAAGCACTCAAATGTAAATTGTCTACAAGTACTGATTTCCATTTACATTCATTTCCTGTTCATTATTAATTCAATTACATTGAATTATATTACTCTTGTAATCTAGAATAATCCCAAAAATCACTCTATATATGTATGAACAACAGATGTATGAATAGACTATCTAAACAAGTATAAGTGAACAATGAATCCAATCTTGTGCTTTTTCATAGAAGAAATGACATAAATCATTCCATTTCAACATTAAATTTATAATCTAATTCTATCCATGGAATTCCTAAGTTAGAATTCATGTATTAATCCAGGTTGAATTCAACCTACATCCTACATTATCGTCTGTATGGTCCTCTCTGGATCACAGTTACACTCTTGGTGTGGTTTGAGAATATTTTAGCTGAGGCATCCTTGGATCCTATAAATTAGACCCAAGTATTATCCAAGACACATAAAAAATGCCAATAGAACCCATTCATGGAATCACTCATTCCATGATTACTTCAACATTTAATCAAATCCTCAATGAGTCTAACCACAATGTTCATTTCTCACTCATAGCTTAAAAAATAACAACCCTTTTGGTCTGTCCATGGCATCTCCCAATAGATCCATTGGTCACCCAAGGTATAAGGTACAATAGTCACAGGAAAAAGTAAATTCCATTCAAATCAGAATAACATGTTCACTCATTTCTAATTACACTTTTATCATATAATACTAAATTAAACATTTCATTAGGCATTAAAAGTTCATAACAAAAAACATCCAATAAAATCTCAAATAAGGACCTACCTCATAAGGCTTGGCCTTTCAATTACTCACATCGACACAATTATTATAATAAAAAACCCATGAAAATTAAACTATTACATGTCATGAACATTAATAAACTAATGTGGGAATAAATTTTATAACAATCATTACATGTAAATTAAACCATTATATGGATTTAAAAATAATAAACTCAGGTGTCCAATTCATATTACAATCCTATCATGCAATTAATATTATTACCAGGATTAAGCATCGAATTTCTCACATGGTCACATTTCATATAAGAAGAATCACATGTAAATTAAACTATTACATGGTTTAATCATTAATAAACTCATGTTGGTAGGCCATTATAATAAGAAATTCAAACCAATAAACACAAAAAGGCATAAGAAAACAAAGGTTAAGGGGAAAACCAACCATCCCTATCCCCTAAACCAAATCAATTATGATTTAAAAACATTGTAATTCATCTATAATGTCAATTAATTTTTAACCACCCATGAATAGGAATCCAAGGAATTCCTTATAGGTATCCAAGTTCTAATTACAAAAAATGATCATCCAAGGGAAACTCACCCATGGGTGGCCCAAATTCTAGGTAAACACCCCTATACATGAACATGAACACATATTCAATTACCTAAACATCAATAGGAAAACAAAATATTCAATTCAAAATCAAGGAGAAACCTAAAAAATGGTGCATGATAATCCAACATATATAAACAACTTGAAAATTAGCGAAATTAATGAGTCCACCTTAATCGTACTCATAGGACTTTCCTCATCCATCATTGACCTATAATTTTTTGTAGAATAGAGTAGATCTATAAAATGATCATAAATTATAAACCCTCAATAACTAGATCAAGAGGAAAAATCACAATTAATAGCTCAAGAAGAATTAATAACTCATCAATGGGGTTCCAATGCCTCCAAAAACATTCGAATCAGAGTTTAGAAGAAAAATCAGGAAAGAATGTTTCCTCTGGTGATGTTGTTCGTGATCCCTAGGTGTGCCCTTCTTTCTTTCTACACAAATAAATGGACACTACTCATTTTATCCAAAAAAAGAATGTACAAACTAGGTACTAATAAATACATGGTGGGTATATGCCTGATCCACTTCTTCTAGAGACTATAACTTACACATCATACTCAGGTAATTCGATTATCATTACATGATGTATGCTGGGATTACATGGTGTGTAACCCATTGTCACATCATGTAACAATCCTACAGTTAGAAATCGGCCCTTTCCCTCCTCTTTCTAAAGTAAAACTCAAAAAAGAAATATTAAATCCAGAAAGGAAGAACCAGGTTCTTATAAACCCCCCCTTAAATAAATACATCCCCAAATTTCCCTACCAAGTGTGGTAATGAAAATTCGGAGAACATCTATAGTCACTATGATCGTACATCATCCTCCATCTCTCATGTCTTATTCTATACTCAGTAGTGCTTCCATAACACCAATACTAAAGAAATTGACTGGAAATTGGGAATCTTTGTGTTATGATCCATAAGTCATATAAGATTCTCCTCAAATAATGACTCTACATGTTACTCAACCTACTTGGGATCAAAATCATGAGATAGGTATAAAAAGTAAAATCACAACAGAGAAACATGGAACACATCATTCATATCTCTGTACCTTTAAAGAAACTAAAACCCATAGGCAACTCGTCTAACCATATCTAGAATCTCAAACACATCGAAATATCTCGGAAAAAGCTTACCCAATCTGTTGATCCTCTTGTGTCCCAATCTTGGTGAAACACATAGTAAAATATGATCCCCGACATCGAAATCTAATGGTTGTCTTCAGTGATCTGCATATGAAATTTAATGAGACTTTGTAGTAGCCATTAAATTCCAAATAAACTGCATATACTCAGTGGTCCTAGACAAGACGAGGTCCCAACATAGTTATCTCTCCTTCTTACATCCAACACAGGAGTGATCAGCATAGTCTACCATACTAAGCCTAATATAGTGCTATGTGAATAGTAGCCGAAAAGATATTGTTATAGGAAAAATCAAATAGGGGTATGTGTATCTCATAAGAATCCATGAAATTGAGGATGAATTCCCATTACATGTCCATTAGAACCTGAATCCTATGTTTTGACTAGCTGTCTATCTGAGGGTAGTAATCCATGCATAAAATCACCTATGTACCTGGTGCCCTCTATAGCCCTTTCTAGAAATGATAAGTAAACCAGGAATCCTTATCAGAAAGGATAGAGTACAGGACCCTGTGTAGTCATACAATCTCATGAATGTAAAACCTCCCAAGCACCCTAATACTATAGGATTCCTATCAGAATAAAATGTGAATCCTTCATGATCATATCAACAAAAACCCATATGAACTCAGTATCATGACCCCTCCACCATCAGAAAACCCTAAAAATGAATCCATTGAGCATTGTGATGATTCTAATATATTGGTTTCAATTAACTGAATGAACCCAAACACAACTAAGGTCATAACAGAGGCCTCACAAAAAAAGACGATCTACCCCTAATCGATCAAATCCAAACCAGTCACAAAATCTTCCCTTAAAAGACATTGCATACTTTCACACCACACCATCTTAAATTGGAAGAGTGTTCCAATTTGATCACTCAAACCATACATGATGAAGAAGAATGATAAAGAGTCAAATCATTCCATGGTCATTAAAAAGGTCATGACATGACATGAGAAGAAACATAATATAGATCCATACCACTAGAATCATTACATTTTTTAAAATCAACACATCTATGCCCAAAAAAAAGATTTGGATAACCTCAAATTCATTAACTCAGAGTCTAAGGTACTCACCAAGGTGGTCTGTACTCCCCATTACACCTGAGACATTAATACAAAGCCAAAAGTCCACATAATATCACTAACTGAACCCTGAGCGACATCTGCATAGCGATCATTTCATGGAAATATGTTGGAATTTGGTATCCTTCCAAGATTTTCCTACATGGAAACCCATGTATCACTCAAGATTAACTACGGATCATCTAAAACGAGGCATTGAGATCACAACACAAAAACGATCACAAACCAGCTCATCGACTTTTGACTGTAGCTATGTGTATAATTGAAACTCTATTAGCTCTTCCAAGACAATGTTAATATATGGTACATGCTTATCTCCTAAGGAAGAACACACTAAGAAGATCTCAAGGATTACTAGAAAAGTAATTTCAAATCACTACATTCCATCCTCTGGAAAGAAAATCGACTTCAGTTACTGATACATCATCACTTGACTAACCACAATGCCTTTATCCATTAGAATTTCTAGGATAGATTACACATACCCACCTAGGTCCATACCAGATCATTGGTTCCTCACAAGGGATGAATACAAAACCAACCAAAATAATTTTTTGTGCTACCTAGAATGTATCAACATGAAATGAGACTCACAAGACTCAAAGGCATTCATGCAAAAACAACCATTTCAAAATGGTCATTGATTGTGGTCCTTCTACCTAGAAGGAAACATTTAAAGTGAATTGATGTGAAACTGCCCCTAAGAGTGTCCTATATTTCAAGAATAAGGAACAACTGCTCTCAATCACACTAGTTTAGAATCAAATTGAAGGAATGAGTGTAGTTTCATGATCCAAGATCACAACATCATATTACTTAGAATGAAAGACAAAATTAAACTGAATGATAAGTAAAAATACCAGTTTAAAAGAAAGTCCTCCCAAGAAGTGGGATGAACTTGGTTCTATAACGCTCAGTTAACTCTACTCTATAGATAACCTGAGAAAAAAACATGATATCTCAAGACTCAACAATTTAAGAAAACTCAACGGCTCGTTTCAACATTGAAGACTAGACGGGTACCACAAATGTCAATATATACTTCCTTGAGTTTACAATTGAAAATAGGACATTCTGATAACTATTCATAGGATTTCCACCCTATTCAAACTAGTACTAGATGGCTCTCATAGCAATTGGATCAAATTTACATCATCTACACAAAAATTTACATGGAGACAACTTACTAAGTCACCTATCACTTTTGTAATAGAGGTTCACATGAACTCTTATGTGATAGGCCATGCCCTGATTTATGTTTGACCTACTGAACCGAGCATTCCCCAATGATCATTCCCAAATCAAGGGTCTAGATACAATGACCACCCATCTGAACAAGGGTTTACACTTTAAAAACCAAATTCCTTACCATGGAGAAAAACACCTGAGTGGCATGAACGTTTGAAATAATATTGCAGAAAAGAAGAAAACAATCTCTAAGGATGCTACCTACCATTGGCTACCCCCTTATGATGCATATGCATCGACCCCCATCCCAAGGTCACAAAAAAAACAGATTAACTAGGATCTAAATTCCTTTTTATTTATGCCAATGAAAAAAGAAACAACTTACAGATGACTGCTCCCATCTCCCATACAAGGAATATCACTAAAGAGAATTTAAACTACCATTACATGTGGGTCTAAGAAAAGGAAACCAGTTCAGGTTTCATGGTAAAGCTTTTAATTAACTACTTTCATCCATAAATATTTGAAATAATTTTAATCCAAAACATCGAGCGCTATTCTACAATTCATGATAATTGGAAACTAGTTTAGGCAATAACACAAAGAAAAATAGGGAAGCCTCATAAAATTCATTTTTATACATTTTAAAACTTTTACATTCTATCAAAATTAAAAATTTAGCATATAATATCCGTTTTAACAACCAATGCGACCTCTGAGGGTCTCAACTAGGTTGATCCAGACACCTAACCAAACATTCATGCTTTAGTCTCACTCATAGAAGACAAATAAAAATGATAACTAGAGGAAGAACCTCTCCAATTATATAGAAGTAAAAAAACACCCATTATGAGTATTCATAAATCTCTATGGGTTTCACCAATACGATCTATGTAGAGAAATACTCAGAAAGGACTACTCACAGATCCAAAACTGATAAAGGTGGATAAAACTAGAAAAAACCTCAATGGGTACCAAAATTGGAGTACACGACATGTAGACACCATACACGACATGTATACACTATACAATGTGTGTACCCTCAAGATCTCACATGGGTGAATAATTCCACCATCCTGGGCATGTAAACATACAATGTACATGGTGTGTAAGACTGGTACACATCGTATACCCATGTTTCCCCTCCTGGACATGTACTTTTAAATGGATAGAAGCACACGGGGTCTTCCTATGTTAAACTACATGGTTTGTACCTAATGTACATGACATAAACTCTCAAAACCCATCATTACATGTTCTTTCTCACATGACCAGACACACAACCATAAAAAACATAGTGTGTACTCAGATTACAAGATGTGTTCTTAAGAAAAGTCTTTATTCCTGAATATAATAACACATGGAGTGCGTTCATAGAACCACACGTCGTATTGTCTGTGTTTCCTAATACGAAATCCATGGGACTTCCCCGCAACCCCTGTTAATATTCAATGTTAACATTCATATATAGAATTGAAACTCATTTAAAATTTATAACATTCCCTTATAGAAGGAAATGTTAATGGTATTCTGAATTTTGATCAGTGGGGGACCATACTCTGACAAATCAAATATTTGCATCCATGTATAAAGCATAGTAGCACCATTCAATATTTGGAAGAAACATTATCCACTAAATTCTGATACAAGAGGGATAATAAACCTCAGGGAACAAATATTATCATCCATCCAATTCAAACTAAAACACCTACCAAAACACCTATCACCTCAGTAGGAATAACTATCATGGAACCTATATCAACCGCATGCAATCAGTAATGCTCATAAAAGGTATGAAGAGAATGAATGAAATGTGATATCAATAATGTGTATGTATGATGCATGATATGATATACCCTCATATCATCAGGTTATAACAAAATAAGATCACATTAATATCAATAATAACAACACAATACAATTGCATCACCCAAGAGTGAAATTCAATCAATTCCAATAGCTCAAAAACAAAAAATCACAATTCAATGTAGGGAAATTTGGATTTTCCCTGTACATGGGGTAGCTAATCCTAGGAAAAAATAATTACCAAATCCCATTTCCTTACTATCCATCTCTAATATTTCCAAACAATAAGAAAAAACCAAAACGACTACTCTTACACCACTTTGTAACATCCTAGATCTAGTTGTCAGTCAAAGGTACCTAATACCTAGTTGGACACATGGAATCAAACGCATCTCCCCAAACTCTAGAGGCTAAAAACTAGTAGTGAGAGCCTAGGTGATAATAGTGGGGACACTATTCCCTAATTATAAGAGTATAACATAATGAAATATAATAATAAATCAATAGTGGAATCATTAATACCATACAATGGATAAAAAATAGAAGAATCATAATATAAATAACCACATATCATATCATACCAAAGATGATGTTTCATGTTACATGTTATATGAAAATATCCAAAATATGTTACACTATTGTTATACATGATATATTTACCAATAGTACAAAAAGGAAAAAAGAAACTCAGAAGCACCCCATGCCAAGACTAGGTCCCATTATCTCATACTCCTAATAAATCTATCAAGTACCTATAGTATGGATCTTTACCATATCAACACATGAAACAATATAATCTATTTGGGTACAAAAACCTAACCCAAATAGGGTTGGAGAGTAAATCCCAACAGGCAACCACCCATGGTTGGTTCCAATCCTCATGCGAAAATATATAATAGGTGGTGTACAATAAGGAATGCAGTGAGCTAAAAATTACTAAAAATTAAACAGTATACAAGAATTGGTTTCCATTTACATTCATTTCATGTTTATTCATTTCAATTACATAGAATTATATAAATCTTTATATCCATAATAATTGTGCTGATCCCAAAATAAAATTAAGCACAATAGATGTCTTAAAAGGCCATACAAACAATTATAATTGAAAACCGAATCCAAGTTTGTTCTACGTCTTAGCAGACACATCAAAAGTCATTCCATTTCAACATTGAATTTTTAATATGAATCTATACATGATAGTACAAATTAGGAATTCATGTATTACTCGGGGTGCAATTCCACCGATATCCTACAAGAACATCCGTACGATCCTCTCAAGAACCCGACCTCACTCTAGGTGTGGTGTGAGTGTTTGTCAGCTGAGATGTCCTTGGATCCTATAAATAACATTAAAGTATTATATAATATATATAAATAGTAGAAATAGAACCTATTCATGGAATCTATCAATCCATGATTCTCTTGGTATTTAAAAAAATCCATCATTAGCCCAACCATTACATCCATGACTCACTCACAATATAACATATAACGAACTTTTTGGTTTTTCTATGGAATACCTCAATGGATCCATGGGTCACTCGAGTTATAAGGAACACAATTCACATGAACACATCCATTCCATTGAAATATGTATCCATGGTTCACCCATTTTAATTACCCTTGTATCATAAAAGATTCAATAAAACATTTCATCAGGCATGAAAAGGTCAAAACCAAAAGAATCCAATACAATATTAATAAAGGACCATCCCCATAAGGCTTGTCCTTTCAATTACTCACATGGGATCAAATTCTTAAAACAAGAAACATAGGTAAATTAAACTATTACATGGATATATAATTAATAAACTCATGTGAGCACAATTTGTATAATACAAATTTCTTGTAATTTAAACTATTACATGGATTTAATAGTAATAAATCATGTGGTCAATTCATATAATAAGCCTATCATGTAATTTTAACTATCACAAGGCATAACAATCAATTATATCATGTGGGTACATTTAGTAAAAGGTTTAGAACATGTAAATTAAAAAATCAAATGGTTTAATCATTAATAAACTCACATGGGTTGGCTATTATAATAAGAAATTAAAACCATCATGCATAACAAAGAATAAGAAAATAAAGGTCAAGGGGAAAGATAACCATACCTATTCCCTTAACTAACTAAATTACAATCTAACAACATTGTAATTCATTTATAATATCAATTAATTTCTAACAACCCAATAATGAGAAACAAAGTCATGCCTCATAGGTATCCTAGGCCAAATGCCCAAAACTATCATCTAAGGGAAATACACCCATGGGGTGGCCCTAATTCATGGTAAACAACCCTATACACAAACAAGATCACATATTTTGTTACATAAACATTAATATGAAACAACAAGGCTCAATTTTAAATCATGGCGACAACCAAAAATGGGTGCGCGGCAGTCCAATATATTTAAACAGGTTGACAATTAGCGAAAGGCAAGAGACCACCTACATCATACTCGTAAAACCCTCCTCGTCTAGTGTCAACCTCTAATTTATCCAATAATCGATTATAAAAACAAAATGAGAATAAATTTTCAACCCTAAATAACTAGGTTGAGAGAAAAAATCAGAAGGAATGACTCAAGAGGAATCAGGAACTCACCAAAGGGGTTCCTATGCATCTGAAAACATTCAAATTGGAGTTATGATGAAAATCATGAAGATATTATCCCTACAATGTTGATGTTAACAATACATATGTGATCCCTTCTATCCGTCTTACAAAACACATGGATACTACCCATTTTATCCAAATAATAAAAGTACATGCAATGCACTATTAAATACAAGACGTGTATACTCTTGATCCTATTCTTCAACAGACTTCAACTTACACGTCCCAATTAGGTTTTTCAACTTTCCTTACATGATGTACTGGGATTACACTAAGTGTAACCCCTTGACACATCATGCAACAAGCATATAGCCAGTACTCATCCTATTTTCCCTCCTCTATCTCAAGTACAACCCAAAAGGAAATGATTCATATCTAAAATGAAGAACTAGGTTATTACAACAATGGAATCATATATAGAATTCAGAAATAAGCCAAACATAATTCCAACCGAAAAGGAAAGTTCATTATAAGACCTATTCTTAAAAAACCTATAATGTCCATAAACTCTATGAATATTATCAGTAACACATTTTTTCTATACCGGAATGAACATCACACATTCCGAATCCATGTATTTTTGGAATGGTTGAAGAAATTTATTTTCACATTAAATGTGACATTTTCATTTAAAATGATTGTAACATAATCTATTTTTGGGAAACATTCATAGTGTAATGAATATCTAGGAAAATAACTGCGAACACATTTATTGAATTTAGGAATGGGGTTCATAAAATTATGACTCATGATGTTCTTGGCATGAATTAAAACACATGTCTTCAATTGAAAAGTGGTATTTTAGTTTAAAAAATCCATGAAAGGGTCAATTTCAAACAAACAAACATTTATTTTAATAATACTATAGTAAAATGACCATTGATTCATTTTTTTCTATATGAATGAAACAAAAATAATTTTAACTCTTGGAATGTCTGTATTGACTAAAAAAATATATTATATTTAGAAGTGAAATTTTTGTTTAAAATGTGTATAAAATTTCCCATTCTTAAAAAACATGCATGAAATTTCATGAAATTCAACAAAAACTATGATTGATTCTTTTTTTTAATGTTGGAATAGAGATCATATCATTACAAATGTGGTGTAGTTGGAATTACATAAAAGATATTTATTAAATTTAAAAGTGACATTTTAATTTAAAACACCCATGAAATGATCAATTCTAAGAAAACATTCACTCATATTCAAGAAACTCTTGTAAATTCACCATTTAAATATTTATATATTATAGTATAAACCATAAATTACTCTTACTCATTGTAACACCCCATAATGATAAAAGGTTAAATGACTAAATGATATGAATAATGTCAACAAGGTGCACCGTTATTTTTAGGATACTATATGACTAGAAAACCACATTTAATTAATATTGGAAAGGAGTAGTGGTCAAGATGGATGACCATAGTAGAATTTTCCCAAGGTGTGTGTGAGAGAGGAAAAAATACAGTATAAGGAACAAGTGTTTCACTGTGGGTATAGTCATTATTCTTATGTTACATTAAGGCATGTGGGTGCCCCCAGGGAGGGGATTGTGTGACTATGGGGAAACTAATGGTACCTAGTCAGCTAGGACCCAATAGCTATGTTAAAGAGGGGTGTATGGGATATCAATGGTGGAATAGTTGGTACAGTGGCATCAAAGGAGGAGAGAAACCTTATGTATGGTTGAATTTATAGGGTAGAGATGTAGGATCCATAATAAAGATGTTGTGCTCTGGGGGGGGGGTTAATATAACACCCCGTAATGATAAATGGTTAAATGACGATATGATATGACTCTTGTCAACAAGTTTCGCCTTTATTTTCAGAAGCATAGAAGATTAGAACTCCATAATTAAGAATGCTTGTCCAAGAGTTGTGGTTAAGATGGGTGACCTCATGGAAAGTTTTTCAGGGTGTGTTTAACTGAAGGAAAAGAACACTATAATGAACAAGTGTAGGAATTTGGGTACCTTGATTAGTCTAATAATTTGTTCGGGCATGTGGGTGGTGCTAAGGGTTGGGATCAAAAGTATGTGAGATAAATCATGGTACCTGGTAGTCCAAGACCTAATGACAATGTTATGGCGGGGTGTTTGTGTTGTCATTGAGGGCCCATTTGTAACACTAATGATGTGTACAGAATGATTGGAAACATGAATTTTCAATTTTGAAGAGACATTTTAGTTCAAATCATATATCTCATGCTTAATTTAGTGGGGAAAAAACTATTGAATGTTATGAAACTATATGAAAATATCCTTTATTTCAATTTTGGAATGATGTAATGAATTAAAATACATATGAATCATGATGTGTTTAGAATGAATGAATATGCATATTTTTTTTTATAAAGTTACATGTTAGTTTAAAAAATTCATCGGTTGAACAGTTCCAAGAAAGAATTCTTGAATATTCAGAAAATTATTGGAAAATGAATATTGGAATATATATCAAATTTAGGAATAAATATTACACCATTCAGACTCATGGTTCATCTTGAATGATTTAAAATGCATGTTTTCAATTTAAAATGTGAAATTTAGTTCATTTGGAAAATTAATTTATTCACTATGAGAAAATACTTTCTTGATGTCATGAAACTCTTGAAAAATGAATTCTAATTCATATGTGGAAGATAATAAGGAACATCAAATAATTATAAATACTAGTGCAGTCATAATCAAATGAAAACACATATCTTTATATTAATAATTTCTTTTTAGTTCAAAACAAATGTTAGTTGATGAATATTGATAAGTCATTCCAAAAATTTCATGAAACTCTTGGAAAATCACTATTTATATATTTTTAATAAGTAATAATGAAACACATATTATTCATTATAACACCCTCATTTTTAGTATATATGATAATGTAAGTTATAAAATGTATTATTTTGTGTTTTGTGCATTATGATGGTTAAATCATGGGTCCAGAACATATTTGTTGTTTTTAGAATAATAAAATTGGTGGTTCAAATTTTTTTGGTTAAAAAAGGAAATATCAAAATGTAGTACAATCTATGGTCATACCTAATGTAAAATGAGAAAACATAAAAATGGGAATGGTTATGGAATGGTTCTTGAAAAGTTTCTTAATAGACCATGGGTTTGGAAAGCTTAACATTACCATCTTGAAAGCTATGGTGAGGGAAAATTACTTAATTATTGGGGCCATGTTTTAGCACTAACCATTTCAGGCTGGCTTGGTCAAACCAAATGGAATGGTGTAGAATGTGGTTTTAGTATGATTGGTTTTGAAATGGTTAAAATCATCACCTTTATCCATAGATCTTGACCAATTAAATGGTAAAACATTCCTAGATTAAATTTTTGTTCTTTAATGTGGGTTTTATTTTATTCTAAACCATATTAATCGATTCATCCTTCCATTTGATGTTTCACATAAATTTATTTATGTAGTGAATGAATTTTAGGAAAAGATTATGATTATATTTATTGTGGATGTTTAAATCATGGATGTGTTATTTTCCCTGCTCCTCGATGCTCAAACTTGTTGAGCAATTTTACCTTGGGAGTTGAGGACTATTTTTATTGATCCAGATTAATAAAGAACTAAATCATATCTTCTCCTTTCATTATATAAGTGAACCAATTTTTTACTTCCTTCAACTTGAATTGGATCCTACAATTTATGGTATTTGATGTTGGGTTAGCGTCAATTATACCCTTGGGTTATTTGTTTCTCGATATTTATCACGAACCCCTATCATGCTATAATAAATTCTAGGGAACATGTGGAGTGAAATATTTTTCAGGTTGGTTTTTGAACATGGTTTGGGTGATGAGGCTCTTAAGGAACCATAATGTTGATGTTATAATGATTGAGGTATGGAGTTCCTTACCAAGTTATGGAAATTTATAATATTGTTAGTAGGATATGTGTAACACCCATGACTTTAATATATATTTCATTTTTTGAAAAAGTTATTCTCTTCGATAGCCTATAATAAACACAACCCCAAGTGTAAATGAATCAAAATATAGTATACCGTTATAACATATTAGTTAAATTGGTGGGTATAAATAGGGCTAAATAATTTTTGAATGGATATGTCTTATAAAACATATAAAATAAATTCACTGATTATAAAATAATTACAAATAAAAAAACATTTTAAATTAAAAGACGTATTTTTCAAAAAACTATTTTTATTCACAAAATGTTTTTTTTCATAATAAATAAAATAAATTATTTTTAGATAATTATTTTAATTAAATTTATCTATTTTGTATTCAATGAAAGGTTTTAACATTCAAATATATTTCTAATAGGCATTGGATAATAATTAATTGAGTTTTTTGATTAAATATTGTATTTTCCAAAAATCGTGTTTTGTTTCCTTTTGACACATAATTTTAAAATTTATTTATGAAACTTTATGGTATAGAATTTTATTAATTTGATTCAATATTTTGAATTAGTTTGTTTAAATTTGGTTTATATGTACCTTTAGTTTCATGCATTAGGAATGGTAATTACGATAAAATTTATCACCTTTGTAAAAGGTAAATTAGGTTAATATAGGTTAAAAATAAGTGTCAATGTCACCATTTTTTTCCATAATTCTTATTAGATTAATTTAATTATATTATTATCACCATATTCCTGAATTGTAAATTTTTATTGGATAAGATTCCATGAAAATGACCTATAAAACATTTAAATCAAACAAAAAACAAAATGTCACTCTCTTACTTTTAAATATATATTATATATCCAAAAATGAAAAAGGAAGGTTATTAAATAATATAATGTTTATATTGATCTTAATTAAATGATTTTAATTATATAAATGCATTTATAATTTTTAGTGATTATATAATTACTTTAAATATTGTGAAACTCTAATAAAATATTTACTCAATTATAAGAATAATAAAAATATACGATTTTAAAAATAATAATATTAAAAAAAATTTAGTGATTTATAATGCTCCAGAAATTTGGTAAGTTAATATGAAATATTAGTTTTTTGTAAAATTATAATATTTTAACTCAAATTATTTCTTTATGTGTTTTAAGAAAAAAATAAGAGAATATTGTAAAAATTGAATTTAATGGAAATGTAACAAAATCATATGTTATTATTCTATTTAAAAGTCATTAAAATATTGAAATGTGAAAATGGGATAACATATTTTATAAAATTTCATCAATTTTCCATTTATGATTTAATAGATACCTTATATGTAAAATTAGTTCCCTTTAAGAGTGAAAAATATGTTACCATGGTTAATGTTAAAATTGGTTATCTATGGGGTTAAACCAAAATAAATGTTTTAAAAAACCACTTAAACATTTAAAAATTTTATTTGTTGATGGGATATAAAACCCATAAAATATTATCTTTGATTACCATTAATTTTTTAAGAATTTTAGCCAGAAAATGGATTTATTATAATTTAATATTTTAATAAATACCAAAACAACCCATCACCTCCTTTATAAAGGGACACAATTACCCTCAGTTATCTACAACTTTTGAGCTGTCTAGCTGAAAATTAAATAAAAATTACTTTTTAAACATCATTATCCACAATTTAGATGTTATGATCTTCCTAAAAGACCAACCCTGTGGTACCTAAGTGGAGATTTAAAGGAGTTGACTCAAAGAAGTAGAAATCACCATAATTAATCAGATTCTTTTCATACCTTTTCTTTTTACAAAAAAATATATTGAATTTATCATAAAATAGTAACATTAGTATCTTAAATATAATTAAATCTTAATATATTTATGAAACCACAATTATCCAACCTTTTCCACATCAAATAGAAATTTAATGTATTGCTCGTGCATAAGTATGACTTACCATCTCCACGTAGTGATACAATTCATTTTCTACCACCATATTTCATGGATGGTTATTATTATGGGTTTAATATTTATATATGATAATAATGAAGTTATTACACTTATATAACTATAATATGACACATAATTACTTTCTAATCTATTGGAAAACTATAAAGTTGCTCATGTATATGTGTGAACTACCAACTTCATGAAGTGATGCGATTTTTCTTTCAATTAAATTTTAGTTGGAATGAAATAAGGATATATTTAATTAATATATATGATATAATAATTATTTTTAAGGATTAGTTGTTATTTAATGTTATTTTTTTCATCCATCAATAAATTAAATCATTGTTCATGCGTTCGTATAACCTACCATATCCTTGAAAGATGTAAATCATATTTCTAATTTTATGAATTAATTCCAATACATATAAAATGAATATATTTGATATATATATCATATTTTATATTTTATATATTTTTTAATAATGATAAAAGTAAAATAACAGAAACTACCAAACCAAAACATATATGAAAAATAAAGTGGTAGTTACCTAAAATAATATTTTTTTGAATAAAATTATTAATAGGTGATAAAAGATTATAATTTTATGATATAATTTATAAAAAATATGATTATTGTGGTTGAAATATATTTATATTAAATATATATTTATTATATAGGATGTTTGGATAGATAATATTGAAGTCAAAACTACGGTAAGGGTTTATTTCAAAAATCTCATCATTATTCTAGATTATTTAGGTTTATGTAACACATGGAGGAATAGTTCTATATATCTATATTTAACCCAATATATTTTCGTCTGATCTGGATATTCATGAAATTTTTAAGTAATGGTAACAATTTCTTCTCTTTGGTATATAAAATTATTCAAAAAATGTTTTTAAGAAAAATGACTATATTTCTCTCTTCCATCAAAATTAATTTTTCTTCTATATCGCTATTTTCAAAAATAATATTTTCAAAAAATATTATCCAAATTATTTTTTAAATAATTATTATAGGATTTTACTTTATATAGAATAATTTTAAATTAATATTATTTTTATTTTCTGAAAGAGGTACTTTTTAACTTTTTTACAACAGTTTGAAGTAAATGTTTTTGACTTATATGGAACATAAAATATTACCCACTATCATGACCACTCATAGATTTGAATAATAATTTATATGTTTCCATGATCCTTTTCAATGAAAATATTTTTGATAATATTCTATAATTTTTTTGGTTTTTAAAATTGATTTTCTAAGTGAAAATTTAATTTCCCTAAAGAATGATTTTAATGACATTTTTATGGAATCTCTTTTCATAAATGATGAAAATTGTCATTTCACATATGATCAACTGGGGATATTTTGTACTGATACAATATTTTATAACTCTATATGGTTTATTATCAGTTTGACAGGAGATGTACTATTTTGATTCCATTCACCATATTACTCTCATTTGTTCAAGATTATGTTCATTTATGTTGGAATGTATTTATAATGATTTGACTTATCTAAAAGAAAAAAATTGTTTGTTTCTAAATTAAATTAACTATTTTGTCCCTTCTAATGTTACCAAATGAAGACACATAGATCATGAGCATATTTGGGGATTGTTTGGAGTATCCATACCTAGATTAAACAAAGTAGATTGGGTTGGATGGTTAGATGAAATCATGCCACCTTGCCCACATGGTTTACACCAACTATGTGTGGAATTTTATAAGGGAGTTGGGAGATCACAATTGTTTACAAAAATGCAAGATGAGGTGCCTGCCCATACTGGTTGTCGAGGAATTTAGGATAGTGGATTTCACATGACTTGCACACAATTAACCAAAAAATTCTTCTAGACCATGAAATTCCCCTCCTTAGATAGTGAGGTGTGCACGGTTGGATCCTAATTGTGAAACGATGCGGCCACGCCATGTGACCCTTTCTATATGTGTGATTTTATAGGGTTTACCTTAATTGTTTCAAAAAATACAACCCTCACTATTTTATATTCATCTCTAGTGGCTAAACACTGCACCACCTATGGATCTCTCCCTATCTTAACCATGGGATCTTGTGTTCTCCTCCATCCACACTCCAAATAGAATTTTATCCGTCATGTTGGATCTACATAGGCAAGATCCAGAATCAACTTTCTTTTTATATATGTTTTTCTTTCCATCACTTGTGCTATATTGGTGTGAGTTGATTCGACCTATTTTTAGGTAATTGGTTAATTTCTTCTATTTCTTCTATTCTACTTAAAATTTGAAGATAATATTTGATATTGAGTTGAATGAAACCCTAAGGTATGTGGCCTAGTTTTTTCACTAAATGTCGAGTTGATTTCTTTGCTTCTCTATTTCGATGCATTGCCTTAAAATGAAATTTCCAAAAAAAAATTAATTTACCCATAGTACAATACTCCTGTGGACCCTTTCTAAGTAATTTATGTTTTTTGACCTTGATAATTACCCACGTTGGGTGTGATACATTAGTTTTACTATTTAGTGTAATTGTTGAAATGGATCCAACACATTATATGTGTTTGACATGGATTTTTAATTAAATTGAACCTTAATTTGTAGTTTCCCAGTTGATTAAAGTACCTTCCAAATTCTTGGATTTCCTTCATTATTAATTTAATTGGATTGATTAATTAAGCAAAATATTGAAATGAAATGGAAATGTGTGCAATGGACACGCCATGTGATGTAAGATTTATTATATGGCTTATATAAACTGTGATAACCTTTGATATATTTGGGATTGGTGATTACAATGAATTAGATGTAATCCATAATTTTATTATTATTATTTTGATAATTCTATTAGTATTAGTTTGTTAATGATGGTTACAGGTATTGTTGAGCATGATTTTTTACTCTTCCTTATATCAGGTGTTGAGCGTGACATCTCTCACCGTTATAATTATACATTGGTAAAAGGAATGAAATTCCATATTCCTATGATTAGGATGTTTGGAATGACATCTCACCCCTTTAATAACTAGTGAGGAGTATGAAATATCACACTTGCCATGAAATTTGTGGCATTTTCCTTTTCCTGGAGCCCATAGCTCATTTGACTAGTTATGGACACATAAGTTTTGCCCCATGTCCAGTTAGTACTTAGTATACATGTATATTCCTACTTATAAACTCACATACTTAGAGAATATATACTTATACAGAATATAAATATATATATATATATATATATATATATATATATATGGCTACAGATTAGTATCTTACACCAGCCTCTGCAAAAGCATGTAGAGCAACCCGGTGTCCAATATGAACTTGAGTTGGATGGTATTTATTTATTAGTAATTGTTTTTTATTATCATATATGCACACTGATTATGTTATGTACACATTCCAAATTATTTCTAAACACTGTAGGTGGTGGCATACTGGGATTTTATCACACACCCTACTCATGCCGCCTTTGGTACCTGAGGAGATTACATGTCTGTAGGTGTGGATAAGGGAATGAACCCTACTAAAGATAATTTTTTTTACCTTATATCTTGGAGAATGAGATAAGAGAACCTAACATATGCTTGTGATTTTAGTGGATTAGTGTTTTGTTCCTTTTGTATTTTTATTGAATGTATTATAGGTCTATCCCATGTTCCCCCTTTTTGTATATCAAAATGCCTTGAAATCATCATGTATATGACTTAGAAATATGGTTGTTGATATTATTACATTTTCATGGTTATTTAAACTTCTGACATTACATATTTCATTTGATTCAACTATGCCATACTACTTTTCCATGATTATTCTACATGGATTACTAGTCGAGTTGTTATAGTGACTATCATATTATACTTCCCTTAATTTTTTTTATTCTATCCACATAAACAATTTTATATGAAGTTAATATGTCCCCAATTTACCACAATTAGACCCTAGATTCTATTATAAGTCCTCTCAAATAGGGTGAGGCATGTATGAGGCCTTGTAACCCACTGGATCTATGCACTGGTTGATTGGATATTGGGTTTAGACATTAAAAAGTGGTATCATAGCATATCATTTCTTTGGGTCTCACTATTTGGGTATTAGACATAAGAATAGGAGGTAATGGAATTTGGTAATGAGTCTGTGATCAAGCTTATCTGACACACATACAAGGGAAACCCAAATAACCTGGGATACATTTTTTTATCTGATTTATGATTTTTAAAGTAGATACAACTTCACCATTGGGTGACACACATGAATTTTGATTTTATTATTATTATGGTTATTAAAATAATATTTCCTTTTACTAATACTCAATACAAGTAGGGTTTGTATGTTCATAAATCATTATATAAATAATAGGACTAATATTCAATGTATTTTTCCATTCCACATCTGCTTTCTACCTACATTTTTCTATTTAATAATGTTTTTACAAGATTACATATTGAAATTTTATGACATTAATTCTTGGAAGAGATTACTCAGATTAATTAATATTTCGACATAAATATAAATTGTGTTTTCCCCCATATATTGGTGATGACACCATAATTAACTATTTATACCATATTCTGGGTTGGGAGAAACTTGTTCTGAAGTGCAATATATATATATATATATTCATAAAGAGATTATGAACATAATGAAATTAAAAATTAAAATGGGTACCGCAAAATGGTATTCCAATTTTAAAGTACATGGCATTTTACTCTATACCTTGTAATTGATACTTCATATACCAAATCCTCTATCCTGTGATATGTTTCTTAGAACTAAAATTGAACATAATAGTGGGTAGTTGAGATTATCTAATTTTGTTATATCATGTTATGGTCCTTTATTATAACATAAAACTATATTGTAGAGAAGGAAGATGGGTTTGATATTTCTATAGGAATGCTGAGTACCTATCCTAGTTATCTCTATACAACCTCTTTACTGTTAAATTATCTTTTGAGTAACGTGTTTGGTATTTTATAATAATTACTCCATGAAAGACATGAGTTGTATTCCAGGAATAAAATGTTTAATATGCACTAGAGGTGATGGGTACTGAGTTTCCTATCATCCATCCTGCATTGCCACCTATGGCACCACCTCCTATTCCTGATATAGACACTGCCATTGATTTTTGAGAAGGATTATTCTATAAGATGAAAAACAATAATGGTGTCACTCAACCTTCCCGACCTATGAAAGAGTTCACTCAAGTGTTCTAACAGCAACAACATACCAATTTTTTTAGGGATGGCGGACCACATGGTATAGATTAGTGTAAGGAGCCTATGATTTATATCACTGAGCTTATGGAGACACATCTAGAGTATATCATCAAACTCATTTATTATAATCTATAAGATTATACTAAATAATGGTGGGATGTAATTACACAAGAAGACTGACATCATGATTTGGTCTGGGTGGACTTCCATGTTATTTTCTATGAAAAATTATTTCTACAGACTCTATGGGTTGACTGGGCTAGAAAGTTCATGAACCTATAGAATGGATCCATGTCTGTCATGTAATATTATTCACATTTTATTGAGTTATAATAGTAATCACCGGCTCAAGTGGGTGATGATCAGATGACTATTAGGTGATTCAAGGATGATCTATAATATGCAATATGTTTTTAGTTCAATGTTTTCTTCTGTTGAATTTATTGGATATAGCCAACCAATATCTCATTAAATATAACAATTTGAGGGGATCTGATGGTGTGAGCCAAGGTGTTTCATCACCTAGTTATGTCAGTGATTCTTCTAGTGATCAGAATCATCCCTTTAAGGATTCTTATGAGGATTCTATTTTTAGATAGTACATACTGAAATATTTTTTAGATTCCACCAATTTTTGAATCTAGGACCATCAAAACATTAGTGTATGCATGATCTAGTATAATACAAATGCGGTGGAAGGGTGATTCATATCTTGTGTTTCTTATAGACTTTTCAATCATTTCTATGCGAGGAGAGATCTATATGTACCCCATGTTCTAGAGTGGGTCCAGTAGTATCCTCCCTAGAAGGCAATTGGTATACCAATGACCACTTAGACTTAGGTGGTGGTCGAGGTAGAGGAAACTAGGCAGTTGATTCGCAGATCCAACAGAGTTGTATTTCTTAGGACAACCAGGATTCACCCAAGCCAATGGTATGAGAAAATTACATACAGGGAAGCCTATTACAGAGGAGGAAAGTACTATAAAATCTAATATTTGAGGTACTAATTTAGTAGCATTACATTAGGGTCTTCTTTATTTTACATAGACACATCTCACACTTTTATATTAGAGGAAATTATGGAATGTATAAACATTGGGATAGAGGTTTACAGTGGTGGTATGACACTCGATACCCCATTGGTATCCATGTAGAGATCAATATGTGTTGTAAGGAATTACCCCTTGAGTTAGGTGGTTATATATTTGTATGGATTCTTTTCATCCACGACATGAATGGGTTTGATGTAATTATTGGAATGGATCGGTTGGTTCCCTATTGTGCCCGTATATAAATCAATCATAGAAGGGTGAAATTTATATCACTATAAGGTGGTTGGTAGTGCATAAGAAAGAATGTGACGTCCATTATTCTTGGTCATGACTTTAGCATTTGGGGATGAGAGGAGTGAAAAAGCCAATTTTGAGTATTTCATTGGATAATCAGGTGTTATGACCTAATATTTTTCATCATATAGTGGATATTTCGGGGGATGTATTCCTTGATGACTATTTTTTGGGTTACCTATTCTGTGAGAGGTAGAATTCACCATTTATATTATTCCAGGTGCAACACCAGTGCCCATTCCACGTTACCGGATGGTGCCAACTAAGATTCAGGAGCTTAAGTAGTAGTTGAATACATAGAGGCTGATGGTTTAATACACCCCATCAACTCTCCAGGGGGTTCACTAATCACTTTTTACATAATGAAGAATGTTACCCTTAGGATTTTAGTGGATTAAAAATGTGTGAAAAAAAGCATTGTGAAGAACTAGTATCCTCTATCTGGAATAGAATACATCTTTGATCATATCCAAATAGAGAGTGTTTCAAAAGATTAAATTGAGGTCAATCTATCATCAAGTACATTCCAGGTCATTGGATAAACCTCATACATCTTTTAAGAGTAGGTTTGGTATTTATAAGTGCTAGGTAATGTCATTTGGTCCCGAAAAAAAATTGTAGTTTTTATATAAACGATGAATCAGGTATTCCACCAGTATCAAAATTCATTCATGGTAGTCTTTGTAGATTAATGTTTTGTGTATTAATTCACCCAATATTAATATTCTAACCATCTTTATTCTTTGTTGAATACTGTAATAGAGAATTATTTTTTTGCTAATGTTGGTAAATTACAATTTTGGATCAATAATATCCACTTCCATGGTAATATATTCTTAGAGACATGAGTGTTATTAGACTTAGAGAAGGCCAGAGAAATAGTTTCCTAGAAAAATCATAAGAAAGACTTTGATATATAAAGATTCTTTGGGAAATCCAAGTGTTATAGACACTTCATCCAGCATTTCTCATGCCTACCAGTCCCTCTTACAGGCTTGACTAGAAAGTGTGTGAAATTCAAATGTGAATAATCTTATGAAGAATACATTAAGAAGTTTAAGGAATGGTTGAATTCAACACTATTAAAAATTATTTCAGATCCATTTAAGAGATATACTGTTTATTACTACTCATTAGATATCAGGAAAGAAATAGTTTTGATGTTGGAAGAGTGAGTTGTGGTGTCTGGGTCTTGTCAGTTAAGGCCTCCTAAGTGGAATTACCTGACGTACGACCATGATCCAGCTGAAGCAGTAAATCATCTATACTATTGGAGATACTATTTACATGAAGAGAGTTATTTAGTATTTACTAATCACTAAATCCTCAAGTATATCTTTACACAGCTTGATATTAATCTTAGGCATCATAAATGGGTTGAGCACCAATAATAATTTTATTTTAATCTTTCCTATACACTTAAGAAAGGAAATGTTGTAGCCAATGCTATGGGCTAAAAGACTTAGATTAAAGAAGTTTTAAAGGATAGTGGTGTGTGGAATCTCATGGATTTTTTATTTATAGAGTAATGTTTAGGATCCAGATGATAATTGGTAGAATTTCCCCTTGACCTTAACAATGACATCTACTATTTGGGAACAGGTGAGAATGAAGCAATTTTTAGATCTTGAGGGCCTAGTTGTAAAGGAGGGTGTCTTAGATGATGATTCATCTTCTAGTTTTATGGTGGATGAGGAAGATACCATAGGAATTAATGGGAATGTATGGGTCCCATTAGACATAAAAAAAGATATGATGCTAGAATTTCATTCCTTTATTTGGGCATTATATCCCGATGTAACCATGACGCATCGAGACATACCTCACCCACATTGGTGTCCTGGTATGAAATGTGGGATGGAAAGATTTATTTCTCATTATTCAACCTATCATTACGTGAAGGTAAAGCATTGGTGTTTGGAATGAATTTATAGCTATTGTCAATTCATGAGTAGAAATTGGGTGATGTATATATGGATTTTGTGACTGGTTTACCTAGATCACATCAAAGAAATGATACTATTTATGTTGTCATTGGTCATTTGAAGAAGATCACACATTTCATACCTATTTGAGAGACCAGTTAGAAATATGAAGTAGTTATCCTATACATCAGGGAGGTCATATGTCTTCATGGAGATCCTCATTATATCATATCTAATAGAGATTCCCACATGACATCTTAGTTTTCAAAGGGTTTATAGAAGTCCTTGTGTAGAAATGTGGTTTTGAGCATGAATTATCTCTCTTAGATCAATGGATAAATAGTTTATATGAATTATGTGTTTGGGTAAATTCTTTCTGCATGTGTCCTTGATTTGGGGGGTTCTTGGGAGAAACAAAAAACCCTTGTTGAGTTTTCTTATAATAACAGATTTTTGAACACCATTTAGATGAATCCTTATGAAGCCTTATATGGTATTCCTTGTCTATCTTATCTATTATTGTTATAGGTAGGGAAGGAATCTTTGAATGGAGCTCATCTCATCCAAGAGACTTCATTGTTGGTTATATTGATTAGAAAGAGCTTGATGGAAGCTCAGCCTAGACAACAGTTATATTCTAATCGATACTGAATACCACTTGATTTTGAGGTTAGAGATTAGGTTTTATTTCACGTTTTTCCTAGGATAGTCCATAAATGAATTTTGAGGTATGTTAATATTTTACCTCGATTCATTTCACCCTTTGAATTTGTGAATATGATCAAAGCAGTGCCTTACTGGATAAAACGTCCTCAATGATATCTATATATTCATGATGTATTTCAAATATGTTGTCTTTTATAGTACTATGTAGTCCCATCACATGTTTTCCAACCTAATGAGGTTGATCTAGAGAAGGTTGCCTCTTTTTATTATTACCCAACATTTATTGTTGATTGGAAGATGAAAACACTCCGTGGTAGGTCAGTTCCTTTGGAAAAGGTGCAATGGAACCCCAAATGAGTACATAATGAGAAATTGGAGAATGATGCTGATATAAAAATTCTGCTGTCAGAGATTTTAGCTAATGATCTATCCTAACCCTAAGAAGTCCAACACATGAACAATTTTCTTAAAGTAGTGGAGGTTGTTATGACCCAAGTTATTTATACATTATGGATAATTATTTACATCTTCAATTTCATAGTTTTTCCGTTGTAATGTTAAAAAATGGAATTGCTATGGTCACAAGGTTACCTGAGGATTGTTTGGAGTTCAAAGAACTTTATATTAAGGAAATATAATGGGCCACACAGTTAGAAGATACATTACATCCTATCCCTCATAGTTTCCCATAACTAAGAGTAGTGTTTCATTTTGGATAAGGGATATACATGGTTATCTAAAATTTTGTGTGCCAAGAAGAATGCCTATGTGGGTTGCATAGGGGTTTGGGACAGTGGTTTTCCCATAGCTTGTGCATGGTTACCAAAAACATGTAGCTAGCCCACGTGAGCTCCCTCTTTATACAATGAGGTGTGCATGGATGGTGAAATATTTCGCCAACCGTGTAGCCAAACCATGCGACCTTGTCTGGATGGATGATGTTTTGTGTTTTATATTAAATTTTTTAATACCTCATCCACTATTTTCTATCTTCATTTCTAGTGGATGAACACTCTTCCTCCATCTCCTATGAAGCCCACTATTGCCTAACATGGGGATCTTGAGTTTTCCTCTATCTAAACTCGATATAAAATTCTGTCAATTGCATGAGATCTACATTAGTAAGAACTCAAATCCTATTTATTCTTATCCCAATTTCTCTTTCCATCACTTGGCCTAATTTGGTGCACGCTGATTCACCCTATTTTTGGGGCATTGGAATATTTATTCAATTTCTTCAATTCTACTTCAAATATGAAGTCGATATAGGATGTGCAGTCGTATATGACACTAAGGTAGGTGGTCTAGTTTTTTACATAAAATTCGAGTTGATTTTATAGATCTTCCATTATGTAGAATGCTAACAATTTCCACATGTTTCCTTAAAATGCACATTACCATTATAAATTATTATATTCATGGTTTAATACTCCCATGGAAACTTGGAAAGTAACTAAATGTTTTGAAACATTCCCATTTTTACCCTTTTGGTGTTCTAAATAAGTTTCTCTATTTAATGTAATTGTTTAAATGGAGGGAATGGCCTCTAATCATTGGAATTGGGTTGAAAATGGAATTTACACTTATTGTGTAGTTTTCTAGATGATTAATGTACCTTTAAACTACGTGGTTTTCCATGATTATGAATTATTACACAATGATTAATTAAATGGGGTGTTAAAATGAAATGTAAATCGATGGAATGGCCACACCAAGTGATGAATACTTTATTATAATACTTATATGAGCTATGATATCCATTGATACATTGGGGATTTATGATTTTGATGTATTGAAGGTAATACCTAAAGTTATTATTACTGTCAGTACTTTTCTATTGATATTGGCTGGTGATTGATTTTTAATGGACTTTTTGAGAATGATGTTTCACTCTCCCTTACATCAGGTATTGAGAATGACATCTCTCACTGCTACACTTCTACTTTTTTGATGGGAAGGGAATTCCACATTCTTCCGATTAGGGTGTTGGTCACAATTTCACACTCCAACTATCCCAAGTGATGAGAATGAAATATCAAATTCACCATGAGATTATGTGAATGTACCCTTTACGAGATCCCATAAGTCATTAGAATAGTAATGGAAACTTAAGATACAACCCATGTCTATCTAGAACCATGTATTCATGTATATAATTACTCAAGTACTCACTTAAAAAATGAATATAGTTTCATAAAATATATAACTAAACTATATATATATTGTTACTATATATATATTTTCTTACTGATAAAACTCTTACACCTGCCTAAGCCTAAGAAGGTAGAGTCGATATGTGTTAGGTAGGAACATGACTGGGAGGGTATTTATTTATTCAACATTGTTTATTATTATAATAAATTCAAATATCTATTTATATGCACAAAGGCTGTATTATTTCATGACACCATTGGTGGGGACCTACTGGGATTTTATCTCTCACCCTACTTAGGCCACCTTTGGTACCTGAGTAGATTACATGTCTTCATGTATGGACATGGTAAATCTACCTAAAATAAATGTATGATTTATTATATTATAGTATATAGAATTTCAGTAGTGAAATGATAATGTGATCATGATGCTAGGGGATCACTCTTTTGGAATTTTTTTGTATTTCATGTTGTATATGTCTATCCCTTATTTAACTTTTTTTATATCTACATTCCTTGAAATTATCTTGTATATGACTCATCCTCTTGAATTTTAATATTATTATATTTTATTTATGATTCAACATTTATTTATTTCACTTGTTTCTTTTATGTCATTTGGTTATATAGTGCTCCCTCTATGATAGGTTACTAGTCTTACTGTTGTAGTGCCTGTTATATTCTACTTCCACAGTTGCATGTTTATATATTATATCTAATAAACCACTCTAATATGATGGTATATTTTTACCCATTGCACCACCATTAGACCTTAATGTCTAGTCGTCACCCTCTAGCGTACGAGGAGGTGTGCTTGAGGCTATGTGACCCACCGTCATGGGGAACTACTTAAGTGGATCCTATGTTATGACCTTACATTATTAACATTCCATTTTCTAGTTTTCCTATAATAATACTTGTATTTATTATGTTTCCAGTAGTCCATATGAGTATCAAATTATACTTAGTATTTGTGGGGCCCATTTGACCCCCTTGATATGTTGTTAGGTATCATGAGAAAAACATGATTGGGTATTTGGTCAAGGACTTACCCATTTATGTCAGATGAAAAAAAAATATTTCTTATTCACACACTTTTAAGGAAAAAGTGAGAAACTGGGAGTTAAACCACAAAAGGAAATAATATATCCATTGAAGGAAAATTTAGGCCTATTAGATTTAATCTCCATAAATAATTTCGAAGAGATATTGGATTCTTGAGTGTCAGATTCATCCATTAGCAGATCATCAAACTCATGGAAAACATGTCCCAAGAATAGATTTACTCTTCAAGAATTATATTCCCATTACTAAATCCCCAAATTTGAATCAAGTTATTATTTTTAATCTAGGTATATTGTTCCTCATTAAGATTTACCCTCAATGACCACACCATCATTCTAGAAGCTTCCTCATCACTAGCATTGAGAAATAAAACCTATTAAACCACATATTGTTCAGAGATCATAAGAAATTCCAAGGATTCCTGAAGAACAAACCCTGACTTGTACAGCTGACCAACATCATCACTATCTATCAGCTTGTCTTTTAACTTCTTTTCTGAACGTGTCACCATTGAAGGTGAAAAAGATGTAATTATTCCATTATTTATGGATGCCCTACTGGTACCTTTTTCTCCCTGGGCTCAGAGAACTATCTCACAAATCCTTTTCCTATTCTTTTCCTGTATTGGAATTGAAACGAAAGTCTGTAAGACTACCCATTGATAGCCTAACTATATGAACCTCGAACTCCTGAACCGGTACATCAATCGGAAATTGTCTGAAGTGATTATCCAACTCAATGGTTTCCACCTACCTACAAGGACATGTCCTAATACTTCCCTTGGGGCACACCACATCCACATATAATGCACCCAATGGAGGTTTGGAAGCATCCACAATCACTTCATCTTACCCATCATAAACAGAAGCATATCTTAATATCACAGAATGAGTTTTATGAGTTGTACTAGTACCCATTTCAATCACATGTTGAGATTCATAAATAACCCTTTCTATCCCAAAATCAGTATCTTCAAGAAAATCAGTTTAACCACCAACATTATTTCACTAAGAGATAATTGAAACTATATGATTTATGCCATTAAAATACCCTATCAGTCTGCTAATTAAATCCTTGAACATCAGATAAAGTGTTAGAGTTAGAGAATTCATTGACCTTTTATGAATAACTTCATTTGAATTCAAAAACACAACTTTTTGGATGGTCCAGTTTGAAGCGGATACATCTCTCTTCACCATAGATATATTAACATCAAAATTCAACCACAAACCATTGTCAATACACATCCCCAAATGAAACCACATCAATTTGTTTTCTCTTAAGTTGGAAGACTTCCCATATCTGTAGGCCTCCATCTTATGCCCCATGTGATTGTACAGTGAACAAAAGTTACACAATGACTCAAAAAAACCTGATAGTTTATACCTAAACTCCTCACCAATACACACCAAAAAGGACTCCATGGGGGTTTCGACACATCAATTTCAACACATATTCTCAGTGAAATGGGATATAAAACTGTTATATCGTGACTATAAGAACAAAGATAATGCCCAACTAGATTTCCTAACATACGCATGATAGATGGTTGTTGAAAGGGGATTGGATGGTGAGTAAAGCTTACCCAAACTATAATGGATTTTGAATATATCCTCATATGAAAATAATGTGACCACTTGCAGATGAGAAATAGAGTTCCATTCTAGATGTGCAGAGTGCTCGACCATGCCAGAATCAGATCATCTTTTGAAGCGATCCTCAACATGATATTCTTGGAGTTGAGAAGACTGAAAATTGAATGCTCCTATAAACCCCATGATCCAAATAAAAATTATCAAAATAATAAACTAAATTAATATGTTTAATATATATTTAAATCAATATAATATTAAATAGAGTGGAATATTCTGTAAATTCTAACAGTGAGATTAGGTGATGAGGGGATCCTTCAAACAAATCTGAAACCTTCAGTTGGAGAGAAATTATAGGGAATGTAGGGATGAATTCAAGGTTTGAGTATGGGGAGAAGCTCAATAGCTGGGATCCATTGAGATGTGAGGGAGGAACCTCCCCTACTAATGGGAGAAGGGCATGTGGGAAGCCAATCAACACCTTGGTTATCCTAAACAGCTGCACAGAAGGGATCCCCTTCTTCAATTATTTGTGTAAGATGTCTTGGAATGAATCCTTGATGTTATGTTTATAATTTCAGGAATTATTAAATCCCTCATTATGATATTAGTTATTGATTTCCATGTGTTTATTTTATTAGTTATGATATCCAAGGATAAGTTATAATCGCATGTGATTATATTTATGAAATTATTGGATCATCATTTTTTCCTGCCACATTATACATATTTTCAAGTTATTGATTAAATTAAGTGTTTTTTCATATATTTACATTTCCATATTGATTATACCCTTATTATTTAAGTTATCTTCTAATGTACACATACCTTTACTGTGCATCTTCTATCTCCCCCTTTTAATGTTTCCTTTCTCTAGGATTCTAGGAAGTGTATTATGATGGATATGTTGGGATATTATAATTAGAATAATTGAATTATTAATGAAAATAATATGCCATATTTTAACATTTCATTTGTAATGTAAGATTCTTTATACAATCTAATTTTATAAAATTACAAAACTATTTTAAACTTTAGGATGCAATTATTTATTTCTATTTACATTGTAATAATGTTACCACGGACCGGGGGATACTTGGGTCCGGATCATTACATTGGTTATCAAAGAATTTACAGTAGAATAATTGTGGACGAGATGTAGTAAAACATATATTTGGGAACAAATTCCTATGAATAAATTTTTTAATACTCAGAAATAAGACAAGATTGTGATTTCATGATCATTTATAAATAAATTTGTAATTTTTTTAGTATTTCATTAGTTTTTATATTTTATATTATAGTTTATAATTTTAAAATATAATCTTGTATTTTCCATTTTTTATAAATGATAAAAAAATATAAGTAATAGAAAACATATCAATACATGTAATCCATGTAGGAAAATATCTCGTAAGAAAGATAATGATGTTGGTGTTGGAGTTGGAGTTATTGATAGATCAGAACAAATTATAACTATTTTTGGGTTGTTGACTTAGTTTATTAAAAATAACATGTATCATATGGATCAACCTAAATATACACAACATAGTGTAATCATGTTAGTAATCTTCTTGCATCGACAAACTCTATCATTAAAGGAGACATTAAATCTATATTTAAATGGGTAATCGATAAGTTCATTAGATAATAAATTTCTCACCTTTGGATGTGAAGAATTGGATATGGTTTAAATGTATGTTTATTGTATCTTAGGGGACAAAGATCACTGGAGGTAATTGATTTGGAACACAAAGGATGAATATAACGTAAAAAACATGGAATAAAAGGATTTTATGGAAATTTTCTAGCATATATATTTCCCTCACAAAAAATTGTGGATATGGAGAGAAAATTATTGATTCTAATATAAAAGGAAGATTATAATATTTTTATGATAGAGGGAAACTTTAAAAGGTTTGAAAAAAATGATATATACTATATTCTTATTCCAAAGAGAATTATTGACCATTTCATTGATGGGATTAAACAAATCCTTTAATGGTTACTATTATGAAAAAAATTAGTAACAAATGAGTATATCATACCATATGATATCAAGATAAAGAAAGAGTTCTCTATTTCTTATGGATTATATGGAATGAAATATATGAATAGGGATGTTGAGGAAACTAGAAAAGGAAATACAAAAAAGCGAATAAGGTAAGGGTATAATTTATAATAAATTTAAAAAGAAACCCAATGGATTATGCTAGTTAGGAATGGGTGGTTTCTTCAAATGTGGAAATAATGGCACCCTGAGGTCATGATTTCATTGGAAATAAAGTAGCTTATAGTGTGAAATTCTCTAAATATAAGGAGATTCTGTACTATGAAAATTAATTTCTCAAGCATCAAGGGAATTTTATGTATAAAAGGATGAGGGAGAAATTATAATTTTTTAAAATCACAACTGATGATGTTAAAGTTACTAACTATGTGGTGGAAGGTACATTAATCATATCAAAAAATCTAGCAAAATCTTTATTTTATTATGAATATATACTATTTTATATACTAAATGTTTTTGGAGAAAATTAGATATTTTATTAGAATATTAATATGGGTTTTATCCGTCAAGACTCATAGTGCAAGTCTCACCAAAATAAGGTTGGGTGATTCTTTTCCCATTTTGACAAATAAATGTGCCAATTTTTGTGAATTCATTATTATACTGATGATTAAATTTGATATAATCTTTGGTATAGGTCGACTTTCAAAATTTTATGGAAAAATTTATTACAAAGATAATAAAATTATGATTGAAGATAAATTTGTGGAATTACTTAACATTAGTGGGGTGAATTCATCATCTGATTCATATCTTGATGAACCCTTAGCATCACTTTTGAATGGGATTTATGGGGTTGAATGGAATACATTATCAATTGATGGAAAATGTAATATTTAAATTAATGATGTACGTATTGTGTAAGAATACATAGATGTATTTATTAAGAAATTACCATGACTTTAACTAGAGCATGAGGTTGTGTTTTCCATAGATTTAATCCCTAATGAAAGACTTGTATCAAAGAATAGCTATATAACATCCATTCAAGAACAAGTGGAATTGATGAATCAACTAGAAGAGTTGTGTAATAATGAATTTATACTCCCTAATGGATCACTTTAAGTAACCCATATTCTTTTTGTTAAGAATATATATGTATATATATATATATATGACACTATAAATTGATTATCACTACTACAAAATTTGATTTTAACAGTTATAGAATATGCCTTTATCAGTACAAAAAATGTGTTGACTATAATATTACAGTTAAAAGAACCTTTTAACAGTACTAGATTTAGAACTATTAAAAGGGGCCTCTAAAATTTACATTAATAACACTATTATTGGGGCATTTAACAACAAATTTTTAGCATTGATAAATGCAAAATAGTGAAATGGGGTGGAAATTGTATTTTTTTCAGACCTCTCCCTTTATTAGTGCTTCCAAGACACCTTTTACAACACTAACCCACCGCCTTTTAAGTTATTTTCAGCCCACCACCCTTTTTTCAGTGCTTTGTGAATTTCAAGCCTCATGTCTGCCCTCCTAGATTTGAACCCTACACCTATCCTTTGAAGATAGAATACCTTTACCACTACACAATATTGTTTTGTTCTCTATTTAATGATATTTATGTTTACTTATATATACACACATATATATATATATATATTGTTTATTCATATATTTATATAATTTATTTTAAATACATTTATAAAATATATGTGTGTGTGATATGTAAATATTATATTTATTTAAATATATTATATATTATATACATTTATATATAGAAGAATATAATATAAATATATATCTGTTTAGTAATACACACGTATATGTATATAAAATCATTATAAATATATTTTTATAATATAATAAATTTTATGATATTGTTTGAAATACATTTATAGAATATGTATTTACTTTAATATACGGGAATATACATATACATATGTATTTTTTAATTTTTAACAGACACATGTATATATATATATAAATTAATTGTGTAGGTATATATACACATACCACTACAATTTTATAAGGTAAAAAAATGATTTTTCTTAATTTAAATAAAATAAATAATAAATAATAAATAATTATTTTATATATTCAAAAATTCATTTCTATGTAAATATGATGATATATGTATTTATAAAAGCGATTTATTATAATAAAATATAAGAAAATATTCATATATTTAATTATAAATAAAAATACATAATAAAAAATGATATTATTTTAAAACCATAATATCAATATAAATGTAATACATGGGAATAAATTAACCCCCCTTAAAAATAGGTAAAAATACCCCCTTAATCTAGGATAAAATTCCATCGAATGTTAATAAATTTGGATACCTTTACAAAAAATATCTGTTTCGAGGCCTTCTAGGCCTCAAGAAAACTATGACCAAGGTACCCCTAATCAATATGGCACAGATCTCATCACAGGTTCAGATTTGATATGTTGTAGACCCCAAACAGACAACTGAATCAACAGTTATGGCCGTTTTATGATTGAGTTACGTTTTAATCTTATTTTAGATCTTTTATTACTACTTTTGGAATTTTTATCTTATAATTATTATTAAATTTCTATTAGTCAATAAAAATAAGAAAATTACTAATTAAAAATATTTTATTATTATTTTATAATCCATTTTTACTAAATATTATATATATTAAGTGTAAATACCTATTTAAAATTATCTACATCATATTTAAAAGGTTTATATTATATTTATATCAATATAAATATATAAATATATTTATATATTAATATATTTTATTTAATGAAATATTAATTTTTTCTGAAATATACCCATTATCAGTGCGAGTAAAAATCACTAATAAAAGCTGGATGGTTCTATATTAATGTATCTAAAAAAACACTGATAGAGACCCCCATTATCAAAACTTTCATTCTAGTGTTATTAAAGGTCCCCTTTAGCAGTAATGTTTTACAAGTTCTAATAATAGGGCCCTTTAAAAGTGTTTTTTCTAATATTGTTAAATACCACCTTCAACAACCCATTTTTTTTATATCTCACAAAGGGGTTATTTAACAATGCTTTAATCCAGCACTATTAAATCCCTAACACTTGATAAAACCAGTTTTGTAGTATTTTATATAAAAAACAATACAATTATAATAAGTAAAAATTATCCACTACCTCACATTGATGACTTATTTGATCAAATTATTGAAGATCAATATTTTTAAAATATTTAAAATTTCTATTTTTATAATAAATTATTAATAAATAAGGAAGATATTCCAAGGACATAATTTTTTATGAGGTATGAACATTATGAGTTTATAGTTATACCATTTTGATTGACTAAAACACCCTTTCTCTTCATGGATTAATAGAGTATTCAAAGAGTATCATGATTATTTTTTGAATTTTTTTATGATTCCTAGGTGTACTATAAAGCCTATAAGTACAATGAGAATCAATTAAGGATCATTCATGTGACTATTTGATGAAATGGGTTATATTGGAAATTTAGGATTTTTGAATTATGGGTTGAGAAAATTTATTTTCATGGAAATATTGCCTACAAGGATGGAATCTCAGTTGATCATGAAAATATAAGGGAAGTCCAATAATAGACTATACTAATGAATAAAATTGAGGTACATAGTTTTAATGATTTAATGTGTTATTTTCCATAATTGTTTTTTTCAAAAAATCCATTAGATTACCCATTAACAAAAGATAAAAAATTTTGGTACAATTCATTTTAAAAACGGAATGTAAATAATATTTTGAAGGATTGAAGAAAAGATTGGAGAATGCCTTGATTTTGACTCTATGACTGAGAAATGATGGTTTTGAGATATATAATGATGAATAAAAAAGTGACTTTTTCCTTATAATGAATGATAATTTAATTTTCTATACATCAAGGTTGTGTAAGATTCAGGTATAGAAGATTAAAACCCCTTATCTTGAGTTTTAAGTAGTAATATTTTCATTTATGATATAGTGACATTATCTATATGTTAAAAATGTAGTTTATTCATTGATCAGAAGAGTTTGAAATAAATTTTGTCATAGAAAGAGCATAACATCAGGAAATGGAAGTGTCTTGAGCTAATTAAGGATTATGAATTATCAATACATTAATCACCACAGAAAGAAAATAAAGTAGTATATTCATTGAACTGAAAAGATCATGGGGTAATGAAAAAAATGAATATTGATAGGGACCCCATGGTCAAGGATTTAGTATAAATGGATCTAGAAATTATTAAAAAATTAGAAACATCAACTGTTTTCAATTGATTTCAAAACCATATTTATTGGAAAGGACAAAATTTTCTCATCCTCATGATGATAATCTTCAAAATAAAATTGAATATGTGAATAATAGGAAATTTAAAGACACTATTTTTGAGGTTAGAGTTATAAAATTTAAAAATAGATTATGTGTTCCATCAACACCCAAGATAAAAAAGAAATTTTTGGTTTATTCTAATATATTTCTTTTATCTATACACCATTATACCACTAAGATGTATAGTTATTTGAAATAATATTTTTTACGGGATAATATGTTGCATGAAATTATTCATTATGTGTGAAGATGTTTAGTTTTTAAATACGTGAAGGCTAAGATAAATAAAACCTATATGGGTCATGAAACCTGTAATTATTAAAATTTTGAAATTTATTGATATTACTATAGTGTTTTTCATAGTATTACTAATGACTCCTAGAAAGAATAATTAGATATTGGTTTTTTTGATAACCTCTCAAAATATACACATTTCCTTAATACAAGAGAGTATTTATCTCCTGAGAACTTTGAGAAATTATATATTATTGTATTTATAAGAATTAATGGTTTATCAATTTTAATTTTGTATGATCACGATACAAAAATTACATCAAAATTATTGAAAAGACTTCTGAAGGATCTGGATACTATGCTTCTATTGTGTACTTCTTGTCACCTGCAGACTAATGAAAAGTATGAAAGAACTAATCAAATGTTAAAATACATATTTATTCCATGTTTTATTTAATTTCAAGGTATGTAGTATCAGTATTTACCTATGGTAGATATTTACTATAAAAATATCTACCATTCAAGTATTAAAGTGGAACCGTATAAAGCATTATATAGAAAGTTATGTTATACTCAAACATTTTGGGTTGAAGTTGGTGAAAAAATACAGTAGGCCCAAAAATTCTGGATGAGATAATGAAAATTTAAACACTATTTAAACCAATATTAAATTAGTTTATAAAAGTAAAAAGATCACAATTGATAACTGAAGGAATAATTTCAAATTAAAAGTGGGATATCACATTTTTAGGAACGTCTCTCTGTAGAAGGGTGTTATATGGTTTGATATGATGAAAAAAATGAGACCAAGTCACCTAATACCTTTTAAAATTATATAATTAATTTTATCTATGCATTAATATTTGGAAATGACCAAATGTCTCTCTAAGGCACATGATGTATTCCACATATCATTGTTGTGGATGTTCATTCCAGACACAACACTTATTCTCACCTATGGATAAATAGAATTTGAACATGATCTATCTTATTGTCAATTCCCTATCCAGATTCTAGATACTAGAAATCATGTAAGGTGGAATTAGATAACTTGTCTGATATAGGTACTTTGGAGAAATCATTATATAGAAGAGGAACCATGGGAAATAGAAGAAGTAATTATGAGGAACTACCAAAATCTATTTCTGAGGTGACATTGAAGAAATTTTGAGGTTAAATTTTTTTAAAATAGTGAATAAATAAACACCTAAAATCTTTATAATATATTTATTTTTTTAAATAAATTTAATCTCTTAGATAGGTTACGATCCAAGAAACACAGATTCTAAATGAATTATAATATGTATACTCGTATAAGCTGGAAACAAAATTTGTTTTTATGAATATGATTAAATAAATTTGAAAAATCATGTGGTTTACACAATTACAAATAAATTCATTAGTTATCAAATAATAATAAATAAAAATTAAAATCATTTTAACATAAAAGAATATTAAAAAAAAACTAATTTTATATATGTAATGTGTTTTTATATAACTAAATTAAATTAATAAATATTAGAAAAAAATATAAGAAAAAGTATATTTTATATATTCAATATTTTTTTGACATTTAGCTAATATTATAACTATTCATAGGATACAAATAAATTAAGTTTTATGATTTTAAAAAACTATTTATCGAAACATTATTTTCAAATTTTTTTTTAATTTTATTAAAATTTTTATTATGATACTTTTAGGTATTTAATATGATAAAATAAATTCATTATTTTGAATCAGGAGTTAATAATTTGATTAGTATGCCCCTTTTACTTTTAGGTATTTGGAGTTGTAACCATGGTAAATGTTATCACCTTGGTAAGGGGTAAACAGTGTTAATATAGTTCATAACCATGTTTAAGGGTCACCATTTTCCATAATAATATTAATTGGAAGAATAAAATTATAACCTTATCAACTTATATATGTTTTTATTCTCTAAGGGACAATTTTCTATAAAAATACCTATATAATATATAAAGAAATGAAAATATCAAAATGTAACTCTTGTTTTAAATAACTATTATGTATCCATATAGGGACAAAGGAATATTATGAACGAATATAAATGCCTATTTAGAGTTTAATGAAACCATTTTCATGATAAGAATTTATTTATAAATTTTAGTGATTAAATATTTACCTAAAATAATTATGCAATACTATCACAATGTTTATTCAATGATTAGAAAAATAGAATAAATAATTTTACAAATATTAAAATCAATATAATTTGAGTGAGTTATAAGGATACACGAATTTCATTGATTAATTTGACATATTAGTTAAGTTTTAAATGATTATATTAAAATTTAACCTTTTTTTATTTTAAGTCAAACTAAATGAATAGTTTGAAAATTGACATTATTAATAATTTATAAAAATAATATATTATTAAATTATTTAAAAATAATTAAAATATTGAAAGAAGAAACAAGGATAAGATATGTCTAAAATATCATACCCTAAAATTTATGAGTCAAATTTTATTGTAAATGAAAATTATGACCCATTAAGTGTGAAAAATATGTTGCCGCAATTAATGTTAAAATAAGATAACTAGGGGTTAAAACAAACTATAAGGTGTAAAACAAAACATAAAAATTTAAAAATTTTATTGGTTAGTTTTATTTAAACTCTATAAAATATTATGTTAAAATAAGTAACATTTTTGTAGAATTTTATCAATATAATTAATTTATTTTGACTTAATCTTTTATGAAATTTCAAAAGTACTCCAATCCTCAATTATAAAAGGACACATCCTTCCCTCACTTTTTCGCTCCATTTGAGCCATCTAACTTGACTATAATTGGAAAAAATACCTTAAGAAATTACTTAACCACATTATAGTTGCCTATTTATTCCAAAAAAATCAACCCTAGGGTCTTTAATAAGATATCTAAAGGTTTTCTTTCAAATAAGATGTATTAGCCTAAATCAGTCACTTTCCTTTTTACATATTATATTGAATACTCTAAATACATTTAAATTATCATAAAATGTTTATATAAGTAATCTATATATACTAAAATGTTTTTATTATTATGAAACCACCATTATCCATCATTTATTCCATTAAATTGAATGTGAAAGTATCGCTCGTGCTTAGGCACGACATACCATATCTTTGTAGTGATATAATTAATTTTCCTCTACAATATTTCATGCATGGTTATTGTGATGACTTTTATTTTTATATAATATAATTATGAAATAATTTAACTTCTTGAGTTATAGTATCACATTTAAATTCTTACTTTGTAATTCGTTGGAAAATGGTAACATCGCTCGTGCGCATATGTGGCCTACCACCTCCTTGAAGTGATGCAATTTGTTTTTACTTACACTATAATTGGATGATAAAAAGGATATATGTAATGAATATATATGGTATAAATGATATAATAATGGTTTTGTAATTATTAATTATTATTTACCTTTATTTCATTCCATCTGTCGAAAAATAAAACTACGTTCATGTGTACGTAGATCCTACCATATCCTTGAATGATGTAATTAATTTTTATACCTCAATATTTTATGGAATAGTATAGATGAAAATTTAATGAAGAAATATTATATTTATATTATGGTTAATATTTGAGATATGATGGATCCATGAAAAAAGTAAAAGGATCGAAAATACCAAAACAAAACTTACATGAAAAATGATGAAGTTATTACCTGAAACTATGATTTTAACAAATAATTTTTAATAAATGGGTGATAAAATATTATAATTAATATATATATTAAATAATATATATGATTATGGTTCGATAATATATGTATAATAGGACAATATTAATTATATTGGAAGTTTAGACATCTATAAAGAATGTCGAAGCTGTGGTAAGGGTTTATTTAACAATCACATCACTCTTCCAGATTGTTTATGCTTATGTATCCCATGGGATAATGGATTGATATTTATATCTTAAAGCAAATATAATTTATTTTACTCTAACTATTCATGAAATTTTCACGAAATAGTATAATTTTCATCTATTTGGTACAAAAGATTATTTATTTTTTTTAGAAAAAATGATATTATTTCACACTGTAGTTGAAAATTGGTTTTCTTTTGTATCCCTAGTTTCTAAAAATATTTTCATTAAAATTATTATTAATTATCAAATATTCCTTAAATAAAATTTTAAAAATATGAGAATTTATAAAAAATGGTTTGAAAACAGTCTTCTGGTCATTTTCTGAACAAGAAATTTTTTTGACCATTTTAAAATAGTGGGGAAACAATGTTTTTTTCTTATAAAACATGTTCATAATTACCCACTATTATGAAAAATCAACACTTTTATACTTACATTATACATCTCAAGTATTTTTTTCAAAGAAAATTATTTTCTAAATATTCTTCCAATATAAAATTTTTAAATTTCATTTTCCTGGTGGAATGTATATTTTCCATAATAATTATTTTAACGAAATTTTAATGTTATATATATTCTTAAATTATAGAAACCATAATTCTAATTATTTTTAATATGGGATATATTTTAATTATAGAATATTTATTATTTATCTGATTGGTTTATTATTTGGTTGACTAAGGATGTACAATTTTGATACTATTCTCCATATTACATTGGATAGTTTATGATTATGGTTTTTGATTGGGGAAGGTAGTGAAATTTTATATTATAATTTTTAAATATTTATGTTTATTTTGGTTCTGTTTCACACATTTCATAAAAGGAATGATTTATGCATTTTATATTTTGGGTGGGGCCAAATATACCACCTTGATGCATCCATAGGTCTCATGAGACAAACCAGATTGGGTATCTAGTTGAGGACTTAAAACAATTTTTTAAAATATTTTTTAGGTATAAGCTCTTGAGTGTATGATTATGATGTCTAGAATGATTTATTCCATCACTAGGAGATTAGTTATTGATGTCCATGTGATTATTTTACCAGTTATTGCATGCATGGATATGTTCCATGTTCATGTGATTATTTATGTGAAATTATTTTATTATCATTTATTCCTTCAATATTTTTATTTATAACCAAGTTATTTATTAAATGGAATGTATTTTTATATATTTACAACACTATATTGATTATTGATTATTTATTCATTTTAACTTTCACAATAAGTATACCATTTTTGATCATCAAAGATCAAGAATTAATTATATTTCATTTTCCTCTAATTCTAGGAAGTTTATTATTACTGATATACAGGGATATGATAAAGTTAATGATTTTTTTCTCAAATAAAATACTATATTTTATTTTATCATTACAATTTTAATGTGATATTTAACTATGTATATAGTTTTCCATGAATAATATCTATTTGGTCCTTTGGGATGTGATTCTTTTTATATTGTTCCAATGTAATAATATAACCAATGACTCTAGGATACTTGGGTCAGTGTATTTAAAATATTTCCTTGTGTAAGTATATGAATAGTACATAGTTGAGTTTGATCACATGAGTGTATATGCATTTTCTGTGAGACCCATGTTTATGTTTGACCACATTTATACAGGTTTGGCTACATATTCTCATTCATGAAATACTATGTTCTGACTATGTATATTATGACCCTATTTCGAAGTGATGCATTTGGTATATGATATTTCATCATACTATTCATGATAACAATGTGATATATGTACTTTTTGTGGATTGGTGGCCCTTTAGGGGGAACATGTTCATATTTTAAAGGTGATATTATGGAAAGACCAAAATAGAATGTTAGGCATGATGACCTTGTGGCCTAACATGGAGGCATGATGATTTAATGTGATATGAGATATGAGACTATTATTGAGTTTGATCCCAAGTGTGTATCCATGCGACCATACTTGTGTTTTATCTCATGTGTGTTTCTATGTGACCGTGAGAGAGATGGGGCATGAAGGAGCTTTGTCATGACATGGTAATCCTTTAATTGTGAATATTGTGGGTTAGATTTTATGAACATGTGGTTGAATTTATATCATGAATTTAGTTATGAATACTTTTACATCTATCAAAAGTAGGTACAACTAGGGGTTTGTGGTGGCATGGTAGCATATGACCACTCGATACATGATGGTATTTTTTTTGATTTTATGTATAATAATTATCATAATATACACTCTTATGCATATAAAACCATGTTAAAGACACATATGTGGTGTCTTACTAGGTATATACTCACACCCTTCACGGGTGTCTCATGGAACATGCAGAATTCATTCTTAGGGATACATGATAGGGAAGGTCCCCTATTATAGGGTGCTATGATATGGAAGATGATGTCCAAATTAGTTACCAGGATGGACTCTAGAGTGACACCACAATGTTTTATTACATACTAGTCTTACTCGTTCCTTGGTTTGACCAACCACTATAGGGGTCCTTGGTTAATTATTCTATAACACTTTAGCTAAATTTCATTCCATTTTTATTCTACATATTATTTATTTTGTAGAGTTGTATTGTGTTTTGTTGAATTTAGTAATACTAAGAGTAAAATATCCCCATTGACGGCACTGAGACTCTCACTGTGGGTCAGCAATAGATGGAATAAATGGAGGTGCACAATATTCCATGTTTCTAACCATCTAAGATAATAGGATTCAGGTTTGGGTGTAACAAAGAAGTGTCAAATTTTTTTTCCCACATTAATTCTTGATTAATTTTTTTTGAATATATAGAATAGAGTAAGACTTTATGGGACTCGGGTAGGGGATTGAAATGTGTTCCTAGCTGTAACATGTGAAAGGGAATTCTGAGTTACCATTTTTGGACTGTTATTATAGTTATGGTGTTATGGTTTCATGTTTTTTACGAGTATCTTGTAATTTTATTATTTTATGGGATTCAGTTGTGTTCATACATCATATGTTGGCACACTGGATCACATTCCCTAAATATATATGTTTCATAGTGCTTATTAGTTTATTAGTTAAAATCCTTAATAAGTGCTATAAATTAAGTGATATATCCATTTCCCTAGTATTTTGATATATCTATTGGAATTAATTAACTAAACATGATAACGATATTTTTATTTATTATTTATGATTGTGAATAATTAGAAGTTAAAACAATTATTGTGTTGTAATAAATGGGTTGTGAATTTTTATTTCGGACAACCTCTTAGGATAGGTTTTTATAGAAGTTCCATATTATAGCATCATAAAAACTTAATCTAGTAGATGAAGGTGTTCTGAATATTCATTTGATATTTTAGAACATTCCACCATGGAGAGAATTTATTGTAACTTTGGGTGGAGCATGTCAGAATGCTCGCATAATGAAGGGAATTATATTTACACCACCATTCAAATTGGATAATGTATATGAGAACAGTATTTTACCCACTCCAGTGGTTTTGGGTAAAGGAACACTTATTTTATTAGTATTCCTAGTTCTTGTTCATGGTGGTGGAGTTTCAAAGATGATGGTAAACTATGATCAGGATATTCGTCTCCAAAACCCTCTATCCATCAAGGCCACAAAAGTTTTCTAGGGATATGAGAACTAGATTGAAATTAACACGGGGATATTTGATATTTTAGATACCCTGATGGATTAAAAATTAAGGTTGTGTACCTTCATGTTTGAGGGACCATCCATGACATGGTGAATCATTATGTAGAAGGATAGAAGATATGAAGGTATGACTTGGATGACCTTTGAGGACCTCCTTTTCGAGGAGTTATTTTTTTGTATAATGGATCTAGACCAATCACATTAGTTCATGAATATCATTTATGTGATATTAAAAATACCTTATTACTCAACATGTTTCTTATATTTGCTACATTTTTCTCCTCTATTGGCTGGGAATGAGGTGTATAAGGGAAATGCATTTGATATTATCCTACATCGAGATCTAAGAAGCCAGGTTAAGCATTTTGGATAGAAGATATAAATGGAGTTGATTCACAATTTTCTAACAAACAGGAAGGGTTGGGTGAGTAATGAGTTGTAGGCTACCCTCTAGCCTTCAGTGGACTTCCCAATGATACTTCCAGTAGTATGAATAAGAAAGAATATGATTCATGATAGAGTGACAGTACATAGTCTAAGTTAAAAATATATTTCTTAGAACCATCTTTTAGAGATGTAGGTCCTTAGTGTTTCAACTATGGATATATTTTGTATTAATTATTTTATTTCAAAATTTTCAGATCTGGTATAATTACTGTGACATGATAGGGAATCTACAATTTTTCTTACAAAAGGCATCAGATATGAGTTCTGATAAGGGTTAAAGTCAAATAAATGCATTAGGACATGGGACTTTCCCTAGTCCCTAACAATACTTTTAGAACCCTCACACAATGATGACTTAGGGGATTCATGCATATCTGGGACAAAGTCAAGGAAATATAGAATATCAGGTGTATATTATGGGCTATGTTCTAAATTAATTAGAGGGGAACCATTAACCTTCAAGGTATGATATTGATCACAATTACACCTTTTACCTCTCTTTTTTTATAATGGGTTTCCCTATTTTTTATATCTACTCGCATATTTTTTATCTTTACTTACCTGTAAAGTTTTATTTTGAGTTTCTATCTCTCAAATGACCCCTGAAAAATAATTTTTATTTTATTCAATTTTTATCAAAGTTCCATGTAGTCATTTTCATCTATAAATAACTATGTTATTCCAATATCATTGAGATGAATAGATTTGATGTGATCGTTGAAACTGATTGGATGATATATTATTGGGAATAGATTGACTGTAGAAAGATATGCGTTTCATTTATTTCACCCAAGGGAGAGAAGCTCTTGATGACTGATGAGTGGGATGTTGGGGGAAGTAGAATGAGTCCAGACCTAAGGAATATATGAGATGTTTCAATGTAGATTATAGGCCTAGATATTGCATAATACACAACAATATACACTTATATTCCTCTGGTTATGGAACTATATCAACATGTCCTAATGGATGAACTTTTGGGTCTCCCTCAAGAGTTTGAATGTATTTTGGGATCAAACACATGAAAGGGTTGAAACCTATATCAATTACTTCCATATCATATGGTTTTGGATGATTTTAAATAACTCAAGGTATAACATCAAGATTTTTTGGTGAATGGTTTTATAAAACCTATAACATCACCTTTGGGTCTACAATGTAGTTCTGAAAAGTGGAAATTGTTAGTGCTTAGTTGTGTGTGAACTATAGATAGTTGAACCAATATACATTAAATAATCAAAACCCATTGCTGCGGATCAAATACATATTTGAAAAACTGTAGGGATCTTGGTGTTTCTCAAATATTATGTTATAGTCACGATACTACTAGCTTCAATTCATAGAGGATAATATTCTTAAGACTGTGTTCGAGAGTAAATATAAACTATATGTGTATCTTTTCATGCCTTTTGGACTAACAAATTCACCAGTGGTATTTATGGATCTCTGGAATTGGGTATCGCATTTATATCTCATCATATTCATTGTGGTATTTGTTGATGATATCCTTACATACTCATAGACTTATGAAATAAATAATAGGCATGTTAGTATTGTGTTCAGAGAGCTTCGAGCATATTACCATTGTGCCAAACTATCATCATGTATCTTTTGGATTTAGGGGGTGAAATTACTTGGGCATGTAATTTATGTTTTGTAAACATATATATACCTATAGAAAGATAAGGGGAGTTATATTTAGCTCTCCCCAAGAGTTCATTTTCATATCAGGATATTCCTTGGCTTATATGTGTACTACATACATTTCATACATTACTTATACCATTTGGAAGCACCTGTGATTAGGATGAAAAATAAGGTTGTGAAATTTTAGTGAAAGGATATTTGATAAGTGTCCTTCCTAGACCTAAATAAAATATTTGAAATATGAACAAATTATGATATTTACTGTACTAGGGATGATATTTTCAATTTATTTTAATGTCTTATGTATTATTTTCGGGGCTATGATTATTTAGAGGGACCATGTAGTAGCATGTGGATCATGTAATCTATGACCCATGAGTGTAACTACAAAACACATGATTTGGATTTTATTTTTGTGTAATATGATTTGATGTGCTAACAGAATTATCTCTTTTGTGAGAGGTATTTTGTTAAAAAAATTTATAGGAGCCAATAATATATCTTCCCTCAATGGGATTAAAAATTTTGGTATTGGAATTAGGTGGAGTATCCATAAAAATTTAACTTCAAGAAATCATATGTTACATGGAATGGTATTTTAATTACAGTTTTTATTATTAGTAAAATATTAGAGATGTAAGATCTTTGACAATGTTATTCACCAGAGGAATGAAGCTTGTTGAGTTTGATGGTATAGTGTATTTTGGATGAATCAAAGGAATATGGTGTTTTGATTTGTTAAACTTTTTTCTATCACATAATAGTTGGTAGATATGTTGAATATGATCCAATTGTTATACACCGAATGTTCAATGAATCATGAATGCTTGAAAGTGGATGATCTAGTTCAACAATGTTCCGTAAATGATGAAAATATGATCTACATCCATGAGAATGTATTGGGTATGGAATCTTAAGGGAGGATCTGATGAGATACCCCCATCATTTGAATTGGGTAATTCATACAGGGATGATGAATTTGTACCATGAAATTCAATGTTAATTTTTTAGGCCATGTATAAACAGAGAAACCATGGGTTTTGTTTCACGATTCATTACCTACTTGAGGGTAAATTATGCGAATCAATATCCTTGTAGTTTTCTCCTACTATGTTCAATGCATATGTGTAGGTGGGACGATGTGATGAAAGACTTAATGATATGGTTACCTAGGACCTCAAGGATTTGTGATGATTTATGGGTTATAGTAGATATGTTAACCAAAGAAACTCATTTAATTCTGATTTGGTAGACTCACACTATTGATGAGTTGTGAAAGTTGTATGTATGAGAAATTGTATGACTCTATGGAGTGTCTTAAAGTATCATGTCTGATAGAGATACATTTTTAATAACATAGTTTTGGAAATTCTTTTAGAAGGCTATGAGGACTTAGTTTAAGTTGATTATGGTGTATCATCCATAGTCGGATGAAAATTCAGAGAGGGTAATTTAGATCTATGAGGATATTATTTGGGGATGTTTCCTAGAATTAAGTGGATAATAATAAGATCATCTAGAATTTTTGGAGTTCTCATATGACAACAATTTCTAATATTCTATTCATATGGTACCTTTGTAGGCTCCCTATGTTTGGTCATCCTGCTCACCACTGTGCTGGCATGAGGTTGGTGAGGCAGACGTTTTTGGGTTGAGTTTGGTGTAGGAGACCTTTTAGAGAGTGAATGTGATCAGGAAGTTGTTGATTAACACTCATAATTGGAAGTGATTATATGATGATTTAAGGAGATGAACTTTGGAGTTCATTGTTGGAAGACAAGTTTCCTTGTATGTGTTTCATCAGTTGGGGCTTCAACACTTTCATAAGGTAAGATGGTGGTGTTTATTTTAAGACTATTTGAGATCACCAAAGGTATACAAATAGTTTATTTCTAACTTAACCTTTCTCATCATTATCAATAAATTCATGATGTGATATAAATTCCCCATCTTTAAAGGTACATTCTGGATCGTGTGCATGTGATCGACTTCGAGGATGTTGATTTGGAACGAGACACATCTTTTGTGGAGTGCCAAGTGAGGATTATTGATTGGAGTGAAGATATATTTAGGAGGAAGATGGTGCAACTTTTTTTAGTCTTATTAAATCAATTAAATATTTTGGTGGATACATGGGATTAGTAATAGGATGTTTGAGCATAATGGAATGTGTATTAAAATTAGTACCACTAGAGATTCATATAAAAGATGATAAGCCCTAAGATGGGGAGAATTGTGACACACATGTTTTTAATGGACTTGTAAATCTAATTAATAATATGGATTAAGTGATTATTTTGAGACATATGATGTTTGAATCTTGGGTTCTAAATGTAATATTGGTTTTTGGAAGCTTAAAATTGGGTTTATAGTGTTTTAGTTGAAAATGGGGAATAAATCATCATGGTGAAAGTCATTGTTGTCCGTGATGTAAAATGTAAAAAGGGAAAACCCACATGGACATAACATGGTTATCTAGGAAGGGTTTAGTGGACCTTGACTTTGGTGGCCTCACCATGACATGAGTGATCACACCATACATAGTTGTGTTCAATACAGTTTAAAAATTTTCAAGACCATCTATTTTTAAATGAATATAGACCAATTCAATGGAGAAACATGTGCAAAAACAATTTTATGTCTTTATTGTGATTTTTTATTTGACTCATACTCCAATTAATCGACTAAAATTTCATCTTAATGTTTCCATTGAATATATATATGTATATTGTTGTTTTTAGTGCATGATTCAAATGATTTTCATTATGTGAGATATGAACATAAATGGTTAATTCTTCATGTTTCTCTTTGTTTACCCTTACCAGAAGATATAACATTGGGTAATGATTTCTATACTTGTTGATTTGGATTCATTAATACCTGACTCTTAACATCTCTTATCATTTTTTAAGAGTGTTTATTTTCTTCTTCCTTCAACCAAACAAGGAGTCTACTATTTATGGTATTTTATGTTTGGTGGATATTAATTATACCCATGTTTTTTTACTCTTTCTCAGTATCTCCACATAACACTTTGTTATGTTAAAATATGTTCATGGGAACTCATGTCATTAAAAACTATATTGGTTTGTCAGTGAAAATTGTTTCGGGGAAAAAACTCTCGATGAACCTTGACATTGACATTGAAACACATGAGGTAGGATGTTTCTTACCATGTAGGGACCCTATATAATATTTTTATCTTGATATACCATTATGTGGTTATATTTTTTTGACCTTTATTGATTTCGATTTCTTATGTGTCTGTGTTAATAGCCTGTGTGGCCAAAATTTGAGTTTGGTCACATGTGTGTATATTTAGCTAATATTTTACACTCTTTATTTTATATGTAGTTCCTTTGTATGCGGTGACACTTTTTACATGAGATGTATTTGGTATATACTATGTTTTTATTCTATTCATAATAGCCAGGTGACTGGTGGACCCATCAGGGATCTGTTGTCATAATGTTAGAGTGTGTTCAGACACAACAAATGATATGTTGTAGGGTTCGAGATAGATGATACGGCATGATAACCTTGTGTCCTGACCTGGGGGTATGATTGTTATATGATAATTGACCCTTGAGATCATACATGAGTTTTATTTCTTGTGTGTATCCATAAAAACATTCTTGAGTTTTAATACATGTGTTTGTGTGTGTTAGTATGAGGGAGATTGGGATTATGGTCGTGAGTCCTAACCAAATATTTTTAACCTTATGGCTACAATGGGATACATTTGGTTACATTTTAGTAATCTCTACATCAAAATATCAATTATGAACACATTTCTATCATGAATCTGAAGTAGTTATATTTGGTGGTTTGTGGAGAATAGGTTACCTTACGACTGCTTACTAATTGATTGTATATTGGTTTCTTGCACATTTTTTTATATCAGAAAATAAAGTTATATGATTGTGATCTTGTGTTAATGATGGAATGGTGGAGTCTTAATGGGTTTATAATCAAAATTTATATGGTAATACTGATGTGTGTGTATGATTTATGGTTAGGGATATAATAAATGTAGAGGCATGAGTGACTAGAATCTAGGATGAAGATTATGGTGTTCTAAGAAAGCACCTGGATGAACTCTAGAGGAATTTTGTGAGTTTTTACTACATGCCCATATTACCCTTACTCCATATTTCGGGTCCTTGGATTTTAATCTTGTATGTTTTGTGGTACATTCTATATAATTTTATATCATTTATTATTTACTCTATTGTGTTATCTTGTGTTTCATTGAATTTACAATTACTAAGGGTATAATCTCCCCAATTATGGAATTAAAAACCTATATACTGGATAGAAATGTTTTACATACAGTGAGGCACACATGATTCCATGTGGCACTTCTTTTTTAATTTGGTTATTTGGATTTGGGTATTACATTTTTGAGTCACATTATTTAATAATTGAATTGAAACTCATTTTTTAAATGGAAAATTTATATTTTAGTATAAAATATGTATAACATGATCAATTATTCCTAAAAACAAACATAATATTATGTAATTATAATAAAATAATCATTGATACATTTATGAGATGTAGGAATGAACTTCACATCATTCTAAATCATGTCCGGATTGGAATGATTGAAATTACATATTTTAAATTTAAATGTTTTTCTAGTTAAAAATTTATTTCACAAGATCAATTTATAGTAAATACATTCTAAAAAACATGAAACACTTTTAAACAAACCATTGATGAATTTTTAGCTTTTTAGAAGGACCCACTTTTCATTCTAACCTACAGTGTTGTTATAATTTCATTAAATGTGTTTTTTATTTCTTATTACTTTCAAATTTATTATGTATTATCTAACAAATAATATTGTGTCTATTAATACACACATATTATTAATTTCAATTATAGTTAAAAATTGTAGCGTGATTATAATCTAACAGATTGTTTCCTATTCTACCAACAATTAATTTTTTTATTTAAAAGTTGAATTAATTAATATTATATAATACTAAATATAAAAACATGTTTTTAAAAATTTTATTTATGTATTTTTATTATATCAATTATTTTATAAATCATATTAATTATGTTACTATATTTTGTTTTTTTGATTGGGCATATTGTAACACTAAAAAGTGGATTAATCGTTTTGTGGGCCCTTTTTTAGTCCTAAAAAACATTCAAAAATGGTCTACCACTCTCAACATAAACTGTTTTAGCACCTTTTTGAGTTGAAAAAGTCCTTTTTATGTAATTTCAAATGGGTAATCTATTAGAGTAAATGATAATTCTTAATTAAATAGCGATAATCTCATTACCGAACATGTGGTAAAGACTGTTTTTTAATTTTGCTTGTTAAAAGGGAAATTAATAATGAAACATATACAAAACATTATTAGTTATATATATTTTATATATCACATTATTTCCCAATATTATGATGTCCTGTAATAAAATTATATTAAAAATATTACATTATAGTCAAGTTTATCCTAAGAATAAATGTGATTTTAATGTCATATATATTTCAATCCAAAATTGATAACTAAATATTATTAGGCCAGACATTTTAACTAAAATTTGATGTAATATTTGATTATTAAATGAATATAAAATAGATATATATAAAAAGAAGATTTTTTTTAAAAAAAAAATTATAAATAATGTGGTTTGGTACTCCTCTCATGTATGCATATCTCTTACTTACACCTAACCAATCAATTGTTTTCATATAAAATAGTTATTATAAGACCATATATAACATCATAGTTATAACCTGATAATGACCAAGTTTGTGATCCTAATTTTTCATCTATTTCATTTTTTTTGGATTCATGGGTATTGATATTTATTAAAATATGAGTTTTCTTATATTGATTCACATTCATGAAAAATTTTAAGCTCTTGTATGAAAATGTGAATTTTACAATAATAATCCCCCTAAGAAGAAAAATTAAAAAATCAGGAAAATATGGGATTATATAAAAATTTAATATGTGTAATTTTTCTCAAAATATGTTGTTTCATTTAGAAATTATGTTAATTTTTAATGTGTTGAAGTATTTTCATAGGCCAATTTTACTATAAAATAGGAACATCACATTTCCAAATATATATTTGAAAAAAAATAATGTGGATTTTCGTGAAGAGGATGAATATTTTATGATCATTGAGATAGTTAGAATATGAAGGATTATTAAGACATTATGATATATTTTTGAAGATATTAAATTAACTCACTTGAATTAAATAAGACAAACTATGTTAGTTCGTCATTACCCTCTGAAGGGATAACCCATCCCCAGTTTTACAGAATAAAAGGAATGGGACCTAAATCCATAAAATAAGGTCATAAGGAATTTTTACAACATATATTGAAGGAATTAAAAAATATATAATTCTTTAAAACACCATTAAAACTATTCCATATTTTATAATAATAGTAGTAGTATATGTGGAATAGAAATTATTCAAATGATTAGTTTTTGTATTAGTAGTAGTTGTAATAATACTAATAATAATAATATTATTATTATTATAGATATATTGAATTTGAATATTTCTGATTTTATGGAAATTTATTTAATTTTTAGGATGAAGTATAAATTGATATTTTTTTTATTTTAATGAAACATTGAGCAATCCTGAAAATTCATGACATGATGATTATCCTTGTGTAGTGATCTATCAAATTTTTTGGGTGTGGTTAGTTTTATCATTAATGTTATGGGTTGATGAAATACTATTTTTTTTATTTAATCCATGTTTTTTATTTTAAATTAATTAATTTTATTAAATAAATAATGTGTGGTTCTACAAATAATACCTTCACAATGTCTTAATGATTCTTATGGGGCTCATTCTCCAAACCTAGGTGTCACTTCATGACCCAAAGGCGGTATAGTTTGATATGAATGCCTGTTTGATGCATCCACCAATGTAGGGGGAGGGCAACATCATGGCCCCTCTAGTGAATCACCCCCAACATTACAATCATACTACCCATGAAACTACCTCCTGTTGTTTCATTTTTTTGGGACCCTCATTCCCTAAGACATTATCGATTATAAATTCATTCCATAGGTTTATCATCTTCTTAAATGAAGATTACCCACTACCATTTGATCAATAAAAATTATCCATAGTGTTTTCTCTTTGTTGAAACTCTTCGATTTCATGATTTAGATATCTGTAACACATAATTGATTCTTTAGATAGGTATTTCATGATTCCCGGGGTCCTCAAAATACAGATGTGGTGGGTCTTCTTGAGTATCAGAACATTCTAATTCACTTCTCAAATACAGATGTCTTTAGTCTTGTATGGTCTGAAGCTCCTTTAAAATTCAATTATATTTGATTTTATCTACCAATATGGTCTTATTTTTTCCACTTTAATCATGATTTATCCACCTTATTCACACGGGTTATTCATCTCGATCAACTTATCCATTTATATAACCTATTAATAATTAAAATTACTAGGAAAATGATTAGTAGAATCATTATCTTGGATCCGATAACCCAATAATTAGATTATCTAGTCTCCATTGCATATGGGTAGAGTTTGACCTCTCAAATATACCAATAATTCACTTAGATTAAACATTAAGGATATTATTGAAACATGTAGGATGTTCTCTTTGATTATTCTTCTTATTTCTGCCTCGAATGTAATCAATAAGGGTATTCATCATAAAAATGTCATCATAGTAGTAGAATAACCCCTTAGGGTATTTTTGAGGATGATAAAGTTGTATTTAATGAAGGTTATACTAATAATATTATTTCTATTAGAATTATTTAAATATTTTTTTTGTTAAGTTAAAAAAATCTCAGGAATTGAGAATGGATATAGGGTTTTTATACAAGAAAGGAGAGTCAAATTCGAAGTCATCTTTTAATTCTATTGGAGACTCTAGGAAATCATGGTATGAGATGTGGGTTAATATTTATGGAGTTTATTCTTGTTCTTTTTATCTTTCTAGGGTCCTGATATAAATATTAATCATTAGCAATAGGATATTAATTCATCCACTACTACTGGTAATGAAAACACCCATATATCAAAGGGCTTAGTGAAACCACTGGTCTTGGCTATAATAGTGACTGATGTACAAGTGATCTCAATATGGGTGAAGGTGAAAGCCAATATTTAACAATAATATAATGTTTTTATGGTAATTTATTGAAGGGAGTAATTTCAAGAGGTAGTTCTAAGGAGGAATATGAAGAAAGAAAAGGGAACAAATTTTTTATTGGACATATAGAAGGATTTTCCAGGAGTAGAGAGGCCAACCAATCACTATGATAATGTTATTCAAGATGTTTATTTTGTCCATGATTCCTTATTTTTTAAATATGATAGTAAGGATGATGTTTCTTATCTCCCAAGATTGAGTAATTTTAAGAAAAATGGAATTTATATGAGGGAGTATTCTGTAATCATGGGGAAGAATACAATATAATTAAGAGATTACTCCTATTTTACAAAAACAATTCCAAAATTATCAACTATAAATTTTGTTGGTACTTATGTGAATGAGAAATAAATTAATAATGGGAGAGATGAGATAACCGAGAAAATTGAATCTTTCCTTAATCCCTCAATAAATCTCATATCACACTACATGTCTAGTAAACAAACAAAAGCATTTGAGCTTCTGGGAGTCCATCTTCCCTCATAGTAAGATGATATTATTGTATAATTTGTACAAATAAATTAAAATATATAGAATGGTATTAGAGTAGTTGATTTAATGGTATAAAGTGGTCAACCTAATTAATAAAAATCAAGGAGTTCATTAAGGGATAAATTGGGGTTATCTGAACCAACTTATAATTTAGAACTTACTATGCACTATAAGATATAGATGAAGGAAAGAATGATTTTTAAACAATGAATTAATGGAGGAAGGTAGAATGATGAATGAAAATGTGATTCGGATAATGTGAAAACACTAAATATTTTATTCACATTTTATATTTCATTGATGGAATGGTTAATATAGTAGAGTAAATTTGGAATAGGGGAAAGAAGGAACCACTCTTTAAATATATTATCCTAGAGGATCCAAAGTTGAAAAAACCTCTAATCTTTTAGGGTCCACATTAGTTACATATGTAAAATCATATAATGTTAGTTTGGAAAGGTTTTGTGTTCCAAATTTATGATTAAATTTCTATTACAATGAAGTGTGTTCTTCAATTCACACACAACCTTCAAAAGTGGATTTTAATAAAAATTAAAAAAGATATAATTTATATGTAAATAATGAGGATATGGTATATATTTTTTGTGATGATGTGGATAAATTAAAGGTGACCAATATTTTTTGGATGGATATTTAGAATATATTAAAATTCGTTTCAGTGAAATCAAATAGAATGATTAATGTGAACTTTTTCATGGAATTTATTATGGGTGTTAGAGGTAAATGCAAGGAAATAAATAAAGAGAATATATTTTTCACTAGTTGAATTTTTGAAGAAAATACATTATTATCTAGTCTCTCATAAGTGTGAAACCTCCATGAATTTTTGTGGTATAGTGGTTTGTAAAAATGGGGGATTGATCTAGAATAACATTATCAATCAGTGGATTCTAGCACTTATTTGATGATTGTAGAATATTATCCATCATTTAATTGACATAGTCTACTCATAATTATCAATCCATTAAGTATTAATGTTAAATAATCATTCTCTTTTCCTTTATATTAGATACATTTTCCTTAATAATTAGAGAGGAGTATTTGATGATGACTTAGAAATTATTTTTTTAATATGAAATTTAAATGATTTTTAGAATGATAAATTGATTTTGATCATAGAATATTAAATTTTACGGATAATTATTCTATTTGGATAATTAAAATTTGAATATATGAGAAAAGATATATTATTAGTAATAATAATAAATTATGTCCATAAATGAAGGATTTTAATATAAAAATAATTAATCCGATATTCTATGAGAATATATGAGGAAATATATAAATTAGTAAATTATATATTGGAATTGATACATGGTAGGATTATAATTGGTAGAAATATATGAAATTATTGGGTATATTATTATTGATTAATAATTAAAATTAGGTGATTTTAAAACAATAAAAATTTATAGAATTTGGGAAAGAGTAGAATAGAATGTTATATATGATTATGAAGTGTAATTCAATTCTTATGGAATTTGAATTAATATAAACTATAAAATAATAATAGGGAAATTATATCATGATATTTGTTTCAAAAAAAATATTTAATGATGTGGAAAAAGGAATGATTTGTGAAATATTTGATTTAATGTTTATTGTTGTTCAAAATGCATATATAAATTTTTTTGATGAAATTTTAATGGTGTAATTGGTATTGATTAATGTAGTTGAATATTTTTATTGTATTTATTGATGTTCCGAATGTGAAATTAGACCCCATAGTAGAGTAATCCAATAGAAAGTACCTTTATTGAATAATGTTAAAATTTATGACAATTTTCATGGCCCATACCAATTCACCAGATAGGCTTCACCACATGTAGGGTTTTTGTGTTAACTAAATGTCAAATGATAATGTTATGAAGAAGAAAAATGTTACAAGTGTTATGAAACCTTTTTACGGGGATTCTCCACTTTATATAATCAAATACATATAATTATATAATATATAGTGTTGTATTCATTTAACAAGGTTTTAAAAACTAGGAATAGGTCTATGAAAAACTTAATTGGATCGGTGTAGTGTATGACATTTTTTGTCATAATATATGTTAGATGTGATGGCAGTGGTAGTGTAACATTCACATAATATGTACCATAAAACAAACCATTATAGTGTGACTATTTGGGGGTGTAAATGTAGTATGGTTTGGTAGATGGCGAGTTTTGGTACATTGCAGTCATGTGAAATGTGACTAGTAGGTGATGAGATTTTCGTGATAGTGTATTCCATGGAAATTAAGAATGTTAGTAATTCTATGCAGTTATTTACTCCATGGTATCTTATGATGGTAATCCATGGTGGGAGTGTTCCATGAATACTGGATAAAGAAAATTACACCCAATTATCTAATTATAATTAATTTAGGTGAGAGTGAGGTATATATTTTTTATATGGGAATGATACATGGAACCATCTATATGTGTTTTTTCGTAAGAGAAAAAATAAACAGATAGTGGGGGTCTGAAAGTATTTTTAATTTTTGATAGTGATGTGGGGTTGTGTTTATGTGATAGTGAACAGTATACATGATGATTATTATGATGATGGAGTAATCTATTTTGAAATATAGGATAAATATGGGATGCATTGTTTATGAAACATGTTAATGAGGTGATAGTCCTTTAGGGATAAAAACTAGGAATATGTCAAGAGCCAATTTGGGTGGACAACTGCCTGACCAAATTTTGTTACGGCATGGAGATTCCATAATAGTGGAAACTAATAAAACATGAAAGAGTATCTATGAGTGGATAATGGATTAACTAGTGGATGAGGATGATATATCATTGAGTTTACAATGGGAGTATAATTAATTATTTATTGATATATTCTTATCATGTTTAAATTTTGTGGATTTATACTTTTTCTAGTGATGGGGTTATAGTGAGTTCTTTTATGGCGGATATTAACTGAGTGACATGGATGTTGATATAGGTATTCAGTGGGGAAATTTTATGTGGATACATTATTGGTAAAGGTTTTTTATTAACGAGGACCGTATGGGTGTACTACTATATGGGGATAAAATAATGAGCCCCTTACTAGTGGGTAGCTTATCGGTTTATTGATGTTGTTGAATGGTCGTTATTATATAGTGGTTGATATGTTTTTGATATGTGTAAGGAATAGATTTTTGGCATGGAATGTTAAATGGTAATTTGGTATGGATTACGATAGGTTTAATGGTTATATTTTGGGTGATTCTTATGAATATATTTTTCTATTTATTTATGCCATTCACATATGCATTATTATGCTTCATTAACATAGAAATATAAGAGTTCAATGGAGGATCATACTTAGTATATTTATTTTCTCACCTATACTTTCTAAAATTATTTTATTATATTATCTAGATATATTTGGTGGAGTTTTTGGGAATCCTTAGCTTAGGAAATTGAATACAAGTTAGTGGTGGTGGATTATAATATTCATTTCCAATAGTGCATAGGTGATCATATATTGGTGGTTATTTTTTAAATTATTGTTTAGTTATTATGATTTTAATATAATTGAAATACATTATTCATATATTAATAAATGTTTTTTCATTTATATTGATCATGGTATTATTTTTTTAACATAAATTGCAATGACATATTTATATTTGTGATATTATACCACTGGATCCAGTAAACAACCCATGTCCTATTAATGGTGGGAATCAAGGATTAAATTATAAATTATTAGTAGCTCAATTGGAGTTAGAGTGAGGGTGACTCATGATTGAATGATATAAAAGTGAGTGTTTCATGAAGGAATATGGAGTAGTCACTGGTGAAAATTATATGGGTAGTAAGACAAAAGTGTTACTTGAGAAAAGTATATAAAATAAACCTGACATAGTGGGTTGATTTTCAAGGGGCCTTATTATAAAATTGATGAAACAATAACATATAAATAAACACTAAAATGATATTATATTTGCTTCAGGTCATATTAATAGGTGTGGATTTATGAATTATGTTTGTCCTGGTTATTTGACTGTGATTTTGATGTGGTTGGGGTGACTTCCAACGTGTGGTTGAATGATGTGAAGATATGGTTAGAAAATGGATGATGTTGTTGTTTTAATTATACTTTTGAATGATCTATTATTATGGGTAGGAATTATATGTATATATTTATCTAGTCTTATATTATCATTATTATGATTTTTATAAGTGTAGACTCGAAATCTGGGAAGAATTATAAAATATCATAGAGTGACTTATAAAAGAAAACATTTCTTAATTTTTAGGGTTTACCACCAATCATGAAATTGAGAAATGGATCAATGGGATTGAGATAGTTTTATAGTTGATACATGTCGGAGATGACCACCATGATCCTTTATAATTGAATTTGATGTGAGGTCTAGCAAGCCAATGGTAGACACTAAACATAAAAGGTAGTGATGTCAACCTTCCAATATAAATTTTATTTTGGAAATTTTTTAATAATGATTTCTTATAATCTAATAATAATATTGATTATGTTTTGGAGATAACAGTGATCTAATAGAGGAAATATTTTTTTGGGATGTTTTTGTGTTGTTTTTGAAGTTGATGTGATGGTTTCTTAATTTTCATAATTGAAGATGATTTTAGAGAACATATTTTTTTGAGCGGAATTTTAGAAAATATTAATTGGGTTAATTTATATTTAATATTTAAATGTATGAGATATTGGATTTTTTTTAATGAATATTGGATCATTTCATTGAAGTTCTCATTATGGTGTTTCTCTTAGGGGAGCTAGCAGAAAAAGTTATTGATTTTTAATGACATCCTGGTTCAACTAAGGCTATAGGAGTCGATTACTGGTGCAATATCATTTCTCTTGTATTGTATGTACAAAACCATATAGTGGGACTCAAGTATGTTAAATTTTCTAGTGTAGTTATATTTTCCATCACTAGAAAATATGCATATCATTTCATAATGCTTAGATAAGGCATAAGTAGAGTGAGTTTTTTCTGCAATATACCTTCAGTTTCATAAATCACCTTAGTAGTACTTATATTAGATATAGTAGAATTGATTAACATTGGGAATAACAATAAGTGGTGGGTTAGAATAGTACATAATATAGGATCTTAGTAAAAATATTAAAATAGGGGAGGTAGAGGTCGGTAGTAGGGATAACAATGAGGAGGAGATGGATGAGGTAAATACTATGTTGTAGAAGTTCAAAAATTTCAAGGTACTAGAGGTATCCTATTTTATTATTTACATTTACTATACTATTCTATTCAATCTTGATAAATGAGGTATGTGGTTAAGTGTAGGGGCTTGAGTTTTCCTACACACTTACATTTTCATATCCCTGGATTTGAGGGAGTAAATGGATGATTTTTGGTTGCATCACTAGTTTTTGAAGGTTTTTGTTCTTTTAATATTACATCTAATAAATAATATGTCTTTTAATGTGATAGTGTAATTCAAGAATGAAATATATTTTTGTTGAAGTAATTGTACTTCGGGAGATTTTCAATATTTTTACCATGTATAATATAGAACATATATATTTAGAAAAAATTACTTATAAAATAATTTCATTACATATTACCTTTAAATCAAAAAATATATTAAATTTTAAGTATCAAAATATTATGTATTGTTTTTTTAAAAAAGTCAAAAACTTACATATTGAAATAAAACCTTATATTTTAAACAAAAAACATATGTTTTCATTAAAAATATTATTCAATGATTTATGATTAAGAATAAAATATTACATATCAATATAATATTACATATTTAACATTTCATGAATTATAAAAGCCTATGTATTGATAAAATATCTTATATACTAAATACAAACAATATATATTGGTTTTATTTAATGACAAAAATCTTCCATTATTTATTATTTTAAATCAAATATCAATACACATCAACTTAAATATATTATGTATAAACTATAAATATTACTCACCATATGGATTACTATGTTTTTTCCAATTCCTTTTTATTAATAATATATTAGGTATAATCTCCTAAGGGATATGCAAATATGTCCTTTTGTGGGTTTTCATAGGGGTTTTAAAATATTTTATTATTTTTAAAATGTTTTTATGCATAAAACCAAGGAATTTTGGGGGTTTTTGAATTTTATTTTGACGAATAGTTTTTATATTTATATGAAATTAACAATGGTAATTTTTTAGATATCAATTATTTTCTAAATCTAAATAAATTACATAATATTTAAATGATTTAATTCAAACTTATATGTAAACATAAATTTTATGATATTATTTTATTTAGAAGTAATATTTAGAGGGTTGAAAAATATTTGAAAGGTGTACCCTAATTGAATCACAACTTTATTATTCCATTAGTTTTTTTAAATGTGGGATATCAATTATATATTATATATCTTTATTATTCTATATAACCCCACATAACCAGATATGTGTCCCTAAAGGTTAATTATTTTCCCTCCCTATGAGTTTATGGATATTGATATAATATATATCCCTTTTAGTCCCTAGGCAACATGTCATAGATACTTTGGACTGAGGCAAGAAATTCATGATTTCTTTTAGCTAATTGTATAAATGAATGAATTAACATTCTAATGGTTTTATAGGGAAAATAATCTTAATTAATCTAATAATGATAAAAACATTAATGATGTAATTAATAGTGAAGAAGGAAATGGATGGTTTTTAGTTAACAATTATTATTACTTTTAAATTTTTGATTATCCATAGTGGGTTTTGCTACTATGAATTTGATTTACTTTTGTGAGTTTAAATTTATTTTAGTGATTTTAAATTTATACTATGAAATATATTTTGGTTAGGTCATTAAAATGTTAAAACCATATTTAAAAAAGGCAAGAAATTTAACAGTGGTAATAAATTAGTTCGATGGGATCTATAATTATGATGGACATAATACATGAAGAACAAGTTGAATTAATTGAGGTTCATGTTGAAAATGAAATTGTTGAAGTGTTTTGTTGATGGAATTGGTTTTGTTTTATATGTTTTGGTTGTATTTCCCTTTTTATGAATATAAAAACCATGAGAGAGGTTTTTTTGGCTAGTTTTTAAGATTATAATTGTTTTCATGTGGGTAGAGTGGCTACTTATAATGGTTGGAATGATTTTTCACAGAAGGTGGTGATAGAAAGGGAGTATTGTGGTTCTTTTTAGCCTAAAAACTATATAACCCGATGACGTGGTACTTGCGCTACATGGGTAAGTGATATAGTTTTAGTGGTATGAAATTGGATAGAAATATATTATGGTAAAAGTAGTAGGTGGTAATTGAGTGGTTAGTTGAAATTAAAAAAATTTCAATGGTTGAAATATGTATGTAAAGGAAGAAATAAATGTGGTCTCAAACTAATATTTTTCAATAAATATGGAAAATTAATAATAGAATAATTTTAATACAATTGGTAAAATGGTATGTCTAATAACGTGTAACTTTGTGAGGAAATGGTGAGTTGTGAAACTTGTTGTTCGTTTTTGTTAGGGAAAGTGGGATGGTTTGTATTGTTGAGGTGATAATGGTTGTCAGTATATACTGTTTATGTTATGGTAGTAAATATGGGTATTCATATAATTATTGGGTATGAACACATTAGGTTGGGTTTGAGTATTACTAATATATTTTTTATTTTTTTACCTTATAATTTACACACACCTCGCACATGTTAGATGACCTTATTATCACCCAAATGTAATGGTTTTAATGTGTTTTCTACAAACTCTAGGTTGGAAAGGGAATAGATAGTTGGATTATCCCAATCCCCAACCCCTTCTTGTTGTTGTGTAAGATGTGATTGTTAAATGTAGGTATTATGATATAGGTTGTAATACATTAAAGTTATAGTATGTGATATGATAGTTTATTTGGTTTTTTAGTTGAGTTAATTATATACGGCGTGTGTTGTGTGTGGTGGGTGGAGGGAATAGGGTTGATGTATTTTGTTATCACAAAAATTATTGTAAAGGATTTGTGATATCAAAATGTGATATAATATGTGGTGGTAGATAAGTGATGATAATGACACGGCTATGATATATGGGATGAATCTGACCTGGGATATGATATGTTATGACTGTGCCATGAAAATGACTGGGAGATCTAGAATGTTTACCATTGGGTAATGAGAGTGAAAATCTATAGGGGTAGTGGCTTTGGGGAACCTTAATGATATATTTTTTTACTATGTTATTAATCTTGGATTCATTATTGAGTGAGTGATCCTTGGTGAGGTTGAGTCATATTTGAACTGATATATGTATGAGTTGATTTTTCTTTTTATTCAAAGAAGTATAGATATAACTTTTGAATATTTTTATGATATGTATTGAGACAGATCCTACTAATTTCATAAGTATTATAACACCATTAATATATATATTTATTTTACTGGTTTCTAAGTGAGATTCAATGACTGAGATGTATATTCATAGCTTGGATCTTAGAATTTCTTTTAGAGTGGAATCCATAGATTTTTTTAAGTGTTTCATTTTTATTTTCGAGTTTTTTTACGTTTATAAGAGTACAAGAATATTGGGATATCGATGCCCATCTATATTATGGCTATGGTTGGTGGATTCATTTATATGAACCTTCTGTTTTTTAGGGTAATTACTCCCATTTATTTATTATATACACTTGGTGCTGGTCTCCAAACCTTAGACTATTATTGGTCATAGTTGGGTATACCACATCTTTATTAAAATTCCAATATAGTTTCTAGTGGGGGTATGTTATGACATAGTGGTATCAAAGATATGTATGATAATTAGGGTTTAGATTGGATTTTGGTATGGGTGGGGAATTTGTGGGATTGTAGGGAAACAAAATTAGTCAAACCAAGTGTGGGATATAACATGAGTGAATGTCGATAAAATAGATGATTAAGCCCCCATTTATTTGATGAAGATAACATAAGAATTTTAAAAACCATATGAGAGGTAATACTTATTATATTTTAAATATCTAGAAGTAGAACATTCATTATACTTTTTATCACATGTATTTGAATTAGGATGCTATTAGTTAAATTTGAAATGAATTAAATTAAATGATATTAAAAATAATTCCATGATACCAGGTTTTGTTGTTTTTTTGTTAATTACAAATATTCATCATATTTTTAATCTATGTGTACCTTAATTTGGTAAGGTTTGGAAGGATGATCCAGTTTAGGGATAAAGGTCTAAACTGTCTTGGATAATTGTTCTTTGGCGAGGATAATTTATGAGTTTTAGTGTTAAGGAGTGGTAAATTATGAGAGGAACATTTTAGATTTGGAGATGTAGTGATAGTTTTAGGATATGATGATAACCATCAGTAAAATTCAATTTTAGATAGAGTATTTATTTATTTTGAATGTTAGTGAGATGGGAGGTCCTATTACACTAGAGGATCCCATTCCATAATGAGTGTAAGGTGGAATAGATCTATTGGATGGTTTTACATGTAGTTTCATGTAGATATTATTTCATCAACAATGAAATAAGTAAATAGGATAATGTTTCTCTATATTCAATAGGGGATCTAGAGTATTTGTGACATTAATATCATTTTAAAGGACCTTATTTACCTTTTATTAATATTTTATTCAATGTTGAAGGTAAGGTATGTCATTTTTTGGAGGTACTACATCTGGATGTCCATTACGTGATTTACTTACTTTAATTACCAACATATATCGAGTTTTATAATAAGAAATATGTTATAAAGAGAATGAATGAACTATTAGGATCATCCCATGAGGGTAGTCATCATGGATTCCTAAGGGATAGGAATAATGATAGATGATCTTACGAATTCTGAAAATCAATGACATGAATTGAATTGATTCAGTCTCAGATGTCTTCTTGACAGTTCTATGAATTTACCAATTTCTGTGAATCCATCAAGGGATCTGTTCTTGTGTGTTTTCTTTTGGAGGTCTTGGAAATAAAAGATTTAACTTCCTTTATATCCTTAGGGACAAACACACAAGGAGAAGTTATTTTTATTCCATAATTAGTATCATTTACCTTAGATGCCAAATCATAGTAGGATTGGTAAATTTTCATGTATTAAATAGGAAGTGGAGTAGTTAAAGGAAAAATCATTGATGTCTGCCAATATTAGGGATGAAATGTTTAGTGTGGAAATGGAGGTGTTACGTAGTATGTATAGTCAGACAATGGATCTATTCCTAGCCAGTTTCATTCCATGTAGTTTTCTACACCATATGGACTATAAATTGACTACATTACCATATAAATATTTTGTTCTATTGTTTCGTCCATGTTTTATTATAGATAATCACATTCCTTCATTCCTCCCTCTTTGTTCCATGGATTTGGAATCAAGGTGTAAAGGCTTCTAGTGGCCATGGTGCTGACTACACTAGATGGAGGTTTGTTAAGTTTGTTTGATATATGATGGGGGTTATGATATGATGAAAGAAAAACAATATCCATTAGTATATATTTATATTTTTGTATATTTATTTTAAATGTATCAATATGATTCCATTATTTTCATTACCAATTTATATTCCCTATGCCCTGTCATCAATTACCTATAAAGGAGAGTCATATTCTTTTATGTGGAAATCCTGTGTGATTTGTCTGCTGATGGGAAGGATAATCATATGAGATATTGGAATTAAAATATTATTTTTCATCTTCAATAAGTATTTTTATTATATCTGACATAGGTTCATGTGGTAATGTTTCCAAGATTCATTGAGGAGATTCTGTTTTTTTTTTCTATAGAGGAAGTAACCCTAACCTTTTATCATGATATCATGTTTTGAATAATGTTACATCTTGGTGTCCCTCTAATATTAATTCCCTATAGTGAATCAACCATTATATGTTATGGGAGTTGAGGATCATGATTTATGATTTTATGCTTAAGGGATTCATTCTTATAGTGTTTCTTTATAGGGTGATCTGATATTTTTCTCCAAGAAGGTTCATCATATCCTGAACATGTGTGTATAAATCCAAAGATTGAATCTAAGAATTTCCAGGAATCAATATCTCGTTTCGAGGATAAATTATATATTTAATTAGTTGATGGGTTCTATATTTTTTTTAAAAAATCATCTAGGGTTTCATTATCATTATCATAGTGTGAGGGTAAAGGATATTGGAAAGACTACAATCATGATTTATTATAACAACCTCATGATCATATTTATTTAATTCTATGTTAAAAATTACACCTATTTTCATGGGAGTCATGAAATCCATGTTTTGTGACTTATTGGAATATTTTCTGGTAGTTTTCATCATCACCAAACCCATATAATTTAATTTTAATGTGGATCATTATTATCATTTTAAATTTATTTTATTGGTCACTAAACTATATTGTCATGACAAACCCACTGGTGCCTTCCTGATTGGTGGATGGTAGAGTGTGACAGCCCAAAATATACATCCAATAGTCTAGGGGCTAGAGATAGGTACCATGAATGCATAACTAAAATCAGAGACGTTTTTCCTAAAACACCTATATGCATGCGTACAAACAAATCCTTGAAAAAAGTTCAGGGTAATATAAATAAAGTAATGTAACATATATAGTAAAACCATGCATAAGATAACTTCCACGGAAAACATGAGTGCAAAAAATATAATCCAAACAGAAAAGGAAAAAATAAATTCACAAAAATAAATGAAGACCCTACCCGATAGTCACTAGGAAATTTATAATGGGAGAGATCCATACCACAATATATAATTATGACCACTAAACTTTTTCATTGTACTAATGAATCCCTATGATTGCTCGATGTCATTTCCAAACCACCATTAATTGTCACAAGACATGACAAATGTGGGAAAATCCCATGTAAGGGAAAGTATAGACATACCTAGTGGAATGAAACAAATACAATAAAGTTAGTAATAAAAAGATATAACAGAGGTATACTAAAGCCATAGTATAATAGTTATAAAAAACCAATAAAAATATGATCATAATGTAATGTAGTAGATAGGGAAAGGGTATAACCATCTCACACCCCAGCAAAGGATATGATTCATCCTGTAGCTTGAAAAGTGTATCTTGGATACCCAACATCACACACAACTTCCCACTAATCAATGTGGAGGGGTCTGGTCCTCACTACTGTTCTTCATAGAAGATGGATCCAAAACTCCCAGGGTGGACATGTTACTTTTTGAATATCAAAGATGGGGGAGTAACAATCATTAGTGAGAGGACCTATGACATTTTATGGGTGAGTACATACTCCTGCTTTGTAAATACATTGGTGGAAATTATCCCTATAGCTATAGAGGAGTTCCTATCTCAGAACCAATACAATGATACTTCCCTGATCCCTTCCATTTTCCAGTATCTCATAAAGAATAATCACACTTTGGACACATCACATCATATCTCGTATAATAAAAAAACCATCATGTTCAATAGAGAAGAACACTCTGGATAGGAAACACGTGGGATGAAATCCAAGATTTGAAGAAGGATATATGATAGGAACATGGTTCTAGGGTAAATACATGACATGCATGAGAGTCCACATAGTGTGTTACCACACCCCAATACATGTGTTTATTCTTTACTAGACACATCTTGGGAATATATTTCATACCACAGGGCATGTTAATGTGGTTACACGACATGTATATTCTACTTGGGTCCCATGATTGTACACCTAGCATAATAAATAGCTTTCTATGTATATCCAAATATTGTGTCTATCAAATGAAATAATATGTATGAACACCTAGGTTCCTTGGAGTGTACACCTAAAACATGAATTAACTAGCTATGTATAGACATAAAACAAGTCCACGAGGAGACACAACATTTATAACCACATAGGGTCCTAGGGTGTGTATAGTTGGCACATGGCTTGGATACCCAGGTAGTGTCACAAGGTGTGTGGTCATGGATGCAAGGTTTGTGATCCTAGACTCGACCTAAAACCCTTTCCACTGTGAAAACCAAATAACATGGATTGTGTTCATTCAAAAAAATACATGTCGTTGGATTTTTCAAATATTCTTATATTATTCTAACAGATTTCAAATTATCCTTCACCACATCAAATCAACGTGTTTCGGCACCAAAAATCAATGGTAATGCTTTTGTCCCTAGATTCCCAGTCTCTAGTGGATGAAAATCGGAAATCAAACCATCCACCAATGAGAATCCACATGACTTATGTGCCTCTATCCACCTGTTACCACTCTAGATCCTAGTACCACAAATAATCACCCCTGATCCATCATGATCCATCCTAAAATCTCATTCATGTTTATTTTTTTCATAAATACTTTTATTTTGGTTGACCGATCATGCTCGAACCTAGACTAGAATGTAAATACTGACCCTATGGGACAACGGTGGAGTCCATGATGAACAATGTGGGGAAATGAACAAGAATAATGTTAATTTTTATTCTCCATTAGTTATTATACAATGATCACATTAATAGTGACTTCCCAGGATGAAATCATGGAATAATAAATAATATTGAAATTGACAATTCAATTTATTTAAGGTTGATAATTAGAGAATAAAAAATGTAGTAAATCAAAGAAGATAAACAATATATTCCTAATTAAATCAAATAGTCTTACAATTTATAAATATTGTACCTGACCTAAATTAAGGATCAATCATTGGTGAATAACATCATCACTAATGATGAAGATCCATTACATTTACTGCTTTCTTCTTGATCCACCATTATTTGATCATCTTTCGTAGTTTTATTCAGATCTATCAATGAATAATGGTGCTCATACTATAAAATAATACCATATTTAAGTAGCTAACCATAGTGATTTCCCATAATAGGTAATATATTAATATATAATTATATAAGTTTATTTAATTAATAAATTATACTAAATATTTATTTAATTAGTTGTAGCATCCAATAGTCACCTCCCCTATAATATTCAGTGATGACCAAAAAAATGTCCATCCTTGGAAAAACCCTGCATTCTAGAATCTATCATCATCTCAGATTGCCCGTCTCATGTCCCAAAAAATTGAAAACCAATTAAACCTAAATGATTCACGCATATGTATTTTTTTTTAATATTTTTAATATATTAATTATGGGTCTTGGGGATCCCAAATACCATGCCTATATATAGGGTAAATATAGAGATATAAATAAATATATTAAAAAAAATCCATAAAAACTAGAGTCACTACATTCCCCCTTCCTTCATATATTTTGACACCAAAAAGCACTTGATACTAAAAAATATTGTGGTACTAAGTCCACATATAAATCTCTCTCTCCTAGGATATCTATTGCATGCTCCCATACTACCCCAATAATCAATCCAAAGGAATGTTCATTCCTCCCATGATCCCATACTTATGATCGTTGATCTATATTGGGTACTCTACCAAGGTGTCTCGATCATAAGTTTTTATCTATACCATGTTAATAAAAATAGTTTGATCATAGAAATATATCCCTAGATGCGACACATGAAAGACGTCATGAACTTGGTCTAACTTCTGGTGAGGTATAAGTGGTAAGAAAACTCACTAACCCTACATTATATCTTGAAGTACCTAATGAATATCAAAGACAACTTTCTTCCCTATCCAAACATCAGAAATCCTCATCATATAGAGGCACTTAAGAAAACATGGTCTCCCTGCTCTAACTTTAGGGGACTATTAAATTGATCGTCCAAAGATTTATATATTCATTGAGCTATCCTAATATACTTTTAGATAACATGAACCATCTCTATAATCTCCTCCATAATATCTAGCCTAATAAAGTATTTATCACTAATCCCAATCTAATATAAGGGTGACCTCTATGGTATCCCATATAGGTATAAAAAAGATTCCTTTTAAATATTAATGTGATAAATTTTATGAAATACTCTCAACTACCATGAAGTGAAATGAGAATCATAGCAGGATATGATTGTTGAGGTTACCCAATTAACCGGGATGATCTTTGGTAAAAAAATGCCCCATACTCTCCAATAAACTATGACCTTGATGGAAATTATGGGTTTCAACTTAGTGAGTTATTCAACCATCACCAAGATAGAATCATGGTCTACCACTTTCTATGGAATCCCCATCAAAATTTCCTTGTAAATTATATCCCATTTCCACTATGGGATATCAATTGGCTATGTCAATATAACCAGAACCTAGTGCTCATCCTTAACCTACTAACATGTGAGACACCAAGAGATGAACTCACATATTATCCACCTAATGCTATCCCACATAAGTAGCTTCTTAATGTCCTGGTACATATTTTTCCACACATGGATATATATAAAATGGGGATGTTTGAAACCCCCCCATCATATCCCCCTATAATATGTCTAGAATAACCATCCTTACCTGCAAAAGGATGTTTTTCTCTCATACTTTATGAAATTTATCCAGTGTATCTCTTAAGGATTTTTGGTCACATATATCCTCATATTAAATGTCTCTTAATTGGTCCTCTCTCACATTTTGAATAAGTGGTGGTGTCAATACTATTTACTTAAGGAAATCTTATCCCCATCCTTTATTAGGGATATCGACAATGAAGACAACTACATTGAAGAATCCTCCACCAAGAGATAATACAATTTACTGCTAAGGTAATATGACATCAACATTACATTACCAGAAGTATAGACTATATCTAAGTCATTTTAATATAGTAAAACATGAAACTCCAATATATCAAGTTAATATATCTCCGAGTGAATATGTAAATGAGACTCTTGTGGATTGAGTGAAAAAATAATCTCATAGTAGTTAGTGCCTCCACATTTTCAAGGATAAATATTACAATTAAAACTCTTAGTTTTGAGTCACATGGTTCTTTTAATGGGGTATCAACTATCTTTACCTATATGTGATCACCACCTCCCTTAACATGAATATGAAACTGAGATAAACTCAAGACTCATGAAAAAACACTATGTACTCTATTCCTTCATCTAGTAGTATCAACAAATGAGAACTGTTCAGTCTCATCCCCATCTCCTCAAAGGCTCTTAAAAATATCTTAGTCAAGGTAAAAATATTCCATTTCAACATCTTGGTGATCACAGAGGCTTCAATCCTAGTGAAGTCCAACATAGACCTCCTATTATAATTATCTAAGATACGTTAACAATACACCTATGAAACACACATGGGTGAATCTAAAATAATCACCAAATCATTATTCACGTAGTCCAAAAATAAAACTTTATGTAAAATTACATTCTCCAAAAAGTGATCATCACATATCCAAATTTAGAACATATAGAGCTTACTTTAAATATGGTTCTCACAATGTAATTCTAGGCTATTCTTCATATGATCTACATGATCCTCCTATGATATAGAAAAAGTGAGTATTTCATCAATAAATAGAAAAATAAATTAGTCCTCATATGTCTAGGAGGTCTAATTCATAAGATCCATAAACACATCAAGGGAATTATTACACAAAAAGAAATCAATAGGAACTCTTAGTATCTATAGTGACATTGAAATTTCTTCCCTAGAATATTATCCTCCAAAATCCTCAACTGGTGGAAGCCTGAACTATGACCGATAATATAGAACAAAATAAAGCCTCTTAACTAGTCTAATATGTCATATATCATCATCCAGGGACACATGATATTTTTCATTACCTATGTCAAGTGAAAATAATCAACACATATCTTCCAGATCCCATTCACCTTTTTTACAAATCGAGTTAGGGATTCCCTTGGGGACAGATTGGGTATGAAGAAACTCATCTCTTGAAGGTCCTTCCCCTACACCCTTAGCTCCTAAAACATGGTAGGTTCTATCAAATATTCTATAGAATATTTATATTTCGTCCTGGGGTGTAATTCAATACATTAATCCATTTTACACCAAGGAGTTATCCCATGAAAATCATTAGGGAAGACATCCAAAAACACCTCGACTACTAATGGAATAAAATTTATTGATGAGCCCAATTCGCCATGGGATAAAATAACTAACTGATGGGTGATGGGTTGTAGCTTCATTTATAAAAGGCACAATCACTCAACCATTATTTTTGTTTTTTCTACAATGTAGAATCTCATCTGATCAGTCCAAATGAATCCAAATATTCTAATATGACTATCAATATGGGCCCATACCATGGAAAAATAACCTTAGACCAAGATAAAATAATATGGTTTTATATTTATGAAAAATAGGTCCGACAAGAAAATATATCCTTTGAGGACAATAACACAGTACTAGTAGATATGTGATATTAATGAATCAGTCACTATATTAACCTCTTACCATAGCAGTTAGAGTAATGTCTCAATTAGAAGCCATAAATCTCAAATAATGGATAAGTTGATATAGGAATGGTTCACTCACTTATATACTAGTATTCTAGAATAACTAAAAACAACATAAATCTTATCTTAAATCATTTATTTTACAGATTGGTCATGGTCCTCCCTAGAATATAGCTTCCAATGGTCCTGACTTCCAATACCCTGAGCATGGTGTGGACCACCTGGTGCTGGATGTGGAAGTATCTCAATGTGTCCTGATCCAATAGAAGATAGTCCCTTAAAAGATCCACAGTATCTACTATATTCATTACCACCTAAGAGGCATCATTACCTATGTCTGGGAGATCTTTTATCACAGAGATTCCTCTTTCATGGTGGTCCCTCCACCATTTTCCAGTCATGATCGCTACGACGTTTTGGGAAATAACATTTCACATAAACCCTCAAAAATATATATTTTCCTCACATGGATTGAAGAAAAACATATGTGATATCTGGGGTATAGAAACATGCATCTACATCCAATAATGAGAATGAATCCTCTACTGAAATCTCGACATTTTATGTCTTCTAGTTGTTACAACCAAATTTGACACATGATTCCCACTATCTTCTCTAATAACCTAGTTATGCTCATCAAGGAATAAATTACTCATAACAGTACACCCTAGAAATCCATCATTGGTCAGAATTATTATGGATACTATACTTGAATGAATGTATCATTGGATACCAATCTTGAAATTCTGTTCTTAGAATATACCATCCCACACCATGTCGAGGGAGTAACACATGAGGTTAATGAACCTCCCAACGTAATCATCCACTGACATGTCTCCAAAGTGCATAATAGGGAGCTTTTCAATCAATAATATGTGAAATCTTTATGGGAGTACTCATCATGAAATAACAACTACATGTCTGGCCATCAAAGCAATGTATTATCATGGATCTATGTAATAAGACACTATTAGAACCCTGGTGATCCCTGGAATAGAATAGTTTCTGATGAAAAAATTTTATATATCAGGATATGAACCAGCGTAAAGACTAAAATCACTGACTCAAGATAATCCTACTAAAAAATGGGGATGTAATCACTATCGAGCATTAGTGTTCTATGAATTTGGAAGTCACATAGAATGATAGGCCTATATTCATTTTCAAATATCCCTACTTGAGATAATTAATTTTAAATAGATTATTGTGGTGGTATCATCCCACATAAAGGAAACACATCATTAAATGGCCCCAAAACTAATGTCTCATAACTCAATGGATCTTCATCATAATTCTATATCTGTAACCTAAATAGTTGTCTTCACAGAGGCATCCATAAAGTGAAAAAGATATACAATGGTTAGGGGAGAATATATATTTTGAGAGTTGAGTAAAAAGGAACATAAATGGATATAATCCAATTTTATGCATGTACCTCTATTCTCTATGACCAATGTTTTCATATGATGAGTTTAAAATTAGTTATTCAATGTTCAGGTAAATGAATACATCAACCATCACACAAAATTTGGGTTCCTTTTCCTGAAAGATACACTCAATAAACTCCAAAACCATTTGTATAAGATTAAAAAATAATCACAAATTGGAAGTATCTAAACACTATCTTAAGGAATGAACCTACGATTGCCTCCAATATGGTTTGGAGACAAGAGTTGAGGAGTAATAACTAAAATTATATGCCTTTTTCTTATAAACCATTTTAAACATGAGAAACCATCTCTATTCCAATGGTTTAAAGAAATATAAATAAAATACTCTAATAGATTGAGTAAAATATTGGATGTAATAACCTCTATGGAATTTATTAGATTACCACTATATAAATCTAAGAGAAAAAACAAGAAATAAATACCCAACTAGGAATGATGTCCCAACCTAAAAACAAATATAATTGAAGAAGCCTAAGAGATCCTAGATCCCGATATCAATGTCTTACCACCAAACATGATCAATTCACCAGAGAATATATTTTCTCCCCTAATGTCACCACCAAACTACTTATCATTTTTAGAAGACATGAAATAGTTAAAAAAATCCATGAAGGGGTGAGTATATAAATACCAAATAACATTCCCTAAAAATCTCAAATAGAGAAATATAAAGATATAAAAAAGCTCATCCCAACCAATAATAAGTGGGAAATTAATACCCAATATAATTATACTCATAATGAAACCGAGTAGAGAGAGAAAGAATATCTTTATATCATAGCCTAGAAAAAGTCATTGATTATTCATATATCTCTAAAAGTACAACTATGATTCCCAAAATCACCTGAAACCTCATACAAATCTATTTACAGGCCCTCCCCTCACTGCTTCACCCCACAACCGATTATGCCACAACTCTTATTGGGTACCTTTTCTATATAGGTGCTCAAAGAATGAGGATTACCACTCCATAGATAGTGGTCCCAAGCCCATTAGGGGGGGGGGCGTAAACGACTCAACCTATGTAATATGATAGGGTAACCACGCTATTGTGTGATAGGGGAGTATTGACCCAACATCAATATGATAATACTATATAGATCGTTGTCATTAATCAGCGTTTCCTAAAGAAGCGTCATACTGAAGACAACTCAAATAATATCTCATATTCGATAACAAATAACACCATAACATTATATGTGAAAAAATAACTGGATTGGATACACAATATCAAAAATTCAAGTCTCAACGATTGTGAAATGATAAGAAGATGATTTTTGGTGTTATAAATGGGGTGTATGGTGGTCTACACAACATGTGACCTGGCCTCATGACATTGTTTTATTCTCCCCTTGACACATCTTAAGAAGCCGTGTAATACCTCATGACATATCCACATGTGAACACAATATGTTTATCCAATTTGGGTCCTATGCATGTACACCTATTACACGACTCGACTACCCAGGTATAACTACAGAATGTTTCTCTAATAAGACATGATGTGTATGACATCCCTGGGTCCTGGGCATGTATATATATAACCCATATCAGATAGCTATATATAGCCTCATGGAAAATCTTGGAGAAGCTATTACATGTATAACCACCTGAAGAACTATGGAATATATTATTGGAACATGGATTGGCTACCCATGTAGGTTCCCATGATGTGTGGTACTAGCCATATCACATGTGATCCTTAACTCAAAAAAAAACACTAGCTACTATAGAAATCAATGAACATGAAACATGTTTTTATGACCTACATAGTGTGTAGTGTGGGTTTCCACATAATATTATATCCTTAACATAGATTTAATATCCACCTTGACTGACTTGAATCCCCATGTTTGTCAACTTGAAATCAAAGGTTAACATTTCTGAATATTGATTCTTGGGATCTGGTTGCTAGAAAAAAAATACAACATGCTGCTAATGATTCACCAAAAATTTCTTGTGTCTCCCATTTCTTGTAACCAATATGAATCCAAGATGCAAGAATCATCACTCGTTATGCATCCCAATCGATCCACAAATCACCACCATGATTGTTGTTCATACAACAACCATGAATCTGGGGATTCAATCACACTCAAATCCAATATGACATGTAGATCTATGAACATGTGGGAAAAATATTAAGAACACTAAGAACTATGGGGATAAATTCATAAATATTATAGGAAACATTCATTTTACAAGAATTATGATTCAAAATTTACATAAATTGTGATATACATGGGTGAAATCATGGAATAAGATAAATAAATCAGAATAAACAATTCAATTTATTTAAATACGCTTATTGGAGAAAGGGGAACTTTGTAAATGAATAAAGATAAATAATCTAATCTTGATTAAAACAAATAGGGTATAAATATATAAATAAATTTTCTTACCTCAATTTATGATCAGTTTTTTGCGAAGATCACATTCAATAGTGATGAAGATTTGATGCAATTGCTGCCTGCTTCTCAATCTACATCAGTCTGATCACTGGTCATTACACATCTAGATACACCATTGAATAATAGTGATCCTCCTATTAAGTATTTATAGGGATGTCAACCGTAGTGATTTTCCATAACCTGAAAATTATAATGTGGGAATTATATTAGATCATTTAACTCAAATAAAGAAATATATAATTTATTTTATAAACTGAACCCTCCAATTGTCACCTCGATTAGAACATCAATCAAGGGACAACCTTAGTTAATTTATTGTGTAAACATTGAATTCCAAAATCATACATGGTCTCATATTTTTCTATTGAGGTCCTGATTAATAGAAAAACTAATTTAAAAAAATTCCCCAAGCATGTGTGCTAAAATATGTTAATATTTTTAATATATAAATTCCAAGGTCCTCGGACAACCAAAAATCACACTGACATCGAGGATAAATACCGATATATATAAGAATATTCAATGAAAAAATCCATAAAATATAGAGTCACTACACATGTCATCTATATTTAATATTTTCTAAGGGAAACATTTGGGTATATGAGGTGTATTTTCATATGAACATAGTGTTTCTATAGGGAGTATAGTCTGATCCATCAATGATCGAGGAGTTTTTTATTGGTTAGGACCCACAAATGTTGTATGGTTCTATCTTTTTCTTGGTTTCCAAGGATATTATTTTATTTTAATGTATTATTCCTTGATATTTTCTCCCTATTGAAAGAATTAACCCTGAATGACTAGGATTTATTATTGACAGATTAGTTCTAGGAATCTTTTGACTAGATACATGAGAAGTTGATCTGTGCTTCTATACTTTAATTTTATATACGGGAGTTATTTTTGAGGTTACCTATGTTCATTATTATATTTAGGTAGGTTAAGTATTCTTGAATTAGTGGTTGGTGATCTCATATGTGTTTAGAAATCTATATACCATGGGAATAAGTATGACACCCATGATCTAGTGTTAGAGGAAAACATTTCCTTGAATTTATTGTCAGACTTACCTTATCATAGAGTTCTTCATGGTCTTCAAGTATAACAAACATTTTAGGTATATTTTGTATTAGTGGGATTTGAATATGTAATGTTAGAGGTGGATGGATTTCTTGAAGTTATATTACATAAAGACATCCTACACCTCAGGGAAATGATATTTAGTTACTAATGTATTGAGAATCTATTCATGAGAGTATATTTTTTAGGAATCATGGGGTTTATAGAGAGAGATGCAGGAAATTGTAGTGATGTATCTCTATATGGTAGAGGATGTTGGAAGTTGTTTCTTTTATAAGATAATGATGAAATAATCATTGATATAGTAGGATGATGAGTCTGAGTGGGAAGACATATATGTTGATGAGTTGTCAGATCATTCCTTGTATAGAGATTCTAATAAAGTGTGGTCTGAGGATGATCAAAATCAAATTTTGTTTATCGGGTGGTTTGTTATTCTACAGGGGATATAAGGAGTTGTTCTCATTGAGTTCCACTGCTCACTATTACACATGAAACATGTTATAGGAAATGTTATTTCCGGACCCTATGGGGAACAAGTTGAAACTCCCCAAACCCACCTTAAATAGGCATGAGGTTGGAGACTAGTTCAAAGTAGGCATATCACATAGATGGGAGGCCATTCCTTACATTAACTACACACACACACACACCCCCACAAACAACACCATGAAATAGTGAAATGATACATGAAACTGGAAACTGAAATGCACAGAAACAAATAACAAAAAAGAGAGTATACCCAAAGTACTAAAACTGTAAAAATAGAAAAACACACGTGCACCAACAACTATAAAAGTGCCCAATTGTTCAGAAGGAGGGAATCACTGTCAAATGAAATTGCTGAAAGTCTCCTTGGACCATCTATAGTAAAAACCTCAGTCGGTCAAGCTCACAAATCATGACCTATCTTGGGTCCTCTAGGGATCTGTTGAAAGGCATATGGTCTCCTCAATACAATACTCATGCATGGAAATCGCATTCAGTAGTGTTTATAAAAATAATCATCAGGTACCCCAAAAAACCGAAATAAAAGGGAGAAACTGAGAGGAAAAAACCCTCTAGACATAGCCAGATGTATCCCAATTGAGATAGAAAATTCATCTTAAACCATCCATTGTAATACGTGACTAGTCAGCAAAGTCCATGAGGGTAATCAACCCATACATGTGAGAACACCATAAGGAATCCACGAATCACCCATATATATTCATCTCAAACTACAAGTCTCATGAGTTCCCAACCTCATATAAATCTACAAGATTCTAGTCGAGTCACGTAAGGTAACCCATAACATGGATAAAATAATACATGATCTCATCCACTCCATATGGAAACCATCCAGGCGATACACCCCATCATGAACATCCTACAATGTAATATTCTAGTGCCCAGTACCATAGGTCCTATTAATGAAAACCTATTCCCTGTACAAGGTTATAAGAACCCGAATGGATATTCCCTCCCCCAACACTACACATTTTTGAGGGAGCACTAATATAGACTATGTAATATATGATTCATCTAAAAAATAAGAGATTGGAGGGACCCACACCTCACCACTTCACAATAGTCTATGGAGTACTAGATCATAACTGACATGCAGAACAACTTTCACTCATTAATCAAATAGTCCTCACCTTAATCCATCGAGGTAAAAATAAATCATAAAAATGTATCACATATAACTTGTGGATGGATCCCCTCCTCAAAAAATTAATCAATATCCAAGGGATCCTCAACTCCAATGGGAGACCCTCTCCCCACAACTACTGAAAGATAGGGGAGTATTACTCCATAGATGAGGACCTGCACCCGGTACAATAGTAGAGTACCAAAAAATGGATAAATAACCAAAACCTATAATTATGTGGGAACACGACCCCATAAATAGAGGACCCACATTCTAACACTATAGGGGATTACCAATCAACCAATAAAATTACTATGGGGGACCCACAACCAGACACAACAGGGGAGTACCAACCCCCGGCTAGAGAAACAACTTACTGGTTTGATAGGGGAGTAAAAAGTCTATCAGGATGAAACAAATGGAAGAATTTCACCTTTGAAAGACTAGTGAGATCCGAGTCCATAGATATAGGACCTCCACCGTAACACGACGCGGGGGGGGGGGGGGGTACCCACTCTATATATAAATCACATATGGGGGACTTGCACCCTCATGCTGAATGAGATTACCTGGACCATGAATAGAGAACACGTACCGTAGTCCAACATGAGATTACCTACTCTATATAGTCAATGAAGATATAGGTCCCACACCCAGATCCAATTGGGGTGCACTATGTCTATCTACAAGAACAATACATGGAACCTACACCCATATCCAACATGGAAGTACCAACCGGAAAATAAATTACACATGGGTAGGGAAGCCATATGAAGACTTGGGGTATGATATATCTATCAATTTAGAGAGGTAATTGAAACCCACACCCTGATGAAATAGGGAATTATTAGTCCCATCATTTCCCACCAAGAAACTCACCAGTCTATAACATTAGTCAAGAGTCACTGAAAAGGGAATCCCACTTATCATACCTCACATTGAAACACTCCCATGATTAGTTGAATAGTGTCCTGATACAATATTATAACATGCCTTTACCAGGATAAAGATATTAGCAGACCCACATTTTAAGGGGATAAGGAAAGGTACAGACATAGACATCAACCCTATGATCCACCCAGATCAATTCCCAAGGCTAAGTGTCGTTTCTATGACATTTTGATCAAAACACACCACATAATATCTTTTAGGACAACAATGAGGTCAACATTTCATTCTATGTGGAACAGTACTCAGGATAGTCTAATCAAAATCCCGAATCTATGTTCAACAGAAGGAGATACACAATGTGGAATATCTCAAGATGATCCCAAGAATGTATACATCATGAACTAGAGGCCACAAGACAAGTAAATTCACTTAAGCAACATGATTTTCCTTCCATTCACATGGTCTAGCTTGTACATGTAGATGTACATTACATGTAGAAGTAGTAAACGATGTGTCATACATCACCCTACCACAAACAGTTTTCTTCCTCTACTCGGATCAGCTAGTTGTGCCTCCCACATGATGTGTACAACCAGTTACATGGTGTGTCCAGGATACAAGACCATTTGTACATGTAATTTACCCATTCCCATGTATGAAACCCCATATCCATGTACTTTGTTTGTGTAAATTTACACCACCATGTACTGTTACATGACTTCCCTAGCCATGTCCTCTAGCTAAAAGACATGGGGTTATAACATGGAATGTAACCCTGGTACATGGCATGTAGTCTTGAAAATTCATATTCACCAAACTTGAAGAAAAGATGATGTGGTGATCTTGTTCACACACCATGTAAATGAAAATTAGGACGAGAATTCCCTTTTGAGACTATAGATTCACCATATTTTCTCATTAAACAAACATTCCATCCCATGAGGGTGCACTGTCAATTATAATATGGCTCTATAGCCTTAAAAAATTTATAATAAAGGAAATCAGGAATAAAAATCAAATATGCCTACCTCAAGGGGGAAATGATGAAGCTTTAGGTCTGAATCGACACCTGGATCATGTTTCCCCTTGATCTAATGACACTTGGTGCTAATAATAGAGATCTAAAACACATATTAACTTTTATTAAACTCATTTTTATCTGTATATAAAGAGTGAGGAGAGTATGAATGCCTCTCCATGTATTTTTCACACCCAACGTGGAAAGGGGATGGGTATAGGTTAATTTTATTAATCAAATTTTCTTTTAATTAATAATATTGATAAATTATTACCCGCTAACATGACGACACTTGGGCACCTATAATGGATAAATTTATGTCATGACTTGGGTAGACATGAAGTTATGAACTCAAATGTGGTCTTATAATTCTGATCTAAGTCTCATCTCGGGAGTTATTCCATGTTTTAAGAGAACATGTGTCCAGGTGATAAATTATTTTTAATATTTTTAATATCACAGTTTGGAGGCTCTCCTTCTCTTTAAATCCCACACTGACTCAATAATTGGCATTCAAAAAATTCATAGAAATAATCATAAGTCTCACAATTAAAAACCCAAGTCATTACATTTTCCTGACCATAATGATTTTCTTCCACTAAAAGAAAAATCTTAGGCATAAGGGAAAGAAACTACGCTCTCCTCTAGACATCCCACACAAGCTATCTCACCAAGGGTAATCATACCATGTACAGGAATAGACTCAGGGGAACCACCAAGGCCAAACCACACCCAATTCAGGCTCTATCTAGGTCCACATCTAAAAACAATTGGCACATGTATCCTCATTTATGATTGTTGGAAAACCAACAAACACCACAGTTAATCTACAGTCATTTGGTCTAGTGGTAAACCACCTCACTAAAAAGACATAGATAGTAAAATAACCTCACTGTTTAAATCCACCCCTAGATGAACAGCACCATGACCTTGTCAAGTGTCTTATATTAGTGGTTTATGCCGAACACGTGATGAAAACAATGAAAAAATAGGGCTACCCAAATGTAAACACTAAGTTTTACAAGGAACTTCTTATTTGAACTGCTAGTTGTAACATAACTCGTTAAAGAAACAACACCACCACACCCACTAGTGGAATTCTAGATGAGTATGGATAGTGTTAAAACAATCCAAACCATGGAAAAATTATATGGTGTAACTCTTCCTCTATGACATGGTTATATACAATTCTCTCCCTATACCAGGGCTACCAAACATAAGGGTTAATAAGAAAATTTTCATAGAAAATGTAGGGACCTACTCTAAAACTCTCACGTATAACCTTGCCTCAATCACAAAAGTTTAAGGAACTCATCTACCACACCTTAACATTAACCACTTTGGGTGGTACTTACTCACATGGATGGTTTTAATCACATCACAAATAATGTCTTAGTGGAGAAAGAATCCCTCTTCTTCAAGAGTCATAATCTAAATAAAAACTCCAATAAAAGGTTCTACCAACACCCCACATCACCATGGTTATACATTGGGAAGGAAACAAAAATAAAAATATACATCAAAATAGTGTATAACAATTACAACTACAAAAAATATAAAGGGAATAGAGCATACCAATTTTCAAACATCAAGATTCTAGGTTAATGTAATCTATGATCATAAACTATCTTTTCCCCATCCTATAGCTCCTTGAACCTAGAGAGGACCACCTGGGGGTGGTTGTGGAAGCACCTCAAACTGCCTAACACATTTTCCCTATCTTCCAACTCATCTTCCAAGTCTGCCATCATGCGTAACTACTAGCTCCATATACATCCTCTTCCATGTAATTTTCATGACTGTCACCCTTCCAATATTATAATGGCCAAAAAATCTCTAAAAAGATGTCCCCGACTATGAGAATTGTAAAAGTGACTCTCCTATGACTGACCTAATCCATGGTGTTGCAAAAGCGCTATAGGCCTATGTGCCTGAGTCTTAGTATGAGTACTCATCCTATTATATTATCCTACCATCTTCCATATTCCAATTTTCTGGAGATTTCCTAGCCTCATGAACACCATTGTGGGTCAGATTAGTTTGTTCCTCTACGAGGAAGCTCTCTAATACTAGAGTTCAATCCAAGACCCCCACATAATTTGAAAGGTAAAAGGAATTAAACATTCTCGGATGTATCTAATTAAGCCCTATTCAATGGTCAAAGCATCAAAAAATGTGAATCAAACAATGTCAATAGAGTATCTCGATAAGTAACCAAACTCACCGAGAACTATTCCATGGTCATGCTACCCTATTGAATCTATAAATGCTCCTGGATATGAACTTATCACAACATGTGTAGGTAAAACTATTCAATGAAGGGATTCTGAACTCTACCTACGTGATAATCACCACATCAGGGGTCTGCATCAAAATAATCTACCATCTCCTAGAAGAATCCAAAAGAAGGCTCTCTGCTAGGACCACATTATGATTAGGAGGTGTCCTCACACAAAAAAAAATGTGAGTCTCTATATCAAGACTATCATTATATTTTTGAGGGTTTATATAAAACTGATACCTAAAAGGTCACTACCTCTAGATCTCTTGTAGAACACTCAGCCTGGGCGCATCATCGCCATGGACAGTCAACAATAATAATTAATCATCATGTGGTGTCTCAACTAAAGGAACACTTATATGTACCAACTTAGAATCAGTTCCCGACACTAAAGCCTCATCTTGGGGAAAGTTTTCATCATGATCATGCCATGTAACGCTGACGGGATGTCAACAGAGTGGATTCTTGAAATAAAATCAAGATGTTTCATAGTCAAAGAGTGTATATGGTGAGGTAACTCATGAAGAAAGAGGATCCTACAAACCAATTCTATATGATTCTATAATTAATATATCACTAGAACCGGTATATTAATTTTTTGATCTTAGATGAAGGTTATAAAATTCATCTTTAATGGATACTTTTTCCAACACACCAATACTTGATCCTTTGGCCTGAGATCCGAACTAAAAACACCCTAATACTATCCCCATGAAACCTAAACCAAGATAATGAAACTACATTCCCAATGTGGATCATGGATCTCGTACAAGTGTTTCATGACCCTAACCAATGGGGTTAGGGAGAAACATCCCAATCCCACCTCCAATAGGTTAGAGGTAGGCAACTAGCACCGAGTATGCATATCACACTGATAAGAGGATTTTTCCTAATGTACCTATAAGCTGGCACCCATAAACCCACCATAAAATAATGTTGACATATAAAAATATGGAAACTAAAATTCATGAATACATATATTACAATCATGAGTTAAAAAAGTATGAAAAAATAAAAATTAAAAAATAAACACACACCAAAAAAGTAAAACTATTCAACCTTCTCAGAAGGATGATATAACTATCAAATGAAACTGCCAGAATGCTACTCATCCCAGATATGGTAAACAACTTGTTCGGTCAAGATTAGTGTGGTCTACCTATCTTGGGTCCTCTTTGGACTCCATAAAAAGGCATATGGTTTTTACAACTCATGGGACATGTGGGAAAATCCCATGTAGAGGTGATTATAACAATAGTCATTACATTTCCCAAAAACCAAAAATAAATAGGAGAAACTGAATGGAAATAGTTCTCTCCACATATTGAGAGGGAACCCAATCGAGAGATAAAATCCATCTCAAACCATCCTCAACTATACATTACTAGTCATCTTTGTCCATGATGGGAGTCATCTCAAATATGTCAAAACACCACAAGGACTCCCTAAATCGCTTGGATATACTTATCTCAGACTCGAAGTCACATGAAGCCCTGGTCGCATAGCCAGCTACAAGATTCTAGTAGAGTCTCTAAATATTACCCAAAATCAAGAGAACATACTCCATGATCTCATCCATCCATTATGGAACCCTTGAAAGAGATACACTACATTTTAGACACATAAAAGTTCAAACTCTAGTACCTGACACTAGAGGTCATGCCAACATCAACCTATGACACACACATGGTCATAAGAACCCCTGTGGAGAGGCCCAACCATCACAACTTCACATAGTTGATGGATCACTACTCCATATTATGAAACATGTGAATCTTCTATATTAAAAATGATCTGAGGGCCCACTCCTTGTTACACCCTTGTATTCATGGGAGTTCTTGATCCTTAATAACTGACGAAACCTTTGACTCTCTTGAATAGAGTGGTATTCACCTCAATATATTGAGGAAACACTAACTCCTAACCACGTATCAGACATAACTATTGGTGGGCCCCACTCTTTTTAATTATTTTCAACATTTGCAGGAGAGACAACTGTAATTGAGGACTCACTCTCGGCTACTACATGAAGACGAGGGAGTACTTCTATATAGATGAGGACTTGCATGCTGGTATGATAGGGAAGTACCACTCAAAGGATAGAGGAACCACACCCAAGAATGATAGGGGTAAAACTCCATAGGTAGAGGACCAAGACCTAGAATGATAGGGTATTACCACTATACTTTCATAATTACTATGGGGGACCCACACCCTAACCCAACATGGAAGTAATGGCCCTAGGCTAGAGAACCCACTCCCTAGCATGATAGGAGAGTACCCACTCTATACAGATAACATGTATGGAAGACATTCACACTAAAACAACATAAGATTTATGAATCCAAGGTTATATGTTTCACACCCAAACACGATAGGGGGTTACCATATCTATCTATACATAACATATGGTGGACTCATACCATGACATAGTAGGGGAGTACCGAATCCATAGGGAGAGGACTCACACCCTAATTCAACAGGGGAGTACCAACTCTTTCTAGAAAATTTGGATGGAGGGCCCTCACCTAGATCTTACATGGGAGCACTCTATCGATCTGAAAGAATAATATTGGATCCCACACCATAATTTAATAGGGTAGTACGGTCCCTTAGAGAAATGCCATGTGGGTAGAGAACATGAACCCACAATTTTGGGAGTCCCGCCTCTACCAAATAATATTGGCAAGGGGATATCATGACCTAATGGCACCGTGTAGTATTATACCAAGCGTCACTCACTAATAACCATGTCGATCTAAAGAATTAGTCAAGAAATACTAAAATAGCTTCAAACATATCATACCTCGTATCACAACACTACCATAGGTAGGGGACCCACACTATAATACAATAGAGGACCACCACTATACTGGCTTAAAGAGTCTAGGTGACCCACATGCTATGTTTATAGGGAAAGGTACCAATGTCAATGTGAAACCAATGATATACCATTATTACATACAATAATTAAGCAATGAAACTATAGTGTTTTGGTTGAAACATTCCACATCATATCTTGTAGGAAAAACTGATTCCACCATCACATTTTACGTGGAAAACTACTTATTATTGTCCACTCATAAGCCTGAATATGAGTTATAGAAAAGGAGACATGAAAGGTGGATGATCCCAAGGAGATTCCATGAATGTACACAACATGAAATAGATCCCACAAGAAATGTGAACTCACCCATGAAACTATCCCTATATCATGTTCACACGACTTCTCTTAGCTATGTAGGTGTACATGGCATGTACAATTTGTACATGGAATGTCCTAACTCACCCAACCCCATGTGATGTTCTTCCTCTACACGGATTGTCTAGCCAAGCCTCCCATACGGTGTGTACCATTAGGTACAAAGCATGTGAAATCCACATGGACACTTTTTCTTCCTTTACATGTTCTTGGGTCTAGGAACTTGTGCCATATACTTTGTATATATACTTTTACAGGACCATGTGTAATTACCAGACTACCCAAACCATGTTCTCTGACCACATGACATGGGGTCACTACACAACATGTATCCCTGGTACATAGCGTGTACTCCCCAAAATTTATATTACCCAATTAGGAATAACACATGAAATGTCTATCTAGTTTACACACTATGAAAATAGAAAAACCCAATGAATTTCCTTTCATGTATTTTGACTCGCTTTAGTTTTCCCACAGAATGAACAGATCAACCTATGAGGTATCACTAGAAATTTGAATTGGGATCTACAACCTTAAAATAATTCATAAATTAGGGGATCATGGATAAAACTCAACTCCTCCTACCTCGAGAATAAAGCACCGACAATTCATGTTTGAATGATGCCCAGATCATGGTACTCCTCGATCTGATGATGATTGATACAAAGAATGAACATATATAGAAACTCATTACTTTATTATGGCCCAATTTGCACTTGTCTCCAAAGTAATAGGATGGTAGTAAATTCCCTTCTTATGTCGTGTGCACCCAATTATAGAGTGGAGGGGTTTAGGTTAATTTTTTTAAAAAATTACATTTAATTAATAATATATCCACATAACGCACCACCAAAATTCCTATTCTTGAGAACTCAACACATATATAATTATGTTGTGCCTAGGGTAAACATGATATTATTAAATCAACTATGGTCTCAAAATTATTATATGAGACTCCAATTTGGTGTTATTCAACATTTCAAGAGAAATTTTTCACATGTGTCAAAATATATTTAATATTTTTAATATCCCCACGCTGAGGCTCTACAACCACCAAAATCCCATATAGGCTCAGTTCCTAGATTCAGAAATATTCATAGAAATATTCCAAAGTATTACATGTAAAAACCTAAGTCATTATAGAAAAATCTATCATTCTTTGATGAGTTTCTTTTCGTGGCTTGAGATAAATCAATATACACAGTTGTTTTCATAATTGGTCTTAGTTTACAAGAAGAGGAAGTCTAATAATCATGAACATGGTGGGATTATTCATCCAGTAAATGTTTTATAGTGAAAATGGGAGGATATATTGATGGAGTTTGTGACTGGTTATCCATAATATAATGGATAATATGATACTATTTGGGTGACTGTTGATATATTAAAAATTAAATAATGGAGCTGGGTTCCTCATTTGTCATAGTGAGTTGGTATGTTGATAAGATAGTGTAAATAAATATGGCTTTAAGAACCATCACATAGATCCTAATTTTACAATATGATTCTAGGGTGGCCTTTAGTATAATTTTTTCTGTCAACTATGTCTAATAAAAATCATATATCTTCAAATTAATAGTCAAATAGGGAAGATAATTCATTTTTAATGGATAATAAAATATCTTCTGATATGGATTTTGGTGGATCATGGGTGAAGTACCTTCTATTGGTTATGATTTATTATATTTACTATTATCAATATTACATTAAAAGGGATCTATTCATGTTGGTCTACAAAAATTGTTTTAGATCATTGTTATGTGGTATTGAGGTCATGGATTCAATGGTCATTAGACATGATTTGGTGTAGAGAATGAAAAGTATGGTTTAGATAACCCTTGACTAGATGAAGGAAACATAATACTTTTATAAATTTATGATAATCCTCTTGGGTTTGATTAAAATTACCATATATTATTTATATCATCCACTTTTAATAGAGAATATAGGCTTGGTCGTGGGAGTAGGATTTATCCCACTTTAATCAATTCATTTAAGGTGTTGGGAAACATTAGTGTGGTGGAATATTGATTTTTACTAACCCCAAAGTTATATCAAATACACGATGCATTTCAAGTGTCACAACTTCATTGATATCTTCATGATAACTCTTATATCACTGACTTGGTATAGATAGATATAGAGGATGATGTGACATTTATGGATAATATTTTTTGGAATCTAGATCAGTGGAAGAAGGGTCTATATATGTCATTTATTCTATTAGTTTGTGTTTTATGGTGGAATATTGGCTTATAGGTATGTAGAAGGTAATGTGAGTGACAAATACATGATATGTATTTTGATCTACTTTTAACATTATTTTACACTAGTGATTGAATATTTTAATTAATGCTATTTTGATTGAGATTATTTTTTTTATGAAACATTAAGTATTAGTAATGGTTTTCTTTGTTTGGGAGTTATGTATTGTGTGGTGTTTTGGGACAGGGTTGTTGTTTCATTCTCGGAAGATTTTATTCTCAGGAATGAGAATTATTTGAGTGCTATCTAATGTATGGTCCCAGTTTTACCAAAACCATTCCTTCTACATTTACCATGTATCAGGGGTGTATATGTATGTTTTCTATTAGTACCAATGGTTTTGGGATATTTATGATGTTTTAAAAGAGAGTGTGAAATTAATTATTGGGTTTTAAAAGTGATTCTTCTATTGGATAAGAATATATAAAATTTTAAAGTAAATATTCATGTTTTTTTTGTTCTAAATATTAGCACAACATAATATATACATATACATGTTATAAATATACGACATATAGAAAAATTATTTTCTATTGTATTTTAATCCAAAAATATATTATGTATGGTGTATAAAAATTATACGTATTGGTTTATGAAAAAGTAAAAAACCTTTCATGTTGAAATAAGTACTTATGGTTTAAATAAATAAGATACATATTCATCAAAAAAAATTCATACTGGTATTTTTGGAAGGATAAAATATTATGTATTATAGTTATATTATGTATTTAAAATTTCATAAATTTAAAAATACAACACATTAGATAAATATATTATATACTAAATAAAATTTTTATATATAACTTTCATTAAAAACATTGCATATTGTTTTTTGTTAAAAGAAATAATGTTACATATACATATAAATATACCACATATCAACTATAAGTATCACATATCATAAAGGCTACCATTATTTTTTCAAATTTTACATATAGATAACATTTTACACATTCCCTTATAATGGATACCTAAGATATATCCTTTATTTAGTTTTATATATTTGGCGTAATATTTTATGATTGATATATGGAAATTTAATTATAAATGTTGATAATTCTGGGTATATTTGGAATTCATTGTAAAATAATATTTTATATTCAATATCAAATTATTAATTATAAAATGAGTAAAAGTCAAATAATTTTGAAATGTTAATAAATTCATTCACCATTGGAGGATTTAAACCAATATTTTAGGGAATCATAAATATGGAGATATGATCTAATTTAAACGCAATATTTAGAGGGTAATATGATATTTAAAAGGATTCACCTAGGAGAATGACCACCCATTTCATGTATCTTTATTGTTAAATTTGAGACTACTAGTCTCTATAACATGTATTTATTCTTCTTTCAAACATTTCATGTCTATAAATGTGTCTATGGAGGTTCATGGGATTATTTAACCTATGTTCCATGATTTTTTGATCATTATTATCACATATAGTTCCTATGAAATTAGTTTTGGGGGGCATAATATTGAGTTAAGAGATTCATGAATTATGTTTATTAATTGTTTGAAGTGTATATTTAGTAAGATAATTTTATTCACTTGGTGAAATTTTGAATTTATGGTGGTTACAAAATTTTATGGAATTATATATATTTTGAAGAAGTTGAAATAATTAACGGGAATTTTGGAGAATCATTTACTGATGTGTTTCATTTATATAATTTTTTCATTAATTTTTATTTATTTTCACTTTTTGTTAATATAAAATCCTTAGTTGGGGATATTGTGGATAGTTTGCAATTAGGACATTGTTGTGGAGTGGGTATAGCATAGAGTTGTAATGGTTAGAAGGGGATCACCTAGATGGTGGTGGAAGAATGTGAGTGTTGTGGTTTTTTTAGAATGGGAGGTGCGGAGGCTGATGTGTTAGTAGTATGGTTGTTTTAGGAAGAGATAATGATTCCTGGTAGAATTGAATATGATGGCTGGAGTAGGGGACTCATGGGGGAGGGTTTAATTGAGCCCCTAATTAAAATTATATTTTGTAATTTATTTAAGAAAAAATTAACAAAATTAAAATAATATATATCCTAGTTAACCAAATTATTATATTTATAATTTTTTTGATCTTTTAAAATATTTCTGAAAGAGTGATTTGTTCATAGTTGAAATATTATGAAATATTATTTTAACATTTTAAATAAATTTACTAAATAAAAATCTATTAGAAACAATATATAATATTAGATATCAAAGTGAAAGAAATGTTTTCATTTTTTATAATATAGAGTTGTAAAAACAAAAATAAAAGAAAAGAAGAAACAATAACCAGAGGTTTGGTCTCAAGCTGAGACATAGTCCTTTTCACATGGTGGTCACTTACCACAAAGAAGTTTAAATTATCAAAAAATTTGTTCCACACCCTTGATCTGGGTATAAAATAGAACATAGTGTTGTCCAAGTCACAAATACCTCTTTAATAGTTTTTCATGGGAGTGAATAAAGTGACATGCCACATAGGGACCTCTTCCACTATTATTCAGGGGAAAATAATGTGTAAATGGGCATGTTTTGAACAAATCATTGTATCATAAATTTATGACCAAGAGTTAATGTTAGTTTTAAAAAAAAGAAATAATCACATAGTTCTCACAATCTAAATAATGATAAAAACATAGAAAATAATAGAGTAGAAGGGATATTGTTTCTTTGTGTCATAAGCATTATAGCTTCATGATTCCTTGAAAGTAGCTTGAAATGAATATCGAGTCATTTTTTCAGAGTGTTTTTTGTAAAAAAATATCATATAAGCTTCTATATTGTGGTATATGCATGATTCTAGGATAAAAAAATCTTCATCTTTGTGTGTTATTCTAATGCTTGAAGTAGAATCTTGCACACATGAAAATGGATTGAGTTTTTTTATTTATATTATTTACATTAAATAAAGAATGTTCTAAATCATGATAGGGTACCTCATACCTCATACGATATTTTTACATTTATTTTAACGTTTTCTATAAAAGTTCCTAAATTTAATTTGTAGAATCAAATTTCACAAATTTGATTATTAGAAATTTTGTATTTAAAAAGAAATAGGAAAGGTAGTAGTTTCTCTTTTGATACGTGACTCTCTAGAGGTTGTTTGATTTAAGAGTTACTCATGGCTGGTGGGACTTATTCTATTCATTTCTAGGATGACAGTGTCCTTGAAAGAGTTTTTTTAGAGCGATGAATCACTGAAGCAGTGAGTAAGGAATGGAGAGTCAGGAATGGTGATCTAGGAATGTGGAATCATACATAGAACATTATTACAATATGTCTTGTAATGGTGAATATTTGGAGTGGTGACTCTAGAAAACATGGAGTCAGGAGCGGTGAGTAAGGCTTAGTAGTGAGTCATGATAATAGGGACTCATAGTTATAATATTCCTCCAACCTGTCTTGTGTTGAAAAATGAAAAAAAAACATAGTAAACTCACAATATACATAATTAATCATTTTTTTAGATTAGTAAAACCAAGATAGGTCAATATTCTCCCACCTTTTTTATTATCACAAAAATGGAATTATTCACAAACAATTAACATATAATATATCAGAATAAAGAATCATCAAAATTGTATTCGAGTATATAGAATAACTAAAATTGTATCTTATACATAAAAAATACTAGATAAGAAATAAAGAAATATTTATATTCCATAATTCTCTTCTCCTACTTTTCATAATATCAAAAAGGGAATAAAAGAGAAAAATAATTAGGATTGACCCAAAAATGAATATATATGTTGAAACAATTGTCCATTTACACCACCATTAAAAACAAAAATTCCATGTTTTGGGCTTATCAATGGTAGTATATAGAAAATATTTTATTTGAATTAAATTAATGATAGAAGATATTGAACATCTAGGAAAATCATTCACTACTAGACGACGATGTGATGTAGTGGAAGATGTTAATTCTATGTAATTAGGCTCAAATATCTGAGTGTCTTAGATGGAGTCATTGGAAAATGATGATTTTTAGGAGCTAAAGGTGAAAAAGTATTGGTTACAAAGACAAAATGATATTTTGGATAAGGATAAATGAATACAGGTCTTTTAGTGAGTCCAGTAGAATTTAATAGAATGGAAAGGGCATATGGAGATACAACTGTAGTGGTATAAACATGTAGAAAAGGCTTTAGTAGATCGATAAAATCCTTAATAATATTTCATCCCTTTTTAGTTTTCTTATTAAAGTAATCATTGTTTTCCATAAAAGATTGAAGAGTAGCTGTGAGTTTTTTTAGTTTCTTATCTTCTTATCTGAATTCTTCTATATCTAGTGGAATCCTTATATTTTCAGCAAAATAAATAAATTCACTTGTAAATTTATGCTTGGTGTATATTATTTTAATGTAGAAATATAATTTCTTGGTGATCTCTTCTTGTGTAAATATGGCCTCTTTGGAACAATGCTTTACCATGGAATGTACATGGTCACATTTTGTCCAATTTTTCTCAATATTTCTTTATATGAACCACTAATAATTGCATGTAATTATTCTATAATAATTGATTAGAGAAAATGAAAATTCAAAGCTTCAGATGAAGAAGGAGAAGTAGAGGTTGAGGAACCATTTAACGCATCTTTGATAATTGATCTCAACTATTCAGAATCAAAAATCGATAAGGAGGTGTATCAGATAGATAATAATCAGAAGTCCTATCTCTAAGAAGTTTTGAAATATCATCCATAGATTCTTTATACTCAAATTTATTTCCATTAACCAAGGATTTCAGTGTTTCCAATTCATCAAAAAACCACTTATTCCCCATTCTTATTTTCTAAATTCTATGAATCTTTTGGAGTTTATTTTTTCTAAGGAAATTATACAAATTAATTGAAGAATTTATTTCACTATGTTTTGTTTTAGGTGTAGGCTATGATCTAAACATATATCCAAATCTAGATAAAAGTTTCCCTCTAATGTGTCATCTATATATTGAGGCTACCCAATTTTAAAAATATCTTAATATGGATTTTCAGCTAATTAATATTTATCTATAAAAGATATAGGACCTTCTATTGAATCATCTCTACCATTCTCTTGGGAGGGGACAACCTGTGAAGGTATAAGAGATTCATGTGATGGTTCTTCATTATATTTAAAAAATATCTGGATCAATTTGTTATTGATTTTATATATTATTTTCATCATCTCTAGAGACAAAAACCACTTATTCCACATCCATGTTTTCTATTACTTCATCTGGTTCCAAACCAGACTCAACAATATGTTTTTTCCATCTGGGATGGTCAAAGGGGATGGAATTTTAAAAAATCTTTTCATCATCCTATAACCATTGTTTAGTCCATGTATTCTAACTTATTTTCATCCCCTTTCATATAACCTAGGTAATAAATTAAACACCAAATTCTATAATAGGATCTTCATTTTCTCCCAAAAATCCTTCGTATTTTATCATAATTGTAATGAACTTTCAATAAAATTGTTAAGTGGATAATGATGTGGGTTTAATCATATCAAACGTATGAAGAATATAGTATTTTCACAGTTTTATTTTATATCATTTCTTCAAAATATATTGATAATACACATCTTGATACGTAAAGGTGGAAGCTTCACCTTTTCTCAAGAAAATAATTTCCGGCAAAAATTTAAACATGAGTCTCTTTTCACCATCTAACTCGAATGCAATATATATTTAAGGAATTGCATTTTTAGTTAGATATGTTAAATAGTATTTAAAAAATGTCACTAGAAGGTGGGTAAAATCCATGATAGTGTTAAAAAATACCCTCATGTGGTACTCTTAATCATACTACCCATAATCTTGAGGAGATTAAAAATCCGTGCCTATTTATTATATTTATTATCCTGAAATTATTTTTCTTAATCAAAGAAAACTCATCATATTTATAGAGTTGAGACTCTAACTTCACATATAGGGGCCAATTTTTGTTCAAGAATCATTCCATCCAACCTTTCTCTATCAATACTCTTATCATAAGTGTCTTACATGATATAATCTATTTTGGAGAGAACACCTTTCCCAATACAATAGTACAGTTCATGGGTTCGGGATTCAATGGATCCTTAGTCTTTTCGCACAAAACACCATTTTTCTTCTTTTATGGTCAAATTTTATTTGGATTCAATTTAGATGGACACTATATTTTAGCCATTCGGAGCATCTGAGATATTTTGATGATAATGGATGGAAGGCATAATGGTAGGGTAGGTGGTTTTAAAATAATTTTCAAAGGCCGAGATACCTGATTAAATTAGACGGATTCTGATTTTATTATATTGGGATTCTAAAATCAAATGTAGTAAATACATCGAAATAATAAATAAAAACATTTAGTATCTTAGTCAAATAAATTTTTCAAAGGAAAAAAAATGATGAGACAAATTAATGGTGATACTCTCAATAGAGAGACATCAATAGTGGGACATAAAGAGTGTGTCATCAATAATGAGACATCAACGACGAGACATAATTTGTGTTTCATCAATAGTGTGTCATCAATGGAGTTTTTATTAACTAAAACTAATCATTCTTAAATCAGGTATGATGTGATTAATTCTCTTATAATTGAAAATATTAGTAACAATATTATCAAGATTTTGTTCCCTGATAATGTATTCATGAGTTAGATCACCATTTCATAATTATACTTCAAAAAGTGGATTCTAACCTAAATATGTCTTTTTATATATTCTAACATTGGATTTTTTGAAATGTTAATATCACTGGTGTTGTTACAATTAATTGGTTTATGTCAAAATTGATATCTATAATCTAGTTATCTATTTTTTATCCACCAAATATGAGCACCACAAATACCAGAATCTAAATAGTAAGCTTCAACAGTTATTAATAAAAAAAATTTCTTCTTCTTACTACACCATGGTACTAGTGAGTATCCCAAAAAATTACATGTTCTTGAGGTGGTTTTTTTTATCAATCTTGCATCCACCAAAATCAGCTTCAGCATAACTAACTGAATCAAATTCTTTTCCTCTAGGATTGAATACTCATAAAGTTTTTGGAAATTTGAGGCATTTAAACATCCTATTAACAACAAGTAAATGTGATTCTTTTTAATATTTCATGAAAATGAGCACACATACACACACTAAACATAATGTTAGGTCAACAAGATGTTAAATATAGAATACATCCAATCATAAATCTATAATGTTTTTGATACAATGGTTTCCCAACCTCATCAAGATAGAATTGATATGTGGTACTAATGGGAGTATCACTACATTTAGTGTCATCCAGAACAAAATGTTATTAAGGATATTTATTGCCTTTTCTATTGTCTAAAATAATTCCTTCATAGTTTTAAAAAATTTGAAATCAAATAAAGAATTTTATTTCACCCATTTAACTCATTTGAAATTCACTTTTCATTATTTTTCTGAAAAAACCAAACATGTGATGTTTTATAAAGATCCAAAAATAATAGCATCTACACATATTTGATCAAATAAAACATCCTTTTCGAATTCATCTGATTAAAAGGGTAGTGCCAGATATACCTTTTCTAAAACCATTCAAAATAAGAAAATTTATGAGCCTACCGTTCCATGCTCTAGTTACTTGTTTTAAACCATATCAAACTATTGTTAATTTGAAAAAATTATTAGGAAAATGATGATTTTGAACACCAAGGGATGTTCAAGAAAACAAATTAAAATATATAACTGTTTAAGAAATCACTATTTAAATCCATTTGATTATATTTTATATTTAGATGAGATGAAAAAGATATAAGGATTCTCACAACATCAAGTCAGGATACATGTGAAAATGTCTTTTCATAGTCTATTCCTTCTTCGTGACTGAAACCTTGGGAAACTAAACTGGACTTATTTCCTATTATAGTTCCAGTGACACCAACCTATTCCAAACAACCAATTTAGTGCCTTTAGTAAAGGTATCTTTGGTTATATCAATAATTTTACATAAATTATTTATTTCAATCTAATTTAGATACTCTTTCATAACCATTACCCAAAATTAATCACTAATTTTCTCATTGATAATCTTATGTTTAATATGAGATAAAAAGGCATAATGATCATCTATATCTCTTAGAGAACATCTAGTGTTTGTACATATTTTCTAACTGTGCAACAACATCATCTTATGTTTTATTATTAAGTGTCCTGATCTCTCTAGAAAAATATCAGATGTTTTATTATGGGTATTATATAGATTTGGTATCTGCAGGTTCAGAGTCTAGAAATTTTCTAGGACTTTATGATTTTGCTTCTTTTTTTCCAAATGTATATGATGGTTTGGAACTTAATTAAATATTATATATATCATCCTCATGAATTTCTAGATAGACTTTGGGCTCATCTAATTTGACTTGTACAGATTCTTCCAAACATTTGGTTCTCTTTTCAAATACACTATATGATTTTCTAGAAATTTAATATCCTAGTAAAAATTAATCCTAACATTTGGAAGAAAATTTGTTAATAATATATTTAGTATAAAGAATAAAGTCTTTCTAGCCAAAAAATATAATGTTTTTAACCGTGGGTTTCCTATTATTACATAGTTCATAATGGTTTTCTTCAAGATATTTCTAATTAAGAGTCTATTGATTATATAACATGCTATATTCACATCATATTCCTAGAAATATATAGGTAAGTCAATTCTGTTGAGAATAGTCCTAGAAATCTATTAAAGGGTTATATTTTGTCTTTTTACAACTCCATTCCATTAAGGTTTTCTAAGAGGATAGAAGTTGTGGATATATCCATTTTGTGAGAAAAATGATTCGAAATCTTGATTTTTAGAATCACTAATATGGTCAAATCATAATGTTTTAATTTTATGTCCACTTATATTTTATACCAATTTATCATATTTGGAAAATTAGGAACCAAATTCAGTTTTGTGAGCTAAAAAGAATGACCAATTATACCTAAAAAAGTAATCTACAAGTACAAAAACATTGTGATTCCAATTTAATCATGAAACTCAATATAGAAAAAACAAGTACGTGTGACCTAAATTGAGTGGTTGAGATGTAGATACATATTTATTTGGTTTGAAGGATGTATTTTTTTTGTTTTCCTTTTTGATAAATATTATAGAATTAATTGTTTGGGAACACAAGTTTTTGTAGATCCTTGAATAAGCATTTTCTAGTAATATTTCGATGTGAGTGAATGTTACAATGAATTTGTATCCTAAAAAAATTCCTATATTCTCTATGAAAGGAACGTAAGAATAAATTTTATGGGGAATGTATAATATCTAGACTAACAACATAAACATTTCCATTTCTACAGGAAATAAAAACCAAATTATTTTTAGATTCAAATACCTGACACACATTATTATCAAATTTGGAATGAAAATATTATCACATTATTGAGAAATGCTATGAATATTATACTTACAATCATAAAAAAATCATGTTAGAAATTAATTTCAGATTGGTGTAACCAATTTGTCCAAGGCCAATGATATTTCCTCTAACATTTTCAACAATGGTGACTTGTCCACCATAAAAAATTATTAGATTATTCATGTTTTTGCAGTATCATATCATAATCATCGAATACCCACTATCCTAGTGTTATATGTTCGTAGAGGAACTTTACAATCAACATTACTAAAAAATATATTTGACAAGAAATGATTTTTGTACCCATATTTTCATGGGTATTGAAAAGTCACTAATAAAAGCTTTAGGAACCCATACTTCCTTAATGGGTTTCATGTAAGAAGTTTGTAAATTTTTAGAGAAATAAAAATTATCATAAATTCTAGTAAAATATATTATTGAATGATTTTCATTACTGGATGTAGCATAAAATTTGTATAACCCGAACTACCATATTTGTTTCTCGATTTAAGAATAAATGTGTTATTAATTATTCTACTATATCAAGGTTGGTAGCCTATAACAATAGTTTATTTTGGTGAAATTTATATCAAAAAATCGGTGTTAAAATATTTTTTCCATCAGTAAATGTTTCTCAATATTTATTTTAACTTTCATTAGATAGCTTAAGATTAGTATTTTGTTTAATAAATTGAGCCATTTTATCATTTTCTACAATAAAATTATATTTAACATGAATTGGAAGAGGATGATATTCTTTAATAGTTTTTTATTTTTTCCTATAGATCATTAAAATGTATTCCCAAGAATGTTAGAAGAATTAAAAAATTTTCATTAGTCATGTTCTCATCTGTATCTTTTTCAACTTCGTCTATAGATTAATGAGATTTATGTCTAGGAGATATAGAAGTCAAATCATATTTCATTGTCATAAATATCATTTTGGATTTATCATCTTTTTCATCAAGAGATGAATTAGAGTTTGGGAGAGGGTCCTCAGTAGCATTGTAGGAAACTTTCATATATTTCTTTTACTTTTGATCCTTGTCATCTTATTTCTTCAAGTACTTTATTTTTGTGTAGTTATCCTTCAAATGTAATTTTTTATTTGATAATATAAAATATCATTTGAATGATCGTATTTCATACAATACTATTTTCCACTTACCATGAAATTTATATTTTCCATTGATGTAAGCGTTTGTAAATTATTTTTTCTTTATATAAAATTTCTTAAATCTACTAGCAAGCTAATCTATTTTCTCATCAATGTAAGCAGATGAATTTTAATAAATTGAAATTTTTTCGTGAACATGAGCTGTATCCTTGTGTTTTTTCTTAGATGTTGTGGTTTTGAAAGAGGTAGATTTTATATTTGGTCCATCATATTATTCTCAATTATTCTTTAATTCTCCCTCATAAATCATCAATTTTACTATCAGCTCTATAAAAATAATTTCATTTATTTCATAATATTCAATAATTAACACTAATTTCCCTCTCCATATTTCTGGAAAGAATCTCATGTGTCACATTATATTAATATTTTTGGGACTGACATGCCAAGTGAGCCCATTGTATTCATGATCTCATTGAACCTAACATACATGTCATACACAGGCTCTTCATTCTTTATTTTAAAATTATCACATTAAATAGTGTAAGTGTTAATCCTCATTTATTTAAAAGTTATAATTCCTTCATGTTAGACAACAAGAGTATCCCATATCTCATTAGAATATTTACATGAAAAAAATCTATTAAATTCTTCATATTATAAGGCATAGTATAAGGCATTCATGGATTTGAAATTATTATTATAATAAGACATAGTTAGATCTTCCAATGTATTTCAACCAAGAGTATTAATTTTATACTCATCTAATATAGAATACCATATTTCAAAACCCATAATTTTAATATTAATTATTATTTTTATTTTCCCTTGGGCTTAATTAGTCCCATTAAAAATATGGCGGTCTATTTTTAGGAGCACCTTATTGTTTATTATCCATATTAAAATAATAACAAATACATATATAAAGAACTGAATATTTTGAAAAAAAAGAAAATTTAAGATCTTTAACCTAAAACTATAATCATTATTAAAATGGATTAAAAAAGATTTTTATTCCTATGATACTATATGTTGGTCATAGTATGAGACTCAAGATGGTGGGTGAATTATGTCCGTAACTAAAATTTCTATTTAAAATGGATTTAAATATACCCCAATTTTGAATTAAAGATAACCTAATTAACCAATGTAGAAAATTTATAAATTTTTTGACCTTTTAAAAGGTTTCTCAAAGAGAGATTTGTTCTAGGTTGAAATAGTTTGAAATAGAATTATAAGTCTTGAAATCAATGTTCAAAATAAAATTATAATATGAAAACTACATAAGATTAACTATCAAAGTGGATGAAATGTTTTCAGTTTAAAATGATAGACAAGTGAAAACAAAACACTAAAAAGGTACAATTGAAATAATAAAAATTGGTTCAGTATAAAGTTGAGACTTAGTCCTTTTAACATGGGGATCACCTGCCACCAAATAACTTATATAAACATAAAATTTGATCCACAACATGGATCATGGTATAAAAAAAGCACATACAATGTTGTACAGGTAAAAATTTAATCTTCCGCAGTTTTTTGTGGGTGTGAAAAAATTGATAGGCTACATATATCACTTAGAATATTATAAATGGGAATATAAGGTGTATAAAGATATGTTGTATAGATATACTTGTATCTTCGAGTTTTGAACATGAATCAGTGTGTTTTCACAAAATAGATACAGTCAAACACTCCTCATAATGTAGATAATTTTCACAAGTAGAGAAAAAATTGTAAAAGGGATAGTGTTTTTTTGTGTGACATTCTCTTCATCTTTGTGACTCCTTGAAGGTAGCTTCAAATGAATCTCAAGGTATTTTTTGGAAATTTTTTGTAAAAAAGAATATCAGAGAAGATTCTATATTGTGATGTATGACTAATCTATGTGTACATAAATATTCTTATCTATGTGTTCTTCTACTTCTTGAAGTAGAATATTGAACACATTCAAAAAAATATTTGTGGTTCGACACACTTGTTGAGTTGTGTTCATTCTCTTATATCACCAGGAATCGCTCTTTTATTTTTAGATTGAGTTTTTAGATTTAAATTCATTAGAAGATAGAAACCATGTTCTTCATCATATTATGGTCCCATGTACCTCATACTACACTCTTACATCAATTTTAATGTTTTATATAAAAGTTCATTACTTTAGTCAGTGACATTAAATTTATAAAATATTACCATTAGAAATATTGAATTTAAAATGATAAAATAATGGTAGCAATCAGTATTTCTGAGCACTAAGTCTCAAAATATAGGTTTATTCAACAGTGAGTCAGGGATAGTGGTGACTTATTAATGGTAGAATTTGGATGACATTGTCCTTGGAATGATGACTCTTTTGAGTGGGGACTTGATGAAGATGTGAGACCGTGACGATGAGTCAGGAATGGTGAGTAAGGAACGATGACTCATTCAAAGAACATTCTACCAATATAGTTTGTAATGATGACTCTTTAGAATGGTTACTTAGGATAATGATGATTCTAGAGAGGTGAGTAAGCCTTAGTAGCGAGTCAAGCTAACAGTGACTCAAACATGAAGTATTATGCCAATCTTTCATAAAATGGAAAATGATAACATAACATAGTAGAATCATTATAAACACAACTAATAAGGATATGTGATTATTAAAACTAGTAGGGTTCAATGTAATTGGATGGAAATTTATTATATGGTAAACACAATTGAGATAATTAAATGAGGATTGGATATTAAAAAATTGTTTTTGAACAAAATTTATAGGCAATGTTAGAAATGAATGGAGTGTTAACTGACGAATTATTTATCATAAAATATGGATAATTAAAAAAATAATTAATTTAATATTGTTTTTAAAATTTAATGTATAAAAATTGATAATTATATTCTTAAATTGGGATTTGGGAAACATTTGACGGATGTTTTGGGTGAGAATGTTGGTCAGTTTATGTTATATATGCAATAGTGATTGTTGTCTGATAATGGCGATGATATGATGATATATATGTATTTGGTAGAATTTTTTTTAATGAGCCCCTTTTTTTTAGTTTTAGTAATACAATTAGATGTTTTATTTTTCTTTGTGAATTACTACACATCCCACCTGGGTTAGATAAAATTAATTATACCCAAATGTATTGGATTTCAAGTGTTTTCTTCAACATCAAGGCTAGTATTAAAAATAAATTTTATTAATCCCGATTCTTCACTCTCCCTTAAATGTATTTTACTATAACACCCTGATATTTTAGAATATAATTTACTTTAATTAAATTGTAATGTGTTTGATAGTTTTCTTGACAAGTAACACCAAGCTTCAAATAAAATGTGGTACATTTTAATAGAGCTGTTAAATCTCTAGGTATTAATAGGATTGACCACATTATGCAATATTTATAGAAATATTTTAATTAAGTTAAATATATTTTTAATTAATAATATATAATAACATAATTTTTTTGTTACATTATTTTATGTTTGAAATATATGTTTTTTTCAAAAATAATTTTTATTACATTTGGGGAATTAATATTATTAATATATTATGCAACATTTTGAATTTTAATTTGATAAAAAGATATTATTTTTTATATAAAAATATAAAACATTATTTATGGTGAAATTTTGGGGTTGTTTCTTAAAATATTAATTTATTATTAAATAGTGAAAAATACAAATTTGGATAAAAGTGTCATGTATTTTCATTAAAAGGTCCCATTATGCTTGAAATTTGATATTAAATTAACAAATGTATAATTTATTACTATATTAAAAAATTTATTACATATTAACCATCATTAAACATTATGTTTTTAGAAATTGTATTTTGGGCTAAAAACATTTTTTTTAATAAAAGTTATTTTTTATGTGCATAATCTGTTTTTATTTAAATTAATAAAATAAATTTATAGATAATACTTATGTTAATGAAATGTATGGAATTGATATTCAATAATAATATTTTATATTCATTCAATAGTTTTTACATGTAATGAAATAATAATGTATCTAGTTTTATGCTTATAGACATATATTTTTTAAAAATCAATTTTCATTGCATTTTACAAGCATATTTTGAAATATAATTCTATCAGTTATGGAAATTTAATCCCAAAAATTTAATTATATATTTTTAATAATTAATGTAAATTTTTTTAAATCATTCTATTTTATTTTTTTTCATTATGAATTGTGACCGTGGAAGATTGTTTCACACAAGAAAGGGTAAAATTTAAAAAACATGGTTAAATCATTTGAATAAGGATATTAATTTTCTATAACACACTACTATAACCTATTTTATGAGTGTATTTAAAAAATACTCATAATTTTTTCAATAATATGATATTTTTTGATGTTTTTCTTTGATTATGCCACTTATAATAATTTTAGAGAATGATAAATATAAAATTCCAGTCTCTTGAGATTTATAACTCTAAATTTTTACCATGAGTATATAAATAGTAAAATCATGGTGAAAATTATTTATTTTAAATATGACTAAATTATTTTATTTATGGTGATTTATTTTAAATTTTAAATATGTAATCATTACATAATATTCGCACACAACACTGACACAATATTTGTAACACCCCGACCCCAGAAGCCCAAATTCAGTGCATTATTTTAAGACATTGGCATGATTACAAGGAATCATGTCTCGAAGGACTGATCACTTTAGCAGTCTTGGAAAATATATTACATACATGAATGTTACATTATACTTCATAACATACAACACAAAATAAATAAATCATTTTTGAATGCCATTATTCCCTTAGCGTAACCCTGCATATCAATCACAATACACTTTTTGTAATCCTAGGAAAAATAAAACATATAAAGGGGTGAGCTCAAATGCTCAGTAAGGGTATGAAATAGAGTGGAAGATAACATAGATATTAAGCATGATGAATAATTGAAACCACATGCCTTTAACAACAATAAACATGAATACTTTTATAAAAGGAATATGAGCTGAGTAAATAATGCCATAATAAAATATAATCACGGGTATTCTACTAGTCGAATGACCACATGAACCATCAATATTACTTTTATAATGAGGGAATTTATAATAACATACTTTAATTTCTGTGTCATGGCCTCATGCGAGGACCTATGGGCTAACTGTAACTGAGCCCAAACCCGGAGAACCTCTATAACCGGACTCTATCTCAGATAGCCTCTATATCAGGAATCCATCCCAAAGAGCCTCTATAACCGGACTCCAACCTGGAGGGTCTGCTGTAACAAGACCCCAACCTGGAGGTCTTACTTTTACCGGTCCCCAACCCGGAACATACTAGTCCAATACATTCATCATAACAAAAAGGTTGAAATATAAAATAAACATTCGTATTAAAACTAGCATACTAAATGTCAATACTTTAACCATAAACAATGAATGGTATACGAATAGCACATCCATAGCCAAACATATCACAAAATCTTCAATACAATATGGAGGTTTTGTATCATAATAAATCAACTTCATATAAACTTAAAATGCATCAAAGGATGTTGACATAGATGAAATCAAAACCCTTTATTTAGAGAAATATTTCTTTCTATTTTAAAATAATTTATGAGTCACATAATTATAAAGAAATCATTTATTTTGAAAATATTATTATAAACTTGTAAGGGATTCTTCAACGATTATATAACAACGGAAAATATCCGCACCCGCCATATAAGTTAAAAAAAATACTTTCTTACGTTAATTTATCGAAAAGGATAAAAAGTACCTTGTTTGGAAAACAACGGAAATATTCCTTAATAAACATCTTATAAAAAGTCAAAAAAAGGGTATAAATGACTTTAACCCAGAGTCTATAAAATAGTAAGAATGTTTTGAAATACTTTTTTAAGAAACATAGATGTGGATGATAAAGATGTCCCTGTAGATAATTATGTATATACAACCTCGGATAATGAAGAGATTGTATAATTAACCCTTACCTTATACATTTCCTTGGTCAAGGGTAGGTTAACATCCTGTTTAATGGTGAAATAATTGTTATTAAATATACAAGAATCATATACATTAATATGATATCATATATTATATTTTAACATTTTTTGTTAATAATATCTTAGTATTATTGTCGTTTCAGCTGTTAACGGATTCATTTTACTTTATATTTGTTGTTATGTGAGTCATAAATGTTCTGGAAGGGATGTATCTTATGCATTTATAGAATTATATAAAGTCATTAAACATTATTTTTAATAATCAAATGAAAAGTAGTCTTTAATAGATATGATGGGGAATGAATCTCATCGCATTCGTGGAGACGGTAATCCGTATGTATGCATGAGTGACAATATCATTATTTTGATATTAAAATAATATATAATTGTATGGTATATCCTATATAAAGAATCATTATCATGTTATATTTATTATTTACATGAATTACATCTCATTAATATACCCATCCAAATAATAATGTATTGAATAACAATCACACCATGACGTGGAGACGGTAAGCAGTACGTGCACACGTATAGTGACAGGTCATTAAAGGGATGGATAGAATAATGAATTTGGTTGTACCATATTTATAATAACATCAATTTATATATAAGATATTGGAGTTATTATTTTATAATGGAAACAACAATGAAGTAGGAAGTGGAAGAAGAAAGGAATTTGAACGAGGTGGTGAGATATTTTCCTCTTCTCCGGGTTCTTCCTTTTGATTTGATCAAAAGGGCTCTTTGATTGGAATTATGACTAAAGAATTTACTCTAGGATTAATGGAGGATAGTTTAGAGGGTATTTGGGGAGATTTTGGCCGAGACAAATGGCTTTGATGGTGTGAATTAGAGAAAAGGGGGAGTGCCCTTTTATAAGAGGGCTGAGGGGTACCTTAGACAAAACTTAAAATATTATTTTATAATAAATTAATATTCAGTTTATAATAGCTCCAAAGTGACTTAATTTGATTACAGGGTAGTTATGGGTGGAAATAATTTCAACAAATAGGTTTTAGATAGGTATAGGTTACCATTTTAACCTTATCATTTAGATTAATCTCTAATCTAAATAATTTAACTTTTACTGTGTCTTCTAGTATTCTTACACTATATGGTTAATAGACATACTATAAACTACCAATGAAACCCCAATTAGTTCATTAATGTCATATATATTATTATATAAGTATTTTTGCCTAACCTTAGATTTTTAGGACCATTACATCAATTAATAATATAATATTTGTTTTAAAAAATCTTTTATGTCTATTTTGACACTATTTGTTGTTTTGTTTTTTTTGTAAATTTATAACATCATTTTATTTCGAAATAAATTTATCTAACCAACCCTAACATGTCATATTAACCCATAAAATTAGTTTAATTCATTAAAAGTCTAAAAATACATTTATATGGATATTTATAATATCGATTATTTTAATATTTCATTAATTAGGTAATTACTGCATCATTATTGTGTCATAAATAAAATAAATTATTTAATTTCTAAAAACTATAAATAAAATACCATTATGTAGGAAATTTTCTATCTTTTTATTTAATATTTATAGTCGAATTTATCTAATGTATAACCGAATATTAAAAAGGTTTAAGTTAATAATTTTTGATTTTAACTCTTTTAACACTTCTTTAAATAAAATAATAATAAGTGTCCTAATCTAATCCACGTGAAACAAAGAGGTTCATATTTTATTATTAAGGTTGTTTTTTGTCAAATTATACTTTTCTAATATAATTAGGACATGTGTTAGGGTAATTAAAATATCAATTTTACCCTTAATTACCCTATTTAATTTTAACCGTGGTAAATAAAAGTAAATAGTTACTATTCACCAAAAATTATTTTCATCTCATTGAACCACATATTACTTACTGATATCAACTATGTCCCTTGGATTTTTTAAATTCCACTCAGAGAAGTGGTAAAATTATGTTTTATGTGAATTTTCAAATTCTCATAGGAGGTGGGTAAAAGACGGTGAACAGATCCATAAAAATTTTATATATCTAAAGTTATTATAAAATAAATCAAATTAATTATATTGAACTTATATAGGTATTATGTATCTATTTTTTCCTAAAATAAATTTAAATAAAATAAATAATTATTTAAATAAAAATTCTATTTTAACCAATAACTCAATGTTTTTCATTATTCATCATAAAGTGAATGTTTTCAAAAAAATACCAAAATTTCTCCCTAAGAAAATTTTGATATTTCGAATTAAAAAATGTAGACTATTTTAATAAATTAAAAACATATCATTTGTATATTTTAATTTAAAATTAATTCCCGTTGTCAAAACCAAAAAGCGTATTTGTAAGAAATAATAACTACCAAAAGATTGACACTTGTTTATGTCAAATTTCAAAGTGAAATTACATACAATGACCAACATTGGATTAAATGGTAAAAATATAATATAATTATATTTTAAAACAATTACAATGTATAATTTGACACTATAAATTATTTCGACTAAAAAAGTTATTTTTAGTTAAAATATAGTATTTTTCACTATTCACCCAAATATGAAAGTTATCAGAAAAATACAAAAAATTTATTGAAACTAAATTCTTATGTCTCAATTCTATAGAAGAAGTTTATTTTGTCAAATTGAATATATAAAAGTTTAAAATATTGGATTTAAAAAGGGTTTTCCATTAAAAGGCAGTAAAATTACATTTTTTGAAAATTACTTCTTTTATCTGAAAAAAATGAATTTGTTATTACATTATGTCTAAGAAACTCATATTATGGATTCTAAAATTATAAGGATTATATAATGTTTAATATTTAATAAATACTATTCATAACCGCTTTTAAATAACTAGTTTGTTAAGTCGTGGTGCGCTTGAACTCAGTGTTGCGTGTAGTGCAAGTTATTGAATTACTTTGAAGAAAAAATGTACTATGAAATATTTGGGTGTTACATTCTTCCCTCCTCAAATAAACCGAGTTCTCGAAATTTGAATTTTTTTATCAAAAATAAATATTTTAAAATAGAAAATAACTTTGTGGAAAACCCACATCAGAAATTGGGATAATAAAATTTAGTTTTAATAAGAGGAAAAGGGGAATGAAAAAATCACCACGAAAATATGACCTCGATTAGGAGAACATTGGTGGCAATTAGAGACAAATAATTGGTGGAAAAGCATAAAACATTATAAGGAGTGATTGAGGTCACCAATCACTAACAATTGTAGAATAGAGGGCCTCAAATCCATCAATCTATGATAATGTAAAATATCATTTGTTAAACAACACAGAAGGTATTAACAAAACACATTTTTAGTTTTAAGATCCCTTAACTGATGTTTAGGAATTAATTTCTTCAAAGAATAATAAGGATGAAAAAAATATATACTTGACATGTAGAGTTACATCCTTTATCTAATTTCTACCACAAACTCATCTTTCACTCCAATAGATATTAGAACTTAAAAAATATTCTATTTATCCTATTCATATAGGGTTCCAAAAAGAATGAATTTATAATTCACCTATCAGTCCCTTTAAAAAAACTACATAATACCATTCAGGTACTTCACGTGGTCTAGTGGTAGCCCATAAATCCCAATCGTACTATGGTTGTGGGTTCGATTCTCGTAGCTTTTTCCGACGCGACAGGTTGTCACACGGTCTACGTGTTGTACTTTTTACAAAAATCTTCAAATAACCTTAACAATAGTATCCAATTTCAAAATTAATCCATTCTATCCTTTAGACTTATCCAAAATACTTCTATCCAAACTCACAGTCCAAAATTTATAAGGATGTTAGAAAAAGTGAAGATACTTTTTTCCACGTAATAACATGTGAACACCTTTATCATGTATTATTTTAAAAAATGGTAACACCCTAAATTACCATAAAACCTTATTGATTAAATTCATGCTCTCTTATCCTTTATATAATATTGGATATATTCCTTATATCTAAAAATATTGAATATTCCAACAATGAGAAAATAAACAAACTATTAATCAATTCCAAGGAAGTCAAGAAGATCCAATATAATTTATCCAAATCAACCATCTCTTATTCAAAAATTACTACATTAGTATCAGGACCATATAATCTCAAATTCCCAATGAAATAGTACTACAGTATAATCCTTATTTTATTCCATAATTCATATAACCAGTACATCATTGATACAATACTCAAATGACACAATACTTTAATAACTACATAATAACTATCAATCATTCATCTTTATCTTCTGTAGTATCATTACTTGAATCTTATCCAATAGCAGTATTTGAGGTATACTCTGATGATTTGGACATTGATTCATGTAGTGTCCCAACTCCTTGCAGATGAAGCATTGTACATTTGAAACTTTTTTCTCACCATTTCAATCACGTACTTGGTGTCCTTTTTCTTCACACTTATAACAAACTCCCATTCTCTTTAAACATTTACCAATGTAATTATTTCCACGATAATCACATATTGGAAAATACTTCTTTACCTTATTCCATTTATCCAATCTTCTCTCTACCATTCTTTTCTTCTCTTTCTTCCCTTTAAAGCCATAAGACTCAGAGAATTATATACTTATCTTATTAATATATGAAACTATATCTTCATATTTTTGAGAGTACGTGGGATACTATTTTCATTCTAAATTTTGGCATAATACCATGAAATATTTGATCCTTCTTACTCTTTGGATCATATATATTGCAAGAGTACTTATTCCTTCTACTGGGTGCCATTTCTGAACAATGGAACACGCTATGTCAGTTTATGAATTGTAATGGATAATTCAAAACTGGTAAAATTACTAACGTAAATTGAAAAGTTTATGGACATAATCCATAAAAATATTTTCTTTGAGGAGGTATATACTCATAAATCATTCATAATGATTTGTAGAGAAAATGAGAATTATCCTAAGAATATCCCCCAAGAGTGTCGTAACCAAGTGTGCAACAAGGCCCATTGTTGTGCACCAGTTCCCGTTCGAGTCTAGCTCAAAGCGGTGTTTTCGGGTTTTACCCCTAGGTACATCTGTGCCAGAGCCACCTCTACCTTCTCATATCTTGACAGGGATGTATTTTCTTGGAAAACTCATAAAATCTCTAAATTACCAAAATTCTAGGATGTTTTTCTATACAAATACTCAAAGTCTATCTTAGGGTAATGTGCACTTATCAGAGTTTATATAAATCTAGTTTCAAAGGTTAATGCTAAACTTCCTCTAATACCAACTATAACACCCCGACCCTAGAAGCCCAGAGTCGGTGCATTATTTTAATAAATTGGCATGATTATAAGGAATCAAGTATCGATGGACTGATTGGTTTAGCAGTCTTTGAATATAGATTACTTACATGAATGTTACATTACACTTTATAACATAAAACAAAACATAAATAAATCCTTTATGAACACCATTATTCCCTTAGCATAACCCTACATATCAGTCACAATACATTTCTTATAATCCTGGGAAGAATAAAACATAGAAAGGGGTGATAACAAAAGATCAGTAAGGGTAAGAAATATAGAAAAAGATAACATAAATATTAAGCATGGTGAATAATTGAAACCACATGCCTCTACCAATAATAAACATGAATACTCTTATGGTAGGAATATGATCTGAGTAAATAATTCCCTAATAAAACATAATCATGGGCATTCTACTAGTCGAATGACCACATGAACTATCGATATTAATTTCATAATGAGGGAATGTATAATACCTGACTTTAATTTATGTTTCAAGGCCTCGTGCTAGGACCTATGGGCTAACTGTAACCGGACTCCATCTCGGAGAGCCTCTGTAAGCGGACTCCATCTAGGAGAGCCTTTGTAACCGGACTCCGTCCTAGAGAGCCTCTGTAACCGGACTCCAACCCAGAGGGTCTGCTGTATCTGGACCCCAACCCGAAGGGCTTACTTTTACTGGTTCCAAACCCAGAGCATACTAGTCCAATACATTCATCATAAGAAAAGGTTGAAATATAACATAAACATTCGTATTAAAACTAGTATACAAAATGTCAATAATTTAACCATAAACCATGAATGGTATACAAATATCATATCTATAGTCAAAAATATCACAAAACATTCAATTTAATATGGATGTTTTGTATCATGATAAATCAACTTCAAATAAACATAAAATCCATCAAAGAATGTTGACATAGATGAAATCAAAACCCTTTTTTAGAGAAATATATCTTTATATTTTGAAATCATTTAAGAGTAATATAACTATAATGAAAATATTTATTTTGAAAATATTCTTATAAGCTTGTAAGGGAAGATTCGATGATTATATAATGGCGGAAAATAGCCGCACCCTCCGTATGAGTTAAAAAAAGACATTCTTACCTTAATTTTTTCGAAAAGGTTAAAAAGGACCTTGTTTGGAAAACGATAGAAATATTCCTTTATAAAAAAATATAAAAATTCAAAAAATGGTATAAATGACTTTAAACCATCTTCTATAAAATAGTAAGAATTTTTTTAAATACATTTTTAAGAAACATAGATGTGGATGATAAATAGGCCCCTGTAGATAATTACGTATAAACAACATCACATAATGAAGAGATTGTAGATTTAACCCCTACCAATTACTTTTCCTTGGTCGAGGGTAGGTTAACCTCCAATATAATGGTGAAATAATTGTTATTAAATTATACAGGAATCATATACATTAATATGATATCATATATGATCTGTTAACATTTCTTTGTTAATAATATCTTAGTATTATCGTCGTTTCGGGTGTTAACAGATTTGTTTTCCTTTATATTATATGTTATGTGAGTCATATTTTTTATAGATTGGATGTTTCTTATTTATATAAATAATGATATAAATCCCTTAAACATTATTTTTAATCATCAAATGAAAATTAGTCCTTAATTGATACGATGGGGAATTAATCTCATCGCGTTCATGGAGACGGTAATTTGTACGTACGCACAAGTGACAATATCATTCTTTTGATTTTAAAATAATATATAATTGGATGGTATATTATATATATAGAATCATTATCATGTTATATTTATTATTTACATGAATTCCACATCATTATTATACCCATCCAAATAATAATATATTGAATAACCATTACACCATGATGTGGAGACGGTAAGCCGTACGTACGCACATATGATGACATGTCATTCAAGGGATTGATAGAAAAATGAATTTTATTATACCATATTTATAATAAATTTATAGTATATATAATATATTTTAGTTACTATTTTATAATTAAAACAACAAAGAAAAAGGAAGTGGAAGAAGAAAAGAACATGAAAGAGGTGGTGAGATATTTACCTCTTCTTCAGTTTCTACCTTTTGATTTGATCAAAAGTGATCCTTATATTGGATTTCTGACTAAAGGAAGTCCTCTAGGATGAAGGGAGAACTGTTTAGCGGGTATTTGGGAAGGGTTTGGCTGAGCTAAATTGCTTGAAGGTGTGAATTAAAGAGAAGGGGGAGTTCCCTTTTATAAGAGGGGTGAGGGGTACCTTAGAAAAAAACGTAAGATATTATTTTATAATAAATTTATATTCAGTTTATCATAGCTTAAAAGTTACTTATTTAGAGTCTAGGGTGGTAATGGGTCTAAATAATCCCAAATAATTGGTTGTAGACACGTTTAGGTTACCATTTTAACCTTAAAATTTAGATTTAACTCTAAGTTAAATAATTTTACTCTTACTGTGTTTTCTTGTATTCTTACACTATATGGTCAATAAACTTACTATAAACTACAAATATAACCCCAATTGGTTAATTAATGTCATATTTATAATTATACAAGTCCTTTTTTTGAGCCATATATTTTTAGGACCATTATATAAATTAATAATAAAATATTTGTTTTAAAAACTATTTTATGTCAATTTGGACACTATTTGGTATTTTGTTTTTTCTAAATTCATAAAAGCATTATTACTTAAAACAAAATCATAGAACTAACCCTAATATGTCATATTAAGCTATATAATTAGTGGAATTCATAAAACGTCTCAAATTTCATTTATTTGGATATTTATAATATCAATTATTTTAATATTTCATTAATTAGGTAATTATTACTTCATTATTGCGTCATAAATAAATTACATTATTTAATGTCTATAAACTATAAATAAAAATCAATCATGTAGGGAATATTTTTATATTTCTAATTAAAATTTATAGTCGAATTTATCTTATGTATAACCCAATATTAAAAATTTTATAGTTATTAAATTTGTATTTTAACTCATCTTTAAATAGAATAATTATAACTGTCCTAATCTAATTAATGTGAACAAAAAAGGTTCATATTTTATTTCTAAAGTTTTTTTCAGTTGAATTATACTTATCCAATGGAATTAGGACATGTGTTAGGGTAATTATAATATCATTTTTACCCTTAATTACTCGATTTACTTTTTTCCTTTGTAAATAATAGTAAAAGGTTACGATTCATGAAAAAATATTTTCATCTCATTTAATAATATATTACTTACTGATATCTACCTTATCTCTAGGATTTTTGAAATTACTCTAATTGAAGCGGTAAAATAATGTTTTATGTGAATTTGCAAATTCTCCTTGGAGGTGGGTAAAAGACGGTGAAAAGTTCAATAAATTTTTTATATATCTAAACATATTATAAAATGACTCTAATAAATTATATTGAACTTATATAGGTATTATGTATCTATTTTGACCTAATATAAATTTAAATAAAATATATTATTATTTAAATACAAATTCTGTTTTAACCAATAAATCAGTGTTTTTCACTATTCATCAAAAATTGAATGTTTTCAGAAAACAACCAAAATTTCACCCTAAGCTAATTTTGATATTCCAAATTCAAAAATTAAGTCTATTTTAGAAAATTTAAAACATACAAATTTTATTTATTAATTTAATATTAATTCCTGTTCTCCAAACAAAAAAGTGTATTTTTATGAAATGCTAACTACCAAAATATTGAAACTTGTTTATGTCCAATTTCAAAGGGAAATTTCATCCAATGACCAACATTGGATTAAATGTTAAAAATTAAATTTAATAATACTTTCAAACCATTAAAATGTATAATTAAATACTATAAATTATTTCGATTGAAAAAGTTTTTTTCAGTTAAAATATAGTATTTTTCACTATTCACTAAAAAATAAAAGTTATCAGAAAGATACCAAATAATTATTGAAACTAAATTCATATGTCCTGATTGTAAAGAAGAAGTTTATTTTGTCAAATTTAATATATAAATGTTTCAAATGTTGGATTCAATAAGGGTTCTCGATTAAAAAGAGGTAAAATTGAATTTTTTGAAAAATACTTCTTTTATCTAAAAAAATGAATTTGTTCTTAAATTATGTCTAGGAAACTCATAATATGGATTATAAAATTATAATTATTATATAAAGTTCAAAATTCAGTTAATACTATTCATAACCACTTTTAAACGGCTAGTCTGGTATGTCGTGGTGTGCTTGAACTCAGTGTTGTGTGTAGTGCAAGTTATTGAATTACTTTGAAGAAAATAATGTACTATGAAATCTTGGGGTTTTACAATATTTATTCAAAAAACAAAAAAATAAATGATTTTAAAAATAATATAACTAATAAAATTAGAATTAATAATATCTTATATTAAATTTATATATTGATATAACATATTATTGATATGTAATAGTTATATATTTTATTTCCATAACCATCCGGATGGATGTATAGTCAATATTTTTGATAGTCTTAAAAATGATAGTAATTATATTTTATGATAAACAATATTTTATTAAATTATTTAATAATCCTAAAAAATTATAGTATAAAATTTTAATGAGAAATTGTACAAAATTTAATATCCTTTAATTTTATGAGTAAATGATTATATTTTATGTAAAATTATATACCTTTAATATTAAAAAATTTGTTACCACATTTTTTGTTAAAATTGGTTACGGAAGGGGATAAACCCAAAGATAATGTTTAAAATGACATTCAAACCTGTAAAATTTAATTAGCTATTGATATTTCCCCGATATAATTTTTTTTAAATTAAATTATTTTTAATCATTTTAAATGATAAAATCATAAATTATATTTATTTAGTTTTTGATATTTTATGTGTGTCCTTTTCCTCCCTTATAAAAGGACACCCACTCTCTCATTTCTTTACAACTCCTTATGTATTATCACTCAACCATACCCAACTCATTTCCCCTTCATACTCCCCTATCCATGATTGATAGTTTTCAGTTTTCTTTCAGGACCCTTCCAAGGTTCTTTTAGAAATTTTCTAATGGGGAAATGCCTAAGTATAGGTAATAATTCTACCTTATCTATTTAAATTTATATCTTCTTCTCTCTCATCTATATATATGTTATTAATAATTTAATAATAATTTTTTACCCTAAATAGTATTAATTTTTATTTTGACCATTGTAAATCCATTATTTATCCTCTATTCAATATTGATGGAAGTGAATGTATCCCTCTATGCATACCTGTGGACTACTTCCTCCATGTAGAGAAACAAATCATTTTTCACCACCATACTTCATGGATTGTTATTATGATGGGTTTAATGATTTGACATGATATTGATGATATAAATATATATTTGGTAATTATTAATTCCTAAATTTATTTTTATGATTCATCAATTGGAAAAAGATAATTTCACTCATGCGCATGTCTGGACTACCACCTCCACAAAGCGATGTGATTAATTTTTAATTTCTACATTTCATGGATGTTAATAAGGAAATATTTAATGAATAAATATGATGTAATAATTATTTTGTAAAAGATATCTATTATTTAACTTTATTTTCTTCTAGTAGACCAAAAGTGAAAGCAACGTTCAAGCGCATATTAAACCAACATTCTATATGAATAGTATAATTTATTTTTCTATATACGTATTTTTTGGAAGAATATCTCTCTTTATATATATAATGAATATAAAATATATTTTTTATAATTACTAACATTATTGTGATGATGGATACATTATAAATGTTCACGGGTTGGAACTACTGAGCGAAAATTATCATGAAAAAAAGTAAACACTGGAAAATGATGAATTTAATAATTAAATATTAATAAATGGGAATTTATATTTTATATGTGGATCATATATAATATTATAAGTATGTAAATGAATCTTTAATAGAATATCAATAAATTTTATTTTATCATATTAAATTTTAGATTGCTTTAGGGCTCATGAGCCTCAGCTGAGTTGGTGAGGTATCCTTAAGTGCATCCACAACACCCAGGTTCAAATCCATGTAGAGGAATATTTCCAAGGGTACTGTAGCAGTACTGTAGTTGGTACTGTTTGGTATTATAGCAGCTGGAACTATTCACCTTGGGCCACTAGTTTGGGCTTGGAGTCCTTAAGGATTTTGGGCCACCCAGCCCTTTGAGTCAGTAGGGATTTCGGTCCACCTTTTAGGCCTTCAGGCCACCTCAAGGCCTTCGGGCCACATGTAGTTGCCTTAGACACCTGACAAAAAAGGACCAGCCCTAGTAGAGGATTCGGAGCAGGTGCACTCACCAGAGCAGAGGCAAATGGATTTTTTATAATGTGAGCGTATGATTATGCCATCAGGACCAACTTTTGCTTGCACGGGAAGCCTAGGGAGATGAACATGCGAAGGTGGAGATATAATATCTTGATTCAGATTCTGTGGAGGGGTAGTTCCTAGTAGATATTTTGGTGGAATTCCGTAAGACCTTCGGGTCATGTAATCTTTTAAGCCTATGGGCCATGTAATCTATTAGCCTATGGGCCTTGTAAGGGTTCCCCCTCATCCCTTGAAATGGGGGTTATCAAAAATCAATAAAAATGAAGGCCTTAATGCCATTCGCGAGTAGAGTGTTTTAGGGACATGTTAAACATGAGGTACGGGATTTTTGTCACATTCTCATTGTTTTTTGGGATAGATTTTGATCATGTTTTTGATGATAAATTTTTTGACCTATCTGACCCAAATCACATGAAATTTTATTTTCAAATTAATACTTATAATGATTAGTTGTTTTTGATGTATTTTTCTCTCTTTAACAACTTAAGAGACATAGTTTGTGTTTTCATGGAAAATAAACATTATTTCTCACTTCTGCCAGAAATATTTTTGCTTCTAAATCATTATTTTGAAAAAATTATTTTCAATGATTTTATAATAATATCTTAGGATTTTATGATGTCATATTTAGTAATGATTTAGTATTTAGAATATTTTTAAAAATTAATCTCCTTGTAATTTATTTTAATGAGATACTTTTAATATTTTTAAAATTCTAAAATAATATTGATTATAAATTAAATGACAAGAATAAATTTTTTTTCCATCATGACCACTCTATTTTATTAATCATACATTAAATTTTTTATAGTTTTTTTAATGAAGAGTTTCCATTAATGTTGGAATTTTTTTTATATTTTAAATAAATATAAATTTTTAGACACTAGTAACCTATATTTGGGGGTAACATTATTATATTGGAATTAGGTACAAGGAATCACATACCGAAGGAAAAAAATATTTTATAGTCTTGATAAACTAAATACATTGTTGAATATCACATTAATTTTTAAAAAAAATATCATGATAAATTATGACTCTAAATATTCTATATTATTGATCTCATTTTATGATAAATTCTTCATATAACATGGGAAGGAAAAAATATAAGGGGGATATAAGATTCTCAGTAATGGTTACATCTAATTGAATTTATTGTGATTAATAATCAATATGTAATAGAAAATAACTAAAATCATATGTCATTTAATATATTACTTGAACATGATGAATAATAGGGAAGGATTAAATTAAGATCAAATAATGCCATATAAATAATAAAATGAACCTGAAACTTTTCCATGGAAAATATTAAAAATAATCACTTGTTCAATAATAACTAATTCTATAATAATGTAATGTATAACGTTGATCATTCCGAACTTACCATCAATGGATTGTGACAAGGAAATTCAAAATATTGGTTCACTTTAAAAAAACCCATTTAATAAATATTGCCAAATGGTTTGTCTTATGGGACCCACAAATTCATCTAGGGAATATGTAATTCAAGTTCACACCCATCAATTAATAAGTCCAATGCATTTATCGTATGAGGAAATTATGCAACATAATCAACATGCCGTATTAAAAAACTATGATTATAAAAAGAGCTATAATTTTGAAAGAAATTACATTACCACAGAAATGTGATAGTAAAACACCAAGTAAAATATTAATAATGATTTAACTACAAAATATTCTCATTGGATCATAAAAGGGTTACTGTAATTTATTAATAGAAATACCATAAAATAACATAAAAAACATCCTTGCGGAAAATACCCTTTGTACATTTAAATTCAATTTTTAAATCAAAAAATTTCGAGAATATTATAAAAAGTATTTTCATTTCCAATAATCATGAATTTTTTTAAAGGAATCATAAATTCAATAAAGAGTCATGATTAAGGGAAAAATAATTCATGTCGAGTATGTTAAAAATGATTCCATTAACATTTTTGATAAAAAGTTAACCAGTATATTGTTTAGAATATGAAAAAATACTAATTTTATTTTTATAAAAAAAAATAAAGAATTTGTACAAGTTTCTTGAAGTAATTATAAATTACTATCAATTTTATTGAGTTTGTATAATATATGGACCGGGAAGAAAAATATTTTTGATAAAAGAGGAAATAAATTCTTTTTTTCTAAAAAATAGTTACGAACATTTCAGTACTTAAAATCGGAAAATTAATGGGAAACCTATAGTTTTAATAAATAAACCATGTTGACCAAAATATTTTGGTTTTAAGATATAAATATCTTATCATTCCCCTAGTTGGGAATAAATCATAAAAAATCATGAATAATGATGGAGTTATATAACAAACCCTTACCCCATTAGTAAATTTTCAATCATAATCAACATGAAATAAATAACATCAAATGAATATTTAAATAGCTTGACTATAATTGGAATCATGACATATCATATCAATGGGTAGTTTAATAAACCTCATAAATGTATATTGGTGTATAACATGACATATATCCCAAAAAATATAATTTTAGATGAAGAACACTTATAATTATCACAGAATTGAAGTTAAAATGAATCAATAAAGTGCCAATATGCAACAAATTTAAATCCACATAGAAAAAGTGTAATTAAAAAATAAAGAAAACCAAGTCCATTTAACAAAGAATATATACATAATATAATCAATGTAGAAGTGATATATATCCCAAAGAAATAAAATTGAGTTATGAGACACTTACCTCTTGGTAACCTTAACATAAAATCCCCTAGGATGATATAATTTGAAGAGAAAAATAAAATATAATTAATAAATAATTATTTATTATATATCATTCAAAATGGGTAGTATATAATTAGTATAAAACAATGTAGGTGCATAACATTTAAATATTCCCCAATTAAAAGAAATTATAATGAAATCCCTTACCTCAGTTATGAATCGTCACATACATTTTCGGTCTTCCATAATGATAAAATTATGAAAATTATTTACATTATTAATTACACTTTTAATTTTTATTATTCAATTTATTTTATTTATTACCATTCTATACTTGTTTACTTAATCAATTGCGTTCATGTTGGTGGTTTTCAAGATATTTAGTTTATATGTTCAAATTGACTTTGGTAGGATGAATTAATAAAAGTGGAAATTATTACACCAGATAATAAATAATAATCATTAAATAATAATAAATTTCAAACATTAGATATATTTTTAAAACCTAATACAATGTATGGTTATGAAAAATGAACTATGTTATCATTACAGAAACAGTATGTAAATTATCATCCTTCAATTAATTATAAGGTAATAAAATATATGATATATTAAATTTTAAAAATGATAAATATTTTTTGAACATTATATATATTCATTAAGAAATCATTATATATATCATTGATGTGTGATAATAAAAATTAATTACATCGGTTTTTGACAGAGTTGTCATCCGTACACATGAAAAATGGTTTAATTTCCTAATAGATGTAAAAGGATATTGATGTAGGTTATCCCGTTAATATAATAATTCCTTAATACATTGAATATAATTATTATTTTATATAATTTTTATTGAATAATTTTTGAAAGAGGTGGATTAATTAAAATAATAATAATTCTCGGTTACAAATGATTACTCTTCTTCATACAACATCTTTAGGATTACACCAAAAGCCTTCATAAAAGAATTTCCTAATCAAAGAAATACCTATATGTTGTGGGAATCGAATTATGTAATGGGTAATTTAGGTATTTTATGAACCAAAATTTTCATGAAGTGTGAAAAAAGAAGAGATGAACATTCCATTTATAAGTGTGGGAATGAGTTCATTTGTAATTTCATAAAATATAAAATTAATATAAAATATTTTTTAAGAAAAAAGGATCAAAACTATATAATATGATTGTAGCATGAGTATGTTAAAAATAATATCATCCAATAAAATTATTACATAATTATATTATATTTTTATACTTATATTTTTTATCCCATGTTAAACATTTTTGAAAATTTCTATGAAAACAACATTTTTAATATTTAATGTTCAATATTATTACTAGAAAATGGAATTATGTTAATAAATGGACCATGGTTGATATATTCAACCAGATTCTAATAAATTTTATAATTATAATCTTTTATTAATTTTAATCGCTTTAATAAAATTTTATTTATTATAAAATATCATTCATATCATTTTTGGAACTACTAATTTAATTTGAATTTAACAACAATATGAAAACAATAGATATAATATAATCCTTAAAGATATCAAAATAATGTTATATATATAAGAAAAATTCATTGAACAATAATACAATCAATTTATATTATTTATAATATGTATAAAATCATTTATTTTATTTCTCTATTAATTAAATAAAAATTGTGTCTTTGTTGCATAATCATTTATTGTAAATATTACATAAATAAACACTATAAATAAATTAAAATAATAAAAAATAAATTATATTTAAAATTATTATTTATAAAAATAAATATTTTTTATCCATATCACATAATATTATAGTTATTAAATGTAAGAAAGTGGAATTTTTTCCTTTATTTAATATTTAAATATTTCAAATGTCAAAATCTAGGAAATGCAGGAAAAAGTGTGAATATATTCTACAATAAGATGGACATGGTCAAACCCAAATAATACTATATAAAAAAAGATTATGTTAGGCACAATTTTTAGTCATTATTATATAATTTTTAATCACAATTATATGATTTACCTTTTTACAATGATGAATGTTTTTTACTATAGTTATTATTCAAATTGAGTAAAAATAAAAGGAAAATATTTACCAAATTAGGGGAATATTATTTAAAATATATATTTCAATTTTTAATATAAAATTGCATACGTGGTAGAATTTAACATAAACTTAAACCTGGAAAATTTGATGAATAGTGGATTTTTTAGAAAAAATACATTATTAAGTAAACAAATGAAAATATTAAAAAGTCCGATATAAATATAATTACAATGTAATTAATTATATTAAATAAAAAAATACCTATGTTAATTTGAAATCAGATTCAAATAATTATTGCCATTCAATTTACTTAGCTTGTTGAATGGAAATTATTATTAAGAACGTTATTTATTACTATTCACTAAATAACAATAGGTTTATGAAAATTAAAAAAATTTAAACCAATGAAAATTTTTAAATGATGAATTTTAAAAAATATTCCCATTAGTCCAATTAAATTTTAAAAATTTGGAAAAATTAATTGTAATATTAGATGATGAAAAGTACTAAAATATGATCTTGAAGAAAACATATTATTGAGGAATAAAATGATTGTTATAAAAATTATGAGATTATTTAATTAGAAATTATCAATACATTTATTGTTAGAAAGAAATTTATATATAATTAATAAAATAGTTAATACTATAAATACCTGTAGATTTAACTATAACTTCATTGAACCGATACTCTTGGATATAGTCCTGAAATCATAAACTTTACATTTTTAGCCTTTTCCATCCAAACTACACAACATCAAAATAAAAAACTAGATCGATTAAAATCATGAGGAAATTTTTGGTTTAGCGTTTTAAATAATTAGTCCTACAAAAAAATCCCAAGTTGTCAAATAAATATTTATGTCACTTAATCATGATTTTCTTATTTCACACAAATTCATCTTCATTTTATCTGCAAAATATCTTCTAGACATAATTAATTAGGAATAATAATTTATTTCGTGGTTAAAAGAAAACATATTATGGGTGAGATTAAATTCTCATTATAGGTAAAAATATGATTTTGTAATTAAATTACTTTTAATGAACATAAGATGTGAAAAATTTTATGATGATATTATAAGGCCCCGGCCTTAAACCTTACTTAATATTGAATTAAATGAATAATTCACGTTGAGGATCTTTTCAGGTTTAGAGTTTTAGAGAATTAGAACATAAATATTACATCTCAAAAGATTACAAAGTAGTCACTTCTACTAAGATTCCATAATAAAAAAACTCTTAAAAGAAACATGTCTAGTTCCATGTTTTATATAGCATGACATTCCCTTGATCCCATCCTTGACCTTATTCCACATTAAGTCCTGTGAAAAACATTTCAAAAAAACTTGGGGTGAGCATAAAAAGCTCCGTAAGGGATACACAAAGAATGAAAACTGTTAGTTTTTCAAAATCAAGTAAACCATGTATACTCTATCAAAGTAATACCTTCACCTTCATGAAGTAGTAAAAACACTTCACTGAATAAAGTATCATTATTTACCATTTTGTAACCAAAGGATTACCATAAAACCCATATAAAGAACAAATAACATATATAAAGGTAACTTGGGACATAAACATACTTAAGTGGAATAACCATACGGTCGACTTCCACACATATCACTTAATGGAATAGCCATACGGCCAATTTACATACATACTTAATGGAATAGCCATACGACCGACTTCCATACCCAATGCATTGGAGGTTATAATGTAACCACCCATCCTAGTATTCACGGCACCACCCGTCATATGGTTTATGACGTAACCACCCGTTAAAATGTCCAAGTACCAATATAAAATCATAAAACATAAAACCAATATAAAGGAATGATAAAATTACCACATTTCAATCACAATATATCATAAATATATTGACATAATAGAATCCTTTATCAAAACCATTTTCAATACCAAAATACATAAAAGAGTATATGGTATTTATTTTATTTTAAAAACATTATGGCTTGTTGAGAAAGCCAATGACCAAATAGTACTCGCGGCGGCGGAAAAGGTCGTTGTCACCACGTACGTTAAAAAAACATTCCTTTTTGTCTTTTAGTAAAACGCTTCGTAGAAAAAGATTCCTTTTGTATAAAAGTAAAAGTCAAAGGGGTTTATACACCATATAAAATAAAGTTGTGTATAAAACGAAATATGCCTCAATGAAAGGAGATTGAGACGAAGTACCTTACAAAGACTGTATCCTTGGTTTAAGGATAAATCAATTACATAATTATGTGTGACAAAAGAATACACCAAATATAAGAGGATATTCACACATATTCATAGAACAACATATTCAAGGAGTACAAGTTTATCCCAAAGAATCAAATTTGGGTTAAGAAGTTCCCTTGCAAAAATTTGACAGCCTAACGGCGTCACTTCAAAATTTATAAAAAGAGTTGATGAGAGATAAAAAAGGGTATCTCATTACTTGGAAATAAAATTTACATCAATAAGGATATATGAGAACATATCCCAACATAATAATATGTGAATTAAAATACCCAACAAAATAAGTCTTTTAAAAAAGAGGTGGGTGAAAGGTTCCCTTACCGACATGGGTATCTTTCGAAACATATACCTCGTGAAAGAAGGACAATACAACATTGATGTAAATACTCATAAAAGAAAGTATATTACACAATGAGTAAAATAATGGGCAGTACATACACCACTCAAAGGAAATTGTGGCAAATGTAGCATAAATCTCACGGGTATAAAAGTGAGATGACAAATCCCTTACGAAAGCTCGGCAGCCTAACGACGCCACTTAAAACTTCCAAAAATGGATTGATGAGATCAAATAGGGTATCTCATCACATTACAATAAAATGTAAAGCAAGAGGAATATAAAAGAAAATCCCCCATCATAACAAAGAGGAGCTTAAAAGAAGTGACATAAAGGAGAGTACTTAAAAAGAAAGAGAGAGGTTAGATCTCTTACGAAAATTCGGCAGCCTAACGGCGCCACTCAAAACTTCCAAAATGGATTGATGAGAGATAATAGGGTCTCTCATCATATGTACATAAAAATTACAGTAAGATTAATATAAAAGAACATCCCAATAACAAGAAATATGAGCTTAAAAGAAATGACATAAAAGAGTGAACTTAAAAAGAAAGAGTGGAGTAGGATCCCTTACCTCGGGTCCGACTTGACTCGATCGTTCTTTAACGTCCTGAATAATAAACTTGACTTAATTTAAACTTTATTAAGAACCTTTTTCTAGTTCATTATTCCTTTTAGATCACTTATTTAAATGTTATAAACATTATTTAATCATTTAAGTTAATAATGTTTGTTTTGTCGATATTTGGTTCTTAAGTCGAAAGTGGACTTCTTACAATTACATGTTTTTCGTGTGGTCAAATGTTCATTATATCCAGAATTATATTCATGATTTGGATATCATATATATCATATATATCCAGAATATACATGTATTTATAATATTACATAATCATTTAGAGGTAAGAAATGAAATGCACCGTTCATGGAGACGGTAAGCCGTACGTACGCATGAACACTACTTTCATTTCTTTGTCATATTAATGGAATTAAAACTAAATGACAGGTATGTATATTTTAATTCCAGAATTATATTCATCATTTATATGCATCATTCATCATATATATCCATTATATACATGTACTTATAATAGTACATTACATTTGGGGATAAGAAATGAAATGCACCGTTCATGGAGACGGTAAGCCGTACGTACGCATGAAGGCTACTTTCTTTTTTATCTCATACATTAATGGAAATAAATAATAATCATATAAAGGTATATGATAATTCCAGTATAACATCATATATAATAACATTAAATCCGTCCTTTATACGTCCCACTTATGGAATTAACGAATCACATCACTTTGAGGGGGCGGTAGTCCGCACTTCCTAAAATGAAGATATCGTGTATACCCAAAATGGAAGTCATAAAGGTAAGCGAAAAATGAAAAATACAGAAGCTTAAGTAAAACATAAAAATATTATATATCATATATAAATATAGTGATATCTTAATGGCCACCTTTGAAGGTGTTAAATGAGTATTGAACAATCATCGTTTCGGGAGGTAGAATTTCGCCATCCACGGAAACCGTATGTTATTTAACCATTTGATGTAGTAGTGTGAGAGTGTAGCTCGAATAAATCTTATAACAACATCCTAGTATAATGAAGATACTTTTGTTGTTACAAATTAAGTAAATAAAAAATGTTTAGGGGGTTGTAGAAGCAAAATAAAACAAATGAACATGAGAGAATGAATTACCTTTAAAAGTGTAACTCCTTTTGATTTGAGCCTAAAGGCTTCCTTTGAAAGGATTATGCCCAAAGGGAATCCTCTAGGATGAGGAGAGGGATGTGGAGAGAGTAAATGGGCAGGGTATGGCCGTGCCAAAGGCTTTAGGAGTGTGTGAAATGAGGTAGAGGTGGGGGCCTTTTATAAGAGGAGAGGAGGGGCACTTTTGGAAATCATGAAACTATTATTTTATTTTCAAAGGTGTTTCGAATTTATAAGGTACCACATTGGTATATTTCAAAGATAAGATGATAAGGCTTCGAAATATTCCCATCCAATAGTTTTTGGACAAGTTTAGGGTTTAGATATTACATTATCTTTCCATTTTATTTAAATCGTTAAATAATGAGGTCATTGCTGCATCATCATAATGTCGTAATTAAATTAATTTATTTAATATCTAAAAATTATAAAAAAATACTATGATGTAGGAAATATTTTTATATTTCTAATGAATATTTATAGTCGAGATTTGGACTTGTGTAACCTCACTTAAAAACTGTTTTAGTAAAACAACTCATGTTTGTGTCAATTTAGTTTTAACATTAAATAAATATATATTAATGTAATTTTCCAACCAAAGTGGCTCCATGGGGTCCCCAAGTTGACCCATGGGTTGTATTGGTCGGCCATGACTCATCCAATAGTAGTAGGACAAGTTTCATGGTGTTTTCATATTTTTATAATATCATTTTTACCTTAAATTACACTAATTACCTCTAATCGCGATTAATGAAAAAAAAGTTACTATTCACCAAAAAATTATTTTCATCCCATTGAACCACATTTTACATATTAATGACAACCATGTATGTCGGATTTTCAAAATTTAATACACATTAGTGGTAAACTTTCATTTAACTGAAAAATCAGTTTGCTTGATTATCACTTAGTGGTTTCACTATTCATCAAAAATTGGAGTTTTTCAGAAAATTACCAAACAATCACCCTAAGCTATATTTGATATTCCGAATTCAAAAATGAAGTCCATTTTACAAAATTCAAAACATATAATTCAAATTAATTAATTTAATAATTAAATCCCGTTGTCATGACAAATAGCGTGTTTTTTTGAAACAATAAGTATCAAAAGATTGACACTAGTTTAAGTCCGATTTCAAAGTGAAATTAATTCCAATGAACACTATTGGATTTAATGGTAAAAATATTTTCTAATTTCACTTTAAAACCAATTCAAATAATAATCTAATCATATAAATAAATTAGATTAAAAAGAGTTTTTGAATTAAAACACAACATTTTACACTATTCAATAAAAAATGAACTTTATCAGAAAAATACCAAAAAATTACACAAAGTAAAAATTGATGTCCCAATTCTAAAGAAGAGTTTTATTTGGTCCAAAAGAATGTATAAGAGTGATAAAAAATATATTTAATGACAGTTCTCCATCAAAAGGAGATAAGTGAACCTTTAGTGGAAATTAGGGTATAAAAGCCTAAAATTGAATTCTTTCCGTATTTTAAGCCTTTATCTATTATTGGATAAATGTAAAAACATTTAAAAAACATATATAATCATTTTTAGTCATTTCTATCCATTCCCGCCAATACAACGGCTACATGTAAACTACCATTTAAAATAATATTATTTTATTATTAGAGTGCAACGTAAGATTCCCAAGAAACTCGTTGTTGCGTATTGGGTACTCCATCGAGCATAGCATCCCCTTTAAAGTAATATTAATATTTGATTCACAAATATGGATAAATATAAAGATGTCATATTCTTTATTTACCTGGGGTGTTACATCCTTCCCCCCTTTTGGGAATTGCGTCCTCGCAATTTTAAAATTGGGCTTGGAAACATCCTTGAAAGTCCCACATCGGAGAAGAGTCGGTAAAAAAATCAATTTAAAATAAAGAAAGATAAGTACAAAGCTCACCCGAGTTAACCCATACTAGGATTCCAAGTATGAAAACATGGACATGGAAGAGAAAACATAGGGTCATGTTCTGATGGAGAGTGATAGAAAACATGTTTAGGAGAAAGTTAACCATGAGAAAATCGCAAACTTGTGATGGGTTAAACGGTATTCGATTCCCCAGTAGGAAAACTTAATAGACAACATTTTTTTTAAGTTACTTTTTATTGAGGAATTTATTCATAATGAAACATAATCACCTATCATGTTGACTCTCAACTTTTATTAGATTCCTTACACAAACTCATATTTTCTCCAAAAGGCGAGTATTTAGGAAGACTTGTTCACATTAAGAGTACTATAATCAACTTCTAGAGAATTACCTAACCCAAAAAAGAGAACTACATACTTCCTAGGTCTTTATACTTTAACCAAAACCAAAACCCAAATGATTAGTACAAGATCAGATAACCCAGAAAAGGATAACCCATTAGAAAGAAAATCTATTCTTAATCTCCAAAATTTGTCCAAAAAAACCCAAAGTTCAACGAGGACCATCCGATAAGCAATTTGTCCATAAAATTCCTCAAAGTAAACCAATCTAAGATTGAAACCCAAACATTTGAAGGATTTAGTCACATAGTCTTCCAAGTTAAATCGTAACATTTATCTCCAAACAAAATCAGTTTCTCTTAAAGTCTCGCATTGAAAAGTAATTATCCTAATCACATATCCTCTATGATAGGTTAATAATTTTCATAAATAACCCAAAATAATCTTACTCTTAAAAAAAGAATCAGTCAAACTAACTAGGGACTTCACGTAGTCTAGTGGTAGGCAATAAATACCAGTCGCACTTTGGTTGTGGGTTCGATTCCCGCAGCTTTGTCCGACGCGACGGGTAGTCACACGGTCTACGTGTTTTCCTTTTTCCAAAACTATATAATTCTCAAATAATTCCCCAAAAAGGGATAAAATCATCAAAAATAACCATAACATAATTTAACCTTAGTTTTACCTCATGCCTTTCACTTGAATCATAACATATAGTAACCCATAATTACCTCAAAAGTAAGGATCATATAAACCCAAATGGTTACCTTTATAATTATTACCTGAACTTCCACATCGATTGGTCATCTTGTACATGATGCATTATAGGACATACCAAGGTTCAAGTGGTTGATCATGACTCCTTGATAGTTGGTTTAGAATAACCACGAGTTTCCTCATTGAATCCTCCATTTTATCTAGTATCTTAATCATAGAATCACCGCAGTTTCCTTCAAACCGGTTGTCTATTTGGTGCCTGCTAGGTCCAACCATTTACTAAAACCAAAAAGGTCAGTGTGAGTATAACAACAAAACCATCATGTAATAATGATGAAGATAAACACTAAGATATTCTTACTCATTCACTTTATCTAAAACTAGGACTCTGTCTGAAATCCTAACCATTATGGTAATGTAACTTATGCTTAAAGAATACCCTAACTTCTAAAGTTATCTAAACCGACCTTTGATACCAACTATAAGTCCCTGGACTTAAACCTTACTTAATATTGAATTAAATGAATAATTCAGGTTGAGTATCTTTTCAGGTTTAGAGTTTTAGAGAATTAGAACATAACTATTACATCTAAAAATATTAAAAAGTAGTCACTTCTACTAAGTTTCCATAATAAAAAAAACTCTTAAAAGAAACATGTCTAGTTCCATGTTTTATATAGAATGACATTCCCTTGATCCCATCCTTGACCTTATTCCACATTAAGTCCTGTGAAAAACATTTCAAAAAAACTTGGGGTGAGCATAAAAATCTCAGTAAGGGATACACAAAGAATGAAATCTGTTAGTTTTTCAAAATCAAGTAAACCATGTATACTCTATCAAAGTAATACCTTCACCTTCATGAAGTAGTAAAAACTCTTCACTGAATAAAGTATCATTACTTACCTTTTTGTAACCAAAGTATTACCATAAAACCCATATAAAGAACACATAACATATATAAAGCTAACTTGGGACATAAACATACTTAAGTGGAATAACCATACGGTCGACTTCCACACATATCACTTAATGGAATAGCCATACGGCCAATTTCCATACATACTTAATGGAATAGCCATACGGACGACTTCCATAACCAATGCACTGGAGGTTATAACGTAACCACCAGCCCTGGTATTCACGGCACCACCCGTCATATGGTTTATAACGTAACCACCCGTTAAAATGTCCAAGTACCAATATAAAATCATAAAACATAAAACCAATATAAATGAATGATAACATTTCCACATTTCAATCACAATATATCATAAATATATTGACATAATAGAATCCTTTATAAAAACCATTTTCAATACCAAAATACATAAAAGATTATATGGTATTTATTTTATTTTAAAAACATTACGGCTTGTTGAGGAAGCCAAAGACCAAATAGTACTCGCGGCGGCGGAAAAGGTCGTTGTCACCGCGTACGTTAAAAAAACATTCCTTTTTGTCGTTTAGTAAAACGCTTCGTAGAAAAAGATTCCTTTCGTATAAAAGTAAAAGTCAAAGGGGTTTATACACCGTATAAAATAAAGTTGTGTATAAAACGAAATATGCCTCAATGAAGGGAGATTGAGACGAAGTCCCTTACAATGACGGTATCCTTGGTTTAAGGATAAATCAATTGCATAATTATGTGTGACAAAAGAATACACCAAATATAAGAGGATATTAAGTGTAAAACAATAAGAGGTTATTCACACATATTCATAGAAAAACATATTCAAGGAGTATAAGTTTATCCCAAAGAATCAAATTTGGGTTAAGAAGTTCCCTTGCAAAAATTTGACAGCCTAACGGTGTCACTTCAAAATTTAGAAAAAGAGTTGATGAGAGATAAAAAAGGGTATCTCATTACTTGGAAATAAAATTTACATAAATAAGGATATATGAGAACATATCCCAACATAACAATATATGAATTAAAATACCCAACAAAATAAGTCTTTTAAAAAAGAGGAGGGTGAATGGTTCCCTTACCGACATGGGTATCATTCGAAACATATACCTCGTGAAAGAAGGACAATACAACATTGATGTAAATACTCATAAAAGAAAGTATATTACACAATGAGTAAAATAATGGGCAGTACATACACCACTCAAAGGAAATTGTGGCAAATGTAGCATAAATATCATGGGTATAAAAGTGAGATGAAAAATCCCTTACGAAAGCTCGGCAGCCCAAGGACGCCACTTAAAACTTCCAAAAATGGATTGATGAGATCAAATAGGGTATCTCATCACATTACAATAAAATGTACAGCAAGAGGAATATAAAATAACATCCCACATCATAGCAAAGAGGAGATTAAAAGAAGTGACATAAAGGAGAGTACTTAAAAAGAAAGAGAGAGGTTAGATCTCTTACGAAAATTCGGCAGCCTAACAGCGCCACTCAAAACATCCAAAATGGATTGATGAGAGAGAATAGGGTCTCTCATCACATGTAAATAAAAATTACAGTAAGAGTAATATAAAAGAACATCCCAATAACAAGAAATATGAGGTTAAAATAAATGACATAAAAGAGTGTACTTAAAAAGAAAGAGTGGAGTAGGATCCATTACCTCGGGTCTGACTTGACTCGATCGTTCTTTAACGTACTGAATAATAAACTTGAGTTAATTTCAACTTTATTAAGAACCTTTTTCTAGTTCATTATTCCTTTTAGATCACTTATTTCAATGTTATAAACATTATTTAATCATTTAAGTTAATAATGTTTGTTTTGTCGATATTTGGTTCTTAAGTCGAAAGTGGACTTCTTACAGTTACATGTTGTTCGTGTGGTCAAATGTTCATTATATCCAGAATTATATTCATGATTTGGATATCATATATATAATGTATATCCAGAATATACATGTATTTATAATATTACATAATCATTTAGAGGTAAGAAATCAAATGCACCGTTCATGGAGACAGTAAGTCGTACGTACGCATGACCGCTACTTTCATTTCATTATCATATTAATGGAATTAAAACTAAATGAGAGGTATGTATATTTTAATTCCAGAATTATATTCATCATTTATATGAATCATTCATCATATATATCCATTATATACATGTACTTATAATAGTACATTACATTTGGGGATAAGAAATGAAATGCACCGTTCTTGGAGACGGTAAGCCGTACGTACGCATGAACGCTACTTTCATTTCTATCTCAAACTTTAATGGAAATAAATAATAAGGATATAGAGGTATATGATAATTCCAGTATAACATCATATATAATAACATTAAATCCATCCTTTATACGTCCCACTTATGGCATTAACGAATCACATCACTTTGAGGGGGTGGTAGTCCGCACTTCCTAAATTGAAGATATCGTGTATACCCAAAATGGAAGCCATAAAGGTAAGACAGAAATGAAAAATACAGAATCTTAAGTAAAACATAAACATATTATATATCATATATAAATATAGTGACATATTAATGGCCACCTTTGAAGGTGTTAAATGAGTATTGAACAATCATCGTTTCGGGAGGTAGAATTTCGTCATCCATGGAAACCGTATGTTCTTTAACCATTTGATGTAGTTGTGTGAGAGTGTAGCTCGAATAAATCTTATAACAACATCCTAGTATATTTAAGATACTATTGTTGTTACAAAAAAAGTAAATAAAAAGAGTTTAGGGGGTTGGAGAAGCAAAATAAAACAAATGAACATGAGAGAATAAATTACCTTTAAAAGTGTAACTCTTTTTGATTTGAGACTAAAGGCTTCCTTTGAAAGGATTATGCCCAAAGAGAATCCTCTAGGATGAGGAGAGGGATGTGTAGAGAGTAAATGGGCAGGGTATGGCCGATCCAAAGTCTTGAGGAGTGTGTGAAATGAGGTAGAGGTGGGGGCCTTTTATAAGAGGAGAGGAGGGGCACTTTTGGAAATCATGAAACTATTATTTTATTTTCAAAATTGTTTCGAATTTATAAGGTCCCAAACTGATATATTTCGAATATAAGATGATAAGGCTTCGAAATATTCCCATACAATAGTTTTTGGACAAGTGTAGGTTTTAGATATTATAATATCTTTCCATTTTATTTAAATCGTTAAATAATGAGGTCATTGCTGCATCATCATAATGTCGTAATTAAATTAATTTACTTAATATCTAAAAATTATAAAAAAAATACTATGATGTAGGAAATAGTTTTATCTTTCTTATGAATATTTATAGTCGAAATTTGGACTTCTGTAACCCCACTTAAAAACTGTTTTAGTAAAACAACTCATGTTTGTGTCAATTTAATTTTAACATTAAATAAATATATATTAATGTCATTCTCCAACCAAAGTGGCTCCATGGAGTCCCCAAGTTGACCCATGGGTTTTCTTGGTATGACATGACTCATCCAATAGTAGTATGACAAGTTTCATGGTGTTTTTATAATTTTATAATATCATTTTTACCTTAAATTACACTAATTACCTCTAATCGCGATTAATGAAAAAAAGTTACTATTCACCAAAAAATTATTTTCATCCCATTGAACCACATTTTACATACTAATGACAACCATGTATGTCGGATTTTCAAAATTCAACACACATTAGTGGTAAACTTTCATTTAACTGAAAAATCAGTTTGCTTGATTACCACTTAGTGGTTTCACTATTCATCAAAAATTGGAGTTTTTCAGAAAATTACCAAAAATTAACCCTAAGCTATATTTGATATTCCGAATTCAAAAATGAAGTCCATTTTAAAAAATTCAAAACATATAATTAAAATTAATTAATTTAATAATTAAATCCCGCTGTCATGACAAATAGCGTGTTTTTGTGAAACAATAATTATCAAAAGATTGACACTAGTTTAAGTCTGATTTCAAAGTGAAATTAATTCCAACGACCACTATTGGATTTAATGGTAAAAATATTTTCTAATTTCACTTTAAAACCAATTCAAATAATAATCTAATCATATAAATAAATTAGATTAAAAAGAGGTTTTGAATTAAAACACAACATTTTACACTATTCATTAAAAATGAACTTTATCAGAAAAATACCAAAAAATTACACAAAGTAAAATTTGATGTCCCGATTCTAAAGAAGAGTTTTGTTTGGTCCAAAAGAATGTATAAGAGTGATCAAAACTATATTTAATGACAGTTCTCCATCAAAAGGCGATATGTGAACCTTTAGTGAAAATTTGTGTATAAAAGCCTAAAATTGAATTCTTTCCGTATTTTAAGCCTTTATCTTTTATTAGATAAATATGAAAACATTTAAAAAACATATATAATCATATTTTAGTTATTTCTATCCATTCCCGCCAATACAACGGCTACATGTTAACTAGCATTTAAAATAATATTATTTTACTATTAGAGTGCAACGTAAGATTCCCAAGAAACTGATTGTTGCGTATTGGTTACGCCATCGAGCATAACATCCCCTTTAAAGTAATATTAATATTTGATTCACAAATATGGATAAATATAAAGATGTCATATTCTTTATTTACCTGGGTTGTTACAGATATAATTATAGTCCATGAGAGAATCATAAAAGAACTCATACCCATAAATAATTGTATAATTAAAACTAAAACATTTGAAAAGGATTTACAGAATTAAAGGGTCATAATATTTGATAATAATGTTTCATGAGATATCAATATTGATCTAAGGAAATTTTATGAACTCATGGAAAGGATAGATAAAACATGTTGTCTTAATATAAATTTTTTTTCATAACACTTGTTAAAACCATGTTATATGTAATTGGAGCCTAGATAAATCGATATTAAAAACCCCCATATAAATCCCCCATTATTTTCTCACAAGAAAAGGTTCATTAAAAAATGTATTGAAGTAGGATAAGGGTGCACCCCTCAAATAATATATAACAGGATCACCTAGTTCAATATGGGATTCCCCATCATATAATCCATAACAAACTCAGCCATTGGTATTTGGGATGCCCCATCATATAAGTTGTAATAGGTTCTCTAGATGCCATCTTGTCTTCCCCATTGAGAAATATGTAACAGGCACATCCAATGCTATTTGAGACACCCCATAATATAATATTAACAATATCTATAACATTAATAGAGTAAAAATAGCTTTAATTACATCATAAAACTCATAAAAAATCGTTATCCATTCATAACCTGATTAACCTAGAGAAAATAAATGGGTTCCCTTTCAATCTCTTCCAAACATGTTTAACATGTGAATAACAAATGGGTTCCGTAACAATCCCATGAAAACAATATTTATCAAACCAGAGATATAATGATGATGATATTATTAAAAAATAAACCCAATGAATCATAATAAAGAACAAGGTTTGTGGATAATAATGAATTTAAATATCATTAAAATACCATTTAAATCATTTTTTAAGATAATAACCTTTTTATTTTTAAAATATATTTTTAAAACATAAAATATATTAAAAATAATTTACTTTTAAAACAAATTTTAAAATCTATAAGTGTACCAAATATTATGAAAAAAGGAATTTAAAAATATGATTATAAACATATAAGGGAAGCATTAATGAAATGATGCTCATGATGGCGGGTGAATCCGTACATATTGTACATGTTAAGAAAAAATTCCTTTTTAACTATATAAAGATAGAAAAAGTTAATTTAACAGAAATTGCCAAAAATATTCTTATAAAAAAATAATTTTAAAAAGAAAAAATCGATAAAAATTTATTTAACATATTGTTTTGGAAATATAGAAAATAAATTCTATTTTTTTAGAAAACATTGTTTTGGAAGAAAATAGTTTTCTAACGAAAGAGAGAAATGTAGTCTGATTTTATAAAATATGTGCCCTAAAATTTTGAAATTACTAAAGATTAAAAAAACTAAAATTACTCTAACAAAACATGAATATAATTAGTATAATTAATTTGATGTGTATCCATGGTTTCTATATTATAATATTTCCACATTAGATACTTAATCCTAAACAATCCCAATAATCAATGAGGTTGTAATATAAAATTCAAACCACATCAGAAACATTGAATAGTAATCCCAATCAAAAGCTAAAATTAAATTAAACTTTAAATATACTAATAATAAATAAATTCATGATATTACATTTAATTGGGTATGTATATACACCTCATAGATGGAGATTGGTGTATATCATAACATAAGTCTCAATGAATGAAAAATGAGGTAAAAATCCCTTATCGCTTTGATAACATTGAAACTGTAATCCCCATAAAATTGAGATCCTCAAATTGATATGTAAATCCACTTGTATTTAATTATAATAAACATAAAAGAAATTCATGGGTGGTATGTATTGAAAAACAATAAGTGATGAATATGGAATATTTATCATAGAAATAAAATTGAAAGGAGAAACCCCTTACTAGGAATCCAATTTTTTTACTCGTGTATTTATCTTCTTTAATAATATAATTATATTAATTATTTAAATTATTGATATAATTTTAACTTTTATTATTAATTTTATTTCACTTATTAAAATTTCATGTACAATTACTTAATAAATTAAATTTAGGATGAATGCTTCGACCATATTCAGCTTTTGTGTTAAAAACAACTTAGGTAGGTTGACTATGGTCAAAGAGGTCACTATATAAACATATCAATAATAACTATAATGATATAATTAAAATATTTATACAGAAATAATACCCCTAAACCCAAACATGAATGATGATTATGTTAATCTAACTAATATTATGAACATGGAGACGGTATGCCATACATACACATAAATAACGATTCCATTTTTCAATGATCATTAATAAATTAAGGAAAATATTATTTTAAATTCATGGAGTGATAATTATAAACTAAATTAAATATTATTGGATTTTATATACTTATATATATATATATATATATATATTTTGTGAAGATGAAAAAAGAGTCACATTGCTTCATAAAGGTGGTAGTCCACATATACTCGAACAACGTTGTCATTTTTTCATGGAGTGTAAAGGTAAGAAGGAAAATGATACATTATATCTTAAAAATAAATAAAATGTAGTTAATATCATAATTATTTCGTTTATATCATATATATTTATTACCTTTATCCTTAATACCTTCCATGTACTGTGTTAATAAAAAATGAATCAGATCACTTCATGAGGCTGTAGTTTTCCATACACAAGAGCACCACTATTATATAACATAAAAAAGGGAAATTAAAAGGTTATATGTGATATAAAGAATCCATGGGTATAATTATGTTATAAATATAATAAATATAGATGATATCCATCATCATAACCAATTGTGAAATATGGTAATAGAAAAATGTACAACATTGGTTAATGAGGCAGTATTCTACTGTACACTTGAATAATGATTTGGTAATACATTTGATGGAAGTAGAGATGGTTTTAGGTCATGAAAATAAAAAATATAATTAAATTTAATAATGTTACATCATTATATCATCATAGTATAATCATAATTGAAGAAAGTCGAGAAAGAAAAAAAATATAAAAATACTTGTTGAAGAACATTACCTATTCTACATGTATACTTCTTAGGATTCCACCAATGGACTTACTAGATTGTATTAATGCAAAAATAAGTATTCTAGGATTAGGGGAAGGAATTTGGAATGTTATTGGAGGTATTTCAGGTCCAAAACCAATTTTTTTTGGGTGGGAATAAGGGACGAGATATGGTGGGATTTTATAAGTGGTGTGAGTGGAACACTTGTAATTTTTTTGAACGATCGACTTCCACCAACATTTTATTCTTGTCATAAAGACCCAATAATGTTCCATACTAGATCATAGAATGTATCATTTCAAAATTTATCCATAATGTGGTCTTTGAAATTTTTAAAGACATTTTTATTCTTAATTTTAATGTTAAATCCCTCTGTAAACACATTTTTATCTTAATATATGTGATTAATTTTAACTATTTTCACAAGTGATCAAGGTAAAAAATTATGTTTCATTATTATAAATTATATATTATTCATATTTTAAATATTTAATATATTTTTTGAATAAAATTAACAAGTATCAAAATATAATTTAATTTTAATCCCAAGGACTAGTGAGAAATGTGTGTAATTTAAGAGAGGTTTTTTTTGAGAAAAAGATGAATCCATATTAAATATATGACTAATAATAATAATTTTCTAAACATAAATAATTATTTAATGATATACAAGCCAGAAATTTAAATTAAAAAAATCCCTATTTGGTATTATTTTATTTAACTAAAAAGGAGAAACATTATGCATCTTAAAATAGTATTTAGAAAAACCAATTTTTAAAAGAAAAAAAAACTTATACTAAAAATAAATCAAATTTTGATTAAAAAAATAAGATAATTGGAAAACATTTGACTAAAAAATAGTTATTTTACATTAAAACATAATGGAAAATTTATATTAATTAATTTATAAACAATAAATAATTGTTTTTTTTAAAAAATATGTATTTTTCACAACGCATTAGAAAATTAATAGTTTATAAAAAGTTAAAAAAATTCTGACATGGTTAATTTTGATATTTTTATACCAAAAAATTATTTCATTTTATAAAATAAGTTTTCGAAAAATAAAAAACTTTGTTACTAATTTTTTCATTAAAATCAATAAAAATAAATTTTTATGATAACATATTTTTGAAGAAAAAAAACTACTTTTGTAAAAATTAATCTATTATTTACTAATAAAATAGGAATAATTTATATTTATTAAGTCATTAATATATACAGAGAGAATTATAAATTTTAAAAAGTAGTTTGTAATATTCATACCCCCCCCATTTAAACGACACGATTGTAATGGTATTATATGTCATGGGTTATTTACTTAATGTGTTGGGTGATGAATATGCATATCAGACATAAATGTATTGGGGTTACATGTAATTTAATGTAAACTGAGTGTTTCATGTATCAAAATCTGTACATAGTGTTGTGTGTAATACAAGATGAACATAGAGTTTCATTTCTGTAAAACTATCATATATAATTTTATTCTTTTAAAATACCAGGTTGTTACATCCCCACTTTAATAAGTTTTTATCTTGCGATTTGAACATTATATTAGTAAAAAAATGATGGAAATTTGAAAATATTTTTATTTTGAATACACATCATAAAATTCATGAGCCCATTATCAAATGCTTCTTGTGAATACACACCTGACTAGCATGGATATCCCATTCTTCCATATGGATATATGTGTTTCCCTTTGGTGATGTGATAGATATGCATTGGCGATAGAAATTCTCAGGGGCATGATAAGTCATGAGCCAGTCCATATTAAGAATAAAGTCAAAAACAATCATCTATAGGAAGAGTAAACTCTATATAATGTGATACATACCAATCTCAAGGGGGAACTCCTTATATTGGAATTTACCCTCCTTCGATCTCCTAACAGAGTGTCAAAGGTTATAACACCACTAAAGTATTATGCCAATAACCCAACACTTCTTATGGTTGAAACAGATATAAAATAGTGTGATTAACATATATTCAATGAGGTAGATACTAAAATATAGGCTACTATAATAGTTCCTCAAACTTTAGATGGCCTTGGAATCTACTCTTATTCATAGGCCAAACAACATAGTTCTTTCCTAAACAATGGTACTGGGATGTTTTCCATAATAGCCTAAAAAGGTCCATTGTGCTAAAGATGGATGTCTAAATCCTGATTTTCTTGTAGAAGAACACCTAATTATCCAAAAAAGTTTATAGAATACCAAATTCTAGCCCGAAAAGGTGTAAATTCCGCAAAACCTGAGGGTGATGCTGTCACAGAACCCTATTCGTTCGACAATAAATAAAAATATTGGTAGAAACGTTGGAGGTGTCTCATCCTACCATAATCCTAGAACCAAATTGGGTTCCTGATTTGTTGGGTAATTTTATAGCCTGGCTATCCTGATAAGCGACACAAAATAAACCTATTTGTGTGTGACACATAGATAGTACTATGCCCGTGTGTACCCTCAAAGCATCACTTCTTACTATTGGACAAACGGTTACTCTTTCTAGATGCCGACCTACACTATTCCACTTACCCGAACTCCCTTGGATTGCACTAAGTGATGCTATCCTAGTTTACAATCTATGAAATGGTGGTTAATAGAAAGAAATTCTCATGCAATCATATGGAATAATTAATACCATCCTTGAAGTGCTTCATAGTATTTAGCTCATCATAAGTTAATGCTAGTGAAAACACAACAATTCTATGATGTGAGTTGAATATTACATCACTATCATGTCACCTTGCTCAAGGGTCAGGAATTCCAAAACACAATCAATTCTTAGAGTAAGAGGGATGAAATTTCCATAGAAGTTTGTTTAGAAGATCACCCAAACCATACCATGGTGTTGACCGACCTTTTTCAGAGAATCCCACCATCGTATAGAAGAGTCACAAAGCATATATGTCATGAGATTGACCCTCCAATCTAGAGGTATATAAATAAACTTGAATATTGACACCATGGACTCTAAAAAATACTCATAAGTATGAGTTTCTCCATCCTCTAAGAGGGTGGGAGGATGATGCTATTGGAAATCACAGGTCAGCTCTTCCATATAAGGAGTTGGTTTAAGAGTACCCTGAACTGATTACATGATGTGAATGAATATATCATGAAAATATGCATCATAACATAGTTTAGAGTCTTCAAGAGGTGTCTGTCATGGTATTATATGACATATCATGGGTGGATCAGGGACCACCACCTTCGAATTAATCTCATCGCCACTCTCCTGACATGCAACATGAGGTCATCATGGTGGAATTGATTTACAAATACCAAAATTATAACTCAGATAGAATTTATAACAGATTAGGAAAGTGGTATGAAAGGATATGAACAAGGCTATCCTACTAAATAAAAACACATTCATCCGGATTTTAGAGTCAGTTCTATTAGGGATAAACGCATCATAGATGAAACAAAGAAGACACATCCTACATCCCACAACTAAAGTTAGGCCATGATATGGTATCACGTTTCTCACATAAGGATGTCCATTAAATTATAGATATTTAACATTTTAGTTGAATATAAATTCATAATAATTTATCCATTAACATCATTATCTAGGAAATTGTGTCACCAATTCCAATTTATAACAGCCCATACTCCATATTAATTGTAATTGGCATGTCATGTAACTATATCTGGACCATTACACTGAACATCGGGTGTAATAGTCCATGAATGTGGTTTTATTAGATTAGATGTCATTTAAAATCACCAATAAAATTAATTAATGTGGAATTATTGGTAAATTTAATCAATTATGTCATCATGTTGTTTATAGAACACTTTAAATCATAACAATAAGGAACAAACAATAGTCACATGGAAAACATCCAATGCAAACCCAAAAGTAGATATGGAATGGAATAATGTAAGGAATTTAAATTATAATGGTTCATTGATTTATGTGTGCTTTAATGTTACCTTATATCATTGATATACAGATAAACAACCCATTCTATTAAAACCAATTTTAATAACATCAAAAAACAAATGAGTTTTCTAATAGTGACATCCAAGAAACGATTACAACTCATGTAAGAACAGAAATGACCCATCATAATAAATTTGGGTTTCCAATATTCATGGGGTAACTACACCTAGGACCATGATCATAACAATATTACCATATCCTAGATTCATGTATAAACCAAATAATATTAAAAAAATTCAAAATAATCCTCTGGTACCATGTTCTATCTTCTTTAACTTGGTTCCACAGCCTAGTTACACAGGTAGATATGCCACATGACCTCAAGAATGCCTCCCCAAATTATAGAGGTCTATGAATAGTAGTGATGGCCTTGGTTAAGTCTATGGTGATACTATTCCCTATTTTATCAAGGTAAAGAGAATAAGTATATAATGACAATAAGTGGATGAAAAAAAATAATCAGAAGGAAATAGTGGGGACAATTATAACAAAGAATGCAAGTTAATTATAGGAGAAGATAAATAGAAATAAGATATAATATGATGACCATGTCATGGTAATGTAACTATAAAAAAATGACAATTCTAGGGTAGGAGATACAATCATATACGACATGATGAAGACATATAGAAAAGATAAAAAAATTCAATGACTAGTATTTGACTACATGCTTAGTACTCTTCTCCAAAATCCATCATAGTAATGTAAATCAAACATTGGAAGATAGATTATTCCCTTTTTAATACATGAAACCATAAAGTATACTTCTATACCAATGTTTCCCAAGTAGGGTGTGAGATAAAATCTCAGTAGACCAACACCCACAGTGTTTAAGGAATTCCATTTGGTATAATATTAAATAATAATAATTTGATAATAGTTAAATGAAGCAAAAAAAATAACTATAAAAATGTATTGGAATGGGTTCCACTTGGGCACCCATAAAATTTACCTACTTGGGCCTAATTCATTGTGTCTGAACCAAGTGATCCTTCAATGGTATATTAATATGTATAGATTACATGAGGTGGATTTTCCCCAAACATTTAATTATACTTTGGGGACACATTCCTATATATTTGATACCTAAATAAAAATTTATCATTTGAAAAAAAAATTCTTGTTTATTTATTTCATTTTGAAAACGACTTTATAATGTATAGTGAGAGACATTGATCACATCCATGGAAATATGAAGAGACATTCCAAGTATCTGTCGGAGGCTTGTCTTATAACTAATTCTATGTAATTCATCCTTGGTGATCCAAGGATGAATCCCCATGAGTCACTCCATGCATAGTGTGAAAGGACATGTAATGACCTCTGATTATTCCCAAGGTATCATACATAGGGGCCCGAGTCTCTCTTGTGGCATGGTAAAACCATCATTCCATCAAGACTATCCATGGGGTCTCCGTTAGTGAACAAATGTCTCTTGTTTGGAGGTAAAAATATATAACACATGAAAATCCAATCTTAGGTATTTCTGATATATCCCCAAGAATGTTTACAAAAAATTAACCAAAATAAGGCAATAGAGTCTATACAAGAGGCATTTAACTCAAAACCACTTGTTTAACACTAGCTACTAAGGAAAATATACTGAAAAAGATATATATATATATATATATATATATGTAATTTATAGTTGGATGGACCATTTAATTGGATTAGGAACTTTTAACATAAATTTTATATTGTCCACGCTATTCCCATATAATGTAACATGTTTTGCATAAGGTACAAGTCCCTAAGAATTTGGGAAACTCATTTGATTCAAGAATTTCATTTCAAATTTTATAGGAGAATTGACACAAGGATAATTCCCTAATTCAAACCAACATAAATATTCAGGGGGTTTAATTATAAAACAACACTCCCAAGGGATTTTTAAACACCATTGGAAATGGGGTCAATAAGGATCAATGTAAAACAATCCCACTTGGATACTATTTATCCTGGTGTTCAACATAAGGGGTTGATTCTCCAATCACTCAGGTCACAAACGGCTTGGCATGATGTCATATTTAATTTAATTAACAAATATTTGGTGAATCTAGAAGGCTTTATCTTGTATCACAATGATAAAATTTATTGAATGAATTTAAATGGAGGTAAAGAGACTAAACCACATATAAAATCCATGTAGATCTTCCCTCATCTAGTGTGAAACATTATGTTGTGGTAGGTTGGAATAAGTCAATGAAACCTATAAATTCTCTAGAAATGGGGAAAATGAGCTTTCAATAAGATAGAAAAATGGACGGGATGAAAAAATTTAACTATATTATATATAATTAAAGACCATACATCAATATTTATTTTGGATTCAACAGTGAGCAGAAGAGAGACAAGATTGAGGAGTTATTTGGATTCCTAGGATGAGAGGGAGGAGAATCTTCACATGAGGGAGGAGGAACTTTATCTACTGGAGGAGGAAAAAAATAAATAAATGAGGTTTTAAAATAATTTAAATGGGTAAATGTTGACATGTCACCTACAGATAATATAGTGGATGGTTTGAAAAACTGTACAGCAACTTTTCACCATTCACTAATATAAAGGGGCACATCATACAGTTAGGAAAATAGTTTATCTAACTTTTTTAAATCCAAGGGAAAAAGGTTCTATCCAAAACCCCACAGAAAAATGTTCCTAGGGGTTAATGGTTGTAGAAAAACCATGTGGCCCTTGAAACTCCACTATCTCCAAATTCCCATTTAAGGGAAACTGTTTGGGCTAGGCTATAATGTATTCCCTAACTGTGATAACCAGTATACCTTTTATATTTTTGGGGCTCACACCTTCAAATGAGCCATGTACACACCAGAGTCCTCTTTGACTCTTCTAGGCAGAATATTTAGGTATGTTTAAAGGAATCATAAAACAATTAATGGTTAGTAACTTTTGAAAATCCTGAACATTACACACATCATCACTTTTGGACAAATAATGTCTAATATAAAAGTTATTTATTCCATGAGATAGAAATTGATTATTTTTACCATGAAATAATTTATTATACTAACCTTAATGTTTTTCAAAAACATTAATCTTATGTCCTTGACATATAAAATCACAATTTCAAAAATAGCCTTCCCACTAAGACAAATACTAAATTAATGGGTGGTATTCTAATAAATTTCTTCAAAAAAAACTTAAAAGATATACCATAATATAAAACCCAAAAATGGGTAATTTTTCATTGAAGTTTATGATCAACCATAGAGTTTAGAATGATATAAACTATAGGACTATCCCATATCACTATGGAATATGATAGGTTTCCATGTGTTATGTTATCTCTTTCATCATAATTGATTAAAAATAATACATGGATTAAATGAAACATATCCCTCACGTCTGGATAAATGTACAAAATAGGGGAACACTCACTGTAAATTAGAATGATGAATGAAATAAACATTACAGAATATTCTAATGGTTATTACCCCTAGATGCATCTTTTCAAAATACACATCCAATTTTAGTATCCTTATATAGATATTATGAACGAAAAACCAAAGAATATCATTCTTATGAAAGAGTTATGATGTTATTTGATAATTTGAATTTCAATAAATGTCATTAAAAGATTTATTAAGACCATTATATGTTTTCCTATATCTAGTTCCCATGGTATATACTAAAATTACTCTGATATCAACTATATAGACCAAGAACCTAAAAGCCCGTATCTGGTGGTAACTTTATTTCATTAGAATAGATACAAGGAATCTTATTCCAAAAGACCTAATATTTTTTGTAATCTAGATAAATGAGATACATAATTTAATCTCACATTACATTTGAAAATATAAAATAAAAAACAGTGTGAAAGTAAATATTTTTCATCCATGGACTCACCCATAGATTCTTTCCACATTTCCCATGGAAAGGGAACAAAATAAGGGTGAAACTAGATAATCAATAACTGTTAGGTATAATGAAAGATATCCAATGGTATAATAAATATATTAATGTAAATATCTAAAAAAATATTCAATTTAATCAATAACTTTGGAATAGAGAATAAAATTGAAGTAGTTAATTAAGATAAAATGATTCTATATAAAAAATCACATGACTTAGATACATTTCTAGGGATATTATTCAAAATAATCACCAATTAAATAATTAATTACATTTTAATTATTTAATGAATAAAGTCAAACATATTAAACATACTTTCAAGTCCTAATTCTAGGTTAGTTTAAACTTCTGGTAGTAACACACCAAAATCTGATTTAATTGGGTTATCTAACTAGTTTTTCATAGGATACCTACAAATTCATCAAGGGGATATTTAATTTTAGGCCCAGTTGGTTAGTTAATAAGTCAACATCATTAGTCATATGGATAGATTATGAATCTTAATCAATATTCCTTATTCAAAACTACCCATATTAGAAGAACCCACGTACATAATGAAAAAAGTTCCTAAGTCAAACTGATCAAAAAAATGCACATAAAGTATAAGGATGAAATAATTTTAAAATATACCTAGAGGTGAATAAAATGGGTTTTTTCTGTAATGAGTAGAGATACAATAAAAATATCATTAAAAATATCCTTGAGGAAAATAAACTTTTCACTTTTTAAATAAACATTCCAAAACTATTTTTTAAAAAAATATTCATCAAAAAAATATTATTTGAAAATAATCATTGAAAAATATAAGGTAAGCATAAAATATTTGAGTGGTCATAATTTTGGGATATTGAATTCATACCGATTACATTAAAATAATAATTATTTTCATGTATTTAGTAAAAAGAAAATAACTATGTTTGTTTAGAAAATAGAAAAATGATTACTTTAATATATATGGAAAAAAATAAATCATTGATAAAAATGAACTTAAATAATCATAATATAAAATAAAAACATTATTTATTTTTTTATAAAATATGGAACTTTAAGAAAAACATTCCTCACTAAAGATGAAATAATGTGTTATTTTCATAAAACCATTTTTTGATATTTTAATTAATTAAAATTAGAAAATGATTGGAATATTATTATTTCAAAAAATAAATATAAGAGAATACAATATACAATTTTTATGATAAATAGACCATATCTTTCCCCCATCTATGACATAGGCATAAAAAATATCGAATTAGGATGAGATTGTGAAATGAACAGTAGCCGCAATGAAAAAGTTTGAATCCAAATACTCATGAATGAAATAACATAAAATGATTATTTAAATTCCTATATTTTATATAGAATCATGATATATAATATAAAATGTTCAATAGATAAACCTCATAAAATAATGTATGCATATAACATGGCATTTTTCCCCAAACAAAATTGAGACGATGAACCCTAATAATGACCATAAAATTTATTGAGAATTATTCAATGAACTGATTATGTGTAAAAAATTTCAATCCACATATAACATGTTTAAATAAAAAATTAGACAAAGCCTATTTCACTCATAATCATGATATAATATAAACAATGAAAAATTGATAAAAGCCTATGGAATAAAATTGTGTTATGTAACACTTACCACTTGGAAATATCCATGTCAAATACCCAAGAAAAAAATAATTCACATTAAAACCTAAATTACCTTGAATTATGAAGAATTCATGATATAACATGAAAATAAAGAAAAATATAAAATTTATAAATTAAATTAGGTGCATAATATAATAATATTACACAATGATGTGAAATTGAGACAAAATCCCTCTACTCATATCGGACTCATCAAATGCATTATTTTTATTCAGGAATAATAAAATTATGTTAATTATTTAATTTCTAAAGAAAGTTATTCATGTTTATTAATAAATTTATTTTATTTATTACCGTGTTATATTTATTTTCTCAAAAAATTAATTTCACATCATATATTTTGATGATAAATGGTTCATATGTCGAAACTATTATCCGTTCATTGACTATAGTAAAAGTTGTCATTGTCCCGTCATCTAAGAATAATAATAATGAAATAATTAAATTATTTAGACATAAATTATAATTTTAAAATCAACCATAGATGATGGTTCCACAAGTAACCATATTACAATTGTTGAGATGAATGGCCCTATGTATGCATGAGTAATGTTTCCACTTTTCAATGATCATGATAGAAAGAAGATAAGTGTTATTTTCTCATTATAAAATATTATTTTTATAATAAAAATAATATAAATTCTTTAAATACACTTATATATACCATTAATTTTACACATTAATGGATAACATATCAAATCGCTTCAAGGAGGTGTTAATCTACACGTATGCATGAACGCCATTATCATATTTCAGCGAATGGAATGTTAAGAAAAAAATATGATATATTAAATTTATATATTTATAAATATAACATTCATAACCAATATATAATTTAAATACATAATCATAAATAGAAATTATATATGATAATGGAAAAATAATCACACTGGTTAATGAGGCGGTAATCTGCCGTACACACGAACAATAGTTTCATTTCCATTTAGATCGAAGAAGAGATGGATATAGGTTATGATATTAATAAATTATAATCTATTTTTATGGTATATAATTATGTTGTTATAACATAATATTTGAGTTATATTAGAAGTTTTTGGAGAAGAAATAACAAAAAAGGAATTTGGTTAATTACAATACCTCATATTTAGATAATTTCATTAGGTTTAGACCAAAATCCTTAATAAGACGTTTTTATAATCAGAAAAAATACTATCCAAAATGGTAAGTAAATTAATTAAGGTATTTGGGTAGCTATTTTTGTTCCCAATTCTTCTTCATGTGAAAATAATAGTTGAGAGTAGGTGCCCATTTATAAGTGATGGGAATTTTTAGAATTTCGTAAAATATTTACTCAATAAAAAACATTTTTCCATGAAAAAAAGATTAAAATGATATTTTAAAATCATAGGATTATTATGGGTTAAAAAAGATCCTAGAATAAAAATTTTACCCAATAGAGTATGGTATTACCCTTATTTTATTATTTTCACCTGTGTTAAACCTTTTTGACAATTATTGTGATAAAAATGTTTTTACAATTTAATGGTCAAGATAGTTACTGAAAATAGTAAATAAAACAATAAATGGACTACGGATGATATCATAAACCATATAAAAATAACATAGACCAATATAGGGTTTTTTTGAAATTCTAAATAATTTAATAAAATATTATTTATTATAAAATATGAATAATGTCATTTTTGGAATTATTTGGATAATTTTACTATAAAAACAACATATAATAAATGGAATTAAAATAAAATCCTTTCCAAAATAGTAATTTTTTTGGTTATCTTAAAAATTAAGGAACACAGTGATTATTTCAATTTATATTACATTTAATATTTTCAAGATTATTTATTTTATTTTTCAATAAATAGAATAAATACACTATTAGCATTGGAAAATCAATTAAGGTAATCATTTAATTACCTAAAATTTGAAAAAAATTAAAATTATATAAAAATATTATATTTAAAATTAATTTTTATTAGTAAACATATGTTTTTTTATTCTGGGAAGAAATGATTATTTTTATTAAATGCAAGAATGTTATATTTTTGTCTTCATCTTTTATTTAAATATAATAATGGTGAAAAGGAAATAAATATGAAAAAACGTGATTATATATTCAAATAAAAAATTTAAAGGGACAAAAACGATTAATAAACTAATATAATGTTCCATTTTGGCTCAATTATCAGTCTTTATCATATTTTTTTATCATAATTACCTGATTTCTGCTTTTACACTTGTGATAAGTTTTTACTATAGTAACTAATCAAAATGACTAAAATTATTGGGAAATATATACCAAAGTATAAAATCATAATATCAAATATGTAATTAATTTTTAAAGATTAAATTCCTATAATTTTTAGAATCTAATTGAAAAATAAATCCATAAAACATGACCAACAACGAGTTTTCTAATAAATGACCTATGAAGTACAGAATTGAACTTATAACAAACTTTAGTATAAAAATGATCAAATGTAATTAATTAGATTAAATAAAAATAAATAATAATTATTTCTTTAAAATAAAATTAAATGAATAATGGAACTTTGAAATCAGTTAATTTATTGAAATGAAATGATAGTTTTACAAAATAATCTATATTTTTCACTATTCACTGAGAATTTACTATTTTTAAAAATATCCTAAAAATTAACTCTCATATGATTTCTTATTTTTTATTTAATAAATGATATAATATTTTTAAAATAAAATTTCGGTAATTTGAAGAAACTAACTATATTATATTCTCCTGAAAAGAAATAATATCCATTTTTATGAAAATATATCTTTAAAGAATAAAATGACTATAAAAAATTATATGATTATTTACCATGTTTTTATCAATACATTAGTATTAAGTGTGAAACTTATATATATTTAATAAATAATTTAATCCTATTCATTCCTATGAGTTTAATGTCTAGGTTACAATGAATATTTTTAGATAATAAAAATTGTTGTTTATTTAGTCTCGGTGTCTCGTGTCTTATACCCAATCTGATATAGTTTAATTTTTTTGAAATCTTGAGGTTCTAAAATAATTTGTTTCAAAATTTAAAAGTTATTTTCCTATGGAAATGTTCCATGTTATCTTTTAAATTTATTTTCATCTATTGTGATATCCTTTAATGTTGCCCATGTTTCAATACCTATATGATTCGATAATATTTTTATTATTATATTTCTACATGGATTATTATTATGTTGATTAGATGTTTACAAAACCCATTTTTACAATGCATTAAGTTATAATGAAATGTTAAATGTTTCCATGTTATTGTGAATTACATATGAATAGATTTTTATTAGGTGATGAGGGGGGGGGGGTCTATTATAGTATTCTAATGCATTGGGTTTTGATGGATACCTCATGGGATAAATATATTACGCATGAAACCGAATTCATGTTCACAATTTTATTTGTGGACACAGTTTTCATTTCCATATGATTGTACATGGGCCTGGTTTTCATGTCTACAAGTTCATACTAGTGACATATTTCATATATTTAACTTAATGATTAAAATTTTTTCTATATATATGTGTTCACAATGTTATAATATCATCATAATTTGCACATTCATATTTATATGTTATGATATTATAGATCATGATTATTTCTTAGGATATCCAACTGTAATGAATATTTTATATTATTATGAACGTGTTTTATATCATGACTCATTTTTATGATATATGAATGATTGGGTATAAGCTTGGTAATTTATGTTCAAGATCGTATACCATTATACTTAAATTATAATAATGTATGATCATTGATTGACATCACCCTTATTTACCCTTACTGATTATATAAGGCCCCCATTCTTATGGTTTTCCTTCCCCAAGTTAAGAACAATTTCTTTTTTAGGGCATACCTAAGTAATATTCATTAGATGAATTTTAAATATCATTCCTGAAATAAGAGAAATCTATATGTTGCCTCAAAATTCACGACACCTTTATGGTTATTTCATGTATTATAATATTATTTGTTGTATATTAATCTAAAATATGTTTTTATTTATTTATTTCAATATTGGGGAACTATAGTTTGAATCAGATTAGGATTTAGTCAATCATAAGAGATGAGGATTAGAGAATTTGAGTGAGAACCATAGGGACAAACCAAATTATAAGTTAAAAACATATTATTATTGATACTATAAGTTGATAAAGTTTTATAACATATTTATCTAGATATATAACCCCAAAAGAGTTTTTATTGTATATCTCAATAATCATTATTGTGTAGGGTTAATAGGGTTTGGCTTAGATGTATGCACCCCATAATACTACATGAAAAATGGGAGTTCAAAACCCATTGGGCGCAGGTACTGTAGCAGTACTGTAAGAGTGGCCGCACTATAGCAATGGTGTGCACTGTAGCAGCAGCAGGTCACTGTAGTGGCGACATGGTACTATATCAGCTGTAGGTTCTGTGAAGTATTGTAGCAGCATGAGTAGTGTAGCAGTACTATTCACAGAATGGGATTTGAGCCAAAAAAATTGGGCCTATGGGCCATGTAATGATCTAATTGCCCACCGGGGCTTCGGGCTATGTAATGGGTCTACCTCTACCTTGCTAAAGTGGTCTTTGATTTCCATTTATAATAAATGAGGATTCATCCCCAACCATTAAAAATCATTATGGTGTAGGGTGAGTTCAACTTTCCTGTGCACTTAGTAGTACACTATTTGGGGATATTCCTGGGTAAAATCACATTTCCCATATAAACTATTATGAAGGTAATGAAGGATATAATAGGTTTAACCATTGGTTTCTTAGATTAATAATAAGGTTCCAGGATTAAGAAATATTATGAATAATTTTTTAATATTATATGATTTATCATAAATATTATTATTTCTTAGACTATACATTTTTATTGTAGTTAATTTTTGGAACCTAGAGAAATCATTTGATCATTGAATGTGATGGAAAATGAAATGACCATTATTATGAGAAAGAAAATGGATCAGGTAGTAGGACACAATATTTTGTGACTATTATCATTCAATTATCTCCTTCTATGACTGGTAACATAAATCATGTTGAAATTATGAATAAATCAATGATGGAGAAATTTTACATTTAATCTTTTATGTGAAAACATACCCACTCCTTATATGGGTCTTGTGATTGACTTATGGGTGATAAATGGCTAAATGTGATGGAAAAAATATTTTTTGTTCATTTGTGATCAAACCATGAAAAATTAATCTTTTTCATCTGTCATTAGAAAGTAAAATCATGTCATTAGAAGAATTATATTAATAATAAAAATTTAGTTGATGAATCTGACTCCCTAAAATGGGAAGAGTTTAAGTTGATATTTTTCAATAAGTATTTACCAAATATTCTAGATAGAAAAATGGATAAGGAATTCCTTGATCTTAATAAGAAATATGATGAATTCATTTATACCTATGGGTGAAACTTTACAAGAATTGTTAGCTATGGTTTTGGATTAATTATTATCCTTGAAATAAAATTTAATTAGTTCATTAGTGATTTAAAACCAATTCATGAAAATGAATTATCTATAAGAGACAATTCAATCTATAAAGAAATCATTCTACATGTACTCAATGTTAAAAATGAATCCATACACCATCATGGTTACAATTATAAGATAGTGTAGATGAAAGTTAATGGAATACCTAGTGGTATGTCACATGGAGGGAAGAAAAATTTTAAACCATGTACATATAAAAAATATCCGAAAAAATAGATAAAATATTTTAGGTAACAAGAAAATGGTTCAAGTGTGGGAATCTAGGAAATTGAGAAAAAATATATCGAATTGATTTGGAGATGTCATTCAAAAAATGAATGAAGGGATAGATGGAACAAATATACCACTCACACTTCTATTATAAATATTCAAGGAGTTTTGGAAGTATACAAATTAATTCCTTGATATATAGTATAATAAGTATAATATTCCATACCAACACGAGATTCCAAAGGAAAAAAGGAAATCTTTTACCATCACAATAGTTGAATTTAATCGTGATAACGTTCCCACACTTATCCACCACATTATAGTTGGGGAATCTAAGTAAAATTTGTAAAAAAGATCCCTATTAAAATCATATTGTTCATTCTTTTGTAAAATTTGATGTGATTATGATAATTGATTCTCTCTCTCTATATATTCCATATAAATTTATAGAATAAGGAAATCAAATTTTATATTATGAATTAATCAATGATCACCTATCATAGTAAGGATGAACGTGAACATCCAATGAAAATATTTATGGCTAAGATATGAGATTATTTAAGGAATATCAGGTTAATTATTATATGGAATCATATATGATTTTTTTGTGAATTTATTTTCAGAAATGAAGAGTATATTTTTTAGAATATATGATCAAGTTATATAAATATTGTTATGAGTCTTTAAGAGTTATTCGAATTATCTTAAAATAATTGTTATGTTGATAATGGAAGGATATAAGATCAAATAATTCTAATATATGGGTATCAATCTAGTTTAGATAAATTATTTTAGATCATTAAGGGTAACTATATTTAAAATATATTATCTTGAACTCTATTTTGTTCTATCAGGAATATTTTACATTTCCAACTTCCCCATTTCGAAGTATGTCTTATTATACCATTGTATGATGTGTGGTTTCAAAAAATAAATTTTTAAATTTTGATCCTTTTTTACCAAGAAAAAAATTTACATCTATATGTTAGTAAAGGGTGGTATAATGTTACACCCATATATTTAAGGATATATTTTTCTTTAAATAAAATGTACTTTTTTCGATAGCTTGACTGACATGATACACCGAGAATAAAATAAACCATGATATATTATAACATAAATGTTACATTGATCATTATGAATATAATTAACCACTTTCAAAAAAATATATAGAAATTTTTTAATTAATTCAAATATATCAGTTATTGAATAATATATAAGAACTCAATTATCAGAAAACTCTTTTTATGTTTCAATTTTTTGTTGAAAATTGGTTTTATTTCGTTTTATGTGTTAATATTGTACATAATATCTTCTAATTTTAGGAATTTAATTTTATAAAAAGGTTATAACTTTAGGAATCATAATATCAAAATAATATTAGGGGGAAATATTTAAATTTCACTTAAAAGATCAATTTTCACTGAATAGGGAAAATATTTATTTTTGTAGAACTATATTTTTTTGTTAATTTTTTGGTCCTATTATGAATTAATTTTTTTTCTCAAATTAACATAGATATCATATAATTTTATATAATTTAATTAATTATGTGTGAATCATTATTAATCATTTTTTTAGTATAAGTTCTTTTTTGGGATTAAAAACAAATTTTTTTTCTTCTAAAAATTTCTTTTATGTGTTCAATGTGTATTTATATTAATTAATTAAATAAATATTTAATGAATAATTATTATATATATATATTAGTTATATATTCAATTTATTTTATTTATATTCATTTGATTGTTATTACAAGATATGAAATAAGTTAGCATTTTGTTTTATGCATAAAAACTTATTTGTCTAAAAACAGGTTTGTTCTTTTATCACATTATTATTTTTATATGATACTCTAAAAAATTATATAAATAGAAACCTAAAAAACAAATTAAAAATTTTTAATTAGTATGATCAATTTTTTAAATATTTCATTTTTTATTCATTATAAAAAGTATCCTTGACAAATTTTTGTCGCATCAGTGAGGGTAAAACTAGAAATATAAGTTTAAAACATTTTGATATGGATTTGAAATTTATTTTATCTTACTTTATTAATATTGGTTTTTCATTCTAATCAAATTTTACAAAATATGGAAACATTTTTCCATTTTTTATTTTATTGGTACCGTTATATTATTTAATGTAGAGGATAAATACAACATTCCAACTTGTTCACTTTTAAAACTCTATATTTTTATTTTAAGTTTAAAATGAAGGTATGTTGAGTTATAAATGATTATTTTAAACATTAATTAATTTTAATTTTTTCATGTTATATTAATTTTAATATTTAGTTGTGAAATAATTAATTTTAATTTTCATGAAAAATTCACATAATATTTATTAAATTTACAGAATAGTAAATTTCCAAGAATTTTTCATATAAATATAGCATATGATTTATATTTTATTGGATGAAATTCAAATTCCATATCTATATTGATGACTTCAAAGTCAAAGTAAATAAACAGTGTTAAGAATTACTTAAATGAATGTTTACAAAAATAATATATTAAAAAATTATATAAAACTAATTAAAAAATATAACTCTATAAGTATGATGAATTTTATTTTTAAAGGAATAAATAGGCCATTTATTTGTCAAATTTAACATTATATGTAATATTATGACCTTTCAAGATTTAATAATTCATTACCGTAGTTAAAGACAAAATTGGATTACCAAGGGATTAAACTAAAATATAATATTAAAAATTACTTAAAAATATATATAAATTTAATTAGATGATGATATTTTGGGAATATGATATTTTTAAATTAATTAATGGTTATTTTTGTTCAATATACTTGTGAAATACATTTAATATTTTAAGAAATTTCATGTGTGTATTTTCACTCCTTTACCAAAGGGAAACCCTCTCTCTTTTATTTGTACCTCATAGAGGCATAAATACTAAAAAAACCTAACAATTTCTCTTATGAACTCTGATATACATGAATTAAATATTATGTTCTTCTTTTGATACCGTTCAATGGTTCTTTATGAAGAAAATATAAAAGAGATGTACTAAAGAATAGGTACACATCCTAAGTGACCCCTTTTAATTTTTTTTAACACCACTACATATATATAATAAAAAATTAAATAATAAATTATATACTCTAAATATAATCAATCTTACTATTTTTAGGAAAAAATATTTTTTCAACCTCTTTTACATCAAATGTGATGTGAAAGTATCGGTCGTGTGTACATGTGGACTACATCTTCTATTATTAATAAAACTCGTTCTACATTTCCATATTTCATTGATGGTTATTATGATTGATTTATTATTTATATATTATATTTTAGATTCAATTTTTTATAGAATCAATATATCATGTCTTAATTTTTACCTTTACATCCATTGGAAGATAATAATGTCACATGTGCATATATATAGTGTAACACCCCAGGTAAATAAAGAATATGACATTTTCGTATTTATCCATATTTGTGAATGAAATATTAATATGACTTTAACATGGACTCTATACTCGATGGCATACCCAACACGCAACAATGAGTTTCTTGGGAATCTTACGTTGCTCTCTAATAATAAAATAATATTATTTTAAATGGCAGTTAACATGTAGTCATTGTATTGGCGGGAATGGATAGAAATAACTAATATATGATTATATATGTTTTTAAATGTTTTTACATTTATACAATAAAAGATAAAGGCTTATAATATGGAAAGAATACAATTTTAGGCGTATATTTCATAGTTTTCACTAAAGGTTCACTTATCGCCTTTTGATGGAGAACCGTCATTAAATATAGTTTTGTTCAATCTTATACATCCTTTTGGACCAAATAACACTCTTCTTAATAATTGGGACATCAAAATTTACTTTGTGTAAATTTTTGGTATCTTTCTGATAAAGTTCATTTTTTTAATGAATAGTGTAAAATGTTTTATTTTAATTCAAAACCTCTTTTTAATCTAATATATTTATATGTTTATATTATCTTTTGAATTGGTTTTAAAGTGAAATTAGAATATATTTTTACCATTAAATCCAATAATGGTCGTTGGAATTAATTTCACTTTGAAATCAGACTTAAACTAGTGTCAATCTTTTGATACTTATTGTTTCATAAAAACACGCTATTCGCTTTGACAGCAGGAATTAATTATTAAATTAATTAATGTGACTTATATGTTTTTAATTTTGTAAAATAGACTTCATTTTTGAATTCAGAATATCAAATATAGCTTATGGTGAATTTTTGGGATTTTTTTGAAAAACTTCAATTTTGATGAATAGTGAAACCACTAAGTGGTACTTATAAAAACTGATTTTTCTATTTAAATAAAATTTTGCCATCTTTGTGTTTTGAATTTCAAAAATCTGACATACATGGTTGTCATTAAGAAGTAAAATGTGGTTCAATGGGATAAAAATAATTTTTTGGTGTATAGTAACTTATTAAGTTTTTAATCGCGATTAGAGGTAATTAGTGTAGTTTAAGGTAAAAATAATGTTTTAATAATATGAAATGAACTTGACACATGTCCTAACCTCATTGGATGAGTCATGGCCGACCAAGACAACCCATGGGTCAACTTGGGGACCCCATGAAGCCACTTTATTAGGAAAATGACATTAATATCTTTTTATTTAAAGTTAAAGTAAAAATGAGACAAACATGAAATGTTTTACTAAAACAATTTTTATATGGGGTTATACAAATCATATTTTTGACTATAAATATTCATTGGAAAGATAAAAATATTTCCTACATCATAGTATTTTTTTTATAATTTTTATACATTAAATAAATTAAATTATTGATGACATCATGATGATGCAGCAATGACCTCATTATTTAACAATTTAAATAAAATGGAAAGATAATGTAATATCTAAGACCTAAACATGTACAAAAACTATTGTATGACTGGATTTAGAACCCTTATCACCTTAGCCTCAAAATACATCAATGTGGGGACTTTAAAATCCGAAACTCTTTTGAAAATAAAGTAACATTTTGTAACTTTACAAGAGTGCCCCTCCTCTCCTCTTATAAAAGGCCCCCACCCCTACCTCCTTACCCACACTCCCAAAGCCTTTGGCTCTGCCAACCTCTGCCCAGTTTTTCTCTCCACTTCCCTCTCTTACTCCTTGAACCCTAACTTTGGGCAGAAGTCTTCCCAAGGAAGCCTTTGAGCTCAAACCAAGGGGGAGTTACCCGATTTTAAGGTAATGTCTTCTTTTGAGTCCTTTTGTTTTATTTTACTTCTCCAACCCCATAAAATCTTTTTATTCTTTTCTTTTGTGACAACTCCAGTATCCTTATTATACTAGGATGTTGTTATAATACGTATTTGAGCTACACTTACACACACCTACATCTAATGGTTAACGAACATACTGTTTCCGTGGATGGAGAATTTATGCCTCCCGAAACGATGATTGTTCAACATTATTTTAACACCTTAAAAGGTGGCCATTAAGATGTCACTATATTTATATATGATATATAATATGTTTATGGTTTACTTAATCTTCTCTATTTATCATTTGTATCTTACCTTTATGACTTCCATTATGGGTATATGCGATATCTTCATTTTAGGAAGTGCGGACTACCGCCCCCTCAAAGTGATGTGATTCGTTAATGCCATATGTTGGAAGTATAAAGGATGGATTTAAAGTTATTATATATGATGTTATACTGGAATTATAATATACCTCTATATAATTATTATTTCTTTCCATTAAAGTATGAGATAGAAATGAAAGTAGCGTTCATGTGTATGTACGACTTACCGTCTCCATGAACGGTGCATTTCATTTCTTACCTCTAAATGATTATGTAATATTATAAATACATGTATATTCTGGATATATATGATATATATGATATCAAAATCATGAATATAATTCTTGATATAATGAACATTTGACCACACGAACAACATGCAATTGTAAGAAGTCCACTTTCGACTTAAGAACCAAATATCGACAAAACAAACATTATTAACTTAAATGATTACATAATGTTTATAACATGGAAATAAGTGATCTAAAAGGAACAATTAACTAGAAAAATGTTCATAATAAAGTGGAAATTAACTCATGTTTATTATTAAGGACGTTAAAGAATGATCGAGTCAAGTCGGACCCGAGGAAAGGGATCCTACTCCTCTCTTTCTTTTTAAGTACCCTCTTTTATGTCATTCCCTCTAAGCTCATATTTCTTGTTATTGGGATGTTCTTTTATATTACTATTACTGTAATTTTTATGTTCATATAATGAGAAACCCTATTCTCTCTCATCAATCCATTTTGGAAGTTTTGAGTGGCGCCGTTAGGCTGCCGAATTTTCTTAAGAGATATAACCTCTCTCTTTCTCTTTAAGTACTCTCCTTTATGTCACTTTTTTTAAGCTACACTTTGTTATGATGGGGGATTTTATTTTATATTCCTCTTGCTGTACATTTTATTTTAATGTGATGAGGTATCCTATTTGATCTCATCAATCCATTTTTGGAAGTTTTAAGTGGCACCATTAGGCTGCCGAGTTTTCATAAGGGATTTTTCATCTCACTTTTATTCCCGTGAGATTTATGCTACATTTTCCACAATTTCCTTTGAGTGGTGTATGTAATGACCATTATTTTACTCATTGTGTAATATTCTTCCATTTATGAGTATTTACATCAATGTTGTATTGTCCTTCTTTCACGTGGCGTATGTTTCGAAAGATACCCATGTCGGTAAGGGAACCATTCACCCTCCTCTTTTTAAAAGACTTCTTTTGTTGGGTCTTTTAATTTACATATGGTTATGTTGGGATATTTTCTCATATATCCTTATTGATGTAAATTTTATGTCTATGTGATGAGATACCCTTTTTTTATCTCTCATCAACTCATTTTGATGTGACTCCGTTAGGCTGTCATGGGAACTTCTTAACCCAATTTCGATTTCTTTGGGTTCAACATGTAGTTGTTGAATATGTCATCCTTTGAATATGTGTGAATGACCTTTGGTTATTTTACACTTAATATCCACTTATATTTGGTGTATTCGTTTGTCCCACATAATTATGTAATTGATTTATCCTTAAACCAAGGATACCGTCTTTGTATGGGACGTCATCTCAATCTCCTTTCATTGAGGCATATTTTGTTTTATAAACAACCTTCTTTTATACGGTGTATAAACCCCTTTGACTTTTACGTTTATTCAAAAGGAATATTTTTTATATGAAGCGTTTACTAAATGACAAAAGGGAATGTTTTTTCGTCGTACGTATGTGGCGACAACGACTTCTCTGCTGTCGTGACGATTATTTGAGTTTCGGCTTCCTCTACAAGCCATACCTTTTTTTAAAAGAAAAATAAATACCATGTTTTACTTTTCTTTTATTTTGGTATTGAAAATGGTTTTCATAATGTTTTTATATCAATGTGTTGTATTGATATCTTGTGATTGAAAGGTGGAAATGTTATGTTTCCTTTATGCATGTTTAATGTGATACGATTATGTTGAGGTTCTTGGGCATTATTATGAAGATGGGTGGTTCCGTGATAAACTAAGGGCGGGTGAGCCCGATATAGCTCTCCAATGCATTGGGTAACGTGAAGGATTGAAACGTTAAGGTTTCTCCGAAGAGATTTAGGGAATATACTGTGATGGGTATTCCAAACGTAACCAAGAGGGTTACTCCCTACGTAAGAATGTTATGAATGCCTCAAGTTACCTTTATGTCTTATGATTTCTATGTTTTATTCATGGTTTGATGAGGTATGTTAAAGTGCCTATGTTTTATGGGTAAAGTATGATTTCATTCTTATGTATATATGAACTCATGTTTCCTTTCCATATTTTTATAACCCTTACTGAGCTTTTTATGCTCATCCCATGTTTTTGAAATGTTTTTCACAGGTCAAGGGAAAGGTACATGATGTGATGATAGTGTCAAGGATGTGTCAAGAAAGAATCCATGTTTTATTTTAAATATGTTTCCGTTGATGGGAAGAAGGAATATTGTCTTTTATGTAACCACCTTGTTTAAATGTGGAATGTAATGCAAGTTTCATGATCTAATTCTCTAAAACTCTAAACCTAAAAAAGATCCTCAATGTGTAATCTTATAATAACTCAAGATTAAGTATTGTTTATGGTTGGGGCCTTATAGTTGGTATCAAAGGTCGGTTTAGATATCTTTATAGGTTAGGGTATTCTCTAGGCATAAGTGACAGTACCATAATGGATAGGATTTCAGAAAGAGTCCTAGTTTTAGATAAAGTGAATGAGTAAGTATATCTTAGTGTTTACCTTCCTCATTAGTACATGATGGTTTTGTTGATATACTCACACTAACATTTATTTTTTTAGTGAATGGATGGATCTAGCAGGCACCAAAGAGACAACAGGTTTGAAGGAAACTGTGGTGGTTCTCTGATTAAGAGACTAGATAAAATGGAGGATTCAATGAGGAAACTCATGGTTGTTCTAAACCAAATATCAAGGAGTCATGATCAACCACTTGAACCTTGGTATGTTCTTTAATGCATCATTTACAAGATGACCAATCTATGTGGAAGTTCAGGTAAAAATTATAAAGGTAACCATTAGAGTTTATATGATCCTTACTTTTGAGGTAATTATGGGTTATTATATGATATGCTGGAAAATGAAAGGCATGAGATAAACTTGAGGTTAAAATATTTTATGATCATTTTTTATGATTTTATCTCTTTTTGGGGAATGATTTAAGAATTATAGATTTTTGGAAAAAGGACAACACGTAGACCGTGTGACTACTCGCCGCGTCGGACAAAGCTGCAGGAATCGAACCCACAACCAAATTGCGACTGGTATTTATCGCCTACCACTGGACTACGTGAAGTCCCTGGTTATTTTCAATGATTATTTTTAGTTATATTATTTTATGAATTAGGATTAAGTTGATTTTGGGTTATTTATGAAAATGTTTAACCTATCATGGATGATATGTGATTAGGTTAATTACTTTTCAATACGAGACTTTAGGAGCAACTGATATTGTTTGGAGATAAATGTTACAATTTAACTTTGAAGACTATGTGACTAAATCCTTCAAATAATTGGGTTTCAATCTTATATTGGTTTACTTTGAAGAATTTTATGGACAAATTGTTTATCGGATGGTCCTCGTTGAACTTTGGGTTTTGTTGGACAAATTTTGGAGATTAAGCATAGATTTTCTTTTTAAAGGGTTATCCTTTTCTGGATTATCTGACCTTGTACTAACCTTTTGGTTTTGGTTTTGGTTAAAGCCTAAAGAAATGAGAAGTATATAGTTTTCTTTGGTGGATTAGGTGATTCTCTAGATGTTGATTATAGTACTCTTAATGCGAACAAGTCTCCCTAAATAATCGCCTTTTGGAAAAAAATATGAGTTTGGTTAAGGAATCTAGTAAAAGTTGAAAGTCAAAATGATAAGTGATTATGTTTATTTATGAATAAATTCCTCAATAAAAAGTAACTTAAAACAAAAATGTTTTCTATTAACGTTTCCTACTGGGGAACCCAACACCGTTTAACCCATCATAAGTTTGTGATTTTCTTATTGTTAACTTTCTCCTAAACATGTTTTCTATCACTCTCCATCAGAACATGACCCTATGTTTTCTCCTCCATGTCCATATTTTTTCATACATGGAATCCTAGTATGGGTTAACTCGGTTGACCATTGTACTTATCTTTCTTTATTTTAAAGTGATTGTTTTACCGACTCTTGTTCCGATGTGGGACTTTCAAGGATGTTTCCAAGCTCAATTTTAAAAATTGCGAGGACGCAATTCCCAAAAGGGGGGAAGGATGTCACACCCCAGGTAAATAAAGAATATGAAATTTTTGTATTTATCCATATTTGTGAATAAAATATTAATATGACTTTAAAGGGGACTCTATGCTCGATGGCATACCCAACACGCAACAACGAGTTTCTTGGGAATCTTACGTTGCACTCTAATAACAAAATACTATTATTTCAAATGGAAGTTAACATGTAGCCGTTGTATTGGCGGGAATGGATATAAATAACTAAAATATGATTATATATGTTTTTAAATGTTTTTACATTTATCCAATAAAAGATAAAGGCTTAAAATACAGAAATAATTCAATTTTAGGCGTATATGCCCTAGTTTTCACTAAAGGTTCACTTATCGCCTTTTGATGGAGAACAGTCATTAAATATAGTTTTGTTCACTCTTATACATCCTTTTGGACCAAATAAAACTCTTCTTAAGAATTGGGACATCAAAATTTACTTTGTGTAAATTTTTGGTATCTTTCTGATAAAGTTCATTTTTTTAATGAATAGTGTAAAATGTTGTATTTTAATTCAAAACCTCTTTTTAATCTAATATATTTATATGATTAGATTATATTTTGAATTTTTTTTAAAGTGAAATTAGAATATATTTTTACCATTAAATCCAATAGTGGTAGTTGGAATTAATTTAACTTTGAAATCAGACTTAAACTAGTGTCAATCTTTTGATACTTATTGTTTCATAAAAACACGCTATTTGCTTTGACAGTGGAAATTAATTATTAAATTAATTAATATGAATTATATGTTTTGAATTTTGTAAAATAGACTTCATTTTTGAATTTGGAATATCAAATATAGCTTATGGTGAATTTTTGGGATTTTTCTGAAAAACTTCAATTTTTGATGAATAGTGAAACCACTAAGTGGTACTTATAAAAACTGATTTTTCTGTTTAAAAGACAATTTTCCCTCTTTGTGCTTTGAATTTAAAAAAACCGACATACATGGTTGTCATTAAGAAGGAAAATGTGGTTCAATGGGATAAAAATAAATTTTTTGGTGAATAGTAACTTATTAAGTTTTTAATCGCGATTAGAGGTAATTAGTGTAGTTTAAGGTAAAAATAATTTTTTAATAATATTAAATGAACTTGAAACATGTACTAACCTCATTGGATGAGTCATGGACGACCAAGAAAACCCATGGGTCAACTTGGGAACCCCATGAAGCCACTTTGGTTGGAAAATGACACTAATATCTTTTTATTTGAAGTTAAAGTAAAAATGAGACAAACATGAAATGTTTTACTAAAACAATTTTTAAATGGGGTTATACAAATCAGATTTTTGACTATAAATATTCATTTAAAAGCTAAAAATATTTTCTACATCATAGTAGTTTTTTATAATTTTTAGACATTAAATAAATTAAATTATTTATGACATCATGATGATGCAGCGATGACCTCATTATTTAACAATTTAAATAAAATGGAAAGATAATGTAATATCTAAGACCTAAACATGTCAAAAACCTATTTTATGAGTGGATTTATAACCCTTATCACCTTATCCTCGAAATACATCAATGTGGGACCTTTAAAATCTGAAACTCTTTTTAAAATAAAGTAACATTTTGTAACTTTACAAGAGTGCCCCTCCTCTCCTCTTATAAAAGGCCCCCACCCCTACCTCCTTACCCACACTCCCAAAGCCTTTGGATCGGCCAACCTCTTCCCGTTTTGTCTCTCCACTTCCCTCTATTACTCCTTGAAGCCTCAATTTGGGCATAAGTCTTCCCAAGGAAGCCTTTGAGCTCAAACCAAGGGGGAGTTACACGATTTTAAGGTAATGTCTTCTTTTGAGTCCTTTTGTTTTATTTTGCTACTCCAACCCCCTAAACTCTTTTTATTCTTTTCTTTTGTAACAACTCCAGAATCCTCAAAATACTAGGATGTTGTTATAATAATTATTCGAGCTACACTTACACACACCCACATCTAATGGTTAATGAACATACTGTTTCCGTGGATGGCAAATTTATGCCTCCCGAAACGATGATTGTTCAACATTATTTTAACACCTTCAAAGGTGGACATTAAGATGTAACTATATTTATATATGATATATAATATGTTTATGTTTTTCTTAAGATTCTGTATTTTTCATTTGTGTCTTACCTTTATGGCTTCCATTATTGGTATACGCAATATCTTCATTTTAGGAAGTGCGGACTACCGCCCCCTCAAAGTGATGTGATTTGTTAATGCCATACGTGGGACGTATAAAGGATGGATTTAAAGTTATTATATATGATGTTATACTGGAATTATAATATACCTCTATATAATTATTATTTCTTTCCATTAAAGTATGAGATAGAAATGAAAGTAGCGTTCATGCGTACGTACGACTTACCGTCTCCATGAACGGTGCATTTCATTTCTTACCTCTAAATGATTATGTAATATTATAAATACATGTATATTCTGGATATATATGATATATATGATATCCAAATCATGAATATAATTCTGGATATAATGAACATTTGACCACACGAACAACATGTAATTATAAGAAGTCCACTTTCGACTTAAGAACCAAATATCGACAAAACAAACATTATTAACTTAAATGATTACATAATGTTTATAACATGGAAATAAGTGATCTAAAAGGAATAATGAACTAGAAAAAGGTTCTTAATAAAGTGGAAATTAACTCAAGTTTATTATTCAGGACGTTAAAGAATGATCGAGTCAAGTCGGACCCGAGGTAAGGGATCCTACTCCTCTCTTTCTTTTTAAGTACCCTCTTTTATGTCATTCCTTCTAAGCTCATATTTATTGTTATTGGGATGTTCTTTTATATTAATCTTACTGTAATTTTTATGTCCATATGATGAGAGACCCTATTCTCTCTCATCAATCCATTTTGGAAGTTTTGAGTGGCGCCGTTAGGCTGCCGAATTTTCGTAAGAGATATAACCTCTCTCTTTCTTTTTAAGTACTCTCCATTATGTCACTTCTTTTAAGATCCTCTTTGTTATGATGGGGGATGTTATTTTATATTCCACTTTCTGTAAATTTTATTTTAATGTGAGGAGATACCCTATTTGATCTCATCAATCCATTTTTGGAATTTTTAAGTGCCATCGTTAGGCTGCCGAGTTTTCTTAAGGGATTTTTCATCTCACTTTTATTTTCGTGAGATTTATACTAAATTTGCCACAATTTCCTTTGAGTGGTGTATGTACTGACCATTATTTTACTCATTGTGTAATATTATTTTATTTATGATTATTTACATCAATGTTGTATTGTCCTTCTTTCACGGGGCGTATGTTTTGAAAGATACCCATGTCGGTAAGGGAACCTTTCACCCTCCTCTTTTTAAAAGACTTCTTTTGTTGGGTCTTTTAATTTACATATTGTTATATTGGAATATGTTCTCATATATCCTTATTGATGTAAATTTTATGTCGAAGTGATGAGATACCCTTTTTTTATCTCTCATCAACTCATTTTTATGTGACGCTGTTAGGCTGTCAAGGGAACTTCTAAACCCAATTTCAATTTCTTTAGGTTCAACATGTAGTTGTTGAATATGTCATCCTTTGAATATGTGTGAATGAACTTTGGTTATTTTACACTTAATATCCACTTTTATTTGGTGTATTCGTTTGTCACACATAATTATGTAATTGATTTATCCTTAAACCAGGGATACCGTCTTTGTATGGGACTTCGTCTCAATCTCCTTTCATTGAGGCATATTTTGTTTTATACACAACCTTATTTTATACGGTGTATAAACCCATTTGAATTTTACATTTATTCAAAAGGAATATTTTTTATACGAAACATTTACTAAACGACCAAAGGGAATGTTTTTTTGTCATACGTATGCGGAGACAACGACTTCTCCGCCGCCGTGACCATTATTTGAGTTTGGGCTTCCTCTACAAGTCATACCTTCTTTTTAAAAGAAAAATAAATACCATGTTTTACTTTTATTTTATTTTGGTATTGAAAATGGTTTTCATAATGTTTTTATATCAATGTGTTGTATTTTTATCTTGTGATTGAAAGGTGGAAATGTTATGTTTCCTTTATGCATGTTTTATGTGATAAGATTATGTTGAGGTTCTTGGGCATTATTATGAAGATGGGTGGTTCCGTGATAAACTAAGAGCGGATGAGCCCAATATAGCTCTACAATGCATTGGGTAACGCGAAGGAGTCAAACGTTAAGGTTTATCCGAAGAGATTTAGGGAATATACTTTGATGGGTATTCCAAACGTAACCAAGAGGGTTACTCCCTACGTAAGAATTTTATGAATGCCTCAAGTTACCTTTATGTCTTATGATTTCTATGTTTTATTCACGGTCTGATGAGGTATGTTAAAGTGCCTATGTTTTATTGGTAAAGTATGATTTCATTCTTATGTATATATGAACTCATGTTTCCTTTCCATATTTTTATAACCCTTACTGAGATTTTTATGCTCATCCCACGTTTTTGAAATGTTTTTTACAGGTCAAGGGAAAGGTACATGATGTGATGATAGTGTCAAGGATGTGTTAAGAAAGAATCCATGTTTTATTTTAAATATGTTTCCATTGATGGGAAGAATGAATATTGTCTTTTATGTAACCACTTTGTTTAAATGTGGAATGTAATGAAAGTTTCATGATCTAATTCTCTAAAACTCTAAACCTAAAAAGATCCTCAACGTGTAATCTTGTAATAACTCAAGATTAAGTAAGGTTTAAGGCTGGGGCCTTATATATAGACTACCACCCCCTCAAAGAAATTTATTTTGTTTTCCATTTTTCATTTAAATTAATGTTAATAATGATAAAATTAATAAATATATCTGATATGTATAATATAATAATGATTATATAAAGTTCGGTTATTATTTACTTTTCCTTCATTCAATCGATGAAAAATTGAAATCAACGTTCAGACGTACCCATGCCCTACTGTCTCTATAAATGATGTAATTCACCATCCAATATATTCTTTTTATGGATGAATATATATATATATATATACAAATAATATAGATATATTTATGTCATTATTAAAATTATATATATCATTGAACCATGATCAATGTTCAAGGAAAAGAAATACCGAACCAATATTCTATTGAAAAACCAAACAGTTACCACTAGGAAATATTGATTTAAATAAATAATTATTAAAAAAATAATAAAAAATTAATTTTTAAATGTTATCAACAGATCATATATTATATTTTAAGTATTTACATTAATCTGTTATATAATTATAATAAATTTAAATTTATTATATAGGTTTTTATATTTCCTTAAAAGAAGATTGATGTAATGGATTTATATTACAATCCCATTATTTATGAGGATTGTTTATGATCATGTTATTGATGATAAATTTAATGACATATATATCAATAATCCCTTGAAAGTTTCATATCCTATGGTTATTTCTATAGTTTAAACAAATTTTTATTATTTTCTACACTTTATTTAAACAATATTGTAAAAAATGTTTTTATAAAAAACCAACTTTATTTCTCCCTTTAGATGAAAATATTTTTTCTTCCATACAAATATATCTAGAAAGATTTTAAAAATTATTATAATATTACCTTATTAATTTTTAATTTCATACATACCCTTTATTTACTTTTTTTAATATGTTTTAAAAAGAATCTTTTTTTTCATTTTCTGAATGAGCTACTTTTGACTTGTTTTCTGAAAAATTCAAAAATGATCATTATTTTACTGTACATGGAATTAGTTAAGTTTCATACCATCATGGACACACAATTATCTAAATATTACATTAAAATTTAACATGTTTATTTTAAAATATTATTTTTTCCTTAAAACTTGTGAAATTATTAGACCTAAATATATTGCTTCAAAATAAATGGTATTTTCCAAGAGAAATATTCAAATTTTCATTAATTATGAACTCATTTATTGTTGCTTATATTTTCCTAGTTATATTACTATATGATACCATCCTTATCAATTATTTGTATTATTTTTTTAATGATGATGAAAATTTTAATGAAACCATTTTCTTTTCCACTGGTAATGTTATAGTGAAAGGTAAAATGTTTTCTTGATATTATGATGTACTTATGAATGGATTATGATTATGTGATCCATGGTTCCATTAAAGAACACAAATAGATTTGTAAAAGATGTATAACTCATGAGATAAATATTTTATTCATGAACACTATGTCATGTTCACAATTTTATGCACAGATATGATTTTCATATTCAAATGATTATGCATGGAAATAATTTTAATTCCCATAAGATTATGAATAGAACTAGTTTTCATAGCTAGAAGATTATGTGTGTAGTTGGTATCATGTCCAAATGTTTTTAAAGGGTATTGATTTCATGTTTTTAATTTAATGAGTGAACCTTTTTATAGTCATACATTCTCAAACAGTTGTAATCGTATTTTACATAACAAATTCATATTTCTATGTTATTCCCTCATGGATCATGATGGGTTATTTATGGCCACATAATATTATGAATAGTTTATATTAGCATGATAAATTTTTTATGCCATGAATCAAGTTTATGAATTATAAAATATTGAGGATGAACCTTTTAATTTATGATCATGATGTCATAATATTTTTCTTATATTATACACTAGTATGACCATTGATCTAAATCTCCAATGTCTTCCATTAATTTTCATTAAATTTCATACATTCCTATGTTTTTAATTCCACAAGTAGTGAAGAATTTTTTTTATTAGTGTATAACTAATAATCATTATATTAGAGAAGAATTGATGATCTTTTATGAAAAAAGAGGATTATATATCATGTCTACAATGTCATGAAACCATTACAGTTGTATAATGGATACTAAAATTATGTGATCAATATACATATAAAATTATGTAATATTAATTTATGTGAGTATTGGGTCACTATATGTATAGGCTATGATGGATTAAAGTAGTTATACTTTTATGGGTTGTAATAACATAAATATATATGATGCGATAGACCAGATGATTTGGTTTCATGGTTGAGATGATGATATATGGTGGGGGTTATTCTTGGTAAGAGGAGGGAATGAGGTTGATTCCATTCATTTTCATGATACGTTAATTTAAGAAATATTTGATTTGTGTTTGGTATATTTTATGTGGTTGTGGAGAAGAAATGATGATATTTTGTTTTTGATAAATGGAATGGTTGTGTTATAGGATATATTGTGCAAAAACATAGTTTCATAAGGAATTTATAAAACTTGGATGTTTTCTATTGGGGAAGAAAGTAAAAAACTAGAAGGGATGTTTTTGTGAGATACCTCCATTATATGTTTTTTTATTAAATTTTATTTGTCTTGGATGAAAAATTGGGCATAATTAGTTATGTAAGAATTGGTATGTTTGTGTGGTAGTAGGCTAGATATATGTTCAATTTGGTTCTTCTTTTTATTCACTTGAGTATTAACATACCTATTCCACATTTGAAAGAGATTTTACAAGGTGGATACTAATTAGTATACATGTATTCACACTATATATATATATATTATAGTATTCCAATATAAATTTACTGATGAATGTGGATATTATTAGTTTAGAGCATGGAGTTGTTGTCAATGTATCTTCATTAAGAGTTTTTTTGGTATTCGATATTTTTTTTGTTTAAAAAAATTACAATATGAAATGAAATGAATTTTCTGATATTTTTAACCTTTATATTATTTTTTTATTGGTGATATAATTTATACGATCATGGGATTTAGGAGGGTAATGCTTCATATTTTTTTAAACCCTTGGTTTAATTTACCAAATTGTGTATTATTAGTTATTTCATTTGGGGGTCACCCCCATTATTACTGTATTCCTAGGAGGGGTTATCAGTAGGGGTGGATCATGACATATTTTTTTGTTAATGTTATGAGAATGGATCACTCAAATCTTAGTCTTCCAGTTTATACAAGCTCACACACATTCATATAGATTAGGGGTGGTTTTTCTAGTTTAATGGTGATCATGTGGTATTTATAAAATATATATTTCTATTTTCACTTAAAATGGATAGTGTAGTAGAATAGTTTATATTTGATAATGATATTTATGATCATTTCATTCAATATGGGGAAGGATAAGTTTCATCAAGTTATGAGGGTCTTTGTTGATGTTTTTCTAGAAGTGGTTTAGAGTTTTACGATGAGGTGGGAGATTATGTTTTGGATTGGGTTGTATACATGTGCTATTATTATTATTATAATGGAACCTTATCAAATGAAACTAATATATAATTCATAATTGAAAATAAATATTTGTGTGTGGTGTGAATGATTTTAGACACAATATATTTTATTCTCAAGGTCTTATTTAGTTTTGTTTATAAAGAAGTTAGATGGGTGTTTTATATTGTATATAGACAATCGATATTTGAATAAAATAATGGTGGAAAATAACAACTCATTACATGTATAAAAGATATTTTGAACAATTTTGAAGGAGAATGTTGGTTTTTAATATCTAGTTATTTTATTTATATTATTATATGATGGTTTTGTATGGATATATTAACAAGACAATGATTTTGTGTCAGTATGGGTGTTTTGAGTATTTTTTTCCATTATGAATTTTGAATGCAAGGACCCTCTTAACTGGGATGATGAATTATTTGGTTCAAACCTATATTGATTATTTTATAGTTTTCATCATTAAGGATTATGACATTTACTCAAATATTGAGTATAAATATTTTAATCCACTATGTACGGTTTTAGTTTTCGCCAATAGCATTGATTATAATAAAATATTTATGAAGTTTCATGAAATTGCGATTTGAGTTTGAAGTCTTATGGTGAATTTTCTTAGTGGATGAATTACAATTTGAAAGCAATCGAGTTATAAATATATTTTCATCTTAATTATGAGATGGTTTTTTAAAATGTTGGGGCAGAAGCCTCAATTTATAATTTTAAGCAAATGCCTCTTTAGATTGGGTAGAGGGAGACCCATTACATAGCCTGAAAGCCCAATACCAAGTGGCTTGAATACAAGGCTTGAAAAGCCCATTTTGTGTCCCAAAGGACCACTCAGTGAACATTACTGCTACAGTAACCGCATTGGTATAGTACCTGCTACAGTACTTCCGCCGCTATAGAAGCTGCTACAGTCCCTCTGCCGCTATAGTGCCTCCGCTGCTATAGTACCCTACTACAGTACCCCCCATAAATTCTTTAGAAAAAAATATAATTTGGAATTCATTGGTCATTTTTATTGATTGATTTTTTCCGAAATCCTCAAAATGACTCAGAAAATTAATGAAGAATTATATCATGGAGTGTTGAATGATGTAGAATAAACATGCATGATATTTGGATGTAAATTTTCAAGAATATTATATCTATGTAGGAATTCAGTTCTAAATGTGACTTCCCAGACCATGATTCCACTAAAAGGTTCCCCCAGCCTAGTTGGTAATAGGGCCTCAAGCACATCTCCCCAAACACCAGAGGTTGCAGACTAGTAGTATAGGCCTTGGGTGTTTACATGGGGAGACTATTCTCTTTTATCTATAGAGGAACATATTTGATAAATATAATAATAGGTAAATATTTTATAAAATATAAGTAAATAGATGACACATAAGAAGAAGACACTAAAGAAACCAAACCAGAAACTCGCCATAGCAGGGGCAGACAAGAATAATAAATAATAGAAGCAACTGATAAAAATAATCAAAATTTGATGAAAACTTATTTCAGATATCAATAAATAATTAAAAAATGTTTACATGGGAGCAATAAATACATGGTATAGAAAATAAGAAAAAAGATTAAAAAATCTATCTATGAATCCCGAGATCTAGCTCGGTCATATGACACCAAGATCTATCCTAATGATGAAAGAAATATAAGGTTTCTTAGGCAAGAGGCTTCACTTTTTCAAAAACTAAATACATGTAATCTAATCGGGAAAAAAAAGGTCTATATATTTTTTGAGATAAATATATCAGTAGTCCACCCCCAGCAATGTTTATAACATCAAGTCCAAGTAATATAAAATGAAACCTTTTGCAGAAAAACATATATAAAAAAGTAAATCAACAAAAAAATATAAATACCCAGTACATTATTTAGCATCATCCGGTATTGGAACCTGTAACAATATAATATATAAATTATGTTCTATTTTATATAGTAAATCAAGTATGGTATAAGCAGAATTTCCATCATAACATCATAACAGTTGTAAAGGATCCATGATTTAACAAGGCATCCTTGGATAATGATAATTTTAAATAGGATCCAAGGTAATAACCAAGGAATCGTTAACTACAGGGGTTGATCTAACTCATTTATAATATGTATCATAGATAATGTATAATAGTGTAATCCATGGGGAATCAAAAAAGGCATTCCTCAATAATATGATTCAAGAAATTTCCAAGGAATTCCTCAATGGTAAAGTGAAATAATCAATGAATAAGACAAATGGTGTATCTTAGGTTTCACATGTTTCAATACATCATTTTGGATCCATGGATTGTATCAAAATAATCCTATTATAATAATGGAAGGATCCTATAGTGTTATAATAGGCATCCACAAGTATAAAAATATTTGTTTCCGTGCGGGGTTTCCCCCTTAGGAACCAAAATCTCTAAATTAGAATGGAGTCCATGAGTGCTCAAAATATTGCATTGGGAATACAAGGAAAGATCAAGTTTGATCACTCTTATTATAATTATTAGGTCAATATGAAATAAGAACCATATAATTAATTAATTAATTAGTTAATTAACTATTATATGTAATACTCATTATTTTTAATATGTTTTTTTTGGTTTCATCCAGTTTCATTCATTAGCATAACATGGCTAATATTGAATTCAACCATGTAGTTTATTTAAGTACCAATAAATTCAAAGGTTTCAATATTTTTCCATCTCTTTTTCATGTCATAGTGTGCTACAGATGTGAAACCAATACATTCAATTACATTCAATAAGGCTAATTCTAATACATAGTATACATGTCATTCATAATTAAGATTCATTAATTATAATGAAACTATTACCTTATCTTGGTCAAGTTACCTTCAGATATAAAATTTTAACCATTACAATTCAAAACTCATTTAATTATATAAGGGATTATCATTAGCATGTTTATGCCATAACTCACCCGTATGGTTGTGTAGATTAACATAACAAACCATTAATGGCATATTTAAGGGGAACACAATACTTGGAGGTATTCGGTGTTGAGGTTATAACCTCCCATGATGGGAAAAAATAAAAATTGTCTTAGAATATGATTCTAAGGACAATAATAAATGAATATGAATTCAATAGTTCACGCCCGATGAAATTTTCGTGCACACAACTATAACAATTTATTAAATGAATAAATGCGAAGGATGAGTCGTAGAACAACAAACTTAATCTCGTATGACCCCACTAATCATGAATTATCCTTTAGTTTGTTCTGGGACATAATCAATCATATTGTTCGGTCAAATCACTAATAAATGGGCATATGATTCTACATCTAAAAATCATTGTTGAGAGAAATAATAATGAAGAACAACTAAAAAGTAATCAATTACTTACCGATGTGTATCCAACTAAACAAATAAGAATCGAATCGAACCCTAGATCAAAGATTGGGATCAAAATATATGAAAGAGGGATTTAAGAGATCAAACATGTAGAATGGGAGCCCTCCTATCCTCTATAAGATAAATTAAAGGGAGAGGTTTAATTAATATATAATTAGGGGGAAAATTTTCTTTTTTATCAACGCTATCTGGGTCACATGGTTTTCCAAACTACACACTTTCCACTATTGAAAAAGGACACCCCTAGGGCTTTGAAACATGGATAGGGAAATAATGTGCTAACCAGGTGAATATAATCTTCTGAAAACTACTAAAATTTCATATAATCATGTTCCCCTTGTGTTGGTTTAGGGAAATCCATTAATCCTTCTCTCTCTTTTTTTCGGCCTAGCATGGTTTGGAGATACCGTGTGGGAGGAGTCATAGGGTTTCTACTAACTAGGAAGCCTAGTTATTTTCTATATTGGCTAGGTTTATGGGCTCTAAACAAACCCTAAACACCATTTCAACCATTATAACCTCATACGAAATCCATATTAGATACCAAAAAATAATTATACCAAATTTTAAGGATCCATACCTGAGATAATGATTGGGTTCTTACATTCATCCCCCTATTGAGGAACTCGTCCCTAAGTTCACCTTCCTAAAACATGAAAACACATCCTGATAATATCTATTTTTATTGGGAACATACATTGGACTACCACTCCCAAGTCTTATATAGTACATGAATGTGCTTTCACAACACCCATACTAAAGGGACATACCTTCCTCAGAGAGCTATCATGATCGGGTCAATGTTGCATATAGGACAATCCAAAAATGCGGTATTGATATCTAAATCAACCTTCCCATGATCAAATGTGTGAGACATGTCAGTATGATACAGGTGAAGCTATGAAACTTGGAATACATCATTAATGGAATGATACCTCTACGGTAGTAACAACGGATAGGATACTAGCCTAACTCTCCCAATAATCTCAAATGGATTGACATAATGAGGCCAAAGCATTCCTTTCCTCGATATCCATCCATTCCCAATCCTGGTCAATACCAAAATGAAAACATGATTCCAAACCTCAAACTCTAGAGGTCATTTATGGAGATCAACATATGATTTATTTCTAGACTAAGTTGGATACATATGCTTCATGATTAGTTGAACCTACACCAAAAGGTTGTACATGAGAAAATTACCTAGTATCACTGCCTATCCAGCATCTATCTGTCACATGGTTAAACGAAATGACCTACCATAACAGGCCAAAAAAGAAGATATATGTATTATTATCTGAAATATATTTTTATAGGTAAACATTACAAGAGTGCTATAATTCACCCAAGAATCACCAAAAGCATGAAAGTATGATTGTAGTATGTACTCTAACACTTGTATCATCTATTCTGATAGACCACTTTCCAAAGTGTGAAAAGAGGCATATAGAAGCCTCTATGGGATCACAAATCTCTATAATCCAAGGTATAACCAAGGAATGAAGTGAGTATACCTATCCAAAATTATAGTATGACAGACCCCGTGTAGTTGTATGAACTCATTGATCTATAATCTATCCGAATTTTCCAATGAGAAGCTCAATCTAATAGGAATAAAGTGGTCTACTTTTTTCAGTCAGTAAAGGACTCCCTAAACTGACTTACTACCTCTAGGAGACATCAGTAAGACAACTAAAGAATACATGGAAACATATTCCTTTTTCCATTACGGGATTGGAAGTGTATATTACAAGAATAATGGTCACTAGTGCTCTTTCTTCACCAGCAAACAGGTGCAACACCTTCTGATAGGTCCTGTTATATGATGTTTCATCTCAAGATACCAGTATTGGAATAACATATATTGATAAATCATGGAGATTACGGATGAACTACACAATGAGAAGCTTGAGACTCGCACTTTAGTTCGTCTCTCATATATGTAGGAACCTAGAAACATCCATGAATACATTGGATGTCATCACTATCCACAAACCAATTTAAAAGTGGGTCCCCACCAACAATTCTCTCTCAGAGAACGAAGCCCCCTAGATATTAAAATTTCTCACTCTTTGCCCTACCAATAAATTAAGAGGTAAATTTTAATGATAAGAGATAAGAATTATCATGAACATAATGATAATATAGAAAAATATCAAAAAATATGGTCATTAATTTTTATTCATCACTATATTCCCAAAGAGTATATGCCTGCATTTTCCAACTTAGCACATCTGCTACATAATTTCCCTTTATATGCATATAAGAAAGATCAAATTTGAGGGACTGGACATATTCAACCCAACGCCGTTATCTGTGATTTTTTCATGCTATGTAAAGATATATGTTAGACTCTTGTGGGTTGTACACACTATAAATAACCCACACATCATATAGTGTCTCTATCAATGTAAGACATGGACCACTGCTAATGGCTTGATGTTGTGCATCAGTTAATTCCTCTAATGAAGTCTAATGTTATGATATTCGTAAACAACCACTATATCATCCTAAATTAGGATTGAAACTAGAATGATACCCGATGAATCTCCGAGAAAGTATATCTCTTTTATGCACTCTAAGATTCATAATTTTTGTATAAAAATGACTTCCTTTCAGCTCATGAAAGGATTTATCAGGCTCTTATAACCACAGTAACTTAACAAACTAATTTTTAATACTAGTATGTGGTGAATCAATTCATGATAAGTCTTATATGAATGATCTATAATATCTTGATACCCCCAAGAAAATTTGAAAATCAAACACGTCGTTTGGATGATCATAGAAAACCACATCTCTCACCTTCTCTAGGTGGAAAGACACGAATGATTTCAAGAATATAAGATGCAAGAAGTGAACATTTTCAATTAAAAAATGAATCTTATCAAGATTGACATAAATAGTATGCTCACTTAATGTATTCCAAATGATCTCAAGGTGATTAGAATGGTTTCAATGAGTGTGATAATACACTAAGATCTATTCCACAATGTCCATGGAAAAAGAATTCAGATTGGGGTAGAACGCCATATTCATTACATCAATGAAAATCACTGGTGCATTTATAAGAACTAACGTCATAATGATATAAATATACATACCATAAATAATACAAAAAGTTATATTATGTATGTAATATTGAGCGATTGACATGTGTTGATTACCCAATCTCGGGTCGATCATAGAGAACACCCTATTTCATTAGATATGTTCAACAATATCATCTATTTGAAGAAGTTGATAATGGTTCATGGCCATAATATGGTTCATATATCTGTAATCAATGAATAAAAAATGGTTCCATCTTCCTTCTTGGTGAAATGTATGGGGGAACCCCATGAGAAAGTGCTAGGCTATATAAAACCATTTTCCTCCAAATCCTCCAACAGTCCCTTGAGCTATTGGAGCTAAGTAGTTTCCTTTATATTTAGTGGAATAGAAAATGGTTCTACTCAAGTAATGAGACCAATTATAATATATAATTCTCTTTGGGGAGGTAATCTACAATAATCACCAGGAAATATTTCCTGGAAATAATATACTAGAAAATAAACTCTGAATGATGTACCCCATACCCCTCTATTAAGAGACTAAAAATATGTGAAATCACTTCACGTAGACCGTGGTACTCTAGTAATGATCTAAAATCATAGAAATCCCACTCACCCTTTTGTAGATAACATTTTCATTTTAGTGATGTAAACGACACCCTAGGGTGATTACAGTCTATAAATGCATGGATTTAGACCAAAAAATCCATCCATAGAATGAAATATAATCATATCATCTCACTAAAAATGTTGTCGCATAAGAATGGGTAGCTACGTACCTCAAGGAGGATATATGTAAATGTTCATATTTCCTCAGACCATACTCTGAACAGTTTATCCAGGATCATTACACGCTAGTAGTAATGAATTTCTATCCTGACACATTCCACAGTAGATATAGATATTGATGGTGAAGCACTTGTATCATATAAAATAGATGATATAGTGGAAGATAAATAAATAATACATTATATACTTGATGGATCTTAACTCTGATCCTTAGTTATCAAATGTAAAGCATGTAGTTGGACTGATCCATGTCCTTGTGTTGATGTTTTACTAACTAGAGTATGGAATATCTACTAGCATTGTTGATCCATAGTCCGAATACCACATGAAGAACCTTCTCTTCTAGTCCAGCTCATACACCTCCAACTTCCAGCATGATGCAACATCAAATAACCTTCCACTAAAGGGGGAGATGGTATAAATCCTCTTAATCTAGAATAAACTGAAATGGTCAGACCATGTCCCTGAAGATGTCTAATATGTCTAGAGGCATGGCACTCTATTGGGTCTCTATAACATTGAGACATTAGATTCCCTTTCCATCCACACTAATGGTATAAAATGGAGCATCTTGTGCTGTTACTATATCCTCAAATAATGTAGCATGAAATGTATAGGGAACATTTCCTGTTAATGGAAGAACTACTGACCTAAATCAGCGTTGATCCTCTATTCCCGGCACTATTTCCTTCTCTCATGTTTCACTCATTAATAAGATCTTGGATAAAAATATTTGAAAAATTTGAAATATTAAAGAAATTCGCCTTTATAAGGATTGAATACTAAATCGTATCTTTGAAATGCCAATCATGTGAAAGGTATTCACCAGATAGAAAGGGTTTAAAGAACATAAAATTAGTACAACATAATGAATACTCCTGGGATGACATTAGACCTTACTCTAGATGCATGAAGAATATTTCTAGATCAGCACTCAATGTATAAGGAAAGAAGTGGTCATAAAAATATGTATGGAAAATAACCCATATGATGTCTTGATAAAGACCTGCAAGGGTAATCACATCTCACCAGTTCATGGAAGATTCATGACGTGTATATGTAGAATGATTGACCCTCTTCTATAGAAGAACAAAATGATACTCAAATATAGATAGGGTGGCCTCATGATAAGAATCAATAGCCAATGGAAAACCATCTCCGTAGAGGGTGGGAGGATGTTGCTACTAGAACTCAGGTGTTAGATCACCAATATTTGGTTTTGTTCATGGATCACTATTAATGTAAAACATCAGACATTGGAATCCCTCACGAACATGAGCATAAGTGACCAAATCAGGTATATAAGGTAGAGCTTCAAGTGGAACTCTTGGAAGTAAGAATGGAATCTCATAGCCCACCAAATCTTGAGACCGGTTGTGGACACCCTCCTAGAGAACGAATCAAGGATCTCGTGGTGGAATAAGACAAAAAATGCAATGAATATGGCTTACAAAAATCTTGAAAACTGACTGATACACTAGTGGATGTAGAGTGTGAGAAGAAGGGATCACTACCCAAGGAATACTACCCCAACTACATGATATTAAAGGTAGGTATTGTTAAGTGTTCATGTTTAAATTATAAGGGTTCTAGTTGGTAAATGGTTGAATATACCATGCCTCTTCATTTACTAGAAACCATTTATTTTTAAGCCATGTTTTACTTTTTTAGTTTCATTAATGTAAAAAAATATATCCAAGACAAATTTAAATTGATTGTAATTTCTAGTGAATTAGGGCCTACACACCTTATCACTGAAATTGACACCCATTCAATTTCTAATTAACCAAAAGTACCCTTGTTCATTGAATGTAATGATTTATATACAATTTATTGACTCCGTAAAATACCAATTTAAACATACCAGTGTGCATACACCTCATGAATAGAAACTAAAAATTACTCAATCATAGCCAAATAGGTGTATATAAATATATATAAATAATACTTAATAATCACAATTAAAACAAGAAATACTGGTAGTGAAATGCACCTATGGGTATGAAAGATGCACGAAATGTTAAATCTAGGTGACTATAATGATGTATGTAATAATGATCGTTACCCTCATGTCATTAGGGAAAAGTTAAATGATGTCCTCAATATGAATAATAATAAAATCCACAATAGTAAATGTGACTAATTTCATTGTGAAATCATATCAATATTAATAAAAAAATTAGAAAAATTATCATTATTTTAGGATACTCAACATTTACCCATTCATGTGACAGCTACGCACAAGAATGACTTATAACCAAGCTTAAAATATTTCATAATATCTTGTCGATTGTCTCCAAATTGAAATGAAATAAAATAAATCCATCATATATCACATTGTGATGTCCTAGACCAAGATTACACTCAGAGGTTCCCCGATCCCAGTTTGCCACATGTCCTTAACCACCTCCTCCTAAACACTAGAGGCTACCGACTAGTAGTGAGGGCCATATTGTGTCCTTGGGGAGATGGAAAACTCATTACTAGAGTGTAACAAAATGAATAAATATAATAATATGTATATAGTACATAATGTAAAAGTAAATAAATGAAACAACAAAATCAAACACCAAAGACCCTAAACCAGTAACCCATTATAGGAGAGGCACACAAGAATAATAAATAATAGAAGAAACTCATAATAATACTCAAAATCTTATGATAAGTTATTTCATGCATCTATAAAGTAGTAAAATAGGTTTATATGATAAGAGATAATACATGTAATACAATGAAAAAAAATCCAAGCATCCTCAGCTCCTCCTCTGTCATCTTCTACAAAGATCCATCCAAACAAAGAAAGCAATACTGGGTTCTTATAGATGGACGCTTCCATTTTCTAACACCTACATACATGTAATCTACATGGGTACAAATGGAGTCTCATATTGGGTTTAGATAAATTTCCATAGACCACTACCAATAACATCTATAACACCATTTAAAGTATTATAAACTAAAATAGTTTGCAATAATGAAATATAAAGGTGATGTAGTACAAAAATTAAATTAATCGGTAATTTTTAATCCTTATATGGTGATTAAACATTTAAAAATATCATATATTAGTTATTTTTCAGTTTATATTTATTTGTCTCTTATGGTATAACCAAAAAAGAAATCATATCATGACAATAATAGTAAATTATCTAAGATATAACAAGGAATCATATGATGATTATAATAGTAAAGAGAAACCAAGATAATAAGAAAAGAATCATCGAGATCAGGTATTATGAAAACTTAGTAATAATATGTAGCATGGATAACGGGTGAAGAGTGTTATCCAAGGGGAATTATCCATGTAATTCCATATTAATATGATTCTAACCGAGTCTAAGGAATTCATCAAAGGAAAAATTTGATAAGAAATGACTAAGACAATGTGTGCATTTATGACACCCCAAGCCCATAGATTCCATGATAGATCCAAGGAGTTTATCCTAGGAATCCTATAAAAATAATATAGGGATCTGATGGTGTCATACTAGGCATCCAAAAGTAGGAAAACATCAAGTTCAAATGCATGTAACACCCATGGAAACTAGTATCCCTAAATTAGAATGAAATCTAAGAGTCCTCATGGAATTCACTCAAGAATCCAAGGTGAGATAGATTCGGATCATTCCTATTATAATGACAAGGTCAATATAAAAGATAAACCTTATACTTTATTAATAAATAAAATAGGCCATCTAATACTCATTCTATTTATTATTTCATTTGGTTCATGTTGTTTCCTGTTAATAGAATGACTTGGATAATAGGGAATGAAATCATTTAGTTTATTTAATCTATAATAAATTCATTAGGTTCACTCTAATTGCTTCTATTTAGTATAAAAAGGAATGTTACATACATGAAACCAAGAAATTAAATTACATTAAATTAGTAAAAGACATATTCATAGTATTGATTCCATTTATAATTAAGATTTAATAATTATATTAAAACACTTACATTAGAATGGTAAAGTGAGATTATCATATAGATGTGAAACTATTAAAATTTAGATCCCATTTAATTAATTAAGTGATTAAAATTATCAAGGTTAATCCATTGAACATCCAAATGATGGAGTAGAAGATAAAAGACCACTAAAGGCATATATAAGTAAAACACTCTACTTGGGATGGTCTGTGTTAAGTTGGAAACCTAAAATGATGAAAAACATATATAAAAATGGTATTTGAATATAATTATAACAATTATAATAAAGGAATATGAATTCAATAGACCATTCCCATTGAAGTATGATTGTGAACCACTATAAAAATTTAGAAAATGATGAATCGTGAGGGATGATTCATATAGCGGCTTAGTTAAGCTTTTATGAACATCCTCGTTCAGTATTACGCTTTTGTTTGGCATGGATCAAACGAAATATGACGAACTGAAAATTTGCATTATTATAGGGCATATGATCCTATATCTAAATAGCATCATTGAAGAAAGTAATAATGATAAAGGACTAAAATGGAATTGTGTTCCTTCTGATATGCATCCAACATGACAAATGGGGTTTGACATTGATATTGGACTAGAGCTCGAGATCAAAAGTTATGAATGAAGGATTTAGTAGAATAATAATTAATAATGATGTATCTCTTAAACCCTAGAAGAGAAATGAGAGGGAGAGGGTGAATTAATATAAAAAGAGGGGGAAAAGGTATTTTTACCCAAAATATTTGGGTTGTGTGGTTTGGGAAAATGGTTGGGAAAACCATAAACCCACCGTGTTCCTCCCAGTGAATAAAGAAGTAACCCACATGGTTATGCTATAATATTAGGGAAACCACTCAATAATAATGTGAATATTCTAAACTAATAATTATATACATTTTTCATGGGTATGAATCTACGCGTGCACAAATAGGTAAAATAGTGTGGCATGCTTACTCCTCTGTCCAGCCCCGCATGGTTAGAAAAAACCATTGAGGATGGGATACACGAAGTGGAATCTAGAAACCCAAGAAATCCCCATAATAAGATAAGGAAAAGTCATAGAAACAATATCCTTTCCTTTGAACACATGCCATGAAATATAATATCTTTTACCTATGATATCTAATATATTATGCTTCCCACATTGTGGAATCTTCTATTCGTGATTTATTATTCATTGAACTAACTTGATGGACGTTCCATCTTCGAACATGAACATGAATTTAGTGAATGTACTACCATCCTCATATATGGGGACATAAATACCTATTATTTTAGAAGTGACACATTATATCTTGATTTTTCAATCAATGGAATATCACTAATAGAACATCCAAATTTTGTTACCTCACCATGAAATAAATGTCGTGGTTTTTATCTGGCATCAATGATCAAAATCCAAAAATATAAATTTATAATAATCTAAAGATTGGAGACCATTACATGTGTCTATAGATAGAATCCACCAAAGACACATAAAACATGTGGTGTTCTAATTAATTGGTCAATCCTCATATTCTAATCTACCTGAGATTACTAAGTGAAAAATTTATGAGAAGCCACGGTGCCTATTGGCCACCACACTACAATAAAAATGGGTTTATCTAATGCCATGGTTTTAAAATCATTCACTAAATACACTATTTAAAACCTCCTTTTCTCAGTGCTAGAAAAATTATTGTTGAAGGGGGATTATAACAATGTTTTTTAGTGCTATTAAATGGGTTCTTTAACAGATAATAGGAAATGCATTGTTAAAGTGGGAACATTATATGATTTTTTTAGAAGTGCTGATAAATGACAAAACATTATCATCACATGTAAAAAATCAGTGATATTGGTATATTTAAAAAAACTAAATATCATTAAAAATAATACATTAATATATTAATATATTAATATTTATATAAATATAATAAATATTTTTAACATATGTTTTAGATAATGAAAGGAGGTAATTAAACATAATTTACAAAAGATATTTATAGAAAGTGACTTATAAAATAATTTAAAAAATATTTTTAATTAATAATTTAATTAATATTACACAGTAGTTTTCATTTAATATCAAATTAAAGACACAAAAAATCAAATAATTAATGATATATTTAAAATAAGTTTAAGACGTAACTCAAACTTCAAACGGCCAGAACATTTGATCAAGGTGTCCGTTTGTGCTGTACCACACATATAACCAAATCTTGTGATAAGCTCTACGCTCTTAGTGAGATAGGATACCCAATTTTAATTTTTTTGAGGCCGTAAGGCACAAAAGGCCTCTAAATCGAGTTTTTAGTTGGGTTACATCAATTATTTTTACAATATATAGATTCTAAACGTTGTTTAAGGGGGGATTTTTACCTTTATTATTGGGGAATAAATTTATTCTCTAGTCTTACATTCATATTGATATTATGGTTTTTAAATTTTATCATTTTTCATAATTAAATTTTAATTATAACTAAATATATGCATGTTTTCTTATATTTTCTTGAAATAAATCACTCATATAAATACAAATATCAACATATTTACATAAAAATGTATATTTTAATATATATAAATCAATATATTCTATCTATACTAAATTAGGATTCCTCCATGCCTACGTGTTGCCTTCCCCTAAACCCATACCCCTTCCTATATATTTCCCTCTGCTTTCCCATCCACCATCCCACGAAATAATCGAGCATCTGTGGTCCACATTTTCATTTCCCCCATGCATCCTCGGATCTTCCCCACTTCACCTATGGTTCCCCCTGCCATCCGAGACCCCCCTCTCCCGCTCCCCATCCCATATCTCCTCTCCAACCGCACCTCCGCTGACGCGTGCTCCACCTTTGTCTCCTCTTCCAATGACTTCTCGAAAACATGAAACTCTTCCATCATCTCCTCCACCTCTGTGTACTCCACACTACCAAGGGTTCCAACATAAAACCACATTTTCCACATTCTGTTGCTTCGCCTCTACCTATGGAACCTACACATCTGGCTGCTCCACTTATGAATGGTCCTCCTCCAGCTGGTCTACCTCTGGGGAACCTCTAAATCTGGATGCATCATCTACAACTTGTCTCCCTCAAGTAGGTCTGCCTCCAGCTCCTCGGCCTCATCAACCTATGCCTGATCCACCTTCTTCTTCTCTTATGCTAACCTTGTATTTACAGTGTCATAACCATATCACATATGCCTGCTCCACCATCGTCTGCTCTTATGGTAACCCTGCATTTATAGTGTCGTAACCCCATCGGGCTGGCAATTTCAGTTCACTGTTCAGTATATTGCCTTTAGCTCATATTTTACATTTTCATTTTGTAATATTTTTCATGTGGTTTAGATTTGTTTTAATTATTATTTTATAGAATTATTACTCTTAAGGTTTTATTTAAAATTCATAATTATATGTGACTATTGATTTTGAGTTTTATTGATCTCAAATCAACAATGCGGTTGAGGGAGAATGATATAACTATTGAATGATTTCTATCAAACTGCACAGATTAGAGCCCTGATCAAGATTAATCATGCACTGATCAGAGTCCTGAATGAAAATTTAATCCTTGCATTGATCAGAGCCCTGAATATTTATCCCTACTGTTATTATGGTGATTTGAAATTTAATTTCCCTATGCCTATTTCGAGTAAAACAAGTCATTCTTGTCCAGATCGCAATAAGATGCAGCTCACAGATTGAGTTCAATTTTAAAACTAGACTAGAAATGGTACATTTGTAACACCCCAAGATTTTATGAGATATATTATTTTTAATTTATATGATGTCTTCTATTATACACTAAACCATGATTAGCTTGTACTATACACAACACCGTATTAGCTTGCAGTATACACAACACTATTCTTGGCTTATGTTACACACAATTTCAAGTCCGTTTTGTGGAAGTTATTCTACGCAACATTAAGTTTAGATTTTGTTTAATGTATAAGTGAAATATGTTTTGATTATGTTATATGAAACATGAAATAGAGCTTTCACTACATGAAGCCTTGACTTGTCTTGCATTACACCCAATCATGACCTTCCTGATATCCTGTGTAGTACGCAATACCAAGTTTCACTAAATGAGATATTATTATAATATTACAATGAACTAGCCGTTATGAATAGTAATAACCACTTTTTAAAATTTTATAAATTTTATCTTTCAAAATGGACTTCATTTTTGGATTTGGAATATCGAAATTAGCCTAGGGTGAATTTTTGGTATTTTTCTAAAAACATTCAATTTTTGATGAATAGTGAAAACACTGGGTTACTATTTAAAACCGACTTTTTATTTAAATAAATATTTATTTTATTTAAATTTATTTTATGTATAAATTGATACCTAATACCTATATAAGTTTAATTTAATTCATTGGAGTCATTTTATAATAATTTTAGATATATAAAAATTTTATTGAACTTTTCACAGTCTTTTACCCACCTCCTAGGAGAATTTGAAAATTTAAATAAAACATAATTTTACCACTTCTGTGAGTGGAATTGCTAAAATCTGAGAGACATGGTTAATATAAAGGAGTAAAATGTGGTTCAATAAGATAAAAATAATTTTTGGTGAATAGTAACTTTTTATTTTTATTTACCATAGTTAAAAGTAAATAGGGCAATTAAGGGTAAAAATGATATTATTATTACCCTAAAACATGTACTAATTCTATTGGATAAGTGTAATTCAACCAAAAACATCCTTAGGAAAAAACTATTACCCTTTAGGTCAACTTGGATTAGATTAGGACACTTATTATTATTTTATTTAAAGAAGAGTTAAAATAGTTAAAATCAATGTTTAATAACTAAAAGATTTTTAATATAGGTTTATACATATGAAAAATTAGACTATAAATATTAATTAGAAATATAAATTGATTTCCTACATAATTGTATTTAATTTATAATTTTTAGACATTAAATAATTTAATTTATTTATGACACAATGATGATGTAGTAATTAAATTATTTATGAAATATTAACATAATTGATGTTATAAATACCCAAATAAATGTAAATTGAGACTTTTTATGAATTAAACTAATTTTTATAGGTTAATATGAAATGTTAGTATTGATTCAATTAATTGTTTTCGAACTAATCACATTTTTATGATTTTCAAAAAAATCAATTACCAAATAGTATCAAAATTGAAATAAAATAGTTTTTAAACCAAATATTATATTATTAATTGTTATTATATTCCTAAAAATCTAAGGTTTGGCCAAATAACTTAATAAGGTTATATATATTAATAATTAACCACTTGGGGTTCGTTTTTCTTGTTATAGTGTGTTTATTAACCATATAGTGTAAGAAAACAAGAAGAAACGGTAAAAGTTAAATTATTTAACTTAGAGTTAAATCTAAATGATAAGGTTAAAATAGTAACCTTAACATGTCTAAAACATATTGGTTGAGCATATTTCGACCCATACCCACATTAGCTTCGAAATAAATCAATTTGGATCTATTATAAACTGAATAGGTCTTTATTATAAAATAATATTTTAAGTTTTTCCAAAGGTGCCCCTCTCCTCCATTATAAAAAGGGCACCCCTTCCCTCTTCTATTCACACCCTTTTGAGCCTTGAAGTTCAACCAAAACCTACCAATTAATCTTCTCAACCCGTTTAGTTATATCATAGTGGATCTGGGCTTCTCAAAAGACCAACTCTAGTTCTCTAAGAGGAAGCTTAAAAGGGGTGCGTCGAAGATGATGTAATCTCGTCTACCGATTCTTTCAAGTTTCTTTCTTCTTCAAATTTTTCTTCTTTATTTATTTTGTCATAAATTAACAACATCAGTATCACTAATATAATGATATGTTATTATAAATATGAAACAACCCTACTTCACCTTCTATCCATCCTATGAAAAACAAAATCACCGCATCTGCGTGCGTACAGAATACCGTCTCCACGTTGTGGTGTAATCTGTTTTTCCACCACCACCTTACTTGGATGGGTATAATGGTGTAAATAATAACTATATATAGTTATTATAACATCATAATTATTCTTAGATATTATATCACCCACTCCAATTCAATTCGATAATTATGGGAATGATATCATCGCTCGTGCGTACGTACATATTACCGTCTCTACGACGCGATGAGATTCATTCTCCATGTTAACCACTCAAGAATGATTATAAAGTATATATAATGAATAATAATGAAATATATTTCATGATAAAGCTATAGGATATATATATATGTCATCTAATTAATTCCATTCAAGTCAATAAGGAAAAGAAAACAGCGTTCATGTGTATGTACGACCTACCGTCTCTATGAACGGTGTATTTCATTTCATTTATCTATCAATTATATATATATAATGAATATATATGATATATAAATCATGATTTAAATTATGGAACTAATTAAATCATGATATAAGTAATAATAATATCAATAACAAAAAGTCCCAACACGTACGATAAATAAAACTATTTTACCCAAAACGCTGCTTTAACATGGAATTTACAAAAGAATAGGTAATATAAAGTCATAAGTGAACAATATATGATATCATAACAATGAATATGATTCTGTAATAAGTCAATGAAATTATATAAATAATTATACAGGAGTTTCAGATACGTACAAAGCATATCGAACGTAAGGTAAGGGATAATTTTGCAATCTCATTTTTATCTGATATTGCTTATTCGTAAGTATTTACTGGGGTTATATTTTTCATCCATGTCCATAAAAATGTTTTCAAAAAGTGTTTAATATTCTTCCATATATGTTTAAAGTCATTTTTACCCATCTTGACTTTTACTTTGTGTTATGGAAGGAATATTGCTTTTGTTTGCCATATGTAATACTTTTTGACTTTTCTGTTAAAAGAATAAAGAGAATGTTTTCTTTAACTTATATTGAATGAATGGATTTTTATGGGTTTATAGCGCCTTATATTAATGAAGCTTAATATAAAATATTTCATGACTATTTTCAAAAAAATTCTTCTTTTTAAAAAATTTCATGGCATTTCTAGAAAAGAAAATTATTTTGAAGAAGAAAGAATATTTTCCCCAAGAATTAATTTAAAGTGTTTTATCAAAACCATTTTCCAACTAAGATGACATTATTTCATATGTGTTTATTTCAACTATAATTTATTTATGATTTACATGTTTTCAATTTTCTTATGATGAAATGATTTCTGTTTGTTTTATATGGATTATGTTATGATGGGATGATGTTTATGAAACCCATTTTATTCTTTGGGTTATGATGAATGATTTATGTTTATTTTGTGGCACAAGTAAGAATGATTTAATTATGAGATGTGTGGGACCTATATATACCTCCAATACATTGGGTAAATATTTATATCTCATGATATAGACATGGATGGAATGACAAGTTAATCCGGTTTAGGGATACATGACTGGAACGAGGAGTGAACTCGATTCAGAAAGAGACTTTGTCCACTAAGATAGTCTTGGAAGAAATTTCTTGGCTAATATGGAAATAATAACATGTGATTAATGGTTTCCACAATTACATGTTTTATTCCCATGTTATTTTATCATGATTAATGTTTCTTTATGATCTATGCGTTACATACTTCCAAGTTTTTGTCATTGCTTAGGATTTTGATGTTTAAATATTATGTTCATGTTTTGAAGTTATTATGTATATGGTTTGTTTTATTTTCTCCATGCTTACCATTACTGAGCATTTGAGCTCACCCTTTATATGTTTTCTTTTCCCCAGGATATAAGAAAGGTTTTAGGTAAGAAAAAAAAGGAAGATCTTTATGGGGGATGTTGAAGATCTTTCACCAAGATTAGATGATTATATTCCGGGTTTCCAAAGACACTAAACTATTACGGTCCTTTGGGGTCTGTTTTTTATGCATTAGATATTATGAAAAAGTAATGTAATGTCTTTGTACATCAAGATTTGGGTCTCTACGGTTGGTATCAGAGGAAAGGTTTAGTTAACCTTTGGATACTAGGATGTGAAAACTTTAGTGAGATCCCTAGAGATATTTATAAGGTATGTCTATGGATGTCCGTAAGGTTAAGTATAAGTATATCTTATAGTCATAGAATTACAGTAACAATATTATAATTAACCCTATGATTTTATATATTGATGGTACTCCCCCTGTATTATGTTTTTTCCCTAGCATGATTTTTTTCCTCTCACACTATTCTTTTTGGTATTTAGATGATGGCTGGAACCCGAAGGAACCGTGTTGATCAATGTAATGGAAAATGCAATGATTTTACTTTTGAACCAACAAATGTTATAGGAGATGGAGGGAAAAATATTATTTCTATACTTACACAAGCTATGAATCATTCTGGACTTCCAAATGAGTAGAGAAGAGAACAATATTCTACTAAGTCCTTCATGAGGCAACATCCACCTTTTTTCAGTGGGTCTTCTGATCCACTTGTTGCCGAACAATGGATCAGTACCATTGAAAAGATATTTTCCATACTTCGTTGTTCGGAACATGAAAAATTAATTCTGGATATTTACCGTTTAGAAGGTGAAGCGGATCAATGGTGGACTCTAATTAAGAATACGAGGCCCCGAGATGAAATTGAATCTTTGGAATGGGATGAGTTCAAGAAATTATTTTCAATAACTACTTACCTCATATTCTTCGAACAAAGATGGAAAAGGATTTCCTTGAGCTTAAGAAAAAGGATAATGAATCTGTTAGTATATACAAAGTGAATTTCACAAGGCTTATAAGGTATTCTTCTGGCATTATCATCCAACCTGAAAGTAAAGTTTATCGATTCTATGGTGGCTTAAAACCAAGTCTTAGAAGGGAATTAGCTATAAGAGACTTCAGTAGCTATGAAGAAATTGTGCGTTGTACTATCAAGGTAGAAATGGAAGTTGGTGTTACATATCCATCTCATGGTTTTGACAATAAATGAAAGATGAAGTTCAAGGAGAAATCTCATAATAATGTTGAAAAAAAGATGAATGTTTATTTATGCTCAAAGTGTGGAAAGAAGCATGTTGGAGATTGTCTTAAAGGGAATAGAAAATTTTTTAAGTGTGGAAAATAAGGTCTTCGAACAACTGAGTGTATAAGTAATGGAAAAAGGGTTTCTAATGATGTTAATAAAGAAAATACAGCAGATAACGCACCACCATCACTTCAATTCTTCAAGTGAAAGGAAATGGGGCAATATGCATATCAATGCCCTAATCCAGGGGTTAATGATGATCAACATGAGAAACCTCTTAAGGAAAAGTATAAAGGGAAGTCACATAAGATCACTATTTGTGATTTTGAGTATGAAAATGATGTTGTGTAATGAATAAGTGTTTATATAATGGGATTTTAAAATAGTATCATGGATTCTCATTTATGTTGTCATTGAATTTTTTAATATCTTTGTATTGGTTTTCAATAATTATATGGTACCGGTAACCTTTAAAAGTGATTGAAATATTTATGAAAATAAGATGATATGCACCAAATGAAGGGATAAAGAAAAAATGAAATGAGCTCATGACTGATATAAGGACAACGTTATATCATGGTTTGAGTATATAGAAATTTTGGGATTTTGGTATGTGGAAAGTGTTAAATGTTGACAACATTCATGTTTTCACTAAGGGTCAATGGATATTCATTTTTCAGGAGAATACATGATTAAGGTATTCACATGTTTGTAATTAGACCAACAAGATATATCATATGATATATGGGGGATAAATGATGGTATTCACATGCTGGGCAGATGACATTTCTAGTAATTGTTTTCTTTATACTATGATCTTGGACAGAAGTATTTTCGATAAGCCTAAAGATTGGAATAGATTATGTTGGACATAAGTCAGTATTTTTTAAGGCTACAACCTTTTTACTATATTATTTATGGAATTTTATAATAATGTAGTCTTAGAAAAAGGAAAACCTACAGGACGGGTGACAACCTGTCGTGTCGGACAAGGCTGTAGGAATCGAACCCACAACCGAAGTGCGACATGCCTTTATCGCCAACCACTGGCCTATAAGAAGTCCCTGGTTAGTAGAAACTAGTTTTATTATATTAAGCAGTATAATATATGAAGTATAAGTCCATTTTAGGAACTATATTTGATTAATCTCACTATAGATGGACTTATGTATATTTGATAAATTTTTCTAACCATTTGTTTGAGACAGATGGAATGACCCATCATTCTATCACATGATCTGCTAACACTTCACAAATGAAAAATTCAACTTCATTTCTTTAAGAGATGAAGTGGAAATTGTCCAAGGAATGACCAACATTGAGATTGTACCAAAATGAAGAAATTATTTCTTTTAATTCCAATTTCCTTAACTTTAGGGAAATGATATTGAAAACAAAAAATGTTGTCTTAGTGACATTATATCTAATGAATTAGATGGTACCTTAGATCGTCACAAATTTATGGCTTTGTGATTGTTGGATTTTTCATAGCCATGTCCTCTACCACTCTTCATCAGAAGTTGATGGTTATATTTCTCTTCTATATCCATATTTTCACCTATGTTGTCCTATGTGGAAACCCAGTGCTGAGTTAATTTGGATGAATTTTATGATTCTAAATTCCATTTTTTAAAATGAAGTTTTAGTTTTCATTTTCTACGATGTGGGTTTCTATGAAAGAAACTTTCATGTAGTAAACCATTTATAACCCCGACAAATTTCAAAGGTGAAATTCATTTTAAAGGTGGTAGAATGTAACAGCTCGAGATTTTATGATATATATTATTTTTAATTTCTTTGATGTATTCTATTATACACTACACCATGATTAGCTTGTATTATACGCAACACCTTATTAGCATTCAGTATACGCAACACTATTCTTGGCTCGTGTTTCAACCAATTTCAAGTTTGTTTTGTGGATATTATTCTAAAAAACATTAAGTATAGATTTTCTTTAATGTAAAATGAAATAAGTTTTGATTATGTTATACACAACACTAAACAGATCTTTCACTACACACATCCCCGACTTGGCTTGCATTACACCCAATCAAGACCTTCCTCGATAGCATGTGTAGTATGCAATACCGAGTTTCACTAAATGAGATATTATAATAATATTATTACGAACTAGCCGTTATGAATAGGAATACCCACTTTTTGAAATTTTATAAATTTTATCATTCTAAATGGACTTCATATTTGTATTTTGAATATCGAATTTTTCCTAAGGTGAATTTTTGGTATTTTTCTGAAAGATTTCAATTTTTGCTGAATAGTGAAAACACTGAGTTACTATTTAAAAACTGACTAGTTATTTAAATAATTATTTATTTCATTTAAATTTATTTTATGTCAAAATTGATACATAATACCTATATAAGTTCAATGTAATTCATTGGAGTCATTTTATAATAATTTTAGATATATAATAATTTTATTGAACTTTTCACCATCTTTTACCCACCTCCTCGGAGAATTTGAAAATTTATATAAAACATAATTTTACCGCTTCTGTGAGTGGAATTTCGAAAATCTTAGAGATGAGGTTAATATCTAGGAATAAATTTGGTTCAATAAGATAAAAATAATTTTTGGTGAATAGTAACTTTTTTACTTTTATTTACCACGGTTAAAAGTAAATAGGGTAATTAAGGGTAAAAAGGATATTATTATTACCCTAACACATGTACTAATTCTATTGGATAAGTTTAATTCGACCAAAAACAACCTTAGGAATAATATATTACCTTTTAGGTCCACTTGCATTAGATTAGGACACTTATTATTATTTTATTTAAAGAAGAGTAAAAAAAATTAAAATCAATGTTTAATAAATAAAATATTTTTAATATAGGGTTATAAATAAGATAAATTCGACTATAAATATTCATTATAAATCTAAAAATATTTCCTAAATAATTTTATTTTATTTATAATTTTTAGACATTATATAATTAAATTCATTTTTGACACAATGGTGATGCTGTAATTACCTTATTAATGAAATATTTACATAATTGATGTTATAAATACCCAAATAAATGTAATTTGAGACATTTAATGAATTCAACTAATATTTCTAGGTTAATATGACATCTTATTGTTGATTCAATTAACTTTGTTCGAACTAATCATGTTGTTATGATTTTCAAAAAAATCAATTACCAAATAGTGTCAAAATTAACATAAAATAGTTTTTAAAAAACATATTATATTATTAATTGTTATTATATTTCTAAAAATCTAAGGTTAGGAAAAATGAATAAGATAAGGTTATATATATTAATAATTAATCACTTTGGGCACGTTTTTCTTGTTATAGTATGTTTATTAACCATATAGTGTAAGAAAACAAGAAGACACTATAAAAGTTAAATTATTTAACATAGAGTTAAATCTAAATGATAAGGTTAAAATTGTAACCTAAACTTGTGTAAAACCTTTTGGTTGACATTATTTTGACCCATACCCACTTTATATTCTAAATAAATTAATTTGGAGATATTATAAGCCAAATATGAGTTTATTATAAAATAATATTTTATGATTTTTCAAAGGTGCCTCTCTCTTCCATTACAAAAAGGGCACCCCATCCCTCTTCACTTCAAACCCTTATGAGACTTGAGGCTCGGCCAAAACCTACCAATTACTCTTCTTAAACAATCTAGTTATATCATAGATGTTCTGGTCTTCTCAAAAGACCAACTCTAGTGCCCTAAGAGGAAGCTTAAAAGGGGTGCGTCGAAGAAGAGGTAATCTATTCTACCGATTCATTCAAGTTTCTTTCTTCATCAACTTTTTCTTATTTATTGGTTTCATAATAAATTAAGAACATCAGTATCACTAATATACTGATATGTTATTATAAATATTAAACCACCCTATTTCACATTCTATCCATCCTACAAAAAACGAAATCACTGCGTGTGCGTACGTACAGAATACCATATCCACGTCGTGGTGTAATCTGTTTTTCCACCACCACATTACTTTGATGGGTATAATGGTGTAAATAATAACTATATATAGTTATTATAATATCATTCTGATTCTGAGATATTATTTCATCCACTCCAATTAAATTCAATAATTATGGGAACGATATCATCACTCGTGCGTACGTACAGATTACCATCTCCACGACGCGATGAGATTCATTCTCCATATTAACACCTCAAGAATGATTATAATGTATATATAATGAATAATAATTAAATATATTACATTATAAAGCTACTTTATATATATATATGTCATCTACTTACTTCCATCCATGTCAATAAGGAAAAGAAAACAGCGTTCATGCGTACGTACGACCTACCGTCTTCATGAACTGTGTATTTCATTTTATTTATATATATATTATATATATATATACTGAATATATATTATATATAAATCATGATTTACATTCTAGAAGTAATTTAATCACAACATAAGTTATAATAATATCCAGAACAACATGTCCAAACACGTACAATAAATAAAATGATTTTACCCAAAACACTGCTTTAGCATGGGATTTACAAAAGAATAGGTAATGTAAAGTCATAAGTGAACCATATATGATATCATAACAATGAATATTATTATGTAATAATTCAATGAAATTATTTAAATTATTATACAGGAGGTATGGATACGTACGATTCACATCGGACCTAAGGTAAGGGATAATTTTGCAATCTCATTTTTATCCGAGATTTCTTATTCGTAAGTATTTAATGAGGTTATATTTTTCAACCATGTCCATAAAAATGTTTCATAAAGTGTTTAATATTCTTCCATGTATTTTTAAAGTCATTTTTACCCATCTTGACTTTTACTTTGTGTTATGGAAGTAATCTTTCTTTTGTTTACCATATGTAGTACTTTTTGACTTTTCTGTTAAAAGTATGAGGAGAATGTTTTCTTTAACTTATACGGCATGAAAGGATTTTTACGGTTTTATAACACCTTATTTTAATGATGCTTAATCTACAATATTTAATGACTATTTTCAAAAAAATAATTTTATTTTAAAATTGCATGGCATTTTGATAAAAGGAAAATGATTTTGAAGAAGAAAGGATATTTTCCCCAAGAATTCATTTCAAGTGTTTTATCAAAACAATTTTCCATATAAGATGACATTATTTCATATTTGTATGTTTCAGGTACAATGTATCTATTATTTACATGGTTTCACTTTTCTAATGATTAATTGATATCCATTTGTTTTATATAAATTATGTTATAATGGGATGATGTTTATGAAACCCATTTTATTCTTTAGGTTATGATGAATGATTTATGTTTATTTTGTGGCACAAGTAATAATTATTTCATTATGAGATGAGTGGGACGTATATCTCCCTCTAATTAATTGGGGTAAAGATTTATATCTCATGATATAGACATGGTTTGAATGGAAAGTTAATTCGGTTCAGTGATACAGGACTGGAACGAGGAGTGAACTCGATTCAGAAAGGGACTTTGTCCACTAAGATGGTCTTGGCAGCAATGCCTTGGCTACTATAGAAATCATAACATGTGATTAATGGTTTTCCATAATTACATGTTTTATTCACATGATATTTTATCATGATTAATGTTTTATTATGATCTATGCCTTAAGTACTTCCATGTTTTGTGTCATTGCTCATGATTTTGATGTTTAAATATTATGTTCATGTTTTGAAGGTCAAATGTACATGGTTTGTTTTATTTTTTCCAATATTACCCTTATTGAGCATTTGAGTTCACCCTTTATATGTTTTCTTTTCCATAGGTTATAAATAAAGGTTTTAGGTAAGAAAAAAAAGGAAGATCTTTATGGGATATGTTGAAGATCTTTCACCAAGATTAGAAGATTACATTCCGAGTTTCCTAGCGACAATAAACTATTACGGTCCTTTGGTATTTGTTTTTTTTATGTATTAGATATTCCACAAAAGTAATGTAATGTCTATGTACTTCAAGCATTGGGTATCTACAACATTTCACTCCCATTATGTTTTTAAACTTATATTTTATATGTTAAATTACATTTCCTCTCCTAATATGGATAGTCTTCCCACTCCCACCAATTCTGCTCCTTATATTCAATTAGAATGTACCTTTTCATTTGTGTTTTAAATATTACCAATATTAATAAGAATTATTATGTATAAAAAATGGTATTCTCTTATTTAAAATTAGAATTGTTTTATAGTATTGTGTAGATTCATTGGAGGGATTTCATCTTCATGCTAGGTTTCCAGTTGGAAATCATCATTAAGACTCTAATGATGGTCTCCAAATCCCTTTTATCATCAGGATTCATTTATTAGATCATATTCATCAATCTTGGTTGAAACTGAAAACATGAACAATGTTCTATGATTTAAGGTCTTCATATTAAAATGATTCTAGGTTTGTGTTCTCTCAAATGATTCGGCTGGCCTCAACCTCTCTCCATTTTGGGTTTATATGTAATTTCATAGTTTCTTTTTTATTATTTTGTTCTTTAGGAGATGGGTTCGCATTGATGAACATGTTTCTTAATTGGAAAGTGATGGTTCAGTTAAATTTGGTATGTGGAAATCCTAGACTTCTTTCTATGTATTCTCATCCAATCTACCTGATTATTTCTTTAATTTATTCTAGATATAATCATGATTTTTTTGTTTCATGATTTTCATTTTTTATTTGATATTTTCATGTTTTTTTCTGTTTCTTCGAGATTTGATTATTTGTTTTGGCTTGCCTTAGCTGTGAACTCATGGTTGGGAATCTTAACCCTTTAATGTATTCTTTTCATTATCGGTGGAAGACAACATCAGGTTTCACTTTACTTATCCTCATAGAGCCATCACGTACTCATTTTCTATTATCTGCACGATCAATTCTCTATCCTGAATGGTTTTTAAGGGATTTATGTAACTTTCTGGTTAAATGAATAGTAATTGAAGGATTAATTTATTTTTCAGTGGATTAAATGGTTCATTTAATTTTCACAATAGGTTCAATGATTTATGAAAAAATATTTTATTATACTCTATATATTATTATCATCATTATTCATTATATACACTAAGAAAAAAAATTCATTAGGGATTTAGTTATTCTATATCTTCTACTAAATTTTTAATATTTATATTTTCTTGACAGTTTTTCACTTCCATCAGTTTTTCCAATAAAATGAATACTACCTTCCATTATTCTTTCAACATAGTTCATTTATTCTGAAAAATCTGGCTTGACATGTATTACAACAATGTATCAATTTTATTTTATATGAGTAATTAGATACTTTTACTTCTACAAAATCTGACTTGACATTTATTAGAGCAGCGGATCAATTTTTAAAGTGGTGGATCTTGTAATTTCTATGAGGAGTGGATTGGGTCACATATTTTATTTCAGTTTATGATCATTTTTATGGCATTAGATAAATATTTTTATTTGAACAATGGATCATGAATTTTGTTTGGGTAGTGGGTCATGCATTTTTTTTGGGTAGTGGTTCATCCATTTTGTTTGAGTAATAGATCATGTGTTTTATTTTATTGATGGATAATTTTTTAGAGTAGTGGATCCGGTATTTTAGAGTAGCGGAAAATGTATTTTAGAGTAGCAGATCATGTATTCGAGCAGTGGATAATTATATTACACCAACTAAATATGAATAGTCATTATTTGGAGCAGTAGATTATTTTATTCTATTTTATTTAACTTAGTTTCATTATTATTTGGACAGCATTAGAGTTATCTTCCGGAGGTGTCTTGCAATGCTTGATTGTGACTATGGTTAGATCAACAACATTCAACATGAGGGAGATGATTTATACTTGGGAAATAATACCATAAATCCATGAAACAAGTTCCCCTCCAAAGGAACATAGTTTATTCTGAAAGGGGATCCATAACAGGTTTTGATTGAATTAATTGTTTCCAATTAACTATCATTGGGAGTAAGATCATGGGATTAATTTTTTTCACCCATAAATCCTTTCTTATTTTCATAATTGTTTGGAAAAAATTGGAGTTATCTTTATGAAGGGACTCACAATGCTTGATTGTGACTATGCTTGGATCAAAAACATGCACCATAAGGGAGATGTTCAGTACTCGGGAAATACTACCACGAATCTAAGGATCAAGGTCCCCTCCAAAGGTACATAGTTTTTACTGAACGGGTTCCATGACAAGTTTTGATTGAATTAATTGTTTCTAATTAAATGTCCTTGGGAGTAAGATCATGGGATTGATTTTTTTCACCCACAAATCCTTTGTTGGTTTTATTATAGTTTGGAAAACATTGGAGTTATCTTTGGGAGGGGACTCACAATTCTTGATCATGACTATGGATAGATAAACAACATACACTATGAGCGAGATGTTCTGTACATGGGAAATACCCCCATGAATCCAAGAAACAAGGTCCCCTCTAAAGGTACATAGTTTTTACGGAAAGGGTTCCATAACAGGTTTTGATTGAATTAATTTTTTCCAATGAACTGTTCATGAGAGTATGATCATGGGATTCATTTTTGTCACCAAAAATACCTTCCTTGGTTTCATTATTATTTGGACAACATTGGAGTTATCATCAAGAGGTCACTCACAATGCTTGATCGTGAGTATTGTTGGATCAAAAAAATACACCATGGGGGTGATGTTCTGTTCATGGGAAATACTACAATGGATCCAAGAAATAAGTCCCCTACAAAGGTACATAGTTTTTTCTAAAAGGGTTCCGTAACAAGTTTTTATGGAATTAATTGTTTCCAATTGATTTTCCATGAGATTAAGATCATGGGATAGATTTTTTTTCATCCACAAATCCTTTTTTGGTTTCCTTATTGTTTGGATTGCATTGTAGTTATCTTTAGGAGGGGAGTCACAATGCTTGATCATGACTATGTTTGGATCAACAACATACACCTTGAGGGAGATATTCTGTACTCGGGATATAATACCATGAATCCAACAAAAAAGGTCCCCCTACATAGGTACATAGTTTTTCTTGAAAGGGTTATATAAGAGGTTTCGATTTAATTAAAATGTTTCATATTTAATGTCCTTGGGAGTAAGATCATGGATTGAGTTTTTTCACCCACAACCCTTTCTTGTTTTCGTATAGTTTGGTCAACATTGGAGTTATCCTCGGGGAGGGGACTCACAGTGCGTGATCGTGACTATGGTTAGATCCATAAAATGAACCATCAGGGAGATGTTCAGTACTCAGGAAATAGAACCATGAATCCAAGAAAAAAGGTCCCCTCTAATGGTAAATAGTTTTTGCTGAAAGGGTTCCATAAAAAGTTTTGATTTTATTAATTGTTTCATATTTATTATCCTTGAGAGTAAGATAATGGGAATTGATTTTTTTCACTCACAACTCCTTCTTGGTTTACTTTTGGTTTGGACAGCATTGAAGTTATCTTCAGAAGGGGATGTACAATACTTGATCGTGACAATGATTGGATCAATAAGATACATCATGAGGTAGATGTTCTGTAGTTGGAAATACTACCATGAATCCAAGAAACAAGGTCCCCTCCAAAGGAACCATAGTTTTTTTCTGAAAGGGTTCCATAATAGGTTTTGATTGAATTAATTGTTTTCAATTGAATTTCCTTGGGAGTAAGATCATGGGATTTATTATTTTAACCCACAAATACTATCTTGGTATCATTATAGTTTTGATCGTATTGGAGTTATCATTGATAGGGACTCATATTTCTTGATCGTGACTATGGTTGGATCAATAACATGCACCGTGGGAGAGATGTTCTGTAATCGTGAAATACAACCACAAATGCCAGAAACGAGGCCCCCCCCACAAAGTTACGTTCTTGAATCTATGATCAAAAGCTTCAAGTACAACCATTATGTTAGTGATGGGGGATATTATTTGTACATTGAAATTGATCCGAACTATTCAAATGAATGATAATTCATTCTAGGTTGCATTTATGGAGAAATTGATGATTCTGTTGGAGGAAGCAATGCATGGAGATGATCCATAGAAGCCAATATTTTTCTAATGTTTAAATTGATTATGTTTTTGGGGTCTTCCACGACCTATTACATATGAGACCTCTAATTTGTTTCCTCCTCCACAGGGAATTTATTATAAGGATCAAAATTGATAATTTTTGATTATTCTAATTGTTTAAATGCCTAATGTCTCTTTCATTAAGCTACATTAGGATTCCCTAATTTTAACTTTTGTGTGTAGGTTCAATAGAATCTTTGAGTGGGGGTGTATTGCAAGGAGATCCATGCAGGTAACTAATGTACATGCTTATCTAATGTTATGCATTACATTTTTATTGCTCATTAGATTGTTTATATGAATTAAATTACTCAACACATGAAGAATTGTCATCTTAGACATTATTTTTTGACTACACAAACAAATACTGTGGATGTTATTGGTGATATTATCTTATGCATATTTCATATTTGAAAGAAGGTATTTCATTGTGTTATTGTTTTTCAAAGGTAACAACTTATAAACTGTTCTGTAGTCTATGTTGCATTACTTAATTCTATATTGTTTTAAATTACTGTATATTATTATGATTCATAATAAATGATTTCAATTTTTTTTACATAGAAATACAAATGGGATAGATAGTTTTAATCTGTTACTTTAAGATGAGTATCTATACTTGATGAAGTGTTAAACCATAGTGACAGGGAAGTATAGGTCCATGATGGAAGATCTTGTGAGGGTGGGGGGTGAGAGGGGAGATCTTGGCATGGGGGAGGGGATGCTGTAGGAAGGAGATGGCAGGGGGAGGGGAGGTGGGTGGGTGAGCTGCTGGGAAGTATGGGAAAAAAAGCTAGTTAGAGGGGAGGGGAGACAAGGAGCTGGGTAGGGGGAGGAAGAGGGGGGGGGGGGACGAGGGGGGAGGAAAGTGTGGGAGGAGATTCTGGTTAGTGGGTAGGGGAGGGGAGGGGAGGATTTGGGCAGGATGGGGATGAGATGATGGGAGGGTAGGGGACGATGAGGGCAGGGGGGAAGGGCCTGGTGGGGGAAGAGGGTGGGAAGGGGTGGATGGGGGAAGGGGCTGGAAAAAGTGTGGGGGGGAGTGATGGGGAAGGGGCTGTGCAGGGGGAGACTGGTGGGGGAAGGAAATGGGATGGGGGAAGGATTAAGAGGGAGGGGGGGTCTCTTGGATGGGGTGGAAGACATGAAACGAAGGGGGGAGGGGAGGGGTATAGCTGTGTAGTGGGTAAGAGGACGTGATGGAAAATTTGGGGGGGGGGGGGGTTCATGCTGGGAAGGGGGGGGGAGGGAGGGGTTGGGCTGGGGGGATGACAAGTAGAGTATTGTGTAGGGGGTTACATGTTGGGCAAGGTGTGGGGGGGGGGGGGGAAGGGACGGGATGGGAAGGGGAGGGAAGAAAAGTACGGTATTGGAGAGGGGAGGGGAAGATATGCGCTTGGGGTTTGGAGAACGTGATGGGAAAGGAGCTGACAAGATCGCCGGGGGGATGGGAGGACCTTCTCATGGGGAGGGGAGGGGCTAGGTAGGGGAGAAGAGGATCTGGGATGGGGGGAGAGGACTTTCAATGGACAAGTGATGGCTGCAATGTAGGTATGGGCTGGACGGGAAGGGGGGGGGGGGGCTGGACTGGAGGGCGGAGGGCAGGGGGGCAGGGCAGTGACGACGGGATAAGCGGGGGAAAGGTAATTCCCTAGGCAACAGGTGTGGATTATATTTTTTCTCCAAAAATAGTTTTTAGTTTTTCAAATATGTCTGGATTGTTTTCTGATAGAGTCTACCTGGTTACCATTTACTATTATTTATTTCAATTAGTAGTGATTTTTCATTTTCATATTATTTAATTGTTTTCATTGAATTTTTTTACAGTTTTTTTTATATATGAAGATTGTAAAAAAATAATCCAATTGATTATGAAATGATTTTTATGACTTCACTGGATTTACAAATTATTTTTTCATAGTTTTATGTCTCATTTACTCACATTCATTTCTAATTATAGATTGCAGGGATCAATATAACTGTCAAAAAACATGACAAACTACTACTCTACATCAATGATGCATGGTGGTACTGGGAGGCTTTTGACTGCACATTTTGATGACATGAATTGTAATCTGATCTGCACACCCATTGTTGTTGAAAATTATGGTTCCTATTTATGTTGTCAAACATGTATCTGCTACTAAAACAGTATTGATGTTCTCTTATCATTGTTAAATTACATTCTATAGTTCTATGTCAAAGGTGAAACTGTATTGATGTTCTCTTACCATGATTCAGTTTCACTGTTGACCTATATAAAGTATCTACAAATTAGAATTTCATAATTTTTTTTCTATGAATAAAGTTATAATTTCAATATATTATTTATTAATTTTCATTCTGTTTGACCATTGGTTCCTTCGTTGTTAATTTTATACCGAAGGTTGCTCAGTATCTAAATTTTTTCCCTAAATTTCTGTAACTTTTATTCCTCATTATGTATGTCATTTTCTTTTGAAATAGATTCAATATTATTATAAACTATTATGGTTTATAAATAGTGAACTATAGTTAATAATAAGAATTAATTTATAGTGTCGTGCATCGCACGGGCAGAGTAATAATACGTTATAAAAATGTTTTTAAAATAATATATAATAATTTTTTACATTACAAAAAATATTTTTATAATGTTTATAAATACTAAGATGTGTGTACTAATGAACATATATATTTTTATTTTATATTATAGTATATGTAAATGAATATAATACAATATATGATTAAACAAATAAAACTATATATATATATATAACACAAAAAAATATGTTTTGTAAATGTATTTAAATTTACTTATATAAATATATGATGAAAAAATAAATATGTATGTATATATTTAAATAAATAGAGATATCATTAAACAGATGAAAAAGAAATATGGTCTAGCGGTAAAGACGTTCCATATTCGAAGGAGAGGTAGATGGACTAAATCGAGGTTGGTGTGAATAGAGATATAAAATTGAAAAAAAACTCATAAAAGGGGTGGATTGGTGAATAGAACTGATAAAGGTGGTTGGAGAACGGTTAATGGTGTTGTGGATGCACTGATAATGGGGTCGGCCGCGTGGACATTCTAATTTTTTGACCACTTTTATGAGAAATTTATAGCACTGATAAAAGCTCCAGGTCTTTAACAACACCCAAATTATCAGTTCTTTTTTAGCACTGATAAAGGCCTATTCTTGAACTATTAAAGTCCAATTTTGTAGTACTGATAGTACATGATTTTTAAACAACATCTGTGTCCTATAATCAGGATGTATCTAGACCATCAAATATATGTTCAAGGTTACTATCATGGATTCTCTATGTTCTCTCTGTAGACTCAAAAGTACTATAACCTTTTTTAAATGATAAGTAATCTATGGACATTATGAAAACATATAGTATTCAAAAAATAATCAATAGTACTATTATAAGATTAACACCTCCCACACAAATATATATATATATATATAACTGTATAAATTTAATTCTAATTATTATACATTGGAATGTTTGGTATAGGGTCCATGCTCACAACACTCCCACCTACACAATAGCCACATACAAATAATCCTCCATACACTAGTTATCACATGAGTATCATGATTCTTCAAAGATATGGATTTAGTCATGGTGTAGGCCATATTATCCTCTATGGATACTCTACTAACCACAACATCACCTATAGGACTAAAATTCTTCAAGTGATGAAACTTCTGATATATATGATGTTTCCTCTACTATGGCCCAATATCCTTTGAAAAAACCACTTCTACAGTATTATTATAATAATAATGAATTGGATATACATTTCTAGGAACACCATAAATATTTGAGAAAAATTTGTGTGTCTAGACTGCCTCCTTATCTACCTCAAAAGCTAATATATACATAGATTCTACTATTGAATTGATGATAATCAGTTTCTTAGAGAATATCTATCTCACCACACAACCATTAATTAAAAATACATAGCCTAATTTTGATGTCAGGTCATTATGATGTATTTGGAATCTATCATCAGAGTATACCATCATTACTAGTACTTCATCTCCATTATATACAAGGAACAAATTCTTTATACATCTTGTGTAATTCATGATAGTTTTTAAAGCTACTCAATGCATATCTTTTGGATTCACATGACATCTTCCAACCATATGAAAATAATATTCTATGTTAAAACTTGTAAATGGAATGATATACATGATAGATCTCACAAATAAGGCATAATGGATAATGCTCATTCTTTAAATCTCATATTGTGTTTGTAGACACATATTCTATGAGATTTTGATACCACGTGACATTGGAAACAACCCACACATAGATTTTTCTTTATTTTACGTTTTTAGTTTATTATAAATATATTTACTTTTTTGCAGACCATGAATACACTCATATCTATCTCAATAGATCTTAATCACTAGTATGTAGGTTGGTTCACCAAAATATTTCATAGAGAAACATACATTTAACTAATTATTATCTAACTATAAATAGTTTATTTGAAGTCTCATAATTAATATATAATCAACATATAATACATGGTAAATGATGGAATTCCAACTAAACTTTTTATAGGTACATGACTTATTTTTTTCTCGATGAAAAGAAATTCTCATATAGGAACATCAAAATAGACATTCCATGATTGTGATGCCTGATTAAACTTATATATATATATATATATATATTTCATATTTTAATAGAACACTATGACATAATGAACCCTTCAATTTGATTCCAAAATACATCTTAAACTAAGCATTTATAAAATATTTTTCTAAATCTGTTTTACAAATTTCATAATCATTGAAGGATTCTAATACATGTAATATTTTTTTTGTATTTGAGTATCACAACTAATAAGAATTTATCTTCATATTCAATTCCTTACCATTATCTGAATCCCTTTAAATCTAACAATTCCTAATAGGTATTTACTTTACTATCCATGTGTGAAGTTTTATAGACTACCCATTTTTACCAAAGGGGGTTTACATCAGCTATAGGGTCTACAAAAATCAAAACATGGTTTTGGTACATGGACCCCATTTCATAATGCAAGGAATATTTCCATTTTACATCATCATTTCCTATCTATTTTTTGTGTAAGTTTGCAGTTCATTATTCTATAGCAGTACTATTTTAACTAACTGAGATAGAAGAAAACTATATCTCACAAGTTATAAAAACTCTCAATTAAAGCTACACTAGAAACATGTCTCTAGAAAAACTTCATCGCCCACTATATCTTATGGATATTGTTCTTTTAACCACACTTTTACATCCTTATAATCAACTTATTATAACACTATATTTTCCTTTTATTTTTATTGTAAATAGTATCCAGTTATAAAAAAATAAAATTTCTATCCATAATGAAATTTCTATCTAAAGGATTACATAGGTAATATTTTTTAGTTTCTTTTGGATAGCCTATAAATATTCACTTCATTGTCCATGATGATAAGTCCTCACTAGGTTATGTATGGAAAAAATACTAAAATCCCCACACATATACATGTGACTAAATAGGTTTCATTTCATACTATAACTGATATTTAATCCCATATATATCTTTAGTTTTTATTTGTTTAAGGGTATATGAAACAAAATTTAATGCATATCCCCAATTGGATAATGGAAGAGACGGCCAACTTGTCCTTGATCTGACCTTGTAATTAGAAGTATGATCCCCTTTTCACTAGTACTATTCCATCATGTTGTATAATTATGAGAGAGTTGGGATACAATCTCATAATCCTTTTAGTGATCACTGAAATATCAGTTAACATACTATCCACCTTAATCTAATATGATTTCTTTATTATTCTTATCAAGTTGGTTTTCTAATTCATGTTCGTATTCCTTAAACATCTAAATGGAATATGATTTATTCCTCATTAAGTAGATATAGACTTAACTACTATAGTCATCAATAAAAGCAACAATGTACGATATCCCACCCCATATATCTATAATAAATGGACCACATATATCAATATGGGTCATTTTTTGTAGTTCAGTAGTCCTTAATCCTTCCTCGATGAAGGATTCATTGATCATTTTCATTAGAAAACAAGAATGAAAAAAATACTATGGTTTTAATTTATTATACTATAAAAACACCACTTGATGTTTTTATGTAAATTATTATCTTTATCAATATGATATTTTTTACATTAGATGATATTATATGATTCATATTTACTATATTCAACATTAATTTTATGGTAGTGATTTTGATTTCAAGTATATACCTGACATTGTTATGATTAGAAAAACCAGACCATAACATGAATTATCCTTGTAAAAAATGCCATAATTATTTACAGAACTAAAATAAAATACAATGGTTTATAAAATAAATAAAAAAATTATGTTTCTAGTAACTGAATGTACATAATAAGATTAGTTTAATTCAAAAATCAAACCACTTGAAATGTTTAAGTGATAATCTCCCACTTCCAAGTCACCATGTCTCATTATATTTTTGGCTTGGAGATCCACCTCTCCCTGTAAAATCATCAAAAATATACTTGGTTTACATATATGAATAAACATTTGTGATCCGCATCCTATATCCCATACCTAACTTATTGATAAAGATACATTGAATTAAATGAAAACAATATAAGGTGGAAGCATCACAATTTTCTTTTTTTCTCAACCATTCAATTCATTGTCTAACATCCTTTTTTACCACATGTAATGTAGAAAAAACACATTATAATTACCCTTTGATTGTATCTTTATAATCATGGAAGGATGATGCGTTGATATCGTTTTCTATTATTTACCCTTAAACAATTTAGCCTTACACTTCCTCATCTTGTTCATTGTAAGGACTAAAGAGTTGGTATTATTAATTTTCTTATTATTTTGTAAACTAATTTTAATAGATTCAAGGATTATTTTTTCATGTTATTCATGGTAACATTAAAAATGTATGTAGATGTGAAATGCAGTAAAGAGTTAAGGATGAGATCAGTCACTAATTATTGGATCAATTTTAACCCAAGGGATTCATGTCACTCAATGTAACTGATATTATTGAGTGTATGTGGTTCTAATTGAATCCATTATTCTACACTTAACTTATGTATAAAACTATATATCACACATATTTCATATTGAGATATCTCATGATACAACTCATAGAGATGATAATGAATCTTACATGAATCATCATCATGCAATTTCTTTATTTGACATGGTATCAATGAAAGCAAGATACAATATACATCCATTTAATCATCTACATGCTTATTATTTTTATCTTTATCTACATTTATTTATCTCTAAGGAGAATCAACTAGATTTTTGGACCCCAATATATAAATATCACTCTCTTGGCATAGTACTATACATAAACTTCTTTACCACTCCTAGATGTTATGGACGGTCATGCCATGTTCATTATTGATAATTTATTATATTGATGATCATAATTTGGTGATATTTTCCATTTCATATAAACCAAATAAACTTTAATGTTTTTACCTTATGGTGATTACTAATTATACATTACTGATTAAATTCTTAAATACATACCACTATTTTCGTAGATCTCAGTATCCCTCACTACTAGATTCAAAATATTCTGTTTCTTGAGTACTCTAGTGTGAAGGATCCTTGAAACCTATCTTCATAGTCAATGCTATTTCTACACCACTACATGAAGAATTCAATTTTAGGAACTTGACAAGCCATCCACATGTTGAAGAAACTCCTTGAACTGTTAGTTGAATCCCCAACATCTAGGAATTGTAACATTGATTTAGTTAACAATTCCTCTATAATGTGGATGGAAGTTACATATGGAAACTTATTTCACCCCAATGTTATTTATGTTGAACAATAAATCTCATAAGTACCCACTAGAAGTATGAATCACCCACAATTGGGGGTGGAGAGAACCTCATGTAGTTTGTTTTATTCAAGTGTATGTGACGAAAGGCATTAACACTTAATATTTCTTTGAGGGTTTTAATGTTACATAAATAATTATTTCATTTAATATTTTATATCTTCATACTATATAATTTCGATCATTACTAAATAAAATGTTAAATAGAATACATTCATCACATCTTAATCCCTTTTATCTATACATTATTTTTTATTAATCCACATGATATTGTAAACATGAACATATAAAAAATAATAATAATCATTGTATAAAAAAATTTATACCCTGAATGATCTTGATTAATAACTATTTGTTGGACATTTTAGAATAAATAGTTCAACCATGAAGATATGAATGAATACCTCTGTCTGATATGTCTCCCTATTGAAACCCCAATCTAATGTATCCAAATCCCACCTGCAATGTCACTAAATATTGGCATGGTTAATGCATAACTTCAACCTCTTTATTATACATACTCACTTGGGAATGGAAAAATATATGTGTAACAATTCCCACAGTCATGATGACCCTTATACACATGATATAGTAGGGGTATGATGTGAAGATCATCATTTATATATAAATATTACAATTATCATACACATTTCAATAATAAATTAAATAAAAAAACTAAACATACATTCTCCCATGAATGATCAGGATTAATTAGCATGTTTTAAATTTCACAAGAAATTAAATTTTGTTGATAATTGAACATGAAGGAATAAATTATGAATTTGAATAACATTAACTATTTTCTATTCATAATTACCTTTCCCCTAGGCCCAAAAAAAAACCAATTTTATTGAATTTTTTTTTTGGATTTTTCTTGATTTTTGGGAATTTTCATGTACTCAGAATACATGGGGAATGATTCTCAATATTTTTATAAATAGGTGAACAATAACCTATATGTACTATTCTTATGAATAGTATCCCAAATGTACTATTAATGTCAATAGTAATTATGTTACAAATTACACAAATATATATATATATATAAATGTTTTTTAATATATATATATATGATTATATTTTAAAAAGCATCGTTGTCACTCCATGTAAGCCAACCCCCTTAGGGTACTGTTAATTTAAATAGTAACCATTGTACTATTTATATATATAGTAATATGAAATTGTCATTATTTCATTGGGTGATATACATTTTCCCTTTCCCTTTTTAAATTTATTTTATTTGTAAAAATTCAATGTCTAATAATATCCATTGAAGATTCCACATTTTTTTGGTATAAATTCTTCATCAAATATCACTATTTTGGATATTGAAATCTTAGAGGAACACGAGGAAGCACAAAAAAATCACACATAAAATCAATTATTCTTCATTTTATAAATCCTAAAAAATTAGATTTGTTTTTATTTTTATCTTTAGATGGACACAACATGGTCATCAATGATTGGATTAAATCAATGTGTAGTGCGATGGGATCATGATTAAGCCCTATACTCAAATTTAATGAAAATTTAATTATTTTATTTTTAAAGCATCACATGATCCCTTTGAATCCATTTTTTTATAATGGGGGAACATAGCTAAAGTTGATGGCATATGAATATACGTTTTTCGTCACCCGATCGATGTAAAAAAATCATCTATAGAAATATGAACTATAATAAAATTGATAAGGACATTTCAAAGAAGAATTGATGTTTAAAATTTAATAAAAAATTTAATTTTTTTCTTTTAATGTGCATTTGATAATTTCACTTCATCAATTATGATATCATGATGGAATCAAGGTCGTATCCCTCAAGATCATCCGCACACAATTGAAAAGTATCTATGAATGTAGTTTTTTATTATCCAAGTGCAAGAATGGATATCCAATGATAACTTTGACGTAACAACTAACACCATAACACTGATCCAATGATCTGGGAAGAATAAAATTAGTCAATTTCATTTCACTCTAGAATGTGAGAGATATGAGAGAGAGAGAGCATCTCAAAAATATAGTGTTGAATTATACAAAAAATGAGTGTCTCCTATTACAAATATAATTGATCATTAATTACCTGAAAATGTATCAAAGACCCCTAAGTATATATTACTCACACAATATGTCCGAAAAAATGTATATTGACTAACTATCCATGTTATTAACATAATTCATATCCTTTTTCACTAACATGTTAAATAATAAATATATTTTGTGAGAAAATATAGCCTACCAACTATTCCTATATATATTAATCGAACCATAAATATTTAGATAATATTCATTATGTGAACATTTTCAATGTATTCCCTTAAAAACAAGTAAATACATTAAAAAATTAGACTCTACGCCAATTTTTCTATACTTTAATAATAATGGATTTATTTATTCCTTGGAGATATTTAATACTTTTACATCTCTAGGACCCCATGGTGGGAACCACAATGTCAAATAATCCTATTCATTAGAATATTACAGAATTTTGAATAAGCTATGTGTGTGACCCTCTAGGACCTTATCTTTATAGTAGTGTATAATATTCTTAGACTATGTGTAGATTTTAATAACCCATAAAGGGCACTATGAAGATAAATATTAGTTATATCAATGAAATCCTTTCATACAAACACTTAATATGTAAAATAATCTCCATCTCTTAAGATATCATATAAATTAAGATGAAAACATTATTTTATCACCCATTATGGACATGTTATTCATTGAACTAATTGGAGAAACATACATTATCCTACCATGGACATGAATTTAGTTAGGGTAACGAAATTATCATCAATTGGGTCCTAGATATCACTTATTTTAGATATGATAAATTATATATTGGTTATCAAATAAATGTCATATCACTAATGGAATACCCATGTCCAGATAGCCTACCACGACATAAATTTCATGGATTTCATCTAGGATAATTGTAGAAAATAAAATAGTTTACAATGAAAATAATATCAAGTCAAGATACCATTATAGTAGTTTGTGTATATGATCAAACAAGGAAACTTGGAATATTTTTTTTTCAAGTTAAGATGCAAGTCTTCATGATCTCATCCACTCAAGATCCTCAAGTGATAACATCATGAGTAGATGTCTCAATGCTTATGATCACACAACACCTTATAGTCCAACATCATCTATTTCCTGTTAAATTTATGTTTCTAGACCATAGGATATATCTTTATGATTACTATCATGCTATCTCTATGTTATGATTATAGCAGAGGAGATTCACTAACTAATTCTGTTTGTCTTGTAATCTAATAAAATTAGCATAATTATAGTTGATGGAAAGGAATTAATACTAATACAGCAAGATAAAAATGTATATAACAAAATGTATACATGAAATGGTAATCTAAGTATACAGAGGTGTTGGATCTAGGGAACCCACAAAAAGTAGGAATCTCAAATTAGGTACGAAAGATAAGTGATTAGGTTCTTGTAGAGAAGGGGGGTGAATGATTTGAGATCATGGTAGTATATTCTAAGATACCCAAGGGGAATGAATGTACTAGGAGGTTAGTGTGGAGACGATTTTTTAAAACCAAGGGTGATGCAACATATGAGAGATTTGGGAAAGAAGAATATCCAAGAAATTTCGGAATTAAGAAAAAATGGAATTGAATGTGAGTATTGTTTAAAATTTAAATGGTAACTATATTTAAAGAAAATTAAACGTGTTAATTGAATAACCCTAATTATTTCTCATACATAGATAATAATAATAATAATATTATTTTTATTTTTATTATAATTAAAAATATTGATTGTTATATCGGTGTAACTTCTTATTATGAGTTTAGTTTGATTATTTATATATGACATCATGATCATGAAATTGATAAGAGTGTTTCTAACCCAATGTGTGGTATATAATTCTCTCTCATGGAATGATACCTTCTTTATGTTATGAAGATCATATTTCCCATGTTGTAATAAAATTCATATTTTTCATTTGATAAAAGTTTTCTATAATTTGATTATTGATTTTGGCTTTTTATTCTATTTTGATTTCAATGGTGTGGTATATTCAAGAATCTAAGTCAATTTTTGAGGAAATGTAATAATATTATAATGTTTTCCGGATAGTTTGAGTGATGGGGTTCATGCATAGTGATCAAACTATTCTCATCCTATAGGTAAGGTCATGTAACCCCTATTTACCTGGGAAACGAGATTCTCTGTTTCTGAGAAGATTTTACATATTAGATCAGGTGTCCCCCAATATACCTAGACATGAGATACAAAACTATATCGTATATATAGGTTTATATATCCCTAATGTTCACTTAAGGCACAATAATCACTATATATGTGAAATATTATAGATATGATTCGTTATACCCCAATATACCTTGTTTTTGGGGTCATTTATCATATTCAACATGTAGGGTAAAATATTCCCATAGCTTACCCAGGTCATGTAATCCTATATCTATGAGTTTTTCTACCTTGAATATAGTGTCTTCCTATCTATACACTTGTTTCAAAATATTATTTTTATGATGTTACATGTGTTTCTTGGAATTGTTTTTTCAAAAACATTATTGGTGTTTCTATATTGATAAACTACTGGGTGAGGTATTCCCTATATTAACTAGAATGATTCAACATTGAGAGGGATTCCCCTTCATAGATTCTAAAAACAGTGTATTATTTGGATATTATTATCTATATCATCTTTATCGGCATCTTGTGGCACCATGGAACCCCATGGGTTTCCATTGAGATATGTTATGTATCTAGAAATCATCTCATACATCATACACTCCCTTGTACATTGATCTTCCTCAGTTTCTCATGTGATGAGGAGCATCATGAGTTAGATATGTGATAACAATGACTTCCCTTTAGTTATAATATTTTTTTGTTTGGAGAGTATCATTACTATCCTTTTTTATTTTCCACCATGTCACAAACATGTATGAGGAGCATGAGTTGATGGTTTGAATTGATATTTCATTTTTTGAAATTGGGGGACCTAATAGATATGTTTATATCGACCCATGAATGGCTCATATTACCATATGTGCAGTGTCTATGAAAATGAAACATAGGTTCATGGATTGTCTTGGTTGACATGGGCATGTTTTGGATTCTTTTTAATGAACTCCTAGTGATTCTTATAAAAACATGATGAAAATTGGTGTTCAAAAATGGTGATGGTGGTCCTTGCAGTAGAAGATCATTCCAGAAGTACAAGTATCATTTTTGATCTTCTTGGGTGTTTTATATATTGGATTCACAGGCTTATCAGATATACAACTCCTTTATATTTTTCTTTTATCATGACCTGTTAATTCCAGACATCTCACAAATTTGTTTTATATTGTCATGTTAATTATATATATAAATACATATTTCACATGTTTCACATTATTTAAGAACCATTGAAAAGAATTTTTTTAGGTTGATATTTTTTAATACGACTAATATTATGAGATATGAATATTTGGTGCTAATCAGCATCCTTTTACCTATTAGAGGAGGGATGGGGTTGGAAATTTCAACATATAACTAGACCGGGTGTGGCCACAATGGGCCGGTTTGTATAATTGTTGTATAAAATATGGTTTTTAGTTAGTATTATTTTTTGGAGTTAGAGTTTACGTGACGACATGATTGGGAGAATTAGTTAAATGATGTTAATGTGGTCTTGAGTTTTTTTATCAGAACATGAAGACGAACATATGTTTCATATTTGACAAACCAATTTGTTAGGATATTGATAACTTAATAGTAAACCTTCATATCTAAGACATCATTTTTGGTGTATAATTAATTTTATTCATGCATTTTGTAGTTGTTAGTTATCACCATTCGTAACCTTCCCATATCATATCATCTAGATATTCACATACACTTATGGGTTCATTATATTAAATGAATAATGTTAAAAAATAATATTTGGACCATGTATAGAGGCATGGCCATGAATTTTCCATTCGCATAGTTGGTCATCCAATTTCTGATTAATATGTTATGGCTGGTTTTTATAGAACATAGTAAAGATACATTCGTACCTTATGATATGCGATTGTTTTTATCTCTTTTGAGAATAGTGAAGATCTTATAGAGAATAACTTATTCCTTACCGAGTTAGAGGAGAATTTATATAGAATGGATATGTTTTGTGTGTTATGTTATCATAGAGATCAGAAATTTATCGGGTGATTCTAAACACTAGTGATTGTGTTTGGGATTGTTTATAATCAACATTATACCTTCATGTAAAGTATTTTGTGGAAAAATTGTCTATTATTTTATTTTACCTCTTATATGACTTATTGATCTTATTATGGAAGATTATTTTTATGAACTTTTATTGGGACTGCAATATCATAGTTAGATTTTGAGCCATTTTACTGGATATAGTTTTATTTTTGGATATGATAACCTCAATGTGAAGTCCTTACCATATTTAAGTATTCTTATAGGGTCATAAAACCAGTGTGATGTTTCTTATTTAAGTTCCACACTATAATATTTTATTGTCAATGAATTTGGTGGAGTCTACAAATGAAGCATATCTGAGCTTTGGCTATGTTTTCATGGAACAATGCCTATTCTAGAGACCTTAGAGTGAGTTTTGGGAGACTGGTAATTCTTGATTCAGTGAATCCTTAACCCAAGAGAATGTTACCTATCAACATAAAGATAAATATAGTGGTGTCCTGTGTTGAAATCCCTGTTTCAGATGGTAATAAGTCTATATACCTACTTGTTCTTAATCCTATTGAATGAAGAGTGTTTGGTAGTTAGAGAATAAGTGATGTATGGTAAAATAAGAATGAAATATGATATGTTCATCACCCATTTCCACCACCTTGGGGATGTTCCTTTCAAGAATGATGTGATAAAAGTCCAATAGTAGGAGATACATGAAGATTCACATGATAGATAAATATGGATAGAAATCAGTATGACTAAATAGGATTACGACCCATATCGTATTTTCAAATTCTTTCATTATTTATGGAACAATAATGAGTTATTTTTCCAATCTAAGATGATCAATATTTTATGATTATAGTGGAATCCCATTCCATAACATTGGTGTACTATAGAGTATCCAATGATGGATAATAACTTTCACTCACCCATTATTGTGATGAATGATCATAAATATTGGATATAGGGTTAACCAATAATTTTTTATTCATGTTATTTAATATCAAACATGATCATATAGTAGATCCCTGCATCTTATATAAGAAAACGATATTACTGATGTTTTTTTTGTGGTGAGTTATCTCACTATGGGTGTGGTGAACAGAGACAATCTTATTTATTTAGTACCATAACCAATTAAATTTTATGAATGGATTTATCATCCACATTCATGTATATGAAATTCACATCTAATGAGTATAAAATAATTAATGAATGTATCCTAAGGGTGACCCAGGGTTATACCTTAGATGGAGATTTAAATATGGGTCAGTTAGAATTCAAAAGATGTAATTTCATGTATTACTGAGTTGGGGGGGGGGGGGGTGAAGAATCAACATTAAGGAATATATGAAGCTTACGAAATTATTCTTTTCCTTAGGACTATTTTTAGTAGATCCCATCATGAGTATAGAAATTACCATAGTCCAACCATGTGAGTATCACATATTTGAGAAACTATTTGTATTTTGAGATCTGGATTCATGGAGTAATCTAGGAATTTCTGATGTTGAATCCACAATATTTTTTGAGATCAGAGTATTATATATGTGACATGTTTTAGGAATTTTTTAAGGATAATATCTTCCTAAATGAAGGGGAAATAACATATATAACTTTATTTCGACGTACTTGGATCCTAATTTGAAAGTTAGTCATTGCTCACTATTTATTTATGTTCACAATTTTCACTTTTGTGGTATAGGCCCATGGTGGTGTTATCTACTATGTGTTATGGTGTTGAAAAACTTCCACAAGTGATAGAAATAATGGGTTTTGACTAAATATTGGGATAACATATCCAAAATCCCCATGTGGTTAATGGTATTATCTTGGTGTTTTTATTAAATTTCATTATGTAAATCTCATGTAGTAAATTCTGAAATCAAGAGGGTCCCTTAGTGTGATATTTTCACTGATATTTTCAAGTTTTAACATATCATAACAACCCATGTTGTGGGGTGAAAAGAGATGTTTTCACATGAAGTTCTAGATTTTTGTTTCTTGGGAAGGTGTAATCATTGGGACTGGAGTTGATAGATTAGGGTCATTTGAATGGAAAATATTGTCTACTTTAAATTTTAATAGATTTGGGAAACTAATTGGAGGATGTTTGAAAAAGAAACTCATCCATCCTAAAATTTTACCACTAACTTATTAGAGATATGGAATGATATAAATGATTCACTAAAATTTTGAGACCAGTAAAGATGGAATATGTCACATTTGTTATACATGATAGTGACGTAGGTTCCTATTCCTTGTTGGAATCAAATGGAAGCGAAAAATATTTTGTAAGGCCCTAAGATTTTGTAATATATATCAATATATATATATAATTAAATTGATACTATGTTTGGAAGCATGATACAGACCTAAAAATTGATAACAATGATCCAAAAAATATTAGATGAATATTATCATGAAAATTTAATTATAATAAAACCTATAGTATATAAAAATATTGTAATCAATTATAAATTTATAAAATTAAGATTAAGAACACTTAAAGATTAAATAATTAATTATTAAATGGTAGAATTATTAATTAATAAATTTTATTTTAATTAAAAACTATATTTATAAATTATGGATTTTTAATTTTGTTAAAATATCTCTAGATTTTAAAACATTATGTAAAAATTATATTAGGATTAATTTTTTGGATTTTTTTAAACAATTTTTTTTTCAATGAATATAAAAAAAATATTTTTAAAAACCCATTTTCTTATAACAATATAAAGAGGAATTTTTATATTAAAAAATAATAAAAAATTAATATTTTAAAATAAAATTTAAAGAGTAATTTGATTCATTTCAATATAATATATTGAATTAATAAAACATTTGATAAAAATTATACATACTTATACAATATTTTCCTATAAAGAAGACATTTTTATCTATTTTCGATTAAATATTATTTAGGTAAAATTATATTGTGATTTTATTTGGAGACCACATAACATTTAGTTATTTTTTTAAAATAACCAATTAATGTTACAAAAGTAAAAATCATTTAAAATTTTATCCAGGACATAAAATTTGAGCTCAAAAACTTATTCTTATAAAAATCATTTTTTATGACATGTGTGTCAAAACATTTTAAAAAATACTAATATCACTTAACTTATCTATAAAATGTATGTTTGTGCAGATTTTAGACCTTGAATTGTCATGTATTTGATTTTTTCCCAACTATAGAGCCATTAACCATGTAATACTATTATACCATAATTTAATACGAATGTTTACTTAAAAAAATACAATTTCTATTCATATATAAAAGGGTATAAATTCCACCACTTCATGATACAAATAATCTTTTGAATCCAATCCTCTAACTTGATAATATTTATCCTCTTAGATGAATATATCATATTTATAATCTTCGGTCTCAATTAGTTATCTAGAGTCCCCCATTCCAAGGTGATTTTATAGATAAATATCATGGTCTTAATAGATGTATGAACTTTTATACACATCCAATGATGGAGTTTGTTTTATTAATTTAAAAAATTTCTTGGAGAGAAAAATAAGTCAAGGAGGCATAAATTTGTGAAAACCCAAGGCATCTATGTCAACTGGACAACACACTCACTGGGAAGGGAGATAATACAACTAAAAATAATTAAATTATTGTTAGGTGAAACCCATGATTCCAATAAGTCTTTGAACGTTTCTCCTTCTCTCCTAATATTATTAAAAAAAATTCTCTTAGGAAGAAGCCATATGCAGTTGGGAATTAAACACGTGACGGTCTTGGGAGAAATGACTCACCATGATTTGACTAGTGTAGAACCATTGAGTTAGTTTCCACCTGATGGAGAGTGAATCCATGCGAGTGACCCATTTACAATCCCTTGAGAAATGTAGAATCCTCACCCATGAGGGATTCACCTTGCACTAACCGCATGTTGAATGAAAAACCTACAGAAACATTTCGATCACATACATCACCCCAACCCTCATTAAACCATTAATACATGAACCATCGATGTTCAGTTTTACTATGAATATAAGGGGTTATAGAGAACGAAATTAATAAGAGAGATCACCCTTAGAGGCACTAGGAAGAGGTTTCTACAAGAAAACATTTTCCACAAATAAGACAAAAGAACACCCTTCATGAAAGACGACATGAGTTTTATCCCAAGAACTCTCTCCCTAGCCAATTCTGGACATGTAGATGCTGTAGAGACCCTAATGAAGATCATTATTGTAATAATTACATAAAATTATGTAACATATCCCATGAATAATGTCCAACACCCTTTGTACATGAAAAAATATGTGAACATAAGGAACCGGGAATGGAGAATGTCATCCCTAATAATCCAATGTACCTCTCTTCCAATTGCATAACTAATGATCTTAGAGATATAGAAATTCCAGTCACTATTGAAGAATATATGGGAGGAAAGGTCATCCTTAGGTCCCCAAAAACAATATATTTAAGAGATAATACAAACCCCTTTCATAGATACCTCTTCATATGTAGGGAGATAACAATTTCAAAGGCCCCATACAGAAATGTTTAGTTTTACAGAAATGTTTTTTCACTAAAAATATTGTGCCCATGTATTGATGACATTATTAACATGTAAAACTCTAAGATAATCCTTAGTGGAGAAGTATCCTGATTGGGAGACTATGAAAACTGGCCAATCTGGTTCATTAGTAATAAAGATACTCTAAAAAAAATCTATAAGGGAAGGCTTCAAAACTACTTGGGTGAAGGTAGGTTAACATGAGGCGTACATGAAGGAAATACTAGGTATGAGGAAACCTAAAAAAGGAAGGATACCCCCAGGCTAGTAGTCACTCCAAAAATCAATCTACCCCTCTTAGAAAATCAACCACAAATTTTATTTCCAATTAAGGGTATGACCTAATGAAATTTCTCAAATATTGTAGCATCTCCCCATACAACATTGAACTAAGACACTTATTTTTTTATAGAAAATTTCTTATAAGGACCATCCATCCTTGAAATCCTAGGCCATCTTCTCCTATAGGTATAACATGGAGTCTAAGATGCTCCTATGTTTGATTCCACCATCCTCAAAAAGATATTCCAATCTATGACATGATACACAATGATACCATCCATCCACATGAGCATCCCAAATAATGTTAAATAAGATATTATAAATATTAAAAAGAACAGTTTTGTAAGAAATAGTGGCTGATAAGACATTCATGTGGATTGATGCTAGCACATTGTTGAAAAGGGAGATTCTTTCCCAAATAGAAAGCAAACAATTCTTCCAATAAAGGATACGTGTGTATATTTAATCAATAATTCTGTCAAAATACTGAATTGAAATATTACCTTGTGAAATTGTTACTCCTAGGTAATCAATTTGAAATTGTCTCAGAGCACTCCCCAAATTTTATTCAATCTTCTTACCCATCAATATTGTGTGTATTTTTGAAATGTAAATACCACTATTCCCACAATTGATAACCTAGTCACTCCAATTGCAATAGACATGTAGAATATGTTTGAAATTATGAACATTATTTCAAGTATCATTGATAAATATAATATGGTAATCTACAAAAATGTGGGTAATACCTATGAAATTTGGATTGCACCAAAATGGAAAGAGATATCCATCAACGATAAATTTGTTAAGGAATCTACTAAATGTATCATGAACTATGATAAACACACTTGGTGATATGGGATTTCCCTTTAATATCTACCAAACCGATTAAAAATTCCATATCTTTTTTCCATAAATGTGATAGAGGATAATGGATATCCAAATAATCAGATGAAAATATCCACTATCATTTCGGAGAATCCCATACAGCTCAGGACTCTGATGATGATGTTCCACATGAGGGATCATTGCAATTGTGGATGAGAATAACAGTGGTGGCACATGACACATGAGGATGAATTTCCCTATAGAAATAATATTTTAAATGTATTTCACCATCCCATTCTTAATGAAGTCCCCAAATGTTGTATAGAATGATAATTGAAAGCTATCATGAATAGGAGAACTTTCAGAGTTATGTTTTGAGACTTCCTTCCACACCCCTTTCTCATCCAAATTTTTTGGAGTGTCCATTGATATCATGGGAGACCACATGTGGAATGGAGTTAAAAATATGAGAGTGACCTATGGGATGACCATCCTACATACGAGGGTCAACATCCAATATTAAATAATAAAAATTTGATAGATCCATACCTCCCACCACCTATGTTTCATTTATAAAATAGACATATTCAAGTAGGATATATGTAGCTTTGGATATATTCTTCTACATTATAAATTCATGAAACAATTCATTATTTTTATCACCCTCTTTGAGCCAAGTCACCCGAGAGTTTTCCCTATAACTTCATTAATTTTATAGGATAATTTTTGAAAGGTGACTCTTTTGGAAAACAAGTTTTTTAAAGACATTAGAATCCTATTGAGATACAAGCCCCAACCTAGCCCGTTCGATATTAGATTTTAAGAAATTTAGGTCCAGGAAGTGGGATAGATTAGAGTTCACCCATTAATGTAGATCCTCCTTCATACTTCAGAAGAGGTTTTCAAATCCCATCCATGATAACCCTTTAATGGGGTTTCCCATGAAAAGATATCCACATGATTGAATTCTGGGTCAACCACCTAACTCTGGGTATCAAAAAAATGGTTCTGGCTTTTATTAGTACCAACATGGCAGAGTAAGAGATGGGAGTGATCAGAGACCTCATGAACAAATTCATTAATTATTACATTTCCCAATAAAATATATATTTACCAACCATATATAATCAATTCATTATTTATATTATACAAAAGTTTCAATATTATGTGAATAATTATCAACCACATTATAAATTTTATCTTAATGAAAATGAAAATGATATTCGTGTGTTTGTGAAGAGTATCACCTCCAGGAAGTATCATGAATCATTTTCCTTCACCAATATTCACTGCATGTACTTATAGAAATTCAGTTGATAAATATATATTTTTGAAATGATTTTAATTTTTGTAAAAAAAATCTGAAATCCAAATGAAAATATGAGAAACAAAAAATTGTTTTAAATTGAACCATATAAAATAAATTTACTAAGTAGAAAAATAATTTATTCATATTATATAAAAGTTTTGAATCCATTAAACATTAATATAATTATCTTTCATTAAAATTTATCACGTAAATAAAAAAATATCATATTTACTCTTGAATAATAAATTTAAAAAATCACTTTATAATCACCCATTAGTTACGGTATATTCATGTATTGGTCGGTCTACCCACCTATATGAATAATGCTATAAAATAATTTCATAGATGACTATGAGAACATAATTATGGATAATATATGATATAAATAAGTATTTATATATTTAATTTTATTATTTAATTGTAAAATTAATATAAACATCAATAATTAAGAAAGAAACAACCATTCATTAAAAATTACCAAAAAATACCCATCCTCGATTTTATCATTTAGGATCATAAAATATACTCTTTTAAAGTGTATATAGCTTTATATAATATTGTAAATAATCAATTAAATATATTTTTCATATTGGATTGATGATATTTTGATGAATAATGAAGAAATCAACAACTATTATGGATCTAGTTCAGAACCATCACGATCAGTCACACAAGATATTGAAAATATATAATAACTAATTAATATACATATGAGAATTAAATATTAATGACATTAATAAAATTTTATAGATATAAAAAATATTCTTTAGTAATAAATAAAGATAAATATATATTCTCTCTATTATATTCAATTATTTTATTGGAAGTTAGGAGTTAAAATAATTATTTTTTTAAAAAAATTTAATTTATTGAGAAAAATTTCATATTGTTGACCATAATATCTTCGATACAATAATAAAATAAAATTTTATGAGGTATTATTTAATCATTTCTATTAGTTTCCAATTTTTTTATTGATAACTTAAAATAAGGAGGATGCCAATAATGGTGATGTCCAGGATTTGTTGAATTGTTTTTAGTTGAAGCCTATAGTTATTCCTATTTGTTGGGAAATTATTGGCCGTGTAAAGGAAGAACATGATGTGTAATGGATTTTAGGATGAATCCACAAACTAGATACACATCGTTATATTATTACACACTATTTAATGGTTTCACATCATTTAATGGAAAATATTAGTTTTTTTTATAAAAATGATACACATTTTTTGACATATTCAAGACTCATGGATTTCATGACATGTAATGGGATTAAACACCATGTAAATATCATGAGGTGCAGTTATAAGAAGGTTACTAAATTTAATTATTATTTTATTGGACCCACAACCAATCTATACCATCCTATATCTTACCGTAGGAAATTTTTGCGATCTTAACTCCTAGATCATCCGTTAAGTGACTGGTCATCATGTTTGATGTGATTTATCTATTTAGGTAAGTGATAATTTTAGTTATTATTTAGTTTTGGTTTTTTTTGTGGTTGTGTTTGGATTTATGATCGTACTGTATTTTCTATCAATAAATTTTATTTTATTGGAATGCATTATCTTTCTCGGGTGGTTCTCTTGGCTTTTTATCACCGTTCATGATGGATGATAAGTTTGTACCATGTTAAGGTAGGTGTTTATATAAAATTGGTTAATTTGGTGAATCTTAGGTAATTATGGATAAATCCATCCGTTGTTTCAATAATTATATGTGATATGTGATTTTAAATGATTTTTTTGGATTGGAGAATGATTTTAAAAAGGGGTTTTGATTTAAAAATGGACCTTCTTGATTTGGAAATGGATTTTAAAACTCTAAAGTGGATCATATTGGATAATAAAATGATTTTTGAAATTATGAGAATGGTATTTAAATGAAATTTGAAAATTTCACATTGGGAACCTTGTCTACATTGATAAGATAAATAGGTAGCCTTACTATGTGTATGTAACCTCTTGAAGGTAAGATTTTGTGATATCAAAAGGAAGAGCTCGATATCGTATGGATCCAATGTTATGAATGTTTAGTTTTTTTATTGTGTTATACACAATTTACAATATTATTGAGCCCATATGTGTGGTTACTTTACAATATTGTTTATTTATCACATGACATTATTACCAGTAATTACTCTGATATATTTTTATAAGATTTTGTATTAGATTTACAATAAAAATATGTTGTTTCATGGATATGTGTTTACCTGTTTACCACATCATGCATGTAAATTATTTTCATTATTTATCACTTATACTTCTTATATGTATTGTTTGATAATAAGAAATTATTTTATGGAAACAAAAGGTAAAATTAATTAAAACTATATTTATTTTGTGAAAAATTATGGTAGGTGTATTTTGTTTTAAAATATAACAATGTTGTATTCTCGATATTATAACTTGTATATAAACTATGGTGGTATCCAACTAGGATTTGGCTGACACCCTACCTGTGGATCAGGATGTTTTTAGTTATTGTATTCCATTTTTCAGTTAAAGAGAATAAAATCTTGTAGAATGACAGATACTATTGTTGTATCTTCATTTGGATTCGGTTGGTTTAAAGGTGACTATTAGTAATATGAGGATTAAGCATACGTTCTAGTTTACCTTGTTTTAGATTAGAATATATACTTTTTTTTGCTATTCTATTACTGTTTTGTACTCTAGTTGTAGGATTGTTTTTCTTACAATCACAGTTGGTTTCTATTATAAAGCCCCAGCCTTAAGCCTTACTTAATCTTGAGTTATTACAAGATTACACATTGAGGATCTTTTCGGGTTTAGAGTTTTAGATAATTAGATCATAAAGCTTTCATTACATTCCACATATAAACAAAGTGGTTACATAAAGTTAGTATTCTTCATTCCCATAAATGGAAACACATTTAAAATAAAACATGGATTATTTCTTGAAACATCATTGACACTATCATCATATCATGTACCTTTCCCTTGACCTGTGAAAAACATTTCAAAAAACATGGGATGAGCATAAAAAGCTCAGTAGGGAATATAATAATATGGAAAGGAAACATGGGTACATATATACATAAGAATGAAATCATACTTTACCAATAAAGTATATGCACCTTAACATACCTCATCAAATCATGAATAAATCATAGAAATCATAAGACATAAAGTTAACTTGAGGCATTCATAACATCCTTACGTAGGGAGTAACCCTCTTGGTTACGTTTGGAATACCCATCACAGTATATTCCCTAAATCTCTTCGGAGAAACCTTAACATTTCACTCCTTCGCGTTACCCAATGCATTGGAGAGCTATATCGGGCTCACCCGCCCTTAGTTTATCATGGAACCACCCGTCTTCATAATAATGCCCAAGAACCTCAACATAATCGTATCACATAAAACATGCCTAAAGGAAACATAACATTTCCACCTTTCAATCACAAGATATCAATACAACACATTGATATAAAAACATTATGAAAACCATTTTCAATACCAAAATAAAAGAAAATTAAAACATGGTATTTATTTTTCTTTTAAAAATAAGGTATGGCTTGTAGAGGAAGCCGAAACTCAAATAACGGTCACAGCGGCGGAGAAGTCGTTGTCGCCGCATACGTACGACGAAAACATTCCCTTTTGTCATTTAGTAAAACACTATGTATAAAAAAAATTCCTTTTTGATAAACGTAAAATTCAAAGGGGTTTATACACCGTATAAAAGAAGGTTGTGTATAAAACAAAATATGCCTCAATGAAAGGAGATTGAGACGAAGTCCCATACCTTGGGTCCGACATGACTCGATCGTTCTTTAATGTCCTGAATAATAAACTTGAGTTAATTTCTACTTCTTTAATAACATTTTTCAAGTTCATTATTCCTTTTATATCACTTATTGCCATTTCATGAACACTATGTAATTATTTAAGTTAATAACGGTCGTTTAAACGATCATTGGTACTTGAGTAAAAAATAAACCCTTTATAATTACATGTTGTTCATGTATCCATTATATCCAGAATAATAATCATTATGTATATATCATATATATCCAGTATATACATGCATTTATAATATTACATAATCATTTAGAGGTAAGAAATGAAAGCACCGTTCATGGAGACGGTAAGCCGTACGTACGCATGAACGCTACTTTCATTTCTATTTCGTATTTTATAGAATGGAATCATAATGATATAAAGATATATTATAATTACAGTATAATATAATATTTAATATCAAAGTTCCATCCTTTATATGTCCCACATATGGTATTTAACGAATCAAATCACTTTGAGGGGGTGGTAGTCCGCACTTCCTTAAATGAAGATATCGCATTTACCCATAATGAAAACCATAAAGGTATGACCAAAAATAAAAAACATAAGCTTAAGGAAAACATAAACATATTATATATCATATATAAATATAGTGACATCTTAATGGCCACCTTTGAAGGTGTTAAAATAATGTTGAACAATCATCATTTCGGGAGGCATAAATTCACCATCAACGGAAACAGTATGTTCGTTAACCATTAGATGTAGGTGTGTGTAAGTGTAGCTATAATCCTTATTATAACAACATCCTAGTATATTGAGGATACTGTAGTTGTTACAAAAGAAAATAATAAAAAGAGTTTATGGGGTTGGAGAAGCAAAATAAAAAAAAAGGACTCAAAAGAAGACATTACCTTAAAATCGGGTAACTCCCTTTGGTTTGAGCTCAAAGGCTTCCTTGGGAAGACTTCTGCCCAAATTAAGGCTTCAAGGAGTAAGAGAGGGAAGTGGAGAGACAAAATGGGCAGGGTTTGGCCGAGCCAAAGGCTTTGCGAGTGTGGGTAAGGAGGTAGAGGTGGGGCCTTTTATAAGAGGAGAGGAGGGGCACTCTTGGAAAGTAAAGATAAGTTACTTTATTTTAAAATGAGTTTCGGATTCAAAAGGTCCCACATTGATATAATTCAAGGATAAGGTGATAATGGTTCTAAATCCACTCATCCAATTGGTTTTGGCCATGCATAGGTTTTAGATTTTACATTAACTTTCCATTTTATTTAAATCGTTAAATAATGAGGTCATCGCTGCATCATCATGGTGTCATAAATAATTGAAGTTATTTAATGTCTAAAAATTATAAAAAAAACTAACATGATGTAGGAAATATTTTTATCTTTCTAATGAATATTTATAGCCAAGAATATGACTTGTATAAACCCATATAAAAATTGTTTTAGTAACATAACTCATGTTTGTGTCATTTTTTACTTTAACATTAAATAAAAAGTTATTTATGTAATTTCCCAACCAAAGTGGCTCCATGGGGTCCCCAAGTTGACCCATGGCTTGTCTTGGTCGTCCATGACACATCCAATGAGGGTAGGACATGTTTCAAGCTCATCTCATACTATTAAAACATTATTTTTACCTTAAACTACACTAATTACCACTAATCGCGATTAAAAACTTAATAAGTTACTATTCACCAAAAAATTATTTTAATCTCATTGAACCACATTTTACTTCTTAATGACAACCATGTATGTCGAATTTTTTAAATTCAAAACACAATGATGGAAAAATTTCATTTAAACGGAAAAATCTGTTTTTATAAGTACCACTTAGTGGTTTCACTATTCATAAAAAATTGATGTTTTTCAGAAAATTACCAAAAATTCACCCTAAGCTATATTTGATATTCTGAATTCAAAAATGATTTCTATTTTACAAAATTCAAATCATATAAGTTAAATTAATTAATTTAATATTTAATTCCCGCTTTCATGACAAATAGCGTGTTTTTATGAAATAATAAGTATCAAAAGATTGACACCAGTTTAAGTCCAATTTAAAAGTGAAATTGATTCCAATGACAACCATTGGATTAAATGGTAAAAATATATTCTAATTCCACTTCAAAACCAATTCAAAAGATAATCCATTCATATAAATAAATTAGATTAAAAATCAGTTTTGATGTAAAATACAGTATTTTTCACTATTCATTAAAAAATGAACATTGTCTGAAAAATACCAAAAAATCACACAAAGTAAATTTTGATGTCCCAATCATAAAGAATAAGTTTATTTTGAAAAACATAGCTTTTAAAATTGTCAAAAGATATCTTTAAAAATGGTTTTCCATCAAAAGGGAGTAAAACAATCTTTTAAGAATATTAGTGTATTCCATGCATAAGATTGTATTTATTTTCATTTTAAGCCTCTAAAACACTATCTTAATCATTAATAGACATAGATAAAAATATTTATTATTCATCACTTACTTGGGATGTTACATACTTACCCCCTTTAGAAAATTGAGTCCCCGCAATTTATTTACTTATCGAATAAATGGGGGTACTTATCCCTCATTGCATTTTTAGATTCCCATGTTGCTTCTTCCATCATGTGGTTTTTCCACAAAACCTTTACCTGATTAATCACCTTATTCTGTAAAACTTGCTCCCTGTGGTCAAGAATCTGAACCGGTTGTTCCTCATAAGATAGGTTCTCTTCTAGCTGAACTACCTCTGGACTCAAAACATGAGATGGATCTGGCATATACTTTCTCAACATCGAAACATGCAAAACATTGTGTACCTGAGATAAACTCGGAGGTAAAGCCACCTGGTATGCAACTGATCCAAATCTCTCTTGAATTTTATATGGTCTAATGAAACTTGGACTCGGCTTTCCTTTCTTACCAAATCTCATCACACTTTTCCAAGGAGAAACCTTGAGAAAAACATGATCACCTACCTCGAAAGATAGATCATTCCTCCGGTTATCCGCATAACTCTTCTGCCTTCTCTGAGCTGTTCTCATGTGCTTCTGAATCAACTGATCTTTTTCTACCATATATTCTACCAATTCTGGTCACATCAACTTCCTTTCACCCACTTCATCCCAGAAAGCTAGAGTTCGACACCGCTTCCCATATAATGCCTGAAATGGTGCCATCTGTATACTGGAATGAAAACTGTTATTATATGAAAATTCAACCAAATAAAAATGTTGGTCCCAACTTCCCTGATAATCCATAGAGAAAGAATGTAGCACATCCTCCAATGTCTGAATTGTTCGTTCTGACTGCCCATCTGATTGAGGATGAAAAGCTGTACTAAAATTTAATTCAGTACCCAACAACTTCTGAAGGCCTTTCCAAAAGTTAGAAGTGAACCTGGGATCACAATCAGATACAATGGAGAGAGGAACTCCATGTAACCTGACTATCTCTTTATGATACAAACGGGAAAGTTGATCTAGGGAAAAAGTATCTCGTACAGCAAGGAAATGAGCAGATTTATTCAAGCGATCAACAATAACCCAGATTGCATTATTACCTCGAGATGTCTTCGGTAATCCCACAACAAAGTACATGGATATATTATCCCATTTCCACTCTGGCACTGGTAAAGGCTGAAGAATACCTTTCGGTAACTGCCGCTCTGCTTTAACCTGCTGACAAGTCAAACACTTCACTGTAAAATCAGCAATATCTCTTTTCATTCCATCCCACCAGTAATACTCCCGCAGATCTTTATACATATTAGTACTGCCAGGATGAACTGGAAACGGAGAACTATGAGCTTCACATAACAACTCTCTCTTCAACTATGAATCACAAGGCACACACAATCTCTTCCGAAATCTCAAAACGCAATCATTATCAATGTTGAATTCAGGAAACTTACATTTCTGAACCAGCTCTACCTTTTTCTGCAACTCATTGTCTTGCTTCTGTGCTTGCTTGATTCTATCTGATAGAGATGATCTCACTGATACCTGAAACGAAACAGAAGAACTTCCTGTACCAACAACTTCTATGCCAAAGTTCATCAAATCCTTAACCAAAGGATCACGCTCCAAACACAACATTGCTAATGAAGCATTACTTTTTCGACTCAAAGCATTAGCCACTTTATTTGCATTTCCCGGATGGTAATGAATTGTACACTCATAATCCTTGATTAATTATAGCCATCTCCTTTGTCTCATGTTCAATTATTTCTGAGTGAATATATACTTTAAACTTTTGTGATCGGTATATATTTCACACTTTACTCCATACAAATGATGCCTCCAAATTTTTAAAGCAAAAACAACAGCAGCCAATTCCAAATCATGTGTAAGGGAATTTACCTCATGAGTTTTCCACTGTCGTGAAGCATAAGCAATTACCTGATCATTTTGCATTAGGACGCAACCAATTCCTTTCAATGAAGCATCACTGTATATAACAAACTCACCATTCCTGGAAGGTAGTGACAAAACTGGAGCATTCACCAATCTTCTTTTCAATTCTTGAGAACAATCATCACATTATTTTGTCCAGATAAACTTAACACCCTTCCGAGTTAGCTTAGTCATTGGACTAGATAACCATGAAAAATTTCTAGCAAACCTTCGGTAATAGCCTGCCAAACCAAGGAAGCTACGAATCCCAGTTACATTTGTGGGTCTTGGCCAGTCTTCCACAACTTTAGTTTTTGCAGGATCAACAGTTATCCCATCTTTAGAAACAATGTGACCAAGGAAAGAAATTTGTTTCAACCAAAACTCACACTTGCTGAATTTCCCATACAATTTCTTTTCTTTTAAGGTTTTCAAGATAACCCTTAAATGTATTTCATGCTCTTCTTTACTTTTAGAAAACACAAAAATATCATCAATAAAAACCACCACAAACTTATCCAAGAACTCAGTGAAAATTCTATTAATTAAGTCCATGAATACAGCAGGTGCATTGGTTATCCCAAAAGGCATTACTAAAAATTCATAGTCGACATATCTTGTACGGAATGTGGTCTTCGGAAAATCTTCTTCCTTTACCTTCAGCTGATGGTACCCCGATCTCAAGTCAATCTTTGAAAAATACTGAGCTCCCTGGAGCTGATCAAACAAATCATCGATATGAGGCAAAGGATATTTGTTCTTAATAGTGATATTATTCAAGGCTCTATAATCAATGCAATGTCTCATTGAACCATATTTCTTTTTAACAAACAGGACAGGAGCACCCCATGGTGATGTGCTAGGCCGAATGAAACCTTTCTCTAATAAATCTTGCAATTGCTCCTTCAACTCTAAAAGTTCAATTTGAGCCATTCGATAAGGGGGCTTTGAAATTGGCTTAGCATCAGGAACTAAGTCAACAGTAAACTCAACTTCCCGATCTGGTATTATTCCAGGAAACTCATCAGGAAAAACATCAGGATACTCATTTACCTATGGAACATCATTAATATGAATAGTTCCTTTATTTTCAACGATGTGTGAAAGGTAACATTCATTTCCATCTTTTATAAGTTTCTCGGCCTCTTGATAAGTTATCAATAGTAAGGGTTCATTCCTGTACAAAAACTGAAAGTCTTTCTGAAAAGAAACATCTTTAGCTCTACAGTCAATCTTAGCATGGTAAATAGAGAGCCAATCCATACCCAGGATAACATCAAACTCTACTAGAGGTAGAACAATAAGGTTTGTAAGTAGGTTCTTTCCACAGATAAGGATAGGAAGATTCTTATAAATTCTGTTTAACTCAACATTTCCCCCAGGTGTTTTTACGAAAAGTTCAGGAGTCATTTCTTGAGATGGTATTCCCATTTTACTAGAAAAGGTTTCAGAGATGAAAGAATGTGTAGACCCTAAATCAAACAACACACTGGCATAATCTTAAAAAACAAACAAAGTACCTGATACAACTTCATTTGATGGCCCGACATCTGCTGAAGTAGTTGCAAAGGATTTCACCACCCCTTTCTGCTTGTAGTCTAACTGCTTCCCATTACTCAAGATCTTTATCGGACACTCGTTTGCATAGTGACCCATCTCATTGCACTTAAAACATTTCACTAACTGTAAATCAAATTTGGTCTTACCTTCTCCTTGATATTTTTCAGTGCAATCATGAGCCTTATGTCCCATCTTACCACATCGGTAGCACTTTCAAGAATTCAGAAGACATTCCCCAGCATGCCTTTTGCCACATTTATCACAAACTGGAAACTTAGTTTTCTAACCATCAGTCTTTTTTGAAGAATTCTTACCTTTCTCTTACCACCCCGGTCTCTTATTCTGTTGGCTGTTATAGAACACTTGATCATCGACAAACTCCATTTCCACCTTCTCAGCGCAACGAACAAGCTTTTCATAACTTTTAAACCCACGAGAAGCTAATGCCCTTCAATATTTTGGCTTTAATCCTAAGTAAAAACGATTTATTTTACTATCAAGGTCTCGGATAAAATTTGGAGCATACCTTGCCAATCGAGTGAACCTTTCTTCATAGGTAGCCACTAAGTCTTCCTCTTGCCTCAATTACAAGAATTGCTTTTCCATCCTAAGTCGAACAGACATAGGAAAATGCTTCTCAAGAAACATACCTTTGAATTCATCCCAGTCAAGAGCATCAATCTCATCGGCGTCCCCGATATTTTTAACCATAGACCACCACTGATCTGCCTCACCCTCCAAACGGTAAATAGCAAGACTAACCTTTTGATTCTCTGAACACCCCATGACATAAAAAATATTCTCCAGTGATTTAATCCACCCTTCAGCTATCATAGGGTCAGATGATCCTCTGAATGATGGGGGATGTTGCCTCAGGAAATGTTCCACCATTGACATGTTACTCTGCGGTTGATCTGGCTGATCTCATGTATGGATACCACTGCCATTTATCGATTGAGTCAACTGCACCATTACTGCAACAAACTGTTCAGTTCCAATTCTGACCATCTCAGGATGCTGATTCGGAAGGTTATTTCCATCTGTATGCCTTCCTAGCACTGCTTCCCTATTTCCTCTGCGGAAAACCATTCTGAACAAACATGTCTTAGATGAAGCAACATGGTAATCTTCAAATGCAATATCATTTCAAAAAAAAATATTTTTGGATAATAATTTAATAGAATTCTAACTCCTAAAGATATCTAAACCGACCTCTGATACTAACTATAAGGCCCCAGCCTTAAAACTTACTTTATCATGAGTTATTACAAGATTACACATTGAGGATATTTTCGGGTTTAGAGTATTAGAGAATTAGATCATAAAGCTTGCATTACATTCCACATATAAACAAAGTGGTTACATAAAGATAGTATTCTTCATTCCCATCAATGGAGAAACATTTAAAATAAAACATGGATTATTTCTTGACACTTCCTTGACACTATCGTAATATCATGTACCTTTCCCTTGACCTGTGAAAAAAATTTCAAAAAACTTGGGATGAGCATTAAAAGCTCAGTAAGGGATATAAAAATATGGAAAGGAAACATGGGTACATATATACATAAGAATGAAATCATACTTTACCCATAAAACATATGCACCTTAACATACCTCATCAAATCATGAATAAATCATAGAAATCATAAGACATAAAGGTAACTTGAGGTATTCATAACATCCTTACGTAGGGAGAAACCCTCTTGGTTACGTTTGGAATACCCATCACAGTATATTCCCTAAATCTATTCAGAGAAACCTTAAGGTTTCACTCCTTCGCGTTACCCAATGCATTGGAGAGCTATATCGGGCTCACCTGCCCTTAGTTTATCACGGAACCACCCGTCTTCATAATAATGCCCAAGAACCTCAACATAATCGTATCACATAAAACATGCATAAAGGAAACATAACATTTCCATCTTTCAATCACAAGATATCAATACAACACATTGATATAAAAACATTATGAAAACCATTTTCAATACCAAAATAAAATAAAATTAAAACATGGTATTTATTTTTCTTTTAAAAAGAAGGTATGGCTTGTAGAGGAATCTGAAACTCAAATAACGGTCACGGCGGCGGGGAAGTCGTTGTCGCCGCATACGTACAACAAAAGCATTCCCTTTTGTCATTTAGTAAAACGCTTCATATAAAAAAGATTACTTTTGGATAAACATAAAAGTCAAAGGGGTTTATACACCGTATAAAAGAAGGTTGTGTATAAAACAAAATATGCCTCAATGAAAGGAGATTGAGACAAAGTCCCATACCTCGGGTCCGACTTGACTCGATCGTTCTTTAATGTCCTGAATAATAAACTTGAGTTAATTTATACTTCTTTAAGACCCTTTTTCATGTTCATTATTGCTTTTATATCACTTATTTCCATGTCATGAACACTATGTAATTATTTAAGTTAATAACGGTCGTTTTAACGATCATTGGTACTTGAGTCAAAAATAAACCCTTTATAATTACATGTTGTTCATGTATCCATTATATCCAGAATTATAATCATTATGTATATATAATATATATCCAGTATATACATGAATTTATAATATTACATAATCATTTAGAGGTAAGAAATGAAATGCACCGTTCATGGAGACGGTAAGCCGTACGTACGCAAGAACGGTACTTTCATTTCTATTTCGTATTTTATAGAATGGAATCATAATGATATAAAGGTATATTATAATTCCAGTATAATATCATATATAATATCATAGTTCCATCCTTTATATGTCCCACATATGGTATTTAACGAATCCTATCACTTTGAGGGGGCGGTAGTCCGCACTTTCTTAAATGAAGATATCACGTTTACCCATAATGGAAACCATAAAGGTATGACCAAAAATAGAAAAACAGAAGCTTAAGGAAAAGATAAACATATTATATATCATATATAATTATAGTGACATCTTAATGGCCACCTTTGAAGGTGTTAAAAGAATGTTGAACAATCATCATTTCGGGAGGTATAAATTTACCATCCACGGAAACAGTATGTTCGTTAACCATTAGATGTAGGTGTGTGTAAGTGTAGCTCGAATCATTATTATAAAAACATACTAGTATATTTAGGATACTGGAGTTGTTACAAAAGAAAAGAATAAAAAGAGTTTAGGGGGTTGGAGAAGCAAAATAAAACAAAAGGACCCAAAAGAAGACATTACCATAAAATCGGGTAACTCCCTTTGGTTTGAGCTCAAAGGCTTCCTTGGGAAGACTTCTTCCCAAAGTGAGGCTTAAAGGAGTAAGAGAGGGAAGTGGAGAGATAAAATGGGCAGGGTTTGGCCGAGCCAAAGGCTTTGGGAGTGTGGGTAAAGAGGTAGAGGTGGGGGCCATTTATAAGAGGAGAGGAGGGGCACTCTTGGAAAGTAAAGATAAGTTACTTTATTTTAAATGCGTTTCAGATTAAAAAGTTCCCACATTGATATAATTTGATGATAAGGTGATAAGGGTTCGAAATCCACTCATCCAATTTGTTTTGGCCATGCGTAGGTTTTAGATTTTACATTAACTTTCCATTTTATTTAAATCGTTAAATAATGAGGTCATCGCTGCATCATCATGGTGTCATAAATAATTTAATTTATTTAATGTCTAAAAATTATAAAAAAATACTATGATGTAGTAAATATTTTTATATTTCTAATTAATATTCATAGTCAAAAATCTGACTTGTATAACCCCATATAAAAATTGTTTTAGTAACATAACTCATGTTTGTGTCATTTTTACTTTAACATTAAAAAAAAAGTTATTTATGTCATTTCCCAACCAAAGTGGCTCCATGGGGTCCCCAACTTGACCCATGGCTTTTCTTGGTCGGCCATGACACATCCAATGATGGTAGGACATGTTCCAAGCTCATCTCATATTATTAAAACATTATTTTTACCTTAAACTACACTAATTACCACTAATCATGATTAAAAACTTAATAAGTTACTATTCACCAAAAAATTATTTTAATCTCATTGAACCACATTTTACTTATTAATGAAAACCATGTATGTAGTATTTTTAAAATTCAAAACACAATGATGGCAAAATTTCATTTAAACGGAAAAATCAGTTTTTATAAGTACTACTTAGTGGTTTCACTATTCATCAAAAATTGAAGTTTTTCAGAAAATTACCAAAAATTCACCCTAATATATATTTGATATTCGGAATTCAAAAATGATGTCTATTTTACAAAATTCAAATCATATAAGTTACATTAATTAATTTAATAATTAATTCCCGTTGTCATGACAAATAGCGTGTTTTTATGAAATAATAAGTATCAAAAGATTGACAACAGTTTAAGTCCAATTTCAAAGTGAAATTGATTCCAATGACCACCATTGGATTAAATGGTAAAAATATATTCTAATTCCACTTCAAAACCAATTCAAAAGATAATCTAATCATATAAATAAATTAGATTAAAAAGCAGTTTTGATGTAAAATGCAGTATTTTTCACTATTCATTAAAAAAAATGAACATTGTCTGAAAAATACCAAAAATTCACACAATGTAAATTTTTATGTCCCAATCATAAAGAATAAGTTTATTTTGACAAACATAGCTTATAAAATTGTCAAAATATAGCTTTAAAAATGGTTTTCCATCAAAAGGCAATAAAATAATCTTTTAAGAATATTAGTGTATTCCATGCATAAGATTGTATTTATTTTCATTTTAAGCCTCTAAAACACTATCTTAATCATTAATAGACATAGAAAAAAATATCTATTATTCATTACTTACTTGGGATGTTACATCTATTGTCATGTTGTACTTATATTATGTGATGTGACAATTTAAGTGTCTAGTTTAATTGATCTATTTTGATTCATTGCAATTTGGTATAAGAGATATGATTAGCCTAATTTTTGTCCACACTACCTAAAATTGGTTCTAATTCTTGGGTAGAAATGAGTTATTATCACCATGATTGGGATAATAGGTTCATAAAAGGGGACCATCCATTTCACATCCACTGTTCAAACCATGTTACCATGGGTGGTTAAGTCCATTTTCTAGCTTTGAGTCCCGCATTTCATGGCCATTAAAATTAATTGTCTTGGATGTTTATTTTAGTGGACCTATTCTTTTTAAAGTATAATATTTCAGTTGATTTGTGGTTTCTTTAAATTATAATAGTTTAATTCTTTGATAACAATATCAGATGTTTTACTAAGGATTCTTGAATTTTATCATGACTGATTGGTTATTGTAATTTTTTAGATAATTACTATCAGAAGATCAATTCTAAATCCAGGAGAAGAAGCTACAACATAGGATCCTCACAAAAATCATCTAATGGACCCTACACTATTTGAAGATGATATCATTACTATTCAAAGCTATTTCAATTGGGTTTTGGGAACCTTGGATGATTAGTGGATCATGGATCAGAATTTACTAAGAACAATCCAACCATATTTCACAGTGAAAAAAAGAACCCATGAATCTGTGGAATGACTTAAGTGGATCGATAGGATCTTCAACTTCATGAAGACACATGGAGACTCTAAGGTGGGGTATTCTAAGTATTAGATTTATGGATAAAGAGTGAAATGTTGGGAATAAATTACGATTGATAATTTATAAGAGGATCGTATATAGGATTGCTTTAAGAAAATATTTAACCATCTATTTTTACTTGATACATTGCATACCATGAAGAACTACGAGTTTTGACCTTAGATAAGTAAGAGCATAATATTTTTGATTATTCGACCTGTAAATACCCGTAAAATTCAAGGAAATTGTTTTCTTAATTTTCTTTAGAATTTTACAAGAGCGCGGTTTCAGACGGCACCTGATTCCGAGGCCCGGAGTGCCCAGAATCAATTTCCGAAGTTTGGCTCGGGTACGTTTAGTGAACGAACGAGCGGGAATTCCTAACTTTAGATCCGGTGCTCAGAATTGAAATCCGAAGGCACCGATGAACTCGCAGCGCCGATTTTCGCTTAAAGAGACCTTTTCGGAAGTTGCGTTGGTTGCGGGTTGAAAGTTAGTTTTTGGGTTTTAGGTTTAAGTTAAATAAAATTTTGTGAAGAACAAAATTTATTTTAACTTGTTAAATCCTACCAAAGGGGGTTGGAAGCGGGACCCACATCCACTTAACCTCCCTTGGGAGGATTAAGTGTGGTGGGGCCCACACGAACCCCTAAACCTTTCATATTCTCTCAACTTCCTTAACGCCTCTTTAAATGACATGAGTTTTTTTTTAATTTTTGGAGTTAATCCTTTTGAATTTCAAACTTTTGAAATTCTAGTGTGTTGATGTGATAATAAAATAAGATAGTGTCTTATTTTATTTGGGTTAATTGTTTGTCTTCTTGAGAGGTGGAGAGATTTTCCTTCTTCTTCTTCAACTCTGACGAAGATCACGAAGAACGCTCAACTTGACGAAGAACGCTCAAGTTCCGACGAAGAACGCCGCTCCGCTCTTCTTCGTCTTTCGTGTCAACGAGAGGGAACGCCGCTTCCTCCTCGGATTCCCTTCGTCGACATAAGAAGTTTCGCCAACGACGTATCGCATCGGACGCATCTCTTCGTCAACGGATTTGACGAACGACGACCGCGACGCCCGATCCCCGAGACGTTGTCTTCCGCGGACGTTGACAAATCCTCGAACGTATACCCAAGGTAGGGGTTGTCAATTTATTGTTTAATTATTTATTTCTTGATCGTGGATCTCGCATGTCTAACATGAGGCTTTGAATGTTCAAGTTGAGTTATTATTTAACGCGAGGGGGCCGGACCGCATGAACACGGCCGAACCCCCTCCATCGTTCTTATTGTTCTATCTTGAGGGTGGAAGCAAAGTGGCGTGGTGCCGTCGCACCACGCGGATAGTAATATGATTAAATTTCGTGGCACCGTCGCGCCGTGCCATGGAAGAATCATAAGGAACGCGACGCCGTCGCGCCGCGTCGAAGGGAATCCAATGCGCGGCGAAGGGGCGCGGTGCCGTCGCACCGTGCCGGACGACGAACACCGCGGCCGGTTCCGGGCCGCGGCGGGACGACGAACACCGCGGCCGGTTCCGGGCCGCGGCGTAAAGAGAAGACCGGCGGCCGAGCTGCCGGCGTTGGAAGCCGAAGAGGGGACCGGATTTTTCCGGTCCCGTTGGAGAAAACCGGCCGGCCAGCTGGCCGGCCGGAAGGCGTTAAACCGGGGAAAAATTAATTTCCCGGCCAACGCTCAAAACCCACTCATTATGAGGGGGGCGGTTTCCATGAAGGGAGGGGGGCAGCAGCCCCCCCGGTTTTAATCCAAGCCGGCCCCCGCGTGGGGGGCCGTTTTCTTGCAAAGGGCGCGGCACAAAGGCCGCGCCGCCTTCCCAATCAGTGGGGGCTTTGCCCCCCGCGTTCGGCCACCGTGCGGCGCCAGGCCGCCGCGGCCTCCCGCGCCGCCACGCCGCCGCGCCTCCGCCGCGCCGCCCCAGGGGGGGGGGGGGTCGGGCCGGGTCGGCCCGGACCCGGACCCCCCCATTTCGAACCAGTTCTGGTCTTTTGACCATAACTTGAGCCTCAGACCTCCGATCGACGAACCGTCTGCGGCAACACGATCCTTGGATCGAGATGGTCGTTTCGGTATATCGCACTAAAGGTTTCGGATTACTTTGAGTTCGGCCGGGTTGGTTCGTTCACGAAACCAACCGGGCCTTCGGAGCGGAAACGCTCATATCTTGAGCTACGGACGTCCGATTGACGTGCCGTCAGTCGCGTTGTGTTCCTCTTAGTGAGACGGATCTTTTGGGATACTCCGCCCGAGGTTTGGACGCAGGTGGAGTACGGTCGGGTTGGTTTTGCCTTAAAAACCAACCGGGCCCCGGGGACGAAAATGTCAATAACTCTCAGACCGGGCGTCCGATCGACGCGCCGTCTGTTGCGTTGAGTTCCTGTTGACGATACGGAACTTTTGGATACATCAACTCTGGACTTTGAGACAGTTGATATATCAGCCACTCGGCTCGTGGAGCGGACCCTCCGAACGAGCTTGCTGTGTGCGGGAACCCTAGTGCTGGCTGCGACTGTTACTGTGACTACTACTGCTACTACTGCTACTGTGACTGCGACGACGACAGTACAGAGATCCTGTGTGGATTCGACGACGACGACTACAGCACTCAGCGATCCTACGTGGAACAGTGCTACCGAACCTGTGTGAGCTGAATCTTCTGTTTACCTTGGGCGGTGGAGCGCTTGGTTGTAGCAGCATATCCTTGGCAGTGGAGCGCTCGGTTGTAGCGGAAGACCTGCGATACTGGAGACGAGCGTACGGAGTACGGAGACCGTGTAGCCAGCTGAGACCTGAAGACTGCTCGACCGACTCGACTTGGAGTGAGTCGACTAGCCCAGTGGACGGAGCGCCCGGTAATTGGCGGCAGACCCACGGCGGACGGAGCACCTGGTAGTTGGCAGCAGACCCGCGGTACTCGACAGGAGGAGTACCTCTGTAGGCTATTTGGGTGAAGCGCCCGGTATTTGGCAGCAGACCCTCAACGGACGGAGCGCCCGGTAGTTAGCGGCAGACCCGCAGTACTCGACAGGAGGAGTACCTCAGCAGTCTTAGGTTAGTGAGCAGTACCTCGGAGTCGTGACAGGACCACTGTACACTTCAGAGATGGGGCTCTTCAACAGTTACAGTTTCGTTAATGAAAATCCTGGTTTGAGATGAATCCTGTTGTTTTCCTATGTGGATTGTGTTGTGCTATCCTGTGTGGATTACGTTTTGCTTCCCTGTGTGGAATACGTTTACTTTCCTGTGTGGACTGAGTTGTACTTGGGATCGGAGGTTGGAGCGTATTTGAAATTGATGACTTAGGTATATGTATGGGCATATACCTAAGCAGTGTCGGTTATTACTTCGTGATTGTTCCTTTCTTCGTGGTTTATCCTTTGTGGATTTGAGAGACCTTCAGGGGTCTCGGGGTCCCTACTGAGTAGCTTATACTCACCCCTGCACGGGATTTGCCCGCACTACGTTGTGTTGGTTGCAGACGACGGACAACGTTGACCTTAGCTGAGGCTTGCAGAGCGGGACGGTACCCGGAGGTGGACCACAGGGCGGGATGTGCTCGGAGCGGACGGCGGGACCCGTGGAGCAGTGGAGCTATCTGTACCCACCCTTCAGGTGGGATTTCCACTGGACAGCTCGGTGTAGCGGCATTTACTTTTCAGTTGCTGTTTTCCCCTTTCGAGTTGTACTTTACTTTCAGTTTGGGTTTGTATTCTGGCCCATTTACTTTTCCACACTTTCAGTTGTACTCTGCTTTTGTTTAGTGTTTACTTTCCGCTTGCTTACTCTGTGGTGTTTGTTTACTTTACAAAGGCAAAGCCTTCCCTTTTTACCGGGATTTACGCCTTGGTGCTAGTCGCCAGCCCCTGGCCTATGGAAGGCGGGCTTGGGGTAGTCACGACACGGACCCCGAGGGCGGGTCGTGACAAATTGGTATCAGAGGAGTTCGGTTCTACCGCGAACTCTGATCTTTTCTATGTGAAGCAATAATGTTTAGCGTATTGAGTGTGGTTATCAGTCCAGGGAGTCCAGTGTTGGTGCGGCGGCCGACGTATCCGTACACCAGGACCCTGACTTCTGATTTCCGGCTTAACGCACGAAAACATTGATTGCGTGTGTGTTTCAAAGTTTTCTTTGTGATTATTTATATCAGCTCACCAGGTATACTGTTCTGACCGTGGCGCACCTGTTTCCTTTTCAGGATGGCCCCATGACGGCAGCCAGCTAGGGTTCCGAGAGTCAAGCGTGACGACAGCCCACCGAGCGACGAGGCCTCGGTGCAGGGCCCTTTGCCAGTAGTGGCACCGGCGGTAGCTTTACCCGCCGAGCCCCCGATGCTTCCAGCAGCAGCCGCTGACGATGCACGTCGCCTCAGCGCACTGCATGAGTTTCAGCGCCAGCGACCGCCCAGGTTTCGTGGGGAGACGGATCTCCAGGCAGCAGAGGACTGGCTGGAGGCAGTAGTACGAGTGTTTAGGCTAGTGAGGACACCAGCTGACCTCATGGTGATCCTCGCTGCGAGCCTACTACACGCAGCAGCAGGACGATGGTGGAGCCTGATGCTCCAGGTGCACGATGAGGCATCTCTACTTTGGACGGACTTTGAGAGCATCTTCCGCTCGGAGTTCGTCCCAGCCACCCTTCGTGCGGTGTGTATCCAGGAGCTTCTTCAGCTGCGGCAGGGTAGCATGACGGTCTCTCAGTATGCGGCGAGGTTCACCGACCTTTCTCGGTACTCGACAAACATGGTACGGGACCCCATATTCTGGGCCCGGACCTTCGAGCAGGGTTTGAGACACGAGATCAGGGCATCGTTGATCTCCCTCAGCATACCGACTCAGACAGGAGTACTGGAGCGGGGCCTTCTGATCGAGAGTTTCCTTGCTGAGTCTACACCAGCACAGCGACCCACCGCAGGGCGGCATGTGGCAGAGTCATCTGCAGCAGATAACCGACGGATGACTCAGGGTTCCAGGCAGACCAGACCTACCAGTGGCCGACTGCACGACTCAGGCTCAGTTGTGCGGGGAAGCCGGGGTGGAGTCAGAGCCAGGCGTGCCGAGAGTGGGCGGTGTTACTCCTATGGAGGGATTGGTCACATGGCTCGTGACTGTCCGACCCGCCATGCTGATGATCAGCAGTTAAGTGAAGAACCTCCCAGGCAGAGGCAGAGGTTCGACTGTGGCGGTCCGCAGGGAGGAGGCGGACGAGGCAGAGGAGCTGGACGAGCAGCCGGTGGTGGGCGACGCTTTGAGGCTCTGCCACCACCACCACCAGGAGGTCCACCCCGACCATAGGGAGTAGGTGAACATGCGAGAGCTCAGCTTCAGGCAGCCGAGGCCTTCGATCATGGAGCTCTGGGAGCCGATGGACAGGAGCAGAACTACTGGATACGTCCTTTGTACTTCTGGTTCCTTGTTTCTTTTGTGTAGCGTCTTGTATTATGAGCTGCAATAATAAAAGACGCATACCATTGTGATATTTTCGTTCCTGTCCTCTTTTGTGATGTTACTAAGTGGTTCCAGTTTTGGCTGTTGACTTGACCCTCTCTTGTGAGACATCTACTGGAGGAGACCCAGTTACCACACACTGATGCCGACAGTGTGACTCAACCCTTGGAGGCGAGAGTAACGGTTGAATCTCTTAGTAGTAGCGTCGAGGCCTTACGACGTCATCCTTGGTATGGATTAGTATCATCCATATTAGGATTGACTGTATTAGGCAAAGAATGTGGTTCATCCAGGGGATGAGACCAGATTTCTCTTATCGTCAAAGAAGAAATCTTGCAGCTCTTGTGGAACCTGAGATGGTCCAGGTCATCCAGGGGCGGATGAGTACAACTCAGAGCCGACAGAAGTCATATTCTGACAGGAGGCGGAGGCCACTGGAGTTCGAAGATGGCGACCACGTCTTATTGCGGGTCTCACCTCGACGTGGTATTCGGAGATTTGGCCGAGGCGGCAAGTTATCTCCACGCTTCATCGGACCCTTCCAGATTCTCAGCAGGATTGGTGAGGTGGCTTATCGCCTGGCTCTACCACCTCAGTTGCACCGGGTGCACGACGTCTTCCACGTATCTCAGCTGAGGAGATACGTGCACGACCCGTCACACATCATTGACCATGGGGAGCTTGACGTTGACGATGGGGCGACTTTCACGGAGGTTCCAGTAGAGATAGAGGATCGACAGGAGCGGGTCCTGCGTGGGCGATCGATTCCTCTTGTGCGCATCAGATGGCAGCACGGGAATCTCCAGGAGAGCACTTGGGAGTGGGAGGCTCAGATGCGTGCTCAATACCCTCATTTGTTTCCCTAGTTTTGATGTATCTTTACGGGGACGTAAAGCCCTGAGGTGGGAGTAATGTAAAGACCCGTAAAATTCAAGGAAAATTTTTTCTTAATTTTCTTTAGAATTTTACAAGAGCGCGGTTTCAGACGGCACCTGATTCCGAGGCCCAGAGTGCCCATAATCAATTTCCGAAGTTTGGCTCGGGTACGTTCAGTGAACGAACGAGCGGGAATTCCTAACTTTTGATCCGGTGCTCGGAATTGAAATTCGAGGGTACCGATGAACTCGCATCGCCGATTTTCGCTTAAAGAGACCTTTTCGGAAGTTGCGTTGGTTGCGGGTTGAAAGTTAGTTTTTGGGTTTTAGGTTTAAGTTAAATAAAATTTTGTGAAGAACAAAATTTATTTTAACTTGTTAAATCCTACCAAAGGGGGTTGGAAGTGGGACCCACATCCACTTAACCTCCCTTGGGAGGATTAAGTGTGGTGGGGCCCACACGAACCCCTAAACCTTTCATATTCTCTCAACTTCCTTAACGCTTCTTTAAATGACATGAGTTTTTTTTTAATTTTTGGAGTTAATCCTTTTGAATTTCAAACTTTTGAAATTCTAGTGTGTTGATGTGATAATAAAATAAGATAGTGTCTTATTTTATTTGGGTTAATTGTTTGTCTTCTTGAGAGGTGGAGAGCTTTTCCTTCTTCTTCTTCAACTCTGACGAAGATCACGAAGAACGCTCAACTTGACGAAGAACGCTCATGTTCCGACGAAGAACGCCGCTCCGCTCTTCTTCGTCTTCCGTGTCAACGAGAGGGAACGCCGCTTCCTCCTCGGATTCCCTTCGTCGACATAAGAAGTTTCGCCAACGACGTATCGCATCGGACGCATCTCTTCGTCAACGGATTTGACGAACGACGACCGCGACGCCCGATCCCCGCGACGTTGTCTTCCGCGGACGTTGGCAAATCCTCGAACGTATACCGAAGGTAGGGGTTGTTAATTTATTGTTTAATTATTTATTTCTTGATCGTGGATCTCGCATGTCTAACATGAGGCTTTGAATGTTCAAGTTGAGTTATTATTTAACGTGAGGGGGCCGGACCGCATGAACACGGCCGAACCCCCTCCATCGTTCTTATTGTTCTATCTTGAGGGTGGAAGCACAGTGGCGTGGTGCCGTCGCACCACGCGGATAGTAATATGATTAAATTTCGCGGCACCGTCGCGCCGTGCCATGGAAGAATCATAAGGAACGCGACGCCGTCGCGCCGCGTCGAAGGGAATCAAATGTGCGGCGAAGGGGCGCGGTGCCGTCGCACCGCGCCGGACGACGAACACCGCGGCCGGTTCCGGGCCGCGGCGGGACGACGAACACCGCGGCCGGTTCCGGGCCGCGGCAGAAAGAGAAGACCGGCGGCCGAGCTGCCGGCGTTGGAAGCCGAAGAGGGGACCGGATTTTTCCGGTCCCGTTGGAGAAAACCGGCCGGCCAGCTGGCCGGCCGGAAGGCGTTAAACCAGGGAAAAATTAATTTCCCGGCCAACGCTCAAAACCCCCTCATTATGAGGGGGGCGGTTTCCATGAAGGGAGGGGGGCAGCAGCCCCCCCCGGTTTTAATCGAAGCCGGCCCCCACGTGGGGGGCCGTTTTCTTTCAAAGGGCGCGGCACAAAGGCCGCGCCGCCTTCCCAATCAGCGGGGGCTTTGCCCCCCGCGTTCGGCCACCGTGCGGCGCCAGGCCGCCGTGGCCCCCTGCGCCGCCGCGCCGCCCCGGGGGGGGGGGGGGGGGGGGTCGGGCCAGGTCGGCCCGGACCCGGACCCCCCCGTTTCGAACCAGTTCCGGTCTTTTGGCCATAACTTGAGCCTCGGACCTCCGATCGACGAACCGTCTATGGAAACACGATCCTTGGATCGAGACGGTCGTTTCGGTATATCGCACTCATTGTTTCGGATTACTTTCAGTTCGGCCGGGTTGGTTCGTTCACGAAACCAACCGGGCCTTCAGAGCGGAAACACTCATATCTTGAACTACGGACGTCCGATTGACGTGCCGTCAGTCGCGTTGTGTTCCTCTTAGTGAGACGGATCTTTTGGCATACTCCGCCCGAGGTTTGGACGCAGGTGGAGTACGGTCGGGTTGGTTTTGCCTTAAAAACCAACCGGGCCCCGGGGACGAAAATGTCAATAACTCTCAGAGCGGGCGTCCGATCGACGCGCCGTCTGTTGCGTTGAGTTGCTGTTGACGATACGGAACTTTTGGATACATCAACTCTGGACTTTGATACAGTTGATGTATCAGCCACTCGGCTCGTGGAGCGGACCCTCCGAACGAGCTTGCTGTGTGCGGGAACCCTAGTGCTGGCTGCGACTGTTACTGTGACTACTACTGCTACTACTGCTACTGTGACTGCGACGACGACAGTACAGAGATCCTGTGTGGATTCGACGACGACGACTACAGCATTCAGCGATCCTAGGTGGAACAGTGCTACCGAACCTGTGTGAGCTGAATCTGCTGTTTACCTTGGGCGGTGGAGCGCTTGGTTGTAGCAGCATATCCTTGGCAGTGGAGCGCTCGGTTGTAGCGGCAGACCTGCGATACTGGAGACGAGCGTACGGAGTACGGAGACCGTGTAGCCGGCTGAGACCTGAAGACTGCTCGACCGACTCGACTTGGAGTGAGTCGACTAGCCCAGTGGACGGAGCGCCCGGTAATTGGCGGCAGACCCACGGCGGACGGAGCGCCTGGTAGTTGGCAGCAGACCCGCGGTACTCGACAGGAGGAGTACCTCTGAAGGCTATTTGGGTGAAGCGCCCGGTATTTGGCAGCAGACCCTCTGCGGACGGAGCGCCCGGTAGTTGGCGGCAGACCCGCAGTACTCGACAGGAGGAGTACCTCAGCAGTCTTAGGTTAGTGAGCAGTACATCGGAGTCGTGACAGGACCACTGTACACTTCAGAGATGGGGCTCTTCAACAGTTACGGTTTCGTTAATTTAAATCCTGGTTTGAGCTGAATCCTGTTGTTTTCCTGTGTGGATTGTGTTGTGCTATCCTGTATGGATTACGTTTTTCTTCCCTGTGTGGAATACGTTTACTTTCCTGTGTGGACTGAGTTGTACTTGGGCTCGGAGGTTGGAGCGTATTTGAAATTGATGACTTCGGTATATGTATGGGCATATACCTAAGCAGTGTCGGTTATTACTTCGTGATTGTTCCTTTCTTCGTGGTTTATCCTTTGTGGATTTGAGAGACCTTCAGGGGTCTCGGGGTCCCTACTGAGTAGCTTATACTCACCCCTGCACGGGCTTTGCCCGCACTACGTTGTGTTGGTTGCAGACGACGGACAGCGTTGACCTTAGCTGAGGCTTGCAGAGCGGGACGGTACCCGGAGGTGGACCACTGGGCGGGACGTGCTCGGAGCGGACGGCGGGACCCGTGGAGCAGTGGAGCTATCTGTACCCACCCTTCAGGTGGGATTTCCAGTGGACAGCTCGGTGTAGCGGCATTTACTTTTCAGTTGCTATTTTCCCCTTTCGAGTTGTACTTACTTTCAGTTTGGGTTTGTATTCTGGCCCATTTACTTTTCCACACTTTCAGTTGTACTCTACTTTTTTTTAGTGTTTACTTTCTGTTTGCTTACTCTGTGGTGTTTGTTTACTTTACAAAGGCAAAGCCTTCACTTTTTACCAGGATTTACGCCTTGGTGCTAGTCGCCAGCCCCTGGCCTATGGAAGGCGGGCTTGGGGTAGTCACGGCACGGACCCCGAGGGCGGGTCGTGACACGACCCATTTTTCTTAGTTATTGAACATGTAACTAGATATTTTCACTATTAAATACACGAAGGACCAGTGGTTTGAGTTAGGACTGAGTTTAGATATTCTTCCAATATTGATACTCATGCACCTTCCAAAATGTGTGGAGGTAGTTTAAAAGTCATCCTTAGAAGAGGCATAAATATCTGGGGGGAGTGTTGGAGGGGAGAGATTTAGTGGATTTATTGGTTATCCAAGGTGAATATTTAGGCCAATAGAGTAAGAATACATTTATTCAGTTTTCATTAGGAGTTGGTTTAGAGGAATCGACAGGGAAACAACAGGTTTTTTACTACCAGTGTTCATGATGAGTCCATACCAAGCCCAACTATGTGGAGGCACCCAATACATATCTTCTCTGTTAATGGTATGGGTATATAAACAATTTTTATAAATAGATATCATAGGGAATTTGGGAAGGATCCACTCTCACTAAGGGTTTTCAGGTCTGTGTAGATGCTTCCAAGGGTAGTGGGTCTAATCCTCAGGCCAAGGGAGATGATCATGTGGAAAAGAATAGATGACTTTATGCAGTAGTGTATGAACATGAGTAATATGAATAATGGATATCTACTCATTTAAGTTTGGTCTTTATCTCTTATTCTATTGTGATTTTTTTTGATATTGGTACTACTCATTATTTTACATCATAAATGTTAGTCGATGTGTTGGGTTTTCATTTGAAACTTATCCATTATTTTTGTATCATTCCATGACTATGACAAAGTGGTCTGAAAAATGGTTTATATATCATGTTTTCAGGTGACGATAGATAAAATTGAGGTGGAGTGGGAATTTCGTGTACTTGAACTTTAAATTATTTTACTTCACTATCAACATGGATTGAATTATTAATGTTAAGGTTTGGATAGACTATTATCACTGATTGGTACAGTTAATATATAATTGTGGGTTTACTCAATTATTTCATGTTTAGTAAGACTACAGATCGTGATGTTAAACTCATGTTGTTTCTTCTAATGGGGTAATCTTGTGCTAGTAGTTAGAGACGTTTTTAGTTTCAGTCGAACCCTATTTAGGTGGTCGACTCCCAATAGTGGTGTGTGAATACCCCAGGGTATTTAAAGATGATTTTTATAGTTTACCTCTATAGAGAGAGGTTGATAATTATATATTCATACTTTATGGTGTGATTTCATTTTCAATTACATCTTATTGTATAACACCTAATGAGTTTATGGTATATAAGGTTCATATTTTGGATATGGTGACTAAAGTATAAAATCTTCTATAGTGTGTCGCAGTGGTATTTTCCATTCTATTTATTAATAAGGAAGATTATAGCCTCATACATTGTGTTGATTATGTAAAGATAAATTAGTTGATTGTTAAAATAAACATCATTTAACACGTATTTATGATTTCTTTGTTTAGTTAAGAGGGTATCATTGGTTTTATAATATTGAATTGTGGTCAACATATCACCAGTTAAGATTATGATAATATGATATTCCTAAGACATCTTTTATGAGTTGATATTAATATGTCAGGTTTCAAGTTATGGCATTCTTTCTAATTAATTTCTCTATAGTGTTTATAGATTTTGGTGAAATTGATATTTCATCAGTTCTTGGATTCTTTTATTTATGTGTTCAAGGATGATATTTTTATGTACTCTATGTTAGAGGAGGTGAACAAGGACAATTTGGATATAATTATTTACTCATACAAATAACATCCATTGTATTATAAGCTTTCCAAATGTGAGTTTTTGATTTTTCACTTTATGTTTCCAAGGAAATTGTTATAGGATTGGGTGATCTTTGTATATACTGATAAGGTAAATGTAGTTATTTCCTATGATAATGCAAAAAAATGTGTTTGTGTTCTAAAGCTTGATGTTTTTGACTGGTTACTATAGATGGTTTGTTTCAGACGTTTCAATACTCACATATTAAATAACATCTTTATCCCATATGTGTCTAATGTTCAAATGGGATGAAAATTGTTAGAGATATTTTGGGAAGCTAATGGTGTGGTTTACTTCATCACTAGTTTTGGTTCTTTCAAAACCGAAATCAGGTTATGAGGTTTTCTATGAGATTTTGGAATGGATTTTCAGTGTGTCATGATAAAAGGGAAAAATGTTGTGGATTATAGATGATTCAAGTTACACCATCATGTGAATAACTATTGTACCCATGATATTGAGCTGTATGGAATCCTGAATATACTCAGAACATGGCGTCTTTATCTCATTAGGGAGAGATTTACAATGTATTGAGACCGTAAGAGCTTGAAATGTATTTTCAATTAGGGGGATATGAATTTTCAATAGAGAAATTTCATATAGTGTCATTAGATTATTTATTTTCGTATTTATTATATTCATAGTAAGGGGAATGTGGTTTTCTATGATTTGATAATGATATTACTAACACAATCCAGGATGGGATCAGTTGAGGAGTGGTATCTAATGAGTTTGTTGGGTGACTTGTTCTTGGTATTGGAAGGTGCATGTGGAAAATTATGTTTGGTTTTGATGAAGTATGAATCATAATTTTATGAATAGTTTCAGATGTAGTAGATGTTTTTCATCATGTTCTTTAGTTTTAGTGAAGTCAATTATGGTGGGGAGACATAGAGTGAGTGGTCTCAATCTCTTAGGGGATATTTATGTTTCTATAGTAGGTTGGGAGTTCTATTTTTCCTGTGTTAGTATTTGTTGGATAGGGGATGTTATTGTTGTTAGTGCGTTTAACTAGATTATAAAAATTAGTATCATGATTATAAAAATCAGTATTTTTGTCTGCGGAAGTGAAAATCAATATCAGATTTCTTATTGTGATTCCTTACTTTACAGAAAATTAATGGGGAACAACATAGACATGCAGGGTTATTGAAACACTTATCCATTTAAGCAAATAAGTGGGGGAAAATTCCTATATATATCTTCACTAGTTTTCCATGGTGTCCTAGCGGGAAGAATGTAATTTGGGTGACTAATAATCAACTCAGAATGGGAATTTCCTACCTATCCATGTGAGAAAGAATTTGGAATAACTTGGGGAATTGTATGTCAATGATCTTTTGAGGCATTATGGGGTTCCCATTGCAATTTCTTCTAAAAGGGATCTAAGGTTCATATTGTGGTTTTGTAAAGGATTACAAGAGGTTTCAGGTTCTTAGATTAAATTAGGCACAACATATAATCTATATATTGATGGAAATACTAATAGGAATATGAAGGTTGTAGGTAATGTGATTTAGGATTTTTTTATTCATTTCCTATGATATATTGAAAATAATTTACCTTTAATTTAATTTTCCTTCAATAATATTTTTTTTTGATATTTCAATAAGGATAGTTCCGTCTATGGATTTGTGTGGGTGGCCTTGTAGTTATTATCTATGCTGGAAAAAGGTGGGTGGGGGTCCTTGATTGGGATCAGTGTTGTTCAAGAGATGATAGAGATGGTGTAGTTGATCCATATGAGATTGATCACTGAAAAAAGTCAGTGAAATGTTTTGAAAACTCAAATCGGTATCCATTAGAGTTTAATGTTGGTTGTTATATCTTTCTCAAAGTTCAACGTCCCTTGGGAGACTGTTAGTTGGGATAGCTGGGTATGACGGAAATGTGGACTTTGGGACCCCCATGAGATCATCAGAGGACTAGGTATAGATGCATATTAGTTGGACTTGATATCTATACTGAAAATGATCCATGACATTTCTCGTTTTTTCTAAGTTGAAGAGGTATATACCATATCCTTATCATATGGTCATATAGGTAGATGTTGAAAATGAGAAAGATAACAATTTGGTTGAGTACCATGTTCAGATTATAGATTTCTATGAAATGTTAGTTCATTGTTAAAAAACCCTCTGGGTATGGGTACTATGGTTTCATGAACATGATATCCGTGGACATGGGAGCGAGACACCTAGATGAGGAATAAATGGAATTCTATTGTTGTAGATCTGTAATCATGGGATCTTTTTTCAGGAGAAGAGAATTTATAATGGGGAGATTATAACATCCTATTACCTTTATTTCATGTATTTTGTATCCTTTTACTTTTTTTCTTTTTCATTGGATGAATAATATTGAAAAATAAATTCTTAGGATAACTATACTTGGGAATTCAATTATTTGTAGAAGTTTTGTCATCATGAACCTACATTTTTTCTTATATGTTGGGAAATTAAAGGATTTTTAATGAGAGAACACACCGTGTAATGGTATCTAGGTATAATTTATGAGTTCGATAAATAACATGGGAGGTTTTCACACCATGTGAAGGTTTCACATAATGAAATGGATAATATCATGTTTCTTAATAAAGATGTGTATCATTTTTCAATGCATGATATAATCAAGGAATTTATGATGTATAATATGATTAAATGTCAATTAAATTTCACAGGGGGGTGTTTTTAAATTTGTAGCTCAGAAAAAATTTATTTTAATTGACCCACAACCAATATATCTCGACCGAGGTATACCCTAGGTGATTTTAGAGGTCTCAAATCCTTCCAAATCATCTGTTCACTGATTGATCATCATGTTGGATGTGATTTGTTATTTAGATTAAGTGATACTACTGTTTCTTGTTTTGTTTTTATTTTATCTATATTTATGTTCATATTTGAGATCAAATAATTTTTTCTATAAATACTTCCTTAGTTTCATGGAATTAATTTTCTTTTAAAGGCAGTTCACTTGGTTTCAGGTGACCATTGTTGAAGGCATCTTGGTTTTAACCATGTTGAGGAAGGTGTTTCAATAAATTCGATCAATTTTATGAATTTCATGTTGTATATTTGTTTTTTTCATCGAATATATTTTATATTTAATTTTAATGAGTTTCATATAAATTAAAAAAATATCAAAATTAGTTTTTTTAGATAATGGATTTTCTTGATATAGTAATGGGTTTTCATACTCCTAAGTGGATCATAGTGGATTTGAAAATTATTAATAAAATTATGATAATTTTTTGGAAATAAAATTGGTAAATTTCACATTGGGAACCTTGGTTTCATCTATAAAAATACACTAGTATCCTTATTATTTGTATAGTACCCCCAGGAGGTAACCTTTTTTGACACCGACCGGCTGGACTCGATATAGATTGGATCAAATGTTATTCTTGTTTAGGTTTTTTATGCCCAGTACATACTGTTCCATAGAAGAGATACCATATGTGTGGTGATTTTTCCTTTTTGTTTACTTATCACATGATTATTTTTAGCATGGATTGTTTCACATAGGTTTTTATAAGATGTCATATCATATTGGGGTGCATGATAGGTTATTTTAGGAAAATAGTTTCACCTATTTACATCATGGGGCATGAATAAAATTTTTATGATTTATTACATCTAATTCCCATATTTGTGGTTTTATAATATTAAACTGTTTTATTAAAACCAAAGAAAAATGGATTACAAAAGGTTTTAATTTCTGAAAATGATTGGTAAAATTGTTATGATTTAAAATATAACATTGCTGGTATCCTAATATGATGTGGGTCACACCCTACATGTGGCATTGAGTATTATTAGATGTTTTATGATAGGAATAAGGAAAAGTAAATTGAATCATTTGACATGTTAACTTATAATATTATTTCTGTCTTTAGTATGGTTTGGTCTAGAGGTGAACGTTAGTCATGTGAGGATTGAAAATAATTCCCGTTTCAGTATGTTTTGGTTTTAATTGTTTTATAATTTTTCATATGTAATTTTTTATATTTTTTACTCTTGATTTATGTAATTCTTTGTTATAATGATGACTGGTTTATGTTTTCCTATTTTACCAGTATTATATGACAGGTTATCTCGATGGTTCATTTAGTTGACTTAAGTTGGTTTTTTATTTTTGATATAGCGTGATTAAATCGAAATGAATATGTTTTACCATATAAATTAATTTATGGATTGTTAATATACATCTCATTTTTTTAATTATATAGATTTTAGTTTAAAGTATATACAAATTATTAGGGTTTTTGCGTATCTTTTTCTTTCTTTCACATATGACAATTGTTCACCATTTTATTTCCTTCTTTAGGATTATATATATTGGACATGGTGTTATTTTACAATATTTTTTCATAAAATATATTTTTTACTAAATACTTCTTAATATTATTTTTCAATGGGTTTTCATTAATGTTCTTCTAAATTTATAATCTATATTAATAACCCGAATCTACCTTCATTGAGTTATAATTCCTCCGCATGAACATTATTCTTCTATGATAAGTTTATTCAACCCAAATATTTTATTTCATTGAACATTTCCTTCAATAATAGGGGGAATGAATATTTAATTTTTTTATTCTAACTTGAAGAGTTTCCTCATAAAAAAATATCATTGTGGAGAAAAATTCCAATTCTATTTATTGATTTCTTACCATACTTATTCTTATTTAAATTTAACTCCAATGTTTTCGATTTTATTCTAAAACAAAATTATATATTATCTCATGTGGCATGTTTATTTATATTCTCCAATGTAAAATTTAATGTTTTGTTACTATTTTTAAAATATTTAGTTTCAATAATGATAATTCAAGACACTAATAATGTATTCCATCCATTAAAAATCAAAATTTTTACCTTAAATTATAAATTTCATATAAAAACCATTATATAATATTAATTGATCAATTATTCAAGATCCTTTTTTAATATAAAACTTTAAAAAAATTCACTTCACTTTTTGGGAAATTAATTCTAAATGTGATATTTAACATCATTATTTATGATTAATGGAAAAATATATATTTTTTAAAATCTATTTCAAGATCTTTTTAATATAATGACAATACTCTATTAGGATTCACTACATCCATTTTTCAAAATGGTTTCCAGGATTTTTTTAACTATTTATTATTTTGAAATGAAAAGGAAATAATATTTTACTTTTTAAAACTAAAATTGGATGTATAAAATTAAATATTAATTTTTAAAAATGATTTTAAAAAGGATTTTATTTTAATAATAAATTATTGAATTGTATTTATGTATTATAAAATAATGTGTTTGAAAGAATCAGTCTACAATATTTGTTTTTTCAAAAAAATTGTTTTTTAGATTTGAAAATTTAAAATATTTTATCAATATAAAAGTATTTAATTTTAAAGAAACATTCCAAAGGACTTTAAATCCTTTTGAAAGGGTAAAATGCATCTTAAATTTGTGTTAATATATCCAATGATCTTGGAAAAGAATTTTATATCTATACCAACATGCTTAATATAATTTACATTATATGGGGATATTATTTTTAGCGAGCATTTAATAGAATTCTTAGGATGTCTTATTGGATGTCCCACGAATTTTTTTCAGGTGAACCGTCTCTTTTACATTTTTTACATATGTGATTTCTGATGTATCAATGTTATCATATTTTTATGAAAAATATATAAGGGGATTATTATATTAATGAGGGTTGAAGTCAATATATCCATTTAATTCATTTTTATGTATATATATCTTATGATATATTTCGAGTAATATATTATTGATTCTCGCTCCTCTATGGGAATTAAAAAGTGATTCCTTATCTATTATGTTATGATAATAATGAAGTTATTATATATCTATTATTTTATGTGAATTAGGTAGTGATTCATACTCCACTGTGTTTATGGGAATTAGGTTTTGATACTTACTCCACTAGGGGAATCATGTAGTGATTCTAGATCTTCATTTTAATGAGTAAATAATAGTGATTTTCACTCCACTATTTTATTAATTTAACACCTATTTTAGGTCAATAGTTTATTTCTATACTACATTTAAAAGATATTCTATATCTGTATGCCTATTATTATTCTCAATTACCCATGTTTATTTTCTTATGTTTCTATAAAATTATTAAAAAGTATATGTTTCCACTTTTGAGAATACAAACATTACTATCATAATTTTATAGATAACTATTATTGTTTCATGTTCAATTTAATAATATATTTTTTTTCCAAAATTATGTTCCATAATATTCTTATGATATAAATCATTATTAAATTTTAATAATTTTTTAATTATTGAGAATTTGAGCTCAATTCTCTATTATGATTCCATTTACTAAGTTATGAAGATGAGTATAACTTATCAAATGTTTATAAGGGAGTATATTAATGTTTTATTATTGAGAATTTATCTGAAGTATCATAAAATAAATTTCTTTCCTAGATGATCCCCAAAGATACAATACCTTCAGTATTTTGTATTGATTTATTATTGTGAGATGTAATGAATAATTTTTGAAGAGTATTTATCCATAATAAGTATTAAAAATCTCACACAAATTCTCCATGTGTCTAATTGTCTTTTAGAAATATCATGTGTAGTAAATTTAATTATAACATGGGGAAATTGAATCACAAGAAGGGTGAGAACAGATTCTCAACAACTATTAACATAAGATATAATAATCAAATATCTCATGTGAGACTAATATGATCATAAATAATATGGGAGGATGAATTAATAAAAATAATTAATATATCAAACGAAACTGTGATAATAAAATTTCGACAGTTGGCAAATATATAAATAAATGATTATAAAAAAGTAACCCGTTCCTCCGTGATGAAGTGTATTTTTTTATACGAGTAATTACACACCCTAAGGCAAGACAATATGATCTTATACATCAAGGTTATACCATTGATTCCCTCTATTTGCGGAAAAAATTAAGGTAATCATATAGTAAAATACCCATTATAGTGTTTGTTATGAAAAATATCGATGCATTAAGGGAAGTATTATATGTATCACCCATCACTAATTTTGTATAATGTATTTATCTAATAATTAATGAATAATATATACATTATATAAAAAAATTTCATTATGAATCAATAAGTGTCCAAATTATGATACAAAATAATGTAATTCGAATAACTATAATGTCAATAAATTGGACAACATTGACATATTCCTCCTCTAATGGTTCGAAGGCCTTTATTTTTTATTTATTTTTGATAATCCACCTTTCAAGGGGTGATGTGGAACCCTTATAAGGACCATAGGCATAAGTATTACATGGCATGTAGGCCTTAGTGGAATTCATTTCCTGTAGGCATCAAAAATTACATTCAACCTAGACCAACAACATGGAACTAATCCTCCCAAGCATTTTCATCGTGAAATCAGTTCTCCACCTTCGCATGGCTATATGGCTAGGCTTTCCCATGCATGCAGAGGCTTGTCCCGATGGTTGGTGTCATACCCTATCATTCTTGAAATCCATTTAGCTTCTTCAATGGTGAAAGATCCTTGGTCTTCCTCCTTTTTGAAGCTTGGCCCTTGTTGGTTTTCTGGTTTTCATCTGCACTTAATGGGGCCCGAAGGCCTTGAGGTGTCCTGAAGGCCTTACTGACCCGAATTCATGGGTGGCCCGAAGGCCTTAAAGGAATTAGGGACAAAATCGGTGGCCCAAAGGCCCAAACCGGTGAGTATTCCTGGCTACTATAGTGCCAAAAGTGTTTTCTACAGTTCCCGATATAGTACCTACTACAGTTTTTCATAGTTCCTTCTATATTACCTGCTATAGTCTGCTATAACACTGTTATAGTATCGGAAATTAGCCTCTCCCTGGATTAGATACAGGGTCTCTTGGATGCACTTAAAGAGTCCTCACCCACTGGGATGAGGCACATGTGCAACATGGACATATTCCATACATAGAAAGAAGGTGGGTTATAAAACGATACATAATAAAATTTCCTTATTGATCCCTAATTATCCATATTAGAATAATCACATATGATATTTCAATACATTTCTCAGCTAATAAATATTCATAATCCATCGAGATAAAGAATGTGGATGTTTAAACAATACACACCAAAAGTATAATATATGTAATATAAAAAATTAATAAAATAGATGAACAAAACCATAATAATAATCATCATATTAAAGTTGTCACCAAATTAAGGCATTGGAAGTATAATTATTTCTATAATAGTGGATTATTGGGAAGGAAAAAGGTTGTGATATATATTTTCACTAATATATATTTGATAAAATTATTATTTATGGATTCCAAAGTAGTATGAAATAAAAAAAAACAAAATATTGAGGAATATATAAGTAAATATATAAAATTATCCAATAAATTTGGTTATGAGAGAGAAGGATTCATGGCCAAAAAAGTGGTCGGGACCGTTTCCTTATAACATCTAACCAATGAGTAAAGGAGGAAAATGAAATAGTTGTAATACATTTAAAACACCAAAGATATCAATAGGTGAAAAAATTTAGATAGGTTTATAAATAATAATAAATAAAATTTAAACATGGATTATCATTCAATAGTAACCATGATTATGAAAATGATATTATGGAAAATCAATTAAATATTTAATAAAATACTAGTATAAAACCCTATAAGAGTGGTATATTGAAATTAAAAATAAAATGTCATGAATTAAAAATAATCAATGACCAATATTATCAAATCATAAGAATATGCACTAATTATATTAAAATATGCTCAAAGAAAAAAATATCAAAGAAATGAATTTTATATGAAGAACATTAACAACAATGGTAACATGAGAATAAAAAGAACATAAGAGGGTTACCAAGAAATTGACAATATAATATCATTAAGTTCGAAAAATTAATTTAAATTGATGAAAATTATTATATTTTACCCACCATACATGATATGTGATGGTGCACAATATCAAACATGTCTCATGGAATTGGAAATAGTGATGAGTTACCCATTCTTTAATTATTGGTCAGCTAAAATGCATTTAACCTACATTATTGAATGAAAAAAAATTAATAATATATTCTATGAATTTTTTTATATATATTACCTCTTATATAAACATTTATAACTATTTATTACAAATATATTAGTTTGTTGTAGTTTATTTCATCATAAGGTGCTAGAAATTTTGAATGCTTGTTTTATAGTAGTTTTGAAATGGTGTGGTCAATTATTCTTTATTGGAATAAATTTCACCAGTTATATAATATTCAAGAGAAAATAATAATTGTGTTTACATTATTAAATATACATATTTTAATTTTTGTAATGGTAAATGTTTGGATTGTGAAAATGGAAGTTTGGAAGATCCAATTTTGGTATGTTTAGCAGTTAAAAAGTGATAAAATAATAAATATGTTAAATATCAATAATAAAATTACATAAAATGAAAAAAATCAATACATTATTTTTTAATGATATTACCATTATATAATATTTATTAAACATTCATAATATAAATATTATAACATGGTTTACGCAAGTGGTAAAACTGTTCCAAATGGAAGTGTGTTATAATGATTTAATAAGTAATGGAAGGGTTTTAAATAGAAGTAATATATTTTATAATAAATATTTAACCTTTAAAAAATATATTTAACCATCATAAAATTAATTTATCTAGCTATCTATGTATTTAGGTGGTAAAAATAAATAAGTTCATCATTTGTGGAGGATTTAGTAAGCACAAACACATGACAATCTTTTCATTTTCACAAAAACATTGTATGGAATAAAGATATATGGTAAATTATAATTTCAAAATAATAATTTACATAAAAATATTATTAATTAATAAAATTAAACATTATAACCATCCAATAGTGTAAGTGATGAAAAAAACATTGTTTCATCGAGGTGACAGTCTGAAGGTATATTTGATCCTTGTTGTTGTGTTTTTCATAGTGGATGAAAAAAATTGAATAATGGTTTCTACTTTAATATTATATAATTAAAATATATCATTAGTAATGTTTTATTTATATAATTATATTAAGAAAATGTTTTAAATATAAAGGATACGTAGAAAAGGCTAAGAAGTATTAAATACTTATGTTAAAAACATAATATTTATTTTTGATATATTCTAATAAATAGAGGAAGTGAGATATCTAATTGGGATAATATGATATTAATAAGTTTTAGTATTCAAGGAGGAATATAGTTTAGATCTTTAGGATGAAATTAGAAGGTAAATGTGTAGCCTGATGTGTTGGAAGTGACTCTGTTTCATAATTGATGACATGGGTAATTTTAAAAGTACCCATTACTTTTAAATATTTGTTTGTCTTTATTCAAGTGTTAGGGGATTTAATAGTGTTATATAATTGAATTATAGGTGTTATTTAATTAATAAAGGCTCAAACACTAATTTTTTACCCTTGTTTTAAATAAGTTTGAATAATTTCAACACCTGATTTTTTATATTTCACCTGTTTTTTATTTTACCTTGAAAACTAGTTTTTAACTATGTAATTTATGTTTTGCAAAAAATATAAGATAAAAACTCATAAAATATCTTTGTCGGATAAATATATATTTAGGTTACATATAATCTCATCCAATATCTAATTATGTTAATATTAACTTTCAACATAATGAATTTAAAATATTAAAATACCTCGTTTTAACATTAAGTATTCTTTGCCATATAGAAAATTAATTACTAAAAAAAAGAGTGGTAATATTTTTGATCCATGTGAAAATATCATATCATTTATATTATATAAAATAGATCAATTTATTTTTTGAGATAAATATATCTCAACATTAATAAAACTATTCTTTGAAAAAAACTATTTGACAATTATCCAAACCATTAATTATAATCATAATAATAATAATATTATAACTAAAAATGAAAATAAAATAATAAAATATTATTAAATTTTTTATCCAAAATTTGTAATATATTTTTTAGATTTAATTTATATATATGATGAAAAATAATTTGTTATTTATGAGAATAAAAACTGTTTTATAGTAAAATATTAGCAATCTTTCCAAAAACATATACATGGGTTTTATAAAATCAACATAGTTTTTAAAATGAATTATCTTACATTATAAAAAATAATAGAAAAGAGTTATCAAAATTTTTTATATTATTATTGTTTAATGATTGTGTCATAAGTGTGACTGAATTTACAAAAGCAAAAAATTTCACTATTATTCTTAAAATCACATGTTTTATAAAACTATTAAAAATTACCCCTAAAATATTTTGACACATTCATTTTAAGAATAATGTCAATTTTAAAAATTAAAATTATAAAATTCTAATATCTATCTTAATAATGATAATATAATATACAAGAAAAAATACCCTTTTTAAGAAATACTCTTTTAAAACATAAATTAATCATAATTATATTTGATATTTATTATGAATTAATTAAATTATTTTTCTTTAATATTTTTTTATTCATATATTTCTGTAATAATTATCATATAATATGTCATAACTAATTTTTTGTTCCAAATTTCATGTGTAACAATCTATAAATAAATCATATAATAAAAGGGAAACTATATAGTAAAATATTATGACATTACTCACACAGTGTTTATGAAAATTTTTCCACTAAAAGCAGGATTGTGAGTATGGGGTGCCACAGATTTTATAATAATACGATTTTGTTATTTTGGGGATTAATTTATTAAGTTAGGGATTACGATGTTATAAATTTAGAACAAAACCTAGGGATAAATTTAAGATATAAGTTTAATTATAACCTCACAGTATAAAGTTTTGTAAAATTTTAGATTTTTTGGTTATCCTAAAAAATAAATCCTAACATGGATATTGGAATTTTTATCTACTAGTGGAACATATTTTCACACAAGGAAATGAGATACCATATATGGCACCCTTTTAGTTTTCAAATGTTCGTTTTTTGGTCACTTGTAGGCCATAATAGTGAATTTTTCTAGTGTGTGGTAACATGATGCCAGTAACTTCTAACATATTGGTTATAACTAGAAGAAATAATGTTGGTATGAAAGTACCACTAGTCGGTCAGTGGACTCCCATTAGCCCACTGTTGTATTCCTTTAGCTACATGCCGACTATATATAGCCACTATCTATCTAGTGGCGTCACATGAGACATAGATTAGTAAGGTTCTAATTTTGATTTTGGATGAAAATAATTTTTTAATCCACATTGATCAAACTCTTCAATAATAATTCTATTTATATAGATTTTGTAGGATCCTTGGTGAAATGTTGACTCTTTCCCACACAATTTTGGTTAATTGTTGTACATAATGAACAATTGTCTCTCAATTATTTATAATCCTATAAAATAACTCTTTATAATAAGATTTCTCATCTCTTTTAGATTTCATTTGAGGTCACATGAGACTATATAATTGGATCTAGCATATGATTGGACAATTTTCCATTTTTTCCTTTGATAGAGACTCTTGCGTTTCCAATTTACTAATTTCCCATCAACAATCTTCACGAGGCATCATTTTTCATGATTCATAGGGTTGGTCTATATATACTATCATCTAACCCTTTGTTTGAGTTATGTTCAATGATTATATCATTTTTTATTATAAAATTATTTTTTAATAATGAAATAATTTTTGCGAATGAGCATGTACACAAGTGTTAGAGGCTCTTGCTTCGAATCCAAAAGGCCCCAGATAGAATCCAGACATGGAATAATTTCATGGTTACTATAGAAGCACTGTAGCAAGAACTTTAGCATAAATGTAGCAGTGGTGGAACTGTAGAAGCGGTGGTACTGTAGTGCTATAGGGACTATAGTAGGAACTATAGTGGTGATGATACTGAAACATGTACTATAACATCATGGTTATTAAAGCATTTAAATTCACCAAATGGCCCATTGAAAAAAACGTTGTTTCTGGTCTTGTATTTAGAACACTTGGTCTTGGTCCTTTATACTATGTAATTGGCCTCCCCCTACCTAGTTTGAAAGAGGTATTTACATTAAATAATAAATGAGGCTTCTACCCCAGCCATTAACAAAAAACATGTAATAATTAGTTTAGTGAGATGTTATATTTTCAAAATGGGGTTTATACTTGAAACTATTAGAGAGACGTGATGTGTTTGATAGATCCCCAAAAATTTATTTTAAAATGATAAATGGGATTTCAAGAAAATAATATAGTTTGGATCATAATATAATTTTTTTATTAAAAACATGGGATTAGATTTTGGAACAAATTATTCCTCAGAACATTTTTAAAAATATAGTTATATCCTTTTGGTTATAAATGATTAAGGAACACTAATTTTGATTATCTTAATGTAATTATGATGTAATACCACATAAGGGAGCCGTCAGGGAATTGAGTATAAATAAAAAGAAGTTATCCCTATTGAATTAATCTATCAATAGAGAAGGAGACCTAGATTTCATGGATACTATGGGAAACCATTTTAATGGATCGAGGATCCCAAACTATAAGATTCACATATATCAACTACTGTTCCATAGTGTGTCATATCATTTTTACTGTTTACATCTTTCTGTCATGTGTTTAGATATTTTATTATTTTATATTAGATTACATGCATGATCATTTAATATTATATCTTTCCCACATGTTTGTGTTTTATGAAGTGATTATTGAAAATAGTTTATTTATCTTTTTATGCCATTGGGAATGTGATATGTCGTAATTCACTGTTGGGTTTAATATGGAATTATTTTGAAAAGGAAACCAAAAGTTGTTTTATAAATGGAAAATTATTTCTTATGATGTGTTTTGAAAATATTTTTTGAATTTGAATTAATAGTTTTATGTGGTTGGACATTTTATATATTTTTAGTTGTATCTTATATGGAATTTGTGCTCATAACCCACATTGTTTTATTTGGTCATTTGTATCCTAGATATTTCAAGACTCAAGTAAAAGGAAGGGTTTCTTATAGAGGATGAAAATATTTATTATTGTTTACTATTGGTGGGGTTGGATAAATGTGAATTATTGTCAAATAGAGATGGAAACATTTGTTATTTTGGGATCCATGTTATTTTTTCCTTATTTTTGTGTTTGACACCTTTTTTTCGATATGTTGGAGGGATCTTTTTTTATTGTTGACATTTGGCATTATTATACATTTTGGCTGTAAACTATTTTACTATGTCTATTTTAAATCACCGGTCTATTGATAGTGAAACAAATGAAATATTCTATTTTATAATACCCAGGTTCTTTTTTTATGCTCATCGAAATCTGTAATTCTCATCAAAACGTATTATTAGATAATGCATGAGAAATTACATGTTTAACCACATTGGTCCATTAAATATTATTATTAGAAATATATGTTGTATTAATGCTTACGATCATGTTTTTTATCAGCCTCTTCTGTCTATGGGTTATTCATATATTAGATATAATAATGCTGTAAATTGAGAGATAGATTGAGAGTGTGGCTATCCATCTCATCTTCATGTCAAACCTCGACATACCTTGACAATTTCACTTTGTATTAGGGTTTTTGACTATGGTTTTATCCTTTTTTATTTTTGATCAAATAATTTATTTTTAAGGAATATAATATCATTAAAAGTGATTTCAATCATATTGTTTAATATTAATGCCTCATATATGAATAATACAAATGATTTATATAGTGAGGGATATGGATCAAGACCCATATGCAAATCCTCCAGTTGATACAATTATAGTGGGAGCTATCATATGGCTTATATAATCTATTTGGTAAGTCACCAATTTTGAACCATAATGAAAGGTGTATCAATCTTTAAAGTCTACTGAGAAACATCTCCCACACTTTTTTGGTGATAAAATCCCAAATCATGTAGAGAAGTAAATCTATAGGATCAATAAAATGTTCCAGTTTCTAAAACATTGATAGGACACCAAGGTTTAGATAAAAATTTATATTCTTGAAGGGATTGAAAGGAATTGATGGTAATCTATTATCAAATCCATAACTAACAAATATATTACTTTGAATAACTAAAAGAAGGAACAAGTCACTAAGGGTGATCATGGAGTATTCTAATTGATTTTCCATGTTAATGAACTTGTATCAAAGCATGTTTCCAAATATTATTTCAATTTACATAGGAATTTTTTTTAAATTAATTATATACAATTCATGCTAATTATTATGTCTCTATCCACTTTTGTAGATGTCTTGGAAAATGAATCTATGAATTTGGGAGGCATTGTAGTTGAATATTTGGAGAATATATGACAACTGAAGGTAACCAATGTATGCTAATGGGTTAAAAACGAAGTAGGATGAACAACACAAATGTGGAAGTATGAGTACTCAAATTAAATCTTGGAAGATTCAATCAGTCTTTTACGAGTGTGGGGAAAGGTACACCTCAATCGATATTGTTAGGAAGCACCTAGGGTGTGTCACACATTTAGGAAATCTATTCAAATTCAATATTTTTGGGATAAAACATCCTATGGTAGTAAATATGGATCCACCTTCACCCAAGGATCTAAGTTTATACATGATATTTTTAAAGGGGATTGAACACATCTTCGAACAAAGGGAGATGTTCAGATGGAAAATAAGGGGCTATATATGAATTGATGTATATATATATAAGAGTGTTCAACAGAAGAGATAGAGGTTGGACTTACTAATGGGGTACATAAAATATTCATAACATCATCTAGTTATAGATTTTTTTATACTTGTACAACTAATTATTTTATATCATACACGATTATCGATATTAAGATCATTTATTCAGATCTCATGTATTTTTATGTATCTTTCCAATATTCTATGAATGAATTCAGTATAGGGATATAAATTTAATGAAGTTTGGGTGATGTTTTCAAATATAGAACCTATGTTTTATTTTTCATTCATTAACCTTGACGCATTTGATGTCATAATTTGCATGGATTGAATTATTTTCTGTAAAGATCAAATTTATTTCTTTCATCATTATGTACTATTTATTTATCATTATGGAGTCACTAATGTCTTCTAGGGTGAGTGTGACCTATGATTGGGAAGATATGTTCACATTATTCCTAATGATGAGATGATCTCGTTCTAGTTGTAAGAGTTATTCTTTGATTTCATTTATCTACATCTAAATGGATCTCTCATAGATGTGGAATTTTTTGTATCCTTAAGTCTTTATAGATGATTTCTCTTGGTTTCCACCATAATAATAAGTTTAGTTATCTATAGATATACATCAGAGGATGAATAATTTTTGTACATTCATAGTGAATTGTTATGGATGAATTAAAATAATAGATGTATCTTGTTAGGTATCTTAAGGAAATATGATTTATTCATCCTTATGATTCCCCTTGTTCTTCTCCAATTGAATTTGAAAATAATTTTGATATGAGTCTCTAGATATTTGTGGATTACTTGAAACTCAATTAGTTTTTTGTAAAGATGAATTATCCCTTAACTAGAATCAGTGACCCATTACAACATCTTAAGGGGTTGTGGTCATCTAGAATGAATGATAGGAGATTTTGGTTCTATCATCTCATTGTCTAGGGGGTGATATTACTATGCTATTGATTAGTAGTAGGTATGATAATTATAAGTATTTGGTAATTCCATTTTTACTTATTAACAATGTTCCAATTTTAATAACGTTGTTGAATGTAATATTTCCTTGTTTATTGATTCCATTGATAATTTATTTATTCATGGTATTCATTTTTATTTCAGATCAAACCACGATCATGATGAGTATTTGAATGTCACGCTTGGAATATTGAGAGGCTATCATCTTTAAAGGAAGCCATCCAAATCTTAGTTCATGATTCAAGAAGTGACATTTTTGGATCCTATAATTTATAATAAAGGAATCATATTGGATCCTAAAAATATAGAAGTGTGATATATTTGGATCATAATAAGAATGCGTTTTAGTTCTTGTTTTTTTTGGGAATTTCTCTTTATTACTAGTGCTTTTCACAATATCTACCGATATTACACCACATATGACATAGAAGACCAATAAAAGTATAAATTTAGTTTTTTATTGATCAGTAATTCTGTGATTTTGTGGAGTTGAATGTGATATAGACGACATATCAAATATTTATTCTTCCTGATCCTGTTAGTAGTTATCATTTCTTCTATTACACCTCATGTATCAGTTTGTGTTGTGTTCTAATTTTGGGAAGATTTGTGGTATAATATCGATAACAATAGTCATTCCATAATGATAACAAAAATATTCTAATGATATTTAGTTAATATCACTTATGTATTCTCTCAAGACATTGTGCCACTACCACATCATGGAGCATTTTATCAAGTATTTACACTATAAGAGTATAAAATATATTTTCACATAGAGGAATAATATCCTTAGAAATATATATTGGGTAAAGTATCCCCATACCATTGATATTGATATTTTTTAAACCCCTAGTAAATAAAATAAGATTATAGATTCTTTGAGAATGAATGTTTAGACTCATGTAGTGAAAGAATCAGTGGAATAGTTATCTTGTGAGCTTTTTCACCGAGACTAACTTGAAATAAGGGAGATATGATAAATAGGTATTATTACCTTTCAAACATGCTTTATTACTCATGGACGATTAGATTCAACTTATACATGATGAAAATATGTAATTTCTAATTTTCCATAGACCTTTTTTTGGTGGGGATACGATGAGTGAATGGACTTAGTCTCATGATATAGTTATATGCATTTGAGGAAGAATGGTGGTCTTGATGGAATTTAAGTAGAAGTTGGGGTAAAATATATACAGATCATGTTTAATCTATACCATATAACCTAGATGGTTTACCATGACTTAAGATGTCAAAATTAGTGGTCAGTTAAGTGGTTTTAACTATAGATCATGTATAATGGTGTCTCACAAGTCAAAATATCATGATGGAACATCAGTGACCAACTAGGGATTTTCAATGGTTACCCGTTATTATATGAAAAAGGGATGAGATAGCCAAGGGACATGTGATTAGGTTATTGGAAACTCTTATTGGAAAGGATATGATTTGGGTGATTAAATATTAACTAACAAAACAATCTTATTCCCACCTATTAAAGGGATAACAAACGTATATTATTAAGAAATTGTATTCAAGAGAGGTTTTTAGACTAAATTGTGTGATATAAGATTCCATTTTAGGTTGATTCAATATATTTAAATCCATGTTCTAGAGTGGTTTTAAATAATTTATGGGTACTCAGATGAAGTTTATTAAGGATTCTCTTCCATTGATGGATGGAATGACCAGTTGAGCCATATAGATTCTTTGACACATACACTAAGGAAGTGTACATGAATTAATAGGATTGTTGGAGACGTATATAACATTGATAGAGTTTAAATATAAAAATATTTATCAGGGTTTGATATAGATGGATCCATTTTAGGTGTTGTATGGGAGGCCTTGTTGTTCGCATCTTTGTTGGGAAGAGGTTGGATAACAGCCCTCGGTTAAAATAAGTATAATAAACGAGTTTAATTATATTATCTAGTTAATCAGATATATATTAATGATAGATCAACATTATAATTTTTTTATGTTGACCGCTTTCATAGTTAATTTTATTTTTAGTTAGGCGATCAGGTATTTCTCATCAATTTACCTCGATTGGGACATATGTACTTCAGGATGTAGGGTATGTTAGCACCGTGTCATTTTAGCTCATTCAAAATTATAAAGTGACTCAACAATTATTTTTTATCACTTGATCATAGATTCTTATTTTAATCATATCCACTGTTTGTTCCATGTTTCATAGATCAATGTATCAATTAGACCCCTAACACCTGATTTGGTTGGTGGATGTTGATATTAAACCTAAAACCTTTAGGGATGAGAGACCTATTTCGATAGTTAAATTTCATGATAAATTATTGTGTGGAAAGATGATACCATTTTAAATGTCATTTCATTGTGGTATGGATAATATTGACACATGAGTGAGTTATTCCTTTTATATTCCATCAATGAACCTATTTATTATCTAATTTGTGATCTTGTTACTTTTTAGGGATAAGATAATTTTATGGTTGGGATAAATTTCATAATTGCGTACATCAAATCAATAATGGATGACATTATTATTTTTATATATTTTTTCATGGAAGACCATTGGTCCGAGGTGGAAATTTCTATATTTGGTGGAAGCAAGAGGAAAGCCGATAGTATCTGAAGGGAACCCATAAACTAGTTCTAACAGAAAAAGTATTATTGATTTATATGTTCCACAAAATAGATAGTGGTATCCAATTAGACTACCAATTGAGTCCCAGAAATATAGGATCACATCTTCTCTCCACCAGATTGCTAGTGGAGGACATTGACTAGAGAGTAACATCATTGAGGAGGTGGATTAGTAAGGTGATAATTTTCATTTTGTACAGAAATGTGTTCTCAACCCCTATGGATATATTATATCCAACATAATTTGGATTTTCTCTAATTTATAATCTTTGTGGTGATGTTTTGGCGTTTACCTCCTCTATTTTGGAAAATAATTATGTGGATTGAAGTCTTGGCCCTCCATAATTTATAATTTGGTAAGTTGACTCATTAGAATATAAGTTATTCTCCTTTTATCCATTGTTTAGATGTCTCCTTAAACTATATCATCATATTTATCATAAAAATTTGGAAATGAACCTATTTTCTACCCCGATGAATGATATTAGACATCTCACATAAATATATCCACCATTAGTACTTCAACCTAAAAGCCTTCTTCATACTATGGGGAAAAGAAATATTAGAAAGGGGTGAGATCAGATTCTCTGTAAGGGTAAATAAAAGAAATGCATATAAATATCATAAAAAGGGGTACAGATCTTGAGCATAAAATATTAAGATCATGCCCTAAATATTATAGAACATAATAAATATTTATAATTAAACAATAATGCCTCCTAATTAAATAAAAAATTTGCACAAGGAATCATAACATAGGAAAAGAAAATGAATTTGTGTCATGCATGTTGGTTTATAAAATTTTGAACATATATAAGTAGATATAGGTTCACCCATTAAATTAAGGACATGAACTCAGGCCCCAAAATTATGTTATAGACATTCAACCAGGTACATGCCTAATGTTGTGAACATGAAGTACGGTTCACAAATATGCATATTGACGTGAACAAAAGTACATGTATAAAATTGTGATCATCTAATCAGGTTCATGCATTACATAATGGACATGAGACGAGGTCCATGCATAACATTGTAAACATGTAATTAGGATCATGCATAAAACTGGGAACATGTAATAAAGTTCACACATAAACTTATGGAAATAAAACTAGGTCCATGAATAACATTTTTAACACGTAGTAAGGTTCACTCATAACACTATGAACATGTAATTAGGTTTATATGTAAACTTATGGAATTGAAATCTTGTCAATGAATAATATTTTAAATATGTAATTAGGTTCACACATAAAATTTATAATTATGATTCATCCATCATTACCCAATTCATTGTAGGGAGATATAGGTCCCACCTATTACATAATAAAATCATTCAGACATATACCACATGATAATAATATATTCATCAAATCATGAACTATTAAAAGACACATGTTTTATAGACAAGAAATCATAATCAATGAAATGAAATGGGAATCATTAATATTTCAATACATAAAAAACTATGGAAAATATATAGGTTTCATAAACATTTCATCAAATAATATCTCATGAAATGAAGCGAGTTTCATAAACTTATTACCCATGAAAAAGAATGGGGATTTATAATGACAATGAAATTAAGAATAAATCCTTTATTGAAGGGATATGAATCGAACATTTTTACCATTTTCGATATGATAATGAGGAATATTAACTAATTTCAACATTGGTGGAAAATATTTTTGATATATTATTAAAAACATTTCTTTAGGAAAATATGCTTTCTTCTTGGAGAACTGTTTTTTTATAATGTGAAACCTTTTGAAAAAAATTAACTATGAAAATAGAATTAAAAACCTATAAAATATTATTTGAAAACAATAAAACAATTAAAATACATTTTCATTGAAAAATATCGTCAAGGATTTTTTGAAAACAATTTCTTAACATTTTCAAAAACATGGTTTTTGAATAAAATAGATTTCCCTCCGAAGGGAGAGAAAGTTAGATTTTACATAAAAACATAATCTTAAGTAACAAAGTGTTGAAAAATGTCTCCCACACATGAATATATCCATAATAATATATTATAAGTAATATCATGAGTGTACTTGAGACATGGATCATAAGATTTCACCAATGGAAGCATAAATAATATCAATCTTGAAAAAGAGATGAGATTGACACAATATACTCTTCTAACTCGTTAAGTTGAGATAATACAATCCATATAATAGAAGTAAAATAAATTAAACTTAAAATATCATGAATTGAAATATATTTATGATATAACTTGAAACATAAATGTGTACACACCTCTAAAATGAGTTTTGGTGCATAAAAAAACTCGAGTCTTAAAGAAGGAAAATGGAGACAAAACATTTTTACCAATTTGGTATCTTTTGAAACATAAACCCCATGAATGATGGAATAAAAAATGACAATATTAATACCAATAATCATAAATATATAATGCATATAATTCAAACATGGTAAGTACAAACACCACAAAAAAAGAATGTGAGGTGAACATAAAATGAATCTCCTAGAAATTAAATGTGATATGAAATCCCCTTATCTTGTATCTAGACCCTCGCCGTACTCATTCAAAACAAATGTATCATAAATTTAAATATTTTATAAATAATTTATATAACTATATTATTTATTTAATACAACATGTGGTCTTTTTATGATGTTATATAAACTTATTTTTAATTATCCAATGTTATGGTTTCATTTTAGGTAATATTCACTTTGTTCTTCGCATGTGTGTTAATTTGTTAAGTCATAAGTTATTATACATATATAATGATTCAAAAATTTAAATATGTATAAAAATATAATCTATATACCTTATATGTATATTATAATACTATATATAATAAATTATTATAAAATTGAATACACTATTCATGGATATAGTAATCCATACATATGCATGAACACTGTCTCCATTTTTATTGTCATTTTGAATGGAAGTAAAAAACTTATATATATAAGTATATATTTATCATTATTAAATTATAATTAATATATAATATATATCATATAATTTCATTAAATACATCCTTAATACATTCCATGTTGTGTGTGAATTAAGGACATTGCTTTCAAGGGAGGTAGTCCACACTTCCTCAATTGAGATTATCATATTACCTCCAAATAGACATAAAGAGGTATGTATAAAAATAAATAAAGAAGTATAAATACATAATAATTATTATATATTACATATATAAATAAATTTTTCATCATAATGTCCACCATGATTCATGGTAATGAAGAAATAAACAATCATCATTTCGTGAGGCAGTAGTTTTTACGTACACGAAAACATTATATTTGATATCCATCAGATGGAGGTGTGTGTATGTATAGGTAGAACTATTTTATTAAAAAATTATTGTATATGGGTGATACTTTCTTTTTCACACATTAAGGAAATAAATATAGTAGAAGGGTTGAAGAAGGAAAATAAAAGGGATAGATCTTGAAGGGAGATGTTACCTCTTAATTGGATAATTATTTTTCGTATGTGCTAAAATGATTCCTCGAAATGACTTATGACCTAATGGAGGATTATAAGAGGATTTTATGGATGTTTTGAGATTATTGGATATGATTTTGGGGAATCCAATGGGCTTGACAGGTGCCATGAAGTGATAGAGTGGTTGTCATTTTATAGTGGAGAGAGAGTGGCACACTTGTAACTACCAAAATGTATTCACTATTGGCTGGTATACATTCCCTAATGTGACTCCAAAATTAAAAAATAATGGATTAGATGGTATTAATGGTACATTAAAACCTCTACTGTACAAAAAATATGAGAATTATAATAATTTTTATCCTTAAGTTCTACGATTCCCAAATTCTATTATTTTGGGTTTTATTATGGCATCAAGTTATCTAATATCATTATTTTAACCATTAAGAATAAAATAAAGTGATATTTATTAGACAATATAGATCCAATAAATTATTAATATTTTATATAATTCATACAACGATTTCCCATATTTTTTTGGAATTAATTTTAAAATAAGCGCATGTGACTCACTAAAACACTACTTAAACCAAGACCGTATTGGAAACCTTTTTACAATATATTGGTGAATATTTTAATTATAAAATTATTCCATTAATATATAATATATAATATTCATTAACAAATAAAAATCACTTGAATCGATATATGACTTTTTTTAAATTTAAATCATTTAATAAAATTTCATTTATTATAAGATGACAATAATGTTAATTTGGAAATTATTTATTTCATGTTAATTTTCAAATATCATACAAATATTGGGAGTAAAATATATTAATTTTACATATGTGTAACATGATATATTCATTTAAGAAAATTAATAAAGACTATAATTCAATGAATTAACTTCACTTTTAAATATTTATAGTGTATTTTATTTTAGTAAACTATTTACTAAATAATCACCACATTGGTGTTTCCAAATCATTTTATGTAACTAAATTGTATCTAAAAATTATTGAAAATTATTATTATATAAATAACCCATTTATATTTAAAATTTTTATTTATAACTGATAAAAGATTATTTTTACATATCCTAATGTTTTATAAATGTTAAAGGTAAGGATAAATCCCTTTTTGTCTGTTTTCCATACATAACCTTTTATATACGGATCTTCAATTTAATAATACCCCAATAACACATAAATTTCAAACTATGTGGTGATATAGTGTAAATATTGGTATAACATTTATTTTGGACATGTTTTTCGGTCATTTTGGTCCTTTTGAATATGGTTTAGTCCCTTAGTAAGCTTAATCATACCTTAATCACCGTAATAAATTTTAATAACATTCACTAATTATTTTGGTCAAAAATTAAGATGATCTTATTAGATAAAAAATTTATTAATGATCAAAATTGTATATTTAGGGTCTTCAAAATTCAAAATACATTTGTGGTAAAATTAGGATTATCTGAAATCCCATATATGGGGTGAAAGAAAATGTTTTTAAAGTAGAAAAAACATTCAAAAGGTTGTTATGTTTGTATATTCAATTTCAATGTAAAATTGATTCCAATAAACACAATTGTATAAATACATTTAAATTTTATCTAATGATAATATAAAAATATCTAATATATAATTCAGGATTAATTATCATTTAAAAAAATGTGGGTTTTCACTGAAATGTAGTATTTTTCACTATTCATCCAAAAAAAGAAGTTTCTCAGAAAAATATCGAAAAATAACCCTACGATAATTTCATCATTAAAAACTAGAAAAGTATTTTTATTTTTAAAAAACGAATTCATAAAATTTTTAAAATTTATTTTTATAATAGGTTCTCCCTTAAAATATGGTAAAACTCAGTCTTGCATATACCCTATGTTAACTCAGTCATTTGTGTACCGCAAGCTAAGATAAATATTGCATGTAGTGAAAGATCAACTTGGTGTTGTGTAGATAAAAAGAAAAATATAAAATAATCTATATTAAATGTTTTTTGAAATGAAAATTATCAAAAGGAATAATTAATTTGAAAAAAAATTCACAAAATCCCGGGGTGATACATTCAATCCCCCATAAAGTTAATTTTTCTCTCAAAATTCATTTAGGTTATCAAAGGCTTAATAAAGAAATGTTACATTGAAAGAAACCCTCATCGTAAAAATCAATACTAAAACTTCCATCAAAAAGGGAATGTCAGAACTGTAATAGTCACCGAATGTAACTCATAATGATAATCCTTTCTAGGAGAACATATGTGGGAAGTGAAAACATGGACATAGAGGATAAATATTCCCATCAAGTTATGATCTATTGTGATAGAGAAGAAGTTTTGGAGAATATTTAAAATTTAAAATCTTAAAATAATTGATCATCTAAGGGCCCTTATTATTCTTTGGAAGTGAAAGTACTGAGAAATATTTTTTGGATAAAAGTTACATTATCCAAAATTTAATGAATTATCCTGAAATGATATACGAGAATGATTTAAGGACAACATAAATATTTTAATTTCATTGATACAAATAACCATGTTTTTTAAAATTGAAGGTTTCCTTTTCATTCATGAATTACTAACATATCCTTAAACTCATTATATGCCATCCAATTTGTCTTTAGTTTCTATCAATACATGGTAGCTCGAAGAGGCTATAAAATATGCATAAATCGTCAAATGAATAGATAACACATTAATATTTCTGACCTCATCTGATTTTTAACATAAACCTTACATCAATTGTTATCTTCATAACCCTATAAAAGATAAAAATTCACTGAATTAAAATAATGTCATGAAATAATCTTAAACATAATCCCCTATATCTGATAATGTAAAAATTGGTTGTCACATCCTAAACATGTTAGTAACCTCATCATATATTCCATTAAAAAATGGTAATTCCTATAAATCCTTTTGGATAACATGAATACTTCCTTATTCAAATGATTACTAGATGTATTATTTAAATAAGAGAAGTTATAAACTTCATCCTTGATGAAATAGAAAAATAATTAATAATCAGTTATGTGGTATTCCTTGCCTTCCAAAATACTTATTTATATTAACATATCTTTATTGAAACATCATTATATCACATCAAGAATTAATTATTGGTCACCATCCCTTAATCAAAATATAATTGTCCTATGAAATCACTTTTCTATATATTCATCACCATTAATTAAATAATTTTGAGTACATATTGAAAACTTATAATGAAAATAATTTTATATTTCATGATTTATATATCATAATCTCTGAATTCCAACACATAATTACTTTATTCTACCTAGATTATTCTTAATCCATTAATCTGAATTCATAAAATAATTCCTTAATACCACTTTACCAAAATATGGAATATTAATCATTTATTAAGGTTCCTCAACCTCAATATATTCATTCTTATTATGATTAATATAAATAATACTAGAATAACAATGCATACCTTTCTCATTTCATTTGTCATTTCATTACCTTTAGAAGTTTAACCAATTATAAAACCACCCTCTTTATTATCTCTATGAGATTTGTACTTGGAAAATATTTTTTTTATAATTGCCATAATTTCCACATATGAAATATTCATTGTTAACTTTGTTCCTTACAGTTCTCTCAAGTGACTAAAAACTGAATGCACATGGTGAGAAACTCATATCATAGAAGAAAACCACATAATCATAGAAATTTACCTTTTCGAAGTCTAAAACCTGAAACATTACTTAATCTATGACTGCCTGGGTTCATCCACGTTTATTAATAGAAAATTCATATTTTAATCCTTACTGATGGTTCATGAAGACTCTGTGACTATCCAATGAATATCCCTCCAGAGTGTCAAAACAGGTTTAATGAAAATATCATTGTCACATACCTTATTTCCCCATGTAATTATCAAAACATGTTTTTGGAGTTTTACCCTTAGGTACATCTCTTCTAGAACAACATCCACATTTAGTATCCAGACAGGGAAATATTTATAGGAAACAATTGAAATTATCCTTTTCAAAAATTCCAAGATATTTTTCAAAACGTTAACTCATCCCTATACATATCCCTAGAGATATCACTAGACATATCCTTAGAAATATACATATTTATATCCCTAACGATTTATCATCCTTATTTCCAAAGGTTGACTAAACCTTTCCTCTGATACAGACTATAATGACTCAAGATTGACATACAAGTATATTATATCAGTTTAGATGGATATTCTGTAAATTAATAAGTTACACACCCATGGAACATAATAGTTTAGTGTCTTTGGAAACATGGAAACAAAATCATCTGTCATAGTGAAGGATCTTCAACATCCCATTAAAGATATCACCTTTATCAATCCTTCTGAAAACCCCTCTTTATACCATGTGGAAAGGGAACATAAGAATTTTGAGATCTCAAAGGCTTAGCAAAGGCCAATGAATGAAATGTATAAGTATAACATAAAAAAGGATAAGAAACTTGAGGATAATGTTTGATTATAATGGCCTAGATATTAGAGAACTTAATAAATAATTGTTTTTTATATGTAATTAATCTTAAAGAAATAAAGAACATAAGCCAATGAAGCATTAAATAGAAAAATACATGGATTTTTTCCATGAACATTGATTTATAACACTGTGAACATGTATAAGTAGAGACATGTTCACTCATTAAGTTAAGGACATAAAATGAGGACCCATCATCAACTTGTTGACATGAATCCAGGTCCATGAATAAAATTTTAAACATGTAATCAGGTTCAGGAAAAAAATTGAAAACATCTAATCAGGTTCACACACAAAATTATGGACATTCTACCTTGTCCATGCATTACATTGTGGATATGTCGTAAGGTTCACTTATGATTTTGTGAGCATGTAATCAAGTCCACACATAAACTTATGGACTAGAAACCAGGTACATGCATAACATTGTGAACATGTAAGAAGGTTCACTCATAACATTTATACTCATGATTCATCCATTGTTACCTAATTCATTGGAGGGAGATATAGGTCCAACCTCTATCATAATAAAATATTTCATACATGTGACATAAGAAAATAAAACATTCATAATATAATGAACCATAAGAATATATAGGTTATAAAAAAATCAAATCATAACCCATAAAATGAAATAGTTATCATTAAAATTTCATCAAATAAAAAACTATGGAAAATAGATAGGTTTCAAAACCATTTCATCAAAGCCTAACCCATGAAAGGAAGCTGGTTTCATAAACATATAACCTTTGAAAGGGAAATGGGATTCATAAAGTACATTAATTTAAGATTTACCGAATTATTGAAAACAATTTAATGGAACATTTAGATCATTTACTACAAAGTAATGAGTAACATCAATGGATGTCATCTTATATGTAATATAAATTTGAAATATCATTCTAAAACATTTCTTGACGAAAATATCATTTCTTGTTTAAAAAGTAATTTTAATAATGTAAAAACTTTTGAAAACATTTTTATTTTAAAATATATTTGAAAAAATATAAATGAATCTCTGAAAAAAAGATAACATAAATTCATTATTCCTTGAATATAATCTTAAAGGATATATTGAAAATATTTTTGAAAACATGGTGTTTGAATACAATAGATTTCCGACCGAAGACAGAGACCATCATATTTTACTTAGAAACATTATCTGATGTTCCAAAGGGTGGGAAAAGGGTATAAAAAATAAAGATATCTAGAATAAATATAGGAGAAGTAAACTCATGATTTTTCTTGAGATATGTATCAAAATATTTCATCAATGGATGCATAAACATAAAAAATCCTGAAAAGCGAAGAGATTGCTTCATTTGACTCTTGTAACTCGATAACATGGGAACATATTATCCATGTATCAAATGTAAATTACAAAAATTTCAGTATACCATCAAAATAAGAAGATTCATTATATAAAATTTAAAATGGAAGTATATACACCATGAAAACGAGTTAGGTGCATAACAAAACACGAGTCTCAAAGAGGGAAAATTGAGACAAATCATTTTTACTGATTTGGAAACTTTCAGAACATAAAAAACATGATAGATGGATTATAAAATGGAAATATGAATACCCATAAATTTAATTATAATATACATATAATTATATCATGGCTTTAACATACACTACATAAAATGAAATTGTGGTGAACATAACATGAATTTCATGGGAATTAAAAGTGAGATGAAATCCCCTTACCTTGTGTCTTGAATCTCATCAATCTCATTCAAACCCCATGTACAAGAAATATAAATTTATTATAAATCATTCTAATAACCATATTATTATATATAATTCCATATATGGTTTTATTATGACAATATATTAACCTCTAGTTAACGATTCTACGTCGAGGATTCACTTCAAGTAATATTCACTTTGTTCTTTATATGTGTCTTAATTTGTTATATCGTTGGTTATTGAACATTTTTATCAATTAAATAATTTAAATAAATATATAAATATAATTTATATATGTTATATTTATAATATAATAATATATTGAAAATATATGTAAAAAATTCCATACACCGTTTAGGGAGATGGTAAGCTGTGTGTATACGTTAACAATGTTTCTCTTTTTATTGATGTATTGAAAAAACCAAGTAAATGAAATATGTATGAATGTATATATATCATTACTATAGTTGAATTAATATATCATATATATAATATATGTTCACTAAACCCATACTTATTATATTTTATGTGGTGTGTGAACGCGTCACATCACTTTGAGGGGGAGATAGTCGAGACTTCCGAAAACGAGATTATCAAATTACAAACAAATGTATGTTAAAATTAATGTGCTTTGAAAAGGAATACAGAATCATAAAATAATAATATTTATTATATAAAACATATAAAAATATAGTTTCCATCATAATTTCCATAGTGATTGGTGGTAAAGAAGAAATGAAAATCATCGTTTCGTGAGGGAGTAGTTCTCTGTACACGGAAACAGTATGTTCGATATCCGTTAGATAGAGGGGTGTGTAAGTGTAGGTAAAAACCATTGCATGAAAAAATCATAGTATATATATGATAATTTTGATTTCACAAAAGAATCGGATAAATAGGGTGGAGGGGTGAATATGGAAAATAATGGAAAAGAGTTTGAGAGATGACCCTACCTCTTAATAGGTTAACTCTTTATTGTTTTCTCCAAAAGGATTCCTTGACCTGATTTATACACAAATGGATGATTATAGAAGGAATTAATGTAAGTGGATATCTTATTTTATTAGATTTTGGAAAATCCATTGATCATGACAGGTCTGATGAAGTGATAGGGTGCTTTCCTTTTTATAGTAGAGAAGGAGTGACACTATTTTAAATACCTAAGGTATTCACTATTGGGTGGTCAGCCTTTCCTAAATTCCTAAAAATTGATAAATAATGTATTATATAGGAATAGTGGTCTATTAAAATATCCACCACACTAAAATATGTGACTTTTAATAATTTGGTTTCTTATCTTCTATGATTTCCCAATTTTATTATTTTGGTATTTATTAATGCATTTAGTTTTATAATATGATTCATTTAAACAATAATACTAAAATAAAGTGATATTTATTAGAAAATAAAAGGATACTTAATTATTAATATGTCACCTAATTTATAAAATATTATTCACCTATGTTTTGGAAATTAATTTTAAAAAAAGCGTCTGTGACGCCCTAAAAAACATCTTAAACCTGGACTGTGTTAATAAATTTTTTAAAATGTATGGGTAAATATATTAATTATAAGAGATAAATTATTTCAATAATATACCATATATAATATTTTTAACACATAAAAATTACATGGAAGGATGTAGTTTTTTATTAAATTTAAATCAATTAATATTATTTCATTTATTATGAAATAACAATAATATCATATTTGACTTTATTTATTTAATGTCAATTTTAAAATATCAATCTAAGGTTTTTATTCAAATATATTTGGTTTTATAATTTCTAACATGATATATTCCTATAAAAAAAATAAAAACAATAATTCAATCAATTAACATCACTTGTAATATTAATAGTATAATTTATTATAGATAATTATTAACTAAATAATAATGACATTGGGGTTACATAATCGTTTAAATAACTAAATAATAAATGAAAATAACTGATAAATTGTTATTATAAAAATAAAAAATTTATATATATAAAAGGATATGTATAACCTAAAATAGGATATCTTGTACCTATCCAAATGTTTTTAAATGTCAAAGGTAAGGAATGTTCCCTTTTTGTCTTTTTCCTTAAATAACATATTATATAAAGAACTTCCATTTAATAATTTACCAATAACCCAAATATATAAAATATTTTTGGGATATGGTATGAATTTCATATGACAATTTATTATGTAAATGATTCCAGGTCATTTTGGTTTTTTTATTAAGGCATAGCCCCTTATTAATATCAATTGTACCTTAATCACCGTAATTAATTTTAATCAAATTCACTAATCATTTTTGTAAAAAATTAAGTTAATATTATTATAAATGATTATCATACTGATAAAAACTATGCATTATGGATTTAAAAAAATAAAATCCCAGAAGTGGGAATAGTTTGATTAATGGTAATCCCGTAGACGAGATGAAATAACGGGTTTTTATAGTAGAGAAATGTTCGAAAGATTTTTAAGTTTTTATATTGAATGTAAAAGTTAAATGTATTCTAATGAACTTAATTTTATAAATATAAATATCATTGATATTATTTTTCTAAAAAAAATCTAAAATAAAATTTATCATTAATTATTATTTAAATGAGAAGACAATTTTAAGCTGAAATTCAGTATTCTACCTTATTTATCCAAAAAATAAAATATGTGATAAAAATATAAAAAAAATCAACCTAGGATAATTTGGGAATTAGAAATTCAAATTTTTTGTTTGTTTCAAAAAATAAAATTCATAAATGTTTAAAAATTTAGTTTCAAAATAGTTTTTCCCTTAAAATACTATAAAACCCAGTCCTTTGTGTAACACATGTAAACTCAGTGTTGTGTGTAACACATGCTAAGGTTTGTGTTGTGTGTAATGAAATATCATCATTTTATTTCATATACAGAAATATGAACTCAAAATACTATATTTTAAATTTTGTTTGAAATTAAAAATATAAAAAATATTGATTAGTTTGAAAAAAATCACAAAATTTCATGGTGTTACAGTATTCATCATTTTTAGGTTTTTAAGGATCTGATATCTTCAAAACTGATCCTCGATCCTGAAGATGAAATGTTTTTTTCATATTCATTTGGGATGTGTTTATACATTATGGTATCACCCTTTTTACACCTTTTAGTAATTCATTCTTTCCATTTTTTTGGATTATTAAGTTATTTTCAATGATAAAAAAATAATTTTATACCTATGTTATGATTCCAAAAGAGGAGTTTTTTTATAGAAACTATTAGAGACTTGTGACAGTTTTGATTAATTACCTATAATATTTTTCAAAATGTTATATGGTTTTTCAAGAATGTAAATTTTTTTGGATTTATATTTAAATTTTATATTAAATTTGTCATCTTGGGTTTGAAATTTATTATACGTTGATTTTTTTAAGAAACATGTTTTTGGATTTTTCTATTGAAATTTTTTATTGAAAATTATTTTAGTTTTTGTGAAAATAGTTTTTATTTAACATCAAACACTATAGAATATAATGTATGTGGATAATCCAAAAAAATCAATCTCCAGTGGAGTTAACTATCATTTGGGTGTGTAACCATGATGCTACGAAAACTAGCTTGCATACTTTCCAAGGGACTGAGTTTTTTTGATTATAGGAGTCACCTAAACCAGCTAGTGTGCCTTAGTGTGTCTTATCTATTTGGCGATGTTCACCCTTAAATCATGGATTACCTTATTGGTTTCTTTTATAATACATTTTGTTCAAGATATTTCAATATAATCAATTTTTGAATTATAAATGGTGTATAATGTGATTATTGAAATAAAAATTTATATATTTATGCTATAGAAAATATGATATGTCATATTGTTCTGTTTTATTTAATGTTTCATGATTTTAAAAATAAAACTAAAGGATTATTTATAAATTTAAAATTATTTCTGTTGACGTATTTTATAAATATCTTTGAAATGAGTACAAAGGGATGCAAGTGGGTAGTCATTTCATAGGTTTTTTAGTGGTATCCTACTAGACATTTATACTCCCAGTATATTTTCCATTTGTACTTTTAGACATGGTTATATAGAATAGAATTAAATTTAATACCATATAGTACATGATGAATCTCCTTACTCTTATTACCAAATGGTATGTTGGGATGTAGGTGACTTATTTTCAAGTGGATATGGACCCATCAATTTTTTTCAGATCCCTGATATTGTTGGTATTATTGTTATGTTTTGAGACATCACTATCCATATGTTGGATGTTAATTTTTTTTGTTTTATGTTATTTCATATGTTATATTTTGTATATCCACGGTTTTAATATGTTTTTCTTATATCATTTGACTATTAAGGGTGAAATCATTCTGATATTCTCTTGTATGATACCAGGGTTCTTATCACTAGCTTGTGGTGATCAGGAACTTTTTTTGGGCCTTGTGGAGGAATAATTTAGTAAATGTTATGGGTTTACACTGATTATATAATTACGGAGATTCACCTAGGGGTAATCAGCTTTAAAAATGAGAGTCAAGTATTAACTCATTCTTCACTCTAGTCCATGATGAGGGGGCCAAACACTATATACCTTGCTAAATACTCATGAATGATTTTTTTGTCACATTCACTTTACAAACCAATATGTTGGATCTAAATTTATTGGAATTAAATGATGAGTTGTGTTATTGAAAAATAGGATATTGGACACAGACAACCTATGTTAAATTGAAAGTGTGAAATATTGGTTCAATTATATCAACATTAAATTAAATGAATTAAAGGTTTAATGTATGTTCTCATTAATGAAGCGAACTTAGGATTATGTTTTAATATTAATATGAACATTTAATCTAATATTGTTATACATTATCATAACCGTTCTATTTGTAGTATTTGTATAGAAAAATGTTCATGAAAATGATATTTTTGGGAATGTTTGTCCCCAATAACTCCTAAATAAGAATACATGGGATAAATAATTTCAATGTCTTACCAACGATAGTGAGGTTGAAATCTCAGAAGAAGATATATATTTAGTTTATTAGATACCAATTTTAATATTACTTTAGGGATTGATAATTAAACTATGAGGACAATATTTATTTATATTGTGGGTTAGAATGTAATACCTGAAGATTTTATAATATATATGTATTTTCCAGAATTAATAATATGTTCATATTAATATTCCACACACAAAATCAAAAAAAAAATGAGAAAAACATATTATATGAATATTTGTAGAAATAATTAATAAAATTAATTCCCTTAGTAAATAATTTTTTTCTATAAATTCAAAATGCATATAATATAGGATTATGTACCCTTAAACAAAAAACAACTCATTTTTATAAGAGATGTTATTTTTCTTTGAAATTTTTTATTTCAAAATTAAATTGATAAATTAAGAATTTTTTTAAACTGTACAATATTTATAATCACTTTTAAAAAAATAGATTATAGTGATTTTTGATATTTTAATAAAATAATTAATTTTTGGGTAAATAGTGTGAATATATTTTTTACTAAAATCATAGATTTATTGACTATATTTAGAAGAATGTGTGAATTTAAAAAATATGAAAAAAATATCATATTAAAAAATGTTATTTATTATGTAGGATGATTTAATGAAACATACTATATTAAATTTTAGAAAACTGGTGATTTAAATTCAATGAGATTAGTAAATATTCATAAATAAAATTTTTTATATTTTTATTTCATTTAAATATTTATATTATAATATTTAGTTCTAGGTTGATTAATAAGACACATATAGTAAATATTTTTCACAAGAAATTTAATATCACGAAAAAATATCATTGATAATTTTATCCAATACATAATGTTTAGGCTTATATATATACATTTCTTAAAAACTATTTGTAAATTCATTGTGTGTTTATTCTACAATTATTATTTCTCACATATAAAAATATTTTTTCTAAAATTTTATTCTTATATATGTAATTTTAATGATTAAATTACTCAATAAGGTTAATCTAAATTTTAATAATAGAAAGTTATTAGTATGGTTAAAAATTATTTATCATAGTAATATTTAATTATTGAATGTTTTAATAAATTAATGGGAAAAGGATAAAATCACATAGTTTGTATCCAAAATTTATGTATGGGATGTATCTAGACATTAAATTTTAAAAAATTACATTATTTACCACATTTTTAGTCTTTTAACATTAAATAGAGTTACTAAATTATTATAAGCAAAGATTTATTTACAAAATATCATTTTCATGTAATTATAAATGGAGATAACTTCATAAATATAATGTTTAACTTATACATCTGAATTTCACCTGGAAAATATTAATTTTTTTTCCTACTATAATCATATCTCATTTTCATAATCCTAGGGCGTAAATTAATTTTGGTATGTTCTCATTTTGAATGGATATTTCCACGAGAAATATCAAGCTCACTATATGAGTTCTAACATTTACCTAGCATCGTTTCTTTTCTATATTTTCCATTAAAATTTATTTCATCTTATATTATATGATAGAATCGTAATTAACAATATTATAATTTTTTAGAATTTATATTTATTTTAATATAAATTGAACAATGTAGTAATAATATGAGAAATAAATTATCATTTTAAATTTAATATTCTAAAAGGAACATACTAAATGGAATCAAATTAATTCATATTATTTAATATATTTGTATCCATTAACTATTATTATAATTATTGTAAATTGTTATTAATAACATTGATTAATCCTTAAGAATATATTATTCCTTTATAAAAAATAAATTACAGATAAATGGATTCATAATTATCAATTAATTATGGTTTATTCATGTTTAACTTTTTCTAAACACCATCAAGAAAAATGATACAATATGAATGAAAATTATATTTTTATTTTATTTTCCAAAACCGATTTTTGGGTGAGTAGGAACCACGAAATACAAAAAATTACCAGATCACAAAATCAATAGCCAGTAATGACGAAGAATACTTTCATTCAATCACATAGCTATACCTGGACTCCTCGGGACACATGTCCTCAGTTAGCGACCCTCCTCGAGCCACGCCACCGACATTGACCCACTTCGGTGTCTCCTTAAATACCTTCTTCAAACTTCGTCGGAAAGAAGCCACCAGACATCATCACCGGAGCTTCAAACAACAATACAAAAAATACCTTAACCCTTTCATAGAATAATCCAACCAAATTCTCAAGCCACGAAAGAGAAACACATAAAACTGGAATCAAAACCAATGTCTTGAGGAGATCCCAGAGCAAATCTTCTACTCTACTGCTACAAAACTGGTGATTCCACAGCAACCAAACCAGAACAACCTCAATGGTTTCCACGATTACCCCATAAAAAAAGCACATTCGAGGTTCACAGATCCAACGTATATAGCATAACCAGATCCAAAATTGTAGGAACTCCGAAGTAAAAACCCCGACAGTAAAATGGAAAAGGGAAAACAATGATGAAAAAACCAAACCCCAAAGGTAGCCGCTCTATCTTGACGTGAAACAGAAAAGATCATTTCGCCACCTTAACATTCTCACCCAAAGATCGCCTAGAACCACCACTCGCACTCCCAACAGGCATAGAACCGTAGGCCAACCCACGTTGGGAGAAGCTGGAACACCGACCGCATGCTTCACCACGCTGCCTGATGAAACCCTACCCAGAGAAGAGGGGGTAGAGCATGGAGAGGCCGACAAACGATGAGAAGGCTATGCCAGCCATTCCCATGAAACAACACTTCCCCTAGAAAGGAATCTTTCTTCACGAGAGCTTCGCGAAGGAAATCACATGGTAAAAGAATATTTATTCTGTTTGGATCATAAAAAAAATCACATGGAATGAAATTAAAATTTTATAAATAATTATAAATCATCAATCAAATTGTTTTTTATGATTTCAGAAGGATGAATTCCAAATATGACGAAACAATAACACTACCAGTGTGGAACTTGTTCAAAATGATCATTATTACTCACACACACTATTGAAAATTGAAAAAAATAATAACTACCATATATGTAGAGAATAATTAAATAAGAAGTTTATAAAATATTATATATATGAAATTTTTTATGAAATATATTTGCAATATAGTTATTTTTATACCATATATTTAGGTGATTTAGTAGAATTTAGGAATTTAGTTAAGGGCTACATTGTCTGTAATTCATTATTTGGGACATATTTCATACAGTGATCCATAATATCTTTGATATGGTGTTATTATATCCTAAGGGGAATATTTAAACATATATATGTTATTAATGGCTATTAAATATCTACATAATGTTAATTTTTTAAATTGCATCCAATTTAAACGATATCTTAGTTGTTAGGGATCATTTATTTCAATTTTTATTCATTAAGATATGATGTGTATTCATCAGTTGTTTCCTTTTCAGGGACATATATATTGGACATGGATTTATTTTACAACAACCTTTTATGTAAAATATGGGTTCTAGGAATCCATCTTTGGATCCATTTTTATGGATTTTCGATTCAAGTGTTACTAAACTAGTAATGGATTTTTAATTCATTATGTTATAATGACACTTATTTAAATTATTTACATAATTCTTTTTTCCCACCCTATGATTTTATTTGATGGTATTTTATATTCTTATATAGGGAGACATAAATTTAAACTAAAATATTTTACAACAAAGAAAGACATATCCAAAAATAATACCTTTATAAAGATTAATATTAATCATTTTTAATTGTAGTTTCTCCTCCATTACATGATTCAATTTCTCTCCAATGTTCTGATTTAAAATTTCAATCCAAATTTTATATTATGTCAAGCTTATTTAAAATTTCAATTCAACTATTTTTAGAAGGTTGTTTTTTTACTATTTAAAAAATGTGGGTTTTCAGAAATTGTATTTTATAATATTAAAAAGCTGTTTCATTATATAAAAATCAATTTCATTATCTTCCACTCTATCTTTATTAAAAAAACATTACATACATTTCAAGGATATATTATTGAATATCATTTTTAAATATAGACTTTTCAAAAAAATCACTTCACCATTTTAAAAATGTCTCTTTAATGTTACTAGTAACTTCATGTATAATGAGTATTAATAAACCTATTTCCAAAAAAATATTTTTCATATTCTCCTATTATATGTGAATTATAATTTATAAATAGTTTTTCAATTTCTAAAAATATTTCAAAAAATTATTTTAACACATGATTATTTAGAAAATAAATGTAAACAATGGAATATTTTTTTTAATGTAATAGATTAAATTTTAAAATTAATTCTTGATTATAAATTGGAATATAATAGCCTGTGTTTTAAGAAATTATTATTAAATTGATTTTATATATTAAAAATGACGTATATTGAAATAATATTTCTAATATTTTTTTTGGAAAACCTTGTTTTTTTCATGGAATAGTTTTTAAAATATTTTCCCAATATCAAAGAAATTAATTTCAATGAAATTGTTTTATGAAATTTACTAGACTTCTAAAAAAATGTATTGCTTATTTTTTATTTTTTTTTAAATTATATCTAAAATTAAAATTTCATCTATGTTAACATCCTTAATTCTTCCTACATTACATTTGTGATATTATTTCATTCCAATATAAAGTTTCTTTCTCTAGATGTATTATGGATGGTTATAGGAATGTTTTTCATGATACTCATCTCTTTTATATGGTTTAATTTAGTGATGTCTAAAGTATGAATGTTTTATCATTATAACAGAGAACATATGTATTGATGATTATTATTATGACCCTTGGGGTATAATATTTCACTATAATACATTATTTATATATATTTATATATCATTATAAAATTTTGTGAGTCAAGAATAGATGCTAACACCACTATGGTAAACAATAACTTATGCATGGTCTACTATGTTATGTGAATTTGGAAGTGAAATCTTATCCAATGTATTATAAGACCATGGGAGTGGTGAATACTCCACTATGTTTATGAGAATCATGTTGTAATTCCTTCTATATAAGGAATTTTGGTACAAATACCAAACTCCACAATGTTACAAGAAAAAATTAGTAATTCTGGATATTCTATTTTATTATTTCAACACTTATGTTGGTTATATAGTTTAACGTTTTATATAATTACCATGAAATTCCAAATATTCATTCCTATAATTTTTATCTACGTATCATGTTTATTATCTCATATTTCCACACACTAATACCATGGTATATGTTTTCTATTTTGATATTGCATTCCTTATGAGAATGGATTATGGAAAATTTTGGTTATTATATGTTCTTTTTAATTAGATATTACCCATGATCATGTCTTTTTATATGATTATTATCTAACCCTTGATGACATGTTGATGTGTTTTTTTCTTACAGAGAATTTGAGATCACCTCTTTATAATGCCTCTATTACCTTATTTTTAGGAAGATTATAACTTATGGGAATTATATAATGTTGTCTAGTGTGGATCTATTATGAAAAAATGATTACAAGTGTCATTAAATAAGTTACATGTGTATATGATACCCAAATGAACAAAAAATTATTTTCTAAGGATTTTAGTATTATTATTTGATTTAATTTTTATACTAAGAGAATTATTTATACATATGTATATTTATTTAGGGTCACCTCTGTGACATAAGATCCAGTGTGTAAAGTATATTTTTTTAGAAACAGATGGGAGTGAACTGGAATGGGATACCTTATTTGGAATCAGAGTGTACGTTAGTTATTTTCTGGAATTATTTCCATAATTTTTTGATTATGATGAGAGAAGATTATTTAAAACCTTACGGATAAGTCTATGAGATCAATATTAATATAGTATACCATCATAATATTTTTGTAGAGCATATATTTTGTAATTTTCCATGATATTACATCCAAATTTCTATACTATAAAGTGGATAATGTAGTGGGAAAAAGTAACGTATGGGTAATCACTATGAAAAATAATTGGTAGGTGTCAAATCATTATTAACTATAGGGTATGATAAGTTGGCCTAATACTGGACATATGTATAAAATCTCTAGGGATATTATTTGTTTATTCCCATTATTTTTACTAACTAATATAAATGATTTATATATATTGGATTTCTATGATGAGTTGTTTTATAGAACCAAATAGAAAAATTGAAAAATAATAACTACATTAAATTAATGAGTTATATATTGGTATAATTATATCATATTTCAACTGAATGTGTTATAAGGAGAAAATAATGCTTCATTGGGGAATAAATTTTTGGATTTAGATATCATATTCACATAATCATTTTCTATTATTTTATTGGAAATTATCATTTAATTTTTTTATAGTATTTATTAGGAAACAGAATCCCAAAAAAAATCCATAAGTCATATTTACCCCAGAATATAGAAAGAATCATATTTATGATGAAAATTTTTATAGACTCACCCAATATAGTGAGGTTGATATTTCAGTAGAATATATATCCTTTAATTCATATGAATCCATTATCTTATTACTTTAGTCAATTATAAGTAATTGTGTGGGGATTCAATTAATTTTAGGGCGGCGTAATGTAACACCATGATATTTTAGAAAATATATATATATATATATTGAAAATTAATAAAATTATTTGTATAATTCTCCAAACAAAACCCCAAAAAAATGTTCCACAACATATTCGATGAATATTATTAATAAAATTTTAGAATAATAACATATATAGTAAATAAAAAGTCTATAATAAAATAGAAATGCATTCAAAATAACATTCTGAATTGTTAATTATTAAAAAATTAATTTTCAAGAGAAATAGGTTTTAATAATATATTTCACCTTTATTGAAAAAATTTATTAAAATATTAAATGTTTTTTTTAATAAATTCAGTTTCAAATACATCATTTAAAAATTATATTAGTGTAAGTTTTTTTAAATAATTTTTTTAGATATGTAGTGAAAAATATAGTTTTTCTAAAACTATTTCTTTTATTACATTATAAAGAAGAAATTATATATTTAAAAATTATTAAAAATTTTCATTATAGAAAAATTATTTTTGGATGAGTATGATTCATTTAATAAAACTAATTTAAATTTATATACCCAATTAGTATCATTTTAATGACAATAAAAAATAATTTTGGTCATTTATGTCAATAATTTCTAATTATTGTAAATTTATATTTGAGATTTATTTTAATGGAACATTTAAATTTTCTATTTTATAATAAACTGATTAATTTCTGGAGAATAAATTACATTGATAGTTATAACTAATAAATTAATTTAATGATTTGGAAAACACATTTTATAAAAACAATTTAGGATCAGATTGTATGTAAATTTAAAAAATATACACACAAACATAAAAATATTATTTGATAAAATGACTTTCTAATATGTAATTAATTATTTTAGAAAATATAATAAGTAAAATATTAATTTTTCAATTAAAATTTCATTTTGAGTCTAAAAATTAGTTATCTTAGTAAATGTTAAATATAGTAAAAGTTGAAAATAGTTTGGGAAAACCTAATGTTACTCAATTTGTATCCGTAATTAATGTTTGAGAGTAATATATAATTTTTTTATTAAAAAAATCCATTATTTACCACCTTTTATGTGAATAAATTGAAATTGTGTTATGTCACCATAGAAATATATAGAGTATTTACAAATAATCCATTTTTCTTCACCTAAAAATGGGATCACTTCCACAACTTCAAGCTGAACCTATCAGTTCAAGAATAATCCAAAAAATATAAAATTATTATATTTATTGAATACTTTTTCAATTTCAAAATCCTTTTACCTAAATTTGATAGACTCAGTCCTCAATTTCCATAGAGATTCCCAATAGAAATATCATTTTCTCAACATATGTACTATCTTTTTAATAAATTATTTTCTTTTATATCATTAAATTTAATTATTATTTTCTAAAAATTATATAAAAACCTAATTATTAATATTATAATTATTTTTTTAAAATTTTGGAATAATAATTACTCCGCTTTTCGTTTTTTGTGAATGAAAATGAAAACAACTATTGGAAGTGCGTCCAAACTACAACCTCAACGAGGCGTTATAATTTTCTTATTTTACCTCCATATATGGATGGTACTAATGGAGAATTAAATGGATCAACATGTTTTGTATTCAATTATTTAATTTTTTAATTAAAAATAAGAAAACATTATCACAATATGATAATAAAACCATCATTTTAAATTCAACCATATAAAATAATCATACTACATGGAGAAACATTTTTTTGATACTATGTATTGTTTTTAAATATATTATATATCAATCAAATTATTTGTAATTATAAATTTTAAAATAAATAATAATTTTATGAAATTTCATTATGCCTCTAAAATAATGATATTAATAAAAAATTACTTCATAATTATCTATTAATCTTAAATTGTTCATGTTTTGATCGGTCTAACAATATTCTTGAAAAATTAAAAAAAATAAAACACTATACGACTATGGGAAGATAATTAATATTATTATATCAATAAAATAAATAAATAATTATTTTATTTTTGTTCTTTAATAGTAGCACTAATATTCAATCCATTATGTAAGAAACCAATGTCAGTTCATAAAAAAATCCTCGAAAGATGATCATCACAGATTTCATATTTAAGGTTCATAACCAAGACATATATAGAATGAAATTAAAAAATTATATAAAATTATAATTAATAAATTAATTTACCTTGTATGTTATGGTAATGATGAAATTTTTTAGATGAATTAATAATAATAACTTTTTGATAGACTGGTTCTGAATGATAATGATTACTAACACCTAATATTTAAAATAGATAATAATTAACTAATTTACATATATTGAATAATTTTAAATTAAATATATAAAATGTTATAGAAATTATATTTTTTTATTAAATGGTGGAATAATATAGTGATTTTTTATATTGGAGATTAATGTGAATTAGTATAAGCTAATTATGAAGGTTAGTTTTTTTTGCGAAATTAAATTTTTAAACACTTGATTTATATTTTGCACCATAATATCGTTGATATAATGCGATTAAAATGAATTATTTTCTTTTAAAATATTAATAAAATACATGTTGTTTTAATATAAAAATATTGTATTTTTATTTAAATTCATATTTATTCAAAGGATATATAGGTTATCTTGGTTTGTTCTACTCAAATTTGCATCATTATGATCTGATATAAAATCACCACTTATATCTTGTTTGTTATGTTTATAAGTATATATTCTGTTGATTTATTTATAATTGTTTTCATGAATTTTTTGGTATTTCAAAATTTTTTTGATATCAGTTTTCAAGGGTTTCGTATTCATGTGTTACTAAAGCCATAATGTATTTTGACTAAGGAAGTCTCTTTTCCTTCATTTATAATGCTTATTAAAATTATTTCTTGAATTTTAGTTGATATAAACCCAACCATATTCTTCATAGTATATAATATTTATCTATAAGTGGAATGGATTTTAAATTTGAATATTTTACATTGGTGAATTTCCTACTGAACAAATATGTCATTGTTGAGAATAATTACCATCCTCTTTGACAATATTTTCCCCACCTTATGCATATTAATATTTCCATGAAATTTTATTGTCTATATATTAAACTGAATTATGTGTTATATAATTTCATTATCATATTTACATTATCCTAGTTTAAAAGGTAAATTTATTAACCTTTTTATAAATCATGTTTTAAATACATATATACAACAATATTCAAAGGGGTATCCCTCCATTCAAATGAAATGATTAATATTATACTATTTTTTCTAAAAAAATATATTAATTTTGATGAATCATAATTAATGGTATTTTTGAATTTAATTTTTTTAAAAAGTCACTTTAACTTTTTGAAAATCATTTTTGAATGTAACCCATAGATTCAACTTTTAAAGGTATGGTAAAAATGTTTTTTTAAAACTATTTTAAAATTTCTCCCATAATATTATTATTATTCTCTACATGCCTTCCTTTCTAGGTTTCAAAATTAATTTAAAATGTATTTTATCTCTTAATTAAAGTAGAAATTAATCTGTAGAATATTTGAAATTATTGTTTTACTTTTATATGTAATTAAATATTTTATATGTTCTATTAAATAATTTTTCATTAGGAAAGAATTATTAATTTTTTTAAATTTCCAAATAATTTTCGCGAAGCATCTTTTTTTTATAAAATATATTTTTAGAAAACCATGTTTTTGTTGTAAAATTATAATTTTTTAATTGTTTTTTCATGATAAAAGTATATCATTAAAATGAAAACATTATTTGTGGAATTTTAAAGACATTCAATAAAAATAATTTCCTCTTTTTTTTCTAGTGATTTATCCAATGATCATAAAAAATAAATTTCTATTTATGAAAATAGAATTATTTATCCTTTTGTTACACAAGGGATATATTTTTAAGCCACCATCCCCCATATTTCATCGTATTTCTAAAGTAGCGTTTTATAAATTTTTTTATGAAACAATTCTCTCTTACCGAGGTTAATTTTTTGATATGTAATGTGTGAATTATTTCATGTTCTAATAAATATTATTTTTGTTGATAATTATTATTATCAATTTTATGGTCCGATATTTTCTTACAATACATTGGTCAAAGATTTATATATCCTGAGATAGTTTTGTGAATTGAGTATCACTTATTTATCCATTATGTGAATCAGGAAGTGATGGATTCTCCCCATTGTTATGAGAACCAGGAAATGTTTTCTACTCCATTCTGTTATAGGAATAATGTAGTGACATGTAATCCACTCTGTTTGTTGTATCCAGGTTTTGATTCCTTCTCCACCTTGAGAGTCAGATTGTGATCCTTCTAAAAAATAGATATTAATTTTCACTATACAATTATATGATTTCTACATCAATATTAGATCCATAGTTTATAGTTATACTTCATTTACATGAAAATAAATATATTTATTGCAAAGGATACGACATGTTTCTTAGGTTTATTATCACTTTTTTCATACTCTTATTCCATGATATATGTTTTTGATTGTGAGATTACATGGTTTTCTATCTTTTCTTATATAAAATTTATATTCTTATATGTTATTTTTAATAATAGTTTTCCCCTGATCATGCATTCTTATATTCTTGTAATCTAAGCCTTGATGACGTACTAATCAGTTTTTTTACTTTATCTGTTTTGTTCAACATATTTATTATGATTGTATTTAGCAGGTTATGAATATGAGTATAACTAATGGGACGTCTATAAGGGATTTATGCATGTTGCAATTATATACTAGTGATAAAAATTATTTTAAAAAACTATTATTATTTATCTAATCCATAAAGAGATAGAACAGACCATTCATGGGATCATGTGACTATTATGATAAGTTTTGTTTAATTTTTGTAAAATATGAAAAAAATATTTTTAGGTTTATAAATCTCAGTTTCTATCAAATAAAATATTTAAGGAAATTATTTTTACCAGTAGTCCTCAGAGTATAGGTTAAGGGAACTGTAGATATGGGTCTAGGGGAAAACGGTTCCCCAAAAAATTTGTAGTTTCATTTCTGTATTATTTTTAATCACTGTATGTTGGTGTGAAATTTTCAATGGCCCTTATCATATAAAAATTATATACAATTTTTCTTAAATTTAGTGAGTGAGGACCCAAAATAATAGGTAACATTATAAATAAACTATTATGATTTAATGTCGATGGTTTTGGGATTCATTTTTCCTTGAGTGATCGGACATACTTTTAGATAAATATAGGTATTGAGTTTTATTCTTGGAATGAATCATTGTGATAAAATGGATGCCATTATTGAATATTTTCTTTGAAATGTTAATGAGTTAATGCCTTTAGTGAAGGGGGAGGATACTCCCTTCTTTGATGGAGGTGTACTAAGTCTTCATAGAACACAAACCACTATAGGTTATGGGAGGTAAAGTGATTTTAGAAAATTTTAATATGGGATTTTAAGAGATTCTATTTATGAGTAATCCTAGTTGTATTATTTTTAACGACTAATTGGGTTTATGGTTGGTAGGATATAGCGACCCATATTTTTTCCTGTCTGACATAGCTTGGTGTTGAGTTTTCATGTCCTAGTAATAAGGCTTTAGCCTTAAACATTACTTAATCATGAGATAAGTCATTAATTTGACTTTAATTAAAATTGAGGATATTTTTGGGATTAGTGTCTTGGATAATTTTGGACATTTTATTACATTACATCTGAAAAATTACAAAGTATACACATATACTCTATGAATATTTTTTCACAAAAATAAATCTTTTTAAATGAAACAAAAAATGTTTTCATGAAAAAAATATTCGGGAATTCTCCCTTTCTCTTACCCTTCCTTATACCCAATGAAAAATATTTCAATAAAAAGGGATGAGCATAAATATATTAGTAAGGGTTATAAAATAATGAAATAATACATTAGTCTATGAATATATAAAAATAGATAAAATCATAGTTTTCACTTGTAAAAAAGATGATAATTAATATACCTAATGAAATCATATGATTTTTACATAACTCATAGATGTGGTAAATCACAAATGTAACTTGTAGAATACATAACTTACATACTTTTTAGATTTCACAGCAACATAAGGAGTAACCAACAAGGGTACATTTTGAATACTAATCACAGTATATTCCCAAAATATCTTTTTATAAACTTTATTTTTTACCTCTGTCATGTTGCCTAATGAATTGGAGAGAAATCTCGGGCTCACCCGCCCTCAATTTATCATGGAACCACCTATATATGTAAACAGTGTACAAGAACCATAACATAATCATAACACATAAAACAATAACAATAGAAAAATATCATTTACACATTGTAATCCCAAGTTAGTAGTTAAATATATTTTCATGATCAATTCATTCTAAAAAATATTTACAAAATTTAAAAGGAATATTTTTAAATCAAAGTGTCCCATACCACATTGAAACATTAAAAATAATATTGATTTAAGATATTAATTTATATATAATTAAATCCATAAAACCATTTTGAAAACATTGACCTTAAGGATAATGATTTAAAAAAATAAACCATTAAAAAATTTAAAATGATGTTTTAGTTAAAAAGACCCTTACCACTTAAGAAATAATTGAATAAAAATAATTAAAGAATATTTTTAAAAACAAATAATATCATGATATTAAGGAGTTTGAGGATATATTATGTAAAAGGGAACTATATACATCATATAAAATTGAATCGATGCATAAAAACAAATAAGTCTTAATGAAATGTAAATTGAGATGAAATCGCTTAAAAACATCGTATATTTAAATTAATGAAAACGAAAGGACATAGTTTTGTGTGAAAAATATAAATCCTCCCAATATAATTTTATATTGCGTATAAAAAAATTATATGTCATTCAGTCCTATTCTTTCAAAAACAACACCAATAAGATGGAAATTTAACATAAAGAATTGAAATTCAGTTAAGATTTCCCTGACAAAATTTGTATAAATGACATAATAATTTATCAATGGAGTGATTATGAGTTAATATATAATATCCACACAAATGGAAGTGAATAATAAAACATAAATAAATAAACAGTGTTTTCACACAAAATTATATCATTATATAATCAATGAAATATGCGTAAAACCCCCTGAGTGGAAATTGAGTTTAAGAATTCCATTACAAAATAATTTTGTTAATAAAATAGATATATAATGTTTATTAAATATAAACTCACATTAACAATGTACAAATACATGATAGTATATCAATATTTGTTTCTCACATAATCATTTCACAACATAATCAAAATTTAGAAGATCAACACAATGAATGGAAATTGGGTTATGAAGTCCCCTTACCGCGAGTTTGACATATCTTGTTTTTCATTAATTGCATAAATAAAAATATTATGATAATTTATAAATTCTTAAAAACATTTAAAAATGTAATTATTCATTTTATATCACTTATTACCACATCATTTCAATTATTTAATTATTGGAGTTCATATCATACATTTTGCGAATGTTCAGTACTTGAGTAAAAAAATGAACTTGTTTTGTGGTAAATTGTCCATGTGGTCAAAATTCCATCCTATCTAGAATTATATTAATCATTTAAATATCATATATATACAGTATATATGTATTAATAGTAGTCTGTAAAATTGGATATTAGAAATGAAAAGCACTGTTTATGGAGATGGTAGGTCGTATGTACACATGAGCGTTACATTCATTTCATTGTCATATTAAAGGATTGAAAAATAAATGATACATAGATATATTATAATTAAACTTTTATATATGTTATATATGTAACATATTTTTTTTAAATTCATCGTTTATATGTTAAATTCATGGCATGAATGAGTAATATCCCTTTGGGTGGGTGGTAGTCCACACTTCCTCAAATGAAATTATCGTATTTACATATTATGGGAAGCATAACAGTATGTTGTAAATAAAAATTACGGAAGAAAATAGAGAATATAAATATAATATATTTCACATATAAATACAGTTTCATCATATTATCCATCATGATAAGTGGTAGAAGAAAATTGAAAAATCATCATTTCGTGAGGCAGTAATTCACCATACATAAAAACAGTATCTTCATATCCAATAGATGGATATGTGTGGAAGTGTAGTTCAAATCCTACTCATAAAAATTCCTAGTATATTAAGTATAGATTTTTTTGTTATGTAATCATATAAAAAGAATATAATATGTTGTGAATAAGTAAAATAAAATAAAGAGACTTTAGAAAAGATGTTACCTATACATCGGGTAACGTTTTTTTATTTGAGCCAAAAGGCTTTCTCTAATTTCTATATCCCAAAGTTATGTATTCTAGGTGGAGAGGAGAGATATTGGTGGATTATTTGAGTATAATTTCTTTCATACAAGGGGATTGAGAGGTGTGAGTAAGTTGGTAGAGGTGGTGGCCTTTTACAAGATGAAGGAGGGGCATTTTTGGAGCTTCTGGAAATATTAATTTTTTATAAATTAAATTCTAATTAAAAAAGTTCTAAAACTCATTTAAATCATATATAAGATGATTTTTGTATATCCATCATCAAATAGTTTTTAGTCATGTTTTGAATATTTTTTAACTTTATCATTTTGGTTTAACTTGTATTTTACCCTTTTTAATCATAGTGTGATATCATGTTATTTACCCACTATTCATAAATATAATTACCATATAATGTAAAACTTCCCAAAAAAATTCATTTATGACATATTTGGACTTATATAAACTCTTTGGTTGAATCCAATATTTTTAAGAATTTATTATCATTTAATAAACTATTTTATATTTTAATTTATGAATTATGTTAATTGTGGACACTATTCATACATGAGTTTTTTAAAATTTCATAAAAACTTGATTCATTTAAACCAAAGGAATTAAATCAAAAATAATATTTCAATAAAATCATAAAAATGATGTATGGAAAAAAAATTACATTCATTATAATATTTATATTATTATTTATTTGAATCATTCATTAATAAGTTAATCATTGCATCATCATTATGTCATAAATAAAAATATTCATCTAATGTGTGAAAGATATAAATAAAATAAAATGATATAGCAAATATTTATATATTTCTTATGAATATTTAGAGTTGAAAATATTTGTTTTATGACCATATATTAAAATTGATTTAATAAAAGATACAGGATTATGTTATATTTATATTTATTTTAAATTAATTCTTATACAATGTCATTATCACACCCAAGTGGCTCTATGGGGTCCCTGAATCGGCCCAAGGATGAACATGGTCTGAAATATCTCATCCAATATGATGAAGACATGTGTTAGGGTAGTTAAATATTATTATAATATTTTTTTACCATTATTTACAATATTTACCCTTTAACCGTGGTAAATAAAAATATTTACTGAGGCTACTATTAATAATGTCAAAAAATAAAATCTACCTATTTAAAAAATATGTACATTCTAATTCAAAATATGGAATACATTTTTCCAAATTCAATACCCATAATTTTCATAAATTAATTTAAAATTAATTCCTATTGTCAAAACCAAATAGCAGGTTTTTATAAAGTAAAAACAATCAAATGATTGACATGCTTTTATGACCAATTTCATAGTAAAACTACATAAAATGACCAAAATTAGATTAAATGATAAAAATATATACTATTGATAATTTAAATCCATTAAATGTTATGATTTAACCATATAAGTTCTCTCAATGAAAAAAGATGTATTCAATTAAAATATTGCTTATTTTGACGATTAATCAGAACAAAATAGTTATCAGAGAAATATAAAAAATTTATCCAAATTAATTCTTGATATACCTTTTATAAAGAATAATTCTATTTTATTCATATATAACATTTATTGGTGTCAAAAACTAAATTTATATAGGGTTTTCCCTCAAAATTCATTAAAACTGTATTTTATGAAAAATACATCTTTTATCAAAAAAATTGACTTTGTGATTATATAATATCTAGAATACATTTAATATAAATTTAAAAAATTAAATTTAATATATAACATAAAATATTCATTAAATAATAATCCATAAAGAGTTATATGTTTTCATAAACAAATGTTTTATATTTTTAAATAGTTTTTCATAAAAACACATCGTTTATATTCAATTGGTTTTTATTTCCATTTATAATAAAGTTGGAAACCAATTAATAATTATTTGAAAAACTGAAAACCATGTTTTTCATAATTTATTTGATACTATTCATTCCCTCCAATTCAATTGTTTGTGTCAACAACCATTTAAAATAATAATAATATATAATTTTTGAGTATAACTCAAAGTAGTGCGCAATGTTAGGTTTCAGAGAAATCTGTTATAGTGTGTCGAGAAAAATACCGGAAAAAGTATACAATTTAAAATATAATTAATATATTATTCGTAAATGTTATGTGATATGAAATACTGTTATTATATAAATAATTGGGTCTTTACATCATTCCCCTGATTGGAAATTACACCCTCAAAATTTAAAAAATGGTCAAGGAAACTTCATTGAAAACCCAACATCAAAAAATTGTCAATGAAATTATCACTTTAATAGATATAAAGTGAAGTATAAAGGTCACAGAATATAACACATACTAGGATTCCATGTAAGAAATCATGTATATGGAAGAAAAAATGTTCTTGTAGACTAATAAAGAATGATAGAGAACTGGATCAGGGAAAGTTAACAACCGTAATACCATAAATTTGTGGTTGGGTAAAAGTATTTTGATAAAAGAATGAGTATAAAAAACTTTCTTCAAGATCATTTTTATAGATTTGGATAATTTTATTCATACAGAGTGTAATATCATAAGGAAAAATAACTTACTTGAAAATTAGTGTTTCATCCTTTAATCAAATTACTCCACAAGTCATATTGTTCTCCTAATGATGATTATTCAAAATGAATCATGTTGTAAATAATCACATAATCCAAAAATGACAACCTATCTATTCATCTTTTCTGAAATAATTAACAAGAACCAAAATGGTTAGTATATGGTTAAATAATTCCCCAAAATGAATAATCTTTTACATGAAAAAGAAAACGTGTAATCTCCAAAACTCAATAAACAATTACCAAAGATCACGAAATACCATTCAAAATCAATTATCCTTAAAATTCATCAAAATAATCCAAAATAATATTGACAATAAAAACATTGAATAATTTTATATCATAGTATCTCTATATAAATATTAAAATTTATATTTAAATAACATCAACTAATCTTAAAGTCTCATACTTATTAGTAATTAACCTAATCATATATTCACCATTGATAGGATAATCATTTCCAAAAATAACTGAAATATCCATTTGTCCACAATAAAAACATAGATTAATCCAAAATAATAATCAACCACTACTCCTCATATAAAATCCCATAGTTTTTAATTTTAATTCGGAATATAGGGTTCCCAAAATAGAAAAAATATTTCAAAATATCAATTATATATTAATCACCAAATCAATTTTCTATATTACGGATATCCATTTTATTAAATATAAGTTCCCAAAATCATCTTATTCTTGATTCATAGAATCATTTAACTAAAAACATTAAGTCATACTAACCAATTACATCATACAGGCTAATGGTAGGTTATTCTACCTTATCACCCTTAAATTTTGGGTTCAATTCCTACAGCCTTGCTCGATGCAATTGGTTGTCACACATCCTGTGGGTTTCCCCTTTTATAACACTTCATAATAACCCTAACATGTTTTAACCTCAGTGTTTTTCTTATACCTCTAATTCTCATCCCAACTCATATTGACCTCAACAACGTAATTCATGAAGTCTTTTAAATATTTTCAATTTTTTATTTCACCATGATGTGAAAAAATAAAACAATTCCAAATAAAAAGAACAACACACCGTGAACAAGGTGTCCACCATGTTTCGACACCATCTTGATCATGTAGATAGAAGGTCCAAGAATTGAAACAATGATTTATATATTCTTAAAAATCATTTTATTCCATTATCCAAATACACCTTGTAAAACATGGTTCATATGGGTTTTCATTGAAAAATTGTTTTGGAAAATATTTCTGTATGACATATAATTTCAGGACGTCTAATAAAAAATAATTTTAAAAAAATAGTCGAAACGAGTTCCAGTTTAAGATTTCAATCAATGGTCCAATTAAAATACCATAATTAGGTTCCCAATGACTATATTTTAAAATAAAATATATATAGGTTGTTCAAGGGTCTTCTTCTTCAGCACCATTTAAAAATTGAAAATATTCTTCAAAATCATGTGATAAGGAAAAATATTTGAAAATGATTTGAATTTTTTTTCCTTTCATAAAAATATGAGAATATTGATAAAATAGGATTCGATTAAATTCAACCCTTGATCCAAAACAGTATCCAGGTATAGTAAAGGTGTTTGATATCTCAGAGAACTACTTGCAAGGGATATGTATTCTAGAAAAATTACACAATCATATGAACACGAATTTGCATTAATTATTGGAACAAAGTTATTTAAAATAGATAGGAATATTGTTTGAGATCATCCTCATTCCATTTGTGAAAAATTTCCTTGATCTGAAAAATCTATAAAACAAGGTTTTAACTGAATGAATAGTCATAGAGACTAACCACGTGTTTAATGAAAACTCTTAATCACTAAAGTTGTCTAAACTTTTTCTCTGTTACCAACCATAAGGCCCCAGCCCTAAAAATTACTTAATCTTGATATAAGTAATTAATTTACCTTTAATTCACATTGTAGATCTTTTCATGTATAGATTTTTAGCTAATTTAAGCCATTACATCTCAAAAATTTAAAATTAGACACTTTCACTCTATCCAATTATGTTCATAACAATAAAACACATTATAGGAAAGAATAATTTTTTTCGAAATAAAAAATATTCTTGAATTCTCCCTTTCTCTAACCCATACCTATACCCTATGAAAAAAATTTGAGAAACATGGGATGAGCATAAAAATATCAGTAAGGGTTATAAAATAATGAAGGAAAACATTAGTCCATTAATAAATATAAATCAATAAAATCATACTTTTCACTCATAAATCATAATCCCTTTAATATACATAATGAAATCATATGATTTATGAATAATTCATAGATGTCATAATTCATAAAGGTAACAAGTGGAATCCATAACATATTTATGTTTTATGTTTTAGTACTATATAGAGAGTAAGCATCAAGGTTACATTTGGAATACCCATCATAGTATATTCCCAAAATCTTTAAGGAGAAGCATTATTGTTTACCTCTGTGAAGTTACCCAATTCATTGGAGACCTATCTTAGGATCACCCACCCTATGTTTATCATTGAACAACTCCCAGAATTAAAAAATTCTCATGAACCCTAACAAAATCACCATAAATAAAACAATAATAAAGGAAAGATAACATTTCCACATTGCAGTCAGAAGATACGAGTTCAAGATATCAATATAATCAATTCATTCTAAAAACACGTTTAATACGTTTTAAAATATGATATTTGAATCATGGTTTCCCATAAAACATTAAAAAATTTATTGTAATATCACATCAAAAAAATAATTTTCATTTAAATAATTCTATAAAACCAATTTTAAATAATGTACAATAATGAGAATGATTTAGAATAATATATCATTAAAACAATTAAAACAATTTTTCTTTTAAAGAATCTCTTACCACATCAGAAATTATTGAATATAAATAATTAAATAATTATATTAAAAAAAATCTTATAATATCATTTGAATAATGAGATTCATGTCTTAATAATCAAAGGGAACTATATAAACCGTATAAAATTGAATTGGTGCATAAAAAAAATAAGTCTAAATAGAATGTAAATTAAGATGAAATCCCTTAAAATGATCTTATACATAGATTAGGGATAAATAAAGGGAATTATTAGGTTTGATAAATAGAAATAAAACCTATATAAGTGTAAATTCACTGTATAACCGTGATAGGAGATTCACAGATATTCCTGGAAAAACAAAACCAATGATATGGATATTTAACTAATAGAATGGAAACTGGGTTAAGATTTCCCTTACAAAGATCGTATAAATGACAGAAGGATTTATAAATAGAGATATTTTGAGTAGAAAAAATATATCCGAACAAGGTAAATGGAAAAATAAAAAATTAATAAATAAAAAATTATTCCACACATAATCGTGGCATAATATAACCCCAAAATTATACATAAAACCCCATGAGTGGAAATTGAGTTTAATAATTACAAAGATCATTTTGTTAATAAAATAGACAAATTATGTGTATTAACTTTAAATAAAAATAAATAATTTATAAATAAAAACTGGATATCAAAATTTATTTATCACATAATTGCAACAAGACATAATCTGGAAGCATAAGATCAACCCAAACAATGGAAATTGAGTTAATAAGTTCCCTTAACTTAAGTCCAAATTTCCCTGTTCATTCTTTAATTTCATTAATAACAACCTTATGTTTATTTATAGATACATAATAATATTTTTAATGTTCACTATTAATTTTATATAACGTATTTCAATTTCTTATAAATTACTTAATTATTTGATTTCATATCAGATGTTTTTTCAATCATTGGTACTTGAGTCAGAAATAGACTTGTTTAGATGTAAATTGTCCATGTGGTCCTAATTAAATCATTTCTATAATGATATTAGTGATATAAATATCATCTATAACCATTATATATGTATATATAATAATTCATAACATTTTTAGATAAGAAATAAATACACTGTTAATGGATACTGTAGGCCGTACGTACCCATGAACGCTACTTTCATTTATCTGTTATATTAATGGAGTAAATCCTAAATGATAGATAGGTATATTATAATTCCATTATAATCTATATTTTAAAATTTTTACATTATTTTATTAACTTTATTATTTATATGTTCCACGAATGTCATGAAAATGTCATATCACTTTGAGGGGGCGATAGTCTGCATTTACTCAAATGAAATTATTGTATTCACACATTATGGAAAGTATAAAGAAATTTTGTAAATAAAAATAACATCAGAATATATAAAATATTAATATAATATATATCATATATAAATATATTTCCCTCATAATGGACACCATAAGAGGTGTTAGGATAAAATTGAATAATAATCATTTCGTTAGACAGTATTTCACCGTATATAGAAATAGTATATTCATCTCCATTAGATGGTGGTGTGTGAAAGTGTAGTTAGAATACATCTCATAAAAAAATCTTAGTATATTTATGATAATGATTTTTTATGTAATAATATAATAAGAAGATCATAGGGAGTGAAGAAGGAATATAAAATAAAGGAACTTGATATAAGATGTTACCTCTAAATCGTGTAACTTCTTTTGATTTGATCCAAAAGGATTTATTGAATAGCCATGTTTCCAAGTTATGGCTTCTAAGAAGAAGGTAGGGATGCTGGGAGCATATAACAGAAAAATATGGATGAGCCAAAGTGTTTTATAGGTGTGAGTAATTGGGTAGAGGTGGGGACCTTTAATAAAATGGAGGAGGGGCACTTTAAGAATGCCTTAAAATATTAATTTACTATAAATTTAATATCACTTTAATCTGGTAAAAACTCATAAAATTTAAATATAAAAATATTTTTATTCAGATACAAATCATCAAATAATTTTTCGACATGTTTTGTGTATTTTTTATCTTTATCTTTTTGGTTTAACCAATATTTTACCTTTTTTAATCTTATAGTGATATCATGTTATTTAGATATTATGGGTTAATGTAATTACCATATCATGTTAAAAGACCAAAAAAATCTATTTATGACATATTCAGACTCATCATAATGATTTTCCTGAATCAATGATTTTTTGTAATTTAATACCATTTTATAAACTATTTAATAAATTTAGTTATGAATTATATCAATTTTTGACACTATTCATACTTGAATTTTTTACAAATTTATAATAACATGATTACTTCAAGAAAAAGGAATTAAATTAATGATAATACATCAACATAGTCTAGAAAAGTATTTTATGGAATAAAATAAACCAAATTAAATTTATTTTAATATTTTTAATATCATTTATTTGAATCATACACTAATAAGGTAATCATTGCAACAACATTGTGTCATAAATAAATTTATTTATATAATGTCTAAAATTTATAAATAAAATACCGTTTTGTAGGAAATAATTTTATATTTTTAATGACTATTTTTAGTTTAATATATTATTTATATAACCCAATATTAAAATTTCCTTAGTAAACGATACCTGTTTTTGTTATATTTCACTTTACTTTAAATTAATTCTTATAACATGTCATTATCACTTTGAAGTGGCTCCATGGGGTGCCAAATGCAAGGATGCCTATGGTCATACATATCACATATAATAGAATCTGGACATCTGTTAGGGTAGTTTAATATTATTATAATATTATTTGATACCCTTATTTACCATATTTACCTTTTAACAATTGTAAATAAAACTAATTACTGAAGTTATTATTTATAATGTACAAAAATAAAAGGTACATATTTATATAATATTGAACATCGGATTCCAAATAAGGAACCAATTTTTCCAAATTCAAAAAAATTAATTTTCAGAATTTAATTTAAAATTAATTTATGTTTTTAAAACCAAAAAGCCAGTTTTTATGAAATAAAAACAATCAAAAGATTGACATGTGTTTATGTCCAATTAAAAAGTAAAATTATTTTTAATGATAAAAATTGGATTAATTGATATAAATATTTTACATTTAAACATTAAATTCATTAAATTAAGTGATTTACACATATAAACAATCGCAATGGAAAAAGTTGTTTTCAATTAAAATTTACTGTATTTTTTCTATTCATCAAAACTTGATTGTTATCAGAAACATATCAAATATTTATCCAAAGGTAATTTCAATGTCCCGATTCTATGTAAGATTTTTTCCAATATAACTTATAATGGTGTCTAAAACTAAATTTAATATCGGTTCACCATCAAAAGGCAATATAACTGTATATTAGAAAATATACTTCTTTTATTAGAAAAATTGAATTTTTTTTCTTATACCATATCTAGAAAACATATAAGATGAATTTAAAACATTATATTGAACATATAACATATATTATTAATAAAATAAAAAACCATAATGAGGGATATCATTTTATACACACAATTATTCTCTTTATAAATAGGTTTTCATAAAAACACATCCTTTATATTCAATTTGTTTTTATTTCAACTTATAATAATTTTAGTAACCAATGAATAATTATTTTATCACTTATAAACAATATTTTCATAATTCTTGTTGATACTATTCACTCCATCCAACACAACATCTAGGTATTATATACCTTTTAAAATAATAATAATATATTATTTTTTGGTATAAATTAATGTTGTGTGCAATGTATGATTTTGGAGAACCCCGTTGTGGCATGGCAAGTACACTATCAGACAAAGAGTCCACATTAACGTAAAATTAATATATTATTCAATATTATTAATACATATAAAAAAGTTTTATTATATAAATACTTGGTTTGTTACATTGTGACCTCTACATAGGTGAAATAATGAATTTTACATAAAAAACCATAAAATTATATGATGGTCCCCCTAGGATAATCTAGTTTGGAATTATGATCATGAATGGACATCGATAAATAATTTATTAAATAAAAAATATTATTATTTTATATGTTTCTACATATTTTTTACGAATTAACTGTATATTTTACGAATGATTCTGTGTGGGATAATATTGACACCATTTTTTTTACCAAAAATTGGTATTTACCCTAGGGTTCTTATAAATTTATTCTATATGAAGTCTATTTGGTTAGGCTGACAATGGGGAAGTAATTTAATTTAATTGATTGATTGATTAAATAATTTATTATTAAATTTTTTGAACTAGGGAATTTCTTTTATTTAATTGTCATTTTATTCTATATTAAGATGAACACCATGATCCCTATAATAGGATATATTAAAATATTTAGAGAAATTATAGGGAAACATGGGATCTAAGAACGTGGTCCTTCAATAAGACAACCAACAATGATTGGAATAGATGTAAAATCATCAACAATCATTCCAAACTAGATGTATGAGTTTTATTTTTTAATTTATACCTCATTATTTATACTCTATGAATATTTAATCCATTGGATAATGTCAATTGATTTTTTGATTGTTTCTAGGATTGGATGTGTACGGATAAATATTTTACCTAAACTAGGTTCTTTGTGATTTTTTGAATATCAAAATTTAATATTTAATGGAATTTTTTAACTCCAAATCCTTGGTTATGATAAAAATTTGGACCCAATTTTTTTTCATGGTCTTCCTTTAGGTTAATCATGTTATTATCAATTAACAATGAAGAAATATTGGAGAGTCCTTGACTTGTAGTGTGGCATGTGGGATTAAAGTGTCTTTAACCATCCCCCTCCTATTCTCTTTTTCAAAACCATATTTTATTACTTGCACATGAAGAATGGAATCAAACCCCATGGATAACTAAAAATGACTATGGTGATGGAAGGAGGAGTCCCAAGAGGGTGGTGTGGGATAAAATGTTGATGAAATAGGGTTATAATGTCCATAGTGATATGGTATGACCACATATTGTGCAAATGACTAATGATGAGGTTCCATGTGAGATATGGGTAGCATAGCATGGGACTACATGAATCTAAGTTAGGCATGATGTTAATATAAAAGTGGAAGTAGTTTAGTGTAGTGGCCTTTAGTCTAAAGTTGGGGAAGTGTTACACATGGAAAAATTTAGAAAGAGGAAGACACTAAAATATAGGGTATTTAAGAAAACAATTAAATACAATGAGATTATTATTTAAAATGAATAAATTACTAATTTTATGATAATGAAAAATAAATGGGGTAGCTTGACTCTCCCAAACATTAATACCACATATACATATATAATAATAATAATTATTATGATTATGATTCTTATTGTGATTATATTATCTTATTGTTGCATTGGTTTGATGATTTATATTTGATATTACTATATATATATATTGATGTATATAAGTCAAGAACAACAGGGGGTACATGATTCCAACTCATGGCTTAAGTCTTGGGTCATGTTAGGTAATTTATGTTTTCCATGTTATGATAAAATCTATATTTTTCATCAAAACACATATTCAATAAATATATTAAGTCCTATTTTTTGTTAGAGGAATATCAAATAGAAGCATTCATTATGCCATTTGGGTATAATTTTGAGGTGAGATAGGTATATTTTGATGTTGTATTTGTAGGGTGGATGATATGGTTCACGCATGACAATCAGATCCACTCCATATTATAGGAGTGGTCATGTACCCCCCCCCCCAATTTACTCATTGTGTGGGATCCTCTATCGAACAATTCGTTTTATACATATATTCAGTTATTCCCTCATATACTTAGGGTCAATATCTTGTATCTCATTCTACAGGTATGATAAGGTACCCCCCCTATTTAACCATAAATTTGGATCCTCTATTTACATGATGGATTGTAGATTGAGTTAGTTTTCCCGTACCATTTACCCAAGGTGTGATATCCTATATATAATCATATTTATGTGGATATATTTCCCCAATAAACCAATGGTATAGGATACTCTATTTGTGTGGAATACCCTCGATAATGAGGATTCTTCCACAAAGTAATTAATTTCCATTCATAGTTATTTTAATGTCACACAAGTTTCATTGAATTAATAGTTTACAAACATGATCATTGAAAACACATCAATGGACTAGTGGATGAAATATTCCATTAAGAGAAAAACAAAATTCTGCATTGATAAAGATCCCCCTTTATATATTTTTGTGAGAATTTACTAGATAAAAGGGTTAATAAGTACACACTTATTTAATGCTTGTGACAACATGGAACCCCTACCTTTGATATGTGGTATGTAGTTTGATGATTAATTTATAACTATTTGACTTCATTGTACTCTGATCGTCCTTGAATTAAAATTTGAGAGAAAACATCATGAGTTAGGGAATAGACAATGAAATTTTCTTTATATTTCTAAGATTCCTTATTATATAGTATATATATATTATCTTATATTTTTTCCCTCTTGGTCTCTGACTAATATCATGGGTTTGAGTTAATTTTTTCTTTATATCTTACTTTATATATTTTGGGTATTTATAAAATAGATTTTTTCACTGTCCTTAACTTGAGCATTGTGACCACATCTGTTGTGTTTGTAAATAAAATACATATGTTCACAGACAATATTAGTTAATGTGGATATGGTGTGGCTTGTGCACAGTTTAAACCTAGTTATTGATGGTGGCGCTTAATATCTGTTGGTGTCCCCTGATTATGGTATTGGCCATTTTTTAGTGATCATTTTCAAATTAAAAATTGTATGGATGATCAACCTTTGTACTTTATATACCAGATTCAATGGTATTTTTGTTCACCTCTTTTTTATTTTATTTTAAGGTTATGTATTGAACCATAATGTGTCTTCAATGGTTGTATATAGTTCAGTATAATATATATATATATATATACATACTTAAGGTATTAATGTTTTTTGTGCATTAAGAATATGTATATGTTGTATGGAAATATAGACTATGGACTCCCATATTGTGATATATGGGTACATGATTCTACAAATTAGATCATGGAATATTGGAGGCGGGCTTGGGGTGCCACTCTCTACATATAACTATCTTGAAAAGGTTCCTTATAGGTCGGTTCATGTCAAATGGGATAATAGGATATATTTTTTATGGTTTTAGATTCAAAGGCTAACCTAGAAAGAAAATTCCCATGGTTAGTTCCTCTATGACATATTTTTTTGATTTAAAATTATTATTTATATTTCACATTTACAATAATATTTGAGACATCTAGTGATCTAAATTATTCTTCTATTACTCAAATTTAGATTGTACTAATGGAATAATTCTCTTATAAAAATAAATAAAAAATTATCATCTTTTACATGGGTGACATAGTGATTCAATTATGATTAAAGAGGCATCTTCTTATAAAAAAGGAGAAACAATATTAGTGGACTATGGTGGTAAACATATAAATTTATATAGAGGGGAATTATGGTGTCCAAATAATAATAAATACCAATAAAATAAAATATAAAAGAATTAAAAGAGGCATAAATATTGAATTCATTAATATTAAAAAAATTGCTTATGATAGATAAAATCATACGTAATTATTAGAGTATTTATCATTATTTGTTCATGGATGGTCATGGAATAACATGGATGATATTTTCATAGTTTTTATATGTGTAGATAAATTATTTCACAATATTTTTTAATATTAAAAAGCTAGAGGGTATTTGAGAATACTATGAATTTATTACAAATAACCAACGTTCTAAGTATCTTTTAAAAGATTAGATCACTTTAAAGTTTATTCTCTTCAGATTAAACCTAATATCTATGAACCATTTGAAACATCTTATTTATATGAATTGTTCTTCATATATTCCATATTTATAGTGAGTGATAGAGTGGTATTTCTTAACCATTTAACAATATCATTGGAAGGGTCTTTTAAATTTGATATACACTGAATCACCCACTCTTTAAGGGAAGGTTCTTTATGTGGGACTAACTTGTGGTTCCTGAGAAGATTGTTCAATTCAGAAATTGTTTTCCTAATTAAAGATATATAATTAGATGTAAACTAGAAAGGTGTTTCAATATTTTAGGTAAATAACTTCTAATTATGTTTTTTTGATAAAATACAACTTATCATCCTTTAGAATGGATTTATATATATGTGAGATACATGATACTAAAATCACATTAAAATATGAGGTTTTATAAAAAATATATCACAAGGAGTTAGATGCTGACACCAAAAGAATCCATGTGCTAGTGAGATTTTTCAAAATTTAATAAATAAGAAAACTGTTTATTGAAAATCCTAAAATTTTATGTTGGAAAATACACTAAAATCAATGATTCTGTCATGAAGAAAAATGAAAAAATAATAATATTTTTCCAGATCAATTATAATAAATTGAAGAATCACCCAAATAATTACCTATATTAATTATTCAATATGGTGATTATGATTACTTAGGTCATTAATAGACATATAAAAACCATTAGTGATATTACAAATATGAATTATATTATTTTTTGTTTTTATCATTGATTCAATATAATAGTTTTTATGCTCGAGGATAAGAGTGAAAATGAGGTCACATTGGATATTCTTACTACAAAATTTATTACATATAGAGCGAATGCTAATGATGATGATCTAGAGGAAAAGTGGAAATCTCAGGATGTTGATTTAAATGAAATGAAGAAGAATAATTTTTAGAAATAAGGATTTAAGGAAACTAATATAATGAATTCCTAACATTCTTCAAATAAAATTTTAAAAAGGAAACAGAAAATTAAATGGTAAATTGCACTTGTATCTTTGGTGTGAAATGGTTGGAATCCTCATTGTATAGTGTCCCAAAAACATTTTAAAATATTAATTAGATGATGTAACCATTAATAAATTATTAAAATATGTTAATAGGAAAAAAAATAAACAAAATTATTAATGAGAGAATTTAATTAAAATTTTGATACTATGTTTAAAGAAGATAATGTGGAAGATATTGAGGAATGAAAAGAAATCAACAAGGAAGTAAATTATCCTCTCAAAGATAATCTGAAAATATAGGTTAATCAAGACATGAAAAATGCTGATATAGATTCTATAGTTAATCTCAAGGTGGAGTTGAAGTCTACAAAAGATGATATAAATGGATGGAGAGAAAAAATAATTAAATCCAATCGTTTGGTTCTAAATTATAAAAGCTATATGTAAAAAAATGAAGAGGAAAAAATGGAGACCAATATAGGATTGAAAGAAATAAATTTAAATTTTTTAAAAGATTAATTATTACTGTTGAGAACATATATATAATTTTTTTAGAAGTCATGGATCATCGATATCTAGAATTTCATAATGATTGATTTGGTCAAAACGATTGAGAATCTTGATGGGGAAATATATTATTTATGCTAAAAGGTTTAATATTACTAGAGACTATTAATTCCTGATAAGATATTGGGAAAATAGAATTTCTTCAATGAGGAAAAAGTGATGATGATTAATGTTGATCTAATGAATAAATTGGAGGCCTTTCGTTATAAATATTGAAATCATAAAAAGTAAATTCTTATGTACAAATGCATTATATGAAAAAAACAAATCATGGTCAATGATAAAATAAAAAAAACAACTCTAATGAGTAATATTGATTTTGTTCAAACTTTAAATCCCAAAAATAAAGTCGGATAATCAATAAATACACACAATAATGTATCAGAAATTAGGTGTTACTATTTCTAAAATATGAGGGTTGTGTAATTTTTTTTGTTCTCTTGCTATGAGGATGTTATATCTATAAAAAAATATAATAAAATAATTCAATAATATTTGTACTTTTTTACGGATAATTATTTCAGACTGCATCGACATAAAAACATGATTTTGTCATTAAGGAAGTATGGAAGTGTGTTAAGGGAGGTTCAAGGTTAATATTCTCAATGATATAAGGCATCACCAAGTGTTTTGAAAACCCAAAATAAATTTTTATATTATTAATATCATGTTGATCAATAATTTCATATGGTAGAGCAAGTATACTCACAGCTGAAGGATTTGAAATAATTGATAAAGATTGAATGTATGGTTTTCAAAAAGTGGTAGACTCCACAATTTCTTTTATGGAAAGGAATCAAGATGATATGTGGATTTCTAATAATGGTTGTACTTCCGAGATGATTATAAATAAGGATTACATCATGGTCCTTAAGCTTGACATGGATGGTGACTAAAGATATTGAAATTATAATTGATTAAGAATTATTGGCTGATAGAAATAAAAAATTAGAATCGATGACATGATAAACCTTTATGTCTCCAAGATTTAATTATTTTTAAAAAAAAATTATGCCTTATTTAATTGAGAGACTTACAAGATATACCAAATTCCACTAAGAATACATGTACTATCAAGGTAAAATATGGTATAATGTTAATGAAGGGGTTCAAAGTGATAGGTAATATCTACCCCATGAACGAAAAAAAGAAATTTTATTCCTATAGAAGGATCATGAATTTTTTTAATGAATATTTGAACTATTTGGAGAAAAAAATACTTGTATGAGTTTATGAATAATTAATGAAACAATTTATCCTTATGTCCTCATGCGATTATATTCAGACATGCGATATTTGTTAAATGGGAAAGGTTATTCTGAATATTAAAAAATTAATGGATATAATGTTAATAAGGTCACTGAAGTTCATATATGTGTATTTTTTTTGGTTGATATCACTAATAACCATTGAAGAAAAGATGTATAATGTCATATTGATTTATGATTACAACAAATGGCCTAGTAAATAGTGATCACCCACAATTATGGAGTCTTTAATTTTATAACATGGTATCATATTTTGGTTGAGAAGATTCCTTCTAAGAAGGTATTGAAATTCTGAATTACATGTTGAATGGAGTTTCAAATAAATTATGATAATATTAACTCTAGAATCACTAGATAGGGAATGATATATCAACACTGAGAACTTCTGTAAAGAACAATGTAGTTAAGAGGAAAAAATGGAGCATTAAAAACATGGTTAAAATTAATCTAGATGATAAATAAATTCCATAGTCATTGTAGAAGGAATTACATTTTATATCAGTCTATATAAAAAAAGATCTTAATTTATTTCCATAAATGAAATTATTCCATATGATATATAGTATAAGAAAAATTCCACATTGAAGTACATTGAAATAATTTTACATGGATTTTTTATTTTCACTCATAAGAAGTTCCACAAGATGATTTAATTTTAAGTATATGATTGAATATTTATTTTTTATCATTCTTGAGAAATGCTTAATGGAATTCAACAACTTTTATGGAAATGTAGTTCAAATATAAGACATTACCATTGTATAAATTTATAATAATATTTACTAAATTAGTGAGAATGTTCTATAAAAAGTAACGAGTTTGTGAGATGTTCAAGGAAAGAATATGTTGATGGAGAGGGTTCTAAACAATTAAAAGAATACAATTATTAATAAATTAACTTTAATGTCAAAATGGAGAAAAAAACCAAAGCTAAAGTAAATGAAGAAAAAAAATTGGTGTCTTTGAAACTCCCCTGATATTAAGGATAATCGTGTCTCTATACCAAAAATTATTTTTATTTTCAGTATTGATTTGGAATTTTGATAATTCTACTGAGGATGATTTTTGGATAAAATCAATGCATGATGATCTTGACAATATAAGAAAGAAACCAAACATGGGAATTTTGTTTGGGTAAGATTATAATAATGTCAATTTAATCAATGGGTTTATCCATAAAAAACTAAATAATAAATGATAGGTAACTCCAAATAAGGCATGAATGGTGTGAAATATATATTCCAAAATTGATGTAATTGATGTGGATGAAGGAATTAATGTCATGGATAGATAAAAAATTAATTATCTACTCATATATACAATGTTGAAAATGAGGGTCAAGGTACTCAATATAGATACCATATCACCACTATAAAATGGATTCATTAATGAGTATGTTTACATTGAATAGAATGATGCATTTATTATCCATGATGATATCAAAAATGTTGTTTAGTAAAATATGGCATGGTATGAGGTAAATTATGAATGAAGATAATAAAATTTTTATCATAATAAATTATTGAGAATACATAGACATCAATTTGGAATTAGTGATCATAATATTTATTTAAGAAAGGATAATTATCAAATAATGATGAAACATAAAATTGAGGTTTAAAAAATCACCTGTTGGTCATAAAAATTATAATTAACATATTTTTTTGAATTTATGAGGTGTGAGTTTGAGATTTTAATAATTTTCAATATAATTGTTTCATTGGTTTGAATTTTTTACTAGGAAATAATATACATTTTATTTCTTAAAAAATAATTCCATGGTGGTGATGAAAACATTTATAATAGACTATCATTAGTCTATGATAACACTATTCACTACTAGTATAATGTTTTCATGGGATGAAAATGGAATAGTGGTCAATACAAAAGAGTGTAGGGTGGATATGATATTTTATATAATGAAAAAACATAACATTATTTTTTTATAAATTTTTATCTATGAGGTATCAATGCTACATAAAAAAATCCACAATATACTAGTAAAGAGGACACATTGTTTCATATAAGGCATGGTGTATTTTAAAATATTTTATTGTTTTACATTGTATTTTGAATTATTGGGATTTAGGTATTTGAATTGGGCATGCCAAATGGATTATTGGAAGTCGGCATCTGATGGTGCATTTTTTCATGGCGTTTTCTGTGTTTCTTGTATAACTAAAAATAAACCCTATATATCATTAAATTCTGTACATTTAATATATATTTTCTATTCATGTTATCAATCGAATGTTTTTATTATGAAATAAAATTATGATATTGGAGTTGATGTTAAATATTACACTGTAATGATGTGTGATAACTTTGGTGATTTTATTTTAATCAAAAACAATTTCCATCATTCATAAACAAAAGTGAGTTGGGATAAAATATCAATTAATAAAGGATAATGTACATAAAGAGTAAAAAACATGGATTATGTTTATATAAAAAATCATTTTAATGAGATAATGACTATATCTCTATACATTTTTTTGAGAAGTATCAATTTGGTTATGTATTGAAACTATCCCCATCTAGTTGAGTGATTTGGAAAAGTTTTCCCAACTTCCAAATATGTTTTTTTATTCAAATCATGTGTGAATAAAGGTTTTATTTCAAAAAGTAATTCAACACAAGTTATGTTTTGAATTCATGGTTAGATAGATGATGATAATTATTCCTCTCTTACAAACTTTCATAGAAGTGCTATTTAGGTTCATTGAATAATGGGGAGATATAATCCCATATTTCATTAGAAGGGGGATATGTGGCTTAATAATATTTTGGGAGATCAGTTTTTCTCAGTAGTTATAAAAGGGGGAGATTATTTATTTGTTATGTGTAGGTATATTGAATTATTTTTAAAATAAAGGGGATATTTTTATGATACATTTTTTAAATAACATTACACTATATAATGATTTTATAATGATTATTTTATGATATCCACACATTGTATATATAGTTTTTTTTCAATGATTAAATTAAAAAAATTGGTTTCGAGGTGAATTTGGGTTAATGTGGTGTACCATTGATGAAATTTTATTTTACACTTGCTTCTCATGATGATAATACATCATTTGGGAATATAGTGGATGATTTGTGAATCCTTAAATACTATATTTTTAGAAATAAGTTTAAACTTGTGAATGATATATTGATGTAGTTATTTTATTTTATATAGTATTATCAACTATACCGTAGGGGGATATTGTTTGAAAAAAAATCTAAAAAAGCATTTTGGGAATGCGTTTATTGAAATATATTATGTGAAAAAATATAAATGAATCATAGTATTAAAATATCATTGTCCCCTAGTGTGTGGGAAATAATAGAATATGATAGGAATAAATATAGTAAATGGTTTCCATTAAGAGTCTATATATTCCATGGTGCTATTATCAACACACATTGGCAGTGACCAGGAGTGGTGAAAGTTGTTATTATGGTAATTAAATCCCCATATTTCTCAAATTGGTTATAAAAATGGGGATTCTTAGGAGGTTATTCTATGAAATAATCAATTTGGATTTTAAAAATCATGTATAACATGGTTAAGTCTAAAATTATTATTTCAGGGATCATTGTGTGAATGTGAACCTTGGGTCAACAAAATATGAGGTCCCATATAGATATATTGGATCTATATCTCAATGGAAACATTCTATCGATCCATAATTTTTTTATCATTATATATTATGAATTATAGAAATATAATATGAAACAAGGAGTATAAATAGGTGTATATATATCCTTTGTGTTTCAAAGATTTATTAACTAAAATACAGATCCACCATGGAATTTTTTCTTGTATAATATGAATATCTTATCAGGATTTATTAGTTGTTCCAAAATTAGGAAAAAATATATTTTTTTTTGAAAATTGTGGGTTGTTTTACTTAGATGTCATTTATGTCATGTTATAGGGTATTCTATGTCATGGATTATTTAATATATTACTATTTTAGTAATTTTGAATGTGAGATTTATGTGATATTTAAATAATCAATTGTTATAGTTTATGGAGTCCTTTAATTACATGGACATCAAAACACCAATTATAGAGTCTGATATTCTTCATAAACTGAGTTATGATTAATATCCCTTTTCATATTTCCTAACATTATGTAGATATTATGTGATCCAAATTGAACCTGTTAAATATATATTTATAGAGTATTTAGGGTCTAATTTTCCCATCATGATTTAGAAAGCATGACGATATTCGACAATTAAATTGTAGATATTTTATTGAGTGAAGATATTTTTTCCTATATAAGCTTATGAAAAATATTTAGGGATTTAATAGGCACCTAAAGTGATTGATATAATGGATAATTATTGATTTTGATGAACTATAATGATATATAAAATATAAGAAGATGTAATTCTAAGAGTTTTATCTTAGTAATTGATGGTGATTCCCCAAGTAGATTATCATCATTGGTGAAATTCTAATTCTTGGTTCAAGGATGATGAATTTATTTATTGGAGGAATAGATATTTCTTTATAAATTAGGAGATCAATGAGTTCTATATATTCTAAATGTTTGAAAATAGAAAGGGTTAGTGTCACTCCCACAAATTTTTAGTGAACTTGTATTGTTCATAGTGTATTCTAGTAAACCAACACATCATTGAGTGCATCATATTTATTTGTATCTTAGTGTGAGTGATCCATGTAAATTCTATTATGTCTTAGTTTTAATTTTCTCCATATTCATAGATTGAGAGAGGAGTGTTTTATAACTATGGATCAAGATCATTATATGGGTTGATTTAAATCTATATACCATTATTCACCCCATCTTTGTGTATCTTCCTGATGTGGTATCGATAATGAATTTAATATGTTAAAATGAAAACATCATTTGTTTAGTTTTTGTATGTCTCTTTACTAGGATTACCAGACATGGAAGTGAAAATAGTCGATATTTTTACTGAGGATATTTGAGTTGGTTTGTATGATAATGTGGAACATAAATTATTTATACAATCAAATTATATTTATTATTAAAATCATGTAGTATATTTATGTGGTGGAATTCCATAATTTATCATTGGTAGGTCATCCAGGAGACACATAGATGTATTATTTATTTAAAAATATGGGTTTTTAGACAATAATGATGAATTTTCTAATAGAGTCTATTTATCATTGTCTTATGTCACAACATGTGAAATCATATTATTATTTTCTAGAAGGATTGTTAAATTCTTTGTAAGGATAGTCTTAGAGAATGTATTTTATAATTTAAAGTAGCATGTGTAAGTCACATATCATTGGTAGAGTTTATTTAAAACACCATTTTTCTTTTTTATATTAGTATAAAACATTGAAATTGTTTTCCGGGAAACGATGTTGTTTGCTGCAGTATTGGGTGAATCATATAGTGGCTAATATAAATTAGTTCACAAATGGAATAAGATTTTTATAGAATCTATATGTTTTCAAAAATCACATGAGGGATAATGAATTCTGAGAAGAATCATATGTAGATTGAAAGGAAAGGCCATTTTTGTTTATAAGAAAATATGTTGTTACAAGTTTCTTATTCATTGTGTGATTGATCTTTAGAAAGGATAGTATTTTTTAACCAAGATTTTTTAGGAATTTTAATGTTTTCGAGTCTGTTAAAGATATGTCTTATAATTTTGAATTACCTTTGTGGTTAGAAAAAAGTTCATAATATGTATAACTCTTAACTACCTTAGAAGTATTATCATGATCCATTTCATATTATGTATTTGATTGATATTCATATCATAGATTTAATTAAAAATCCTAGAGTGAATGTTATATATGGGTGAGTTATTACCCTTCCCCATACCGTTTAGTGGAATGGGGGTGTTGAGGATATCACATTTAAGGAAGAATCATATATGCAAGTTGAATAAAATAAATGGTTTCAAATTTATTATTTTTTTATCTATATAGAATGTTGTGTATTTTTTTAATGAATATATATTTTTTTGTGGGATTTTTTCCATTTTCATAACTGTACTTGTGTCATATTTTGGAATTTATTTCAAAGTATTTCATAATATAGAGGAATATAATTTAAATGATTAGTTTTCTGTGAAATTTTAAGACCTTCTACTGAATGAGGGTAGTATTTGTCATTTTTCTTTTTTAAAATGAAATATTAAAAAATCCATTGGAATTATTATATCTTTTTTTTCCAATTTTGGTAATTTATATAATTTTAAATCGGTAGTTTTTTTATTGGATGTCGAGAGTTGGTGTAATAATAATACCAATATTTATTTCATTTAAGTAGTTCATCATAAAATAATTATTTTTATGGAATAAATTATATTTTTTAAATATATTTTTGTTGTTATGATGTATTGAAATTATAGGAGAATGATATTTGTGTCGATGACAGGTTATTAACATTTTCAAATAAATTATATATGATGAATTAAATATAAATGGAAAAATGATTATTGTTCATTTATTCTACATATTAGTTATAAGATTTAGAGGTAATTAAATGGAAATAAATATATGTTATTTATTTTTCATGATTGACATTTGGGTGGTGAAAAATATATTATATTTTCTCTCAATAGGTGATAACACCTAATATTTTGTTGGTTAAAATTATTAGAAAGTAATAAGATTAATAAATAATGATAACATTAAGTAAGAGGTGGTTCTCATTAATGGATTTTAAAATATAATTTTTTTTTATAAATGTTGTAAATGACTCAACAGTCACTTATAATTAATTATACATGTGACTTTATCATTATATTTATCATTGTGTAGGATAAATGACTGATAATAATCATGAAGGGAAGTTAATTATTAATAGTAAATGTTTTTATAAATTTAAATATATAATTATTTATCTTTGTAAGCATGGTTAATTAATGATGATCAAGGAATATGATATTTATGGGATAATTATTATTTTTAGACAATTTATGTTGGATTTGATAAGAAAAGGTTGACTAATAATAATAATAATACATTTTGGATGATCGTGTGTAATGAATTTAAATATATAAATAATCAACTAAATATTCTATAAGAATATTTGATGTACATTATGAGTTTGTTAAATTTTTTGAAATTGAAAAATGGTGATATTGGGAATGATATTTGATTTTGAAATTAGTGGGAATATTATTCATAATTAATAACTTAAATTAAAATACTACAATATTATTAAAATTATTAATTTCATTAAATATTAGAATAAAAAATTTCATATTGATTTTGAAGATTAATTCGATGATGATGGAATTTAAGATACGTTTAATTTTGGTGGAATAATGAAGAATTTATGAGATGACAAATATATATGAAATTATTTAATTAATTAGAAAATGTAATGATACGTGAGTGTAATTATTATTAATTTATTATTGTTCAAAATTCTTATGTGATTTATTTGTTGAATTATTTATCAATAAAATGTTGTTTGTAGTTTTTATTCAATATATATGTGATATATTTTAATTTATATATGATAAATCCTATTGAAAATACATTAGAAGTGATATGATCATATTTCTTGCATATATCATGAAAATAATTCAAAGGGGAATTCCGCACACATGGATGTGGTATAAACATGATTATAAAAGTTGGAGGGATGAGGTTTTAGTGTCTTTCCTAATCTCTGTATCTTTATGATTGGGTAATTCAATATTTTATAAATAAAACATATAACATTATATTACCCATTGGGGTTTTATTCTACAATGTTTCTTTCAACTAGGTATATGTTCATAAAATATTTAATTAGTACTCTGAAATGTACCAAATTTCTGACATGCTGATGTAGATATGGGTTGGTGGTGGTGGGGAATTTAAAGAAAAAATATATCCCTAAAAAACCACTTATGTGGGAGTAAATGTGTATTTAAATTTTTAAGAATGTGGTAGAAAATTTGGAGTAGTTGAATGTGGTCATCATATATACGCTAAATCAATGATGAGGCTGTGCGGTTTTTATAATTCTAAGATATAAGGAATAATCGTAATGTGATTTTTTATTTACTCCCTTGGTTCTTAAAATTATAAACATAATTGGGGGAATGATATAAATATAATATTTTGTTTGTTGGTACCTTACATATGACAGTGATATACCAATTTTGGAGCTTCATGTATGTTTGTGATGTTGTTTTAATCCTTTTGGGCCTTATGTATGTGTTTTAAATTTGGATGGAGAAAAAAGGTATGGTAGGGGTTATAATAAATTTTTAATATGTGGTAGTTGTGTGGATGTTTTTAATAGTTATGTGTTGGTGCACAATATAAATTATAATGTAGATAGATTTAATTATTTAAATACAAATTTTTATTATATAATTTAGTGATGATGTCAAATTTTTTAATTAGATTGTCCCTGAGGGTGGTCACCTTGTATTATAATGGGATTCAATATGTTTGGAAATAATTCTAACCAATATAGGTTATGATGGGTATATTCTCTAAATGTGGACTCTTAAATGATCTATTAGTGACCCTCCATGTGAATAAGGGACTAGAAAATATATGTGGATGATGTAATTTTATGTTCCCTATGTGTTGACAGATACTTTTTGATTGATTTATTCATAAATAGTTCCATATTAGTCGATACCTTATTTTGGGACTGGTGAGGTAATAATGAGTTTCTTATATGTGGATAACTACATAGTAGTTTGGATGATGATAAAAATATTTGGTTAGGATCCATTCATGTAAATAGATTCTTGGTAGTGGTACAATATTAGTGAGGGTTCTACGAGTGAAAAAATATATGAGCATATTACAGTGACGACCATAGAGGTGGATTTATACTGGGTTTATTGACGTGGCCAAATTGTGGTCACTATATATTTTTTCTTATACAATGATATATTGTGGTAATATTTTAGAGGTATATATTGTGAAATAGTTATTTGGTGTGGATAAATAATGGTTTTATGGTTTTATTTTTGAATATTTTTATTGTTTTTTTATTATATTTTATTTATCCCATCAAATATTTTTTTTTATTTTCCATTCATATGGACACAAGAGTGTTCCCGAGAATATTCTAAGAAGTATATTTATTGCTTCACTGTATTGTTTTTTGGAAAAAATTGTATCTACTTTTTTCATTTTGATGGTTAGGGTGTACACCACATTAACTCATGAAAAAATAGCACTGTTTACTAAGGTGGATTGCACTTTATCATGTTGAAGGTAGAGAGGGGGTAATAGATTGTGGTTGTTTTACCACTATGGGATGTCCTGTATGATGTCAGATTCATTATAAAACATTTTTCCTATATTTAATATGGTCTCTTTATTGTTATTTATAATTTTGATGTGGATTATTTATAAAATGGTTAATACCTTATGTATATGATAGAAATTATACACTTTGTTATAGTAACTAAATCATGGATTATTAAATGTTGGTTTAATGGGGCACACTCTATTCTATTCTATCTCAACTATGGTTCTTTCAAGGAATGTTCACATATTTTCAATAATAATACCGTGTTCTAGTGGTTATAGTTTAGAGATAACTTCTTATAATTGAATCTAAATCCTTTATTTATTTTGGACTATGGTTCTTGGGTGTTTTTATTTTTAATATGTTTGAATAGATGTAATTATAGAATATATTTATTATTTTCGAAAAAAGTTGAATGTATGTCATGATTTTATTTTCCTTATGGGAAATATATTGGTTGTTTTTTCATATAAGGTGTGGACTGGTTTCTTATGAATCAATTTGGATATATGGGCCTAAAACTAGAATCAATTAGGGAAAAATGTTGTATATTTTTTTGTAAAAACATTATGATGGAAAATAATAAATATTTTATACTCAGATACATGGTTTTCAAGGTTTTATGTGTTAATTGATGCATGATTGATATTTAGTAGTTGGTCTTCTATGGCATAAAAATAATGAAAATATTTAACAAAATATGATGAATACATGTGTAGTGGTTCATGTACATGTATTGGATGAATTTCTACTAATAGTATTTTATGTTATAGTTGAGATTATTCAATTTTTGATGAACGTGTAATGTTCTATATGGTGTGTTGGTAAACCATGAGGTTGTATGTGCCCTTACCTAGTTTATCCCCATTTTGCTGGGGGAGTGTTGCCCCTAGGTTATAACTTATCGAGTCATATATAATTATTATTTTTTATATTTTCATGTTAGATAATATTGATGATGACTAATCACCCCCACTCCCGCTACAAAAACACTACAATAATGTTTCCTATTTCCAATCCCACTATGTCATTTGTTGGGAATATCAACCATTTATTTCAATAACCAGTTATAGTTGATTGAGGGGTAAAAATATTTTGGAATCTTGACCAACCATGCAATAATTTAGTGGATAAATATTAAAAATATGAGGGATATGGTAGATTAAGTATATTGGATGCATCCTAGTTCAAATATTGGTGGTCAACATGATGTGGTACTTTGGTGGTGTGGATTTAAGTGATAGATGTGGTGTCCTTATTTGATGGTGTTGTAGGGATTATAAGAGGAGTGGGGTGGCCTATTGAGTGTATTCAAGGAAGATTTAGGGAAATAAATTGATCTATTAATAGTTTGTTGAAAAAAATTCTAAAATACTATTTTTGTGTTCTAATTTCATGATTGGACATTTTGACATTGATGGGGAATTGGATTCCATACGATGACTTGCTAGTGTACTAGAAACCAACCATGTGGTCATGGTGTATTATGTAATGAGGTATATTACCTTGTAGTTCATATATTTTTAAAGGAATAATCATTCCAAATAGTTTAGGAGAGATATATTTTTTTGGTAGTTGGTTGTAATGTCTAAGATCCGTGTGTCGCCCAAAGGTTCCCTAAACCTGGTTGGTTACATAACCTCAAGCACATTCCCCAAATCACCAGAGTCTACCTAATAGTATTGAGGTCCAAGTAAATATACTGGGAGAAACTATTCCCTCATTGAAAGAGTATACACAGAAAAATCTATATATAAAAGAATAGATGAATTAGTAAAACCATACAAAATGGTAAACAACGGAAGACAAATAATAATATAACGATGTGAGAATATTTAAATGATTCAACAACAATCAAGTACCTAATGAAGAAGGTTTCATTCCCTTTTCGGTACGATAAACCATATAATATTTTTGGCTCTAAGAGAATGACCCGAACATGTTGTGAGACGTATCCTAGTAAGCAACCACAAAAAGATCTGTGCCTAAATGTAAGTGAATATATAAAGCAAGTAACACAGTGAAATGAAGTAGTAAACTATAAAGTACTCAAAAGTAAATATATATGATAGTTTTAAATTTTATTCATTTATATTTATTTATAATTCAAACCATTGAATAATTAAATATCATAATCAATCATAATTTCTATATCCCTTGTGTAAAAGAAAAAAAATGTATCATAAGGACATCTAAACAATCTAGTATGACTGAGTCCAGGATTGTGCATTTCCTTATCAGACTCACCATAATCGTGAAATCAATCAAAAACAACAATATGAGAAATCTCTCATTGTCTAAACCCTATAGTTTAATATAGAAATATTCATTAAAAAATAAAACACCAGAGCATCCATCCCGGTCATTACCCCTTTATTAATATGGAAAAAATTACTTATTAAAGAGTACCAAGTAGGTGTCACAGTCAATATATCATGAGTCAACAAAGCATAAATAATCATCAATGACCTCTTGGGTTGATCTCACGGTCAATAACCCTTGTTCGAATTTTACACCAAGGATCTCATAGTCAGGTGTAAATAAATATGGAAACCGCCATAGTTTTCCATGTCTAAGGCTCTCATGGACCAATAGAAAAATATTGTGCATATCTTAACAAGGTAGCACATGTAATCTATAACTAATACATGGAGAACACTGACAAAAATAAAACATGAAATTTATATAATCAATCAAACTCCTTCCTAAACAACTCAAGGCATTGAAACAAGGTATTCTGTATGGCCAACCTAGGCCAAATGACCATAACTAGTCAAACAAGGGAAAAACACCCATGGGGTGTCCCGTAAACGAAGCATATAACATTACACATATGAAAAAACCCATTTTAAATCAATTAAATCATAACAGATAAATAATATTGTTATCTTTTCAGTCATGTAATACCAATAATGTGGATATGTGGAACTTTTAGAATACATAATCCAAATACAAACAACCAATGGCACAAACCACCTACCTCGATGTCTCACGATTTATACTCTTTAACATCATCCCTTGAATTGACCTACAACAATGTAGACCTATAAAAGTGTAAAAAAGTTTATCCTTTGATAACTCATAATAGATGTAGAGTCAAAAAAGTCCTATTGAAATTGAGAACTCACCGCTAGGAATCCAATGAATCCAATGTGATTTCAATTGGAGATCAGATAGAGAACTGGGTGGGGCTTAAATTTTTTGGTTATTCCTTCTACCTTCAATAAAAAACACATGGAGGAGAAGGGTATTCTGGATGTGAGACAAGACACTGCTCTAATTTATCAAATAAGAACAAAAGTACATGGAGTGTTTATTTAATATACATGTTGTGTACTAGCCTAAACCAGACCCCACGTTAGGCCATTAGATAGGTCACCACACAACCATGTATTCAGTTGTTACATGGCTAGTACGCGGTTATATGTGGTACCAGGGTACACAATGTGTACTAATAAGTACATGGTTTGTACATAGAAAATTCCCATTTCATCATTTTTCCTAAAAAACATACATTCAAGATCCATACCATAAATGATGATCAATGTTCTTACAAACATCCCCCTTAAAAAATCCAACCCCAATTCTTTTTCTAATCATTGTGAAGAAGAAACATCAAACAACTCTGGCCACAGTGATCGTACGTTGGCCTCTCTCTCCCAAGTATCGTCATTTACTCACATGTGCTATCATAACACTCATATGAGAGGAACATACTGACTATAGAGATCCTTCATACTATGATCCAAAATCCTAATAGGGTGATCCTCAAAGGATGGATACACCTCCAACTCAACCACCACAGGTTAAAACCATTACACGGGTTTGAGAACTAATTCCATAACTAAGAAACATGAAAAAATTCATACATATCTCGGTATATCTAATGTAATTATAACTGAAAGGAAATTGGCCCTACTCTCTCCACAACCTCAAACAGCCTGAAGTATCTCAGTGAAATCTTCTCATGTCTCCTAATCCTTTTATGTCCCAACCTTAGTGTGACATGTAAGAAAACATGATCTATGACCTCGAACACCAGAGGTCTTCTTCATCGACCCATTGAATATTTCTGCCGAGACTTTTGATTTTTCATCATCTTCTGAATCAACTCCACCTACTCATTGGTCTAACGAAAAGGATGAGGTCCCATTATAGCGACTTCTATTGCCTCTAGACAATATAGGGGTGATTAATATATCCTACCATACAATTCATCATTAGGATCCATCTAAATCATCACCTGAAAACTTTTATTGTAGGAAAATTCCACTAGAGGTATGTGTCTATGCAAAGATCCTCCAAAATCTAGGACACATGTTGAAATCATTTCCTCCAAAAACTAAATCATGCACTTGGACTGGCTATCTGTATATGTATGTTTAGTTATAATAAGAATTAAATGTGTACCCAAACCCCTATGTAGCCCCTTCTAGACATGAGAAGTAAACTGGGGATCCCTATCTAAAATGATAGACGGTAGAACCCCATGAAAACTTACAATCGCTTAGATGTACAAATTTCTACGATCATAAACATTGAAGGTTTCCTTGATCAGTAAATGATTTGAAACCTTTGGGAGTCTGTCAACAACAACACAAAATACATCAGTCACTCGAGGAGACCATGGTAAACCCGTCACGAAATACTCCACAACATCATTTCACTTCCACTCGATCATTGGTAATATCTATTAATTCCCTACAAGTCATTGATACTTTTCATTTTCTCACAGACAGGTGGAAAATCTCACAACCAAACTAGATAAATCCCTCTTCACACCTGAACACAGATACTGATGGTGTAAATTTTAATACATATTGGTGAAAATGAGAAGAATTTCCCAAACCAAGGAATGAAACTATCATATCAATTCCTCATGTATACCTATTAAGACCCATATAATTCCATTAAATGAAAAAACCCATCCTCGCCAATGGTCCACGCAAGAGTAGGGTTCCCACCAAACACACTCTTTCATAGGACAAGGCCTATGGATTATGATAACTTCCTCCTTCGCACTAGATCTAGTAGAGTAGAGGTGACAACTATATTATATATAAATTAGTTCTATTTTTTGTCTTTCACCTCCAAATGAATTTCTAAGAACAGATCCATAAGGTGCCACTCACTACTAGCCTTCTAAACTTCCTATATCTGAGTCCTCCTTCTCAATGCATTAGCCATTGTGTTACCTTTACCATGTTTATAGGAAAGACCAAATTCAAAATAATGAAGGTACTTAACCCACCTTTTCCCTCTCAAATTATTATCTCACCATGTAAAGATATACATGAGGTGCATATGGTCAGTATATACCCCAATATTTGTTCTGAAAAGATAATGTATCCCACATTGAAAAGAAAACACAAATTCTTCCAACTCTAGATAGTGCATCTGTTAATTCCTCTCATGTGGCCTCATCTATCGAGATCTGTATGCAACTAATCATTCCCCATAGATAAGACCTACACCCATCCCAATACCAGATGTACCACAGTAAATTGTGTAACTATTTCCTGACTCCATAGAAATTAGTATCAATAATGATGTCAATATCCCTTTCATCTATTTAAGGATGAATCACAATAATTTTTACAGAAGTACTTCATAACCTTCTTAGTCAGATCTGTCAGTGGAAATGCTAAGTGTGAAAAGCTTGGAAAAAAGCACTTGTAGTAACCAGCCATCCCTAGAGAACTCTATACCTCAATGATGTTCTTTGGTTGTTCCAAGGACACTACATACCTCGCTTTCTCTGGGTCTACTGATAATCAATCTATGAGATATCAGGACCACATATGTGAATCTGGTCCATCCAAATAAATAATTTTGAGAACTTATCATATAACTGATACTATCTCAATGTACTCAAAACGATCTCAAGATGTATGGCATCGTTGAGTACTGTGCGGGAGTACACCAAGATATCATCCATGAAGATTACCACAATAGAATCCAACTAAGGATGGAACACTCAGTTTATATGTTCGATGAAAATTGTCGGCATGTTCGTGAGACCAAACGACATAAACAAATACTTTTATAGACCATACCTCCTCTTAAAGGATATACGAGGTATATTTGATGGTCTAACATGAGATTGATGATAACCGTATCTCATAAAAATCGTAGAGAACACTCATTATCTTCCAAGATGATTAATGATATCGTCAATCCTTGTTAAGGGATATGAGTTCTTTATCATCAATGGGTTCATCTTCTGATAATCCACAAAATTCCTTAGGGTGCCATCCGACTTCTTTGTGAAAATGACAGGAGAACCCCAAGGAGAAGTACTAGTTAGGATGAAACCCTTCACCTTCAACTCCTCTAACAAATTCATGAGATCCTACTTCTTAAACTCCTCTAAAGACTTCTTGAGGAATGGACACTGGTGCAACTCGTGGAAAAATATCAGTAGTGAAATATAACTCTCGCTTCAGTGATAAACCTGAAACATCATCTGGAAAGATATCTATGAAATGATCCACCACTAGGGGAATGTCCTTCTTTGAAGTCCAATGGTCATCCAGATATAAACATGAAATCATGGCTGCAATTATTCCCAACCCATGATTCTCAAGTCTTTCTCTGGTTGCCTAAACATCTCATTCACCTTTGTGTAGAAAAGACCCACCCTCTGTTAGCATGAAACATACTATGCGGTGATAGCAGCTAAAAAGTCCGGAAGTGAGGCCAACTAGTCCATTGTGAGAATTAAATCAAAGCATGTCATCTCTATGATATAGAGTTATTAGAATATGTTTCACCCACCAAACTCAAAATGGAACTCCTGTTACTGACATACAGTAGTTGTCCAAATCTCCAATAGAGTGTCTAACATCATAAAATCCTCATAAGTAAAGATTCAGAGCCTGATCCACTCCACAACGGCAACAAATATAAATATATCGGAAGTCGATGTATCAAAAATATAAGAGGATTAAACTGAGTCAACAAGAATCATACTTGTAATGGTAGAGGGTCTCGGATCCTGATCCTACAGGGTCAGCTCCATCAAAAAAGACTGACATGTACTGCGGCCCTGCAACCCTACCTGACTACCCTGAGCTGGTCTACCCTATTATCTTCTAATAACATATTGTCTAGCTACCCTTACCATGAAAACTTCCATGACCTAAATTGCCTAATTAACTCCAGATTCACGACCGAAGATAAATTAGTGGTCATACTCTTGAACGTGGAATCATAATCAATCCCTTGTCACTCGTTGCAAGAGAGAAAAACTATGAAAAAAAGGATGAAGATGACCCATCTTGGTACATGATTGACACTCAAATGGGTCTCTTAGGCACTAATGCCACATATGATCACTGTTCTCACACTCGTAGAACCTGACTTGTCTTCCTGTTGATACATCCCAGTTACTAGAATAACCATGATAAGGCTACCTGTGGCACTTACTGTTCTCAAACAAAGGATTACTATCCATGGATGTGGAACCACCCTAGCTCACAGATCCTAAATCCCACAAGTTGTACTTAGTAATCTGGTCCTAGTTTACTATAACAGTCACTAATGTCATCCTGAACACATTCACCTATGATCGGATTCCATAATAGAGATAGTCCTCAAACCACGTAGCTAAAGATAACTCATAAACTCGTAAAACAGGTGTGAAGCGCTGAATATTTGTGATGCAAGACGATTAATACACAACTGAAAGAGCACCCTACACCAAATTCATGAACTCTTGGGCTTGATTAGAGATCAAAATCTCAGGTTTGATGTATTCTTAAAAAGTACTATGAATCTCTTCACAAACCACATCCCAATGATGTCCCACGTGTGAGATAACATCAAACCATCACTGGGAGGATTCATATAACATGTACATCATGAGATTCTCCCTCTAATGAGGAGGTTCTACTAGAGGCCCAAAGATAGTAAGCATGTACTCCAACCATGTCTCATCATCCTTTGGTCCTCCATACCCTAAAAAAGTGGGAGGCTTCTACTGCTAGAACACCCTCGTAAACTCAACCATAGTCGGGGTGGGTGGTGGTGCTCCCTGGAATGTTTGATTTATCCTAAAAAATCCATCATAGAACTGTGCATCAACAATTGCATCTGGTATAATAGCTAGTTCCAAGACGAGCACGACAAGAGGATCTTCTAGTACTCCTTGATCTACCATTTCCTATGTTCGGTCATTTCTATGTACCTGGCATAAAACCGAAGGACATCTTGGTGACACCCGGAATTGGGATGTTACAATGTGGTAATAGAGGAATTTTTTATTCTTTGCCCTACTATTTGGAGCAAATAGACTGGGATAGGAAGTAATAGGTAGTTGGTAATAATCTGTGCATAGAAGTTTCTATACTGTGTAAAGGGAAAATCCAATTTACCTCAAATATTTCAATTTTTCTAGTTTTTCAATTGTTATGATTGATTTGATATCACCGTTGGGTTATTCACATGTTTTTTGCTGTTATGGTTGATATCATTGTGTTTCTATTTATGTTGAAACCTGATAAGATGAAGATATTCCATATCAAGCATTATATATGAACTTTCTACAGATCACATGTCATGCATTATTGTCTTTCCATTGTAGTGGATTGCATATTTCATGTTGTTGTGATAGATATTATACTAGATATGCACATTGTTGTGATAGATTCCATTATAGAAATACCTGATGCTTTGATAACGTTTTGGTATATATAATGTTATATTTGGATGGATGGCAAGATTTATTCCCTAAGGTGTTATAGGACCTCCTTGATCAGTATTTGATGGATCACGTTTGAAAATTAATTGAATTTTTTAAATATAATATGGGAAACGATTCTATACTATGATTTGTGGGGAGTATGAGCTCTCATAGATATGAACAAGGCATGACAAAGATAAATTTAATGTTTTAAGGGTACCATAGATGTTTTAGAGGCTTACTATCTAAAAACCCTGATAACACGACATGTGGTGTTAGGAACACACTCAATGTGTTCTCCTATTATAGAAGAATTGACTTTTCTTACGTACACTCTATGCACCATATGTACATGATGTGTAGTTTTTGACCGTGTGACTAAGAATGTGAGTAGAGACACATGGTTGATAAAGATTTTGTAGAAAACATCATTTCTAGCTTATACATGTTGTATTATAATCAATTATGTATCTAGATGTGTGACTAACTACACGGGTGTGTGGAACATAAGTAGAAAACATTGTGTCTAGGGTGAACATGTGGTGTAGTTTTACACTAGAGGAACTTTATAGTTCAATCCATGTAGTATTACATGGGTAAGAGGGGATATTCAATTACATGTCGTGTCTAAGAAAAAACACACCTTGTGTAAGGGGTGTTACATGACTAGGTTGGATGAGGAACACTCCCATGTTTAGGATTAAAGGGAATATGAGTCTTAGTGGTTCTACATGCAGTGTAACTATATTTTATGAACCCAAGATCTTTCCTCGTCATATTCCCTTATTGAACATATATATGTTTTTGTCCATGATAATGTTGAACTGAGGATTATGGTTGGACTTTTATAATCACACAACCAAGACTTCCTGTATCTATACGCCGGGTACCTGGTGATGACTAGAAAAATGAAATCGTAGATTAGGAACAGCCAATAGATCCTCCCATCATTCCCATCTTGGAACCAACTATTATACTGAATGCAGGTGAGGATGCATAGTTTCGTGAAGGATTTATGAGGATGATGCAGGCTTCTCAGGGTGCACCAAATCCTGTCCGGACTTTGGAAGAGATAACAAGGGTGTTCCAGCAAAAACGTCCTACCGCCTTTTTAGTGGATGAAGGACCACTAGCTTTAGAGTCATGGTCGGAGGCCATGCATTCAATCTTCTTTCAGTTAGAGAAGCTTCCTTAGAGGAGGGTGAAGATCGAAACATTGATGCTATGTGATTCCCCTATGATATGGTGGGATATTTTCACTTAGGTGGGATGTCATATGGATTTGGAATTGGAAATAGTTTTAGAATACCATCTATGATTACTTATATCATGAGACATTGAGAGCCGACTGAGCCATGGAGTTCATTCATTTAATGTAGGGAGCTCTTTCAGTGATGGATTACTCTTCTAACTTCATACAGCTTCAGTGCTTCACAACTATTTTGGGAGGTAATGAATTATCATTGTCTAGAAAATTTCAGGATGGTCACAGGTATGAAAATTGATTGCTGGTGAATGTTTTTAAGTTGACTTTAGTAACTGAAATAGAAAATCAGACATTGATTACTGAGCACAATCTAAGGGATTTGGGGCAATGAGCCAGAGTGGTTTAGTATCCAGGGATTTTACACCTACTTTTGATAGTAAGAAGTTCCCCAGAGAGACTTCACATGGTGATTCTAGTAGTAGGTATGTATCTTTAGGTAGCCAGGTGAAGTGCTACTAGTGTGGAAAAAGTGGGTAGATGAGACCTCAATGCCCGAGATACCCAGTTGAGTGCCGTTTGGGTGGAAATATGAGCCATCTTCATCATTTTTTCTCGTTTTTCACACTATCAACTGGTGAGTGGGGAACCATTATGACTCAATGCATAGAAGAAGGGGCACCAGTTCTTCATCAGTTAGTGAACATGAGTTCTCCAGGCCATTCAGGTTTAGGATGTTTTTGTGGATGTGGTAGTGAGACGACAAGTTTTCAGTGACAATTGGGTGGATCAGCAAAGGGAAGTCATGAATGGTTGTAGGGTCATGGTATAGGTTAGACCTTTGAGATGGAATATACACAACATGAGATAGATTTTGGACCCTCTACGGTAAGTGGCATGATTCCTATTACATCACTTTTAGCTTCTACTATTTTTGATATAGGTGATTCCTATAGTTTTATATCTATTTAATTTGTAGAGATTATTGGGCTTAGTATCTTTAAGTCTAATGCATCATGGCACTAAAAACTCCATTGGGAATTAAGACAGATAGTTTATTTCAGTGCACGAAGTGGCTTCTTGTGGTATGTGGGTGTCACATTTTATAGGACCTCAATGTCATAAAGATGATAAGATTAAATGTCATTCTCATAATGGAATATTTGGTCTCATTTCAGGCCTTTTTTGACTGCTATTATTGCATGGTGAGTTTCATGTCAACAGAGGGCGGGTCATTATGACACAAGGGTGAATTGGATGTCCATATGAGCAGACTGGTACCTGAGCATCATGGGTTGAGTTGAATTATAGACCAGATTGGTAGTATATATTTGGATGACCACGGGACTTCAAATATGGACTTTCCTGTAGTGGTGGATCGTTTTAGAGATGTCTTTCAAGATGAACTTTTAGGGTTACCTTTTAATATATAGGTATATTTCACTTTTATGATTTTTTGAGGAGCATCACTGGTACCCATTCCTCCATATAGAATGGCTACACCAGAGTTAAAATAGATCAAGAAGTTGTTGGAAGGGTTGCAGTAGAAGGGTTTCATCTGACCCAGTACTTCTCCATGGGGTTCACCAGTCCTTTTTGCAAAGTAGGCATATGATACCCTGAGACATAGTGTGGATTATCAGATGTTGGACTAGTTGATAGTCAAGAAATGATATCCCATGTTGAGGATTGAATATTTCATTCACCAATGTTGAGGAGCCCAAGTGTCATAAAAAAATTAATTGAGATTTGGTTATCATCAGTGTCACATTAAACAGTCAGATATTCCTCTTCTTGACTTTTGAGGAAGGTATGATCTATATGAGTATTTGGTTATGCCATTCAGTCCCTGAAGCATGCCTGCAGTTTTCATGGAATTTAATAACTGATTATTCTATCCTTACTTTGATTCTTTTGTGGTAGTCTTTGTGGATGATATATTGGTGGAATCTCATACTCGACACGACCTTTTCATATATTTTGAAATCACATTGACTACACTGAGGTAGCATCACTTATTTTTTATCTCTCAAAATGCCACTTTTTGATAGATCAAATTCATTTCATGGGTCATGAAATATCAGAGATAAGAGTATTAGTTGATCCAGAGAATGTAAGATCAGTAGTTTCCTTGGAATAGACAAATAAATTCATTAAGGTAACGAGATTTATATGGTAATTTGGTTATTACATGTGATTTATTAAAGACATTTCACGCTTAGAAAGACCACCTAGAGGCTAGAATAACAAGGGTGAAATGTACTTTTGAATAGATTCCTATGATTCAACATTTTAGGAGGTGAAAGTGATATTGACATCATCACCGATACTGATTTTCATAGTGCTGGGAAATAGTTACAATGTCTTCTATGATGCAACAGTTATCGGGCTAGGTGAAGTGCTTATGAAAGTGGAATGGTTCATTGCGTACAATTCTCGATAGTTAATTCCAAATGAGAGGAATTACCCAATTCATGATGTCAAGTTAGTTGTAGTTGTTCATGCATTCGCTATTGGAGACATAATCATTTTGGAGATCATTTTGTGGTATAAACTTACCACAAAATCTGTAAGTATAACTATACCAATCATGATCTGAATATGAGATAGAAAAAGACAGTTGAGTACCATCAGTCTGTTGACATTGAAATTTTCTACACGCCTAAGAAGGGCAATGCAGTGGCTGATGCGTTGAGTATGATAACTCAGATATAGGAAATTCAGGAGGCTAGTAGTGAGTGGAAGCTTATGTCTCTATTCTCTGAGTTGCATTAAGTGGTGTACAATAGACAATGGAATGCATTTATTTCTTCTATAGTTGTTACTTATAATATATAGGATCATGTTCGAATAACATAACTATCTGATTATGAAAGCCTATACCTAAGAGAGAGTGTGTTAGGTGATGACCCTACACAAGGACGGGCCAATGGTGAGGAGGAGGTTTTTCATTTTCATGGGATTAATTGGGTGTCAGAAGACATATGCGATAATCTGTTGCGCAATTTTCATGCCTCAATATGGGCATTTCATCCTAGTTTCACCAAGATGTATCATGATATATATCATCAGTATTGGTGTCCAGTCATGAATAGGGATGTTGTTGGTTTTTTACGTGATGTTTCACCTATCAATAGGTGAAGGTGGGGAATCCACAACCAGCATGGATTTTACAGTAGTTATCCAGTTTTATGTGGAAGTGGAATGATGTCTCTATGAATTTAGTGATGGATTTACCATGGTCAACTTGAGGAAATGATGTTTTATGGGTTATTTTTGAATGACTGAAAATGATTCACATTTTCTACTGATGATGGAATCCTTCAGCGTTGATCAGATTGGAATGTTGTAAATCCATAGGATTATTCATTTTCATTGGGTTCCACACTTTTTTATTTCATACATGGACACACAGTTTATTTCTCATGTTTGGAAGGGACTATAGGGGGTTTTAGGTACACAATTACTTCTGCGTATAGCTTACCATCCCTAGATAGATGACAATTAAGAGTGCATGATTCAGGTTTTGGAGGAAATTCATCAAGAACGTGTCTTAGATTTCAAGGGATCTTGGGAGAGACACTTACCCCTGGTAGAGTTTTCCGGTAATAATTGTTTTTTAGGAAAATATTTAGATGGTACATAATGAGACATTGTATGGTAGGTCGTGCTAATCACCCCTATGTTTTCTGGAGGCTGGAGTGGAAGCTATGTTGGGGCCACATCGCGTCCAGGAGACGACTGAGAAGGTGGAGTTGATTCGGAAGAGGATGGATATTTTAGATTCTCACACGAAATATTTGGAATATTAATGGAGACAACCTCTGGAGTTCGAGGAAAATGATTAGGTTTTCCTACATATCACACCATAGTTTGGACATAAAATGATTAAGAAAAAGGGGAATCTTCCACTAAGATACATAGGGCCATTTGAGATTTTGGAGAGAGTCGGTCTGGTTGCCTATTAGTTTCAGTGACCTCAGAGGTACTAGAATATGCATGAAATCTTTCATGTTTCTCATTTACAACGTTACATTTCTTACCCATATCATATATTTTTTACCTGAGGAAGATGAGTTTCATATGGATGAATCTTTCAAGGAACACCTTATTTAGATTATAGATTACTACATGCAAGTTCTCTGTGGCCAGTCTGTAGCTCTGGTATGTGTGCAATAGAATCATGGCTGAGTGCAATATGTAATTAGGGAGAGGGATGCCAATATACGATCACAGTGTCCGGAGTTGTTTGAAGACTCTTCTTCACTACCCTTGGAAGGGAAATTCAGGGTGGAATTGATTGGGGGGGGGGGTTATTTTCTGAACTCAGACCCTTATTTGAGTTATGGATCTTGATTTTTGGTTATATTTTTGGAAAAGGAAGAAATGTGGGTTTTCTAAGTACACTCCATGTACTTCTGAGTACACCCCATGTAATGGCCATGTAATGGCCAAGTACATGGCTTTGTGATCACCTGGATGACTAGCTTAAGTCAGGGGATGGTTGAGGATAATATACGGTGTTTACAAATAATGAACACATCGTGAAAATTTATTTTTATTTGATACATCGGTTCTAGATCACATCTTATGTCAGGATATGTCTTATTCTTCCCCTAGTTCATACCGGAGAGAGACTTAATGAAAGACGAACTCCAAACCCCTCCGAATTCTCCCTTTGTTCTCCGATTAAGACTCCATCAGGTGTGTTGGAATCCCAATGGTGAGTTCTAAAAACCCCTAGATACTTTCTTCCTAATTATTCATATCTTGCACACTATTCAAGGTTGGTGTTTTTCACTATTTGGTAGATCTATGATGATCTACACCAATTATAGGGACGACATTCAAATATAACAATCGTGAGACATCGAGGTAGGTGTTTAATTCCTTTTTTGATGTTATCTTGTATTATATATGCTAAAAGATACACATAACCATGATTAGGGTATTGCATGATTTTTAATTTAACACTTTTATTTACCAATTAGAGTTTTTTTGATTCTTAAGGGGTTTTTTATTATTCCTAAGGTTAGATGCCTTGTTTACAAGACACCCCAAGGTAGTGTTTCCCTTGATTGAATCTTTATGGGTATTTGGTCTAGAATTATTATTAGGTGTATCTTGTTTTCCATAACATGGTTGATTAGGATGGATTTGATTGTTTATATGAAATGCATGTGGTATGATTTGTGAATTCTATCCATGTGGTGGTCATAGATTACATGTGTTTCTTTGATATGATATGCGTGTTGTTTTATCAATGGACCATGAGATCCTTGGACCAGGAAAAATGTGGGGGTTTCCATATTATTTATCCAGTGGACAATGAGATACTTTGACCTGTAAGACTGCGTGGACTTCCACATTATTTACACAGAACCATGAGATCCTTGGGGTAGATTTTTGACCTATGACTATTGACTATGAGAGATACAAGGATGTCATTTATAATTTAATTGAATCCATGATGACCTAGTGGTATTTTCCATGATAGCTACCCAGGTGGTCATTATTTAAGGAATTTGTGCACTGATAAACTAAGGGTGTTAGACTGTGATGGGTTTTCCCAAGGGTTACTTATGAATGATAGAATGATTGTGATGAGTCTTCCAATACAAAGCATAAACTTGGACTCGATTTTACTTGATTGTTTAGAAGGTCTTCTAGGACATCAATTTTATTACTATTATACAGGGGGATATAGAGCTTAGGCTAGATCTTGGGAATACATGACTCAAAGGATATAAAATAAATATAAAATGAAGGTTATTTAAAACTATTGGATTGATTAATTTTTAGTGCTTACTAGTTTATAGATTTATTTCTTCATATTTCCTACTATATATATTCACTGATTTTTAGGCACATATATTTTGGTGGTGACCTATTTGGATTTATATCACACCCTATTTGGGTCATGTTTTGGACCCAAATAGATTATATGGTTGTAGGAATAGATTAGGGAAAGTGGCCTTCCTCATCAGGAACTTGATAGTTGTGGGAGATGGAGAGGATGGAACCATGTTGAGGCTTGCGATGCTACTGAGGTTTACTTTTCTTCATTTGTACCTTGTTTTCTATATTTGTTTCTAGCATTGTGGTCTGTTTGGCTATTTTCTTTAATACATATATCATGAATCATATATATATATATATATATATATGTATGTATATATATATATTTTCCTCTGTTGGATTTACATTATGTATTCCACTGTTTACTTGTTTTGGTATTACCACTTCCACTATTGATTACTATTTGTTTTCCACTATGCATACTTCGTGACTAAGGGTATTGTTTCCCAAATATTACACCTTGGACCATACTTCTTGATGGTAGCCTCTATCATTTGGGGAAATTCATTTGTGCTCATGTGACCAACTAGGTCCAGGGAACCAGTGGGAGGCACCTGAATCCGAGATGTTACAAAACATATATATTATCTTTAGGTATGCACAAAAATATATTTGCCTTGTGTTACAACCAATGATGTGTTCTTTATGAACCATGCATTACATGCAAGACTGAGTTTTTACAAACTAGAATATACTATTAATATTGTTATTAAAATATTATTATAGATATAAAATAGTTTTTTAATTGGAAATTAAAAATATTATTAACGAAATTATGAAAATACGATTTAAATTTTTATATAAAATAAATATTTTGGTTTTAAATTATTCATAAATAAATGTAAGAACTATTTTAAAATAATGAAAATTATTTTCTAAGAGAACTAGTTTACTATAAAAAACACAATTGTATCTTCATAAATTAATCAAAAAAATATTTAATATTTTTTGATAAAATATCTATATGAAATATTCAATAATTTTTTTTGAATCTCATCTAATTGATTTGAAAGGAATTAGATGAGAATAAATCAAATATTATGAAAAAATTATCTATTTTTCAAAAGGGTAATTTTTTATTCTTTTAATGGAGAAACCATTTTAAATATATTTGTTGACAAATTTTTAAAATATATTTGACAAAATAACCTTTTTATTGGAAATTGGGATCAAAATATTTACTTTTGTTAAATTTTTTGTATTTTTCTATTAAGTATCGTGGTTGGATCAATAGTGAAAAATATTGAATTTTAGTTCAAAGCATCTTTTTTCATCTAAATAATTTACAGTGTTAAATTATATTAATTATTATTTTAAGAGTACAATTAAATAAATAAATCGTACATCACATACTCTAATTTAGGTCCTCTTAATCCATTTCACAATTAAATTGAAATAAAAAATCTAATCATTTGAACATTTTTAATTTAAATACACATTATTTATTCCAATTTGTACGATTAGACTATATTTAATTTATGAAAATTCAATGAATTCGATTTTTATTAATGGATTCCAGATTCTAAATCAAAAATTCCATATTTGGAATCATAAATTTGAAATTTATTTATTTTTCTCCTAAAATTTTTGTACAGTATAAAAGATAACAATATTAAATTTTATTATCATGGTTAAGGATAAATTAGGAAATTAAGGATAAAAATAATATTTTTAATTATATAAATTTACCCTAGAACAGGACCAATATATATTGGAAGATTTTAATTCAACACATAACACATAATTTTTTAAATTGAATAATTATATGGACAATTTTATATGATAGTGACTATGATATTACTAAAATCAATGGGAGTGAAAAAATGTAACACTCTTACTTTTAATATGTATAATATTTTTAATATGGGGTAAAATAAAACACATGTCTGACTATATATATTATTATGAAATATACAAGGATTATATTAATCATGTTACTTTATATTTATGTTTTAGTAATGAAATAATTTTCATAAATTATTACCCAATGATGATGGAGTAAAAATATAATTAATGAATAAATTAATTAAATGAAATTACAAATATTAAAAGAAAATTAATTTGACTTAATTAATATGAAAAATGAAATTTATAGATTCATAGGAAAATTTATGGGTGTATTAAATTAATTGTTTATATGTTATATCTTAGCATTGAATTTCATTATGTCAGTGTTATGAGTCGTGTCAAAATTGATAGTAATGATATTTTTTGAAAATAATATTTTATCAAATTATTAAAAAGTAACAAATAACCAAGATAAGAAAAAAGGAGATCAATTATTTTTCATAAATAACTTTAATTTAACATTTATGGTTCAATTTTAACCTTAAAATCAAACATATAATCCATTTAAAATCACTATTTTTTATCATAGTTAAAATTAAAATATGTAACTAATGGTTAATAGAAAATATAAGATTTAAAACCAAATAAAAAAAATAAAAAATATATTGGTTTATGGTGTAATCACCCTATAAAATATTATATTTGAATAAATTTTTAGTTTTCTGTTTTTGGATTGATATTTAATTTATAATAAATTAATATTTTGAGAAATTCCAAAAAGGGATCATTCTGTATCTTATAAAAGGGCACATACTCTATTATTTTCATTATAGATCAGATCATTTTTTTCATACAAATATCTATCCAAATATCTTGGAAAATTCCATCCCTTAATCCCAGAATCCATTCTAGGGATAGAAATACTACCACGAATGTCCTTTTATGAAAATTGAAAGTAGAAACCAGATGAAGAGGAAACATTCATCCACAAATGTTATTGTCTTATTTATTCTTAAATGCATTAAATTTATTTATTTACTATTTATATAATATACTTTGTATAAATAATATACATAAATATTTTTATATTATGTATTTGACCTAAAATAACACACATTTACGTCAAATGGGATACACAATCATCATTTGTGTGTTCGACATACTACGACCTCACAGACTGATCTCATTTGTTCTTCTATTACCCTCATTTATGGTTGGGAATAAGGATGTAAATTATAATTTTAGATTATATATATGATATTTTTGACTTATCTATTCTTGTATAAATATTATATAACACATACCTTCATGCTTTTGATTTTTTGTCAATACGGTTACTTCATTTGTGGATGAGTAGACTGCCGCCTCCTCAGAGAGATGTGACTTGTTCATAATTTACAAGGAATGTACTAAGGTTAATTTTAGTGGACTCATATGATATATATAAAATAATAAATATATAGTAATGATATTATATAAATTTCATTTACCTTCCTTATTTCAATATGAGAATAAAATGGAAACAATGTTCATGCATATGTATTTCCTACCATCTCCATGAACAATTTATTTTATTTTTTGTCTATAAATTTAATGAATCACAATGAACAAATAAGATATATATATATATATATGATATTTATATATTTTTACCATTATTAATCTTATAAAATAATGATCCATGTAATGGTTACAAGGGTAACAAGTCAAAACATGAATGAAAAACAAAGAAGTTATTAAATGAAACATATTTAACACCCCAAGATTCCACAATATGTTTCCCTTTGAATAATATTGTAGATTTCATTGTACGTAACCTTGTGATTTAACACACCACGACCAATCGAAATTGTTGTTATGAATAGTAATACATAATTTTTGAGATTTTATAAATTTTATTTTTCAAAATGGACTTCATTTTTGAATTCAGAATATCGAAATTATCTTAGGCTGTAATTTTGGTATTTTTCTGAAAACATTCAATTTTTGATGAATAGTGAAAAGCACTGCGTATTGTTTAAAATTGAATTTTTATTTAAATAATTATTTTTATTATTTTTATTTATTTTATTTAAAAATATATACATAATACCTATATATTTTCATTGTAATTAATTGGAGTCATTTTATAATTAGATTATATATATATAATTTTATTGAACTTTTTACCGTCTTTTACCCACATTAAGGATCCTTTAAAAATTTGCATAAAACATAATTTTACCACTTTTTGTGAATATTTTAATAAATATGAGAGGCATAGTTGACATCATTATGTAAAATTTGGTTCAATAAGATGAAAATTATTTTTTGTGAATAGTAACTTTTGATTTTTCTTACCATTATGAAAAGTAAATTTAGTAATTAATCATAAAAATGATATTATAATTACCCTAACACATGACCTAATTATATTGGATAAGTGTTTTTCGACCAAAAACAAACTTAGGAATAATATATGATCCTTTTGGTCTACTTGAATTAGATTAGGACATTTATTATTATTTTATTTAAAAAAAGAGTTAAAATAGTTAAATTCAAAGTTTTATAAATAAACCATTTTTTATATAGGTTACACGCAATATAAATATGAAAATAAATATTCATTATAAAACTAACAATATCTTCTAAATAATTATATTTTATTTATAATTTGTTTACATTTAATAGTTTAATATATTTTTGACACAATTATGATGCAGTAATTACTTTAATAAGGAAATATTAAAATAAATGATATTATTAATTTCTAAATAAATGTAAATTGAAACTTATGATGAAATAAACTAATTTTTTAGGTTAATATGACATTAATGGATTGATTAAGTAAATTTTATTCTAATTGATAAATTTTATATGGCTTAAAAAAATCTAATACTAAATAATGTCAAAATTGACATAATTGAGTTTTTAAAACAAATACAATATTATTAATTGATATAATATTACTAAAAATATAAGGTTCATCCAAAGGAAATAATTAATGTAATATATATTAATAATGAACCAAATTGGGTTCTCTTGGCTTATTATAGTATGTTGATTAACCATATAATATAAAAATACACATAGACATGGTAAATGTCAAACTATTCAACTAAGAGTTAAATATGAAAGATAAGGTTAGTATGGTGAACTAATCATATCAAAAACCTATTGGTTGAGAGTTTTTCAACCCATCCACACCTTATCCTAGAAATAAATAAATTTTGAGGAATTAGAAATAGAAAATTATTTTATTATAAAATAATATTTCAACCTCTACTAAAGTGACTATCACCTCTCTTATAAAAGGGTACATCCCATTCACTTAATTTCGCACCACCAAAGAAATTTTTCTCAAACAAACCCTTCCCAATTATCCTCCCAAAATTCCTCCCTTAATTCTAGAGGGCTTACTTTGGTTATAAAGCCATCATATTGAGCCCTTTTTGTCAAACCAGAAGAAAGAATCTGAAGAAGAGTTAAATATCTCATCACCTCTTACAGGTTCTATTCTTCTTCCACTTACTCTTTGTTTGTTATTTCAATTATAAAATAATAAATACAGTATCTTCTATATACATTGATTTTATTTTAAAAATGGTACAACCATATTCTTTATTCTATCCATCATATGAATTTCAAAGTCACCATACATGCGTACGTGCAGCTTACAGCCTCCATGTAGTGGTGTAGTTTGTTATTCAAACACTTCATTATTTGGATGGTTGTAATAATTAGTTTTACTGATGCAAATAATAAATATAACATGTTAATTATTCTTTATATATGATATAACATCCAATTACATACAATTTCACCATCAATATAATTATATTGTCGCTTGTGTGTAAAAACGGATTACCGTCTCCACGAACGTGATGAGATTAATTCCACATCATAATTAGTCAAGAATAATTTTCATTTTAAAATTAAAAATAATTTTAAAGAACTTAATATAATTATGGATGTGAATAAAATAAATTCCATCCATAATAAACAGGTCTTACTAAACCGATCATATAAGGAAAACAGATCAGTTAACACCTCGAATGATGATACTACTAAAATATTATTAACAAAGAAAAATCATAATATCATATATGATATCTTATTTATGTATATTATTATTTTATAATTTACTAACAATGTTTTAACTATTATACAAGAGGTTAAAATACCATCTACTAAGAAAATGTACAAGGTAATGGTTAATTTTACAATCTCTTTATTATCTGAGGTAGTTTTTTGGTAAGTAACTACAGGGACCTCTTTATCACCCACATCCCTGTTTTCTTAAAAATGTAATTGAAAACATTTTTAATATTTACTATACTATATGTTAAAGTCATTTATACCTTTATTGGACCACATAAGTTTTGAAATTAATCTTTCCATCATTTCCCAAACAAGTTACTTTTTGTCCTTCTTGACAAAATTAAGGTAAGAATGTCTTTCTTAACTTATACTGTGGGTGCAACTATTTTTTTTCCATTATAAATTCTTCTATGCTTCCCATAAAATTTTATAAGATTATTTTCAAAATAAATGTTTTCTTTTACAATTACATGAATTTTAAATGACTTCAATATAGAAATATATATTTATCTACAAAAAGTTTTGATTTCATCTATGTCAACATCCTTTGAAGGATTTTAAGCTTGTATAATGTTGATTTGTTAGGATAAAAATCTTCCATATTGAATTGATGGTTTTTTGATATGTTTGACTTTGTATGTGTTATTTTTACACCATTCATAGTTTATGGATAATGTATTGAGATTTTATATGCTAGTTTTAATATGAATGTTTTTGTTATGTTTAAACCTTTTCATATGAGGAATGCATTGGAATTTGTAAGTGACTAGTGGGGCCCACTATATCTCCTCGATGCATAGGTAGGTCTCATGAGACAAAATAGTGTCATGGCACAAGGACTTGACAAAATCTTATTTGTAGTCTTGGAATAAGGCCATGACAAGGTGGTTACGAAGTCTGGAATAATGCATTCCATCATTATGAAAGTGACTATTGATAATGCAAGTGATTATTCGACTAGAATAATGTCCATGTGAATAAGTAAATGGAATTATATGATTTTAAAATTTCCAAATTATGATGAAGTTTATATTTAAAAGTATTTTTTAGTCTTATATATTGCCTTAAATGTTATGGCTTATGTATGAATGTTTTTTCGATATTGTTATCCTTAGTGAGCATCTAAGCTCATCCCTTTCTATGTTTTTTTCTAGGATGTGAAAAAATATTTAATGGTTGGCCTATAGGTATAGTCTAAGGATATAAGTGTGGTAAATGGGGTCAAAATGTTGTTGATGTTTTTATTTCGTGATGTAATGTAAAACTTCTGAATGTACCTATTACATCCAAGGCTACTAAACTGATTGGTCTTTTAGGACATGATTCTTGGTATATTTCCAATGTTATGTAATAATGTACTGATTCTAGGTAACTGGGGTCAGGGTGTTGTATTTGGTATCAAAAGAATTTTAGTACAATACTTGGAAACTATATATAGATAAACATTGATTATAGCACAATACCCTAAGATAGACATTGAGGATTGGTATAGAATAACTTCCTAGAATCATGGTAATGTATATATTTTGTGTATTTTATAAGAAATAAATCGTTTTCTGGATATAAGCAGGTAGAGGTGTCTCTGGAATAGATGTTCCTTGGAGTGAAAACTCTAACAAGGAGTATCAGGCTTGACCCAGGTTATCCCGGTACACGACAATGGGCCTTGCTGCATTCATGGTTACAACACTCTAGGGGGATATTATTATGATAATTCACATTATATTTACAAACAATTATGAAGGATTAATGAGTATATAACTCCCAAAAAAAATTTATTATAGATTTTATCCATATATTGTTCAATTTATGTTAATTGTTTTTCATGTATGGAATTATGTATTGTGACTCATAAACTAATCTAGTGTATGCTATTGTTTAGAAATGGATCATATTGGAATGAATGGAAACTGCATCAATCCACATAATCCATGTAGGAATTTCTCTCCTATTCAAGATAATTATAGTGGAGATGGTGATGTAAGTGGTGCTGATCAACCAACCACCATACTCGGACAACCGGCTCAGGTTATGAATAATAACCTTACCCGAATGGAGAACCTTTATCGACAACATGGAGGAACAATGTTAGAAAACTACATGAGGCAACAAACACCAACATTCCATGGGAGTACAAATCCATTAGTAGCAGAGAAATGGATAAATTACATAATGGAAATATTTCATTCGGTGGGGAGTATCAAAAGGGACGAAGTTCTCATGGAAGTTTATCTCCTCAGGGGAGATGTAGGTCAATGGTTTTCATTAATCCAAAACTCAAAGGAAGATAAAGAAGTATTGAACATGGAATGGAGGTGTTTTAATGAAATTTTCATAGAAAAATATTTCTTCATGGACATCGAGTAGATATAGAAAGAAAATTTCTGAGTCTGAGGCAAAAATAGGATAAGAAATTCGTAATTTATGAGGCTAAAATTACATGGTTTGCAATGCATGAATCCGAATATATAATTAACCCAAAGAGTGAGATTGATCGATTATTTTAAGGGTTAAAAAATTTCTCTATCGAGCATTAGTCTCAGAATCATTCTCTTCGTACGAAGATATTGACTCAGGTGCTATCAAGACAGAAAATGAATTCTCTATGTCTTATGACTTCAAAGCAAAGAAAGAGATGAAGAGATCTTCTGATCACTCTGGAAATGGAAATAAGGGGAATAAGGGAAAATATTAATATCCATACTATGAGGATCAGCCGCATATAGGTGGATATAGTGGAGGTAGGTCCGGTGGATGGATTGGAAAAGGAGGTATCCTTGAATGTGGATCTGGTGAAACACCCAGCCTTAGTCAGCATTATTGATGATAGAGTGGCGAATCTGTCTTCCAGTGATGTCCACAGCCCCGGGGGTCCTCAAGGTCGGTGCTGTGATGACTCCTACATGAAACAAAAATTCATGGGCCAAGGAAACGAGCTTCCCACAACTTCAGAAAAGTTGTGTAGTGATGTTTAGGTGAGTGGTTATAGACAGGAGGCCGAGAATTCTGTATTGCCAGTGCAGGGGAATTTTCTTGCTGCTACAGGGTCTCGTGGACAAGGAAGACAGGATGGGGTTAGTGTCTTGGGTCCCTTGGACCCAAAAATTCCCTTTACATAGTCCTCTTCCATCTAGAAGTCTGGAAGTGAGGGAAAGAAGAATGGAATGGAGGCTAAAACTGGAAAAGTGGATTTTCTGTGCAGGGAGACACCTCTCAAAGAAGCCCCGAGGTTTGTGTTGAAAAATCATTTGGGTGGTCTGTATGTCTAAGACCAAACATTGACGCTTGAGGAAGATGATTCTGGTGATGAAAGTCATAGTCAACTCTCAGTGGACAGTTTGGACCGTTTCCAAGGAAAAGGCCACCATAGCCCAAGACAGAAGAAGGGGAAAAAAGGAAAGTGTGACTCAGGGAAATGAATTGTGACTCAGGGGAAAAAACCCAAGGGATGCAAAGACTATTCTTACTTTCCAAAATCTATGGAAACTAGGTCATCCAAGAAAGGTGGGTGCAAGGAAAGCAAAGGACCGCATGTCAGGGAAAGGGGTGATCAAAGAAGAGAACCAAGAGTGATGGAAAAAGAGGTAGAGGAGTGTATAAGGATCATATTCCACACCAAGGAAGAAGTGACAGAGGAAGTTCTTCGGCTCAATGCCTCAAATGAGGATAATTTACGAATCTATGAATGAAGGTTGCAGGTTGAGGCCTCTAAAAAGCATGAATATTGGATAGACAAGAAAGATCGTATCATCACCTCAGGCTTTAATCAAGGGAAAATCACCTTAGATGAATTCATTCAAACAATGGACAGAATGGTTACCCACCATGAAAAACTTATCCGAGAGGATCCAGACATCCATGTTAGTACTCTACACTAGGAATTATATAGAGTTTCTGACTCAAATAATCTTAGTCTAGTGTTTAATAATTTTTTGAGCTCTTTTAGCACGTAGCGGTTCTTGTTTGGTGGACTATGGTTTCACACATTCCGATAAAGTGTATTTTTAATAAAAAAACTATATTTGGTGGTGCCTAAAGGGAATGGTATTCTATTACAATTGTGGTAAAAATGGACAGCAAGCTTGTGATTTCCATGGAAATAATGAGTCTTTAAATGTTCAATGATACAATTGTAGAGAAAAGGGACATTATGCAAATGAATATCATATACACCAAGGGAACATACCTCAGAAAATGCCAAGGGAGAAAGGCCTATCTTATGTGATCACTACTGCCGAGGTTGAACCTCCGAAAGACATGGTGGCAAGTGATTTAAGGGTTTTCTCATGTTTAGCGAATTCTTTATTTGATTTTGGATCATTTTATTGTTTCATATCTTCCGATTTTTCAATGAAAATTAGATACCTTCAATTTTACATAACAAGGTTGTGGTCAGTCAAAACTCCTAAGGGAATTATCATCACTACAAAATTTTGTGAATCTATTCCCACTAGGGCATATAAATGTACTTTATCTGCTGATATCATCATAATACCCATGATTTAATTTGATATAATACCCATAATGGATTGGATTTCAGACCATGATGAAAAAATTTATTATAAGAATAAGGAGGTTACATTTTTCTATGGTGATAAGGATTACCTTAGCATTAAATACGAAACTTCACCACCTAATTATTATCTAGATCGCCCCCAGTGGATCTACTAAATTCAATTATTGGGGAGGAAGAGAATGAAATAATTATGGGTGAGGAAAGGAATGACTAAATAGAGGACATACCTATTGTGCAAGAATATTTTGATGCGTTTCCAGTGGAATCACCCGGACATCCTCCCAAACGGGAAATTGATTCTTCAGCTGATTTAATTCCTTGTTCATAGATCATATCGAAGAACCCTTGTATAATGGACAATTCAGAATTAGTGGAAATAAAGAAACAACTAGTGGAATTGAGTAATAAAGGATTAATTATCCCTAGTGTTTCTCCCATGGGAGCCCCTATTCTTGCTATAAAAATGAATGATAGATCTATGAGGTTGTGCCTTGACTATAGGGAGATCAATGCTATAACAATAAAGAATAAGTAACACATACCTCGGATTCATGATTTATTTGACCAAATTCATAGAGCTTAATATTTTTCAATGATTGAACTTCGATCTGAATATAATCAGTTGTGTGTAAAAAAGGCATACATTCCAAATACAACATTTCGAACCAGGTATGGGTATTACGAGTTTAGAGTAATGCCTTTTTTATTGACTAATGAACCCTCTGTCTTCATGGATCTAATGAATATGGTCTTCAAGGAATATATTTATTAATTTGTAGCATTATTTATTGATTATATCTTGGTATACTCAAAAATCTACAAAGATCATGAAAATAATTTTTGCAATATTCTGAAAAACCTCAGATCAAATGAATTCTATGGGATGTTTAGCAATCCTGAATTCTGGCTTCAAGAGATTTCATTTCTTGGCCATATTGTCTCTATGGATGGAATCTCTATTGATCCTTAAAATAGCAATGCAATCCATGAATGTCCAGCACCAATGAGTATAACTAAGTTACACAGTTTTATTGGTTTAGTAGGTTATTATCGACGTTTCGTCCAGAGTTTTTCCCAAATGGATAACCCATTAACTAATCTCACGTGTAAAGGGGTTAAATTTGATTGTAAAAAAGAGTGTGAAGAATGTTTTGAAGAACTGATGTGATGATTAGTCAACGCTCATATATTGACTCTACCATCAGGGAATGATGGGTCTGTTATTTATAGTGATTATTCAAAGAATGGATTTGGTTGTGTCCTTATGCAGAATGATATATTTATTGCCTATGCATCACAATAGCTGAAAATTTATGAGATAAACTATCTCACTTATGATCTTGAGTTAGTAGCTACAATCTTTACTCTGAAAAAATGGAGACACTATCTCTATGGTGAAAAATGTGAAATTTATATAGATCACTAGAGTTTGAAGTATATTTTCTCACAGAAATAACTCAACATGAGGCAATGTCGATGGCTTCAACTAATCAATGATTACGAATTCACTATACACTAACACTTGGGGAAGGAAAATACAGTGACAAATGCTTTGAGTAGAAAATATCATGGAGTTTTGAACAAGATGAGTGTTTAAATGGATCCTATTTTCATGGATCTTAGAATACTAGATATTGGAATAACCATGGAAGGTGAAAAATCAATAATTTTTCAAATGGATGAAAAACCATATTTACTAAAAAGGATAAAAAGTTCTCTGACTAATGATGAGGAGTTTCAAAAGAAGATTAAATTTATGAATGATGGATGATTGAATGACATCATATATGAAGATGGAATTTTGAAATTTTGGAAGAGACTTTTAGGTTTCTAACATACCTGATCTAAAAGGTAATTTTTGGATGATGGTCATAGCTCCAATTTCTCTATACACCCTGGGATAACCAAGATGTATAAATATTTGAAAGAATTTTTTTTGTGGGACAACATGAAGATTGAGATTGTGGATTTTGTATCAATATGTATGGTTTTTCAACAAGTGAATACTGGAAGGCAACAACCTGGAGGATTCAAGAAACCTCTTCCCATACCTTAGTGGAAATGGGATAATATTATGATGGACATTGTCATGGGGCTACCAAAGACTCCTAGAATGAATGATGAAATATGAGTCATTGTGGATCATCTTACCAAGTCAACACAATTTCTTGCAATAAGAGAAGATTTACCACATGAACATCTAGAAAGACTATATATTAATGATGTTGTAAGACTCCATGGTGTACCCATATTGATTGTTTCTGATCACAATCCTGATTTTACATCAAGATTTAAAAAACATCTTCAGAAGGCCTTGGATACTGAACTTAGTTTAAGCACTAGCTACCACCCTCAAACTGATGGACAATCAAAATGGACTATTCAAACCTTAGAATACATGTTGACATCTTTCTCACTAGACTTTCAAGGTATGTGGGATAAATATTTACCTCTGGTAGACTATTTTTATAACAATATCAACCATTTGTGTATTCATATGGCAGTATATGAAGCATTATATGGAAGGAGATGTCACACACCAACTTGTTGGGATGATTTTAATGAAAGAAAACTCACAGGACAAGAACTTGTTAAGGAAAAAATGAAAACGATGAATATTACCCAAACCCACATCAATGCAGCTCAAAGTAGGCAAAAGGGCGATGCCGATAATTAGAGGAAGGATTTTTAATTTCAAGTAGGAGATCATGTTTTCATGAAGGTATCTCTGTGGAAGGGTGTTATATGATTTAGTAAGAAGGGAAAATTGAATCCTAGGTATATCGGACCTTACGAAACTCTAGAACGAATAGGGGTTGTAGCTTACCATTTTACAATGCCTTCAAGTCTCTCCAAAGATCATGATGTGTTCTACATATCGCTGTTGAGAAAATACATGCTCGAACCAACACATGTACTCACCTATAAAGAAATTGAACTGTAACATAATCTGTCATATTATGAAGAGCCTGTAAAGATTCTTGATACCAGAGAACAAGTGCTGGAAACTAGAGAAGTCATTCGGTAAATTTTCTATGGAAAAACCACAAGATGGAAGAGGCAACGTGGGAACTCGATGAACACATAATGAAGAACCACCTGAGTCATTTTATGGAGTGATATTTTGGAAATTTCAAGGAAGAAATTAATTTAAATAGGGTAGAATATTACACCCCAAACATCCACATTATGTTTTCCTTGGAATAATGTAGTAGATTGCATTGTACATAACTTGGAGTTTTAACACACCACGACCAATCAAACTAGCCGTTATGAATAGTAATACACATTTTTTTTAAATCTTATAAATTTTATTTTTCAAAATGGACATCATTTTTGAATTCGGAATACTGAAATTAACTTTGGTTGAATTTTTGGAATTTTTCTAAATACATTCAATTTTTGATGAATAGTGAAAACACTACGTTATTGTTTAAAATAGACTTTTTATTTATATAATTAGTTATATTATTTTAATTTATTTTAGTTCAAAATAGATACATAATACATATATATGTTCAATTTAATTCATTAGTTTCATTTTATAATAATTTTAGATATATAAAATTTTATTGAACGTTTTACTGTATTTTACCCACCCTCTAGGAGAATTTACAAATTTTTATAAAACACACTTTTACCACTTCTGTGTGTTGAATTTCAAAAATCAAAGAGACATGGTTGACATATTTAAGTAAATTTCAGTTCACCAAGATGAAAATTATTTATGGCGAATAGTAACTTTTAACTTTTATTTACCATAGTTAAAAGTAAATTGAGTAATTAACAGTAAAAATGATTTTATAATTACCCTAACACATGTCCTAATTATTTTGGAAAATTTTAGTTCGAAAAAAAACAAACATAGGAAGAAAATATGATCCTTTTCGTCCACTTTGATTAGGTTAGGAAATTTGTTATTATTTTATTTAAAAAATTAGTTAAAAGAGTTCAATTCAAAGTTTAATAACTAAACCATTTTTAATATAGAGTTACACACAATATAAATTGGACTATAAATATTCATTAAAATTATAAAAAGTTTTCCTACATAATTATATTTTATTTATAATTTTTATACAATAAATAATTTAATTTATTTATGACACATTGATGATGCACTAATTACCTTAATAATGAAATATTAAAATTATTGATATTATAAATATCCAAATAAAGGTTAATTGATACTTCAGATGAATTAAAAAAAATTTATGTTAATATGACATGTTATAGTTTATTAAATAAATTTTATTCATAGTGATAAAGTTTTTATGGCTTTCAAAAAAATCAAAATACAAAATAGTGTCAAAATTGACATAATTGTGTTTTTATAAAAATACTATATTATTAATTGATATAATATTTATAAAAATATAAGGATCTTCCAAAGGACATAGATAGGGTTATATATATTAATAATTAACAACATGGGGTTTAATGGCTTTTTATATTAAATTTATTAACCATATAATATAAAAATACAAAGATAGATGTTAAATGTCAAACTATTTAACTAAGAGTTAAATCTAAAAGATAAGGTTAATATGGTAACCTAAACCAATCCAAAACCTATTAGTTGAGTGTTTTTGGACCCATAACCACCTAATACTATAAATAAATATTATTTTATCCATTATAAATAGAAAAATATTTTTTTAAAATAATATATCAATATTTTCATAATGTGACCCTCGCCTCTCTTATTAATGGCCACTACCCCTTTTCGTAAATTCACCCCTCCAAATCCATTTGGCTAAGCCAAACCCTATCAAAATATCTTCCTAGATATCATCCCTTCATTTGAGAGGCTAAAATTTGGTCATAATTCCAACCTAATGAGTCCTATTGATCTAATCAAAAGGAAGAACCCGAAGAAGAGGTAAATACTTCATCATATCTTTAATGTTATTTTCTTCTTCAACTTCCTCTTCCTTTGTTATTTACATTCTAAAATAATAAATTTAATATCTTCTATATAATGTGATGTTATTAAAAAAATGGTACAACCATATTCATTATTCTATCCATCATATTAGTGACAAAGTCACCATACGTGTGTACGTACAACTTACCGTCTCCATGTAGTGGTTTAGTTTTTCATTCAAAAACATAATTATTTGGATGGGAATAATAATGAGTATAAATAATATAAATAATAAATATATAATGTTATGGATTTAGTATATATGATATAACATCCAATTACATAATATGTCACCATCAAAATAATGATATTGTCGCTCTTATGTATGTATGGATTATCGTCTCCATGGACACTTTTAGATTCATTCCCCATCATAAACATTCAAGAATAATTTTCATTTTATGATTAAAAATAATTTTTAAGATGTTAATATCATTATCGATATGAATAAAATACATCCTATCCATAATAAACATGGATTATGTAACCGAGCATATAAAGGAAAACAGATCAGTTAACACCTGAAATAATGATACTACTAAAATATTATTAACAAAGATATATTATAAGTTCACATATGATATCATATTTATGTATATTATTCTTTTATTATTTAATAAAAATGTTTTAACTATTATAGGGGAGGTTAAAAGACCATCGACTAAGGAAAAGTCCTAGGTAAGGTTTAATTTCACAATCTCTTAATTATATGAGGATGTTTTTACGTAAGTATCTACTGAGACCTCTTTATCATTTACATCCATGTTTTCTTAAAAATTTAATTCAAAACCTTTTTAATATTTACTAAACTATGGGTTAATGTAATTTATACCCTTAATTGACCACATATGTTTTGAAAGGAATATTTATGTCGTTTTCCAAACATGGTACTTTATGACCTTCTCGAAAAAAGTAATGTAATAATTTTTTTAACTTATAGGGTGGGTGCGACTATTTTCTGAAGTTAAAACTTCTTCAAAGATTCCCATAAAATATTATAAGAATATTTTTATAATAAATATTTTCTTTAATAATTATATGACTTTTAAATGATTTCAAAATAGAAATATATGTTTCTATACAAAATGTTTGAATTCATCTATGTCCACATCCTTTTATGGATTTTAAGCTTGTTTGAAGTTGATTTATTATGATACAAATCTTCCATATTGTATTGAAGTTTTTGTGATATGTTTGACTATAGATGTGTTATTTTTACACCATTCATGGTTTATAGATAATGTGTTGACATTTAGTATGCTAGGTTTAATACGAATGTTTATGTTATGTTTAAACAATTTCATATAAGGAATAAATTGGACTTAGTAAGTGATGGGTGGAGCACGCTATAGCTGCTCCATGCATCGGCAGGTCTCATTAAAAAACTAGTGTCTTGGCACAAGGCCTTGACAAAATCTAATTTTTTATCTTGGCGCAATGCCCTGACTATGTGGTTATGAAGTTTGGCATTATGCATTCCAGAATTATGAAAGTGGATATTGATATTTCATGTGATTATTAGGATATTAGAATATCCAAGTGAATTAGTAAATGACATTATTTTATTTTATATTTACCATATTATGCTGAAGTTTATGTTTAAAAGTCTTTGTTTTAGTCTTATACACTTCCTTAAATGTTTATACTTATTTATGAAAGTTTCCACTATATTGTTATCCTTACTGAGCATCTAGGCTCAACCATTTCTATGTTTTATCTTTCCTAGGATGTGAAGAAATATTTTACTGTTGACCTGTAGGGATAGGCTAAGGATATAAGTCTGGTCAATAGGGACAAAATGTTGTTGATATTTTTATTTCATGATGTAATATAAACCTTATGAATGTATCTAGTACTTCCAAGGATACTAAATTGATCGGTCATTCATGACATGATTCTTTGTATCATTCCAATGTTATGTAATAATTTACCGACTCTGGGTAACTGGGGTCTGGGCGTTACAACATAACCATGACATGAAATTTTTTAATAAGAGTGTAATATATTGTAATATGTAAATAATATATGGTATTATAATTATTAATACGGTTATATATTATATGATTAATAAACATATATTTATTACATATAAGGTTTTAATGTATATGAATGAATTTAATACATATGTTAAGGGATTTTCATCTCACTTTTATTTTCCATGAGATAAAATAAATGTTCACCACCAATTTATTATACATTGTGTATATAAGTCCCATGAATTTATTTTATTAAGATTATCCTAAATATTCTTTTATTTAATTATACATATAATTTTATTTACTTCCTAGTTAATATTATATGAATAATTACAATGTGGTTAGTGGATTTGTAGTCTCACGTATATTTCTAGTAGAATTATTCCATATTCACCAGTTGTTTTGTGTGTGGTGTATATCCATTCTGTGAATGTATTCTATGATTATTATACATATTTTTTTTTGGTATATAAATATCCATTTTATGGTATCTATTTAATGGGGTTTATGGTTTAATAAGTACCAAACCGGTAAGGTACTTGTAACGCCCCGACCCCAGCTACCCAGGGTCGGTGCATTACTTCGTAACATTGGCATGATCACAAGAAAGATCAAATCTCGAAAGACCGATTGGTTTAGTAGCCTTGGAAACACTAGATATATTCATAAAGTTTTACATTACATTTCAAAGTGAAAAAATACTACAACAAAAAAGTCTTCATATCCACACTATTAACCCCTCATAATATCCCTGCAAGTCAATCATAATTTACTTCTTCACTACCTGGGAAAAATAAAACATAGAAAAGGGGTGAGCTCAAATGCCCAGTAAGGATAACAATATAGCGGAACATTCAAAATAAGCATAAACATTTAAGGCAATGAATTACTAAAACAAAAGCCTTTTAAACATGAACTTCAACATAATATGGCAAAAGTAAAATGAAATAATGCCATTTACTTATTCACATGGATATTCTACTAATCGAATAATCACATGCAAAATCAATAACCACTTTCATAATGTTGGAATGCATAATGCTAAACGTTAATTTCTTTTTCTAGGCCTCATCCCAAGACCTAGGGGTTACTTCTAACCGGAACCCAACCCGGAGTGCCTCTAATAACCGGACACCAACCTGGAGTGCCTCTAATAACCGGACACCAACCAGGAGTGCCTCTAATAACCGGACACCAACCCGGAGGGCATACTTTTACCAGTCCCTAACCTGGAGGGCTTACTTTAACCAGTCCCCAACCTGGAGGGCTTACTTTAACCAGTCCCCAACCTGGAGGGCTTACTTTTACCGGTCCCCAACCCGGTACATACTTGTTTAGCACATTCATCTGAAGAAAAGTTTGAAATATAACATAAACATTCAGATTAAAACTAGAATACGAAATGTCAATAGTTTCACCATAAACTATGAATGGTATAAAATAGCACATCCACAGTCAAACATATCACAAAACCTTCAATACAATATAGAAGTTTTGTATTATAATAAATCAACTTCAAATAAGCGTAAAATCTATTAAAGGATGTTGACATAGATGAAATCAAAACACTTTTTAGAGAAATATCTCTTTCTATTTTTGAAATCATTTAAGATCCATATAAAATAAAACATTTTCTTGAAAATATTCCTGTAAGCTTGTAAGGAAAGCTTTGACGATTTTATAACGGCGGAAAATAACCGCACCCGCCGTATAAGTTAAAAAAAACATTCTTACCTCAATTCTGTCGAAAAGGTTAAAAAGGACCTTGTTTTGAAAATGACGGAAAGATTCCTTTATAAACCTCTTATAAAAAGTCAAACAAGGGTATACATGACTTTAACCCATATTCTTGTAAGTAGTAAAAAATGTTTTGAAATACATTTCGAAGAAACATGGATGTGGATGATAAAGAGATCCCAGTAGATTATTACGTATAATACAACCTCGGATAATGAAGAGATTGTGAAATAACCCTTACCTTGTACTTTTCCTTGGTTGGGGTAGGTTAACATCCTGTATAATGGTGAAATAATTGTTATTAAATTATAAAAGAATCATATACATTAATATGATATCATATATGATCTTTTAATATTGATTTGATAATATCTTAGTATTATCGTCGTTTCGTGTGTTAACTTACTCATTTTCTTTTATATGTTTTGTTACATAAGTCATGTGTGTTGTATCTTATTCATATCCAGAATGATATCAAGTCCTTAAACATCATTTTTAAATCATTAAATGATAATTATACTTGAATGGATACGATGGAGAATGAATCTCATCGCGTTCGTGGAGACGGTAGTCCGTACGTACGCACGAACGCTACTTCCATTTAATTTTTATTTTAAAAGAATCGAATCCAAATGATACATAGGTATATTACTATTCCAGTATAATATAATATTTTATATATGTTACTTAAGTTCATTAACACCATCCTTTATACGTTCCATGTGTGGTATGAACGAGTCATATCATTTTAAGGGGGCGGTAGTCCGCACTTCCTCAAATTAAATTATCACATGTATATACAACATGAAACGAATAATGGTATGAAATAAAATGGAATTACAGAAGCTTATATATAAAATATATATCATTAATATCATATTTAATTACAGTTCCATCATAATGGCCACCATGAGAGGCGGTAAGATGTATTTGAACAATCATCGTTTCGTGAGGCGTTAGTTTGCCATCCACAGAAACATTATGTTCATCATCCATTAGATGGAGTTGTGTGTATGTGTAGTTTGAATCCTTCTTATAACAACATCCTAGTATATTTAGGATACTGGTTTTGTTACAAAAGAAAGGAAATAAAAAGAGTTTGGGGGTTGGAGAAGCAAAATAAATGAAAATATTTTAAGAGAAATCGTTACCTTTAATTTAGGTAACTCGCTTTGGTTGGAACCAAAGGACTTCTTGAAATGCTTTCTGCCTAAGGGTAAGCTTCAAGGAGGAGGAGAGGGATGTGGGGAGCGTATTTGGGCAGAGTTTGGACGAGCCAAGTGGCTTGAGAGGTGTGAGGAATGAGTAGAAGTGGTCTCCTTTTATAAGGGAGAGGAGGGGCTCTTTAGGAAAGTGTGAAAGTATTACTTTATAATATATTTTTATTCGGTTTATAATGGTCCAAAAATCATTGTGGTCGAAGATAAGATGACTCATATTCTAAATAACATCAACCAATAAGAATTGGACAGGTTTTAGATAATATTTTAATCATTATAATCTTATTTATTTAAATGATTTATTAATGAGGTAAACATTGCATCATTATTGTGTCATTAATAATTTAAATTATTTGATGTCTAAAAATTATAAATAAAATATCATTATGTAGGAAATCGTTTTATCTTTCTAATGAATATTTATAATCGAAAATCCAACATGTATAACCCTATGTAAAAATTGTTCTTCTAAAAGATGTAAGCTTATGCCATTTTTATTTTTATTTTAACTTTATTAATATAATGTGTCATTATCACTTACAAGTGGATCCATGGGGTCCCAAAACAGACCCAAAGATTCCCATGGTCGACCATGTATCAACCAATAGGGTTAAGACACGTTTTAGGGTAATTTAGTATTATTATAATATTATTTTTTAACCCTTATTTACCGGATTTATCCTTTACCATGGTAAATAAAATATTTACCGCAGTAATTATTCAAAATGTCTAAAAATAAAAGTTACCTATTTACACAATTTGAACATCCTGATTACAAATATGGAATCCATTTTTCTAAATTCAAAACACAGAAGTGGCAGAAATTAATTTAAAATTAATTCCCGCTGTCAAAACAAAAAGCGTGTTTTTAAGAGATAATAACTATCAAAAGATTGACACTTGTTTATGTTCGGTTTAATTGTAAAATTATGTCCAATGACCAACATTATATTAAATAGTAAAAATATATTCTAAATATACTTTAAAACCACTCAAATTCATAATTTATTACTATTAATTATTTTGATTAAAAAAGTTGTTTTTAATTAAAATTTAGTAATTTTCACTATTCATCAAAATATGAAAGTTATCCGAAAAGTACCAAAATTTCACCTTAGGCTAAATTTGATATTCCGAATCCAAAAATGAAGTCCATTTTAAAATATAAAATATATATAACTTCAAAAAGTAGGTATTACTATTCATAACAGCTAGTTTGATTGGTTACGGTGTGTTAGAACTCGAAGTTGCGTACAACACACGCTACTGTTTTATTCAAAGGAAAGCGTACCGTGGAAGCTTGGGATGTTTCATTTTAAATTTTTTGATGTCTCCATTTAGTCAAAAAGTTTAAAATATTGTATTTAAAAAGGTTTCACTATCAAAAGTTGATAAAAGTGCAATACTGAAAATGAATCTGTTCTTGCATTATGACTAAGAAACTCATAATATGGATTCTAAAATTATAAGGATTATATAAAGTTTAAAATTTAGTTAATACTATTCATGACCTCTTTTAATGGCTTTTTTTGGTAAGTCATGGTGCAATTGAACTCAGTGTTGCGTGTAGTGCAAGTTATTGAATTATTTTGAAGAAATAACACACTATGAAATCTTGGGGTGTTACATTCTCCCCTCCTTCAATAAATTGCGTCCTCGCAATTTGAAATTGTTCTTCAAAAATAAAAGGTTGAAAGTAGAAAATATATTTGTGGGAAAACCCACATCGGAAATTGGGTTACTAAAATTTAGTCTTAATATGAGGAAAAGAGAAATCAAAGGGTCACCACCAAATTATGATCTCGATTAGGAGAACATTGGTGGAAATTAGAGACATATAATCGGAGGAAAAACGTAAATATTTATAGGTAGTGATTGAGGTCATCAATCACAAACAAGTGTATAATTGAGGTCCTTAAATTCATCAATCTATGATGATTTGAAATACCATCGGTTCAACAAAACATATGGTATTAGGATAACACATTTTTGACGTTTCAAAATATCTTAGTTGAAATCCCACATCGAAAAATGAATTAATGAGGCCTCTATTTAAAATAAAGAGTGGAAAGTATGAAGATTACCGAAAATAACACATACTAGGGTTCCATGTAGGAAAATATGGATATGGAAGAGAAATCTAACCATCAATTATCTGATGGAGAGTGGTAGAGAACATGGCTATGAAAAGGCCAACAATCCCAAAGCCATAAATTAGTGATGATTTAAGGTACCATCTAGGACAACATTTTTGTTCTAAGTTGCTTTTCTTAATATTGAGGAATTTATTTATGAGATTGGCTAAGATCATAAGGAGATATACTTACTTTATAATTAGAGTTTTGTCCATTAATAAATTTCTACCATAAACTCATCTTTCAATCGTAAAAAAATTATATTTATACTATTCGTACAGGGTTCCAAAATAAACGAATTTATAATTCATCTACCAGATCTTTTTAAAAAACTACATTATTTAATCCAGGACATCTCTTGGGCCAGTGGTAGGTGATACACCCTTGTCGCCCTTCGGTTGCGGGTTCAAGTCTCGCAGCCTTGCCGGACGCGACGGGTTGCCGCCCGACCTCTGGGTTGTCCTTTTATGGAAATCCAAAATAATCCAAACTAGAACTATCCAAAATACTTCTGTCCAAACTCATAGTCCAACATTTATAAGGAAGGTAAACATAATATAGATCCTTTTTACCCTGTAATAGCATATGAATACCTTCATCATGTACTACCATATTCCTTATTGATTACATTCATGTTCCCTTATTCTATATAGAATGCTGGATATACTTCATTAATCCAAAAATGTTTTAAACCCCAACAATGATGGAATATACAAATCATTAATCAGCTTCAAGGTAGTCAATAATAATTTATCCAAAATAATCACATATTATTCGAAAATCACTACCTCAGTATCAGAACTATATTATGATTTATCATTCTCTCAACCATATATTTTCCAAAAATTTAACCTTCTATTGAGTCACTTTTCTTTGTTCCACACAATCTCAAGTCCTTAATGAAATAGTACTGCAGTACAATCCTTATATACTCCATAATTATTATAACAAGTACATTTTTGATACAACACTCAATTGACATAATCAACATAAGAACTCTAATCATCCCTCTTCATCTGTGGTAGTATCATAACATGATTATTATCCAATAACATCATTTGCGGCATAGTCTGATGACTGGGACATAGGTTCGCGTAGTGTCCAAAATCCTTGCAAATGAAGCATTGTATATTTGAAACCATTTTCTTACCCTTGCAGTCACGTACTTTGTGCCCTTTTCCTCCACACTTATAACAAACTCCCATTCCTTTCAGGCAAGTTCCAGGGTGTTTCTTTCCACAGTTACCACATATGGGAAAATTCTTCTTTTCCCTCTTCCCTTTATCCATCTTTCTCTCTTCCATCCTTTTCTTCTCTTGCTTCCCTTCAAAGCCATAGGACTCAGTAAACTCTTTACTTATCTTATCAACACATGATATTATTTCTTCATATGATGATAATACATGGGAGACTATTTCTCTTATAAATTCTAGCTTAAGACCATGAGAGATATGATCCTTCCTTTTCTTTGAATCATGTGCATTTCTGGAGTTATCATTCCTTCTACTGGGCGCCATTTCTAAACAATGGCATAAACTAGATTAGTTTATGAGTCAAAATACATAATCCCATACTTATAAAACACTTAACATAAATTGAACTATTTATGGATATAATCCATAATCCTAAAAAAAATTTCTTTGAGGAAGTATATACTCATAAACCCTTCATAATGGTTTGTAAAGAAAATGAGAATTATCCTAAGCATATCCCCCGGGAGTGTCATAACCAAGAGTGCAGCAAGGCCCGTTGTCGTGCACCAGTTCCCGTTCGAGTCTAGCTCAAAGCGGTGTTTTCGGGTTTTACCCCTAGGTACATCTGTGCCAGAGCCGCCTCTACCTGCTCGTATCCAGACAGGGATGTATTGCTCGGAAAACTCACAAAATCTCTACAATACCAAAATTCTAGGAAGTTCTTCTATACTAATCCTCAAAGTTCATCTTAGGTCTACGTGCTCTAATCAGAGTTTATCTAAATCTAGCTTCCAAGGTTTGTACTAAACTTCCTCTGATACCAACTGTAACGCCCCGACCCCAGCTACCCAGGGTCGGTGCATTACTTCGTAACATTGGCATGATCACAAGAAATATCAAATCTCGAAAGACCGATTGGTTTAGTAGCCTTGGAAACACTAGATATATTCATAAAGTTTTACATTACATTTCAAAGTGAAAAACTACTACAACAACAAAGTCTTCATATCCACACTATTAACCCCTCATAATATCCCTGCAAGTCAATCATAATTTACTTCTTCACTACCTGGGAAAAATAAAACATAGAAAAGGGGTGAGCTCAAATGCCCAGTAAGGATAACAATATAGCGGAACATTCAAAATAAGCATAAACATTTAAGGCAATTAATTACTAAAACAAAAGCCTTTTAAACATGAACTTCAACATAGTATGGCAAAAGTAAAATGAAATAATGCCATTTACTTATTCACATGGATATTCTACTAATCGAATAATCACATGCAAAATCAATAACCACTTTCATAATGTTGAAATGCATAATGCTAAACGTTAATTTCTTTGTCTAGGCCTCATCCCAAGACCTAGGGGTTACTTCTAACCGGAACCCAACCTGGAGTGCCTCTAATAACCGGACACCAACCCGGAGTGCCTCTAATAACCGGACACCAACCCGGAGTGCCTCTAATAACCGGACACCAACCCGGAGGGCATACTTTTACCAGTCCCTAACCTGGAGGGCTTACTTTAACCAGTCCCCAACCTGGAGGGCTTACTTTAACCAGTCCCCAACCTGGAGGGCTTACTTTTACCGGTCCCCAACCCGGTACATACTTGTTTAGCACATTCATCTGAAGAAAAGTTTGAAATATAACATAAACATTCAGATTAAAACTAGCATACGAAATGTCAATAGTTTCACCATAAACTATGAATGGTATAAAATAGCACATCCACAGTCAAACATATCACAAAACCTTCAATACAATATAGAAGTTTTGTATTATAATAAATCAACTTCAAATAACCGTAAAATCTATTAAAGGATGTTGACATAGATGAAATCAAAACACTTTTTAGAGAAATATCTCTTTCTATTTTTGAAATCATTTAAGAGCCATATAAAATAAAACATTTTCTTGAAAATATTCTTGTAAGCTTGTAAGGAAAGCTTTGACGATTTTATAACGGCGGAAAATAACCGCACCCGCCGTATAAGTTAAAAAAAACATTCTTACCTCAATTCTGTCGAAAAGGTTAAAAAGGACCTTGTTTTGAAAATGACGGAAAGATTCATTTATAAACCTCTTATAAAAAGTCAAACAAGGGTATACATGACTTTAAACCATATTCTTGTAAGTAGTAAAAAATGTTTTGAAATACATTTCGAAGAAACATGGATGTGGATGATAAAGAGATCCCAGTAGATTATTACGTATAATACAACCTCGGATAATGAAGAGATTGTGAAATAACCCTTACCTTGTACTTTTCCTTGGTTGGGGTAGGTTAACCTCCTGTATAATGGTGAAATAATTGTTATTAAATTATAAAAGAATCATATACATTAATATGATATCATATATGATCTTTTAATATTGATTTGATAATATCTTAGTATTATCGTCGTTTCGTGTGTTAACTTACTCATTTTCTTTTATATGTTTTGTTACATAAGTCATGTTTGTTGTATCTTATTCATATCCAGAATGATATCAAGTCCTTAAACATCATTTTTAAATCATTAAATGATAATTATACTTGAATGGATACGATGGAGAATGAATCTCATCGCGTTCGTGGAGACGGTAGTCCGTACGTACGCACGAACGCTACTTCCATTTAATTTTTATTTTAAAAGAATCGAATCCAAATGATACATAGGTATATTACTATTCCAGTATAATATAATATTTTATATATGTTACTTAAGTTCATTAACACCATCCTTTATACGTTCCATGTGTGGTATGAACGAGTCATATCATTTTAAGGGGGCGGTAGTCCGCACTTCCTCAAATGAAATTATCGCATGTATATACAACATGAAACGAATAATGGTATGAAATAAAATGGAATGACAGAAGCTTATATATAAAATATATATCATTAATATCATATTTAATTACATTTCCATCATAATGGCCACCATGAGAGGCGGTAAGATGTATTTGAACAATCATCGTTTCGTGAGGCGTTAGTTTGCCATCCACAGAAACATTATGTTCATCATCCATTAGATGGAGTTGTGTGTATGTGTAGTTTGAATCCTTCTTATAACAACATCCTAGTATATTGAGGATACTGGTGTTGTTACAAAAGAAAGGAAATAAAAAGAGTTTGGGGGTTGGAGAAGCAAAATAAATGAAAATATTTTAAGAGAAATCGTTACCTTTAATTTAGGTAACTCGCTTTGGTTGGAACCAAAGGACTTCTTGAAATGCTTTCTGCCTAAGGGTAAGCTTCAAGGAGGAGGAGAGGGATGTGGGGAGCGTATTTGGGCAGAGTTTGGACGAGCCAAGTGGCTTGAGAGGTGTGAGGAATGAGTAGAAGTGGTCTCCTTTTATAAGGGAGAGGAGGGGCTCTTTAGGAAAGTGTGAAAGTATTACTTTATAATATATTTTTATTCGGTTTATAATGGTCCAAAAATCATTGCGGTCGAAGATAAGATGACTCATATTCTAAATAACATCAACCAATAAGAATTGGACATTTTTTAGATAATATTTTAATCATTATAATCTTATTTATTTAAATGATTTATTAATGAGGTAAACATTGCATCATTATTGTGTCATTAATAATTTAAATTATTTGATGTCTAAAAATTATAAATAAACTATCATTATGTAGGAAATCTTTTTATCTTTCTAATGAATATTTATAATCGAAAATCCAACATGTATAACCCTATGTAAAAATTGTTCTTCTAAAAGATGTAAGCTTATGCCATTTTTATTTTTATTTTAACTTTATTAATATAATGTGTCATTATCACTTACAAGTGGATCCATGGGGTCCCAAAACAGACCCAAAGATGCCCATGGTCGACCATGTATCAACCAATAGGGTTAAGACACGTTTTAGGGTAATTTAGTATTATTATAATATTATTTTTTAACCCTTATTTACTGGATTTACCCTTAACCATGGTAAATAAAATATTTACCGCAGTAATTATTCAAAATGTCTAAAAATAAAAGTTACCTATTTACACAATTTGAACATCCTGATTACAAATATGGAATCCATTTTTCTAAATTCAAAACACAGAAGTGGCAGAAATTAATTTAAAATTAATTCCCGCTGTCAAAACAAAAAGCGTGTTTTTAAGAGATAATAACTATCAAAAGATTGACACTTGTTTATGTTCGGTTTAATTGTAAAATTATGTCCAATGACCAACATTATATTAAATAGTAAAAATATATTCTAAATATACTTAAAAACCACTCAAATTCATAATTTATTACTATTAATTATTTTGATTAAAAAAGTTGTTTTTAATTAAAATTTAGTAATTTTCACTATTCATCAAAATATGAAAGTTATCCGAAAAGTACCAAAATTTCACCTTAGGCTAAATTTGATATTCCGAATCCAAAAATGAAGTCCATTTTAAAATATAAAATATATATAACTTCAAAAAGTAGGTATTACTATTCATAACAGCTAGTTTGATTGGTTACGGTGTGTTAGAACTCGAAGTTGCGTACAACACACGCTACTGTTTTATTCAAAGGAAAGCGTACCGTGGAAGCTTGGGATGTTTCATTTTAAATTTTTTGATGTCTCCATTTAGTCAAAAAGTTTAAAATATTGTATTTAAAAAGGTTTCACTATCAAAAGTTGATAAAAGTGCAATACTGAAAATGAATCTGTTCTTGCATTATGACTAAGAAACTCATAATATGGATTCTAAAATTATAAGGATTATATAAAGTTTAAAATTTAGTTAATACTATTCATGACCTCTTTTAATGGATTTTTTTTGGTAAGTCATGGTGCAATTGAACTCAGTGTTGCGTGTAGTGCAAGTTATTGAATTATTTTGAAGAAATAACACACTATGAAATCTTGGGGTGTTACAGTACTTTTTCCTAAATTTTCCCTCTTTGTGACAAAAGTTATGTTATGAACCAAAATTATTTTACAAGGTGTGTATAATTCTGTTTGAAATGTTGTATCCTTAGTATCATTATTCAAAGGATTTTATATCTTTCTTGTATATGAATTCCCTCTTTGGTTAAAAATTGGTGTTCATTTAAATAGATGTATTCAATTTTTTAAAAGTGTTTTAAATGTTTTCATGAATTTTTTAAGAAAATGGATTTATAATTATGTTTGCCATAATTTGAAAATATTAATTTATAGATATTTATTTTCATTTTAAATGAAAGTATTTTTCTAAAAATTTTATGATTTAAACAGATTTATTCAAAATGGGAAGGATATTTTCATTAATAATTATTTGAAGAGATCATTAAAAATAAGTTTCCATATATGATTACATTTTCTGATGTTATTTATGTTTAATTGGGGATATGATCCAATGATAAAATTCTTATTATCTCTTTTTATGGATTATTATGATTTATACTTATTAATTTCAATTTTTCCCTGAGTTTTGTTTGGATGCAATTAATATTGAACACATTTATTTTTATGGGTTTTGATATGATTTATGTTTGTATGGAAGAAAAATTCATTCTTTTCATTATTTTATGGGTGATAACTATGTCTAAATTTAAATAAGTGGTTAAAGATATATATTTCATGAGATAGATATGGATGGAATGGGGAGTGAACTTGGTTCAATAAATGTTGTTTTATACTAATATAGTCTTGGAAGTCAACTTTCACTACTAATATGATCATGTGAGTGAACCATGACAACCGAGGGGTTATGGGGAGTGAACACATAATACATGCAACACCCCAGGTAAATAAATAATATGAAATTTTCATATTTATCCATATTTGTGAATAAAATATTAATATGCCTTTAAAGGGGACGCTATGCTCGATGGCGTACCCAACACACAACAACGAGTTTCATGGGAATCTTACATTGCACTCTAATAATAAAATAATATTATTTTAAATGGTAGTTAACATGTAGTCGTTGTATTGGCGGGAATGGATAGAAATAACTAAAACATGATTATATATGTTTTTAATTTTTTTTACATATATCCAATAAAAGATAAAGGCTTAAAATACGGAAACAATTCAATTTTAGGCGTATATGCCCTAGTTTTCACTAAAGGTTCACTTATCGCCTTTTGATGGAGAAACGTCATTAAATATAATTTTTTCACTATTATACATTCTATTGGACCAAATAAAACTCTTCTTAAGAATCGGGACATCAAAATTTACTTTGTGTAAATTTTTGGTATCTTTCCGATAAAGTTCATTTTTTTAATGAATAGTGTAAAATGTTGTATTTTAATTCAAAACCTCCTTTTAATCTAATATATTTATATGATTAGATTATATTTTGAATTGGTTTTAAAGTGAAATTAGAATATATTTATACCATTTAATCCAATAGTGGTCGATGGAGTTAATTTCACTTTCAAATCGGACTTAAACTAGTGTCAATCTTTTGATACATTTTGTTTCATAAAAACACGCTATTTGTTTTGACAGCTGTAATTAATTATTAAATTAATTAATTCAAATTATATATTTTTTATTTTTTAAAATAGACATCATTTTTGAATTCGGAATATCAAATATAGCTTAGGGTGAATTTTTGGTAATTTTCTGAAAAACTTCAATTTTTGATGAATAGTGAAACTACTAAGTGGTAATCAAGCAAACTGATTTTTCAGTTAAATGAAAGTTTACCACTAATGTGTATTCAATTTTGAAAATCCGACATACATGGTTGTCATTAGTATGTAAAATGTGGTTCAATGGGATGAAAATAATTTTTTTTGGTGAATAGTAATTTTTTTCATTAATCGTGATTAGAGGTAATTAGTGTAATTTAAGGTAAAAATGATATTGTAAAAATATGAAAACACCATGACACTTGTTCTACCCCTATTGGATGAGTCATGGCCAACCAAGACAACCCATGGGTCGATTTAGGGGACCCTATGGAGCCTCTTGGGTGAGATAATGACTTTAATGCCTTTTTTTAATAAAGGTGAAAATGACACTAACATAAGTTGTTTTACTAAAACAATTTTTAGAAAGGGTTATACTAATCATATTATTGTGTATAAATACTCTTTGGAAAGATAAAAATATTTCCTACATCAGGATAGTTTTGTTATAATTTTTAGACATTAAATAAATTAATTTAATTATGACATCATGATGATGCAACGATGACCTCATTAATGAACAGTTTAAATAAAATGAAACGATAATATAATATCTAAGACCTACACTTGTCCAAAAACTATTGGATGGAAATATTTCGAAGCCTTATCATATTATATTCTAAATATATCAATGTGGGACCTTATAAATTCGAAACACTTTTGAAAATAAAATAATAGTTTCATGATTTCCAAAAGTGCCCCTCCTCTCCTCTTATAAAAGGCCCCCACCTCTACCTCATTTCACACACTCCTCAAGCCTTTGGCTCGGCCATCCCCTTCCCCTTTACTCTCTACACATCCCTCTCCTCATCCTAGTGGTTCCCTTTGGGCATAATCCTTTCAAATGAAGCCTTTAGGCTCAATCAAAAGGAGTTACACTTTTAAAGGTAATTCTTTCTCTCATGTTCATTTGTTTTATTTTGCTTCTCCAACCCCCTAAACTCTTTTTATTTACTTCTTTTGTAACAACACCAGTATCTTAAATATAATAGGATGTTGTTATAATATTTATTCGATCTACACTCTCACACAACTACATCAAATGGTTAAAGAACATACGGTTTCCATGGATTGCGAAATTCTGCCTCCCGAAACGATGATTGTTCAATACTCATTTAACACCTTCAATGGTGGCCATTATGATGTCACTATTTTTATATATGATATATAATATGTTTATTCTTTCCTTAAGCTTCTGTATTTTTCATTTATGGAATACGATTATTTCTTCCATTATGGGTAAACACGATATCTTCATTTTAGGAAGTGCGGACTACCGCCCCCTGAAAGTGATTTGATTCGTTAATACCATATGTGGGATGTGTAAAGGATAATGTTAATGATATTATATATGTTATTATACTGTAATTATAATATACTCTTATATAATTATGATTCCATTCCAGAAAATACGAAATAGAAATGGAAGTAGCGTTAATGCGTACGTACGACTTACCGTCTCCATCAACGGTGCATTTCATTTATTACCTCTAAATGATTATGTAATATTATAAATAAATGTATGTTCTGGATATATATGATATATATGATATCCAAATTATGAATATAATTCTGGATATAATGAACATTTGACCACACGAACAACATATAATTGTAAGAAGTCCACTTTCGACTTAAGAACCAAATATCGACAAAACAAACATTATTAACTTAAATGATTACATAATGTTTATAACATAGAAATAAGTGATCTAAAAGGAATAATGAACTATAAAAAATGGTTCTTGATAAAGTGTAAATTAACTCAAGTTTATTATTCAGGACGTTAAAGAACGATCGAGTCAATTTGGACTTGAGGTAAGGGATCTTACTCCTCTCTTTCTTTTTAAGTACACTCTTTTATGTCATTCCCTCTAAAACTCATCTTTCTTGTTATTGGGATGTTATTTTATATGAAACTTACTGTAATTTTTATGTTCATGTGATGAGAGACCCTATTCTTTCTCATCAATCCATTTTGGATGTTTTATGTGGCGCCGTTAGTCTGTCGAGTTTTCGTAAGGGATTTTTCATCTCACTTTTATTCTCGTGAGATTTATGCTACATTTGCCATAATTTCCTTTGAGTGGTGTATTGACTGCCCATTATTCTTCTCTTTGTGTAATATAATTTCGTTTATGAGTATTTACATCAATTATTTATTGTCTTTCTTTCATGGGGTGTATGTTTTGAAAGATACCCAAGTCGGTAAAGGAACCATTCACCCTCCTCTTTTTAAAAGACTTCTTTTTTTATGTCTTTTAATTCACATACTATTATGTTGGGATATGTTCTTCTATATCCTTATTGATTTAAATTTTATGTCCAAGTGATGAGATACCCTTTTTTATCTCTCATCAACTCATTTTTATGTGACGCCGCTAGGCTGTCAAGGGAACGTCTTAACCCAATTTCAATTTCTTTGGGTTCAACATGTAGTTATTGAATATGTCATCTTTTGAATATGTGTGAATGACCTTTTTTTTACACTTAATATCCACTTATATTGGGTATATTTATATTTTTCACACATAATTCTGAGATTGAATTATCCTTAATTTAAGGATACCTTCGTTATAAGGGAATTCATCACATTTGACATTTCTACTGAGACTTCATTGTTGTTATTCACCAATTCACTCTTATATGGTGTATATACTACCCTTTGGAATATTATATCATGAATCCATTTATTCTCATGATATTATAATGTTCTGACAAAATGTTATTCCTCAATTATTGTATTCAAGTGTCTCTAATTTTGGTAGAACCCCTTTAACCAAAATATCGCTTTAAATGTTTTAATTATTTGTTCTTATTAATATCCATGTTTTCAAAGTGGTTTTAAGGATTTATTTATATGGATATTAATGGTTTAAAACTTTAAAAGATTCAAGGTGGTATGGGACACTTTGATTCAAAAATCTCTTTATTAAATGTTTTAAATGGTTTTGGAAATGGTTTCTTTTTGAATGGATTCATTATTTCAATATCCTAAAATGTTATATTGTGATTGAAATTTGGAGATGTTATGTTTACTTTATGCATGTTTTATGGGATACGTTTATGTTATGGTTCTTGGGAATTGTTATGAAAACGGGTGGTTCCGTGATAAACTAAGGGCGGGTGAGCCCGATACAGCTCTCCAATGCATTGGGTAACGCGAAGGAGTGAAACGTTAAGGTTTCTCCGAAGAGACTTAGGGAATATACTGTGATGGGTATTCCAAACGTAACCAAGAGGGTTACTCCCTACGTAAGAATGTTATGAATGCCTCAAGTTACCTTTATGTCTTATGATTTCTATGATTTGTTCATGATTTTATGAGGTATGTTAAAGTTCCTCTATTTTATGGTTAAAGTATGATTTAATTATTATGTATATATGAACCCATGTTTCCTTTCCATATTTTTATAATCCTTACTGAGATTTTTATGCTCATCCCAAGTTTTTGAAATGTTTTTCATAGGTCAAGGGAAAGATACATGATGTGATGATAGTGTCAAGGATATGTCAAGAAAGAATCCATGTTTTATTTTAAATATGTTTCCATTGATGGGTAGAATGAATACTGTCTTTTATGTAACCACTTTGTTTAAATGTGGAATGTAATGCAAGTTTCATGATCTAATTCTCTAAAACTCTAAACCTGAAAAGATCCTCAATGTGTAATCTTGTAATAACTCAAGATTAAGTAAGGTTTAAGGCCGGGGCCTTATAGTTGGTATCAAAGGTCGGTTTAGACAACTTTAGGGATTAGGAGTTCTTGTGAGACAGATGATTAGTCCCTATATCTATTATTTCAGTTAAATTCTTGTTTTATAACTTTTTTTTCAGGTCAAGTAAAGTCGGTTACGAATGGAAGGAGATGTATCTCAAACGATATTTCTATCTCTTCCTGATGACATGCTTGCAATAATTATTGAAAAATCATCTTCGGATGATTGTGAAACTTTTTATAGCATACAACTCACTTGAAAGCAGTTGTTTGAGATATCAAACACCTCCACTATACCTCGTTATCATCGTGGATCATGGGTTGTTTTTAGAAAAATACTATTTTCACAATATTCTCATATTTTCAAGAAATGTAAATATTATCAAGGTATTTTCAAATATTTTACCTTATCACAAGAATTTGAAGCATATTATGATTTTAGAAATGGTGCTAAGGAAGGAAACCCTTGTGCAACCTATTTATATTTGTTTTAAAATATAGTCTCACATCACATACTTATGGTATTTTAAAAGGAACAATAATAGAAAGTTTCAACTCAATTTCGGTCTGACTATTTTATAGAAATCAGGTTTTATCAGATGTTTTGGAATTATATGTCATACATGATTATTTTCCAAAACTGTTTTTCTGTGAACACCCATATGACCCATGTTGTACAAGGTGTATTTGGATGGAGGAAGAAAATGATTTTGAAGTATCTCTAAATCATTGTTGTAATGCATGGGACTTCTACCTACGTAAGAAAGATGACGATGAAACCGAGTGGACTCCATGATCAAGGTATGATGTTATTCATTTTGGGAATCATTTTATTTTATATTATGGTTGTGAAATAAGACTTCAAGAATTAAGATGTTGAGATCGTAACGAATTCGGATGAAAATTAAAGGTATAAGGAAACGATTGAGGTTAAAACATGTTAGGGTTATTTTTGGAGTTTTATAAAAAGGACAACATGCAAACCATGTGAAAACCCGTCACATCGGAAAAAGCTGCGGTAATCGAACCCACAACCAAAGTGCAACTGGTATTTATCGCCTACCACTGGACTACGTGCAGTCCCTGGTTAGTTTGACTGATTATTTTTAGTTATATGATTTTATGAATTAAGAGTATGTTGATTTTGGGTTATCTATGGAAATTTATTAACCTATCATGGAGGATATTTGATTAGGTTATTTACTGTTCAATATGAGACATTAAGAGAAACTGATGTTGTTTGGAGATAAATGTTACGATTTAACTTGGAAGACTATGTGACTAAATCCGTCAAATATTTGGGTTTCAATCTTAGTTTGGTTTAGTTTGAATAATTTTTATGGAAAAATTGTTTATCGGATGGTCCTCATTGAACTTTGGGTTTTGTTGGAAAATTTTTGGAAATTAGGAATAGATTTTCTTTTTATAAGGGGTTATCCTTTTCTGGATTATCTGATCTTGTACTAGCCTATTTGGTTTTGGTTTTGGTCTAAAGACATGGGAAGTATATAGTTCTCTTTTTTGGATTAGGTGATTCTATAAAAGTTGATTATAGTACTCTTAATGTGAACAAGTCTTCCTAAATACTTGTATTTTGGAGAAAATATGAGTTTGTGTAAAAGTTGAAAGTCAACATGATAAGTGATTATGTTTCCCTATGAATAAATTACTCAATAAAAAGTAACTTAAAACAAAAATGTTGTCTATTAAATTTTCCTTCTTGTGAATCGAATACCGTTTAACCCATCACAAGTTTGTGATTTTCTCATGGTTAACTTTCTCCTAGACATGTTTACTATCACTCTCCATCAAAACATAAACCTTTGTTTTCTCCTCCATATCCATATTTTCATACTTTGAATCCTATTATGGGTTAACTCGGGTGACATTTGTACTTCTCTCCCATTCTTTTAAAGTGATTGTTTTACCGACTCTTGTTCCGATGTGGGACTTTCAAGGATGTTTCGAAGCTCAATTTTAAAACTTGCGAGGACGCAATTCCCAGAAGGGGGGAAAGATGTAACACCCCAGGTAAATAACGAATATGACATTTTCATATTTATCCATATTTTTGAATAAAATATTAATATGTCTTTAAAGGGGACTCTATGCTCGATGGCGTACCCAACACGCAACAACGAGTTTCTTGGGAATCTTACATTGCACTCTAATAATAAAATAATATTATTTTAAATGGTAGTTAACATGTAGCCGTTGTATTGGCGGGAATGGATAGAAATAACTAAAATATTATTATATATGTTTTTAAATGTTTTTACATATATCCAATAAAAGATAAAGGCTTAAAATACGGAAAGAATTCATTTTTAGGCATATATGCCCTAGTTTTCACTAAAGGTTCACTTATCGCCTTTTGATGGAGAACCATCATTAAATATTGTTTTTTCACTCTTATACATTCTATTGGACCAAATAAAACTCTTCTTAAGAATCAGGACATCAAAATTTACTTTGTGTAAATTTTTGGTATCTTTCCGATAAAGTTCATTTTTTTAATGAATAGTGTAAAATGTTGTATTTTAATTCAAAACCTCCTTTTAATCTAATTTATTTATATGATTAGATTATCTTTTGAATTGGTTTTAAAGTGAAATTAGAATATATTTTTACCATTTAATCCAATAGTGGTCGATGGAATTAATTTCACTTTCAAATCGGACTTAAACTAGTGTCAATCTTTTGATACATTTTGTTTCATAAAAACACACTATTTGTTTTGACAACGGGAATTAATTATTAAATTAATTTATGCAACTTATATTTTTTGAATTTTTTAAAATAGACATCATTTTTGAATTCGGAATATCAAATATAGCTTAGGGTGAATTTTTGGTAATTTGCTGAAAAACTTCAATTTTTGATGAATAGTGAAACCACTAAGTGGCAATCAAGCAAACTGATATTTCAGTTAAATGAAAGTTTATCACTAATGCGTATTGAATTTTAATAATCCTACATACATGGTTGTCATTATTATGTAAAATTTGGTTCAATGGGATGAAAATAATCTTTTTGGCGAATAGTAATTTTTTTTTCATTAATCGCAATTAGAGGTAATTAGTGTAATTTAAGGTAAAAATGATAATATAAAAATATGAAAACACCATTACACTTCTCCTACCCCTTTTGGATGAGTCATGGACGACCAAGACAACCCATTTGTCGATTTAGGGGATCCTATGGAGCCTCTTGGGTGAGATAATGACTTTAATTCCTTTTTTTAATAAAGGTGAAAATGGCACTAACATAAATTGTTTTACTAAAAAAAATTTTAGAAGGGGTTATACTAATCATATTTTTGACTATAAATACTCTATGGAAAGATAAAAAGATTTCCAACATCAGGATAGTTTTGTTATAATTTTTATACATTAAATAAATTAATTTAATTATGACATCATGATGATGCAACGATTACCTCATTAATGAACAATTTAAATAAAATGAAACGATAATATAATATCTAATACCTAAACTTGTCCAATAACTATTGTATGGAAATATTTAGAAGCCTTATCATATTATCTTCGAAATATATCAATGTGGGACCTTAGATATTCGAAACACTTTTGATAATAATATAATAGTTTCATGATTTCCAAAAGTGCCCCTCCTCTCCTCTTTTAAAAGCCCCCCACCTCTATCTCATTTCACACACTCCTCAAGCCTTTGTCTCGGCCATCCCCTTCCCATTTACTCTCTCCACATCCCTCTACTCATCCTAGAGGATACCCTTTGGGCAGAATCCTTTCAAAGTAAGCCTTTAGGATCAATCAAAAGGAGTTACACTTTTAAAGGAAATTCATTCTCTAATGTTCATTTGTTCTATTTTGCTTCTCCAACCCCCTAAACTCTTTTTATTTACTTCATTTTTAACAACACAAGTATCTTCAATATACTAGGATGCTGTTATAAGATTTATTCGAGCTACACTCTCACACAACTACATCAAATGGTTAAAGAACATACAGTTTCCGTGGATGGTGAAATTCTGCCTCCCGAAACGATGATTGTTCAATAATCATTTAACACCTTCAAAGGTGGACATTATGATGTCACTATTTTTATATATGATATATAATATGTTAATTCTTTCCTTAAGCTTCTGTATTTTTCATTTATGTCTTACCATTATTGCTTCCATTATGGGTAAACACGATATCTTCATTTTAGGAAGTGCGAACTACCGCCCCCTGAAAGTGATTTGATTTGTTAATACCATATGTGGGATGTGTAAAGGATAAAGTTAATGATATTATATATGTTATTATACTGGAATTATAATATACTCTTATATCATTATGATTCCATTCCAGAAAATACGAAATAGAAATGGAAGTAGCGTTCATGCGTACGTACTGCTTACCGTCTCCATGAACGGTGCATTTCATTTCTTCCCTCTAAATGATTATGTAATATTATAAATACATGTATGTTCTGGATATATATGATATATATGATATCCAAATCATGAATATAATTCTGTATATAATGAACATTTGACCACACGAACAACATGTAATTGTAAGATGTCCACTTTCGACTTAAGAACCAAATATCGACAAAACAAACGTTATTAACATAAATGATTACATAATGTTTATAACATGGAAATAAGTGATCTAAAAGGAATAATGAACTGTAAAAACAGGTTCTTAATAAAGTGTAAATTAACTCAAGTTTATTATTCAGGATGTTAAAGAACTATCGAGTCAATTCGGACTTGAGGTAAGGGATCTTACTCCTCTCTTTCTTTTTAAGTACACTCTTTTATGTCATTCCCTATAAAGATCATCTTTCTTGTTATTGAGATGTTATTTTATATGAAAATTACTGTAATTTTTATGTTCATGTGATTAGAGACCCTATTCTCTCTCATCAATCCATTTTAGAAGTTTTATGTGGCGCCGTTAGGCTGCCGAGTTTTCGTAAGGGATTTTTCATCTCACTTTTATTCCCGTGAGATTTATGCTACATCTGCCATAATTTCCTTTGAGTGGTTTTTGTACTGCCCATTATTCTTCTATTTGTGTAATATACTTTCGTTTATGAGTATTTAAATCAATGATTTATTGTCCTTCTTTCATGGGGTGTATTTTTTGAAAGATACCCAAGTCGGTAAAGGAACCTTTCTCCCTCCTCTTTTTAAAAGACTTCTTTTGTTATGTCTTTTAATTAATATACTATTATGTTGGGATATGTTCTTCTATATCCTTATTGATTTAAATTTTATGTCCATGTGATGAGATACCCTTTTTTATCTCTCATCAACTCATTTTGATGTGACGCTGCTAGGCTGTCAAGGGAACTTCTTAACCAAATTTCGATTTCTTTGGGTTCAACATGTAATTATTGAATATGTCATCTTTTGAATATGTGTGAATGAACTTTTTTTGTTTTACACTTAATATCCACTTATATTGGGTGTATTTATATTTGTCACACACAATTTTGAGATTGAATTATCCTTAATTTAAGGATACCTTCTTTATAAGGGAATTCATAACATTTGACATTTCTACTGAGACTTCATTGTTGTTATGCACCAATTCACTCTTATATGGTGTATATACTGTCTTTTGGAATATTATATCATGAATCCATTTATTCTCATGATATTATAAAGTTCTGACTAAATGTTATTCCTCAATTATTGTATTCAAGTGTCTCTAATTTTGGTAGAAGCCCTTTAACCAAAATATCTCTTTAAATGTTTTAATTATTTGTTCTTATTAATATCCATGTTTTCAAAGTGGTTTTAAGGATTTATTTATATGGATATTAATGGTTTAAAACATTAAAAGATTCAAGGTGGTATGGGACACTTTGATTCAAAAATCTCTTTATTAAATGTTTTAAATGGTTTTGGAAATGGTTTCTTTTTGAATGGATTCATTATTTCAATATCCTAAAATTTTATATTGTGATTGAAATTTGGAGATGTTATGTTTACATTATGCTTTTTTTATGGGATACGTTTATGTTAAGGTTCTTGGGCATTGTTATGAAAATGGGTGGTTCCGTGATAAACTAAGGGTGGGTGAGCCCGATACAGCTCTCCAATGCATTGTGTAACGCGAAGGAGTGAAATGTTAAGGTTTCTCCGAAGTGATTTAGGGAATATACTGTGATGGGTATTCCAAACGCAACCAATAGGGTTACTCACTACGTAAGAATGTTATGAATGCCTCAAGTTACCTTTATGTCTTATGATTTCTATGATTTGTTCATGATTTTATGAGGTATGTTAAAGTGCCTCTGTTTTATGGTTAATGTATGATTTCATTATTATGTATATATGAACCCATGTTTCCTTTCCATATTTTTATAACCCTTACTGAGCTTCTTATGCTCATCCCACGTTTTTGAAATGTTTTTCACAGGTCAAGGGAAAGGTACATGATGTGATGATAGTGTCAAGGATGTGTCAAGAAAGAATCCATGTTTTATTTTAAATATGTTTCTGTTGATAGGAAGAATTAATACTGTCTTTTATGTAACCACATTGTTTAAATGTGGAATGTAATGCAAGTTTCATGATCTAATTCTCTAAAACACTAAACCTGAAAATATCCTCAATGTGTAATCTTGTAATAACTCAAGATTAAGTAAGGTTTATAGACGAGGCCTTATAATACTAATATGTCCTTGAATGATATTCCTAGACTAATATAGAAAACATTTTATATGGTTATGTTTCTATAACAATTTTTTGTCTTAGTACTGGACTATTATTACATGTATTATTATCTAGATACCCTTATGATTCATGTCTTATGAAATGTGAGTATGTAATTTAATGAATCAATATTATGATATTTCATATGAATTGTTTTGTTGTCAATGTAATGATCCTATATTCACACCCTTATGGTCATGATAAGCCTATATATCTCCCATGTTTACCATTACTGATAATCTAATCTCACCCATACTTATGTTTCCTTTATCAAGGTCAAATTGAAAGGTTTTAAGTTGGATTAATAAATAGGAATATATTTATGAGATTTGTTGATGATATTTCTACAAAAGAGATGGTTGTTTCATGTTTCCAAATGAACTAAACTAATATAGTCTTTGTTCATGTGTTTTTGTATTTTAAGGTATATTATTCCAAAAAGAATTATCAATGTATGAAAATATTGGGTATTTATATCATTTAAATATTGTTGCGTCCTATTATTAATTAGAAGTTTATCCTGATTCATAACATGAGAATTCTGTATGAGAATAAAACCAATTTATTTCATTTAATATCCCATTAAATTCATTCAATCATGAGAAATATCATTTCATTTTATTTTAAATTGAATATTCACATGATTCCTTTGGGATCAAACTATTTATAGAAACCAAAAAAATTGTTAAAAAACAATAATCAAAAGATATAACAACATACTCAGGCTGAATAACTTATTGTGTATCTAAATCACAATAACTTATGTTTATCCTAGGTCATTCATAGACATCATCAATTTAAATCCATCATGATGTTTCATATTGAATATTTTAATTTACAAAGAATATTTTTAAGTAATGTCAAACTAGGTGTGCATTGAGGACCATTTTCATGCACTATGTGATGATCGAGTCCATCTCAATGCACTATTTATTGATTTATTTCTACTTGGTACCTCTATGATGAAGCATTATCCAACTATAATATCTATAAAGGGATGATTTTGGAAACCAATAACTATATCCATTACCTAAATTCTAGTACATTTTCTTATTCTATGACACATCCTTTGACTTATCCTTTGATATATCCTTAGATATGTTCATAAAAATATCCCTAGGGATGTCAAAAAAAATTTTATAGTAGTTTATAGTGGATTAATAAATCAATCCTCTAATACCAACTATAGTGACCCAGGATTCTCAATCATAGATATCAAATCATTTCAGATGAATATTCATTACGTTAATCATACAAATAACTTAAGACCATTATTTTTTAGCGTCTTTAATGAATAGGTACACAATTTTCTCATTTTGTGAAATATATTAAAAATATACCATAGAGATCTTCCCCTTTAGTACTCTTCATAAACATAACCTACTTGAAAACATCTATCATATATTTGGGAATGTAAACATAATAATGGGTGATCCTAGATACTCAATAAGATTTAAAATTGGAGATACATAAGAATAAAATGAACATAAGTGTGTGCGAACACAAGAATAAAATTTTAGAACCATACCATACAAATCAAATATTATAATATTGAGTTGTGACATAAATATTAGACGTTCAAGATAGATGAATCATAAGTTAATCGACAAACATGATCCATGAGCGCATAAAATTAAAAAATGTAAAATATTTTTTAAAAAATCGTCTATTTATAGTAACGTGAACATTTATAAATGGATACAAGTTAAATCATTATTTTATGTACATCATATCATGCCATCTCATAATATTTTTTAAATGAAAATCATTCCATGTGTAACAATATGGACATGAATGAATGGTCCCCACATAACATAGTGAAATTTCAATTTGGTTTGTGCTTAACATTATGAACATCTAACTGGGTACATAAAAAACATTGTGAAAATGTAATCAGGTTAACAATTGAAATTGTAAACATGAATCAGATTCACACACAATTTTTGAACTTGTAATTTGGTTCATTCATTACATATTTACTCATGATTTATCTATATTTACCTAATTAATTAGGGGAGATATAGGACCCAAACATCAATAATGAAAATCATAAATATATGTTCCATAATTCCATAAGACATTCATCTTATCCAAACCCATGAAATAAAATGGTTTCCATAATTATTTCATCAAATAATAACATCTAAAATAAAAATAGGTTTCATAGTCATTTCATCGTTTCATCATAGCATAACCCAAGGAAAAAGGGGAAGGTTTTAAAATAATTTAATAATGGTATGACTCATAGAAAAGAAACTGGTTTAAAAAGAATATTTTTTTAAAGGTTGGGGCAGAGTCCTCAATTTGTTATCTAAATCAAAGACCTCTTTAGTGAGGCTTAAAAAATAAACATTCATAAAAGAATTGAAATTAAATATTTTGGAAAATTTTCCTGAAAATTATAATGTAATATTCCAATAATATAATGGTCATTACAATAGAAAATTTCATTCATGCCCTACATGTAAAAAATATTCCTTTAACTTTTCTATGAAATAAAAATGGATATTTTTTGAAAATGACAATAATATTCATTTCAAAACATTTTTTAAAATTTATAAATGATTCGAAATTATTTTAATTTATCATATTAATTATTCTAAAAATATTTTTGTAAACATTTTTAGAAAATAATGTTTTGGAAGAAAAGTGTGTGAAAAAATATATGAAATCTCTTAAAAACAATCTTTTCAAATCATAAGTAAGTTAAGAGGGGAAAAATAATAGAAGACAAGTATTTCCATATAATTAATAAAGTATAATGAAATTCATGAGTTTCATTAGATATGAGTCAAAATAGTTCTTCATGAGAAGCATAAACATAAACAATCTCGATAAATGATGAGATTGTATTATAAAACTGTTGACACTTTGGTAATATTGAATCATCAGACCCATGAAATAATAATAATAATTGAAATAGAAAATATAAATAATTTAATTAGATTCATCATATTAAATTTCAAAGTGGTAGTATACTCATATCGTAAAAGAAGATAAGTGCATAACAAAAACATATGTCTCTATGAAGGGCAATTGTGATAAAATTCCCTCACTGCTTTGGAAAATTTTCAACCATAATACCTTTGAAAGATTGATCCAAAAAGTTATACTATAATCCTCGTATTTCTATTATAATAATAATAAATTAAATTAATGATTATTATAAACACCACATTAAAAAAATTTCTAGTGAATATGGAATGTGTCTCACAGAAGTAAAACATGAAATACGAATCCTTTACCTTAAGTCTTGACATCCTCCATACATTATTAAATCTACTAGATATAAATATCATTTTATTATAAATAAATTATATAAGAATAATTTATATATATTATACCATTTATTATTTACTTATTCCCATTTATTACACATTTATTACCAATTACTTGATAAAATCATGTTTCAGATAATAACCACTTAGTTTTTCATATATGTTTTGATCATTTATTTTCTATAATCTTACATTGATAATGATTGAATAGTTATAATGAGAAAAATAATAAAATAATAAACATATTTATACATAAAATATAATTTTATGACCAATGGTTTAAACTATTTTGTGAAATTAAGAATGTTATGATCTGGGAGATGGTATGACATATGTATGCAGATGTAAAGTTTCGATTTTTCTTCAATCAATACAAAAATAATGTGGGAAATAATTTATCATCATATAATTATCATAATATCATAAAATAAAAAATTATTTCTGTAAATATACATAAACATATCATTCACAAGGTGTAGTGATGAGATGATAGAGTCACATCGCTTCAAGAAGGTGGTAGTCCACGCATACATGAATGAAATAATCATCTATCAGTGAGTAAAAATTTAAGGTTGAAAAATATGTATTATTTTTTAATAATCAAAAAAATTTCATTAATAACCTAAATATTTCATTTATTTTACATATATAAATTAACATTATCTTTATTATAATTCATGTAATGAATTTGATTAAAAAATTACATCGCTTCATAAGGCAGTAGTCTGCCATAAAACAAAAAACATTATTGTACTCCCAAAAAAATGGAATGTAAAAAATATATATAATATATAATTAATAAAAATTTATATTTATGTAAAAATTCACATTTATATACTTTATATAAATTATGATTCCAAAATTTGAGAGGTTGTAATGGAAAAAAATGTCATCAGTTTGTGTGGGAGTAGTTTATCATACACACGATGATGATTTCATAGCCCATTTGATAGAATTAGATATGGTTTATGGTAATTAAATTAAACTAACAACATATAATTATTTTTAAGTCATTGATTGGATTATATCATCATTTCTTTATAATATTTTAAGGAGGTTAGGAATAAATAAAAAAAATGCTCGATAAAGAACATTACCTCTTATTTAGGTAAAATTCATTGGATTGAAACAAAGGCCTTTATAACTTTTATTTATAACCAAAATAATTATTCTAAGATGAGATGTGCGAATTTGGATGTTATTTTTAAGGTATTTAACAAACCCAATGGGGTCAATTGTGTGAATAAGTTAGGATTAAGATTTCCTTTTTTAAGGGGGTCAGTGGTTCAAATGTAATTTTTTAAAATAAAATGGCGTACCCTTGTTTTTGTGATGTTAAAGTCTCTCAAATATAGTTTTTCCAATAATTAGAAATTATAGATTAAAAAATATATAACATATTTTAGAAAAGATTTTAGGTTATTTTACCCCTGCTCTTTTTAGTTTAATTCCAAAAAACCCATTATTACCTTAATTACAACAAATAATTATTACAATATTTACTATTTCTTATGGTCCTAAATTATTTTAACATATTTGATAATATAAATTAATCTGATTCCTAATATAGAAACTTTTTTTTCAAATTACATTCACTAAATTGGAATAGATTATTATAAAATTAATCCTTCAAACATGTTAACAATGTGGGTTTTCAAAAGGAAAATGTCAAAATGTTTACATGATTTTGATATCAAAAATCCAAATTAAAATAATTCCAATGAATTAAATAGGAATAATAGATATATAATTTAAAAAATATTTTAAACCAATTTCAAATATAATTTCACTTTCTAAATAATTTAAATAAAATACATTTTTGAATTTAAATTCTGTATTATTCAGAGTTGTTCAGAAAATTCATCATTTCAAAAAAAATTAAAAAATTAATCCAATGAATATTTGGAAATTATCTTGTCAAAAATGTAATTTTTTTCAATTAATTTATCTAAATATATTAGAAAAAATTATTAATACGAGCCTGCAAAATTTTTACATATACTATTTTAAGGAAAATATTTTGTTTGTTTATAAAATTGGTTTCATTCTCATATATTTTATAAAAAATGAATAAACGAATGTTGAATAGTTGGTTTAATATATAATATTTAAATTTCATTCAAACCAGTCACTAAAATTAGGCAGTTTAATTTATTGAGTTTAAACACATTTTCTTGCAAGAAAAATAATTATTCAGAAGAAATATGTCATTTATTATCAAATATTTTTAATTTTCATTAAAAAATAATTAGTCACAAAATAATTAATATTATATACATGTTTATAACATGTATTTTCATAATTAAGTAAATATTATTTAGACCCTTCATTTCAATGCCTTGAAGATAACTATCATTTTAAATAATAATATTTTAATTGTATATAAAATTTCGTTTAAAAACAATGTTGCACGTAACACAAGATAAAATTTGTGTCGTGTACAACATAACATATCAAAAAGAATAAATTTAATTGAAAAAGCATTTTAAAAAGTCCAATGGTGTTACAATCCAAGAAAATTGATCAATTTTTATTCTATCCTTGGATCATTATCATGATTTAATATTGGATAACATTTCTAGATTTTTGGCCATTAGATGTGTTTACTTTGAGATAGATCTCATACTGGGTACAGAACCCATTTTTATACACACTAAATGTACAACGACATTTTAATAAAATGATGTCAATTTACATATTAATGAATTTGAGTATAATTCCTCCATCAGGGTGAGTACTTTACTATGGGTTGTACCTCTATTGTTTTTCAATAATATTGATAGTAGTCTTTGAAAATGCAATGATTGTTGGATGTTGAACCGGGTGATGGTGAAGAATAGGTATAATTTCATGAAAATTTATTACCATTTCAATTTTTTATAGGGAAATAGATAGTTCTCGATTATTGATCTTAGTTGTAATAACAATGGTTTATGGAATTTTAACCTTTGAATATTTCCATAATATTTTTGAATTTTTTCATGGAACTGGTACTGTGTTATTGGTTTCAAAAAAATTCATTAATATTATTATTACTAAAATATTAAATATATTAAACCATATATAAACATATTCTCATAATAAATGGTTTACTCATTGGTTGATACCTTAGATGTAAAATATAATTCCACAGTTCTTTATGGAATGTGGGGTTTACCCTTGGCATGATATAGGGTTGGTTGGAATCATACGTTATGTGTAAGGAATTCTTTGGAGTTTGTATTGAATAAAATAAATAATTTATTTATTTAAGTCTTAAACCATTCCCCTCTGGAATAAATATTTTCTTATAAATATTTTTTAGGGTTATATGAATAAAACATAGAGGTCAGATTAGGGGAGAAGTAGAACCACCAACAGTGTTAAAAAACCACATCAAGGATCGATGATGATTGAATCAAGGAGACACATAAGGAAAAGGAGGAATGATGTTGATTCACCAACATCATCTTTGTTGAACATGTTATTCCCCAACATTCAATTTTTTCATGGTGTACGGATCAATATATGTGTATTTTTATCTTTTTTTGTTCTATTTATGTAATTGATTATATATTTTATTAACCATTTTGGAATTGGGTTATTTCAATGAAACTATTTTAGTAAACATTTTAGATTTTTATTATTTTCAACGTTATGCCCGTGTTTTGTCACATATTTTCTCTAATATTTTTTATGGTTTTCGGAGTCCTTAATGGCCATAGATGATATAACTTGGATATATTACCTTTTTCAATGATGGTATGTGATCTATTTATCATTAGCATATGTGTTTAATGATTTGGAATTATTGAACCAGTTGGAATGTGATCAAACCACTAATATTTTTATGGATATTTAAAAACAAATTAAAAGTTAATGGAAAGATTGTGGTGTAACAAAAAATTTATGGTGATGGTTCCATATATAAAGACACCATTTTTCCAATGGTTTATATATTTCATGGTGCATGAGGGGATGGGATCCTGATATTTTCTCATCGACAGCCCAAAATCCATTTTTATGGAAGTTATGGAGGGGTGGATATAGGTAAAATGTCCAGATGATGGAATGGTGATGGAGTTTTTTATGATCTGGCATGCGTAGTGTTTTAATATGAGGATAACGTATTTATTTTGGTAAATTGGTGACCAATATCCAACCATTGGGAAGAAAAATACCATGGTCAATGTATATTTAAGATTCATGGTGGATTCAAAAACTAGATTAATGGAGGAGATGGTGTAGGTCATACCCATGAAGTGCGTGAATTTAGGTACAAAATCTATATATGTGACATGTTCATCAGAATAACACACACAATGTGCACCCTTCTATATGGTATCTTGTGTATTGGTACACATTTAATATCATAGACATTGTATAGGATCAACACAACCTTTGACCTTTATCTGGGTATCCTAGATGTGTATTATTAGTACATACTATGGTCATCTATATTGCCTACACACTATGTACTTAAAAGTACACCCTTTTTGCCAATAGTTGGATAGGTCCTATGTAAAAGGATTCACACATCATAAGCCATATATGGTATCAAACATAATTTGATTTATATTTATAAAACTATGTGTATGTGTGAGACACATCCGAAATTTTCATTTATGAGGCATTCCATGTACTGTAGTGGGACATGCTGTATACTCTTCCAAAAACATATAACTTTCATATCTCCATCTTCAAGACTCAAATTTGGGACCATGAGTGGTTTTTCATTAGTCCTTTTACTCGTAGAATGTGTTGATGGTATTTATTATATAATTGTAGAAGGAATATTAGTTTTTAAGATTGTGATGCTTCTTTCAGTTATGCTTGGCTGATGGAAGTGATTAGGATTGGTAATTATAGAGTTTTAGAGATTATTAGTCCCCAGTCCAATGAGGATAAGGGACCCCCATAATGAATATAAATATATATATGGTACTCCACCAGATTTAGAGGGTATGATCCTCAATTTAAAAAGTGGTATTCCCCCATATTTAAGCTACAATAGAGTGCAAGTCCATCACTATTTAAGTGATCCCAAGACTATTTAGTGTAGTGGGGAGGAGAGGGCTGTAATCTTAGATTCATACGAGGTGTGGTATGGTTCATGGCATAGAATATCAGACCATTTTGAGTAGTATAACGAATCATAATTTTTAGTTGGTTTTGAATATGGATTTCCCCTTTCTTCACTTCGATTTCATTATGAGTATATATAATGTTGGGTTTTTGTACCATCATTCCTTATAGGATGAGGTGAGTGTTTTATTTTATTGTTTCCCTTATATATTTTTTGGGATTATTAATTATAATGTTTATATTAACCCTTGAATTTCATTATACCACACTTCATGTGTCTTATTAATATGAAAGATGGATTAAAAGTGATTTTATTGGAAATGGTATTAAAGGATATTAGAGGTACGAGGTGGTGATGACCTTTTTTGATGGTCAAACTTTGGTATCTTACTATAAAATCTCACTAACAATACTTTTGACAATTATTTTTAGTATTGGATTTAGCCTTTACATCCATTTAGGCATGTATTTTTTCCCTTATAATTGTTTTATTTCCACATTTCTAATTATATTCATCGTAGAGGTTATTGTAAGAATTGTTTACTCTATAAAGGAACATATTATGTAATATATTGGAACTATTTCATGGATCTATGTGTTTGTGTTTTTTTATAGGTACATTAGGCTAAAGCCTACCATTTTAGTTACATGCCTTATTGGTGTCGGTTTCCACCCTCACCAATTAGATGTGGGCTTGGGTGGCACTGTCAAGTTACAACCATCCCAAGAGGCATTTTGGTGGTTTGGATCATGGTAGAGTAGAATTAGAGAATTCATATCATTGGGGATATAATTGGGATTATTAATTAAGTGAGATTTGGTTTGTGAGAATAGAGAAATAGTTTTGGAGTGTCTCGATTTCGGATCTTATGCAATGGAACCTCATAATCATTTGGGAATCGATGTATCTATACAAAAAATATTGTGTCTACCAACATTCCATCTGATAATATCGAGGAACTAAGTACAAGTAAACCAATCATACAATAATCACAATGGATTATGTTTTTAGATTTTCATTTCATTTTTTAATTAGCATCCCATATATGCCTTTCGACCCTGGTAGGTTATGATAGTTTTTATAATTATTACTTGAAAACATCCATCATGGATTATGAGATAGTGTCTTAAGGATGAATAGTTGATCGATGTGGCCTTGGTCTAGGGATCATTTCTTCTTGTGATCTTCTAGGAAATCTTATTGAAACTCTACCATATGATAAGTAGTGCATAGACCCACTACTAAGATTCCATGCATATGATTATGTGCATATTGAGAAGTGTATTCCCTTATAAGGACATGCAATGATGCCTGCCGGATTAGAATAGTTTGTGAGTTATAGAAAACCATAATAACTATGTTACACGGTGATAAAGAACATCTGAATGTGGAGTATTGGATCATTGTTCAGGTTAAATTTTTGTGACTATTGGGGACCTCAAATGGGTTTACGGCTAAGCTTGAAACCAATCATCCTCTTGAAGAAGTTTTGTATTGTTGGGGTCCAATTAATTAGATTAAAAATGTGGTGACCCTATCTTATGATAGGAATTGTTATATATCTATAAAGGAGTAATATCTAGTGACCCCTTCAGTAAACAAGGTCTAGATAGAGCTGATGGACTAGGTTTTTCCTTAGCGTATATAACCCCTCATAGTTATATGATTTTCTAAAAAATATAACAATATAGGGTTATAAATGTTGTTAATTGATCCTTATGTTGGTCATTGGTGGTGTGGATTGAGTCATGCATATAATTGGGATGCTTCCCCACCAAGACATGATCCCTTTGACACGATTTAAATCTATATATGGGAGTTAATTCTTCCAAATTAATATAGTATCAAGGTCTGGTGGATGGGTTTATTATATTTTTAAGTTTTATGTCTTATATTATATTCAGTGGTGCTTATGTAGACCCTAATTTTGATAAAATCTCATGGAAGTGAATGGATAACATTATAATGTTTAGTTTGATGACACAGAAGAACCTGAATGATACAATAAATGAATAATGAATTCTCTACATTAGTTTCTATTCTAGTGTACATAATAGTAGATCACTCCTTCATTCACACATACCTTTTTGTGTCCAATATATCATATTGGATACATTATCTCTATCATTGTGTTTTTATACTCATATCGAGGATGTATCAATGATTTTTTGTTTCTTTTAGTGGTGTGACTTGACGTTAGGATGATAGAGTATATTCTAGGATAGTTCTATAGTAGAAATGATTCCAAATGACGTTTTTGGAATGTGTTCATGTGGGGGATTTTTTTTCTTTTTTTGAAAGAGGGATTCTATGGAAGAGTATTCTATGAACATATATAGAAGGTTAAAACCGAATTCTCATTAGTTCATTTTGTATAACCCTTGGAGAATAAATAGTACGAGATATCTATTATTTACAAAGGAGGTGGAGTATGGGGATGTTATCCAAAATGATTTTATAGGTTTACCTCCCCAATGGGAGATCAAATTCTTATTTGACATGCACTCATGGACCTCACCAATAACTCTTGTGGCATATCATATATCCTCTACTATGCTCTAGAAGATCAGGGTACAAATTTATGACCTTTGTGTGAAATGTTTTATTAGTCCCAGTTCATCCCTATTGGATGATCTAATGGTTTCATGATATTTTAAAATAAGAGAATGTGGGGTTTTATTTTTTATAATCTCCAATATCATGTGAAAAATAAAGAAAATAATGATTTTAACAATATTAAATAATTCTTTGACCATTTAATGTACTGAGACATTTCTTAATGTTTTGTGTTAGTTCTAGCTTCCTCTAATTTAGGGAATTTTATGATGTCATGCCAAATTTGATGTAATGATGCAACACTATGAGTTATATATTATGGGTGATTCTTTAAGAGTGATGAATTCTCCGATAGTTTTTATGGCGCATATGAACCAAATAATCCAACCATTCTTGGATATGTTCATGAATACCTCTATTAAAGACATTGATGTAAACCCTATTTTTGAGGTGGGGCATGTAGATCATTTTTAATTGTACATATACATACTCTAGGATATGAAATTAAAGTAAGATCATGATGTTTCAGTTTTTGATTCAAGAGGTTCTCTTTATGGGGAATTCCATCACTTAGTATATAGTATACATGAGATGAGAAATAAAAAATATAGATCATGTTTTGGGGATAGACAAGAGTGTTGTAGAGGTGTATATTTTTGTCAGTTGGGAAGTGTACTTTTAGTGGTTTGTGATATAAATTTATATGATTTCATTCCCTTAGACTACATCGACATTGAATGGGAAACTGATTTCATGGAAATGTGTGGTTTTAGGGCCTTCAAGGTGTGTCCGAATAGAACAATCATTGATCAAATGATTGTACTATCAAAGGTTGGATTAGAGTATGTGGTATTTTAAAATGCCATCAAATATGGGAATAGATGCTTGTTGATACAGGGGGAGGAATTTATTGATTATAGTTCAAGGTAGTTGAGACACCATAAGTATAATTACATAAGTCCCAACTTAGTTTTTGAATCATTAGTATTCCCATCAAATATGTGGGGGGTATTAACTTATAGGTTGTCATTTCATTATTTTCTTAGATGAACAGTGTCCCAAATACATGTTCACCTAGAGTGATCTCACCCTAGGATAGAGGAATTGGATGGTATTCCACTACGACTACCACATTGATATTTAATATACACCCAAGAATGAATATTTTATGATAAATATCCATAGATGTAAATCCCATTATCAATTGTTAGTGGGGAAAATAGAGCTATCAGTATCATTATAGCTAACCTTGGTAGAAGGGACGGGTGTATCTTACCTTCATTCAGTGGTGGTGAATCCAAAATTTATTTAGAATGTGAGGGATTTACAATTTGGATATGTCATCAAGGAAGTTATACATGAAAAAATATCTTTATGAGATTGACCATACCGGTTTCTATAAAGTGAGGGGATATCATTCCTTTTCCTGGTATTGATGATGGTTCTGGTTATGTTTCAAGACCTAATGTTGAGGGAGTTTTCTTCTTTATCCATGTCATTTTTTGGGAGTGGTAAAAATGTTCCATTACCTTTAGAAGCTATATTCTTATGTTATAATGAGGTGGTGTGTTTTTTGACTTTATTCTCGACGCCTCACAATTCAACATGTAAAGTATGAACAACAATTTCCAACTAGTATGACCAAACATATAGAGTTTTCTAAATAGTATAAGTTTGTATTATTGACTATTTTTATCAACACTGTTCTACAGAAAAAAGAATAAATAACATTATCTATGTGATTGTTGACCATCTTACCATTTTGCACACTTCCTTTACATATATGGGAAAAAATCAGTTGAGTGTTTGGTGTGATTGTATACAAAGGAGGTCATATGAAATAATGGGGTACCGAAAATGATTGTATCTAACAATGATTCATGGTATTTTTCATGGTTTTGAAGAGGGTAACAAAATTATTTAAATACCCAGTTATAGATGATTATAATATTTCACCCCAAGTGGATTGATAGTTTATACAAACTATCCTTGTTTGGGATTATGTGATGCATAACTTCATGTTGATTCATAACTTATGATATTTGGATCACTTACCATTGTTTTAGATAACTTATTGTAGTATTTATCACTCCAATGTAGTAATGAGATCATTTGATTCACTTTATAGGACACTAAACATGGCATCATTTGTATTGGTTCATGACTTTTGAGACATCTCTTACTAGTCCAGACCTGGTGCAGGAAACATCAATCAAGGGTTCAAGTGATCCCATTGTAATTTTAGGATAGCTTAATGTCAAAAAAAATAATATGAAGCTGAATTTCATAGACCATTAGACTTCAAATGGGGAGAACATGTCCTATATAGATCCTCTAAAGAAATAGAGTATAAGGATGGGTTGTGGTAGTAGGATTTTATATTAGTTTCATCGAGATGTTAGAGTCATTCCAAGGTTTAGTGAATTTTCACACAACTTGTTCATACCCTTGAAGTTGGATAGAGCATCTGAAATCTCCAATGTGTCATAGCTGTGGAGATACATGCACGAACAATCACATGTTAGCATGTAGTAGAGAATATTGTAGTGATAGACCATTCAATTAGTTATAGTGTTTTTCATGCTTGTGAATGTCCAGGAGATCTTTCAGGATCATAATAATATGATTTAGGATAACTGCAAACACATATTTATGTGTCTAGTTCTTTATGGGGTGAAAATATTTGAAGGTGGGAACATTTTAATGACATAATTTTTTGGAATTTGATCATTTTTATATTTCATTATAAATCTCTTGATTTTTCTCAAAAAATTCATTGTGTTCTTTGTGTCATAGGACCCTAGAAACAATATTTTAAAAATACTAAATATATTAAAGAACTTGTATTTATCATTTTTTAATAAATAGATTTCTCATTTATGTATACATGAGATGGAAAATACTATATTATTGGTTTTTTTTAGAATGTGGTGTTTATCCTAATAGTTATTTTTTTTCTCATTTTCTATGGAAGGAAATAATTGGTAGGTGTGTTGATTAAATTATATAATTAATATAATTAATTCCTAAACATATCCCATCTAATATAAATATTCATTACATCAAATATTTATGGTTTCATACATAACCCTATGAGATTATATGGTAGAAATAACACATCCATTGATTGAAATAATGAACATGGATAATGGATTAATGACAAAGTGACCTAGGATATTTGTAAGATGAATGATGAACATATTGGATTGTCTCATATCATCAAAAGTGAACATGTTCACCACCAACGACTAGTCCTTTCTTAAGTCATAAAAATGACTTTTTGATTTTTTGCCTTTTGATTTGATTGTCGATAATTGATTATTTATTTATGTATTTTTGTGAATCCCATTATTTGAAAGATATGGTTTTAATCATCATTTTATATCAATATTATCTATTATTTTGTGCTGAAATTTCATCCCTTAATATCATATTTTCTTGTATAATTGACATATTTAGAAATTGACTGTGAAGATATCACTATTTTATTATTCCTTTTCCATACACATTTCAATGTATTCTATGTAATTTGCCTATGGGGTTAGTGATTAAACATTTCTAGACCATATCAAGTATGATTGAACCACTCGAGAGTTTATCACTATATGAATAAAATAATATTGAATGTTTGTTTATGGATCACATGGAAAAAATTGATTATCGGTGATGGTTACATGTATCAAGACCCAGTTTTGAGAATTTTTAGTGGGGATGATGGTGTTTAGGTGGGCAGAATAATAATTTCTTTCCCTTTATGGCTGGTTATAGATGTTTTTTGTTGTGAAAGATGTGATGTCGGTGTATAGGTGAATAGATTATGACACGATGGTGGAGTTATCTAGAGCCAGACCATAAAATGTTTTTTTTATGATGATGACATAAGTTTTTTCATCCATTAGGTGTTCAGGATATGGCCATATGCAACATTGGTATCTTAGTCGATGCATATCCATGATTGACAGTGGATTCAGTGGCTATATTAGAGGATGATGTGATGACGTTGGTATAAGTTAATACAATGGGTTTCTATGAAAAACTAATATACATGACTTGAACTTATGATGAATTTTTTTATTATACCCCTCTGATTAGAGGATGGGTGTTCGATCTACAATAAATATCACATTCCATGTATAAGATCCAAAAAGCATATGATATTTGACATGTATCCAAGTTTTTTACATGTTTTACATGATTTGTTCATCCATGTAGACTATATTATGTGTAACATGAAGTAAACCATGTGTACCCATACTCGTCCAGAGCCCATGTCCTGTTGGGAAAAATATTGGTTCTTTGGTGGTCTCAAACGTCGTATCACTTGAATAACATGTTGTGTACTTTGAAAATTTCATGTTTATTGTAGTATTATATCATGAAAAGTCATTAGCCTCATGGTGTATATCATTTACCCTAGCGGGACACACCATATACTCTTCTATAAGACATTTACATTTCATATATCTTTCAAAGAGAATCATATTTTGATAGGGAGTAGCATATCACGACTATTTTTCTATTTAGGACGTTATGGCCACCTTCATTGAATATTCATATATATGATTCAATTTAATACAAATAAAGAAATACATTCAGTGATGCTTGGATGATGGTAGTTGTCATGTTTTTTCATTTTAGAGATTTCAAGGTCAGTACTCTCCTATCGCACTAGGATGCCAATCCACCATACTCCTCATACTTTTAGAGTTGATTCTCACCCAGATTATAATGGGCATGACTCCTATATTTGTTGTGTGGTACTCCATCATATTCATAATCCAACCTAGTTAAGGTCATCTTCTATAGTATTTCTTCCTCAATAATAGGAAATAATTAATAGGAGTGTGAGCTCCACTAAAAGTATTGTGATTTTGCACATTGTTCCGGGAATCTGAGATGTTAACTTTGGAAGATATTGGTTGAATCGTCTTTTATAGATGGATTTTAATATATAGATTCCATTTGTATAATTTATAAGGTTTATTTACGACCAGATATGGTTTTGGGTTTTCTTACCCTCTTACCTTATGATTTGAGATGAATATTTTGTTTTTATTATTATAGAATTTAGGTCAACCTCTAGGTATGTATATATTCACACTGACAAGAAATTTTATCACATCAGTTTTTTATTATATATATGAAAGATAAATTAATAGTGATTAATGAATACCTAAAATTAGTTAATATTAATAGTATGTTATGGAAATAACCATGTTCAAGGATTGGACTGTTGGATGTTGAGATGGTATCTATCTTACATTAAATTTTAAAGATATTATCAGTTTGGTTTTACCCTTGTATCTATAGTTTTGCATTTATTTTTCCCCTTATACTTTTGGTATTCCATCGTGTCACTTAATTTGTATCTTACAAGGGTTTTAATGCATTTATTTCTCTCTAAATTATTTAATGTTAGTATATATCTACACTATTTTCAGGGGTTTTTTTGGAATATAGGTACATTAAATTAACGCCCCACATTTCAGTGATATTCTAACTTGGCTCTTGTCACAATGTCTTATTCTATAAGTGGAGGGCATGAAGTGTCACTCTTGTCTTACTACCATCCCAGGTGGGTCATTTTATGATATTCAATCATCTAACCACCTATTGTATGTTAGAGAAGTTGAAGTCTTAAAGAAATCATTTCAAGTAGCTATGAGATTCATGATTATATGTTAATATCATTTGGTTTTTCCAATGTGCCAAAAATGTTCATAGAACTCATGAATAAGATATTTAATCTATTCATAGGATCATTCTTTATTTTATTCATCAAAAATATCTTCATATACTCATTAACACTAGAGTAGAAAGTAATACAACATGAGATAATCCATTGATTGCATCAATCACTTTGTCATTACATGAAGTCGTTGAAGTATAACTTATGAATTCATAAGGTGATTTTCCTGGGGAATAAGGTGTAATAGACATGTATATCAGTGGAACTAGAGAAAGTAGAGGTAGTGATATCGAAGAAACATGCTCCAAACATGAATAGGATAGGGATTTATTTTCATCGTTTGATATTATATATTATTAGTCCTAAAATTGTATCATATATTAGCAGATATGACTATGATAACAAATAAGGGTGTAATGGTCCATTAGTCGGACAAGTTTGACAAGGAATTCATTGATCTCATGGAGATGTTCCATATATGTTCAATTCTAATACTACACAAAATATGTATATAATATGTCATGTATTGTAATGCATGTGGTATGGTTTATAGAGTATTAATGATTTAGAGGGAGTAGTTATTATCTTTTGGGTGATTTCAACAGGTACCCTACAAGTATAACTAAATGACTCACAACATGGAGAAGAGAGAAACAGTTCATGATATAATGTACTTGTGACACTATATCTTTAGCTAAATTTTTATTATCTATACTTGACCATAAGTACCTTTATTACATATTTACATAGTGATACCTAAAATTTTGGTTGAATTACATGGTTTAGTATCTATAATAATATTTATTTATTATGGAATATTCGCCTAGGTCGGATTACATCATAAATGATTATCTTATTCATAAGATTAGTGATGCTTAGGACCATGTAGAGAATCCATTAGAGGACTAGTAATGATTAATGAGCTTGTTGGAAGATTGGATGATGGATGTTTTTTAGGAATGAGTATAAATTAATTTTCCCCCATGGTTTTCACATCTACTATAATATACTATAGAAATGATGGATATGACATTTAACCTTGTGGGAATACTTGGATGGTTGTGACTCCATTTGTAGATGTTCATTGAGTGACATTGATGTGATAATATTTTATGTGAGATTAGTAGTCCCTAATTCAATCAGGTAAGAGATGATGTGTTTATTTTATACCTCAATGTAGGTGGAAAATTATTTTGAGACAAAGATGTACCAAAACATTAGGCAATGTTTATGGTGGACAATGATGAAGATGGACATCATTGGGTTTTTTTCACGATTCCTTACATGATAGAGGATAATGGTTAAGCACCGGTATCCTGGTGACATTTTTTCAATCCACTTCCAATACCAATGTGAAAGTGGGAGGACATCATGATGGAACTTTTATGGGGTTTTCAAAGTCCCAATAGAGTCAATGAAACTAATATGGTGAATATCAATTGGCTGATTGAGGGTTCACTATTCTTACTAATATGAAAGACTCACTCAGTAGAAATAGAGGGAAATATATTTTGTATGATAGATTATTATTACAAATAGTACCATTGAGAATTTTTCCAGATAGTGACATATTCAATAATATTTTATTTTACAGGGGTTGTAGAAGTCCCTAGGGATTAAAATGAAATTGAGTATATCATTTCATACTCATATAGACAAAAAAGTAGAGATAATGATTCCAAAACTATAGGGTATGTTCTGAGTTTTTGTTTGAGAATATTTTGGGTATTGGGATTAGAACCGAGCCCTATTTAATTTCATATATATATAAAATTTCCAATAATCTATTCATGTGTAATAATTGGAAGCTTTATGTGTACAATCGTGACTCTCATAGCTATGTTGGAAAAAGGGTGGTGAGATAGCAGTTTTTTAGCCTAGAATAGTGAAGAAGTCCTTAGAGAGGATGTTGTTTTTTAGGAAGTGGTTGGTGACTTCTCTGATGAAGAAATAATCATACGCATATCAGAGGAGATGTCCATTGGACATCACTTTTGGAGACTAAGTATCGTTTTCGAGTTTTACCCCTACTAGGGAATCATCCTTTGTGGACATAGTGGAAATTTTCCCCACATTATGTTAGACATTTCATATCACCAAGTGGGGTGAGATAGTGTTGTACCTTTTAAATCATCATTATATATACCTGGTTATTCACAACATGCTTCTTACAGAACATCTAAAAGAGTTTATGGTCAATGTTATGCATGTTATCTACTATCGGTATGTTTATTGTTAGAGTTAGATGGATCTTATTAGAAGACCCAATAAGGAGTTTAGATACTAGAAAGGTATACCTTAAATGGAATAAAATACCACTTATCCATATCCTATGGTAGCATGGATATATTTAAGAGGATTCATGGGATAAATAGTCACATATTTGAGCATTATGTATTTCGTTTTTTGGGAATGAACATTAGTGATACTTATTTTGGATGAGAAGACATTCGAGTGGGAGAATTATAATATTATTCCTTTGGAAATTTTGTTAAATCCATCATTTTTATTATAATTATAAATTTATTTTAGTATATATTAATTAATTTCTATATTTTTTTATAATTTTTCATGGTATTGGTCTATTCCATGGTATGTTACTTATGCCTTTATGTAGGGGTTTTTAAGTGTTTTTTAGGGGTAAATCCTTATTTTCAGGGGATATATATTGGTAAAAATGCACTATATAAGGGTAGGATTAGTATTCTATATAGTTAATAAGGGTAAAGTTATTTTATATGGTCTGAGTTTGGGTAAGTACCTTTATATATGGGATGAATAAGTGTAAGTGAGCTTGTTCATGTAGTGTTTAAGTGTGTGTTAAGACCTACATAAATACAACCTTGTATTTCAAGAAGCTGAATAAGGGTAAAACATAAACTACATAAGTGTAATCTCCCATTTTGAAAGGCTATATAAGAGTTCCTCAAGCATTATGTAAGGGTATGCACCCATTTACAAAGATTGTGTATGGGTTTCAAAATCATAGTGTAATGGTTGTGTAAGAAGAGTAAGGGTAACATATCCTTTTAAAAGGATCTGTAATGATGAAAATATACCCTTATGTGATACATAAGAATTATTTATGGGTATTCTATATCACACTTACAAAGCATCCGTTTTGGGAGGAAAATTTTATAAACCCTATTTTTATGTTATCTTTTTCCTAAATAACATGTGAAATAATTTTTTATTGTTTTAAAAAACCAAAAAATAATGGGAATTAATTCCTATTATGGGTTTAAAGGTTGCAATCCATTTAAAAAGTAAATAAAATTATCTACATTCAAGATTCACATATCTAAAATATTAAATGGGTAATTTAATTTTTGGGGTTTAATGATACAGACCTATACATTATTTTCATTCATAAAAATACATAAAATTAATCATGCCTTTATTTTTTAAGTTCATTTGATCTGAAATACTCAATAAACTTCTTTACATGAGACCTGTGATTTTTTATTTTACAAAACCAATTTCTTATTTCGGTTTCTAAGAACATCATAATCTTCCTCCCCTCTTTGAAGGTGAATTTCATAGAAGATAAAATTTATATGTATAGATATATATAATCTATTATTGTTTTTTCATTTGAAATTTTTGAAATATGATACATTAAGAAATGGTTGGAATTAAATAATAGTCCTTCTAAAAAATTGATATAGTAGTCTTAAATGAAAATACATCAAAAATTTAGAAAATAATATAATGAACAAATCCTATTTAAGTTGTATTATTTTGAGGGTTGATAATTTCTATAAAATGTGGAAATATAATTTTTTATAGAATTGTAAACACATTTTAAAAATTAAAATTATAATTTGGAATTATCCACGAATATTCATGAGAGAAATATTATTATTAATTGAAGAATTGCAATTATTATCTAATAAATAATTTCGATTTATAAAGAAGGATAATGTTGAATTATCATGTTTGTTATGGATTATCCATGGTAGAGAAACTATTATCACATATGATATTTTTATTCCTTTTTTAAATAATATAATATAATCAGTTCAAGGAATCCTCAGAGAATATAATTAGAGTGGATGAAATATGAACATGGTTTGAGTGACAATTCCTTGATGAACATTAGAAATGACATTGGAAAACATGAGGTATGAACTTTCGAACCATCTGTGTAACTTGTGTAGAAATATATTCCATGGTATAATTATTATCATTAGAAAAACATGATGATCATTTATGATTGTGATCACATATGGTTGTGCTTAAGGATACCTATTTATAATGCTTGATTCAACGAGTATCACTGTAGAATTTGTTTTCCATATTTCTTGATATCACATGTATATTTGAAAATAATTTATTCTTATGATGATTCAATTTTCTATTATGAAAAACCTTGATAAATATCATCCTTTTCATTATAGGATTCACTATTATTGATCATAACAAGAGGTTATCAAGATATTATTATCCCTTAGAGGGAAAGTAAACATGGACTATGATGATAGATATGATGGACTGGATAATAGGGTGGAAATATATTGATTGCATGAAATTCAATTTTCATGATGTAGTCGATTACTGGAGTGCACAATACTAGGTATCTCTATGCCTACTAATTTTCATGTAGCACAACTAAATCCATGTGATATTTCAGAATAATACTATACTTGAGGCCAAGGGAAGCTAAGTTAAATATTTGGAAAATTCCATGATGATGTAAAGTAATAGATTCACTATCCTTATAGTGATTTTTTAACATATGATATCTCATTTTTTTTCCTTTTGACATGGTGTTAATGATGGTGAAACCAAGGGTCTATGGTAACATGGTTAGAACATGACCACTGAAAATGTGATTGTTAAACTAACATTATTATTTAATAATTTTTTTATTATTATAGAATAAAATTGGTATACATGTATATATTTTTAAGGAATAGTTTGTGTTGTCATATTGGGATATATTACTAACAACCCCCATGATATTGTTGATGTATATAACAATTTCATGTATAAGGATTTTAGTAAAAACAAGTAACTCGTGGCTAATGGAAAAACATAGAATCATAGAGATGGTGGAAGACATAGATAGACTCTTGATAATTCTTCATGGATTATTTATATATATATATTCTAAATATATAATGGATTGGACAACCAAATTAGGATATTTTATTTCTTATTATATGGTATGTATTTCATCGTTTAGTTTTTATACTTTACTCGCATTATTTGATATACTATTTTTTATTATTTGTGTTATGATAAGATACTTATGCTATTTCTACTCAATAATTTACCTAGACAATTACATATTGTCAAAAGCCTCTTGTAATGGGAATGTATGCATGCATTCATGTCATACTCTAGTTTGGACCTACTGGTTCAAGGCATGGTTTTATAGGTGGGTAAGACATGAAAGGTCTAAACTATGGGGTTGTGTTTATAGTAAAAAAATGCTAAAGGATTAAGACAGAAGAATATTATTTATGGTTCCACTATTTATCCATAGAGATTGAAAATTTTTAGGGAATTCAAGGAGGTTTCGTGTTTCCGTTATAGTAAAATTGTCCACCTGATTAAGAATTTTGAAAAATACATGAAAGGTTAAAGAATATCTATTGATTTATGACATCAAGTATTACTAACATTTCGTAAATTATTATATTTATAAAGGTATTTGTTACTAAATATATATTAAACATATTTTTCGAATATATATAAGAGTTCAAAACTAATATAGTATTGATACTTAGAGAATAAGAAGTGCATTTAAGGGATGGATAACGAAATTTATGCAATAAAGTGTTCAATGTGGTTCATAACCTTATAACTCAATGAAGTTTAGAATACAAATTTTGTATTTTAATTTTCTATAACCATTTATGTGAATAGAGTGTTTGGTATAAATTTTTTTTATAAAGAATGAAATCATGGTGTTAATAGAAATTTTAATGATTACTAAAACTCTATAGTATGTCAGAAATAGGTGATATAGATAAAAATATTTAATCTATGATAATAGATTTTATAAAATAGATTTTTTATAATATTATTGATAGAGATACCTCCACCCAATAGTGGAATATCATGACAATAAAATTATTATTTTCCTAATATTTCCATAAAAAATATAGAATACCATATAATAGATAGGTGTTAATAGAGTTTTTAAAATATTAAAAAATAGAGAAAGGGATTTTTTTTAAAAAAATTAACTTATATATTATAAAATATATTTTTATATATTTTTAGGCCTTGTGGGAGTTTTTTAGAATAATTTAACATCATTATTTTTTAATGATTATTCTAATCAATTTGAGTTTGAATTTAACTTCATATCATAAAATATTTTAAAATTTGTTAATAGAAAAAGATAAGGTAAACAATTAAATTTTTTTACCAAAGTGATCTCAATAAAATGATTAAATAGAAATTATTTATGATGATGCTAATAAAGATAGAATCAATTATAAGTAATAAATTGAATTGGTTAACATTTTAACTCATCTACTTTAATGTAATGGATTTTTAATAATATATTCAAAGAAATAAACATTAGGAATATGATTAAAAAATCTCACCATTATTCAAAAATATTTATTTATAGATGATACTCATAAAAGTAGTTTATGGAAGGTTTTATTATATATTATCATAAATATATTGTTTTAAATACAAAGAAATGTAATAAGTTTAAAAAAATCCTAAATGTACAGAAAACATAAGTACTCAAAGGTAGTTTATAAAATTTGTTATGATTATAAGGGTCCTTATACCTGCATTTGTTTGTCTTCTTAACATATTTTAAAAATATAAAATTTATCATGTTATACAAAATTAATCTCCTAATTATTAGTCATTCAAGTTGTCTACATATATAAATTTATTTAAAAAATAATATAGAATTTAATTTAGGTTTTTTAATTATTCATAGTTAATTTCCATCATGTATTATTATATCTTGTGATTATATTTAATGGTTATTGTGTCTAGGATTTCATATAGAGATATATAATATTTTTTTTAAATAGAAAATGAGTATTTTATATTATAGAAACAATGATATATATGGAATGGGTTTTCATACAATATGTATTCCTTATGTTAGGGGTGTATATTTCATAATAAATTATCATAGATAAGGTTAGAAAGATACCCTGTATAAGATAATTTATAATTTTATACAATTCATACACCTTCTATGTTACTATGTGTATTAGTAGTTTTTTAGTGTTTACTTAGTATATTTATGATCATTCCATGACATAATAATTAATGAATATAATATTTATCCACTCGTATGATTAGGTTTACATATATGAACTTGAATGAGATAGATTGAAAAAGTATGTATTCATACCCAGATAAGGTATATGTGATGTTACTATAAATCTTTATAACGGTAAAGTGATGCAAAAATACTCATTGTAGAATTAAATGTGATGTATTAATACATCTAACCAGTCCATATATAGAAAACAAACTCCATTTGAGTTGGCAATAAATAATTAACACAATCTGAGTCTCGTATTCCCCCAATGTATTGGAAAAAGGTATTATACGATTATGAATGCACATATATGTTATATAGTTTTCCAAAAAAGGAATGGATATATGTTTTATTATTTTATATGATACTATATTACTTTATATATTGATTTATATTGATACATTTTATAAATAATGTCGTTTAATATATTATTGAAATAAGATATTCATGATTTTTTATATTTCCAATGTGTGATAACTATGGGAAAGAACATAAAAAATAATTCTTATTTCATGAAATAAATCAACCATATGAGGTGAAATTATTTTACCCCCACCATTATAATACAAACACATGATGTGCCAAAAACATTTGATGATGTTGACATGCTTTCCAATGCCTAGTGGATGTTTAGACTATTCAGAAATACATGGGTTGTGAATTTATTTAGAGGATGGGGGTCAGTATTATAACATGAATTTGGGTGGATATTATTTCTATCTCTAACACTATTATAGATTTAATTCATATGCATTAATCCTTCCTTAATATTAAAGAGAGACTGGTCAACAAAATTCTTATGATCAATTATTGACATGCATTGATGTAAAAACAATTATATCTGAGGTTATCCATCGATAGAACAAAATGTTTATATTAGAGGTCCTCTATCAATAATACTATTTATTTATATTATAGGTTCACTAGTTTTCTTCTAAATTGTGATTAAATTAGGTTTTAAATCCACATAGATGGGTTCTCAAGAATTTATCTCCTCAAAAAGGAAGTAGGTGTTTTGGGGAGGATATTATGTCACTAATATGGGATTACTATTCATTTCATGGAGGGGGGGAAATCCCATATATTTTTGTTCTAGTAAATGAGAAATTTCATACCATTCATGGTCTTGCAATGAGAAAATTTTGGCACTATTTAATGTTATGTGTACATGAATATTTATTATTACCTTTAAGCTAATGTATCTTTGGGGTGTTGAAATTGTACCTCAAATAAAACCCCTAGGAATCAAAATTCATAGGAATAAAAGTCCATATAAATTTTATTCTTTAGTGAAGGTCATGTGACATGACTGATCTGTGTAGTTTAAAACTGAGTGGAAATGATGTATGAAATTCAGTTTAAAGTCATGAAGCCCAAACTTCTAATAAAAAGGGACGAATAATGGTTGAATTGGAAAAAATATGTGGAAAAAAATTTATATATGCTTTTATTAATTAATAAATAAATTGAAGAGGGTGTGATTTCTCACTTGTGGTATATCCAATTGAATATGGTCTTCACATAAGTATATGGCCCCATAAAGAGAATATGGGGTGTACACCTGTGTTTCTCAATGGTATAGAAATTAATTTTTTGTATTTCAAGAGAATGGAAAGGAATGATGAATGGAATGTTGGAGGATTTAGTAAAATGATATAGTATTTGATTATTACAGGTCATAGAATGATATAACTATATCAGGGCGTTATAAGGATATATTTAGTGCTTACTCATAAGTTTCTTAAATATTACTGGCATATTCATTAGTTAGGATAAGGTTGGTTTTGGTGATTACACATATTAATAGTTACATTATGTTTTTTATGGAGATTAAACTAGATGGGGGGACCATATCTCCAAATTACATCCTAATTTGAGTTTATCATTTGGTGACCAACATGACAGTTTGGTTGTTAGCATAATAATTCTGACCCATAAGAGGATTGATCAAAATTATTGTGATAAGAAAATATATTATTATGGAAATATGTGATATTTAATACCATTTGTATATTTTTAATCTTATATAAAACCATCAGAGTGGTCTATGATAATGGGAGAACATGATTTAATGGGTGCATGCTAGTATTCATTGCTTAATCTTGTATGTATAGTTTATTTAGTGGAATCCTTTATAGAAAGGATTTTATGTGATATAAAACATGATGAAAGGAATATAAGAAGTTCATTTTTTTATTTGGAATAGATAGATAATATGAGTTTAGGAAATATCATAATCATGATATTATTACTTATCATCATACTTATTTTTAATGTGACCATCTATGGTAGGATGATTCATGATAAATATCTACATAGAAGATGGAATTTAGAACATTTGGAGACCCTCATATCATGTAGTTTAAATGGTCTATGTTAATGGAATATAGATATACTAACTATTGGGTAAAAGGTTACATATGCATTTATCTAGGTGATAACCCCTCCATGAATGGTTTCTATAAAAAATAGATAATGGATTATCCATTACATATGAGTGTCATAAATGAATCCTTCACAAAGGATAGTCATGAAAGAGACATCATGAAGGATAATCTATGATGATATTTCTCAAATGATGCTAGAAAATATTACCCCATGAAAGCATCTTATGAAAAATTCCATCATGAAGGTTACATGTTGTGTGTTTCATTTTTTATTCAATTTTTAGGCCATTATTTTCAAAATTACCTTCAAAATTTCTTTAGGAATGATTAAATAAACCATAATCACTTTTATAGTAGTGGAAATATATCTCAAAATGGGGAATGTTATCTTATATATAATTATCAAAAACAAAGAAATATATTTGTAGGATAATTTCAACAGCCGAATTTCTAAAATAGGTGTCTGTATAGGGTCCATTCTAGTGTAAGGGGAACTAGTATTGTAATCGTAATGTCAAGGGAGATAAAAAATATGGTACATGGTCATAGTATATTTCATACACCTAATTAAAAAATTATGATTCTCCATAAAGTAATAATATATTCATGTAGGGGATCCACCATGATACCTAAAATTCCGTGAGCCCATGATGTATTTATTGGAACACTTATAATATCAGCACTATACCAAGAATGAAATCTGTACTTGAAAAATTTATGGCTCATAAACCAGGATTCATGAAAGATTTATTTTTGAAGGAATGAGACATTCATGAACTGATCTCCTTCTAAGGGAATCTGTAATTTTATTGGCCTAAAAATGACCACATTCATAATTGGGAATTATTGTCTTGAAGAAGATATGATTCAGAGGAAGAAGGATGTCCTGTGATGTGTTTAAGAATTGAAAATTGGGGTAACCCTATAGAATTTATATTTATTTGGTAAATCAATTTTTATAATAAACCACTGAACATCCCTCATGAACGACACCTAGTATATGGTTTTCATGAACAATTTCTTAGGTATAACTACTCGCATATTTATAATAATAAACCACCCTTGGAAAGAGTAATCTTCTTCATGTACACATTATCCATGAATAAATTATCATGAATGAAATAGAAGACCACAAAAACCATGGTATATATATTACAATTTATATGAACTCAATATTATCAATTAGTCCTTATGTGGTCCATGTGGGTTCAATATAAATATAATGAGTCTGTAATTTTATATAATTTCATTCTACTAAACCCTTCTAAAATTTGACTCTCTATACATATTTATAGAAAATGAATCTAGAATAATGTACTAGATATTTCAATATTATGTAGATTATGATGATCAATAATGTTGGGGGTAACTAGTGACTATATGTCTTCTAGAAGCATCGATGTTTTTCAAAATTAATGGGAGTGGGTTTTTAAGAATTCCTTCTATTAGATATGTTGAAAATATATGTGTACGGGGTGCTATGTAATATTCCCCTCCCAACACCATGGATGGGGAAAATAATTTTAAATTGGATATACCTCATTCTTTAATTGTTTGTATCTCCTATTTTTTCAACCGTCAATTTCATCAAAGATGTTGATTGATTATAGGGTTATGTCCCAGGATATTATCCCCTAACACTTGATGAATTACAAAATCTAATATATATATATATATTGGTGCAATATTCTGGATATACATGAAAAATATCAAGGTAATATAGAGGCTAAAATCAGAATAGTATAGGGATATCATCTTCTGAGGATCATCCATTATAAAATGGGGATTACCCTTTTGTGGTCAATAGTGCTCCCAAGAGGTTAAACCAGATCATAGAGTAGTGGGCCATCATGATGTTGTCTCTATTTCATAATCTTTATTCAATGAGAATTTATATATATCAACCTAGATTTGATTAGTAGGTAGATTATATACATTAAATCCCGTCATATGGTTCATGGGTAGGGTAGAGTATTCCACATTTACATGATTATAATAATTAAACCTCCTATTTTGGGGAATGTTTATGAAGAGTTTATTCCCCCATCCTCTACATGGGATAATATAGAGAGGACCCCCCCCCCCCCAATTCTAGTAAGGTTCTCTGATTTTTTAGGGATGTTATGGGTGAGGAACTCTATCCAGTGATTGACATTAATTTTATAGTCTAGGGAGTTATGATTTTTTTTTCAGTCATGTTGGATAATTATATGAGGAAGCATAGTATCTTAAAATGTCATAAGTCTCAAGGATTCCATTATCATTGCAATAAAAATATGTGGAGGGTCAGAACAATGACTGGGGTATGGTGGTCACCCCATGATCGATTAGTTGGTCTACCTATATGATTTATAGTGATATATGTCAACATTTACCTCCTAATAGTGAATGACTCAAGTAATAGAGTTGGGATAGAGATAGTTTATATGGAATTACAACTCTCAATAGGTAAGAGAATAAAATTATTGGAGTGAGTATTGAAAAATATGTAATATCATAGTTGGTATATCAATAATGGGTGATCCTTATTCATTTTCATCGGTCCCTTATAGTGTTATGAGATGAGATATAAACCCATATAGGGGATACAATTCATCAATGGACAAACACTCTCAGGGGATTGATTTATACATTTTCTCTAAAAAAATAGTGGAGTAATAGGACTATTAATATTAGAATGATACCTTTTCATCATTAAATATCATGATAACAATTTCATCCTTATATAATATATTGGAACCATTAATACAGCCATAACTAACATCATAAAAGGACATTCATATAAAATATCATTATGTGATGGTGTACTAAATTATAGAAATGATAGATTTATAAATATTAAATGTTATGAAACATTAATACATTGGTGGATATAAAGATTTATATTGATGATGTAAGCAACCACTCTTTATAGTGTACTACCCAGGTTACATCTTCTAGTTTTATAAATGGCTTAACTAATGCTGATGTGGTAAGGTGTGGGTATTAGTGTCAATCTCCCACCAATCGATACCACCTTTGATCTCTTGATTGGACATATATATTCTAGGATTTGTCCATATATAAATAGACAAATAGATTACTGAGTAACCTAGTTTAAAGAACACCTATTGACTAAAGGTGGAGAAAAGAATGAGAAACTAGAATAGGATGTAAGATCATAAAAAATTCGTTAGATAAATCTTTATGTACCGCATATTATATGAAAGTAGTTGAATAATTTCCATTCTCCACACATGGTGAGCAGGACAATGTCTCTTCCTATAGCAACATATAATTCTTAGAGTTGAGGGAAATGGATGGATTGGGAATAATTAATGGGAAATTAATCATCCATACAGATCTGGGAAGTACTATAGTAGGGGAATATATATTTAATAGGGGATTCCATGTAAAAAACTAATAAAACTCTCATATGAGAATCACACTCATAACTTTAATCATTAACTCAAATACTAGAATCTAAAACCCATTCATTGAATAAAATATCCATTCACTTAGATTCAGTGTATAAAAAAGTAGTGTTTTATTTATGTATTGGATGCAGTGATATTTATCAATTTTTTTTGAGAAGTAGTAGGATATATTCACCTTCACACAGATATTTATCTTCTAAATTATATCATTAAAGTCCTTATTATCTATTAAAAGTGACCAAATAGTGCTAATACTATGTTGTTTCTCCTATGTACACTATTAAAGGTATGTTGATTGATCTAGGAACATTTTCATGTAACATGGTTGAGGAGGACGGATCTCTGAACATAGTATAGAATTTTCATTCTGTTGATATCCAATCTGATTGTAGTCTTACAACATCCATAACTATTAGTTCCATCTATGTATTTATCTTCTAATGAAATTATTATGTAATGACATGGAATATCACAATCAAATTGTCTTCTATTAGAATAGGAAGGTAAACATTCTAAATTAATACTCATATTTTGAGAAAAAAATAAAACAATATTCAGAATCATTTTATTTTATAGACACTAGCCTAATATTTATGGGAATAGGGGTTTTAGATATTCAAAAAAATTTATTCTCCATTATTATTGCAATTTTCTCCCTTAGATTTCACTAAATTGGTTCCATGAGTTGGTTCTCCACAAGGACTCACGCCCAACTCTCCATACACTATAGGATACCAACTAGCATCATGATCCTAAGGTTTTTCTTTGAATAGACTAGGCTATCATATTATTGTAATAAATAGTGAAATAATTAGATTACATGCATATCTATAAATATAAAAAACACTGTAATAAAGAAATTTTGTAAAGGCCTGAAAATCCATGTCAAACATACATAAAAAATCACACACTAGGATGACCATACTGATACAATAGTAAATAAATGAAACAATAATAGAAGTGTAAGTGTATACTATTTACACCAAGTAATACCCCATATCTTTTCTCTATATATGTCTCTGATCCATCTAGATCGATTAATGTCTATCCCTAGCTTACATTCTTCTTAAAACCACGTGAATATCTACTCAGGAACCCCGGTGTAATGATGACCCAAACATGGTGTGAGTGAAAAAATCAGTAGGTCACCATCAACTTAGTCCAATACATAGATAGTAATATGAAGTGTATTTAAAAATTATCAACTCAACCTAATTATAATAAAAATAATAAATTACAAAATTTATCAAAAATATAAAATCTTATAATTAATACCGAGACAAAGTGTTGAACCCTATAAAAAACACAACTGGAAGAATGTTCCATCACACACATATATATATATATATATCTGTGTGAGTGTGTGTGTTTGTGTTTATTGATATATATATATATATATGAGTATAGTGAAAATTAATATAAATCAAAATATAAATGGTATTTGGGTTGGGGAACTGATGAATCTAGATATACTATGAATAAGGAGTTGAGTTGGATGCTTTACCATCAAAGATGTGTATAATTAAGTAAATCCTTTCGTCTTTAATCCCAACCGAAGATACTAGCTTTTTTCAGTGCTCAAATTTATTATTAGAAATACACGATTCCACATGGGGATACATGTACAAACCATAGGTTCACTTGTACCCACATCCAATAACTATAATTAATGATTCAGGGTAGTTTTTGAACACCCTTTAAATGTTAAGTGATTTGTATACCTACATCCTAAGACATGTACATCCAGTTCGATGTTTGAGCCTAAAGTACCAGTTCAAAGGTCGTCACGATAGCGTGAATCAGATATTCCCTAGGGGGGGGGGGGGGGGGCTTTACAAAATATGTAAGTAATGATATCAATATCAAATTACTTTCACATTAACCATTCAAATGAAATTTTCTCAACTTCCCACTCCTAGTATTCCCAGTTGAGTTCATTAATGATGTGTCCCCTTGACCCTAGAGGGAATCATACGAATAAATCGAGGAGAGAGTACGAATTTAAATGTGTGTCCTAATACAGTCTCATCATACATCCTATATATCCCTCACTAGGGTAGGAATCCCTAATAAAAAATGGTGCTTCCTAAAATGTTATTCTATTACCATATAAGTATTATAACAAGGATCCCAATAGTAACCTCCTTCAATCCCTAATATATCAAACCATTAAAATATAAAATAATATGTTAATAAGTACAACTAATCATTCCAAAAAATACATATTTTTAATTGTTAAAACCCAAAATATTCATTTTTGAGACCTAATAATGTGAGAATTCTTATCATGAATATCCCAAGAAGTTCATCTAGTTATCGCAAACAAGTGTCACATTGTGTTAGGATCATCATCCAAAATCTAGGATGCACCTTATATATTCATATCTACAACATCAATAACCTTGTGAAGAATAAATAAAAGCGTTGGTGGATAAATTATTAGACTCCCCTATAATTTCATACCCTCTCGAGATTGAATTCTCAGCATGTGTTATGGGTAAAACCTTCTACTATCTCTACCCAAACCCCCAACCATAGTAGCTTATGGTATGTCCATGATTGGGGGTCCACTAGGTCCCTCATGTGAAAATACATAGGAGGCATCATACTACGGATCCTCCAAACTAGAATGAAAGTAAATACCTCCCTATTGGAATCCTTAAAATGAGTAAGTAAATAGGGGGATCCTAAATGGGATCTTCTTGGATAGAAAATATGTGTTGGAATCCAACATGGGACCTTCAACCTCAGTGATAATCTAATGTATGAAACTATCACACCAGGGTTGTTAGTGACCTCTAGGATTTATCCAATTAATTACCAGATAAAATAATTTAATTTATCATTTCAATAGTGTAAATATAAACTAGTTTCATCACCAATACGGTTAATCACATTGATACACATAATACATAAACATGAATTAATAATCTAGAGTAGGTAAGATAGACCTCCAACCATTACAAAGATTTAAATTTATAATCAGATCTCGATAGATTCATCCCAAATCACCAACATTCTTACCATGCCATATCGATATCAATTCTCCTATATAACTCTGAAACAATTAACTATATTCCCAAAAATAAATTATATAATTAAAAATTTTAATATAAAATAAAATAAAAAACATGTAATTCCCAAAAATATATGTAATATAAAAATCTCTATCCCCATTTCCTAATTACACTATGATCTAGTGAAAAAATGATTAAAATATTTAACTGATGAAATGAATAATACATAATAAAAAGATGAGGGTACCAATATAAATTATAAGAGGAGAAATAAAACAGTAAAAAAAAATCTAACAACTTACCTCCATAATTGGATTTAAAGATATAAAGGAGTAGAGGGATCCTATTGGGTCACATGAGAGAGAAATGAGAAAAAATTTGGGAGATTACCCATTAAGTCTTATTTTGTAAAATATTCTGTTTTACAATTTTATGTAAGTGCCATGGTTTTCCAAACCATGTGCCAACCATGAAACTATAATGTTTGAGGCATACTCCACATTTTAGGGTGGCAGTGCACTATTAAAAAAACCATTATATAACCATGATTCATGTTGTTTCAAATTATATACCCAATCCAAGGTTTCATTAGTCTTCCATGTAATGCCCCGACCCCAGTTACCAAGAGTCGGTGCATTATTACCTAATATTGTCATGATCACAAAAGATCAAGTCTCGAAATACCGATTATTTTATTATCCTTAGAAGCACTAGATAAATTCATAAATGTTACATTACATCATAAAGTGAAAAATCACAATAACATAGTCTCCATAGTCCACAATCATATCCCCTTCAGACTATCCCTACAGGTCAGTCATAAATAATTTCTTCACATCCTGGGAAAATAAAACATAGAAAGGGGTGATCTCAGATGTTCAGTAAGGATAACAATATAGCAGAAACTTTCATAAATAAACATAAACATTTAAGGCAATTTATAACTAAAACAAAAGCCTTTTAAACATGAACTTCAACATAATATGGAAAAAATATAATGAAATAATTCCATTTACATATTCACATGGATATTCTACTAGTCGAATAATCACATGCAATATCAATAACCACTTTCATAATGATGGAATGCATAAATCCAGAATATCATAACCACGTAGCCAAGGCCTCGTGCCAAGACTACAAATAATATATTTTCAAGGCCTTATGCCAAGACACTAGTTTGTCTCATGAGACCTACCAATGCATAGAGTATCTATAGTGGGCTCCACCTATCACTTATTAATTCCAATACATTCCTTATATGAAAAGGTTTAGACATATCATAAACCATAACATAATCGTATCACATAAAACATGCATAAAGGGAACATAAAATTTCCACATTTCAATCACAAGATATCAATACAACACATTGATATAATAAAAACATTATCAAAACCATTTTCAATACAAAAATAAAAGAAAAGTAAAACATGGTATTTATTTTTTATTAAAAAAAGTTATGGCTTGTAGAGGAAGCCGAACTAAAATAATGGCCACGACAGCGGAGAAGTCGTTGTCGCCACATAAGTATGACAAAAAAACACTCCCTTTTGTCGTTTACTAAAACTCTTCATATAAAAAATATTTCTTTTGAATAAATGTAAATTTCAAAGGGGTTTATACACCATATAAAAGAAAGTTGTGTATAAAACAAAATATTCCTCAATGAAAGGAGATTAAGACGAAGTCCCTTACCTCGTGTCCGACTTGACTCGATCATTATCTAACCTCCTAAATAATATACTAGAGTTAATTTATACTTGCTTAAGAACCTTTTTCAAGTTCATTATTCCTTTTATATCACTTATTATCATGTTATGAACATTATGTAATTATTTAAGTTAATAACGGTCGTTTTGTCGATCTTTGGTACTTGAGTCAAAAATAAACTTCTTATAATTAAAAGTTTTTCATCTGGTAAAAAATCCATTATATACAGAATTATATTCATGATGTATATATCATATATATCATATATATCTAGTATATATATGCATTTATAATATTACATAACATTTAGAGGTAAGAAATGAAATGCACCGTTCATGGAGACGGTAAGCCGTATGTACGCATGAACTCTACTTTCATTTCTATTTCATATTTAATGGAATGAAATCATAATGATATAAAGTTATATTATAATTTAAGTATAATATCATATATAATATCATTTACTCCATCCTTTATACGTCCCACATATGGAATTAACGATTCAAATCACTTTGAGGGAGCGGTATACCACAATTCCTAAAATGAAATTATCGTGTTTACCCATAATGGAAATCATAAAGGTATGCCATAAATGAAAAAAAACAGAAGCATAAAGAAAACATAATCCTAATATATATATCATATATAGAAATAGTTTAATCATAATGTCCACCATGAGAGGTGTTAAAATAACATTGAACAATCATCGTTTCGTGACACAGTAATTCGCCACCCACTGAAACAATATGTTGTTTACCCATTCGACGAAGGTGTGTGTAAGAGTAAATAAAATACTTCTCATAACAACATCCTATTATATTGAAGATACTGGTGTTGTAACAAATTAAAGGAACAAAAAGGTTTTAAGGGGTTGGAGAAGCAAAATAATACAAAAGAACACAAGAGAATACATTACCATAAAACCGGGTAACGATTTTGATTTCAGCCAAAGGATTCCTTTGGAAGACATTTTCCCAAAAAGAGTATTCTAGATGTAAGAGAGGGAAGGTTAGAGAGTATTTGGGCAGTGTTTGGTCGATCCAAATGGCTGTTATGGTGTGAATAAGGTGATAGAGGTGGGGGCCTTTTATAAGAGGAGAGGAGGGGCACTCATGGAATTTCATGAAATGTTACATTATTATGAAGTGCTCTTCAGATTTTAAAGGTCCCACAATTCTATATTTCTAGGATAAGGTGATAAGTGTTGGAAATATAATCATACAATATGTTTTTGACAACTTTAAGTCTTAGATTTTACATTATCTTTTCATTTTATTTAAATCATTAATTAATGAGGTAATCGCTGCATCATCATGGTGTCATAAAACATTTAATTTATTTAATGTCCAAAAATTATAAAAAAATTACCATGATGTAGGAAATCATTTTATCGTTTTAATTAATATTTATAGTCAAAAATATGACTTTTATAACCCCATTTAAAGTTTTTTTAGTAAAACAATACATGTTTGTAACATTTTTATTTTAACTTTAAATAAAATGTTATTAATGTCATTTTCTTACCCAAGTGGTTCCATGGGGTCCCCAAGTTGACCCATGGATCTTATGGGTCGGTCATGACTCATAAAATAAGTTTAGGACGTGTGTCAAGGTAATTTCATATTATTATAACATTATTTTTACCTTAAATTACACTAATTACATTTAATCCCGATTAATAAAACTTAAAAGTTACTATTCACTAAAAAACTTATTTTAATCCCATTGAACCACATTTTACTTACTAATGACAACCATGCATGTTGGATTTTTGAAAATCAAATCACATAAGTGGTAATGTTTCATTTAAACGAAAAATCAGTTTTTTAACTACCACTTAGGGGTTTCACTATACATCAAAAATTTAAGTTTTTCAGAAAAATACCAAAAATTCACCCTTAGATATATTTTATATTCTGAATTCAAAAATGATTTATATTTAAAAAAAATTTAAAACCTATAAGTTGAATTAATTAATTTAATAATTAATTCCCGCTGTCACAACAAATAGCGTTTTTTAAGAAACAATATATATCAAAAGATTGCCAATTTCTTATGTCCAATTTCAAAGTGAACATAATTCTAATGACCACCATTGGATGAAATGGTAAAAATATATTCTTATGATAAATCAAAAACACTCAATAGTATAAATTATCACTATAAATTATTTTGATTAAAAATGTTATTTTTATGTATTTTTCAATATTCATCAATGATTAGATGTTCTCAGAAAAATACCAAAAATTAAAAATTGGCTAATTTTGATATTCCAAATCCGAAAATGAAGTCCATTTTGAAATATAAAATTTATATATTTCAAAAAGTGAGTATTACTATTCATAACGACTACTTTGAATGGTCGCAGTGTGTTAGAATCTCGAACTTGCGTACAATGCAAGCTATTGCATTTTTGAAAGAGAGCATACCATGGAAACGTGGGGTGTTACATCCTCCCCTACTTCAATAAATTGCGTCCTCACAATTTGAAAATGTTCTTTGAAAATAAATGGTTGAAAATTAAAAATACCTTTGTGGAAAACCCTCATCAGAAATATGGTTAATAAAATTTAGCCTTAATAAGTGGGAAAGGGAAATGAAAAAAGTCAACACCAAATTATGATCTTGATTAGGAGAACATTGGTGGAAATTAGAGACATATAATTATAGGAAAATGTAAATATTTTTAGGCAGTGATTGAGTTCATCAATCAAAAACAAGTGTAAAATTGAGGGCCTCAAAGCCTTCAATCTATGTTGATTTAAAATATCATCAGTTCAACAAAACATAAGGTATTAGTATAACACATTTTTTGTTTTAATATCACTTTCCTAAAGTTTAAGAATTAATTTATTCATAGAATAATATATAGGTATATATATATGCTTGACAAGTAGAGTGTCAACCTTCAACTAATTTCTACCACAAACTCATCTTCCACTCAAAAAGATAATAGAACTCAAAAATATTATATTTATCCTAATCGTACAAGGTTCAAAATATTAACACATACCACTTATATTAGGAAGACTATTTTGTAATAACCAGGGACTTCTTGTAGGCTAGTGGTAGGTAATAAAGGCCTGTCGCACTATGGTTGTGGGTTCGATTCCTACAGCTTTGTCCGACGCAACGGGTTATCCCCCGTCCTATAGGTGGTCCTTTTCCTAAAACTATAGTATTATAGTATTCCAATAAAAATGTTCAGAAATATTTTAAACTTAAACCATACTATCCAATGTTAAACTTAATACATTCCAACCTATATAGTTATCCAAAATACCTCTGTCTAGACTTTCTCTAAAAGGTATCTAAATTCCAAAATCAACTCATCAGATTCCCCAAACAGAGTAAAGTTTCTCTTATTGTCACATACTAAAAATAGGATTACCTTCATCATATTAAAATCTTAATGAGATAAACAAGTACAGTAGTACAATCCTTATATATATGACATTATTCATATAACCAAAATATAGTTCTTGAGTCCAAATACACAAATACAATAATTATTCCACTTCAACTATAGTAACATCATAAGATTGGCCTTGATCCCTTTTCCTTTTCTGAGGTAAGTTTTTTCGTGCTTAGGGAATTCATTTTTATAATTCCCCATTTCTCTACAATTGTAGCATTCAACATTGACAACCTCTTTCATTCCCTTGAAATCACGAGCCTGGTGACCATTTTCTCCACATGTATAACATACTCCCATTCCTTTTAGGCAAGTACCAAGGTGATTCTTCCCACAATTAACACATAATGGAAAATCCTTCTTTCCCCTTTTCCCTTTATCTATATCTTGTTCCACCGTTCTCTTCTTCTCTTTCTTTACTTTATTGTCATAAGATTTAGAGAATTCCTTTTCTGTCTTGATAGAACCTAAGACTATACCTTCGTACATTGAGAATGAATGTGATAATAAAGATCGACGGAGAAATGGTTTAAACCCATCAAAGAAACGATCAATATTACTTCTTGGGATACATATATAATCTACAGCATGCCTCTCTAACCTTGTAAAGTTGGCCTCATACTTTGCAACATTCTCATCCTCCTTTTGTCTCAGACTCAAAAATGGCCTTTCTATATCCGCTCGATGGTCACGAGGAAAGTATTTTTCTATGAAAATATCTTCGAACTACCTCCATTACATATTTGATACTTCATCATCTTCCTTCATGTTTTGAATCAATGACCACCATTGATCAGCATCTCCAGTGAGGCGGTAAACTGCCATGATATGATTTTCCCTTTCACTACTTCCAAAGGCATGGAATATTTTCTCTAAGTAATTTATCCATTACTAAGTTAATAAGGGATTTGTACTCCCATTGAATGTTGGTGGTTTTTGCCTCATAAATAGGTCTAACATTTATCCTCCACGTTGCAGATCAGGGTGCTCCATATGAGTAAGGTTATTATTCATAACCTGAGTGAGTTGTCCTAGAATGGTGATAAGCTGATCAGCACCAGTTGTATCACCAGCTCCACTATAATTATCTTTAGTAAGAGGGAAATCCCTACATGGAGTGCGTTCATTGATACGGTTTTCATTCCTTCCACTAAGTTCCATTTCTAAACAATGTCATAAACTTGATTAGTTTATGAATCGAAATACATAATAAAAAACTTGCAAAACACTTAACATAAATTGAACTAATTATGGATATAATCCATAATCGTAAAATTCTTTTCTTTAAGAATGTATATACTCATAAACCCTTCATAATGATTTTTAAAGAAAATAAGAATTATCCTAAGAATATCCCCTGGGAGTGTTGTAACCAAGAGTTCAACAAGGCCCGTTGTCGTGCACCAGTTCCCGTTCAAGTCTAGCTCAAAGCGATGTTTTTGGGTTTTACCCATAGGTACAACTGTTCCAGAGCTGCCTCTACCTTCTCGTATCTAGACATGTATGTATTTCTTGTAAAAATCGCAAAATAACTATAATACCAAAATTCTATGAAGTTCTTCTATACTAATCCTAAATTTCTATCATAGGGCTATGTGCTCTAATCTGAGTTTATCTAAATATAGATTCAAGGTTAGTACTAAACTTCCTCTGATACCAACTGTAATGCCCCGACCCCAGTTAACAAGAGTCGGTGCATTATTATGTAATATTGTCATGATCACAAAAGATCAAGTCTCGAAATACCGATTAGTTTAGTAGCCATGGAAATACTAGATACATTCATAAATGTTACATTACATCATAAAGTGAAAAATCACAATAACATAGTCTTCACAGTCCACCCTCATATCCCCTTCAGAATATCCCTGCAATTCAGTCATAAAATATTTCTTCACATCATGGGAAAAAAACATAGAAAGGGGTGAGATTAGATGCTCAGTAAGGATAACAATATAGCAGAAACATTCATAAATAAACATAAACATTTAAGGCAATGTATAACTAAAAGAAAAGAATTTTAAACTTGAACTTCAGCATAATATGGAAAAAATAAAATGAAAGAATTCCATTTACTTATTAACATGGATATTAAACTAGTCTAATAATCACATGCAATATCCAAAACCACTTTCATAATGATGGAATGCATAATTCCAGACTATTATAACCACATAGCCAAGGCCCTGTTCCAAGACTACAAATAAGATTTTTTCAAGGCCACGTGCCAAGACACTAGTTTGTCTCATGAGACCTACTGATGTATCGAGGAGCTATATAAGGCTCCACCCGTCACTTATTAAGTCCAATTCATTCCTCATATGAAAAGGTTTAAACATATCATAAACCATAACACAATCGTATCACATAAAACATGCATAAAGGGAACATAACATTTCCACATTTCAATCACAAGATATCAATACAACACATTGATATAATAAAAAAATTATCAAAACCATATTGAATACCCAAATAAAAGAAAATTAAAACATGGTATTTATTTTTTATTTTAAAAAAAGTATGGCTTGTAGAGGAAGACGAAGTCAAATAATGGTCACGGCGATGGAGAAATTAAAGTAAAAGGGGTTTATACACCATATAAAAGAATGTTGTGTATAAAACAAAATATGCCTCAATGAAAGGAGATTGAGACGAAGTCTCTTACCTCATGTCCGACTTGACTCGATCGTTCTTTAACCTCCTGAATAATAAACTAGAGTTAATTTCTACTTGTTTAAGAACATTTTTCAAGTTCATTATTCCTTTTATATCACTTATTACTATGTTATAAAAACTATGTAGTTATTTAAGTTAATAACGGTCATTTTGTCGATCTTTGGTACTTGAGTCAAAAATAAACATCTTATAATTACAAGTTGTTCATCTGGTAAATTATGCATTATATCCAGAATTATATTCATGATGTATATATCATATATATCATATCTATCCAGTATATATATATATATATTCATTAATAATATTACATAGCATTTAGAGGTATGAAATGAAATGCACCGTTCATTGAGACGCTAAGCCGTACGTACGCATGAACACTACTTTAATTTCTATTTCGTATTAAATGGAATGAAATCATAATGATATAAAGTTATATTATAATTCCAGTATAATATCATATATAATATCATTTACTCCATCCATTATACGTCCCACATATGGCATTAACGATTCAAATCACTTTGAGGGGGCGGTAGTCCGCACTTCCTAAAATGATATTATCGCGCTTACCCATAATGGAAATCATAAAGGTATTACATAAATGAAAAATACTGAAGAATAAAGAAAACATAAACATAATATATATATATATCATATATAGAAATAGTGTCATCATAATGGACACCATTATAGGTGTTAAAGGAATATTGAACAATCATCGTTTCGTGAGGCAGTAATTCGCCACCCATAGAAACAGTATGTTCTTTAACCATTTGGCGAAGGTGTGTGTAAGCACAAATAAAATCCTTCTCATAAAAACATCATAATATATTGAAGATACTGGTGTTGTTACAAAATAAAGGAATGAAAAGAGTTTAAGGGGTTGGAGAAGCAAAATAATACAAAAGAACATAAGAGAATACATTACCTTAAAATCAGGTAACTCTTTTTGATTTGAGCCAACGACTTCCTTGGGAAGACTTATACCCAAAGTGAGGCTTCTAGGAGTAAGAGAGAAAAGTTAAGAGAGTATTTGGGCAAATGTTGGCCGAACCAAATGTCTTTGATGGTGTGAATAAGGTGGTAGAGGTGAGGTCCTTTTATAAGTGGAGAGGAGGGGCACTCTTGGAATGTTATGAAATGTTACATTATTATAAAGTGATTTTCGGATTTAAAAGGAACCACAATTATATATTTCAAGGATAAGGTGATAAGGGTTCAAAATATACTCATCCAGTAGGTTTTTGACAACTGTAAGTTTTAGATTTTATATTATCTTTTCATTTTGTTTAAATCATTAATGAATGAGGTAATCACTACATCATCATGGTGTCATTAAAAAATTAATTTATTTAATGTCTAAAAATTATAAAATAATTACCATGATGTAGAAAATATTTTTATATTTTCAATGACTATTTATAGCCATAAATATGACTTGTATAACCCCATGTCAAATTGTTTTAGTAAAACAATACATGTTTGTCACATTTATATTTTAACATTAAATAAAATGTTATTAACGTAATTTTCTTACCCATGTGGCTCCATGGGGTCCCCAAGTTGACCCATGGATAGTATGCGTGGGCCATGTATCATCCAATAATGGTAGGACATGTGTCAAGGTAATTTCATATTATAATAACATTATTTTTACCATAAATTACACTAATTACCTTTAATCGCGATTAATAAAACATAAAAGTTACTATTCACCATAAAAATATTTTAATACCATTGAACCACATTTTAATTCCTAATGACAACAATGTATGTCAGATTTTTGAAAATCAAATCACCGAAGTGGTAAAGTTTTATTTAAATGAAAAAACAGTTTTTTAACTACCACTTAGGGGTTTCACTATTCATCAAAAGTTGAAGTTTTTCAGAAAAAAACCAAAAATTCACCTTAATCTATATTTGATATTCTTAATTAAAAAATTATGTATATTTTAAGTAATTATAAACCTATAAGTTTAATTAATTAATTTAATAATTAATTCCCGTTGTCACAACAAATAGCGTGTTTTTAAGAAATAATATATATGAAAAGACTGACAATTGATTATGTCAAATTTCAAAGTGAAATTAATTCTAATGACCACCATTGGATGAAATGGTAAAAATATATTATAATTATACTTTAAATCCACTCAATATTATAATTTATCACTATAAATTATTTTGATTAAAAATTTTGTTTTTAAGTATTTTTCACTATTCATTGAAAATTGGATGTTCTCAGAAAAATACAAAAAATTCAACATAGGCTAATTTCGATATTCCAAACCCAAAAATGAAGTCCATTTTGAAGTTTAAAATTTATATAATTTGAAAAAGTGTGTATTCGTATTCATAACAGCTACTTTGATTGGTCACGGTGTGTTAGAATCTCGAACTTACGTACAATGCAAGCTATTGCATTATTGAAAGAGAAGCGTACCATGGAAGCTTGAGGTGTTACATTCCACATGGTAACTCAAACTATAAACCTGTAAAAAATGACCTGCTATTATAGTTCACCATGTTACCACTAACAATGTTCTAATCATGAACCATGAGCATCACCTTTACAAAATAACAATTTTGGGACCCGAACCATTAGGTCACACCCAAAATCACGTAGACAAATTCCAAATTTCATTTTCCATATAAATAAATTTTTAGAGTCTTTCCATCATTTAAATTCCTATTCTGAATTTATATGATGAATTGACGAGTCCAGTAATTTAAAATAGAAATTCCTCAAAAGAATTTCATCTATGAAGAACAGTGTACTTTACTCTTATTAAAAGTACATATATGGATGAAATAATGGGAGAAAAACATGAGGATGCATAAAAACATCAGTTTTGGTACATAAATCAATATCCTAGATTAAATATTATTGGATGATTTCATGGATATGCAACACCTAATCGACAATCCTTTATAGATTGATAATATTTTGAAAAAAGTAGCTAGATGAAGATGTATGATCATAATATTTATATGAATCCCCCTATATTTTATCTAATATCAGTATCCATGTATCGTCTTCAATAGAAATACTTATAAAATTTTGGGTCAAGAATACCCCATAGGCCTATGAATCTACAGGATGATGCACTTTTGTGGGATGATCACCTTATTGAACCAAATGATGAGATAGTAGTGATAAAGGAATGTGAGACTCTAATAGGAAACTATGATCCCACATGCCTTATATTACATTTTTCCAATATTTTTTTAGATTAAAATATTATCAATATTGATTTTAATATCCCTTTTATTAGCCATAAACACCCATGATTCTATTTAATTGACATCACATTTAGTAAAAATAACATTGGTATGGACTCATTTGGTTCCAAATTATTTAAAGGGTATTGAAACCACATTGTGCCTCATTCTAAAAATGTGTTTTTAATTGTGTAAGGATAAAGATGTTGAAGCTAATCTATGTTGTTTCCCTTGGTGATCTGGATGGATAGCTATATCCCCTTCAATAATTTTTCATTATTTAAAGATATAATTAATGTATAATCCATGTTATAGTGAAGGATGAGATCACTGATCGGGAGTGAATGAGTGAACTGTAGTAAAAAATTATTATTTTAAATTCCACATCATACATTGTGAAATTCACAAACTCTATAAATGATGAATCATCTAAATGTGTGATGATTACAGTGTAAAAATATGATCAACACATGTATAAGATGGATCTGATGCACTAATTATACCATGCTATTGATACCATTAATAATGTCTCCATGGAAAAGAACAATTAATTTAAGGAAGCTAAAATGGATGAAAATTCTATTAATATATGGGTAAATTCAATGTAGACTGATGTATAAATAGAAACGACAATAATAGTGGAACTGCATTAGGATTTGAGTAACTCATAGAAAATTTTTTTTACATCAATGGGACTATATTGAAAAAAACTCCAATATATATATTCTTATTCAATTTTATTCATACATATGATGATTGAGTCTCTATAATTTTATTGACCATATCATCTCCAATTTAATGACAATAATTCACTTCCCATTAGTTTTTTAATTTATTGTCTCATCTTATTTTTTAATCCATTACAATCTATGGAACTACAAATCACTGGTAACAATATATATTAAATCCACTTGATCATTGAATCGGTATAGATAAATTTTACTACAATCTTCAAATACATGAGTAGAAAATGAAAAATGAGGCAACCCTTAATCCATTGAACATGTACACTCAATTAGATATAATTGGTACAGATATAAAATTCTATATAGCTTAACTATATTCTAGGGATGGTTTGAAAAGATATGTATCATGATATTGATTTCTTGATTATTATGTGAACTTTCGATGATATATGTAGGCCAAATATAATTACATAATCACTATCATCGTCATCAAATATTATCTCACTCATATATGAAATATGGTTTCTTCCATGATGATTTCTCTTGATTGAGTATAGGTGAATAGAATATATATGTTTATATACCATCACTTTTTAGTAGAGTTATTCCACATAGATATTAGGGTTAATTGACACAGCAAGAATAGTTATAGAAAGGGAGTCCTTGGAATTATAATTCAACTTTTTAAGTGATTTTAGGTACATTATTACCACAATAACATACATTTAATTTGGATAAAATTAACTAATATATGGATGGTATTGAACAATTTTATAATTCTTTATAACATCAATAGACCTAGTTTTTAGTGATTAATTTCTTCCTTGACCATATGGTGAACTCCTAGATGACTTGTATGATTTTTATTTTATGACCATAAAATATGATTAAGACTCAAATGGTGGAGGATTAGTGTGATAGATATTGCCTTTTTATTAGAATAGCATTTATATGTTTTCAATATGATATGTTTTTTGCCTTTTCTTTTATCAAAATGCGTATATTTTTCATAAGATTTTTTTTCTACATTCCCAAAAAGTGATGCCCTTCCATTGTTATAGGTTTTCATTTTTTAATTTTTGACAAGGAGGTTACTATACATTTTTAAATGGGATGATAAATGTTGTGAAATAAATTCCACTAAGGGTTCGAGTTTAAGGTAATATAGATTTGAAAAAATGGTTCCAGGGTTTAAGGTCTTATATCATGGAATCTGAAACAATGGGGCCTATGGTCATAAAGATTGGAAAGAAATTTGTTTGTTTGTAAGTTTAAATATCATATAAATAATTTGAATTTTATTTTAAGGTTATACAATATTAAACAAAAGTATAATACATTATATTTAGATGTGGTGGAGAAATACTGAAATTTAATAGTGAGCCTGGTTCTAGTACATACAATCTAATAGGTTGATGCACACAATTTAAGGTAACAATTTTTGAACTATTCTATCATATGGTTTAGGGACACATGAAAAAAAACATAGAATATTCAAATATAGGATTCCATATCCTTATTTTTCAAATGGGTATGATTCATGAATGTGTATCATTTATGCAATCTAAATCCAATTCAATATTAAAGTTATGGAATCTTTAAAACAATACATTGGACATTTGAATTATGAAGTGATGGGATAAAACATTTATATGAGGGATGATAAATGACCAAATTTTATTGATGATTTCAATTGTGATGTCTATTAAAATTTGAGAAATTAGAATAAATTTAGCACTATGCAGAATATGACATTTGTTTCGTATTTCCAAATATAGATGCATGATAATCTTTAACCCAAAAATTTTACCATTTATGTTTGATGAGCTTATTACTAATATCCATGAATAGTTTTTTGGGGAAAATATATTCAATAAGTGTTTAAAAACCCTAAATGATACACTTCCACATATTGAACACATTATCTTTGAATGGTGATATGAAATATAATTTGTCAAACATACATTAATGGTATAAGAGAAATGGTATTCCCAAAATTTTTTAGACTTTTGGATCTAGTGAAATGAATGGAATTTTCTAGGGACATATGGTTGACATACAATGTCTCTATTTGTAGAATCTCAACTTAGTGAGTCATTATATTTTTTTTATATAACATGTTTATGGTCTATAAAATTTTGTTAATCAAGGGATAAATTTTACAATCATATAAAATTTCCCAAACATTTATTTGTTTTAAATTCATACAACTATAAAAAAAATTGGGAGTAAATATATTTAACGAAGGAAAAGAAAAACCATACTTAAATGGAATAGCCTAATTATTTTTAAACCCACATAATCATTGATTCTGATGATTTTAAAGAATGGTGTCTAAATAAAAAATGAGTATGAGTGTATGATCTAACAACCAAAATGTGTTTTAATTTCTACGAGATCCCTAAAAATAGTTAATAGGGAATGGTGATGACATAAATCCTGATTTGAGGCATTTTGAATTCGAATGATGATATGGGAAATGATTTCTGAAGATCAATGCTAAAAAGGTTTTAATTATTGGTTCCATGATAATACTTTTGGTGTATATGAGTATTAGATAACCTATTCCCTATATTTTAATCATATATTTCTTGATATTTTCAAAATATAGTTGAATAAATATCATTACCAAGTAGAGGATCCCCATTGATTTTAATTCAATCCTTATAAATGGATATTTATGTTTTTTGATGATTCTAAATGAATAAGGAATGATGATTTGTTTAATGGAAATGTGTATTTTAATTGTCATGAGGGAACTTCTATCCCGATCTAACTAATTTTAGGATTTGTTTGGAATGTTTTGTGGAAATTTAGCAGGATGAAAAGATCTAGCTGAGTCTAAAATATGTCGGTCCTATATCACTATATATCCTATGAAATATAGTCTAAATATAAAATTAGTTATTACATTTATACATCAATTGATCTATATAATTTACATGCTAGGAACATTTTATATTATATTATTGAATTGGAATAAGAAATATATATCTTTTTTATACACGAGACATGAGATCTGAGATTTCATTAGGAATAAGAATTTTTTTTCTAGAATGGGGATTTAGGTTGAAACCACAAGGAATTTATCATCACATGGATCTAATTCCCATTTAATGATATTGGGATTCATATTACAGGGAAAACAATATTGTTTCATGTGTTACGTTATGGACTATGTGTCATGAAATTTAGAATATTTCTATAACGGATCAAGTCCCATAAAACATTTTACCTATTAAAAGGACACAATTAATGTATTTTATAGTCTTTTGTAACTTAATTAGAAATTAAATAGTTTTTAAATATATAATGAGAAACATTAAATATATAGTTTTATAGAGATCTAGATTATCGTCACCATTAAATAGCTTTTTCTTAGTATAGAACATGTAAAGGAAAACCTATCTTGAATGTGGAGGGGATCCAAATGCTTTGAAAAATTAGGGGGTGTGGTTTCAATTATCCTATAAAAATGATATAGTTGATTTGATCATATTTATATATCCCAAAATATTAGGAATCTATACACAGACAATTTTTAAAAGGAACCATTGTAGGATTCATTGGTAAAGAACATGACATAATTATAGAGGCCCTATCCACAAAGGTATAAATGGGATTGAATTTTATGTGAATCTTAAGATGCTACTAGGATAAATAATCTATATGTAACTACACATCCTTATGTTGTAGAAATAATGACACATATTTTACTAGAAATAAGTTCTCACGGTATAGATGTGACTCAATTGAAAGTATGGGGAAAATGTATGAATGTATTGGTGGGAGGAAGGGACAAACACCTAATGTGAGTTTGTAGAGACTGATATACCAAAGCTATAGAATGTATGGAAATGGATGTTCTGATTTTGGATTGTTTGTAAATGTTAGGCGTCATAATGTTTTTACAATTAGAATAAATCATTCCAAAGGTACCACTTAGAAATAACGAAATCTATGGTCATAGGTTATGTTAATTGTGATGTTACACTTTTCTTGTATGTATATAACTATTTAATCCCAAAAAAGAGAATAATTTCCACCATATAGTTCCTGATCTTACAAACATGATGGGTATTTTTTATTTGGGTCATATAAAGTACATACTCCCATGTAGTTTATGGTCTGGGGGATTTTACCATATATTGAGTGGTTGAACATTATGAAACTTGTACTCAAGGATGAAACATGTAGATATAGATACATTTAGGGATCTAATCTTAATTATAAGGCCTAAATATTTTTATATATCCCTTAAAATTATGGGATACATTTTTTATAGCATAGGTATATATATAGTTTGGATAATTACGTAGATCTGGATCATACATAAGGATATAAGGACTCATTTAATGGACCACTCAATAAACTTTTGTGACTTTTAAGAATGATCATGTTTCATATAGATTAACTTCCTTCACAATGTACTTCAATTCCATGAAATTAGTATTCATTTTGTGAATAATTTATTTAATAGTTTAATGTCATTTTATATGTTTTTTTATACCCAACATGATGTAATAAAAATTACGTCTTCTGAAATATTGAATCAGTGGATGGTTTGATACTCTCAATCCTTTTTGATACAAGAGTAGGAACTATTGGAGTAGAAATTGTGCATTGAAATAGTTATTTCATATTATGGAACCATAATTTGTGGTTTGTTTCTCATCTTCATTTGATTTAAAAATTTCATCACTAATTCTCTATAGAGTAATGAGTGTAGGTTGACATTGTCATTTAATTATCATGATACTCATTTCTCATGGTACTCTAGGATATAGAGTATGAAAACAATTTTTCCATTAAAATGCTACATATCTTTAATTATAGTAAGGGATTTTACATAGTTAATTATATAATTATAGGTTGGGTTGTGAAGTGAGTGAAGTTTAACATCAATAGGAATGACTATATATGTCATAAATACAAGTGAGTATAAGTTATATTGTGTATCTGTATATATTATGGTGCGATTATACTACATGTCATGCAAGAGATTATATCAAAACACACCTTATCATTGTTCACAATCTAATCATGGGTACTATATAGAGTTTTATATAAATCCTCCATATTTATTTTAACTACTACATGATATCTAAAAGAGTTGTTAGACTAAAATTATATTCACTATATAACCTCCTCAACTCAGTTGAATATAATTGATTTCACTATTTTTCAACCTTTTATGGGGGACATCAAGCCTAATGATGATATTAATCATTTTTATGTTTGTTAAAATCTTTGTTCCCACTTACTTGAGGGATATAGTATCAAACCACATGAAGAATAAATCTATGTAATTATGGTTTTACTCGAACTATTTAGTAATATTTTGGCGATATAGCCTCCTGGCATCAACTCAAAATATTAAAAATGTCCTTGTTTATTTATTAGTTTGAAAAAATCAAGGTATTGATAAATTATAACAGAATATATCTAAAATGAATAAAATTTATTTTTAAACTCTTATAATTCTTACATAATTTAATGCTTGAACGATCCAATTATCTTAATTTAATGGAAGTGATTGGATCCCGATTGGTGATCATTTAGGAACCAGGATGCGCATCTTATAAAAGAGTAAGGGTCTATACTTCTTCAATGGATATGATGAGGAATCATTAATATCATTTGTTATAATAAAATTTATTAGAAATAATGACCCCATATGGTATAATGTTTATTTCCTATCATCAGATATTTTCATTCATTACTCGATCCAGTAAGAAAATTCCCGTTTAGTGGTTTTCAATTATTGTAGACATCCACCATGTAATGGAAATATTGAGAGATAATCACGATTCTCCTTGATTGGGGGTAGTATTAATGTCATTGAACTCCACCATATCAAAATTTTTACATGGAGAGATCACTATACAGTGTGTGATGAGGATGACTATCTCTTCTAGGCATATTTCTTTTATGTCCATGGTTGTATTAGATAATTCATTAGCACTATCATTCAATAAAAAAATTATGTCTGATATTTTAGTATTAAATAGGAATTCAACCATCAACCATCATATATAATATAGTAATCATATGAATTCATCCATTTTATTGGTATATTTATCATTTATCTTCTTAATTATATATTCTAGGTCACATTGGATGTTCATGGGAAAATCCAGTATCTATAGAGATAGGTCCATTTTTAAAATGAGTTCCTGATATTCTTCTTCATTAGTTTTAAAATATTATGATAAAATATATGAATATGAAAGAAAATAATTGGATGGGGAGACAATTGAAATAAAAAATACTATATATTTATTCTTTTGGGTTTACATCCTTCTCCCTGTTGGGATCCTATAATTTCAATAAAGTTATATCCTTTATATTTGGGGAGATTCATGTTTAGAAATGATATCATCACTAGGGATAAATTTATTTTATACTACACTATCTGGGGAAGGGTGTTCCATGAAGAAATATATAATCACATGCCTTTTATTATTCCTTTTGATATGATAATTAGATTTAAACAAAATACCAAATAACCTCCCACCATGATAGATGTTAGATTAGCATTGGTTGAAAAAGGTTGTACTTGAGTAAGTAAACATGAGAAAATAAAAAAAATGCATGATGCTACACACAATGTCATACTTAACATAATTCAATGATCCATGTTAAAAATTTATTTTCAGTATTTATGTATTAGATCATAGTATCTCACAATGTTTGGTAGATATAATAGAATATTATTTTCTTCCCTTCATTATTTTTTTTAATATAGAGTGGAAAAAGTTATCACTATAGGTTCTATATATAAAGGATAAAAAGATTGATACCAACTTGTAGCATTAGAACTAGTTTGTGAAAAAAATAACTTTTTTAATGTGAAAAGAATCCTAAAATTTATTTTAAAACTAATATATTATTACTTACTTCTCTAGACTTATGCACAAAAAAGCAGTCACTAGTTTGATATGATATAAAATATATGAAGTAAGAAAGATATACCTAGATTCACCCTAGTATCATTATATATTTGGTATGTAAAATATCATGGATTTCAATATTATTCTCTAGGTTGACCTAGATATAATGACGGTGTAACATGAAGCCATTGAATTTTCTTTTAAGTTACCCTAAAATAAAAATTATTTTTATTAAACTTTATGTTTTGTTGTCATTGTTTATTGAAAAATGAATTAGTATTGAAATGATGATCATAAATTTGATTTAATTTAACCACCATATCTTCTACCAATCATTCTACAATCTTCCTCATGATTGAATTGAATATATATCACATTTAAAATTAATGTATGGAACCAAAATTATTCAATACTAATGGAATCACTAGGATTCAATATAAAACATTTTTGTTACCTAATATTTGTAACCTCCTCTTCATTGATATCCATATGGATCAGGTTATAACCTAAATTCCCATCCATTAACGAGAGGGATTCAATTTTTGTCCAAAAATAAATTATTATCTCTTTGACTATGAGTAGAGAACCATCTATTGTTTTATGACAATTAAGATTACTGTATTAAATGAAAACCTATATCTTCCCATTCATCATTTTAATTGAAATAGTACTAGTGTGAATATTTATGTCTTGAACATATTAGATGAATTTTTCCATGATAATATTTTTTACATTGGATTCTACCTTGGAAACATGCACTGAATTTATTTTCTTGGATGCCTATTGAAAGCCACCATGGTTTTCTATAAAACCCATTTGAAGGGTAGTCACATTAGTATTAATTTTAGGTATTTAAGTGTAGTTACATAAAACATACCTATTGCTATTTGTGTAATTATATGTATATATCCTTCTATTATAGTTTCACGGGTATATAGTTTAATTTAGATTATAGATCTTCCTTTATTTACAAATTCACCTAATTAATTTCATTAATGGTGGTGTAGAAACCATCCTCCAAATTCTAGAGGGTCATTTATGATAAATCCATCTTCTAATTTATATAATACCTCACTATGGTCGAATATCTGATATAAAGGGGATTCATGATACCTATGAGATGTTATTTTAGTGTCTTGAGATCTTAAATCTGATATATTATAATCTATAAAATTCTCATTAGAATAAAATCCTTATTTTTAATGGATTATTTCATCTAATTCCACTGATATTATGAAAATGATAGAGAAAAGGCCGAAAAATGGGTTCTATTTCTTATTTTTGAATTATATCTAGTATTTCAGTGAGACTAAAATTTGTTGATTGAGAATAGATATTGGTAATTTTTTCACAAGGATATGGTTTCTTTGGATCCATGTTTATTAACATGCATTTTAATGAATTAATTTTATTCTTGGTTGATTTTGCAACATGTCAATATTTTCCTAACTGACATATGATTGGAAAGTTATTAGAATCATTAAATTTTCATCAAATCAAATCCGTGTGACCCATTAAATTTCTAAATATGGTGTTTTTAACTCAATTTAGTAGATTGGAATTAGATAATCTCCATTTAGTTCACTCCATGTATTAATTGGGTTTTTTTATTGAAAACAGAGATAAGTAATATGAACAATGTTATTTACCAACAACTACTTTCCCTTTCTTTTAAACAACTCTAGGACTACATAATGAGATTCATAAGATCGAAGGTTATATTATAACAATATGATACATTTTCATGTCTATTTATATAGTTAATGAAATATTTAGGATATAACAATGACCCTAATATATGAATGTGGATTCAATACCTTCTAAAAAATATTTTTAAATCAGTTTCTTTGAATCACACCATGAGCACTATGAAAAAAATAAGAATACAAAATTGTGTCATTATAATGATATTCCCAATAGGATTCCACTCAGTCTTGTGATGTACCTATGTTTTTTTGGATGGAATGAGTCATTTTTTCTTCACTATAACCCAAATTTTAAAGGGTTGTGACTGGTATGAGGTTTATCCCAGAACTTTTATCAATTAGAAGCCAACAAATTTCAATAACATACATATTTACAAATATATATAGGTAACTAAGGGGACAATATATTGAATCTTCAATGTCTTTTTTCCACAATAAAAAGACTATTGGTAATTCAATGGAAAATTGTTTTTCATTATACACATCAACTATAGTGAATTCATCCTAGAAAAATTAAGGGAATATAGGGGATACATTATGTTTTTTCCTAGCCTTTGGTGAGAGGTAATGTTTATCTTGAACTGAAAAATTGGTTCGGAAAATTGGAATCTATTTTATAATTTCAATATTTTCAACTAGAGTCCCATGATACATTTTTAATATTTTTCATTAGTATATGACTTAAATGTTGAGGATAATTTTTTGAATGACTCTTATGACCAATTTCAATCTAATGACAATTGTTTTATGTTTTTTATCCATCCTTCACTTATTTCGATGTTGAATATAAAATTATATTCTTGGTTATGTTTATTAAATAATTATTAAAACAAAATTTTCCCTAGAATTTTTATAATGAGATTAGTCTTGCTTTTTGGCTCGTTGGTGTTCTTATATTCGAGTTTTAGTATCGTGCATGGATTTAGTGGAGACTCTTTTTATATATCATGGTGTACCAAAACTCCATCTACCTTGATCTCTATAACCTAATCCTATATTTTTAGTTGGGTAATATGGTTCATATATTAGTTCTACATTAATGAATGGTTATGAAAAGTGAATCGAATTTATTAATCCATATTATTTTTATTTATCTAGAAAATATTTTTTTGGTTGGGTGGTGTCCATCGTCCCAATGATAAATGGAGTAATCATTATAGGTTCTAAGTTATCTTATGCCCTATTATGGAATTTTCCTCAGGTTCATTGATTCAATTTGTATGATTATGTAAGATCTAGGATGACTATCATGATTGAAATTTAATATAAAAATTAACAAAGGTAGTTGGACTCAAAACTAAAATATATATTTGTTCCTTTAGAATATCATGTTTTGGACTGACTGGGTTCCATACCATTTAATCATGAAACACTTATATACCTTTATTTGTAATTACATTCCATTTTATTTCCTCCAAAAATGGGATGACTATGACACATGTTACTTATACTAGTTTTTTAAACCATTTCACTAATATGAAGTCCGAAAAAATTCAAGGATTTATTTAATGGATAGTAATCCTGGATTTTTTACTATTTTCATATGTTATTGTAATTAATTATAGTGTTCTTTGGTACATAGGTCATTGGGGTTCTTGGAAACCAATAATTTGAGACCATTATTCTTTAAACTAAACATGATGTATCTCATAACAATATCTCTTCATGAGAATTAGGTTTTAATCCATCAATCCATGATATTTTTATGAATTTTCTCTTTATTCTCAATATAAAATAATTATGATTCTTCCATTTCTGTTCAAGAGGATTCACCATAAGATATTTAGTGGGATTATTAAGAAGAACTATAAAATGTTATAATTTGAATATTATGGTTTTATTATCCACTATACTATTTTTCTCCTTTTTTGGATGACATCAACTGAGAATTTTTTTAGACGATCATAAAAAATCATCCATAAATAGTGAAACTACTAATAAATTTCAAAAATAGAGAGTTTACCACAAGGGAATTAGTGAAACTTATTATTCAACACAGATAATATTTATAGACATATAAAAAACATCTCCATTAGACTTAAATCTTCAAGGAGTAGGTTAGTCCTATCCTCCTAATGATAAAAAATATTATCCACTCTTTTTAAGATATATTTATATCATGATATTGAGGACGATTATATTCTTTAGAATATAGTAGAATATATGTTTTTCAAATTTTTAAAAGATCAATCTTGAATATTTATATATTATGAGAAATATTTTACTTCAATATTATGAATAAAAACAAGATATTTATTTATTTTTACAGTTCTCTATTATCACTAGCATTAAGCCAAACCAAGATAAAACTTTCATGAGATGCTACTATGGGTCACCCATTCTATTTAATTCCTGGATGGAGGGATTCATAACATTGGGTGGTGATGGAGTAGCATGGGTATATATTTATAAATTATTACAATCGAATGTTTATTCCCTTCAAAAATTCCATTTATATAGTGATGTATTTAATGGAGTTAAAGAGTTATGGATATCGTGTTTCCTAGTCTAAGGACCTTATGGGAGCTGTATTCAGTGCCTGATATGTTCATCATGACCATTATAATTTTCTATATCCCATTTCCAATATCCTAGTGTATTATTTTTTGAAATAACATAGTTTAGTTCCTAGTGGATGTTTTTCATGGTACTCTTCATCTACAAAGTTCTGATAAATTAGTGGTATATTCCTATATCTGATAGTAAGATTGGACACTATTCATAAGGTATGATTAATTAATTATAATTTTATTTGAACTAGATGAGTTACATTGGAGTCTATATAGAGATTGTACGCAGAAAACGTATTACCCTTTAGTAGCTAAATATTGGGTTGATTAAGCTCCTCCATATTAGGTTCATATTAACCGAATATTTCATAAGTTAAAAAGGTTGAAAATTCATAGGTGGTTGGTGGGTTGAGGATATATCCCTAATTTTCCAGTTATTATAATTATATATCTCTAAGGATTATATTGTAGAGAATTTCCTTGAACTCATTTATTATGAGACAACCTATGATTTCAGACACACACAACTTATATATAGAAATCTATGTGGACCAAATTTTTTATGTGTGTTTCCACATAGTTTTCTTCTATATCAGTATCATGATATACATTATCTGTGATGTTGAATCAAAATAAATTTCTAGAAATATATCATATGGGAGGAATCAGTTCCCTATCATTCATAGAGTATTTAAGTGATTTTTCATCATCGGAATAGACCTTGAGGGAAAAATTATATTCATCAACAATATTTATATTCATAGTAGAAAACATTGTATAATACCCCTATGAGGATTCACATGAAATCATTGACTATAAATTATACAGAGGAAATCCTCAATTTCTTTTATAGAACATTATCATAACAAAATAAATGAACTACAGTGAATGGGAAATATTAGGCTGATTCATACAAGTTTTACCGCAATCTAGAGAACACCCACATCCTTTTTGGTAGAGGGGGTAATAATTCCCCTAGAAAATTGGAATCGATATAGGTTATATTGTCAACTATTAAAACATATATATTCATTAGATATGATATTCTGTAGGTGGTGGTGGTGGTAAAAATTCCCCCATCCATGTGTTGCTAATTCACTCTATACCACCATAAATGATAATTCAGTTGTAAACCATTAGGATTTTATAAAATTCATTCAAACATAGACTAGATTTATTACATGATATTAGTGTATGTTTCATACTTTTCAATACATCATTGTGGTCATCAGATTAATAGTCCTCAAGTGGTAGGCTTGCATAACCTTCCTTGTACATTAGTTCAAAGATTATCCAGAGAATTTTCCAATAAACTAATCTTTTACTTAGCTTTAGTGATGGTCATATTTTATTGGATGGAGAAAACTAGAATATATAGATCATTGGCTTGAGATTTGGAATAAGGTGATATAATTGATTGTCTCTATTCTTAGGGCACACTTTAAAAAAATTAATGGGGTGAAATATAGGATTACATATTCTCCCTAACCTAGGACATTCACATTGAGATGTAAATAATTGATTATATAGCCAAGATCCATTATAATATCAAGGAATGACTATAGGAGTCATTCACACTACTTCACTCCCATTTAATTTTGCACCCCTAAGAACGTAGTGAAATAAAATTTTATATAGAGCATGATTAATACCATGATGTGGTCAACATTATCCCTATAATGTAATTCAATGGAATGGATATAATGGATGAACTTTATAAATTATGAGATATATAAGTTTTATTTTTTCCTTTTTTCATCCATATAATGTTATATTTTTATGTTTCCATGTGGTAGAACATGATTTTGATTCTTCCTTTTGCCATCATGTTCCAAATACCCATGAAATTATCCTTATCCTGATTCAGTTATTCCTATGAATTATCAAAACATGGAGGTTATTTCCCAATAATTTATCAAATAGGAGAGGTATCATTACTGATCTCTTCAACTCTATTGAATAGTAAATGGTATGATGGAATTGATGATGGACATCTTCATAGACTGCACTTTGGTTGGTATGGGAATTCGGTTGTCAGTGATGACACACATGGTTTATTAGGACTTTAACCATTTAGTTCATATTGATATGAGGGAAAAATTATAAAAATTTTGACATATGGAGGAGGATTATTCCATGAAGATAAATTTTTAAGGGGAGGACCATCACAATTAAAACCATATGAATGATCACCATGATTATTTGCTTGTTTTTTTGGGGGATGCCCTCTAGTGTTACTTTATATTTATGGGTTTGAAGGGTGTGGATAATTTTACATATTAGTGTTCACAATATGGTCAGTAACGCTATAAATTTCCCAAAGGGAGGACCTATTTGTTTTATATTCAAATTTCTATTGGGAGGACCTTTATGAATAGTACTATTTGGAGGACCTCAATAGATGATGATCATGGTTCCAAAAGGAGGACCTCAATGGACCAAGTTACCTTATCCTAATAATGATATAGTATTAATTTCTTAGACTAGTAATATAAGATACTAAACGGACACAAGAATATTAGTTTTCATTGGGGTATGAATATGAGATGACTATTTGTTTATATGATGCACTTTATAAGAATCTATAAACCTTTATTGAATAGTGAATAGGGTCATACTATCAATAAGGATATGATTTTTATAGTTCAAGTAAAAAATTTAATGTGAATGATTCCTCCTTATTGACCCCTATATACTATCAGAATATGGTAATGAATCTATTGGATGGATACAAGAATATACTAGTGTGCCTCTCAATAGTTAGAAATATTGGGGATATGAGCCTAGCACTGGTCATTAGACACTATTGGGATATTATTTAAAATATATTGGGTGAGGAATGGAATATTATTATGCTTATAAATGGTTTGAACCACGAAATGATGATGGGATTCATATATGCAGGAAGGGAGATAATCCTGACCCTGTGTTATTTTCATAACGTACTGTTAATCATTGTTTTGCGATACAGAGATATGATAGTTATATATAGTGATTTTTGTAGAATTATAATGAAACCATATGGTTATTTAATTTATATGACCCTACCTGAGAGAAGATATCTTGATATGTTATTGAAATCAGGTAGGAATGAGAATATAAGACTGCTTATGACCTCTATTTCTCCATGGGATATGATTATGATCATTCTGAATGGTAGTAGGAATATGGGATCTCTTTGGAGTAGACATTGGGATATGATGGCGAGTTCATTGGAATTTTTAAGAACATGAATATTTTATTTTCTATTTATATCTCCCAAAAAATGGCTATGGATGTCTTATGTTGAACTAAATATATATTGGATTCCTTGGAAATTATAATAAGAAGCTTAAACCATCTATTTATCAAAAAATAAGGTATGATGAATGGGAATCATATGACTGGGTGAGGGTCTGTTATTTCTCTTTGTTTGATAATTGAATATTCCAACATGGTCATTCTGATTATTTTAGGATACCTTCGTAGGCTTTTGGGGGAGACATTGAATATGGTTCAACCCTTTAGCCGCTGTCAAGATGTGATATTGATATTCTTTAATCGTAACTAGGATATATCCCACTCCCTTCATTCTATGTTCTTAATTCCTTAGAGATATCTTCTATTAAGAACCATGTGAATCATGATCGAGGTTTTTTCTTCATAGATATCATCCTCACCAATTCCCTAAGGGACATGGTCAGTGCGACATTATTGTTAATGACAACTATTAGGATCATGCCTCTTATCTTTGTCTTGGATAGTAGTATAGATAATATCAAAGGGGTTCCAACATCCACATCACTATATTAAGATATAAAATAATTTTGTTGTCTCTTAGTATTGTATTCATAAGATCCATGATGTTACAATTGTAACCATAAACTCACTACTTCCCTCTATTATTTAGATGATCTATGGAGATTCATTAGCTAGAGGGTTTACAGAGCCTCATATAAGTTTATAATATCATAATTTTTGAAATACCCAAATAATAATGTTTTCACCAACTACTATTAAATGCACTGTGATGGAAATAATGTCCTTCCAATTTGTGGGGCCACTTCCATTAACAAAATTGAGGTATATATCTAGTTCCTCGATGAATGAGTAATGGTATTGGGGACACCATGGAAACTAAAGTTTTTACACGAAACATTATGTGATAAAATGAACTATATTAATTCATTTATTTATTAAATGGAGATCTTAAGAAAAATAAATATATATATAGTTCAACAATGGAAAATTATGAAACATGTCCATGAAACATCTCTAATAAATTTCCATGGTGGACTGATCACTTTCACAAGTAAATAATTCACTATGGGACCATAATTATATTTTTTACATGTGATTTTAATTGGCTCTGTCATAAGAAAATTAATTCCTAATTATATCACTCAATCATCTTTTTAAAGGATTTCACACTATCTAGTCTATTTATAACACACACCAGGAACATGTTTACTTTTGAGAGAAAAAGATAACAATATTAAAATGGCAAGTAATTGTTGGGACATTACTAGTGATACATGGGTTTTACGTTGTTTGAGAAGAGGGGGGGTCCATATCATCTCACCCTTTTGGGTAAAAGTATTTCATATTCTAGGACTCTATTATTATGTTAATTCATTTTATTCAATTTTCATAAAACATAGTGCATAATTGGTAAATACTATGTTATTGATACATAATTGAAAAGAATAAATGTGAATAAATATATATACATAAATGTTAAACATTTTTCATTGATAAAATAAATATAAAATATTAGAGGTTCTCAATCTATTGGACTATTTTTTTATAAAATAATCTCTACACCTCTCAATCACATGTTGATTATATTATGGATTATATTAAAAAAACTAGGATCACTAGAATTTATCACCACACAATAAGGAATTAGGTGTTTTATATTTGAGTTTGGGTGTTTTATATGTGCTTCAATCATATCCCCATGAATGTACCATGGACCCACATAGTCCAATTACACTTAGTGGGACATGGAATACCATTTAACAATGTGTTCTCTGTACTTTTTTGGAACCATTTGCGAACATGAATCAATGACCAAGTGATGTTCATTTTATGGTCATGCATTTTAGATGCATGGGGTGTTAGGAGTGAACAACAAAGAAGCATCCTACATATCCTATTTGATAATAATAAAATAAAAAATAGTCAGGGATTCATTTTTTATGGTCATGTGATAAGAAAGATCCATTTAGTTTAGTTTCATGTGATAATGAAATAATTTATGTATAAGAACCCATGATAATTAGTATTAATTATTTATGGGATATAAATTTTGGGGTCTTCTAGTTCCTCTCTATCCGGTGAAAGACTTAGATGGAAAAAATTAACTCATGGAGAATATGATGTAATTAGGTACATGATGGAACTTCCACCATGTTAGAGTCTTGAGTCTTGGATAACTATGGGGAAAACATATATGATTCTATAAGATTCTTAACCTAGTAGGTGAGCCATTTGAGCGTATTTTTTCATGCACAAATTATATATTAATTCCAAATGAGGGTTGGTTGTGTATTACAACTTAAAAGGGTCCCATATCTTTAGATTCATAGATCATTTGGTTAAAAGGGGATTCAAACCAAATAACTAGATAATTTGGATTATAATCATGATATAATATAGGTTTTACCAATATCATCATTATAAAAACACCAATTATCAAGGGAATTAATGATCTTTAATACCCTATGTGCCCTATTAGTTTTGGAGGAAAACATAAGAGAGGTCCATTATCAAGAGAATACATGATCAAAAAGGAGAACAATACTATTCATGGAATGATCATTTAAATCTAATGGTTCTATAGAAATCAAGGATAAAATAGCATCTTAGTGTCTTAGGATATGTCAAAGGAATCTATAAAGACGATTTGTGTTAAGTCGGGCACAGATAAATTATATGAAAAAACAGATGGATAAAATAAGGGAATGATTCAATATAATTATGAAACATTGTTAAGTAAACATAATTGGTTAATATTAATAAAGGATATGTACCACTAGAAATAGGTAAATTATAAACTTTGGTGACCCTTATTTTATATTGGATCAATTTTCTAATCAAATGGAATGTTACATACACGACTCTCATGTTAATGGCTATACATAATTTTCTACATGTGAGAATACCTATGAAAACAACGTTATATTGGAACTGATAATTGAATTTACTTCAGTAAAGAGGCTCATATATAATTAAATCTATAATGAGACTCTTTTATTATCCTTTTTTAGAAAGGATAATATATTTTTCTTCACAAATAAGTCTTATAGATGAGTCGTTAAAAAAGGAAGATTAGAAAGTGTTCAAATTTTATTCAATTTAGGACATTGGATCTTTGATAACCTATAATATTTTCTTTAAGATGATTCTATATCCAATAAAAATATTTTTATAATAGGGAAATCTATCCAAATTGAAAATTTTTAGATCTCTATTGAAATATTTTTAGACATCCACAATGGTTATTTGTATATAATATTCAATAACAACCATCCAATAACAGTTGAAAACATATTTTCTATGAATCTGATAAGGCCTCTACTATAGAGAACCAAAATTTTATAGTTACCATTAATATAGTTAAAAATATAAATATAATTTTACTAAATTTTCACAAGAAGCTACTCTTAGATATATCAATAATAAACTATCATAGTAAACAAAACCACCTTAAATGAACATATAGAGGAACCATCCTTAATTTGAGCCCATTTTGGTAGAATCTATTGAAATATATATTTTTTGATAAAAAAAATATTCATTTAGTTTTTGAATTATAGATATTATCGATCTATTTCATAATACATTTTTTACTGTGGTCAATATAGTGTGGATGCTTCATTGATGTGGACCAAACCACCTCATGAAACCAATATAAGAAAAAAATTATTAAATTAATTAAAAATAAAAAATAGATCCTATAAAATCTAATATATTTTAAGAAAAGTATAATAAAGAATTAAACAAAAATAATTTCATTATTGATGTTATTAGGTGAACCCATATCATGAATCAAGTCCCATGGTAAGGGTTTTCGTATCTCAATTTGGATTTCCTGATATATCATTTGTATTAAAAAATTATTCCCTTATCATGGGAAAATATATCTATTATATTTTTTATATCAAATTTTTTTAAATATAAGTTATTTAAATGTTAATATCATGTCTTATTTCTAGGGTTATTCAATTAAAGTGATTTTAATGTGGTAAGGGTTTTGTTAACTCAAACACCCTTTCATCGAGTTATATTTTTTATAGTTGAAATGCGTAATTATATACAGGTTTCATTCCACCATTATTTTGTATATTTCATATTCTCTTTATATATAAGGAAAATATTACTCTTTATTCAAATATACCTCCTCAATGAATTTATTTAGCATAAAATGTGATCACTTATTAGAATATTTCCAATCCTTTTTAATAATGGTTTAATTTCAATATCCATATTATTATATTCAAACCATTCCTATCCTTTATATATGGAAATTTAATATTTAATTGTCTCTATTTACCTTCATAATTTTCTTCTCATCCTTTAAAAAAAATTATTATCCCTTTTTATAGTGTGATATTTCCACAAAGGTATATTAAAACTTAAAAAAAATCAACTTCTGATCCACACTCTTTATTTCGGGGTTATGTGTTATCTTTCATTCCACCATTTCGTTACACGCAAAACCCAGTTACCCATAGTTGGTGCATTATTAAATAACATTTTCATGATCACAAAGGACCAAATACCTAAAGAATGATAAATTTAGTAGTTTTGGAAGTTCTAGATACACACATACGTTTTACATTACATATAAAATGAAAAACAAAAAAAACAATGTCTTATTTGAACCCATTCATATCCCATAGAGTATCCCTACAGGTCAGTGATTATATACATCATCGTATCCTAGAAAAATAAAACATAGGAAGGGGTGAGCACAGGTGCTCAGTAAAGATAAAAATACAACAGAAACATTCATAACTAAGCATAATGATTTAAAGCAACGTATATGACAAAAAAATCCTTTCAAATATAACATTTAGTATAATATGGGAAAGAGAAATTAAATAATTCCATTTAATTAGACACATGGATATTCAAATATACTATTAAGAACATGTAATATCAATATCAAATTTCATAATGATGGAATAAATAATGCCAGACATTATAACCACAACGTCAAGGCCTTGTTCCAAGACTACAAATAAGATTTTGTCAAGGCCTTGTGGCATGACACTAGTTTTTATAATGACACCTACTGATGCATCGAGGAGCTATAGCAGTCTCCACAAGTCAATTACTATGTCCAATGCATTCCTCATATGAAAAGTTTGAAACATAACATATACATTCGTATTAAAACTAGCATAAGAAATGTTAATACTTTAACCATAAAGAATAAATGGTACAAAAATAACACATCCAGACTCATACTTATCCCAAACTCTTCAATAAAATAAGGAAGATTATATCATAAAAAATAAACTTCAAACATGTGTAAAATCCATCAAAGGATGTTGACATAGATGAAATCCAAAATACTGAGAGAAATATCTTTTTATATTTTGAAATCAATTAAAATCCACTTAATTATAAAATAAATCATTTATTTTGAAAGCGTTCATATAAGACTGTAATTGAATCATAGAAGATGATAAAATGACGGGAAATAGCTTCACTCTCCATATAAGTTAAAAAACATTTTTTTCTTAATTTGTTTCTAAAAGGTTGTAAAAGACCTTGTTTGGAAAACGACAGAAATATTCCTTTATAAAATTTTTATAAAAAGTCAAACAATGGAAAAAAATGACTTTAACCCAAAGTCTAGGAAATAATAAAAATGTTTTGAAACACATTTTTATGAAACATGGACGTGGATGATAAAGAGGTCCCAATAGATACTCACATATAAAAAACCTCACATAATGAAAAGATTGTAGAATTAACCTTTATCTAGTACTTTTCATTGGTCTAGGGTACGTTAAAATATTTTTTAATAGTTAAATCACTTTTATTAAATTATAAAATAACCACATACATAAATATGATATCATATATGATCTTCTAATATTTCGTTGTTAATAATATTTCAGTAGTATCATTATTTCGGGTGTAAAATGATTCAATTTCCTTAATGTTCTTGGTTACATAAGCCATTTTTTATGGATAGGATTTATATGATTCATATCCAGAATGATATTAAGTTCTTAATTATTTTTTTAATCATAGAATAAATTTTTTTCTTGAATGGTTATGATGGGGTATGAATCTCATCGCGTTGGTGGAGATGGGAATCCGTACGTACCCACAAGCGACAATATCATTCTATTGATGGTGAAATCATATGTAATTGGATGTTATATCATATATAAATAATAATTACCAGTTTATATTTATTATTTAAATCAGTTATACTCATTATTATACCCATCTAAATAATTAAGTGTTTACGTAACAAACTACACCATGACATGGAGACGGTAAGTCGTACGTACGCACGTACCATGACATGCCATTAAAAGGAAGGATAGAATAAGGAATATGGTTGTACAATATTTATAGTAACATCATAGTGTGTATTTGGTACTTGATTTATTATTTTGTTATGGAAACCACAATTAAATAGGAAGTGGATGAAGAAAAGGACTTTGAAAGAGGTTATGAAATTATTACGTCTTCTCTGGGTGTTTCCTTTTGAGTTGCTCAAACGGGCTCCATAGGTTGGCTTTCTAATCAATGAAAGGCCTTTTAAATTAAATAAGTGTAGTTGGGATGATTTTTTTTCATGGTTTGGACGAGAAAAATGGATTTGGAGGTTTGATTTTGAGAGATGGGGAAGTTCTCTTTTTTAAGAGAGTTGATGGTCACATTAGGAAAAAATTGAAATATTATTTTATAATAAAATAATTTTCAGTTTATAATGGCTCAAAATGTATTTATTTTGAGGATATGGTGGATATGGGTCGAAAAACTCTCAACCAATAGGTTTTAGTAAAGTTTAGGTCACTATATTAACCTTATATTTTATATTTATCTTTTAGTTAAATAGTTTAACTTTTAACATGTATTCTTGTATTATTGTATTATATGGTTAATAATCTTACAATAAAATTCCACGGGAACCCCAAATAGTTAATTAATGATATATATATTATTATATAAGTCCTTTGGACGAACCTTAAGTTTTTAGGAATATTTTATCATTTAATAATATAGTATTTTGTTTTAAAAACTCATTTATGTCATTTTTGACACTATTTAGTAATTGATTTTTGTTGATGTAATAATAGAATTAATACTTCAAAAATTCATTGGACCAACCATAACATGTATTATTAATCAAAAAAGTTATTTTAATTCATCAAAATTCTCAATTTATATTTATTTGGAAATTTATAACAACAATTATTTTAATCATTCAATAATAATGTAATTATTGCATCATCATTGTGTCATAAATAAATTTAATTAAATAATTTCAAAAAAATATAAATAAAATAAAATTACGTATAAAATAATTTTATCTTTCCAATGAACATTTATAGTAAAATTTATCTTATGATTAACCATATATTCAAAATGTTTTAGTTATGAAAATTTTATTTAACACGTTTAACTCTTCTTTAGATAAAATAATAATAAATGTCTTAATCTAATCCATGTGGACCCAAAGGTTAATATTTTATTCCTAATTTTTATTTTGAAATAAATACACTTACCCAATATAATTAGGACATGTGTTAGGGTAATAATAACATCTATTCCACCTTAAATTACCCTATTTACTTTTAACCGTGGTAAATAAAAGTCAAAAGATAATATTCACCAAAAATTATTTTCATCTTATTGAACTATATTTTAAATACCGATATCAACCAACTCTCTCAGATTTTGCAAATTAAATTCATATAAGTGGTAAAATTACATTTTATGCAAATTTGCTAACGTTCTTAGAAGGTGGGCAAAAGACATTAAAAAATTCAATAAAATTTATACATGTAATTTTATTATAAAATGACTACAATGAATTGCATTGAACTAATATAGGTATTATGTATCTATTTTTTTCTTAAAATTAATTTAAATAAAATAAAGAATTATTTAAATAAAAATTCAGTTTTAAATAATTATGTAGTGTTTTTCACTATTCATTAAAAATTGAATGTTTTCCGAAAAATACCAAAAATTCACCATAAGCTAATTTTGATATTCCAAATCCAAATATGAAGTCCATTTTGGAAAATAAAATTTATAAAATTTCAAAAAGTGGATATTATTATTCAAAACTTCTAGTTTGATAGGATGTGGTGTGTTAAAACTCCAAGTTGCATACAACGCAAGCTATTGAATTATTCAACGGGAAACATACCATAAAAGTTTGGGGTGTTACATTCGACCCTCCTTCTAATAATTTCATCCAAACAATGTCAAGAATATTATTGAATAAGATGATTCGGGTGGATCTTCATCATATGTTCCTCAGGATACCACATTTCCTCTTCCAACTTATGATTTCTTCATAGAACGTTTACCAAATGAGTTGTCTGATTTCTAAGCACTTGTTATCTGGTATCAAGAATCTAGAATGGCTCTTCACAATAAGAATGATCATGTTCTAGTTCAATTTCCTCGTAGGTGAGTACATGTGTTGGGTATGGGATGTATTTTTTCAACAGTGATATGTGGAACACATAATGAACATTGGAGAGACTTGAAGGTATTTCCAAACAATAAGATACAACTCAAATTCATTCTAAAATTTCCAAAGGTCCAATGTACCTGGAAATTAATTTACCATTCATACCAAAACATATAACACCCACCATGGAGATACCTTCAAGAAAACATGATTTCCTACATGAAATTCCAAATCTTTCAATTGGTTATCGACATAGCTCTTTTACCTTCTTTAAAAAATATTTTATGTGGGTTTGGATAACCTTCACCTTTTCCATTGTTTCCTAAAAAAGTTCTAGGCCTACAAGTTCTATTTCACATAAATCATCCCAAAAAGTTGGTGTGTGACGTTTCTTTCCGTATAATGCTTCATATGGTGACATCTGAATAATTTAATAGAATCTATTGTTATAGGAAAATTATGCCAATGGTAAATACTAATCTCACATACCATGAAAGTCATGTGAGAATGATCTCAACATGTATTCTATGGTTGAGTTGTCTATTCTGATTTTCCATCAGTTTTAGTATGGTAGGCAGTGCTCAAATGAATTTCAGTATCCAAGGCCTTCTGAAAACTTTTTTTTAGAATCTTGATGTAAAACAGTGATCATGATCAGAAACAATAGATAGTGGACCTCCATGAAGTCTTAAAACTTATTTAATATAATGTCTTGCTAAATGTTCAATTGTAAAATCTTTTCTTATAACAAGAAAATATGCTGGTTTGGTAAGACGATCAACAATGACCCATAATGCATAATTCCTTCCAGGAGTCTTTGGTAGCCCCATGACAAAGTCTATAGTTATATCATTACATTTCCACTCAGTTATAGGATAAGGTTGCAGGAATCATCCAGGATGTTCTCTTAAAGCATTCACTTTTTGGAAAAATGTACATCTTGACACATAATCAACGATATACATCTTCATTTTTTCCCTCAAAAAATGATCTTTCAAATCTTTATACATCGTAGTGATACCAGGGTGTCTAGAGAAATTGGAGTTATGAGAATTATCCAACAATTCTCTTTTTAGATCTGGTATGTCAAAAACACAAATTCTCTTCCCAAATTTCAAAATCACATCTTCATATACAATGTTAATCAGTCTCTCATCATTCACGGATTTAATTTTCTTTTGAAACTCCTCATTATCAGTGTGATAAATTTTTATCCTTTATAGTAAATATATTTTAGCAACCATTGGAAAATGTATTTATGTTTCACCTTCCAGGATTATTCCCATATTCACCTTTACTATATCCATGAACATAAGATACCTTTCAACTATCTTCATGTTCAATACTCCATTACCCTTTCTGATCAAAGCATCTGATACCTTACTTGTCTTCCCCAGATAGTAGTGTATTGTGCAATCGTAATTCTAGAGTTGTTCAAGCCATCTTTTTTTCTTCATTTTGAGTTCTTTTTGTGAGAAAATATACTTCAAACTCTTGTGATGAGTATAAATCTCACATTTTTTTACCAGAGAGATAGTGTCACCGTATCTTCAAAGCATAGATTACAGCTACTAACTCAAAATAATGACTGGGATAGTTTTGTTCATGAATTTCAAGCTATCGTGAGTCATATGAAATAACTCTATCATTCTTCATAAAGACACAACCATGTCCATTCTTTCATGTGTCACTATAAATAACAAACACATCATTCCCTGATGGTAGAGTCAAGAGAGCATCATTGAATAATATTCTCTTCAGTTCTTCAAAACATTTTTCACAGTCTTTTATCCAAACAAATTTAACCCCTTTACATGTGATCTTAGTTAATGGGTTTTCCAATCGGGAAAAATTCTGAATAAAATGCTGATAAAAACCTACTAACCCAATAAAACTGAGTACCTCAGTTATACTCATTGGTGTTGGCCATTCATGGATTTCCATGGTATTTGAAAGATCAAAAGAGATTGCATCCTTAGAGACAATATGGACAAAAAAATTTCTGAAACCATAATTCAAACTTTCTAAACATCCAATATAATACATTTCTTCTGAGGGTTTTCAGCATAGTGTGAAAGTGGTTTTCATGATCTTCATAGGTTTTCGAGTATACCAAGATATCATTAATACATAACACTAAAAATTTATCAAGGTATTCCCTGAAAACTCTATTCATTAGATCTATGAAAATAGAGGGTGAATTACTTAGTCTAAAAAAAGTACTGTAAACTCATAATGCCCATACCTGGTTCGAAATGTTGTATTCAGAATGTCTTCCTTCTCTACACACAACTAATGATATCCTGATCGAAGGTCAATCATTTAAAAATATTTAACTCCATGAAGTTGGTCAAATAAATCATCAATGATAGGTAGGGGATACTGGTTCTTTATTATTATTTCTTTGATCTCCCTATAGTCAGTGCACAATCTCATAGTTCCATATTTCTTCATAACAAAAAAAAAACAGTGGCTCCCCATGGAGAAAAACTAGGGTGTATAAATCCTTTATTTTTCAATTCCTCTAGTTGTTTCTTTAGTTCCACTAATTCTACAGTGTCCATTATATAAGGGGTCTTTGATATGGGCCTTGAACCTTGAATTAAATCAATGGAAAACTCAATTTATCATTCTAGAGGATGCCCAGGTAAATCCTCTGGAAACATATCATCATATTCATGCACAATATATACATCTTCTATTTGAACATTATTTTACTCACCCATAGTTATTTCATTCTATTCACCTGTAACAATTGAATTTAGTAGAGCAATTGGGGGTGGATGTATATAAAAATCAAGTGGTAACAATTCTTCTCTAATGATAAGGTACTCTTTTTCATCATCAAAAATTGTAAACTCATTCTTCTTCCAATAAAGTTTTTCATAATGGTCCAAAACCCAATCTATACATAGGATTATATCAAATTCAATCATGGGTATGGCGATGAGATCAATAGAAAAAATGAATTTATATGCCCTAATGTGAACTGATTCTCAAAACATTATTGCAATGATACTTCCCTTAGGAATTTTGACTGACAACTCTCATGTTAAATAAAATTGGAAATATCTAATTTTCTTATCAAACTGGGAGGATATGATACAATGTGATGATCCTGAATCAAATAAAGAATTGGCTAAACTTTAGGAAACCATTAAATTACCTTCCACCACATCTTTTGGAGCTTCAACCTCAACAGTAGTGATCGCATTATCTTGGCCCCTGCTCCCTTTGCCTTTTCTGAGGTATGTTTCCCTGGAACATAGGAAATTCATTTGAATAATACCGCATTTCTCTAAAATTGTAGTATTCAACATTGAAAATCACTTTCTTTCCCTTACAATCATGATATTGGTGGTATTTTTCACTACACTAGTAATATAATCCCATTTCCTTCAAGAAAGTACCAGGGTCTTTCTTCCCCCGTTTATGGAAGGATAGATATTCAAGGTTTTACCTCTTCCCCTTATTTTTATTTCCAATGTGTTCAAAAGATCTCTTCTTCTCTTACATTCCTTTAAATTTATAAGACATAGAGAATTTTTTTCAATATTGATTGCACTTGAGATAATATCTTCATATGATGAGAAGGATTGTGAGAATAATGATTGATGAAGAAATGGTTTTAAACAATCAATAAATTGATCAATCTCACTCCTTGGGTTATGTATATAATATTCTGAATGACTTCTTATCTTTATATAGTTCGCCCCATACTTTGCGATATTATCATCCTATTTTTACCTCAGACTTAGAAAGTGTCTTTCTATATCATCTCAATGGTCACGAGTAAAGTATTTTTCAATAAAATTATCTTTGAACTACCTCTATTTCATATTTGATACTTTTTCATCCACCTTTGTGTTTTGAATTAATGACCACCATTGATCTACATCTCCTTTGAGGCGATAAACTGTTGTGACAACCTTTTCACTTTCAATACTACCCAAAGAAGAAAATATTTTCTCTAATAAACTTATCTAATGCTCAGCTAAAAATGGATATGTAGTCCCTTTGAATGTTGGTGTTGGTTACCTCATGAAGAGGTCTAACATTGATCCTTCACATTGTAGATCAGGGTGCTCCATATAGGTATGGTTATTATTCATCACCTGAGTGAGTTGTACCAGTATGGTGATAAGATTATCAGCAGCAGTTGCATCAATAGATCCACTATAATTATCTTGAGTAGGAGGGAAATCCCTATAAGGATTACATGTGTTGATATGGCTTCCACTTATTCCACTTGACACAATTTCTAAACAAAGGCATACACAAGATTTGTTCATGAATCGCAATACATAATTCCACACTTGTAAAAACCTATCATAAATATAACAGTATATGGATATAATCAATAATCATAGAATAATTTCTTTGAGTATTTATATACTCTTTAATGATCCCTAAGGGCTTGTAAATAAAATGTGAATTATCCTAAGCATATCCCCATGGAGTGTCATAACCAAGAGTTAAGCAAGGCCAATTGTCCTATACCAGGATACCTTGAGTCAAGCCCAAAACACTATGTCGGGGTTTTCACTCCTTGGTACATCTGTGCCAGAGCCGCCTCTACCAGCTGGTATCCAGATCGGGATGTATTTCATAGAAAATACACAAAATCGGTACCTTATAAAAAATTTAGGAAGTTCTTCTATACTAAACTTCAATGTCTATATTAGGGTAAAGTTCTCTAATCAATGATTTTCTAAATCTAACTTCTATGTTTAGTACTAAACTTTCTCTGATACAAAATTTAATGCCCCGACCCCAGTTACTCAGAGTTGGTGGATTATTACATAACATTGGCATGATCACAAAGGATCAAATCCCAAAATCACTACTACAACCTGCCCCTTTATCAGCGCTAAAAACCAGCATTACCAGCGCTAGAAAAGCGCTATTAATTCCGGCGTAGATAAAGGGGGGGTCCCCTATATCAGCGCTTCTCGGAGCGCTGATACATGGTCCCTTTATCAGCGCTCCTCTAGTGCTGTTAAAGGTGTCCTTTATCAGCGCTAAAAAAGCGCTGATAAAGGCCCCAGCGCCTGCACCTAAAAAACAGTACCTGCACACCTGCACACCAGAATACCTGCACAATGTAGCACATGCACACCTGCACACCATAGCACCCGCACCCAATATTTTGACTAAAAATGGTATATACATTTACATAACATCATGAATACAAAAAAATGCATTGCTATATACATTTCAAACATTGTTTTACATGGTTACATTTACAATTATTCAACAACAGTTATAAACATTCATGTTTCATCCTTTGATATCTGTGATCTGCTCTCGATGGTATTTGTTGCCGAACAAAGCATCCGAACTCAAGGAAAAAAATTCACCTATATAAGAAAACAAATATTATGTTAGTAATTCAATAATGAAATAAATTAAAACAGCAATATGAAAGAATACATTAATATGGAAATGTGATACTAAAATATTAAATTTTAAACTCAAAAGTTTTCATTTTCATAACAATGAAAGGGAATAATGTAAAATCTATATGTTTTTGATTGATTTATCTCATTTAATAAATACTAATTCTTTATCTAATGAAAAGCTTTACCGGTCACACCTTGTGTCAGATTGAGGTGAGGAAGATTCGTACAAGTCAAAAATGACTCGTGGATCGTTGTCCTAAAGTATCAAAACAATCCGAAGGCGTTTGCTCGGTTTGGCGTATGTCATTGGTGTTGTTTTCCAAAGTTTATGTCATTTTCAAACTAATATCAGACACTTTTATCCATAGCAGTCACACCGTGCGTCATATTGAGGTGTGGTCGATTCGTACACGTCACAAATGACTCGTGGATCGTTTTCCTAAAGTATCAAAACAATCCGATGGCGTTTGCTCAGTTTGGCGTATGTCATTGGTGTTGTTTTCCAAATTTTATTTTATTTTCAAACTGATATCAGACACTTTTAGCCATACCGGTCACACCGTGCGTCGGATTGAAGAGTTGTTGATCCATACACGTCACAAATGACTCGTGGATCGTTTTCCTAATGTATCAAAATAATCTGAAGGCGTTTTCTCGGTTTGGCGTATGTCATTGGTGTTGTTTTCCAAATTTTCTCCCAATTTGAAACTGATATCAGACACTTTTAGCCATACTGGTCACACCGTGCGTTGGATTGAGGTGAGGTCAAATTGTACACATCACAAATAACTCGTGGATCGTTTTCCTAAAGTATCAAAACAATCCGAAGGCGTTTGCTCGGTTTGGCGTTTGTCATTGGTGTTGTTTTTCAAATTTCCTCTCAATTTGAAACTGATATCAGACACTTTTAGCCATACCGGTCACACCATGCGTCGGATTGAGGTGCGGTTGACTCATAAACTTCACAAATGACTCGTCGATCGTTTTCCTAAAGTATCAAAATAATCCGAAGGCGTTTGCTCGGTTTGGCGTATGTCATTGGTGTTGTTTTCCAAATTTTGTCATTTTCAAACTGATATCAGACAATTTTAGCCATACCGGTCACACCGTGCGTCAGATTGAGGTGCGGTCGATTCTTACACGTCACAAATGAGTCGTGGATCGTTGTCCTAATGTATCAAAACAATCTGAAGGCGTTTTCTCGGATTGGTGTATGTCATTGGTGTTGTTTTCCAAAGTTTATGTCATTTTTAAACTGATATCAGACAATTTTAGCCATACCGGTCACACCGTGCGTCGGATTGAGGTGCGGTCAATTTGTACACGTCACAAATGACTCTGGGATCGTTTTCCTAAAGTATCAAAACAATCCGAAGTCATTTGCTCAGTTTGGCGTATGTCATTGGTGTTGTTTTCCAAAGTTTATGTCATTTTCAAACTGATATCAGACAATTTTAGCCATACCGGTCACACCGTGCGTCAGATTGAGATGCGGTCGATTCGTACACGTCACAAATGACTCGTGGATCGTTTTCCTAAAGTATCAGAACAATTCGATGGCGTTTTCTCTGTTTGGTGTATGTCATTGGTGTTGTCTTCCAAAGTTTATATCATTTTAAAACTGATATCAGACACTTTTATCCATACCGGTCACACCGTGCATCGGATTGAGGTGAGGTCAATTCATACACGTCAAAAATGACTCTTGGATCGTTTTCCTAAAGTATCGAAACAATCCGAATGCGTTTTCTTTGTTTGGCGTATGTCATTGGTGTTTTTTTCCAAAGTTTATGTCATTTTCAAACTGATATCAGAAAATTTTAGCCATACCGGTCACACCGTGCATCGGATTGAGGTGTGGTCAATTCGTACACGTCACAAATGACTTGTGGATTGTTTTCCTAAAGTATCAAAACATTACGAAGGCGTTTGCTTGGTTTGGCGTATGTCATTGGTGTTGTTTTCCAAAGTTTGTCATTTTCAAACTGATACCAGAAAATTTTAGCCATACCGGTCACACCGTTCATCGTATTGAGGTGAGGTTGATTCGTACACGTCACAAATGAATCTTGGAAAGTTTTCCTAAAGTTCCAATACAATCTAAAGGCGTTTTCTCGGTTTGGCGTATGTCATTGGTGTTGTTTTCCAAATTTTCTCTCAATTTGAAACTGATATCAGACACTTTTATCCATAATGGTCACACCGTGCGTCAGATCGAGGTGCTGTCGATTCGTACACGTCAAAAATGACTCATGGATCGTTTTCCTAAAGTATCAAAACAATCCAAAGGCGTTTTCTTGGTTTGGCGTATGTCATTGTTGTTGTTCTCCAAATTTTCTCTCAATTTGAAACTGATATCGGAAACTTTTAGCCATACTGGTCACACCGTGCATCAGATTGAGGTGCGGTCAATTCATACACGTCACAAATGACTCGTGGATCGTTTTCATAATGTATCAAAACAATCTGAAGGCGCTTGCTTGGTTTGGCATATGTCATTGGTGTTGTTTTCCAAAGTTTATGTCATTTTCAAACTGATATCATACAATTTTAGCCATACCGGTCACACCGTATGTCGGATTGAGATGCAGTCTATTTGTACACGTCACAAATGACTCGTGGATCGTTTTCCTAACGTATCAAAACAATCCAAAGGCGTTTACTCAGTTTGGAGTATGTCATTGGTGTTGTCTTCCAATGTTTATGTCATTTTCAAACTGATATCAGACAATTTTAGCCATACCGGTCACACCGTGCGTCGGATTGAGGTGCGGTCGATTCGTACACGTCACAAATGACTCGTGGATCGTTTTCCTAAAGTATCAAAAAAATACGAAGGCGTTTTCTTGGTTTGGAATATGTCATTGGTGTTGTTTTCCAAAGTTTATGTCATTTTCAAACTAAGTAGTAGGAATTCACTAATCTAAAGATATGAAACATAAGAAAGGGAGATTATAGATGCTCAATAAGTGTAAAGGGAGATATCAATGACCATATAAAGATAACATAAGTATTAGGAATTCACCTTCATTGTCCTATTTGTTTACATTCTTCGATCAGGTACGCTGCCCATTCGTTTCTAAAGACATTTATATCATCTTCTGAATAGGAGTTTTTGCGACAGTCATAGTAGTACTGAAAAAATATAAATACACAAAGGATTAATAATTATTTTAAATAAAGTAGTAATTATTTTCAAAAATACCTCTTCAGGGATGCTAGTTTGTCCATGAAATACGATCTCTTTCATAAATTTACAAACATAATAACCGCAGTCCTTGTCATTTGTTTGTTTCGGACACTGCAGAAACATCGAGAAAAATAAGTAATTTGTTTTGATATGTATTTGGATAGTGAAATATAATTATATATACCCAGATACTTCTCCATTTGTAGATCTTGTTGGCATTGTCATCCTTACGCCCTGGATTCATTCCAACCTTTAGACGATATTCATACACCGCCCTATCATAACAATATACTCATTAAAAGATAATATAAATTATATAACTAGATATTTAGTTCTAAAATGTTGGATCTAGTGTATTACAAATTGAAAATCGCCATCATGTGTGGTCAGTTAGTTGGATATCCATGCAGTGAATCCAGAAAATAAATCTTTGGAGTATCCAATTTGACTGCAATGAGCATCCAATGTTCCCTAAAAACACAAAAAGAAATAAGTACTGATAGAAATGAAAATATAATTGATATGATTAAAATGTAGAGTTTTACCCTTGCATCGTTGGTATTAAAAATAGCATGTCAGTTGTAATTCTTCTTTGAATCGTTCTGAGCAGATTTGACATCAATTCAGCCTGAAAATTAGAATCTATTTCTGTTCATTGTGTAGAAATGGTGTGAGGACTAACGAGGCCAAATTTGTATTCATGAGAAAATCCCTTCAATTATTTTTCATATATACGCCTGTGAAAAATATGAGATGTATTTATCCATAATTATCAAAGTATATCAGCTTTTGTAAAATCAAATCATGAAAACATACCTCATGTATACATTTATAACTGAGGCGCCTAGCCAGTCGTATGTGATGATCTCAGAAACAGCGTCTACACTAAAAAAATCCATTTTTTCATCTCCGTACATATCTTTTTCACAAACAATTGTATGATTATTTCCATCTTTCATTTTTGTATCCACATGAGCTTGCAATGATATTAAATGTGGATATAGAATGGGCGGGGTGAACGTGCTCTCAGTAGATCATTTTGATCGGTTGGTTGATCCAATCTTGGAGCCGCTCTTTCGCTGTAGCTTCTCCATTTTATCCATCTGTAATAACATTCATCGGTTCAGCCATTTTCTAATTTAATGTTAAAGGTTCTTCTTGAAAAATGAATTGGAAATTAATACCTCCTGCTCGACATGTTTTTTTACAAGATTCGACGGCCATGCAACAAATGTTCCAATAGCTTTTTCCACTGTATGAATGTCGTCATCGTCATTTGGCATGGGTAGCTCAGAGCTCGGCTCATGAGCTACGTTAATCGACACTTTGACATGACCAGTTGGAAGTGGTCTAGAGTGTAGCGTGTCATTCTGCATATTGAACACTGTAGCCCTCGCTACAAGGCGATGGGTGGGAGTTGACAGATATAAATCACAGTCATTTTCACCCTGCAGAATATCATTAAATGAAAGGTATCAGTGTCTATGTGATTCACATCTCACAAAAACGAATATTATAACATTTATTACCTCGGTTAAGTCAGGTCTTTGAGGGGAATGGCTCGCCTCAAAGCTGGTGAGGGGTGGATCTTCTCGCGGGGGTTGTTCTTGAGTTGTTTTTTCTCTTCGCCTCTCCTCCATCAAACTCTTTAGCATCTCTTCCTGAGTTTGGATTAGTTCTTCAATGGTATCTACTTTATCTCTCATTACATGCAATTCTTTAGTTTTTTCGTCCTCTTGTTTTTTTTTCTTAAAACATTTCTTGGGTGACACCCCAAAACCCACACCTTTGACGCGGCCATACTGTTCTGGCTATTTCAAGGCCGTTGAAAGTATGTATGCATCTGGTGCGGGTGTTGATGATTCCTGTGACTATGTCAAATAGAAAATATGAAAAAATAAGTAAGAATCATTATGTAATAGTGATTTAAAGCAAAACAAGTTTATATTATGTCATACTTACACATGTTTTCCACACTTTTTGTGTGCTTTCATCTATCAGTTTCCCCTCTTTATTAACACGAGCCTCCTTCCATTACACATGGCGTGGAATGGAAGTGACTTGAGATTTTGCTTCATAAATATGCTTATAAACAGAGAAACATGGTTACAGTGTTGTTTTATGTCAGATAAAATTATTACAGTACTTTTAAAATACATACCAATTGTTTTTCAATTGAAGCGTACCCCAACCTTGCTTTACGGTAGGGGTACGCTGGTTTTGCTGCGCGTTATTTATTTTCAGCACTCAGTTGCTGTTTCATAAATAAAAAATTATCAATCAATGTGATGAATACAAGCAACGTTACACAACGTGTAACCAAACACAATGTACCTGAAAATTCTTGTCTGCACGACGGTTGCAAAATGCATCCAACGTTCCTTGGGATATCAAGTGTGCATAAAGAGGAGGCGGGTGCGGCTTGATTTTCCCTTCAGCATCTTTTAGATGATTTTTCATTAAAATGGTGCGAAAGCCTCTATGAATCCTTCCTGCCAGTCTGAAAACATATTCTTTTTGAGAAACATCTACTATAAATGCACTCTGCAAGAGATGATGAAGGGTTAGTCAATATTTCAATATTTTATTTTATTTTAATAAATTAAATAGATGATATCGTATTGTTACCGTAATCTCTTCCCACATTAATGTTTTCAACCCGCTGACAACATGGTTCCACGACTCTATGTTAATCGGAACGTGTTGTCGAGTGACGATTCCAATTTAGCTAATAAACATGGATTTGTTGGGGTTTACATGCTGGCCTAGCTTATTCCATCCCACCTCATATTTGATGCCTTTTGCTTTTGCCTTAAGTATTTGTGCTAAAACTGTCAAACTACGGCGCACCAGTTTTTTTTGTGTCGCTGGGGTTTCATCGCCTACCATTTCCTCAGTTTCTGCATCAGCATTATGTTTCTCTGAAGCACTAGATTCGGCACTGACACCAGCTGCAATAGGTTGAGAGACCTGTTGTACGTCAGCAGTGGGACCAGATGCAACAGGTTGAGAGACCTGTTGTCTCTCACCAATGGGACCAGCTGCAACAGGTTGAGAGACCTGTTGTACGTCAGCAGTGGGACCAGCTGCGACAGGTTGAGAGACGTGTTGTGTCTCGGGATTGGGTGCATCAGCAGGTGAAGAAGTCATTATCTGCAGAACTGGTTTAAAATTTAAGCTAGATCACATAAAAGCAGCAGCGAACAGATAATAACATAATGTAACACAATCTATATTACAATAAAAAACAATAACCTGATTATTGAACTCCCTTTTTTTTAAAAGGATGAAGGGATTTGACCCCTCTATCAACTATCCATATCCTTTTAATTGTGGTCTCCTCTGACATACAAAATGTCGTCTACATTGGGACCACTGCGAAATGATTGCGAAATCCCAATGAAGGGATCATCTTCCGTTGAATTTTCATCTGACCCTTCAGCTGTTTTGGTCGACAACAGAACAATTGACCAGTTTCGGTTTGCGGGATCGGGAACATAAAATACTTGCACTGCCTATGATGCCATTATAAATGGTTCGTCTTTCTCCCCTTCCTTACTGAAATAAACTTTCACAAATCCCAAATCATCTATTTTAACAGCACTCCTGTTATCAACCCACTTGCATTGAAATATCGGAACTTGAAATTCCGTATAATCCAACTCCCATATTTGTTTGATGATGCCAATGTATGACATATTCGCATAAATTCGATTTCTGTCCTTAGCACCGGAAACATGCATCTCTTCAGCCACAAGTGTAACCCCACTATTCTGTATGGTACTGTCTTCATCATGTTCATTAGTATAAAATGTATAACCATTAACTACATAAGCATTGTAAGATAATTCATACACACTTGGTCCTCTGGCTAGCCATCGAAGTCGTTCCGAAATAGACTTTGGATTTTCATCTGACTTCATAAAAATATGATCTTGAAACCATCCTATAAACTGTCGATTATGTGTATTTGATATCGATTTTTCAGCCCTTGATGGATTCAATTGCCTAAGAATTTCTTTGTGGATTTCAACATATGGGTCAACGTCCAAACAATTATGCAAAACATAAAGGTGGGCCTACTCCTGATCTATAATATTGATTGTGACAACCTTTCTTCCAGAAATTCCTTCACCCTCTAACTGCCCAGTGTGACGAGATTTCGGTAAGCCAATGCTTTCCACACCAGACAAGTATTCGGTACAGAATTCAACAGCCTCCTCAACAATATATCGCTCTGCAATACAACCCTCTGGCCGACTTCAATTTTTGACATACCCTTTCAAAATCTTCATATACCGTTCAATGGGGTACATCCATCTGTAATGTACATGACCACATAGTCGAATCTCTCTCACCAAGTGGACCATCAAATGAACCATCATATCAAAAAATGAAGGCGGGAAGAACATTTCTAATTCAAATAATATGACGGCAATTTCTTTTTCCATAGCTGGCAATTTCGCCGGGTCTATAACTTTGCTGCATATAGCTTTGAAGAAGAAACACAGTTTCGTTAATGTATGGTGGACATTCATGGCCAAAATGCAACGTAAAGCAATTTTAATGAGATTTTGCATCAAAACATGACAGTCATGTGATTTCAGAACTTTTAACTTCAAGGCGCTCATTGAAACAAGGTTACTGATATTTGACGAATACCCCTCTGGAAACTTTACATCATTATAGAAGTTGCAAAACTGATATCTCTCATGCATGGAAAGAGTGTAAGCAGCAGGAGGAAGAAATGTTCGTTTTTCACCCTTTATTGGTGCCAACTCTTCTCGTATTCCCATCTCAACCATGTCCAACCTAGCCTTAATTCCATATTTTGTTTTTTCAGATGTATTTAGCAATGTGCCGATAACACTGTCAAATACATTTTTTTCTACATGCATAACATCAATAAAATTTATTACATACAGACAATTCCAGTATTGTAATTAAAAAAAAATTGATCTCTTTTTCCAACCAATTTTCGTAAGGTTTTTCGAAGCCGGTTTACCAAAAGTAGTGTCCAAATTTTTAACTTTCTCAAACAATTGATCACCTGTTAGTGGAGACGGTGTTTTATGTTCTTCTGAACTTCCATAGAATGATGTCTTCCAAGAACGGTACTTATGTCGTTGCGGTAGAAATCTGTGATGTCCTAGAAACACAGTTTTTGATGAATGTTTCAACCTAATTGATTGTGTACCTTCTTCGCAAACGGGACAGCCTTGAGTTACTTTAATGCTATATCCTGACAAATTTACATAAGCTGGGAAGTCATTTATCGTCCCATATAACATGACTCTCAAATTGAAATCTTCCTTTCTGTAACCATCATACAATGTAACACCTGAATCCCACAATAATTTCAAATCTTCGATCAATGGAGCTAAATAAACATCAATATCATTACCCGGTTGTTTTGGTCTTGATATAAGCATAGATAACATGATGTATTTTCGTTTCATGCATAACCACGGTGGTAAGTTATAATTTATCAACATAACCGGCCATGTACTGTGACTGCTGCTTTGAAAACCAAAAGGATTCACCCCATCTGTAGATAATGCAAGACGAAGGTTTCTCGACTCGTTTCCAAATTCAGGATACTCATGATCGATTCTCTTCTACTGAGGAGAGTCTACCGGGTGACGTAGTATCCCATCTTTAATTCTTGTATCTGCATTCCATGTTAATTGTTCTGCAGTCTCCTCACTTCCATATAGGCGTCTAAACCTTGGAATGATTGGAAAGTACCATACAACTTTAGTAGGACTTGATTCATCTTTCTTGTATCATGAAGCACCACACTTTGGGAATTCTTTAAGTGATTTGTGATCCTTGGGAAACAGTATACAGTCATTCGGGCAGGCATGTATTCATTCAGAGATCATACCCATAGAGCGTAGCATTCGTTTGGCATCGTATGTTCGGCTTGGGAGATCATTGTCTTCTAGGAGTATGTCATTCAAGAGGGCAAGTAGTTTCGTAAAACTATCGTCACTCCACCCGTTATCTGCTTTCAAATTATACAGCTTTAGTATGGATGACAATGCTGTATATTTAGTGGAACCAACATACAATGGCGTCTTTGCACAACTTTTTAACTTCTCAAACAATTTTGGGAAATCACGAAGTTCATCTTCGAAGGTCCTTGTCATTTTCTCAATACGATATTCATCATCATTCACATATGTAATCACATCCTCCATACGATCATCTTCATTGTCCATGTTTGTAATCATATCAGATGATCCATAAAACGCAGTGTCACCCCAGTCACTACCTACATTCGTTGTTTCCCCGTGTTTATTCCAACATGTATAACTTTGATCTATTCCGTGACAGATCAAGTGTTCTTCCAACTCAACTGGACTAATTTGTTTTGAATAACAACAGTGTAAACACGGACAAAGGATTTGAGAAGAGTCACATGCATGATATATTGTAAACTTGATAAATTATTTCACGCCTTCTTCATACTCTTTTGTCAACCGATTGGCATTCATCCATTCTTTATTTATATTCATCCCATTTAAAATCCATAGGATATGTATATAGGTTAAAGGAGAAGTAATATGAGTATAATTTAGATACAAAACAAGATACTTCAAGGAAATAAAGGAATAAATAAATACCAAAATAAAAAATATATTGGGAACCACTACAATCCCCAAGCCTCACATCATATAGATCTCTAAAACCCAGTAGTGCAGGACACTCAACCAAACATGCCAAATACACAATAAGGACAGAAATCTCTCACCTATCTACTTTTAATAACAAATATAATCACTACTCAAAATCAATGTCCCTATTAGTAGTATCATAGACCCCACTACTATGTTATTCATGCTGTTATAAAGTTGTTATTTTAAAATTAAGGGCTGAAATGAATCCTAAGAAAGACCTTATTACATTAAAACCAATGTTTAGAAAGGAAAAACCATTAAAGGTTTGGATCAATAAGCTGTTAAGAATGAAGACCATCATTGCAACGTCACCATCCAACAGAGGCACATGATGTAGTGAAACACTCATCGCATGAGAGCATCATATTATTTATCAGTGTCTTACATGGTATAGCCTCATAATATTTACATGGTAATATTCCATACTATAAATAGTCTCAAGAGACGGCTCATGTCCCATTTCAATATATAGGTTTGTTCTGGGTCAGTCTACACATCCAGCCTATCATAAACATTACAAAGTTATACCCACCCAAGTAGTCACATCCCCAAGGGGGATGTTCACACACTTTAGGTTCAATTCAATAAGGCCAAGGGCTCTGATGTATCACTAGTTCCATGTGTGGACTATGGGAACAAATACATAAAAGTCAGAGAATGTATTCCACGAGGTCTCCGGGTTCCCCCTAACAAGGTCCTCTAAGTCACACTCACTCTAATAACACCCATTAAGGAATTTATAAATCCATAAAGAAATTACCAGGACCACATACCTATTTTATATGTTTCTACTATTTTAATTCCAAGTTGAAAACTTTTCCTAGGCTCGCTATGCCTCGTCCATTTGTCTACCCCAAGATCAACTCATCAATATAGCTCCTTCCTCTCTCCAAAAAACCAAAATTATTAAATTATAACATTTATAATTAATTATCCAAATCAATTTAAAATTGTTATATTCACTAGAAACTCATCTTGTGGACTTTTCATCTTAGAAGCAAGACCAAAAATCCATATAAGATCTGATGTGGGATCTTAGTGACCGCGGCGTGACTGCGGAGGAGGAGGCGGCCGCGGAGGCTGCGGTGGATGAGGAGGCACCGCCGGCAGCGCAGAGGCAGGGCGGAGGCAGGGCAGAGGCAGTGGAGGCAGCAGAGGAGGAGGAGGATGAGGCCGGTGGAGGAGGAGGAGGAGGAGCAGCAGGAGCAGAGGAGGAGGCGGCGTCCGCGGTGGAGGAGGAGGAGGAGGCGGCCGCAGAGGCACCGACGTGACCGTGGCGTGACCGCGGAGGAGGAGGCGGCCGTAGAGGCACCGACGGCACCGACGGAGGAGGAGGAGGCATCGACGGAGGAGGAGGAGGCTGTGGTGGAGGAGGAGGCACCGACGGCAGCGCAGAGGTAGGGTGGAGGTAGGGCGGAGGAAGCGGAGGCAGCGGAGGCAGCGGAGGAGGAGGAGGATGAGGCTGGTGGTGGAGGAGGAGAAGGAGCAGAAGCAGAGGAGGAGGCGGCAGCCACGACGGAGGAGGAGGAGGCGGCGGCCGCAGAGGCACCGGCGTGGCTGCGGCGTGACCGTGGCGTGACCACGGCCTGACCGCGGAGGAGGAGGCGGCCGCGGAGGCACTGACGGCACCGGCGGAGGAGGAGGAGGCATCGACGGAGGAGGAGGAGGCCGCGGTGGAGGAGGAGGCACCGACGGCAGCGCAGAGGCAGGGCGGAGGCGGGGAGGAGGCAGCGGAGGCAGCGGAGGCAGCGGTGGAGGAGGAGGATGAGGCCGGTGGAGGAGGAGGAGGAGGAGCAGTAGCAAGGGAGGAGGCGGCGGCCGCAGCGGCAGAGGAGGAGGCGGCGGCCGCAGAGGCACAAGCGTGACCGCGGCGTGACCGCGGCGTGACAGCGGCGTGACCGCGGCGTGACCGCGGCGTGACCGCGGCGTGACCGCGGCGTGACCGCGGCGTGACCGCGGCGTGACCGCGGCGTGACCGCGGCGTGACCGCAGCGTGATCGAAACATGACAGTGGCGTGACCGCGGAGGAGGAGGAGATGTGGAGGCACTGGCGGCACCAGCGGAGGAGGAGGAGGCATCAGTGGATGAGGAGGAGGCCGCGGTGGAGGAGGAGGCACCGGTGGCAGCGCGGAGGCAGGGCAGAGGCAGGGCGGAGGCAGGGAAGAGGCAGCGAAGGCAGCGGAGGAGGAGGATGAGGCCGGTGGATGTGAGGAGGAGCAGGAGCAGAGGAGGAGGAGGCAGAGGCAGCGGAGGAGGATGAGGAGGCCACGGTGGAGGAGGAGGAGGCTGCGGTGGAGGAGGAGGCACCGACGGCAGCATAGAGGCAAGGCATAGGTAGGGCAGAGGCAGCGGAGGCAGCGGAGGAGGAGGAGGATGAGGCTGGTGAAGGAGGAGGAGGAGGAGCAAGGGTAGAGGAGGAGGCGGCGGGCGCGGCAGAGGAGGAGGAGGCGGCTACCGCGGAGGCACCGGCGTGACCGCGGCATGACCGCGGCCTGACCGCGGCGTAACCGCAGCGTGACCACGGCGTGACCGCGGCGTGACCGCGGCGTGACCGCGGCGTGACCGCGGCGTGACCGCGGCGTGACCGCGGCGTGACCGCGGCGTTACCGCGGCGTGACAGCGGCGTGACCGCGGCGTGACCGCGGCGTGACCGCGGCATGACCGCGGCGTGACCGCGGCGTGACCGCGGCGTGACCGCGGCGTGACCGCGGCGTGACCGCGGCGTGACCGCAGAGGAGGAGGCGGCCGCGGAGGCACCGGCGGCACCGGCGGAGAAGGAGGAGGAATCGGTGGAGGAGGAGGAGGCCGCGGTGGAGGAGGAGGCACCGGCGGCAGCGTAGAGGCAGGGAGGAGGCAGCGGAGGCAGCGGAGGTAGCGGAGGAGGAGGAGGATGAGGCCGGTGGTGGAGGAGGAGGAGGAGCAGGAGCAGAGTAGGAGGAGGCGGCCGCGGCGGCGGAGGAGGAGGCGGCGGCCGCAGAGGCACCGGCATGACCGCGGCGTGACCGGGGCGTGACCGCGGCGTGACCGCGACGTGACCAGGGCGTGACCGTAGTGTGACCGCATCGTGACTGCAGCGTGACCGCGGCGTGAATGCGGAGGAGGAGGAGACGTGGAGGCACTGGCGGAACCGGCGGAGGAGGAGGAGGCATCAGCGGAGGAGGAGGAGGCCGCAGTGGAGGAGGAGGCACCGGAGGCAGCGCGGAGGCAGGGCGGAGGCAGGGTGGAGGCAGGGCAGAGGCAGCGGAGGAGGAGGATGAGGCCGGTGGATGGGAGGAGGAGCAAGATAAGATGAGGAGGCGGCGGCCGCGGTGGAGGAGGAGGAGGCAGCGGAGGCAGCAGAGGAGGAGGAGGAGGCCGTGGTGGAGGAGGAGGCACCGGCGGCTGCGCAGAGGCAGGGTGGAGGCATGGCAGAGGCAGCGGAGGCAGCGGAGGAGGAGGAGGATGAGGCCGTTGGAGGAGGAGAAGGAGGAGTAGGAGCAGAGGAGGAGGCGGTGGCCACGGAGGCAATGGCGTGATCGCGGCGTGACCTTGGCGTGACTGCGGCGTGACCGCGGCGTGACCGCGGCGTGACCGCGGCGTGACCGCGGCGTGACCGCGGCGTGACCGCGGCGTGACCGCTGTGTGAAAACCACCAACTTCCTTACCTAATGAAGGTGTATCAGGAGGACATATTCAGATCTCAAACAGATCAATCAATTCCAAGGAGGGTGCCTGCTAACCTTCATTGATAGGATTATCATACAGGTACCGATCATCCTTCTGGTGAGGGCACCTCATGACAGATAGCCATCTCGGATGCCCATTCATAGGATCCAATGAAGAAGAATCATCAGAAAAGGAATGCATGGGATATCTAGGAGAGGTATAATATCCTCGCTCCTACTAACAACACCCACCAACATACTCTATCATGGAACCACCATCAGGCTCACATCACTACTCCCTAGGAATAAGTATATGGGCATATTCCTGCAGAACACATGGGGGACGCTCATATTGCTACCCACATGAATGAATCCTGTAGACATATCTCGATGGAACATGGAAGATTAATGTGGGAACATATCCCCACTTCAATAAAAGACATCTTTCAATATGCTATGGAAACATAGAAAATGTAATACAATATTTATTCACACACTTTGTTAAAGTTCCAATACATTTTAACAACAGCTGAAGAGCTCCACCAACATATCCCAACATTATTGGGGGTGATGGGATAACTGCATACTCTTATCCCTATAGACAAGACAACTCAACACTCTTATTATCATTATCAAGTTGTTTTACGTGAGAAATTCTACATTCTTTATTCCACTTGGGAGGATTAGCAGCATACACTGATGAAGGGTGAGGCATCAAACAGGGCTCATAATCCCACTCTAACCTTGGAAAAACATGTGATAGTAGAACATACCTTAGGAGGTGGAGGCCACGGTGGAGGAGGAGGCCGCGGTGGAGGAGGCACCGGCGGATGAGGAGGAGGTACCGGCGGAGGAGGAGGAGGCCGCGGTGGAGGAGGAGGCACCAGCGGCAGCGGCGCGGAGGCAGGGCGGAGGCACCGGAGGCACCAGAGGAGGAGGAGGATGAGGCCAGTGGAGGAGGAGGAGGAGGAGCAGAAGCAGAGGAGGAGGCGGCGGCTGCGGCAGAGGAGGAGGTGGTGGCGGCAGCGGCGCAGACGAGGGCTTCCGCGAGAGCTTGATTGTGTGCGGGGAGGAGGAAGAGGACCCGTGGGTTTTTAACAAATCCGCGGGACCCTTTATCAGCGCTAGTAAAAAGCACTGATAAATGGTGTATTTATCAGCGCTAAAATGAACAGCGCTGGTAAATACAACATTTATCAGTGGTAACAAAAGCGATGATAAAGGTCCGGCCCTTTATCAGCGCTTTTCCGTTAGCGCTGATAAAGGCAGGAGCATGCCTTGCCCAGTTTTGTGGTAGTGAATACAGATCAATTTAGTAGCCTTGGAAGTTATAGATACATATATAAGTACTACATTTCATATAAAATGAAAAAAAAACAACTAAAATTTATTATTTTTACACATTCATATCCCTTAGACTATACCTACATGTCTTTCATAATATACTTCTTCATATCCTGGGAAAAATAAAACATAGAAAGGGGTTAGCTCAGGTGCTCAGTAAGGATAACAATATAGCAAAAACTTTAATAAATAAGAGTAATCATTTAAGGCAATGTAAAATACAAAAAAAATCCTTTCTAACATAAACTTCGGTATAATATGGAAAAGGTAAATCAAATTAAGCCATTTAATTAGTCAAATAGATATTTTATTTGTCAAATAATCACTTTTAATATCAATAGCCAATTTAATAACGAGGGAACACATAATGCTAGACTTCATAACCACAATGTCAAAGCCTCGTGCCAAGACTACAAATAAGATTTTGAAAATGCCTTTTTCCAAGACACTAGATTGTCTCAGGAGACCTACTGATGCATTGAGGAGCTATAGCAGGATCAACCCATCACTTACTATGTCCAATGCATTCCTCATATGAACAGGTAGAAACATAACATAAACATTCGTATTAAAACTAGCTTACAAAATGTTTATATGTTAACTATACCCCATTAATGGTATAATAATAACACATCAAAAGTCAAACATATCCCAAAACCTTAAATATAATATGGAAGATTGTATCATAATAAATCAACTTCAAACAAGTGTAAAATCTATCAAAGGATGTAAACATAGATGAAATTGAAACTATTTGAGAGAAATATATCCTTATATTTTGAAATCATTTAAAATTAACATAATAATAAATGAAATAATTTATTTTTATAATGTTATTATAAGTTTTTAACGGAAGCTTTGAAGATTTTATAATGAAGAAAAATATCCAAACTTACCATATGAGTTAAAAAACATTCTGTCCTTAATTTTGTCGAAAAGGCTGTAAAGGACCTTATTTGGAAAACAATGAAATGATTACTTTACAAAAATTTTATAAAAATTCAAAAAAAGTTATAAATTACTTTTATCGATATTCTAGGAAATAGTAAAAAATTTTCAAATATATTTTTATGAAACATAGATGTGGATTATAAAGAGGTCCCAGTAGATACTCACGTATAAACAATCTCAGATAATGAAGAGATTGTATAATTAACCCTTACCTTGTACTTTTACTTGGTCAAGGGTACATTAAACCCCTATATAATAGTGAAATAATTGTTATTAAGTTATATCAGAACCACATAAATAATTTATATATCATATATGATCTTCTAATAATGCTTTGTTAATAATATTTCAGTAGTATCATTGTTTCAGGTGGTAACTGATTCGTTTCCTTTATATTCTTGGTAACGTAATCCATGTTTGTTATGAATAGGATTTATTTGATTCATATAAAGAATTATATTTGGTTCTTAAACATTATTTTTAATCATAAGAAGGAAATTATCAATGAATGGTTATAATGGGGTCTAAATCACATCGTGTTCATGGAGATGTTAATATGTACGAAAGCATGAGCAACAATATCGATCTATTGATGATAAAATAATATGTAATTGGATAGTATATCATATATAAAGAATCATTAACATGTTATATTTATTATTTTCATTAGTTATACTCATTATTATACCCATCCAAATAATGAATTGTTTATGTAACAAACTACACCACGACTTGGAGACGGAAATCCATACGTATGCACGTATGGTGACTTTTCATCCATAGGATAAATAAAATAATGAATATGGTTTTACCATATTTTTAATAACATAACAGTACGTACAAGGTATTGGAGTTATTATTTTTATATGGAAACAACAAAGAAAGATGAAGTGGAAGAGGAAAATAACTTTGAAAGAGGTAGTGAAAATATTACCTCTTCTTCGGGTGTTTCTTTTTGTGTTGCTCAAAAGGGCTCCTTAGGATGGCCTTATGATCAAATAAAGGCATATATGATTAATTTAGGGTAGTTGTGAGGATATTTTTTCCCATGTCAGCCCATCTAAATGGCATTGGAGGTGTTCTTTTGAGAGAAGGGGAAGTTTCCATTTATAAGTGAGGTGAGGGTCACTTTAGGAAAAGCTTGAAATATTAATTTTTAATAAAATAATATTTGGTTTTTAATGGATCAAAAAGGATTAATTTAAATTATATGGTGTGGATGTGTCAAAAAACTATCAACCAATTAGTTTTAGACAAGTTAAGTTACTATAGTAACCTTATCTTTTATATTTAACTCTTAGTTAAATACTTTAACTTTTAAATTGAATTCTTGTATTATTATATTACATGGTTAATAATATTACTATAAATTGACAAGAGAAAACCATGTAGTTAATTAATGATATATCTGTTATTATATAAGACCTTTTTCTAAACCTTATATTTTTAGGACTATTATATCATATAATAATAGATTATTTGTTTTTAAAAAGTCATTTATGTCAATTTTTACACTATTTAGTAATTGATTATTTGTGGATGTTATAACAACATGATTACTTAAAAAAAATTTCATTGAATCAACCCTAAATGTCATATGAATCTATAAATTTATTAAAATTCTTTAAAATTATCAATTTACATTTATTTGCATATTTATAACATCAATTACTATAATCGTTCAATAATAAGGTAATTACTGCATCATCACTTGTCATAAATAAAATTAATTATTTAATGTATAAAAATTATAAATAAAATACCATTATGTATATAATTTTTTATCTTTATAATAAATATTTATAGTCAATTTTATCTTATGTGTATTCTTATATTAGAAATGTTTTAGTTATGAAAATCCGAATTTAACAATTTTTACTCTTCATTAAATAAAATAATAATAAAATTACTAATCTAATACAAGTTGACCAAAATGATCATATTTTATTCCTATGGTTTATTTTGGTCGAAATACACTTATATAATAGAATTAGGACATTTTTAGTGTAATAATAATAACATTTTGACGTTTGATTACCCTATTTACTTTTAAACATGGTAAATAAAAGTCGAAAGCTACGATTCAAAAAACAATTCATCATATTAAACCCTATTTAACTTATGGATATTAACCGTGTCTCTCAGATTTCAAAATTTTAATTCACAGAACCGTAAAATTATTTTTTATGCAAATTTCCTAATGGGCCTAGAAGGTGGGTAAAAGTGGTTACAAATTTCTATAAAATTTTATACATCTAATTTTATTATAAAACTACCTCAATGAATTGAATTGGACTATTATAGGTATTATGAATCTAGTTTTACTTTTAATAAACTAAAATAAAATATATGATTATATAAAAAAATTCGGTTTTAAACCATAATGTACTATTTTTCACTATTCATAAAAAATTGAATGTTTTTAGAAAAATACCAAAAATTCACCATAAGATAATTTTGATATTCTGAATCCAAAATTGAAGTCAACATTGTCAAATGTAATTTATAAAATTTCAAAAATTGGGTAATACTATTCATAACAGCTAGTTTTATTGGTCGTGGTGTGTTAAAACTCCATGTTCTGTACAGTGCAAGCTATTACATTATTCAAAGGGAAACGTACCGTGGAAGCTTGTGGTGATAAACATTTACAGTATATTAATCTAATTTATTACACAAATATTATATATATATATTTTTTCTATACAAATATTCAACGTTTATTTTATCTTTTTAGTGGATAATATATGTGTTTAGTTCCCTGTCATGATTATATATTTTATGTCATCCTTATTTACGGGAACTTCCAAATTTAATATTTCTTGTCAATTATAACCTCTATAAAATGTTATTAACCCTAAATATAATTTTTAAAGACTCATTTTACATTGTCAACCCCTCCTAGTAAAATTAAGGTAAAAAGGATATTTATAAGACCCGACCTTCTGGAAAATTTTGTTTAATTCATTTCATAAATCATCACAAAATTATATTTTTTTATATTCATTATTCTCAAATATTTCTCATGAATAAATCTACATTTGATCAATATGTTGAATATATTTTATTATTTACTCAAATATTAATATCTAATATTATTTAATTCCATCATACATTTTTAAATCATATTATACATAATTTAGTTATGTTCTGATATAAGATTATGAATACCACTTTCTTCTCATAGGTTTTATCATACCTATGATTTATTTAAATTCTATTTTCCTCATGTATAACATGTATGCATGAACACATAATGAATTTTATTATGTTATACGTCTGACCGAAATTACATAGCCATCCAACTAAATTTTTTATTCTTTATGTATCATGATATAATATGAAACGGAATTGGGAGTGGACCCAATCCACTATGAGACATTTTCAACTATTTTTTAATAATGAGGAGTAAAAAAATATATTATGGACTCTTTCCACAATGATAGTCTTAGATGTGAGCCTTGAATATGTTATATGATTTCATTCTACATGTTGTTTTCAAATATGTATGATTCCCAGATCTATGATATTTTCTCCATATGCCATGTTTCCATGCTTATCCCAAAATGTTATACCATGGTATAGGATTGTTCAACTGGGGTAAAATATTATAATATCATTAATTTTTTAAAAAATTATTTCTATATGCTATTTTCAAAATAATATTTATCCCCTTCATATATTTTATGATTTTATTTTGTTCTGACCCTTGATGACATGATTTACCTTATTGAGAATTTGAGCTCACCCCTTTCTAATATTCAAATTCCATAGGGTATGTAGATATGTATAGATTATGAGAATTATATATGGGTGTATATTATGGATAAATTATGGGTAAATATTCACTGGTATCATAAAACAATTTAATTTTACAGATGACCCTAAATGAATCTTAACCTTCTATTCTTGGCATTATGAGATTATTTTTTGAGATATAATTTTTAACTTCTGAAAATGAGGTAAAAGAATGTTAAATTTATATGGGGTAACTATATTTGGTATTATATTAGAATTTACTTATTTATGTAAATTAATAATGTTTTTTAAGGACTAGGATTATATAATGTTAGTGATATCCTTATATATGAATCCGAGTGCAGGAAAAAATCATGAATTTTTGGAAAAGCGGGGATTATGTGGTTTCATAAGAAATATGTTCCTATCATGATACTATAAATTAGATATGGTAATGGAATAGATGAACCGAGGGAATATCACAGACAAAAAAGATCATGTATTATTAACATGATCTATTCTTAGTATATTAAGAGCGGGTTGATGACTACAAAAATGGCTAGACACTCCCGGGGGATATTATCCGGCCAATCAAATTCTCAAATTATCCATTTTAAATGATTCATGATGTGGAGTAATTAGTTTAAAGTGCATGAGAGGACCCAAAATAAATAAACATAGTCTGAAAAAATAGTGATTTTTGTTTAAATGAAATAAAATGTGATTGTTTTAAAGAGTATGATACTTCAATTATGAGTTTTTCATAAGATAATTTATGATAATTTTATAATGAATTTAATTTCCCATCGATCATGTTAAACACTTTTTTGTTTTAATAATGTAAGTATACTAAAAAACCATGTTATAATTGGATGGAAGAGATAATTTGTAGATATCCAAGATGTCATATCTAATGAGATAAGATATGGAGTGAGAAATATTTTAATTATTATAAACTGACTATCATGAATTTTGATTATAATATTGGACTTATTTGAGTTTCTAAACACACAAAGGAAGGTATTTAACAAGTATAAAGAATGTTCTATTGATTAAGATTATGAATTAAGGAAGATATAATTTCTTAAATTTCAAAAATGTTTGAATATTCATTCATGATGATGTATAAAAAGAACTAGTATATGTTTTATCTCTGGTAAAGGAGGGAATCAATAAATATGGTTCTAAGAAATTAGGAAGTTCTATGTTAACATGATGGGGAAAAATAATGTTTTTCCTCAGGATAAATTGTAAGATATATGTATTATAAGTGAGTAGTTTGCAAATAATATAAACTAGTGCTCTGATATAAGGTAAAAATATTAAAATAAACACAAACAATCACTTAGACTAGGGGAACATGTAAAAACCACTATATTAACTAATAATTATGTGTATAATGTTAATTAAGTGGGTCCTTATATAATTAATCCAAGATATATATTTTAATTAGTATATGGTCGTGTATTTTTTTCATCAACTATTAGTTATTTTTGTTAAAACCCAAGGGTATGATTATGGAATTATTATAAATTAATCTTATTCAAGGTTTTTGGGATTATGATTCATAGCAGTCCTCTTATCATTTGGATTTATTTATGGAAATTATTGAAATAGATTAGTTATATATATTTCTAATGATTTTTTTTAGAATAAAGACATAAAATATAATATCAACCCATTATAGTATTTTAATTAAAAGATGATTATTTTTACCATTTTGAATAAAATTATATTATAAGGATATTGATACCAAATAATGACAAACTCATGGATCAAATGGTTTGAGAAGAAACACCACTTTTGGGATAATACTATTCTAAGGAGAATTTTTTTTTTATTTTATATTGAATGGTTCATATATGGATAGAAAAATATACCTTGATTGGAGTCCCAATTTATTTAGGGTGGTGAATTTAACACCTCAATATTTTGGAATATTTTTTTTAAAATTTAAGACTATGTCTGATAGCTTGTTTCATACACAAAACTGAACTAAAACAAACCACAAAATTGTAGATGTATAATATTACTAAATATTAATGATAATAAACCCTATTTTAAACATAGTTATTATCATATATTATAAATTCATATGAAATATGATTAAGATAAATTAATAGTTTTAAATATAATTTTTTATTAAATTAATTTCTCCATTATATACTATATTTTCATTAAAACATTTTATAAATTTTAGAATATGAATTTTAAAAAACTAAAATTATTTTTGGATTCATTAATTTAAAATATTCTTAGGATCAATTTTTTGATAATTTTCTATTATAGTTAATTTTTTGGTTAATAGTGGTAAAATAACAATTTCTCAAATACCATCACTTTTATCAAATTATAATAATACAAGAATTACATATAACTTTTTGAACCCATTGTTTCCCACACACACACACATATATATATATATATATATATTAAAATCAATAATAAAAAAAGTAATACGTTAAGTTAATAAAACCCATGATTATTAATTTGAAAACATGGGTTAAATTTTACATAAAAATTGTTTTTCTCTCTTATATTAGAAGTAATTTTTAATCAATTTTATAAATGAAATATAATAAAACTATTTCATAACTAAAATTAATATTTTAATATAATATTTAAATTTGATTTTAATAATTAGTCATGAAAAAATATTACTCGTTTTAAATTCAATTATTGTGGTAGTAGTAGAAATATTATTTTCAATGAAAGATTTTATTAACAGTATATAAATTATATGTGGGAAATAAATTAATATCTATAAAAATTTAGTCAAATATACTTTTTAATTCTACATAGGAATATACCATATATCATTTAATTATTTTTTAATACGAAATAATGTTATGAACACAAGATGGTTAAAACTATAATTTTCTACCTAATAACTCTTCTATATATTAAATGTTTTAATACAAAATTTATTTTTAAATTATATTGATATCAATTAATATTATATATAGAATAAATTTATTTTAATAAAATAAAAATTTTGTGATATGTGATTCTTTATATGTTAAATAAAATATAAATTTTTTCGAAGAAAACAATATACTACAGTAGAAAACCAAAATGTAAGAAGACAAAAAAAAGGTAAAATACTAATTTTGTTTAAAAATGGAAAGAAATTAATAGTAGAGGTATTAATAGATTCACTACATAAATCACTCAATTATTTTCTATATTGGAGATTTTGAAACCAGATAGGTTTGAGGCCATCATTGAAAAATTGACGGGGATTTACAAATGATCCATTTTCATTAATATAAAAAAGAGCCAACATATACCACATTTATATAGACATTATACAGTAGTATATCTACCCCAAATGTATCTCAATATCTCTTAAATTCTTTTTATTGGCCTTATAACACTTTTTCTTTACAAAATACTAAGCTATGGTCCCTGGAGTTGTTTCCCAGAGGAGAACATCCAATATGTGAGGTAATTCTCTTAGACGACCTATGTTAGTTTCATTCTACTTAGACCCACTAAAATATTTCATATCTGTTATATTTTGATAACATAATTTTTATTAATATTATTAATGTTATTAAACCAATTTAATACCATTTTTATACATCCCTTTGAAGAAATTAGAAAAATAATGTTGTTGTCATGCGTTTTTGAGGACCACCACTGCAATGAACGGCATGTTCTATTCATTATAACAACCATTCATGTATGATACATATATATATATTTAATTAAAAAATATAACATTATTATAATTTTTAATAGATAATAATATTAATATTATACAAATCATAATGTATGGAAATTGAATGTGTAATCTGTGTATGTGTGGACCACCACCTCCAGAGAAAAATGTATTATGTTTTCCATTACCGCCAAACATCGATGAATTTAAAAAATTATATATATAATACAATTTTTATTTGAGATATTATTCATAATCTGGAAATGAGTTCTTGGAAATTATATAAGTTATATTAACTATAAAATTTCATTTGAGAACATAACTACCATAAATTAACATGTTGATGAATCCTGCCTAATTTGAGTCCATTTTGGGAAAACCAATGTAAATATATAATTGATGTGCTAATAAAATATTAAAAGTTAAATAAATAAATAAATTCATTCATTAGAAAGATAATCCAAAAAAAGTTTCTATGGTAAATATATCATCAAAATTTCATAAAAAATGATTGAACCACGATAAGTAACCTAGAATATAGAATATTTTTTAGAAAACAATTAACAAATAAAAATTAATGACACATTTAAAATTAAAAAATTATATATATATATATATTAAATTAAATCATAATAATCTTTTTCTAAAAAAATAGTTTTTATGCTTTGGATATTTGGCCCACATCCAGAATGAATCGTGACACATGGTAATGGTTTCAGTATCTCAATTTTGATTATTTAAGATATAATTTTTATTCACCAATTATTTCATTTTATTAATGTAAATATTTTCCAAGGATTTATTACATTCATAAATTCATTTATATCAATGATATTTAAAATACCATCTCAATATCTATTTACAAGGTTATTCGATTCAATTGATTTTTTTCATTAACCAACCCTTAGGGGGCCCACCTAGCTGGTGGAAATCTAATTGTGGCGACTCCAATACCATCAAAAATAGGATAGGGGATGGAAACAAGAACCAATAAATAATATCTAAAATTAGGGGCCTTGACCTAATGTACTAGAATGGACACACCCAACCATATCCATGAAAATGTGAAGAGGAATATGATTATTATAGAGATATCTAGTGTACAACCATGCATGCAACAAAATCTAGAGAATACATTAGAGTATGATAATATAAAAAAAATTGAGAAATTGTAAAATGTACATCAAATGATAGAAATAATTTATAACATATCAAAAAAATTAAAATGAGGATAATTAAGAGATCCAAGATCTTAATCTCCATGTCCAACCAACAAAATAAACCAATGTACCAGAGTTTCACTAAGCTCTACCGATGTCACCACCAATATATATATTATCTGGATAAGACATGAAATATATAGGAAACTCTCATTCATGTGTGAGTATATACATACACAGTAGTACACACCAAAAACCAAAACATTTTTTGTATAAATATAATGTTGAAATAAACTCATCCCACAAAAATTGGGAAAATGAAAACAAAAAACACACACACATATGATCATAAAGAAACCCAAATGGACGAGATATGGGATTTATATATCCTAATACTAACTATGTATATTGAGTATTCATATAGATTAAAATTATGTCTATGAAACCTATAATTTTGGGAACACTCAAAATAATTTGTTTGTGATGACATGACCCTTGCTGCTTCAATCCATAGTTGATGGAGCCACAAATATTATTGAGAACCCAATCTCGATCATAAATCGAAGACATGAGATTAATAATCCATGATAGATGAAAAAAAACTAATATATAGTTTTATTCTATAACAAATAAACACATGTTAAATGAATGGGTGACCCACAACCTCGGGGAATAATAGATTTTGACCCTAGAATCACTCTAATGATCCTTCCAGGATCACTACCATCCTCATGCATCAAATAGAGAATAATGAAAACTATAAAACCTCATATCATATCTTATATTCCATAGTGAGGGCTACCATTAATTTTTATTTCAATAAACACGTTGTATGGGATACTCTCATTCTAAAATTTTAGTCATAAAGAATAATATATAGAATATAGAAGTTAAATGGGGGATGTACATGTCATGTTTGTGGGCTCACATGGCATGTGACCTTAGATTGTATCTTATGAGTATTCTACCCAAGAAAAAAAATTAGAATTTATGTCATAAAACATTATTTTTACAAGTGGTACAAGTTTTTTCTCATCCACCCAGGGACTTCTCATGCTCTTCGGGTCATTACCATCTACAACAGCCCATTCCTGTGTACATAGAAATTTCTGGGTATCATGGCCATGACCCAATACAAAGATATGCCATTGTACTCTAGTTATTCCGATTATCATAGTAGTTTCTATTCCCATGTTATCCCATAGTAAATTCCAATCCACTTATTTAGGGTCACTCGAAATGTGGTGGGTCCATACAGCTTCTGATATTTATCTTCACCCGAAACCATTTCTGTTGTAGAATCCTAAAAACATTGAATGTGTTCTTATACACTACATGATGTGTTATTGGGTAATAGTTTATAAAACCAAATTCTAACATGTATTTTCCATATATATCTTCACTTCCACAAATATCACTACTCGACTACCTGAAATCAAAGGGAAATGCCTTAGACAGACCATCCCCAGCCTTTAGTGGCTCTAAATTGGAAACCGATCCCCCACACATGAATTTATCATCTATCTATTGTTCTTAGGAGTTATGGAACCCAAATACATCATTTAAAACAATAAATACATCCCTATTCATCCACAAATCACTATCCCATTAATTGTGTTTCAAACCCTCATGAATCTTGGGGTTCAGTCATGCTTTAACCCCCTAGATAGTGTTGATCCATGACCCCATTGGTCAGTGAAGTAGAATGTGATGAATAATGGGGTAAGGAACATAGAAAAGTGATAAGAATAATTTGAATATGAAATCATGTTAAAAAATTCAATTGTGGAAATATGTGTAGAACCATGTAACATCAAATATAAACATGCAATTAACAAATTAATCTGCAATCTTCTCAGACGATGAAAGTGTAATATCAAAACAAAATAAGTAGGTAAACAATCCATGACAATTAAATCAAATATTTTCAGTAAACATAAATAATAAGTCCAATATTAATTCAGGTTAAACATTTGGTGAAGAATGTGTTCTCTAGAAAAGAGGATCCACTATGCTTGATGTCTGCCTATGAATCCACCTAGATTTGATTAACATTAGTTATCTGATCCCCATCCACAAATAGGGAAAAGCACTCCTCCTATCAAATTATATTTAGGTTATATGTCCGAACATGGAAATTTTACATTATATGGGATTCATATATAGTGGATTAGGTTTTTTAGAATAAGATAAAAAAATTATAATTTAACACACCTACCGACATACACCTTCATTAGAACATTCGATGATGATAATCTGTAGGCCATACCATGGGTAACCCCCATGTTCGGGAATCAACTGTGTCCTCATATTTCCTATATGAGGTATCTAACAACGTTAAAAACATTTATACTGAAACTATGTGTACAGATGCATTGAAATATATTAATATTATTAATATATTAACTCTAGGGGCCAAAGACACAGAAATAACATGACAAAATGATTAATTACTCTATATATATATATAGAATTATTCAATGTTATATTCCATAAAAACTGGAGTCCTTACATTATCCCATATTTTAAGGATATTCGCCCTGAAAAGTATGTGGAAATAAAAAAGGTGGGGGTAATGAGTCCACACCTAATTCACATGCTCCCATGAGCTATCCTACATGATTCCAAGCTAACAAAGCACACAGACCAAAGGGATTGTCTGTACAAGAAGGATCCCCTCCTGTTGATCCTAAATTTAACCTAGGTAATTCCAAAATGTGGATCCATAATTTATTTCTATCTCAATCCGTTTAGTAATGTGTATAGGTTCATTCATGTTACTCTTAACATATAACACATGGATTATTCTATTCACTCTATCTGATTTCACGGTGTAAGGCCAAGTGTATTGAATCCTCTCCATGCATTGAATGGATCGTGAATGGACAAATTATCCAATGAGATAACTATCATCCTGAACCATTTGTTTTCAATAAATATCATCGGGAGAATATTAGAAACACATATATTCAATTATTGAACTCCAAGGGCAAATTATATTGATCTACGTATGATTTTTGTATACTTCGGGATATCATATTTCCCTCACAGATCACCAAAACATTCTCCAGCATCACCCGAACTATATTTAGAGAAAGAGTATAGATCTCAGTAATATCATTCCATCATAAGGGTGACCATATTGGTCTTTTATATAGGTCCTTATAAGGTTCGTTGTTAATAATAGAGTAATTGTTGTTATTATAATAATGGAATTTCATTAGAAAGTGATCCAAATAGTTGTGATAAAATTTTATCAAATTGTATATCTACAAATTCATTAACTCAATGATAGAACACATGGTATAATTATCATTCTGGGGTGAAATGTTGAACACATCCCCGTATTGCTCCCAAAATACACTATTAGGCCTCCACAAAATAGTGACATGAACCATGCATCATAGTCGGTGATAATCATCGACGGAACCCCATAAATCCAAATGATATACCAAATGGAAAAATTCTCAAATATTTCACCCGAACACTAATCTAGGATGGTGACAATGTTCTGAGAAAGCATAAGTAATTCTACCATAACATAGATAGGATCATGAACTCTTATTTTCCATTGAATCCATGACATAATGTATATAAATATGTCATCCCATTTTCCATCTGGTAATATATGAGGTCGTGTAAAACACACTAGTACCCAATTCTCATCCTTTATCTACTAACTTGTGAGACATTGAGAGTTAACCTCAGGTACACTCCACATCATGAAATTTCACCAAAATAGACACTGAACACATCAGTATGTAAAACCATGAGGGGGGATGTGTGAAACTCCCTCATCACCACCTCATGCAATTTGACTGAAAACACTATCCTCCCCAATAATAAGAGGACATTATCCCATCCTTTAGAAATTTAATTTGTTGAATCTATTGAGCATAAATGGTCATGTAGAACCTCCAAGACAATGTCTCACAACTGAGACTCACACACGCACCGTTGAAGAAATGATTCATCGCCATAAACTAAAGAAAACATGAAACTCTCTCTTATTTTGGGGTTTGCTATATTGAATTGAAATCTTCATAGTCATCCTCCAAAAAGAGAGAACATGAATTAAAACAATGGTCATACTGAAACCTGCTTCCATTCATATTAGTATAGAACATCCTGATGAAATAGTATTTTAGGTACTTAAACTAAAACCTATGATTTATGTTAAATTCTATATAAGTGAATATGTACCTAAGAACCTCGTGGGTTTGGTTTTAAAAATAATATACTAGACGATAGAGACCCTACATATTCTGATTTTAGACTACCACTTCCAACTTTATGGCTTGAGTGACATAGTTCTTCTCATGATGTATCAACTTCCTCAAACCATATAAAATCACTACCTACATCTAAATCAATATGAAACCCTTTCCGGCTCCACTGATATCATAAAAACTACATACTTAGAACCCTCCTCTCATAGTCTCAACACTGGAGGACAAGTCATCCTCACACTTTTCTCCTCAAAGACTCTCTAACACTACTCAATCTAGATAAACAACAACCCATTGCATATCAGGGGACTAATAGGGGATAAAATGATAGATATTTTTTAGAAACATTTTATAGTACCCCCAACAAGCCACTGAATCTCGACACCTATGACATGATTTTTGGTGGATCCAATAACACCATTACATCAAACTTCCCAATGTCTACAGTAAATCCTTGATCAGAGATGATATTCCCCAAAAAATGAACCGCACATATCCAAAATAAGAACATATAGTTCTTAACATAAAGTTCATGAACCATAGTATCCTAGGACCATTATCAGATGCTTTGTTTCATCCTTCTACATTCCAGAGTAAATGAGTATGTCATCAATGGTGAAAATAAAAAATATGTTTAATTATGGCCGAAAGAACCATTTAATTAGTGACATAAACAAGCTGGGTATATTAGTCTGAAAAAAATAAATTTATGGAAACTCATACAACCCATACGGAACTAAACATTCTATCTCTGGAATATCAACCTCCTCATCCATCGGCATGTTGTATCCATACATAATATCGATCTTCAAGAACTGGCATGGAAATCTCAAATGGTCATAGAGTCCATCAATCCTCATCAATGGGTGCCTTTCCTTTATTATATACTATTTATGGAAATGATAATAAAACAAATCCTAAAAATTAAATCCATATTTTTCACAATAATAATTATAGCCACCCGAGGGGACACAATGGGTTTAAAAACCCATCTTTCAAAGGACATCCTACCATACCCATGTAATGTCCCAAACTCAGATGCCACTAAAGCGTTCCCCAAGCATAACTATCTATATAGAATAAGTGAATATCCCTAATTCTAGAAGATTATGAGTATCATTGATGTCCTATGTGATTCAATGGGGAGACTATGACCTCATTACTAGATTATTACAGTGGAATTCAATCACATTAAATAGAAGAAGCAAATACAATAAGTAGATAGAAGATAAAATAAACATGAAAGAAAACAATACATAAAATTTGTGAAGGATATCATATAAAAGGATGCATATGCAACATGTATTTAGGGAAACCCAAAATAGGTACCTGGATGATCAATATGGTACAAGTATCAAAAAATGACAAAAATACCTAAAATTTCCATAGTCACTTTGCACGCTGTAGTTGCTCCCATGATCTCCTTCTCTAATGAATTGATCTACAAGCAGTGTTATCGAGCATTCTCCTACTATAATGTCTAGCCAAATAATATTTTTGGGTCCCCCAGGATGTGGAAAGAGTGTTTGGGATAACAACCTTGTATATAACCACCCAAATATTTATACAGTTCTCAGCTACATGATGAAATACGACAAAACATTGTATGTAAGAAATAATGTAAGTGTGAAATCCCTATGCATATACCAAGGTTAGAAAAATAATACCATAAAGCCTCTCATGTAACCCTACAAAAAGTGTTAGCACATAACAAGGAAGCTAAAAGATATAAAAACAAACCACACTGCCTCGCCATACAACCATCCATATTCCATCCACATGACCTTACCGAATAAAGAATTCATATAAATAACCCATGACCTTGACATACAAAGACATTCATATATCACATGGTTGTGTCGTATAATGAATTGTAGACCATAAAGTGCCAGATCCAAGGTTTATAAGACCATATAATTCTCATCGTGACCCTAGAGCATCTCAATGGAAACATAATATATGCACTATTTGGAGTCCTAGGACCTTGTGTACCAACATGTCCTAAGTGTTTCTAAGAAAGCAAAATCCATGATGTAACAAAGCTTAAGAAATCCATAGAGTCAATTCCCAAGGTGCATACTTACCCAAGGTGTCCACTATCTCATTCCATACCCATGGAGATCCATCCATGGAATCAATACAATTATTCACACATTTCATACAAAATATATCACATGATTATACCCAATCATGTATTCCATTTCCATTTAATCATGTCATATGAGTATACCTACCTATTTATAATCCATTTTGAAATTAAACATATGACATGGTTATACCCACCCACTTACCACAATTACTTATACTTTGATTAAGAAATTTAAAACAACCAATGAATATACCCCCCTCCTTTAACCAATTCCATTCAAGAAATCTAAAAAAGTTCAGCATCACATATTATTTTAACAAATGTTAAGTAGGTAGTTTATTTATGGAGAATGTAAGTAAACCTCATTTAAATACAAATAAGCTACTTTATACTAGGAAAACATGAGTCCCGACACCACTAGGTAGTTCATCATTGTCAAAACCAAAGAAAAGGCATGGATAACACCTTCAGTGGACTCTGGTTGGAGAAATAACTAGAAACACATCACAAATAACCTAATAGAATCCATAACTAGTCATAAATCATCTATTTTAGTTTATCATTTCAAAACCTGGCCCATGCTGAAATGTATGGTGGAAGGCAAAAAGGACGATAACTCTATAAAGCATCAAAAACCAAAAGAAATTTATAGACCAACAACCTTATCTTGGAAGTGGAGTGATCCTCCAGTATCAATTATTGATTTTCCTTGTTTTAGGGGAAATTTGTAGAATGGATGAAGAATGAGAAATTAGAGAATATTATCCTAAACACAAATAATACAACCGTTTTTCTAAAGAATTGAGAAAAATCACAAATGAATCAAGCACTCACTGATGCAGATACAATGTGACCGATGGTGAATGTAATTGAGTTTGGATATGAAATCACGAGAAAATACTATCTTTATGCATCAATGGGGCATTTAACATGTCAAATATGGTAGGTGGGGATTCTTTTTTAAAAATACAGGCTCCTGCCACTATTTTTGAATAAAATAATCAAGAAAATTAATGATTTTTTATTTCTTTACATGGCATGTAAGGTTCGATTTTTACCTTCCTAGGGAAAAATCCTTACACACCATGAATAGTCCTGGAAAGACCATTACACATCATGTTATTATATTATATGGTGTGTATCCCAATTATATATCATTTAATTGGCCTAAAGATAGTACACAACCATTACGAATCTTATTTTCAAAAAACAACCCAATAGGCCCATAGGCTATCTTAGGGTTTATGCCAAAATGGAAAGAAAAAAAAATTAACCACAAAAGTAAAATATCAAAAACTCAATAAAAATCTGTATCATACATTCTTCCCCCTTTAACGAAATTTGTTCCTGAATTACCCTCTTAAGGGTGGTCAATATTCATTTGAAAACAACACCAGCCACTTAACACATTAATCAGCCTCCCACTCCAACATCTCTTCATATAATTGGTTTTTCCTCCATAGAAACTATTCTACATGAATTAACCATCCTCATAGAACCCTAAAGCTCTTTTCAATGATACAAATTAGATACTCCTCAAAGGATGCATTGACCTATAACTCAACCTCCTCAGGTTGGAAAGCATGAGATGGGTCCAAATGATAAAAGAAAATGTGAGATACATAGAAGATATTTTGTGTAGATCAATATCACTGAGGTAACTAAAACCAATAGGATACCAACATGACTCTCTCCATAATCTCTAATGGAGATACATATAATAGTGAAATGTTACCCTAACTCCCAATCCTTCTTCATCCCAACCATGGTGAAATTGATAAAAGACATGATCCCTGACCTCAAACTCCAGAGGTCATATACATGACATTTATATGATTTTTGTTGAGATCACAAAGTATCCATCCACTTGTGAATCAACTAAACCTTCTCATAAGTCTCCTATACAAAATGTGGACCCAGCAGAGTTATGTCACATGCCTCCAATAGGAACATGGGTGATCATCATGAACAACCATATAAATCTTATTAATGTACATTCTCTATCATCACTTGGTAACTATAATTATAGGAGAACTCATCTAGGGGGTATCACTCTGTCAACATCCTCCAAAATATATGGCACATTCTCTCAGCATGTCCTCTAGAACATTCATCATACTCTCTAACATGGCATTAGTCTGAGGGTGGTATGTTGTGATGAGAAGCACCGGGGTACTCGATACCCTTTGAAAACTCAATAAGAAACAAGATGCATTTTTGTTTCTCCATATCTAAAATGATAGTGCATAGGACCCCATGGAGTTACACTATCTCACCAATATATAGCATTCAAAGCTTGAAAAAACTGAATTACTCCTTGATCAGTAAGAAATGAGAAACCTTTGTGAGAATATAAAAAAACATAACTTTGAGACCTCATATTCAAATCAACCTATGTAAATATATACATGAGGCTTTTGTGTCTTGTGTACACCATAAAATGTGCACCTTGTAATTAGTGTCCCCAACAATAAAAATCATGAATGAAAGTAGCTAGCTCGATATCACGTTTTGGGTAAATCCTCTTATGTGGCCTCAAGTGTTGGTACCCATATTACATGAATCAATACTCCTACACTAGAACTTCCCCTATAATGATACATGATGTGTCATAATACAAATTTTGGGTCTTTCCCTTCTCTATAAGTATCAGGACTGATGCTGATGTCAAACAACTCTTCAGCACCTAAAATCATGTTTCACAAGTGTCTGGCCACAGAAACATCACACCATTCTTAGTAAATCACATCAATGACATTTCTATGTGTGATAAGTGCATTATGAAAATCATGTAGTCACCATATATCCCAAATAAACTTCATTTGTGAAAATGTTTATTGGATTCTCCTAGGAAACTCTAGTTCTCCCCTTCTCTAGGCCCACTGATACTCTTGTATCTGAGATGATGTGACCAAAAAGTGAATATGATCCATCTTAAAGTGGCACTTTGTGATCCTAACATTTAACAAATGCTCCCTCATTGTATAAAAAATTATTGCAAGACGGTTGTCATGGTTATGACATTTCTGAGAATACACCAAGTTATTATCCACGAAACCACTGCAAAATAATCCTTGTAAGGATGAAACCCTCGGTTCTTCAGCCCCATTATAATTTTTGGAGTTATAGTGATACCAAATAGTATAACAATATAATCATATAATCATATACAAAATACCATCTATGGAAGGATATATGGGAAAATCATGAATATTTAACACACAATTGTTGATATACTATCCTCTAATCAATTTTTAAGAACACTGAGGTTGTACGAAGCTGATCAAATAATCCATATTTCCTTGGAAAAAGATATTGGATTTAATGATATTACAATTCTTCTTATGATAATCAACACAAATCTTAAGAATTAAATTATCCTTTTTTAGAAAATAGACCTGACAACCCAATAGAGAAGTACTGGGTTGGATAAACAAATTCACCTCTAAATGCTCTAGCTTCCTTTTGAGCTCCTGCATCACCGTCACATCTATCTTGTAAGGAGGAATGGATACTGGTGGAGCTCCTGGATATAGTTTTATGGTGAAGTAAACCTCTATCTTAGGTGGTAAACTAGTAAAAGATTTCAAGGAACATTCACCTGAATCACTCTACCAGTGCAGGAATGTCTTCTTAACTCAATCGCTGATCATCCAAAAAACTCACAATTTGAGTTGTCATCCCACATGACCCAAATTATCTAGTCCAGTTTGACTTATCATGACATCCCATTTGTCCATGTGAGTTAACTCTACACCCTATGGTGATGTGAAAGTTACCCTCCAGAAATAGTAGTCAACATAATCTAAAATAAGATACTAACATGTCCATATCGAGAATGAAATCAAACCATATCACCTTGAGGGAATAATGATTGTAGACAAATTACTACCCACCGAACATAATGGATAACTCCATGCAAAGGTGAAAATCCTCTATTTAGATTCCCAATAGCATGTCTAACATCAAAACACCCTCATAAGACCATATAAAATGGACATGGATTTTCACCAATGGAGGATATATTAAACAATGATATGTACCTGTATCAAAGAGAGAACAAGTAATAGTAGACAATACTAAGAACATACCTCTCATTGTAGATGGTATAACACCCTCATCTTTGGGGGTAGGCTATATAGAATAGATCTGTCCTATATCACAACCCTGAGACACAACCTCAACACTTGGTGTAGGTTCACTCTGAGGTTTAGGTGTAACTCGAATCTGTATATATCTACCTCAACCACTACTACTATGATCTGATCGGACCACACTAGTCTAGATCCATGCCTGATGTAGTTCTAAGGAATATATTCCTAAAGTTGACATCGAAGATGAAACTTACCACTCACAATTAGAGGGATGTCCCGGAAAAACTACTTCACAAGGTCTATCCTACAACATACTCAGTACTCAATTGGGATGTTTTTCACACTGATTATCCATGTGGCCTTTCTTACCACACTAATGAAAAAACACCGACTTACCAGTACCCACAGCCTAACGTGAGATCATCTCATGGGATGAATTAAAATTTTGCATCCCACCTGAATATGTAGAACCACTTTTTTGAGAAGAAACACTGCCATTCTCTATGCCCCTATATTCCATCAGGTTCTAGTATGTAATCGGCAGATGATTCGATATCACAACAATATGATTGAATCTAAACATGTTTATCTGATATTTGGTAGTATATCAAAGACCTTTTTCAAATCATCACTCTCTATAAATCTCATCATCATGGTATACTTCTGGAAACCACTTACAATCTGCAATGTTTGTTGACTACTCCATCACTCTCATCACACCTTCCTCCAGACACATGAACTCAAATTTCAGCTCTTCCCACATTGCTTCGGGGAAAAATTAATCATAAAGAGGGTCTGGTAATTAAACCAACACATATTTCATAGCCCATCATCCTGGTTTATAATATCACACTATACTTTGCTGCTCCATGTATCATTTAAGTGGTGAGCTTTAACCTCATATCATTATGTGTCTCCAGATGCCTGAAGATAGCTATCATGGTCCTAGGCGACAACTTAGTAGCCTATGGACCACAATCCCACAAAAACGTGGGATACTGCTGCTATGGTAACACCCATGTTAGATCATCCATAGTCATGTTAAGCTACTGTGCTCCCTGTAAAATCATCATGTAGTGAAACAACACCTAGACACACTCTACCTCATCACTTGTGTCTGGAAAAGACTTTAGTGATTCCACTGGCACTAAAAGTGGATAAACCGATAGCCCATGTCCCACCACCCCAAGATTATTGTCACCTCATCCCCCATAGTGTACCACTGGAGGTCATCGTGCTGGGATGCCTCTATTATAGTGAAACAATTACATAGAAAACAAGAAACATATAATTTTTCTATTAAAAAGTGTAGGTCAGGTCAAAATCCTACTCTTAAATTTAAGATGTTATAAAGAATAACCACAACACAACATTATACACTTCCTCTTTCCCACTCAAAATCCCAGTCTAGGTTAGGACCCTATTTTCCATTTCATTCTCATTTCACATTAATTCATTCAACAATTCAACTGATGGTCTAACAAGTTAGATCCTTGATGGCCCATAACACCTCGTGAACAAAAAATTGACTCCCATATAATCCATACACGTCAAATTCACATTAACATTTGAATTTGAAAAGTTGTGTCATTTTCCATTCCATAAGGTCCCATTCCCCTTATGAATTGAATAATGATGTGACTCCTCTATCCTATTCCCAAGGTATATCCTAATAAAAGGAATAGCTATCACAACACCTATAATAATATATTGCATTAGATAATGAATCCTATATGGCATGACATAATGCATCACATGGGATTTTTAAAAATTGGCTATTTGATTCATGATATGGAATACACAAATCTAATCATGTTTTATTGAAATAGAACCCAATCATATCAATAGTAACATCATAAATCTGATATGACACCAAACAGTGAAACAAAATCAACAGTAATAGTCAAAACTAGAAATAATAATTTCATTCGGGGAAATTTGGATTTACCCTTTACATGGGTCAGCTGAGCTAAGCCCAACTGATTAACGAATTCCATTTTCTTCCTATCCCAATATATATTCACCAAATATTAGATCAAAATAGAAAATAAACAATCTGATACAATTTTGTAACATCTCAAACTTGGATTCCCCTCAATACTTCCATGTGCCTAGTTGGATAGATATCCTCAAGCAATTATCCCCAAATTTCAGCATCCTTCAACTAGTAGCGAGGGCCTAAGTGAGTAATTCTGGAGACTCTTCAATCATTACCAGAGTATATCATATCCAATGGCAATCACATTCACTAGAAAAAGCATATAAAATAAACAGACAACATATAGAATAGGAAAGTAAGACATGAATATTTAACATGCCAGAGGTGTCTCATATACAATGATGAAGATTGTACATGTATCCAGAAAATAGCCAAAATAGGAACATGGTTGAAAATTATGGTACAAGTATCCAACATTAGAAAAAGACCAAAAAGTGTCCCAATATCATCACAATCCTCGGTTTGTTCCTATGCACTCTTATTCCATTGAAAGGATCAAAACCTAGTGTTTCAGATCATTCCCCTATTATCACCATCAACCGGATAATCAGTTTGGGTCCCCATGGAGTCCCAAATAAGGAATGAGAAAACATCTTAGTAGGCAACCACCCAAATATCTATGAATTTTTATATAGAAAGATGCAATACACTAAAAAATTATAAGTAACCAATAATGTAAGTGTGGAATCCCTATGCATATAACTACTATAGACCATTAATACCAAAAAAAATTCAAGGCTGTTAATGACAACTTTCAGCTCCTTACAATGAAACTATAAGCAATAATGGAAAAAAACATAACCTCAATATACAACCATCCATATCTGGTCCACAAGACCTCAACTAATAAATAATCCATTTATAAAACCCTAAACCTTTCGATAAAACCATAGTCATATATCCCATGATAATGTTGTATAATGAATTTTATACCTTGAATGGCCAGATCCATGGTGTAGGGGACTAATGAATCCTCATCGAGTCCTAGGATCTTTATGAGGGATACTCGGTATAGGCACTGTTTAAAGTCCATGGAGCATGTGTACTAACATGTCCTATGTGATTCCAAGTAAGATGAATCCTAGGTCTAGAAAATACCAAGACATCCCATAGAATAAATACCCAATGTGCATACTCATCTAAGGTTTCCACGACTACATTATAGATCTTTGGAGATCCGTCTATGGAATCTATATAATCATTCATAAATTTCATTCCAAAACATCAAATGATTATACCCACTAATTTATTTAATTAACTTTTAATCAAGTCACATGGTTATAACCACACATTTATTATCCATTTACGATTAATCATATCATGTGGGTATACCCACCCATTTATCATAATCTCTAACAATCCATTTAATCAATTTAAAACAACTAATGAGTATATCCCCCCTCATCTAACTAATTTATTTACATCCATTTAAACCTATTAGGCATGGAATATTATGGTAACACAAGGAAAGGAGGTAGAAAATATCCTAATAATGTTATTAAACCTCATTTATATACAACCAAGTTTCCACAAACTAGTAATATTTGAGGAAAAACTGCTTGGGTAGTTCATCAATTTCAAAATAATATAAAATGTGTGGCACACCCCATAGGTTTCCTCCAATTGGGAAAAACACACAAACACATCTCAAAGAACCTAAGGTTTTACCTACTAATTCAAACTTCATATATTTTAGATTAACATTTTAAAACCAGTTGTGGGATGAAATGTTTGTCAAGTGATAAAAAGGTTGATAACTTTACAAAGCATTAAAATATGAAAGAAAAGTATAGGTTTCCTACATTATCTCTGTAGTAGAGTGCTTTTATAGTATGATGTCTTAATTCACCTTGGTGTAAGAGAAATTTGGGGAATGGATGAAGTAAAAGAAACTACAGAATATGATCTTAATCCCAAAAAATGTATCCATTGTTATGAAGAATCATGAATGTCTATAAAGGAATCAATAACTCACCGATACAGTTCCAATGTGACCAATGCTGGATGAAAGTGATTCTAAATCTGTAACCAAGATCAAAGCCTACCTTTAGGCCTCACAGGGGATTCTGGTACGTGAAATATGGGAGGTAAGGGTTCTATTTTAAAAATATATGCTCTTTTCATTTTTTTATTAACAAAATTAATCGTACAATTATACGATATGTAATTTTCTTACATGACATGTAATTAGCAGGTTTCCCATCATCTTTAAAAACATTACAAGTCATGAATGGTCTTGGATAGACCATTTCACATTGTATAATCAGATTACATTGAATATATCCTAATAACACATCATGTGATTTTTCTGTATCCAGTACACATCTTTCCTACCTCTTCTTTCCTAGAAACACCTAACTAGCCCACAATCCGACGTAGGGTATACGCAAAAAATCAAAGTAACAATCCCTTAACTAGAAAAGTAAAAGATCCTTAACACACACAAAAACCATGATCTTACATCCCTCATCCCCAAATCTTGGAAGGAACCGTTCGATAGAACACAGATGTTTTTAGTGTGGTCTATGGGTGAAATTCAATTTAGAAATCAATATTTCATCATTGAGGTAGTTCCAGAACATCCTTAAGGATGATTTCCCTGAATTTCTAAAAATCCAAATCAATCCAGATACCTAAAGAATATAATTTACCATGAGACAATATTTCTAACTAATGGGTGGTGGGATACAAATTCCCACTAACAAGGAAAACATCATCATCCTTGGGATCTCTCTCACTCACAAATGAGAATCTATTCCCATCAACCCAAAGGAATCTAAATCACCAGTTTTAAAATTCAATCAGGTCATTTTCCATGAAAATACATTCCATTCCCATGATTACAGTAGAGGGATTAATCTTCAAGACCAAGAGGTCCCATGAGAAACTATTTACACTTAATTCTGACCCACACTCTAGGATAATATGTGATACCATTGAATCAGACATATTAAGAACCTATAGAAAAATATATATTGTTTGGGTCTAAAATAGGAGATATAGATATAGTATAATTTATATATAGATAATGGGATAAATTAGACCAGTTTAATGAATTATCAATGAATGATTTGAACATGAAAAAATCTTACCTTGAATCATCTCGTGTACTACCTGATCATAGCCCTATATGGCCTACAACATCCCATGGACAAAACCAATAGATCTATGATCCTGATGTGGGATTTCAATTAGTCTTGGTGGAAGCATCTCATAACTTCACCTTCCACATGTATATTTCCTCTTTATAGATCCACCAGATTCTCTATCAGAACCGGCTCTCTAGGGGCTATAGTGATCATGTTTGGGAAATCCATGATTATAGTGGTGCCTCTTCTGTGGGGGTCCATCCATTTTTATCTATCCTATATATAATGATAAGTTTATAAATCCCATTAAATTTTACCAATAAAATCATTTTAATAATATAGGAACTCACCTAGAAGACTATATCTTTTTCATGATCCCTAATCCCCAAATATTCTCCTATGAGTTCGAGAATGAGAATTACTCCCCTTCCCTAACCATGACATGTGACACATGATACATTTTATATAAGAATAGTTTTTATTATGTACACCATAAACTCTTACCTTATAATATCCCTTTGATAGTAATATATAAATTAGAATAGCTCATTATTTCACTTCATCACATGCTAGAAGGAAAAAAAGGAGACTACACTAGAATAAATGTCTAAGCAGATACCATGCTCAAAATTTAATGGCCAGATGAAACTATCTTTTACCATATCCAGGGAGTAACATGTGATGTATTTAAACCTCATATAACACTATGAAAACATCATATCACCATTCTACAGCTCAATAAATTCCTAAATCCACATAGTTTGAAATCATGATGGGTAGTACATATCACAAAACATTAACTAGAAGTTTTATTATGAGTGTATTGTTTCTTCACAGTTATATTACAAAAAACTCAACCAATACCTTTTCTAAACAGAAATGTCTAGTTTTTAGTGTGACAAAATGGTCTCTTTGGGTCTAAATATGTATGATGACTTGGATGATTGACATAATTGTAATGGTGATTATATGCATATAAAATCAAGTTTTATTCTTTTTAAAACTATATCAACCAAAATTAATTAACAATATGAATGTGGTTTTATTGATTAAATTGATTATAAGTCCTTAATAACAATAATTAAATTAAAACCAACCAAACACTAAATTTTCTTATAACAATCATGACCCCCAAATAGAATATATACATTTATAACAGATAAACAAAAAATATATATTATGGGACCTTCCAAATAATTTACTACAAAATAATACCCATATTAGTAACATTTAATTTCATTTTTAAGAGCTAAAATTATAACCCCATCATATCACATTTCAACTCATCCATTTATATAACCCCAACCACTATTGTGAGGGATGAGGGAATATTATGATAAATAACTTGTTATACGATACACCAATAGGGTATTAAGACACACCTTGAGAATGAAAACAATTTGGTTGGGGTTGTATAGAACAATTGGGGGTGTTCATATTTCAAATATTAAATATTTTATAAAGAAAAATAATAAATCCCACCACCCAGATAATATTTTGAATTTTACTTTCATAGAATGTAAATACGATATTCATTATCGGTCAATAATAATTTCCTATGATATGTAAAGAAGGATAATAATCATAAGTAAATAATTAAAATTGTAATCCTATAATAACCTCAATGTTTTTCTATATAGATTATCAGTCTATCCAAAAAAAAATTCAATAATCCTAATAATCGGAATATGATTGAATTATGAGTTAAGGGAATTGTATAATGTTCTAGAAACACAATTATCAAATAATTAAATATCACCTACCATAATATAGATAAGTATTGACACTATAATAAATAGATTTTTCTAAAAAAGAATCAATAAATAAACACTATATTATTTGTATATGTGATCTACATTACTCAAACCCTAATAAGACGAATCACTATTTTCAAAATATTTAGTAGAAAATTATGTATTTATTAAAAAATAATTTATAAACTATAAGTACCGTCTAAATATTGAATCCAGACATTAAAATTCGTAAGCATAGAAATGATAGATTAAATTATATAAATTTAGTATCTACAAAATAATAAGGGATAAAATATAAACAAAACAGTATATTAATGTAAATCCTTCACTTAAACACTTAGTAAATTCAATTTTTTTTCCGGTAAATCAACTACTTATGAATATACCCTTAATTATACCAATGTAACTCTATGGGGACATCCCATTAGCAAGTAATGAGGTCGACTGTGACCCTCAATTCTCATCTTCAATTACCTATTGGTTATGAAATAGTGTTAAATATTTATTTTCTCATATTTTATGAAATTAACATTTAAAATAAACAACCACATATCAAGAAAGTATCAATATTTAATTACACATATAAAAATATATGAATAATATAATATCACCTTCATTTAGTGGAATTCAAAGGATTAAACCTATAAAAAAATGTGAAAAACACCTAGAAAATAAAAAAATTCTTTTATACATCTAGAGTGGTTTAATGGAAAAAAATATAAATTTTAACTCTAGCATGCCAATATTTATGGTTACCAGAAACAGCCACAACTAAATATATTTATAATGTATATATATATATATATATTTATATATATTCAGGATGAGAGTATTAATTCACTTACTAGGTTTTAACCCACAACTCCAAGGTGTCCTTGTAAATGAAGCTTGTTAATGCTTCCATGAATAAACTAAACAAAAATATTAATCCTATAAACATTATTGAGGTATTGTTTCTATAATTTTTTAATATTAATCCATAAAATGATATATTTAAATATGTTTTAGAACATCTTGTGGACTTCACTAAGAAATTCTATCTCAAATTTTAACATATAATAAAGTGGGATTCCATAAGTAGGGACCTCTATAAAAAATATAACGGTTGAGAAGATCCATATGCAGTGATCTCATAGTTTCTGGGTATCAACCCTGGAGAACATCTCTACCTCACCTTTAATACACTAATACATAACATATGGATAGTTTTACACCCAAAATGGAATCAGTATTACCAGGTGTTGTAGTCCATCCCAAATACTCCTAATTATTTTGTTTTTCCATTCTTCAAGGTCTCCTCACCTAAACCTAAATCATCAAATCCAAAAGTTTAATTAATTGAAAATTTGTCAAGATAAATCATCGTCATTATCGTAAAAAATAGTATCTAGAACAATAAATTGATTTTAACCCCATCCATCCACTCAATTTGCCTCATAGGCTATATATATATTAGGTTTTTTAAATTTATAGAATTTAAAATTAGTCATATTAAAATATCTATTATGATATTATAAGTAAAAAAATGGGATTATAATAACCACATATCTAAAAAAATTTATTCTATACATGTTTAGTTTACATAATCCACATCACTTACAATTTCATTTTGGAAAACTACCTTCTTATTAGTCACTCAATACACCATACCATAACACAAATAGAAATATATTTAAGCTCCCAATAAGGGATTATATAAGGTGTTATATAAAATTTCTCCATCACCATAGTTTTTAAATTATCCCATAAGTGTTAATATAAACCCTCTAAAATATTATAAATAAATCACTCGGTGGCATAATCCTCATGTTAGTTTAGGAAGGCCCAATGACAAACATGGAATAGATTTTTTTGGAAAGCGTAGAAACACCTATTTAACTGACTTGATGAATGTATATCTTCACTAGTATATGAAATTACTACCATACTATATGAAAAAAACATGTAATAGACATTTCCTCAAAAATTAATGGTTTACCATCATCTTGTTAAAATAGTCATAAAGTGGCATACCCCTAATTATCTGTTGAATTAACCCATTCCATAGAAACAATTGTAATAAAAATTATTTGAAATAGAATTTAGTGACATTTTTATAAAAAAATATACTTTTAAAAATTACAAAATTAAAATCAACTTTGGGTTTAAAAAAACATGAAAAAATTTAAAATAATTAATTAATTACATCATGATTTACCTAAAAATATCCAAAGTCCCCTCATTAATATATTCTATAATTTCTCTATTGTCAATAAAACATTCCTTAATAATTTAACTTACTTCTATTAGATATTTATTTTCATGTGAATATAACATTTTCAACCATTCCTTATTTCCAATATTTCACTATATCTCGTATCTCAAATAATTATGAATTGTACACACTTCATAAAAAAACTAAAACATGATTAATTAAGAGTTATTATAAATAGATAAAACTCAAAAATAACATATATTACATTTTTTTGATTATTATTGATCCTAAGTCATAATATTTATTTCAATTTATATCATTTTCATTCAACCAATAATGATATTATACAATATAAAATATATAAGGACTTTTCTCTCAAGTGAAAATAGATAAAATAAAACAGATAAATTTTATTGAAGAAATGAATGATCAAAACGAGAGTTCAAGAGATTGTCAAAACTAAAATCCAATCTAAATGAACCATTAGGATATATATATCCCCATTTATTTTTCATTTAAAATACCTCTTCATAATATTATATAGATCACTTTTAATGAAATTAATAAAGAATTATTTACGTAATTATTTATTTTATAATACCATGTCATTTTATGATCTAAAATCACATATTTTATTTATTAAAAAAATTATTGAATAAAAAATTACAATTTAGTTTTATTATTATCAGATATATACAAAAAAGATACAACCGAAAAATAAAATTACCAAAATCCTATACAAGGATAAGAATTTTCTTTAAAATGGAATGGTACATTCATAATTTTATTGAAATTCATGTAAATTTTCAATTTCACCATTTATAATACCACGGATAAAATAACATTATAAATTTAAAAATCTATGAAATTTTGACTTTTTATTTTTCTGTATTACACACATGTTTAAAACTATTTCGCCATAAATGATTTACCTTAATTATAATAATGTAATTATATCAGAATTATTCTCATTACATTAAACATTATCTACTAATAAAATACTTATCAAAATATTAAAAAAATATATGAAATATTCGAAGACATTGAATTTTCATTTTTAATTGATTTCAAAGGTTTTATTTTTGGGATTGTTATGTTACTATAATGAATTTGGTAAGGGGATGAATATACTAATTGAAAATTTATCTCTATGATTATAAAGATCCCATTTATTCTTAATTAATTATATATCATAATTGATGTGTGGATCAAAAAAATAAATAATATATGATTTATAATGATTATATTCCCAAATATGAGAAATACTAAATTCATTATCAATCATTTTTAATGAAAAAACATTTTTTAGTGACAAACTATATCTCTTAAACAATCTAGAACATTAAATGGACATACAAATCTATGAAAAATCCTCCACTCCTTAAAAGAATTTTTCAGTTCACATCATGTTGAATGTCATAAGAATACATGATATATATTATTAAACTCAAATATTCTTCTCCTTAAATATAAAAATTCTAATATTACAATTTATTTTTCACTAATTTAATCCCAAATAATATATTAAAATTCTTTTATTCCCAAAAAATATATTTTATAATAGTTTTTGTCTCACTTCTCTCAGACAATGATAGTGATTATTCAAATTTTCGTCCAAAGAATGTCTTGTATGATTCCATACCAATGATATTTGGATAATTTTATTATAATAAAACCCAATGAATTGAAATGGATATTATAATTATCGATTAAAATCAATAATATTCTCCAACTAGGTATACTGTATGGTAAAAATCAAGTCATATGTTTAACCATAAGTTTGTTGGTGTAATTTGGTGTTAATGCACATATGAGTACCAAAATTGGGAATAAATCATCACCAACACATTGTTATAAATTGAGGGGCATGATCTAAAATAATAATCCTTAAAACTAAATATTTATTAACCTCCCTGTTTACATTATATCATTCATACAGTTTATTTTGGATCATCTATTTGATCTATAATAAGTGATTTAAATTCCTCGATCATTCAACAAAAACCAATATTTAATTATACCATCATAATTAATGATGCAAGATAGTAATAAAATTTATATAAACATTCCCTAAATTTTGTTGAAAAATATAAATAAATTTTAATAAACCTAGAAGAATGAGATATTGTTCCCTCACCAACAACCATACATAACTTTTGGATACTAAATCAAGACCATATTTCTCCATACCGGACTACAAAAATATCACTTTATATTTTGATATTTTCTTCAACACCTGGATGGACCATTAATGTTTAGTTATGAAACTCTTTAATATATTATTTCAAAAACCCCTACAAAGTACATATATTCCCATGAAACAACAAATGGTTCTTTATATATTCTATCCACCTATAAAAAATGGAACTATTGTCTATATGATATATATTTAACTCAACCTCAAGGTTGACCAACTATGAACCCTCTACCTATAATACTAATAAAAATGTCAATATCGACTTATAAGGTCATATTCCTCTAATAGTCTCCTCATAATTAATTTTTAATTCTTTTAATAAGTTAGAAAATTTAAACCCCCCATATATCTACTCTAAAACATCACTATATGAAATATGAATCAAATAATCAGTTAAATATTACACTAATTTGGGGTTTATATGATTTTAAATCCATGAGCCTAATGGGATATAACTAATATTATCAAAAAAAATTAAATCCTACTACAAAATCATATAACGTAAACACTTATGATCCTTTTAAATAATAATGTTATAACATAGAAAAAAATGGCTTCAAATATTATTAAAAAACACAAAAAATTAATGATCTAAATATATATTTGAATAATTACAATCAATATGATGTAAAATTATAGACACATATTAAATAAATTCTCTATATTTAAAAAATAAAAATCCAATAATATATGTTTCAGGATATACTTATTAATAATTAAATTCTTTGGAAAATCATATATTTATATAACTCTTAAATATATTTTTACCATTTCATTATAATTTTAGATATTTATTCATCTATAAATATGAATTTCCATCCATTTTAAAAACACAATTTTTTAGAATTGATACTAATTCATCATCCCATATAACTAATTTTTTCATAAAATAGTTACCAAAATGAGATAGTCTACACGAACCCCAATATTTATGAATAAATCAAAAATATATAAAATCATATCTACCAAAAAATAATTAACATGTGATTTGAAGACCTTATTCATAGGTTTTATAAACAGAGTCAATAAATTCTTAACGATAAACAAATAAAATAAAATTTCAAAAAATTTAAAAAATCGTAAAATATTTTTTTGATGTGTATTCATCCTCAACCCTCACCGAGTGATATATTTTTTAAAAATAATATTTAAATACTTTTTTATCTTTTAAACTTACCAAATAAGTCTTCTATTAATGAATTAAATATAAATTTTTTACCATTATTTAGTTCATCCCTTGATAACCTATTAATAGCCTCCATTTATCTTATGTAATCACTGTGAAGAACACTAGAGAAGCCCATTGAAGTATTGTAAACCAGATAAAAACATTATATATAATTCATCATTTTGAATCATTAACCACTAATGTTATATATATTCCAAATGACTGGTTAGAATAGAAATAAGTGAAATTAATGAATATAATTTTTCCCTAAATTTATAATTCATTAAAATCAGATATTCCTAAAAAATATATCACAATACCACATAATTCAAATAAACAGTACTATAATTTCTATAAATTATCAAATAAATTCATTAACCATATAATAAGTAATTATTTATTTCTCAATCTACCTCAATATTATGTAAAATTACTTTTCATAAAAATTACCACACAATATCCCTTTAAGATTAAAAACCTCCCTATATTGATATTTTTTAATAAAATGTTATATATAATAACAAAAAATATTTACAAGGAAGGCATAAAATTATTATAAAAGTAATTATAAAAAAATTAAAAATAAATATTTTCCAATAATTGACATGACACCATAATACAACATGAACAACATATTTAGAATTTTTACTAGAGTAGTTATCTCCCAAAACATCAGAATATTTTATAATGGAATCTTATACTCTTTAATTTCATTAGGATTGATATAGAAAATAGATGGAAATTATTAATTAAAATTAAACATTGATTTTAGTAAATGGAAATCATACCTCAAAGAATCATTAGTCACCCAACCTCTTACATCTATATATCCAACAGTTTTAATATTAAAACTCCTAGTATTTTTTCTCTACAAACAAACTATACTTTATCACTAGGGATCTAATTTTACATAAGGATTTTTATCTTCACATTAACAATATCTTCTACCTCCACCCTAAATTTGTTTTTCTAACGATTATATATTGCAATTTATTGGTTGAAATCACCCAAAAAACACTATCTGGAGTCTATAAGTGATTTTAACATCACCTACTTATAGGTTAGATGTCAATTAGTTTTAGTTAGAGTTTTTAATAAAATTTAGTTTTAATATAATATAGATATTATTAAAAAATTAATTATAAATAATCAAAAAATCCAAAAGTCATTAATCATATTACACATGTATATAATTACAACCTAAGAAAACAAAATCCAAATAAATATAAACCCATTTCATAAAAAAAGATAAATATTTCATATAGTCAAACATTCCAACAACTTAATCATTGTTAAAATAACATAAATAGAGTAAAAAATCACCAGAAGCTCAACTACTAACCCAAATATTCATCCCAAACCCTTCTTTAATCTCCAATTAAATGGTCAAGCCTATTCCATTGTGAAATTTTTTATTTTTCTTCTATAGAAGACACAAGTTATAAACCTATATCAAGTTGATATATTGGGTGTGAGGAATACATATTAGTAGGGTCACTGTGTTCACTTAATATATGAAATCATATACACGTGTATACTATAAGTAAATAAATATTCAAATATATATAATTCAAGAATACATTTTGGGATATACTATATTAATAGTTACACAAAACAACCAAGTATACAAGGATCATCTAATTCATTAATAGTTAGTCTCCCCATGCAATTTTTTTTACCAATACTCAGTGAATAGGTTCAGGTTTCATACCAAATCTCATCCTCTACCCTCATACAGAACTTATGGTTATACAAAAAACCCTAGAAACATCCAATGAAGTATTAACCTTTACCCTCTCACTCATTATATGATATAATATACGCCTTTAACTGTGCCCTCTCACATTGGGAAGGATATCTAACCAAATATTAACCCCTAATGTGTCACTCATATTATTCCTTATACCAAACCTCATCCTTTTTCGTCTCACTAAGGGTATGTAAATATAATAAACAATTACATTTCCCCTCATACTCAAGGTATGAATCACACCAAACCCGAAATTCTACCTCACACACAAGATTTTTCCTCATATAAAACCACAAAACATTCCCTATGTCTTAGAGTATGCCTTTTGAGAAACATCAATATCTTCCCTCTAACTTATGGTATTCCCACATACGAAACCATGATCTCTTCCATCTCACTCAGCATAGTCTACTACCAACATCTCAACCACATTCGTCTAACTCAGGGAAGTGTTTTATAATGAACAACTACATAAAACATAATGTAATTAAATTCATGTTGAACTATTCATATTGACAAAATGACACATGAAAGTAAACCACTAGGTTAATTATCCCTAACCCATAATTTATCCTCTATAAAGACCTAGAAACCCTAAAATCAAAGTGATTCCATAACCCATAGACCCTTCCTACCCATATCTATAGTGGTTAGTCAAACTCCCTTAAACTCTTAACATTTTTATCTTAGTCTACATTTTCAATATGTGATCCATCATGGTATTTTATTTAATTAATCTAGTAACTAGTCAAATGGTTATCACATTTTTTGGGTTTTCAGTCTATAAAAACACACATTATAATGGAAACTTTTCAATTGTATTCTCTTAATGACACATTTGAATGTAAATTGGTTATGTGGATGGTATTTGAGAACCATGGACTCTTTTAATGGTGATTTTATTTTTTTCTCATAAACACTATTATATATTTATATTATATTCATGAATCCTTCATAAAACCAACCACTGGTATCAATAAACTTTTTATAGAGATTGGTCATTGATATGATTCTATGTTATTATATATGTGTCATATGATCTGCACTAATGAGAACATATATATATATCAAACATTCTTGATTCATGGAATAATATATATATTTTAGATGTTCTCTATATTACAATTATTTATTAGTGATTCTTTAACATAAATATACCTCGTTGGATACTCTATAATTACTCAAAATATAGAGAGGTAGTGAGAGTTTATGGTGTTTTGATTAATCCAGTATGAAGTCCTATTATATACCCAAATTAATGGAATGAGAATCCACATCGCTCCTTTCCACATTATATTTCCCATCATACAATTTAATATCATATGAAGGGAACCGTCATGATTTGTTTTAAGTTCATGAAACAATAACCATATTCATATAGTTTAACATTTTGAGATGTGTAATTATTATATAATGGTTCCAAATAATTATTAGTGTGGGAATTATTTATGAGGACAGTTTTTTTTCACCTGAGTATGGCCCCCTGTGATCAATGGTTGGATTGGATTGGGGGATATAACCAACTAGATTGGATGTGGGTTTGTTAATAATATGGTTCATTGAATATAGTTCCAAGAGATTATATCCATAGTGGAATGGAATCTGACATAATACCTTAAAATTTCAACAAATGATTACATTCAAATAATTCAATGTGATTGATAGATCTGTACACATGGAAAAAAATTAATTGAAATGAAAATGTGATATGTTTGGAGACATAAAACCTTGTTATTGAATTATTGGGACTGAATATGAGTATCTTCTTAGTAAAATATTTTTATAAATAAAATAAAGGATATATTTACTATGTATTTAATTCAATTGGTAGATATAAAATGACCAATATAGTCATTTTACGCTTAAAGATGTACTTTCACAAGTATTAACATTGTTTGTGGTATGTATTTATATTTTAATAATATTTTTATTAAGGATGATAAATTTTGTTCAATATTAATAATTCGTTAATACTAATTTAATTTATAAAAAATGAAATTTGAATGATAATGGTTAATATTCTAAAAAACCTATTTTTTCCAGTAAAAATATATATTCTATATACCTTTTTATTTAAAAGTTCAATTTGAAAAAATTGTAAATTTATGATTTGAAAATAAAAGATATTTTTTGGATTCATCATTATAACATTATCTTAAGAAGATATGTTTGTATTTTTTAAAAAATGTTGTTTTATAGGTTGATTGTGAAAAATACCACTTTTACAAATAAATGTAATTTTATAGAATATTTCATATATAACAACTAATAAAAAATTTATGATATAGTTTTCTAATAAAAAATATGTATTTAAAATGTTACATTATAATTTTAAAAATTTTGGTTTTTAATTATAAGGAAATATTTTAAATTTTAGAATATTGGTAAAAAAGATTCAATATTTTTTATACATTATACATTTAGAAATTCAAAATTGATTTTTATAAATTTTAAAAATTGAATCATAATAAATGGATTAATGATATATAATTACTGGTTTTATATTATCTAATAATGACCACTATATTTTTAGGAATATACATTAAGCTATATTATAATAAAATCGTTACAATAATAAAAAGTTTATTGGAAAATGTAATAATTCATGGGATAAATGGATTGAAGCATTTTAGAAACTTGTTGTTAATTGAGTTTGTGATATATTATCAACCTCATCTCACCATGATCTCAATTATTCAATATTTTGGAATGAAATTAACTAGTTTTTCATGTTCTATCTTTATATTAAGTGGAAATTGTATTAAAAATAAACTATAATAACTTTTAAATGGGTCCCCACACAACTCAACAAACACCACTGTAAAAATTTTGGCCACTCTCGAAAATATTACCTATTTCATACACCTATTATCTAATTTCACAATAATAATAATATTTTCACAATATTTAATAAAAATCCTATATTTTCCATGGAATCATCAAAGATGAACCTATAATTATCAATGTTAGTTCAATATTTTTGATAAAGTATTTTCCATTAAAAATTAAATATAAAAATTAATTTTTATAATAAAATTTATGATTTTATTTTTTATATTTGATTTAATATTTTTATATTTTGTTAATAATCATTAACCATACTCCCATTATTCTTTTGAAAAATATAAAATTCCTTTGTGAGTTGTGGGGACTAATGTATCCATGATTCAACATGGTTTTCTTCTATTAAACACCCTAAAAGGTTGATACAAATAATTTATTTATTATAAGAGTATGATGTTAATGCCATATTTTTTATTCTAATATTTTAAACCCCATTTCTACATGTCCATATTCTATGGAAAACAAAATCATTTTCCATACATACATATGGACTACCACCTCTATGGAACATTTATTCTTTATTTTTCATTTCATTACCACCATTCATGGATGGAATTCGGTGTATTAGTTTTGGATATATATGTTTTTTTATGATATCATCATGTTTATGAAATGAAAAATTGGAGAACCTATTTATGATATAATTAAAAAATTATTATCATCAATTAAATCATTTAAAACGGCCGTACTAAGAGAAAAATGATCTCTTATTTATAATTAATGACATTATACCAATTATATATTATATCTAATTCATTTTAATTATAGTATTAAAATCTAATAATAACCTAATATTTCAATAAATTTTATATCATAATTATATTACTACTTAACAACCTCATAATCATCCTATAATCATGGTCGGTTTATTTTATGGTTTGTTTAACCACCTACTTGAACAGTAAATTGTATGTATATTATTGATAACTATATGAATCCATATAATGGTATAATATTATATAAATATTTAAATAATGTTTTTTGTATGGTTATTTCAAAATTTAACAAATTAATTAAGAAATCACATTTCGTTCATTAAGAATCATCAAAACATGTTATTTGAAAATTTCATCCTCACAGATCATTACAAAAACTACCATGAAATGAAATTATATCATTATAAAATATCATGTAATATAAATTAAAGTTACTTTTGTGATTTAAGTGTGTGTTATTTTGGATAAAAATAGATAAATACCCTACTTTTAACAAACTATTTTATATTGATAAAGATTACTCACACCTAGTGTTGACAATAGTTAAAAATTATATAATATATATATATATATAAAACATTATATATATAAATATAGTGATTTAAAACGAGGAAAATAAATGGTTATAAAAATAAATAAGGTTCTTGGGAATTAATTTAACGAAATTAACAAATTTATTTTTTTTAGTTCATTTTCATAATCAATGAGGGTCGATGTGTGGGTTTTCATGTCAAATTCCCATATTTGAGACATGTTTTGAATATTGTACCGAATTTACATTTTAATGTGTATATAATTATTATTTTATAAATCATATATTGAATTAAAATTTAATCATTTTTTATTAATTTTAATTACAATCACAATATTTCAAGGGTTTTTTTATTAAAATTAATCTCATAATGCATGGGTTTTTTCCTCAAATAATTATATTATTGAAATGTGATTAAATTATGGGCATTTTTTCCATTGAATTACTTTTTTACATCCCATGGATATATTATTTTTCCATATCTTTTTATTTAGGAATCTTATTTATCCAAATCAGTTCATTTTCATCAAATTTATCTTGATACTATTGTTATCCCAATTTCAAGGCTTTTTAGAAACTCAATTTTTCTATATTGAGTTATGATCTATTATCATGTACTTATTAAACATATATTGGGCACACAATAGAATTTTATTATATAATGTGGTATTTTTTATATACACATTAATAAAAAATAAATCCATTTTGAAATATTTCATACATAAAGTAGTTTTTTGATGATAAGGGATATTGATAACCCTGATCTATTTTCCTAGAGTTAAATTGTTTCTTAGGGAATTTATTTATTTTATGATTCAGTTATTCCACTATAATATATTTTTATATATTAATATTTATACCTATATTGATAAAAAAATATTTTTTATGAAAATTAATGCATTCTTTCTCTTCTTATAATTTTAATTTTTAATAAATGTAATATGAATTTAAAAAAACGGATTATCAATTAACTTTATTATGTTTGCCTCCCAATCCTCATTTATAGAAGATAAAAATTATATCTTTTCAAGGATCCATTATTGGAGATTATTTTTAAATGCAAAGGTTTTCACAAACACTCATTTCACATTTTCAAAATTTACCATTAAAAGAGGAATGGAATTTTGAATTTTATGCAAATGTTTAAAATGTTTTCTGAATTTTATTTTACATTTTCAATTTTATTTTGATTTTAAATTTTAAAAGGAGTTACCCTTATGGTATTTAGTTTTCATTATTAATTACATAAATTATATATTAATATTTTTCAGTATTAAACTCCTGGTATCAAATAAATAGCTTATTAATCCCATCTTTTGGGACAACATTCAAATCATTCTTTTTTCGATGGTGTTTTTCTTTTACGTCACCCCATTATATGTTTCCAATATTTTACTTGGGTTATAATAATTTTCATCCACCCATATTATTTTATTGGATGTATTATTATAATTTGATTATATCATTAACATAACCATTTACTCAATACCCTATACATTATGAAAATCACATTATACAAAAATTTTATTAGAGGATGATCAACTAGAAATAAAAATTGTTTATTATAAAGGATTCATTAAAATTATTGATGAATATTGAATATTAAAACAGGGTCATTACATATTATCATTCAATAATTTTCATTATTAATATGGAGATGTTTTTTTATTCATCTATAGGTATTTTAATGAGTGGTATGAAATATCCCAATGGTTCTTATGGTAAATGTGTTCGGATTAATTAGGTGATAGGTGGAATTTGGTATCATGAATACCCCTGATATATCAACATATATCATGAGAAAAAAACGTCAGTTTTGGTGTTTACCTCACCCCATATTTTTATAGTTTCTTCAGACATTACCTTGTAATCATGGTTTTGATTGAATTCATAATATCAGATATGAAACCATGATTACAAGGTCTTGTGTGAAGAAATTATATAGATATGGGGTGAGGTAAACACCAAAACAGAATTTTTTTTGTTTCTCAAGATACATGTTGATGTATCAGGGGTGTCTATAATACCTATAACCACCTATCACCTGATTAACACCATCACATTCACTATTAGAACCATTTGGATATTTCATAACACTCTCTAAGAAACCCATGGATGACTAAGAAACAAATCCATATTTATAATTAAAATTATGTAATGATAATATATAGTAATCATATATTAATATACAGTATTATTAAAAAATTTAATACATCCCCCTATATCACAAAATAAGTATGGAAGACATAAAACAAAATCTATCAAAAATATAATCCTCACATATATAATATAAACTCATTATTGTGTTTTCAATCCCATGTTATACACTAAAGTATTAAAAATTATATGTCTAAAAGGGTAGAATGTATAAAATACAATTCTGGGTGATGTTAAATAATAAATATGATTTTACTTGTTTTGATTAAGATAGAAATTGTCTCCATTTGACAAATAGATCATGGTATTTGTTAGATATTTTTTTCTTATACTTTTCTTATTCTATAATTCTAGAAGTTCATTAGAATATAAAAAATGAAATATTTAATATGTTTCATGTTATTATGGTATAGTTATGTGTGGTAATATGTAGTTTTTATCAAAGATAGTACATATTGAATGGGTTTATGAAAAAAGTTCTGGGAGTATAGGTTCGAGGTGACATAGTTGGAATTAAATTAGGGTATAGCTATCTTTGGTTATTTGGATTTTTGTTAGGTAAAAGTCAAGGTTTTCAATTAAATATTGGTAATAGTATAAGGTTTATAGATAAACGATTATTGTAATATAATTTAACTTTATAGTAATCACGAACATTTTATATGGGGATTAGGAATAGAAAATATTATTTAAAATCACTATGATAATATTGAGTGGGAATTCTATGTATATGATAATTTTCCAATGTTTTTTATAATGAAGAGATCAAGTGAATCTCATTAAAATTACATCATTATCTAGATAGTACAATTAGACGATGTATTTTTACAAATATGACTAGGGTTAATAAACCCAAAAATGATGAATGGGTGTTAAATCAATTGTAACCTAGTGCATAAATAAGAAGAATACTAGAACACCTAGTTTGACATGTTTAGAGGATATTTTTGTTAATCTCATTCTCATTATGAACCATTATGAGGGATTTGAAAAAAAATTGGTTAGATAAACTAATTTTAAAGTTTCCATGGATAAAATAAGTTGATATTTAGAGATTCATAAGTTACGATACATGTTAATTGATATGTAATTTCCTAGATAAAGAATAATATGTATTTTGAGAGCATGAATTTCATGAATTTTGGGTCATGGAATATTTTCATTAAATTTTATTGTATTTGGGATCTCTATTTTTTTATGAAGATATAAGTATTATAGAATGAATCTCAAATTATCATATGTTATACCAAGAATAATATATGTTAAACTGAGTGTTATATTGGTTGAACTATGTCTGATACAAGTTGATAAGTATGAACTGTAATCTCTCATAAATGTGATGTAAAGTGAGATATATAGATTTTAAATTTAATTATGAATATTTTTTGAAATTATATAATAATGATCATAACTCATTGAAAAACTTTTAGATTTCTTAATGGATGATGTTTGAAGGAAACAAGTTTACAATGAATTCAATAGACAATTCAGAAACAGTTGCGATGAATAACGTAGTTGGATAAGGGATGAGTTGAGAGAGGTTTTTATTATTCTTTACAGAATATTATGAATTCCGATTAAGAATAAAAAAATTCTTCAAATTAGAAAAACAAAAAAGTAGATAAGGATTTAATCACATAGAAATTTAGATGATAAAGATCATGAAGGAAAGAAGATACAATTTCATACATGTAAAAAGTGTGGGCCGAAGCATAGGGTAAATTTCATTAAAGTTATAGGAAAATGATATAAGTTTTTAGATGATAATTATATTACATTCATGTGTAATGGAAATATAGAAGAAAAAAAATCATATAATACATTAATTGTATGAGAGTCTGGCATTATGAAACTCAGTGTCCCAATCATAGGGCCACTAAGTGTAATTGCCATCAACAACAATATGACCAATGAAAATCCTATTAATATTCTACTAGTGTTTCGTAAAGTTATTTTACTCAATTTAATTAAATGTTTTATGTGTTATACAAGTTTTAAACAACTATTATATATTAACTTATAAATAAAAATATATTGTCATATGATTATCATATAAATCATTATAATTTTGTAGAAGTTATTTGTTATGTACATAGATTTATCTACTAATTATAATTTTTTGGGAAATTGGGAATGATTTTTCTGTATTTATAAATATCATCTTAAAAAATTATTGAGAATTTTCACTTCACATTCAAAATAATCAAATGTTAATCTAGTGGAATATTTTAAAACATGGGTTCCCTAATGAAATTAATTTTTTTTATGATTCAAATTTAAAAGATGATTTTTATTTCGGGGGATGGGGATTTAACATAATGAAATTTTAATATATATTTTTATTTTAACTACATTAATGTGTTTGATTTCCTTCATAATAATAATTTTTTTTCTAAAATTGTAACACCCCAAGCCTTTATGGTACGTTTCCCTTTGAATAATGTGATAAACTGCATTGTACGCAATATGATGTATTAACACACCACAACCAATCAAACTAGCCATTATGAATTGCAATACCATGTTTTTGAAATTTTATAAATTTTATTTTTCAAAGTGGACTTAATTTTTTGATTCAGTATAGCAAAATAACATTATGGTGAATTTGAGGTATTATTCAGCAAACTTTCAATTTTTTGATCAATAGATAAAAAACACTTCGTTATTTTTAAAATCGAAATTTTATTTAAATAATTAGATATATTATTTTAATTTATATTAGGTAAAAATAGATACATAATACCAATATATTTTCAATGTAATTCATTGGAGTCATTTATATAATAATACAAGATATATAAAATTATATTTGAACTTTTTACCATCTTTTACCAACCTTCTTTTCACATTTAAAAATATGCATAACACGTAATTTTACAGCTTCTTTGAATTGAATTTCAAAATTCTAAGAGACGTGATTGACACCAGCAAGTAAAATGAAACACAATAATATTAATTTATTTTGTTGAATTATAAATTTTTACTTTTATTTACCACTATTAAAAGTAAATAGGGTAATTAGAAGTCAAAATCATATTATAAATACCCTAAAACGTGACCTAATTCTATTAGATATGTTTATTTTGACAAAAATCAAACATAAAATAATATATGATCCTTTTGGTCCACTTGGATAAGATTAGGACATATAGTATTATTTTATTTAACGAATAGTTAAAAGTGAAAAATTCAATGTTTAATATCTAAACCATTTTTTATATATTGTTATACATAAGATAAACTTTAATATAAATATTCATTAGAAATATAAAATTAATTACTATATAATGGTATTTTATTTATAATTTTTATACATTTATTAATTAAATTTATTTACAATATAATGATGGTGCAATAATTACATTATTTATGAAATATTAAAATAATTAATATTATAAATATCAAAATAAATGTAAAATGATACTTCTGATGCATTATAAGAATTTTATAGATTATTATAACATGTTAGTGTAGATTTAATGAATTGTTTCAATGTAATCATGCTGTTATGACATTCACAAAAACAAAATACCAAATAGTGTCTAAATTGACATAAATGAGTTTTTAAAAGAAATAGTGTATTATTTAATGATATAATAGTACTAAAAATATATGTATCGGGAAAAAAGGCTTATATAATAATAGATATTTTATTAATTAACCACTTGGGGTTCACATGGCATTTTATTGTATGTTTATTAACCATTTTTTAAAACAATACAAGAATACATGGTAAAATCTAAAATATTTAACTAAGAGTTATGTTTAAATGTTAAGGTTTAAATAGTGACCTAAACCTATCTAAAACACATTTTATGATATATTTTCGATAAATCACCACCTTATCCTTTAAATTAATCATTTTTGAGCTATTATAAACCGAATATGATTGTATAATAAAATAATATTTTAAGATTTTCCTAAAGTGACCATCACCTCTCTTATAAAAGGGTGCATACCATTATCTCAAAATCACACCTCCAATTCCATTTGTATCAGCCAAAACCTTCCCATATATCCACCCAACTACCCTCATTTAGACCTAGAAGCATTAAACTGATCATAAATCCAACCTATGGAGCCCATTTGATCAACTCAAAAGGAAACACCGGAATACGAGATAATAATTTCACCACCTCTTTCAATGTTCTTTTCTTATTCCACTTCATCATTCATTATTGTTTCAAAATCAAAATAATAATTATAGTACATTATACATAATATTATGTTATTATATATATGTTACAACCATATTCATTATTATATTTATCCTATGAATGAAAATTCTCCATACATGCATATGTACGGCTTACCGTCTCCACGTCGGAGTGTAGTTTGTTACTCAAACACTTAATTATTTGGATGGTTATAATAATGAGTATAACATATGTAAGTAATAAATATAACATTTTAAGTATTCTTTATATATTATATATCATCTAATTACATATGATTTCATTATCAATAGAATTATATTGTTGCTCGTGCGTAAGTACAGATTACCATCTCCACGAACGTGATGAAATTCATTCCCCATCATAACCATTCAGGAATAATATTCATTTTATGAATAAAAATAATGTTTAAAAACATAATATAATTGTGTGTATGATTCAAATACATCATATCCTTAATAAACATGGCTTTAATAACCCATCATATAAAGGAAAATGGATCAGTTAACACCCGAAATAATGATACTACTAAAATATAATTAACAAAGAAATTTTAAAAGATAATATATGGTATCATATTTATGTATGTGTTTATTTTATAATTTATTAACCATTATTTAACTATTATACAGTAGGATAATGTAACGTTGACCATGTAAAAGTTCAAGTTAAGGGTAAATTCTACAATCTCGTTATTATCTGAGGTTCATTATACATGAGTATCTAATGAGACCTCATTATCATCAACATCTGTGTTTCTTAAAAATGTATTTAAAAACATTATTACTATTTCCACGAATATGGGTTAAAGTAATTTATACCATTGTTTTACTTTTTATAGATTTTTTATAAAGGAATCATTTTGTTGTTTTCCAAACAAGGTTATTTACGACATTTTCAACAAAATTAAGGAAAGAATGTTTTTTTAACTTATATGGTGGGTGTGGCTATTTTCTTCCATTATAACACGTTTAAAGAATACCTTACAAGCTTATAATAATATCTCCGAAATAAATTTTTTCTTTTATAATTATGTGAATTTTATACTGTTTCAAAATATAGAGGCATTTCTTTCAAATAGTTTTCATAACATCTATTTCAACATCCTTTGATAGATTTTAAACTTGTTTGAAGTTGAATTATTATGATACAAATATTCCATATTGTATTGAAGGTTTAGTGATATTATTGAATATGGATGTTTTATTTTTTATACCATTCATGGTTTATGGATAATTTATTGACATTTCATAATCTAGTTTTAATAATAATGTTAATGTTATGTTTAAACCTATTAATATGAGGAATGAATTGAAAATAGTAAGTGACAGGTGGATCCCGCTATAGCTCCTCAATGCATTGGTAGGTATCATAAGACAACTACTATCCTAGAACAAGTCCTTAACAAAATCTTATTTTTAATCTAGGCATGAGTCCTTAACTATGTATTTATGAATTCTGGTATTATGCATTCCATCATTATGAAATTGGCTATTGATATTACATGTGTTTATTCGACTAGTATAATATCCATGTAACTAAATAAATGGAATTATTTGATTTATATTTTCCATATTATACTGAAGTTTATGTTTAAAAGAATTTTCTTTAGTCATATACATTTCCATAAATGTTAATGATTATTAATGAAAGTTTTCGTTAAAATTTTATCCTTACTGAGCACCTCATCTCATCCCTTTATATGTTTTATTTTTCCTAGGATATGAAGAAGTATATTATGACTGACCTGAAGGGATAGTATAAAAGATATGAAGGTGTTTAATAGTGACAATATTTTTTTTTGTTTTTCATTTTATATGTAATGAACAACGTATGTATGTATCTTGTACATCCAAGGCTAATAAACTAGTTAGTCATTCGGGATTTGATCCATTGTGATCACGCTAATGTTATGTAATAATGTGGAAACTCTGGGTAACTAGGGTTGGGGAGCTATAGTTGGTATCAGAGGGAGGTTTAGTACAAACCTTGGATGCTAGATTTAGAAAAACATTGATTTGAGAACATTTCCATAAGATAGACTATCAGTATTAGTATAGAAGAACATCCTATAATTTTTTTAATGTAGAGAATTTGTGAGTTTTCAAAGAAATAAATCCTCGTCTGGATAAGAGCAGGTAGAGGCAGATCTGGAAAAAATGTACCTGGAAGTCATAAATCCGACATGGAGTTTGGGGCTTGACCTGGGGTATCCTGGTATACGACAATGGGCCTTGCTACAATATTGGTTATGACACTCCATTGGGATATGCTTATGATAATTCACATTTCTTTTAGAAACCATTATGGAGAATATATGAGAATATACCTCCTAAACTAGTTTTTATGATTATTGATTATATCCATAAATTGTTCAATTTATGTTAAATGTTTTACATGTTTGGAAATATGTATTGTGATTCATAAACTAATCTATTTTATGCCATTATTTAGAAATGGTGTCTAGTGGATGGAAGGGAAACCATATCAATGAACATAATCCATGTAGGGATTTTCCTCAAACTCAATTTAATTATAGTGGAGTCGGTGATGCTACTGAGGTTGATCATCTTATCACCATACTGGGACAACTCACTCAGGTAATGAATAATTTCCTTACTAGTATGGATCACCATGATCCACAATGAAGAGGATCAACGTTAGGCCGCTTCATGAGGCAACAACCACCAGCATTCAATGGGACTACAAATACATTTGTATCTAAGAAATGGATAACTTCCGTGGAAAAAATATTTCATGCTTTGGGGAGTAGTTAAAGGGAAAAAATTTCATGGTAGTTAATCTTTTAATGGGAGATACAAATCAGTGGTGTTCATTAAATCAAAACACAAATGAGGTTGGAGAAGTATCATATACGAAATGAAATGAGTTTAAAGATATTTTCTTAGAAAAATACTTTCATCATGACCATCGAGAAGATATGGAAACGAAATTTCTGAGTTTGAGGAAAAAAGAGGTTGTGAAAGTCGCAAAGTATGAGGCTAACATTTGAAGTTTCTCAAGGCATGTAAAAGATTATATACGTAACAGAAAAAGTAAAATTGATCAATTCTTACATGGGTTAAAACCATTTCTTCATCAAGAATTAGTCTCAAAATCCTTCTCATCATACGAAGATATTGTCTAATGTGCTATCAAAATAAAAAAGGAATTCTCTAGGTCATACAATTTTAGAGAAAAGTATGAGAAGAAGAGATCTACAGAACACTAAGAAAATTAAAATAAGGGGATGAAGGGAAAATTTTAATATCCATCCTTTGGTAAATGTGGGAAGAAACACCTCTGTACTTGCTTTGAGGGAATGATATTATGTTACAAGTGTGGTGATAACTTCCACCAAGCTTGTGATTGGAAGGGAAATAAAGAGGATGTCAATGTTGAATTCTAAAATTATAGTGAAAAGGAGAATTATGGAAATGAATGTCCTATACACCAAGAAATATTACATAAAAATGGCCAAGGGAGTAGAGCCAAGCTTATGAGGTCACTACAGCTGAGGTTGAAACTCCGAAACATGTGGTGGAAAGTAATTTAAAGATTTATTCATTTTTAGACACTTCATTAATTGATTCAGGATCATCGCATTGTTTCATATCTTCTCATTTTTTTTAAGAAAATTAGATATTATCAATATGATTTAATAAAAGAGTTATTCAAAACTCCTAAGGGATTTATCATTTCAACAATGTTTTTTGAATCAATTCCCATTTGGGTATATAAATTTTCTTTATCTACTAATTTCATCATCAAACTCATGATTGAATTTGATATAACCCACCGAGTGGATTGGATTTTGGACCATGATGTGAAAATTTATTATAATAAAGAAATTACAATTTTCAATAATGCTAGGAAGTACCTTATCTTTAGAGCATAATCGCCTCCACCTGATTTTTATCTAGATCCACCCCTAGTAGCTCTTCAAAATTCAATTACTGGGGAGGAAGAGAATGAAAGAAAAATGGGCGAGGAAAGGAATATTCAAATAGAGTATCTACATATTATTAAAGTAAATGTTGATGTGTTTCAATAGGATTTCTGTTGAGATCCTCATGAACAATAAATTGAGTTCTACATTAATTTAATTCGGAATTCAAAGCCCCTTTCGAAGGTCCCAAATAGAATGGCCACTGTGGAATTAGTGTAACTGAAGAAACAACTAGAGGAATTGAATAAAAATGGAGTTATTCTCCCTAGTGTTTCTCCATTGGGATCCCTTGTTATATTTGTTAAGAATAATGATGGATCTATGAGGTTGTTCATTGGCAACAGGGAGATCAATTCTATAACAATAAATAAAAATTATCCCCTACCTCGCATTGATGATTTATTTGAAAAACATCATGGAGATCAATATTTTTCAAGGATTAACCTATGATTTAGATATCATCAGTTGTGTGTGAAGAATGAAGAAATTTTGAAGATAGAAATTCAAACCAGGTACGGGCATTATGCATTTAAAGTAATGCCTTTTGGACTGACTAATTCACCCTCTTTTTTCATGTATCTAATAAATAGAGTTTTCAAGGAATATAATGATGTATTTTTAGTTGTATTTATTGATGATATATTGGTTTACACCAAAAGTTATTAAAATCATGAAAATAACATATGCACTATTCTGAAAACCCTCAGAAGAAATGAATTATATGGTATGTTTAGTAAGTGTGAATTCTGGATTTAGGATATTTAATTTCATGGACATATTGTCTCTACGGATGGAATATCTGTTGATCCTTCAAAAACCAAGGCAGTCGAAGAATGTCCAGAAATAATGATTATAATTTAGGTAATTAGTTTTATTGGATTAGCAGGTTCTTATTAGTGTTTTGTCCCGAATTTTTCCGGATTGGATAACCCATTAACCAAGATCACATGTAAAGGGGGTAAATTTGTTTTGAATAAAAGAGGGTGATGAATGTTTTAAAGTACTAAATAGAATATTAGTCAATTCTCTTATATGGACTCTACCATCGAGGAATTATGGGTTTTTTATTTATAGTGATACATCAATGAAGGGACATGTTTGTATCATTATGTATAATGATAGTGTTATTGCCTATAAATCACGACAGTTAAAACTTCATGAACAAAACTATCCCACTCATGATCTTGAGTTAGAAGCTGTAATTATTTCTTTGAGTGATATGGACACACTATCTCTATGGTAAAAAATGTGAGATATATACTGACCACAAGAGTTTAAAGTATATTTTCACATAGAATTAACTCAACATGAGGAAAAGATGATGGATTGAATTACTAAAATATTATAATTTCACTGTACACTACCACCCAGGGAAGACAAATAAAATGGAAGATGCTTTGAGCTGAAAATATCATGGTGTTTTGAACAAGATGAGTTTTTAAAGGGATGATATGTTCATGGATCTAGTAAAAATAGATATTGGAATAATCATTTAAAGTGAATCATAAATATTTTTTTAAATGGTAGCTAAAAAATCGTTACTTGAAAGGATAAAATGTTCTCATGCTCATGATGAGGAGTTTCAAAATAAATTTATTGTTCTGAACGATGGGAGACTGATTGAATTTGTATTTGAAGATGTTATTTTGAAATTTGGGAAGTGACTTTGTATTCTTGACATATCTAATATAAAAAGGGAAATTTTGGATGATGCTCATAGATCTAATTTCTCTATTCACACTAGTAGCTCAACGATGTATAGATAATTGAAGGATCATTTTTGGTGGGACAACATAAAGAGAGAGATTATTTATTATGTGTCAAGATGTATGGTTTTCCAACAAGTGAGAGCTTGAAGACAACATCCTTGAGTAGTCATGAAACTTCTTCCCATACATGAGTTTAAATTTTATAATATGACGATTGAATTTGACATGGAGATACTAAAGTCTCCTAGAAGGAATGATGGAATATGGGTTATTGTTGATCGTCTTACCAAGTAAGAATATTTTCATGTTATAAGAGAAGATTTAATACTTGAACTTCTATTAAGAACATATATTAAGGAATTTTTAGGACTTCAAGGAGGACCCCTATCGATTTTTTCTGATCGTGATCCCTATTTTACATCATGATTGTGGAAATGTATTCAGAAGTCCTTGGATAATGAAATTCATATGAGCACAGCCAACCACCTTCAAACATGTGGACAATCATAATGGACTATTCAAAACATAGAAGACAAGTTGAGATCTTTCTTAGTTGATTTTCAAGGTATATGGGATCAATATTTACATCTAGAAAAATTTTCCTATAACAATAGATTCCATTCAGTTATTCTGATAGCACCATATGAAGCGTTATATGGGAAGAGATGTCACTCAACAACATGTTTGGATTATTTCGGTGAAAGGACACTCATAGGATTAGAACATGTTGAGGAAAAAATAGAAAAGGTTAAGGTTATCCAAACCCACATCAAAGAGGCTCAATGTAGTCAATAGAGTTACGCCGATAAAAGAAGGAAGGATTTGTAATTTCTTACAAGAGATCATATTTTCTTGAAGGTATATCCATGGAAAAACGTTATACATTTCGGTAAGAATGATAAATTGAGTCCCAGGTACATCAGACCATTAGATATTCTAGAACAAATTAGTGTTGTATCTTATCGTTTGGAAATGCTGCCAAGTCTCTCCAAAGTTCATGATGTGTTCCACATATCACTGTTGAGAAAATACATGCTTGACCCAATGCATGTACTGACCTATCAAGAAATAGAAATGGAACCCAACTTTTCTTATTGCGAAGAGCCAATCAGAATTTATTATACCAGAGAACAAGTGTAGAGGAACTGGGCGAATCATCTAGTAATATTTCTATGGAGAAACAATTGTATGAAAGAGGCAACATCCAAACCCGAGAAACATATTATATAGAACCATCTGAATCATTTTTGCGGTAATATTTTAGAAATTTCTAGGATACAATTATTTGAATGAGGGTAGAATGTAACACCCCAATCTTCTACTATATATTTACCTTCAAATAATTTGATAGATTGGGTTATACGCAACATGGAGTTTTAACACACCATGACCAATAAAACATGCTGTTATGAATAGTAATACACACTTTTTGAAATTTTAACAATTTTATTTTTTAAATTGGACTTCATTTTTGTATATATAATATCAAAATTAACATAGGGTGATTTTTTGGTATTTTTCTAAACACTTTCAATTTTTGATGAAGAGTGAAAAAACAATTCGTTATTGTTTAAAACTGACTTTTTATTTAAATAATTAGTTATTTTATTTGAATTTATATTATGTAAAAATAGATACAAAATACCAATATATGTTGATGGTAATTTATTTGATTCATTTTATAATAATATTATAGAAATAATTTTTTATAACTTTTTACAGACTTTTACTAACCTTTTAGGCGCATTTGTAAATTTGCATAAAACAAAATTTTACCACTTCTGTGAATTGAATTTTTAAAATAGGAGAAAAATGGTTGAAATCAGTATGTAAAATGTGGTTCAATAAGATGAAAATTATTTTTCATGAATAGTAGCGTTTGACTTTTATTTAATGCGGTTAAAACTAAATAGGGTAATTACATGTAAAAATAATATTATAATTACCCTAAAAAAATGTCCTAATTCTATTGGATAAGTTTATTTCGACTAAAATAAACCTTATTAATACTATATGATCCTTTTGGTCCACATTAATTATATTATGTGTATTATTATTATTTTATTTACAGAAGAGTTAAAAGTGTTAAATTCAATTTTTAATAACAAAACAATTTTTAATATAGGGTTATACATATGATAAATTCAAAAATAAATATTCCATAGAAATCTGTAAATATTTCCAAAATAATTTTATTTTATTTATGATTTTTATAGACTTAATAATTAAATTTATTAATGACACAATGATTATGCGGTAATTAAACTATTAATGAATGATTAAAATAATTGATATTATATATATCGAAATAAATGTAAATTGACATTTTTGAAGCATTAAAAAAAAACTTAAAGATCAATATGACATGTTAGGGTTGAATAATTTATTTTTTTGAAGTAATCTTCCTATTATGACTTTCAAAAAAAACAAAATACCAAATACTATCAAAATTGACATAAATGAGTTTTTAAAACAAATACTATATTATTTAATGATATAATATTCCTAAAAATCTAAGGTTCTTCACAAGGACTTATATAATAATATATATGTCATTAACTAACCACTTGGGGTTATCTTGGAATTTTATAGTATGTTTATTTACCACTTATTATATAAATATAAGAATGCATGGTAAAAGTTAAACTATTTAACAAAGAGTTAGATATAAAAGATAAGGTTAACATGGGGAGATAAACCTATCTAAAACCTATTTCTTGAGATATTTTCAACCCATAACCACCTTATCCTTTAAATTAATCATTTTTTGAGCCATTATAAATCGAATATGATTGTATAATTAAATATTATTTTAAGCTTTTCATAAAGTGACCATTATCACTCTTATAAAAGGGAACTTCCCATTCTCTCAAAATCACACCTCTAAAGACATTTTTATCACCCAAAACAATCCCAAATATCCACCCAACTACCCTCATTTATACCTAGAGGAATTAAATTGATTAGAAAGCCATCCTATGGAGCCCATATGATCAACTCAAATGGAAACACCCATATACGAGATAATAATTTCTCCACCTCTTCAAGGTTATTTTCTTATTCCACTTCATCATTAATTGTTGTTTCAATATAAAAATAATAAATAGAGTACCTTATACATTATATTATGTGATTAAATATATGTTACAACCATATTCATTATTTTATTTATCCTATGAATGAAATATCTCCATACATGCATATGTACGGCTTACCATCTCCACGTCGGAGTGTAGTTTGTTACTCAAACACTTAATTATTTGGATGGTTATAATAATGAGTATAACATATGTATGTAATAAATATAAAATTTTAATGATTCTGTATATATGATATAACATCCAATTACCTACTATTTCATCATCAATAGAATTATATTGTTTCTCGCGCGTAAGTACAGATTACCGTCTCCATGAACGCGATGAAATTCATTCCTCATCATAACCATTCAAGAATAATTTTAATATTATGATTAAAAATAATGTTCAAAAACATAATATAATTTTTTAAATGATTCAAATACATCATATCCCTAAAAATAAAAGCTTTTATAACCAACATATAATGGGAAATGGATCAGTAAACACCCGAAACAATGATACTACTAAAATATTATTAACAAAGAAATTTTAAAAGATAATATATGATATCATATTTATATATTAAATTTATTTTATAATTTAATAACAACTATTTAACTATTATATAGTAGAATAATGCACCCTTGACCATGTAAAAGTTAATGTTAAGGGTTAATTATACAATCTCTTTATTATCGGAGGTTCGTTATACGTGAGTATCTACTGAGACCTCATCATCATCCACATCCGTGTTTTGTAAAAATGTTTTTAAAAAAATTATTACTATTTCCTAGAATATGGGTTAAAGTCATTTATACCCTTGTTTAAATTTTTATATAATTTTTATAAAGGAATTATTTCGTCTTTTTCCAAACAAATTTATTTAAGACATTTTCGACAAAATTAAGGAAAGAATGTTTCGTTAACTTATATGGCGGGTGTGTCCATTTTCTACCATTATAACACCTTCTAAGCATCCCTTACAATCATATAAGAATATTTCCAAAATAAATGTTTTCTTTTATAATTATGTGACTTTTATATGGTTTCAAAATATAAAGAGGAATTTCTTTCAAATAGTTTTTATATCATCTATTTCAACATCCTTTGATAGATTTTAAACTTGATTGAGGTTGAATTATTATTATACAAAAATTCTATATTGTATTGAAGGTTTAGTGATATGTTTGAATATGGATGTGTTATTTTTATACCATTCATGGTTTATGGATAATGTATTGATATTTCATATTCTATTTTTAATAATAATGTTAATGCTATGTTTAAACCTATTCATATGAGGAATGAATTGGAGATAGTAAGTGACTGATGGATCCCAATATAGGTCATAGATGCATTGGTAGGTCTCATGAGACAACTATTATCCTAGCACAAGTCCTTGAAAAAATTTAATTTGTATTCTGGGCACGAGTCCTTGATTATGTGATTATGAATTCTGGAATTATGCATTCCATCATTATGAAATTGGATATTGATATTACATGTGATTATTTGATTAGTAGAAAATCCATGTAACTAAATAAATGGAATTATATGATTTTTATTTTCGATATTATACTGATGTTTATGTTTTAAAGGATTTTGTTTTGGTCTTATACATTTCCATAAATGTTAATGCTTATTTATGAATGTTTTGGTTATATTGTTATCCTTACTGAGCACCTCAGCTCACCCCTTTATATGTTTTATTTTTCCTAGGATGCGAAAAAGTATATTTTGACTGACCTGCAGGGATTTTGTAAAAGATATTAATGTGTTTAAAGGAGACAATGTTTTTGTTGTCTTTCATTTTATATATAATGAAAAACATATGTATGTATCTTGTACATACAAGGCTACTAAACTAATCAGTAATTCGGGATTTGATCCCTTGTGATCATGCTAATGTTATGTAATAATGTGCGTACTCTGGGTAACTATGGTCAGGGCGTTACATTATTATTAGAGGGAGGTTTAGTACAAACCATGGATGCTATATTTATAAAAACATTGATTGTAAAACATTACCCTAAGATAGACTTTGAGGATTAGTATAGAAGATCATCCTATAATTTTTCTAATGTATAGAATTTTGGAGTTTTCCAAGAAATAAATCCTTGTCTGGATAAGAGTAGGTAGAGGTGGATTTGAAAACAATGTACCAAGATGTGATAACTCCGACATGGAGTTTCAGGCAAGACCTGGGGTATCCTAGTATACGACAATGGTCCTTACAGCAATCTTGGTTACGACACTCCCTAAGGATATGCTTAGGATAATTCACATTTAATTTACAAACCATTATACAGAATATATGAGTATATAACTCCTAATATAAATTTTCTTATCATTATGGATTATATCCATAAACTATTTAATTTATGTCAAGTGTTTTAAAAGTTTGGAATTATGTATTGTGATTCATAATGTAATCTAGTGTATCCCATTGTTTAGAAATGGAGCCTAGTGGATATAATGGAAACAATAACAATATACGTAATCCATGTAGGGATTTCCCTCCTACTCAATGTAATTATAGTGGAGTTGGTGATGCAATTGGGGATTATCATCTTATCACCATACTGGGATAACTCACTCAGGTTATGAATAATTTCCTTACCAGTATGGATCACCCTGATCCACAATGAAGAGGATCAGTGTTAGACCGATTCATGAGGAAAAAACCACCAGCATTCAATGGGACTACAAATACGTTTTTAGCTGATAAATGGATAACTTCCTTAGAGAAAATATTTCATTCATTGGGGAGTAGTGAAATGGAAAAAAATTTCATGGCAGTTAATCACCTCATGGGAGATGCAAATCAGTGGTGGTCGTTAAATCAAAAAACAAAGGAGGATAGAGAAGAATAAAATATTCAATAGAGGGAGTTTAAAGAGATTTTCCTAGGGAAATACTTTTTTCATGACCCTTGAGCAGATATGGAAAATCAATTTTTGAGTTTGAGGAAAAAAGAGGATGTTAAATCACAATGTATGAGGCTATCTTTTCAAGTTTATCAAGGCATGTAGAAGATTATATACGTAACCGAAGGAGTAAAATTAATCAATTAATTGATGGGATAAAACCATTTATTTTTCAAGAATTAGTCACAAAATACTTCTCATCATACGAATATATTGTCTAATGTGCTATCAAAAAAAAATGAATTCTCTAAGTCATAGGATTTTAGAGAAAAGAAAGAGAAGTAGAGATCTACTAAACACTAAGGAAATTAAAATAAGGAGAATAAGGGAAAATTTTAATATCCATCCTGTGGTAAATGTGGGAAGAAACACCTCATTACTTTCCTGAAGGGAATTGGATTCTATTAAAAGTGTGGTGAAAAATACCACCAAGCTCATGATTGAAAGGGAATGAAAGAGGTTTTCAATTTTGAATTCTAAAATTGTATTGAAAAGGAGAATTATGCAAATAAATGTCCTATGCACCAAGAAAACATACCTAAAAATGGCCAAGGGAGCGGGGCCAAGCTTATGAGGTCACTACTACTGAGGTTGAAGCTCTGGAACATGTGGTGGCAGGTAATTTAATGATTTCCTCATGTTTATCCAATTCATTATTTGATTCTGGATCATTGCACTGTTTCATATCTCTTTTGTTTTCTATGAAAATTAAATATTTCCAATTTTATTTAATAAGGGAGTTGTTATTCGAAACTCCTATGGGATGTATCATTGAAAAAATGTTTTTTGAATCAGTTCCTATTAGGGTATATAAATTTTCTTTATCAACTAATTTCTACATCACACTCATGATTGAATTTTATATAATCCACTGAGTGTATTGGATTTCGGACCATGATGTGAAAATTTATTATAATAAATAAATTACAATTTTAAATAATCTTTTAAGTACATTATCTTTAGAGCTGAAACGTCACCACCTGAATTTTATCTAGATCCATCCCTAATAGCTCTAGAAAATTCAATTATTGGGGAGGAAGAGAATTAAAGAACAATGGGAGAGGAAAGTAATATTCAAATAGAGGATATACCTATTATGCAAGTACATGTTGTTGTGTTTTGAGAGGATTTATGTTGACATAATCATAATCAATAAATTGAGTTTTACATTTATTTAATTCCGAATTCAGGGCCCCTATAAAAGATCAAAAATATAATAGCCACAATAGAATTAGTGTAACTAAATAATCAAGTAAATTATTTGAGTAAAAATGGATTTATTCTCCCTAGTGTTTCTCCATGGGGATCCCTTGTTATTTTTTTAAGAAGAAAGATGGATCTAAGAGACTGTTCATTGACTATGGGTAGATAAATTCTATAACAATAAAGAAAAAGTATCCCCTACCTCGCATTGATTATTTATTCGAGAAACATCATGGAGCTCAATATTTTTCAAAGACTATCCTTAGATTTGGATATCATCAGTTTTGTGTGAAGAAGGAATATTGTCTGAAGATAGCATTTCGAACTAGGTACGTGCATTACGTGTTTACAATAATTTCTTTTAGACGGACTAATTCACCCTCTTTTTTAATGTTTTTAGTAAATAGAGTTTTCAAGGAATATCTTGATGACTTTGTAGTATTATTTATTGATGATATCTTGGTTTACACCAAAATATATGAAGATCATGAAAATCACATGTGTACTATTCTGAAAACCCTCAGAAGAAATGAATTATATATTATGTTTAGTAAATGTGAATTCTGGCTTCAGGAGATTTGTTTTCTTGTCCATATTGTCTCTAATGATGGAATTTCTGTTTATCCTTCAAAAACCATGTCAATCCAAGAATGACCAGAAACAATTAGTATAACATAGCTACACAGTTTTATTGGATTAGCAGGTTATTATTAGTGTTATGTCCCGAATTTTTCCTGATTGGATAACCCATTAACCAGGATCATATGTAAAGGGGGTAATTTTTTTTAAAAAATAGTGCGATGAATGTTTTGAAGTAGTGAAGAGAAGATTAGCTGGTTCTCTTATGTTGACTCTACCATCGAGGAATGTGAGGTTTGTTATTTAGAGTGATACATCAAAGAAATGACATGTTTGTATCATTATTTATAATGATATAGTTATTTCCTATACATCAAGGTAGCTAAAACATCATGAACAAAACTATCCCACTCATGATCTTGAGTTAGAAGCTGTAATTTTTACTTTGAACGATATGTAGATACTATCTCTATGGTAAAAAATGTGAGATATATACTGACCACAAGAGTTTGAAGTATATTTTCTCACAGAAAGAACTCAACATTAGGAAAAGACGTTGGCTTGAATTACTCAAATATTATAATTTCACTATACACTACCACCCAATAAAGACAAATAAATTGGAATTTTCTTTGAGCTGAAAGGATCATGGAGTTTTGAACAAGATGAGTGTTTAAAGGGATGATATGTTCATGGATCTACTAAATATGGATATGGGAATAATCATTGAAGGTGAAACATCAATACTTTTTTAAATGGTAGCTAAACAGTCTTTACTATAAAGGATAAAATGTTCTCAGACTCACGATGTGTAGTTTCAAAATAAATCTAATGTTGTGAACGATGGGAGACTGATTGACTTCGTAAATGAAGATGTGATTTTGAAATTTGGGAAGCGACTTTGTATTACTGACATACCTAATCTACAAAGGTAAATTTTGTATGATGCTCATAGCTCCAATTTCTCTATACACACTAGTAGCACAATGATGTATAGAGATTTGAAGGATCATTTTTGGTGGGACAACATAAAGAGAGAGATTGTTGATTATGGTTCAAGATGTATGATTTTCGAACAAGTGAGATCTTGAAGACAACATCCTTGAGTAGTCTTGAATCCTATTCTCATACATGGGAGTAAATGTGATAATATGACGATTGAATTTGTCCTGGAGATACTAAAGATTCCTTGAAGGAATGATGGATATGGGTCATTGTTGATCGTCTTACCAAGTTAGTATATTTTAATGCAATAAAAGAAGATTTAATACTTGAAGATATATTATGAAAATATATTAATGAATTTGTAAGACTTCATGGAGGACTCCTATTGATTGTTTCGGAACGTGATCCCTATTTTACATAATGATTGTGGAAATGTCTTCAAAAGTCCTTGGAAAATGATCTTCGTCTGAGAAAGCCTACCACCCTCAAACTAACGGACAATCATAATGGACTATTCAAAACATAGAAGGCATGTTGAGATCTTTCCCACTTTATTTTCAATGTATGTGGGATCTGTGTTTATGTCTAGAAAAATTTTCCTATAATAATATCTTCCATTTAAGTATTTAGATAGCACCATATGAAGCATTATATGGGAAGAGATGTCGCTCACCAACATGTTTGGATGAATTTGGTGAAAGGAAACTCATAGGCTTAGAACATGTTGAAGAAACAATGGAAAAGGTTAAGGTTATCCAAACTGACATCAAAGCATCTCAAAGTAGTCAATAGAGTCACGCCGATAAACGAAGGAAGGATTTGTAATTTCATGTAGGAGATCATTTTTTCTTGAAGGTATTTCTATATAAGGGTGTTATTCTTTTCTGTAAGAATGGTAAATTGAGTCCTAGTTACATCAGACCTTTAGAAATTCTAGAAGGAATTAGTGTTGTAGCTTATCTTTTAGAAATACTGCCAAGTCTCTCCAAAGTTCATGATGTGTTCCACATATCACTATTGATAAAAAACATGCTTGACCCAATGCATGTACTCACCTATGAAGAAATAGAAATGGAACCCAACCTTTTTTATTGCGAAGAGCCAATAAAAATTCATTATACCAGAGAACAAGTGTTGAGAAACTGGGCGAATCATCTGGTAAATGTTCTATGGAGAAACAATAAGATGAAAGAGGCAACATGGGAACCTGAGAAACATATGATGAAGAACTATCTGAATCATTTTTGTAGCAATATTTCAGAAATTTTGAGGATGAAATTATTTGAATGAGGGGAGAAAGTAACACCCCAATCTTCTACTGTATGTTTCCCTTTGAATAATTCGTTAGCTTGGGTTGTACGCGACTTGGAGTTTTAACACGCCATGACTAATAAAACTAGCTGTTATGAATAGTAGTACACCCTTTTTGAAAATTTAACGATTTTATTTTTTTAAAAAGGACTTCATTTTTAGATTCTTAATATCAAAATTAACATAGGTTGAATTTTTGGTATTTTTTTAAACACTTTCAATTTTTGATGAAGAGTGAAAAACAATGTGTTATTGTTTAAAACTGACTTTTTATTTGAATAATTAGTTTTTTTATTTGAATTTATATTAGGTAAAAATAGATACATAATACCAATATATGTTCAATGTAATTTATTAGATTCATTTTATAATAATATTATATATATATATATATATTAACTTTTTACAGTCATTTACCGAGCATTTAGGTGCATTTGTAAATTTGCATAAAATGTAATTTTACCACTTCTGTGAATTGAATTTTAAAAATAAGAGAGACAAGTTTGACATCAGTAATTAAAATTTGGTTCAATAAGATGAAAATTATTTTTGGTGAATAGAAGCTTTTGACTTTTATTTACCATGGTTAAAACTAAATAGGGTAATTATAGTTAAAAATAATATTATAATTACCCTAAAAAATATCATAATTCTATTGGTTAAGTTTATTTCGACCAAAATAAACCTTATTAACAATATATGATCCTTTTGGTCCACATGGATTATATTATGTCAATTATTATTATTTTATTTAATGAAGAGTTAAAAGTCTTAAATTCAATGTTTAATAACTAATTTTTTTGAATATAGGGTTATACATATGATAAATTCGAATATTAATATTCATTAGAAATCTGTAAATATTTCCAATATAATGTTATTTTATTTCTAATTTTTATACTCTTAATAATTAAATTTTTTATTGACACAACGATTATGAAGTAATTAACCTATTAATGAATGATTAAAATAATTGATATTATAAATATAAAAATAAATGTAAATTGATATTTTTGATGCATTAAAAAAAATCAAGATTAATATGACATGTTAGAGTTGAATAAATGAATTTTTTTTTGAATTAATCTTGCTATTATGACTTTCACAAAAACAAAATACCAAATAGTGTTAAAATTGACCTAAATGAGTTTTTAAAACAAATACTATATTATGAAATGATATAATATTCATAAAAATCCATGTTTCACCTCAAGGACTTATATAATAATATATATGCCATTAATGAACCACTTTGGGTTTTCTAGGCATTTAATAGTACGTTTATTAACCATTTATTCTAAAAATACAAGAATAAATGGTAAAAGTTAAACTATTTAACTAAGAGTTAAATCTAAAATATAATGTTAATATGGTGACCAAAACCTATCTAAAACCTATTGGTTGAGTGGTTTTCAACCGATACACAACTTATCCTCTAAATAAATCATTTTTGAGCCATTATAAACCGAATATGATTGTATAATAAAATAGTATTTCATGCCCTTCCAAAAGTGCCACTCACCTCTCTTTTAAAAGGGTACTTCCCCTTTTCTCAAAATCACACCAAAAAAGACATTTGGCTCATCCAACCACTACCAAAATATCCTAAAAACTACCCTCACATCCACTTAGTGGCTTTATTTTATCATAAATCTATCTTAAGGTTCTATATTGATCAACTCAAAAGAAAACACCATAAGAAATGCAAATAATTTTACCACCTCTTTCAAAGTACTTTTCTTTTTCCACTTCCTCTTTCTTTGTTGTTCAATATCAAAAAAACAACACCAGTATATTATACATATTTTGGTGATATTATAAATATGGTACATCAATCTTTATTATTCTATCCCTCTTATGAATGACAATTCACCATACGTTTGTACGCAAGGCTTACCGTCTCCACGTCATGGTGTAGTTTGTTACTCAAAGCATTAATTATATGGATGGGTATAATAATGAGTATAAATGATGAAAATAACACATATAACATGTTAAGGATTCATTAAATATTATACAATATCCAATTAAAGACAATTTCACCATCAATATAATGATATTGTCGCTCGTGTGTACGTACAAATTACCATCTCCACAAACAAGATGAAATTCATTCCCCATCATAACCATTCAAGAATAATTTTCATTTTAGTGTTAACAATAATGTTTAAAAACTTAATATCATTCTGGATATAATTGAAATACATAATATCTATTAAAAACATGGATTACATAACCAAGCACTTAAAGGGAAATGAATCAGTTATCACCTGAAATAATGATACTACTAAAATATTATTAATAATGAAATATTAGAATATCCTATATAATATAATATTTATTTATGTGGTTCTTGTATAATTTAGTAACAATTATTTAACTATTATACAAGAGGTTAATGTCCCCTTGACCAAGGAAAAGTGCATGTCAAGGGTTAATTCTACAATCTCTTCATTATCTGAGGTTGTTTATAAGTGAGTATCTACTAGGACATCATATTCTTCCACTTCTGTGTTTCTTAAAAACATTTTTCAAAACATTTTTCATATTTCATATACTATGGGTTAAAGTCATTTATACAATTTTTTTAACTTTTTATAAAATTATTATAACGAAATGTTTCTGTCGTTTTCCAAACAATGTCCTTTACGACCTTTTTGAAAAAATTAATGAAAGAATGTTTTTTAACTTATACAGTATGTGCAGCTATTTTCTACCATTATAACACCTTCTAAGCTTCCATTACAAGTATATAACAATATTTACAAAATAATTTTTTCCTTTTATAATTATGTGACTTTTAATTGGTCTCAAAATTGAAAGTGGTGTTTCTTTCAAATAGTTTTTATTTCATCTATGTCAACATCATTTGATGGATTTTAAACTTGTTTGAAGTTGATTTATTATGATACAAATCTTTCATATTGTATTTAAGGTTTTATGATATGTCTGACTATGGATGTGTTATTTTTATACCACTCATGGTTTATGGATAAAGTATTGACATTTCATATTCTTTTCTTAATATGAATGCTTATGTTATGATTAATTCTTTTCATGTAAGGAATGAATTGGACATAGTAAGTGATAGGTGGAGCCCGCTATAGCTCCTCGATGAATTGGTAGGTCTAATGGGACAAACTAGTGTCCTGTAACAAGGCCTTGAAAAAATCATATTTCTGGACTCGGAATGAGGCCTTGAATATGTGGTTATGAATTTTGGCATTATGCATTCTATCATTATTTGTCACGACCTGTCCCCCGGGGCCCGTATCATGACTACCCCAAGCCTGCCTTCCATAGACCAGGGGCTGCCGACTAGCACTAAAAGCGTAAATCCCTAAACTGGAAAGGCATTGCCTTTATATTAGTAAACAAAAACAACAGAGTATACAACTGGAAGTAAAACACTAAGTGAAACATTATAAAAAAGAAGGTGCTAAAAGTAAAGGGACCAGAAATATAAGCTCAATAGAAATGTACAAGACAACTGAAAAGCTAGTACAACTACAGTAAAGTATAAAATAAACTACTGAGTCATCCTCTGGGATTCCCAATAGAAGGGTGGATACAGATGGCCTCCTCAACAACCAATGTTCATCCATCTGCTCTGTATACGTCTCGCCATGTTGTCCACCTCTGGGTTCCATCTAGCTATACAACTCTCTACCTCGATCAGCATTGTCTGTCATATGAAACCAACACAATGAGGTGTGGGTATATCTTGTGCAGGGGTGGGTATAATGATACTCGGTAGGGACCCTGAGACCCTCAAGGTCTCACAATATCCAACCAGGATAAACCAAAAAGAAAAATAAAATAATGAAGTATCAACCAACCTTACTTAGGAATATTCCCATACCTATAACTAAGTTATCAGTCACAGTCCAGCTCCAACTCTCGAGCCCAAGAGAAAACCATTCCACCAAGAAAGTAAAGTAAATCACCATGATGATTATGGTTGAAAAACATGACTCATTTCACACTAGTATACATCTTTCTTAGAGTGATAGAGATGATCAGATGTAGTCACTGATTCATCTAAGCTGTCAGACCCCCACAGGATACCGAAACAGCTAAGTTGTCGGACCCACAAAGGATACTGGATCAACAATTCTGTTCATCTATGCTGTTAGACTAGCACAGGATACAAGAACATCTAAGCTTCGGACCCACACAAGATATAGGACATGCTATTCTGTAGGACACACACGGGATCTAGGAACAAAATTTAGAACTTTCGAACCCACGGAGGAATCCGGTACATAATTCATCACTGTCGAACCCACGGAGGAATTACAGTACAGAATTCATCACTGTTGAACCCATGGAGGATCCTAGTATAGTACCGTCGCAACCTGCCCAAGGGTTCCCGCACACAGTACACTCGATTCTGGGAGGGTCTTATTCTAGATCCAAGTTTTGACACATCAATTATCACGAAGTCCTGAGATTATGTATCACATAGTTCTATCTCATCATAAGGAACCCAATGCGACAGACGACACGTAAATCGGACGCCTGGTCTGAGAGTTATTAGAATTTCCGTTCTAGGGGCTCGGTTGGGTTTTAGCCTCAAACTAACATGAACATACTCCATCTACATTTGAACATCAAGTGGAGTGTGCCAAAAGAATCTTCTCACTCCATGTATTCCACCGTCGTAGTCGGTTCATCGTTCGGACACCCGTAGCCCATGATGTGAGCTAAAAGGCGTAAATGGACCTAGCGGGTCTTGGTCCGGTCCGACCCAGTCGAACCGACCCGACCTGACCCGGTCCGAACCGGGGGTCTAACCTGGTTTACAGATCCGGCCTGACCCGAAGGCGCGGTGAGGCCCAAAGGCGCGGCCCGGCCTGAGGGAGGCCTGGCCCGTGGCCGTGTGGCGCCTGGCCCGGCTGGCCATGCAGTGCCCGGCTGGGTGTGTGGCTTAGCCCAGCTAGCTATGTGGCTCCCAGCCCAGATGTTCGTGCGGCACCTGGTGGGCTGTGTGGCTCGGCCTGGCTGGTCATGTGGTGCCCCTCTTGGTTAGCCATGTGGCGCCCAGCTGGCCATCGAGCCTCGTAAAGGGGGGGGGGTGATACACCCCCAGCTCCCGAAATAGTCAGTGCAGGGTGCCGACCCTTGTAACCACGAGACCCATAGGGTCCCTCCTGGCGTGCACCGATGGCCGGCTCAGCCGACCACTCTCCCCTGTTCGCCACGGCTTAAGGTCGCGGTCCTGCTCCACCTGCGCGGCGTGATGGAACTGCGCCCCTCCGCCACGACCCGCCCTGTTCGTGGCCTCCTGTAGCCCTGGCATGGCGCACCGGTGCCCCCAAACCATGCCCCTATGTCGGGGCCCGGCATGGCTGTGGCCTAGCTTTCATCTGCGCTGCACGTCGGTGTCGTGCCTTTCCGGTGACCGGGCGGTCTTGCGCTGCCGGTCTCCTCGTGGCTGGACCGACGTCGGCCACCGTTGTCTGCTCCCATAATCAACCATAGAGAAGATCAAAACCGGGAATATTCCATCATGTTGGTGTGGTCCGAATATCCCCATGTTAGAGTGATATCATTTGGTTTTCAAACCATAATTTCAATGACGTCGAACAGTTACAAGAATTCAAAACCCAAACCTTGTAATCGGTGTTCGCTCAGTGGAGTCACGGGAAGGCGGCATCGTTCCGTTGACATTAGGAGGAGATGACATCGTCGTTGGAAACATTCTATGTGGGCGGTGTCTTCCCTTTCTTGCCCCAGTTGGAGAGGGAGAAGGCGGCATCTTTGTTCCTATGTGGAGACGAGTGTTATTCGTTGAGAGAAGATGTCTTTCTTCATTGGGAGTATATTTTCTCAATGCTTCGAAGAATCCACCACATGATTAAGCCAACCCCAAAATAATAAAATAACACATCTTAATATAAGGTTAGCTTAATGATTTCAAAATGATTTAAATTCATTAATTTACCTCACTTAATTAAATGGTGGTGTTGGATCAATAAATTTGTAGAGGGAAGGTGAAGAGGCTCCAAAAATTTATGGGGGTAGTGAAGAGTTACATCCTCCTTAACTGGGGGTTCAAGGGGAGTTAAGGGGGTTTGATTCTTATGTGGGCCCCACCTTATAACATCCTTCCAAGGGAGGTTATGTACGGGTGGACCCACCACCAACCCCCCCTTGGTGGTTTTAACTACCATTCTAATAGAAATATGTTACACATATTTTTATTTCATTTATTTAGAAACACTAATAATTAACTTCAACTCACGTCAGAACGCAACTGCGGTAAAGGTCTCCTTAAGAGTTTACCGATGTTGCGAGTTCAACAGTGCCCCCAGATTTCAATTTGGAGCACTGGTTCAAAAAATATAAAATTCCACACTTACGTTTACTGAACGTACCCAAACAAAACTTCAGAAATTGATTCTGGGCACACAGGGCCCCGGAACCAAGCGCTGTCAAAACCTTCAGACTCGTAAAATTCCCATGTATTTATAAAATATTCCACGGGAATTCCGGGTCTTAACATTATCTCCACCACAAGGCTTTACATCCCCGTAAGATACAACTCACACTAAGGAAACAAATGGGGGTACTAAGCACGCATCTGAGCCTCCCGCTCCCATGTGCTCTCCTGGAGGTTCTCATGCTTCCAGTGAACTCGCACCAGAGGAATCAACCATCAATGTAGGACTCGCTAATGTAAATAAAAAATCTCTACTGAATCCTCCATAAAAGTTTCCCCATCATCGATTTCCATCTCCCCATGGTCGTTGATGTGGGATGGGTCGTGCACCCGGTGCAACTGTGGTGGTAGAGCCAAGAAGTAAGCCACCTCGCCTACCCTGCTGAGGACCTGAAAAGTTCCAATGAATCTTGGAGATATCTTGCCGCCTCTGCCAAATTTTTGTAGACCTCGTCGATGTGAGACCCATATAAAAACATGGTCGCCATCCTAAAACTCCAGTGGTCTTCATCTCCTATCAGCATAGGAATTCTGCCTCCTCTGTATAGTATTCATCCATTCCTGGATTATTTTCACCTTCTCCGTCGTAGCATGCACCATCTCGGGTCCAGCAAGTGCTGACTCCCCTGGGATTTTCCAGCATAGAGGTAATATTCAATTTTGTCCATACAATAGATCGTAAGGTGCCATCCTGATGGTGGAGTGGTATCTATTGATATAAGAAAAATATACCAAGGGTAAGTAATCCTCCCAATTGCGACCGAAGGCGAGGACACATGCATGGAGAATGTCCTCAACAGTCTAAATGGTCTTCTTAGTCTGTCCATCTGTATGAGGATGGAAGGCGGTGTTCAAGCGAAGCTGCATCCCGAAAACCACCTACAACCCCTTCCACAGTCGGGAAGTGAAACGAGCATCTCAATCAGAGACGATCATCAATGGCACACCATGAAGCCGTACGATCACCTGTACATAGAGGCTTCCAAATCTCTCTACTAATCTATGCTCTCTGATTGGTAGGAAGTGGGCTGACTTGGTGAGTCAGTCTATGATCACCCAAATAGAGACATGTCCTCTGGATGTATGTGTAATTTCCATCACAAAATCAATGGATATCCTGTCCCACTTCCACTGTGGGACCTCTAAGGGATGAACCAATCCTGCTGGAACCTGGTGATACACCTGCACTTGTTGACATGTGAGGCATCGTGAGACAAAATCGGTTATTTCCTTCTTCATACATGGCCACCAGTGTTGTCACCGGAGATCTAAATACATCTTTTTCACTCCTGGATGTACCGCTAAAAGAGATGTTTGGAACTCCATCAACACTTCCACATGTACTGAAACTAGTACCATGGTCCGTCCTTTGAAAAGAATTACATGCGCCCTACCTTCAGAAAATCTATCAGGTGCATGCCCTATAGATATATGAGCACGTAGCATCTCACAGTCAACGTCCCGATGTTGTTCCTCTCTAAATCGCTGAAGAAGTGGAGTGACTGTGAGAGACTGCAGATAGGCTTCTCTATCTCTATCCACAATGGATATCTACAACACGGCCAGCTGCTGTGTCGCCTCTCATAGCATCTGAATGCCTAATATCATGTTGAGAGAATCTGCTTCAACTTTCCCCATCCCATGATCATAGACTATCTAGAAGTCATAGTCATGGAGGAACTCGAGCCATAATCACTATCTCAGGTTCAGGTCCTTCTGCGAGAAGATGTACCTAAGACTCTGGGGGTTGTAGTAGATTGTAAAACACTCACCCATCAGATAGTGCCACTACATCTTCAAGGTGAAGACCACTGCATCTAAGTCCAGGTCATGGGTAGCGTAGTTCTGCTCATGTTGTCTCAACTGCTGAGATCCATACATGATCACTGCTCACTACTGCATCAGGACACACCCATGACCGGTACCTGATGCATCACAATAAAAAAAGTACGCAATGCCCTCCTTTGGTAGCCTCAAAATGGGCTCACTACTCAACCTCTACCTCATCTCGGGAAAGCTCTTTTGGCATCTCTCTAACCACAGGAAGGGTTTCCCCTTCATTGTCAATGTTGAAAGAGGTGCTGCAAGTATTGATAAGTATGGCACAAAGACAAGTTTAGTGGACTCGTGAGTGATTAACAACACTCCCTTATGCATGATTCCATCATGTGTTGCCTGGGTTTCACTTTCCACCGACCAAGGAAAACCTCATACCAACATTGTATATAAAACACAGCCTTTGGCCTAATACAGTCAATCTGTGTATGAACTGTGGTTGCCTAGTCCATACCCAAACTAACGTCGTAAGGTCTTGACACTGCCACCAAGAGGTTCTCACCGAAACTCTCTCCTCAAGGGTTAGATCACATTGTCTGCGTATGTGTGATTATCGAGTCTCCTCCCAAAGGTATCTCTATAAGGGAGGGTCAAGTCAATGGTTTAACCGAAAACTCTAGGTCTAGGACCAGATTCATGGAAGGAAGGAATGATTGGTAACTATGTCTAGTGATACAACAGCTAGTAGTAGACACAGACCGTACCTCAAATCATTCCTAGAGCCCTTGGGTCACACTCCTTAACCACATACAACTACCCTCTTTCCATGCCCTCCAGCTCCATGAGCCTAGCAGGAACTACAAAGGCAGGTGGTTATAACGTGTCAAAATGTTCACCACCTAATGTTGCTCTCCAAGCGCCACTTCCATGTCTGCTACCCTACAGATTCACCTGTCCTCAACACTTCCTCTTCCTGAAACATCTCACATGACCAAGTCTCTGAGACTGACTCCAGTTCGCTGCTTCCAACTGCTAACATACACTGGCCATATCTGCTCAGCCAAAGAATATTTAACCACAAGGGTTCTCTCTAGAACCCAAACATAAGTAGGAGTGCATAGAGGAATAAGTGTTGTCTCAGATATCCTTAAACACACCTCGCTCAGAGGTCCGTTCTCTAAAGAACTATTCACATCATATTCGTCGAGTACCATGAATGTTCGATACACCTCAATGAATACTCAACTACTGATATGTCACCCTTTCGAAACTGCCTAAGCTCTATAAAACACTCAGCCACCTCGTCAATCCAATCCTCAGCCACCTGTGGGTCGGTCTAGCCTAGAAACATGAGGGATATCTGCTGCTAAAACACATTTAAGGCACTAAGCCTACAAGTGTCCACTATCGGTACCGCCGGTAGTGTCTGTGGACCAACGGGAAATGATATAGTTGGAACGCTGCCGGAAGGTACCATCTCGTAAAATGGTCCAAGTACCGAAACCTGATCACTATACAGACCATCCTCATGGTCACTCACTGAAAAATATTAGTAGTTAAAGTCAAAATATTCTCTACTAGTGTCTCAACTAGGTGGAAACCTCTAGTAATCGCCTCCATACAGTCCTCTACTTCCTGGGAATATGTCTTGCCTCAAAAACTCGGAGGCCTCTTCCGCTGGAACTCCTAAAACGTGCTCAGTCGGAGTGCACCATCCGCCAGTGTGGCTGGGGGTATCTACTAACCTATGGGTGGTGGTGCTTCTGCTTCACGACCTTATGGTGCCAACATAGAAAGAGGGCCCTAAACTAGAGTCTCGTCACTCGGTGGGCCACCATCGTGTACTCTCTTGGAACCATAGATGGCTGTCTACGCTATGTCATCCGGATTAGGGACATGAGCACCACGATCAATAATTATACCTAGTGAGATGACTCAAAGAAAACTTTTGAAAACACACATGCAATCAGTGTTTTTTTGCACTGAGTCAGAAATTAGAATTCATGCTCCTATTGTATGGATATATCGGCCACCAAACCAACACTGGACTCCATGAACTGAAAACCACACTCGGTACCCATAACAATATTTCTTCACAGTAAGACTGATCAGAGTCCTATGTTCTGATGTAAAACAGACTCCTCTAATACCAATTTTCCATGAACCATCCCTCGGGGCCCGTATCGTGACTACCCCAAGACTGCCTTCTATATGCTAGGGGTTGTCGACTAGCACCAAAGGCGTAAATATCTAAAATCGGATGGTATTGCCTTTATATCAGTAAAAAAACAACAGAGTACACAATTGGAAGTAAAAAAAATAAGTGATACTGTATACAAAAGAGTGTGTTGAATGTATAGGGGCTAGAAATACAATCCCAACAGTAAAGTACAATACAACTGAAAAGCTAATACAACTGAAGAATAGTAAAACAGCACCTATTGAGTCATCCTCTGGGATTCCAACCTGAAGGGTGGGTATAGATGGCTTCCTCAACACCCCAAGTTCATCTGTCTACTCCGTGTACGTCTCGCCAAGTGGTCCACCTCTAGATACCATCCAGCTCTTCATCTCATTGCCTTGATCAGCGTTGTTCATCGTTTGCAACCAACACAACAAGGTTCAGGCATAACCCGTGTAGGGGTGAGTATAACGATACTGAATATGGACCCCGAGACCCTCAAGGTCTCACAATATCCAACTAGGATAAACCAAAAAGAAAGATACAATCACGATGTGTCAACCAACCCTCCTTAGGTATATTCCCATATATATACCTAAGTTTTCAATCACAGTCCTACTCCAACTATCAATCCCAAGAACAAACCATTCCACCAAGGAAGTAAAGTCAATCACCATGATGATAATGGTTGAAATACATGACTCAGTACACACAAGTATACATCTTTTGTAGAGTGATAGAGATGATCAGATTAGTCACTGATTCATCTAAGTTGTCGGAACCACATAGGATATAGAACCAACTAAGCTGTCAGACCCACATAGGATACATGATCAGCTATTCTGTTCATCTAATATGTCGGACCCACAGAGGATACAGGACAAGCTAAGCTGTCGGACCCACACAGGACACAAGACCAATTATTCTGTCAGACCCACACAAGATCTAGGAACGAATGACAGAACTGTCGAACCCACAGAGTATTACGATATAGAATTCATCACTTTCGAACCCACATGGAATTCTAGTACAGAAGTCATCACTATCAAACCCACAGATGATCATGGTATAGTATCATCGTAGCCATCCCTAGGGTTCCTACACACATCACACTCGATTCTATTAGGGTCCGCCCCTCGAGCCAAGTGTCAATACATCAACTATCACAAAGTCCTGAGATTATATTTCTCGTAGTTTTGTCTCATCATAAGGAACCCAATGCGACAGACAGTGCGTCAATCGGATGTCTGGTCTGAGAGTTATTGGCATTTCTGTTCTAGGGGCCTGATTGGTTTTAGGCTAAAACCAACCCCCACCCCCCCCCCCCCCCCGTACTCCAAATTCATCTGATCCTCAAGTGGAGTTTGACAAAAAAATCGTCTCCCTCCATGTATTCCATCAACACAGTTAGTTCGTCGTTTGGAATCCTGTAGCCTAAGATGCGGGCAAAAATGTGTAAATGGCGTAGAGGGTCCGGGTCCGGTTCGACCCAGTAGGACCGACCCGACCTAACCCCGGTCTGAAATGGGGTCTGACTTGGTTCGCAGATGCGGCCCAACCTGAGTGTTCAGCCCAACCCAAAGGCGCGAACAGGCCCGTGGCCATGTGGCGCCCGGCCCGGCTGGCCGTACAGCACACGGCTGGGCATGTGGCTCGGCCCGGCTGGCAGTGGGGGCTCGACCCGGCTGGCCGTGCGGCACTCGGCAGGCCGTGGGGCTCAGCCTGGCTGTCCTTGTTGCACCAGGATCGGCAGGCCGTGTGGCGCTCGGCTGGCCACCTAGCCACCTAATGGGTGGTGGGGGGGGCATTACACCCCCCGGCTCCTGAAACAGCCGGCACAAGGCATCGTCCCTTGTAACCGTGGGACCAATAGTGTCTCATCTAGCGTGCACTGGCGACCGGCTTAGCCATACTCTATCCCCTGACTACCATGGCCTAAGGCCGCAGTCATGCTCCACCAGCGCAGCATGACGGAGCCGTGCCCCTCTGCCATGGTCCACCCTGGCCGCGACCTCCTATAGCACGGGCGCGACGCGATGGTGCCACCGCGCCATGCCCCTCCACCACGGCCCAGCTTGGCCGCGTCCCGACATTCCTCCGTGCGTCATGACGGTGATCCACCTTTCCGGTGACCCAGCGGTCTCGCGCTGCCGGTCTCTTCACGATCAGCCCGACGCCGACCGCCGTTGTCCACTCCCATAGTCAACCAAAAACAAGATCAAAAAGTTGAAGAGTCGGTCGTGTTGGTGCGTTCCAAATCTCCCCATGTTACGGTGATATCATTTGGTTGTGAAACAATAATTTCAACGACGTATAATGGGTACATGAATTCAAAAACCGTACCTTGTAATCGGTGTTCACTCGGAAGAGTCGCAGAAAGGTGATGTCATTCCGTTGACGTCAGGAGGAGATGACGTCTTCATTGGCGACGTTCCTTATGGGCAGTGTCTTCCCTTTCTTTCCCTATTTGGAGAGGGAGATGACAGCGTCTCCGTTCCTCGGTGGAGATGGGTGTTATTTTTTGAGATAAGTTGTCTCTCTTCATTGGGAGGAAATTTTCTCAATCCTTCCAAGACTCCACCACAAGATTAATCCAACCCCAAAATAACAAAATAACACATCTTAATATAATGTTTTCTTAATGAATTCAAAATGATTAAAATTCATTAAGTTACATGACATAGTTAAAATGCAGTGTTGGCTCAATAAAATTGGAGAGGGTAGGTGAAGAGGCTCCAAAAATTTATGGGGGAAGTGAAGAGTTCATCCTCCTTAATTGGGGGTTCAAGGGGAGTTAAGTGGGTTTGAGGCTTGTGTGGGCCCCACCTTATAGAATCCTCCCAAGGGAGGTTATGTACGGGTGGCCCCACCACCAACCCCATAGGATATTTTGACTACCATTCTAATAAAAATATTCTACACATAATTTTATATAATTTATTTAAGAAACCCCAATAATTAACTTCCTCTCACGTCAGAACACAACTACGGTAAAGGTATCCTTAAGTGATTACCAGCGCTGCGAGTTCAACAGTGCACTCAGATTTCAATTACGAGCTCTGTTTCAAAAGATATAAAATCCGGCATGTACGTTTACTGAACGTACCTGAACAACACTTCAAAAATTTATTCCGGGCACACAGGGCCTCAGAATCAGGCGTCGTCAAAAACTGCGGACTCGTAAAATTTCCATGTATTGAAGACAAAAATTCCACATGAATTTCAGGTCTTTACATTATTAAATTGGAAATTGATATTACATGTAGTTATTATATTTATAGAATATATATGTGACTATGTAAATGAAATTATTTGATTCATAATTGCAATATTATAGTGAGATTTATGTTTAAAATGAATTTTTTTAGTCTTATTCATTATCATTAATGTTTATTATTGTTTATGAAAGTTTACACTATATTATTATCCTTACTGAGCACTCTATGTTTTATTTTTCCCTGGATGGGAAGAAGTATATTATGATTGACCTACATGAATAGTCTAAGGGATATGAATATGTTTAAAGGGGACAATGTTGTTGTGATTTTTTCATTTAATATGTAATATAAAACTTATGTATGTATCTAGTACTCCCTAGACTACTAAATTGATCAGTCTTTCGGTATTTGATCTATAGAGATCCAAGGCTTGACGTACATGGACTTTACATTACTTTTGCGGAATACTTAATACATAACAAAAATAGACACCAAAGGATTGTAATAGTTTAGTGTCATTAGAAACTCGGAACATAAACTTTTAATCATGGTGAAAGATCTTCAACATCACCCATAAAGATCTTCCTTTTTTTTCTTAGCTAAAACCATTATTTATATCCTGGATAAATGAAAACATATAAAGGGTGAGATCAAATGCTCATTATGGGTAATAATGTAGAAAATAAAACAAACCATATACATTTGAACGCAAAAACATGAAAATATTGTTTAACCATAAAAATCATGAGAAATGACATAAAACATGGGAGTACGTAAGGCATAGGTCATAATGGAACATCAATCATGATAAAATAGCTTGTAAATAAAACTTTTAATTGTGGAAAACATTAAGCACATGATATGATTTCCATAGTTGCCAGGGCATTGTTCCAAGACCATATTTGTGGACAAAGTCCCTTGCGAACCGAGTTCACTCCTCGTTCCAATCCTGTATCACTGAACCAGATTAACATGCCATTCTGACCATGTCTATCTCATGAGATATAAATCTTTACCCAATGCATTGGAGGGAGATATAGGTCCCACCCATCTCATAATTAAAACATTCATTCTTGTTCCACAAAATAAACATAAATCATTCAACATAACCCAAAATATAAAATGGGTTTCATTAACATCATCCCATCATAAAATAATCCATATAAAACAAATGGATAATATTTCATCAAATAAAAGTGAAACCAGGTATATCATAGAAACATTATACTTGAAAAATACACAAATGAAATAATATCATCATAGATGTAAAATAGTTTGGACAAAACACTTGAAATGAATTCTTGAAGAAAATATCCTTTCTTCTTCAAAATAATTTTCTTTTCACAAAATGACAAGCAATTATAAAAGAAAGGATTTTGTTGAAAATAATCATGAAATCATGTACAAGAAGCTTCAAGGAAATATAGCATTATGAAACTGTAAGAATCTATTCATTTCGTATAAGTTAAAAAAACAATCTCCTCATAATTTTGTTAGAAAAGTCAAAAAGTACCTCATATGGTAACCAAAAGAAAGATTCCTTCCATACGATGTGGTAAAAGTGAAACATGGTAAAAATGAATTTAAACATACATGGAAGAAAAGTAAAAATTTTATGAAAACATTTTGAGAACATATGGACATGGATAATAAACATAACCCCAATAAATACTTACAAATAACTAATCTCAGATAAGAATGAGATTGGAATAATTATCCCTTACCTTATGTCCAATTTCTTCTGTATGTGTCCGAGACTCATATATAGTAGGTTTAAACATATTATTAACGTATAATAGAACCATAATAATATTTATTATATCATATATTATTCACTTACGACTTTATATTATCCTTTCAGTTGTCAATTCCATGTTAAAGTAGTGTTTTGGATAAATCATTTCATTTATCGTCCGTGTTATGAATTGTAATTGTTAAGATGATTAGTTAGATCATGATTACTAAATTCTATAATATAAAACATGATTTATATATAATATATATTCCGAATATAAATATATATAATAGATCAATAAATGGAAAGAAATACAACATTCATGGAGACGGTAGGTCGTACGTACGCATGAATATTGTTTTTCGATTCCTTATTGAATTGAAGGGATTTTAGTAGATGACATACATATATATATATATATAAATAAATCAAGTATAATTATTATGTCATATATTTTATGATTACTTATTATATATACTTTATAATCATTCGTTAATTGTTAACATGGAAAATGAATCTCATCGCGTCGTGCAGACGGTAATCCGTACTACACACGAGCGATGATATCGTTCCCATATTTATCGAATGTAATTGGAGTGGAAGATATAATATATTAGAATCTGTATTATGTTATAATAATAATATATAGTTATTCTTTACACCATTATACCCATCCGAGTAAGGTGGTGGTGGACAAACTGATTACACCACGGCGTGGAGACGGTATTCCGTACGTACGCACGCGCGGTGATTTCCTTTTCTGTAGGATGGATAGCTGGTGAAACATGGTTGTTTAATATTTATAATAACATATAATTATATAATTAATACTTATTTTATTACTTTATAATGAAACAACTAATGAAGAGGAAGTATAAGAAGAAAAAACATGAAAGAGTCGGTGGAAGAGATTACCTCATCCTCGACGCACATCATTTAAACTTCTTCTTAGGGAACTGGAGTTGGACTTATGAGAAGACCAGAACCTTTATGATATAACTAGAGAGGTTTATATGACGAATTGGAAAGGTTTTTCTGATATTCAAGTCTCAAAAGGGTGTGAAGAGAAGAGGGATGGGGTGCCCTTTTATAAGGGAGGAGAGGGGCACCTTTGGAAAAACATAAATTATTATTTTATAATTAAGTCATATTCGTTTTATAATATCTTAACATTGATTTATATAGAGGATAAATTGGTTATGGGTCGAAATAATCTCAACCAATAGGTTTTAGACAAGTTTAGGTTACTATTTTTACCTTATTATTTAGATTTAACTATAAGTTAAATAATTTATTTTTTACCGTGTATTCTTGTTTTATTACACTATATGGTTAATAAACTTACTATAAAAATAAAAACGAACCCCAAGTGGATAATTATTAAAATATATAACCTTATATAAGTCATTTTTCTTGATCCTTAGATATTAGGAATATAATATCAATTAATAATATAATCATTTTCTTAAAAACTATTTTATGTCAATTTTAACACTATTTGGTAATTGATTTTTCTAAAAATTATAACAGCATAATTTGTTCAAAAAAGTTAATTAAATCAATAATAACATGTCATATTAACCTAGAAAATTAGTTTATTTCATAAAAAGTATCAAATGACATTTATTTGGGTATTTATAACATCAATTATGTAAATATTTCATTAATATGGTAATTACAACATCATCATTATGTCATAAATGAATTAAATTACTTAATGTCTAAAAAGTATAAATAAAATAAAATTATGTATAAAATCTTTTTTTATTTCTAATGAATATTTATAGTCGAATCTATCTTATGTATAACCCTATATTAAAAATGTTTTAGTTATTAAACATTGATTTTAACTCCTTTAACTCCTCTTTGAATTAAAAAATAATAAATATCCTAATCTTATCCAAGTGGACTTAAATGATAATATTATATTCTTATGGTTCCTTTTGGTCCAATTATACTTATCCAATAGAATTATAACACGAGTTAGGGTAATAATAATATCATGTTTACCCTTAATCACCCTATTTACTTTTAACCGTGGTAAATAAAAGTAAAAAGTAACTATTCACCAAAAATTATTTTTATCTTATTGAACAACATTTTACTCCTTGATATTAACCGTGTCTCATGTATTTTTGAAATTCCACTTCATAGAAGTGGTAAAATTAAGTTTTATTTTAATTTTTGAATTCTCTATGGAGGTAGGTAAAAGACGGTGAAATGTTCAATAAAATTTTGATATATCTAAAATAATTATAAAATGACTACAATGAATTACATTGAAATTATATGGGTATTATGTATTAATTTTGACCTAAAATAAATTTATGTAAAATAAATACTTATTTAAATAAAAATTCGGTTTTTAAATAGTAACCCACTGTTTTCAATATTCATCACTAATTGAATGTTTTTAGAAAAATACCAAAAATTCATGCTAGGAAAATTTCGATATTCCGAATCCAAAAATGATTTCCATTTTGAAAAATAAAATTTCAAAAAGTGGGTATTACTATTCATAACGGCTAGTTTATATAATATTTTAATAACATATCATTGTTTAGTGAAACTCAGTATTATGTTCAGCACATGCTATCGTGGATGGTTGCGATTGCGTGTAAAGCAACCAAAGTCAGGGTTGTGTGTAGTGAAATATTTTTTGTTGTTGTGTATTATAGAATCCAACCATATTTATTTTATACATTGAATATAAATATATATATATATACACTAAATGTTGCGTAGGATAACTTCTATCAAACGATCTTAAAATTTTGTGTAACATTTGCCAATAATAGTATTGCATATATGGTGTTGCTTATAGAACAAGATAATTTTGGTGTCACGTACAACACAAGACATCAATGAAATAAAAAATAATAATACTCATAAAATCTCTGGTTGTTACATTCTACCCCCCTTAAAATGAATTTTTCCCTCAAAATTCGTCAGGGTTATAAATGGTTTACTACTTGAATGCTTCTTTCATAAAAACCCACATTGTAAAAAGGAATACTAAAACTTCATTTTAAAAAGGGAAGTTAAAATCATTACAGTCACCCAAAGTAACTCAGCACTGAGTTTCCACATAGGACAACATAGGTGAAAATATGGATATGGAAGATAAATCTAACCATCATGTTCTGATAGAGAGTGGTAGAGAACATGTCTATGAAAAATACATCAATCACAAAGCCATAAATGTGTAATGATTTAAGGTACCATCTAATTCATTGGGTATGAGGGCACTAGGACAATGTTTTTAGTTCTCAAGATCATTTTCCAATGTTGAATAATTGTTTAATTAAAAGAAATACCTACTTGATTTTGGTACAATCTCACCATTGTTCATGCCTTGAACAATTTCCACTTCATCTCTTAAAGAAATGAAGTTGAATTTTTCATTCGTGAAGTGTTACCAGATCATGCAATAGAAGGATAGGTCATTCCATCTGTTTCTATCATAAAAAGTTTAGAACAATTTATTAAATATACATAAGTCCATCTATCTTGATATTAATCATATATGGTTGCTAAAATAGACTTATACTTCATCTATAATAGTGCTTAATAAAATAAAACTAGTTTCTACTAACCAGGGACTTCATGTTGGCTAGTGGTATGCGATAAAGGTCTGACATATATCAGTTGTGGGTTCGATTCCCACAGCCTTGTCCGACGCGACGGGTTGTCGCTCGTCCAATGAGTAGTCTTTTTTCTAAACTATGCTGTTATAAAATTCCAGAAATAATATTTAAAACAAGTTCTATCCTTAAATAATACTATCTTATGTCCAACATAATACATTCCAATCATTAGGCTTATCCGAAATACATCTGTCCAATCTCATAGTATAAAGAAAATAATTACTTGAAAGGTCACGTAACAAGCACGTGAATACCATCATTTATCCCCCATATATCATAAGATATATCTTGTTGGTCATATTCCAAACATGTGAATAACATAATCATGTATTCTTTTAAAACATGAATTACCATAGAAATTTAGTGAAAACATGAATGATGTCAAAAGTTAACTCTTTCCACATACCAAAAAATTCAAAAAATTATACCTACTCAAACCATGATATCACATTTTCCTTATATCAGTCATGAGCTCATGAATACTATCGTACATATTATTTTCTCGTTATCCCTTCATTATCTTATTTTTATCTTATTTCCAAAAATATTTCAATCACTTTTCATGGTTACCACTACCATATAATTATTGACAACCAATACATAGATATTCCAAAATTCCACAATACCATAAATGAGATTCCATGAAACTAATTTGAAATCCCATTACATAAACACTTAATCATTCCACAACATCATTTTCATACTCAACATCACAAATAGTGATCACATGTGACTTACCTTTCTCCTTTTCCTTAAGAGATTTCTCACGTCGATCATCATTAACCATTGGATTAGGGCATTGATTAGCATAATGTCCCATTTCTTTACACTTGTAGCATTGAAGTGCTGGTGGTGTGTTCTCCATAGTCTTTTCTTTATTCACATCATTAGCTACCATTCTCCAATTACATCGACAATCAGATGCTCTATGACCTTCTTTTCCACACTGAAAACATTTTCTAGTCCCTTTAAGACAATCTCCACCATGCTTTTTTCCACACTTTGAACATAAAAAAACATTCGTCTTCTTTTCAGAATTGTTTTGAGATTTTTCCTTGATCTTCATCTTTCAATTCTTGTCAAAACCATGAGATGGATATGTAACACCAAATTACAGTTCTACCCTGACAACATAACACACAATTACTTCATAGCTACTGAGGTATCTTATAGCTAATTCCCTTCGAAAACTTGGTTTTAAGCCACTGAAAAATTGATCAACTTTACTTTTAGGATGGATGATAATGCCAGATGCATAGCTTGAAAGCCTTGTAAAATTTTCTTCGTATATACCAACAGATTCATCATCCATTTTCAAAAGCTCAAGGAACTCCTTTTCCATCATTGTTCGAAGAATAAGAGGGATGTACTTATTGAAAAACATGTTCTTGAACTCGTCCCATTCCATGGATGCAATTTCATCTTGGGGACTTGTATTATCAATTAGAGTCCACCACTGGTCTGCTTCACCTTCTAAACAGTATACAGCCAAAATGAATTTTTCATGCTCTGAACAACGAACCATGGAAAATATATTTTCAATGCTACTGATCCATTGTTCAGCAACAAGTAGATTAGATGACCCACTGAAAGAAGGTGAGTGTTTCCTCATGAAGTAATTAATAGAATATGTTTCTCTTATCTGCTCATTTGGAAGTCCAGAATGATTCATAGCTTATGTAAGTATAGAAACAAGATTTTTTACTCCATTTCCCATAACATTTGGTTGTTCATGAGGACAACCATTTCATTGTCCATTACATTGATCAACACAGTTCCTTCAAGTTACATCCATCATCTGAAACCCAAAAAGAAAAGTGTAAGAGGAAGAAATCATTCTAGGAAAACAACTTAATAAAGGGGAATTACTTTCAATATCTAACATATTAGGTTTAATTCTAAGATATTTACCTTTAATCCTAGTACTATAACCTATAGTAATACTTAACCATAGGGACATCCCTAGACATAGCTTAGAAATATCTCTACGGATCTCACTAAAGTTTTTGCATCCTAGTTTCCAAAGGTTGACTAAAAATTTCCTCTGATACCAACTGTTGAGACCCGAATCTTGACGTACAAGGACATTAAATTACTTGTGCGGAATACTTAATACATAAAAAAAACAGACACCAAATATCTTAATAGTTTAGTGCGTTTGGAAACTCAGAACAAAATCTTCTAATCATGGTGAAAGATCTTCAACATCACCCATAAAGATATTCACATTTTTTCTTACCTAAAACCTTTCTTTATATCCTAGGGAAAATAAAACTTATAAAGGGTGAGCTCAAATGCTCAGTATGGGTATGTATGGAGAAAATAAAACAAACCATATACATTTGAACATAAAATCATGGACATAATCTTTAAACACCAAAATCCTCAACAATGACATAAAACATGGCAGTACGTAAGGCATAGATCATAATGGAACATAAATCATGGTAAAATATCTTGGAAATAAAACTAGTAATTGTGGAAAAAAATTAATCACATGATATGATTTCCATATTATCCAAGGCATTGCTGCCAAGACCATATTAGTGGACAGAGTCCCTTACAGAACTGAGTTCACTCCTCGTTCCAGTCCTGTATCACTGAACTAGATTAACATTCCATTCTAGCCATGTCTATATCATGAGATATAAATCATTACCCAATTCATTGGAGGGAGATATAGGTCCCACCCATCTTATAATGAAATCATTCTTACTTGTGCCACAAAATAATCATAAATCATTCATCATAACCCAAAGAATAAAATGGGTTTCATAAATATCATCCCATCATAAAATAATCTATATAAAACAAATGGATATCATTTCATCACAAGAAAAGTAAAACCATTTAAATAAAAGAGATATTATACTTGAAAGATACACATATGAAATAATTTCATCTAAGATGTAAAATAGTTTTGACAGAACACTTGAAATGAATTCTTGAAGAAAATATCATTTTTCTTCAAAATCATTTTCTTTTCACAAAATTAAATGCAAATTTAAAAGAAATGATTTTGTTGAAAATGATCATGAAATCTTGTACAGGAAGATTCATGGAAATAAGGTGTTATGAACCTGTAAGAATCTGTTCATCCGTATAAGTTAAAAAAACATTTTTCTCGTACTTTTTTCGGAAAAGTCAAAAAGTACCGTGTATGGTAAACAAAATAAAGATTCCTTGCATACGATGTGGTAAAAGTAAAAAAGGGTAAAAATGAATTTAATCATACACGGATGAAAATAAACATTTCATGAAAACATTTTGAGAACATATGGACATGGATAATAAACATAACCCCAGTAAATACTGACGAAAAACAATCTCGGATAAGAATCAGATTGGAATAATTATCCTTTACCTTATGTCCAATTTCATATGTATGTGCCTGAGACTCATGTATAGTGGGTTTAAAAATATTATTAAATTGTAATAGTACCATAATAATATTTATTATATCATATATGATTCACTTATGACTTTATATTATCCTTTCATTTGTCAATTCCATGTTAAAGTAGTGTTTTGGATAAAATAATTTCATTTATCATCCATGTTTTACTTGTAATTATTAATATGATTGAATTGATCATGATTAATTAATTCCATAATATAAAACATGATTTATATATAATATAAATTCAGAATATACATATATATAATAGATCGATAAATGGAATGAAATACACCGTTCATAGAGACAGTAGGTCGTACGTACGCATGGACGTTGTTTTCCGTTTCCTTATTGAATTGAATTGAATTAAGTAGATGACATACATATATACATACATAAATATAGTAGAATTATTATGTCATATATATAAAGATTAATTATTATATATACTTTATAATCATTCTTGAATTGGTAACATGGAAAATGAATCTCATCGCGTCGTGGAGACGGTAATCTGTACATACGTATGAGCGATGATATCGTTCCCATATTTATATAATGGAATTGGAGTGGATGATATAAAATATCTGAATCAGTATGATTTTATAATAATAATATATAGTAATTCTTTACACCATTATACACATCCATGTAAGGTGGTGGTGGAAAACTGATTAAACCACGCTGTGGAGACGGTATTCTGTACGTACGCACGTGCAGTGATTTTGTTTTCCGTTGGATGGATAGCAGGTGAAACATGGTTGTTTCATATATATAATAACATATCAGTATATAAGTAATACTTATGTTGTTACTTTATAATTAAACAACTAAATAAGAGGATGTAGATGATTATAGAAACTTGAAAGAGTCGGTAGAAGAGATTACCTCTTCCTCGACGCACCTCCTTTAAAATTCTTCTTTGGGCACTAGAGTTGGTATTTTTAGAATACCAGAACCTCTATGACATAACTATAGAGTTTTAGAAGAGTATTTTCAGGGGTTGGACGAGCATCAAGGCTCAAAAGGGTGTGAAGAGAAGAGGGAAGGGGTGCCCTTTTTATAAGGGAGGAGAGGGGAACCTTTTGAAAAACTTGAAATATTATTTTATAATAAAGTCATATTCAGTTAATAATAGCTCCAAATTGATTTATATATAATCTATAGTAGGAATGGGTCTAAAAACTCTCAACCAATAGGTTTTAGACAAGTTTAGGTTACTATTTTAACCTTATCATTTAGATTTAACTCTAAGTTAAATAATTTAACTTTTACCGTGTCTTCTTGTTTTCTTACACTATATGGTTAATAAACTTACTATAACAAGCCAAAAGAAACCAAAGTGGTTAATTATTAATATATATAACCATATATAAGTCATTCTAACGATTTTTAGATGTTTAGGAATATAATATCAATTAAGAATATAATATGTTTCTTAAAAAATATTTTATGTCAATTTTGATAGAATTTGGTAATTGATTTTTGTAAAAATCATAACAGAATGATTAATTAAAAAAAAGTTAATTAAAACAATACTAACATGTCATATTAACCTATAAAATTAGTTTAATTCATTAAAAGTCCCAAATTTCATTTATTTGGGTATTTATAACATCAATTATGTTAATATTTCATTAATAAGGTAATTACTGCATCATCATTGTGTCATAAATAAATAAAATTATTTAATTTCTAAAAATTATAAATAAATTACCATTCTGTATAAAATATTTTTATCTTTTTAATGAATTTTTATAGTCTAATTTATCTTATGAATAACCCTATATGAAAAATGATTTAGTTATTAAACTTTGATTTTAACTTTTTTATCTCTTGTTTGAATTAAATAATAATAAATATCCCAATCTAATCCATGTGGACCTAAATGATATTATTATATTCCTAAGGTTTTTTTGGTCGAATTATACTTATACAAAAGAATTATAACACGTGTTAGGGTAATAATAATATCAATTTCACCCTTAATCACCGTATTTACTTTTAACAGTGGTAAATAAAAGTAAAAAGTTACTATTCACCAAAAATTATTTTTATATTATTGAACCACATTTTACTCTTTGATATTAACCGTGTCTCTTGGATTTTAGAAATTCCGCTTCATAGAAGCAGAAAAATTATGTTTTATGTAAATTTTCAAAATCTCCAAGGAGGTAGGTAAAAGATGGTGAAAAGTTCAATAAAATTTTTATATATTTAAAATTATTATAAAATGACTCCAATTAATTACATTGAACTTATATAGGTATTATGTATCAATTTTTACCTAAAATAAATTTAAATAAAATAAATAATTATTTAAATAAAAAGTCGGTGTTTAAATAGTAACCTAGTGTTTTCACTATTCATCAGAAATTGAATGTTTTCCGAAAAACACCAAAACATCACCCTAGGCTAATTTCGATATTCCAAATCCAAAAATGAAGTCCATTTGGAAAAATAAAATTTCAAAAAGTTTGTATTACTATTAATAACAGCTAGTTTATATAATATTTTAATAACATATCGACGTTTAGTGAAACTCAGTATTGCGTACAACACACACTATCGTGGAAGGTCGCGATTGCGTGTAAAGAAATCTTTGTCAGGGTTGAGTGCAGTGAAATATTCCTTTTTTTGTTGTGTATAATAAAATTCAACCATATTTCATTTATACATTGAATATATATATATATACACACACACTCAATGTTGTGTAGAATAAATTCTATCAAACGAACTTGAAATTTTGTGTAACACGAGCCAAGAATAGCGATGCGTATACGATGTTGCGTATAGAACAAGCTAATTTTGGTGTCACGTAAAACACAAGACATCAATGAAATTAAAAGAATCATTCTCATAAAATCTTAGGTTATTACATGATCCCTTGTGATCAAGACAATGTTATGTAATAATGCACCGACTCTGGGTAATTGGGGTCGGTGCGTTAAAAAATGAAACCATGGTATGTTTAGACCAATAAAATATATATATATATTAAAATATAGAAAATTAATAAGAGTCATTAATTTATCAAATATACTTATATAGAAAATAAATGGAATGTTTAATATAATTCAAATTCCATTGGTACTGATTCAATGACTAATACTATCATTTTGTTCTAAATAATTTAAATTTATAAACAGTTTATTTTTATGAATTTTTTATTTATATTTCAAGAGTCTTGTGATTAATTATGATAGTACTTATTTGATTTAAATAGTTACTAAATTTATATTAAATTATTAAATAATAGAAAGTATGAATTAGAATGGTTAATAATCTAAAAAAAGATATTTTGTTTTAAAAAGAGTTATTCATTATTTCTCTCCACTTTATCAACAATTTAAAACTTCAAAATTTATAATTTATTATATTAAAGATTAAAACTAATTTTTGATTTTTCATTATAATATTTTATTTAGTTAAATTTTCTGTATTTTTTCGAAAAAACTGATTTCAAGGTGAATATTTAAAAATTCAATTTTTTTAAAAAACATGATTTTTTTGGCATTATTTTTATCTGAGTATGAATTTTAAAGTCATGAATAATTTTTTATGATGAATTATATATTTTATAAGTGATTATAAAAAAATTAATGTATTTTTAAATTAATATGATCTTATTTTTTATTTTGTAACATATGTTATATTTATAAAAAAATTATTACATTAATTATTTAGTATATGAAAATATATTTTTATAATTTTTTAAAATTATATAATTATAAATGTATATAAAAAATAGAATTATTGAGTATAAATTCTCTATTAAGGTTCACTTTATTTTTATGTATAATGATTACGTAACCTTAGGAAAACATTATTTAACATGGTATTAATTTAAATAAAAAAGTAATAATACAAGAGGTAAAGGTTTTTAATCTTCTAAAAAAATGATCTTAGTCGATTTATTGAGATATTATTGATATCTCACATTTCAATCAATTACTTTCTATTTTTAGCATCTTTATTGGTTTAATAAGGGATCTCATCATATGTAGTTTAATCATTTATAGAAATGAAACTATAAAAGGGATCCCTCACCATCTTGTAAATATCTATATGAAAATTAAATTTCCTCCAAAAACAATACACTATTAACTTCCCTTATAATTTTATTTCACTCTCTTAATAATCATATCTCAATATCGTATACCAACCTCTTTCATTCCAATGAATCCTCCCAGAGAATCCAAGACTTCTAATCTTATTCTCAATATTTTGGATAATAAAACATCCTTTTAACTTTTTCTTTAAAATTTACACCATGAAATATGGTATGATAAAATCAGTATGTATAGTATAATTACTATTTTTTTATTCTGGGAATACACCCATCCCCTATAAAAAAAACAAATCTGTCATTTGGGTGCTGTGTGGACAACTTCCTTTATGAATAAATTTTTTTTTTCAATCATTGGACACATTAATAGAATGATCTCAAATAGAATTTTAATATTTAATAATAATATTAATTAAATATTTTATATTATAAAATAATAAACCATATTACTCATTATTCCTAATCAATGTAAAATCAAATATCCACCGATGCTTATGTGTGGAATACTGTCTCTCTGGAAGGATTTATTTTTGGTTTTTTTTTCATCACCAACATTAATGGGTAGAATTAATGAGGGGATTCATGGATAAATATAATTTTATGATATAATTTATGTTTTGGTATGAAAATTGGAAAACCTATTTATGATATGATAAATGAATTATTAAAATTAACTTAATCATTTAAAATGATTGTACTAAAGGAAAATGATCATTCATTCTAAGAAAGGGATTTACAAAAATATTTCCTCTTTAAACATCCATAAAATCCATACATATAATAATAATAATAATAAAAAATATCATTAAGATTTTCTTATAATGATAATAAAGAAATAACACCTCATAATCATCCATTAATCATGATAGGTTCAGGTTTGGGACGACTTAACCACCTACTTTAATAGTACTATGAATTTATATAATAGATTTATATGGGAACATATTTATTAGCATAAAATTATATAAATAAGAAAATAACGTTTTTTCATTTTTATTTAAAGAAATATATTCATTTAAATAATTAATTAGTAAATCACTCTATGTTCTTTAAGGATTATAAAAACATACTCATCAACAACTTCTTCTTTCTGGATCTTAACCACACACTACCGTGAAATGAAATTAAAGATTTAAAAACTATATTGGAAAATATATTCTATAACATATAAGATATATGTGTGATGTAATTTTAAAAAATTATTAAAACCAATACCTCATTAATGAAACATGTTTAAAGGGATAAGGATTACTTTCATCTGATATTGAAAATTGGAGAAAACTAACTAATATATGTACATATGTAATGAATGATATTAATAAGGATTATAAATGGTTATAGTTGGAAATAATTTTCATGGATTTTTATTTAATGACCTTAATTTAATTATTTTAAAAATTTAGTGAACGTGTAGGTTGAAGCAAAACCAAGGTATGGGTTTTCATCTCTAATTAATTTCTTTAGGAAATGTTTCATATTATGTTCCTAATATCACTGATGAAGTGTATGAAATAAAAATTTGAAATATAATATCATGAATTAAATTTTAATTTTGTTATTTCAAGTTCAACTAAAATCCTTCTCTTTCATTTTGTTTTTATTAAAATATTACTAAATATGTAAGTGTTCTTTACCTCGAAAATTAATTCCCCGAGGCATATTTCTTTTATGAACCATGTTTTCTTGTGAATTGTGTATTCATCTCGCATAGATGTATTATTATCATAATTTTTTATGTTTGAGAAATAATATTCCAATCATCTATTTTTTTATCAAATGGAACTTTAATTAGTTGTTACCTTTATTGTAATCTTTTTTGGTAACTCGGTTTTGATTCATTGAATTATGATACATTCAATTCCAAATATTTCACATTTTTTTTGGTATATTATAAATATTAATTATATTTGGTGTTATTTTATTTATTCATTTTATACATCATAAGACCCATTTGTGAAATATTTCTTACTTCAAGGTGTATTTTTATCATTAGAGATATTGATAACTCTAGTATATTTTCCAGGAGTCATATAGAATCATGAGGTACTTCTTTATTATATATTTAGGTTATTCCATAGTGATATTTTATTATATATTATTTTTTTACCTCTATTGGTAAATTAAATATTTTGATAAAAAGGAATATTTTCTCACTCATCATATAATGTCTATTATCCACAAAGGTATTTTGAAATGATTAAAAATGTATATTTTTTTGTATTTAATATACTTTACCATAATCTAATCATTTTCCAAGATAAAATTTATAACTTCTCATGGATCCAATATTATATACTATTTTCAAAATTAATATTTTTTAAAATCATTAATTTCCCCTTTTTAAAATTTACAATTTAATGGGACATGTAAATTTTTATTTTACATCGATTTGAAATATATTTTCTAAAATCTTATTTATGTTTTTTTTCTAAAATTAGTCATTTATATTTCAAATTTATTTACCCTATAGGGGTTTCTGTTTCATTTTTTATTAGATAATATATATGTTTACCAACTGGGGTATTGAACACCTAATTTCAAATAATTTGATTCTTGATCACTTATTTTGAGATTCAATTGGAATCATTCTTTTTGGGATGATATTTTTCAATAATGTCATCAAATTTATTTGTATCCATTATTGAACTAAGGATATGTTCTTTTAAAATCATTCAAATTGTTTCCCTAAATAGAATTTGATAATGTTATTCCAAATTTACAAAACTATACACTAATTACACAATACGCTGTGAATATCTCCTTTTACCAAGATCATATTGGAGTATGTTCATTGATAAATAATGATTATTTATTATGGGGTGCTTTGATAATTTTTATGATTTTTTACTAAACATATACGGTGATTATGTTTTGTCATTCCATATTTTAATCCATAATTATGTCCATGTTTTCTTATTAACCCATATGTTCCTTAAAGAATTATATGAATTTCCTTATTTATTCTTATGGTGAATTCCTTGATCTAAATCAGGGTATGCGTGGAGACCAATATTATATAACCCAAATATTCATCGGTATGTCTCACGAAACAAAATTAAAATGGTTTGGGTGTATTCCTCTCCCTATGTCAGTATAATGTCTTTGCTGAAATCCTTAACAATATGTTTTGGAATTTTGACATTATTCATTATATAAGTATGATATTTGAATTATTAATACCCTTGTTTTCATTTATTTTAATAAAAATAGTTTTCGATATGTTTTTCCTGAATATGAAATTGTTCATATTATTTATTCCTACTATATTATGTATTCCACACTTATGTTTGGGCTGCTTCAGTAATATGGTTCATTTACTGAGTGTTTTATATAAACCATCTCTTATGTTGGCATTCCCAAGGTTATTAAGAAATGTACTACATGTGATATTTCTTGAGGGATATAACATGTGGATGAATTTATTTTTTATATTAAAGTATCATTATAATTTAAGTAATTGTATAAATAATGGAAATAATATTTGTTTGATATAAATAACCTGATAAATTTTAGCTAATATTTCTTTGAAATTATATAAATCACTAAAAATAATGGTTAATATAAATTTATTTAATGAAATATTTTGTTTGTGTCATATAATTATATAATTGTTATGTATGCTGTTCTATAATTTCTATTGAAGTCAATATTTAAAATTTTTGTTTATATCACATGATATGGCAGTATTGGTCTAGAGCATCACATTAAATATTACATGGAAGACGTAATGATGTTGAAAGATGTATGTGGTTTTGATATTTGATATAAAACTCAAGAATGAAACTATGTTATATTGGATAGTATAAATCCAACCCAATATTGTTTGAGTTTTAATGTTCATTGTTGTGTGAGATGACCATACCATATAGTTTAATAGAATGTGGTAAGGTCATTTATGTCATCAAATGAGAGATGATAGAGAATTAAGCAGGTCTTACATATGTGATTCCATTATTGGGGAATTTCAAAATATGTGGACACAAGATGTTTCCCTCAACAAGTCTACGATTTTCTCATACACCAAGGAGGAGGCCCAAATGACAACTCATGAATAGAGCTAGAATTATTTGTTCTTACACATGGGTTTGTGCTACATAGATATGGGTGTTCCAAGATCACTAATATCACCTTATAATTAACTAAAAATTTGAACATGTATGGGGATTAAACTAAGATTGAATCCCAATGAAACATATTTTAATCATATGATTCATGATCTAGGATGATCAGATTTACCCAGGAGAAACCAGTATAGTTTCCTCCTCATAGGGACCCATGGTATCACGGGAGTTAAAAATCATTAACACCGTGATGGATGTACATATATGGGAAGAAATCATCAATTGTTCCTTTTAACAGTGGTATACCATATCAATGGAATCCATTTTGATGTAAAACATATAATCAGGAATGTTGGTTGGTTTATGATATATCTATGTGTTTTCATTTCAGGGTATGAAATGGGATTTGTTTGTCCCATACAATGGACAATGATTATTTTCCAAACATCCATTATCAAATTAAATTCTCATTACATATGCATTAGTAGTGGAAAAGGATGATATACACCAAATAATGATGGTATGAATTGTAGTATTGATAGTGGGATTGATTTGAATTATTGGATTATGAGGGAGATTGTCTATTATGGTCATCTCGTGAGGGATATTAGCTTATGTTGTTGTCTTTTGGGAGAGACTAATCTTTGTATTCATCTGGTAAGGGAGAACCATAGATCAGGGTATCTCTAAGGTAGGCTCACTAAGGAATAATCTTTATTTCGTAGGGGACCATGTGGATAGTCTTAAATCTAGGCTCATAAATAAACCCTTATCCTGTTATTTTATAAAAATAAAATTATATGGATTCATCCTTCCATGAAATCCATCCATCTCAAGTATTACATGTTTGTATCTTCTCTCTGATGTAACCAAAGAAAAACTTATATCAATTTAATATCAATTATATAATTAAATCATTAAACCCCAAAAAATAATATCACAACACCATAAATGGGTTTTTTTTATCTTTTTGGTTTAGCTGTTATAGGTAACTTATTTTACAATAATTTTGAACAATGATCTATAATAAAGGCGCAATATAATCCTTCTAGAATTCTCAAAATTTATACACATATTTATAACATGGGTAATGTAAACATAATAATGGGTAAAGCTCATATTCCATGTAAAGATAATAATAAAATATAACAATAAATTATTATAAGAATGTTTAAGATAATAATATAGGTATAATCAAGATACATTAGAAAATTCATACCAACTAAATAACAAAAAAATAACAGATTAAGGATTTACATATCAAAAAACATGAATAAATATAGTGTAGAAACATGAGTCAATAATACTTATACATTATATAATAACATGGTCATGTGAAGAAGGATAAAACTAAGGAATGTATTAAAACCTGGAAAAAATTAATAATGGGACACTTTATATTATTAATCCACACCATAAGTTTACTTGCTTAAGAGAAAATAAAATTTAATCACTAATAATTATATCACGAGATATATATATGTAAGAAATATATTGGAGGGTGATAGAGGACTCAACCCTTAAACATCCATACTTATATGTGTCACTTGAAAAACATTCATTTATCATATCATAATGAACCCACAAGATATAAAATGAGTTTTAAAAAACATTCGAATGAAAATCATTCACTTTTTTCTAAAATAAAGAACCCGTGGAATGAATTTTATTTCATTTAGTTTTCAAATGGAATCACCTAAATAAATCATCATTAATTATAAGAAGAATATCCCATGTAAAGTAAAAGTGTATTAAATGATATTTATTTTTTGGTTAAATCCACATCAATTAAGATTAAAAAGAATATAGTATTTAGACACTATAGGTAATTGGTATATGGTGATAAAATAATTTTACAAATAAATCAATTTATATCATCTACATGGAAACCCATTAATTGAGGGAAATAAAAATATGTATTCACAAAATAATTTTATTGGAATAAAAAGTATAGTTATATAATGAAGATATTTTTGGAAGTTGAATGGAATTTATGGGTCATTCAACCAAAATATAATTATCTAACATAATTAATCCTAATAAATTTGTAGTATGGTATAAATATAATAATTTTCTTGATAATTAATAATATTTTTCAAAGAATAATGACCTAGATGAAAAATATTTTTTGGATTTTCAAAAGAAAATTCAAATTGGAAGCATGTAATATCCAAAATCTATTGATAATATTTTTAGGATAATATCTTATAAATCACTGTGAGTAATTGTTTTTATAAGCCATTAAAATACTGATATAATGTTTTATTTAAATATAGTATGTTCCATAAATATGTGTTCAAATGGAAAACATGAAAAATTTATTCATTTCAAATGCTTACTAAAAAGACCTATAAAATTTTAAAAATTTCATTAAAACTATTTGAAGATATAAATGTAATAGAAATGTATCTTAAAAAATATTAAAGCATGGATATTCAAATTTTCAACATCGTCCAGTGAATATGGACATAAAAAAGGAAGGTTACCAACCTAGAAGAAGGTATAAGGTGTGATTCACTTACAAGAAACCTATGGGTAAAATATAAATCAAGGGGAAATGAAATATTTTGTAAAAATATAAAAGACAGTTAACATCCAATGAAAATGATGAGTGGTCTTATAAAAAATACAATCTCTTCATTTTTATCTCTATTATAAAGTAATCAAGATTTGAAAATAATATTGGTAATGAAACCCTTATAGTTTCAATAAAATTTTATAAAAAATTATTTACATTGGAGTATTTGGAATAAAAATACATTTAAAAAAGAATATGTTACAACTCGAAAAACCCCTATTAATATGGAAATAATATTCAATAGATACAAATAAAAACATATTAATGAGATCTTCATGCACATTTTGAAATATGTCTAAAGAATTTTGATATGAGAAAACTAACCCATTACCTTAATTATTGAATTCCCTAAAACATTTTAATCCCACATATTTAAAAACAACCTATATTAATCACCTATTTTAGAAATTATTTAATATCTATAATATTTAATAAACATAATTTAAAATTATTCTACACATGTATAATGGTAAGTTATTATCTATTTTCAATATCAGATGTGTGTAATCATGCTTATTATGAAATAGTTTCATAATATGTATGTTGTTATTAATTAATCTACCAAATTTAATCATTCCTAGATTTTAATAGACAATTCCATTAATGATTTCAAATTTTTAATAATTTTTTAATTTCACTCCACAATATTTTTTCATAGTTCCATAAAATAAATTTCACAACATGTGTTTATATACAGATTTTAACAAACAATTATTTGTATCTTAATTAATGAGATAAATAATAATATCCCCACTCATAAACCAAAATATAATTTTTATTTTTTCATTTATATCCAATATTATCAATAAAATAATTATCATAGTCAAACATGATAGTATTAAAAATCATGTTTCATATTGGTCATTTGACCAAAACAAACACGAACTTACCCTAATTAAGGGATGAGTATTAATATAAATGTCGTTTACTTTGTAATAATATAATTATTAAATAATAATAATGATATTATATTTCTACTTTTATGTAGATCGATTTTATTTTAACATGGATTAATAAATAAAAAGGAAACTACATGAAAAATGTGATACATTACTTCGTGGAAGAGGTAGTCTGCACAACACACAATTAACATTTTCATTTCTAAAAGAATCATATATAATAAATTAAACATATAAAATTTCTATTAATAATTCCAATTACATTAAATATTTCACATTTATTATGTTATTCCACTATTATAACCAATAAATGGTGGTGTTGGTGAAAAATAGAAGTCATTGCTTCATGGAGCTGAGAGTCTGCACTACACACGAATAGAGGTCTCATTTTTCATAATTGAAAAAAGAAATGATGAATAATAGTTTTACCTTGGAATAATAATCTTAAATAAAAAAGAAATATTTATTTAAAATTATTTTAATTTATTAATTTTATTTTAAATATAAGACATAAAATATTAGAAGATAGAAAAAAACATATCCATGTTGAGGTATTATGATTTCCCTTGAAATAATATTTGAAATGGTGGTCTTAAACCATTATATTATGAAAATAATCCAAATGAAAATGAATAAGTTTTAAATGGAAGGATTTTTTGATGTTTTTCATGTGAAATCTATATTGGGGATGTTTTCTTGAAAGGGTGGTGAGAGGACCCTTTTATAAGTGGTGATAATTTCTATTATGGTAAATATTTAAAGTTAACATAAAGTGATAACCTGTTCAACATGTCAAGAAGAATAAAAAAATGGGTAATAATGGATTTATTTCTTGGATAAGGATATTTGCAACTCAATATTTTACTTCTACACATATTTTAAACATTTATTTCTTTCTTTTACTCTTAAAATATATTCTATTAACTCTTTTAGTTTTACTATGATAACATGTTTTTATATAAAAACATAACTTTATTATTAAAAATCGAAGAAACATAAAAAAATTATTTTATTTATTCAAAATAATAAATCAATTTTAACAAATTAGATTTATTTGTTTTATAATAGACAAATTTATCATTAGAATATGTAATGTGTTAATACTCATTTGTACAAAAACATTGTTTTTATGTATAACAATAATATGGTGGAAAAATTTATCAATGTCTTCAATTTTAATGATAATTTTTTTTTATTATTTAAAATAATGACAAAGCCAATGTAAGAGGAAATCCAATTTTTCATAAATAGTGATTGAAAAAATTAATGATAAAAAATCTTTTTTTTGTGGAAAATATTTTACAGGACATTAAAATGTTTGTTAAAGTTTTCATAAAGTCAATATAATATTTTTTTAATATCTTAGTTTTTCTTCTCAAGTACATATTTCAATAATTAATCCTATATATACACTTCTAGGTTATTCTTAAATACTTATAATGTTTATATTTGGGTTACAACTATATTTTCAATATTAACCTATAAGTAAAATATTTTAGAAAAGTCATAAAAAATTATCCTATGATATTTTTGACAATATATATAAGGCCCCAGCCTTAAAACTTACTTAATTTTGAGTTATTACAAGATTACACATTGAGGATCTTTTCGGGTTTAGAGTTTTAGAGAATTAAATCATAAAACTTGCATTACATTCCACATATAAACAAAGTTGTTACATAAATATAGTATTCTTCATTCCCATCAATAGAAACATATTTAAAATAAAACATGGAATATTTATTGACACTTCCTTGACACTATCATCATATCATGTACCTTTCCCTTGACCTATGAAAAACATTTCAAAATAAAACTTGGGATGAGCATAAAAAGCTCAGTAAGGGATATAAAAATATGGAAAGGAAACATGGGTACATATATACATAAGAATGAAATCATACTTTAAGAATAAAACATATGCACTTTAATATACCTCATAAAATCATGAATAAATCATAGAAATCATAAGACATAAAGGTAACTTGAGGCATTCATAACATCCTTACGTAGGGAGTAACCCTCTTGGTTACGTTTGGAATACCTATCACAGTATATTCCCTAAATCTCTACGGAGAAACCTTAACGTTTCACTCCTTCACATTACCCAATGCATTGGAGAGCTATATCGGGCTCACCCGCCCTTAGTTTATCACGGAACCACCCGTCTTCATAATAATTCCCAAGAACCTCAACATAATCGTATCACATAAAACATGCATAAAGGAAACATAACATTTCCACCTTTCAATCAAAAGATATCAATACAACACATTGATATAAAAACATTATGAAAACGATTTTCAATACCAAAATAAAATAAAATTAAAACATGGTATTTATTTTTCTTTTAAAAAGAAGGTATGGCTTGTAGAGGAATCCAAAACTCAAATAAAGGTCACGGCGGCGGAGAAGTCGTCGTCACCGCATACGTACGAAAAAAACATTCCCTTTTGTAGTTTAGTAAAATGCTTCTTATAAAAAATATTCCTTTTGAATAAACGTAAAATTCAAAGGGGTTTATACACCGTATAAAAGAAGGTTGTGTATAAAATAAAATATGCCTCAATGAAAGGAGATTGAGACGAAGTCCCATACCTTAGGTCCGAATTCACTCGGTCATTCTTTAATCTCTTGAATAATAAACTTGAGTTAATTTATACTTGTTTAAGAACCTTTTTCAAGTTCATTATTCCTTTTATATCACTTATTTCCATGTCATGAACACTATGTAATTATTTAAGTTAATAAAGGTCATTTTAACGATCATTGGTACTTGAGTCAAAAATAAACCCTTTATAATTACAATTTGTTCATGTATCCATTATATCCAGAATTATAATCATTATGTATATATCATATATATCCAGTATATACATTCATTTATAATATTACATAATCATTTAGAGGTAATAAATGAAATGCACTGTTAATGGAGACGGTAAGCCGTACGTACGCATGAACGGTACTTTCATTTCTATTTCATATTTTTATAGAATGGAATCATAATGATATAAAGGTATATTATAATTCCAGTATAATAACATATATAATATCATAGTTCCATCCTTTATACGTCCCACATATGGTATTTAACGAATCAAATCACTTGGAGGGGGCGGTAGTCCACACTTCCTTAAATGAAGATATCGTGTTTACCCATAATGGAAACCATAAAGGTATGACCAAAAAGAGAAAAACATAAGATTAAGGAAAACATAAACATATTATATATCATATATAAATATAGTGACATCTTAATGGCCACCTTTGACGGTGTTAAAAGAATGTTTAACAATCATTATTTTGGGAGGCATAAATTCACCATCCACGGAAACAGTATGTTCGTTAACCATTAGATGTAGGTGTGTGTAAGTGTAGCTAGAATCCATATTATAACAACATCCTAGTATATTTAGGATACTGGAGTTTTTACAAAAGAAAAGAATAAAAAGATTTTAGGGGGTTGGAGAAGAAAAATAAAACAAAAGGGCTCAAAAGAAGACATTACCTTAAAACCGGGTAACTCTCTTTGGTTTGAGCTCAAAGGCTTCCTTGGGAAGACTTCTGCCCAACTTGAGGCTCCAAGTAGTAAGAGAGGGAAGTGGAGAGACAAAATGGGCCGGGGATGGCCGAGACAAAGGCTTTGGGAGTGTGGGTAAGGAGGTAGAGGTGGGGGCCTTTTATAAGAGGAGAGGAGGGGCACTCTGGGAAAGTAAAGAAAAGACACATTATTTTAAAATGGTATTAGGATTTAAGAGGTCCCACATAGATGTGTTTCGAGGATCAGGTGATAAGGGTTCAAAATGAACTCATCCAATTGGTTTTGTCCATGTGTAGTTCTTAGATTTTACATTATCTTTCCATTTTATTTAAATCGTTAAATAATGAGGTTATCAATGCATCATCATGATGTCATAAATAATTTAATTTATTTAATGTCTAAAAATTATAAAAAAACTACTATGATGTAGGAAATATTTTTATCTTTCTAATGAATATTTATAGTCAAAAATCTAACTTGTATAACCCCATATAAAAATTGTTTTAGTAACATAACTCATGTTTGTGTAATTTTTACTTTAACATTAAATAAAAAGTTATTTATGTCATTCCCCAACCAAAGTGGCTCCATGGGGTCCCCATGTTGACCCATGGATTTTATTGGTCGGCCATGACACATCCAATGAGGGTAGGACATGTTTCAAGCTCATCTCATACTATTAAAACATTATTTTTACCTTAAACTACACTAATTACCACTAATCGCGATAAAGAACTTAATAAGTTACTATTCACCAAAAAATTATTTTAATCCCATTGAACCATATTTTACATATTAATGACAACCATGTATGTTGGATTTTTGAAATTCAAAACACAATGATGGAAAAATTTCATTTAAACGGAAAAATCAGTTTTTATAAGTACCACTTAGTGGTTTCACTATTCATCAAAAATTGCAGTTTTTCAGAAAATTACCAAAAATTTACCCTAATCTATATTTGATATTCCGAATTCAAAAATGATGTCTATTTTAAAAAATTAAAATCATATAAGTTACATTAATTAATTTAATAATTAATTCCCACTGTCATGACAAATAGCGGGTTTTCTTGAAACAATATCTATGAAAAGTTTGGCATTAGTTTATGATTAATTACAAAGTGAAACTAATCCTAATGACCACCATTGGATTAAATGGTAAAATTATATTCAGATTACACTTTATGACCAATTAAAAATATAATCTATCCATATAATTAAATTAAATGAAAAAGCAGTTTTGATGTAAAATGCAGTAATTTTCACTATTAATTAAAAAATGACCATTCTCGGAAAAATACCAAAAAATTATCCAATGTAAAATTAAATGTCCCAATCATAATGAATATGTTTATTTTTACAAATATAGATTATAAAATTGTCAAAATATTGATTTAAAAAGGTTTTTCCATCAAAAGGCAGTAAAACAATCTTTTAAGAATATTATTGTATTCCATGCTTAAGATTGGATTTATTTTCATTTTAAACCTCTAAAACACTATATAATTCATTAATAGACATAGATAAAAATATTTATTATTAATTACTTACTTGGGATGTTACATCCTTCCCCCTTTAGAAAATTGCGTCCCCGCAATTTATTTACTTATCAAATAAATGGGGGTACTTATCCCTCATTGCATTTTCAGATTCCCATGTCGCCTCTTCCATCATGTGGTTTTTCCACAAAACCTTTACCTGATTAATCACCTTATTTCGTAACACTTTCTCCCTGTGGTCAAGAATCTGGACCGGTTGTTCTTCATAAGATAGGTTCTCTTCCAGCTGAACTACCTATGGACTCAAAACATGAGATGGATCTGGTATATACTTTCTCAACATCGAAACGTGAAAAACATTGTGTACCTGAGATAAACTCGGAGGTAAAGCCACCCTGTATGAAACTGATCCAACTCTCTCCAGAATTTCATATGGTCCAATAAATCATGGACTCAGCTTTCCTTTCTTACCAAATCTCATCACACTTTTCCAAGGAGAAACCTTGAGAAAAATATGATCACCTACCTCGAAAGATAGATCCTTCCTCTGGTTATCCGCATAACTCTTCTGCCTGCTCTGAGCTGTTCTCATGTGCTTCTGAATCAGCTGAAATTTTTATGCCATCTCTTCTACCAATTCTGGTCCCATCAACTTCCTTTCACCCACTTCATCCCAGAAAGCTGGAGTTCGACACCGCTTCCCATATAATGCCTGAAATAGTGCCATCTGTATACTGGAATGAAAACTGTTATTATAAGAAAACTCAACCAAAAAAAGATGTTGGTCCCAACTTCCCTGATAATCCATCGAACAAGATCGTAGCATATCCTCCAAGGTCTGAATTGTTTGTTCTGACTGCCCATCTGATTGAGGATGAAAAGCTGTACTAAAATTTAATTCTGTACCCAACGACTTCTGAAGGCTTTTCCAAAAGTTAGAAGTAAACCTGGGATCACGGTCAGATACAATGGAGAGAGGAACTCCCTGTAACCTGACTATCTCTTTAAGATACAAACGGGAAAGTTGATCTAGGGAAAAAGTATCTCGTATAGCAAGGAAATGAGCAGATTTGGTCAAGCGATCAACAATAACCCAGATTTCATTATTACCTCGAGATTTCTTCAGTAATACCACAACAAATTCCATGGATATATTCTCCCATTTCCACTCTGGCACTGGTAAAGGCTGAAGCATCCCTTTCAGTAACTTCCACTCTGCTTTAACCTGCTGACAAGTCAAACACTTCACAGTAAAATCAGCAATATCTCTTTTCATTCCATCCCACCAGTAATACTCCCGCAGATCTCAATACATCTTAGTACTGCCAGGATGAACTGAAAACAGAGAACTATGAGCTTCACATAACAACTCTCTCTGCAACTGTGAATCACAAGGCACACACAATCTCTTCCCAAATCTCAAAACGCAATCATTATCAAAGTTGAATTCAGGAAATTTACCTTTCTGAACCAGCTCTACCTTTTTCTACAACTCACTGTCTTGCTTCTGTGCTTGCTTGATTCTATCTGATAGAGATGATCTCACTGATACCTGAAACAAAACAGAAGAACTTCCTGCACCCACAACTTCTATGCCAAAGTTCATCAAATCCTTAACCAAAGGATCATGTTCTAAACGCAACATTTCTAATGAATCATTACTTTTTCGACTCAAATCATCATCCACTTTATTTGCTTTTCCCGGATGGTAATGAATTGTACAATCATAATCCTTGATTAATTCTAGCCATCTCATTTGTCTCATGTTCAATTCTTTCTGAGTGAATATATACTTTAAACGTTTATTATCGGTATATATTTCACACTTTACTCCATACAAATGATGCCTCCAAATTTTTAAAGCAAAAACAACAGCAGCTAAATCAAAATCATGTGTAGGGTAATTTAACTCATGAGTTTTCAACTGTCGTGAAGCATAAGCAATTACCTGATCATTCTGCATTAGGACGCCACCAAGTCCTTTCAGTGAAGCATCACTGTATATAACAAACTCACCATTCCCGGATGGTAGTGCCAAAACTGTAGCATTCACCAATCTTCTTTTCAATTCATAAAAACAATCATCACATTCTTTTGTCCAGATAAACTTAACACCCTTCTGAGTTAGCTTAGTCATTGGACTAGATAACCGTGAAAAATTTCTAACAAACCTTCGGTAATAGCCTGCCAAACCAAGGAAGCTACGAATCTCAGTTACATTTGTGGGTCTTGGCCAGTCTTCCACAGCTTTTGTTTTTGCAAGATCAACAGTTATCCCATCTTTAGAAACAATATGACTAAGGAAAGAAATTTTTTGCAACCAAAACTCACACTTGCTGAATTTCCCATACAATTTCTTTTCTTTTATGGTTTTCATGATAACCCTTAAATGTCTATCATGCTCTTCTTTACTTTTAGAAAACACCAAAATATCATCAATAAAAACCACCACAAAATTATCCATGAACTCATGGAAAATTATATTCATTAAGTCCATGAATACAGCAGGTGCATTGGTTAGCCCAAAAGGCATTACTAAAAATTCATAGTGGCCATATCTTGTACGGAACACAGTTTTTGAAATGAATTCTTCCTTTACCTTCAACTGATGGTACCCCGATCTCAGTTCAAGCTTTGAAAAATACTGAGATCCCTGGAGCTGATCAAACAAATCATCGATATGAGGCAAAGGATATTTGTTCTTAACAGTGATATTATTCAAGGCTCTATAATCAATGAAAAGTCACATTGAACCATCTTTCTTTTTAACAAACTAGACAGTAGCACCCCATGGTGATGTGCTAGGTCGAATGAAACATTTCTCTAATAAATCTTGCAATTGATACTTCAACTCTAAAAGTTCAATTTGAGCCATTCGATAAGGGGGTTTTGAAATTGGCTTAGCATCAGGAACTAAGTCAACAGTAAATTCAACTTCCCGATCTGGTATTTTTCCAAGAAACTCATCAGAAAAAACATCAGGATAGTCATTTACCACTGGCACATCATTAATCTGAACAGTTTATTTTCAACGATGTGTGCAAGGTAACATTCATTTCCATCTTTTACAAGTTTCTCAGCCTCTTGATAAGTTATCAACAGTAAGGGTTCATTATTATACAATAAGGTTTTCAAGTAGGTTCTTTCCACAGATAAGGATTGGAAGATTCTTATAAATTCTTTTTGCCTCAACATTCCCCCCAGGTGTTTTTACCAAAAGTTCAAGAGTCATTTATTGAGATGGTATTCCCATTTTACTAGAAAAGGTTTCAGAGATGAAAGAATGTGTAGACCCCGAATCAAACAACACACTGGCATAATCTGAAAAAACAAACAAAGTACCTGATACAACTTCATTTGATGGCCCGACATCTGCTGAAGTAGTTGCAAAGGATTTCACCACCCCTTTCTGCTTGTAGTCTAACTACTTTCCATCACTCAAGCTCTTTGTCGGACACTCGTTTTCATAGTGACCCATCTAATTGCACTTATAACATTTCACTAACTGTAAATCAAATTTGGTCTTATCTTCACCTTGATCCTTTTCAGTGGAATCACGAGCCTTATGTCCCATCTTACCACATCGGTAGCACTTTCCAAAATTCAGAAGACATTCCCCATCATGCCTTTTGCCACATTTATCAAAAACTGGAAACATAGTTTTCTTACCATCAGACTTTTTTGAAGAATTCTTACTTTTCTCCTACCACCTCGGTCTCTTCTTCTGTTGGTTGTTATAGAACACTTGATCATCGGAAAACTCCATTTCCACCTTCTCAGCACATCGAACAAGATTTTCATAACTTTTAAACTCACGAGAAGCTAATTCCCTTCAATATTTTGGCTTTAATCCTGAGTAAAAATGATTGATTTTACTATCAAGGTCTCAGATAAAATTTGGAGCATACCTTGCCAATAGAGTGAACCTTTCTTCATAGGTAGCTACTGAGTCTTCCTCTTTCCTCAATTCCAAGAATTTCTTTGTCATCCTAAGTCGAACAGCCTTAGGAAAATACTTCTCAAGAAACATACCATTGATTTCATCCCAGTCAAGAGCATCAATCTCATCGGCATCCCTGATATTTTTAACCATAGACCACCACTGATCTGCCTCACCCTCCAAACGGTAAATAGCAAGACTAACCTTTTGATTGTCTGAACACCCCATGACATCAAAAATCTTCTCCAGTGCTTTAATCCCCCCTCCACCTAGCACATGGTCAGATGATCCTCTGAATGATGGGGGATGTTGCCTCATGAAATGTTCCACCACTGACATGTTCCTCTGCAGTTGATCTGGCTGATCTCGTGTATGGATACCAACGCCATTTATCGCTTGATTCAACTGCGCCACTACTGCAACAAACTATTCAGTTCCAATTCTGACCATCTCAGGATGCTGATTCGGAAGGTTATTTCCTTCTGTATGCCTTCCTAGCACTGCTTCCCTGTTTCCTCTGTGGAAAACCATTCTGAACAAACATCTCTTAGATGAAGCAACATGGTAATCTTCAAATGATATATCATTTCAAAAAAATATTTTTGGATAATCATTTAATAGAATTCTAACTCCTAAAGTTTTCTAAACCGACCTCTGATACCAACTATAAGCCCTAGCCTTAAACCTTACTTAATTTTGAGTTATTACAAGATTACACATTGAGGATCTTTTTGGGTTTAGAGTTTTAGAGAATTAGATCATAAAACATGCATTACATTCCACATATAAACAAAGTGGTTACATAAAGATAGTATTCTTCATTCCCATCAATGGAAACATATTTAAAATAAAACATGGATTATTTCTTGACACTTCCTTGACACTATCATCATATCATGTACCTTTCCCTTGACCTGTGAAAAACATTTCAAAAAGAAACATGGTATGAGCATAAAAAGCTCAGTAAGGGATATAAAAATATGGAAAGGAAACATGGGTACATATATACATAAGAATTAAATCATACTTTACCCATTAACATATGCCCTTTAACATACCTCATAAAATCATGAATAAATCATAGAAATCATAAGACATAAAGTTAACTTGAGGCATTCATAACATCCTTATGTAGGGAGTAACCCTCTTGGTTATGTTTGGAATACCCATCACAGTATATTCGCTAAATATATTCAGAGAAACCTTAACGTTTCACTTCTTCGCGTTACCCAATTCATTGGAGAGCTATATCGGGCTCACCGGCCCTTAGTTTATCACCGAACCACCTGTCTTCATAATAATGCCCAAGAATCTCAACATAATCGTATCACATAAAACATGCATAAAGGAAACATAACATTTCCACCTTTCAATCACAAGATATCAATACAACACATTGATAAAAAAACATTATGAAAACCATTTTAAATACCAAAATAAAATAAAATTAAAACATGGTATTTATTTTACTTTTAAAAATAAGGTATGACTTATAGAGGAAGCCGAAACTCAAATAAAGGTCACGGCGGCGGAGAAGTCGTTGTCGCCGCATACGTACGACAAAAACATTCCCTTTTGTCGTTGAGTAAAAAACTTCATATAAGAAATATTCCTTTTGAATAAACATAAAAGTCAAAGGGTTTTATACACCATATAAAAGAAGGTTGTGTATAAAACAAAATATGCCTCAATGAAAGGATATTGAGACGAAGTCCCATACCTTGGGTCCGACTTCACTCGGTCGTTCTTTAATCTCCTGAATAATAAACTTGAGTTAATTTATACTGGTTTGAGAACCTTTTTCAAGTTCATTATTCATTTTATATCACTTATTTCCATGTCATTAACACTATGTAATTATTTAAGTTAATAACGGTCGTTTTAACGATCATTGGTACTTGAGTAAAAAATAAACCCTTTATAATTACAAGTTGTTCATGTATCCATTATATCCAGAATTATAATCATTATGTATATATCATATATATCCAGTATATACATGCATTTATAATATTACATAATCATTTAGAGGTAAGAAATGAAATGCACCGTTCATGGAGACGGTAAGCCGTACGTACGCATGAACGCTACTTTCATTTCTATTTCATATTTTTATAGAATGGAATAATAAAGATATAAAGGTATATTATAATACCAGTATAATAACATATATAATATCATAGTTCCATCCTTTATACATCCCACATTGGTATTTAACGAATCAAATCACTTTGAGGGGGCGGTAGTCCGCACTTCCTTAAATGAAGATATCACGTTTATCCAAATTGGAAACCATAAAGGTATGACCAAAAAGAAAAAAACAGAAGATTAAGGAAAAAATAAACATATTATATATCATATATAAATATAGTGACATCTTAATGGCCACCTTTGACATTGTTAAAAGAATGTTGAACAATCATCGTTTCGGGAGGCATAAATTCACCATCCACGGAAACAGTATGTTCGTTAACCATTAGATGTAGGTGTGTGTAAGTGTAGCTAGAATACATATTATAACAAAATCCTAGTATATTTAATATACTTTAGTTGTTAAAAAGAAATTAATAAAAAGTGATTAGGGGGTTGGAGAAGAAAAATAAAACAAAAGGGCTCAAAAGAAGACATTACCTTAAAATCGGGTAACTCCCTTTGGTTTGAGCTCAAAGGCTTCCTTGGGAAGACTTCTGCCCAAATTGAGGCTTCAAGGAGTAATAGAGGGAAGTGGAGAGACAAAATTGGAAGGGGTTGGCCGAGCCAAAGGCATTGGGAGTGTGGGTAAGGAGGTAGAGGTGGGGGCTTTTTATAAGAGGAGAGGAGGGGCACTCTTGGAAAGTAAAGAAAAGACACTTTATTTTAAAATGGTATTCGGATTTAAGAGGTCCCACATATATGTGTTTCGAGGATAAGGTGATAAGGGTTTGAAATCCACTCAACCAACTGGTTTTGGCCATGTGTAGGTCTTATATTTTACATTATCATTCCATTTTATTTAAATCGTTAAATAATGAGGTCATCACTACATCATCATGATGTCATAAATAATTTAATTTATTTATTGTCTAAAAATTAAAAAAAAACACTATGATGTAGGAAATCTTTTTATCTTTCTAATGAATATTTATAGTCAAAATTGTGACTTGTATAACCCCATATAAAAATTGTTTTAGTAACATAACTCATGTTTGTGTCATTTTTACTTTAACATTGAATAAAAAGTTATTTATGTCATTTCCCAACCAAAGTGTCTCCATGGGGTCCCCAAGTTGACCCATGGCTTGTATTTGTCATCCATGACACATCCAATGAGGGTAGGACATGTTTCAAGCTCATATCATACTATTAAAACATTATTTTTACCTTAAACTACACTAATTACCACTAATCGCGATTAAGAACTTAATAAGTTACTATTCACCAAAAAATTATTTTAATCCCATTGAACCACATTTTACATCTTAATGAAAACCATGTATGTTGGATTTTTGAAATTCAAAACACAATAATGGAAAAATTTCGTTTAAACGGAAAAATCAGTTTTTATAAGTATCACTTAGTGGTTTCACTACTCATCAAAAATTGAAGTTTTTCCGAAAATTACCAAAAATTTACCCTAAGCTATATTTGATATTCCGAATTAAAAAATGATGTCTATTTTACAAAATTCAAATCATATAAGTTACATTAATTAATTTAACAATTAATTCCTGCAGTCATGACAAATAACGGGGTTTTTTGAAACAATATCTATGAAATGTTTGGCATTAGTTTATGACCAATTCCAAAGTGAAATTAATCCTAATGACCACCATTGGATTAAATGGTAAAATTATATTCATATTACACTTTACGACCAATTAATAATATAATCTATCCATATAATTAAATTAAATGAAAAAGCAGTTTTGTTGTAAAACGCAGTATTTTTCACTATTCATTAAAAAATGAACATTGTTAGAAAAATACCAAAAATTTATCCAATGTAAAATTCAATGTCCAAATCATAATGAATATGTTTATTTTTTAAAATATAGATTATAAAATTGTCAAAATATTGATTTAAAAAGGGTTTTCCATCAAAGGCAGTAAAACAATCTTTTAAGAATATTAGTGTATTCCATGCTTATGATTGGATTTATTTTTTATTTTAAGCCTCTAAAACACTATATAATTCATTAATAGACATAGATAAAAATATCTATTATTCGTTACTTACTTGGGATGTTACAATATAAGTCTAATAATAATATTAATTTAATTATATTTAAATACACATATTAATAAATTAACATTTTAATTGAAAATAAGAAATAATCTTTTTAATAATTATGCTTTTAAACAATAAGTGTTCTTAATATTATTTCTTATAAATTAAAAATTTGAATAAAAATTGTACAATTTTTTAATAATATTCCTGTTTTAAAATTATTCAATTTATTTTATTATCTATATTATAAAACACTTAAAAATATTTTTTCTGAAAATATTACTCTTATACTAGATACAAAATAAAAATAATATAAAAATCAATTATTTATATTATAATTTTTATTTGTATTTTTTCATGGAGATTAAAATAGTTATTTGAGTATTTTAGTTAAAATATATAAATATTTATACATAAAACATAAATAAATAAATTGATCTATCTATATATATTTACAATGTTTTATAATTATATTTTTATTTCATTGTTATTAATCATATTCGAAATTTACTACCAATAATACACTACAATAGTATTCATGTTGGATACATGTATATCCATTGTCTATATTTCCAAGGACCATATTTCAAATGGTCATATTTTATAAGATTGGATTTTATTATTACATATAAATTTTATAGGATCAATCATTAATTTCCCACTTCTTAAGACACACTTATCATTTTAATAGTTTTAAATTATATCTCAGAACACGATTTCTCATTTCATGATGTTTATCCTAATTATTCTTTTTATTTGGTTATTTAGTTTCATAATGTGTGATGATGATCCATGATATCTATGTGCATTAATGAAATTATTCTTGTATATTTATTGTCCCCTTTGTTTCTATTAATATTTAATAGAGATAATAATCCATGGTGAGTAGTATTTAGTCTCATGTGCTTTTGTTATAACATATTATTATGAATGAATAAATAATTTTTAGTTTATTTCCAATATTATACTACTTATTATATAATCTATAAAATTTAAACTGATAAGTGTGTTAAAATTTATATAAATAAACCTTATGGAAATAATATACTTCCACAATAAATATGTATTTATGTTCTCCCCTATAAATAAATTGTGTCTTACCAATTTTAAATAACACTTACAAATAATAATTCATAGGTGTATCTAAAAGATAACCGAAATTAATGATATGGAATCTAAAAAGAAAAAAACTTTTATATATTTAGGATGAATAAGTAAAATATAATTACCATCACAACATAACTACATAATAATTTTATAATAAATTTATTCCAAATATACCCATATTGACAAGTCTTAAGAACTTCAAGATAAAAAACTTCCATAACTTCATTTTCATCATCTCATTTCCAAATCAATATTAAAATTGAAGGTATTATTATAATATATAATTGAATTATATTAAATGATCATATTAATATGATAGATCAACTATAATTGATAATTTCCATTGACACCATCTTTTGAAACTATGATACTTTCAGTTAAACTATATCAAACTTCGATCATCATATAAAAATCTTAGTTTAACCTTGGTAACATTAATTTTTGTAACATCAGACTTCTTACCCTAGTTTTTAATATATGAAATATTTTAAAATGGTTTTCACATAGAATATTATTAAAAAAATTATATACTTAATGAGTTTATAAGCAGGTGTGTAGTCTTAGGTCCACTCATCATGAACCAAAGAAAATATTTTGAGTTGATTCTCAACCATACATATTTTGGCTGATTTCACCAATGATAATATGTTCCACAACTGTATACACTTTCCCATATCTAGAGAGGTATGTAATTTCTATGATAATAAAAAATCAATATAAAAAACATCAGGATATTAACCTTCACTCAACATCATCCTTTGAGTTTTAAATAAATATCCCTAACTGTAATAGCCAAAAAAAAATCAAACAATGGGTATAAACCCGTCCATGATACCAACTAAAATGAACCAAGATAAATATATCATTTTAATATCATTTAAATAATTTAATCATGTCATATCATAAGGTAATATAAATACCCCATGAATGAATGGGACAATTTTTTTGGGGGACTAGTTATATGACAAATGTATTCCACAATACATACCTAAATATATATATAATTTTTCTATATTAAAATCATTATATACATATCCTAAGTTATATAAATAGTCATATCATTGGGAACGTAAATATATGAAATTTCTTTTCCCAATTTCTATGTAAGGGTAAACATGATTGATAAAAAACAAATATTATAAGTTATGATTAGATAATAATGTGTGTGTATATAGGATAAAAATGAAAATTCATACCCAAAAAAGAAAAGAAAAAAATCATTGAATAAGGATTGAAATACCATAATACATGAATCATAAGAGGGCATAAAAAGTCTAAATAAAAAAAATTCATTAGTGTTTATCATAGTAATTATAATTCTTGTAAAACTATGTCATCATTTAAATATCTCACAAAGTTAGTGTAGGGAAACATTTATTTCATGAGCCAAAATATCAGTAGCCACAACTATTAGAAAAAAAAGTACTCAAGAATGATTATCTCATGAGATATAAATATTTAATAAATTAATTGTATTGTTATATAAATCCCAACACATCATTATATATATTTATAGGGGACACATAATAATTTTTCACTTATGATATCATAATGAACCCATTTAAATAATTATGTATCATAAAACATTCAAATAAAAATAATATAAAATTTAAAACATTGATATGTAATGAAAATAAAATAATTTCCATATCAGTTTTAAATTAAACCACATGAATAAATAATCAATAAACATAACAAGATAAATCCAAATAAAATAAACTTCTATCCAAATATATTCAGTAACATTCTAGGGAAATACACATCAGTCTATAAAATAATGAATATTGTATTAAACCACAAAGGAAAAGGGTATATTTTCAATACAATACATTCCTTTATCAATTAATGATTTTCAAATATTTTAACACCCTTTGGTGAAAGTAATCAAATATGGGGTATTCATGGGGGAAAGGAATTATAAGAAAAATTATATTTGTACAAAGAAGATGATTATGAAAGAGAAAGAAAGTGATGAATAAATCTTAAAAAATATAAAGATTTTCCATAATCCATTCATAGAGATAAGTTTGATGATTTCATAAAAATAATTTCCCTAATAAATTTAATTATATTTTATAATACCCATTTCCTATGACTTTTAGGAAAAAATCACCTTTGTAAAAAGTAATATCCATAATACGTTGAATTTTTTTAAATGAATATTTTAAAAAAATAGTAAAATATTAATATATTTTCGTAATCAGAAAAGAATAAATAGTTAGTTTCATAATAAACGAAATATGATATGGAATTATGTTTTTTAATAGAAAATATTAACAGTGTAACTTTTAACACATTAAAGAAAATGAACCAAATAGAAAAAATTAATAATTTATTTAAATCATTTTAAATAATTATATTGAATTATAAGATGAAATTAATGAATTATTTAGGCATATATAATGATTATTTCAAAAATAATATCATGAAAAAACATGGAAAAGGTAAATTTTCAAATGAGAAGAATTTATGAGGTCATTTTCACTTATAAGAAACACACGGGGTAAAATATCTGTAAATGGGAAATGTAAATTTGAGGCTTATAAAAAATCCTATTAATATTAATTCAAAATTATTAGTGGTTTTATATGGATCATAAATTCCCTTAATTAATTATCCATAAAAATAATCATTATTTGTAAAAAGTTGTTAGAAATGAAACCCTTTCAATTTTAGTAACATTTTAATCTAGTCACCTTTTAACTTCGGTATCTATTAAACCGAAAGAAAATTGAAATAGAAAATGATATGAATATTAATAACCCCATTAATATGGATGAATAAATAAATTAGGTAATAATAAAACTATATTAATGTGTAATGTTTCACATTAATAAATATAATTGAAGAAAATTAAATTGAGGCAAAGAACTGTTTTCAATAATTTCGTACTTATACTAAGGAACTCGAATTCCTTTTATAAAAAAACAAAAAAATATAAAACCATTCTCTAAAAACTACTGAATATATATAACCTCTTATAAAATTAATTTATAATTATTATTTAACATTATATTAGTTAGTTATTATCAATTATTAACACCGATTCTAAGTAATATTGATCATTTTTTACTAGTTTTATAACAGTATTGTAGTTCTTCTAAATTCTATAAAATTTCGTCATTATTTGACAATTAATGGTAATTTATATTACATTATAAATATATACATATATATTATTCTATGGTATTTTTGGTTTCATTTCTTATAAATGAAAATGGTAACCATTTTGTTTCAATGATTTGTAACAAATAAATAGTGGTTTCTTAATTAATGCGTTTAATGTTAATGTTTCAATAAAAAAATGCTTAATTTACTATTATTATAACATATTCTCAGTAATTATGTTTTCATAATCATCTATGATAATATTTTATTTCATGGTTTAGTTATTCAGTTAGACTGAATCAAGCATGAACATATAATAATTAATGACTCATTCTAGTTATTAAAGTGATTTATTATGGAATAATATCATTATTATAGAAGAGTAATGTTATAATATTTATAATTTTTTTTATTAATAAATTTTATTTGGATTTAATTAATAATATGAAAACATGATAAAAAATGTGATACAATACCTCATGGTGTGTGTAGTCTCCACAACCCATAGTTAAAATTTTCAATTCTCAAAGAATGAATGCAATGATTTAGATTATAATTATTCTCTTAATAATCATAATTATATTTTATATTTAAAACATATTATTAAATTTCTGCATTATAACAAATAAATATATGTGTGGGTGAAAAATTAGGGACGTCGCTTCATAGAGATGATAGTCTCCATAGCACAAGAATTAATGTTTTTTTCATAATAAAAAAAGTAAATACTTGTTAAATAATATACCATCAGAATGATAACATTATTTACAAAAATAAAATAAATTTTTTTTCATATAAGAATTATAAAATTTTATTTATGATGTAATTAATAAAAAATGTTATGTAAATGTACTCATTTAGTGAGCTTAGTCTTTCCTTTGGAATATTCCTTGGAAATGGATGGTTTAAGAAAAAATATTGTGAATAAATTGTCATGTAAAATTAATAGGGGTTTAATAACATTATTTGAGAATATATCCTAGTGGAAACATAATTTTGGGAGTGTTCTTGAAGGGTTTGTTAGAGGTTCATTTTATAATTGTTGAAAATGAAATTATTGTAAATATTTAAACATAATATTAAGAGATAAAATATAAAATGTTTATAAAACTCCAAAATGGATAATAATGTAGTGTGAGATGATATATGTTCAATAATAACTCATATGTTCATTTTATAACTTCTTTAAAAAAAATTCATTTCATTAATCATAAAATATTTCCTATTAACATATTTATACCCTAGTTATTAGTTTTTACACCAGAAATTTACAACATAAGAATATAAAAATGGAAATTATTATATAATTTAGAATAAATCACAAATAATACGAAATAAATTTAAAAATATATAATTTATATGTATAAGAATACTCAACTCAATCATTTTCAGATGTAATGTGTAAAAAAATGTCTTTAGAAAAAGTATGTATTTAAGTATAAGATTTATTTAATTGATAAAATTAAAGATGAATATGATTTTAAAGATATAAATTGGTTTATTATATAAAAAATAAATTATAGCCCAAAAAATGAAACCACCAAATTATCCAAAAAAATAATTAATTAATAGAGATGACCAAAAAAAATTTATTTGAATAATATGACTTGGGTCCCAAAATAGTTAATCGTAGGTTTTTAAATGCAAAATTCTTATTTTAAAATTATTAGTTTTACATTTAAATGAATATATTGATAATTATATGGGGTTATACACTTTCAGTTCCTTATTAAAAAAATTATAAATATTCTATTTTGGTAAAACTAATATTTTCACTATTTAACTAAAAATCAAATAATTCCAAAAAAAACATAAAACAATGATCATATTCGAAAATTGTTATCTTAAGTCCAAAAATTATTTTATTTGATCAATTGAAATTATAAAACATATTAATTTATTATTAAAAAAACATAATTTAACTATACTTTTATTGAAAAAGGGAATCTTCAAAAATTATGTGTTCCCAATAATACCTCATGTTAATTTCCAATTTATCAATATTAATATCAAATTTTTTGTAAATTAATATTCCATAATTATTTAATTATATTTATTTTATTAAAATATATATTAACTAATGATACAAATTCATTAAAAAATATTACTTTTTTTACTATTAATGCTTTAGAAAAATAAATTTGAAGTTAATTATTTATATCAAAATATTTAATTTTCTTGATACATTAATATTAAGAAATTTATTTGAATTATATAAAATTAAAATATCATATATTAATTATTTTAATAATATTTTTAATATGTAACACATAGAAATATACATATATATATATATATATATATATATAATATTTTAATACAAAATTATTATTTCATTTTGATTTATCTTATTTTAAATTTACTTCTAACAATAAACAACTTTCGTACAACTATTAGAAACATATATATATCTAGTTACAATAATCCAAATACCATATTTTCAATGAACATGATCCCAATAATAATATTTATAATATCTATATTTCATTCCCATAAATAGACACTCTATAATCAAGAATTTTGTTATCGGTTCTTTGGTCAAACATGACATTTTAATTATATTCTTCTAGTTGTAAAAAAATTATTTCTCCATTGTTGATGTTATTACTCAATATAGGATTTTGGTTAGTATGGGTGATCCTAAAGGGTGACACAGTTCTAGGAGATCTCTAAGTGATAATGATATAAGTCTTTTCTATTTCTTACCCATTTTAATTTATGCACTTTTAAAGGATATAAGAATACATAGTGGGTAACACATAGTTTCATATGTATTTATTATAATTTTTTTATTAATTAATAACGTGTTATTATTTTAATTAAAATCTTATATAAATTTTTATATAATATATTTCCATTAAATTTACTAACTATTTAATTAGAATCATATATTTTGTGGAAAAAATATTTTTCTTCAACTATAGGGGGTTACACTCTCCAATTGTTAAAACGTTGAAATATTTATTGATACTTAATTTTCATCTCTATGTGATTCTATATTCCTATATTTTTGAAATATAATCCCATTTATTTTTTAGTGAGTCTCATGTAATTGATTTCTAAAATAAGTTGTTGTGTAAGAGATGGTGCACAACTGCGAAAGGTTTCTGCCAAACGTCTATATGCAAGAAACCCGCACATGCTAAATTTGAATTAAAGGTTGACTTATTCTTTAGACAGTCTTGGATGTATTCATGGTGTGGTTATAGTGGTTCCCACTATGTGTCCCATATATATAGATTTAAGTATTGTTGTTTAGGTAGGCAGTTGGTATTTATGTGGTGATCTCATCATCATCGCAGAATTTCCAGAATCTCGGGCATCCAATACATACTCATATACCCACTATGAATTCACTCACTACCTTAGTACTTTTTTATTTCCCTTGTGATGTACAAGCCATAGGGTATTTTGTTACTTTAATGTTTAATTATCATGGGAATGAAAAAATGCATCAATTCCCTCAGAATAGAGTCTGGCTGACATGAAGAGGTTTTAATTATGAGTATGTATGAAAATCTAACATCATTACCATGAGATCATATCAGGAGTCTCGTAGTCCATATATATAACATTATGGTCCATGTATATAGTGTGGGGGAAGCCAAATTTTCATAGTCCATACTTATAAATAGGGGTGACACCCCCTCCCTCACTTAATATATTCTTCTTCTCGATGAACATAATATACAAACAATGGTGGAGGATCTCGTATAGTATCTCACTATGAAATGTTTTGTTTGTAATTCATCTATTAAGTAAAAGATAAGTGGGTCCATGTACATTCATCAAGAATTATATGAAGCTCCAATGATTTTGGTATGAGGTTGTCCTGTATACGCATAATATTCACAGTTATCATATGCTTTCTATGTGAAATCCGTGTAGTATTTAGGTTGAAACATATAATTATAAAATTTATTATGATTGTTTCTTTTTGTTGGTACAATGAAACCTCTTCATATCAATATTTAGAGATTAATACTTCCATATCAACTCATTTATCTGATTTTATGAATGTGGATAATATAATGTTTTTTATTAATAAAAAAAGGTTGTGGACACCCATAATCATGTTGCTCCTCATATTGAATCCTTGAAGAATAGTTTCATTCTAGATATTAAATATTATAAACTACTTGATAGGTTTACTATAATATACTTTTTTCATTACATTATTTTTTAATCCCAACACAAAATCATGACATACCATTCATGTGGTTCACAACATCCATGGTCTATATTTGGATAAACATATATTCATAAGGTCGACCCATATCAAATTATAAATGAGGGTATTTCATTTATTTTGAATTTATCTCACCAAAAATAATGATGATAATGATTATTATTCACAACCCATTTCATAAAATTATTCATCTATATTCCCCTTCAACCTAAAAACTATGAAGATGATGGAGTCCGATGTTGGATTTATACTCGGGTGGTATCTTTTTTGATAAATGGACTTGAGAATTTTAGTTGCATGAAATTTATTAATGTTTACATAAAGATTTTGAGCTGTATATTTATTGGAATTAGTATGGGTATCCCCATTCATTAGGTACCAATAAATAATTCTTCTCCTATATCATTATTGTCATTATTGTCAAGGTACTACAAATTCCATCAACCATGTAGTGAGGAAGGAATTAATTTATAGGACATTTGGACACATCGATGGATTCCAATAATTGTTTGGATGAGCTACAAGTTTATACCCATGAATAATATATAAGAGGATTTTGAAAAAACCTATCTTTTAATGATAGATCTATTTTTTGAAGAAGAGATAATATTGGGATGGAATATTCATATTTATTTTATCTTCCAATTCATTGAATGGGAGGAATCTTTCAATTAACCCAATAGAATAAGGCCATGTTTTAGGAACTCAAGTATTTCCCTAACAAACATATAATGAAGGTTGAATATTGTATTAAGATACTATAAATGTTTCATAATACACTTCATGGGTTTTCATAGTCTAACCAAATGTGCCCCAAATCCTTAAACTACTGGGATTCTTAGACATGTTTTTGAGTTAATTGATCATCTATATTGGGGATTACATCTCAGGAATAAAGGATAGAACCCTATAAATGGATAAATTATTGAAAAATTTCAAATCATAATTTATAATTACTCATAAATTATTTTATTTTATGCTTGTTGGGCAATACACAAGAAGGGAGAACCCTAAGTCATATCAGAAAATTGTTTCATTTTTTTATGTTCTGGTGCTAGTGCATTTTAAGTATGTTAGTATCTATACACCATATAAATCACTTGGAATAAATTCCATACAAGGTTACATAATATTATTGATGTTTCTTCAATTACATTTAGTGTTGATGTGGTCACTAATACACTGAGGAGTTAATTTAATTTCATTAATACCCCTTATTGTAACACACCTCTATTGTAGTTTCTAAAAAATAGATTGACTCCTTAAGGGAGGGATCTATAATATGTTCTTTATGGGATGGGGTTTAAGAAATCCTAGTTCATACATTGGTGTTCCACAAGAATTTTTCTCCTTCTATATTTCAATTCTAATTTAGATACATTAGGAAGATATAATTTCTTTATTTTAATAGGGTCAAGAGTGAATGATATATTGTAATAATTCACCCACATTAGCTAATGTTCAATTGGAAGGATATAAATTATGACTTATTATTTCCTCAAACATGCATAATTATCATCCAATTGTGGGTTTATTCCATGGTATGGGTTGGGAGTTACCCTAATGGGGTGCTAGGCAGCTAGTCCATTAAGGGAACAAACTAATTATATTATAGATCCTACTACCTGATATTATCATAGAGTGGATCCTTGTACTATATAATCCATCAACCCAGTGTTGTAAGAAACATACAGATTCTCTATATTCACATTTAGTATACATTAATTTATAGGAGGGTTTAATTCCAGTGACTCACGTTATAGTTCATATTAATTTCATTGGTTATATTACACCAAAAAAATGACCCTATAGTAGAGAATACCTCTACTAAGTTATTCTACAAACCCATCAAGGAAGAAAAATATAATTATCTTATATGCCTTTTTCATCAATGGGATGTAATTCCTTGGAGTTAGAACAAATTTATGATTATATATATGGATTATTGATTGAATAGAGTGTAGATAATATACCTACAATTAAATATGGCTTTATGGGGAAGTAGACATGATGTGAAGTCTATTCCATTACTAAAGAGCCTCTTTTGTTGTAGATCATTTATATCGTAGAGTGACTTTTCAATAGCTTTTATTCCTTTGGTGAAGAAATTTTTTACTACTTTCCCATGTGTGAACTCATTTAAGATGTTCTAATATTATGAGAAAAACGAGTGACATAAGAAGGATATTTTCTATTATTTAATAGCGAAACCGATTAACTGGAAGCTATAGATGATGTTATAAAGGGGGAAATGACTTTTTTATTGATGATTTTTTCTCAAAGAATAGATGTCTACATAGATGAAAACCATTTTCAAAAAATAGGATCATGAAACAATATTTAATGAATTATAACTAAAAACTACAATATATCTCAAGGAAATCTGATGAAAGAACATAGAATTGAATAATTGAATTTTGAATTAAATAATTAACCTAGGATAAAAAATTAAAATGGATATACATTAAGTAATATATTAACAATCCCTAATATATGTAATACTTCTTACTAAGAACTAATGGTCAGGAAAAATCACAACAGGTTGAATTTTTTCCATTTTAGTTATTATGATGGAGTTATTTTTAATTAATTATGGTCATATTCATTGAAATGAATGAAAACAATAATTTTTTTTTAAATTAATTGGTAGTTATTTGGTGTTCATTTTATTTTTATTATCACATAATAATAACCAATGAATATCTATAATGAATGATTAATATAACATTAATATTTTTAAACATTGAACTAGAATAGACGATGTCAATCATAATATTATTACACATGAGTTTCAATGGTTTCATCTTGGGATTGTCTCACATAAATGATATATAATAAACACCATAATCATATAAATATATTTTTCTAATTTATATTTATTATGGGATCACTACTTGTTCATGGATCATTGATGGGTATAGGAAGACCACAATTACTATATCACTAGAGTCAACCCATTTGGAGATGGGAGGAAATGAATCAATGGATAAGGATCACCAAGATAGAAACATTGAGTCCATATTAAAAAATTCCAAAGTGTATAATCAATCATAGGTTCGGTCTTCCTAAATTTCACATAGATATTCTAGAATGAAATACCAGGGATAAAGAAATTATGTACCTATTAATGGGGCCTAGGGATCTAGAGAGCATGTATTGAATTTTTCATGGATAATACAGTGATACCTATAATATTTTAACCTTTTATTTTTTTAATAATTATTTGGATGAACATTATTACTAATCCTAAAATTGGAGAAACTTATCTAGAGAAAACATTTCTTTTACTAAGTCTCAAATTATCATATTTAATCTTAGTATGTTTTATGCGTTTTTATCTTATAAAATTCTAATATTTGTTTGTCTCAAGATAGATTCCTAAATCACATGTAGAGACTCTAATTTTCACATATATTTCCATTACATATTTTCAACCCATTGAGGTTATTGTATCATCTATTTGCTAGTTTTACATCTTTTGATTTGGACTAATGTAGCTAATTTTTATGTTCAAAATACTCTAACAAAAAGTTTGATGGTTTATATAGAATAATGAGTGAAACTGACCAGATATAAGTAAATTTCTTGTTACATCATATATAAAAATTAGAGTAGATTTTATAAGGTCCTTATATTTCGACTTAAGGTTTCTAATATTTTATTTTTGACATATCTGTATATAAATTTCTATAGTTTAAGATGACATAGAGTTGAAAAAAGTTAAGAAAGATAATATGTGAATTAGAGAAAATAAAAATACGATATGTACTGCAGATTGAATATGGTGTATAAAACAACATGAAGAGAGTAATTTGGTTTATAATCATGAATCTTGGACAATAAAGTCACGTGTTTTAGGGTCATCTGATGATGATTGATCAATGATTGAATGAAAATATGTCACACCACTATTTTAAAAGCCGGAAAAATAATTAGATTAATAACATAGAGGGTGTTGATTCCAAAAAAACATGATGTATGGTCTGCCTAAATCATAACTTAAGAGGATAAAATTAGGGATAATAATATTGGAAATATATTCCATGAATTAATATCAACAATATTTTAATGATGGTTGACACTTAAATTGTATCATATTTTATGAAGATTAGTGTACCTTCTCTTCTTACTGAAATATGCTTCTGGTCAACAAGCTTTAGTTGGGGAGTATATGTAGATCCAAAATATAACAATGTATATATATCAAAATAGAGGATTACGTTGGTTCTAGATGGAATCATTAACGATATTCATTGGTGATATAAGATAATTTAAATAGATTCAAAATGAACTATACTTATAAGAGACGGAAATATTCAAGGATAATTTAGGCACATTAAATGTTACGACACTATGTATGGAACCCATATAATGAGTAGATATTGTAACGAACCAAAAATTTCGTAATGGAAATTACTATTAATCCACTTCAATGTATTATTATGATCTTAAATGGTTTTATGTTTTTGGATTTTAAAATATTGTTATGAATTGTGACCAATTCTAATATACTACATGAACAATGATCACCTTATTAGTATAAATATAAGGCTTCAACAAGTCCAATTTACTCATACAAAGGAAGAGATGGCATCATCTAGTAGAATTTCCCTATATGAAGCCCATTTTTCGATGCTCGGAGAGGAGGTGGTATCATTGGGCTTCTCTCTTGACCAAACCCAAGCTGAGCTTGAACCCGTTAATTTAGAGCGGAACCAACTACGGGAGAAGTGGATGTTAAGAGAGATTACTACCCGAGAGCTATTATTAGAGCCACCCCAAGAGTCCATCACCATTGCACACCTTAACCTTCAGTCTTATGCATGTGTAATAAGGGGTTATGTAACAAGACCTTAACACTGTGATTATGCACATTATTTTTTTATATAATATACATTTATTTTATTATTATTACTTCGTAAATAGTTTTTAAATCGAAAATAGTATTTTTAGTTAATATTCAACTAAGAAATATATTTTGATGAATTAATGGATTTTTGAATTAAATAATATTTTAATAAAATATTATTATCATTATATTAATTTTTATTAAATATAAATTACTGTATAATTTTATTAATGCAATTGTAATTTTTATTACGGTTTGAAAGCTGTTTTTGTCAAAACCGGTGAATTTTCAATAAATTTGGGTTTTTATTTTAAAAGTAAAAAATTCACATATATAAAAAATTATTTAGATAAAATGAATATTATTTTTGGAATTAGGATGTCAAAATTATCCAATGGTGATTTTTTCATAATTTTTTGAGTAGTCAAATTTTTGGGTAAAATTAAATACCATTTAAATATATGACGTGTTTTATGACATCATAATGACACAATAGTGAGGTAATAAAATAATATAATCATTATGTTCTCCCAATATATTTTTTTCCATTAAAATAATGTGATTTTGGGTTTTATTTTTTTTACAATGCTTTTTGGACCTGCCAAGACTTATAAAACATTTTGTCTTTTTAAAATGTTTTCCTTGAGAGTGTGACTCACCTCCACATAAGAAACCCTATTATTTTAAAAATTTCGTCCATTGGCCTTATAAAATATTGTATTCCACTCCCCTTTGAAAAAAACCATGGGCAAAAACCATGTACTGGTTTGTGGTACTGATTAGTTTAATTTGAGGTGTCCCAAACCTAAATAATAACGAATTATCTCTCCTTTCCTATATAAACCCACCCATGCACTGACTTACTCATCACTCAAAGCCTATGAAGTTCAAACAACCCCTTCCCTAAACTCTCATGAATCCTCCCAAGGTGCAACATTCTCCCAATAATCCTTTTTCAAGACACTCCCAAGCCTTTGGGATCACACTTCCAAGTAAAGGATCTCTTTATTTCTCATTTTTGTCCAATTTTCTGTTAGTTATTATGCCCATTGGTTTTAAACAAAAACTTTTGGGGTGTGATTTCAAAACTCCCCCATACTTCCCTCTTTATGTTTTGTATGATCTGAGGCCCCTTTCTCTCTCATTAATGTTTATCATGTACACCTATTACCATGCCAATATTCCGTGAGGGATTTCCCTCTCCTCTTTTTTATCCAAGTAATTCTTTTTATTATGAATCTAAATTCCATTATGTTCGTTGGGACATATATCATTATGACCCCCTACTTTCCATTTCGTATAAATATGATGAGAAACCAGTTTCTTTGTCATCAACCATTTTTTATGAGTACTAATGTCCCACCGTTATGCTGTTGAAATTGCACAATGATTTTCGAAGCCAATGTCATTGTGTAGTGAATACCATTCCCATTTCTATATCAAGGGTATTCACCATTATACAATTTTACATATTAATTATAAATATTTATTTATTTATTACACATCCCTTTATCATGGAAAAAATGATGATGATTAATTCCATGTTATATGATCCATGTGGCACACTTATGCATGAAATGAATTGTTTAAGAAGGGTTCGCCCTGATAGCGCTCTAATGCATTGGGTAAAGTATAGTATCATGACAAGTCATGTGCATTGAGTGTTTACTAATGCTAATTCAAGTGAAACAATGGTTTACTCATGCTTCTTGTGCAATGATGGTTTAATCATGCTCCATGTGCAATGAGCCTTGGCTCATGCTAATTCCATGTTAAGTGTTGTTGCCACATTTCCATATTATGATTATCATGACTTATCATGCCTATATGTTCATGTATGTCTTGTAATCCATTGATATGACTATTTCCTAAAATGTATGATATTCTGCTTGTTATTCCTAGTTTATTCTGTTATTGGGCCTTATAGCTCACCCTTTTTATGGATGTCCTCATGTTATCCCATGGAATGCTAAGTGCAAGGGAATGTAGTGGTCTTGTAAAGTATGTTTTCACTAAAGATATTGTAGTTCATGTTTTATGTTGTTATGTAATGATTTTAAATCCCAACGAAACTAGAACTCTCAGTATTATATGGTGTTACAAGTGAATTTTTTATCTAATAAACCATGAATAAGTATGAAATACAGAGAAGGGTTGTCATAGTTGGTATCAGATGATAGTTTTAGTTATTTTTGGGATTAGGATTAGAAAACCCTAGTGAAGATTTAGATACAATAATAAGTATAATAAAAAAATCCCTAAGTATTGGTGAGTATCGAGTAAGTGGTTTATCAAGAAAATAAATCCCAGTATGGATACGATCATGTAGTGACAACTCTAGCACAAATGTACCATGTCGTGAAAACCCTGAGAAGGAGTTTTGGCCTTGACCTGGGGTATCCTGGTACATGACAACGGGCCTTGCTGCACTCTTGGTAATGACACTCTAAGGGGATATGGATTGGTAAATTCACAAGCTTAATATGAACTATTATTAAGGGAATTAAAGAAATTACGTTAAGAATATATGTTAGAAATTTGATCATGAATAGCATAGATTGAAGCCTATGGATTCAAAAGTTAAGGAAATAAAAGTTATTTATATTTCCTCAGTTTTGTCCTTGTATTACCCTTTATGTTTCACCCCTAACATTCCTTTTATTCCAGATAATGGCTGGTAATAGAAGGACCCGGGCTAAAAACTAATGTGAAGATCAATGTGATGACTGTGAAAATGATATTTCCAATCTGATGGGAGCAGAAATCACCAACTTTTTCAGGATTCTCTTTTAGTTAACTCAAGAATTGAATAGAAACATTGTTCAAGAGAAACATTCAACCCCCCCTAAAAATGAACAAGTCTCTATCGAGAGCTTCATGAGATAAAGGACTCATACTTTTAATGGATCATCTAATCCCTCAATCTTCGAAAAATGGATCAACTAAATTCAAACGATCTTATACATCCTTCAATGTGCTGAACAAGAGAAGGTTCTTCTAGATACTTATCGTATTGAAGTAAAAGCTGATAAATTGTGGACGTTGATCAAAAATATGAATCCTGAAAAAGAGATCTAGGCCTTTGAATGGAAGGTTTTCTAGAAGATGTTTTTCAACAAATATTTTCTGCGCACCCTCTGACGTAATATGGAAAGGGAATTCCTTACCCTCATGAAAAAAGATAACGATTCTGCCAGAACGTATGAGGAAAAATTCACAAGGCATGCACTATATGCCTCCTGTATTGTCGTTACCCTCGAATTCAATGTTGATTTCTTCTTTACGTAGTTGAAACATAGCCTGCAGAAAGTGCTGGTGATCCATGACTTCGATAGCTATGAGAAAATTGTTTTATGTGCCCTCAAGGTCGAAATAGAGATCCGAGAATCTTTGGGGTATAATTAGGATAAAAAATTTAAGGTGGACTTCAATGATAACAGTCCGATGGATAAATCCAATAGTGCTAAAAATATCCAACACCCCACATGCCAAATGTGTAGAAAGAAGCTCCTTGGAAATTTCTTGAAGGGTATGAGGATATTCTATAGGAGTGGAAGGGAAGGGCACTCAACTATTAACTTCCGACAAGAAAACCCCACAGCAACAATAGAGGAGATGAATGCTCCATTCTAACCTCATTGTTTTGTTCATCGCTAAAACTGCAAAGGACCATGGAATCTTGCAAATCAGTTCCCTAGGCCAAGGGTTTTCGGAGGCAACAAAGAACCTCCAAGGTAGCAAGGGATAGAATTTTCAATCACTACCACCGAAGTGAACCCCGACAAAAAATTGGTGACAGATATGCTAATTATTCATTCAATAATATCGAACGTACTTTTTTATTCAGGTTCGATGCATTTTTTTATCCCAAAAGTTTAGTAGAAGAATCCCAGCACCACCACAAATCATGGAAGCAAAGATGTAGGTGAGTATGGAAAATGGTAAAGTAATTTATTCAAATGAATATTACTCCTCTCATGTCATAATATATAGATTGAATTTCCGAGCGAACCTCTTCATACTACATCTGGTGGTATTTTATGCAATTCGTAGCATGGATTGGCTTTCCTTATATAGAGCCAACATAAATTGACGAGGGATATCACTCTCTATGTGGAGAATCGACCCCCTGATTCTATATAAGTTTGAGGAGGAATATGAATCTATTTAAGATCTATCATCTCAAGGGTGGATATTACTTCCTATGATCACACGTATCTATCTCAGAAGATTCAGTCTAAGGAGTCAACCATCATTGAAGACATGCCTATTGTGAGGTAATTTTCTAATGTTTTTCTTGGGGAATTTCTTGCTCATCCTCCTAGAAGAGTTTTTGAATTCTCAATTGATATTATACCTAGCGCATTTCCAATATCCAACACTCTATATGGAATGGCTGTTGTGGATATTGAGGATAAAATTAAACAACTACAGAAGAATCTAGATAAAAAGTTTATACGCCCAAGTGCCTCACCATGGGATGCACCAGTCCGGGCCAGGTAGTCATCCAAATTTGGATTGTTCTAAGGAATCTAGGGGATTGGATCCTGTGGCTCCCCCCTTTATACCTTTGAGTATTAGATTCTCTATCATTGCCGAGGCTGGTCGATCTGAATTCCTGGAAGAGAATGATTTTGCATGTAAAGAGAATGGTGACAGGGCCTTAGAGGATTAGTTGGCTGGAGGTTTGGAGACTGATGTTGACTTGGTCATAATGGAGGCTATGGAGGTTATGCAAGAAGGGGACAGGTGACTGGGGTTGGAGGGATCATCCTTGGCTGTTTGCACTGAAACCAGAAACTCCAATGTGGTGGGAGCTGATTAGAGCCAGGTTGAGCAGGGCCTGAAAGCAGTCCCTGTGGCAACAGTGGATGAATGTGTTTCAGTGGGGGTGCTTATGCCGGTGATGGAGAACCCTACTACGGGTCAGGATGACAAAGGAAGGGAGTTAACTTTGGGAGGGACAGAGAAGGTGAGCGGAACAGGTGACCGCTTGTTTAGTGAGGTGGTACAAAGTGAGCAAACCTCTTTTCCAGTCGGAGGGCCTGGTTCACCCACAGTAAGACGTCGGTCAAGGAAAGATTACTCCTGTCTCCCGCGGCCTATGCAGACTCGTTCAACATCTAGGAAGAAAGGCAAGGTCGCTGTGTATTTTTCGAACAACATTGTGACTAAGAGGATTTCACCAGACCCTGTTCTGGAACTTCTCAGGAATCAGGTGCAATGTCCTCAGTATTGGAGGACACCAAGTTGGGAAACATCCTCGGCCACTGGAGAAGATGAGTCTGGCAGGGGATGCGGAGAGGAGTACGCATTTGATGATTTTTGCTGATGTTTTTAGTGTGTTGATTGCTGTTTCTGGGTTTTTGTTGTGGTTTAATTCTTGGGCACCGGAACCCATTAAACCGGCTATTGAAAATAAAAAAAAGGATTTCCAGGCCAGGGTGCACCAGTCCACCTCATCAAGAAGAAATATGGGTCAGTGCACCTTTTCATCGATTATCGTGATCATAAAAAAGCATGATAAATAATAGTTATCCTCTCCCATGAATCAATTACATGTCTGATCAGCTACGTGGAGCACAATAATTCTCCAAGGAGGATTTGTAGTCAGGATATAATCATGTAAGGGTGAAGAAGTAATATATTCACAACATTTCTTCTCGTACAAGATACGAGCACTATGAATTCACTGTAATGCCTTTCGGACTCACTAATCCTCCAGAAATCTTCATGGGCTGGATGAATAGATTCTTTAGAGATTACCTCATCAAATTTGTGATATTATATATAGATTATATTTTTATACTCCAAAACCAATAAGGATCGTGAGGAATATCTAAAAACTATACTATAGGCCTTGGGGAAAAATAATATCAATGCAAAGTATAGCAAGTGTGAGTTCTGGTTGAACGAGGTCTCATTCTTAGGCTATATCATCACAAGAAATGGACTATCTATGGATCCCTACGAAATAGATGAAATTGAGGGATGGCCAGGGTAATCATCGGTAACAGATATCTATATCTTCTTGGGGTTAGCTCGATATTTTCTAAGATTTGTGATAAATTTCCCAAGATTGCCCAACAATCTTACCAAGCTAACATAGAAGGGAGTAATGTTTTCTTGGAGTGACGAATGCGAAAAAAGTTTCAAGGAGTTAAAAAAGAAGGCCTCTCACTACACACACGCTCACTTTACCCACACGTGGAGAACTTTTTGTGGTATTTAGTGATGCTTCGAAGAAGGACTTGTGCTGTGTGTTGATGCAAAATGACAATGTCATTGCCTATGCTTCAAGGAAATTGAAATTTCATGAGAATAATTATCCAACACAACATTTGCAGTGGGCTGTGATGATCTTCACTTTAAAAATTTAGCATCATTATCTCTTTGGGGAGAAGTGTGAAATTTATATGGACCACAAAAGCCTCATGTATATATTTACATAGAATTTGTTGAACATGTGCCAACAAAGATGGTTAGAGCTGATCAAAGAATATGAATGTTAATTCCATTAACACCATGGGAAAGCATACAAAGTGGCAGATTCTCTAAGTAGAAAGGACCCAATAATTCTATCATTGATGAGAATTGAGAAGGAACCAATCTTTATAGATTTGATAAAGATGGACCAGGGAATCGTAAAGAATGGAACATCATCAATACATTCACAAATGATTTATCAACCGTCTCTTTTCGAAAGGTTAAAGGATTCTCAAAAGGAAGATGTGAGAATTCAGAAGAAAGAGGATGCTATCAGAAGAGGTACATCCTTGGAGTTCAATGTTAATGAAGTAGGAATTGTGATATTTGGGAAAAGACTATGTTTTCCATTAAGTTCAGAACTGAAGAAGGAACTTTTAGATGATGCACATAGTTCAAATTTCTCTATTCACCTAGGAAACACAAAGATGTATCAAGATCTCTCGGAGCATTATTGGTGGGATAACATAAAGAAGGAGAACCCTAAGTATACATCAAAGTCCTTGGTGTGTTAGCAAGTGAAGGCAAAGAGGCCGAAATCCAAGGGGATGATACAACCATTTCCCATACCAGCATGGAAATGGGAGAACATCACCATGGACTTTGTCAATGGATTTCCAAAGACATCCAAAGGAACCAATGCAATATTGGTGGTTTTGGATCTTCTCAAAAAGTATGCACACTTCATTTCAATTTGAGAGGATTTCACATTGTATCATCCATCACGGATATATAACAGGTAAGTGGTAAGGCTTCACGGAGTACCACTATCTATTGTATCTGATCGAGATCCAAGATTCAAGTCTATGGTTTGGAAGTGTCTTCAACAATCTCTAGATACCGAGTTGAAATTATGTATGTCTTATTATCCTCAAACTGATGGCCAATCTGAGCAGACTATCCAAACACCTGAGGAAATTTTTATTGTGTGTTATATTCACTTCAAAGTAGGGTGGGACCAACATCATCTACTATTTTAATTATCGTACTATAACAGTTTCCACTCGAGCATATGACTGGAACCTTATGAAGCCTTGTATAGGAAGAGGTGCTTAACAATGGCATGTTGGGATGAAGTCAGTGAGAATATACTACTAGGTCCAGAAATGGTTGATGAAATGGTGGAGAAGGTAAAAACCATTCAGTAGTTTAAAAAGGAAGCCCTGAGTCAACAGAAGAGTTTTGAAGATTACCATCGACGAGACGTTGAGATTATAGTCAGAGACATGGTAATTCTATGAATATATACATGGATGAAGTTCATGAGTTTGGAATGAAAGGTATGCTATGTCCTATGTACATTTGATACTTTGAGATTATTGATTTTGTTGGGGTTGGGGCCTATCGACTAGCACTTCCACCTACCATGGCCAAATTTCATGATGTATTTCATGTATCCCTATTAATGAAGTAGTTACCAGACCCTTCACATGGAATCTCTTCAGAGGTAGTACAACTAGAGGATGATAATTCTTATGATGAGCAACCAGTGAAGATCTTAGATCGTAGAGAAAATGTTCTACGAAATTAAAAAAATTCCCCTCATCAAGGTGTTATGGTGAAACCACAAGTTCAAAGTAGAAACATGTGAATCAGAGGAAGTGATGAATCAAGGTTACCCAAATCTGTTTTAGTGTGGGGAAAGAATATTTCAGGGGTGAAATTTCTTAATGGGGTAATATTGTAATGACCCAAACATTAATTAATGGAAATTCCTTGTGATCCTATTAAATTTCTTATTATGGACTTCATTGGTTTTATGTTTTTGGATTTTAAAATTATGTTTAGAATTTTGACCGTTACTAATATAGTCGTTGAACAGTGATAACATGATTAGTATAAATATAGGGCATTAATAAATCCAATTTACTCAGACAAAGGAAGTGATGGCCTTATCCAGTATACTTACCCCATATGAAGACCATTTTTCAGAGTTCGGAAAGGAGGTGCCATCATTGGGATTTTCTCTTGACCAATCCAAAGCTGAGCTTGAACACATTAAGCTTGAGTGGAACCTACTATGGGAGAAGTGGAAGTTAATAGAGATTACCACCCGAGCGATGTTATCTGAGCCACCCTAAGAGTCTGTCACCATCACAGAACTTACCCTTCAGTCTTATGCGGGTGTTATAGTGGGTTATGTAACAACACCTTATCACTATGATTATGTGCATTATTTTCTTATATAATATACATTAATTATATTATTTTTACTTTGTAAATAGTTTTTAAAGCGTAAATAGTATTTATAGATAATATTCAACTAAGATATCTATTTGATTAATTAATGGATTTTTGAATTAATTAATATTTTAATAAAATATCATTATCATTATATTAATTTTTTATTAAATATAAATTATCATATTATTTTATGAATGCAATGGTAATTTTTTTAATGTATGAAAGCTTTTTTTTTCAAAACCCGTGAGTTTTTGATAAATGTCAATTTTTATTTTAAAAGTAAAAATTCAAATATTAAGAAAATTATTTAGATAAAATGAATCATTATTTTGGAATCAGGATGTCAAAATTATCCAATGGATAATTTTTTATAATTTTCTGAGATAGTCGAATTTTTGGTTAAAAATTTAATACTGTTTAAATATATATTTTTTTTATGACATCATAATGACCCAATAGTGATGTAATAAAATACTATAAACATTATGTTGGGCCAATATATTTTTTACCCCTAAAATAATGTGATTTTGTGTTTTTTTGATTTGTTTTAGGAAGCATTTTTGGACCCTCCAAAACATATAAATCATTTTGTCTTTTTAAATTGATTTCCTTGAGAGTGTGACTCACCTCCACATAAGTAACCCTATTATTTTAAGAATATCAGAAATTAGCCTTAGAGAATATTTTTTTCCAATCCCCTTTGAGAAAATTTATGGGCAAAAACCTTGGGACGGTTTGTGGTATTGATTAGTTTAATGTGAGGTGTCCCAAACATAATAATAATGAATTCCCTCTCCTTTCCTATATAAACCCACCCAATCTCCAACTTCCTCTTCACTCAAATCCATTAGAGTTCGACCAACCCCTAACCTCCTCACTGTAGAATCCTCCCAAGGTGTCCCAGGATCCCATGAAGCCTCTTTCAGGCCTCTCCCAAGCCTTTGGGATCACACTTCATAGTAAGGGATTTCTTCCTTTCTCAATTTTGTCCAATTATCCTTAAGTTGTTAAGCCATTTTGTTTTCAATTAAAAATGTTGGGGTATGATTCAAACCTTCCCCATACATACCTCTTTATGTTTTGGATGATGGAAGAACCCTTTCTCTCCCATTAATTTTTAACATGTACCTCTGTTACCATGCCTAAATTCCATCAGGGATTTCTCTCTCCTCTTTTACATCCAGGTAATTATTGTGTATTATGCATCTAAATTACATTATTTTTGTTGGAACATGCATAGTTATATGACTCCCATAGTGTCCATTTCATGTAAATATGATGAGACACCCCTCTCCCTCTCATAAACCATTTTTTATGAGTTCTTTTGCTATGTGGTTATGCTGCCGAAATTGCACTATGATTTTCCAAGCCAATGTCATTGTGTAGTGAATACCATGCCCATTTCCCTATTGAGTGTATTCAAATTTATTCACATTTACATATTGATTATAAATTTTAATTTATGTATTCCACATCCATTTATTGTGGAATAAATTATTATGATTGATTCCATGTTGAATGATCTATTTGACACACTAATGCATGAAATGAAATGTTTTAGAAGAGTGTGCCCTGATAGTGCTCCAATGAATTGGGTAAAGTATAGTATCATGATTGGACATGTGAAGTGAGTAGTTTCTCATGATAATTCAAGTGCAACGAGGGTTTACTCATGCTTCATGTGCAATGAGGGTTTAATCATGCTCTATGTTCAATGAGCCTTAGCTCATGGTAATTCCTTGTTAAGTGTTGTTGTCACATTTCAATGTTAGGATTATCATGCTTTATCATGAATTTAGGTTCATGTTTCTCTTTTGATCCATTGATATGCATACTATCTAACATTTATTACATTCCTCATGTTATTCCTTGTTTATTCCCTTATCAGGCTTTATAGCTCACCCTTTTTATGCATTCCATTAGGTTATCCCATGCAATGATAAGTAAGAGGGAATATAGTGGTCATATAAAGGAATTTTTTAGTTAAGATATTGTATTTCATGTTTTAAGTTGTGACATAATGATCCTAATCCACAAAGACACTAGAAATATAGATCTTCTTTGTAGTAATGAGTGATGGATTTTTTTAATAAATCATGTTTAAGTATGAAATAAATAGAAGGGTTGTCATAGATATGTATTTAATGAAACCGCTGAATCATTTCCCATGATTAGTTAGCCCAGCTAAGGAATCTCCACAATTTTTAGGTCCACACAATGGGCCCTTATGAGATTTATGAATTTTTATTTATTTTTTCAATAGTTATTTCCAATGAAATGGATGTAGAAAATATATAATGAAGATACATGAATTTTTGAAACACTATTCTAAAGGTTTTTAACATGAAATTTTTTATCTGTTTCACATTCAATTTAATCTCTTATGTTTAGGGACTATATATAATTGTTTATTTATGCCTATTTAGAACTATCTAAAATTTAGGAAATATATATAATGGTCATGGATATTTTTAATTGACTTAAATGATGGGTCATTTTCTGGTATATATAATATATGGTAAGGGTGAACATAGTTTCTGTTCATGATTATTTGAACCGAAAGTAAGATATATTTTTCTAAAATGGGAAATAACAAATATTATGTGATTCAGAAGAGAAAAGAATTATAATAATATTTCATGGATCCTAATAATGAAAATATAACAACTGATATAAGGATAATGTGAAGTAACCAAACACATTTTGAATTGGAATTTATTAAAATATTAATCCTGATTTTCAGTTTTAGGATTTGGAATGATTATATGGGAAAAGTAAAAAAGGCATGAAATCCATCCATTTTCATATGAATAATCCCACAATGATTGTTTTGGGGGTTTAAAGATATTAGAGATACTTTTACTCATGAAAAAACATGACAATAAATATCAAGCCATACTAGGGGAATATATGGTGACCTATAATAGGAATGTGTATACATATCTGAATAGAAGTATCCTTATGTGATAGATATACTAATTATTCATATCCTTGACTGGTTTATTGTAATATGAGACCCTTGAGTCATGGTGTGTTATTTTTGAAAAATGGGTTCACCAGAATCTCGATGATGAAATTTTAAACCCTTATTAACATGACATGGAATTATAAACACATAAAAAGATGTAAAGATGAATGATTATTCATATATGAGTCTTAAATTCTTCTTCTGTAAATCTATATGTATCAAGAAATAACTAAAATCAATATAAACGTATTTATATATGATTAATAGACCATGCGTCGATCCAGCTCAAATATAGGGTTGGAGTATTCAATCGTGATAGAGGATTGACAACAAAAGGATCCCTGAACTATTATCCTAAGAAATCTTCAAATGTATAGACAAATATGAGCATGTATGATTTGAACTCCAAGAATATTATAGGAAAATAATCATTTTATCCAAATGTAGGGACCCATATTCAATTATCTCATATATAAATATTTCACTTATATTGGATAGTTTGATGATATGACAGAAATCACTATGATAAATTTTAGGGGAATGCAAGGTTGACTATAATTCAATCCAACTGACATCATGAAATAATGAATTCATTATTTTTTTATTTTGGGCTATGTGTTGAGGACTAAGATATGCGGAATTTGAAAAAAAATCCAGATCACATAAAAAATGAGGTCGATTAACTTTATTGATGAACTGTGAAGAAAAAATTAAATTGAAGGACACGGAAAACACTAGGATAATGTTTTTTATTGTGATTCAAGACTGGTCCAAAGATTAATGATTTGGGTGTAATTATTTATATTACATGAATTGTAATCAAGACACAAACTACTCTCATAATGTATTAGTTTATAAGTAAAATTTTAAAGAACTAACATGAATAAAAATGACCCAAACTCTATTTGGAAGTACTTTTTTATAATAGATCTATAAATGAATCTATGTTTAAGGTTATTCTATTGTATTTCTCACACAAAATAGATGGTATTTTTCTTTCACAACCCAACAAAGTGTTTTGAGAAATTTATTTTTTTAACTTCTTCACAAATTAGACTATTTTGTAAGGATTTAGTCCATCAATGTCATGAAGCACTATGTAGTTTTATGTTTTTACTAGGTGGAAAATATATATATCTGGGATAAGGATATGTAATATAAGAACCACTACATATCATGTGAATATAAGAATGAATCTACAATAAGATCTTATTCAGTATAATATACTCCATATAAATGTATATTATGATATATAAAAACATTATTTGAGTGGGGAGGTTATACAATGAGGGGAGGTAATATGATCTATGATTTACAAGTTTTCATAACATAAAATATCCCTATATCACTATGTCTCTTCAAGTAAAAAAAATTCCAAACACACAATGATATTATATGTCATTATATATATATTTATTTTCATGTACATAACTAATGGTGAAAAGTATATGGATTCCTAAGAGTAGAATTAAGGAAAAAATAACATGATTTATATAATTTCTGTACCACTTAGACACATAAAATTCAAATAGAATCTATGTTTGGTCATGGTTTATGGGATCCATTATTATCTATATTACAAAAAAATGAGGAATAATTCCATGAAAAATTGTTATGATTTGTTCTCTTTGAAAATCATGATATTATATAGGGAATGAGGCCGTAGAATGTGAGAAAATATGATCTATTTTGAATCATGAAGGATAGAATTGAAGCCACTTTATTTATAGCCATGTGAGTATAATATAAATACTAATTATTATTTTTGTAAAAGGATTCCATTTTAACCCAAAACTAGGTAAATACACATAAATATCTCAGAACATGTTAGTCATGATAAATGTGGTAAATAATATGTTGATTGGAAAATTACCTGGAACAAATGGGAGTAAATGGAAGGGGTGAAAACCAACTATATAACATAGTGTCATGAAACATATAAACATTAACAGTTTTGTAATTATGTGATGAGTACATTATTGTTATGAAAATTAATATGATACCACCAGGATGTAGATGTTATGTAATTTAGATACACACAGCTTGTACATAGATGGGCTATGTAATTTTAAGACATGAAGATAAAACAACAAAAATGTAGATTCACATTATAAGGAAATGGAATATTATAATCATATAAAATACATATATAATGAATCATTTATATGTAGTTAAAATATGAAAACCTAGGACATTAATACCCACATGATTGTAATAAGGTGAAATATTTTAGAGATTCTATATTGGTGAATGTTATTATGTTCCCTCTATTGATAATGATCAATGAATAATATAAGTTTGAGTAGTCATTGTATATGGTGTAAGGTCTGTCAAAATTTTGATCATGATATGAATAATTTTCCCTTCTATAAATAGAGTTATAAAATCCAATTTCATCTCAATTCGATGGAATTAATAGTTAAAATCATTCTAATTAAATTCCACTAAAAACTGATTCTAATGAATCTGAATATTGTGCAATGTGAAAAATCATATCTCATCATGACTTTCCCACTACTCAAATCATTTTTAGACTCATTTTGTTTGAAAATATAAATTTACATATTGAAATTAAGTTGGGGATGTTGGACCTCGATGGGAAAGACTTTCTCCATCATATACCTGAGGTCAAAAATCATATATAATTTTTCAGTCTATGAATTTTTAACTTTTTCAACCATTATATATTTCATATTATATAGATTTGTGTTAAAATATTATATATATATGATTTATGTTTTCTATAGTGGGAAGAGTGGTTGGACCAAATGTTATATACATAATAAAAAATTACAATTATAATAAAAATAGTTTGTACCATTCTCAACCAATATTATGGAGGGACACAAAATATGGTAATAATATTTGAATCCATGATGTTTATAGTATCCATTTTTTAATTCCTTGAGAGAAATAAAAAAATCTATCATAGAGCAGATATTTATTATAATAAACATGTACATGATAGTCTTGGATGTAGCGGGGGGATATGACCATATGGAATCAATTTCAAAAATAGAAAATAGCCACAAATAAATGGTGATGTACTATTGCAATATAGGTCGATGAATTATATTAGAATGTATCTAGAATTCATGGAATTTACAATTTAATTCCACAATGTTTTGGGTAACTGATAACTAGAAATATCAATTCATTTTTAATGGATGAGAGGGCTTAGTCCCTGACTGATAATTACCATTAGAACTAAAATGCATATTATATGTAATAGTGGAAGTATCTCCTCCTTTATTTATATTATTAGGGGCTCCATAAAATCCACTTATAAAGAGTACTTTATGGGACTTCCTAACAACATAATGGAATTAAGATAACTTCACATCATGGAATTTATTTTTTATTAGATCGATATGAAAAATAATTCAACATTGGAGGTAGTGTTATGTAGGGAACATAAAATTACTTATATATTATACTATTGGTAATAAAAACATTCCTTGATCAAGAGGTGTGTTGATTTTTTTGATATCTTTTATTTCATTCCAAAAAAATATATTGAGACTACACTAAGGTATATGATGTTAGCTACTATTGTGTCCTTATTTAGATCACCAAAGGTTATGCCTCCATTTTTCAATTTATCTAAAAAATCCTGTGATGTTAATGGAACATAATATAGTGTTGGATCGAAGGAAAATTCATCCATTAACCCTCATATATAATAAACCTAGGATTTTAATTTTTTTCCTAAATGTAATATTAAACATTAATCTTATTGATTACCAACCTTTAGTCACCCTTAAATTATAAATTGGCTATAGGAATTTGAATCACTAGATATATTCCTATAATATGGTTTTTGAATCATAAATCATTTTTGGTGAAGCCATTTAACAATTGGATAAAAAAATGGGAGGAATACCATTACTAAAGATATGAGGATGATTTCAAAGAAACTAAATTGAATTTTGTGCTTGTCATTGTCAATCTATCAAGGTTTTTGGAAGAACATCCAAAATAAATATATCTTTTATACATATTCTAAGATATCTACTTATTTTAATATTTTTTCTAGATGACTACCCAACATGTTTGATGTCCATTAATTATTGGATGACAAAAGCAATACATGAGAGGATTAATGGGAGTGACCAAATAGTTCTCATGATATTATAGGAAACACTTTTCAATAAGAATGTATCATGTCATAGTAACCAATATTTTTATAATAATATGGTAGATAATATTTTTATTCCCCGCGTCATTGTAACATCTCGAAATTTTAAAATGAAACACCAAGACAGATAGCATAAAAAATATTCCACATCGATCATTACCAAATAAATAAATATTATTCTTTAATATTGATGTTATAATCAAGATTTTACATTGATGGTTCTGAATAGATAAAACTATATAATTTTTACTCATATTTAGAAAAAATTCATTAATTCAATATTTTCTATAGGCATAATACAAAAAATCCATTTTCATGAATAAATGATGTATTATTTTCTCAAAGTTGTTTTACTACCTTTTGATGAAAAAAATTTTTATAATTTTTTTGACACTTTTATAAGTTTTAATTGAAAAATTAATATTCTCTTTTCTTTATAGATTAATATAAAAATTTTCTTTGGTTTAGTTTTTGCTATTTTTCTAAGAAGTTTTTTTGATTAATTGTAAAAAAATACTCCATTTTAGTTCAAAACTATTATTTCTTTCAAATAAATGTTAGTGTTAAAATATATTTTATATTTATTTTTACATTAAAATATGATAAATTCTAGATATATTAAAACCATCTAGGATATTTTATCGTTTTTTTATTGAGTTTTGTAAACAAAGACATTAAATCTTTTCAATGTTTACACTTAAAATGCATATTTTCATATCACATATATATGATTAATAGTAAATTAATTATTGACACTGGTGTGTTTTGAATATTTAAAAATGGGATCCATATTATGTATAAAAATTTCCATATTTACTAAATATTCTAGTTTTATATTTTGACAATATGAATATTATACTCAATACATTTTATTACCATGGTTAGGGGTAAATCATGTAATTAAAGGTAAAAATAATGTCCCAATGATTGAAAAATTAACCTCTAAATTGTTTGAATATTATTTTATGTCTTATTTTTGACCTGATTCACCATTGTTTCAAATATTTTACCACTTCGAACAACTTTCATTTCTTTAATCCCACTACTATTTTTTGATGAAAAGTAAAAAAGGTCATACTAATGTTTTATTAACTGGAAAATTTTTAATATAGTGTTATTCATATGATATATTATTCTATAAATTTTAATGTTAAATATAAAACATTTATCTTCATTATTTAAATCTTTTATTTTTTTATGTGAAATAATAATTACTTTAAACTCATACATATTTCTCATGAAGTAACTTATTATTAATGGAGTTATAAAATAAATGATAGTAAAACTACTATATTAAATATAATATGAGATAATTAGTTTCATACACTAATTTTATATATAAACATTAAATATTTTGGATGAATTAAATGAATTTTCTCAAATATCTATTGTTTTTGTATTTTTTATAATTTTCAGTGTAATTAATAGTTTCAAATTTGGTATTAATAATATATGAAATACATAACATTTTATTACGTGATATAAAAAACGTTACAATTAAAAATTTAGACAATTTAGTTGGATTAATTTTTAATTTCCATAACTAATCCATTTATGTTTATTATTCAATTTTAAATTAGCAATATTAACCTTAAATGAGTAAAAACACAAGTTGTCATCATAAGTGTTAAAGATGTTAGACAATGGTTAAACAAGTGATAAGCATTACAAATAGTTAAAAAATATTTAAATTTTCTAGTTGTATTTATATTGACACTAAATCACCATATTTTATAATTAAATAATTTTAGGGACATTTTTAGATAAAAAATAATTTATATTAATTTAATATTTTTAGAAATTCCATGATTTCCCCACCCATATCTTATAAAAGGGCACCAATTATTCTCTTTTATTCAAATTTAAAAACCTTTTGGGTTCAGAAAAAATCTAAACTTATCCCTTAATATACCACATGAACACATTTTAGATATATTATTTTATTAAGAACACCATTTTTAATGGTCTTACAACTTAATGAAATGAAGGATTTCTAAAGAAGATGTATTATTTTTAATTAAGTGTTTTGTTTTGTTTCTTCTACCACCTTTGTAAAATAATTTTAAAGAATGATGGAATAAAAAATCAATTACGCTTAATATACTTCAATGTTATTATTTTAATATAATAAAATAAATCCATCTCAACTTCTGGAAAATGGGAAAAGAACTTATCATTCGTGTGTACGACAGACTACCACATCACAAACCAATGAAATTTATTTTCCATCCCCATATCCCATGAATGGTTACAATGATGGAATAATAGTTTTTATGTTATATTAATGAAATAATTATTATTTTTTTGGATTATATATAATTTTTTTTACCTTTCCATGCACAAGATAATGATAATGTTGTTCGTGCATACGTGTGAATTATTACTCCCACGAAACAATGTGAAAAATTTCTTATCACTAAATCACATGTATGATATATATACAAGTATATTTAAGTGATTAATATTTAATCAATTATATTATGATAATTCTATAAATATAATATTATAATAACCTCATTTTCAAAATGAACAATGAATATTGGAAATATTACTCATGCATATGTACGAAATACCATATCCATGATTGTAATGTAGTTAATTTTTCATATCCATAATTAATGGATGGATTTAAAAGTATAATTTATTTACAAAAATAACAATTATTTGATGAATAATATTATGGATAGTGTGTAATAAAGTAGACTTTTAAAATAGTAAACAGACGAATGTCATTTTGGAGTTATGAACCAAACATCATCAAAACAATGAAAGTTAGTTTAAATAAATAAGTATTAATTATAAACTCATAGTAAGTTATAATAATGTAATAATTAAATTGATAAAGTCTCTCAAGAAAGTAAATAGTTAACATAAGTAAATTATTAAAGAATATAGATATTGTATGTGATGAGTTGAGCTCAATGTAACATACTTCTTATCAATATCCTTTCATTGATAAATATATTGATGTCATACAACATGACTATTTTTTGTGTGGTATATAGTGTCTATTTGATATATAATTTCCTTAATATATTTATTATCAGGTTATTTAATGTGTTGTTAAATGTTATTTATTCATTGGGATTATTATTTAATGATTCTAAGTGTAGTGGGGCAATTTATTTAAAATTTCTTACAAAATGTTTAATGATTCAATTTCAATGTATTTTCCTTCATTATTGATATTACTTTAAAAATGTATTTATATGTACAAAATTATTATAAAGGAAATTTTTGTTTTATTTTTATATTTAGTTTCTTCTATATTACTTTATTCTTTTTTAATGAAAACCCTCTTCACCTTTTCTGGGTGTTTGGTTATTGAAAATTGATTTTGAAAATGGATTGATTATTTATAAAAAATGAAATGTTTTCTTGTGAGTTAAAAAAAAATAGAGTAACATGTTGAAATTCAAATATTTAATTTGTTGTTGTTATATAAGGACACTTATAAATTTTATGGTTGGTAACATGATAAATCAATGAATGGTGGGTCCATGATAAAACAATAATGGGTGGTTATGTTATAACCTCCAATTTATTTTTTTTTGGAAGTCTTTTATATGGTATTTCATAAGTATGAGTGACATGTGTGGAAGTATATTGTTTGTTTATTCAATTTCGAAGAGTGAAATGTATGGATGTTGATTGCATGGTTAATCTGTATGTGTATAATTATGTCCTAAGATACCATTATGTTTTATCAATGCTTACTATGGGTTTTATTGTTGTTTTTTATTACCAAACTGTATGAAATAAAAGTACATTTAAATTAAATAATTCAATAATTTTTAAGGGAATTTTTTTTAACATTTGATAATATTTTTGATGGATTATAATTTTTATATTGCACTAATATGTTTCCTTCTTTGTGTATCCCTTACTAAATTTGTTTTTTCACATCATATGTTTTAAAAAAATTAAGGGATTTAAGGATGTGAATGGTAATGGATAAAGTCTATTTAAATAAGATAATATTTTACATGAAAGAATTCATACATTATTTTAAAATTAAAATATTATTGAAAAAATGGATACTCATTAGAAGTGACCAAATTGTATTATATTATTTTCTACGTATGAGTTATGACATAATCCTTTAAAACTATACACTTGAAAGGATCCTCGAAGTTAAAGATTGTAAATTCATGAATTAATTTATGATTATTTGATGTTTAAGGTTGGGTCATTATATTTGGTTTTGAATCACTATTTATACAATATTAAAGGTTATTAAATTCATAAAATCATGCTATTAAGATATTTTACAATATGGAAAATTTGAAATGATGTACCATGTTATCATTTCCTTTTTTATCTATCAAATGTATATTTGTTTGTAACAGTTTTCCGTAGAGGAAATAAAGATGATAGATATATTGGGAATGAAACAAGAGAAAAATATCCTTCTAAATCAGTATCCCTATATAGTTGGAATTGGAATATAAATGTTTTTTTAGTGATGGATCATTTAAAAAAATCGACAAATGGTGTTGGTATACAAGCAATAGAGGAATTAGATGTACCAAGAAGAAATGTGTATATTTTGGGGCATTTCACTAAGAAATATTAGACAACATTTAATGGATTATAGGACATAGAGGTAGCGAAATAATATATCAATTCATTGGAAAAATACATTTTAATTCATGGGATGTTTAAAATATCAAAAATCAACCTCTTCCATCTATTATTTTGAACATGAAATTTATCGATGTTGATCATTGGTTAAGAATACTAGAGAGAAATATGATCTTGATGCTATGGAATAAGACTTGACTAATAATATATTATTTGAAAAATATTTCCCTTAGGTTTTTAGTCGTAGGATGGTGAACAAAATCAATAATTGATGAAAATTGATTATGATTGTGTGGATATATATTTATCAAACATCACAAGATTAGCCAGGTATTTTCCATTCTTATATGATACATTGATAATAATGTTAATTTATTTTACATTGGATTAAAACAAATATTATGAGAACATTTATCTTCTTGATTATTTAAAATTTATGATAAATTTGTTTATAGTGATGGGAAAGTTGAGTTATATTTTTTTGACACATGTTTTCCATGATATATCAAGAGTATGAAAATTTCCAGGTGGTTTGAAATGGGAAAGCAACCAACTAAGAATTATGTTGGTATTTCTAAAACATGTTCCAAGTGTGGTAAAATAAACTTTAGGGAATGTGTGTTAGGATTTGAAAGTGTTACTGATGTGGTATATTTGGTCACATGGTTCGTGACTCTTGAGAGAAGAGTTTTGAACAATCTAATAATGAGATGAAAGATAACTAGTGGATAGTGAGAATTTTTAGTCGTATTGAGTTGGTAATTATACTAATGTGTGTCAAAATTCATATACTCATAGAAGAAATCATCAAGATTGGAAATAAAATTGTCTGTGAAAATATTTTTAAACTACTAAAGTTTATGTTGAGGCATCTGTTGGAGTGATGAAAGCTCTATAATGCTCATTATTTATTGATGGTTAACCATATGTTCATGGTTATAGACCCAGATTCTATGGTTTTAATTGATATGATCCTCAATTGATAAATTAATTTTTAGGAGTTGTTTTTTCGGGATCATGTTTATGTAATGATTTTTTATAATGATAAGTATTCATTTACTTTTGGACATGTTTTTTAAGGTTTTCATAACTTTTAGGGTTTATATGATCTTTAATGATTAATGATATATTTGGGGATATAAACCATAATTATGGGAAGGTTATAAGGATGAATATGTTCTTAAAAAATAAATATATTATGTAATAATATTTCCTTTTATTCATAGGTAGTAAAAAAAAATTAGCCAGCACATGGAATGCCATATTCAATGAAAAATTTTATTCATTGATTTGTTTTCTATTAAATCAATATACTTTTAAACAATCCCAAATTTTCAATTTAGTAATTCATAACATTATAAAAAATATGTTTTCTGTCACTATCCATTAGAACCTTATAGTTATTTTTAGCTTTCTTTTCCTTGTTTTATGATATTGGATCATAGAACATTTTGTTTATGTGACCATCATACTATCATATATCCCTTTTGAAAAGGTATTTTTATTGAACCTCTATCTAATATTGGATTTTAGAAAAGCAATTTGGAATAGTTTAACCGTAGTTACCAAGACCAGGTTCAAATTGTGAAAAAAATATACTAAATGGGGGAAAATGTAACATCCAAATATTTTACAAGGAAACACCATGTTAAATAACTTACCAAATATTACACATTGAGCTTAGATGAATTAAAGAATATTATTATTTAATATTGTAGTTATCACCAAGACACTATATTTTATGTTATAAATATGACTATCAATATTATTTTTATACATTATATTAATTATTTTATATTCAATAAACACATTTTTTGGAATAATATTAGAAAAAAATCCATTTTACACATAAAAACATTATTTTCTAAAAGTAGTTTGACATCATTTTAATGGAAAACATGATTCAAAACCAAATTTTGTAAAATCTAAATGTTTCAATTGATAAAATAATAATCTATTTTTAAACCATAGTAAAAAATTTACATTGGAATAATTTTTTTGTGTTTTTTTTGATAAGATTCGGTTTTTGATGAATGATGAAAAATACTTCATTTTAATTGAAAACAACTGTTTAATAAAAAAATTTGTAATTTGAAATTATATTTTAATTTGTCTTGAATGTATCATTCAATCAATTCTATATATATTAATCTATGTTGGTCATTATGAATGTTTTCTTCTAATATTTGGATAAAAAATTTAAAATATTGAACTTTTTCCCCATAAAACTCATTTTCTCATCATTTTTATGAGATATATATTAAATTAAATGTATCCCATTCTAATATTTTAATTTGGAAAATTAAATTCCATATTTATAATCATATGTTACAAATTTAGAAATTAGGTCCCTATTTTGTTTGAAAAATATGAATAGAAAACATAACTAATTTTTATTACATTGGTTAAGGGTAAATTAGGTAATTAACGTTAAAATTAATATTACATAGAGTGTAAAATTACCCTAAAGATTGTAATAATTTTATTTTAAGTGTTATTTTGGACAAAAATAATCCTTGGGATGAATAAATGTTCTATTTGAGCCACATGGGTGAATTTAATCCCCTTAAAGTATTTTATTTCATATAAAAGTAAAAACTGTCATACTATTGTTTTAATAATAATTACATTTTTAATACCATGTGATTTTGAATATATTTTATACTTTAAATAATTGTTTGTAAGATAAATATTTTGCTTTATCCTTCAAATTTATTTTTAATTTTTAGACAAAAAAAATATTACATTAAATTCTTATACAACATAAATGGATTAATTATTTTATTAATAGAAATATCATAAAAATGTTATTAAAAATAATAAAATAGATTTAATTTTAGAATTTTCAGTCCTTATTAGAGTTTTAAATATTAACTTATGATTTTAGGAATATATAATATTTTATTAAATGATATAAAAATAATTAAAATATAAATTTGTCTAAATTATTGGGATAAGGTTTAAAATAAAATTAATAATCCATTCATGTTTAGTTTTTTATTTTATATTAATGATATTAATAAATAAATTGTAAAAATATATTTTTTCATGATAGGAGTTAAAGATGTTAAATAAGGGTTAAAAAAGATAATGATTAAAAAATAGTAAAAACTTATGTAATATTAATTCTATGATTTCAATTAGATGAAACAACATCCTATATTCAGAATAAATAATTCTAGATGCATTTGTAATTGAAAAAAATTATATTAATTTAGTATTTTGAGAAATTTCGAGAGTGCCTCTTCCCCCTTTTATAGAAGGGAACCACTGCTTCAATTTTATTCATAGTTATTAACCTATTTTCATTAAAAAACATCTACCAATATCCATTCCAAAAATCCCTGCACAAATTATAGATATTTATTTTAGGTAGAAAACCATGCTTAGTTATCTGAAAGTGTTGAGCAATGATGGATTTCTAATAAAAATTTATTTTTTTTAATTGAGTGATTCTATTTTGTTTATTATTCATCTTTAGTAAAATATTAATCAAACATGACCTAATAATAACTCCAACAACATAAATATGTTGAGAAATTATTATGATCATATAATCACCAAAATACATCTATACTACCTTTAAATCTGAAAATATGTTATCAATCGTGTGTAAAGAGGACTACAGCCTCACAAACTAATGAATTTTTTTTCTTCAATGTCTCTCAATACCGGTTATAATGATGGAATTAATTTTTTTATATGATATTAATGATTTATTTCTAATTATTAAAATATAATATTGAATTTTCATTCTAAAATTTATATTAACTTAATAATGATAACTTCATTCGTGCATACATGTGAATTATCACCACCACAATGAGATGTGATTCATTTTTATTACCACATATCATAGATATTATATATAAGTATATTAAAATCGTTGATTTTATGATAGTAATATTATAATCTTTTTATAATGGAAAAAATATACTTAACTCATTTCCATAATGATCATTGAAAAACAAAACCCTACTCTTGCCTATATACGACCTACTGTCTCAATGATTGTGTAATAGTTCATTTTTATCAACCTTTATTAATGGATGGATTTAGAATTAAAATTTATATATAATAATAAAAATAATTTACTAAATATTATTCCAAATATTATTTAATAATGTATATATTTACCATTTCCAACCAATAAATGTCATTTCAGACTTATGAACCAAATATCACCAAAACGTCAGATGTGAGCTTAAATAAATTATTTATATATTATAAAATTACAATAATTGATATAAAAATAATAATCAACAATAAAGGTTCATAAAGATTGTAAATTATTAAAATAGTTTAATTATTCAATAATATAATGATTTTACATGACGATCCGGACTCAAGGTAAGGGACTTCATCTCAATATCCTTTCATTGAGGGATATTTTCTTATTAAACACCAATCATATTTTATAAGGTGTATATACATCCACAGTGAACTATAATATAACTAAAATATTTATTATCATATTATTAAATGTTTAGTTTATTTTTATTCGTTCATGGGGATAATGATTCAAATGTTTCACAGTGGATTGGGGTTCTTCGATTTAAAAATCTAGCATCAATTGTTTAAGTATTTAATTTTAAAAAAAATTCATTCTTTCGTGATATTATTTTAAACATAAATTTATAGGTATATAAAGGGATTTTAAATGAAGTTTTATATCTATATAAATATTTTTAGTCTCTTATAATACATCATTTTTTTAAAATAAATCCCTATTTTACATTGTTGGTTATTTTTTATTGCCAATGGTTTTTTATTATGGATTGTTTATTTCTATAATATAAAATGTTTTATTACGAGTGAAAATGTAATTTTAAGCATTAAATTTTGAATGTTGACATATTTTATGTGTTATGATTAAATTTTACTGTATATTGACAATTCATAGGTGGTTATGTGATAAACCAATGATGGGTGGTTCTCTGATAAACCAAAGGAGGGATGTAATGTTATAACCTCCTATGCATTGGGTATGGAATTAATCCCATTGGTAATTTAATTTTTAAGAGTGAAATGTATGAATGTTTACCATATGGTTATTCCATTTGTAAGAGTGACATGTTTGGATGTTAACCACACAGTTATTCTATTTGAGTTTAATTATATCCCTTTATTTCTTTTTTTTGTTCTCTAGAATTTATAGGGGTTTTATTGTAATATAGTGATTAAAAAATTGGTATGTAATGAACATATTTAAAATGTAAAATATTTAGTACATCTTAACGGATAACTGTTCAAATTCTTATAATTTTATCATTGGTTTTAATTTTATTACAGGACTAAATATATTTCTTCTCTATGTATCCCATAATGATATTTTTGTGTTATCCTAATTTTTAAAATTATATTCATAGGATCTATAAATTGATAAGGGAATGAAATGATTAATTTTAAAATACAATAATATTTTTCATTAAATGAATCATTCTTTCTTTTAAAATGAATATATTGGGGGGGATGTATACTGATTAGAAGTAACCAATTGTATTTTATCTTTATTATGTATGAGATATAACCAAATTCACTGAAACTACAAACCAAAAAGATACTCAATGTGAAAGAAAGTAAATTATTGATATAAATTGAAGATTATATAATTTTTATGGCCATATCCATATAGACATTATTTTTTCAAGGAGGTAGAAAATTATCACTATATGTTTTACATGTATAAAATGACTGGATTTCCTTCTATGGGAATCATTTATACTAGTGGGATCAGGAGGACTTGTTTGATGTTATCTATATATTGTTAATAATATTACTCACATAGTTAGTGGAAACCCTTATTAAATATATTTCTTAAGGGTAGAAACATTCCATATTTTATTAATCATTTTATGTAATTGGGGTGTGTTTGAATCCCTCTAAATGATTTGATATTTCAAGGATTTAGGAAGAAAATTACTTCCATAGTATTATTAGTATAAGGCCCAAGACTTAAACATTACATAAACTTAAGTTATGTGAATAATTTTACTTTTAATTAACATCAAGGATCTCTTTGGTTATATATAATTAGAGAATTAGTTTATAAAATATACATAACTTCTTTAATATTACAAGTAGACACTTCTACTTACTCTCTATTTTTTCATAATACAAAAAACTATTTAAAAAGAAACATGACATCACTTCATTTTTTAAAAGCATAACTTTTCAGTGTTCCCATCATCGACTGTATTCTTCCTCATTTCCTCTGAAAGAAAATTCAAAAAAATTTATGAGCATAAAAAATTTATTAAGGGATAAAAAAAGAAATAAAATGGTTAGTCTTGGGATAACATCAAAACCATGAATACCTTATAATAAAGTAATACTCTCCACCTTTAAGAAGTATTAAAAAAATTCCCAGAATATAAACTCATTACATACCCTTTTAAACTAGAACATTACCATAAATCCCATAAAAACAACATATATCATATAAAGGTAACATGGGATATAAACATACTTAAATAGAATAAACATATTGTCGACTTCTACACATATCACTCAATGGAATTTCCATACAGCTGACTTCTATACACAATGCATTGGAGGTTATAACGTAACCAACACCCTTTCTTTGTCATGGAACCACCCAACATTAGGTCATTCAAATAACCACTCCTCATTGGTTTATCACGTAATCACCCATCAAATGTTCACATACCATTATATAATCATAACGCATAAAATATGGAAAATATCAACATTTCACTAATAATATTTCATCTCTAATCACAATAAATCATTTCAAGTTATTATAATACTAAATCAATTTCAAAAACAATTTTCAATACAAAACTACCAGAAAGGGAACAATGAATTTATTTTCCTTTTGATAATATTACTACTTATAGAGTAATCCAAAAAATCAAATAACAATTACAGTAGTTGAGAGGTCTTTGTCACTACATACATTAAAAACATTCCTTTTGTCATTTATTAAAATGCATCTTAGAAAAATGATTAAATTTTAATTAAAGTAAAAGTCAAATGGGTTTATTATAAAACATATAAAAGAAAGTGGTGTGTTAATATTAAAATATTCCTCAATGAAAGGAGATTGAGACGAAGTTCCCTTACCTTGTGTTCGAATCAGCATGTATATTCCTTGTTCATCAAAAATAATATACTTAAGATAATTTATACATTTTTCATAACATTTTTCAAGTTTATTCCTTTAATATAACTTATAACCATGTTTTAAAAATGACATAATTATTTATGTTCATATGAGACATTTTGTTGATATTTCTTACTTATGTCCAAAATGAACTTGTTATAATTACGAACTACCCATGTTTCCAAAATTCCCTTATCCATATAATATTATTCATGATTTCCATATCATATATATCTTGTATATATGTATTTATATCCAGTATATATGTATTTAGCATAGTCCATAACATTTGGAGATAAGAAATGAAATGCACCGTTCATGGAGAGGGTAAGATCTATGTACGCATGAACGCTACTTTCATTACTTTTTCATATTTAAAGGGGTAATATATAAATGATACATAGGTATATTATAATTCCAGTATAATATCATATTTTATATAAGTTACATTAGTTCAATGATTTAATTGTATATAAATTTAATGTATGGCATGAATGTGTCATTTCATTTTGAGGGAGCGACAGTCGGCACTTCCTCAAATGAAATTATCATATTTACACATATTGAAAAGAATAAGGTATATTTGTAAATAAAACATACAGTATCATAGATAAAATATAAATATAATATATATCAGATATAAATATAGTTCCATCATAATGTAAAACATGAGAGGTGGTATGGGAAAATTGAACAATCATCATTTCATGAGGCCGTAGTTTGTCGTACAAAGAAGCAATATATTCAAATCCATTATATGGAGGTGTGTGTAAGTGTAGATTTAATAATTTTCATAAAAACACTAGTATATAAAGATAATGTTTTTTTATAAATTAAGGGAATAAATAGTGTTTAGGGGGTTTGAGTAGGAGAATAATTGAACGAATCTTGAGAAAAGACATTACCTCAAATCGGGTAACTCCTTTTGATTTTAGCTAAAAGGATTTATTCAATTGCATTATTCCCATTGTATGGATTATAGGAGGAATATATGGATGATAGTATATTATTTGGATAGAGTTTGGAGGATCCAAGGGGCCATATATGTGTGAGTAATGGTTGGGATGATGCCCTTTTATAAGATAGAGGAGGGGCACTTTATGAAGGTATTGAAATATTATTTTATTATAAAATGATTCTCAGTTTAAAATGGACCCAAAGTAATTTATTTCAATGATAAGATGAATTTGGGTCTAAAACTTAACAACCAATGGGTTTTAGACAAATATATGTTAAAAATTTAACCTTATCTTTTAACATTAACCCGTAGTTAACTAATTTGAATCTTACTATGTGTTCTTGTATATTCATACTATATGGTCAATATAGTAACAATAAAATGTCAATAGAATCTAAAATGGTTCATTAATAACATGTTCAGCTATATCTATGATATTTGTCTGAATAATAAATTTTTAGAACTGTATTATCATTTAATAAAATAGAATTTTGTTTAAAAACTCATTTATGTCATTTTTTATTATATTTTTATCACGCCTTTTTAAAAAACTGAACAAACATGATTATTTTGAAAAAAACATAATTAATTATATGATAACAAGTCATTATAATACATTAAATTTGTGTACGTCATAACATGTTTTAAAATAAATTTATTTTCAAATTTATAATCTCATTTATTTAAATCTTTCATTAATAAGGTAATCACTACATCTTCATTATGTCAAAACGAAATTTATTTATTTAATGTATAAAAATTATAAATAAAATACCATGATGTAGGAAATATTATTAAGTTTATAATGACTATTTATAGGTGAATATATCACTTATATAACCTCATATAATATTTTTTACTAAAAGATAAATGTTTATGTTACATTTTTCAGTACATTAAATTATTTCTTTTAAAATTTCATTTTCAAATACAAGTGGTTCCATAGGGTCAAAAAAATCGAACTAAAGATTCCCATGGTTGGAAATATCTCATATACTAGGATTAGTACATGTTTTAGTGTAGTTTAATGCTATTATAATATTATGTTTTACATTAATTTTCCAGATTTACCGTAAAAACTAGGGTAAATAAGATAATTATTGAAGTTATTATTCATAATATTTAAAAATTAAAGGTACATATTTAAACAATTCAAACATCCTAATTCCAAATATGGAATTCATTTTTAGAAATTCCAAACACTTAATTGCAATATTTTAATTTAAAATAAATTCCCATTGTCAAAACCAAAAAACATGTTTTTATGAAGTTAAAACTACCCAACAATTGACAAATGTTTATGTCCCATTTCAAAGTGAAATTACTTAAAATGACCATAATTGTATTAAATGTGAATAATATAATTTAATTACACTTTTAAAAACATTAAAATTACATTCTAACTATATAAATAAATTAGATAAAATGCACTTTAGACTTAAAATGCAGCACTTTTATACAATTCATTAAAAAATAAACATTTTCAGATAATTACCAAGAATTTATCCATAGTAAATTTTGATGTCTCAAATATATAGAAGAAGATTATTTTTTCAAATATAATATATAAAACTGACAAAAAATAGACATAAAAATGGTTCTATTGCAAAAGGTGGTAAAATATCCTTCTAAAAATATTAGGGTTTATCATGATTAAAATCGGATTCATTCTTATTTTAAGCGTATTAAAATTAAAAAACATTTATAAACATATTTTAGTTAGTTCTGTTCATTCTAGAATATAAAATGGCTATGCGTTAACTATTATATAAAATAATAATAATATTATATTATTTTTCGTTATAACTCAGTGTTGTGTATAATGTAAGATATCGGGGAAACCTGTTGTTTTGTGTTGAGTAAATTATTTGAAATTACATTCTATTTAAATTGAAACTAAAATTTAATTCAAAAATATCAATAAATATAAATATATCATATTATTTATTTTCAAGGGTTTTTATATCCTTACCCCCTTTTGGGAATTGTGTCCCTGCAATTATATTAACTTATAAAATAAGTGGTGGTATTTAACCCTCATATAATTTTCAGATTCCCATGTTTCCACTTCAACCACATGGGTTTTCCAAAAAAAATTACTTCAGTAATTAACTTCATCCCTAAATCATTCTCCTTTCGTTCAAGAATCTGTACTATTTGTTCCTCATCTGAATAATTCTATTATAATTGAAGTACCTCTAGACTCAAAATATGAGATAGATTCTGAATATACTTTCTCGTCATTGAAACATGAAAAAAGTGTGTACCTAGGATAAACATGAAGGAAAAGCCACAATGTAGGAAACTTATCCAAATTTCCCTAGGATTTCATAGGGTCTAATGAACATAAAAATCAACATTCCCTTCTTATCAAAACCATCACAATTTTCCATGGAGAAAATTTGAGAGATACATAATCACTTAACTCAAAAGACATATTCTTTCTCCAGTTATCCGCATAACTTTTATTAATAGTCTAAGTTGTTATCATGTGCTTCAAAATCAAATGAAATTTTTATTCCATCTCTTCTACCAATTCTAGTCCCGTAAACATTCTTTCATCCACTTAATCCTAAAAAGATGGAGTTCGACGCCATGTTCTAAATAATTCCACAAATGGATTCATCTTTATACTCGAATGAAAACTGTTATAATACGAACATTCAAACAAATAATGATGTTGATCCAAAATTCCATGGAAATACATAGACTAAGAATTTAGTATATAATATATGGTATCAATTTTTCATTCTGACTACCAATCTGATTTTGGATAAAAATTCATACTAAAATTTAATTCAATACCCAATGATTCTGAAGGCCTTTCCAAAACATAGAAGTGATCCTAGGATCACGATCAAATACAATTGACAGGGGAACTCTATTTAGCCTGACTACCCGATTAATATAAAATTGAGAATGTTGACATCGGGATAGAGTATCTTTAATAGGATGAAAATGATAAACTTTATTCAATCAATCAATAATACCAAGATTGTATTGTTACCTCAAGATGTTTTTGGTAACCCCATTATGAAATACATGGAAATATTTTCCCATCTCCACTCTAGCACTAGAAAAGCATAAAGCATCTTGTTTGGTAACTGCCACTCTGCTTCAACCTGCTGAAAAATAAAACACTTCACAACAATGTGAGAAATATCTATTTTCATTCACCCCCATGGGAAATACTCCCAAATATCTCTATCCATATTATTAATTCTTGGCTTAATAGAAAACATAGAACTATGAACTTCAAATATTAACATTTTCTTCAACTAGGAATCACATGGAATGCATAATATCTTTTCAAACCTAAAAAAAATTCATTAACAATGTGAAATTTAGGTAACATTCCCTTATATAACATTTCTACATTTTTCTATAAATAACTGTCTTCTTTCTGAGCTTTATTAATACTTTCTGACAGCAATGGATTCACTAAAACCTAAAAAAATAGAGTAATTACATTGTCCAAAAACATCAGATTCAAAATTTAATAGATTATAAACAGAAGGATCTCATTCCAAACTTAACATGGGTAATGTATAATTACTCTTTCAACTCAAAGTGTCAGCCACTTTATTTACCTTTCTATTATTGTAAAGGACCGTGCAATCATAATCCTTGATTAATTCTAGAAATCTCCCCTCCCTCATTTTTTTATTTATGATAGAAAATATACTTCAATATTTTGTGATCAGTATATATTTCATACATTACACCATAAAAATGATGCCTCAAAATTTTTAATGCCAAAAAAACTATATCTAATTCCCAATCTTGTGTAGGGTAATTTAACTGATGGGATTTCAACTGATGTGAAACATAAGCGATTACCAAATCATTCATCATATGGACACAACCACTTCCTTTAAAAGAAGTATCACTATAGATAACAAAGACACCATTTCTGGAAGGTATTTTAAAAATAGGAGAATTCACCAATTATCTTTTTATTTTCTGAAAACATTCCCCACATTGTTTTGTCTAGATAAACTTAACATATTTTTAGTTAACATATTAAGTAGGCTAGATATCCTAGAAATGTTTTCGATAAACATTCAGTAATAACCCACTAATCCAAGAAAACTACGAATCACTATGATATTATTATTTCTTGTCCACTCGTCAACTATTTTTGTTTTATAAGGGTCAATAGGTATGCTATCTTTAGAAACAGTATGACCAAGGGAAAAAAATTGCAACCATAATTCACTCTTAATAAAAATTCTATGTAGATTCTTTTCTTTTAAGGTTTCAAAAACAATCCTTATGAAACATTCACATTATAATCTGATTCTAAAATATACCATGATATCATCTACAAAAACATCCACCAACTGATACAAAAACTGATGAAAGTCTCCATTTATACCTTCTCATCATAGCTACCATGTTTCCTCAATAGAAAAAAATCTTAACAATCTTATCTTAGACGAAGCAACGTGTTAATACCAAAAATATATATCATTTAAATTTTATCATAATTTAAAATCCTTTTATGGATATTATATTAACAAAATTGTAACTTCTAAAGATAACTAAACCAACCTCTAATAACAACTATAAGGGGACATCAATAATCACTAAATAATCATGATTTACGTCGATAATTTGACATTTAATTCACAAAGATGATCATTTCTGGTTTACAACATTAGAGTATTAGGTCATAACATCTACATAACATCCGGAAAATTACAATTATAAACTTCTACTCGATATCCATTTTTTTAATAAAAAACTCTTTAAAACGAATCATGACATCATTTCATGTTTTAACACTATAACATATCTATGATCCCATCAATGACTCTATTCTTATTTATGTCTTATGAAAAACATCTCAAAACATTGGATGAGCATAAAAATATCACTAAGGAATTCATAATGAATGAAAACTACTGGTCTTAGGATAACTTAAAAACTATGAATACTTTATAATAATGTAATACTTTCTTCCTTAAAGAAGTAATAAATATAATTTATAGAATATATGCTCTTTACATACACTTTGTTTAACCAAATTATTACCATAAATATCCTAAAATACACATATAGAATATAAAGGTAACTTGAGACATAAACATAGATAAATAGATTAACCATACGGTCAACTTCCACACATATCACTAAATGGAATAGCCATACGGTCGACTTTCATACCAAAATCATTGGAGGTTATAAAGTAACCACCCATTATTGGTTTATCACGAAACCATCCATCATTGTTTTATCAAGTAATATCTATCATTGGTTTATCATGTAACTACTAGTCAAATGTACAAATACCATTATATAATCATAACACCTAAAATATTTCAAATATCTACATTTCACAAATAAAATATCATTTGAAATCACAAGATATCATTCCAAGATATTGAAATACTCAATAAATTTCAAATTTTTTTTTAAAAAAACAAAAACGTAAGTAGGGATTTCTTTTCCTGTTGAAAAAATTATGGCTTATGGAGGATGAAAAATATATAATAATAATTATAGTGGTGGAGAGGTCGTTGTCACTACCTAAATTAAAAAAAATTGTTTTCCATTTAGTAAAACAATTATTTGAAAAAAGATTCCCATTAATTTAAGATAAAATTAAAAGGGGTAAATTATACACTGTATAAATTAAATAGGTTTGTGTATATTAAAATATGCCTCATTGAAAGAAGATTGAGATGATTCCCCTTACCTTGTGTCTAATTCGTCACAAATGTTTCTTGTTATTCCATAATAATGAACTTAAGTTAAAATATACATGATTTAGAACATTTTTAGAGTTTATTATTCCTCTTATATCACTTATTACCATGTTATTAAAATTAAATAATTATTTATGTTCATATCAGATGTTTTGTTGAATTTTTTTACAAGAGTCAAAAATAAACTTGTTATAATTACATATTGTTCCTGTGGTCAAAATTACATTATCTCTAGAATTGTATTCTTGATTTAATTATCATATATATATGGTATATAAGTATTTATATAAATTACATATATATTTATAATATTCCATAACATTTGGAGATAATAAATTAAATGCACCGTTCATGGAGATGGTAAGCCGTATGTACGCATGAACACTACTTACATTTATTTTTCATATTTAATGGATTTAAAAATATATTATACATAGGTATATTATAATTAAATTATAATATAATATTTTATATACATTAACAGTGTTCAATAATATCATCCTTTATACATTCCATGTATGGCATGTATAATTCATATCATTTTAAGGGGGCGGTAGTCCCCACTTCCTCAAATGAAATTATAATATTTACACATCATGAAAAGCATAACGATATATTGGTAAATAAAAATTACATATTCATAGAGACAATATAAATATAATATATATCATATATAAATTCATTTCCAACATAATGGACACCATGAGAGGTGGTGGGGTAAAATCTAACAATCATCATTTCGTATGGTAGTAGTTTTCCGTACACAAAAATAGTATGTTCATATCCATTAGAAGGCGGTGTGTGTAACTGTATTTTCAATAATTTTAAAAAAAAATCACTGTATATTTAAGATAATATTTATGTTACAAAATAATAGAATAATTACAGTTAGGGGGTTGGATAAGAAAAATAAATGAAAGAAGCTTGAGATAAGACATTACCTCAAATCGGGAAACTCCATTTGATTTAAGAAAAAATGATTTCATGAATCTACTTCTACAAGGGTGAGGATTATAATAGGAAGAGAGGGGTCCTAGGTTCTTATTTGGTTAGATTTTCGACAATCCAAGGGGCTTGAGAGGTGTTAGTATGGGTTGTAAGTGATTCCATTTTATAAGAGGGAGGACAAGCACTTTAGGAAGGTATGGAAATAATATTTCATTATAAAATGATTTTTGGTTTCAAATGGTCCCAAAGATATTAATTTCAAATATAAGATTATTTTTTTCTCGAAAAAAACTCATCTAATAGGTTTTAGTCAAATCTAGGTCACAAATTTAACCTTATATTTTACCTTTAACCCTTAGTTATCTAATTTGTATTTTACTCTGTCTTCTGGTATATTCAAAATATATGGTTATAATAGTTATTATAAAATTACAATAGAACCTCAAGTTGTTAATTAATGAAATATTCAACATTATCAAGGTCATTGTTCCAAATCATAGATATTTAGAACTATTATATCATTTAATTAAATAGTATTTGTTTTAAAATACTCATTTATGTCAGTTTTTATACTGTTTATATCATGACTTTTTAAAAACCAATAACAACTTAATTCATTCGATACAAATTCATTAATTTAAAGATAAAAAGTAATAATAATACATAAAATTATTGGATGTCTTAAAAAATTTTAAAATAATTTTTTTAATATATATAAACTCATTTATTTAAATCTTTCATTAATAAGGTAATCACAACATCATCATTGTGTAAAAAATAAATTAATTTATTTGATGTTGAATATTTTTAAATAAAATAACATGATGAACAAAATTATTTTTGGTTTCTAATAAAAGTTTATAGTTTAAGATATCACTTATTTAACCCCATATAAATTTTTTTACTAAAATATACATGTTTATGATACATTTTTCATTACATTAAATTAATTGTTTTAAAATGTCCTTTTCACATTCAACTGGATCCATGGGGTCCCAAAATAAACACACAGATGACCATGGTAGTAAATAATTCATTAAATTGTATTAGTACATGTGTTATGGTAGTTTAATATAATAATAATATTATTTTGTACCCTTATTTTACAGATTTACCCTATAAACATGATAAACAAAATAATTACTAAAGTTACTATTCATAATATCTTAAAATAAAATGTAACTATTAACACAATTCGAAACTCATGATTACAAACATTGAATCCATATTTTTAATTCAAAACAATTAATTGGAATAAAATAAAATAAAATTAATTACCGTTGTAAAATCCAAAAAGCGTCTTTTTAAGAAGTACAAACTACAAAAAGATTGACATGTGTTTGTGTCCAATTTCAAAGTGACATTACTTCTAATGGCCAATATTAGATTAATTAATAAAAATATAATCCAATTAAATTTTAAAACCAATTAACTGTACAATCTATAAATGTAAATAAATTAGACGAAAATGAAGTTTAGACATAAAATGTGGTATTTTTCACTATTCATTAAAAATGAACTATATCAGAAAATTACCAAAAATGTATCCAATGTAAAATTTGATGTCCTTGTTCAACAGAAGATTTTATTTTCTCAAATTTACTATATAAAAGTGGAAAAAAATTTATTTAAAAAGGGTTCTCAATGAAATGGTGATAAAACAACATTTTAAAAATATTATAGTATTTTACGCTTAAAATCAAATTCAATCTTATTTTAGGCCAATATAATTTATTTGATAAATTTAAAGAAATTTAAAAAACTTTTATAATCATATATTAGTTAGTTTTTTTGAATCCTTCCATTACAATGACTATGTGTTAAATACCATTTAAAATAACAATATTATTATATGATTTTTCAGTATAACTCAACATTGTGTGTAGCGTAAGATTTAAGAAAAACCTATTGTTTTGTGTTGAGTTCACTATTACACATAGCATCTCATTTAAAATAATATAATATTTAATTCAAAAATATTAATATATATGAAAATTATACATTCTTTATTTACCTAGGAATTTAGAATTAAGGTTTATTCCAATGTAATTATGAATTAAGACAAAGATAATAATTTCTTTTACTTTCACCCCAAAAGAACATTTCAAGCGATTCATCTTCATCACATGTTCTATTAGTTTTAAGAAAATTATACCAAAATAGAAAATATGGTACCAACATTCTGGATATTAGACTAAAATATCACAAAAAAATAAATACATAGTTTTCTATAGGTTGATATTGAATATATAGAACATGTTAAATAAATCTATTTTACTATTGTTATTGAAAATATGAATTAATTAATAAAAATAATAAACATTGTGTACCGTGAACATTATGGATTCCTCATCTTTAGGGGTGTCCATTTTTATGGTATAGTAAAAGAATTCATCCATAATGAATAGATCATAGAAACTATTTATTGAATCAATCAAAATATCGATTAATAGGATATAAAAATCATGACTTAGGGGATGCTAGTTATGGTCCATAATGTCAATATAAACCGTGATAATTATGTTTATTATCATAATTTGAACCTCGTTATAGGAAATTATAGACATTTAACTACCTGAATGATTTTTTCCTTTGAAGTTCTTATAAACTTCATCCTATACTATGAAAACATAGGTCATGTTAATTATGCAAGACACATGATTATAAACACAGATACCATCTATAATTCCGAAATTTTAGTGGTGATATAAATACCAATTAAATTTATTTCTATGTAATTATAGGGTAAACCAACTTGATTATTCATGTATATAGTGATGTATTTTCCATTCATATTAATACATAATGTGATGATGATAAATGTGATCCATGATTCTATATATTTATAAAAAATTAATTGTATGAGTTCATCAATGGTTGGGGTGTCCTGATATTTATGTTCATCTGTGGTATCCACGAGATATTCTTCCACTTTTTCCCCTATTTAAAATATCATCAATGACAAAAGATAAAGTCATGGTTTTGGTTTGAGGATAATACATGGGGATATTTTCATCTCTGGTTAATGAAAAGGACTGATCTATATATTATATGGTTAATTATTAAAAAGAATATTTCTTCATTGAGTCATAGATATTTATTCCCTCATCTATGCTAATATCAATGGTAGAGGAGGTTTCTAATAACTATGGTTTTGAAGTTGATGTGAGAGAATTTTATATCAACACATGTAAAGTGTAGTTATCTTACAATCATGAATGTGATTCAATGATCTACATAGGTGTTAAGGATATAGAGATTGAATTTTAAACTGGTACATTGTTATATTTTCTAGGGTCATTTCATTCTCCTGAATTGATAAATTTAGTTGATAAATCAATAAAATGAATATAGTAGAAAACTAAACCTCACGTAATTCAAGATTCTATATCAAAGGGCTGATTTATACTTTATCAATGATCCTCTATAGTATACATTAGAGGTTAGTCAGAAATTCCAATGCGTAGGGATGTTTTGGATTATTATTGATCTGAATGGGTTAAACAATTTTATTTTTCATTATTGTTAGTTCTTTCTATAATGGACCTTTCAATTGACCATAGTATGATAAGAAGGTTACAATGTGATTCATCCTATCAAAATATAATCACATGATTAGATAATTTTTTGATCTAGAGTGACATACTAGATACATTAGTATATATCACATAGTTTTTAAAAATTTCATTGAATATTTTAATGAGACCACATGAAAACCTTGGGGGTAGTTACTTATGTTTAGTTATTCATCATCATACACATTTCCACACAATGAAATAATTAAATATTTAATTATTAGAATTTAAGGGATCCTAAAGGGGAATTCTAAAACAAAGACCACTTCTACATTTTCAACAATTGATTTATTGAGAATAATATGTTATTATGAGGTAACTTATATATGTGATTGAAGATATAGTCTTCCTCAGAGGGAATTTAATGCTATATCCTAACTAATAACTATGAATTCAGAATTAGAAATTATATATAGAAACAAGGCTCTGTAATTGATCCATCCAAGTGGATTTTTCATCATCATCATACAATTGAATTTTCATAGTAGTGGGATATAAATTAGAATTTTTGTCGCAAAATCATTGGTGAGTTAAATCAAGAATGGGTTTCATTCTATAAACATCCATAAAATATTTATGTCATAACTACTGTCAATTATATCACTATAGAAATTAGTGTATTATGGATTTTTAGATATGTGATAAATATGGATATATCTTAATTTTTAAGAATTTATCTCTTCCTAATAAAATTATACAATAGTACGGCTTTCAGAAAGGTTAGTCTCTTCACAAAATAATTTAGTCACATCGACCAATGCATATGGATTATAAAAAAATTAACAGGACCAAATGAGTTCTACCAAAATCCCATTGGAAGACTAACGGTATCTAGGATTTAGTGTTTTCCTGTTGAAATTGTATAGTACTTAAAGATTTAAATATTTTGGATTATGAGCGTGTGATTCACACTACAAGGATTCTATCTGGTAAGAGGCTTAGAAGCTAGAGATTTTTATGTGGGTTTCCACCTTCCCAACCATAAAAGTAGAAAATTTTGGTTATATGTGGGTTTGGAGGATATTTTCATCCCATGATATTATATTTACTAGAAAAGTGTATATATTCTAATAGATCTTCAAGTATCATTTGGTTAGAGAAAGACCTAAATGATTTAGTAGTATATTATTTCTCCTACTGAGCTTACTAAAGTTTCAACCTTTAGGTTTTTACATTATATATATATTCAATAAATATATTTCCATAATTTTATATCCTTTTTGGCCTCTACTTCCTCAGTCCAAAAGGCCTCCGCAACACCTCCACCCCCTAATTGTGTGTTGTGAATTTTGGTTCATATGTGTCTTCTTCATTAAAAAAAAGATTTTCTATGTGGATATATGTTACCATAAATATTTTTAATCTTTATCAAATTGAAATAATTTTTGGTTGTGCCGTTTTTTGAAGAATTTTTGATAATATTATATCCACCCTTTTAATAATGGTGGTACAAAATATTAAATGGTTGGACCATATTAGGTGTTGGAGTATGTTCCACAAATGTTCCTTAAACATTCTATACTATTTAAGCATATTCATAGAAGAGTGGATCATAATGGAACATAGTACAAAATAATTAATTTCAATCATCACAGATAGTATTGGGGCTACTTATGATTTATTTAGCTTCACCCTAAGTATTTCATAATAATGGTGGATTGATTTTTAATCTATTTTTTAATCATTTGTGTACCTTAAAATGACTTTTTTCCATTCACTTCCTCCTTCCTGGTGGAAGAGAAGTAAGATACATCCAACAGTGTATTTCTTGGTATATATCGAATAGAAAAAACCCTTATTTGAAGATGTATTTAAAGAGAAAACAGTCATGGATGTTCCTCCCCAATATTCAGTGGTAGGGGAAATAATCAGGGAAGTCGTTTTAGCTAATTTAATTAATCATTATATGTTTTTTCTTTTATTAGGTAATTCACCATGTTAGCAATGATGTATCCTATAAAATTTTCTCTTTTAGGCTAATCCGCACTATTTTACTCCTATAAATGAGGTGGAAAATTTTTCTCCACTATTCATTCATTGTGGGGATATTTTTTGTTTCTTCCTTTCATGGGGAGGCACCATGTGATGTTGAATACGCTTAAGCGGTATAGATTATATGATTTTATTACTTGATTTTAATTAATTAAAAAGAAATTTCCCTGAATTTAATGTTTTAGGTGATATTTTTCCATTGAGAATCAATAATATATCTAAAATACATTCACCATGAATGTAAACCCGGATAATTCAGTGGGTTATCTTAATTGGATCATCAAAATCTATAATTCATCCCAATGTGTAATACCATGAAACATTAAAAGAGTAAAATAACGTATAATTTCATGAATGACACACAACACCAATAATAGAAGAGAATATAACACCCTGATACATTATGATATATTTATTTAAATTCAACCACATAAACTTATTATGATGCATGCAATTCTATGTTTACAATAAACATTATACTCTATTTAATTTTATAATTTAATCATGGACATTATATCGTCACCATTAAGTTGGATTGTAAGAATTGAAGTAATAAATATAATGAAAATTATATGTTTTAAAAATTTATAAAATAAATTCAATGATTATATATTGATTAAAAATAAAATAATACCAATTTAAAAGAAAAATAAATTACTTCTACAAAAAAAATATTTCTTAAAGGAATTTTGCTTACACATTGGGAACAAAAGTTTACATTTATTTTTACTTGATTATGAAAATTTATATGATAGATGAAAATTATTATTTGAAGTCTTCAATTCATTTATTTTTGGAGGGGTATGTTTCATAATTCTAGGAAATTATTATTTTACTAAATAATTGTAAAAAACATTAATTTTTATCTGAAATTGAATTTTCAATTACATTATTTACAAAATTAAATTATATTTTAAATTTGTTTCAAAGAATTTTTTTTTCAATTATACTACAATTTAAAAAATTAAGGTCATTAAAAAAATTTATTTTTAACTTAGATATTAATATATTCTACAGTCATGAGAATTTTCTCTTTATATAGCCACTCTTTTGTTGCGTCTATAGTTCAATTTTAAATTTAATTCTTCCAAATAGGAAAATTGAATTTTGAAAAACGAATTAAATATTTTGAATAAGGATACATTATTTTATAAAATAATTTGATCTTAATAAATGGTCATAATGAATAGTGAATAGCATACAAATTAATTATCATCGTTAAGTATAAAAGGGGTTTATTGGGTGTTAAACATAGAAGATAATGGATAAAATTACCAAAAAACGATCCAAAACAAAATTTATTGCAATATTTAGAACATATAACCTATATGGCTCATTGTTTTTTTTATTGTAGATTCTTTTATAAGGAGAAAAATGTGAGTATCACTATATATTTTCAAAAATACTTTATGTGTCCTCTCCCCCACTTATAAATGGCACACCCTTTTTTCCCTATTAATATTTACAAAGCTATTTTTGGTCTTTGACCTGACCAGATTCCTTTTCAATTACCTACCCTAATAAAATAGTCCTTATTTGGATTAGTAATACTTATTAATAAGGAATTAGTTATAATAATAATTATGAACTATGAAGAAAAAGTAAAATTATTTTCCATGTTTATTTGATTTATTTCTATTTCCACCTCATTGAAACCTTATAAAGCATTTATAATAAAAAAATTATATAATATATACTTATATGTTTTCAGTTAATTTAAAAATACAATTCCATCTCTACTTCCATCAAATGGGAAATGAAACCATCGATCGTGTGTAAAATAGAATACTACCTCATAAACCAATGAAATTTATTTTTTCTGTCACCAACATTAAAATATAAATATAATGATTTATTAAAAAAATAATATGAAATCAATTAAATTGTTATACTTTTTACTTATCATATCACATACACATTCTTACTTTCCATATTTTGGGGGATATGACAACATCATTGCGTATAAATCAGACTACCACCTCATGAAGCAATGTGATTCATTTTTAGCTTATTCTTTACCCGAATGGTTTTAATGTTAAAGTTAACCAATTTAAGGTAAAATCATTGTATAAACATACATATAAAATTTAATATCAATTATAACTTCTTACCTTTCAATCTGTTGGAAAACAAATTTGTCTCTTGTGCATATGTGTAGACTACAACCTTCCTAAAGTGATGTGAAATATATTTCATTATATTTTTAAATGGATGCTTTTATGTTGACATTTTATTATTATACAAGAATTATATATTTAATAATAATAATTATATAATATATAATTACTATTTATTTTTCATTCATTCAATATTTTTTGAAAAAATGGAAACATCATTCATGCTTATATACGACCTACCAACCCAATGAACAGTTTAATAAATTTTCTATGATTAACTATTATCAATGAATATTAATAAATATATATGGAATATGTATTCTATATTTATATAATTTTTAATAAAATATTATTTAACCATGATAAAATTAAATGGAACAAAATTACTAAACAAAAAGTTACTTCACAAATGGAGAAATTATCAAGAGAAATATTGATTTTAACAAAGAGTTGTTAATAAACGGGAGATGGGCCTACGGGCCAAGTAATGTTCTAAATGACCACAGGGCATTCGGGCTATGTAATGGGTCTCCCTCTACCCAGTTAAAGAGGTATTTGCTTTTCATTAATAATAAATGAGGCTTCGGCCCTATCCTTTTAAAAAAATAAATGGGAGATAAATGACAACAATTAATTCATATATAGAATGATATATATGTTGTTGGTATGTAAATATATGTCTAATAAATAAATAAATTTTATATAGGAGGTTTTAAAAGATATGAATGAATTCAAGCATGAGGTAAGTGATTCTTGTCTAACTTTTACTTATGCGAGACATATGTCAAATTCACCACTAATTTTTTTTGAAGTCTATATACTACCCAATTTATATGTTATGTGATGAATATTTTTTTATTAAGTGTATTTACAGTTTATTTTAATGTTATTTTTTTTATGGGGACTAGTTTTTAGAAGTCACGAAATCATTAAGGGTTTATTTCCCAATGTCATCATTATTTATGATTATATTTGTGTATTTATCCATTGAGAGATTTATTTGACTATTATTTAATAAAATATAAATGTATTATTCTCATATAGACATTCATTATCTTTTTTCAAGTAATCGTACCATTTCCACATTCTATGTTATTAAATTTACTAATAAATTTTTTGTAAGAAAAGTTGAATTTAATTATCACATAGTCCAAAAATCAATTTTAATCAAAATTGATCATGTATAAAACAAATTAAATTTTTTAATGTTTTTATAATTATCAATTATATCTATTTTACCTACTTTTACTTTTTAAAAATTATTTTGAAATTAATTTTCATGTAGTTTTCAAAATTATCCATCTTGGATTTTGCCAAAAATTTGAAATGAATATTTTACTTAACAAGTACGACATGAATATAGTTACCTTCTATCATGAAAAATGAATGTATTAAATTTTTTTCTCAATATTAGAAATTTTAATTTCAATAAAAATTAATTTAAAAATACTTTATAATTTTTTTAAAGATTTTTTTTTCAATGTTAAAAGGGTGTTTTCCTCCATAATGTTTTAAATGAAGTTTTATGGTGTTTTTATACATCAATAGAATAATCCATTTATTCTACTTATGATAAAAATGGGTATATTTTGAATTGATATAATCATTATTTTTTTAGAGGTTTATTATTAATTTGACTTATTATGTACAATTTTATTACCACTAAACATATTATTGTAGATGGTTAATGATTATGTCTATTTTATTGCGGTAAGTATTAACATTTAAAATGTTAGTTTTTCAATATGAATGTTTTTTTGAATATGTTTCACCCGTTTATTATGTCGAATACATCGGATATATTATTTTATTAGTGAGGAATTTATATTTATGTATACCCTTAATTCTGTTATAGGACTAATATGAAAAATTAGTTAGAAATTTTAGAAGGGTGTCAACTCACAGATGTAATATGTGTTATGAATTTCCTTGACATTATATTTCATATATATATAATTATACATTCCTTTAATATTAGATCTATTCTTTATGTCTATATAATTAGTCAATTATTTATAATATCCATGGATAAGTATCAAGACTACGTGATAATTAACGGGGATTTTTTTGTGATTATTTATTCTTGTCATATTTTAATGAAGTTATTTTTTAAACTTGAATTTTTATATTTATTTACCATAAAAAATTGATTATGAATAATTATACATGATAAAATTAAGTTTACTCATGCCATTTCTGATAATTTAAGCTCATCCATGTCTTATGTTATATTTTTCCATGGATACATGGATGTGCTTTTTGAATGAAAATATTTGATATGATAAAAGGAATAAGGGAATTCACATTGAAAACAATTTTTTTTATTTAAAATATGTTACATGAATTTCGAGAATATATCGAGTTTACCATGTAATGTATTTTATTTAGTTCTTGGGTATATGATTTCATGTGTCTAATACCAATGTAATAAAGTATCCAATGACACTAGACTACTATGTTTTTTTGTATTTTTTGTTGGTGTCATAGATTGTTTAGTTGAAATATTGAGAAGTAGATTTTTAAAAATATAGACTATGTAATATTACTACATGACATACATTAAAAAAAATTATTTATATGATAACATATCAATGTTTTGTTAAGATATATGTTATATTTATTTCACATAAATACATCCCTATCTGGATACTATGAGTACTCATTGTTATCGCATATATTTACTAGAGTGTAATAACACCAAAACCTAATGATAGGCTTGACTCAAGCATTTCCTGGTAGATGACAACAGGCTGAAATGCATTCCATGTTTGAGACAATCAATGGATATTCTTTGGTTAATTAAAATTTTATATAAAAATAATTATAATGTAGTTGAAATTATTTTCATCATTTAAAAACCATAAAAAAGAAACCATGTTTATGATTATGTGATTATCTATGCATATACATTTCTCAATTTTATTTCAGACTTTCACTAGTAATCAAATTATACATTAAAATTTATAATTTTTTTACCTAATATATTGTATACCTGTTTATAGAAATATATCATAGTGGATGGAATTGGAACAATATAATTACATATACCCTATTTTGGGAATTCACTCTTAGGAAATATAATGATGTAGGATCTACAACTATATTTGGAACTGAGGAAATTATAACCATACTAGGGTTTCTAACTCATGTTATGAGTAAGAACCTTTCCCATATGGTGAATCCTACTGGTCCAACATGAAGTGTAAGAATTTTAGATTACATTATGTTTCATTAACCTTCATCATTCAATTGTATGATAAATCCATTTTTTCTGAACAATGGGTATATTTCATAGGGAAGATATTTCTCATATTAATAAAAAAATGAAAGGGAGAAGTATTGCATGAGATTTTATCATCTATCATTAGATGTAGATCAATAGTGGTCATTGTTTAAAACACTATGTATTGAGAAGAAATACGAAGAAGATAATATTATAATTTTAGGATAATCTTCTGGGAAATGCTTTTTCCTCACCAATAATGAGCTAATATAGGGAGGAAATTACTAAATCAATGAAAAAAGGAAGATGAAAATGTAGCAAAGTTTTATTATAAGATTAAAATGTTATCAATGCAAGCTATACACTACATATAGAATCCAAAGCGTCTGATTGAAAATTTCACTGATGGGATGAATCCAATCCTTTAATGGAATGTTTTATCCTAAAAAATTATCATAATATGAGGTGTAATGACTTGAACTATTATAAATATAATTTTATTTCTGATTTAATTAAATCTATTATCATATAATATGGTTAATGATAAAACATTCACTTCTATAGTATTATAATAAAATATTGAATTTAAATGATTGTTAAGAATCATATAATCAGATAATTTAATTCTTCTAATGTGATCACTTGATTATTATAAAAAATGTTGTTTAAAAAATTCAATTGACACTTATAATGGAAGTGATCTTCCAAACTAGTAGTATAATACCATATGAAGACCATTTAATAGATCATAAAATGTATATAACATCACCGAGAGTTTCCCATGACCAAACTCATGATTACATCCAATAAATTAAGAATGGGAATTACCATTTATGGGAGCATTTCAAGCTCATCAAGAACACAACCCCATCCATGTTCACTAAACCACCTTATGAAAGTCTCACCATTTCACACCTTAATCTTTGGTTGTTTTCAGGTGTTTTAAAAGGATTTGTATCAAGACCCTATAAATATGAGTATGAATATTATTTTTTCAAGAATACTGAATATTTTTTCATCCTATTATTAAAACATTGTAAAAGAATTTTATTTTTATAAAATTTTATTTTTTTTAATTTGTATTAAAATCCAATTAAAATGTTTATTTTGAAGAAATAATTTTTTAAATAAGTCTTATTTCTTTTAAATATTATTTATAAATATTATTTATTGAATATAAATGATCATATAATTTCTATGAATCCAAATGTAATTTTTTGAAGGGTTCGAAAATTGTTATTGTCAAAAAACCCATCATTTCCCAAAAAATGTTGATTATTATATTAAAAGTGGAAACACACCAATTTAGATAACTATATTGATAAAAATAAATATTATTTTTTGAATTATAGTTTTGAGATAATACAATGGATATTTTTTCATAATATTATATAACTATCGAATTTTTGGGTAAAATTAAATACTTTATAAATATACAGTTTGTATTATTACATCATAATGTACCAAATGTGATGAAACAAATTATATAATGGTTTTAAATGACCAAATATATGTTTTAACGTTAATATAATTCAATTTTATATATATTTGATTAAAATTTTAAAACAATTATAAATCATCCAATACCATTCATATATTATAAGGATTTAAAATAATTTATTTAATAGTATAACTCACATCCATATTAACATGGGTATTATTTTCTTAATATATTAACTTTTGATTATAAAATAATAAAATCACTCATATTTGGAAGAAATAATTTGAAGGTTTTTGGGTTTGGCTATATTTTTATATAGATTCCAAAACATATTTTTGAAATTTTTTAATGAAATCCCCAATTATTTTCTATATAATCCAACCCATGATCCTATTTCTCTTTTCTAAAAACTCTTTGAGAACATATTTAATCATTTCTCTACACTCTAGAGTCCTCCCAATTCACCCACATGCTCTATATATGTTTATTCTAATAATTTTGAGTCCCAAACTCATGCAAGGGATCCTCTCCTTCTCTTCTTTATTCGATATTCATTATTGTCGTACACCTTTTAATTGATGTTCATAATGATGGAAAAAGACTTTACATGTCCATGTTACTGAACATTTTATATGAAAATGGTTATTTAATCCTTTCACTCTCATCAACCAAATTTGTGAACATTTAATTGTTGTTATTATGCTACCAAATATTCACCACTACCTCTTATTTCAAACAATTGTGTAGTGAATACTATACTAATTTCCTATAAATATTGTTCACATTTATAAACATATAATTTATTTAATTGGGTACTAAATATATTTATTCCACACTCAATTATTGTGTAATAAAATATTATTAAGTTTGAATAAATTTTGTATGATCTATATGGGACAATTATTCATGATAATGAAAGGAATTTGATGGGTGATCCTATAATTATATATCCCTTCAATACATTGGGTAATGTATTGTCTCATGGGACATCATGTTGGGAAATAGTGTGAACCTGATTCCTTTATTTTACTTTTTTCATCATTATTTCTTCGAGCTTATCATTGAACCATGTTTACAATTTAGTGTTTTATGTTGTTTACACATTTCCCATGTTTCCTTTTTGATTATCATGTTTTATCATGCCTTATCATTCAGGTTTATGATTTTCACCCCTTTTATTTCCCGTTAATATTCTTATTGAATGAAATGTATTATATTATTCATGTTGTTACGTATTCATTCCCTTTGTGGGATTTATAGCTCACCAATTTTTTATGTGTGTACCTAGGTTATCCCATGTATTTTTCAGTTTGATCATGTTAAGTACATTTTCAATAAATATAATGTAGTTCCTATTTAAGATTTTATGTAATGTACCTAATAAAAATATACACTATACTTCTCAAAATTAATGGCTTCATTATTTTTATTTTTATACAAAAAAACATGAATTAACTTGTAATAAAGAGGTGGGTTGTTATAGTCAGTAAAAATGGAAAAGTGTAGTTATTTATGCATTATGATTACAAAAAACTATAATAAGCCTTATGGATAAGAAAAACTGTAAGAAAAAGTACATAAATTTATCTAAATATAGATCAATTAGATTATCCGGAAAATACATCCCTCATATGATAATTTAACTAGGTTTGGATCCCGCAAATATATACATAGCGGTAAACATGAAAATGTCGCATTAAGCTAGACTATACTAGGAACATGTTAATGTCAATGGCCCTTTCTAGACACCTGGTTTACCACTCTCAACAGTATACTTTTGTAAATTCATATGCCCATTATAAACCATTTTTTAGGGGGTAAATAACCATAAGAGTATATGTTAGTCACTCGATCATGGATAACATAAATTGAAGCCCAAAAATTCACAAGACAAAACTGAAAGTAATTTATAAGTTAATCCTTTATTATAATTTCATTTCTCCATTAGTTGTTTAATAGTTTAAAAATAATCATCCCTAATTTTACTTGTGTTTTAGACAATGGTTGAAAATAAAGGAATCAGGTAAATAATCGATGCAAAGGGAAATGCAATGACTGACCCACCAAGATACCCAACCTGATAGTAGAGGGAGTCACAAACAATATTATGATAATATCTTAGGTAACTCAGGTTCTGAATAGAATCCTACATCAGAAGGAGTGTCAAAATACCCCACAAGTGATAAAAATATATTTTTGATACCTTTATATGACAAAGGCCTCCAACATTGAATGGATCATCTTATCTCTTAACCACATAATAATGGATGTAATCCATTGGGAATATATTATATATACTATAATGTTATGAACAAGAAGACATTATATTAGAAATCTATTCGTTGGATGGAGAAGATTATCAGTGTTAAAAATTAATTAGAAATATGAATCCTGAGAAAGAAAAAAAATATTTGGGGTGGAAAAAATTCCAAAAAATGATTCCCAATAAAATTTTTCCCAAATGTCTCAAAAATAAAATGGAAAGGTATTTATATTCCCTAAAGTTGAATGATGATGCATATATTATAGAATATGAGGAAAACACCACAATACTTGCATGATATACCTCTGCATTTTTCGTTACCCCTGAATATAAGGTTGAACACTTCTTTGGTGGGTTAAAACCTACTCTATGAAAAGCCCTAAAAATCCAACACATTGATGACTATGATAATATTTTCCTATGATCCCTAAATTTTGAAATGTAGTTTCAATAATCTCATTGGTATTATGGGGATAAAAAGTAGAAAATGGAGTTCAATTCTGGTGGACCGAACGAAAATATAATGGTGCCAAAAAATTTCAACATACCACGTGTCAAAGGTGTGGAAATTAGCATAAAAAATTAACATTGTAGCTCAGTAGATGCTTTAGGTTTAGGAAGGAATGGATGATAGATAGTGATTTATGAAAGGAAAATCCCACTTATGTGATGAGGGAAATGAATTATCCAGTCTACCCTCAACACATATTTGATTGCTGCAACTAAATGGAACCAAGTAAATATTGAAACTGATTCACTGAGATAGGGGTTTTTTGAGACAAAAAAACACTTCAAAGGGAGTAATTTCATGATTTTTCAATCACAATATCTGAAGAGTATTCCAAAAATAAAGTGGTGAATGGTATTCTAGAAATTAATTTCTGAATATTGGAAGTAATTTTTTTTTAAATTTCTAAATAATACTCAATTTCTTGATTTTTATTAATAATTTTTTAAACAAAAACACAAAGCATGGAAGTAGAACTGTAGATGAAAATGAAAAATGGTACAACTATTTCATCCAATGTATATAACTACCCTATCAAAATTTGTATGATAAACTTCCCAAAGATCCTTTTGATTCTCTCTTAAATGTAATTTAATAAAATTATAGGAATGTATTATATTTCCCTGTATATATCCAATACAAATTATTCACAGTAGAAAATTACATTTGGAATCCTGAATAAACTCCTGGTTCTATACAAAGTAAAATGTGGATGATGAATACTATTTATCAAAAAATTTCAAGAAAGGATATTATTTTCCTATGAGAAATCTTAACTGGAAAAATTGATTGTGTCTAAGGAAATAATCATCCTTAAATACATGTCCATTTTGAGGTAATATGCTAACCAAGTAATTTTGTGGTCTTCATCTTTATTGAGAGGTTTAATTTTCAATTAAACATATATATAGGGCATTACCAAAATACACGAATACATCTATAATTAATTTTATTAACTTTATTAGATAATGAAATAACTAAAGATAATCTGGATAAAGCGTTTATATGCCAAATTGCTTCACCTTTGGTTACACAAGTCATCTTCTTCAAGATGAAGGATGGGTCAATAAACCTTTTAATTGATTATCATGAGCTCCAAAAGATCACGATAAAGAACAGTATCCTCTACTAGGGACTAATTACTTGTCAAATAAACTACATGGAACATATTACTTCTATTATGTGGATATATGGTTGGGATATTTATAAGTTAGTGTAAAAAATAACGATATATCCAATACAATTTTCGTACAATGTGCGCATAATATGAGTAAATAGTAATGCAATTAAATCTCAAAAATTCTCTAGAAATCATTAAAAATTGATTAATAGTTTCTTTAGGGATTAAATTTACTTATTTGGGGTTATATATAGATGATATTCTCATATATTCCAAAATAACGGTGTGGCCTCTAGAGTATCTGAGCATTATTCTAGAGATCTTTTAAAATGAGATGTGTTGTTCCATGTACCGAAAATGTAGGTTCTGGTTGATGGAAGGATCATCATTGGGGAATACCATCCTAATTAATGGGATATTTATAGACCCTTATAATATATAATAAATAGAAATATGTACAATGAAAACATCCCTGATATATCATTTTAGCTTCCATGAATTATCTAGGTATTGTAATCAATTTTTGATAAATTTCTTGCAATTTTCAAATATTCAAACAAAGACAATTTAGAAGGGGGTAATGTTTTCTTATAATGAAAACTGTGAAGAGTGATTCAACGTTTTGAAAAGGGGTCTTCTCACTACACATATACTCAATGGACCCACAATTAGAAACCTTTTCCTTGTATTCAGAAATTCATCAAAGGAGGGATTCCGTAGTGTGATAATTCAGAAGAACAAAGTGATAGCTTATGACTCAATTAAGTTGAATTTTCATTAACATAACCTTCCAACACATGATCTAGTGTTATCTAAAATGATATTTGTTTTTTTGAAAATCTGGATTCATTATATAATTGTGGATAAGTGTGAGATATATATAAATTACAAATTCCTCATGTATATATTCATAAAGAAAGATCTAAATATGTGCCAATGAGGATGGTTAGAGATGATCAAGGAATATGAATACTCAATAAACTACGATCAGAGAAAATAAAATAATTTGGAATACAATTTAATTATAAATGATATAATAATATTATCATTGAAGGGAATTGGGAGGGATTCAATATTTTATAAATTGAAAAAGATGGATGTTGGGATCATAATGTAATGAACAATATCAATCCTTAAAAAAAATGTTTTCCCAGCCATCCCATAGAGATTGTTTGAAGGATTCTTAGAGGAATTATGTTTTAATTAAAAAAAATGAGGAAACTTTAAGAAAAATAAAATCTATATAGTTAAATGGTAACTATTAAGGAGTTGTTAGATTTGGGGCATGAAAATGTCTACCATAAAATTCTGAGTTAATGAAGGATCTTTCTGATGATGCACATTGCTAACCCTTCTCCATACACTAAGGAAACAAAATGGTGTATTGAGATATCCATGAGTAAAAATGGTGGGAATATATGAATAAGGTTATCATTTAATATACATTAAGATGTATTATATGTTAGAAACAAAAAGAGGAAAGGAAAATTTCTCTTGGGATGAGGCAACCATTACTTATAGGTACATATGAATGGGTAAATATCACCGTGAACATTGTTGATGGAAATATGAAGACATAAACAAGGGATAATGATATATTTTTAGGAGGATCTTTTTAAAAGTACTTAATACATCATTGTGATTCGATTGGACTTCTCAAAAAATCATCAATCAAGGATATACATTAGAGAAGTGGTGAGATTTCATGGAACTAAACTATTAACTGTATCTGATCGAGACCACCGATTTACCTATATGTTTAGGAGGAGTCATCAAATCAATATAAATATACAATTGAACATCATAATGTCATATCAGACCCAACTGATGGACAAGCTCAATGGACTATCAATACACTTGATGTAATTTTAATGGCATGATCAATTGACTTCAATAGAGGAATCCATCAACATATTCTTCTAGTTGAGCACTCATACAATAATAATTTCCACTCAAGAACCCAAATTTCTCCCTTTGAATTCATTTATGGGATGAGGAGTAAAAACCCTTCATGCGAGGATGAATTTTGGGAATTAATACTACTAGTTCCCGAAATGGTCAAGGAAATTGTGGAAAATATTATGACCATTCAGTAGAACATCAAAAATTCTTATAGTCATTAGAATAGCTACGATGAAAATATTAGATGAGAACTAGAGTTTGATGTTGGAGACATTTTATTCCACTACATATCACCATGGATGAAATTGATGAGTTTTTGGAACAATGGAAAGCTTAGTGTAAGATATATTATCCCATTTGAGATCCTTGATCACATTAGAGAAGTTGCATATCAAATATCTCTCCCACCCAACATAACTCATGTACATGATGGATTCAAAGTATGAATCCTAAATATTTACATTATAGACTAAAAACTTGTACTCAATCCAAAATTGATACCATTGTATAATGAACTTTACTTCAAGGAAAAACTAGTGAATATCTTATATTATAGAGAATCCTTTCTACGAATCAATACAATACACCTTGTCAAAGTGCTATTGAGACACCATATGAGTGAATATGTGTTGTGTGAACCAGAGCATGTGATAATACATAATTACAGTAATCTATTTTAATTTTGGGAAAGAAATTTTTTGTGGTCATTTTTTTTAAGTGAGGATGTTTATAATGACCCAAACTATCAAAATTTTTTTATGATTTTATTAAATGTCTTATTATGTAATATGGTTATAGAAAACACATGAAATTATTTGAATTTATTATATCATATTAAATTTAAATGACCTTTTAAAAATCTTTAAAATTGTTAATATAGTCATTTAAAAAATTTCACATGATTAGTACAAATATAGGGGTTTCAAAAATCCAATCAAATAGAGAAAGGAGGCGATTTACTAAAGCAGTTAGATACAGTCATATGAATCCAATTTACTAGAACATAAAAGGGAGATGTCATCACTGGGATTTTCCCTTGAATATTTTTGAGATTATATCAAATAACTTAGGCATGAGTGCAATATTTTATGGTAAATGTTCATTATCTTTGAGATAATGTCCCAAATCGTGTTCACTAAACAACCTAATGAATTTATCACCATTTTGTAGCTTATCCTTAGATAGTTTGTTGGTGTATTAAATTGATATGTATAAATAACCTATATGAATGAGTATATAAATTATTTTTCTATATAATAAGGAATATGTTTTCATCCTATTATTCTTTCTTTACAAATTCTTTTTTTTTAAATAATAAAACACCAAATTTATTTTTAATTAGTATTCAATTCCATATAAGGAACATATTTTGAGGAAAAGATGCATTTTTTGAAATAAATATTATTATAATAATATAGTATTTCAAAAGAATTTTTATTAAATATAAATTGTCATATAATATTTATGAAGTTTAATATAATTTTTATAAGGGTTTGAAAACTGTAATTAAAAAAAACACATTATATGTCAATAAATGTTGATTCTTATTTTTAATCTGAATAAAATATTTAAAAAAATATTAATATAATATGAATATTGATTTTTGGAATTATTATTTTGAAATTATCTGATGATGAATTTATTATTATTTTCTATGATAGAAAATTTTCTAGTAAATGTTAAAAACACTATAAATATATGGTGTTTATAATGAAATCATAATGAACCAAATTTAATGTCATATATAATATAATAGTTGTACATGATCAAATATATGATTTTTATTTTAAAATAATCTGATCCTGTGATAAAATTATTCACTTAATAAATCCATTTTGATTCCCCGAAAATCGTCATTATATTATAATGTTTTAAAATCATTTATTTACAAGTGTGAATCCCTTCCACATCAACAGGGGTATAATTTTATAATTTTCAGTCCTTGGAAATATAAAATTATAATAAAAATCCCATTTTGTACAAAACCATAGAAATATACATTGTAAATATATATGTTCTTGGTTATTTTATAATATAGAGTCCAAAACATATGTTTGAGAAATATTAAATAAATCCCCACTCCATTTCTATATAAAACCACCCAATCTCTCATTTATCATCACTAAAAATACTTTTATAAAGTAATTTATCTTCCCAAACCTCTCTATATTTCTTATGAGGCACCACTAATCCCTCATGAATCTCCTCCAAATCATTTGGAGTCACACACTTAATTAAGGGATCCACACCTTCTACTCTTTATTCATGTTTCTTTATTTTATAATACCTTATACACCCAATTTCTAATGTTTGGATGTGTCTTTACATGTCTTTATTACTTCCCATTTTATTTTCAAAGGATTAGATAACCTTTAATCTCTCATAAAACCATTTTTTTAATTTTTATGTGATTCTATTATAGAATTTCACTATATTTTTTCATGCCAAACAAATTATGTTGTGAAAACCATAACCATTTTATATCAAGGGTCTTCAGATTTATAAAAATATAAATATTTTACATGGGACATACATATATGTATTATTCACTCCTTGATTCCAGAATAAAATATGGTGTTGAATGAATCCATGTTTAATGATCTATGTGGAAGACAAAAGCATGAGAATTAAATGAAAGTGACAGGTGTTCCTGAAATTATATAATTTCTCAATGATTTGCGTAATGTTTAGTATATTGAAAATTCATGTTGGAATAGGTAGAAAAATGATTAATTTATGGAACTTTGGATATCAGTATGTCTTGGTAGTTAGACTTTTCCTATGTTTATGATGATCTATTTTATGTTCCTTCCACATTTTTCAGGTTTTACTTAGGATTTCAAGGACATATAATACTTCATTTCCCATTTTCATGATTATAACCTCTTTTATTCCCCTTTTGTATGCCTATTTTCTAACCTGTATTATATTATTTGTGTTATTAAATGTTAATCACCATACTAGGCTTTATAACTCAATTGTTTCTTATGTTTGTACCCATATTATACCATACAATTTTATATACGGGTATATGAAGGATTATTTCAATAAATATGATGTAATTATTGTTTAACATGTTATATATTATTACTAATAAATAAGTAAATTAGACTTCTTGATAATTTGGGTTTAATTTGGTTTACTTCTCTATAATAAATCTTTTATTTATATGTAATAATGAGATGTGTGTTTATACAGGGACATAATGTCTGTTTTCATTAAGAGAGTTAAATAATTTTCCATGTCTTATGGATTTTATGGAAATACAGATAATAAGCGGATGATAGTGAAAAATATAGATAAAGGGATGAATGGAATTAAGGATTTTTTAATGTGTTAGTTGTGGATATAAACAAATTTGTACATTCTTGAATGGAATAAATGTTTTATATGGGTGCAAAGAGAGAGGCCCCCATGATCCTAATTTCAAAGGGAAGAATAAAGTTTAAAATGTTCCATTCTTCAACTGTAAGGAGAAGGACACTATGAAATTGAATATACCAGTTGTTAAGAGGTTATAACCTAGAATGATATATGGGATCTCGGTTGAGACTATACTATTAATACAACTGATGTGGAAAAATTGAATTCCTATAATTTGGATTGAATAAATGTGAAGTGTTTGATCAATTATATTATCGTTATAAGAATCTTGTATTGTATAAGGATTGTAAAAAATACTTTTTTCCTTATGGATTTAAAAGTATTTGATGAATGGTATCGATGTAGAATAAAATTGAGTTATTGGCCAGATGAACTTCTTAGAAAAAAAAATACTGAGGGATTATAACACTTTATATATTCTTCATGTTGTGATAAAAATGAGAAAGGTATTTTTCGGATATTATTGGTGACAAAGAAAGTTTTTACTGATTTTACGGTTTATGATTTATTTTCTAAAGTTTACTACATGTTTATATTTATGGAATATATTTCACTTCTTGAGACATTATTTTAGGAATCATGTTTTTTTTCAGAAGAATATTATGGTGGTCCAAATATTTAAATAGTTTTAATATGAAATTAATTTAAACATTACATTTTATGAAGAATATAATGTTAATTCAGGGAACTTCCATCAAAATTTCTCTAGACATATTTTGGATGAGGAATATGGTTAACCAATTATGAAATGAACTATATTTATTATTGAGAGTTAAAATTTTGGTATTAGATATTAATATATTATATTATAAAACTTTTATAACCATTTTGGTTTTAGAAAAATATATGATAAATATCTTGTTACACATTTATAGAAGTTATGATCTGTTAAAAATAATTTTATTGTTTTAGGAACAAATATTTAATCAAATATATTCATCTCCTACAGAAATAATTAATTACAACCAATGGATTAAATTTTTGTTCAGTCAATATTAATTTGTTATATTTATTTATTATTTTCTATAATTATTGTCAATTAATTACTCAACATTATGAAAATGAGAATAAAAATTGTAATCATATTAACTTGATATCTCATGAATCAAATAGTTGGTTAACTCATCACATGTTTACATCTTTGAGGTGCATGACAATAAATTTATCACTAAATTTTATTTGATCAATGATATTTATTACTCTATAATATTATTTCATGTTTTTATCCATGTCTATTTCATCACATTCAACCAACGTTCTCAAAACTACAATCTAATTTATATTTTATCCTAAATTCAAATTTTACATCCTTTTATATCATATCAGGATGATGTTTTATTAACCATTTTATCAATGTGGGTTTCCAAAAAATTTATTTTCAAATGTCACACCATTACTTTCTAAGATCATGATTAAATTGTAATGATGCAATTTATTTAAGGTTGTACAATGTAACAACCTGAATGATTAAAAATGAGTATCATGATAGATATTTTTTACAAAACATAACCAAAATATTATAAGATAACAAAAAATCTGGATATGTTGCGATATAGATAATCAAATTATATCAATTCGATATTTTTTGATACATGAAATGATGAGTTTAAATGAAACATTGTACTCTATTAAAATATTATTATTTAAGACCGGCCATTATGAACTATATTTTATGTTCGAGGGTATGAATAATAATAACTATATTATAAAATTATATGTTTTATGAATTTATAAAATAAATTCATTAGTTATATATTGGTTGGATGTAAAATATGAACTATTTGAAAGAAAAAAATGTTTTCTGAAATAGTGTATTTTTCTAAAAGAGAGTCTTGTCACGCTTTTTTCATAAAATATAAAATTTATTTTAACCAATTTGACATAAATTAATTTAAAATAAATACTTTATTTTTTAAATATACAATTCAAAAAAATCATTGGTTGAGTTTTTGAGAAATTTATGAAATAATTACTTTTTTAGGCATTGAGAAATATAATTTTTTTAAAATTTCATTTTCATTTATATATTTAAAAATATAAATTATAATTAATAATTATATAAAATTTAAATTATTATATTTTTAGTGAACATTAAATAATTTATATTATTTTAATAAATATTATATTTTATTTTGATATGATAATATTCTATTCTAATGAGAATTATTTCTTTGTGAAATATCTTGTTCCACAAGTCTATGGTTTAATTTTAAATTGAATTCTAAAACATAAGGAAAATGATTTTGTAAAAATGTATTACATATTTATAATAATAAAAATTTATATTATCTTATAATATAAACATAAATTTTCACTAAAATTAACACTAAAATGTGTATTAGTTAATTAATATGGTTAAAGTAAATATGGGTTTACCATAGGCTAAAAAGAGTATATAAGGGTTCAAAATGATAGTAAACATACCCAACACCCATTTATGGATAAATTAATAAAATAATACTCATGATTCCATATAATTACAAATTTTTTATTCTTATAACATTATAAAAACATTGGATCACTTTATCTTTTCAAAAATTCTATTTGTGTCAACTCCCCTACATATGAAAGTCTACTCATCTCCTCTAATATTCACACATCCAAAACCATATGTTTTATTCATTCCATAAAACAATATTTTAATTAATTACCTCATCACATCATAAATTCCATATTTTTATGACTAATTCCAGTATTGAATAATTTAGAAAAAATCGCAATGAGGATGTTTGAAGAATATGTAACATTATTATACATGAGTATTTGTTTTATTTCTTATTGGAACTGATTTAATCCCTATAAAATTATGATAATATAATAGAAGAACTATATAATATATACTAATTGGTTATTATGTTATTTTAATAACTCATATATTTCTCCAATACCGAAAAATTAAAAACGAAATCATTGATTGTGTGTACTGTGGACTGATGACTCACAATTTGATTTAATTCATTTTTCAATCACCAAGATTCAATAATATATATAATAATATATTTAGAATATTTTTATGATATATATTATATTATTTATTTCTTTTATTTACCAAGACTCATATACCTTCATACATTCTACTCCATGGGGGATAGATAATGTTGCTTGTTGGTACTTCAAGCAATCCCATTGTGAAGCAATCAAATCCATTTTCTACATAGGCATCAATCAAAAAGTATTAATTTTAATGTTTCTATATATATTTGATATATATGATTTAAAAATTATTTTGTAAATATAATATTACAACATACCTCTTTTCGTACAATCTTTTGGAAAACAATAATGTTGTTCATATAAAAGTGTGGACAACTGCATCAACCTAGAGATGAGAAATGGTTTTAATTTTATTAGTACATGTGTAGTAATAAGGAATGATTTCATTAATATAATTGAAAAATATAGCATTATAATGATTTTATAAAGATTATTTAATATTTATTTTCCTCTCATTCTATCTGTTGTGAAAAATGGTTACAACATTCATGCATACATTGGCCTACTCTATATATGAAGGTGTAATCAATTTACTATATAAAACATTTTTATGTTACTGTAAATATTTTTACATAATTAATATATATAATAATTTGATCATGTTTAATTTTTTTATATGATTTCACCACGATCCAATTAAAATGACCATATTGACAAAACTAAAACATGCAAAAAAAATTGAAGAAAGTATCACCAGAAACGGTGATTGTAAGAAATAGTTTTTAACTAATAGAAAATAAAAGACTATAATTAATTCATATATTAAATGAAATATATTATATCAGTTCTATAATATATTATGATTTATCCTATATTTATTATAATTGTGCTTCAGGCACATACGATGGATGTCAAACTGGAGGTAATGGATTCTTGTCTCATATTTACTTTTGTGAGACATATGTTATATTCAAAACATATTCATTTTGTGTGATGAATGTACTTAAATAATGATATTTTATATCATGAATCTCTATATCATCATTTTATTTACTATTTCATTTGATTCAATTTTTTATTAGGATTTTGATTTAGAAGTCACCAATGTTGTAAGGGTTAATTTCATAATTTTATCATTATTATAGATTATTTTTGTGTAATTATACCTGGGGAGAATTATTTGATATTTATATGTTAAAATAAATATATTTTATACTCATATTTATATTCATAAAATTTTACACAAAATATTTCAATTTTTTACTAATGGGTAATTCAATTAATTGAGAAAATGTTTCCAAGAAAAGTAGATTTTATTTCTCTTTTCGGTCGAAAATCATTTTTTTATCAAAATCCATTTTAGAAATAATAATAAATTATTTATCTTTTTTTAAATGATTTTTTAAATATTTTTTTAATTTTTTTCTTCTACAAATTTTTTTGATTGTTATTTTTTGACGTTCTAAAAAAATTGCAGGTCTTCCATTGACTGAAAATGTGAAAGAAACCTTGTTTTAATATGTACCACATGAATATAATTTAACTAAATCCATACCACTCAAATTATTAATGAATGTTTGAATATTCTTCAAACGTTATTTTCAAAAACAAAATGTGATCTTCTTGTTTAAAAGGTGATTTCAATGTGCAAAGGAACTTTTCCTGAATAATGTTATAAATGATTTTCTAATTTATATTCAATAAAAACATTAATACTTTATAGTACATATGATAAAATATGGATATATTTAATTTATATCATATTTATTCTTTATTTGGATGTTTTATGATCATTTTGGGTGAGGATGTAAATTTTCATTACTATTCACCATGTTATTTTGGATGGTTTGTGATTATGTTTATTTGATTTTAGTGTGTTTTAAATTATTGTTTTTTTTCTAGTACAAATTTTTATATTTATTATGTTTCACCCCTTTAATAAACATTAATTTCATTAATGTTTTTTTCGGTGGGGAGTTATAGATATCCCTTTCAGGTATCAACATGTATCATGAGACAAAATAGTTTTCCAAAATAGATGGGTTCTTGAACATACTTTTAAATTCTATTAGTAAAGGTCTTGAAAATATTTCTATATGTCCAAAATTATCCATTCCCTCATTATGAGATCATTTAATGTTCTCCATGTGATATTTTGATATGTTATATTGTCCATGGATATGTTTGAAGTGTATGTGATTGTTTATATCGATTTATTTTTTCATCATTAATTAATTCTATGTTATCCTCGTGTTATTTTTTAAGGAATTTGATCTAGTTATTTACCATTCCATATTTATTATTCTGAATTATTCACGATATATTCCAATGTACATATATCCTTACTAAGAATCTAATCTAACCCATTTATTATGTATTATCTTTCATAGGACAACAAGGCGTTTTTTTGTTATTGATATGCATGTATATTATATGGAGAATAATGGGGTTATAAATAAAAACTCATTATGTATTTTATATTTAAAATGTAACATGAATTTAAGTAATTATATAATTAACTAATACTACTAATCTATATAATAGTTTAGGATGTGATTCCTTCAATATTATTATAATGAAATAAAATAATCATTACTCTGGACTACTAGGGTTTGTGTATTTACCCAAAAATCATCAATAAAAGTATATAGTAGATTATTATATGGGATATTCATGTTCCAATAATATTCTAAGACCTTACATATGAAGATGATATCTGAGGCCCACTCATTATTGAATTTTTTAAAACTAGAGAGTATAAATATATTCACCTTTCGCAACATATTGTTGAATGGGTTGTGAATTTTATCATAAAATTTTTACCAATTTGATAGATAATGGAGATGGCATATATCTATACTAGAAAAATTCATACCCCATTAGTTTCCACACAAGCTGTATGATCTTATATGTTTACTGATGATCATGTGATCTGCTCATGGGCCCTATTATTACCAAAAATGGGTCACTGAAATCATTGGATCCATGGTTCAATTAAAGATAAATAATGATAGACATCCAAAGATGATTGAAGGAGGGGTTTCATCCAACCATTCAGAATAAAAATTTACTTATTTATGGTCTTCAAAAAAAATTATGATTATTTAATGGAGTCTATAATTTCTTGTGAGATAGCTGGGTTAGAAGACACTTGAGTAGTGGTGGCATGAAGTGACTAATATATTTTTCATGACCATGTATGATGTTGGTATCTGGTTCATGTTTTCCTAGTGCATCTCACTTTACATGGCTATGTACGTCATCGTAAAGCCAAACCATTATATACAACATCAATTATGTTTAGATATAACTATTTCTAAAAACTATTATATAAATTATAAACATGTTTTCCCATATACATTTAATAGTTCTTTAATATTGGTGATTATTCATGAGAGGAGAAATTTGAGATTCCTAATGTATTTTATACTCAATAGAGTTAATGTCCATATGTAATTTATTTTTGACACTATTTATCTCATCTAGTTATTTTTCACATTAGGTTTACTTATCCATGATGTTAATAATATAAATTGACATAGGAGTTGGTGGGATATAGATATACCCTTCCATTATTTTCTTACAGTGGACTGACAAATTGGAAAGGGAGGAATATTATAAAGGTGTTCCAAATTTAGAGTATGGATTTGATAATGGATATGCACAGAGTCCTCAAGAAGCTTGATTAAAACCATAGTATTTTTATATGCCCCATCATCACAACAATCCAAATCATTACCATTCTATATACATCACACATGAACTATGATAATGAAATTCACTAACTCATTGTGCATTATACGTATAAAATACTCATCATATGGTTAGGTTGATATGTCATTCCCTAAAAATTATACCAAAGTATAATCAATAACTTCCATGTGGTTTTCCCAATTATTTGATCATTTCTACATTTGAATCATGAATTTATTTTCTATTTCCATTCAATGTAATCCAAATTGTTATCAATTGAGGTAATAATGATGGAATCCCCAATTATATTTATTTATTTAATTCTTGTAGTGTATGATATAACATGAAAATGTTTCCATGAATAATTCCTACCTTATTAAGCTTTCATAGATCAAGATAATTTTAATTTATTTCATGGGGGAGGAGGATATTGAGATTTAAATTCCCTAGATCTATTAAATGAGGTTGAATTAGATCTTCCACTATCTCTTTATAGACCCTCTAGGGACTTTATTATCCTAGTGATGGTCCTGGTGGTCAAAATTCCACCATCCCTTCTGGCTATATGTTTTATTATAAACCCATTATGGAATCTACCCCTACTACTATATTTATTTTTCATGATATATTCTATGTATATTTTAGATAAAACATACTGTTTGAGTATAAAATAGTTTTTATTAAGGGAATTATTATATAAAATGATTCATCATTTCTCATAAAATAATACCATTAAATCTTTATAAATTTTTCATGTAGGATTCTATCATTGTCTTGCTCCTTCCTGGTTTACAATTTCTGAGCATTCTATTTTTTATGATTTTTCATCCATAACCTATCATCCTATTAGAATTATATTCCAAAAATTGTAACTAATTATATTTCATTGAAGGATATCTTCCTCGTTGGGAGATGATAAGTATGAAGTCAGGTAAAATAATATTCTCTTCACTGAACCCAATGTATAATGTGCACATCATATAGGGTATTCATAATTTACTTGCTTAGAGCCTTTATGGAAATATGGGATTAATGATAGAGGTGTTCATACTACTTTATAGACATGGGGTGACATGTAACTAAGTTGTAATCAAAGTTTCTTTATAGATAAAAGTTAACAAATAACATTAGATTAATTGGAAAATGGCCATAAGAATGGTTCTTCAACTTGAGATGATGATGATTCAACCACATATTTTGATAAATAAAATAAATTAATTTCTCACAAAATGTTATTTGAATATCATGTTGGAAGTAATTTATGGTCCAGAACACAACCGATGTAATTTCATCAAATAGTAATATCTTTTTGGTCATATAATTCTCTTTGTATTCTAAGAGATAATCATCTACATTATTTGAATTGATGGGTTATTCCTTGTTAATTTATTGTGGGGATCAAGATTGTTCGAAATCAAATTCAATATATATGTGGTAGATAATCAAAAGGCATAGATATGAAAGCCGATTCCTCAAACCATCCATTTGTTGGGAAGATATATAACTTTTTATGAGATGAGTCACATAGTGTGGATAACCTTAGTCTATTTTTTTCCAAATATTATTTTATTGTTGCTGTAATTTCTAAATAGGGAGGACCCTATTATCCAAATAAGATGTCATTTCATGGAGTACCTTGTCAATTAACACAAAATGTATTTCCCCTATAGTAATAATAATATTCCATACTATTTATAAGACTTCCATTATGGATCATTGTCTGTATATATAAATTATTTATGAAAAATTTTCTCATAGGGGGACATTTACGGTTGATGGTATTCCATCATAAGGAGGACCTAAAGAAGGACAATGCATAATACATTGTTAAGAGGATACCATTCGTAATAATTGATATTAAAATGTAGATAAAAATATTCATCTCTAACACCAAGAGGGAAACTTCTGAAATTAGAATTTTTCTATCTATATGGAGTTCATTTGCATTGAATTCTCTTGGGAGGACTCTAGGAGCCATTGATCAGTGTATGTTGGTGAGGATCTCTATAATGGTATATTCATCCTTGTTTTGATGATGATTTCATAGATTATTGAATTTGTTTCATGATTTACTAATGGGAAATATTTATTCTAAAACATATTTGGGAAGAAATATGATCCCACTCTTATGTTATATATATATAAATATATCCCATGACATGATATTAATTTAGATATTTTCTATCAAGCCATTATGGGTCATGAATTATGCATAATTACTTTCGTAAAAAATATTCTAGTAAGGATACTCTCATATTATTTTTAAGGAACATCATTGTGATTTTTGAGGATGGTCAGATAGATGTGCTTTCCCTTCCCACCATTAGAATATACTAATTATCATTTCTAAAGTTGGTATAAATATTACCCTTCCCTGGAGTGGTCATTAGAAAGGGTTAATTAAATCTATTTAGAACATGTATATGGTATTAGAAAAATTCTTTATTCCTTATTAGGTGGTGCTGATGATACTTATAAATTAGAGTAGAAAAATATTCCCACTTTTAAGTAGTCACTGTTATGTTCCAATAAGATACTTCATCAGTTATGGGAATAATAATTTTTTTCTTCCCCCTGGTGACCAAGGGGGTAAGTTAATGGACATATTCAACTACATCTAAAACAACGACAATGATATGTTGGAATATTATTAATATGTGGAAATAAATATATGTTTATCCATATCTTTATTCATTATATTCTTGGGAAATTATTCATTGGGAACATAGATATGAGCATTTTCATTAGTTGGAATTAAGTAATGTGTCTATACCAATCCTTTTGTCACCATTGGGGTATGAAGATGAGCTTCATGTGTAGGGAAATGAATATGGGGCCACCCATAGTAACATTCAATATATGATGGCATGCATTTCTTGATACATCTATAGGAAACTAGAAATACAGATGATTAGTATAAGGGATATGGTATAATTCTTGGACAATCTATAGAGAATATTGATTGAATTTTTTATAGGGAATAATAATATATGAATATTCTCAATTTAGGAGAGTATTAATCCCTTAATGAGATCACATTTGGGGTTTTTGTCAAAAAAAAGTTCAATGTTAGAATCTCAAGGGAATCTTCAATGGTATAGTCATAAGCATATAAGGTTGTGTAATGATAAATATGGAGATGGTTCGTGTAATTAGACATTATAGTTGACTCTGATGCATTAGTGAGTTCTAGGTTAACCTAATGGTTGGACTCTATATGATAACAGAGGTATACCTTACTTCATTCTTGGAAGAGGCTCCCAAAATAATTCTAGGTGGTCACATGTGACATATTCATCCCCAAAAAAATCATATATTTGATGATTTATAGGAATTTATGTACTCTAAGTCTTCATATCTAGATTCCAGAGATAGGATAATTCTATTTAGACAGTAATCATATAAAATCATTCTTATCACCTATTTTTGTAGACACAAGATGGGAAACATAATCCTTTCCATCATCAGGGTTTTATATTCCATATTTGTTTTTCCATAAATTTATATTTTTAAGGTTTCTACTTAATTTTATTGACTATTTTTTATATTCATAAAATTGTTGAATGGTTCATAGTTAACAGATATGAATGTCCCTTAATGTAATGTCATAATTATGATCATTTTTGACCAATCATTTTCAATGTGAAAATATTTATAAAATTTTAACTATATTTTTTTTCTCAAATGTGATAAATCATTGAATTAAAAAAATTAATCATGTAAGTGATCCATGATTTACCATGCATTTTTTTGGTTTAAAGCCTACAAATATCTGCTTTCTATAGGAATGTGGTCATTAAGACCTTTCTAGAAACACCATAGAATGTGAAGTAGTCGATAAAGTGGGTAGTGGTATCATCTACACCTTTTGATGGGAAATTATGGGCAACTCTTGGACATTCATGAATATTTATTTAGTATTAATAGTTTATTCCCAAACACCATTGTTGGAATGGTTACCCATATGATTTATTTTTTTCATTGCAATTTTTCGATGTGAAAATTTATATGTATCAAATTTTCTCCCCTAATGTGAACATATATATATCTAATAGCATCCATACTGATTGAATAATCTCTATGTTTCAATGGTGATGTGTCCTTATTTTGTTAATTAATGATGCTTGGACTTAAATCCTCCATTCTAGAAACATTGTAATCACAATCCATTGAGGTGATGAGTGTATATGGTGTTGGGATCATGCCCTTGAGAAGGTATTGTTACATAACCCCATGAATGGAATCATAATAAATGTTTTTTCATACCACTTAACAAGATATATAATAATTTTAAGGTCATGTATCAAGGTAAATTATAGTTCCATTTATGGTCCTTGACCCATGAATATTTCAATGATTTCTAATGTCTGGTCATTTGGACATCAATATGAAATGTTTCTAATAATGGTTGGAGTGGGATTTATGAATGGTAAATCTTATTTAGTTGTCTTTATATGGATTATATTCAAACACTAATGCATTATTTTAGATATCATAACCCCCTGAGATATGTGGTTAAATTATCTATATGGGATATGGACTACTATGTTGAGTAATGGGTTGTTATAAATATTGTTCAATAATAATGTTTCCCAAGGAATACATCACTAGTGAATGAATATCTAAGATCATTGAGAATCTGGAATGGTGAAGAACATTGTATGTTGTTATAATTCTAGTTTTTAACTTCTAGGATGTGTCCATCATATCCTAGCTGACAAGAATTTATCCCCATTTAGTTCGATGTGTGTGTTTTACGGTTCTGTTATTGAACCATACCATGTATTTTAATGTAATGAAATAAGGACAATGGGTGAATACATTTGTTAAGAAGTTTGTACACATGGTATTACAATATACAATCATCAATCATTGGGAGGAGAAGGGTAGTTTCCCTCAATGATTACATTATTGGGGATTATAAATATGAGGTTTTCTAAAATGATAATAAAAAATAGAGAGTAAATATATGTTCCTTATAGTTTTTTTTTCATGAACTTTCTTAGGTACTCAAGTAAACCGGTAACTTAGCCAGTTCTAACATACCCTAATGGGCATTCAAGATCCTCACAATTCGATGTCTTGAACTTTACATTATACAAAATGAAAGTGGGAATGATTTTTTCCCAAACATTTCAGAAGTAAAAGGATAAAATAGTATATATATCAAAAGAAACTCCAATTGGAGTAATATACTATAAGTCAAATAGGCATAACTATCATAATAACTACAACCAAGTACTAGAAAAACTATCAAGTCCCAAAGGGAACTACTCACCGTGTCCATGGTCAATTGCTAGAACCACCTCCTAAAGATGTTTTACCCTTATTGAATCCTAGAAGGAGATAATTTATAAAAAGAAAAAGGAACATGTATGGTGTGATTCAAATCCCTGTAGAATATCACGAAAAGACCACATAATAGTTCAAAAAACTGAATTAACTAAATAAATGATTTAAAATAAAAAACGATTTGTAATTTCACAAAAGAATATTTTAAAAAATCAGTACTTATTTTTAAAAATATATAAGTACTTTAGAAACCCATTCTTCACATTTTAAATGATAAAAAATACTTTTTAATGAAACATATACATTAAAAATAATGTAAATTTTCTAAAACAATGGAATATATACATATGAAATTAAATCAAGAGATAAACATGTTAATATTTCTAATTAGGTAATATAGATTTAAAATATAGGATCTAAACACTATGAAATGGAAAATATATACATACACCCATTTTTGACTATGGCCAAATAGGACTCATAACCATCTTCTATCGGATGTGATGTGATGATATGATGTTTTAGAATATTATATGTAACAATGTTAATCCCAAAATGAATCAATAACTAGGTAAGGCTTGCACATGTACATGTACAAAATAATGATGAGAAATTTATTTCATGTCTTCTAATAATAAAATTCACCACATTCTGCATCTCAAATATTCCAATTTTCCCCTTTAAACCCATAAGATGTTTTAAAAAACAGGTATTTTCCCTATGATTGAGCCCTTAGGTTTCTATCCATAACTGTTTGAACACATTATTTCATCAATCATTATTTGAAACAATTTCAAAAAATTCCACAATCCAAATTCAGAAAATAATGTCATAAATTTAATTTCCAAATCAATTCCCTCAATTTCCTCAAAAACACCAAATTAAATTGAAATGGGGGTTCTTTACAACATTCCAAAAAAACATTCCACAATTAAAAAATAAAATTTAAATAAAATAATTTCAATAAAACCCTCAACTTTAAATAAAAAATGTAAATACTAAAAATTTCTATAAACACATCCCAATTCAATGGAATTGGGGTTTTCCAATTTCATTCCAAAAAAAACATTTTTCTTAAAAACCCCAATTCAATGAAATTGTGTTTTTATAAAAAAAATACAATTAAAATCCATTTCATCAATGTAGAAAAACATTTATTTCAAAATAATTGAAATTGAAAAATGAAATATATGATCAATAAAATTAAATCATTGTAACAAAACCACCTACCTCAGGATCAACATATCTCGAATCCTATAGTTTTAAGAGAAAAGATTTAATGGAAGACGAATATAATAAGGATTTATTAAAAAAACATAGTTTTATATTCAAAATAGTTGTTATTAGATGAAAAATTCAACATGAGGGTTTATGAAATCCACGTTAGAAAAAGATAGATCATGGAATTATGAGGATGAAAAATGGAAACTAACCATGAGAATATCGATGGGTGTTACTGAATTATTAGATCTCTTAAAGAAGGTATATTAGGAGAAAAAAATAATCTTTGGGAGCTCCAATGATGGGAGAAAATAGTTTGGGGTCATATCAGTTCTTCAGGAACCAAAAATATGGGTTCATGAAGTTTTAACCTAAAAATCGATCACTTAAAATATAGTTTGAACAATTTCTAGGGTAGAGGCATAAATTTTAGAAAATCCATGCACAATAATTGTGCCTGTGATAAGTTAGATGCATAGTTTTCCCTCATATGGTGCGTGGTTTGTCAAGATATGTACAGGCCATGCGAAACCCACTGTCTAATTTCTAAAGTCTGGATTGAGAGGTCGCACTGTTTGAGAAAACCTTGCACCAACCAACGAGATTCCCAAAAACGTCCAAAATCGTTAAAATGTAACCTAGCTAAATCCAAAATAGAACCCAACCAAAACATAAATAAATATAGGGGGTTTGAAATACTCAAAAATAATAATAGTATGTTACAACCTCCCTATAATTGAAAAATAATGTTCCTTGAAATACAATGAAGAAACATTATGCCAAAAATGATGCCACTAGTCTCTCATCAGTGCCCCCCTCTTCTGAGTCTCATGGTTATCATAACCATGATACCATTAAACCCAACCCAAAGGTATCATCCTCACATGATATACCATGTCTTAGAGTCATCTTTCTTGAATGGATGTTTAGTCACATTAAAATCTGGTTTATCTTCAGGATCATGACCACACAGAACATGATATGGATTAGACATATACTTTTGTAGTTGATATAAATATCACACATGAGGTATCGATGTAATATAATACATAATTAGTAAGTTTTAAGATAATTACCGAACCTTCTAAATAACTTCAACATGTCCCATAAAACATTGAGCATGTTTTCATTTCCTCCCTAGCCATTAATTACCCAACGTGGTAGAATCATTCAGCAGTACTTGGGGACCAACTATTAATAACATTAGTTTATGATGAAGATCATCATAAAAATTCTAATAGATCTATTTATAAAAATCCTTTGATGTATAAACTGAATCATTATTATCATATCTTGGACCAATCTCGGTCCAACTAAAAACCATACACCAATCTCTGACCAACACAATAGAGATCTTCAAGGGAGACGATACAAGGCCTCAAAGGGATCCATTCTAATCACGAACTGCTAACTATTGTTATAAGAAAACAAAACCTTCTCCAAGGGATCATCCCAAGCCCCACGAATTTTTATAACATAAGGGAATAGAATATCTTCCAGAATATGATTAAGTCTTTCTTTCTGTACATCCTAATGTGTATTGTATTCCATACTCAATAGGATGTGAAATTCTAGAGCCTCCTGAAGGCCTCTCAGAAAATGGTAAGTGAAATAATGACTCTTATTATAGAGTATAGTTTAAGGAATTTTGTGCAAACAAAAAATATTCTTTACATAGATATTTCCCAAATCCTCGACAATTTTTGTATCAGAAATGGGTATAATGTTTAGAGACTTCATGAGGCTATTGATCAAAACTCATATCACATTCTTGTTTTTTGGGTATGAAGAAACCCAACCACAATTTCCATAGTGATATCATACCATATTCACGTAGGGATTCGAAATAGGCAAAGAAAACATGACGGTTTCTGGTGCATGGCATGAACCTGTATGTATCTACAATAATGAGAGACAAACTATGTAAATCCCCATCTCAAAACATTCCACCAAAACTACCGCTAAATTTTATTAAACATATTTCTTTGTTCCTGAGTGCTCAACCCACTAGTAAGTAAGAAAATACCCCATCAAATATTTTCTTATTTAATATAGTACCACAAATTGGTTTTCAATGAAAATAACGCTCTTTTTGGATAATGAAAAATAAAACATGGTATTCCCACCGTTAATAGAGTCTCTAATTCTATAGAACTCATCATAATGATATTGTTCATGATGTCTCAATTCGTAAAGTGTGGATGTCAACTAGAAACTGGCCAGGAAGACCTCAAACCCTAATTCCTGGACTCCAATATTAAACTAGGAGAAGAGAGCCATCAAATTCCACTCTTCGAATGATTATTTCACTTCATGGATCATGATTTCACTACTAAAATAATATGCAATGATATTCCCTTTAACATGGTATATGCGATGTTGAAATTGAAATACATAAGTTATTATACCCAATGATTCTAGAGGGTATTCAAATATTTTTGAGAGATGATATAACAGAAGCTCATACGATCTAAAAATATGGTAACCCCTTCTCTATAAAGTAAGGTCTCATATTCTTAAGTACATGAATCACTACTGTAAGTTCTAGGTCACAATTTAGATAATCAATCCCATTTTTCCTAAGATTATGAGATCCATAAGTAACAACATGATCAATATGCATAAGAATGCATCCAAATTTCACAACCTATTGAATCAAAAAACACTACATTTCCCTAATTGACCACTGGATGATTCAAAACCAGTTCATTATTCAAATGATGTTTCACCCCACAAAAATAATTACTACATTTTTCATCTCAGGAAAACATTACTTCCATTCGAGTTAGTGTCGTCATCAAAGAATCTAAATCAAATATTTCATTTACTAATTGGTGATAATAACTAACTAAATCAATGTAGCTCTGAATTTCCAAAAAAATTATGTGTCTATTCCCAGGTCTTAAAATATAACACTATCACAAGACCAGATGATAATTTGTATTCTGAAATCATGTTCCCTAAAAACATCCCTTCCTAAATCTAGAAATATCATTTCTAAATATTACAATAATGCTAGAAATTTTTCACCACACTATATACCATTCTCAGACGATGCACATGATTCTCCCCAAATGTAGATTAATCAAGATTAAATATATAATTATTACCTAGAAGGTATATAGAAACTCAATGAAAATTCAATTCATTAAATCCATGAAAACTGTTGGAGAATTGATTAGAGAAAAGGGCGCGACAAGGTATTCATAATGATTATACCTGTTATAAAATGTTGTTTTCACAATGTCAAATTATTTTATCCTCAACTAATGGTAACCAGACTGAAGGTTGATATTTGAGAATCACCTTTACCTAATCAACTCATCAAAAAAATCATCAATCTATTACAATAAATACTTATTATTTATTGTAATTTTATTATTCTTTCGATTACAACCACATAGGAAAAGTGAACCATAAACATTCTTATTTATGATAACATGCACCGACCATGTTTAAACACACATTAATATAAATCCCATATTAATAAGTCCGTCTAACTCGGAATTGGGATCTTTCATGTCATCATTTTCTATGTGGTTAGAAGTGATAGGATCTAGTTTAGAACTATTCATTATGTGAATACGAGACTCAACCTCCCCTATTGGTGGATAACTAGACAATTCATTAGGGAAGACATCCAAAAACTCCATAATAACTATAGGGACATCACCATTGAAATAGTTTCACCCTAGATAATTGTTAAACACATATATCACATTCTCCAACTCTAGAACAGAAGTTCCAGCCCTTCTAGACCCTGGGTATAACTCTAAATGAAATATATCACACACATCATTGGGTGAAGATAACAAGACTCGTCATAGATAACAATAAATCTGAGAATTATTGGAAATGATCCAATCTATCCAGAAAATTACATCAAAATATTTTGTGTCAATAAATATAAAACTCCAAGAAAGCTCAACATCTGATAGAGTGAAAACACAATAGGGGCTACATAGACTCTACTCTCTCTTGGTACAAAGGGTTGTTTTCATATCCATTTCACAAGACAAAACCTTAAAATAATGATTTATCATGATAACAATACGAGTTGAAAATAACAAATGAGATGTAATAGTATCAAATAGAGTTGTCACTAGTGATGAAGCTATAGTAATGGAACCTCTCATGGCCACTGGACTTCTATCCACATCTACTAGAGAATCTTCCATTGGTTGAAGAAGTTTCATTCTGGATTCCTATGGATGGAACCCTTTTTTACATGAAGCTTATGATTTCAAAATAGTTTCAGAAGGTGGGTACTATATTATTCCACTATGCTAAGTGGATTAAACATAGAATAATCCCTAAAGGTTTCTTGAGCATCTATTGGAGCCATAATTCGTGTGTTCCAAAGTGAAAACCAACATTTAATGTCTAATCTTTCAACTCTTCTAAGCTAATAAATGAATTATTAAAGGCACCAAAATACATCATTAAAAACCCTACCACTATGAACCACCAAAAGATTCATCACACATTCTATTTCCTTGAGATGGAAGCTAACTAACTTCAAGAAAAAAGATCAACATGGAACTCTAATAACACTTTATCAGGGTCCAGCAAGGGTACCCAAGTAAATCGATAATTGAGTCGGTCCTGACATAACCTCAAGGGGCTTCTTGATCCCCATGGGTTGATGAATAGATCCACACAACTAAAATAATGTAAGTGGGAAATTGTATCCAAAATTATTGGGGATTTAAAAGAAACAAGACAATATAAATATTAAATGAAACTCAACTGGGATAAATTTTCAAGATGTTAAATAGTCATAACAGTTTAGAAAAATAGAAATCATATACTATTAAATTAGAAAAAAATTGAATTCCCCAAGGACACAACTAAACAAGTCTAAGGTCAATAGATAAAACCTCCTGCAAGAAAAGAATTACCACTTATCATACCCAGAAGAAAATAATCTACAAACACATAAAGGCTCAAGTATGGTGTGACGAAAATCCCAGTATTATTTAATCCTAATATGACATAACAATATTCCAATTTTAAAACAACCAAATAAATTCATTCACATTTAATCCAAATAGAATTTTAATTTCAGAAATTAATTTTTAAACAAATCATTATTTTTGTTTCAAAAGATAGAAATACTTTAGAAACTCATACATCACATTTCAAATGATAGAAAACACTTTTCAAAAAAACTATACCTTTAAATTCTTTGATAATTTATAATTCAATGGAACTATTTTAAATTACTTAATTAAATACATTTATATCAAACCATTTATATAAATCAGAAAGAATGTAATTTGTTTTACAAAAAAGGAATATATATATTTTAGATAAAAAATTGATTAGTAAGGACATATGAATTATTTTGTCTGATATTTCAACGCTATAATGACGTGACACTATGAAATGAAAAATATGCACATGCACCCCGTTTGGCATAAGTCTAAAGTGGATCCATAACCATCTCCTAAGGGATTTTATGAGATTATATTATGTTTTAAAACATGGTATGTCCTAAAGTGCTACCCAAAATAACTCACTAAATTTCTAATTCATGCATGTGGTCATGTACAAAACAATGGTGTGTAATTTATTTCAAGACATCTTAAAATACTACTTTCCAATTAATCATTTTAAATGTGCCTATTTATTACATAAAAACCATAATGGTGTTTTTAATCCAAAATATTCATTTTGACCCAGATAAATCCATAAGGTTTCTATCAAAAACCATTTTAATCCATTTTCAAAATTATGGATTTGAATCAAATTTTGGATATTTCCCAATCCACTTTCCCAAATTACATTATGAAATTTAATATTTAAATAAATTCCATCAACTTCATCAAAAATTCCCAATTCAATGAAACTGTGGGTTTTCAGAATTTTCCACAAACAATTCAATATTTAAATTACACAATATAATTAATATAATTTCAATCAATCACTTAAGTCGGATAAAAATAAATTATATTCTACAAATTTCCCTAAACACACCCAAATTCAATGCAATTGGGGTTTTTCCAATATCATGCAAAACCCCAATTTTTCTTAAAAACATAAATTAAATGGAATAGAGGTTTTATCCAACCAAAAATTGAAATTAATTAATCTATATCAAATAATTTTATTTAATTAAAAATAAATTTATTTAAAAAAAATTAGGGTTAATAAAAATCAAGCATCGAAATTGAACCACCTAACTCGGGATCAATGGATCTCGAATAACAATGCTATAACCAAAAAGATCAAATGTAGAATCAAGAAAACAAGAATCTATGATAAAGCCTAGGTTTAGATCCCAAATTGTGGGTATTATATACACAATCCAACATAGGGATTCATTGAACCCTATGGAGATGAAGAGAGATTGTGGATAATGAGAATGAAAAAAGGAAATTGACTATAAGAAGATTTAAGGGTGTTCCTCATGATTTGTATCACTTATGAGAGGGATATAAGAGGCAAAAAATACTTCTTTGATGCTACAATGATGGTTGAAACTATTCTGGGATCATACCAATTCATTGGAGAACCAATATAAGGTTTTAGGATTTAAAAAAATTGATCACCTTATATATAACGCCCTGAGCTCTCTCTTCTGGACTCGGTGCTTGAAAAATGATGTGTAATTTTATTTTTATAAAATTGAATAAAAAATTATATAACACTTTAATAAAATGAGGATCTTTTACCGGTCTAGGATTAGGAGGATTAAAAGACACCATTCATTTATCAATGTTGAACAAAAATTAAACAAACACTTACTATGCTTCTGTTGCGCGCTAACTCGAAAAGAGAGCTGTTTGAAATTGAACATCTAAATACCTATGAAAAGCATTTAAAAAATAAAGGGTGAGTATTCAATTGCCCAGTAAGGGGTTTTGAAATCATTGAAATATCTTTTTAGAGAACATTTCATTGAAAAAAAACAATTTTGATAATTGTATTTGAAAATACATTTGAAAATACCATTAGAATATTATGAGAAAATTCCATGATAATATTATTGAAATTATTTATGTATTGAAAATACTTCAATATTTTGAAAATAATTTCGCTCAAACATTTTTAAAAATAATCCAGTGATATTTTTTTAAAAACATATATGCAAGCTTTCGAAAAAAAATTTAGTAACTTGAAACATTAAAGGCTTTCTTAGGCCCACCCACTGGTTGAGGGATTGGGTTCACTCCCCAATTACCTACCATATTTACAATGTTCAAGTACCATATTTTATAAAAATTAATTTTATGATATCTTTACATATATTTACATTTTCACTGGAGTTTTAATATATATATATATGTGGATTTTTATTGGAAAACCCTTGTGAGTATTGATTCCCAAAAACTCACGTCACTTGGCATGTACATAAACACCATCATACCCGATCTTCCATTGATAAATAATAAAATGAATCATCAATGATTTGTTTTCAAGATTAAATGACTTAATCCATTCTTGTAATTCAGAATCATAAAATAATAATGACCCTATAACAAAGATTATAAATGATATATTTTTTTTTTAAACCAACATTTCATCCATGAGTAAAATTATAAATATAAATATGTACAAGACAACTTATAATTATAAAAATTATATAAACATTTCATCCTATTCCATTAAAATTAATTTCTTTGTAAATTTTATCCAATGTTCATGAGTATGTGTATATACCTATATATGCATATGTATGTATGAAGTTTCATGAACAATCATAGATGTATGGCCATATCCTTTCTTTTTATATGACTTGCACATGACATGATAAAATGATGATATTCTAAACATCTATTAAAATTTATTATAAATAAATATTAACATAAAAATTATACAAATAAATAAATATGTGTCTAATAGAAATAATTCATGTTTGAATAAAGCATTGATAAATTTAAACAACCCTTACCTAGACTAAGCTGAAATAAAATGAAAATATAACTTTCATACTTATATAGATATATCTATCTTATATAATTAAAATGATTCTAAATAAAATAAATAATAAAAACGTATTCATAAATAATTTTCCCTTAGCATTAAATATTTCTAACATATAGAATAATAACTAATCTCACTAATTTATATTTTGAAAACATAAAAATGAACTCATTACGCAAAAACATAAAATTAAAATCATATTTTTTTTTGAATAAACTAACTATCTCTAATAGAAAAATTAGGAAATCAACTACAACTACCCCTTATAGAAAACAAGAAAATAGGATTTATAATTTGAAATGAGTAATGAAAAATTCCTTTACAAAAAAAAATTGAAGAACATAGTGAGTTCTTGAAAATAATTCCCTTACCAAATAAGTTCTACAAACTTTCATATCTTTCACTTTTTTTTGATGAAGGCTCAAATCCTTTACGTCTCTCACTAATTCTCTGGAGGGATCAAGACCCCAAGACAGAATGTAGGGCTTTATTTCTAAGATTCTCCATACCCCCATATTTATACTCCATAGGTTCACTCAGAATTGAATAATTTATTTCAACTACTGATTTTTTAAATTTGGTCTTTATTGTACAATTTGATATACTTACATATAGATATATATATTTAAATGTTCGATTGTCAGAGAAGAATAAAAAAATATGAACTCAATTGTTTCTGAATAGAGAAAAAGAATTTAAAGAGTGAAATCCATCATAATACTTAAATAGTTCGTAGAATATGACCCAAAACTAAAATGAATAACATATTGTTTACAATCAGATCATAATAATCATCAGATGAAATTGTTAACTGGATAAGCCAGCCGAATAAATTAACTATTTATTCAATAACTTTTTATAAACTATTGAAATTAAGATAGATTGAGGAAAACGATAAGAAAAATAGGATCCATTCATTACTAATATGATTTTTTTGGATAAATAAATCAATTAAAATAACATCAACTTTCAGGGGAACTCGACATCAGATAAGAAACTCACAACAGACGTCAATTTCTAGAAAAATGAATCGAAGAAGTTGACAAATCAGGACTTATTATATCCTAAAACGAATCTGAAATAAGATTCAGATAAACATAATTTGAATATATAAAACATACTGGAAGATTTAGACAAATATGGAGTCGATTTCCCAAATCCCGTTCAGAAACATCAATGCAAGGTAGATTGGATGTTGAAAATCACTCTTTGAACATTGCGTTTTAAAATCCTCACCTGAAATCGATTCCAGATCCAGACTCGAGACATCTTCCACAGTCAATTCATGAAGCTCAGACACTTCGCCTTCGGATTCGACTCTCATCGTTCTGATCATTGTTTCCCGAAGAAAACTGGTGCGCGACGAACAGACAGAGGACTCCCATTAACGCGGCTCGATCTCCTCGGTTCCGTCCTCAATTCGCAAAGAAGCGTACAAACCCTACGGCTTGGCTTCGACATGGACCATCACTCAAACTCAATGAAAACATGACCCGCGGCTCAACTTTTTCTCGCACAGTGACTCCCCCGTAATCCTAATCTGGCGTCCAAAAACCTAAAATGTGGTCAATTCATTTCATTATATATATTTGTATATATATATTTTATTTCATCGGTTTTTATATTATAACATCTTATATATATTAAAATACATATCATACAAATCATATTATATATTTAATAATAACTTAATTTTTTTATCTTATTATTAATATTATTATTATTACTTATTTAATAAAATTTCTAAAATATATATTAGTTAAACTATTATTATTAAAAGAATTTTATTTATAAAAAAAATTATATTTAATGTTATGAAATATGATCAGACATATTTTATTTATACTGATATATATATATATATATATTAATAGATAAATTTTATTCTATACATATAAAATCATTTCCTATTTAAACAAATTTTATTTATAATATTCTTGGTTAACATATCAATTAATTGAATAATTCTTTTTAAGAATATTAATTTCAATTAATCTTTGGTATTAATCGGTATAAACTTCGTTTAAAAAAAATACTCAATTATTCTTGTAGAAATTAGTATTAAAACTATAAATAAAAACATACGGTTTATATTATAATAACATTAATAGAAAATTAAATGACAAAATCAAAATCTTATTTAAATTTTCATTTCTATTAATATTATTGTCTTAATTATATATTAACATGTTTTCTATAAATTATTATTCTTTGATTCCTAAAGTAATATCATTTATATGTATTAGGATTTAATGTAATCATATTTAATCTTAACATTTAACTCAAAAAATTTGGGATGTTACATCCCCCCTGCCTTAAATGAATTACACCCTCACAATTCTTTCATCAGACTTACAAAAATTATGAATTTCCATCTTCATAATTAAAGAATATATAAGGGGACTTAACAATCTAACAAAATCACTATCGCGTAGATTTTATTTTCCTCAAAAAACAACATCTAATATCCAAGTTTGTCTAGACCGTTCCTTTGATACCGATTATAATGCCCCGAGATCGCTCTTCTGGACTCGGTGCTTGAAAAATGCTGTGTAATTTTTTTTATAAAAGTGAATAAACAATTACACAAAACTTTAACAAAATGCGGATCTTTACCGGTCTAGGTTCAGGATGATTATAAGACACCTTACATTTATCAGAGTTGAAAAAAATTAAACAAACGCCTACTACGCTTCCGCTATGCGCTAACTCCAAAAGAGAGCTGTTTGATATTGAACTTCTAAATACCTGTGAAAAAATTTTACCAACGAATGGGTGAGCATTCGATTTCCCAGTAAGGGGTTTTGAAATCATTGAAATACCTGTTTAGAAAATATTGCTTTGAAAAAAAAACATTGATAATTGTCTTTGAAAATCCTTTTGACAATACCATTAGAATAATATAAGAAAATATCATGAAAATATTATAGAAATTATTTACGTATTGAAAATACTTCAATATTTTGAAAATACTTTCGCTCAAACATTTTTAAAAATAATCCTGTGATATTTTTTGAAAAACATATATGTAAGATTTCAAAAACAAAAATATTTTGGTAACATGAAACATTGAAGGATATCTTGGGCCCACCCACTTTTTGAGGGATTGGGTTCACTCCCCAATTCCCTAGCATATTTACAATGTACAAGTACCATCTTTTATAAAAAATCAATTTTAAGCTTGCTTTAAATATATTTACATTTTCTCTGGAGTTTTAGTATATATATATAAATGTGGATTTTTATTGGAAAACTGTTGTGAGTATTGATTCCCCAAAACACACGTCACTTGGCATGTACATAAACAACAACATACCTGATCTTCCATTGATAAATTATAAAAAACAAACATGAATGATTTTATTTAATGATCAAATGACTTAAACCATTTTTTTAAATCAGAATCATAAAATAATAATGAGCTCGAAACAAAGATTATAAATGATATATATTTTTTTTTAAACCAAAATTTCATCCATGAGTAAAATTATAAATATAAATATGTACAAGAGAACTGATATTTATAACAAGTCTATAAAAATTTCACCCAATTCCATTAAAATTCATTTCATTGTGAAGTTTATATAATGTTCATGAGTATTTGTATATACCTGTATCTGCATATGTATATATGATGTTTCATGAACAATCATCGATGTATGGCCATATCCTTGATTTTAATATGACTTGCACATGACATGATAAAATTATTATATTCTTAACTTCTATTATAATTTATTTTATATAATTATTAACATTAAAATTATACAAATAAATAAATATGTCTCACATAGAATTAATTCATGTTTTAATAAATCTTTGATAAATAGGAAAAACTCTTAGAAAGACTAAGGTGAAATAAAATGAAAATATTACTTTGATACTTATATAGATATGTCCATCTTATGTAATTAAAATGATTCTAAAGAAACTAAATAATAAAACCATATTCAGAAATAATTTTCCATTAACATCAAATATTTCTTAAATATATAATTATAACTAATATCACTAATTTATATTACGGAAACATAAAAATATATTCATTACGAAAAACCATAAAATTAATATCATAATTTTTTTGGAAAAACTAACTATCTCTAATAGAAAATTTTGGAAATAAACTAGAACTACCCCTTATAGAAAACAAGAAAATAGAATTTATAATTTGAAATGAGTAATGATGAATTCCTTTACAAAAATAAAAATGAAGAACATAGTGAGTACTTGAAAATAAGTCCCTTAACAAATAAGTTGTATAAACTTTCATATCTTTCACTTTTTTTGGAGAAGGCTAAAATCCTTTACGTCTCTCACTAATTCTCTGGACGGCTCATAACCTCATGACAAAAAGTAGGGCTTTATTTCTTGGCTTCTACATACCCCCATATATATACTCCACAGGGTCACTTCGAATTGAATAATTTATTTCAACTTTTGATTTTTTAAATTTGGACTTTATTGTAAAATTTTATATACTAAAATATAGATATATATATTTAAATAATCGCCTGTCAGAGAAGAATACAAACTAGGAACTCAATTGTTTCCGAATAGAGACAGAGAATTTAAAGAGTGACATCCATCATAATCATAAAACAGTTTGTTGAATATGACCCAAAACTAAAATGAATAACATATTGTTTACAATCATATTATAATAATCATCAGATGAAATTGGTAACCGGATAAGCCAGCCGAAGACATTAACTATTGATTCGATAATTATTGATAAACTATTGATCTTAAGATAGATTGAGGAAAAAAATAACAAAAATGGGATCCATGCGTTACTAATATGATTTTTTTTGGACAAATAAATCAATTAAAATAACTTTAACTTTTAGGGGAACTCGACAACGGATAATAAACTCACAGCAGACGTCAATTTCCAGAAAAATAAATCGAAGAAGTTGAAAAATCAGGACTTATTATATCCTAAAACGAATCTGAAATGTGATTCAGATAAACCTAAATTGAATATATAAAACCTACTTTTAGATTCAGACAAATCAGGAGTCGATTTTCAAAATCCCGTTCGGAAACATCAATGCATGGTAGATCTGATGTAGAAAATCACTCTTTGAACATTGCGTTTTGAAATCGTCACCTGAAATTGATTCCAGATCTAGACTCAAAACATCGTCCACATTCGATTCATGAATCTCGGAGACTTCACCACCGGATTTGACTCTCATCATCCTGGTCATCGTTTCTCGAAGAAAACTGTTGCATGACGAACAGACGGAGGACTCCCATTAACGCGTCTCGATCTCCTCGGTTCCGTCCTCGGTTCATAAAGAAGCAGACAAACCCTACGGCTTGGCCTCGACATGGACCATCACTCGAACTCAACTAAAATGAGACTTGAGCCTCAACTTCTTCTAGCATAGTGACTCCCTAGTAATCCTAATCTGGCCTCCGAAAACCTAAAATGTTGTTAATTCATTTCATTATATATATATATATATATATATATATTTTATAGCACCCGTTTTTTTTATTATAACAACTTTTATATATATATATATATATTAAATCACATAGCATACATATAATATTATATATTTAATATTAACTTAATTTTTTTATCTTATTATTAATATTATTATTATTACATATTTAATAAAATTTCTAAACTTTATATTAGTTAAACTATTATTATTATAAGAATTTTATTTAAAAAAAATTACATTTAATGTTTTGAAATATGATCATACATATTTTATTTATACCAATATATATATACCTTAATAGCTAAATTTTATTCTATACATATCAAATCATTTCTTGTTTAAACAAATTTTTTTATAATATTATTGGTTAACATGTCAATTAATTCAATAATTCTTTTTAAGAATATTAATGTCAATTAATCTTTAGTCTTAATCATTATAAATTCCATTTTATAGAAACACTCATTTATTTAGGTACAAATTAGTATTAAAACTATAAATAAAAACACATGGATTATATTTTAATAATATTTATATAAAATTAAATGACAAAATCAAAATCTTATTTAAATTTTCATTTCTTTTAATATTTTTGATTTAATTATTTATTAAATTGTTTTCTATAAATTATTATTCTTTGATAACTAAAGTAATATATTTTCTATGTATTTGGAATTAATTTAATCATATTTATTCTTAACATTTAATCCAAAAAATTTGGGATGTTACATCAAATCATCTACGCGATTTTGTTGGGAGAGGTGCATGGTTTAGAAAAAACTATTTGCAAGTTGTGCACCTATTTGAAATGGGAAATATGGTTCTCCTTAAGAGGTCGCACAGTTTTTCAAATCATGTGAAATCCATGCAAAACCCACTGTCTAATTTTCATAGTTTGGCCTTAGAGGGTAGACAATTTGGGAAACTCATGCGCCAACTCTTCATAATCCTAGAAACATAAAAAAACATTAAATTGTCGCATGATTCCACCCCAAATGAAATCCTACCAAAACATAACTGATAAAGAGGGTTTAGAAAATCTATATTATGGTAAAAGAATGTTATAATTTTTTCTACATGGAGGTGGTATCCTCTAATCCATTAATGTATCCTCAAATTTATATATTCAATAGAACCATGGTAGTGGATTAAAAATAAGTGTAACGAGTAGGGGAACTTGAATTAGTGATTGGAATTTGATGTTGAGATGAGATGTTTTATCAATGGGAGAAATCTCTATTACCCTCGTAATAATTAACCTTGTTATTAGTGGATTAAACAATATTGATCATCCTAATGGTTCTAGCTATCTAGGAAAAAAAATATTGATAATTATTTTAACAGAGGAATACATTATCAAATTTGTTTACAATTGTATGCATTATCCAATCATGTAATTATGATGTTTTTTAGAAATCATAGTTCATAATTTTAAGGTATTTGACCATTGTTAATAGATTACATGAATGTTTTTTGGAAAGGATATCCACATAGAGATAATTTGGGTAATAATTATTATAAGGTAGAGGTATTCCCCACACTTGATGAGGTAGCTATGTGAATCTTTTATAAACTAGTTAAATTATACATGGATATGCATCATTAGATGAAGGAGAACAAATACCCCCAAATAAATATTATATAGGAGGATTGATCATGGAGAGGTCTTGTTCATATTATCTTGTCATGGGGGATAAAAACCTATGTGGTTAGATATATAGGAAGAATACTCTGTCTGGTTGGATCATGAGGGAGATTAGTCCTCATGGTTAGATCATGGGGGAGATCCCGTCAGCAATGTAGGTGTGAGGGTGCTTTTGGAGGAATATTCTCTACGTGGTAGGTGAGAACACTAATAGTCTATATAATTTTTCATAAAAAACCTGTTATTTAGGTTGTTAAAATTTAACTTCTTGAGTGTTACTCCATAAAAAGATTATGGCTCGTGGATTATGAGTAGGCATCACTTCTCCATTGGTGAAAATTAATTTATCTTCAACCAATCCTTTTATGTGTATTTTTCATTTCTTGTCTTCTAGAAATAGAATACCTGATATTTATTTTGATGTTTTTCATAATAATTTTTCATATGTAAACATACACATTTTAGAGTTTATGTGAAAAAAGAGGGTCTCTTCCAAGTGAATGTATATTTATAACTCTCACTGGATAAGTTGGCTTATATCGGTGATTATTTCAATACACAGCATATGATCGATGTACTAAGTCTTCTATGGGGTCTCCTAATAAGTTGTAATATACATTGCACAAATGGAAATTATCTATATAGGAGTCGGGTGTTTTAATGGAGCTCTCATCATCTTGTGGGTGTTTTGAGGATCCCTAGAACTTAGAATGCACATGAATACTCTTTGAGTTGTCAAACACTAGATTCATATTTATTATTTATTTTTTGATTTCATGGCCTATAGAATTAAATTAATTAATCATTTAATTATAATGGATGTTAAAATTCAATAATATCAAGGATCCTTCCAAAAAATCCATATAAAAATGATTTTTTCTCAAATCCATTATAAGGATATATCACAACAAATGCTTAGGTCCCATATTAGGTCTTATATAAATTATTTATCCTCCTGTAATTTAGAAGAATCCATCCACTTCCTCTTAAAACAATTCCAAAATGATTTATTCTACTCATTAAAATCTCCAGGACACTATTATACCCTCATGTGGGTGCATCCATCCATTTATGGGACATATGGTTATCTCACCCATCACCCAAATGAAAAACACATCAATGATTTCTATATTATTTGTAACACCATATGCTTCCACGATAGGCTTGTTTTTAAATAATTCAATATATTTGGATGCATGAAACACTAACATGAAAGACACCATGACCTATAAAACTATCTATTTAAAAGGATTTTCTGAATATTATTAACCAAATTATGAAATTTATAAATTTTATTATTCAAAATAAACTTTATTTTTGAATTCGGAACATCAAAATATTTTTAGGGAGAATTTATGTTATTTTTTTAAGAGTATCATTTTGGATTTGTAGTGAGAAATAGTTTTTTTAAACCTATTTTTTATTTAAATCGATATTTATAATTAAATTTATTTTAATTTCCTAATTGATAAGGAATAAATTAATTAACCCAATTTCGGCCATTTGAATCAGTTTTATAATATAATTAGATAAAAAAAATATTGAACTTTTGAATGTCGCTTTTACCTGCATTTTAACCACATCAGCCAGTTTACATTAAACATAATTTGACCACTTATATGAATTGAATTTAAAATAATAAAAAAATTGGTTTTAATTGGAATGAAAACATTGATATTATTGGATCAAATTTTTTTTTGTGGGAATAGTAACTTTTGGATTTTATTTACCTTGGTTAAAGGTTCATAGGGTAAATAAAGGTAAAGATAATATTATAATAATATAAAATTTTCCTATGAATTTTCCTAATTTAATTGGATATGTGTGTTTTGACCAAAATCAACCTTAGGTATAAATTTTTACCCTCTATAAGTTAATAATGTAATATTAGCAAATTTATTATATTTTATTTAAAGAATAATTAAAATGTATTGTTCAAATTTTAATGACTATATAATATTTAATATTAGTTTATATAAGTGATATGGTAGACTATAAAAATTAGTTGTAATGATAAAATAATTATATACATAATTTTAATTTATATATAATTTTTTGAGTTTAAATAATTACTATTAATGATGACACTATAGAGAAATTGAAATAATTTTATTAATAGAAATACCAAATAAATTATATTAAAAATATTAAAATAAATATGGTTTGACCTAATCAGTGACATATAATAAATTTATAGAAATAATAAAAAATTTAGTTACATATTTGTATTTTTTCCAAATTATCATTTATTTTTCATATTTTTAAAAATACACATATTTTATAGTAATAAAATAGAAATAAATGATACTTTAAAATAAATAATATTTTATTAAATGATAAAAAAATAAAAAATATATATGGTTTGGAAGAAAACAATGATATTGTTAAATATTAAATAAATTATGTAATTGTGGTTATTTTTTTAATTTATAGTAAATATATTAACCCTATAGTGTAAAAAAGGCATGTAAACACAGTAAGAGTTAAATTGTATAACTAAGTGTAAAATTAAAAAGATATGGTTACTTTTTTTAACTAAACTGGTGTAAAAATCAATGGTTGAGAGGATGTATACCCATAAACATATTATCATATAAATTATTCACTTTTTAGAAATTTTAAATAAAAAATACATTTATATTAAGTTAATTGTTTTAGAGTTTCCAAAATTACCCCTCCCCTCTCTTATAAAAGGGAACCTCTCCTTCTTTTTTATTATTGCTTGTAAGACCCTGTAGATCTTCCGAACCAGGAACACATATCCTCCCAACTTACATAACATCCTTTTAAATTATATACAATGGGAATAAAGATATCTTATAGAGTCCTTTTGATCAAATCCAAATGAGATACCTATAAAAGAGGAAATCGGTTTATTAACTCTTTCAAAGTTATTTTCTTAATGTACTTCCTATTCCTATTTTAATTTCATACCAATGTAATAATTATTGTATCATTTATTTTCTAAGATGTTATTTTGATTTTCTAAAAAAAATATTCTTCCATTTATCCATCCTACGAAAAATAGTATCACTATGGGTGTGTACATACGGTTTACCTTCTCCACGTTATCGTGTCATTTGATATTTTAAAAAAATTTATTTGGATGGGTATAATTATGAGTATAATGGATATAAAAAATTAATATAGAATTATATTTATTGTTTATAATTAATATATAATCAAATATTATACCATTTAACCAAAAATAGAATGATATAGTCGGTCGTGCATATTTAGGACCTACCATCTCTACAACGTAGTGAGATTCATTCTCCAAATTAACAATTCCAAAATGATTAAAAAATTTACATTATGATAAAAAAAATTAGGAACACAAAATATTTTTACATATGAATTAAATAAATCCTATTCATAACAATCACGACATACAAAATAAATCATGTGTAAGAAAATGAAGTAGTTAACACCTGAAACAATGGTAATACTGAAATATTGTTAACAAATTGATATTAGAGGAACATACATGAATTAATAAATATGGATATGTTACAATTATAATTTAATAAATTTATCTATTATTAAGTATGTTAATGCACAATTTATTAAAGAAAATTACTAGGTAAGGGTTTAATTTCATAATCACATTTTTATCTGAGGTTGTTTGTACATAAGTATCTACTAGGACATCTTTACCACCCATCTCTATGTTCTTAAATTGTATTATAAATTTTTATTAACAAAATTCTAAATACATTTTTCCCAACGATTAGATTTTTATATAATGTTTTGAATGAGATCATTATTATGTTTTCCAAATGACATACTTTATGACCATTTCAATAAAATACTGAATGAATTTTTTTTAACTAACACGGTACGAGCTAAAAATTTCGGCTATTATGATTCCTTAACAATTTGGAGCTTACTATACAATATAAATGGGTTATTCTCATAATAATTTTTTTTAATTTTTTGTATTTTTAATTATTTCATGAAAAAAAATTGATATTTCTCTCAAAGAGTTTTAATGAATTTATTAGATTATTTTCCTCCATGTTAGATTTTGTGCTAAATTGAGTTTGATTTACTGTGATAAAATATTTCATATTGTATAAATTTTTATATGATATGTTTAACTGTGGATGTTATATTTTTATATCATTCATGGTTTGTGGTTAAATTCTTAACATTTCATATGCTAGTTTAGATATGAATTTTTATGTTATGCTTCACTATTTTCATGTGAGGAATGTGTTATACTAAGTAAGTGATAGGTGAGGCCCACTATATCCCCTCTATGCAGCCATATGTCTCATGAGATAAATTTTTTTGTGTTTTAACAAGTTGATGTAAGGTCCTGGCTGAGGTCTTGACAGTATGGTTATAATGTCCATCATTATGCATTCCCTCATTATGAAATTATTTAATGATAAAACATGTGATTATTGGACATGTTTTATATCCATGTGTATATTTAAAAAAAAATTATTTGATTAATTATTTCAATATGATCATCAATATTAATATTAATTTTTTTAGTTTTATAACATTCATTGAAATTTTATTCTTATGTATGATAGAATCTTCTATATTGTCTATCCTAACTTTTCATCTGAGATAACCCTTTTCATATGATTTATTTTCTCTAGGATGAAAAAAGTATATTATGACTTCCTTTTATAGAAATTCTAATGGATATGAGTGTTTTCAAAGGATACACTTTGTTTTTTTTTCATTTCAAGATGTAATGTAAAAAATAAATTTGTATCTAGTTTTTCCAAGTCTATGCAACTGATTGTTCCATCGGGATTTGATTTCATCTGATCATAATAATATAATAATATAATTCACATACTCTGAGAAATATGGGTTGGGGTGTTACAATAATTTTTAGAGTAATTTTATAAACATAAATGGATAATAAATTTAAAAAAACCTTTTTTACAGAACAGTAACTGAAGATAGACATTAGGGATAAGAATAAAAGAACATCCTTGATTTTTGTAAAAGAAGATATTGTGGAGGTATTACTATCCAACAAATTAATATGTGGATACTACAAGTGGACATGGTTCTAGAATTGATGTCCCTATGAGTAATAACTCTGAAAAGGTGTTCTGTTCTTTACTTAGGGTAACATGTTACAAGAAAATGGGTCTTACTACACACCTAGTTTGACACTCCCTTGAGATATGTATAGGATAATTTAAATTTTATATTTAAATGGTTATTAATGATTAAAACATAAATGTGTACCTCAAGATACAATTTTTATTAATATGGTATTAGATATGAATAAAAATTTCAATTTATGATATGTATTTTACTAGTTTGGAGTTATGAATTATTATTAATAGCTTAATATAGTGTATTATAATGTCTAGAAATGTCACCAAGTGGAACGAATAGAAATCATGTCAATTCAAGTAATCCATGTAGGGATTGTAGTATTTTGAAAGATAATTACAGTTGTTCTGATGATACAAGTGGGGTAGTAGAACTTATAACCATACTAAGACATTTGATATAGTTTAAAAACAATAACCTTATCCATATGGAGAATTATCATCGACAATGTAGAGGATTCATCTTAAACTACTTCATGAGACAAAAACCTCTAACATTCAGTGGGATAAAAAATATATTTATATCTAACTAAGGGATAAGTTCCATAGAGAAATTATTTCTTGATTCTGGTAGTAATGAAAGGGAAAAAAATTCATGGTAGTTTATCATCTCTCAGAAGATAAAGATCAATGATGGTCATTAATTCAAAACACGAAAGAGTATGAAGAAGTAGAAAATATGGAATCATTGGATATTAATGAACTTTTCATATAAAAAAACTTTCCTCGTGATCTGGGAGTTGATAGGGAGAGGAAATTTTTAAGTTTGAGGATGAAGGAGGATGATAATGTTTCAAAGTATAAATCTATATTCATGAGTATAAAGAGGAATTCTAGAGAATACATATGTAGCCATTGATGAAATATGGATCGATTCTTCTATGGGTTAAAACCAGTCTTCTAAGGGGAATTCCTCTCACATTATTTCTCATCATATGAATATATAGTCTCAGATTCTATCATAACATAAAATTAATTCTCTATGTATTATTACTTTAAATTATATCAAGATAAGAAAAGGGGTATTTAATAATATGGAAAAAGAAATAAGGGTAAGAAGGGAAAATTTAACATTCCACCTTATAGTAATTGTTAGAAGAAACACCAATGTGCTTACTTAAATGGAATTTGAGTTTGTTAGAATTGTGGAGAAAAAGGAAAACAATCATGTTATCTTAAGGTGGAGAATGAAGCTACCAATATCTAATGCTACAATTTTAAAGATATGAGAAATTATGTAATTGATTATCCTAAGCATCAAGAAATGTTTCTCCATAAATGACCAAGTGAGCAAGGCCAGGCTTATGCTATCACAACATGTGAGGTTTAAACACCTAATTATATAGTGGTAGGTACTATAATCATCACCTAAAATTTATAAAAGTCATTATTTGATTCTAGATACTCTCATTACATTATTTCTTCCCAGTTTTATTTAAAAATTAGATATTTCAAATTTACATTTACAAGGGAGTTTTCAGTTAATAATCATAATGGTAGTCTCATTGCAATAATTATGTTTCATGTTATTCCCATTATGGTATCTAAACATTATTTATCTACTAGCCTTATCATCATTCCTATGGTATACTTTTATGTAATCCTCATTATAAATTGGATATAAAAATATGATGTAAAAATCTAGTTTAGTAATAATGAAGTTATAATTTTTGTAGAAGATGTGAAATACAGTATCATTAGAGTAGAAACTTCATCATCTAATTCTTATCTAGATCCTCCCCCATTAGCTCTTGTAAATAAAATTATTGGGTGTAATGATAAAAAATCATCTATGGGAAAATAATAAAATATTCAAATTTAGGATGTAACTATTGTACAAGAATACATTTATCTATGTATAGAGGAAATACTGGGACATCCTTTAGATTGGAAGGTTGAGTCTCTAATTGATTTAATACCTAATGTAAGGTCAATATCAAATAATATCTATAGAATAGCCACTATAGAATTGGTAGAGATGAAAAACAACTAGAAGAGTATAGTAATAATGGACTTATTCTCAATAGTGTTTCTCCATGGGTAACCCCAGTTCTTTTTGTTAGGAAGAAATATGTATCCATGAGACTGTGTATTGACCATAGAGAAATCAATGATATTAAAATAATAACCAATTATTCTCTTCCTCTCTTCAATGATTTATTTTTTATAAATCACGGAGTTCAATATTTTCTGAACATTGACCTTCATTATGGATATCATCAATTAAGTTTAAATAATGAAAACATTCCGAGGATAGATTTTCAGGAGAGGTATAATTATTTTGAATTTGTAGTACTACCGTTTGGATTGACTAATTCTCCCTATATTATCATGGATATAATCAATAGATTGTTTAAGGAATGTCGTAATGATTTTTTTACTATTTATTAATGATATCATTTTGTACTCTAAAATATTTGAAGATCATGAGAACCACGTATGGATTTTTCTGAAGACTCTTAGAAGAAATAATCTATATGGGATTTTTAGAAAGTGTGATTTTTGGCACTTGCTTTTCCATATTATCTCTAAGGATGGAATATATATTGATCTTTCAATGACAAAGAAATTCCCAAAAATGTTAGCATTTATGAGTATAATCGAGGTAAACCATTTTATTTTTTTAGCAGGTCACTATTGGCATTTCCTCCAATACTTTTCTACATAGGATAACCCATTTACAATGATCACACATAAAGTGGTTAATTTCAATTGAATAAAACAATGTGAAGAATTTTTTTATATATTGAGGATAATATTATAAAATTCACATATCTTGAAATTATAATCTAGTAAATTATGGGTTTGAGATTTATAGTGTTGTGTCAAGGAAAAGACTTAGTAATTTACATTTTCATAATGAAAGGATTATCTCATATACCTGAAGGATATTAAAAATTCCTGAACAAAACACTCAACGTTATGATCATTGGTTAGTGACAATGATCATTTATCCTATGTAATGGAGACACTATATCTAAAATGAAGGATTTGAAAAATATATTGATCACAAGACGTTGAAATATATTTTATCAAAGAAATAACTCAACATGAGACATAGGAAATGAATTTACCTACTCAAGGATTCTTATTTCCCAATACACTGCCACCCAGGGAAGGAAAATAAGGTGGTGGAATCATTGATTAGAAAGGACCATGGAGTTATATACAAAATGATAGTTAAGGAGGATCTAATGTTCATGGATCTAGTAAAGAGGGATATGGGAATTATCATGGAAGGTGAAACATCACTAATTTTTCAAATTGTTTAAAAAACATATTTATCTGAAAGGATAAAATGCTCTCAGTCGGATGATGAAGAGTATCAAAATAAAAGTAATTCTTTGAATGATGGGATATTGACTGACTTTTTATTTTAAGATGACATTTTGAAATTTGGGAAGAGTTGTTGTATTCCCGCTATACCAGAGATAAAAATGGAATTATTGGATGATTTTTATAGGTCCAATTTCTATATACACCCAGGTTACACTAAGATGTATATATATTTGATGAAATTTTTTTGTAGGGACAATATAATGAGCTAGAATTATAATTATGTGTCATGATGATGGGATTTTCAATAGTTTTAGGTCAGAAGAAAAAAACCTAGAAGAGCCAAGAATACACTTCATATAAATGCGTGTAAATGAAATGATATTATAGTTCAATTTTTCATGGGGATAAAAAAGACTCATAGAATAAATTATATGATATGGGTTATTGTTGATCGTCTTACCAAATCAGCATATTTTCATTCAATATTAGAAGATTTAACACTTGAATATTTAGAAATTCTATATAATAACGACGTTGTAAGACCTCTGTGTGTACCCATGTAGATTAATACTTACCGTGATCTCTGTTTTACATTATAAATCTAGGAAGTTCTTCATAAGGCCCAAGATACCGATTTTAATTATGCACTACAAAACACCCTCAAATCAATGGACAATCAAAATAAAATATTCAAACTTTAGAAGAAATGTTCGGATCATACTCACATGACATTCAAGGTTTGCTAGGTCAGTATTTACATACAGTAGATTTTTCTTATAACAGTTTCTTCTATTCATGTTTTCATATGGAAATATATGAAGCATTATATGGAAAGATATATCATAAACCAAATTTTCTGGGATGATGTTTGTGAATGAAAACTCATGGGCCTATAAATTGGTGAGTAACTGACCAAAAAGGTTTAGAGGATTCAAACCATTATCAAAATCTCTCAATGTAGGTAAAAGATCTATGTGGATAATGGAAGAGAGGATTTGGGATTTCATGTGGGATATCACATTTTCATTAAGGTATCTCCAAGGAATGTGTTATATGATTTGGTAATAAGGTTAAATTAATTCCCCGATACATCAGACTTTTTGAAATTATTGAATGAATTGGAGTGATAGATTATAGTTTGGAAATTCCTTAATGTATTTACAAATTTCCTGATGTATTCCACGTATCATTATTATGGAAATACATTCTATGCCCAATGCATACACTCACCAATGATGAAATAAAACTGGAACAAGATATGTCTTATTTTGAAGATCCTATTATGATTCCTGATACTGGAGAACATGTGATGATGAATCAGACAAATTTTCTGGTAAATATTATTCATAGAAACCATAAAATAGAAGAGGTTATAAGGGAACCTAAAGAAAATAAAATTAAGAACCACACAAATTATTTTATGAGGTGATATTATTAATTTCATTGTGGATGAAATTATCTAAAGGGGGAATAATGTTACACCACAAGCTTCTACGGTATAGTTATTTTTTAATTAACTCAATTTCTTGTGTTGCATGCAACCTTGTGTTCAAGCACACCATGTCCTATCAAAATAGAGATTTAAAATAGGTTATGAATTGTATAAACCAAATTATGAAATTTATAAAATTTATTTTTTTATAATAAACTTAATTTTTGAATTCAAAATATAGAAATTATCTTAAAGATAATTTTTTGTAATTTTCTGAATAGATTCTATTCTTTGATGAATAGTTAAAAATACAACATTGTTTTCATAAAAAACATTTAATTTAAATAATTATTTTAATTTAAAAATATTTTATAGTTTTAATATATATATAATGAATTTACTAACCCAATTTTTATATTTTTAATCATTTTTATAATATAATTAGATATAAAAATTTATTGATCTTTTGAACATCATTATTACCTGCCTTCTAAGCACATATACAAATTAACATTAAATGTAACGTTACCACATATATGAATTGAATTTCAAATAATGTACATACATGGATTTAATTATTATGAAAAATGTTATCTAATAAGATGAATTTTCTTTGTTTAATAGTAACTTTTGGATTTTAGTTACCATAGTTAAAGGTAAATAAAGTAATTAAAGGGAAAGATAATGTTATAATAATGTAAAATTACCCTAGACACATGTCTTAATTTCATTTGATAAGTCTTTTAGACCAAAATAAACCATATGACTAAAATATGATCTTTTTCAAGACACTTTTTTTATTTGGAAATTTATTATATTTTATTTGAAGAAGAGTTAAAAATGTCATATTCAAATTTTAATAACTATATCATTTTAATATTAGGATTTATAAGAGTTATGGTAACCGATACATGTGATTTATAAATATAAAACGATTATATACATCATATTAATTTATTTATAATTTTTAGAGTTAAAATAATTTTCATTAATCATGACACAATCTTGAAACCTAAATTATTTTATTAATATAAATACTAAATAAGTGATATTAAAAATATTTAAATAAATATAATTTTCTTAATGAATGAAATCCATGAACTTTATAGATAATATAAAAATGATAGTGTAATATTTTATGTTGTGGATTGAAGTTATCCTGTTGTTTTCATATTATTAAAAATTCCAATATTGAATAGTATCAAAATTGACATAAATGATAATTTTAAACAAAAAATACTACTTTAAATATTATGAATGACATAAAATCATAGGTCTAGGGAAAAAACTATTTTACTGTTTCAGATATCCTAACTGATTTAATTGGGGTTCATTTTTCATTTTATATAAAATATATTAACCCTATAATGTAAAAAGACAAGTAGACTCGGTAAGAGTAAAATTATTTAACTACGAGTTAAATACAAAAGATAAGGTTATATTTTTGACATAAACTTGTCTAAAAAATAGCTTGAGTTGATTTCGACCCATCCTCATATTAACCTATAAATAACACAGTTCTTAGCTTTTATAAATCTAAAATTTATTTACATAAAATTAATTGTTTTCTAGTTTCCAAAAGATCTTCTCCCCTCTCTTATAAAAGGGAACATCTCATTTTCTTTTATTTAAACCTATAAACCCTTTTGGTTGTTTTAAAACATACCAAAAATGATATAAAAATCCCAAATTTAATTCTAGATTCCATAAATTGGAAATAAATACATTCGATGTAGTCCTTTTGTTCAAATCAATGGGATATACTTGAAAGAAAACATAATAGTTTTATCAACTCTTTCAATGTTCATTTGTTCTTATACTTCCTCCTCCAATGTTGTTTCCATTCCAAAGTAATAAATTCAGTATCATATTCATGATTAGATGTTAATATAATTATAGAAAATAAAAATTCATCCATTTATCCATCATAAAAAAATAATATCACCATGGGTGTGTTATTATGACTTACAGTCACCACGTCGTGGTGTAATTTTTTATTTAGAACTACATTATTTTGATGAATATATGATTAGTATAACTGATATAAATAATTAATAGAACATGATAATGATTTTTTTATAATTAATATACCATCCAATTCCATACCATTTAACAATTAAGGTAATGATTTCATCGCCAGTGCATACGTACAACCTACCATCTCCACAACGTGGTGAGACTCATTCTCCACTTTAAACATTAAAGAATAATTATAAAACTTATATGGTGATTAAAAATAATAAATATGAACATAAAATAATTATTTATATATGAATAAAATAAATCATATTCTTAATAAACATTTCTTATACAAAAAAACAAACATAAGAAAATGAAGGGTTTATCACCCGAAACATTGGTAATAATGAAATATTATTAATAATATTATATAATAGGATCATATATGACATCATATATATGGATATAGTCCTATTATAATTAAATTTCATGTTTTAACCATTATAATGGAGTTTATTTCACCCTCTAATTACAGAATGTTTAAGGTAATTATTAATTTTTTATTCTCATTATTATCCGAGGTTGTTTGTACATATGTATTTGCCGAGACATCTATATCATCCATGTCCATGTTATTAAAATGTCTTTCAAAAAAATTATAAAAAATTCTATAAATTAATTTTTACCCATGTTTTAATTTTTATAAAATGTTTTGAAAGAAATTTTTCCATTGTTTCCCAAATGTGGTACAATATGACCTTTTTGAAAAATAATGGAAGGAATGGTTTCCAAACAAATATAGTGTGGGTGGCCATTTTCCTCCATTACGACGCATTAAAATTTTGATGATTATCTTACAAGATTACAAGGTTATATTAAAAATGACTGTTTTCTTATATAATTATTCATATTTTTAACGCTTTCAATGTAAAAAAATGGATATTTCTTTAAAATAGTTTTAATGGATTTATCAGACTATGTTCATCTATGTTTCAGTTTATGCTCAATTGAGGTTGATTTATTATGAAAAAATATTCTATATTTTTATAATATTTTTTAAAATGTATGACTATGGATGTTCTATTTTTGTATCATTCATGGTTTATGGTAAAATTATTAACATTTCGTATGCTCGATTTAATATGAATGTTTATATATTTTTTCACCCTTTTCATATGAGGAATAAATTAAACTTAGTAAGAGATGGGTGGGGCCCACTATAGCCCCTCGATTTATCTGTAGGTATCATGAGACAATCTAGTTTGGGTTTTTACTTTTTTATGTATAATATTGTCTTGACACCTTGAAGGAATAGTTATGATGACCGACATTAAGAATTCGTTCATTATGAGATTATCTAATGATAATAAATGTTATTATTAAAATTATAAAATATCCATGAGGAAAATTTAATCTAATTATTTGATTAATTAATTATATATTATGCTCATGATTATATTTAAAAGGATTGTGTTTCAATTTTAAACCCTTCTTTAATAGTTTATACTAATTTATGATAGCATCCACTATATTTTTTGTCCTTCATGAGCATCTATGATCACCAATTTCTTATGTTTCATTTTTTTCTATGATGGGAAAATGTATATTATGCCTGACCTAAAGAGATAGTCTAAGGGATATGATGGTTTTTAAAAGATACACTATGTTTTTTTATTTCATGATGTAATTTAAAACTTATTTTTTTATCTACTTATTCCAAGGCTACTAAACAGATTGGCTCTTTTAGATTTCCATTCTTGTGATCATGAAAATGTAAAAAAAAATTCCCTGACTCTAGGAAACTGGGGTTGGGGTGTTATATTAGCCTCAATGATTTCCTTCTTCTATTACTCACAACCCATTTCAAGGTTGAAAAAAACCAAAATAACCTCATAAACGAAACTATATTTTTTTTTAAAAAAATGGCATTGATGTCTCATAGAGATTCTAAACACACCATACATCATATATAACTTCAATTAAACCTAAAAGTCTCCTTGAATTCCATTTTCTCTACTTAGGTAACCCACTTTTCCTATAATTGTTTTTAAAACATGGAGCACAATGAAATCATAAAAAATATTATATAATTATTAATATAGTTATATATCATAGAGACCACCTACCTCTATTGATAAGATACCTTCTTTAATTCATCAAATCCATGTTATTAATCCAAGACCCATGAAGCATCCCATAGAAATAACCACAAGAAATGACATACTAATAGCACATAGAATTACCTCAAATCATTTATAAATAAAAACCCCTTCAATGGAAACCTAAATAAGAACTATTTCAGAATAAAATGTCTTAATTACCTAGATAAAACAATGTGAAACTTTCCATCACAGAAATTTTGAGAAATATGTCTCATTTCTTATCCCTTGTAAAACTATATCCATTTCATTCAAAAATCCCATTATGAGGGAAAATTACACCATTATCTAGTGGAATCATGAAAAAAATATTTGACTCATAATAATAAAAAACATATGTACGTAATGATAGGAATAATTGAGGGATAAAGAAGATTTATATCTTCAAATAACATTGGAAATCACCAAAAAAATATTACCCTTATAAAGGGGTGCCAAGAGAGGATGTTTTATTGGAGGAGTTGGATGAATGAAACTATATTAATCACCATTATCTTATAAATCATGATATAGACCAATAATAGAATGACCAGTCTTCCCATAAATTACACCATGATCCATAGTGTCTTGGAATAATGCCCAAATTCTGGGTTTGGTTGTGGGATATCCATAAGGCACCTAACATAACATCCAAACAGCATGGTATAATTCTAATGTGACACAATGGAACATTTTTCAATTCCGATCTCTATAAAAACATCAAAATATCAATTACCACCCATTATAGATTGGCCTATTACTCTATAGTGCAATAACTCTCCTCAATTAATATCCTAGGATACGTTATCAAGAACATCATGGATATGGAATAAAAGTTCAACAATAATGTTATGATAGAGTGTTCTAGAGAACATGTTTAGGTGAAATTTGTTGACCAAAAAACCACAAACCATTGGTGTGATTAAAGGAAATTGATTTGATAATCATTGATGATAATATGTTAGAATTTAGGTTTCAACCCCATTTTATATTGTAATGTAATTATTTAGTGGTATACAAATATAATTATATATGCAATTTTATAAACCAAATCTTTTCCATTTATTATGAGTTGTACAATTTCTACTTCATATCTTATCATATAATGTATCATATAGTAATGTAATATATTAACATATAAAATATCATCCAATAATCATCATAAACCATTTTTTAAATGGTTTACTTTTCAAATAGATTATCATCCAATAACGTTTGATGGAATTTTACAGAATTTACAAAATGAACATATAATTGTCCTCTAATAAACATGAACTATCTCTAAATTATCATATTCCAAACATGTGAACATCTTCATCATGTATCCACTTGAAATATGGTAACAACCCAAATCACCATAGAACCTCATGGAAAATATTCAATCTTCTTTATTCTCTATATAGCACATATGTTATTGGATATATTGATTAATTACAAAAGTTTTGAAAAATACATCAATAATATCGTATACCATGTGTTGAAAAATCATTAATCAGTTCCAAGGTACATAGAACTTTTAAAAATCTATTATTTAATTATCATTATCATAACATTTGGAATATATTAAGGGTTATCATTACCTCAAAATGTTTTACTTTTATGGAATAAATTTTCTTGGAACCATTGAACATACGATCTCAAATCCATAATGAAATCTCATTGTAGTATAGTCGTTACATATTTAATAATTCATATGATGACAACATCATAAAATTTTTTTTGTATTTCATATTTCATAGATCAAAATATAGAATTACATTAATCATTTCACTTCCCTTAGGTCACTAACATATTCTCAACCTTTATCCCTTAGGGTTTTAAAGGTATAATTTATTGACACATGGGGAATTTATTTGTGTAGTGATAAATATCCTTGTAGTTGTAATATTGAGTAGAACTATTTTTCTTATTTATCTTACATTCTATTTCTGATGACCCTTTTCCACACTTATAAAAAAATTCCCAAAACATTTAAGATTTTAAAATGGTGATTATTTCTATTGTTACCACAATTTGGAAAATATTTCTTTCCCTTCATCATCATTGACTCATTAAATTTATCATGGTGTTAAGAAGAATTATTCTTCCCTTGGCTTCCCATGAATACATAGTATCTCAATAACTCATTCTCTTTTTTTTTGAAAGTAAAACTATGTCTTTATATGATGAAAAATTCTTAGAAACCAATGTTCCTTGATGAATTTTCATAAGATATTTAATTAATTAGTTGATCATTTACTTCATGTTGAAAATATAATCTCTAGCATACCTAGATAACCCTCTAATGGTTTCTTCATAATACAAAACACATTATTCATCCTCATACTTTTAGATAAGGACCAACTTATTCATATGAATTTTATGGTCGTGAGGGAATTATTTAACAAATAATGTCTCTTCAAAAGATCATCATTCGACGAGTTAAATTTAATACTCCTCCCTTGTATTTGGATCAAAGGACACAATTGGTTAGTGTCACCTTAGAGGAAATAGACTGCAAGTGTGACCTTTTCTTTATCACTACATTCTAAGGTATTAAATATATTCTCTAAAGACTTATTCCATTTCTCAAGTAAAATTGTATTATAAGTCTCACTAAATGATAGGGGCCTCTACTAAGTATAATGATCCATCATAAGAGATTTTCTTCATAGAATAGGTTTCTCCATTTTGGAAAATTTAATTTGTCATGGCCTGAATAAGATACCATAATATGTCCTAAACATTACTAGTCCCAATATCTACTATATTTGATTCCTATGAAGAGAAACATTTACATTTTCAATGAGTAATATTTCTATTATTACATCCATGTTCCATTTCTAAATAATGTAATACAATATATTATCTCATATAGTTGTGGAATTTGTATAACTCTAAATAAGGTATAACACATAACATAAATTTATGCATCATGAATCCTAAAATCATAATCTTTGGTTACATTTTGGTAATATTTAATTTAAAAACCCTCATAATGGTAGGTAGAGAAAATATGAATTTACCTTAGAATACCTCTTAGGGTTTTAAAACTAGGTGCATAGTAAAGCCCATTATTTTATACCAGGTTACCTCATGTAAGTCCCATAACACCTTTTTGGTGTCATTAATCCAATGTATATATTTTCCAGAACCACATCCACATGTTGTATCGAGATAGGGATGCATTTCAAGGAATACCCACTTGACTATTTCCTTACCAAATTTTTTTGAGGTGTTCTTGTACACTTATAATCAATGTATATCATAGGGTTATGCTCCGAAATATAACTTTTATAAATATATTTTCCAGTCTTTGATGCTAATATTACTTTGATACCAACTGTAACTCCAAAACCACAAAAACCCAAAGCCGATTCATTATATTATTAAATTATCATGATTATAAGGAATCAAATCCCGAATGAATAATTAGTTTAATAGTCTTGGAAATCTAAATTAAAATTTTTTACCCATGATATGTTGGGAAATATAAATTAAAAAAATGATACATAAACAAATGAAATAAACTGTATCCTTGAAAGCTTATTTGATGTTTTTTCTTCATTACTTAGAGAAATGAAACATAATAAGGGTGAGCATAAATGGTTAGTAAGGATTATTAAAGTAGAAGAAATAATTAATTAGAAGCTATAAATTAACATGTAGATGTATATATATGATAACTCATGGGAATCAAATAACTAGATAAGAAAAATTCAATATATAAAGGAATGAAACTGAATCTCATACAATTTAATCAATGAAAAAAAATGAAGTTTATCAAATAATATATTCGTGAAAATATAATGGATGAATAATAAATATAACTAAATGAGAGAAATTATTTATTAATGTATATCATGTATGAGGCACATTAAATCATATTCCATCAAGATCTTTTACAATATGTTTTATATCTAAGGATAGAACCTCGTGTAATTTGGACAACTTATTTCTCTCATGAGAATTTTTCAATGAATTGAGGATCAATATAAATTTTGAGATCCAAAATTCAATACCATTATAATGAATTATTCGTATAAAATAAACAAAATAAATAATATGCTTTATCAGATATCAATATTGAATACATGAGAAAAGTTCATCAATAATTCCCATGCTAATCAAATAACATTCAATGTAAACATTGTATGAGAAATGATATTGGGTTTAGAAACTAATAATTTCCATCATATAAATATGTGAACATTCAAAGAAATTTAAAATTTAAAAATTATTAGATTATTATTTTATATTACAAAATTTATTTTTCTGATCATTCTTGAGAATATTAATATTAAAAAATTCTAAAGTGACCCATACACATTAAAACAATTGAATCACAATATTCAGAATGTATGACACTAATTGAATATTATAATATAATTATAATGAATGGTTTCATGATATAGTAATAAAAATGTATTATATACACCATGTAATGTTAATTGGTTCATAGTAACCAATATGTATCAATGAAATGTAAATTGAGACAAAATTACATCACATTAACCTTAATTTTCTATTGCAGTTTTTATCCTCCTGTATAGTGGTTTAAAATATCTACTAACTTATAACAGAACTATAAAAATTATTATTATACCATATATAATCTTATTATAATATTCCATTTCCTGTTTGTTATCATCATTCATAAATTTCATTATTTTGGGTGTTAATTTCCTAGTTTGCTAGAGATAGTTTTCTCTTGTTATTTGTTGTTATCATTAATAGATCATGGTGTCATCATCTATAGAATATAAACCGTGAAATAATTTTACTATATAATTTTCTATATATGTATTTTAATTATTACATTATATTTATATATTATATATGAATTTCAACATTCATGGAGTTGGTAGGACATACGTATGCATGAACGCAACTTTCATTTCATTGTAGTAATAAAATAATGAATAATAAATGATAAATAAGTAAATTATAATATTCATATAAGATATACATTATATATTTCACAAACTTTTTTTAAACCCAATATCTATTGATTCTATGTATTTCATGAATGAGTCATACATTATGGAGGGGCGGTAGTCCACACTTCCTCAAACGAAATTATCCTATATACACAAGATGGAAATTATAAATTTGTGAAATAAATAAAAATTTAATAAAAATAATTACATTATAAATGAATTATATGACATATAAAAATATATTTTACATCATTGTGGTAACAATGATAGGTTATAATGGAAAAATGAACAATCATCGATTTGTGAGGGAGTAGTTCACTGTACATAGAAAAAGTACGTTTGTGACACATTAGATGGAGGCTTGTGTAAGTGTAGGAAAAGATGATAACATAAAAAAATTCCAGTATATTTAATATACTATTTTTTCTAAGTAATAATAGAATAATAAATGTATATGTAACGGATAAGGGAAATGTAACTAAAATACTCGAGAGAAGATAATTCCTCTTAATCGGTTAACTTCTTTTGGTTTATACCAAATGGATTCCTTAGAAGGATCAATGCCCAAAGAGAGAATTCATGGTCAAGGGGAGGGGTATTTGGAAGCTATTTTGGAATATATTTTATAAACCTATGTGGGTTGATAAGTGTGAGGAATGGGGATATGTGGTGGTACTTTATAGGGAAGGAAAAGGACTCAATCAGAATTTTAAAAAACATGTTTGGTGTACACACGATCTTTCCAAATAAAGTAAAAATAAAGAAAAAACCTAATTAATGGAAGTATTATATCCTTGATATTGTAAATAAATGTTTATTAGGCATGTGTATAGGTCATTTGTACCCTTAAGGTAATGTTTTAATTTTTTTTAAGAATAATTGTTGCTTAATAATTATAATTAATTATAATTAATTTCAAAAATATTTTTGGTCAAAAAAAAGTTGTTCATATTATAAATTAAAAATTTCGATGATTACAAAAAAGGAATAAATTTTTTAAAATTAAAATCATATAAATGATTGATATTTATTTAAAATTTATCTTCTAGGCGGGATGAAAATTTGAGTTTTTAAAGTTTCAATATGAAAAAATTTGTTATGTTTTATAGTAAATTTTAAATTGGAATTGATTCTAATGACATAAATTGAATTAATTGATAAAATTAGTATCTATTAAAACATTAAAACCAATATAAAATATAATTTGACCTTATAAATTAAATTGATGGAAAAAGTATTGAACTAAAATTTAGTATTTATAATTATTTATTAAAAATGATATATCTCCAAAAAATAAAAAAAAAATCAACTAACTTAAAATTTATGTTTCTATTTAAAATATAATGTTTATTTATACATATGAAATCAATAATGTGCCAAAATTAATATTTTAAATGGGTTCCCCATTAAATTCCTGTAAAATTTCCATTATAAAAATATATGGTTTTAGTGAGTAAAATTGTTTTTTATTATCATATTCATATAAAACCAAATGAATGAATATAAATATTAGTTTATTGAATATATAATATATAAAAATAATTAATATCTTAAATTGTTTTTAGTTATTTTTTTTATGAAGATAAATCATTTTTGGAAGCATAAAAATAATAATATTTCTTTTTATATACACTTGGTTATTATTTTCATTTCTCATTAATTGGTAACCCAATATTTAATTTTATATTTATATAATCAATATATTTATATAATTTAGTTAAAACAATTAATAACCTGAAGTTAAATATTATTATATTAAATAGTAATATTTTAATATTATTTTATTGATCGTTAAAACTCGGTCGTGTGTGTAACAGAAGCCATAGAAGAAGGTCTCTCTTAAATGTAACGAATACGAACTTGGTGTTACGTGTGTTGAAAAATATAAAAAATATATAATGCATTTAAATTAGTAAATACCTTTTTATGTATCATGGAATTATATCTGGATACGTGCTTGGTGTCGTGTGTCTTGCACACTATCGAATATAAGGTTCTTATTTTAGAATTTTGGTGAGTTACAAAAGAGATATCCATGATCATTTAATTTTATCATGAGAAAATGGTTATGAGAAAATTACATAAAAATTTAAATACAATATCCTACAAATCATAAGTCAAGGTCTTTATTTATGGAATAAATCTTATTTGTTCATGTGACTTAAATTAGAAAGGCATCAACGAACATTATCATATGACATGGAATTCAGTTATTTACCTTGGAATAGATGATCATTTTATTAGTAGTTAAGGATCACTTCCAACAATATAATATTTGGTTGGGTTCACTCTCCAACACATCATAGTAGTTAGTGTTAACTCTCATAACTATCATATTCGAAAAAGTCCCCAACTATGCATTGTTCACACCGCATTATAGTCCAATATATCTATTGATATATAAATATTTTCGACATGAATTTAATGTGATATAGGTTCCACACATAATACAATGAAAATAATACATATGGAATATCGAACAATAGAAACCATTATTCATATCAGCACCCATGAAAAAATGGTTTCAGAAACATTTAGTCATAGTATAACCCATGGAAAAGGAATGGGCCCCATATACATAGTTCCAAATCAAACAAAAATTACCCATATAAAGAATAAGGATAAAATCCTTGGTTTATATCCCCCAAAAAAGTTAAGTCACTTCAATGATTTCATCTTATATGGAAAATTATTTTGAAAGATTACATTGAATAAATCTTGAGGAAAAAATCCTTTCTATTTTGAGAGTAGTAATTTTAAAACAATGAAATTATAATTGAAAATAGTTTCTATAAAACAAAAAATGTTATCTTGTAATGGAAAGTTCAGATATTATATTAATTGTGGAGAAACAATACTTGGTTCAAACTATACATGTTAAAAAATTTCTATGTATATTTATATTGAAAATTTCATGAAAAAACGCCTTCAGAAAAATATTGATTATTACCTTCAAACTTTTTTTAAAAAAATAAATGCATTGGTAAATATGACATCAATAAAACATCATAGAACAGAAAAATGTTCTTTAATTTTTTATAAAACATATATATGGATGAAAAAAATTAGAGAGAATAGAGAAATGAATTTTATCTTCCATATAGTCATATTTTCATAACCCTTAGTATATATGTTGTTGAAAATGAAACAAAAATATTTATTTTCAAGAAATAAATGGAGGAGAAAAAATTATTGAATCTATTGAAAGGTAAATTATAATATTTATTCATAAAAAATCATAAACAATAATGATCTGTTATGATTTTTTGACACAAAACCCCTTACCTTGAGTTCTCTATACATCGAAAGTACTCTAAGATCATATTACTTTAAACAAATCATTTTAATCCCCTATAATTGGTTATGGGGTTGGTTTTATGGATAAAAATAACCTCTATTATATGACATTGGAATTTTAGAATAGAAACAAGTAGAGGTTGGTCAAGCTAGAGGCCTCAATGTGTTGTAATGAACAGAGGGTGCAGGCACCCTATAGTTACTCAGGTGATGAGATCTCTTGGAATTTTTCAAAATTTTAAATTATAATAAATTGATTCCCATGAAAAATTTCACCAAATGGAAAGGATTTTTCTATTTGGTTAGATAGGATTTTAGTCCCAGGAACAAATATAATTTAGACATATTTGGGTTTCATTTAAAACCATATCATTTTTATTAACCCTTAGTAAATGAATCTTAATTTTTACTATGATGACACAATTCTGAATATTAAATGGTATTAATTTTTCTTTATATTGTAAAAAAAATACAATAAATAGAATATTTATGATATTTTCAACCATATAACATCCAAAATGTCTTATTTAAATATTTTTATAATTTTTATATAATTAAACAAAATGATATTTTCAGAAAACATCATTTTTGGATACTATTTGTTTAATTTAACATTTAAATTATCATGAAAACAATGTAATTAGAATATAACAATTTTAAACCTAACTAATATTTCATATAGATATATAAACCTCTTGGGTCACATTAAATAATTAAAATTACATCACATTTAATTATTTTAATATCATTAATTTTATTTTTTTATGAAACATATAAATAAGTCATCACTGTGGAATTTGAAAATTAGGTCATTATATATAACTCAAAAATAATTACTTTTTAATCATGAAAATAATTTTATTAATCAAATTTTTTATACTCATATCTATTCAAAAATTACATTTTCTATATATCCACACATAATATATAATAAAAACAAATAGTTTCATTTTGTAACATTATTTAATTTTAAAAATATATAATACTTTTTTATGGATTAGAAACAGTTAAAGATATCAATTTTTAACATAATATGTTTAGGGTCATATTCCATTCACCCAATAATAAATATGATGAAGAATAATGACATTATAAATAATTTGTAATACTTATTAAACTATTTTACTATTTATCAAGTTCATAATTTATCATGATTACTATTCTTATTCCCAAAAAACAAATCGAATAATTTAACTAAAATTATTATTCAAAATATTTAAATAATTTTATATAATTAAATTCTTATAAATTGATGAAATTTATTTAAATATATGCGTGAATAATGCAATATAATATATTTTTTATTAAAAAATACACTTTATGAATAAAACCGGACTTGTTATCCTATGCATCGAAAAAAACTATTGGATCATAAACAAAATTATCAATAAAAAAATATTAATTTTATTACAATAATTCACCAATAGAGATTAATTTAAATTTTTACTATAAAAATACATTGTGTGCATAAAAAATAATTTTACAAAAATACCTAACTTTTATTTCTTTTTTTAATTGTAATCATTTGATAAGTGTTGAATTCTATTTATAATTGTGTAGACTATATGTTGTTTATAATTTATTTATTACTTTTCATACCATATTATTCAATGGATAGGTGGGAAGAGACAGAATATATTTTAATAATGTTATGTGATTCGTCTAAACTAGTAATTGTGTGCAGGAAAAGTTATCGGAGAAATAAAATTATTTAAAGATGTATATTTCATTAAAATATCAAGGTTTAAATACTACCCCCATAAAATGAATTTCTACCATTAAATTCATCACTATCATATAAATAGATATAGATAATTCTACCTAATCACATCATCATGTTCCCATGTTTCTTCCTCAAATTGGTGGTTTCGCCACAAAAAAACTCAAAGTTGGTGGTTATTTTAGAATTAAAATTTCCATATCTTATATAATATATAATAATTCTACTTAATATGAATGAACATTCTCTACTAGTATGATCTCTATGTTTATTATATTTGAAGGAATAGTTTTTTACTACCTTAAGAGTGATACCTGGAACACATCATGAACATTGGATAGATTTGGTGGAAGCACCAATATATATGATGTTGTCCCTATTTGAATTGAAATTTTAAAATTGAAAATATAACAAGGTATTATATTTACCTTAATTCTAAATCTCATCACCCTAGTCCCTGGAGATATTCACAAGAGTAAATTTTAACTAACATAAAACTCAGGACCCTGTTGAAGATTTATAGTGTAACTTTATTAATGACTTTGATATTTTATTAAGTGATGTTGAATGGCTCTCACATTAACATAAATTTCCACAACAATATCAGGTCAAAATATAAATCATTTTCCAAATTCATTCAATCATGTTTGATTTTTGAACCTCCTACCATAGCAGGATTCAAATGCATCCATATAAATGATGGAGTAAAAGATATGTTTACCTGAAAATTATAAAAAATGGAATTTTTTTATTCCAAACCCTTTTGAAATCCATAAAAAAATATACAGACACATCTTCATAAGATTGAAAGGTCTCCCTATAATAACCATATATTTGAGTATAATATGATGTTTTGAAACTTAACTAAAGATCTAGGTCCTACTAAAGACATATCCAAAACATTGAAATTATCCTCAAATCCTATTGAGATACAATTAATATTGTTACACAATTAAATATTACCACATCATAAATGTAGTACTAGAGATAAATCATATATAATGACAACTATGTATGATTAATTCATAATAATATATACTAAAATCCAAATAGATTTATTCCCTATAGATGGTTTGGGGAGTTTGATGGAATAAAGCATTGAAATATTTTCATATTTTTATTATGATACGGGTAGTGGTTCTAAAATTACCTTAGACATATAAATATTAGTGTCATCATTAATACATACCATGAAGCTAGAAACATACTCGAAAATATCTCTCCTAATTCAATCCCACTTAAAATAAAATTTATTATATTTATAAAACTTATTAGTAATATGAGGAACATAGAATGAATAACTATGAGCATTATTCATCATCTCCATGTTTAAATCTAGTATCGAACAGAAACATACACAGCTCATGATCCTTATTATTCCCAAACAATCAAGGTTTATCTTAGGAATATTTTTCACCTTTTCTCAACATTAAATCTCACTTTCAATCCCCTTAAATATTCCCAAGGATAGATGGTTGAAAACACATTTTATAATGTCAATATTTCTCTCATTCCATCAATAATTCAATATCTACACATTACATGTTTGTAAATACTAGATCATTTATAATCCCCCTCAATGGTAACCTAACAAGATCCTTTTAACTTAGAGAATATATTACCTTTTTCACAATCCCATTGTGATAATGTATCGATCAGTAATAATCCTTAATCAGATCCAACCATATTCTTTAAATATGTTTATCAATTTTGGGAGAATTTTTTTTAAAACTTTTTATCAGAAAATATGTCACACCTATCGTAATATTTATAAAAAATCTAAAAAATAATTTAATTTTGACAAACCACACTCTAAATATTTATCTGTTAACCATTATCTTGATCATTCAATTTTCATGATGTATAATATAAAACCATGTTGTTATTAATGAGGATTCATCTCGATACCTTATTTGATCAATAAAAATAGATTACAAATCCTTCCCCACCTTAGGGTAGTTTATGCCTTGGTCTGATGACAAGACATCTCATAAGTTCTTTATAACATTCATCACATTCAACCATCCAATGGATCTTTTATCCCTTCTGAGTAAACATCGTTAGTGGAATAAATAACAATGAAAAATTATTCAAATATCACCAAAAATATCTTTCCAAACAATGAAAACTACATATCTCCATTATAGTGGCTGGTTTGGGATAATGATCAATAACTTCTAACTTTTAAGGGTTTATTGACATAACATCAACAGAGATTATATGTACTAAGAATGAAACATTCCAAATCCAAAATTAACACATAGTACATGTCTCATAATTCTTATGTTTCGATATGGTATTAAGAAGAATTCTCAAATGATCGTCATTTTATTCCTTTCCCTTGTAATTAATAAGCATATAATCTATAAATACTAGAAGAAATTTATTAATTAAATATCTAAAGTTTCATTTAATTAAATAGATTATGTTAATAGGTTAATTAATAAGGAAAAATTTAATTAATATAAATTAATTGTGTTCATACTATTTAAAAAAAAATTATTGGTATATCGTATTTTTTGACCACCAATTGATGATATTCAGAATGAAGAAAATTATAGAAAATGTATTGAGATGCCTATAGATTATAAAACATTTCATCCATATATGATTTAAGATACATTCTCAGGATTGAAATTTTGTTATTCTCTCAATAATAAATAGAGATCCACATTGACAAATATTTTTTTTTAACAAATAGAATTGGTTACCCCTGAGGTGACACTCTTTCCAGAATAAAACCATTTTAAAAAGTCACATTATGTTACTACAATAATTACTTCAAATCATTTGGGTAATTATATATACTGTATTAGAAATATTTATATCTCTACATATGAGTTCTATTGAAAAATAAACATCACAATTTTTTTTATGGCCATTAAACTCTTTAGAATGTCACAAAATAACTCCATCACCAATGGAATATCTCTTATGTTGAGTTTCTAACCAACCATCTAATATAATTTCCCTTTTTAAATAGGAAACTTTATCTATATGATGGATATAATTTCAATTGAATGTTCATTACTTTATCAAAAAATAGGGGATCATAGGTTGGGTTGAAATACAAAATGTAACTTCACTTCATCTATAATTGATGTCAGGTTTTGGAAAATAAATCCAATCTATACCCAAAATTTCATTGAATTAAACTAGAGGTATAATGGCATGATTTTAAGGAACAAATTCCCACAAACCTCAAAGAGATAATAATAATTGATACGGTATGTCCTCACCATACAATTAGTGGTATTTAAAACTAACAAAACATCTAATAAATGAGGTGTTGTAATTAAAATCTTATAAAAGTATTTAGATATTATTTTTTGGGTAGATATAGACTAAAATAAGTCATTATCAACTCTAGAGTGGTTGGTAATTGTACCTTCCACCATGTTTTTTTCATATCCCTTATGAGAAATTGTTTATGAAAGATATTTCCCTTTATTCATGGGCATAAGTTGTTGTTGATGTCAATCATTACAACTTACCTTTGAATTTATTCACTACCAAGAAAAAATATCATAGTAATTTAATTTAAAAAATTGTAGTGTGGGTGGGGAATTATGTGTAAATTTCCCTATATACTCTTTATTAGATTACTTGTCCTCGTCACTTTGGAATTTGATTTCTTGATGGCCTTATTTTACACACATTAAAAATATACTAGTTCCCTTAATAAAATTTCCCTAATGTTTTATTCCAAAAATTGAGAATAAATCCAAACTCATATTCTAATATATATGGTTTTTAGAATGTCCATTTAGTTCAATTTTTATATTCATATCCAAACAATAAAATGAATGGCTAACTCTAATCTTCATCTTTAACGTGAGAGTAAATTAAATGATTTCATAACAAATTTTGAAGACCCTTAATGATAATTCCATTTAGATACTTGTGTTTAAACCTCTGTTGATTTTATCAACATTAGTTTTAAGTTGGGAATGATAATAATGAAAGCATTCCATGATAGTGTTGTGATATTTTAATAATGAGTACCAACAGATTCATCAACCTTCTAATTTAACTAAAGGAACTAATTCTCCATTATTATATGAATACTATGTGTAATGTACTAGTGGAAACAAATTCTTTTAATTTCATTCCACTCCATATCTTCAATTTCATCATATTATCACGTGTTTCTAATAAAATACCACCACTAATCTTTTTTACCTTTCAAATGATAAATAAATCGTATAACTATCTCATGTTTGAAAAAATGGAGAATATAAATATATTTTCAATTATGAGAATATATATATTAGTGATACGAAGATTATTGGACTACCTAAAATAATGTTGAAATTGAATCTTTAAGGACTCAATTAAATGTTTTTATAGCCTCTTCTTATTTGGAAGCTCTGTGTTATTCATAGTCTTGTCAATTTTTTCAGAATATAAACAATATTTTTCATTCCACCTATTATAAAAATCTATTACTTATAAGGAATGTCATTGAATTGTCCATCAAATACATAATTAACATGATTCATCAAGTGTCTATTCATTTATTAAGCCCATGAATTTTTTTGAGTAATAATAATCATGGTGTAAAAATACATTTTTTTAAAAATTCATTTATTGTAATTCTAAATCATGAAACCTTATTTTATGACTCCAAAGGATTAACATTATCAATTCATGGATGTTACCAATATATTATGATTTTATACCAAATATTGACATATCTATAGGTTTTTAATAATATTTTCTCTATATTGTTTCTGAATGATAACTAATCCTTTCACTTATACCAACTATAAAAACCCACACATTTATACAAAGATATTACTATTTAATTAATGAATATTAATTACATAAAATTGAGATCGAAGCCAAATTTATTAATGTATATTATATTTGTAATAATGGAAATAAATATTATAGGTTCAAAAATATCTACATTATAAACCACTTGTTTTTTATAACTATAACAAATATTATAAATATCATAAACAATAACTTTTATGAAATTAGGGGGAAAAGATACATAATAAAGTGTGATCTCTGATGCTTTGTAATGGTAAAAATAGATATATCAGTGAAAGTATAAAAATAATAATATAAAAAGTGTTTGAGAGCATGAAATTAAAATTTCAAAACCTAACCACACATATCATAGGTTATAATTTTCAGTCATGTCTTAAAGCTCTGATGTTCATAATACATGAATTAATAAACATTGGTATAATAAATAGAATTGTGTCTTACATATAAGAATTGTAAACCATTTCTATAGTAGTGATGTATCTTTTACAAGAATATCATTATAAGGCCCCAGACTTAAAACTTACTTAATCTTGAGTTATTACAAGATTACACATTGAGGATCTTTTCGGGTTTAGAGTTTTAGAGAATTGGATCATAAAACATGCATTACATTCCACATATAAACAAAGTGGTTACATAAAGATAGTATTCTTTATTACCATCAATGGAAACCTATTTAAAATAAACATGGATTCTTTCTTGACACTTCCTTGACACTATCATCATATCATGTACCATTCCCTTTACCTGTGAAAAACATTTCAAAAAAACTTGGGATGAGCATAAAAAGCTCAGTAAGGGATATAAAAATATGGAAAGGAAACATGGGTACATATATACATAAGGATGATATAATACTTTACCCATAAAACATAAGCACTTTAACATACCTCATCAAATCATGAATAAATCACATAAATCATAAGACATAAAGGTAACTTGAGGCATTCATAACATTCTTACGTAGGGAGTAACCCTCTTGGTTACATTTGGAATACCCATCACAGTATATTCCCTAAATCTCTTCAGAGAAACCTCAACGTTTCACTCCTTTGCGATACCCAATGCATTGGAGAGCTATAACGGGCTCACCCGCCCATAGTTTATCATGGAACCACCCGTCTTCATAATAATGCCCAAGAACCATAACATAATCATATCACATAAAACATGCATAAAGGAAACATAAAATTTCCACATTTCAATCACAAGATATCAATACAACACATTGATATAATGAAAACATTATGAAAACCATTTTCAATACCAAAGTAAAACATGGTGTTTATTTTTCATTTAAAAAAAGGGTATGGCTTGTAGAGGAATCTGAAACTCAAATAATGGTCACGGCGGCGGAGAAGTCATTGTCGCCACATACGTACGAAAAGAAAACATTCCCTTTTGTCGTTTTGTAAAATTCTTCGTATAAAAAAGTTTCCTTTTGAATAAGCGTGAAAGTCAAAGGTGTTTATACACCGTATAAAAGAAGGTTGTGTATAAAATAAAATATGCCTCAATGAACGGAGATTGAGACGAAGTCCCATACCTCGTATCCGACTTGACCCGACCGTTCTTTAGTCACCTGGATAATAAACTTGAGTTAATCTATACTTGCTTAAGAACCTTTTTCAAGTTCATTATTCCTTTTATACCATGTTATGAACATCATGTAATCATTTAAGTTAATAATGTTCATTTTTTCGGTATTTGGTTCTTAAGTCAAAAATAGACTTCTTACACTTACATGTTGTTAATTTGGTCAAAGGTTCGATATATCCAAAATGATATTAATGATTTGGATAACATATATATCATATATATTCATCATATACATGTATTTATAATATTACATCACATTTAGAGGTAAGAAATGAAATGCACCGTTCATGGAGACGGTAAGCCGTACGTACGCATGAACGCTACTTCCATTTTTATTTCGTATTTTCTGGAATGGAATCATAATGATATAAGAGTATATTATAATTCCAGTATACTAACATATATAATATCATTAACTTTATCCTTTACACATCCCACATATGGTATTAACGAATCAAATCACTTTCAGGGGGCGGTAGTCCGCACTTCCTAAAATGAAGATATCGTGTTTACCCATAATGGAAACAATAATGGTATGCCATAAATGAAAAATACAGAAGCTTAAGTAAAGAATAAACATATTATATATCATATATAAAAAGATGTTATTAAATGATCATATAAGATGTTATAAACATGGACATGTTTTGGTAAAATTTTAATAACACTCTTTTAACCATTATACATAAGGATTAAACACGTTTTAATTCAGTCAATCCTGAGGTAAGGAAATTCTTAACCCGATTACCATTATTTGGGTTAACCATATACTTCATTATTTATCTGCCACTTAAATTCATTGTGTGATGGGTTCTGTTTATATTATGTTTCATTATGTGTATTTACAGTATATATACATACTCCATCCACTCTATTAATTCTCTCTTCAATTTTATTATATTTATAATGGGGTTTGGTTTAAAAATCTTCTTTTTAAATTCGCTTTTACAAAATTCCTAAGTAATATTTTTATGTAATTATTAATGTTGTATGATTATGTTTTGATTCTTGGGAATTATTTATGATGAATGGTGCGACCTATATTTCCCACCAATATATTGGGTATGATTAAGTTGGAGGTTGGTCGTATGGCTACTCCAAGTGTAACTCTGATGGTTACACAAAGTAAGGTAGTCGTGAGGGTTACAGATTATAAGGTAGCGAAGAATGGTTAAAAAATTATGTAAGTGATGCCCCAAGATACCATTATGATTATATTTATTTTATCATGTTTGTTTGGTTCTTTTGTAAATATCATGTTACACGAAGTAATTATATATGGGTGAGAAGCATGTCTTTTGAAAATGTTTTCATACGTTATGAGTATTTACGGACTAAAGTGATTTTTCCTTCTTTTCCATCCCTTACTGAGATTTTGTGCTCATCCCATGTTTTTAAATTATTTTTTACACGTTAATGGATGTGTAAAACAAGGAAGGATGACACATTAAATGTTGAAGAATTTTCAAGGATTCTTGTTTTATGTATTAATGTTTTATATTTTGAAAAAATGGAAACTATTTTTATGGTATCCACTTTGTAATAATGTGTAATGTCATAAATGTACTGCCCTAATTCTCTAAAGCTATAAACATGAAAATATCTTCAATGTAAAATGAAGTTTTTTCTTGACTAAATTCAAGATTATGTATGTAATAAGGTCGGGTCCTTATAGTTGGTATTAGTGGATGGATAAGATAACTTTAGGGTTAGGGTGATGTTAATAGAATACCATAAATGTTTTTCACTGTATGTTTAATTTGAAATATTATAGCATTTAAATATTATGATGTTTCTTTATCTAAGACATGTTTGTTCAGAATGGTTGTCCACAGAAGGAACAGGGATGCTGAAGAGGAGAGGAACCGACAGAATGACATTCTTCCGGAACTATAGCCTGGAATGGTAGGGATTGAAACTGAGAAGTTTGTGACAGTAATGGCTCAACTAACGTAGGAAGTAAATGGTGGTTTCAACCACGCAAGAGAAACAATAGAGGTACCACAACGAAACATGATAGTGGTGTAACATTTTATGAGACAAATTCCTCCTTCATTCAATGGATCTTATGACCCAGTAACAGCTGAAGGATGGATCTAAGCCCTTGAAAATGTATTCGATGTCATGGGATTTTTTGATAATCAAATGGTAAGTCTTACCATTTATCATTTTAAGGGGAAGATGATCAGTGGTGGTCAATGGTAAGGAATATCAGGGATAAGTAGATTTTTATTCCTGAGAGTGGGATTAATTTAAAAGTCTTTTCCTTGAATAATATTTTCTTATGGTGGTTTGACATAGAATGGAGAAGCAATTCCTTGAATTCAAAAAGATTGAGGAAGATTATGTGGCTGTGTATGAAGTTAACTTCACTCGACTGGCGAGGTATGCTCCAATCTTATTTTGGATCTTGATAGAAAAATCAACTACTTTTACTCAGGATTGAAGCCAAGGTATCAAAGGGTGTTGGCCTCCACTAAAGTCAAAAGTTATGAGAAACTTGTCCGATGTGATGATAGGGTAGAGATGAAGTTTTTTGATGACCATGTGCATTTTGGAAACAAAGAGAAGAAGAGGTCTAGTTGGCATGAAATGGGAAAGAATCAACAAAAGATATCTAATGGTAAGAAAATCCTATTTCCAGTTTGTGAAAAGTGTGGCACGAAACACCCAGGGGAATTTTTATCAAAACTGGGAAGTGTTTTATTTGTGGTAAGTTTGGACATATGGCCCAAGATTGCAATGAAAATGATCTTAATAATAATCATGATAAGTAAACTATAATGTTTTTTAAATGTGTTGAAATGGGTCATTATTCAAATATCTTCCCAAAGAGAGATCTGAATGTTGCAAAGAAGCCAGACTATAAGCAAAAAGGTGTAGTGCGATCCTTCGCGACTACGTCATCAGATGTTGGGCCATCCAATGAAGTTGTATCGGGTACTTTGTTTGTTCATTTAGATTTTTCTAACGCTTTGTTTGATATGGGGTCTACTCGTTCCTTCATCAATGAGAAATTTTCTAGTAAATTGGAAATATCACCTCAACAAATGAGACCCAAACTTTTTGTTAAAACCCAAGGGGGAAACGTTATAGTGAAGAGTAATTATAATAATATTTCTATTGTGGTATGTGGAAAGGCATTACATGCAAAACTTGTTTTTTTACCCTTAGTCGAGTTTGATGTTATTCTAGGGATAGACTAGATTTCTGATTATCATGCTAATATTTACTGTAGAGATAAAGAAGTTGTTTTTCAGAATGATTTTATGTTTGTTTACAAGAATGAACCCATACGATTGATAACATATTAGGAAGATGAGAAATTATTTAAAGATAAAAATGAATGTTATCATTCTCATATTGTTGAAAACAAGGGAACTATTAAAATTAATGATGTGCCCATGGTAAATGAATACCTTGACATTTTTCCGGATGAGTTACCCGGTGTGATACCTAATCGAGAAGTCTAATTCAAAATTGACTTAGTTCCTGATGCTAAGCCAATTTCAAAACCCCTATATCGTATGGCTTCAATAGAACTTATTGAATTGAAAAATCAGTTGCAGGATTTTCTTGACAAAGGCTTCACTCATCCTAGCACTTCACTAATGGGAGCACCTATTTTTTTTGTTAAAAATAAAGATGGTTCTCGGAGACTTTGAATTGATTATAGAGCTTTGAATAACATCACTGTTAAAAACAAGTATCATTTTCCTCATATTGATGACTTGTTTGATCAGCTCCAGGGAGCTCAGTACTTTTCCAAGATTGACTTCAGATCCAAATACCATCAGCTGAAGGTGAAGGAGGATGACATCCGAAAAATAGCCTTTCGTACTAGATATGGGAATTATGAATTTGTTTTTATGTTGTTTGGATTAACTAATGAACATGTTGTATTCATTTATCTATGAATAGAGTATTGAATGAGTTCTTGGATAAGTTTGTGGTTGTATTTATGGATGACATTCTGATTTTTTCTAAAAATAATGGGGAGCATGAAAAACATCTAAGAGTTGTTTAGAAAACTTTAAATGAAAAGAAACTATATGGAAAATTCAAAAAGTGTGATTATTGGTTGCAACAGATTTTTTTTCTTGGGAACATTGTAAATAAGGATGGAATAACAGTTGATCCTTACAAAACAAATATAGTTGATGAATGGCCAAGACCCATAAATGTTACAGAGATTCGTAGTTTTCTAGGATTAGCAAGTTATTACCTATGGTTTGTTAAGAACATTGAACGGTTATCTAGCCCGATAACTAAGTTACTATTGAAAGGGGATAAATTTTCTTTGATAGAGGAATGTGATGTTTGTTTTTAGGAACTGACGAAGAGATTGGTGAATTCTCCAGTTTTGGCCTTACCTTCCCGGAATGGTGAGTTTGTCACCTACAGTGATGCTTCTTTGAAGGGACTTGGTAGTATTTTGATTCAGAATGATCTGGTAATTACCTATTCTTTGATACAACTTTATCCACCTGAGCTAAATTATCCCACACATGATTTGGAATTGGAATCTGTGGTTTTTTCTTTGAAAATATAGAGGCATAATTTATACGGAACCAAGTGTCAAATATATACTGACCAAAAAACTCTAATGTATATATTCACTCAGAAGGAATTAAACATGAGGAAGATAAGATGGATAGAACTGATAAAGTATTCTGACTGGATGATCATTTACCATCCAGGAAAAGAAAACAAAGTAGAGGATGCCTTATGTCAGAAACAACATGCATAATTAATCATGATATATTTGGAACATGATCTCTTGATTAATGATTTGATGAATTTTGGCTTAGAAGTTGTTGGTGCATGGAATAACTCTATTTTTTCAGGTTTCAGTGCAGTCTTAGTTTTCAGATTGAAATAAGCAGGCACAAAACGAATATAGTGAGATACAGAAAAAGGTAGAATTGGTTTAAGTGGGTAAGTTTCCAGAATTTAATCATGATAAAGATTGTGTTTTAAGATTTGGTAAAAGGTTGTGTGTGCCTTGGGATTCCCAGTTGAATAATAAATAGTTGTGTAAACCTTATAGTTCTCCATTTTCTCTTCATCTAGGCAGTACTATGATGTACAAAGACCTTTTGAAGTATTATTGGTGGGAGGGAATGAAAAGGGATATTTTTTATTTTCTATGAGATGTTTGACATGTAAATAGGTTAAAGTAGAGTGACAACTACCTAAGGGGATGCTTCATCCTTTTCTAGTGCTAGAGTGGAAATGGCAGAATGTATCCATGGAATTTGTGGTGGTACTACCAAAGAATTATAGAGATAACAATGTGATTTGGGTTATTGTTGATCAGCTGACAAAATCTGCAAATTTTCATTCTATTCGAGATACAATGACTTTGGATCATATTTCTCGATTGTACCTCATGGGGATTATCATGTTTCATGGAGTTACTCTTTCCATTGTATCTGACCGAGATCCCATGATTACTTCTAACTTTTGGAAGGGACATCAAAAGTCATTGGTTACACAGTTAAATTTCAGTACAGCTTTTCATCCTCAATCAGATGGGCAGTCCAAACAAACGATTCAAACATTGAAGGACATGATTCGAGCTTGTTCAATGGAGTATAATGGAAGTTGGGATCATTATCTTTCTTTAGTTGTTTTTTCTTATATTAACAGTTTTCATTCTAGTATTCAGATGGAACCTTTTGTGGCCTTGTATGGAAGGTGGTGTCGGACTCCATCGTTTTGGGATGAAGTCAGCGAAATAAAGTTGATGGGGACAGAATTAGTTGAAGAAGTGGCTGATAAAGTGAGGATGATATAGCAGCACATGAGGATAGCTCAGAGTAGGTAGAAACGTTATGCAGATAACAGAAGGAAAGACTTCTATTTCGAGATAGAGGACCATGTTTTCTTTAACATCTCTCCTTGGAAAAGTGTGAGGTGTTATGGTAGGAATGGAAATAAATTTCCACGGTTCATCGGTCCTTTTAAAATCTTGGAGAAATTTGGAACAGTTGAATACTGTGTAGCTTTTCCACTGATTTTTTTTCAGGTACACAATGTTTTTCGTCTATCGATGTTAAGAAAGTATGTGCTAGATTTATCACATGTATTGAGCCTAGAAGCAGTTCAGCTGGAAGAGAACCTTTCTTATAAAGAGAAATAGGTTCAGAATCTTGATCGAAGACAATAGGTATTGCGGAATAAGGTAATCCCCCAGGTAATGGTTTTGTGGTGAAACCACATGGTTGAAGAAGCAAATTGGGAGTCTGAAAACGCTATCATAGAAAAAAACCCTAAGTTGTTTAACAAATAAATAAAATGGAGAGGAATCAATTTCAAGAAGGTGGGGATAATGTAACACCCCAAGTTTTTCTAAAAATAAATAGAAATGCATAGAAATTTGTTTTAAGAATATATTTATAACTAGCCTTTTAACATAATTTTTTCCACTTCTATGTTTTAAATTTTAAGAAACTATCATCTAAAATGGTGTTTAGTATATTATTTGGATTCTATAATAACCAACTTGTTTTTTGGTGAATAGTAACATACCCTTATGAATATTAATATGAATAGTAATATGACCCAAATGAATAGAATTTTTTTTTATTATTTTATTTTATTAAGGCTTTAAGATAACAGCACCTATGTTAATTTTTCATTTTGATATAGAAGTAGTTACAAAATTAGAATTGATAATTTTTGAATTAAGTATGATTTTATTTAAAAACTAAATTAATAATATTTAGATTTTTTTTTAAAAAAATGGACTTGATTTTTTAAATCTACATGTCGATAAATGGTTAGGGTGAATTTTGAGATTTTTTCTTAAACGGTTGATTTTTTATGAATAGTAAAAAATATAGTTTCTAGTTTCGGTGTTTTAATGACATCATTAATGATATAATAATGATGTCACAAAATGGTCGACTTTTGTATAGTTAAATAATATGTGAGGTGTCTCAATTGACTTATACCATGGGTAAATACCATGGGCATGCCCATGGTTTTGTAAATACCTCTCATGAGGTGTCCCTTGTAAATTATTAAAATAATCCCTCACTTTTCATATAAATACCCACTCTTCCCTTCATTGAATTAATTCCCAATTCTCCCTCAATGAATCCTTGGACTACTTACCTTCATAGTAGTCATCCCAAGGTTTCTTCAAGCCCCCAAGTTCCCAACCTTCATGTTCTAAGGGTTACACTACAAGGTATAAAAATTCTCAATTTCTTTCTTTTTCCATTCAAGTTCTCTTTTACGTGGAATAATTTTCAAGTTTCCATACCATGATGTTATTTAATTATTATTATTGATCTTCTATATATTATGATTCATTTTTTTATGTGTGACCCTTGTCCCCTCTTTTTTTAATATTTTATAAAACCATGTTGCATAGCCGTTAGGCTGCCGAATGTTTGTATGTGATTTCACAATTATTCTTTTATTTTGAGTTCTTTACTTATTCATTCTTCATATATCCTTACCCAAGAGGAATTAAATCTCCAGAAAATAATGTATATTCTATATTTTATCATGTTTATGGAATATTACTCATCATTATTCTTCTCCTCTACCCCTTATTTAAAGAATAAAAACATTATCTGTTTTTGTCGAATTATTGACATCGTGGACGATGTGATTTTAATTTCCATTAATTATTTTAATTATGGCCATGAAACCATTTATATGGTTGAACCAGGTTATAATATATGTTTTGACGACTCATCCATGGTTCTGGAATTCTTTTGTACTCATGGTTCTAATTTATATGACAAAACAAGGTTGTTCTTATAAAAGAACCACTAAAAGGATCTAAACGAACATCATTAATGTTCTAAATTATGAATCATCCTCATGTAATAATTAAAAAGGAAGAATTGAATAATTAATGTTACTGGATATATTTAACAACTACCCTATTCCAATTCTATAGTTTCCCTTCCAATTGAAAAGAATGTCCATCATGAACCAATCATGGAAATCATGTTTAGAACTCACCCAAAAATAGTGCAAAAGGAAAAATACTAATAATTAAGGGTAAAACGATGTTTTGAAATGATCATATAAGATGTTATAAAAATGGAAATGTTTTGGTAAAATATTAACAACACCCTTTAACCATTATACAAGAGTTTTAAACAAGTTTTAAGTAAGAAAAATGCGAGGTAAGTGAATTCTTAACCTGATTACCATTATTTGGGTTAACCTTATACTTCATTATTTATGTGCCATTTAAATTGATTATGTGATGGGTTCTGTTTATATTATGTTTCTTTATGTGTATTTACAGTATATATACATACTCTATCCACTGTATTTAGTCTCTCTTCCATTGTATGATATTTATAAGGGGCTTCTCTTTAAAAATCATCTTTTTAAATTCCATTTTACGAAATTCCAAATTAATGTTTTTATGTAATTATTCTTATTGTATGATTATGTTTTGGTCCTTGGGAATTATATATGATGAAGGGTGTGGCCTATATTTCACTCCAATGCATTTGGTATGATTATTTTAGAGGTCGGCCCAATGGTTACTCCAAGTGTAACTACGATGGTTACAAAAAGTAAGGTAGTCGTGAGGGTTACATATTATAAAGTCGCCATGAATGGTTACAAGATTATTTAAGTAATTCCCCAAGATACAGTATGATTATATTTATGTTCTAATGTTTGAATGGATCTTGTGTAAATCACATGTTACATGACGTATGTATATATGGGTGAGAATCATGTCTTTTGAAATTGTTTTCATACGTCGTGAGTATTCATGGACTAACGTGATTTTTCCTTATTTTCCATCCCTTACTGAGATTTTGTGATCATCCCATGTTTCTAAATGATTTTTGAAAGTATAATTGATGTGTAATACAAGGAAGTAAGACAAATTTAATGTTGAATAATTGTCATGGATTCTTGTTCTATGTTTTAATGTTTTATATTTTGAAAAAAATAGAAACTGTTTTTATGGTATCTAATCTGTAATAATGTGTAATGCCATGAATGTACTATCCTAATTCTCTAATGATATAAACTTGAAAAGTTATTAAATGTAAAAGGAAGTGTTTTCATTACTAAATTCATGATTATGTATGTAATAATGCCAGGTACTTATAGAAAATTACCCTAGGATGACACCGATATCTACTCCAGCATATCGGATGGATCCCACTGAGCTTCAGGAGCTGCGGGCACACCGGGAGGACTTGTAGGGGAAGGCTATCATCTGGCCCAGTGTTTCTCCTTAGGCATCACCGATTCTATTCTCCAAGAAGGTATATGGGAGCTTGAGGCTTTGTGTTGAATAACGTCACCTGAACCAGGTGACCATGAAAAACAAGTACCCACTCCCAAGGATTGACAGCCTCTTTGGTCAGCTCAAGGGTGCATGGTTTTTCTCGAAGATAGACTACAAATATGACTACCACCAACTCATATTTTGAGATGACAATCTACATAATATGACCTTTAGGTGTCGGTATGACCACTATGAGATCTTGGTTTTTCCCTTCAGTGTAACCAACAATCCAGCAGTTTTCATGAGTCTAATGAACATGATCTTCGAGCCTTACCTTGATCGCTTTATCGTGGTCTTCATCGACAACATTATGATCTACTCGACTAGTGAGGATGAGAATTCCTAACATTTTCATGTAGTACAGGACACACTCTAAGATAAGAATATTTATGGTAATCTCTCAAAGTGTCAGTTTTGTATTCAAGAGGTTCACTTCTTGGGACATGTCATCTCAGAGGCTGGAGTTGCAGTAGATCAAGTGAAGATTGAGGCGGTACTTTCTTGGGAGCCACACAGGAGTGTGATGGAGGCACATAGATTCTTGGGCATGGTTGGATACTACTGGAGATTCGTTCCAGACTTCTCCAGAGTTGCAGCACAACTATCATCCTTAGTGAATAAGGGTCAACCCTTCGTGTGGTCGGGGAGATGCCAGCAGAGCTTTCAAGAGCTATGGAAAAGGCAGACTAGTGACCCCATATTGAGGCTTCTAGAGGAAGTCGTAGGGTACGTAGTCTACTGCAATGCATCAGGGACCGGAATCAGGTGTGTCTTGATGCAGGAGAAAGATGTGATCGCATATGGTTCTCTGTAGCTGACACATCACATGTAGAACTATGCTACCCATGACCTTGAGTTAGTAGCAGAGGTATTCTCCTTGAATATGTGGAGGCACTATCTTATGGGCGAGTGTTTAACATTCTACTATGATCACAAGAGTCTCATAAATATCTTTTCCCATAAGTACCTGATGCTGAGACACCGACGTTGTCTTGAGTTCCTCCAGGACATTGACATTGAGATTGTCTATACTCCTGGGAATGGGAATGTTGTTGCAGATGCACTCAGTTGGAGATATGGTATATAGCTGTATGGAGATGAAACAAAGAAACTAGCAGCCTTATAGATATCCTTTTTGGATAGAGATGGAGCAGCCTATTTACAGTCTCTCACGGTCACTCCCCAACTTCTTTAGCAATTTAGGGAGACAAAGCATGGGGACACTGATTACGAGACACGACGTGCTCAAATATCCACAGGGAAGGCACGTAATGGATTTTCTAAAGGTGGGGAGCACTTCATCCTCTTCAGAGGATGTACCTTGGTACCAGTGGCATTTTAGGATGAAGTGTTGAGGGAGTTACACACATCTCCTCTGGCGTTACATCCAAGAGTGGAAAAGTTGTACCCAGATCACTGATGACAGCACTGGTGGCCAGTTATGAAGAAGGAGGTAGTGGAGTTTGTCTCTCAGTGCCTCACTTGTCAGAAAGTAAAGGTAGAGCACCAGGTACCGGCATGATTGGTTTATCCCTTAGGGGTCCCAGAGTGGAAATGTGATGGGATATCCATGGACTTCGTGACAGGTCTTCCACATACATCCAGGAGTCCCGATTTGATGTGGGTGATCGTTGACGGACTCACCAAGTCGTCCCACGTACTACCGATCAGAGAGTAGGTCTCTGTAGAGAGCTTGGGATGCTTCTATGTGAATAAGATTGGAAATTTTCAAGTATTACCTTCCTCTATTTTCTTTCAACATGATGCACGGTTTATTTCCCGGCTATAGAAGGGGTTGCAGGAGGCTTTTGGGACACAGCTTCGCTTGAGCACCACCATCCATCCTCAAACAGATGGTCAGACTAAGAGGACCATTCAAACCCTCGAATACATTCTATGTGCATGTTTCCTTGACTTAGGTCACATATGGGAGGATCACTTCCCTTTGGTGGAGTTTTCTTACAACAATAGTTATCACTCCACCATAGTGATGGAAAATTTTGAGGCCTTGTATAGGAGACCATGCATATCATCATTGTGTTGGACTGACCCTGGGGAGTCAGCATTAGTGGGACCAGATATGGTATGTGCTACTATGATAAGGTGTAGATCATAAAAGAGTGGATGATGATTTCACAGAGTAGACATAAGTTGTATACTTACAGGAGGCGGAGACCTTTGGAGTTCGAGGATGGAGATCATGTCTTCCTATGGGTCGCACCTTGACGAGGTCTATGAAGATTTGGTCGAGGCAAAAAGCTGTCTTCGATATTCATCGGACCTTTACAGGTCCTCAGTAGAGCAGGCGAGGTGGCTTACCACTTAACTCAACCACCTATGTTACACTGGGTGCACGATGTCTTCCACGTATCTCAGCTGAGGAGATTCGTGCACGACCCATCTCACATCATCGACCATGGAGAGCTAGAACTCAATGATGGGGTGACCTTCATGGAGGTTCTAGTGGAGATTTAGGATTTACATGACTGGGTCCTACGTGGACGGTCGATACTTGTGGTATGCGTTCGCTGGTATCACGAGAACCTCCAAAAGAGCACATGGGAGCGGGAGGCTCAGATGCATGCTCAGTACCCCCTTTTGTTTCCATAGTTCGAGTTGTAGCTTATGGGGACATAAAGCCATGAGGTGAGGATAATTTAAAGACCCATAAATTCTGTGGAATTTTTTATTTTTAATACATTAGATTTTTTCGAGTCTGAAAATATTTACGACGCTTGATTCAGAGGCCTGGTGTGCCCGGAATCAATTTATAATGTTTTGTTCGGTTACGTTTAGAAAACGTACGGGTGGTATTTTATAACTTTTAAACCGGTGCTTGAAATTGAAATCCGAGGGCACGAGGAGATTGCCGTGTCAGTATTCTCTTAAAAAGACTTTCACCTCGATGGCTGTTCGTCGAGAATGGAAGTTAAATTTTGGGTTTTTAATAAAATTTAAATAAAAATAAAGTGTTACCTTATTTTTATTTATTTGGTGGTTAAAAACTCTAAGAAGATGTTAGAGGTGTGGGACATCACACCATAACCTCCCATGAGAGGTTATGGTGGTGGGGCCCACCGAAGGTCTAAGCACCTCTTAATAATTAAATAGGTGGGGACCACCTGACCTATTAAACCATGAACTCCCTCTTGAATTTGAGATGACCCTTGGTTTCTCTCCTCCCAAATTAATTGTGCCGACTCCAGCATAATTAATTGTGCCAACTCCAACATAATTAACATTCCAACTATATGAGTTAAGTTAATGAACTCAATTATATTAATTTGACCTCACAACCCTCACGGGAACAGAATTGGAAGAGGAGAAGAGGATGGGGAGAACCCTTGGAGAATTATCCACCCAACCAAGTATACGAAGAATGCCGACGATGATTCTTCCTCAGTATTCTAACCCGGAAACATTCCAATGCACAAACTTGAAATTAGTAGTGCATGACGAACACAATGAAGGATTAATCGATGTTCTCTTTCAAAAACATTATTAATGAACAATAATACAAGGTAGATGTTGTCTTATAATTTTGATATTTAATTAGTTTATGTTCTATCGTTCAATATTGGGTGATGATTTTGCTGAATGATGTCACCATAATGTGGATGGCTCGGGCCGCAAGAACACGGCCTGACCCACCCCTTCGTTTTCCTCGCTTGTGGACGATGGCAGCGGCACAACAACATCGCCAGAAGAGTGAACAGTAGTGGAGCAACGGAGGCTGGTGACGAGCCGGCCACGAAGAAACCGGCGGCACAAGGCTGTCGGGTCACCCAAAGGCATGGCAACACCATGCTGCATGGAAGGAGAGTCGCGGACAGGGCATGCCGCGGGAAAAAGGGTGGGGGTGCCGTCGCGCCGCATTGAGGAGGAGGGACATGGCTAGGGTGGGCCATGTCGGAAGGGCGCGATGCCGTCGCACTGCGTGGAAGATCAGGACTGTGGCCAGGGCGGGCCATGGCGGAGGAGTCGGGGTGGCCAGCGGCAGGGCGGCCGCCGGAAGTGCGGAGCGGCTGGCCGCTCGGCCAGCCAGGAGGCGCGGGACCATGCTGGGTCAAGCATGAGCTAGACCGGTGCCTCCTGTCGCCGATTTGGATCCCCACCAAAATGGTTCAACCATTCTGGAGTCCATGGGCTGCGCGCCTCCCCCATTGACGCGGCTCGGGCATGTCCTGTAGGGCACCGCCAGCCGCTGGCCAGCCAAGCCAGGCGGGCTACCAGGATGCCCTCAGGTTGGGTCAGACTCGCGAACATAGTCGGACCCACGGACTGGGTGGGACCCGTGGACCGGTCGGACCCCAGTCTGAACCCATTTGACTTGAATAAACAATTTCACCCATTCCTTGGGCTACGGGTGTCTGAACGACGAACCTTCTGCGGTGACAGAATTCTTAGAACGATATAGTTCTTTTGGAATACCCCACTTGATGTTTGGACATAGGTGGGGTACGTTCGGGTTTTTTTGAACCTAAAATCCAACTGGGCCCCCGGGACGGAAATGCTAAAAACTCATACACCGTGCGTCTAATTGACGTGTCGTCTGTTGCGTTGAGACCCCTATGACGAGGTGGACTTTTGAGATACTTCTACATGGGACTTCCTGACATTTGGAGTATCATCCAGTAGCTCGTGGAGCGGATCCTTTCATGGGTGAAAAGATAGAGTATAGAGACCTAGTAGCTGGCTGAGACCAGATGACTGCTTGACTGATTTGACTGGGAGTGACTCGACTGGCCCAGTGGGGAGCGCCTCTGTATGACACGGAAGAACCACAGTGCTCGATAGGAGGAGTACCTCAGTAGGCTACGAGGGGGATCGCCTATGAGTGAGCACAAAAGACCCGTGGTGGGGGGAGCCTCTGTGTGATACAGCAGACCCATGGTACTCAATCGGAGGAGTACCTCAGCAGTCCAAGGATAGTGGGAAGCACCTATCTGTGACACGGTAGGCCCACTGTACTCGATAGAGGAGGAGTACACCATCAGCCGAGGATCTGACAGTGTGACTGGGGATGTTACTTGATACTACCCCCTAGAATAAATTTTGGTTTGAGCTGAGTCTTTGACTTTTGTGTTTTCCTCTTGATTGAGATAGGTTACTAGAAAACAGAGGTATATTTATGGGAATATACCTAAGTAATGGTTAGCCATTGATATCATAATTTTTGGTTTATCCATGTTGGATTTTGTGAGACCTTGAGGGTCTCAGGGTCCCTACTAAGTATCGTTATACTCACCCCTGCATAGGCTATGCCTGCACCTCATTATGATGGTTTCAGATGACGGACAGTGCTGACTGAGGCAGAGAGTAAGAGGATTAGACAGTACCCTGAGGTGGACCACCTGGCGTCATAGTACATGGAGTGCATGGTCAGACGTGGAGTGTTGAGGAGGCCATCTATACCTATCCTTCTAGTAGGAACCTCAGAGGACGTCCCCGTAGCTGCATTACATTATTTCAGTTATACTGTTACTTTTAAATTTCCTTGTACTTTACTGTTGGGCTTGTATTTCTGGACCCTTTTACATTCTAGCACTTATTTTGTATACAGTTTTTACTTAGTGTTTGCATCTAGTTGTACTCTGATTGTGTTTGTTTACAGTTATAAAGGTAATGCCTTCCCATCATAGGGATTTATGCCTTTGGTTCTAGTCGCTAGCCCCTGGCCTATGGAAGGCGGGCTTGGGGTAGGCACAAAATGGGCCCTGGGGGACGGGTCATGACATACACCATATTTTCATTCATTTGACAATAATTACATCTTACAAAAAAATAAAACTCACACATTTTTTGATAAAAATTCTCCCACAATATTTATTTGTATTACATTCAAAATTTTGTGTCTACGTGTGTTTTCATCATTCTTACACTCCCCTTTCTCATAAATCATTAATTTCACAATCACAACCACATATTTATAATAAGTATAATGTATTTTGAAAAATAGTATCAATTCATTCTAAATAAATGTTCAATAAAAAATCTGACTAAATTTTCTCTTGTTAGAAGATTTCTATACAAAATAAGAGGTTCTTATTTAGACAAAAAACATATAAAAATTTAATTGAACTTCATAGAAAATGATACCTTTTTACATTTCTAAAAAGAAATCCAACTACATTGACGATAATACTAATTTTGATACATATTCTTCATATAGAAAATCGTCCTTAGAATATAGTACTTACATAAAAAATCATGTCAAAATATTTTGAGTACAAATGGTACAAATTATAGTAGCATTGGTTCGTCCTTTCAAAAAATAAATTTTATGTCACTGATTTGAATCATGTTCGACCCCTAAATATTACATTTTTTTGTTATTAAAAATGAAGGTAGAGAAATAGAATGCATACTTTTTCGATGACATGTTCATTAAAAACATTATATAATATTTATATTTTTATGAGTTAATGATTATAGTATATTTTTAAACATTATCCACTTGTCTCCCACTCTGAGATATATTCCTCAGGATCTTTATAATGATGAATCTTTTTAATTGATATGATACAAGATCTCAAAGTTGATTATATAAAAAAAAAAATCTCTTATTTATGGAATACCATATTTTAAAACATCAAAAAATTAAAAAAGGGTGATCATATATATCTAAAATCCTTTAGAGTTAACAAATATGAAATATAACTAGTATTTTATCCTCTTATCATTTATATCATTTATTTAAATCAAACACATCATTAAAATTCATCAACTATGATCAAGTAGTAATATTTTCTATAATACCAATAGTGTAATAAATATTTGAAAATTTATGATTTATAATTGTTTTGTATTAATATAATATCCAATTTCAAAGGATCTTACCCAAAGACCAATACATCAAATTTAATTCCTTATATTGTAAGCATAGATAGAACATACAAAATTTATTGAAATAAGATTGTTCTTATATATTATCATTGTGAATATCAAGGTAGAGATATTTTTCTAAACCATGTTTCTCTATTTGAACACACATAGAGCTTTTACATCTGAACAAGAATACTTATATATCATGATTCATCATTGATACGACCAATTATTTTATTTCTTCATGTGTGAAATTTCAATTTTCAAGAGACTGTATGGACTATTTATCCAATGGATAAGCAGTTACCTCCGTTATAAACTCTTCCACGTCTATAATTAGGGATGATTAAAGTCTAAGTGTGGATACAACAATGTTTCACCTTACACAATGTAATAAAATTTTCATAAATTTTTTTTTGGAAAACATCAAATGAAATTATTGAACATCATGTGGATTGATCAGTTTTTAGCACTATATTTTGTTTTTTGTCCTATCTTATTTTCACTCACTAATTTTTTTGTCAATATTTATAGAGAATCATTCAATACCTTGGTACCCTTCATGGATTCCCCACATGGAATCTTGTCAGTAATATACATCACAGGATATTTTTTATATGTTACACTCCTCATAGTGTTCATGTATTTTTTCTTTCTTAATTTTATTTAGCATGTTTCCAATGGTACAATCATATGTCATCATTGGCACCTTTAAGGATGTATTGATATTTGATTTTTCAATTTTTTTAATTAATTTCAAAGGATTATTCTTAATTATTCACCATCATATATGATATTATCATCCCATTTACTTTTTATACATGTTATGATTTACATTCATCACTCCAACAACAATTCTTTTACTATTACCTTATATAGCTTCAACCACATCAATTATATTTAATATAGATAAATTCCTCCTCATATATTAACATTTCAAATTCTCTCAATTTCTACCCCATTTACATGTGATTCCTTTTTGATTTAGAAACTAAAGGATTATATAAATAATATAATGTGAAATTTTCTAATCAATCATTCTGCCATCATGATGCCTCAAAACATTATCTTATTTTATCCATTTCATAGTATCCATAATTTCTTATAAAAATAGAATTCTATTTTTAGGTCTTCTTCAACACTTTTTTTTCTCTTATTAGGAAACCTAATTCCATAATACATGTATCCACCATATACATGGGGATTAGATTATTATCACTTTTCATCATCCACTATTGTTTATACATTTAATTTTACAATAAATTATTAAATAGAACATATTTATATTGACAATTACCAAAAAAATATGGGTGGTACCACATTTATAAAATATACATGATAATAATAATCATGTGAAGTCATAATTTTATTTTCATGAAATGAAAAAAATTTATTAGCATAATCCTCTAACGAATATTGTCTTGTACGAGTTACTTAACACTTATTTTGTGATGAATCAATATTTATCCATTCATAATTATCCAATATATCATCTTATTATAGAAACCTCATATAGAGGGTTTTCTTTTTTATCTTCAACCATAACAATATTCTCGTCATAGTTAATATTCATTCTATCAACTTCTTCATTATGTATCTCATTTAATTCATTTTTTAAGGCTTAAATTTACTTGATTAATGTTTTTCCAATCCAAAAGAGATGTTTTAAAAAATGAAAAATTTTATATCTTCGTTGAATTCATGGATATTTAATTCATGTTTTTTAGTGGTTTGATACTTTTCATGGATTATTTTGATAAAACCTTCCTAATATTTTGATCTCTTTTTATTAATTTCCCATTTTAACTAATTTTATAACTCCAACCCTTTTAGAGAGTTTTACTTTTGGATAAATACTTTTCTTAAAATTCATTCTCCAGGTTAAATGTCTCAAGATCCGGAATAGTGATCTCATACAGCATTCTTCCAAATATCCCCAGATAATAGAGACTGCTTCTTTATTAATTCTATGTGAAATGTTGTTTAAATCATTAATTGAAATATCACATGATATTTCATCACTCTTAGTATTTCATTGATCTTATTTTGGATAATATGAGAAATAACTAACCCTGACCACTTTATCACTTATATTTCTTTAACCACTTATGGAAGAATCATTATCCAAAATCTTAGTAGTTTCTTCAACCATCACATCTTCTCTTTTCAAAACAAATATCTTTCATTATTTTATATCCTACAATATAGAACCTTACACTTCTTATTATTTATAAATTAGGGATATCTACATTAATAAATTTATCTATTTATTTTTCATGTTCATGATGGTCTTGGGAAAAATATTATAATATTCTACAATATATAGATCTTTACCAAAACATCACTTCATTCTAAATTACAGAATGAAACATCCAATCTTTAAAAAGAGTAAAATATTCAATAAGGAAATATAATCAGAATTGAATATCACACTTATACAAATTTTTACGACCATATGGGATATCCTCAACACAGATAATGGGTGTGAATATTTTTGGTGTTTTTTATAAATAAATTTTATCTTTTTATCAATTTACCTCCTTGGTCGGTTAACATCTTAATTATATCAATATATTAACTTAACATTGTTCATTGTAATTCCCACAAAGTGAATAGGAAATATAAAATCTTTACAGTTCAATAATATATAATGTCCCTCGGTGTATCCAAAAATTAATCTTCAATAACACCTGACATTATATGTTTGTACCAGTTAATCAGGTCCCCTATAATATAATACTAAACTAGAAGTGCAGTGACCTACACTCATGAGGGGTACGCTAGGCTTGTAATAACCTAGTTCAATTATCTCACCTTACTGGATCATTACACTTCCTATATATATATAAATAAATAACCCTATTTACTTTATAACACCAAAAAATTCATCCACTAGCTCATATATCAATTGAATGATATAGTGTTTTATTTTTCATATATTCTTTTATTTTATAGTTTCAGTTAAATATAATATTACATGAACGTTTAATTCTTATTCCATTATATTCAAAATAGGGCACACAATTGTACTTCTAATTCACAGAAGTAGACTGGAATCAATATTTTCTTACACAACTGCAAGACTTATTTTTATCCAATTCTTATTCCTATACACTGGTTACAAGAATTTTCTTCAATTTTTTAAACCTAGAATTCACATCACCATCTCACTCTTATGAACCTAATGAATAATTCAACCAATTCATCATTATATTTTGTAAAAAAATATTCAATCATATTTATCCTCTTCTTATCTCATCTTCCATCATCTCTTATCCTTTTCAATCACCACATATGTTCTTCTTATTTAGTGAATATGATATGTACTCATTTTTTCATTATCATTATCATAAAACATGTGTTGGAGGATGATAATCATATATTGGAGTCACATTCTTCTTGAAACCAACAACTTCTTTCTATAATAAATTGTTAAAAACAACAAAACTACCTTGAAATGACCTATAATAATGTGAACTATAATCAATATTGTATTGATGGTTACTTATTTCATTTCTCATCATTATTTTTAAATTCTCTATATAACATTAGAACATTGTTTAAAAAACTAATATTTATTGAAATTAATATATTTCTAAATGTTTTGTTACATCTATAGAATAGTTCCATGATTTTTATCCTAAACTTGATATCATCCAAAATTACTGATCACATAACATTAAATTATCCCATAATAAAAAATATTATCACAAATATTAAATAATAAAAAATAAACATTATTATTGTATATTAATATATAATTACTTTTGTGACATAAACATTTTTATTGTATTTAATATGATTGCTTCTCAAATAAATAAATACAAGGATCCTTCTTCTTATGAGTAATAGGTATTCCCCCTAAATTATTCATTAATTACACCATGAAATCATATTAATACTTATTATCCTACATTAATGAATGAATAACCTTACAAATGTTATGGAGCCTCCATCGGGGAATAGATACAATTTTACTTCTCTTTACTCATACATGAGATATATCTCATAAAGTCTGTTGAAATTTATGTATGATTGAAACAGGGATTAAACTAAATGATCATGATTATCCTTTAAATGAATTCCATCATACTCAGATTCTCATAAATTATATTCCTTATTATCCTTCACACATAAATTCAAATACTTAAATATTTATTTATATATAAATTTATATATGAAGAATTATATATATAAATATTTTCATATCTACGGTATATACACATATTTTTATATGTGGTCCAATCACATATACAGGTTCATTCTAATATGTAGTCCATATATATATATATATATATATATATATATTTATATTTGTATATATTTGTATATTAATTCCATTTTCATACACATATTCATTCTCATACGTGGTCCATTTGTATACCTAGATTCTTCAATATAGAGGAATATTGTACACAAATATCCCCTAATGCAGATCATACATACATATTCATATACATGTTATTTCATGTCTTAAACCATCATCAAAAACATTTTATTCACTATTTATACTTATCCCTTATTTAAAATTTCATATTCATCTCATTTTTAAGGATCTCAATGAAAAAAATCATGATTTATGATTCATTAAATAATGGTGTAATATAGAACATTATATTGTTGTTGACTTAGCTAACATTCATGCCTGTAATACTAAATGTACTAAGACATTTGTTCTCGATCTCATGGAAACATAACATATCACTCATCTCATTTATAATTGATATTCTCTTAATTTTATTTATACCATATTATATGTGATATTTATGGTTGATTTCCTTATTTATATGATTGGTTTTTACCCAGATTCTATACTCATGGAAGATCATCTCCATCCCACTAAAGATTTGTTCTTGATAAACCCCTTTATGTAATATTTGTGATTATATTTATAAAAGGTATTTCTTTTTATTTACACATAGAATCATTATATTTATATAAATTTGATCCATAAAATCAGAATAGGTACAAACATTATGATGTGAAATTATAATATCTTGGATTCTCCCTTCATCAAAGATCTTATTCATTAAATATCTATTCTAGTGAATATTGTTTCAATGGATTATAATTTTCATTTAATATCCTCTTCAAGTATTATTAATTCCAATTAATATCCCTTTCAGTGAACCACTTATCAATGAAATCGTATTCCTTAACCTTTATCCAAAAATTGGATGAATATTATCAAATCTTACACCACAACATTTTCATTCTCAAACCATTCCATGGAAGGAACTATATTTTTTATATAAAATGTGTTAATAATAATAATATATTCAATATGGTTATAAAAAAATCAATTTACTAAATATAATGAGACACAATTCTTGGGATCTTTATACCTACCTCAAAGCTCTTTTTCATCACATCAACTATATTATCATTGTTTTGGAAGAAATATTCCTCACATAAAAATACAAATCATTAGAAGTGGACTGGAAACTAATATCACAATTGAATACTAAAAACCTTTATTGGGATAGAATTAAATTTTTTTAAAACAAAAATCCCAATTAAAATTGTCACTTTTGACCATGGTAGAAACTAACACATCTTCAATGACCACTCATAGAACTAATATGTATCATTCCATTCATGGAATGATTAATTATAGTTGAAAATTTATTCTGAATGTTTTTTGGAAATTTTTTATACTTTATTTTCTAAAACACACTAAATTTATGTAATAACCAATGTATAATAGTGGTAAAACCTACTTTGTAATAGTATGGTACTTGTCTTTGAATATCTCTAGTCCATCCAGTCTCAAACTAAAGAAAACATGAAACCTAAAACCTGAAATTTATTTCAAAATAGTGATTAATGGTTAAACAACAAGAAAAATGGAGAAATAATTGAGGAATTTTGTTACAGTATTAATCCAAAATTATTATTAAAACAAAGGTATGGCCATATATTTTTGGAATATTACTTAGATAACAACAAAAAAATAGATAATGGGGAGAGGATATTTTTAGAATATAGAGAATCTAAACCCTATAAATCTATTCTTTATTTTTCAAATTAATTAATTTTTAAAACTCTGAAAACAATAAAAGACATCTTTTGGAGTGTCTACAATGGTCATGGTATAAATCTACATCGATGCTCACCCTTACTACATGGAACATATTACCATGATGTCATTTCCTTTATCTAACGTATAAAAATAACTCTAACCCCCTATGTACATAGTTACTATTTAAAAAAATTCATTAAAAAATTCCCTTTCTGGGAGTCTTGTTGTGGTTTGGAGTCTATAGACATGATTTGATACCTCATCTTTAGGTAGGACCCTAAAACCCAACTATCACCCTCCCATGGCATGGATATTTGCATCACATAAAAACCTATTCTTCTGGATGAAATTTGTGGTGAACCCATCATAATAGTGACTTGAAATATTTCTATGTGTCCCTTTCATAGAGAAACCCTAATATTTTGTGGTGCGACAATAAATCAATAATGGAATTGTATCCTAGACTATGTGATAACTTTGTAAAATTGACCAATGGGACCCTAAAAATACCTTTAATAAACTAAAAAAAAATAAAAGGTATTTTAAAAAAATTATATAAAACATATAACAAAATTATGTGAAGTTTATTTCAATATCCCCATTATCTAATAGCTTATCATCGAATTTCACTAGATACTTTCCAAGAATCATCAAAAAACAACCCACACCACTCTACCTTCACATGATATTTTCACCACCAAGTGTTCTATTTGATATATTAATGCTTCCACTACACATGTACCATAGGGATTATCATCCATTGATAAATAATGTCACCATAATACACTATCAAAATTGTTTTCCCCAAAAAAATGCATTACATTTCAACTCAAACTCAATGATATGTATCAAATGAAAAAAACAAGGATGATATTTATAAATTAAAGTTATATATAATTTCTTATTCATGACACTTTATCTTTGATGAATCACTAACTAATACAATATATTATTTATCCTCATAATAATCATGAGTCTCTCATGAATAATGTTACCACCTTCTATTACATTCAAAAATATCAGTTCCCTAACTGAGGTGATATAAGAAAAAAATCCAATACCCCATTTCAAATTCTATAGGATGATATCCCTAGTTAAAATAAGATCTCTTCCTACTCTAGTTTGTTGCTAACTACATCATTATCAATTTGATATGATCTAACATCTCATATATAAAACATTACCTGATAATAGTAGACCCCCCTTCCATTAACTATCACAAAGGAGATTAGAATAAACTATATTAGAACTTCTCAAAAGATACCATGTGTATGCAGTCGTGGTAACTACTTATATAGTATAACTCTTAATGTTCTATGTTTTCCACACATGAACCACAAAATTCATTGACACATACCCACAAAAAGACATATAATATATGGATTGTATGCTTATACTAAATATGTGTTATAGGATGGTAAGAATTGATATAATGTTCCAATGTATCATGAACTATCTACATACCCTTCCAAAATAATGATATAAAATAGAAATTTGGATCATAAGTAATAAATTTAAGAACCCAATCAAAATAAATTATCTCACAAGAATATCATTATTCAAGCCTGTCAATTGAATAAGAATCCAATATTTATAATAATTACTTATCCTTTATTGACTAATTGATGATAAAATATATGTTATATTAACTATGAGAGTACTTAGAAAATATTATCATACATTACAACATAGTGTTTCCCACTTCTAATTGACAATGGATATCAACAAAAGAGGATATATAGGTTTTTGATGACCATCCATCACCTGATGATTGGTGAGGACTCATAAAACAATCCCCAAATTGTCTATATTAATCTAATTCTAAAAATAATAAATCTATATGGAATTATAAATCATAGTATACCCTAGGATAAAAGTTCCTCTCAAGGAATGCGATTTTTTCATATATCCTCTTTCATGAATCTAGGGACTATCACACCACTCCATACAAAAGTGCCTTTTCAGTATCTAGGGACCAATCATGTAGTGAATCTTATAAGTCCCTCAATAATGGGTTTTCTGGTTTCTATAAATTTTCCCTAATATAAGGGTAAAATATGTCACCTACAACCATTAGGAGGTTCTCAACAATATGTTAGTGTTATATGACACATTTTAAGGAACATAAAAAATTTATTATGTTAGAAGATGTCAATAACATGTAAATACCATTCCCTTCTTCATATATGGAATTATGTTTCATCCTAATCCTGAACTGTGTTATCTGAGTGATGAAAATATCATGGATTTTGTAACAAATTTAATAGATTTTATTTTTCAGTGATAACACCCATTTGATTTAATGACATGACTAGTGAAGAAAAAATTTCCCTTAAACTCAATAATATATCACTCACAATAATAAAACCCCCAAAAATAATATCACCTTTTAGGTTAGGGCCATCATCCAAACTTCTAACCAGAAAAGTATTTCACTATACTTTGTTAGTTTCATTCAAATTCTAGGTAGCTTTGAATAAAGAAAACATTATCTATTCAATACAAAGAAACATGAACTTCTTCCATATTGGGGTCCCATTATATTAAAACCGTAGATATATTATTCCCTTAGAAACATACCTCACTAAAAAGTTATTCAATATTTGATTTTTTGACATACAATCAATTCTATCCTAGTGTTCCCATTTCAAAAAATGAAAAAACATATCCTACCAATTTTGTGAAAATACAAAAATATAATCAATTAATGAAAAATTTAAGGAATGAAGTTATAGAATAAAGGAAAAATTTTCAAGGCCTATGAAAACATCCATTGTGTTATTATTTTAGAAAAACATTAAAATATTCTCATTGAATCCATAATTAATCTTAAATATAGTAATTGTGTTTTAAAAAGTCATAATCATAATGAGAAATTAACCCATAAAATTTTAATTTAATAGAACCACTTATATACAATCAACTTGTTAAATAGGTTATAAATATATGAAAGGGGATAGTTGTTCTCACTGGTTATCCACATATGTCTATCCATAAATAAACCCATGTCCATATCATTTCATGATGATTAAGTAAATGGTTAACACCATTGGAAAATACATCATGTCTCAAACCATTCCACAATTGTATCACACTTGATCACAACCTATGAGTGGTCATCTATATGAATCTATTAACATTGCATAACATAGATCATGAAGTTGAGGAATACTATTGAATATTAGACCTTATCACAATATACACTCTCATATTAGGGTGCTACACCCAATATGGGTCCCTGGTGAATAAACATTTTCCCTTAAACTGACTATCTAGATGCTATAATGGAATCAAACACAATCTCCATACATCATTAAATCCTTAATGATGTTATACAAAAATCCAAATTACTCAGATACACACTCCCCAAAATTGAAAAGGTTTCCGAGATAAATTCTTTAACATATATCACTTTTGATACAATTCTTCTATTGTGTACATATCCATTAGTCACATCATATTGAGTCCATGATTATATCACAATACCTAACCTACCATGTGGGTAGAATTGAACTCGTTATCTTTTTCCAATGACAAGGGAGAAATTATAGAATTAATATCACAATACTACAAAATTTTCACTATTATATTTGAAACCTCATACTCTGTTAATTATATACTATAAATAAACCATTCCCTATAAGTCTACTCTAGATACTATGATTTTTATCCCACCCATAATTTCCTCTTAAATATAATTTCTTATCCATTCATAACAGCCAATTTAATAAAATATTTTCTCAAATCATTGTATTCGATTCAATATAAATATACCCCAAGACATCCCCCAAGCCTAACGATTGAAGGATCTCATTTACCCCATGTGCTTATTAGTTCATAAAAAACATCCATCCATTATTAATATATAGAGGAATCTAGCTACATAGTCTTTCAAATTTCTCTTGACATATCATTTTATATTATAACCCATACTAGAAATATGTTGGGATAAAATACATCTCATTATGTACTTTATATCTAATTCACCATTATCGAATTATAAAAAAACATCATTTGTCTCTAAGACCTAGTCTATAAACCGTATCTCAGATAAACAACATTCCAAAAAACAATATTCCCTTATTTGGATTAAATAATTTACAGAATCAGATGTTTCCCCCGCCACAATGATCAATTATCAATATGAAGTATTCATGTACCTATAACAATAAATCACTCTACAGTACCAATCATATCTAGGTACCTCCATAGTGGAAAACCCCCTTGACGATCATCATCCATCAATTTTTAAATTGAAAACATTACATTCTAGAAATTAATCTCATAATTTAGTCATATAACAAGAAAAAAGGTTGTGACATGGAATACATCTTATCACACCATGCAAAAACAATGGAATATAGGGGTTTCAAAACATGGTCACTCTATATATGACCATATACTAAATATCAACATTTGAAACACAAATAATTTATTTATACTCAATCATTATATATTACTAAAAAACATAACATGGTCATAGTTAAGTATAATTCCTCTATCAGGTTATATATTTGAACACTGTGTATGTGTCTCTAAACACATAAAATAACAAAAACCTATTTCATAGCCAAGATGTTATATCATAAGAATGTATATAAATGTCATCTGGATCCTATGTTCAAGATATTATGTATGAATGTACACCATCTTCCCACCCAGGTACAAGATTAAATAATGACCCATAAATAATTAATGAAATTCATTATCTTTTGTAAATGTTACACAACTATTAGGGAATAAACTGAAAACAACAATTCAATACATGGGTACCTATAATTACCTTATACATGGGATAATTAATCATATTAATAAGATCAATATAAATCCTTCATTACATCGTATCTCCTCTTTATCATGTCCCAAAAAAATAAAAGATAAAAAATCAATGTGTTGGAACAACTTTGTATCATCCATAACCTCATTTACAATTATTATTACCAAACTGGTTCACAATTTACCTCAATAAAAAATCTCCATAAGACTATTTCTGTGGACCAATTATTATTGTATACATATACCATGGGGATATTGTACCCTCTTTTATATAAAAAATAATAAATTATAATAGAAGAAATATTAAGAAATAATCTTCACCGTTTAAAAATAGTATAATAATAAATATTATATATAATTTCCATCAATAAGTACATAAAAATATATTTATATAGAAATATGATTTACTTTATATGTTTTATTAGTCATAAAAGAAACAAAAAGATCTCTCATGGGTATATCATACACAAGAGGGCCCAAAAGTAAATAAAACAGATGAGGTATCAAAAAATGTAGACATATGTTTGGGTTCAATCTGATATCACATCTCTAACAACGTATCCCAACTCAACCATCCCAAAAATGTCCCTTCCATAACCAACATCATGAACCCATATTATTTCTCTTTTAACATGGTGACCAAGAAGGGTTTGGATGTAACTCAATAGGAAATCAATAATGGTGACCCTAATCATGTCTAGTAAATAGTTTTTCATGACTAAAAGGAAATTTTAAAAGAAATAATAAATAAATAACCATTCATATCATAGACTAATTAATAGATAGACCACATGTGACTATAATTACTTCAGATAGTGCATGAATTGGATGATATAAGTTTAGTCTTAATAATCATCAATGCTAAATGTTGTATCACCATTCATCTCATAACTAATGATTATATGATTCCAACATCCAGTATCAATTATTTTATTTTCATCATCATAACATATAAACTGAGACAATAATACATCACTAAATTAACGTCAATTGAAAATAAGGAATCACCTAGTGAACACGATATCATCAGTCAAGCTAAAAGTTACAGCACCACTACCCATTCCTAGGTCGGTTATATACATCAATTACACATCTCAACTAGATGATTGACTTACAACATGACACTCTATGAGTTTAAAAGTAAACACAACTATCACGATCCTTAAGGGAATGGTATTTAACTTCAAACAAAATCTAGATAGGTTTGGCATAACCAACATGAATCTCTAGGTGGATAATATAACCTCATAAAGTAGATTCCGGTTGATGATAATCAAATGGTATATTGTAGCTTCAAGATACACAATCTACATTTCAAGTATGGGTGATACACCACAACAATCTATCTATTTGTGGATGTAGTGCCACTAATACATCACCCTCTTTACGAAATTTGGATCACCAAATCTACTTAGGTGGATGATATACCCCCAATTAGTATTGGGTGAATGATATACCTCTAAAATATCAATCTTTTTAAAAAAGACAACACTAACATAGTATGGGGGGGTAATATAACACCAACTCATCCTCATTGTGAACTAATTGTCAATTTCAATTAATGAATAAAATACACATTAATTTTTTACACCAAGAGTTTAGATTATCAACCCCCCTAAGCCAGACATTACCTCATACATAGGCTATCTCACTACTATCCAAAATCACTCCCATGTGAATCCACATCAAGGGAAGTTCATGGAAAACATTAAAGGTCATTAATTCCCAATTCAAGTCTTTCCCCCACATTGTTTTTTTACATTGATAGAAAAAATCACATTAAATATGGTCATTAATTATTACAGGGATAAATCACAGCTCTTCAAGGAGCACTCATAAACATAACATGTCTCAACTAGTTCATGGAAATAAGAACGAGATTTAAAATATATTTTTTAGTGTGATAACATGATTGGTGCATCTTAAATTTCATTCAATGCATTTTAGGATTGCAAAAACCACATGAAATAAATGGAATTATTACCTTAGGATGAAATGGATTTTATAATTTAATATCTCATACTTATTCATCCCAAATTCGATAATTTCTTATCCATGAAAAAAATCCAAAATTTAATGAATAAACAAAGATAAATAGTGAAATATTGAGTGAAAAAAATAAAGGATTGTATTTTAGTATTAGAATAACACATGGAAATACACATAAACATATGGAATGAAAAATACTAACACACCAAGTCCCCACATAGGATGAAAATAAGATGATTGTTTAATGCAAACCCTGCCATGAATAGGTTAGAGTTTGTAGACTAGAAACAAGTAATTATATCACTCATTATGGAAGGGCTTATCCTAATACACTTGTATAAAAACACAAAACTACGCATATGATTTAATAATATATTATATAAAATAAAACATCATTTAATATTTGAATAATTAAAAAATTTAAAATTGACAACATAAAATAAATACAAAAAATATGGAAATAAAAAATATGAAAATTCATTTAAGAATATCCCATAAGAACCCAACCTAGGATAACTGAGGTCAATGTATATATAACATTTACTACAAAAATTCATCATCATAATCTATTTTTGTCACCATTAGGCACCACTAAGATCCCACTCTACCAACATTGTATTCAAAAAAGTCTCCACCAAAATATCCATCATTTCTAAAATATATGACATGTGTGGGATGAATACCCTTGTTGGTCTAAGTATAAATATATATAAAACTAGTAGGATTCCATGAAAAATTAAAAAATGGAAGATAAAATAAGCTCATAATCAAAATGATTAAGGTTAACCCACTTAGGTAACTAGAACATAACGATGAGAAAAAACCCAAATATCATTTCATGTTAGAGAACCAAGGAAACTAGGTTCCACCCAATGACAACCCATCAACATTTCACCCTGAGAAACCCATGAAACGAATCTACATTGATAAACCTAACCCACATAAAATCTTTTAGTACATAATGTTATACCTAAAATTTTTTGAGTTGAAAATATTTTTCGTGGGATTATCGAACCTTGATGGATGACCTATACCTCACTAAGAATTTTTGTTAGATGAGGGAATATATGAAACAATTCATAGCGGATAAAAATCTCTAATAAATTGGGTGGTATTGATATATATCAATTGTTTTTTGGGATACCACACTATATTGAGAAACTTTGGAATACTGACTTCATGATCTATCTGGAGGACCCACATGATATATATTTGTGGGAGTTCTGAATCTATAAAAAATATGAGGAACTAACACACATTCACTTGCAAAATTCCATGGATATCTTGATCTTGTTTGTAAATTGATCATCTCACTTAAATAATGAAATTGGCTCAACAAATTGAACGTGTAAAACTACATAAAATCTAATATAAAAATTCTCAGGTTTTTTAGCAAATCAAAAAGTCATACTATACAAGTTCAAATTCTCGGGATAAGTTATCCACTTTCCCTATTTTGATATTTGAATGAAAACCTATATAAATTTCCATGAAGGGATAATTAAAGTTAATTATATATTGGAATCAGTATAGAAATAATGTGAGATATATTATAATACCTAGACTTTGGTATCCCAAATCTGGTTGTCATGTTTATACATTGGAGCAAGATATGTGGAATTGGACCCCAAAAGTATTGAATCACTTAGATATCTAGGAATACTAGATACATATGTTATTCTCACGTTACATTTTAATACATGACATAAGATATAAATATTATAGTGAGAAAATTATTATTTATTCTAGTATATTCCAAAAATTATTCATAAATTCCTCTTGTTATCTTTTGGAAAGGAACCCAGGGTAAAATGGTAATATAATATGCTCTATTAAGGAAATTATACAATATATTATATTCTAGAATAAAAAAATAAATAATAATACAGTAGAAAAAAAATTAATCAACTATTACATGTAAATAATATCTTAATATAGAAATATATCCATAGATAACATAACAACATAAATAATAACATTGATAAGTATAACTAGTTTCATAATGATAGAATTCAGAATTCCAGATGACATAGTCATCCAACTAGGAATTGATCCTAGAAATAATTCATAAATATGTATGGTGTTTTACTAATAACAAAACTATATTTTTTCATGAGACCTATTGACGCATCAAGGGGATATGTTGGGTCACACGCATAACATAATAAGTCTAATGAATTCATTATATGAAGGGGTGAATAATTAATACAATACATATTTAAAATAAATTTTCATTTTTAGAAGTATCATATAGAATGTTAATATTTTTCCATATTTAATACTAAATCATCCTAATTATATGTCATGTGAAGTAATATGGTTGTTGGTATCATTAGATTATATCCCAAGTAACTCATAATACTCATAAATTTATTTTACATCGATAGAAATACATTTAGTTGATCACTAGAACATTTATTAATGAAAATATTATTTTAGTTCTGAAATCACTTATTTAAAATAAAAAAAACAATATAATAAAAAAACATACAAGTGAACCATCTAAAATTTTAATAGAGATTGCTAACCCAACTAGGATAAATACACTAATGGGGGTATCAGGTTTTGACATATTAAAACAACATCCCCTTTAGAAAATGTTTCATCATTAAACAAAAAAATCTTCTCTCCATTTACTTTAGAAATTTGTGAATAGAAATTTAATCATGAATGATACCCAATAATTTTACTTGGTTCACCCTCACTAGGTAACATCCACGGAGTATACAAAAATAATTTTCTGATTTACCAAACCCTCTAAGGATATCTGTTAATTTTTTTGGGGATATATCACTTTTATTCCCATGATAACATCCTTTAAAATGTTTTAAGTAGACTCAATATACCTCCTAGTTTACAAAAAAAATCATAATTTTAATGCTCGCTACACTCTCAACTGTGGTTTTCTCACTCCTCCTTCAAAAGAATCAACTTTTGATCCTTTGAATCAAAATTATTTACACCTCATTTTTTGCATCATTATGTTCATATATATTCTAATTTAGGAATCCCACATTAACATATATTTTACTAGGAGATAACTTTTGAAAACATACAAAATGCTAAATGCTTTCAAAAATCTCACACAAACATTGAGAAAATACACAAATCATCATAATAATATTTGTCTTTTGAATAACCCAAAACTTTTTCGAAGCATAAAACATTCTCAAAGTTCAAATAGACATTCCAATGTATCCTTTTTTCAAAAATAACACTTAGATTTTTATAAGAAAAAAAAATTCAAACCTTACTTAGCATTAGTTAAGATCACAACATTCAGTTAGATTTTTATGGCCTTTTCAATCTTAAATAGATTCACAAAGATTAAAATTTTCATTCATCTTACATAGACTTCATAAACATCCATTCTTCACAAACTTTTTCACTTGAACAACCTTCATAATTCACTTTTAGGAATCCATAGACTTTGTATTTTTAAAGTATTGATCTATTCAAGTAAAGGAGTAGAGTTGTATATATAGTCATCATCAAAAAATTTATACACTTCCATCCTAATCATCAATTATTTCTTGAAGCTCTTTAGACTTGTTCTGTAAGAACTACTCTTTTTGAAGAAGCTAGGAAATTTCCTTTTTCTGATGCATCTCGTAGTCATGGATCCTTACTAATAAACAATTACACATTCTCATGTCTTGTTTATGACACTCCACACCTTCTCAAATAATTCTTTATAAAACCCATTCCTTGAGAAAAACATTGATTTACCATTTTCATGAAGAAATGATAGAAGTACAACATTCTTAATGATTTATCCATCCTCTATATTTTGGTACCCAAAACATTAAAAAACACTAGGATACAAATCCACTAATTAAAGAAAAATATTTTCCCCACTTCCAGTGCATCCATTCCTTTATATCATATATTTGTCAAAATATCGTATTAACTATCTCTATGGAACACCAAAACTGACCATAGAAACATAATTTATTATGAAAACAAATCTACCCAAAAACACTACAAGAATAACTAGAGGTATTTTCTCCCAATAGATGAATCAATTTAATTTATATTCATGATGTAGAAAAAATTCATTAAGTGATACAATTATTCCATTTCCATGGTTTGGTAAATATTAATTCTTCCATAAAATGACTTGAAGATTAATTTGAAAGTGTTTTATAAAAATTAAATCCTTATTAATAATAAATATAATATATCATATTAAAAACATTCTATATTTGTTTAATACAAATATTTAATTTGAAGAAAATTATAACTGACCAAATAGAAAAAAATGGTTAGCTTTCCTTTGAAATTTTCATTGATCTTTTAGTGTAGATAGAGTAAGAAAAATAATTATTTTTTTCAGATTCAAAAATAATTAAAATAGAATAAAAAATATCATATTTTTAGAGATAGATTATATAACTTCAACATCTAAAATTTAACCATAAACAATCACAGTAAATGGTGATATTGTATCATAAAACCCTTACCTCCTATTTTAATTGACTTATAAGATAACTATCACTTTTATAACTAATATATTTTAATTATATAATTTTTTATTCAATTTTTTAGGATTATTCCATTGTTAAAATACCTTTTATTTCATTACTTTTATATATAGATTAAAATTTTTTATCTCTACAAGATATATTTTTAAGACCTTTAGTTTATAACATAAAAAATCAGCACGTCGATATTGGTAAAATGGGTCATGATTACTTTATCTATTGATTATTAATCATGGATTTATTATGATATTTATAAATTAAATACAATTTTCTTATTATCCAAGTATATAATACATAAAAAATTATTCACATCACTTAATTGAGGTGGATGTCCACATGTATGCTCGTGCGACATTGTCATTTTCTTCAAGGGTACAAGTGTAATAAGGTAAATGAAATATTATATTTATAGATTCATAATTATTTCATATATATCATATATTTTCATTATTTTCATCTTTATAAACATCCATGTAATGTGTTTTGGAAAACAAATATGCCACAATGTGGAGATATTAATGCATATATACGCACAAGAAATGTTTTCATTTTACATAGAATGATAAAGAGGTCAAAATGGTAGTCTGATTATAAAAATAACATATGATTGTATTTTTGATACATGATAAATATTGATATGATGTATAGAACATATTTAGTGTATTTATAGTAAGAAATAATGTTTTAAAGGGTCGATAAATATGATTACCTCTTCACTGAGAGACTTCTATTGGATTGCAACTTGTTTTTTTTAATATGGTTTTAGGAGAAGAAAAATGTGATCTAGAATGATGTTAAATAAACAGTTATGGTTTTTTATATTATGTATGATCTATAGGGAACAAATATTTTTAATATAGAGGAAATGATGTTCCCTTTTATAAGTGACACGATTGACACACATAGAATTACTTAAAATATATAAATAATAAAAATTAATTGTTTATAAGTGGAAAAAACATACAATAACTTGAAGGTGAGGGAATATAAGTTCAAAATATATTCAACCAATATGATTTCTACAAGTTTTTTTGGTGTTTTGTCTGTAACTCATAGTTTAACCCCAAAAAACACTATTAACCATTATCATGGAAACAAATTTTTACCATTTTTACTATTAATTATCATCCAAAATTAAGTAGAACATATTAAATAATATTAATTATATTGATTCTATATATAGAGTAAATTTTAAAATATTATTAATTATGTAGAGTTAAAAAAGTTTCTTTTAACATATGTTCCTAAAATACAACAAAAATCGGTTTTATTAAAATAATTGTGGATAAATATAATGTTACTAAATATGAAGGGTAATTTTTATACCAATAGAATTGATTTTATAATTTTTAATAAATAATGAGACATATTATTCATTCACTGTAACCAAAATATTCATGATCCTTCTAAATGTTTTATAAAATAAGAACAACATAAAATACTTTTTATTTTCACGAAAACATTAATTAGATTATCAAAATGTTAACCTTATATTTATATAGTTAAAACTATATTTTTGTATAAATTATATTACTTATTAAATAAATATTAGTTATATAAAAAGGATTCATAATATTTTATGTTATTTTTTTGTCTTTATAATGTAATAAAAGTGTAATTTTTTTAAATTGGAAATTTTTCGATTATCTATAAAGTAAAAAATTTATGAGAAATCTCAAAAATTCAATCTACGTTTTTTCTAGTATATTAAATTCAAAAATTATATTATTTTATCATATTAAATTTATAAAATTTAGAAATTTATTTTCAATTCACATTCATAAATAAATTTATGTGAATTATTTTAATTCTTCATTTTAAAGAAAAACATACTAGCTTTGGTTAAATATATGGTATTAAACTCTTCCATCAGAAATAAATTTCATCATAAAAATTTCTATATTTTCATCTCATGAAAAATTATGATAGTTATTCACCATAACTCTTTTACATTCCCATGTTAACTCTTATATATTTGGTTTTTCTAATGTACCTTTAGTATCTCAGCCATATGAGTCCCCAACACTTGTCTAATAGTGCGAAGAATATGTCCAGGCTCTTTATCGCAATTTAATTCATATTATATTTCTATTCCATTGGAGTTGAGCACATATATTAGGTGTGTAATTTAATTCCTCAATAATTATATATAGAACAAATTACGATCTTTAGATATTATAGGTAGAATTTCAATGTTGTAATCCATTTCTCCAATTCATTCCAAAATTTTAAAATATCAAATACACTTAATAATTAGTTTCCATTTAATTCCAAAAACTATAACACAATTCTAAGAATATAAATTCAAAAAAATATCTCCCACTCGAAATTATTAATCTCTCATTTTATTATTAGTTTTAATTATTTGTATTACTTGCGATGGATTAATATGATTATAAATATATTTTATTGTCATCATTGTCCACACAACAATATCTAGTCCTATAAGATTACTTTCACTAACATCATTCAATCAAGATAGAGTAAAAAACCTTTTTTTACAAGGATTAATATAGTTTCATTTAAAATAATAAATCAAAACTATTATTATATAAAAATAACCATAGATGTAAATAATAATTCAAGATACCTTGAAAGTCATTTTTAATGACCATAACATGTCTTATAATTTAAAGATTGTCCTTTTTATATACATATTAGTTATCTGAAGATATTCATTTCACTAATGTAACATTGTGTCATGATCCTTCTGAAGAATCATCCCAAATTTCAATGTAAACCGATCATCATGAATGAATACAATAAAAATTTTTGAACCATGATGTCTCATAACATTATCAATATTGATTCATGTGAGGTTAACAAGATTTAGATATTCTCATATACTAAGGACATGTGTGAATATGGAATAGATATCATCAATAATCCATATTACATCATTATTTCTAAGAGTACATGGAAATTAATATATAAATTATATTGTAATATAATACCATTTCTAGCTATGAATATCTAAAGGTTTAATGATTAATAAATGACTTCTCTCAACCATTATATATTGAAAAACAATGAAATTTGATAAATTGTCGACAATTTCCATTGTTATATTATCCTAACAAAAATTTACCATCAGAAACTACTATATTTATGTTCCATCCGGGTGTATTTAAAAATTTGATATTTCAGAATAATATAATAATTCATCTTTCACCTCAATCAAGGAAAAAACACATACCATCCTTTGAAATTTCAACATTCTATTTTCGTAGATAAAGAATATCAACTATCTATTCTTCAATGATTTTATTTGATTATGATTTTTATAATAATCAATCTAGGAACATATTATTTAATAAAATAATGATTATTTAGAATTTATTTGGAATTTATTTTATGTTTTCCCTTCCTTAATGATTATCATATCCTATTATACTAAATCAATGAATATATTATATTTTTTAAGACTCATTTTAGCAAAAACATTATGATCATTTATACGGAATGAATTAAAAAACATATTTTCCATTACATGGTGGTAGTATATTATAAAATCATAATCCTTGAGTAGATCTACACATTACATGTGCCTCATGTTTTCTCCTTTCTACAGGAATTGGTATTTTAAGATTCATATATATTTCCCATATTTCCCAATTAATGAATTACATCTATATCATTAATGAAAAGATTAAGGACTATAAGTCAAGATCATGGGTTGAAAAATTCATTTCATGAATCTTTATCTACCTTTATGTATGATAAATACTCAATATTTCTACACAAGGAGACATCTAAGCCCCTTTTTTGATGTATTACTATATATCACCAATAAATCACTTCCTGATGGAAAATATATTATCAGTGCAATGACTAATATTTTGCTTTATTTTCAAATCATTCATTATATTCTTCTAAATATATGGTTATAACCCCTTTGAGTGTTAAATTAGTTAATGGGTTATCATAGTAATAAATAATTTTGAAAAAACATTTACAGTAACCTACTAATCTAAGTAAACTATAAACATCAGCTATAATTATTGGTTTTAAAAATTCCATAAATACTTCTTTATTTTAAGGTTCAACTAATATTACATCCTTATTGAAAACCTATCCCTAAAAAGAAACTACTAGATGATTGATTTTACATTTGGTAAATTTAAAATTTCACTCCTTTACACTATGAACCATAAAAATTATTAAAAAATTGCTATTTTAATCATCATAAACATTAGAGTTTATAAAATAAAATAAATAACAAAAAATTAGATAATTTATTAAAAATACATGAATAATTTAAGAATCAATTATATATAAATAAAGGATTCACCGGTCTATCCGGAGGCAATTAATATAAAATCATAATTCGCATTCAATTTAAAAAAATCCATTTTAAAATATCTTTCTTCATTACATGAAGTTTATTATACCTAGAGAAATGATCAATCATTGAAAAATTCATACCATAAACAATTTCATCTAACAAGTCATAATTTATAGATAGAGGATAGTTTTCTTTATAATAGTATCATTTTTCTTCTATAATTGATGAACACCCCCATATACCCCTATTTCGCAATAAAAAATAATAGGGCATCCTCAACATGAAACACTAAGAAGAATGAATCCCTTATCACATAAACCCTATAGTTTTTCTTCAATTTAACTATTTTCAGTGTGGCTATCTTATAAAGAGTGTTAGATATTGAATTTTAATCTAGGAGGTGATTAATGGAAATCAGAGTATCACTATTATGTGGGATTTTAGGTATTATTTATAAAATAGATCAATATATTTCCTTAGAAATATTACATTCCATATTATATGGAAACACTTTTCATTTATATGAAATTTCATATCCCCATATCCAATAACATCATTAATGAGATCTACAAAACGAGGATCTAGATATAATTTATATTAGGGAGTATCTTATATGAAAATATGGAATTCCTCATCCCAATAAAAAATCAATTTTTCCTTCTCTCATTAGTTAATTATTATATTAAAATTTTATATGTTATACATTACATGTATTATATAAAATTAAATCATAATAAAATACATAATCTGTGCAAATAAGGTGTGTCTACAGGCCAAAATGGGATCTAACTAGCATATCTATTTAACAAGAATATTTCAACCTATTGTCTTGGTTGGAAACTCCCTTATTAAGGCTATAGTGAAATATATTTTTTTGGAAAACATAAAATATATAAAAGATTATGAATACAATGATTCAAATAATCAATTAGATAAATTTTAGTAAAAAATCAACATAGCTACCAAGACATAATTATGAACTTAAACCATGACTATTGGGATCAATTTATCTTGGTTTTTATCCCTAGTATGATTCAGTGGAAATTCCCCTTGATACATGATTATGTTTTTTAAATTATGCCCTATATCCTTAGTGATAAATAATTTAACATTTTTATCTTATTTACTTCCATTCTAGTCATTAACATAGTAAACATTCTGTCTACTCATGAAGAAAAATACATTTCCTATCATGCATGTTATATGGTATGTCTTTTCCCATTTATTACATTTTGAAAATTCCACCAAATTCTTCTTCCATTTTTGTTTCCTTTTTTGGAAGATCTTATACTCCTAATTAATTTCATTTTTTTCTTGGAAAATATATGAATTTAATGAATCATTGTCTACTATTTCATAACATTATACTATATCCATATATAAATGGTAATCATACTTCATATATTATGAACATAATCCACTCCCTATGCTTATAACATTGAAAATAAATCTTAATATTTAGAAACATTTTCTCCTTTATTTTTATTTGGATTTATGAATTTAGCTTCTATGTCAAATTATTTCTCATGAAAAAATTAATTTTAAAATAATATTTCTTTGAAATTATTTCACTTTATACTATTTATTACATTCGAAACCGTATTTCTTTTAATGAATTACCACACTTGATCAAAAACTCCGTTATAAATATAAATTTATATGATAACATTCTCAATGTCAATATTTAACAAATTTAGAATTATATCCCCTGGGGACATTGTCCACTGCTCAACTACTAATGGGTTATTAGTCTCGTTGACTAATATTGGTTTCTATTAGATGATATCTTGAAACATAGATTTCATATATTGGGGATTCATATGATACTCTATATAGGAGAATATATTAGTCATAACTTTTTTATCATCCTGAATATAGTTAAAATTTGTTTAGATCCATATCTATCTCCATCGTATTTCCTAGGAAAGGAAACCCCACAGAGATTACATGCATTAATACGATTTCAATTCCTTCTTCTTGGATCCATTTCTATACAATGACATACACTAAATTTCCTCATATTCGTATTAATATTAAAATATTGTGTATAATTCCAATTCATTTGTACCACATATAATATATTTTCGATTCATGTATATCTAATCATAAAATTATATCCCAATAACTTTTTTGATGTCTAGAATTCATAGTTTTTTAATTATTTCTTAATGGTTTCCAAAGATCATGTGACTCAACCAAATCATAATCCATATGAGTGTATAGATGGGTTTATATACTTGGCCAACGCATCATGAACCAATTCAGGATAAAGTGGATGCTCACCAATTTTTAGGTTGTTTACCCCTAAGTGTGTATATCCCTCAGCCGCATCCAATTTCCCTTATCTATTTAGGGATAATATTTCAAGTAATCCATAGATTCAATACCTTACTATAAAATTATGAAATTATCCTATATTTATTCATTTTTATAGAGGCGATCAAAATTTTATAATCTATATTTTATTTTCCCTATAATATAGTTTTCAAGGTTTCTACTATACTTCATTTGATACTAACTATAACAACTTAACTCACATAACATACAGTAAGTTGTTAACAAACAGCATTGGCCTATGTTATACTATATAATAATGGATAAAATAGTTTAATAGTCTTTATAAACAAGACAAAAAGATGATTCTCATATTACATTTTATAATAAGAAATGAAATATAAAAATTCTTGGGGAATATAATTATTTATTTTATCATATGACTTAAATCATTCATAAATCTTTTATTATTATCCTTGGTATTAGAAAAAATTATAAAAGTTTTTTCTTAGAATAAAAATAAGGGAAATCATATAAAAAATTAATCACAAAAAATAAATAAATGAGGGATAATTATCTTTTGATTAAAAATAACAAAATATTCCACATAACAAAAATCGTAAATGTATATTATGTACATGGATGTAAAAAAAATAGAAGATCAAATGTATATAAATAAATACTTTAATAATGATGTAATTCATAATTTCATACATCGTATTCTTACAATTATAACGCCATTAAATGACATCATACATGTATAGATAATGATTAGGCCCAATACGAACATTAATTTGTCTTATAAGACATAAATAAACTTATAAGGTTTATAATAAGACACTTCTATGATTTATTATGAATAATTAATTCATCATACAAATAAAAAATTTAATAAATATAGTATGTAATAAATATAAACATCTATACAATGTAACTAGCAACTGAAATGTAGAAAAATCCACAGGCCACAATTCATCCATTTAAATATGATGAATATTTTCATTATTATATACCATTCTTAAATTATATGATTCACTAAGGTATATTTACATTGATGATTTTTATAAAATATCACAGTAAAATTTCTTGGAGAAAGATTCATTTTCAATCTGAAATGACTTATTTAAAAATTAAAACATCTCGAATATTTGAAAAAAATATCTCTAAAAAACAAGAAAACTCATAAAAAACTTTAATGTAAACGGTATTTGTGAATATAGGGAAATATTTTTTTTTAATACAGTGATTATGATGAAATGTTTAGTAAAAATGTATGTAATTGAAAAAATGAGGGGATGAATCCTTTTAAATCATATTAACAATTGATAAACATCATTTAACAGGAATTTAACAATCGTAGTAAAAAATAATATTGAAAATAATTTAAATAATATATGGAAATTGAAGTAAAATATTCCTAAATGAAAAGAAAAAACATTTTGGTTTTACATCAAAAAATTATATTGAACATTTGAGTAATTATATAGAGGAAAATGAATGAGTAATTTTTAATATCACAAAATATATATAGGATATGAAATTTAATATGATCTTTTATTGATAAATCATACGATTTTATCATATGAAATTTTAGTTATAAAAATATTTTTAAAATTTTACACTGTAACATAAAACATAAACCTAATGTATGACTAGATTTGTGAGAGCTATATCCTCTCAAATAATAAAATAATATTAATTTTATACATTATTAATAACATTTAATAGGTTAATTAACTTTTCATAATACCTTTCATTTCATTAATTTCATATAATTTTTTTAAATATGTTGATCTAACATTGGAAATTTTGGAGTCCTTTAATTTATGACCTCAAAATAACATCAGTGCATTGACCATGGTAAAATAGCCCATGGTTATATTATCACCATAATATTAATCATTAAATAATTTTTAAGCTTATACTATAAATAAAATGTTATAATAATACATGAATGTTATATTTAAAAAATGAATTGCTTATCTTCATGAAGGTGGTAGTCCACACTAATGAGTGTGCCACATTATAACTTTTTATTTAGAATAAATGTATTAAGGAAGAATATATCTTAAGTATAGGGAATCATAATTATTTCATACATATCTTTTGTATTAATTCGTGATTTATTTTATCCCTCTAGATATTTGGGGTATGAAAACTAAATTACACCATTTTGTGAAAGCGGTAGGCCTCACGTACAGATTAGTGATTTTTCTTTTTCCATATGATAGAAAAGAGGTGAAAATGTATGTTATGTAACCATAATAAAAAATCAGTATATTGATTATTATAGATTCATTATTTTATGATTGATACTATAGATTTATATGTTGTATAATAAGAAATATACTTTTAATGAGATATTAATTGCTATGATCTCTTTATGGAGATAACCCATTTGGATTACACCTTAAAATACCACACCATAGTCTTATAAGAATACCAAAATCTCAAGAACAAATGTAGGTAATAATTAAATTTTTTTTATAATTTTTCATGTTTCGAAGGGATCATGGTGTGTGGATAATGGAGTATAAGAGGTTTCCTTTTTTAAGTGAGGGGAGGGATACACATGGAATTACAAAAATATTTAATTAATATAAATCCATTTTACTTCAAAATATATACAAAATATATAATTAATTGAAAGGTTTAAAAGATAAAGATGAATTTTATTGAACCAATAACATTTGGAAATGTTTTTTTAGTATTATTACTACAATATCCTTCCATTAAACCCTTCCAACCCTAAGCTTGGTTGCAAATTTTTAAGGTTTTTTCAATTCATTATGAAAAAATTTATGTTGACCTTATTACAAAATTTAAATTATTATAATTAAAAATATTTAATACATTTTAAAATAATTATTTTTATTAAGGCTTGAGATATTTTTTTTAACATATGTTCATAAAATTTAATGAAACCAGCTTTTTGAAAAATGACTCATTTATGAAAAAATGATTTATTGGAAAATTAAGTATAATGTTGATTCCAATGGAACTATACAATTATTATATATCAATGAAATATTATTTGTCTTTTAATCCAAACCAAAACTAGATGTAAGCCTGTAAATGCATTGTTTTGAATGAATAACTAGAATTAGTTTCTATTTTCACAAAAATATTACTCTGATTTAAAATATATTATCTATATATTTATATGATTGAAATCATATTTTTTTATTATATATATTAATTATTAAATATTTATTTTTTATAGGAAAACGCTTTTATAAATTTCTTGTTACTCGAATATCATTTTAATTTAATAAATTTAATTTTTTTGTTAAATCAATGCTTTTCACTACTCATCCAAAAAAAAAATTTCTCAAAAATATAGAAAAATATGGTTCTGTAAATTTTTAAATGTTGACTTCCAAAATAAAATTTCTTTAAAAAAATTCAATTAATGAAATTTATATAATTATTTTTAAATCATATTATTGATTAAATCAATATTCATTATTTTATTGCTAATTTAGAATGAAAAGGTTACTTACTATAATTGATACTCATGTGTTACATAAATGATCACTTCATGAGTGCTAGATAATCAAGATGAATTCCAAAATTAGTCCTCTACATATTGTAGTTGGTGGTTTCTATCATCCTTTAGATGCCTCATTCTACACATCTATTTATAGACACCACCTTTTTCACAAACCTAGTCGGGTTTCCATACAACCTGATGCATGAACCCACTTATAACATGTCCCAAATGGGATTTATAAATCCCTACCAGCTGCAAACCAGTATTTGGGTATCCAAAAATACACTATTAGTAATTATTTCAACCTTGATATATAACCATAAATAATTCTACAAAATATAACATCACAAAAAATTCATCATCCATAACAAAAAGTGGTATGAAAATTTCGTGTTAAATATTTTACAATTTTAATTAAATCCCAAAATACCAAATGGGGAGGGAAACCAAATAAAAAACACAATCTCTATGCAAAAATAGGGTAACCACCTTCATGTAAACTCAACTAACACATGTAAGAAGAGGTTCAATTGTAACCAAATCCACCATCAACACCACAAAATAATTTTCATTTACATGGGTCAAAAATAACAAGGTTTATATACACTTAGAGGGATGTGTAGGGTGTGATTCAATGCACCAAATGATTCCACCCAGAGATATTTCATGCCACTAAATTAAAAATAAAAATTAACATGATTGTTTTTAAGAAAGATAATGAAAATAATTTATTTGTAAAAAATAAAAAAAAATATTTCTAAAAAAACTTCTCTTGAATTAAAAAGGAAATCAAGGTCTGCCATATATTTAGAATACACCACATCACAAGAAAATCATTGGAAAACCATTATGGATCAAGAATTTGTGGGACCCGAGGAACCTCATACCCTAGTAAAGCATGGTCTGGAAACCATAACCAATAATATTATCATGCAAAATCCACTAGAAACTAACACAAAACTAGGTCTAGTGGTATCCAATCATCATGAGAGTTTAGTTATTTTTGTATCATCAATCCTTCTAGAAGAAATCAGACTTCAGGTCCACCAATCCAACTAGTGTACTAGTTCTAGCTTTCATTCATTTATACCTTGATCTTCCTTTGTTCTTAATTCCTATTTCAAATGTCACATAGATCACCACATTCAAATATATACAACAAAAATATGATTAGGCACATAAAACCACAATATTTCATAATAACCCACATTTCTAAAAGTATATGAAAACCAATTCCATTTTGAAACACACTTCACATAACTTACAAAATTTGTAAAACAAATTTACGATGTACTGTAAGAAAAAACATAGTAACTCAATCAATTAAATTTGGAAAACCATATTTCACCAGACACACAACTCAAACCCATTTTAAAAAATTTTCACCCCACATGTAATCTATAAATCCATTTTATAATCCAATAAATAATACAGAAATCAATTTTTAAAGATAAATATTGTAGCCACCTAGATAATGCTTCGTAACATCTAGAACCTAGGTGAAAACCACATCCACATATCAAGAGGACACTATAAAGGCAATATTAATCCATAAAAACCATTATTAAACCCAAGGAACTGTAGTTAAACCAATTTTAGAAAACCAACCTAATATAGAGAGATGAAACCATGAATGAGGAAATAATAAACCTTTAAAATGGAAGAAACCAAGAGAATAAAAGATTACATGATTATTATATAATGATATGATAATAAATTTACACAAAAAATTGATGTTCATTGGGGGTGAAAGTGAGAGGAGGAGGAGATTAAGGATGAAAATCCAAAATGGTTGAAATTCATGGTGTTTGGTTATTAAAATTAGAGACTTATATAATTGAAAATTTTACATTTTGAATGATATTTTGTTACCACACATTTATCCTACATGGTTTTTCAAGACATACATAAAACATACAGTATCTTATATCCATGTGGAAACCAACAACATGATTTTCCTAGGGAGGGTGAATGCCCATGCGGTAGGTCTTGAAGCATGGATAGTTCCTTTTCAAGGGTGCATGGTCTCTTCTAGTATGGAATTAAATTTCAACCATTACTGTGCTAACTATGTGCCACCTACTTTTGGGTTGAAATTCTCCACTTTCCTAGAAAATTCCCGAGACAACCAAGTTATAAATACACGATAAAAAAGGAATGCCTCAAAATAAAAAACATCGATGTGACAATTATCTTTGTAATGAAATCATTATGAAATCAAAAATTTATCTAACAGTATGATCATAGTACCAAAACCAGTACTACTCCTCATCCCAAAACATATTCTCCAAATTATCATGATCATCATTACCATTATATTAAAGAACTCAGACCAATGGAATGATCTTCTCCCGAATCACTTTCTCTTGGGATCCCACAATATGGACTTTCTATTCAATCATAAAAAAATTATGCTACAAATCCAACTCTTCACAATTCAACACATGAGACATATTGATATTACAGTGTTTCTATATGATACATAGAACATGTCATGAAATAACATCGACTAGAATGGAATATCTAAATAGAATTCCACTATACCAATCCAATTGGAAATATCAAAAGGTCTGAATACCTCAGTGTAAGCTTCCATTTCATTCCAAGATGACCGTAACCAAATTGAGGTGTCACATTCAGAAACACCAATTGCCCAACTTAGAATACCAAAGCTTTGTGCCTCTAATTTTCAAATTCCTTTCGGAGACTCTATAGTTTCAAAAAACACTTCCAAATCAACATGACTATATCATAAATCTCTTGCATAATGTTTTCACCCACAAACAATGTATAACCCACCACAATTCAACAATGTGGTTGTTGAAATTACCATCCATAATGCACCTCAAAGGGAGTCATTGTTATCAAGGATTTGTAAATGTTGTTATAGTAAAACTTGACTAACCCAAAATAGTTATCCCATAAGCCACTGAAATCTAACACACGTTCTCAAATAATGTCTATCAATATCTGGTTTTCCCACTCCATAAGGACATCAATTTCAGGGTGGTATGTTGTAATAAACATGTCTATAGACCCCCAATGCCTTATGAAGTCCATCCAAAAACTATGAGGTAAAATGGTTTCCCTTCTCAGAAACGATTACCTTCAACATGCCATGAAGAGTCAATATCTCCTAAACATACAACCACCACAATTCATCTAATTTATCCATATCCATGATTGGAATAAATTTTGATGAGTGGTAAGATGACCAATCACCACCCAAATTTAATTCCTCATTGGGGTGTATGAGGTAAGACAATATGAAAATATATTGTGACCTTATCCAACATCTAGGTAAGAAGGGGTAGTGTTTGAGGAAAATTGGAGGGTCTCTAGTGTTATTATTTACTTGATTACACGTATAACTCATGGATAAAAAGTAATCTCTATCATGTATCATACCTAGCCAAGATAATTGATTATGAAAATCATAAAAGATCTTGGTGTACCCGATATGGATGTACCTCTTATACAGTTAGATATATTTCATCACCACATTACATAATGATAACGACACCACAAAGTGAACATAAAGACATAAAAATTATGTTGGAGACATCAACCAGTAACCAGGAACCTCCCAACTAATTATGAACTACATAGGATAATAGAATAACTGTTCACAATGTTGTTCCTTCCTAATCGAATCCATAAGGGAAGGTTTAATTTTCAAAATGGTGAAGAATGAACTTCCATTGTTCTCCATTGTCTCTAGAGGCATTTGAGAAAAAATAACCATAATCATCCACTCATCACTAGATTCTTTCAACACTTGCACTGTTACTTTCATGTTCAATGTATCCACTACCAAATTACATTTATACTGGGTAAAGGTGATTTTCAAATAAAACCCCATAAGTCCCTCCAACCTAACAATGCTACCTAAAATTTAGATCATTCATGTATATGATGTAATCTATGCCCATGTGATCTGAGTTGACCACAAATTCTCCACAAAAAGGTAATGACAATATGTATTCAAGGCATGCATCACTACCTCTAACTCTAGATCAGGGGTTGGGTAATTAATTTCATTTTCTCAGAGTTGAAAAGTACCATACAACAACACATGATCGTCCTTCATCAGCACACTTGCAGGACCCATGCATGATGCATCACAATATACCATGTATCCCTTTCCAAAATTCAGGATTTTTAAAATAGTTGTTTTGGTCAACCACCACTTAATCTCTTCAAAATTTACCTACCTCTATATGATCCACTAAAAATTAACCCATTCCTAGTTACACATCAAAATGGGTGAAGAATGTTCATTGAAATTCCTGAAAAAAATAATTTAGTACCCTTCCAGACCCAAGATTCTCCTAATCTCAAATAAATTCATCAGTTGTTCTGATGACATCACCGCACTAATCTTATCAGTGTTGACTGAAATCCATTTTTTTAGATCACATTATCCAGAAACGTGACCTCTATAATCCACAAGGTTTACATGGAAAACATATCATTGAGGATTTGGAATCTAATAGTTCCCTACATGATCCTAAAATTTTTCTCATGTTCCACCAATGTCTAAGTATATAACAAGATTTCATCCAAAAACACCATGAAAATGTATTCAAGATATCATTGTAACACTCAATTAATAAGTAAAATAAATACTTATGGATAGTTACTCAGCTCAAAAGGAAATAAAAAATACTAAAAGTATATGTACATACATTGAAAGGTTGTTTTCGGAACATCGGCCTCCCAAACTCAAACATGGTGGTACTTAAAATTCTAGACAATTTTCGAAATAAACCTTTCCCCTTTAAGCTTATCAAATAGTTCATGAATAAGGGGGAAATGGTTTTTATTATTGATCCTCACTTTATTGTTCTTCTAGTAATTTATGAAAAACCAAGGATTTCCATTGGCCTTCTTAATAAAAAAAATCCATCCCTACGTGATACGCTCGAGAGAATGAATACATTGGATTTTAGATCATCCACCAGTATCATTAATTCCACCAAATTGGTGACCGACATCTGTTATGAGTTAATATATATATGTTATGTTCCCAACACCAAATCAATGATTAACTCCATGTCTTACTATAGAGTAAACCCTGAAAATTCATCTGGAAATACTTCTCAGAACCCAGCTACCACAATAGGACATCCACTCTCCAACCAACTACCACCATTATCCTCCTACAGGAGTAAAGATATATGGAAAGAATGACTACCCAACTATGGCTGTGGAGGTCCAACACATCCCAGGTGAGGATCCCATTCACCCTAAAAAATATTTTTACTCTCAAATAGTGTCACAAAACTCACTCTTCATTTATAAAAATAGTTGTACACCTAAATGTTCACCATACAAATCATACTACTGATTATGTAAAAGATGTTTCTTCTAGAACATGGAAACCCCATTACATCATGACCCCTAACATGGTGAGTGTTCATGATAGTAACCTAAACCCATATTTTTTCTTCTAACCAATAAGTGTCTCCAACTCTATTTCTGAAGAAAAAAGTTCAGATGAAAAACTCAAAAAAACCCACAAAATGGGTATAAATGAAATAATTAGAGGTACCTGTATTGTAACACCCGAGACATTTATGTTATCATCAAAGGAATCTTTTTCTACACAATACTTTCTTGGATTGCTTTACACAAAATCGCGACCTTCCTCGATAGCTTGAGTCGTACGCAATACTGAGTTTCACTAAACAACGATATGCTATTATTAAAACTAGCCATTATGAATAGTAATAACCACTTTTTAAAATTTTGTGAATTTTATTTTTCAAAATGGAATTCATTTTTGGATTCGGAATACCGAAATTAACCTAGGGTGAAATTTTGGTATTTTTCTGAAAACTTTCAATTTTTGATGAATAGTGAAACCATTAAGTGGTAGGTTAAAAACTGAATTTTGCATAAAACTTAATTTTACCACTTCTATGAATGGAATTTAGAAAATCCCACAGACACGGTTGATATCAGTAAGTAAAATGTGGTTCAATGAGATAAAAATAATATTTTGGTGAATAGTAACTTTTTACTTTTTTTACTGCGGTTAATAGTAAATAGGGTAACTAAGGGTAAATATGATATTACTATTATCCTAACACATGTCCTAATTCTATTGTATAAGTGTAATTCGACCAAAAGCAACCATATGAATATAATATGACCATTTAGGTCCACTTGGATTAGATTATGACATTTTATATTATTTTATTTAATGAATAGTTAAAATAGTTAAAATCAACGTTTAATAACTAAAACATTTTTAATATGGGGTTATACATAAAATAAATTCGACTATAAATATTCATTAGAAAGCTAAAACTATTTCATACATAATGATAGTTTATTTATAATTTTTATACTTTAAATAAATTTATTTATTTATGACACAATGATGATGCAGTAATTATCTTATTAATGAAATATTGACATAATTGATGTTATAAACACAAAAATAGATGTAATTTGATCCTTTTTATGAATCCCGCTAATTTTATAGGTTAATATGACTTCTTATTATTTATTTAATTAACTTGGTTAGAACTAATAATTCTGTTATGATTTTCACAAAAATCAATTACTAAATAGTGTCAAAATTGACATAAAATAGTTTTTAAAACCAATATTATATTATTAATTGTTATTTTATTCCTAAAAATCTAATGTTCGGCCAAATGACTTAGATAAGATTATATATATTAATAATAAACAACTTGGGGTTCTTTTGGCTGTTTATAGTAAGTTTATTAACATTATAGTATAAGAACACAAGAAGACATGGTAAAAGTAAAATTATTTAACTTAATGTTAAATCTAAATGATAAGGTTAAAATAGGAACCTAAACTTGTTTAAATTCTATTGGATGAGAGGATTTCAACCCATCCCAACCTTAGCTTCAAAATATATCAATTTGGAGCTATTTAAAACCGAACTTGACTTTATAATAAAATAATAGTTTTAGTTATTCCAAAGGTGCCCCTCTTCTCCCTTATAAAAGGACACCTCCTCCCCCTCTTCCTCACACCACTTGGAGCCTTCAAGCTCGGCCAAACCCTGCCACTTTCTCCTCTACACTTCCCTAGAGACATACTTGAGGTTCTGGTCTTCTTCAAAGACCAATTTTAGTGCCCTAAAAGAAGGTCTCAAGGAAGCACTTCAAAGAAGAGGTAATGTCCGTTACAAATTCTTTCATCTTTATTTCTTCTTCCACTTCTTATTCTTTAGTTGTTTCATTATGAAGTAATAACATCAGTATCACTCATATAAGGATATGTTATTATAAGTATGAAACAACCCTATTTCACCATCTATCTATCCTAAGGAAAAAGAAATCACCGCGCGTGCGTACGTACGGAATACCGTCTCCACGACGTGGTGTAATCTATTTTCCCCCACCACCTTACTTGGATGGGTATAATGGTGTAAATAATGGCCATATATGACTATTATAATGTCATATTTATTCTGAAATAGTATACATATACTCCAATACAATTCCACGATCATAGGAACGATATCATCACTCGTGCGTACGTACGGAATACCGTCTCCACGATGTGATGCGACTCGTTCTACATGATCTTCATTTCATAATGAATATATAAATTAATTGAATGAATGAATATGATATATATTATACTAATACCATTATGGAAATTAGGTATCTATAACCTAAAGAGAAGAATAAGAATATATTCGACAAAACACGCATAAGAACAAAAAGTTATAAACACCCAAATAAAAGGTAGCAATGAAATATTACTACTAAGAATCTAAGAATATGACCATATATGATATCATAAAAATCAGTATGATTCTGGAATAAGTCAATAACATTAATTATATCATTATACAGGAGGTTCGGACACATACAAAGCAAGTCGGACCTAAGGTAAGGGAAAATCTCGCAATCTCAATTTTTATCCGAGATTGTTTATACATCATAATTTATTGTGGAATATTTATCATCCACATCTATGTTTCCTCAATATGTAATATTTACATCATTATACAATAGTTTATATCCAATTTTACCCTTCGGTGAGTTTTTAGTAAAAGATATGAAAGGAATCTTTTGTCATTTTTCATACGAGGTACTTTTTGACTTTTCCGACAAAAGTACAAGAAAAATGTTTTTTTAACTTACATGGCATGAATGGATTTTTAAAACACTATTTCCAAGAAGCTTCATTTAAAAGTTTTAAAGTTTATTTTTAGTCAACTTCTTTTAGTTTATAATTTTATGACATGTTATGAAAGGAAATGTATTTTTGAAGTAGAAAGGATATTTTTCTCAAGAATAGAGTTCAAGTGTTTTATCAAAATTATTTTCCATCTAAGATAATATAGGTTTATGTTTATATCCCTATTATTACATTGATTTGATTATGTTGTGTTGGATTTATTTTTATGAATTCTTTTATCTTATATGAATTGTTTTATGATGTTATGTTGTTTAAGAATCCCATTTTTATTACATGGGTTATGCTATGATGTATGGTTTATGATTTTATGGCACACATAAGAATGGTATCAGTATGAGATGGGTGGGACCTATATCTCCCTCCAATGAATTGGGTAATGATTTTATATCTCATGAGATATACATGGCTGGAACGGTAGGTTATACCAGTTCAGTGAAACAGGACTGAAACGAGGGTGAATCGGTTCAGAAAGGGACTTTGTCCACTAAGATAGTCTTGGCAATGAGTCTGGACTAACAAGAAATGATTCTCTATGATTATGTGTGTATGCCACAAAGTTTCATGTTTTATGTTATGATGATTGTGATTACATTTCACTGCCATGATTTATACCATGTTATGAAATTATGATCTCTTTTGCAGGTTAAGATTTCCAAAAGTTATGTGCTTGTGTATACGATGTGATTGATATTTCTTTTGTCTACCCTAACTGAGCATTTGAGCTCACCCTTTTGTATGTTTTCTTTCCCTAGGTCAGGAAGAATGTTATTAAGTAAGATATGCCAAAAGGGACTATAGATATGATGAAATAAATGGGAGACAGTGTAGACGCTTTATGAACCAGTTGTTTATGTTTTCCAGTTTCTAAAGACACTATACCTATACGGTCCTTTCGTGGTTTTGTTATATATTGTAATAAGTATGCTTCAATTTTGAAGTATTAACAATGTATGTAAAGTATGGGTCGTTATAGTTGGTATCAGAGGAAAGGTATAGTCATCCTTTGGAAACTAGGATGTAAAAGCCTTAGTAAGAACCCTAAGGATAATTCTAAGCATAGAACACAATCTTAGTGTTTTAGAAATGGCCATGAATAACCTAGGATAATACCTTAAGTGTGAAACTTTATTCTTGATTATGTGGTTTCCCTATTATAATTTGTTTTCCTCACACTATTCTTCTTGGTTTTAGTCAATGGCTGGAACCCGAAGGAACCGTGTTAATGCGGAATGCGACGGGCAATGCAATGATTGTCCCCCTGAGAAACCAAACATTATGGGAGCTGGAATGCAAAATCTTGTAGCCATGCTCACACAACTTTCTCAAGCTATGAATCATGCAGGACTTCTAAACGAGCAAAGGAAGGAGCAAAATTCTGTTGAATCCTTCATGAGACAGCGTCCACCTTCATTCAGTGGGTCTACTGATCCATTAGTTGCTGAACAATGGATTAGTACTACTGAAAAGATATTTTCAGTTCTTCAATGTTCTGAACATGATAAATTCATCTTAGTAGTGTATCGTTTGGAAGGTGACGCTGATCAATGGTGGAATCTTATCAAGAATACGAGGCAAAGGGATGAAATTGAGTCCATGGAATGGGACGAGTTCAAGAACTTATTTTTCAATAAGTTCTTCCCTCGTATTCTCCGAACAAAGATGGAGAAAGAGTTTCTTGAATTGAAGCAGAAGGATGATGAATCTGTTGGTACCTATGAAGAAAATTTTACAAGACTTGTAAGGTATGCTTCTAGTATTATTATCCAACCTGAGAGTAAGATCGATCGATTCTTTAGTGGCTTAAAACAAAGTCTTCGAATGGCGTTAGCTATAAGGGACTTCAATAGCTACGAGGAAATCGTTCAATGTGCTCTCAATGTCGATATGGAGATTGGAGTAACCCATCAGTCATATGGGTTTGATAAGAAGAGGAGAATGGAATTCAAAGGAAAATCTAAAGTGCACACTGAAAAGAAGATGAGCTTTTCCTTATGCTCAAAGTGTAGAAAGAAACATGGAGGGATTTGTCTTAAAGGGACAAGTAAATGTTTCAAATGTGGAATGGAAGGTCATCGGGCATTTGAATGCTACGATGATGGGAAGAAGATGTCTAATGATGCAAACAATGGAAGGGATACACAAAATGAACCTACTACACTTCAATGTTTCAAGTGCAAGGAGATGGGGAATTATGCCAATAAATTCCCTATTCCAAGGGTTGATGATGATGGTCGACGTCAACAAACTCTCAAGGCTAAAGACAAAGGAAAGTCACATGCAATTTCTATCAGCGATGTGGAGTACGATAACGATGTGGTGAAAGGTACACTTACCATCCACTCTAAAGTAGCAAATGTTTTATTTGATTCTGGATCCACTCACTCTATTATTTATGAAGAATTTTCTAAGGGTATCACCATATTACCTCAACAATTAGATGTTGAGTTAGCTGTGAAAACACCTAATGGCACAACTGTCGCATCAAAAGTTTATAATTCTTCTCCGATCGAAGTTTGTGGTAAAGTGCTTCCTGCAAATCTTGTGATCCTTCCTATAGTGGAATTTGATGTGATTCTTGGCATGGATTGGCTTTCTTTATATGGAGCTCATATCAATTGCCAAAGAAGGGAAGTCACATTTCATATTCCAGATCAATCTATGATTGTCTATCAATGCAAGGATGAACATAACCATCCAGTGGAAATTTCTTCTATCTTATGGGTCTTGATTCCACTAAATGAAGGTTATTTATCTCAAATGGTTGGTGAGAAACTCAAGATTAAGAATATGCCCATTGTACGGGAGTTTGATGATGTCTTTCCAGAGGAATTACCTGGTCTTCCACAAAATCGTGAAGTTGAGTTTTCAATAGAACTCGTACCAGGTGCTTTACCTATTTCAAATACACCTTACAGAATGGCCCCAATTGAGTTGCAGGAATTGAAGAAGCAACTCCAAGAGAATCTCGATAAGGGATTCATACGCCCTAGTGCGTCACCTTGGGGAGCACATGTTCTATTTGTTAAGAAGAAATATGGATCAATGAGACTCTGCATTGATTATCGAGACTTAACAAGATCACTATCAAGAACAAATATCCTCTCCCACGCATTGATGACCTATTTGACCGACTACGCGGAGCTCAATACTTTTCCAAGATTGATCTTCGTTCAGGGTATCATCAATTAAGGGTCAAAAGGGAGGATATACCAAAGACGGATTTCCGTACAAGGTATGGACACTATGAATATATAGTGATGCCATTTGGTCTTACTAATGCCCCTGCTATCTTCATGGATCTGATGAATAGAGTCTTTAGAGACTATCTTGATCAATTTGTGGTAGTATTTATAGACGATATTCTTGTCTATTCAAAGAGCAAGGAAGAACATGAAGAACACATGAGAATTATATTGATGACCCTGAGAAAGGAGAAGCTTTATGCCAAATTTACCAAGTGTGAAATTTGCCTTCAAAAAGTTTCATTTTTGGGTCACATAATCTCAAAATAGTGGATATCTGTGGATCCAGCAAAAACAGAGGTTATCGAAAGATGTTCGAGACCAACAATGGTAACTGAGATCCGAAGTTTTCTTGGTTTGGCTGGATATTATCGACGTTTTGTGAATGATTTTTCACAATTATCTAATCCACTCACCAAGTTGACTCGGAAAGGGGTTAAGTTTGTCTGGAAGGAAAAATGTGAAGAGAATTTCAAGGAGTTGAAAATAAGGTTATCCAGTGCAGCTGTTCTCACAGTACCTTGTAGTGGAGAAAGGTTTGTGATCTATATTGATGCATCCAAGAAGGTATTAGGGTGTGTTCTTATGAAAAATGATATGGTGATAGCTTATGCCTCACGACAGTTGAAAATCCATGAGCAAAATTACCCAACACATGATTTGGAGTTAGCTGCGGTAATCATTGCATTAAAGATTTGGAGGAATTACCTTTATGGTGAAAGGTGTGATATTTATACTGATCATAAGAGTTTAAAGTATATTTTCACACAAAAGGAGCTGAATATGCATCAACGAAGATGGTTGGAGCTGATTAAGGATTACGATTGCTCAATCCATTACCACCCTGGGAAAGCAAACAAGGTGGCAGATGCATTAAGTCGACAAGACCATGCTAGTTTATCCATGATGAGGATCACAAAAGATCCAATATTTATGGATTTACAAAGGATGGATCTTGGAATTATAATGGAAGGGGAAAAATATTATATTTCTCAAATGAATGTTCAACCATCTATACATGTGAAGATTAAAGAGGCACATAAAGAAGATGTCGAGTTACAGAAGAAGGTGAGAAATGTTCATGAGTTCAACCTTGATTGTGATGGGATAATAAAGTTCAGGAATCGGGTTTGTGTTCCTCCCATCCCTGAATTAAAGAAGGAGCTGCTGGATGAAGCTCATAGTTATTCATTCTCTATTCATCCTGGAAGCATGAAGATGTATAGGGACCTGAAAGAGTACTTCTGGTGGGATGGCATGAAAAGAGATGTTGCTGAATATGTCTCTCGATGCTTGGTTTGTCAACAAGTTAAAGCTGAGAGACAGAAGTCTAAGGGGATGTTACAACCATTACCCATACCCGAGTGGAAGTGGGAAAACATCACTATGGACTTTGTCACATGACTTCCTAAAACATACAAAGGCAATAATGCTATCTGGGACATAGTTGATCGTCTTACAAAGTCTGCACACTTCAATGCTATTAGACAGGATTTCTCTCTGGATCAGCTTGCCAGGATATATGTAAGGGAAGTGGTAATATTGCATGGAGTGCCACTTTCTATTATATCTGATCGGGATCCGAGATTTACCTCGATGTTCTGGCGAAGTCTTCAGCATACTCTGGATACAGAGTTGAGTTTCAGCACTGCTTATCATCCTCAGACAGACGGTCAATCTCAGAGAACAATTCAAACCCTAGAAGATATGTTGAGAGCTTGCTCTATGGATTTCAAAGGAGGTTGGGATCAACACCTACCTTTGTTGGAATTTTATTATAATAATAGCTTTCACTCCAGTATTCAGATGGCTCTTTATGAAGCTCTCTATGGAAAGAAATGCAGGACTCCGACTTGCTGGGATGAAGTTGGGGAAATAAAGTTATTAGGTCCTGATCTCGTTGAGGAAATGGCAGAAAAGGTTAGATCTATTCAACCACACATAAGGGCAGCTCAGAGTCGACAGAAAAGTTATGCCGACAACCGAAGAAAAGACCTAGAGTTTGAAGTGGGTGATAAAGTGTTCTTATGAATATCTCCCTAGAAGAGGGTTATGAGATTTGGAAAGAAGGGGAAGTTGAGCCCTAGATATATCGGTCCTTTCGAAATACTAGATCGTGTTGGGAAGGTAGCTTACTGATTGGCGCTTCCACCGAATCTCTCTCAAGTTCACGATGTGTTCCATGTATCTCTCCTGAGAAAGTACATACCAGATCCTTCACATGTACTCAGCTCAGAAGTTGTACCACTGGAGCAAGATCTTTCTTATGAAGAACAACCGATAGAGATTCTGGATCGTAGAGAAAAAGTTTTATGAAACAAGACCACTCGATTGTTGAAAGTTTTATCGAGGAACCAACAATTAGAAGAAGCTACATGGGAGCTTGAGGATATGATGAGGGAGAGGTATCCTCATCTGTTTGTTACAAAGTGACGAATTTCGAGGGTGAAATTCATTTTAAGGGGGGTAGAATGTAACACCCGAGACTTTTATGTTATCATCAAAGGAATCTTTTTCTACACAACACTTGATTGTCTTTCTTTACATGAAATCACGACTTTCCTCAATAGCTTGCGTCGTACGCAATACTGAGTTTCACTAAACAACGATATGATATTATTAAAACTAGCCGTTATGAATAGTAATAACCACTTTTTGAAATTTGGTGAATTTTATGTTTCAAAATGGAATTCATTTTTGGATTCGGAATACCGAAATTAGCCTACGGTGAAATTTTGGTATTTTTCTGAAAACTTTCAATTTTTGATGAATAGTGAAACCACTAAGTGGTAGGTTAAAAACTGAATTTTGCATAAAACATAATTTTACCGCTTCTGTGAATGGAATTTCGAAAATCCGACAAACACGGTTGATATAAGTAAGTAAAATGTGGTTCAATGAGATAAAAATAATTTTTTGGTGAATAGTAACTTTTTACTTTTTTTACCTCGGTTAATAGTAAATAGGGTAAGCAAGGGTGAATATGATATTACTATTACCCTAACACATGTCTTAATTCTATTGGATAAGTTTAATTCGATAAAAAACAACCTTATGAATATAATATGACCATTTAGGTCCACTTGGATTAGATTATGACATTTAATATTATTTTATTTAATGAATAGTTAAAATAGTTAAAATCAAAGTTTAATAAATAAAACATTTTTAATAAGGGGTAATACATAAGATAAATTCGACTATAAATATTCATTAGAAAGATAAAAATATTTCCTACATAATGATATTTTATTTATAATTTTTAGACTTTAAATAAATTTATTTATTTATGACACAATGATGATGCAGTAATTATCTTATTAATGAAATATTGACATAATTGATGTTATAAACATGAAAATAAATGTAATTTGAGACTTTTTATGAATCCCACTAATTTTATAGGTTAATATGACATGTTAGTATTGATTTAATTAACTTGGTTCGAACTAATAATTCTGTTATGAGTTTCAAAAAATTCAATTACTAAATAGTGTCAAAATTGACATAAAATAGTTTTTAAAACAAATATTATATTATTAATTGTTATTTTATTCCTAAAAATATAAGGTTCAGCCAAATGACTTAGATAAGATTATATATATTAATAATAAACAACTTGGGGTTCTTTTGACTGCTTATAGTATGTTTATTAACATTATAGTATAAGAACACAAGAAGACATGGTAAAAGTAAAATTATTTAACTTAATGTTAAATCTAAATGATAAGGTTAAAATAGGAACCTAAACTTGTTTAAATTCTATTGGATGAGAGGATTTAGACCCATACCCACCTTATCTTCGAAATATATAAATTTGGAGCTATTTAAAACCGAACATGACTTTATAATAAAATAATAGTTTTAGTTATTCCAAAGGTGCCCCTCTCCTCCCTTATAAAAGGACACCTCCTTCCCCTCTTCCTCACACCACATGAAGCCTTCAAGCTCGGCCAAACCCTACCACTTTCTCCTCTCCACTTCCCTAGAGACATCCTTGAGGTTCTGGGATTCTTCAAAGACCAATTTTAGTGCCCTAAAAAAAGGTATCAAAGAATCACTTCAAAGAAGAGGTAATGTCCGTTACCAATTCTTTCATCTCTATTTCTTCTTCCACTTCTTCTTCTTTAGTTGTTTAATTATGAAGTAATAAAATCATTATCACTCATATACTGATATGTTATTATAAGTATGAAACAACCCTGTTTCACCATCTATCCATCCTACGGAAAAAGAAATCACCGCGCGTGCATACGTACGGAATACCGTCTCCACGCCGTGGTGTAATCTATTTTCCACCACCACCTTACTTGTATGGGTATAATGGTGTAAATAATGACCATATATGACTATTATAATATTATATTGATTCTAAAATAGTATACATATACTCCAATACAATTACACGATCATAGGAACGATATTATTACTCGTGCGTACGTACGGAATACCGTCTCCATGATGTGATGCGACTCGTTCTACATGATCTTCATTTCATAATTAATATATAAATGAGTTGAATGAATTGAATTGAATTAATATGATATATATTATACAAATACCATTCTAGAAATGAGGTATCTATAACCTAAAGATAAGAATAAGAATTTATTCGACAAAACACGCATAAGAACAAAAAGTTATAAACACCCAAATAACAAGTAGCAATGAAATACTACTACTAAGAAGCTAAGAATATGACCATATATGATATCATAAAAATCAGTATGATGCTGGAATAAGTCAATAACATTATTTAAATCAATATACAGGAGGTTCGGACACTTACAAAGCAACTCGGACCTAAGGAAAGGGAAAATATCGCAATCTCAATTTTTATCCGAGATTGTTTATACTTCATAATTTACTGGGAAATATTTATCATCCACATCCATGTTTCCTCAATATGTAATATTTACATCATTCTACAATAGTTTATATCCAATTTTACCATTCGGTGAGTTTTTAGTAAAAGATATGAAAGGAATCTTTTGTCGTTTTGCGTACGAGGTACTTTTTGACTTTTCCGTCAAAAGTACGAGAAGAATGTTTTCTTTTAACATACACGGCATGAATGGATTTTTAAAACACTATTTCCAAGAAGCTTACTTTACAATTTTTAAAGTTTATTTTTAGTCAACTTCTTTTAGTTTAGAATTTTATGTCATGTTAAGAAAGGAAAAGTATTTTTGAAGTAGAAATGATATTTTCCTCAAGAATAGAGTTCAAGTGTTTTATCAAAATTATTTTCCATCTAAGATAATATAGGGTTATGTTTATATCCCTATTATTACATTGATTTTATTATGTTGTGATGGAATTATTTTTATGAATTCCTTTATCTTATATGAATTGTTTTATGATGTCATGTTGTTTAAGAATCCCATTTTTATTACATGGGTTATGCTATGAAGTATGGTTTATGATTTTGTGGAACACATAAGAATGGTATCATTATGAGATGGGTGGGACCTATATCTCCCTCCAATGCATTGGGTAAATATTTTATATCTCATGAGATATACATGGCTGGAATGGTAGGTTATACCGGTTCAATGAAACAGGACTGAAACGAGGGTGACTCGGTTCAGAAAGGGACTTTGTCCACTAAGATAGTCATGGCAATGAGTCTGGACTAACAAGAAATGATTCTCTATGATTATGTGTGTATGCCACAAAGTTTCATGTTTTAAGTTATGATTATTGTGATTACATTTCACTACCATGATTTATCCCATGTTATGAAATTATGATCTCTTTTGCAGGTTATGATTTCCAAAAGTTATGTGCTTGTGTATACGATGTGATTGATATTTCTTTTGTTTACCCTTACTGAGCATTTGAGCTCACCATTTTGTATGTTTTCTTTCCCCAGGTCAGGAAGAAGGTTATTAAGTAAGATATGCCAAAAGGGACTATAGATATGATGAAATAAATGGGAGACAGTGTAGACGCTTTATGAACCAGTTGTTTATGTTTCCCAGTTTCTAAAGACACTATACCTATACGGTCCTTTCGTGGTTTTGTTATATGTTGTAATAAGTATGCTTCAATTTTGAAGTATTAACAATGTATGTAATGTATGGGTCGTTATATGTATCAAATAGTTAAATAGATATAGATGATGCAATAATATCAATACCATGAGATCTAGCAGGCCTTTCATCAAATTCATATGTCACTTGATCTAATACATGAGGATGTATCTTCTTAGTGTGAACCAAATTAAAACCATTGACATGTGTCTCTTCCTTGAATCGACTCATCCTAAAAGTTGATCCAACCCATCTTCCATGACTGTAAATATGAGAACCTGATGTCCTATATAGTTCTAATTGTGTTGACGTCAATATAGAGACTACCGATCAGGCACCTCCTTAATATGGGTGCAGTACCTTGAATTCCCCAATTATGTTTCCCCATAGCTCCACACCAATGTAAAGGGTTGGTTGGTGCTTCACACATCAACTGAATATGCCCTTTCTTTCCATAATTACAAAATTATACTATTTAGACATCTTATGTTCTGGATGAAAACTATCTAGAATAATTTCATTAGCTAACACATCCACTCTTTTCCTTCTCATCACACATCCACTTCTTCTTTGATGAACTTGTACAACTAAATAACACATTTGGAACTACCTCAAAATACATGAACACTCCAGAGCAGTCAATATCCACCATCAGAGCACATTCAACCACCTCATCATACATCTTAATCTTGAACATGAAATCCTATGATAGATATCAAACTATAACCCCATCTCATACCATTGATCCTTCATCTCCTCATTCGAGAATACCTTTTTCATTTACCAAGACAATTATTTAAATATGTTAGCATACTCCATCACGGCCAGATCCCCTGGTGGAGATCGAAAAACTCTCAGGTTTTTTGAGGACCCAGCTATCAAATAATTACTGTTCGTTAAATATGACCATGAAGTCCTTCAAACCCATCTACACATGCTTCCCAGTTGAATCCTATGATTCCAAACACCTCTAACTAGGACCATCTAGCAAGAGTGAAGTGCACTTCACTTCGATCAACTTTATAGTGTCATGAAACCTACAAACCTCTCTATTGTCTCAAGCCAATACTATATATAATGGGTAACCATGATACCCCACAAGGATTGAGAATTTTCATGAGGAATTACTGATTTATTTCCTTTATTACTCCTCGATCGGCCTCCTCAACTTGAGGAAGACCAGAGCCTACTTCCCAACCCAATGCATGGATATCCTGAACCACATCTTTCACTAATCACTAATAAAATAGTGTGGGAGAACTCTTTCCAACATCTTCCCATGGTTTCAAAATAATTCTATGGGAATTCACCTTAGTGCATCAATTAACAAATACAATAATAATCTATCAATTCACCATTATGAAAATTATCAAGAAAAATATAAACATTCAAAAAAACCAAAGATCAAAAAACCCTAAAAAATCAATAACAATCCCAAAACACTTCTCCCCTTCCTGGTGACCATGTAAATATTGTATCCTATATATATTAACTATTGAATATGTGAATCAAAACTCCCAACATCCCATAATGACCCAAAATCTTCCATGATGTGTTTTTTATAAATCCCCTATACCCAACCAGAATTTGAAGCCCCAATAGTCCTAGCTTCAATCTATCCTGACTCTCTATAATCACATGGACAAAAGAAAAGGTGAACATTCTATGATAAAAATTTTTCATGAACCAAAATAATGTTTCGTACAAGCCAACCTTGTCCCAACCCATGACCAATATTGAAGGTAATTAAAAATCCCTATCGGATGGAATGTTGTACTTGGTTATTAAAATTACATTTATGGGATTCACATCACCAATGATAAAAATCCAAAAATAATTTTCAAAAATAAAACATCACACAAAGTTCAATATCTTTAACCAGAAGTGTTATAAAAAATTCATGTTTAACATTTTAAAATTTTTACTAAAAACCAAATTGCCAATTGGGGAGGGAAAAAATACATAACTCGACCTCCATGCAACAAGCTAGTCAAACCCCTCATGCCAAATCCACCAACGCCTATAAGAAGAGGTACACAAGAATCTTGATCCACCATCACCACAATCAAAAAATTTTCCTTTACAATGGTTCAACATAACAAGTTCTATATACACCCATAGAGTGTGTGTTGGTATTGATTCAATGCCTTGTAGGTTTCCACCCAAAACCGATTCCATGCAATAAAATTATAAGGAAAATTAACATGCATGTTTCTAAGAAAGGGATTGGAATCATTTTTTAGAAACATTTTAAATAAAACATTTTTTAGTAAAACATTTATCAAAATAAAAAAATATAGCAAGGTACACCATATGCAGAAGGTATGAACAACCCCATATGAGAAACAAGTGAAATCCCTACAGGATCTATCACTATTGGGAATCATGGAACCTCATAACTCTATGAAATAAGGTATAGAAACCATAACCCACAATGTCATTGTATATGAGACACTAGAGGGTAACACACCCCATAAAATTGGGGTCTCATACCATCATCATATTTTAGTTAGTGTTGTATCGTCACTCCTACTAGAAGAAACCTGGCCTTGGCCCCACCGATCAAACTATCATACTAGTCTTGGTCTGACCACATATATACTGAGGATTCCAATTATCCCTGATTCCCATTTCACATGTCATATAGATCTAAAAATTCATAGAAATACGTTAAAAAGATTATTACACATGAAAACATAGAATCATCCATAATCAAACCCTATTCTGAATCCATATGCTCACAAATGTCCATTTAAAAACGCACATCTTGCCACTTACAAAATTTATAAAACACGTTAGAGAATCAGAACAAGAAATCCAACATGAAACTCAACCAATTTAATTTGGAAAATCATATTTCCCGATATACGAGCCTAGAAACATTTTTAATAAAAATGTTTTACTACACATAAAATCTATGGAATATATTTAATAATTCTAGAGAGAATACCAAGATCATTTAGTAATTCTAATGTATGGAACTAATTACCACACACTTAGAAACTTTTTAAATTTTATGGAAAACCAAAACCACACCTTAATAGGATCCTATAATGTCAATATCATATCATAATTACCCATATTAAACCTAAGGAACCACGGTAAAACCCATTTTTTGAAGACATCCTGAGAGAGAGAGAATATCCCAAGAAAGTGGCATAAAACCTCTAGAAGAAAGAAGAAACCAAATAAAGAAAGGATTACTTGATGATTATTTGAATATCCCACACCAAATCTACAAAAATATTAATATTAAATGGGGGAAATAGAGGGAGGATGAGGAACCTAGTGCTTAAAATAACAAACTATTTAAATAAGGGATTTTTTGAGGTTAATATCGAGGAAGGGTATAATATGAAATTCCATAATTTTAATGACCTAGATTGGATGCATATTTAGCTTACAGTGTTTTCCAAACCATCTAAAAACCGTGAGGTCTCCTCTATACAAGTGGAAGCTGGCCGCATGGTTTTCCTTTAGAGTGTTTATTCCCATAATCTATTCCACTCATCCACAAAGGTTCCACTGTCTAGGGTTTATAGTTTCTTCTAATCGTACTCCAACCATGAACCACTTTATCTCATTTCTATGAACTCCATTTTTCACTAAAAATGCCTAGAAAAACTGGGGGATAAATACAATACCTTGAATAAAAAAGTAATATATCAAAATAAAGAGCATGTATGTGAAAAAAAATATTTTTTATCTAGAAACATCATAATATGTATCACCAAATATAGAGTAAACTGAAAAAAACACATGGTATCTATACAAGATAAACTATAATTATATTAACCACTAATGAAATATTTGTTAATAAAACAACATGGAGTGTTGAAACATGATTCCTACTATCAAGTGAGAGTTTATACACATAAAAAAATTGTATCCCTACATGAAATGACTTTTTAATGTGCAGCGTGACCATACAAGACACATTCTTGCAATTATCATTGATTTCATATTTTACCATCACATTCATACATTCCCACTTCTGACAAAGAATAACACCACACCAATCAATAATAATTTATTGTATCCTCCACTCAATCACACAATGAAGATAATCGGTTACTTGAGAAAATGGTTTTGAAATATAATTTCACATATGGTAAAAATAATCCATATGTGTACATTTCTAGAAGAAAGTCAAATTATCTTTTAAATGGAAAGGGGAATCATAATAGTAACCTAAAAGGTTAAAGTAGGAATAATAGTATATATATACACTATTAAAAAAATGATAATGTATAATTAGATAAGAAAATAGTATTAACTAAAATCTCATACATCAATTAATATTTATTTCATTTTCCAGATGCACCAAGGGATAGCGACATGATCATCTCATGTTAAATGATACTAAATCATTCATAGGTCCTTAGACACATGCCCAAAAAATTTTATTGGAAAATGGGTTAAGAGAAAATTTGAGGAAGAAATGGGGTCTTAGAATAATTAAAAAGAATCCATTTTTGACTCCCTTCTTGGTGAAATACTAAAGGTTGTTTACCAAATTTTTAATGCTAGACCAAAATGTCGATGCCATAGAAAAAATTACACATGAATATCCCTCATTCAAATTGTGCTTTGAAAACCATGACATCATTAATTCCTTCATTGTATCCCTATAAAAGTCGACCAAATATCATTATTCATAGTGACATTTCCATTGATTCGATGTTACATAACAAGTAACAGAAATTGTATCTCATATAACACCAACATGAAATGACAATATGAGGGCTCTAATGTAACACCCACCATGTCAGGGAATCACATCCTATATAATATTAATATAAAGACTAGAAAACACTCAATTTTTTATCCCAAAACACCACAATACAATATAATGTGTTACACTGATAAAATAATACAATGTCACAATGTGGTTTCAAAAATAAAATTTTATAAAATTTTCAAGAGAAACAGCCTACATTGTTACACTCACCACACCTTAAAGTATTTTCATCCTCAAAAAGAAGGAGTCTCTAAAACTATTGAGGGTTATTTTTTAAAATTCATCTCTTTCACTCCCATACTCTCTCTATAATATTTTTATTCTTCTGAAATACTCACAACAATTATATCACCTAACATTAATGTTTCTTCACTTCTCAATCCTTTATCACCACTAGATACTCAGAGAAGGTTTATCCATCCTTACTGTTTTGATATCCCAATTAAATTATGTGTGATGATTCATCCACATATCCCCATAGATATGAAATATGGACCCCATTGAAAACATAGTACCATTATAGGTGTAATAGTAGGTGGTAAGAAACATCATAAACACAATATAGAATCAAGAATGACTCAACAAACCCAATGGATAGTTTTCTTCTGCAAACAGTAAAACAAATACCACATCAAGGAGAGAACATTAGGATCACATGGACTTTATCCCTGAATATCAAAGGCCTCCATCATTATTCTCTTTAAGACTCTTAATGTTTTTAAAATTCCCTCATCCACTCTAAGATAACCTACACCATCCATGTCCTTAGTATAACTAATATTTACCCCAATAAAAACAATTCTACAATTATTTTACCAAAAGGGAATGACCTGTAAGGTCTAAAATTGGGGGTCTCATAAGGTTTCATTCCAATAATGGAGAGATCATTACTTTTTTACATGATATCTTAAAATCATAAGTGATACTCTCAACTCCATACAAAATATAACACCCACAACCTCAACATATCATTCATAATCTAGATGGTTAAATCTATTTGTCCATATATATATATGGGTGCTACACTGGACTCAGCCACATCACAAGTTAAATATTTCATGAAAGATCATTTACTAAGGAGACCTGAAACAAGTATGCCAGTTGAAAAAACTCTTCATTATAATATATTTTAATATAATCAAAATTAAGATAGAATGATAAATATAAAGTGATTGTTAAACTACATCCATTTACATACTTATTCATAGTAAAAAAAGCTCATCAATAGGGGGAATTTCTTATGTTTCCCATGATACTAAAAATATCCAGGTAAGTTTTTTAGAAAAAACTATCAATTTCATATAAATGAGGTTCATATGATGGTTCATCCTAAAAAATATATTTCTATAAATTATTTTCAACATATGTGTTTTTTGAATCACTAGAAAACAAATTATTTGAAAACTTATGTAAAAAATATTTGATAGGTACACATTATGTTGTTTTTCTAATATTTATTGATGAATGGTTAATTAAATGTTTGTAATTTATTTAATGTTCTCCCAATATGAGGTTATTTCAATAACCTCAAAATCATAAAAATAATCATTATGATAATCCGTAGTTCATAATAAATGATTTCATAAACATTTTGACTTCATTATCTTATGGGATCAAATCACAGCTATTGTATCATGGGGGATTAAAAAGATAAATAATATTGATTAAATATTGTTTATTTTCATTGGTTTAATTTCCTCAATGATTTAATGAGATAATAGATCTGGAAATTTTAGTTTTCAAACATCTGATTATCACCTAGTTTGATTGTTAGTTTTTAGAAGTATTCTATCTTCTTCTAATAATATTCATATAATTACTTGGAGAATTTTAAACCTGATATGTTGTTAAAGAAATATATGTTGTTCATGGATGGATTGATAGGTATGAATCAATTTTTAAAGAATCTATTCTTTTTCACTTATGGGTGAATGACTATGTAATGGAAGATTATTTTGATCTTCATTATCAATGTATTTTCTAAGAGTTTTTATTGGTTTGGTTTTTAATTATATTTATAGATTAAATAAATTCACCTACAATATTTTTTCAATGTAAAATTGTTTAAAATTAATATATTATCTGAGCGAGATGGAACTCCAATAGAAATATAGGCATCTATTGGACCACATAAAAATCATACAATATAAGTTCTTTTTAAAGACCTCTTTCAAAGAAATTTCTTTTTTATACCCACAAGAAAGTATGTAAGATGTCTCATATATCTTTAGATACAAGGATATTTTTTCTCTATATTAAAATCAATTTATATCTATATAAATATGAATTAGGTACTTTAAATTTTAATGATATATATGTTATTTCTTTTCTATGATGTGTGAACAAATTCAACTTGGTGAAGTTCTTATAGATATATATATAATATACAAGAAAATGAAAAGTCAATATAAATATATTACTATAACCAATGATAATTAAAATAATTATTTTCATGTTCATTAATATGAGAATATAATGAATGAATAATCTTTATTTAAAAAGAATTAATCCTACTCTAGTGATGAGACTATTTCAAAAATTGAGATTATTATTTACAGATACCAATGGAAGGTTAATTGAAAAAAATAATAGATTATTTAGTTTAATATTTATATTTTAATAAATTAAATGTTCAATATAAGAGGAAATATTACTCGACTAATGAAGAATTTCAGGAGATTTCAAGGAATAAAATAATGATTTTCTCAGATAAATTCTATTTGGAATTGATAAAGAAGATGGATAAAAATAAAGAAGGAACTCCAAGAATTTTAACTAACCCGGATAAAGCTGAACCTTTAAAAGAAAATATATTTTATATGATGGGGAAGGAATAAAGGTGTATGATAAAATATGGTAAATAAATATATGTGAAATATTCACGATATTTCATTATGAATATAAAAAATGATTATAAATATGATCAACAAGATAAAGAGACTCATCAGTTAGTTCTTTTGAGATGAAATAATATGTTTCTCTCAACTCTACTATGACTATTTCATTATTCCTAACTATAGGGGAATATATGGAAATTTTTCAGAATTTAACATAGGAAAAATGAATCAATGTTTTTGATGAATTTGATTAGTCTTTTCCCTGGTCTATTCCATAGAATGTTGTAAAAAAATGTTTTTGAGGCTGTGGAAATACCATCTATTCATAGTGAGATACCATAAGGGTTAGAAAAATGAATATTTTCTAAAAATAATTAAAGGTTTAAAATATAAAAAATATGTCTGTAGATATTATGGATAATTATCTTATATATTCTTATTCACATTGATGAATTTCACTTATCTTTTAGAATAATGAAGAATAAAAGTCTCTCACTTCTAGAAAATAACCTAAAAATATATTATACATTTATCCAAAATGATACTATGTTGAAGAACATAAAATAAAATTAGTAATTATATTTTTTCTGTTGATGAAAATTATCATCTAGTTGAATCATATAGAGTAATATATAATGTTTTTTTGTGAGAATATTGTAGGAATTAAAAAATCGACAGATTCAGTCTCCATTTATATTAATATAAGTAATACTGAAGTGGGACAATGTAAAATATAAATTAATCATTGAAATTACATAGTTATCTAATAATATTTATCTATCTCCTAACAAAAAAATTGAATTAATGGATGATATAATTTAAAATATTTAATTCAAGGAAGATAACTTTGAGAAGATTAAAAAATATCTTTTGAATATGATTTCCATTGTTAAAAAACATTCTATGAAAGAAAGACCATTTTCATGAACTCTTATATATTTTAATAACTAAATCCATATTTTATTTACTAACTTCATATACATATCTAAATGGATGTTATGTTTTACTATATTCATTTTTATTCCTCAAAACAGTTTGTATAATGTTATTTTAACATTTTAAGGACTCAGACCACTATAATTTGTTTCCACTAAAATTATTTTCAAAATCACATAGTGGGAGAAATGTAGAGGACTTGAGAGCTGCATATGTAAGGGGGATTATTTTTTTTAATTTTTTTAAAATTCTCATAATAATTGTGTATTATAGTTTTCAAAAATTTGGAGATTATTGATTCAAAATTCAACTTTATAATCTCCCTTATGTAAATTATAATTCACACATAAATGTTTTGTATCACTAATATTTGTTTACTTTAAGGTATAATAGTTTTCAAGAAGATATATACAATTATAACTGACATAAATATGTAATTTTTATTTTAAAGATGAGTACAAAATACATAAGCAGAACATCTATAAATTTGATCTGATGAACACATACAAAGTACAAAAAAAGGACGTATATAAATTATATTAGATAGAGGCTTATAAATTTCATTATACAAAGTTGAATAAAACCTATTTGATGAAGGATTATAAGGTATAAAAGATATTTATTCATTAATCCCACCATATGTACATATACTATGTATACTAGAATAATTTTTATTATTTCTACATTAAAATACTATTTAAATAATTATAATTAGGAAAAATGAAAAAACTATCAAAACATGTTATAATATATTTAAATATGAATATGTGGTGTCTAATATATTACAACTAAATCATTGTAGTGTTGAATCCCACTATTGTAATCCTATCTACAAAATGGACTACAAATGTGAGGATAAGAAAAGATTAACTCCATACGATCTAATGATTATCATTTATGTTTTGGAAACATCTCATTACAATGCCCACATAATATTATAATCAATAGGTAATTATTTAAAAATCATATGATTGTTAGGATATATTGGTAAATGATTCATGGTTTTCTATTGTAATAGTTGTTTTTTTGATCATGTGATCGATGGATTTCAGGAAAAGAGAGATAGATGGTTTTTTTAGTCAGGTCTATTAAGGGATGATAAGGATGTGGATTTAGAAATTAGTCCAATATAGTGTATAGGTTGATTTATTGTTTTGTAATACATACCTTATGATTGGAAGATAATTAAGGATACACAAACTGTGCTCTACAGACATACTTATCACTATTAGTGTAAGTAATTACTTCACATAGTTTGGGATTTTTATATTTAGGTAGGTTCTTATATTGTTTTTAATTTTTAAATATTATTTGAAATATTTATATTTCTTATGTCTAATTTTAAAAAAAATTAATATTTCAAATTAACATGTTTTATACTATATTTTTGTAATTAAAAATAGAAAAAAAAATTTCCAAGTAAACATTCATATAAACGTGGAGTCAGTATTTTCAAATAATATAACAATCATACACTCCCCACATTCAAAAAAACATATGGTTCATAAACATTGGATATCTAATTGTACAGGACATCAAAATTAATTTTTCCAAACATTTATTATCTCATGTATAGAAATTTGTATGGCCCACAACCATCAGTTTAAGACAGATTACATATTCCTCATCCACTAAGGAAATTTTTTTCACTTAGAAGTACATAGTTTCATACTTTATCAACTGAGATCAAGATTTCTTAAAAATTCAATGAACCTCCAAATTTACCATCCCTAGAGTATAGAAACTTTCAGAATCATAGTCCTATAAGAACTCTAATATATTCCTCTTCCTTAGGTTCTCATATCATTATGTTGAGATGTATATGTGGATCTTATGGTTTATAGAAACTATTTAATGCTAACTAATAAGATAATTGCTAAAGTATTTACGGAAAAAATAACATTATTTCCTCCAAATAATGGGACACATATTTCCTCTCATGAGTTATTAACATTTTAAACTAATATGAAATTACCACATCCCTCTATATCATCACCCAACCAATACCTATCCAGAGGATTCATAGAATTAAAAGTACTCCAATACTTCCTATAAAACCCTAAAATAAATTCCTCATTTCCATAATATTCATTATGACAAAATATATTTGATATTTTACAGATAAAATGTAATGAATCACTTTTTTATTTTAAGTCATTCATACGATTTTATATTCTATAACAGATGACCTTAATCCTCTGGTAGGAACCTTACAACCAATGTAAACTCCACACATTTAACACCAACATAGGGGGATCCAGAAAAATAATTAACCCATTCTTCTTTTAGTATATAGTTACTTTTCCCTTTGAGATTCCAGGACATAGGAAATGTACATATTCAATAAAAAACTAACACTTTGATTGTTATTTATAGTGTTTGTACTCCCAATGAAGGACTATGATAATCTAGATCTCAGTTCACTCATCCTATATCAATAAATATACAATGAAGTAATTGAAAAACCCACTATAAACTAGTTCATTAAGGGTCGAAATATCTATAAATGAGGCACATAAACCAAACTAGGGCCTTAATCACAATGATGGGAATCACCAAAAACTCATAATGTCAATAGTGTAATGAAAATTATACATTTATGAAATTCCCCTAAAAGGGGTTGTGTTATTTGAGATATAATTAACTATCATGTTCTTGTAGAAGAAGTTATTGTTACTTGATAGAGGGTATTTTTTCCTGAATCCAATGCTACTGAGGTAGCAATATTCAATTAATAGTATCAAACTCCCCTCTAAATTATTTTTGAAAAGCACTGGGTCTAATTGTGGAGACACACTAGGTATGGTTAATACATTATTCAAAAGTCCCTTTAGTAGTAAATCCATCTCCATGACCCCACTAGGGGTCATCCAATGAACTAATGTTTAAATTAGAGTGGTTATGGGGTGGATATGAATATATATTTTGATCTATTGATTAAGGTATAGTCTTGTAAAATCATTTAGAAAATATTATAATAAATCCTTAGTGGGTTTAAGATACATTTCAATCATAGCTTCTACCACACATACTTCCAAACATGTTAATTAATGGGTACTCAAATGAAACTCCTCACACATAGGCCCAACTCATCTTATATGAAGCTATCACTTTACTAAGAATGGAAACCCTATTCTATTATCTCACGAACACAACAATATTCATTGGTGGAAGTATATATAGGCTTATATTGAGGAATAAATTCCATTCTAGGGGTGATTTCATAGAAATATTTATCGACAATAAGAGGTTCCATGATAATTTTACCACACAGAGACCAAGGTTATACCATTAGTTGATATAGATGAGCATCAAGTTCTTCCATTAGGGCAGATTAGTTTCAAGAATCGAGATAGTAGATCTGTGATAATTTATATGTCTTTAACAAGGGATGAAGAAATAAAATAATGGTTCATGATAATATCTACTTACAAGTGTTCAATTACAGATAAAGAAAAAACATACCTTAGATCAAAGTGGGAACTTCTTGGTGGTATTCTCCACCACCTACATTCAGTTTTTTCCTCGTTAGATAACTTTGTGAGCTAAAAATTTACCACCTATAGTGGTGTTATTATAGTATGTTTAAAATAATGTACACCTATATTCATTCTCCTAGATCATCACTAACAATTCTTTGGTAATCACCTCTCTGAGTATCATATTTTTTTCCATTGGGAGGTCTTTAATCATATTTCTACCATTGACATATAGATCAATCTTCCACGTGAACAACCTCTATAGCATTATGAGTTAGGAGATCACATTTCATGTGACCTCTTCTACTGTTGGCAGAGTAAAACAAATCCCATGATGGATGTAACCGCTCCAACCCTGCTACACTGTGAACCATGCTTATGGGTCTATGTAATAGTATCGATCATATAAAAAAACCCAACACTTTTCTATGATAATCCAAAATAATGACCCCAAATCGTGGTATCCACAAAAGGAAATCCCTAACTACTAATCTTATATTAACATTTTGTTGATCACTAAGGAACTATCCAAATCCCTGATATATGTGGGCTTATATAGGGGATCAAAACTGGTTCAAATCCCTCCATATAGGTGGTTCTCATACGTACTCACATAGATGAATCCATCATTAATCATGTGGATGGATTACATTGTGAGGATATTAAACCTTGATTCATACTCTAAAATAGACATAATACCTTGTTATAGCTCCAACATCTTCTCTATGAGAACTAACATTAATGTGTCTATGTATTACACATCTTAAATGTTGAAATAAAACAAATTCTAAAAAATAGTGACCTCATCATGGGTCAATATTATCAGATTCTACCAATGAAATTATTATATAGAAATAAATATTAATTCTAGTACTATCATATGATCATAGGGTGACGAAATAAAGAGAAACACCCAAACAACAAACTCAATCCAATCGTATTTTTGGTGAGGATTTGGCTCTCCGCAGACATGGGTGTTTTTTTCAAAACCATTTAAACCACACTCTACCGCTGTGAATCCTAATCTTTCTAAATTTTTATCATCTTCTTGTAAAAAATTAGATTTATGTCTATTTGGAATGTAGGTATTGGGTGTTCTCACTCCACTGTGTGTGGGAGAACTACTCCTCACATTATTACTGGGGTTATATAATTATTTGATCCTTTCATGAAATCCTCTTCACATATAAGGATAGAGATAGGATTATTAAGCATTGGTATAATAAAATCTGAAAACTTTCTCAGTAAAATTTATGGTTGTCTAGATGATGAAATAATTTAGTTCATCATGATAAAAAAATCATTAATGAATATATGGGGGTGACTCAGGATGAAAAAAATCAACATCCTATCCCTATATAATTTATTTATAATTTTCTTATTCCCAAAAATAGGTTATTTAGATCATTGAGTAAATATGTACGTTACTAGAGACCTGGTGAATAGATTCATTGGAATGTAAATTAATATTTGTTTCCTTGATAAGAAATCTAAACTAGAAAACCCTTGATAAAATTTCATTAGTTTTGTAAAACAATCCTAAAATACCCATACCTTTAAACATCATAACAATGATAAATTGGGCTTTGATGCTAATATAACTGGGAAAGAAATTCTGGGAAACCACTTGGTCTATCAGCTGGTGAATTATGCCACCCCAAACCTACCACTAACAAGGAAAGGGGTGGTGACGAGTACTAAGTAGACATATCACACATAATGGGAGACCATAGAATAATTCTAATATATTCCATCACATATCTCTATATAGGATATAATAATAGAGGATTCATACTAAGAACCCACTATAAGATACAATGAATGCATGAAATTCATAGATCCATAAAAAAGTAACATTGTGTAATCTATAAAATAAAAAGGTTAATTCACAAACCCTAAATCCCTATATGAGTCCAAAATAACAAGGATATGGTGAAGGGATATTCACCACTAACTATCTCCAAAAACAATCACTTACCATTATTATCACCTCCAAAAGGAAAAAAGTTCCCTCTTTCTCAACATCATTCCAACCAATGTCTACAATTAAAATTGATTGTATAATACATAATAAGTGTGGGTGAAATGATCATGTCAGGTTCATTACATATATAACTAGTAGAAATCCTCACAAACAACAATTTAATATGTAATTTAAGGTTTTTTAGGATAAAAAACATTATGATAATGAACAACCCACTTAAGGAATAATAATATGAAATTTTAAACAAAGAAATAAATGATTTCAATTAAATGAATCTAGGACAATACTACCTAGAAAAATCATCCCATTTCATATGAGAATTAGTTACACTAATAAAAAAATATTGTATGATAACTATCTAAATAAAACCCATGTTACAAATCATATCATATAAGACAAGCCTCATGACTCGATAAATAAAATATGTAAATTAAAGAATTAATATCCTTGTATGGAATACATATGATTCATGGAGCATTATGTATCAGATGAGGGAGTATTGAACAAAAAAATTGGTTGACCCACACCTTGACTATATAAGGGATTACTAAACACATTTAGTTGTGTGTGGGGAACTAAAACCTTTTCAAGAATAAAGGGTGTACTAACCCTACACTTTATCAGAAGAACCTATTCCCTAAGTATATGGGGAGATTACGAACTCCAAAATGAATATATGAGATAGATGTGATATCCATCAAATGTTTCTAGGGTTGTACTTGACCCTGTTTTTTATCAGATCATCTAACACTAATCCCTCCATCATTTCTATTATGTGAATTCCCAAACATACCTAAAGCATTATGTAAAAGGACTTGGTTGGTCTAAAAGATCACACTATCTACTCTACACTATTAAAAAACATGTATAGGACATATCTGTGGAAAAATATAAAAATTAAGTCAAAATATATTTAAATGTACAAAAAGGTATCATACCATGTCATTGTATTTTGTGACTTATATATTCAAAACCAGATCTATAATGTCACTCCATGAGCACCAGATTCATTATTTCCATATAGATATTTGTTACACACAAACTAAAATTGGTGGATAAAATCATCCTATCAATATGGAAATCTGCACATCTACATTGTACCAACCTATTTTATATTGAAACTCTAATTCCCATTCCATGTGCCAACACATATATGATTAACTATAGAAACACATGAATTTTCTATGAAATTAATGACATGAACACACACCATCTATGAAAATGGTGGTCGGAATGAAACAGATAATATTGAAAAATAATCCTTTTTATGAAGGATGTAATGACATGCATGATACCCTTGTGTCATGGTTTGATATGACTTCTAATGAAAAAACTCTACCCTAGAAAATGTAAGATTTTTGTTGTCTTAAATTACCCCACATATCATTGCTTCCAAGACATGTATCTATTTTAATACACCGCTTATAAACCCCACCATTTTATGGTCTTGTGGACTCTACTCAATCAAACTGTGAGAATAATCGGGTATTCATGAGAATGTTTTTGAAATATGAATATACATACAACAAATCTATTCAATAAGAATTAGTTGATATAATAAAGGCACACTACCAAAGGGTGTTAAAATATTAATTATAATAGTAATATTAAAACGAAAATGATGAAAAATTGTATATAAATTTACAATCTAGAATCACTAAATAATTGAGAATGAGTTGCACAATGACTCCTAAAACTGATCTCATTCATCATTATTACTTGAATGTGTTCTTTTGATGAGTAATGATATCACTCTATGATCAAATCCTATTGAAGGATACTAAAATATGAATAGGCTTATAGTAAAACACTACAAAAAGTTAGGATGTTGATTACAGAAAAGAAAATTTCAAGAGAGAGAGACATATCGATAGAGTATGAATATTATTTATAAGGAAACCTATGGTAATTCCTTCATGGAACAACACTATTTTTTTAATTACTCTATAAATATTGACTGAAACCACAATGCAATATATACCATCATTACTAAATAAAACATAGTAAATTGAAGATATAGAATCCACAAAACAATCAATGACCTGAAATATTTCCATAAAAACATGACCAAATATAATAACATCATTTTTATTAACCCATGTTATGGTGGAATAATAGTTGCAAAGGTTCAAGGACTTTTATGCTAGACATAATAAAAAGTTCTAATGGATTACAGAGGAGTATATCCAACTATCATGAAAAAACTAGTCCAATATATGATTAATTCTATAGCACAACTTCTCTCCAAGGGTTATCCAAAAACACCATAATGAAAAGTAAATAATCATCATGAAAAATAGAACACCAGAACACAATGAAGATCTTTCATAACTAATTTATAAAGGGTTTAAGAGAAAAAATATTAGATCATACACAACATTTAAATTTGGTCAAAAATAAAATGAATCTACTATAGAGGATGAAGAAATGGTGGATAAGGTTAAAGGGATTACATGGATTCAAAAGAAGAAGTGAAGCCCCATTAACAAGGCTCTATATTTTTAAAAAACATATTAATTAAAAACCATATGGGATATTGATCCTGAAATGGAGCCAATATTCATAGTGAAATTCACCATATCAGGGACTCCCTTTTAGTCTCACCACTATAGTCATAGTGTTGCACCCAGATCTAGAGTAATACTAGACCCCAATCCACTAATAACCTCATGGATCATCTATTTCCACTCTAGGTACATTTATCTAGGAAGGGATCATTTTTTTGTCCATAACCCATGATCGTAACACAATACCTCACCAAAAGGTGTTACAAAAAAACCTAACCATCTCCCCTCATAGTTTGGACATGTGATTTATGATACAACCTCCCCCACTAGACAATATTCAAAGAGAAACCATCCAAAAAGTAGTTTTATCACTTTCCACATTTCCCCCACACAGTTGAACCACATATGTTATGTTTTGATGAACTATTTATATAAGTATTTTATCATTAAATTGTGTCCAATTGTATGTAAATGACATTTTGGGCCCCATAGAAAACTTCAATGTTTCTAAAACAATGAAATACATGATGTTTGGTGAAAATAAAATAGAAATCATACCATAAGAATATATTTGTGATAATATTAATTAAATACTAATCAATAAAATTAGTTCTTAATGTTTCATCAAAACCACATTGCACACCCTTGATAAAAGTATATGGAAGGAATTGAGTTTGGTGAAACCAATATTAATTTAGCAGGCCAGTTCTATAACATGGAATATATCATATGGGAAACTACATGTACCCATATATCATGGTGGATGAAATTTTTTATTCACCTTTATTTAGTGTTATCCTTGTAGTACATTTCATGTTCCATGTTCAGGAAACTACCACATTATCATATAATATACAATCATTAGGGAATAATTTATACTGATTGGTCAAACCCATGAATATTTCCTAAAATATAATATAACACTTCTTCTATAATATATTATATCTTATACGAAATAAATGATAAAATTAATAAAAAAAATAAAACATTAGTTAACTAATTATTATAATCAATTATTTCATTAAAACCCAATAGAAAAAAAAAATTAAAAATACATCCTTTAAATATTTCATATTTTCTCTATTAGAAATACATATCTCTATATTAAGTCACTTTAACATAAACACAAACCATATTTCATATCCATAAATTATTAGCCATCATATTTTATTTTCAATACAACTATTAAATAATTCTCTCAATATTTATGAATTATGCCCCAATAATGGAATAAAAGAATTACAATTACCACATAATATGAATAGATATAAATATCAAATCAAAAAACCCAATTTTCTAAAAAAATAATCATTTCTCAACAGTTTTAATTCACCCAACCACATTATTTACCAACCTTAATGTATTTCCCAATGCATAATGAATCAAATGATTCTTCTTTTGAAATATAAGAGGAAAGATAAAATAGAAAAATGTTCATGGTGGACATATATATCAATATAAGACTCACTGACCTATCCTTATCAAATTTCATTTCAAAATGTACCATTTATCCAAAGTAACTCCCCATCCACATTCAAATATGAAACTGTATTAAAAATTTATTCTAAAAACACATGTCTTTTCATGACTAGAAATTATTCAAACACCTCTTTCCTTTATAATATTTGGATATAATTACCATTATATAATTTCAATTATTATTAAAATTTTAATTCAAAATGATATTAGATAAATATATATAATTAAAAAAATAAAATCAACTAAAAAATAAGAATTCACTATTTAATACAACAAATATAAAAAAATAAAAAAAATCCATTACATGGATAAACATATCATTATGAATCCAACTGCACCCTCTTACATTTCATAAGACCAAAAAATATAATATTTAATAAATTATAGTTAAAAACATCTCAATAATTTTAAAACCTCTCAATTATAAATTTTATGGGTCTTTGGAAGAACAAAACCTACTACATTCACCAAAAACATTTCTCCACTCAAAATATCTTATATAATAATCATGATAAGAATTAATTAAAATTATAATGAAAAATATAGTAAACGTATAATATCATCTTTAACCTACAAAATATGTTTTTTCAATGAAAAATTACTACCTAAATATTATAGATATGAAAAGAATGATTGGAAAAATAACTGCTAGTCATACAATCCTCATATATAAATACATTTTCCACTAACCTAGAGTAAAAATATAACCAAAAGCAACTAATATATACCAATTATTAGGAAAAAATAATTAATGGAATGAAATAAAAAACACACATTTTATATATCAAAAATTCAATGATAAAACATTAAGAAAAAAAACTAATTTAAATAGTCATCCCAAAAATAAAATGGCTTTATTTAGTGAAAGGAAGACATTCATTTTAATGTAATACAGATTTATTGAAATAATTGGCCAATTTAACCTACCATTAAAAATATTCTATATCAAGGAATATGATCCCCAAGTAATAAATTTTAGACACTATATCAATATATCTAGCTTCTAAGGATCTCTCGAGAATCTATCCGAATACATTATTGAATTCTATGAGTATTAGAGATAAATACTTAGATATTATGAGAATTTATTTGAGGGAAAATATTTAAATTAAATTTATTTATCTTTTATTTATTGTTTCCAAAAAAATACATATCTTATAATATTATATGAAACAAATGGTTAACTTTGCTAGATAATGGGTTGGTAGGTGGTAGGTAAATAATTGATTACTTTTATTTATTTAATGTACCTTTGTATCTATAAAACTAGGATAAATAGAAGAAATTTCTTGAGAAATCACATGTCTTATCATCTATTAATGTCCCAAAATGGATTTTTATAAGTGAAAATTTGTGTTTGCTAATAATTATTTTCATAAAATAGAAACATAATTATTCAAATATTCAATACCTTAAAAAATTATAATCTCTTTTTGAAATTCATAAAACTACTATAATATAACCAAATTTTAACCCTCCTACCCTTGAAACTATTGATCCATCATTAACCTCAACAGAAATTATGAAAATAATAATTCCATAGTTAAATAATAATCAATTAAAATAAAAAATTCACCCAATATATTCACCTTAAAGTCATTTATGCAATTAAAAGTTTGAAAAGAATAATTTAAAATATAATGAAAGAAAAAAATTAATTATATTTCATTTAAATATCTATATTTATAGACAAATATTTAAATCATGTAGTGAAGACAAATGATTTAAAAATAAATGTTCCTCCTCTGAGGTGGTGCGTTTACGGGCGATGTGGAATTGGTTACATGAGGGTCATCACCCATCTCCATTTTTTATAGTGTTGGGCTCTCGTTGAGTATACCATTCCTTTTTTCGACCCATTCAATATCATTATCCTTTAAAAAAGGTTGAATTAACACTGCCGGAACATTTGGTCCCAGTAGGCGATTGTGTGGGGGCCAAGCAATCATGAAATCAGTCATTCTCTTATATGAATTCCTCATATGGTCTCCTATCAGGTTGATTCATGGATCCACGAATTCCCAACGGCCCTGGTATCCATTATTCATGGACCTACATTCCAAAGGAGGGTGCTCATTGGTTTATGATTTGGCCAACGAAACATAAAGACTCATTTAGTCAAGAGGATTGGAGGTCAGGCTCCCTGCACCCTTACAGGGTAGGATTGTTTCCTGTTCTTGGACTCTCTTACTGATTTAATTCATGTTTATTTTTTGGTGAATAATTTGATCATTCCCAAATAGTGTGTCCATGGGCTACCCTTTGTTTGAAAAATCATCGTAAGCATGCATATTTTGGATGCTATAGAGGTGATACAGACATGAGAGATACTATAAGGTTATCTTGAGATTATCATCATCCAAGGGGGACATAAGGTGACTTGATGTTGGGATCAAATCCATAAAAAGGGCTTCATATGTATTCTTATTCAAGGAATCAGAGCCAATGTAATTTGGATTGTGTGGGGTTTACGCATGGAAGCTTCCCATTTGAGGTGGCATGGTTGGGTATACCCTATATAGATGGGCACCCCGTTGAGGTTAGGCCTTCTAGAATGTATCCAATGTATCTTGTTTTGATTAGAAATTAGAGTTCTCATAGTTCATATTTTGTGCTGATGTTGTAATCCTCACAAACCTCAAAACCCACGTGAGTCATTATCGGTGTGAGAAACAAGAGTATTTCAAATATTCAACAATTCAAATTCCTCCTCCCCTATTGGTGGGGGAGGGAGAGCCCACAGATGAAGAGGCTGGGGTGAACGTGGGGGAGGGAGGGAAGTGATGGACCTTTCCATGTGAAATGGAATTAAAGGTCATGCAGCATAACCTCAAAAGATTAGAGAATTCCCTTAGTGGGAGGGCCCTGGAGAACATTCTGGGTAGAGGAGGAGTTTTATCCTCACTAAAGTGGGAGTGAACATAACCCCTTCAACTGACCATTATCCCTTGTTGAATGGAAAATCATGGGACCACCTTTAATACCAGGAACAGGTAGGTTCAGATCATCATCCCAAGGTTGGACTCCAGGTTACCGTGGGAATGTATCCTTACAGGCATACAAAAGCCTACAACTTTTTAGGGATGGCCTTTGTGACCCAGCTTACCATGGGTATGTAGACTCAATGGGGCACACAGATGCACTCGATGGTCTGATCATACAAGTCAAGTGTCTTTGGGGGAGGCTTTGGCCTAGTTTCATATGAATAGTTAGCGTAGGGACCCTGAAGGACTGAATGGTAGTGGAGGTATGAGGCTGGAATTGGTTGGGTCAATATCTAAAAACACCCCATTCCACGTACTAGTTTCTCATGCGGGATGGGGAAGGCTCTATATACCGTAGTGGTAGGTGGGCAGAAGGGAAATCCCTGTACTAGTGTGGTACGTGGGTAGGGGTATAGACCACTGCATACCAAAGTGGTATGCAGCACATCACTCCACTTTGAGTTATATCTACATAACAATTGGTTACACGGCGTCGGGTTCAGTCCGAGTAGCGGTACGCTATTTGGAGCACCATAATGATGGAGGGTCTATTGGATTACCTTCCATGGGAAATTCATCTGCAAGATGTATTTGTTTTATGGATCACCAATTAAGTTTATGGTTTTACCATTATTATTGAAATTCCCCCATTTTATAGTTTGTGATCGGCTTTATTTGCAGAGGTATTGGTTCGCGATTCATGCTACACCAATGAAATTAGAGGGAATACATAGTGTAGCCTCTAATTCACCCTCAAGAATTCTTCATCCATTCTTATCTCTATCAATCCTCCTTCTGCCTTTCTATTGTGATCCTTTTATTGTGCATCAGAGTGATCATAATTATTGGGCACGCGACACCATTTGTGGAGGCCCATTGAAGCAACATTCTGAGCAACGGAAGACTCACTCAACAAGGGAATGTGGAGGCATAAATTTGTGAAAATGGTTCATGGAACCTTTCCTGTTCTCTTTGCATGTGAACAGATGGGTTCATAGTACGGTATGCAGAATGGACTTATGCACAGAACTCCTTCATTTGACTTGGTTTGTGGTTTTCCATGCTTGCTAGCCATCTCTTCATGGGCCAGTGGTACACATTCCATCTTCTCTATGTACCTTTCCCGGTGATGGTATTTGGCCTACTTAAAAACCTTGTAAACGTGAATTCCTTAATGTTCCTTCAATGAAATGAAATTAAATTTGAGACCCTTTACCATTATAGACTTGTAGAAGCACTGGATTTCCTTGGCAAAGTCAATGTTGGGGGACTTTATTCTCTTAGAGTAATTTTCAGGACCAAAAAAATCCCCCCATCGGAATGGTGTCCTTTTGGTACTAAAAGAGGACTATTCTAATGTAGAAGTGGACCTAAACTGAAATAGTTTTTAGTATGATAGGTAGACCCAGTAGGAGAGGACCACACCTATATATAGGGCCCCATGAAATTTGTTTAGTACTGTTTCTCACATCGAAAATCACTACCAATTTTCCCTGCCTCCTTCACTCTCATGTACCATGCTCCTTGCGAGAATCTAGTTCACTATCTTCTCCATATGTTCTTCCAACCGATTTCCTTTCCATTTCTTCATCCACATACCATATTTTGGATTTTTTGAATGGTGCTATGGTATTTTAAAACATAATATCCAGATTCCGCATGGATGAACATTACATGGTGGGATTTTTCACATACCAAAATTCAAAAAGATATTAATACATACATAAATTTAAATCCAAAACTTCTAAATAAGAACTTATTCGAGGCTGACGTTCGCAGTTTCTTTATTCCATGGACCGTTCTGTTTTCGAACCAAAGGACTTCGGGCCTACGCCTCATAGTTATTTTTGTAACACCTAGAGATTTTAGGAGAAATATCATTTTTAATTACTGTGATGTATTGTGTTGCATGCCTGAGCAACAATCCTCGATAGCGTGTGTTGTACCCAATATCGAGTTTCACAAAACGATATATTATTATAATATTATTATGAACTAGCCATTATAAATAGTAATACCCACTTTTTTAAATTTTTTAAATTTTATCTTTCAAAATGGACTTCATTTTTGGATTCGGATTGTCGAAATTATCCTAGTGTGAATTTTTGGAATTTTTCTAAAAACGTTCAATTTTGGATGAATAGTGAAAACAATGAGTTATTAGTTAAAACCGACTTTCTATTTAAATAATAATTTATTTTATTTAAATTTATTTTAGGGCAAAATACATACATAATACCTATATATGTTCAATGTAATTCATTGGAATCTTTTTAAAATAATATAGATATATAAAAAATTTATTATACTTTTTACTGTCTTTTACCCACCTCTTAGGAGCATTTGTAATTGTACATAAAACTTAATTTTACCGCTTCTATGAGTTGAATTTCGAAAATCCGAGAGATATGGTTAATATCAAGGAGTAAAATGTGGGTTAATAAGATAAAAATAATTTTTGGTGAATAGTAACTTTTTACTTTTATTTACCATGGTTAAAAGTAAATAGGGTAATTAAGGGTAAAATGATATTATTATTATTACCCTAAAACATGTCCTTATTATTTTGGATAGGTATAATTCGACCAAAAACAACCTTAGGAAGAAAATATAACCCTTTAGGTCCACTTGGATTAGATTAGAACATTTATTATTTTTTTATTTAAAGAATTGTTAAAATAGTTAAAATCAAAGTTTGATAATAACAACATTTTTAATATAGGTTTATACATAAGATAAATTCGACTATAAAAATTAAATATAAAGATATGAATATTTCATACCTAATGGTATTTTATTTATAATTTTTAGACATTAAATAATTTAATTTATTTATCACACAATGATGATGCGGTAATTACCTTATTAATGAAATATTAGAAACAATAATGTTATAAATAACCAAATAATTTAATTTGAGACTTTTTATAAATTAAACTATTTTTTTACGTTAATATGATATGTTAGTATTGATTTAATTAACTTTTTTAGAACTAATCATGCTGTTATAAGTTTCACAAAAATCAATTACCAAATAGTGTCATAAATTGACATAAAATAGTTTTTAAAACAAATATTATATTATTAATTTTTATTCTATTCGTAAAAATCTAATTTTCAGAAAAATGACTTATATAAGGTTATATATATTAATAATTAACCACTTGGGGTTTTTTCAGCTTTTTATAGTATGTTTATTAACTATATAGTGTAAGAAAACATGAAGATGCGGTAAAAGTTAAAATTATTTAACTTAGAGTTAAATCTAAATGATAAGGTTAAAATAGTAACCTAACCTTGTATAAATCCTATTGTTTGAGAGTATTTCTACCCATCACCACTTTATTTTCGAAATAAATCAATTTGGAGATATTATAAAATGAATATTACTTTATTATAAAATAATATTTTAATTTTTTCCTAAGGTGGCCCTCTCCTCCCATATAAAAGGGCACCACTTCCCACTCCGCTTCACAATACTATGAGCCTTCATTTTAGGCCTCCCATTTCCCATTTCTCTTCTACACTTCCCTAGAAACATTCTGGAGGTTTTTGTATTCTAAATAGACCATCTATAGTTCCTTAAGAGGAAGCTTAAAAGAGGTGCGTCGAAGAAGAGGTAATCTCTTATACTGAATCTATCAAGTTTCGTTCTCCTTCAAATTAATCTTCTTTAGTTATTTAATTAAAAAGTAATAACATCAATATAAATAATATAATTTTATGTTATTATAAAAATGAAACAACCCCATTTCACCTTCTATATATCCTACAGAAAACGAAATCACCGCGCGTGCGTACGTACGGAGTACCATCTCCACATCGTGGTGTAATATGTTTTTCCACCACCACCTTAATTGGATGGATATAATGGTGTAAATAATAACTATATATGGTTATTATAACATCATAATGATTCTTAGATATTATATCATCCACTACAATTCCATTCAATAATTATGGTAAAAATATCATCACTCGTGCGTACGTACGGATTACCGTCTCCACGACACGATGAGATTAATTCTCCATGTTAACCACTAAAGAATGATTATAAAGTATATATAATTAATAATAATTATATAAATGAAATAATAATTCTACTGGATTTATGTACATATATGTTTCATTTACTTAATTCCATTCAATTCAATAAGGAAACGAAAACAGCGTTTATGCGTACGTACGACCTTCTGTCTCCATAAACGTTGTATTTCATTCTATTTATCGATCTATCATATATATTTATATTCTGAATGTTTATTATATATAAATAATTTTTTAAATTCTGGAATTATGTAAATCAGGATATAAGTAATAATATCATGAACAAAAATTCGATACACGTACGATAAATGAAACGATTTTACCCAAAACGCTACTTTAACATGAATTTACAAAAGAATGGGTAACATAAAGTCATAAGTGAACCATATGTGATATCATAACAATGAATATTATTCTTTAATAAGTCAATGACATTATTTAAATCATTATATAGGAGGTTTGGATACATACGAATCATATCAGACATAAGGTAAGGGATAATTATTTCAATCTCGTTCTTATCCGAGATTGTTTATTCGTAAGTATTTATTGGGGTTATTGTTATCATCCATGTCCATGTTTTCTAACAGTGTTTTTATGTATGTTTAATGTCTTTTTACCCATTTTTTTACTTTTTCCACATGTTATTAAAGGGATATTTCTTTTGTTTACCAGTCGAGGAACTTTTTGACTTTTTAGACAAAAGTACGAGGAGAATGTTTTCTTTAACTTATACGGCATGAATGGATTTTTTTCAGTTTCATAACAGCTTATTTTCATGAACCTTACTCTACAATATTTCATGACTATTTTCAAAAAAAATCCTCTTCTTTTAAAATTGCATTCCATTTTGTGAAAAGAAAATGATTTTGAATAATAAAGGATAATTTCCTCCAGAATTTATTTCAAGTGTTTTATAAAAACTATTTTCCATCTAAGATGACATTATTTCAAATGTTTATATTTCAAGTATAATTACTCTATGATTTACATTGTTTCACTTATCTTATGATGAAATTATATCCTTTTGTTTTATATAGATTATGTTATGATGCGATGATGTTTATGAAACCCATTTTATTCATTGGGTTATGATGAATGATTTATGTTTATGTTGTGGCACAGGTAAGAATGATTTCATTATGAGATTGGTGGTACCTATACCTCCCTCCAATGCACTGCATAATGATTTATATGTCATGAGATAGACATGGATGGAACGGTAAGTTAATATGGTTCAGTGATACAAGACTGGAACAAAGTGTGAACTCAATTCAGAAAGGGACTTTGTCCACTAAGATGGTCTTGGAAGCAATGTCTTGGCTACTATGGAAATCATATCATGTTATTAAGGGTTTTCCACAATTAAATGTTTTCTTACCATGCTATTTTATCATTATTGATGTTTATTTATGACCTATACCTTACGTACTACCAAGATTTTTTTCACAACTCGTGATTTTTATGTGTAACCTTTATGTTCATGTTTTGAAGTTCAAATGTATATGGTTTGTTTTATTTTCTCCACGAATAACATTACATAGCATTTGATCCCACCCTTTATATGTTTTATTTTCCCTAGGATATAAATAAAGGTTTTAGGTATGAAAAAAGGGAATATATTTATGGGATATGTTGAAGATCTTTCACCAAGATTAGAAGATTATATTCCGAGTTTTCAAAGACACTAAACTATTATGGTCCTTTGGTGTCTGTTTTTATTTTGTATTGGGTATTCCAAAAAAGTAATGTAATGTCCATGTATGTCAAGATTGGGTCTCTATAGTTTATATTAGAGGGAGGATTAGTTAATCTTTGGAAACTAGGATGCGAAAACGTTAGTGAAATCCTTAGAGATATTTCTAAGGAATGTCTAGGGATGTCCCTAAGGTTACGTATAAGTATAGGTTATAGCCCTGGAATTACGGTAAAGATATTAGAATTTAGCCTAAGATGTTAGATATTGAAGGTATTCCCCCATGATTATGATTTTTTCCTCTCACACTATTCTTTTTGGGTTTTAGAAAATGGCTGGAAATAGGTAGATTCACAATAATAGAGGATATGATGGACAATGGAATGATATTATTCATGAGGAACCAAATGAAATTGGATCTAGAAGTCCACATATAATTGTTTTTCCAAATCAAAGATCTCATAATATGATCAATAATCTCAACTTTGGTATGTTTCCTGACTCAGATAATAATATAAATATGGAGTTTCATGATGATCATAGAGGAAGAAAAGTTCAATTTCCCATATGTAAATCGTGTGGGAAGAGGCATCAGGGAGAATGTTTCAAAGGAACTGGAAGATGATTTGGGTGTGAAAAGAAGGACACAAATCCAGTAATTGTAAAGGAAAAGGTTCATTTAACACCATGGAAAAGGATAATGGTATTGCTAAGACAACATCAACTGTTAAATGTTTTTAAATGTGGAATGTACGGTTATTATGAAAACCAATTCTCGATGGGAAAATCTCATGAATAGAATCAGCATGGTCATATAGTTAGTATTTATGTGGATGATGATAAAGAGACTAAAAATGACATATGGGATGAAGGAAATGATGAAACTCATTCAGTGGATTAAGAAGGTAGTGGAATTATTGTATGTTTATCAAGAATAATGTACGGTACTGTGGAATAAAAAAATATAGGGATTGTTACACTATTGTCTTTCCTTGAGTTTTTTAATGTATATGATGAATGGTTCTGGTAACCATGCATGGTTATTCAAATATTTTTGGAATGTAGATGATATGTGCATAGTGAATGGGTAAGGATATAATGGGATGTTTTATACTATTAATGATCTCATGACTGGTATAAGGACAAAGTGATATCATGTTTTGAGTATACAGAATTTTGGGATTTTGGTATGTGGAAAGAGTTTACTTTTGAAAACATTCATGTTTTCAGTAAGGTTCAATGGGTATTCATTTTTTAAAAGAATACATGATTAATGAATTCACATGTTTGAAGTGTGACCGACAAGATATATATCTTATGATATATGGGCGATAAATGATTGTATTCAATTCTTGGTAGATGACCTTTCTAGTAATCATTTTAGTTATACTATGAGATTGGACAGAAGTAGTTTGGATAAACATAAAGATTGGAATAGATTGAGTTAGACATCAGGTAGTGTTGTTTAATGCTATAACTTTTTGTTATGTTATAATAGTATAGTTTTAGAAAAGGGACAACCTGTAGGATGGGCGCCAACCTGTCGTGTTGGACAAGGCTGTGGGAATCGAACCCACAACTGAAGTGCATTGGGCCTTTATCGCATACCAGTGGCCTACAGGAAGTCCCTGGTTAGTATAAATTAGTTTTAATTTATTATGTGGTATGATAGATGATGTATAAGTCCATTTTTGGGAATCATATATGATTAACCCCACCATAGATGGACTTATGTATATTGGATAACTTTTTCTAACCTTATGTTTGAGATATATGGAATAACATATCATTCTATCGCATGATCTGCTAACACTTCACGGAAGACAAATTCAACTTCATTTCTTTAAGAGATGAAGTGGAAATTGATCAAGGCACAAAAAACAGTAAGATTGTATTAAAATCAAGTAAGTATTTATTTTAATTAAAAATTTCTTCAACATTAGGGAAAGATCATGAAAACCAAAAATGTTGTCCTAGTGCCCACATATCTGATGAATCAGATTGTACCTTAGATCATCACAAATTTATGGCTTTATGATTGTTGGCTTTTTTCATAGCCATGTTCTCTACAACAATCCATCAGAACTTGATGGTTAGATTTCTCTTCCATATCCATATTTTCAGCTATGTTGTCCAATGTGGAAACCCAGTGCTGAGTTACTTTGGGTGACCATTATGATTCTAATTTCCCTTTTTAAAATGAAGTTTTAGTATTACTTTTTATGATGTGGGTTTCTATGAGAGAAAATTTCAAGTAGTAAACCACTTATAACCCCGACGAATTTCGAGGGGGAAATTAATTTTATGGGGGGTAGAATGTAACACCCCAATATTTTATGAGAAATATTATTTTTTATTACTTTTATGTCTTTTTTTTCATTCCAGACAAACCTTCCTTGATAGTGTGTGTTGTACGCAATATTGAGTTTCACAAAACGAGATATTATTATAATATTATTATTAACTAGCCATTATGTATAGTAATAACCACCTTTTGAAATTATATAAATTTTGTCTTTAAAAATGGACTGCATTTTTGGATTCGGAATATCGAAATTAGCCTAGGATGAATTTATGGTATTTTTCTCAAAACGTTCAATTTTTGATGAATATTGAAAACACTAAGTTATTGGTTAAAACTGACATTTTTTTAAATAAGCATTTATTGTATTTAAATTTATTTTAGGTCAAAATAGATACATAATACATATATAAGTTCAATGTAATTCATTGGAGTCATTTTATAATAATATAGATATATAAAAATTTTATTAAACTTTTTACCGTCTTTTCCCCACCTCCTAGGAGCATTTGCAATTATACATAAAACATAATTTTTACGCTTCTGTGAGTTGAATTTTGAAACTCTGAGAGACATGGTTAATATCAAAGAGTAAAATTTTGTTCAATAAGATAGAAATAATTTTTGGTGAACAGTAACTTTTTACTTTTATTTACCACGGTTAAAAGTAAATAGGGTAATTAAGGGAAAATGATGTTATTATTACCCTAACACATGTCCTAATTCTATTGGATAAGTTTAATTAGACAAAAAACAACCTTATAAATAAAATATTACCCCTTTGGTCCACTTTTATTATATTAGGACATTTATTATTATTTTATTTAAAGAAGAGATAAAATAGTTGAAATCAAAGTTTAATAACTAATACATTTTTAATATATGGTTACACGTAAGATAAATTCGACTATAAATATTCATTAGAAATCTAAAACGATTTCATAGATATTGGTATTTTATTTATAATTTTTAGATATAAAATAATATAATTTATTTATGACACAATGATGATGCAGTAATTACCTTATTAATGAAATATTAACAAAATTAATGTTATAAATACCCAAATAAATGTAATTTGGGACTTTTTATAAATTAAACTAATTTTTTAGGTTAATATGACATGTTTTTATTTATTTAATTAACTTTTTTAGAACTAATCATGCTGTTATGATTTTCAAAAAAACAATTACCATATAGTTTCAAAATTGACCTAAAATAGTTTTTTTTAAAAAAATTATATTATTAATTGTTATTCTACTCCTAAAAATATATGGTTCGGACAAATTACATAGATAAGGATATATATATTAATAATGAACCACTTGGGGTTCTTTTGGCTTCTTATAGTAATTTTATTAACCATATAGTGTAAGAAAACAAGAAGACACGGTAAAAGTAAAAATTATTTAACGTAGAGTTAAATCTAAATGCTAAGGTTAAAATAGTAACGTAAACTTGTCTAAATCCTATTGTTTCAGAGTATTTTTACCCATACCCACATTAGTTTAGAAATAAATCAATTTGGATCTATTATAAACTGAAAATGACTTTATTATAAAATAATATTTTAATTTTTTCTTAAGGTGCCGCTATCCTCCCTTATAAAAGGGCACATATTCCCTCTCCTCTTCACAACACTATGATCCTTCAAGCTCGGCCAACCCTTGACCAATTCACTTATACACTTCCATAGAATCATTCTGGAGGTTCTGGTCTTCTCAACAGACAAACTCTAGTCCCTTAAGAGGAAGCATAAAAGAGGTGCGTTGAAGAAGAGGTAATCTCTTCTACCGATTCTTTCAAGTTACTTTCTTCTTCAAATTATTCTTCTTTTATTGATTCATTATAAAGTAATAACATCAGTAACAATAATATACTGATATGTTATTATAAATATGAAACATCACCATTGCTCCTTCTATCTGTCCTACGGAAAATGAAATCACCGCGCGTGCGTACGTACGTAATACTATCTCCACGCCGTGGTGTAATCTATTTTTCCACCACCACCTTACTTATATGGGTATAATGGTGTAAATAATAACTATATATGGTTATTATAACATCATACTGATTCTAATATATTATATCATCCACTCTAATTCCATTCAATAATTATGGGAATGATATCATCACTCGTGCGTACGTACAGATTACCGTCTCCATAACGTGATTAGATTCATTCTCCATGTTAACCATTCAAGAATGATTATAAAGTATATATAATGAATATTAATGATATATATGACATAATAATGCTACTGGATTTATGTACAAATATGATTCATTTACTTAATTCCATTCAATTCATTAAGGAATCGAAAACAGCGTTCATGGGTACGTACGGCCTACCGTCTCCAAGAATGTTGTATTTCATTCCATTTATCGATCTATCATATATATTTATATGATGAATATATATTATATATAAATCATGTTTTAAATTATGGAATTAAGTAAATCAGTATATTAGTAATAATATCAAGAACAAAAAGTCAAAACACGTACGATAAATGAAATGATTTTACCCAAAAGGCTACTTTGACATGAATTTACAAAAGAACGGGTAATATAAAGTCATAAGTGAACCATATGGGATATCATAAAAATGAATATGATTATTTAATATGTCAATGACATTATTTAAATCACTATATATGTGGTTCAAATACATACGATGCATTTGGGACATAAGGTATGGGATAATTATTCCAATTTCATTCTTATCCAAGATTGTTTATTCGTAAGTATTTAATGGGGTTATTGTTATCATACATGTCCATGTTTTCTAAAAGTGTTTTTATGTATGTTTAAAGACATTTTTACCCATTTTTGACTTTTACCACATGTTATGAAAGGAATATTTCTTTTTTTTTTTCCATATGAGGATCTTTTTGACTTTTCCGATAAAAGTACGAGGAGAATTTTTTTAAGTTATACAGCATGAACGGATATTTACAATTTCATAACACCTTATTTTAATGAATCTTACTCTACAAGATTTCATGAATATTTTCAAAAAAATCTTCTTCTTTTAAAATTGCATGGAATTTTGTGAAAAGAAATTTTTTTTTATAAGAAAGGATATTTTCCTCATGAATTTATTTCAAGTGTTTTATCAAAACCATTTTCCATATAAGATGAAATTATTTCATATGTGTATGTTTCAAGTATAATTTTCTATGATTTACATGGTTTCACTTATCTTTTGATGAAATGATATCCATTTGTTTTATATGGATTTTTCTATGATGGGACGATGTTTATGAAACCCATTTTATTTGTTGGGTTATAATGAATGGTTAATGTTTATGTTGTGGAACATGTAAGAATGATTTCATTATGATATGGGTGGGAACTATATCTCCCTCCAATTCATTAGGTAAATATTTATATCTGATGAGATAGAAATGGATTGAATGGTAAGTTAATTCGGTTTAGTGATACAGGACTGGAATGAGGAGTGAACACGATTCAGAAAAGGACTTTTTCCACTAAGATGGTCTTAGCAGAAATGTCCTGGATACTATGGAAATCATATCATGTGCTTAATGGTTTTCCAAAATTAAATGTTTTATTCCCATGCTATTTTATCATTATTGATGTATCTTTATGACCTATGACTTAGGTACTGCCATGATTTATTTCACAACTCGATATTTTGATGTGTAAACATTATGTTCATCTTTTGAAGTTCAAATGTATATGGTTTGTTTTATTTTCTCCATTCCTACCCTTACTAAGAATTTGAGCTCTCCCTTTATATGCTTTATTTTCCCCAGGATATAAAGAAAGGTTTTAGGAAAGAAAAAAAGGGAATATCTTTATGGTAGATTTTGAAGATCTTTCACCAAGATTAGAAGATTATATTCATAGTTTCTAAAGACACTAAACTATTATGGTCCTTTGGTGTCTATTTTTGTTATGTATTAGGTATTCAAAAAAAGTAATGTAATGTACATGTATGTCAAGATTGGGTCTCTACATATATCACATACTATGGATATACACAGTGAACTGTATCCTCATACCATATCCATAGGCGGAGTATCTTCCACGTGTCATGTTGTACACGGAAGGCTCCTTCTGCATATTGTTTCTTGGAATAGTACGTAGAGTCGTTCGCATCAAGTCCTTTAGAAATTTTTTATAGCCTTTATTCAAAAAATTTCTATCAATCGGAATTTTCATTTTCTTCTGGATCTTTTTATTTGGGATATAATTGTTTATACAATGTCTGCCACAAAATCGATGAAGAGAAGGGACACCATGGAGAGAAATAACAATGATCATATTTGAAACCACATCATTCCCTATGGCTTATTTCTAACAGTATTTTTGATGCAATATCTTTTAGATTACCCATTATTCATACAATTTCCACTTTACAGTTTTGGTCTCCACATCAGTGTGATTATTCTATTGCTTGACCCTGATATCCCTTTCATCTTCTTAGAAGCACCACAAGATCATGATCGTGCGAACATTTCTCCAATCAAAGAAGTCATCACCACTCCTATGAAAGAAAATGACTTCATACTATGAGGTTTATCATGGACTCAGGAAAACCATGGGTTCTGTAATAGTTTCCTTAGATAAGACATTCAAGAATACCCATCCATTATCAATATTTCTCGAGAAAATCATAGTGGTGGGTGGGGCACCAAGTGGGAATTTTCGATCGGATGATGTTTTTCCGATGAGTGGGCATGGGAATTCTAGGTGAATCAGACATTTATAGGGTCCTATGACCAGCTAGAGTCCATGGGATTGCACAAGTAAGCCTGGGTCTCTTAGTTTTCGATCTTCTGTCTGGGAAAAATCCTTCTGGAATTGCTGAGTTGATGGGGTTCAAGCACAAACAACTTCCTCCTATTGCATGGAGTTTTGGGGACCACCCTATGGGATATGTACCATCTTGGATGTGTTCCCATCCATGGAGAAATGTACGATGAGTTTCTCCAGGCAGATGTCACATGGAATGATACCAATCACATGTCCCCTTTGACAAAGATCTTACTTGTTATGACCGCGAGATAACTGGATCATCCCCTCGAGGCTTGTTTCCTCATCCCATTCTAAACAAGGATAAGGTTATTCTTCCTAAAAAATGGACCTAAAAAAAGGATCTCCATAGTTGAACCAATCCCACTCACCAGTCCCACCAAACCCCATGGTAAAATTCTGCCACCCTTTTAGAAGGAATCATACCACATGGGGATATTAGCATCGTCATTACATTTCACCTATTCTTAGGCTAGCAGGTTTCATTGCCATGTTTTTAAGTGCATGGATCATCCCATACCATGACGTATACACCAGCGTTTGTTCATTTATCTTGATTATGGTTTTCATGTTGGAGGAGGGTCGACCCATTAATTTATCCCTTCCTACCCTCACCATGCATTATGCATTGTTGTGACTGATTCAGAAAGGTAGGTCTCACCACCATCTCAGCAGACCGTTCACATTCTTGTATGAGTGCATGGAGGAACACTTACCCTATTATGAATATCATAATACCGCACAGGTTCCCCATTTTGGCTTTTATTCTTCTCTTCTCATCAATTCTATTGTTCATCCCAAGACTCTGAATATTACTGATGTGGTTGGGATACGGAACGATGCCTCTAATTTATCATTTTCATCACATCCTACCACCCATGGATCATTAAGAGGTGAAAAGGGTGGTTACGTGGAGGAATTTTCATAGCTCATCACACTTTGGGATGGGATTCTCACTGCTCTTGTAGACTGAGTTGTAATTTGTGAGACATATCCACCCCCCCCCCACTAGTTTGCCACGCTATTTGGATGCCTTCATCAGACTCTGCTGCATCCTGTTGTTCAACTAAGGGTAGAATATCACGATGTGGTTCTCTATGAATTATGGATTATGATCATGAATGAAGGTGATTCTAGGGAGATTATCATTCCAATCATGATAGGTCCCACCTTCTTATCGCTGGATTATACCCAACTATGGATAGATAGTTATTACAAAGTTGTTGAAAGAACTAGTTCGTTGGGTGCAGAATCCCTTGGCAATTTATTTCCCCATTATCACCCCAAGGAAAATTCCACATATACCTTTGATCAAAATAAGTGAAACATCTACACCTTTCACTTTTATCGCTTTAGAAACTGAGATGTATACACCTCCTGGTCCTGCTCTCATGATAAGAAGGTGTTCGGTCTATTTTCAAAAACATCCGGGAGTGGTTAAATCAGTACAACCCATTTCAGTGAGGAGAGATTCAGTCTACTCTTCTTCTATGGATATTTCCGAATATATTAATGGGACTAGCCTCAGTCAAGTATCTCTAATCATCCTAGAGGCCACTGTTAGTCCTATGCATCTTGCTTTAGTGGCTGGACCATCTGAGGGAAAATAGTGTCTCGCATCCTGGGTGACATGCCTTAGGTCCTTCCACACTCCTATAGTCATGCTTCCTACTTAAAAACATGTGGCAGCAGGGGTGGATCGAAGTTCTGGTTCTATAGAGAGACACCAGGCAGTGCGCAAAGAGACATGGCACCAGCTATGTTCTCTTTCCACGGAGACACCCATGGACAATTTTTTTGACAAGGGTGACAATTTTAAAGGTTATTTATGGAGATGGGATTCTAAATATTTTATTATCCGCACCTTCACTTTCTTATTTTCCAAATCATCATTTCCTAAGAAGGACATTCCACCTGCGAGGACAAGATGGCCAGGTTCAATTCTTCCAATTACTTGGTGGCAACCTTCTAAGTGATTTTGGAATAATTTGATCATCTCACAGCCAAGGAGGTGAAGTCTTGTCATTTGGTGGTGACCCAAGAAGAGGATATGTGGGAGATGAATCCCGTGTAGCTAGGATGAAGGAGAAACTAGCCTCTTCATGTCCCAATTATGAATACCTCTTGAAGAAGGTGTGGGATCTTAAAGTTGTCCTAGAGCCGGTGCGTACAACGGTCAAAGTTGAAACGGGGGAAAAAACTTATTTGGAATAGACTATCAACAGCCATTGGAAATCACTTGAAATCATTTTAGAAAGGTCAAACTTGGCCCTTTTGTAGTTTTATCCCATACTACGATATGTACTCTCCCATTTTTTTAAAAATCTAGAGAGACTCTAAATTGGGGTTGTTTCTCCGTTTTGAGGAACTCAATAGAATAGATTAGGATTTTAAACATCTCTCTATTTGCCTTTTACTATCAAAATTATTTCAATAATGTATTAACATTAATCAATGGCGTGAAATCAGTAAACTGATATAATCGAACCAAGCCCTAATTTTTTCATAAGACAAGGGACTCAACGAGCATAGTACAACTATTTCTGAGGTTTTATGAAATATCTCACAATATTTTATGTCTTTTTCATTATAATTACCATATTGTTTCATAATCCTATATGGTATGGGCTTAGCAGATATTACATGGCTTTTTTAGGCCTCCCCTTTGTGGGTTTCTAACCTAACATGATTTACGGCTTTTCTGATGGCTCATTGTTTTTTTAATGAACCGATACTAGACTTTTTTCCAGAGGTTCCTTTTGCGGATATTCCCTCTGGAGTGTATGGTGTATTTTCTTTTCTCTGTAATTCTATAGTCCCTCCAATCAAACATATTATTTATTTGTTAGGTTTAACATCATTGACCACACATAATGGGGTAGGGCCCTTACTCAGGTACGTCAGCTGAGAATGTTATATTATCCTTCAGACATGGATTTTGGATTTTTCATGACCCTAGAGTTGTGAATTTTGTACATGAATGAGGCTCTAGAGCCTCTTTATGCGTTCATAGGTGGAAAAGGACTCTCTTATGGATGAATTTTACTTTTATTAACATCCATTTTTGTGGGTGACATATGCAGATCCACAAGGGCATGATATGCATAGTCATGAAAAGGTGTCTGCAGGACACTAGCCTTCCATTTCTAATGGCCTGGTGAGACTTTCAACATTTTGGATTTATTTTGAAACCAATAGCCAATTGTGTGGTCATCTTATAAGTGGTGTATGAATACATTAGGTACATTCATGTGGGCTTTGAGTGGGCAATTGTTCCAACATGTTTCTTTCTTGGGTGAGGGAGAGCTATCGAATGATCAAGTCATTTAAGAGTCTTTTTTTGGTTAGGGGCACTTGGAAAGAAGGAGGTTCATATTTCGGAATCTATGATTCTTCCAAATTTAGGGGAGTGAAAAGTTGTGATTGACATTTGATAATACGAAGGTTGGAATGGACTCTCATGGGGACATATTTTCCATTGATTGATGGATATTTTCATGGGAAATATATGTAGAGACACTAGGGAATGATATTCATAGTCAATCAATGGTGTCCCCAGGACACTAGCCTTCCGTCTCTGATTGCCTGTGATGATTATAGAGATTGGGATCTTTCTGGACACGGTATGTGGCCTTCAACGATGGTTGTGTCTTAGAATCAAAAATGGGTATTTTAACTAAGATTATTCAGGGAAACCCCGAAACAAGTGGGGGAACTCTTCCTTTTCATGCGGATCAACATAATTCTTATAGATGTGAAATATTTAAGAATCCTCAAAATAGACCAGAGATGAATCGGGCCCATATATTATGATACATAAAGGATGTGTGAAAGGAAGAAAATGTAAACCATGATGTTGAGGGCCCATCAATCAAGAAGGATGGAATGAGGCTTAATGGCCAATGGGTGTACTGAGATAGAAGTGGACTCTCCTAGGGATGAATTTTCTTTTGATTGAAGGCCATTTTTCTAGGTCACATATATAATGTCAATGGGGCGTGATATGCATTGTCAATCAATGGGGTCTGCAGGACACTGGACTTCTATCCTTGATGGACGTGGAGGGCCATGGGGATTTAAGATCACTCAAGGCATGGAGTTTGGAATATGGAAAGAGTGTATCCGGACATATTGGGGACATTTGCTCTACGATTTACTCATGGAATGGTGTCGCTTACGTAGATCAAACTCATAAATAGGGGTGAGGTATTCATTCCATCATTGGGATACCCAGTCATTTAACATTACATGACTAGGACCGGGGGTTCCTCTCTGGGGAGGGAACTATGACATTCCATTTATGGTCGTGCTTATAGGACTAAATTTACGGTTTATTTTTCCATAATGTCACTGTGTATCTCTCTCTAAAATCCATATGCTCATAGGAACTATACACATTTTAATAAAAAATGATCTACAAAGATTATATATCATTTCTTAGGAATATAAAATTCAGCATTATAGAGAACCTTTTGTATTACACTACTATTGTGCAGTTTAACGTCGTACATCAAGGACGATTTTGGCCTTGCAGTTTAACGTCGTGTGGTGAGGATTATTTGTTACATAGTTTAGACTCATGTGGTGAGGATGATTTTGGCCTTGGAGTTTAACATTGTTTATGTGGGGATGATTTTGGCCATGTAGTTTAATATCATGTGGTGAGGTCAATTTTGGCCTCACATTTTTACGTCGTGCGGTGAGGATGATTTTCTATCATAATATCAGAAAATTTATTGGGTGAATATCATTCATGATGTTCTATCATTCCTTATACATAATTGATGATAGAAGGTATGAACCATAGTCCAGGGGATGACTCGAATCGGGAGGGATGACATGGAACATGAATGCAATTGGTCATACTATGATAGGAGAGGACTCTCATGGGGATGAATTTTCTTTTGATTGGTGGCCAATTTTGTGGGTGGCATATGGAAATCCACCTAGGCATGATATTCATAGTCAATAAATGGTTTCTATAGGACATTTTCCTTCTATCTCAGATGGCCTGGGATGATTATGACGACCCATGTTTTCCTGAGGTATGGAGTGTGAGAAATGGGAAAGGTGTTCGTAGAAATGTGAGAATACCCTAACTATGATTAACCGCGACTTACTTGGAGCTTCCACTTGGATATGACACATATGTATATAGGGAAGAAGGGTCTTCTTACTTCTCATGATTGAGAGTAATGTGCGGAATCCCATAATACTAAGGACTAAGCCACACATAACCCTTGAAGAATTTTTTTGTTGTATTGTCATGTGATAGGACCTTTCATGATGTTCCATTAAAACATTTTCATGATGTGTTAGGGACACTTGTGTTAATTTTTGTTTCACATGATATGGATTTTAGGACTACCATGTTCCCCTATGGTTTATTTTCATAAGATAATCCCTTCCACTGATCCTAAACTCACACGAGTTACACTCAATCTGAGAAACAAGAAGTGGTCACAGAGTCTTCTTCGCATGTGTAAGGTGGTAGAGAATATGATGGGGGGATATTAATTTTCATTATTTTTGGGGTAGTGCCAAGATTGAGGATTGAGGAGTCACTAAATATCCTACTAGGGAAGGAATCAATTGATACGTAGTTCTATATGTACACCGTACCTATTTGGCTCGGTCCAATAGGTAGGGGTACTTTTATTACACCCATCACGATAGCCAAGTCTTCCATGATACCCCATAGTTCACCTTCACGAGAGAAAATCTATCAATAATCTTATTCTCATGTGAGTTACATTTGGTGTGAGAAATAAGAATTGATAAGGGTTTCCACTATGAATGTGGGTAGATATGGGGTGTGACAGAGGCATTTTTTATGGGGGAATTTTTTTTATGGGGTATGGCCTATGATTGATGATTGAGGCATCTCTACGTATCCTATGACAGATAAAATCCAGATGCGCGTAGTTCTGTGAAAGATCATGCAATTTATTATCATGCAATTAGGACGTTTTATCCTACGCATTTTAACTTTTTATAGTGAGGACCTGATTAGTTGTTTAACGCCATGTTTCAGGGATTAGTTCCTTAGAGTTTAACATCATGTGGAGAGTATTATGACTCATATCTTAAGGTCATAGAGTTTGGACCACAATATTTAAGGCATTTTTTAGTCATAGTTTAGTGTCATAGAACTCAGACCTTAGAACTATGGTGTTTTCCAATTACTCGTAGATTAAGGACATAGATTATGGACCCTGATATGGAGGACATTTTTATGTCATATTTTATGGTCTTAGAGGTTGGACCATGATATAGGTGCATTTTTATATGACTCATTATTAAGGGTCGTGGAGAATGGAACATGATATTGGAGGTATTCTTTATGACTCACAGTTTAACATCGTAGAGCTTGGAACTCAGCGTGGAGTTAATCCTTATGACTCATAGTTTAACGTCATAGATCTTGGAACTTGATATTGGAGACATACCTTATGACTAATAGTTTAACGTCGTGGTGATTAGACCTCAGCATGATGTTATTATTTATAACGAATAGTTTAATGTTGTAGTGCTTGTACCTTGATATTAGAGACATTATTTATGAATGATAATTTAATGTCATAGATCTTGGACCTCATCGTTTGAGACATTCTTTATAACCCATATATTAATGTCGTTGAGCTTGCACCTTCATATTTGAGGCATTATTTATGACTCATAGTTTAAAGTTGTAGATCTTGGACCTCAGCATGAAGTTATTCTTTATGACTCATATTTTAATGCCATAGATCTTGGACCTCAACATGGATATATTATTTATGACTCATAGTCCAATGCCATAATGCTTGGACATTTATATTGGGTTACAAAAAGTATTTCTTCAAGAACATCGCATTTGTAGGAGCTGTGATGACCTGTCCATCCATTGATATCAGGGAATATGCTCCATTGAAATAGAACTTGGGTATGATGTAGGTTCATTCACAATTAGGTTCATGCTTTGGGGGATCGTTCCCTAGTATCATCGGGTTTCTAATGAATAAACCCTTTTATCCTTTGAACAATGATCAAAGGCCAACATTTTTGATGAAGACTCATGAAATCCAGTTTTGGTTGATTTCCAAATTGTGTAGAGTGTGCATCCTTTTTTTGACTAACTTCTTCAACTCATCAAACTATCTCTGGGATTTCATGTCCATGGATAGTTGATCACAAATTTCCACACGAAGTGATGACACATGGATTTCTATAGGAAACATCGCCTCTTCCCTATATACTAGGGAGTACGAGGTTGCATGGGTGGTGCTACGGGTCATGGTTTGGTAAGCCGAAAAATCATGAAGGAGCTTATCTAGCTAGGATTTCTTATCCTTACCAACCATATTTTGAAGTATGGTGGATAGAGTCCTATTTGAAGCCTATAGCTACCCATTTTCCACAAAGTGGTAGTGGGAAGACTGGTTGGCCTTGATTCCATATTCCTTGAATAGCTCTTCCAGCTCAGTAGAGTAGAAGTTGGTTCCGTTGTCTGTCAGAATTGTATGAGGGACACCGAATATGGTGATGATGTTGGCCTAAACATAACTGACGATGTTTTACTCCCCAAAATCCTTAAAGGGGTTTGTCTTCGACCCATTTAGAAATGAATTTGGTCATTGGGACTATTAACTAGAATTTTCTGCATGTAGCAGATAGATATGGTCCCATAATATCCATCCCCCATGTGAGGAACGACTATGAGTACTTAGTCGTGTGAAGTTACTCTGGGGGGAAGTGTATAAAATTATCATGAACATGGTGGTAATGAAACTTTTTATTGAATATGGATCAATCCTCTATCATAGTGGGCTATTAATACCCAAACCTCCAGATTTGGTGAGAGAGCTTGGATGCCAACTAGTGTGCTCCACAAGCTTTGGTGTTCACCTCTTTCATGGTGGAAGCAGTCTCATAATCATCAATTCACATGAGAAGGACTATATCAAGGACTCATATGTAGAGAAAATTTTCTTGGTTTACCCCATTATACAGGGTAAAATTGAATTCATGTCTTCGAACCTACTCATTTTCACCCATAACTGGTGGGAGTTCCCTGTTCCGAATGTAATTTGTAATGGCTGTCATCCAACTGGTGGTATGATCATAAGGATTAGGAATGGGGATAATTTCATCACTTTCCTATATGTTTATCTAGATGATTATAAGGATCATCTGATAGTGATAAATTATAAGGACTGTTTCATCCCGATCGGGATTGGCCAAGGTTGTGGCTGCATTTGATAAAGCATCAGCTTGAGCATTCTGTGACCGGTGGACATGAGTGAATGTTGGGTTTTATAGGAATTCAGCCATCAGTGCACGAGCATGTTTCCTCAAGGGAACCAATACTTAATTCTTGATATCATAGTCACTGTTGACCTATTGGATATCAAGATCCAAATCAACCTTTACTCTCAGGTGTTTGGCTTGCACTTGGAGTGCCAATTCCATGCTTGCAAAGAGGACCAGATATTCTGCTTCATTGGTCATACGTACTTTTGAAAGCATGAATGAGTTAGGCAAGTTGGACCTTTATAGAGATAAGAGTATGACTTCCAACCCCAATTTTTTTATCTTGGGATCCTCCATCCTATTCATTTTCAGGCTTTGGGAAGCATCATCAAAGTACATTTCCCATATGTGAGGGTTCTCCTAGAAAAAAATACTTCATCATCTAGATGTTTGGTATCCAATGGTGATGTTTCTTCTGACGAGTGCTTAGCCAAGAGGTCTGCTAGAACCTATCCTTTGATGGAATTCTCGGGCATGTACCGTATGTCAATCTTTTGTAGGATGACTGCCTATCATGTTAGCCGACCATTTAACAAGGGAAGGATGAGGATATAATTGAGCATGTTGTAGGGGAGAATAGGTATACCTCATGGTATTGTAGGTAATTCCTAAGCATATGAACTACGATGATTAGGTCTAAGCAGTTCTTTTCAATCTTCTAACATTGAGTTTCAGCATTGATCATTGTCTGGATGACGTAGTAGAGGTTGTTCTCACTCCTGATATATTTCTTTTACACAAGGAAGGCACCTAATGACCATTCCAGGGAAATTATGTATAAAATGAGAGGTCTCCCCTCAACTGGTGGCATGAGCACCGGTGGGAATAAGAAATATCTTTTTATGTTTTCAAATGCTTTTTGAAAATCGTTATTTCATTAATATGTAACTCATTTTTTATGATCTTGTTGAAAGGTAAACACATAACTGCTAGGTTTGATATGAAGTGCCAAATGTAGGAAAAGTGCCCGTGGAGACCTCCTAACTCAATAAGGTTGTGAGGTGGGGACATACTAAGAATGGGTTTTGTATTCCTAGGGTTGACATTGTTTCCATGATGGTGTATGATGAAACTGAGGAATTTTTTTCGAGGTAACGCCAATGGTTCATTTTAGGGGATTCATATTTTAACTGTGTTGTCCCAATTTTTTGAAGACATTTTCAAGGTCATCTAGGTGGTTTGAATGATTTTGTGACATAACCACCAGGTCTTCGACATAACACTCTGTGGATTCTTCAAATATGGGCTTGAAGATATGATTCGTGGTGCACTAATATGTGTAACCGATATTCTGTAGACCAAATGGAATCAGTTTATAATAGAAAACTCCTTGAGGGGCCATAAAAGTATCCGTTTATTCATCTCCTAGGTCTATCAAGGTCAATCAATATTTCATTGTATCCAGAATAGATGTCTTTGAAGGAGAGTGCTTCATATGCAGCTGTTTCATCGATCAACAATTATGTGATCGGGATCGGGAAGTTGTCTTTTGGGCAATGTCAATTAATGTCCTTGAAGTCAATGCAGATTTTAATCAGTCCATTATTTGTTTTGACAAAGAATATGTTCATGAGCCAGATCGGATATTAGACTTCACGTATAAAGTTTCTTTTTATAAACTTTTCAACATCAGCCTCTATTTTGGCATCATTTTTCGGTTGGGTCCTTCTAGCTAACTTCTTATAGCCTCAATGATCTTTAGTTAATCCCAGATGGTTGGTGATGACCTCAGGATCACGTCCTAGAATCTCTATGTAATTTTAGACTAACACATCTTGATTATTATTTATGAAGGAGGTATATGCCTCTACTTCCTCGATTTGCATGGACACACTGATAATAGTGGGCCATGTGTCGTTTTGAGTGCCCATATATATATCACCATATGTTCATCAATTGTAGTGAAAACGCCTTCTTTGAATGCAGGAGGGGTATCATTGACGTCTTCTTCCTCTTATCCTTCTCCTTCATCATCATCTTCTTCTTCATCTGATGGTGAGAGTATTTTTTAGATAACTTCTCCAATATTGGGGGAGAAATAATCTTTTTTCCTTATTGTGTGAGGTAAGGGTAGTTTGATGTCTCAAGGACGGGATGTGAGATTCGTTGATAGGGCTTTTCCAACAACATGGCAGTCAGCCCACTCTTCTATGCCTTCGAACATTTTGGATGTAACAGAGACCATGCATACAGCTGATTCTGTATCCAAACATGTACATATGCATTCAACTTGGTTGATGGGTAGTACATACTCTTCACCATGTTGCTAGAAGGGGTTGGAGGGATCCATTTCCAAACCATTCGATTCATTGATCCAATCAACATCGTCGGAAAAAATATGGTTTTCTTTCTACATGTAGAACCCAGAATCAATATAGTGTGATTCACAAAATTTAAATGGGGTTTTATTGGCATGAAATGTCTTGCATTTCCCCTTAATGAAATACATAATACACTGATGGTATGAGGATAGAATTGCAACATACTGATATATCCAAGGAATCCCAAATAGGATGTTGAAGGCCCTACTTTTCTGTACCCCCATGAATTCGGAGTCTTATATGAGATCTTTGAGACATGTTTTAAGCTTGATTCATCCCAATCATTTCTGCTCACTTTTTTCATATCCCAGTAGAGTTGTTGTATAGGATGACAAGCTGTCTTCATCAAACCCGAGTAGACAAACTGTTCTCAGTGGGATGATGTTAAATTTAGTGCCATTGTCGATGAAGATTCTCTAAACATAAATTCCATTTATCTTATCGGACACATATAAGGGTTTGATGTTCCCCTTCATGATGGAGTCTTCATCCTAGTATGTGAAGGATATGTCAGTATGATAATCTTTGTGACTATTATTTGTCCAGTAGGCTTCAGTCGCTGTTACTTCAGCCTCAAACTCCTAGGGACTTATCAAGGATTCTATGAGTGCCTCCTTATGATCTGCGTACAAACATAATGCATCCAGGATTGGAAGATTTGTTGGTACTGAAGCCAGCTACTTTAAAATTTCATACTCTTGCTCAAAAGGTCGGTGAATCCCGGCTTAGGGTTTCTCGTTTACAGACACTTTAGGGGTTTGAGCTTGAGACATAGATGGTTTGGCCTCTATAAAAAGGGTCGATGGTGTTGCAGTCCTTTCCACATTTTTTAAATTGGTCTTCTTGTATACCTTATGTAGTTCGATACTTGTTCTTACCATAATGAATACTCCAAAATAACTGGGCATGGGTTTCTTCTAGAGGGGATGAATGATAATTTTGGTTCCTGCCATTTCTGTTAGAGGATCCTTCTACAATTTTCCATGATGTTAAAGGTTTAACTTGTGGTGTGTCCAGGAATTTGACTCCTTCCATGATCATGCCTTCCGAGAATCCTCCTACCTCTACAGCCTCCTCCTCCAGCTCTCCAGTTGGGGGGTGTGGAATTCGGGTTTGTGGCCACAATCATCATCAGATAAGGGGTCCATCAAGTGAATGAAATTAATGGAGCTGAATATCTGTTCTTGATAAGAAAATTTTCATGTCTGATTATCTTCTTATGAGGGTTCCTTCTGGTAGGGCAGTGACCATTGTACCATTTGGTTGGGCGGTACCTATTGTACCATTTGGTAGGGTGATTCCCATTGTTCTGTTTAGTGGGGAGGTTCAAATTATACCATTTGAAGGGGTGGTTCTCGTTGTACCAATTCTACTGGAAGTAAGTCCGAAAGTTTCAACACTGAATTTGGATTTACTTTCAACTCATCTTCTTGCAATTTTTTCTACCCTTCTGGCCTTTAGAGGATCTCGGGCCGAGGAGGATGGTTGTGTTGTATTTAGAGATTTTGGGGGTACAATAGGCTGTTTCATCTCTGCTTGGAAGATTCCATGGACTCCGTTGATGGTCTTCCAGGTCATCCAATTGTCAATCTTTTTCTTATTCTTGCTAGTGACTATTTTACACTCATATTACTCTCTTCAGTCTTAGTTGGTAATATACGCAACATTTTATGGTGGAGGGCCCAACATTACTTTCCCGCAATCCACCATCTTTTTTAGGAGATCCTTCAAAACAAAGCATGCATGGATGGTGTGTCCCAGGATCCGGTGATATGGATAATAATTTCGATGGTCGTTGAAACCCACTTCATTAGCTCGCATTGTCTCTAGAAGTCAGAGAATGTTTCAATTCATGGTGTCTATGAAATAGCTGCATACCTGGTCATCTAAGAATAAATAAAATTTATTTTTTCATTCTATAAATTGATTTTTATCACCTTGTTGATCATCTTGTCGATCTATGGGTGGATATTGGTGTCTAGGTGTCCTGCATGGTTCAGTGGGGTCCTCATAAGTAGAGTTGGTTTCAGGGTGGAATATGTATGACAGAAGCCGCTACAGTGTTTCCCATTCTTTTCCTAGGGGCCTGTGAGGCTACTCAGGAATTAAGACTTTCTCTTTGAAAGGAGTATTCTATCCATTGGTAAATGGCAGAGAAGTATCATAATGACCTGGTGTACCTCACTGGGATTATCGGAATTCTAAATTCATCCTGATGGTTATTGATGCACATGGATAGAATCTATTCCTAGGGGAGTGGTCGGTTCATGGAATATGTAATGCCTTTCCATATAGATATAAATTCTGAGACTCTTTCATTCTCTCACTGCTTGAAGTTCTTGAGATCTCTACCCATCATCTTGGGCAGTTTCGAACTGAACTGGAAGAGAAATTGTCATTTGATGTTATCCTAGCCTCTAATTGGATTGGATGGAAGGCTATTATACCATACAAAATCCAAGACCTATAGTGTTCGCATGAAAACCCTATGTTCTATGGCTTCTTGCAACTCTGGAGTTCCCATAATGGGGTCACAATAAGAGGCATAGTGCATCAAATGTTGTTTTGGGTCCCATGGGTCATTGAATACTAGGAATATGGAGTTATAGAAATTTTGGGGTGGTGGAAGATTGCTCACCCACTCAGGGTAGGGTTTGAGCTCTGGTTGTATCGGAGTGCGCCACTAATTTATGAATTCTAATCGAGTTGTTAGCTACATGATGGTATTTAGGAGCCCTTTATGCATATCTTATCGGGATTAATCTTGAGCTGGAATGGTAGGCACCATGATTGGGCGTGTTGGTGCTACTAGTATTTGAGGTGGATACCTAGCCCGGGGCATCATTTATGCTTTTACCTAGATATATTCTGACTACCTTCCATGTAGGAAGAAGTCTTGATGTCCTTTAAGGTCCAGGTTGAACGGTCATATGAGCTTGGCGTCATTCACCAGGATGAGTGCATGTAGAATGGGAACCTCTTCTGGGAGCACTTGTTGATATTCCACAAAGAGAACACAACCGGTGGGATAACTCCCACGAGAGATCTCGACATTAATTCACCTGAGATCTTTCATTTCGTCCTCCTACATGGAGAACATTTCCATGAGAATGAGGAATGCAATATCATGGTGAGGAGTAGGTGGGTCATAAACAAACATGGATTTAATTTTCTCCATGTTGGAGTTTTTCATGGGAGGTAATGTTGGATTGAAAAAGGGGTAACCTCGATTTAGGACCTCCCTCTGGTATCGAGTATGCACACCATCAGGCTCAATGTGGGATTCCTCAAGGAGGGAACCATATTACTTTTTTTCCTCTCTCCTATGTCATTTATAGTGTGATATATGGGGTTCAAGTTTACCACATTCACTGAGGAATGTAGCATTATGGGTGGTGTACCCTGTTCTAAATGGTAGAAAAGTTTTCTGCACCGTTTATTGGACTTTCTCTTTCCAGCCTGTGGTATTCATTAGGCTTCATGATAAAGATTGACCCAAAGGGATCCCTAGTCTGACATTGTAATGTGCCCTTATCTCAGAGGGTTTGAACCAGGAGATGGCGTGGAATGAGAAACTCCTATATCCAATATTCTCCCTAGATAGTGGAAGACTAACGTCTGTCATGTGGGGATTTGAGGTAAAAATTCTCCCATTACTATGGGCTGGGGTTGTTCATGTTCTCCCATCACTGCACTATAACAAGGATTTATTGGTCTTACAGGGGAATTTTGATTTAAATATTCCCCCAGTTATATGGGCTGGGGCTGTTCCAATATCATGGTTGTATATGCCTCTATTTCTACCCTTTAAATTTCACATACTGTTGCGTGGGTGTAAGAAGACTTTTTTATTGGGCCTCCATGGATTCTATTGTCTTTGGAAGATATGAGAACTAGTTTTTTGTTAGCTTCCCTATGGCGGGAAGCCCACTGAATGTTCCTATTTTACTAACTTAGACGCTTTTTATGGATTGATCTCTTCGGCCCAGACGCTTTTGAGACTTACTTCGGGCTGAATTTTTTTAGTATCCCATCTTTCTTGGGTAGGGGTTTCATTTCATTTTTTCCTCTGTGTGATGACAATTCAAGATATCATTAGTAATGGGGACAACTCAATGGGATGTTGGAAGAAGTGTAAATCTCTGTGTTCTCCCCACCTCTGAATGTGAACTCCAGTTAGGGCATTTCCAATGAGGTGAGAAAATTTATGTCATGCATGTAGGTAAGACAATTCCATTTTTTCCTTATGCCTTTCAGATTGGGGATGCATAGAAGATGGGAGGGCTTCCTGGTCGATTAGACGGTGATGCTTCCTTATCATGCTCACATGGTCTACATACCCTTCGTAGGGTAGGAATTTTTCTTTCAACTTTGAAGAGTCGTTCGTATGTTGAAGCAAATTTCAAGTGTTCATTCCTCGGAAAACTCTCCTTGTATGTCTATGTGAGAAGTGGCCATATGCCAGTATATCACTTGTATATTATCCCTAGGTAGTTGTCTTCTCACAAGAAACATATAATGTTGTTGTTCTTCAAGAGGCTCATCTACTTGATAATCCCAGCTAAACTGCCTCTTAATAATTTTGTTCTGAGCAACCAGGACGGTGGGATCTTTAATGATTTGTGTATGGCATGAGGGTGGATCAGATGATGAGTGTGGGCCCAGGTCATCCTTTGGTTGAAAATGAATATCAATTATTGTATACACAGTGCCAGATGTGTCTGACTCCTTTCTGAGCTCCTCAGTATATGAGGGATTTCTCATATATTTTTCGTCAATGGGAGGAACCTCTTTCCAGCATGGATTTTGGTTTTGAGGAGGACCTTTGAATGTGGTGCTGAAATGGAGAGGACTACCATTTAATCTTCATGCCTAACCAAGGGAATTTTCCTGACGATTTGTACCTTGAGGAGACATTCTGGGCGGGATGTAGCAAGGGGATGACTTTCCTGGTGCTTAATGTCACTATAGGAGGACCTTCACATCAACTGTCATTATGGGTAGGTCCTTTTCAATGACCTTCCTCAGGGTGATAACTACCATCAAGTCTTGATACCTGGTGGAAGGGAAAATTTCTATAGTGTACATCCTAGGAAGGGCCTTCAAGATATAGGATCGAAATAATGATGTAGATTCTCAATATACATGAGGAGGGTGAATTGTATACTTTAAAAAAGGAAATAACTATGTTTAACAAAGTTAAACTATGAAAATTCACAACACCTCTAACACCGATTGAAAAATTGGGACAGAGTATGAAGTTACAAACTTCTATCTCTATACAGTTGCATAAATTTGGAAAGTGATTTCAAAAAACTGGTTCCGGAAACATGGATCTGGAAAATAAAACCTAACCAATGTTTACAATATGAGATTCTTCCTTAAATCGTATAGAATCTAACTGAATCAGAGTACACAAGTTTAATGGAGTATAAGATGGTTATACATTCTTAAACATACAAAATGCAGTAGAAAAGATAAACTTGTAACAAAAACAAGTAAGGAGATATAAATATTTAATCCCAAAGAGAAGCATATCCAAAAACATTGGATAAAGGTCCCTTGATATATACTTTCAAGAAAGTCTAACTTACCCACACCTGGGTAAGCCCTCAATACAAAGATCGAAGTCTCTGTCTTGCTATACCCGCAAGCCCTCAACTTCAAGGTAGTTTGAACCGCTGTATTTCTCGGAAAGGAAGCCCTCTAACTTCAAGGTAGTCAGTACCACTATCTTCCTATCCACAAAAGCCCTCAAATGTGATCACCAACATTCGGAGTCACACAAAGCAACGAGAACGAGCAGTTCAATATGCACAAGGCATGAAAAGCTTCACTCTCTAGAAATCACATTGACAACATGTGGTCTATAGAGTGATCAAAATCTTATTGGGATCATTTAAATGAGCTCCTATTTATAGGCTCTATAGGAACGGTCGGCTCCCTCCTCCAACGGTCATATTTTCCTTAAATTTCGGAGGGACCTGTACATGTGTCACTCAACCAACGGTTAGTTAAAAAATAGAATGGATGAAATCGTTTTACAAAAAAACATGTGTAACTAAAAGCACGACATCGTTTTATAACAAACATAACAAATCAGAGTGTAAGTAAAAAGTTTGGAGTATAACCAAAAATTATATTTGGTGTCTATATTATAAGGATATTCAGATTATGTTTATTAGAAGAATTCGGAGTCGAATTTCATAAATGTTCGTATCCATAATTCGTAATCAGAATTCACAACCAGAATTCGTAGTAAGAATTCTGCACTGAAATTCGTAATAAGAATTTGTCAGAGAATTCGTAATGAGAATTCATCACATAATTCGTAATGAGAATTTATCACAGAATTCGTAATTATAATTCATCATAGAATTTTTAATGAGAATTCATCATAGAATAAGTAATGAGAATTCGTCATCAGAATTCGTAATGAGTATTCCTCATTAGAATTCGTAATGGGAATTCGTCATCAGAATTCATAATGAGTATTCTGCATTAGAATTTATAAAGGGAATTCATCATCAGTATTCGTAATGAGAATTCATTATAGAATTCGTAATGAGAATTCATCACAGAATTTGTAATGAGAATTCATCACAGAATTACTAATGAGAATTTATCACAGAATTCGTAATGAGAATTCATCACAGAATTCGTAATGATAATTCATCACAGAATTCGTAATGAGAAATCATCACAGAATTCGTAATGAGAATTAGTCATTGAATTTGTAATGAGAATTCATTGCAGAATTCAGAATGAGAATTCAGATCTTGTAACAGAGATATTCGGATCCTATAACAGAGATCTTCATATCTAAGTATTATACGATTCCATGAATATAGATATGAATATGATTTTTATACTTAAGAAAAATGTTTATATGAACAATAAAAACAAGAAAGAGGTAAATTTCATGAAGAAAATTTTCCTTATAGAAGTAAAACAGGGGTAAAAACATATTTGTATCAAGATAAGGTGTTTCTGATTTTCAAAACAAGAAAGAATGGAAAATTCATAAGGAAAACCTTATTGACTCAACAATCTCCCCCTTTTTGGAAAGCACAAATATCTTTATGAAAAATAATATAAGAGCTTAGAATAAATTTCTAGACTTTGAAATTAATGCTCATCTCCCTTTGTTTATGAATGATAGTGAATACGACTAACTCCCCTTAGGATTTGGAACTCTAAGGATCGTATTCTAGATTTCTGGAATGGAATTTTTATTATCATAAGAATGAAAAACATTGTAATAAGATACTCCCCCTTAGATAAGCTTCCCCTTACTTAGGTATAGTTATTCTTTACTTAGAAAGTTCTCTTCTCCCTTTTAGATTCTACCTTCTCCCCCTTTTGAGTAATTTTTTCCTTCTCCCCCTTTGTAATTTTCACAAAGAATTGGGGGAATGGAAAAGATAATAAATTACCTGAAATATTAGTTCATGCAACCAACCAAAAGACAAGTAACCAAAATTTCATTACTATTGTAAAGAACTAGTATAAGGAAAATAGTACAACAAAAGATCGGAGTGGTCTATTTTGTTTCTTTTTTCCTTGGGAAAAAGCATTTTGACCATTGTCTTCAGCTTCTTCATATCATTGTGGTCCTCCTCCACTTACTTGTCTAAAGCAATTATTCTTGCATCTGGAGCCTCCATTGCCAATGCCTAAGCTTTAAGAGAATCATCTTGCTTTACAACCTTTCCTTCCAACTGAGTCCGAAGATCCTTTTCTTCCTTGAAGTACTAGATAAGAGAACTTAGCTTCCAATTCAGATCTTTGACCTCCTTCATCCAAACATCTTGCTCAAGAGTTAACTTCTTCTCAAATGAATTTGTAAGATCCTTGTTTTTAGAGTCTTTAGTATCAAAAGCATCTTTAACATATACTTGGAATTGATCAAGCTCTTCCATCTCTTGAACAACTTTCATAGACCACTTGGTTATCTTCTTGAACGAAAATATATGAGCATCATAAATGATATGAATGTTTTTATGATCAGCATCAAGATTAGCACACCTATCCATCACCACAGATATAGAGTTTGAATTTTTATTAATGTTATGCTGAATCAACTGGAATCTGAAATCTATTGCTAGAAAAATTGGAATGATGTCCACCAACTTCTTTAGGTACTATTCAACAAAGTCATGTCCAAATACAGATGAATCTGAATCTGATATTCTGGTTGGGGATGGTTCTTCCTCTGACTGTATCAGCTTCGTTTTGGATGATCCTCCACCTTCTTTCCTTCTTATAATATCTTTCGTTGGAGTGTCAGCAACTAATTTCTTACCTTTATTAATTTCGGAATGGGTTGTTCATCAGAAGATTCTTTTTCACTTTCTAGAAGTTGGTCAATCTCATCATCATCAACTTTCTCCTTCGCATCACCAACTTCAATATCCTCAGGATGTGTAATGTCATGACTGTGTCATTTTTCCTTAGATGGATTGTTCATTTCTTCTTCACCTTTCTCATCAACTCTAGGTGTAACAATTTTTGAATATCTAGCTTGGGACATCCGTAGTGAAAATTTCTCGGAAGCACTATCCTTCTCATGATATTCTTCAAATGTTTTTAATAAATCAGCAGGGCCACCACTGCTCTCTGCTTGCTGGATTTCTTCCACAACTTGATGAACTCTCAGCATCAAATCCATCTCAACTTTCTTCTTTTTATAATTTTCTGAACTCTTCTCACCCTGAGTTTCAGGCAAACCTTCAAACAAAAGGTATTTCGGAATGTTTAAATTTTCAGATGCTACTTCAGTGGCCATCAGAAGATATTGAACAATCTCTGCCTCTGACATCTTCCTTTTCAAATTGTTCTCTTCAGATTGCTTTTCTAATTCATCAGCTGCTTTCTCTTTCAAGGCTATAGCCTCAGCAAGGTACAATCCAAATTAAGGATCCCTTTATTTCCTTTTTTTCTTTATCTTTCCTCCACTTGGAAACTAGCTCATCTGGATAGGCCTTTTGTTTCTTGGGTTTAGGTGGTGCGGATTGAGTTTCCATGGACTTGGGGGTTTTCTCAACAACTTACACTTCCTTCAATTTCCTTTTCTTCCTAGCTTTCATTGATGGTTTCAGAGTTTGTTGATCTTTCTGAGCTGCCTCAGAGTCATCCTCTGGTAAATAATAGAATTCTTTGGATTAAACAGAAAATGCCATTTTCATCCTCTTCAACATATCATCACTATCAAGCATTACCTTGAAATTCCTTGGATTGGAAGTGCCAGCAACATTAAATTCATCAAGACACCTGATGATCAGCTTGTAAAGCAAGTCCATATACATTATAACCTGAGCTTTCAGATTCCCTTCTTTAATATTCATTACTATAATCAAAACATGACTCATCAAATTTAACTTCTTTAGATTTACCAAGAAATCTAGGATATAAATGTAACTTTTCTTGAGGTTATCTTTATCACCACTTCTCGGTATGAAAAAAACTTGTACCCATAGCTGTAGAATCCTATTGTTCGAAGAGAGATTAGAAATCTTAGTGGTCTTAATATCTTTAAGTCCATGGAATTCCTTAGCCTTTATTTTATTGAAACATCTTCGCTCATCAGGAAGCTTGTGTGAGAAAAATTCAGCTTCACCTACATATAACAAACCCACCAAGCTTCTAGCCATGGTGTAAGATAATTTGTAAGTCTTCCCATAATACCTGAAAGAAAATTTGCCTCTTCCATCTTCTTCATAGAAGGAAATAGACTCATAAAATTCTAAAAGAAAATATGAATAAACCGGATCCTGATTCGCTGTATTTGATAAGTGTACATCCTCCCAGCCATTTAGATTGATGTTCTTAGATATAATAGAATCATACTTATAGAAATTCGGATGCACCATCCTCTCCCTGTAAATTAACAAGTTAGCAATGGGCTTCACAGTTGACATATCTTGAGAAGTGGCTTCTACAGACATCCAGAACTGAACGCTTCTGAAGAAATCGGATCGGACTTGGGAAAGATTAGAGCGGCCTTAAGTAAGAAGGAAAGAGCTTCAAGACGTAAAATCTTGATATCTGATGTGGGACACAAAAGTGGTTTCCCTTTATATATGCGATGGAGGTGACCTTTCACCTTCCAAAAGAAATCTAACGGTTGAGAATTTCTCTGACCTAATCTGACAGTTGAAATCATACCCGTAAGAAAAACATGAATCTGATCTTTTCAGGTTTGAAAAAAAACATATAGATTTAAGTAGAAATGAATCCTAGAAATTTTAAAAGAAAAGAAACTACCAGAAACTAAAAACGATTACGAAAACATGAGTATGGAAAACATACCTTTTATATTTTCTAGGAAAATTATTCGTAATTGGTAATATTCTCTTTAAAGGAAATTTTACTACTAAAAATTCACTACTAAAAACTCACTATGAAAACATCATTATGAAATAGTCAGTAAGAAAACTTCATTACGAAAATTCTTAGTACAAAAATTTAATTACAAAAATTCTCAGTATGAAAAATTCATTACGAAAAATTCTCTGTACAAAAATATCATTTCAAAAATTCTCATTATGAAAATTTCATTATGAAAATTCTCAGTACGAAAATTCTCCATATGAAAATTTTATTATGAAAATTTCTTAGATCGAAAATTTCATTACGAAAATTCTCAGTACGAAAATTTCATTACAAAAATTCTCAGTACGAAAACTGTATTATGAACATTCTCAGCACGAAATTATTATTATGAAAATTCTCAGTAAGAAAATTTCATTACAAAAGATTTGAAAATCTCATTTCGAAAAAAATTTCAAAATCTCATTACGAAAAAATTTTAAAAGCTCATTACAAAAAATTTTCAAAAGCTCATTGCAAAAAAATTTCAAAATCTCATTACGATAAATATTCAAATGTTCATTACGAAAAAAATTTAAAAGTTAACAATCAAATGTACTCCCCCTATGAAAAGGAGTTTATTACTATAAGGAGATTGTTCCAACAAGATGTTAATGAAGAAATATTACCATACGGTTATCATTCCTAACTTCTATTTTATGTATTCAAATCTATCGAAATGTAAATATTTTGTGAAAATATCATCTAGTTGATGTTGCGTTCCAATAAACTGAAGAATGATATCTCCTTTTTGTGTGTGATCCTTAAGAAAGTGATGCCTAATATCTATGTGCTTTGCACGGGAGTGATGTGCAGGGTTTTTAATAAAGGAAATGGAACATGTGTTATCAAAAAAAATTGGAGTCTTAGTAAAACTCATGCCATAGTCCGTGAGTGTGTGTTGCATCCACAACACTTGAGCACAACAACTTCCAGATGCTACATATTCAGCTTAAACAGTAGAAAGTGCTACTGAGTGTTGCTTCGTGCATGACCAAGAAACTAAAGAATCCCCTAAGAAATAAAATGTTCCAGATGTACTTTTTCTATCCACTATACACCCACCAAAGCCATCATCTAAAAAACTCTTTAAGATAAAATCATTTCCAGAGGTATAAAATAATCTTATATCCATGGTTTCCTTTAAGTAGAGAAAAATTCTTTTCACAGCCTTTAAATGAGATTGCATAGGATTGGTTGATATCTGGCACATAAGTATATTGAAATAATTAAGTCTGAATGACTATCTATCAAGTATAGTAGGCTTCCAATCATACCTCTAAAAGATGTTGGATCCAAAGGTTTCCCGACTTCATCAATATCAAGTGTGTTTGAGGTACCAATGGGAATACTAACACTTTTAGTGTTGTCATATAGATAATTTTTAATAAGATAATTAATATACTTCTGGTGAGATATCTAGGTTCCCTCTGCTTTTTGAGAAATTTGAATGCCAAGGAAAAATGTTAACTCACCCATCATACTCATTTAAAACTCAGATTTCATTAGATCTGCAAAGGAATCAGTTAATGATTGCTGAGTTGAACCAAATATGATGTCATCAACATATATTTGAACTATCAAAACATTTTTCTAGTATTTCTTTATAAAAAGGTTTGGATCTTCATTTCCCTTAACATGGTTATTTTGAAGTAAAAATCATGTTAGTCTATCATACCAAGCTTGAGGGGCTTGTGTAAGACCATACAAAGCTTTGGTAAGTCTAAAAACATGATTAGGATATTTTTTGTCTTCAAAGCCAAGAGGTTTTTCCACAAAAACTTCTTCTTGGACGTAACCGTTAAGAAAATAACATTTCACATCCATTTGAAAAAGTTTGAAATTGAAGAATTCTGCAAAGGCATGTAAGATACGAATAGATTCAAGTCTAGATACTGGAGCATAGGTTTCTTCATAGTCTATTACCTCTTGTTGATTATAGCCTTTGGAAACTAGTATAGCTTTATTTCTATCTATAACTCCATTTTCATCACACTTATTTCTAAGGACCCACTTTACTCAAATTACAGATGTTTTTTAGGTCTTTCAACCAAGGTCCAGACTTTATTCCTTTTGAATTCATTTAGCTCATCTTTCATGGCTTTGATCCAATCATCATCACCTAAAGCTTCATCGGTGATTTTTGGTTCTAATTGGGAAAGAAATGCTAGATGTTCTACTTCATTCCTCAAGGAACTTCTAGTCCTTACATGTTGATTTACATCACCAATGATAGTGTCACTGGGATGATTCTTAAGAAACACATGACTCAAGTTTTGTAAAACATGTTCATCAACATACGGTAGCAAGTATTCTGGGGTAAATGTTTCAAAAATATTTTCTTGAACATTTTTCTTATCAGAAGGATCTTCAAATAATGGTTTATAATCAGTTTTTGAAAACACATCTGAAGATGTAGGTTGGTATGGTTTAATAACAAAAGAATCAGTTTTATCAAAATTTATATGTACTGTTTCTTCAATAGTACACATGTTTTTATTGAAAACTCAATAAGCCTTAGAAGTTGTGGAGTAGCCTAAGAAAATTCCTTCATCAGATTTTGGTGTGGATTTTTGTAGATTATCTTTAGTATTCAAGATGAATACTTTTCAACCAAAAACCTTGAAGTAGGAAAATCTAGGTTTTCTACCATTCCATAACTCATAAGAGGTTTTATTAAGAAAAGCCCTAATCAAAACTCGATTTATAGTATAACAAGAAGTACTTACAGTTTCAGACCAAAAATTTTTAGCTATAGAATATTAACTCAACATGGTTCTAGGTATCTATTGTAGAATTCTATTTCTTCTTTCAACTACAACATTTTGTTGAGGAGTTCTAGGTGCAAAAAATATGTGAGTAATACCTTTTCTACTACAAAAAGATTCAAAACCAGAATTTTGAAATTCTCCTCGATGACCACTATGAATAGTTTTCAGTGGAAGGTTTTTATCATTTTTAACTTGGGCTCTAAAAATTTTGAAATAAGAAAAAGCATCAGACTTCTTTGCTAGAAAATAGACCCATGTAAATCTAGTGTAATCATGAACTAGAACAAACACATAGTATTTGCCTCCAATACTTCCAGATTATGTTGGACCAAAAAGATCCATGTGCAGCAACTGTAACACATCAGTTGTTGAGACTTCACCGATTGATTTAAAACTAGATTTATTTTTCTTTCCATATTAACAAGGATCACAAACTTTAGAAGAATCAAAGCTAAGCTCCGATAGATCCTTAACTAGTTTATTCATAGAGAGTTTACATAAGTTTCTAAGGTTACAGTGACCTAGTCTTCTATTCCATAACCAAGAATGATCTTCCATTGCACTTAGGCAAGGTATGTCTTGGCTCCTAAAGTCTTCTATGTTCAAAGTCTAAACATTCTCTTGCCTAAGAGCAGAGAGAATAAAATCTTCCCTGGAATTGTGTACTAAGCACTTATCATTCCTAAAATTCACAAGGTATCTTTCATCAAATAATTGAATTATGCTAATGGGGTTGTGGTTAAGACCCTTAACAAACAAAACATTTGAAATCAAAGTTTTACCAAGAAGAACAATATTATCTATACCAATAATTTCCCCCTGAGCATTGTCTCCGAAAGTTAATTTTCCTCTTTTATTCTTGATAATCTTTTCAAAAAAAAATTACCAGTCATATGCCGGGAACATCCACTATGCATTTACCATGTATTGTTGTTGGTACATTACCTATTTACCTGAAGATAAGAAAAAGTTAGGTTTTCAGAATCTAGACATGCTTGGATCAAGAAATGTCAGAAAGAAAAATTTTGGGTACCCACATCTTCTTAGAAAAATAATACTTATGAAAACCTAAAGATTGTGTTTTGTTTAAAGAACAATTCATTGCCCAGTGACCACCACAATGACACTTGGTACAATTTGGGGCACTTTGAGGAACAAAGTAGTTGTTAATAAAAATTGGTTTAGCATGGGTATAACCAAATCTGGACTTGTCTCTTAATGTTTATATTTGTGAAAACATCTTATCAAAATTTTCTTTACCTAATTTATAGTTCGAAAAACACTTCTTTAGGGAAAATATTTTGGACTTGAGTTGTATAACCAGGTTTTTATCTTCAAAATAATTAGATTTGGAACTAGATCTAGGCTCAAAAACACTTTTCATAGAAATTAATTTTTCTAGATCTTTAAAAAGTTTATTCTTTTAATAATTTAATTCCTCAAGACTTTTTGAAATACTTATAAAATCAGAATTTTTCTTATCAAGATCTTTAGAAAGATCAGATATTTCCTTAGTAAGAATAGTATTCCTAGAATTTTCTTTATAATGTTTTTTATTGAGTTTTGAATTCTCAATATCATGAAGTTCAGCAAACCTAGAAAATTATTTCATAGGTAGGTAAAGTATTTTCTTCATTAGAAGAGGATTCTTCATCCGAAGAGTTATAATATTTACTATCATTTGAATTTAAAGAAACATTGGTCAATGATTCAGCATTGTGTACCTTATCCATGAAGAAATGATTCTTAATAGGCAATCTAGCTATAATACCAAGATTCTTCTGTCCAGAAGATTCATAATCCAAAGATTCATCTGAAGAGTAACCACCACCGGCACTCCAAGTATGATTAGCTTTCAGAACATTCCTAGATTTAGCTTTATAATAATTCTTTCTATTCCTTTCAGAATGCCTCTCTTTTATTTCTTTCATCTTGAGAAATGGACAATCAGGTATTATGTGTCCAGCTCTCTTGTATTCATAGAATGTGACTTCTGAATCATTCTTATCTTTCCTTTCCTTCTTCTTATACATGGATTGGAAATTTCTTTGTCCAGCTATCTTGTTCATTCTTTGAGTAAGATTTGCTAAATCATTCTCTGAGACTTCACTCTCACTAGATTCGGATTAGATAATAATATTATTAGATTTGGTTCTAGTTACTCTCTCAGGAGTCTTAGATTTCATGTGATTTGATGTTGTAGTAAAAGCAATAGTACCATTCCAATTCTTCTTTTTGATGTTGTCAGCATCTCTCTTCATCCTTGTTTCATATTGGAGAAGAGTTCCAAACAGCTCATCTAAGGAAATTTGAGTGACCTTCCTGTTCCCATTAATTATTGTTATCTTTGATTCCCTCTCATTGGGCATAATATCAATGATCTTGTCAACAAGAGCATCATCATCTAGATCTATTTGTTCCATAGAATTTAAGTTATTCACGATAGTCATAAACTTTGGTTGCACCATACAAATGGTTTCTCCATAAGGAAAGTTAAAACCATGATAGTCAGCTCTTAGCATAGCTCTTCTGGTCTCAATCACATTGGATGTACCAAAATGTGTAACTTCGAGTTTCATACATATACAGTTAGCTAGTTAAAAAGAAGAAATTTGGCTATATATATTCCTAGTCATTGAACATAGTAATGCATTGTGTACCTTATAGTTTAATTGATAATCATGTGTCTCTTGGTTTGTGAACGTATTAACTTCCTTATCAGGAATTTGATAACCACCAGTAAGCATAACTAAATTTTCTACTCCAGTATTGATAACAAAAGTCTTCATTCGATCTCTCCAATACTCATAATCATTTCCATCAAAAATTGGTGGTCTTGTGGGATTTAAGTTGTCGATGGAACTAAAATTGATTCCTACCATCATAAAAAATCATTCTACAAAAAAACATGTTAATAACAAAATTTCAGATTCAAGGATAATATTCCTAAGTAGGAAAAATATATAGACCAATGAAAAAACTTAGCAAGAAAAACATATCAGTGAGTATATGTATTTCAGAGACCTCCTTTGATACCAATTGTAGGATCGAAATAACGATGTAGATGCTCAATATACAATAGGGGGGTCAATTGTATACTTAAAAATTTTCATTAAACATGGAAAGATCTACGTTTAACAAATTTAAACTTTGAAAATTCACAACACCTCTAACACCATTTGAATGATTGGGACAAAGTATGAAGTTACAAACTTCTAGCACTATACACTTGCTTAAATCAAGAAAGTGATTCCGAAAAACATGTTCCAGAAATATGGATCCGGAAAATGAAACTTAACAAAAGATTACAATTTGAGATTCTACCATAAAGCATATAGAATCTAACTGAATTAGAGTACACAAGTGTAAGGAAGTATAATATGGTTATACTACCTTAAAGAAAAAAATGCAGTGGAAAAGATAAATATGTAACAAAAACAGTTAACAAGATATAAATCTTGTAACCCAACGAGAAGGGTATCCAACATCCTTGGATAAAGGTCCCTTCATTTATACTTTCAAGAAAGTCTGTCTTACCCACACCTGAGTTATCCCTCGATGTGAAGATCAGAGTCTCTGTCTTGCTATCCCTACAAGCCCTCAACTTCAAGGTAGTTGGAACCTCTGTCTTCCTCAGCAAGGAAGTCCTTGAACATCAAGGTTTTTGGAACCTCTGTCTTCCTATCCCCGGAAGCCTCAAATGTAATCACCAACATTCGGAGTCGCACAAAGAAATCTGAACGAGCAATTCAGTATGCCCAAGGCATGAAAAGTGTCTCTCTCTTGAAATCACCTTGACTGCGTGTGGTCTCTAGAGTGATCAACTTCTTATTGAGCTCTTTCAAATGAGCTCTTATTTATAGGCCCAGTAGCAACGGTCAGCTCCTTCCTCCAATGGTCATATTTTCCTTAAATTTCAGAGGGACCTGTACACGTGTCACTCAACCAACGGTTAGTTAAAAAATAGAATGGATGACATCGTTCTATATCAAAACATGCGGAACTGATAGCCCGAAATCATTTTATAACAATCTTAACAAATCGGAGTGTAAGTATAATGTTAGGAGTCTAATAAAAAATTATATTCTGAGTCTATATTACAAGGATATTCGGATTCTGTTTATCAGAAGAATTCGGAGTCAAATTTCATAAACGTTCATATCCATAATTCGTAATCAGAATTCACAACCAGAATTCGTAATGATAATTCTGCACTGAAATTTTTAATGAGAATTCGTTAGGGAATTTGTAATGAGAATTCTTCATAGAATTTGTAATGAGAATTTATCATAGAATTCATAATGAGAATTCATCATAGAATTCATAATGAGAATTCATCACAGAATTCGTAATGAGAATTCTTCATCATAATTTGTAATGAGTATTCTACATTAGAATTTGTAATGGGAATTCGTCATCATAATTTGTAATGAGTATTCTGCATTAGAATTCGTAATGGGAATTCGTCATCAGAATTCATAATGAGAATTCAATGGAAAATTTGTAATGAAAATTCATCATAGCATTCGTAATGAGAATTCATCACAGAATTTGTAATGAGAATTCATCACAGAATTTTTAATGAGAATTCATCACAGAATTCGTAATGAGAATTCATCAAAGAATTCGTAATTAGAATTTTTCATAGAATTCATAATAAGAATTCATTATAGAATTCAGAATGAGAATTCGGATCCTGTAACAGAGTTCTTCATATCTAAGTGTTCTACGACTCCGAGAATATAGATATGAATCCAATTTTTATACTTAAGATAAATGTTGATATGAACAATGTATACAAGAAAGAGGTAACTTCCTTAAGGAAATTTTCCTTATAGAAGTAAAACAGGGGTAAAACCTATTTTCATAAAGATAAGGTGTTTGTGATTTTCAAAACAAGAATGAATGGAAAAGTCATAAGGAAAACCTTATTGACTCAACACAAGATATACTATAATATGGGGAGGACAATCTTGTTGCTTAGAGATACTATGGGTAGGACCTTCAGAGAAACATTCTTTACAGAGAGGGCCTTCATAATGACCACCATCATGGAAAGGACTGCCTTCATGACATGATTTCTGACTACAAATAGAATCATATCTATAGCATATACATTGGGGAGGACCATCAGGTTGGATGACTGCTTGGGGAGGACCTTCTTGTTGTCTAATTTTCAGGTCAAGGTGAGGGCAATCCCAACGTGCATCAGGAGATAGGCTCTCATGATCAATAAATCTTGACCCACGGATTAATCCTCCATGGGTGCTCTGTGGAGGACCTATAGAGCAGCTGGTAGTGACATTGTGAGGAGGAAATTCGTAACTGTTACTGCCACTTCAATAGTTTAGTAATAGAATGAAAGGTTCTAGAGAATTTCTTGATATATGTTTTAGGGCATCAAGAACCATAGCTTCTAGAAGAGTAGGATCATGTATGTTCTCTTCATTTTCTGGTTGCCTTTAGTTCCTATCATTTTTGGGCGCTCACTTGCGGATGACCAGGGCCATCTGTTGTTGGTAATGGCTTTCATATACGGTTCCATGTCATGTAGCGTCCTATGATGTTGTTGGGATATGCCGATGGGAATCATGAGTTTTGGTAGGGATATATGCCTACCCTAGAGTAGCCACCATGTTGGACCGACATCCCCTGGTTGGAATAGATATATGTTCCTGATCCTACTATCCTTATGTCACGTGATATTGACATTGACCCTCCTGGACTGGACTAGTGATGCATAACTGCTCCGGAGTGACTAACTCATTTTTTGGGTGAGTCATTCCATTTGAGGGAACCAGGTCATGGAGCCGATTTCTCGCCTTTGCCGTTGATGTGATGATATCTTGGCATGTTTGGAGGATATGGTCTAGAATCAACGTCAGATCTTCCATTATTGGGAGGATGTGCTGGGACACATCTTTGGATGGAATTGGTATGAAGGCCCATTCCCATTTTAGAGCATGAGTTTCTGCCTGCTCCGGTCCTCCATGAGTTTCTAATAGATATTTTATGTTATCCTATTTAGGGACAAAGGAACGAGTCTTCCATTAGTTATATTCTCTGGTTTCTAGCATATTTGACTGGCGGTCTTCATATTCATGAGCGGGGATTTTCATCCCCTCTCATGATGTTATATTTGTCTCACATCCATTGTATACATCTGCAGAAATTTGAATCTACTCATATTTGGTTTCTTTTCTATTTTTCTAGAGGTCTTGATATGAATCAACAGGTATTTGTGCATGCATATAGCAATTATTTTCCTTATTTAGATGGCAGGATTGAAATTCATAAGTAAGTGTTTGTGCCTGCATGTAGCTAAGTGTCGACTTATTTTTATGGCAGACTTGTTGTGATTCTGTAGATATCTGCATCTTCCTATAGCTTACTGCATTGTCTACATGATGGTATCGACGAGCACTAATAGGAAAGTGCATGTGCTTGAATCGTGGCACCCTATTTCTACGGTGGGATTGATTGGAGAGGTCATCGTTGTATGTCTTCCCACTGACTATCACCGCATTAGTACTAAAAGGCTACTCCTCAGGGACTAGGGTGATATTATGTTCCTACTAATATATTTTTGGCCCTTGGCGGGCAACCCAAGGGGCCTGGGTCTCATGGGATTTGATAGGTTCCCTCGACAAAAGGTCCACCTCAGTAGGAGGAGGCTTGGTCATCTGGTGTCGGCAGTGACGCTCTCTGGCATGGGCTCGTGGGTAGGACCCCCGTGCAGTTGAGATAAAGTCGTCATCATTGACATCATCTACCTCCCTGAGGTAGGGGAGGTATTCTTTATCCTATTCCAGGGACAGGCTCCCGAAACGATTTGAGATTACCACTAGGCTGCCTGGTGCTAGGGTGTCGGCAATAGCTGAAGAGGTAGCTGGTAGATCGTTGCAGACTGGAGGTCTTGCCTCATGGCCTCTAGCATGGTGAGAGTACCATTTTTTGTGGTACGTTTTTATCAATGCATTGGATACCAAGCGTTGAAGACATTGGGTAGGGGAGGGGGTCATGCTCTTCATTGTGTCCCTAGCCTCCCGCATGATCGGTGATGCGTGCATCTGCGTGGATCGTTGGGATGTCATTTGGATCTAAGGTTGATCTACGAGAACCTGAAATAAATATATGACATACATACCACACAAAATTTTCAGAATACCATTCCATTAACCATATGCATATTGTTTTATTCATCTTAGAACCCTTCCTATTTTCTTTTGATGCTGGGTGAACGGGCCTATGTGGGTTGTGACCACCACCTTGGTTAAGGATTCACATCAGGTTCACCATTTTTGTTCCTCCTCTAAGGTGGTTCATTTTTTTCATAACGAGGTGAACAAAATGGTCTGATGTGCATTATTAATTTGTGTTTTATCATTTTGGTAGAACTGCCACCTAGGTTAAGGATTCACGTCATGTTCACTATTTTTTTCTGCCATTGAGGTGGCGCAATTACGAGTGGTATGAAAGTGGTTCGATGATGGTCATCACTCATCCCCCTTTTTTATAGAGGTGGTTTCTCATAATGTTTCCATTCCTTTTTTTCAACCAATTATAATTAATTATCCTCTAAAGTAGGATGAATTAATCATGCGAGAACTATTGGTCCTTGCAGGTGATTATGTGGGGGTCAAGCACTCATGCAATCAGTCCTTCTCAGATATAATTTCCTTGGATGGTCTCCAATCAGGTTGATTCGTGGATCCAAGAACTCCCAACATGCCCGGTATACATGATTCATAGACGTTCTTTCCAAAGCCAAGCACTCATTGTCTTATGATTTGGACAACGACACTTAAGGACGTCGTTGGTCGAGAGGATGGGAGGTCAGGCTCATACCACCCTTTTAGGGGAGGATTGTTGCCTATTATGTGACTCTCTTATAGATTTATGTCGTGTTCATGTGTTCGTGAATCCTTGGTTTATTTCCAAAGATTCTTTCCACATGCTACACTTGGATTGAAAAATCGTCGTAAGAATGCATATATTTGATGTTGTGGAGGTGATGCTGACTTGATCCATATTATAAGGTGATCTAGAATTTATATACATCCAAGGGGACATAAAGTTAGTTGATGTTGGGGTTGGGACCATACAAAGGGCTTCCTATGTATCCTCGGTAGGGAAATCAGAGCCTAAGTAGTCGGAATATGTGGGTATTATGAAAGGAATATTCCCATTTGAGGGGGGAATGGTTGGGTGGACCCTTTATAGATGGGCACCCCTTTGATCTCGAGCATTCTGAAAGGAATCCTATATATCCTGTTTTGATTAGGATTCAGTGTTCTTGTAGTTCATTATGTGTGTTAATGTTGTAATACTCACAAACCCCTACTCCCATGTAATTCTTGTTCGGTGTGAGAAAAAATACCACTTGAAAGATTCAAAAATGTTCATGCTTCCTCCCCTACAGGTGGGGGAGGGAGAGCCCATGATGGAAGAGACTGGGTCGATCATGGGTGAGGGCACAGATCGATGAACCTGTCCATTTGAAATGTCATTAAATGTCATGCAGACCGACCTCGATAGATTGGGTACTTATCTATGTGGAAGGGCTTCGGAGCACATTCTGGGAAGGGGAGGAGTTTCTTCCACACCAAAGGGGGGAGAGAACTAAACCCCTTCAACAGATCCATATCCCTAATTAGATGGAAAAGCATGTGATTAAACTTAATCCCAATAACAGGTAGGTTCACGTCAGCATCCCAAGGTTGGACTCTGGGTTACCTTCAGAATGTAGCCTTACATGCATTCCTAAAGCCCACACCATTGGGGGGATGGCCTTCGGGACTCTGATTATTTTGGGTATGTAGACTCAATGGGGCACACTGATGAACCGAATAATATGATCATTCAGTTACAGTGCCTTTGGAGGTGGATTTGACCTAGTGTCGAAGGATCGGTTAGAAAAGGGACCACGGAAGACTGGATAGTAGTGGAGGGGTGAGGTTGGAACTGATAGGATCAATACCCCAAAACACGCCATTCCACATACAGGTTTCTCCAGTTGGATGGTGAAGGTTCTACATACCATATTGGTAAGTAGGCAGAAGGTCCATCTGCATACCTGTGTGGTATGAGGGCATGGGTATAGTCCACCACGTACCTATGTGGTGTCTGGATCATCATGCAACTTTGGGTTAAATCCACATACCAATTGGGTGTGAGGTGTCGGGTTCAGTCCATTGAGTCGTACGCTACGTAGAGCACCATACTGAATGATTGTCCGAGGTATTACCATTCATGAGAAATTCAGCAAGTAAGGGGATATGGTTCATGGATCAACAGATAGGTCCACAGTTCTATCATTATTATTTGATATCCCCATTTTATGGTTCATGGCTTGTTGTACCTATGGAGGGAGTGGTTCTCATTTTGTACTTCGTCGCTGAAACATGACGAAAGCTGGGGTGTATCCTCTAAGTCTCCCTCAAGATTTCATTTTCCATCCTTCTCCCTGTTCATCCTCATTTTTCCTTTCTACTGTAATACTTTTATAGAGCATCGAAGAGATCATATCTGTTGGGCACCTGGCACCATTTGCGGAGTCCCATTGAAGCAACATTATGACCACTGTAAGACTCTGTAACTGGGGTTTCTGGAGGCTTCGGTTCGTGATAATGGTTAGCAGAAACTTTCTTTTTCACATCATTCATTAAATGATGGGTTTTTTGGTATGGTATGCAGAATGGCCTTATGCACACAACTCCTTTGGTTGATGCGGTTTTCCTTGCTCACTGGCCATCACCTCATAGGCCCACAGTTCATGATCCATCTTCACTACATACCTTTCCCAGTGATGGTACGCGGGATACATAAGAACCTTGAAAACATGAATTCCTTCAAGTTCCTTCAATGAAACGAAATTCAATTTGAGTCCCTTCGCCATGATATACTTTTAGAAGTATTGGATTCCTCTTGAAAAGCAATTGTGGGGGGACTTTCTTCTCATGGTGGAATTTTTAGGCCCCTATAACAACCTAAACAAATCAAGGCACTAAACCCTCATATAAATTACCCTCCACAAATTAATTTCCAAAACCGTCTAACATCCATTAATGTTAAGGATAGAAATTTTTTAACCCTACTAACTCTTTTTATAATGGTTATTATGGGTATCATATCGAAAGGGAATGTGAAAATGTAAATATGTAACTAGAAATTTAAAATAAAACCTAGAAATATGAAATGAGAACATGCTTTGTGGGTTAAATAATAATGACATAGAGGATAAATATACATCTAATAACATAATTGATGAATATACACCTTTTGAAAAGTTTGAATTAAATTTATGATGATTTATACTATAATCAAGTTAATATCAAATAAATCAGTTCTTAGTGTATCAGTGAGAGAAGAAGTGAAAATTCATTAATCACGTCCTTCAATGATCATTCATATCTCAGTGATCTCAACTTTGTGTTGATCTCTCAACTATCCCTGAGGAGATAATTTTTTCATTATTGGAGAAGAAAACAACTACCATTTCCAATGTTCTATACATAGGATAAAGATAAATATTTTAATGATTAACTATCATAACCTAATAGTAATTAGAATAGTGATGCGTAATACTCATTATAATTTTATGAAATTCAAAAAACCAAAATCACACCAAAATAATTACTTTTATCGATGTATTATAGATTTATAAATTTAAACCCAAAACTATCTGAATAAATATAATTATTAATATATTCATATTATTTAGAAGAGAAATATGATTACAAAAGAAAAGTGTATTCAATAATATAATTGAAAAATAAAAAATAATAAGATAAGACTCTCTTAATTATTGACTCTGTTATTCTCCTTTAGACCTCCTACTTTCTATATCAATTATACTCTCCTATATCTATACTGATCTGTTTTTCCCTCCTTTATGAATGAATGATCTATCAATGATCACGGAAAAATAAATCACACAATTAGAACTCTAAATATCAGTAATTATTTCTCAACTGAATTTTCAAGTGGAAGAACCTAACTATTATTTCATCTCAATTTCTTAATATAAACATGTTACATAGTTTTTACTCTTTTAAATATTTCAAACAATTCCATGTTCATACATATTCAACCCTAGGTGAGACAAACCAAAATTTAAAATATCCACTCATTTCTAGAATTCTTCAGTTTCTTTTTACCATCTCCATCATCTATCTCCCTTCCATGTTTTTCCCAAAATATATGTTTTATAGCACAGTAAATCATAAAACCATGGCAAATCGTGAGGAAAATGACTTTAATATAGCCTTAATCCTTCCTTGAGCGTTTAGTCATCATTTAATGAAAATACCTAGTCATTGAGAATCCTATCCCTAGCATGAAACCATAAATCTGAGCTCCATCCCAATAGAACTAATTTATAATACCTCAACAACATCATCTGAATATCAACACTAAAAATTCATACCAAATAACATGATTCACCAAACCCCTCCATAATTGAATTATACCATGCACATCCACATTTTCATCAAAATATCATTGAATCAATGAATCAAACATATTATATGAATCAACATATGATCCCACAACTATAATATTGAGGTGAATAAATCCTCACCATTACAAAAAAAATATATGAATATAGACAAAACATCACACAATTCTTTGATATAGATCTCCAGACACAGAAAAAACTTCATCAATGGTAAAACTAATACAATATTGGATCAATTATATAAGTATCTTTGATTTTCAAATTAATGAATCTCTTGTTTGAAATGATTCCCAACCTGAATTTTTCATCTTCCAGTACATTGTCATATTAATAATTGATTTTATATGATACTTAGGTGTTTGTAGTCATATTCTTCCAACATTGGACTGAGCTTCATATTTCCTAAACACTTTCTCCAACGTTCATCTCAATTTTCATATCCAATATGTTCTATGAACTACATGGTTGAAATTAACCTATATTTTGGTCATCAATAGGGATTCTTATATTAACATGCTCCAAGAATGAGTAAATTTATCATGTCCCTTTTGGTCTTGAATTCATGAAAATTTTCAATAATAGATATTGGGCATGAATGGAACTTATTCCGTAGGTATCTAACAAGTGTCTGATTCCACTATCCTAAATCAAATTCAAAATTAGCTAGATAGAGAAGGGTTGTTCATTCTTCAATCATAGTTCACCTAGATATCATAAATCAGTATTGTTATCCACAATATATATATATTATAACTCTAAACCCATTGAAAAATTAGTCCATCAAATTTCATTCCACAATAATGAGTCTCCCTCTCCTTATTTATGAGTACTTAAATATCTATAAATCATTTTTTGTTCCCCATATAGACTTTGTGGTTAGTTGAAGAAATTTATGTGGTTACATCAGGTGAAACGTGATTACTTCACCCCATTTTCATATTTTTTCTTCCCACTTATTCACGACCAATCCTCTTCATGTGTGGTTGTTCAGTAGAAAAATGAATTTCATTGTCAATTTCCCTATTGGTTGACAGGGTTGCTGGACACATCTCTAAAATTTTCAAAAATCAGACAATCCCATTACTATTTAAATAAATTTTAGGTTTCATTTATAAAAAATACTTCACATTGATTAACCCTTCTTAAAAATAAAATTTACACAAAATAAATTAAATTATTTAAATAATAAATCATTATAAATTAAATAATTAAAACTACTTCTGAAAACAATAATTGAATCATAGATTCTATGTTAAAATGTTTTAAATTTTTCAATAATAAATTTTAAATTTTAAATTTAAATCCAATTTATACTAGTTATTTAATTTAATAAGGAATCAAATAAATAAAATTATAATTTAATTTACAAATAACCCTCTTAATTATCATATAAATAAAAACAATCAAATAAAATATATAAATAATTTGATTAATGAAAATATGAAATTTGAACTATATAAATAAAACTATATTAAGTACCATTATTTTACTAAATCAATTTTAATTATCCACTAAACAACAAAAATCCATTTAATGGCTATTTTAAACATTAAAAAGAGAGAACATAATAAAAATGATGCGGAAAAATAAATGAAATAGAGTTTTCATTAATCTATACCACCGTATCTCAATTGAACGTCAACCAAATGAATAACACATCCATGTAAACCTATATTTATGTGGTTTTCTTACATTATTCATCATTTTATAAATGTCATGACTTATTCCAAATCCAACTCATATAGATATATAACATGTGATAAATGATCAACCTAAATCCCTAAAAATGGTTTATTAATGACATTATAAACTCATTAATGATATGAAGGTAAAGCTAATTGACATGCTACCTCATAAATATTTTCAATAACGTCAAAATAAAAAATAGTGATTATAAATAACATTAAACCCCTATTAAACCAATGTTATCATTCTCTTGGAGAAACACTCAAGAAATCATAACCTATTATCTAAAATGAAATGAAATTTATATTTAATCTAGTTAAGAATTATTACATAGCTTCTTATATACCCTCTTATCATGTTCACTCTCCCAGTCATGTGATTCAAAAATAATTACCCAATCAAATTTATATATCACATATCCACCAATAAAATTAGAGAACAAAATTATCTAATATACACTAACTTATAAAATTTTGTATTGAATGAAGAATGAAATATTTTGTTATTAAAAATCATTATTAAAGAGATATTATCTATCCACAAGACACAAATGTAACACCCTAACAACAGTTATCCAGATTTGGTGCATTATTAATTAAAATTGGCATGATCACAAGGGATCATGTCTCTAATGAACAATCAGTTTAGTAGCCTCGGAAGTACTAGATACATACATAAGTTTTACATTACATCAGGAGATAAAAATAACAACAACATTTTTACCCCTTTGAACACACTTATATTCCTTAGAATATCCATATAGGTAAACCATAGAATACTTTTTCACATCCTGAAAAAAAAAACATAAAAAGGGGTGAGCTCAGATTCTCAGTAAGGATATCAATATAGAAGAAAATTCATAAATAAGCATAAACATTTATGTAAATATATAAAACTAAAACAAAATTCTTTTAAACATAAACATGATATTAATCTGGAAGAGATAAATCAAATAATCCCATTTACTTATTCACATGGATATTCAACTCATCGAATAATCACATCTAATATCAATAACGTATTTCATAATGATGGAATTCATAATGTCGGTCATCATAGCCACATATTCAAGGCCTCATGCCAAGAATACAAATAAGATTTTTTCAAGGCCTTAGGCCAAGACACGAGTTTTTCTTATCAGACCTACCGATGCATCGAGAAGCTATAGTGGGATCCACCCTTCACATACAATCTCCAATGCATTCCACATTATAAAAGGTTGAAACATAACCTAAACATTCATATTAAAACTAGTATATGAAATGTTAATAAATTAAACATAAAACACAAATGGTATAAAAATAACACATCCAACATAAAAAATATCACAAAACCATCAATACAATATGGAATATTTGTATCATAATAAATGAAATTCAAATAAGTATAAAATTGATTAAAGGATGTTTAAAAAGATGAAATCAAAAAAAAATTAGAGAAATATCTCATTCTATTTTGAAATAATTGAAAAGTCATGTAATTATAAAAGGGAAAATTTATTTTGAAAATTTTCTTATAAGAATATAAGGGAAGATTCAATGCTGTTATAATGGTGAAGAATAACTGCAACCTCCATATATGATACAAAAATTCTTACCTTTATTTGTCAAAAAGGTCTTAAAGTACATTGTTTGGAAAAAGATAGAATGATTCTTTTCAAACAATTTTGTAAAAACTAAAAAAAGGGTATAAATGACATTAACCCAAAATCTAGTAAATATTAAAAATGTTTTGAATTACATTTTTAAGAATCATGGATGTGGATGATAAAGAGGTCCCAGTAGACACTTATGTAAAAACAACATTGGATAATAAAGGGATTGTGAAATTAACCCTTACCTTGTATTTTTCCTTGGTTGGGGGTATGTTAACCTCTTGTATAATAGTTAGATCATTTTTAATAAATTATACAAGAACCACATACAGAAATATGATATCATATATGATCTTTTAATATTTCTTTGTTAATAATAATTTAGTAGTATCATTGTTTCGGGTGTTAACTGATTCATTTTCCTTTATATGTTTTGTTACTTAAGTCAAGTTTGTTATGGATAGGATGTATTTGATTCACATAAATAATTATATAATGTTATAAAATATTATTTTTGAAAATAAAATGAAAATTATTCTTGAATGGTTACAATGGGGAATGAATCTCATCACGTTCATGTAGAGGGTAATCTGTTCATATGCACGAACGCTACTTCCATTTCATTTTTTTATTTTAAAAGGAATGAATACCAAATGATAAATTCGTATATTATTAATCTACTATAATATAATATTTTATATATGGTACATATGTTCATTGACACCTTCCTTTATATGTTCCATGTATGGTATGAATAATCATATCACTTTGAGGGGGCGGTAGTCCACACAACGTCAAATGAAATTATCGTATATATACAACATGAAAAGAATAAAGGTATGATATAAAAGAGAATTTCCGAATATTTTAGATAAAATAAATTTCATAAATATCATATATAATTATATTACCATCATAATGGCCACCTTAAGAGGTGGTAGTAGAAGATTGAACAATCATCATTTGGTTAGGCAGTTGTTTTCCATCTACAGAAACATTAGGTTCTATACCCATAAGATGGATGTGTGTGTAAGTGTAGTTCAAAAACATATAATAAAAAAACCTAGTATATTTAGGATACATATTTTTTTATTAAATAATGGAATAAATACATTTAATGGGGTTTGGGAAATAAAAGAAAAGAAAAGAACTTAAGAGGAGATGTTACCTTTAAATTGGGTAACTCCCTTTGGTTTGAATCAAAAGGCTTGCTTGAAGTGCCTTCTGCTTATGGTAAGGCTTCTAAGAAGAATAGATGGATGTAGAGATATTTATTGGGAATAATTTGGATGATAAAAGGGTCTTGAGAGGTTTGAGAAATGGGTTAGGGGTGAGTGATTTTTAAAATGGGGGAGGGGCTCTTTAAGAATTTTTGAAAATATTAATTTTTTATATAATTATTTTCGGTTTCTAAAGGTCCAAAACTCATTACAGTATAATTTAATATGACTTGTGTTTGAAATAATACCATACAATAAGAATTGGATTGGTTTTAGATATTGTTCTAATTTTTATAATCTCATTAATTTAAATTATTTTTAATAAGGTAAACATTATATCATTATTCTATCATTAATAATTTTATTTATTTGATGTCTAAAATTTATAATAAATTTCATTATATAGGAAAACTATTTATATTTCAAATGAATATTTATAGTCGAATAGATAACTTATATAACCTCTAGTAAATAAATATTTACTAAAAGATATATGCTTTTTCATTTTGTATATAATTTAAAATAATTAATATAAAGTTCCATCATCAATCTCAAGTGGTTTCATGGGGTCCCAAAATTGACCCAAGGATTCGCATCATCGGAAATTTTTAAAACAATAAAAATAGGACACTTTTTAAGATAATATAATATTTTTATAATAATATTTTTTTACCATTTTTTACCATATTTACCTTTAACCATGGTAAATAAAATAATTACTAAAGTAAATATTCATAATATCTAAAAATAAAAGTTATAGATTTACACAATTTCGACCTCCTGATCCCACATATGGAATCCATTTTTCAAAATTCATAACATAGAGGTGGAGAAAATTAATTTAAAATTAATTGTTGTTGCCAAAACAAAAAAGAGTGTTTTTAAGAAATAATAACTATCAAAAGATTGAGATTTTTTTATGTCCATTATTAATGTGAAAATTCATCCAATGGCCTAAATTATAGTAAATGATAAAAAAAAAATCGAAAGATTCTTAAAAACCACTTAAATGTATAGTTAAACACTATGAATTATTTCTATTAAAAAAGTTTTTTTTAATTAAAATTTAGTATTTTTTACAATTCATCAAAAATTGAATGTTTTCAGAAGAGTATGAAAAATTCACCCTAAGAAAATATTGATATTCTGAATCCAAAAATGTAGTCCATTTTTAAAAAAAAATTAAAATCTTAAAAAGTTGGAATTACTTTTCATAAATTCTAGTTTGATTGGTTTTGGTATGTTAGAATCTCGAAGTTGCATATAGCATATGCTATTACATTATTAAAAGGGAAATTTACCATGGATTATTTGGGTGTTACATTAATCCCTCCATCAAGTAATTTCTTCCTCAAAATTTCAAGAATATTACTACATAATAAGATTCAGGTTGTTCTTCAGCATAAGTTCCTCGAGTTCCCATGTTGCCTCTTCCATCTTATGGTTCCTCCATAAAACATTCACCAGATGAGTCCTCCACTTTCTCAACACTTGTTATCTAGAATCTAAAATTATTATAGGCTCTTCACAATAAGAAAGATCGGGTTCCAATTCTATTTCTTCAAAGGTGAGTACATATGTTGGGTCTGGCATGTATTTTCTCAAGATTGATACGTGGAACACATCATGAACATTGGAGAGACTTGGCGGCATGGTCAAATAGTGACCTACAACACAATTCATTCTATAATTTCTAAAGGATCGATATACTTTGGACTTAATTTACTGTCACGAACCAAATCTGGTCGCCGCCAAAATCGACACCAAACCAAGCCTGTGACAAGGCCCGAAGGGCGTTCCCGATCCCCACGGGCTAGCACAAGTTCCCGGGTATCATATAATGATAATTGGGAACGATTTACCCGATTCTATAAACATTAAACAACAAAAAAAACTCAATAAAGCAAATCTGGATTTTTCAACTAAAACCATCTTTTACAAAATTTCAGAACTGAATTACATAAGTTAAAACTACATTTAAAGACCATTACAAAGGTAAAAAAACAAATAAGGACAGCCCAAGAACCCTTTTGTCAAGGGCACCACCCTTATGCTATCTCCACAAGACTTCACTACCAAGGACCTGCTAGAAACCCGAACCACTGGAACAAAAAAAACTATTCCCAACCTGCGACAACAAAAATAACCAAGTCTACTTACACCCAAGGGTGTAAGTAGGGTGTGAGCCAAAGCCCAATAGGATACCACCACTAATAGATTCCATGTGATAAACATTTAATGGAGAAAAGAATGCATGTTTTCAAAGACATGAGATGCTAGTTAAAATTTCTAAAAGATGCAACATTAAATAAAAACAGTTTTTAGGTGGGATAATTTAAAGAATAAAAATATTTGAAATAAATACCATAGCTACTGAATTTTCCAGCCTCTCATACTGTATACCGACGGTAATAACAAAGTATCCAGTGAGCACAAGAAATGGGAAATAACCCCTAGGCACTAGCTAGCTATGGGTCCCAGGTACCTCGTATCTCGGTGAAGGTAACCATCACAAATATCCATTCTCGTGCACGAGCCACTAGTAGGGAACATACCCATAACCTAGTGGTCCCCAATAATCATCATCATAGTTTAGTTAGAGTTGTAAGCGTCAATCTTTCTAAGTGAAACTGAGGCCAAACCTCACAGATTCACTAGCATACTAGTACACGTCCACCCACCTAGATACCCGGGTTTTCCCTTTGTGCTCAAACAAGTTCAGCAATCCAAGAAGTATAGTTTTCACATGAAAATATCACTTCCACATCACAAATTAACCAAACAGCCCCATGTACATCACACAAGTCAAAAATTCCACTTTTCATTCAAATGAATTTTGAAATCAAACTCACTCCAAATTGCCTACAACACTTTTCAAATTTCATTAACACTTCCACAAATCCATTAAACAATTTTATAAAACCGTTACAAGATATTCAACTCACATAACAGCCCACACACATGTCACACAACACCATTCTCACCTTCACAATTCATTTTATAAATAAACTCACATGAAATATCCCACACCCGTGTTTCGCACACAAAACACAATTTAGTAAAACATTTCGACAATTTATAAAAAAAAGTATAAAAATGTTCAACATCTCAAATCACCACTTTACCATTCAAAAACCCACATTAGGTGAACACACTCACCCAAACAGTACATATACACCCTTTCCCAACTTTGTGTAACCAAATAAAACATTGACAATTTTTAAAAACAAACCCAAGAGGTATAACCATTGTTTGCACACTAAACCCATTTCAAAACCCTCATTTAAAAGCAAAATCATACCAATACCAATCCAAAACAGAATATTTCAGCCCTAAAACAATTATTAAACCCCATTTTTGAGATTTTGGTTTTGATAGGATATTGTGTCCACTTTTTGGACTTGTCTATTGTTTAGGGACTTGGAATATGGTCATGTTCCATGTATTGTTTCTATCAATAACAAGTGTCATGTTCGGTGATGCATTGTGATGTTGTGTGCTCTTTTGACTATAAAGGTCAAGGTCACACTATCCTCTTAGGTTCTATGTTATGTTGGGAGTATGTATCCCTTGGGAAAAACATCAAATCCTCTACCTTAGAGAACAATGTTTATACGAGTAACTCATATTTTTTTTTCTTTGGACTTGTCTGGGAAGTAGGTATTATCATTAGAAGATATTTAACTACCTACATATTCATTGGGTAAACATTGATACTGGAGAGTTTCCAATGGTTTAGTTATAGTAGGGAAGTGTAACCTTGTTCAATGTTGTTGTTTTTTTTGGGTAAATTGATTGAGTATTGTTCAGATTGTATTTGAGGAGTTTTCATTTGAGATAAATCCTGAATGTACTTTATTGTTTCAGGAAAGTGGTGTAAGTTTTGTTTGTGATAGTATTCCTTCCATCATTGATCACTGGAGGTGTTTTGACCTTTGGGGGTGAAACCTGGCAAGGGTGTACCTATTGGTTTCTCAGTTGGGTTTGATTGTTGCTTTGACCTTTATGTGACTTTCCGGGGCGGAAAGTTTTCAAGGTAGAGAGAATTGTCACGTACATAACCTATTCTAGGGTTATTTTAAATTTATTTTCCACTCATGATTTGTTTTGGGGGTTTCCAAAGGTTTTATTGGGAATAGGTGAGTTTTCATGAATTGGGCCAAGCTGCGAGCCCAATTCCAGATTTAAAAATAAATTTTGTTTCATTAATAACTTTTTTAATTTTTAATATTTTTGACTCATTCCAACTCCTAATTGTTATACCCTGATATATTAACCCCAAATTTAAATTTGGGGCCTTTATAAATCCATAAGCATGGGGGATGTTTGTTTGTATTTGAGAGTTGGGCCAACCCGAAGGCCCATTTTCCAGTTTTAAATTGTTTCATTAATTTATTAATATCTTATTCATTAAAATGGATGTTTCGGTGATTCCACCTCCCTATCGAACCTACGAAGCCCAGGAGAGACCCCAAGCCCTCCTCCCACAATTTTGAGCTCTATAGAGTTGCGAAAATAGTCGAAACTTTCTGGATTACAGAAATCGTCCAGATTTTGGAGAGGTAAATTGATCCTTTCATAACTCCTTCTATTCATAATCTTTTACCTCCATTCCAATTCCTAAATGACCTAATAATTCTTGTGAGACCATCCCCTGAGTTTGGGCCGTTTTAAATTTCAGATACCAGTGTTTTGGGGAGATTGATTCTGGATTTCTCAAGTAAGTTTGTCCATTTCTTTTCCCCTTTCAAATTGATTGGGGTTTCATTCTATTTTTTTAGGGTTTCCTCCCTTTTTATTGAAGTGAACAATTACCAGTGGGTAGGGGTTAGAACCTAAGGTTTAACCTTGGGTTTTCTTGGTCCAATTTTCTATTTTTAGGTTTGATCTACCCTTCTTGAGGTGCGGCGGTGGTGCGTTTGTGTTTTCGCACAAAAGATTCAATGGTTTCATTTGATTTGGTAGGTGATTCCAATGTTGATGCAATCTTTGTGTATTAGCATGCTGTATTTATCATATTTTCAGATTTATATAATTTTATTATTGCTAAAAAAATTGGTTCTAATGATGTTTCCATTGCAATTGAATTTAAAATGCCAATTTGGTGTGAAATTGGGGGTTTTCCAAAGAAGTGTTTTGTTTGTTTATTTGGGGATGCCCTATAAATACTTAGTTGTTTTTATTGATCTGTATTAAGACAGAAAATACTGTTTATAATGTTTATCCCCTTTGGTAGTTTCTGCAAAAAAAATTGGTTTTAACTGTGTTTGTAAAGAAAGTGATGTTTTGGTTCGACTTTTGTGTGAAAATGAAGGTTTTACAAAGATAACACTTCTTGTTTAACATAAGGAAGCCCAAAAATTGATTTTTTGTTTTAATTGATATTTATTGGGCTGCCTTTACTGTTTTGGTAAATTAAAATTGTGAACATCATGTACAAGTGGGTTTCTTAAGAGGTTTTGTGTGCAAAACCACACGAGATTTTGTGAAATTGATTTATTCAAATTCAAAGAGTTTGTTGTGTGTTTTAAGTGGTATAAAATGAGATAGATACTGTATTTGGTGTATGTGACCAGTAGTGGTGTTTTACATTAAAATGGATGTGTGTTAAATCCTGAAATTGTTTGAGCACAAAGGGGGAAGCCCGGGTAACTAGGTGGGGCGGATTTGTACTAGTACGGCTAGTGGACCGGATGGGTTTTGTCCCTGTTTCACTTAGCATTTGGATAACTACAACTCTAACTAATCTTTGTGGATGATGATTGGGGACCACTAGGTTATGGGTATGTTCCCTACTAGTGGCTCGTGCACGAGAAAGGATTTTACTATGGTTACATTACACTGATGTACGAGGTACAGGGGGCCTGAGACTATCTAGTGCCTAGGGGTGTTCCCGGTTTTTTTGCTCAGTGGATTTGTGGTATTTGCCCATCTTTTTGGGTGTCTTTGGAATTATAATGAAGTATCTAATATTACTATTTAAATGTGTTAACATTCTGAAAGTTTTATCTTGAATAATGTTTTCAATTTAACGTTTCATTTTGTGGAATTTTTCACCGCTTTTAATTGCATATTAAAACTGCTTGCTTTTTCACCTTGTATTGCATGCACCTTGGAATCATAGGGTGGTATCCTATTGGGCTTAGGCTCACACCCTACTTACACCCCTTGGGTGTAAGTAGACCTTTTTTTTGACCCAGGTAAAGGAAAGGCTAAGGTTGATGGCGGTTCAGGGTGTTAGTCCTCATCCTTGGGGCGGAGTAGTGGAGACGACTTGGGGGTGATGACCCCTTGTCATGTGGAGTCCATGGGGCTGTTTTGTTTCTGTTCCATTGTGTCTTTGGACATTTTGTATTGAATCTAAACCTATGTATTCTGTTCTGGTTTTTGTTTAAACATCATTTGGTATAAATTTTCAGATTTAGTTTATTGATTGTTTTTAATGGTTTATGACTTCATATTCAGGTAAATCGTTCCCAAACCTAAATAAATGATACCCGGGCACTTGTGCCAGCCCGTGGGGATCGGGAACGCCCTCCGGGTCATGTCACGGGCTGGGTTTGGTGCCGGTTTGGGCGGCGACCAGATTTGGTTCTTGACATTTACCCTTCTTACCAAATTTTATAACTCCCATCCTGGGAGATACCTTCAAGAAAACAAGATCTCCTACCTAAAATTATAAATCTTTCCTTCAATTATCAGCATAGTTATTTTTCTTACATTGAGATGTTTGATGCGGGTTTGTATAACATTCACATTTTCCATTGTTTCCTCTACATATTCTAGGCCTACAAGTTTTCTTTCACAAACATCATCCCAACAAGTTGGTGTGCGACATCTCTTTCTATATAACTCTTCATATAGAGCCATCTGAATACAGGAATTGAAACTATTGTAATTGAAAAATTATAAGAGAGGTAAATATTGACCCCACATTCCTTTAAAGTCAAGTGAGAAAGATCTCGACATGTCTTCTAATGTTTGAATAGACTTTTCTGATTGTCAATCAGTTTGAGGGCGGTAGGTACTGCTCAAAAAAAAGTTCAGTATCTAAGGCCTTCTGATGAATTTTCCAGAATCTTGATGTAAAACGGGGATCACGATCAGAAAAAATTGATAGGTGTACTCCATGAAGTCTTAAAACTTCGTTAATATATATTCTATACAGGCGTTCAAATGGAAAATATTCTATTACGGCAAGAAAATTAGATGACTTCATAAGACGGTCAATAATGTCCCATATTCCATCATTCCTCCAAGGAGACTTTGGTAGCCCCATGACAAAGTCCTTCGTAATATATTCCCATTTCCACTCAGGTATGGGAAGAGGTTGCATGACTCCTCTAGGATGTTTTATTCAAGACTTAACCTGTTGACAAACCATACATCATGAGACATAAATAGCAATCCCTCTCTTCATGTTGTCCCACCAAAAATATTCCTTCAAATATCTATACATATTAGAGATACCAGGGTGTATAGAGAATATGGAGCTATGAGCCTCATCCAACAATTCCCTTTTTAGATCAGGTATGTTAGGAACACAATGTATATTCCAAAATTTCAAAATTCCATCTTCATATACAAATTCAATACATCACCCATCATTCAAATCTTTAATTTTCTTTTGAATCTTTTCATCTATCTGAAAACATTTTATCCTTTCTGTTAAAGATGGTTTGAAAACCATTTGAAAAAGTATTGATGTTTCACCTTCAATGATTATTCCCATATCCATCTTTACTAGATCAATGAAATAGGATCACTTTCAACTCTCATCTTTTTCAAAACTCCATGATCCTTTCTACTCAAAGCAACTTCCATCATATTTTCCTTCCTCAGTTGGTAGTGTGTAGTGAAATCATAATCCTTTAGTAGCTCGAGCCATCTCCTATGCCTCATGATGACATATTTTTGTGAGAAAATATTCTTCAAACTTATGTGATCTGTATATATCTCACATATTCACCATAGGGATAGTGTCTCTATATATTCAAAGAAAATATTACAACTACTAACTCAAGATCCTTTGTGGGATAGTTTTGTTCATGATTTTTTTGATGTCGTGATGCATATGCAATAACCCTGTCATTCTGTATAACGACACAACCCGATCCTTTCGTTGAAGCACCTCTATAAATAACAAACCCATCATTCCCCGATGACAGAGTCAATATAAGAGCATTGACTGATCTTCTATTTAGTTCTTCAAAACATTCTTCCGAATATTTTTTCCAAACAAATTTAACCCCTTTACGTGTGAGATTGGTTAATGGGTTTGTAAATCAGGAAAAATTTTGGACAAACGTCGATAATAACCTGCTATACCAATAAAACTACATACCTCTATTATACTTGTCAGTGCTGGTAATTCTCGTATTGCTCTTGTCATAGAATTATCGACAGTGATTCCATCCTTAGAGACAATATGGCCATAAAAAAGAAATTTTTTGAATCTAGAATTCACATTTTCTAAATGTCCCATATAATTCATTTCTTCTAAGAGTCATTATAATAGTATGCCAGTTATTTTCATGAACTTTATATCTTTTGGAGTATACCAAGATATCATCAATAAATAACTCTAAAAATTCATCAATATATTCATTAAAAACTGTGTTCATTAGATCCATGAAGACAGAGGGTGCATTAGTCAATCCAAAAGGCATTACTGTAAACTCGTAATGCCTGTACCTGGTTAGAAATGTTGTCTTTAGAATGACTTCCTTCTTCAAACACAACTAATGATATCCAAATCGATGTTCAATCATTTAAAATTATTGAGCTCCATGAAGTTGATAAAATACATCATCAATGTGAGGTAGGGGATAATTGTTCTTTATTGTTATAGCATTGATCTTCTTGTAGTCAATGCACAACCTCATAGAAACATTTTTTATTTTAACAAAAAGAACAGGGGATCCCCATAGAGAAAATCTAGTGTGAATAAATACTTTATTACTCAACTCCTCTAGAAGATTCCTTAGCTCCAATAATTTCACAATGTCCATTCTGTAAGAGGTCTTTTATAAGGGCATTGAACCAAGAATTAAATCAATAGAGAACTCAATTTATCATTCTAGAGGATGTATAGGTAAATACTCTGTAAATAGATCAACATATTATTGTACAGTAGGTACGTCCTCTATTTGAACATTACCTTAATTACCCATAGTTATTTCACTCTCTTCATCACCAATAATTGAATTTAGTAGAGTTACATTGGGTGTATCTAGAAAATAATCAAATGGTGACGTTTCTGCTCTAATGATAAGGTATTCCTTATCATCATAAAAAATTGTAACCTAATTCCTCTTATAATAAATTTTTGCATCATGGTCTGAAAGCCAATCCATACCAATGATTATATCAAATTAAATCATAGGGATGACGATTAGATCTGCAAATAATGTACATTTATATGCCCTAATGGGGACTGATTTAAAAAAAACATTGTTGCAATGATACATCCCTTAAAAGTTTTGATTGATAACTCCCTTGTTAATGTAAATTGGAAATATATAATTATCCTAGTAAACTAAGAAGATATGAAACAATGAGACGATACCGAATCAAATAAAGCATTGGATAAACTTGAGGAAACCATTAAATTACCTGGCACCATATATTTCGGGGCAGCAACCTTAGCAGTCATGATCACATAATCTTGGCCTTTCTCCCTTGGGCTTTTTTGAGGTAATTTTATTTGTAGATTTGGGCATTTATTTGCATAATTCCCCATTTCTTGACAACTATATCATTATACATTGACAACCTATTTCGTTCCCATGCAATCACGTGCCTGGTGGGCTTTTTCACCACACTTGTAATAGACTCCAATTCCCTTCAGGAATGTATTGGGGTGTTTCTTCCCACATTTACTACTTAATAGAAATTAAAATTTTCCCTTATTCCATTTATTTCCATATTCTGAGTGTTCAACAGATCCCTTCTTATCATTCTTTTCTTTAATGTCGTAAGACTTATAGAATTCCTTTTCTATCTTGAAAGCACATGAGACAATATCTTCATATGATGAGAAGGATTTTGAGACTAATCATAGACCGAGAAATGGTTTTAACCCATTGAAAACTCAATCAATCTTACTCCCTGGGTTACGTATTTTATATGCTTCATGCCTTTATAACATTTTAAAGTTACCCTCAAACTTTGTGACATTCTCATCATCCATTGGCCTCAGACTCAGAAATTTCATTTCGATATCCACTGAATGGTTATGAGGAAAGTATTTTTCCATGAAAATCTCTTTAAACACTCTTAATTCCATATTTTAAACTTCTTCATATTCTTTTTTGTTTTGAATTAATTATGACCATTGATCTGCATCTCCCGTGAGGCGATAAACTGCCATGACAACATTATCCCTCTCCCTACTCCCCAAAGCATTAAATATTTTATCTAAGGTACTTATACATTGCTCAGATACTAATGGATTTGTGGTCCCGTTGAATGTTGGTGGTTGTTGCCTCATGAATCGTTCTAACATTGATCCTCCGTATTGTGAATCAGGGTGCTATATATGGGTAACGTAATTATTCATATCCTGTGTGAGTTTTCCTAGTATGGTGATAAGATTATCAACACCAGTTGCATCACCAACTCCACTATAATTATCTTAAGTAATAGGTAAATATCTACATGTATTACGTGCATTGATACAGTTTAATTTCCTTTCACTAGGTACCATTTCTAAACAATGGCATACAATACATTAGTTTATGAATCGCAATACGTAATTCCAAACATGTAAAACAATTAACATAAATAGAACAGTTTATGGATATAATCCATAATCATAAAAATGTTTTCATTGAGGAGGTATATACTCATAAATAATTCATAGTGTTTTGTAATGAAAATTTGAATTATCCTAAACATATTCCCAAGGAGTGTTGTAACCAAGAGTGCAGCAAGACCCGTTGTCATGTACTAGGATACCCCGGGTCAGGATTGAAACTCCTTGTCGGAGTTTTCACTCCTAGGTATAGTTGTACCAAAGCCGCCTCTACCTGCTTGTTTCCATACATAGATGTATTTCTTTGAAAACTCCCACAATATCTACATTACTAAAATTCTAGGAGGTTCTTCTATACTAATCATCAAATCCTATTTTAGGGTAATGTTCAATAATCAGAGTTTTTTAAATGTTTCTTCCAAGGTTTGTACTAAATTTCATCTGATAGCAACAGTAACAACCCGACCCCAGTTACCTAGAGTTGGTGCATTATTACATAACATTGGCATGATCACAAGGGATCATGTCCCGAAAGACCAATCAGTGTAGTTGCCTTGGTAGTACAAGATACATACATAAGTTTTATATTACATCATGACATAAAAACCACAACAACATTTGTACACTTTTAACACACTGATATTCCTTATCCTATCCTTGTAGGTCAAGCATAAAATACTTATTCATGTCCTAGAAAAAATAAAACATAGAAATGGGTTAACTCAGATGCTTATTAAGGATAACAATATAGCAAAAACTTCATAAATATGTATAAAAATTTAAGGAAATGTATAAAACTAAAAAAAAAATCATTTTAAACATAAGAATAAGCATAATATGGAAAAGATAAATCAAATAATTATATTTACTTATTTACATGGATAGTCTACTAGTCAAATAATCACATGTAATATCAATAGCAAATTTGATAATGATGGAGTGCATAATACCGAACATCCTAACCACATAGTCAAAGCATCATGCCAAGACTACAAATAATATTTTTTAAAGGCCTTGTTACAAGACACTAGTTTGTCTCATTATAACTACTGATGCATCAAGGAGTTATAGTGGGCTCCACCCATCACTTACTTTTTCCAATGCATTCCTCAATAGAAAAGGATAAAACATATCATTAACATTCATATTAAAACATGCATATGAAATGTTAATACATTAACCATAAAACATGAATGGTATAAAAATAAAAAATCCATAGTCAAACATATCACATTACTTTCAATACAATATGGATGATGTGTATCATAATAATTAAACTTCAAACAAGTATAAAATATACTAAAGGATGTTGACATGGATGAAATCAAAACTACTTGAGAGAAATATCTCTTTCTTTTTTTAAATCATTTATAGGTCATGTAATTATAAATGAAAACATTTATTTTGAAAATATTCATATATGATTGTAAAGGAAGCTTCGTAGTTGTTATAACAGCGAAGAATAACCTCACCCGCTGTAAAAGTTAAAAAACATTCTTACCTTAATTTTTCAAAAAGGTCAAAAGTACCTTTTTTGAAAAATGACAGAAAGATTCCTTTCAAACCATTTTAAAAAACATCAAACAAGGGTTTAAATGACTGTAACCCATAGTCTAGTGAATATTAATATTGTTTTTAAATTCATTTTTAAGGAACTTGAATGTGGATGATAAAGAGGTCCCAGTAGACACTTACTTAAACACAACTTCGTATAATAAAGAGATTGTGAAATTATCCCTTACCTTGTAGATTTCCATGGTTGAGGGTACGTTAAACTCCTGTAAAATAGTTAAATCATTTTTATTAAATAATCCAAGAAACATATACATAAATATTATATCATATATGATCTTAAAATATTTATTTTTAAATAATATTTTAGTAGTATCATTGTTTCGGGTGTTAACTGATTCGTTTTTCATTATATGTTTTGTTACATAAGTCGTGTTTGTTATGGATAGGATGAATTTGATTCATATCCAGAATGATAAAATGTTCTTAAATATTATTTTTATTAATGAAATGAAAATTATTCTTTAATTGTTACAGTGGGGAATTAATCCCATCACGTTTGTGGAGACGGTACTCCGTACGTACGCACGAACGCTACTTCCATTTCATTTTTTTTATTTTAAAGGAAACAAAACCAAATGATATATAGGTATATTATTATTTTAAATATAAGTTAATATTTTATATACATTATTTCAGTTAATTAACACAATCCTATATACTTTTAATGTATGGTATGAACGACTCATATCACTTTAAATGGGCGATAGTCCGCACTTCCTCAAATGAAATTATCGTATATATAAAACACGAAAATAATAATGTTATGCTATAAAAGAGATTTACATAATATTATAGATAAAATAAATATCAAATATATCATATATAATTATATTTTCATCATAATGGCCACCATAATATGTGGTAGTAGAAGACTGGCCAATCATCGTTACGTGAGGCAGTAGTTCGCCATCCACAGGAATATTATGTTCTATACCAATTAGATGGAGATGTGTGTCAGTAAAATTAAAATACATCTCATAAAAACAGGCTATAATATTGAATATAATTATGTTGTTATAAAATAAAGGAAAAAATAGAGATTAGGGGGTCGGATAAGTAATATAAAAGAAAAGAACTTAAGAGGAGATGTTACCTTTAAATCGGGAAACTCCCTTTGGTTTGAACCAAAAAGCTTATTTGAAGTTCCTTAATCCAAAGGTAAGGCTTATAAGAGGAAGAGAGAGATTTAGGGTGCTTAATTAGGCATATTTTTGATGAGTCAACTGGCATTAGAGGTGTAAGAAATGGGTTAGAGTTGAGGTATTTTTATATAGGGAAGAAGGGGTACTTTAGAAATGTTTGAAAATATTATTTTATTATATAATTTTTTTCGGTTTATAAAGGCCCAAAACTCATTAATGTAGATAATAAGATAACTAATGTTCTATATAAATTCATTCAATAATAATTGGATAGGTTTTGGATATGTTTTTAATTTTATAATCTCATTTATTTGAATTATTCTTTAATGAGATAAGCACTACATGATTATTGTGTCATAAATAATTTTATTTATTTGATGCTTAAAAATTATAATAAAACAACCATGATGTAGAAAATATTTTTATATTTTAAATTAATATTTATAGTCGAAAATATACCTTATATAAACCCTTTTAATAATTATTTTACTAGAAGATATATGGTTATGTCTTTTTGTCTTTACTTTAAATTAATTAATATAAACTATCATTATCATTCTAATGTGGATCCATGGGGCCCCAAAATAGAACCCAAGTATTCCCATGGTCAGATATGTATCAACCAATAATAATAAGACACATGTTACGGTAATTTAATATGATTATAATAATATTTTTTACCCTTATTTTCCATATTTACCCTCTAACCATGGTAAATAAAATATTTACTGAAATAAATATTCGTAATGTCTAAAAATAAAAGTTACCTATTTACACAATTTGGAAATCCTGATTCCAAATATAGAATCCATTTTTCCAAATTCAAGACACATAATTGGCAGAAATTAATTTAAAATTAATTCTCAATGTCAAAAAAAATGTGTTTTTAAGAAATAATAACTATCAAAATGTTGACACTTGTTTATGTGCAGTTTAAATGTAAAATTACATCCAATGAACTAAATTATATTAAATGATAAAATATTAATGTAATGATACATAAAAATGACTCAATTTTATATTTTAACACTATAAATTATTTCGATTAAAAAAGATGGTTTTTATGAAAAAAAATTATTTTTCACGATTCATAAAAAAATAAACGTTTTCAGAAGTGTACCAAAAATTCACCCTAAGCTAATTTTGATATTACAAATCCAAAAATAAAGTCCATTCGGAAAAAAAATTATAAAATTTCAAAAATTATGTATTACTATTCATAACGGCTAGTGTGATTTGTCGTGGTGTGTTAGAATCTCGATGTTGGGTACCGCCCAAGATATTGCATTATTCAAAGGGAATCGTACTGTTGAAGCATGTGGTGTTACAACTAAAATCCAGAGTACATAAAAATTTCATATCATCATGAGTATAAATAATTCCCATTGTTTGACCATATATCAATGGATGGAATGTGATTAGTAACTATAAATGGGTTCCAAAATCACGTTTCAAAATTGAACATATCTTTAATGTAAATGAAACTTCATCAAAAAATATTATTAATTGATAAAATCCATTATGATTCAATACATAAAATATATTAGTTATTTTAATGGTTTTAAACAAACACTTCTCTTTTATAGGAATAAAATGCATTAAAACAGTTAACATATCCAATACTACCCAAATATCATCATATCCTCTATGATATTGAGGTTAATTACCCAGGATTTCCAATTATATATCATTCTAATTCAATTTTTATATAATCATGGATTATAAAAACCATGGTAAAAAATTATATTTAGCCCATTCCTATTTAAATATATTAATTTTCTCAAAAAATGTATTGTATATTATAAATTCATATCCAAAAAACTTCAACATTGTGGCATCATACAAATTATATACTCTAGAATGTATTAATAAGGAAAAACTATGAAAGGGAAAAAAAAAATTTATATCTATATTATGTACAAAAGAATCCTCCATCATAACTTGGATTGACACTATTCAACTTTTAAGAACACGTCTAAATCATCTCTACGAAAAAAATGATCTTGATATAGCTCCATACATGGATCTCCCCACTATGATCCATGAACCTGCTCCCCAATGGAGAAAATATAATGATATATAATATAATAAAAAAATAAAATATACCTTCTCTCTCTGTATATATATATAGATTCTTTTTATATTATAATTAATCCCAAGAAATGGTAAACCACCACTGCTAGGGTGGGAAAATCATGTTTACCCAAACACAAACTATATAAATAATTTACCCTTCATTAATTAGTATGATTTTCTATAAAATGAAAAAATGTGATTCCATAAGACATAGATATAATAAACACACATTGTAAAAAGGATTTTAAAATCCAATGTTTGTCTTTATTCATCTGGTTAATCCTTGGAAAAAAATTGATGGTATCCCTTTGTTTACATTATTATTTTATAATAATAAAAATAATTAATGGAGAAAAAATATAGTATTATAGTCAATTTATACAAAAGATTTATGTGGGTTAAAAAATATATATCTTCTTCTTAAACTCATGTGCCTCTAGAATTTAGATAATATGTTCAACCCTAATCTTCTATAAAATCCAAACCAAAATATCCATGGAATGCTCCATGGAATGGTTGTTTAGTTATATCAATGTCTCATCATATGAATATATGGTTGATACTAATATTATTTACACACAATACACTCATCATATCTGGATGTCATGTTCTATTGAAAGTCTATATGATATTAATAATATGTATATAACCTTTTCCCAAATTTTCAAATGGATCTACAAATTGCACAACACTTTTATTTTTTTACCTGTAATCTAGTAACATGGAAAATATTTCTCCATAAATCTAGTGCAACATAAAATTTTTACATCCAATTATATTTTTCTATGAACACATCATGGTGTGTTTTTATTCCAAATCAATTATTATTTATTATATCTCACTCAAAAAATAAATAATCTACCTTCATATCATTTATGTTACTATTTGTAATTAATATAACATTAGTAGATCTTTATCACTTCAAAATAAACTATCTAACAAAATACTCATTGAATGCTTCCAATATATGGGTTACAATAAAATAGTAATATTTGATGGAATGGTGTTTTTTAGAAATCTACAATCTTCAATAAAAAAATTGATAAAATGTGATCTAATTAAAAATTGAGATCAGCACATAGCACCCCCTTTGTTAAAAAACATCATGAGGGATCATTAATCTATAAATCAGTAAGAAAATATCTGTGGTCTATTTAATATTACCATTTATATTTTTTTGGAACATAAAACTCATTAAAAGATCAATTTTCTGTGATTTTTTACGAACACCCCATGTATCACCCTTTAAGGAGAAACATCTTCTCTTCTCCCCATTTTTCTTCACCTAAAATTTTTTATTTTCTCTCCCATTTGGAAAATGGAATCATTTTTTATTCTCCCAAGTTTCCATAAAATTATTCAAAATACATGAGGGAAAAAAATACACTGAATTTTATAGATAATTCACTCCCAAAAATAATCTCAAGTGATACAAGGAATCCTACAAAAGGGTCTTTAACTTCTTATCCACAACGTTTTTCTCTATGAAAACATATAATAATGAGACCTCACCATGTTCTACAGTCTCTTTGATAAATAGTTAGTGGAATTAAATTTATAACCTTTTGAAGATTTTATTATACACTTTTAAAAGTTAATTGTGCATTTATTGCCATAACCAATCATCAAAGGGTATAAATCATTCAACTACATGTCACCATTTATTGAATTAAAATTCTAAATTTTGGGGGGATTTAAATTCTATAATAAACTCACCATCCATTATAATCAATGTGAATTAATTTTATTCTTATTACGATAAGAAATACACCTACCTAGAGTAAATAACACACCATAATAATTTGAATTTATATAAAAAAAATATGACTAAATCAACACAAACAAATATCCATAAATTAAAGGATATGTGACTATTTTATACCCAAACACATATTAAAGAGTCTATTTGATATAAAAAATTATCTATTTTATTTCTATTATATTTAAATACTTATGAATTATTTAGAATCATATACAAAGAGTTAATAGAAGTTAAATGTGCTATAAAAACACTTTTAAATAATGTAAAAAACTAATAAACCATGGGAAATATATTATATTGACACTTATTTATTCTTAACCTAGTGAAAATATAGTCAATGGTGATATGGGACTAGAGACGTTTCATTGTCCTTCATTTCCAAATTTTATCAATGACTCATGAAAATATTGTTCTTATGAGGAGAAGATACATAAATCCATGTTTGTTATTTATAGGATGAAAGATAATTAAATCTATTTATTTTTTATAATACATGATTATTTTCTCATTTGGGAAGTTAATTATTCAAAAGTATCCTCTTTGTGATTGATGAAATTATTATTATCAAAGTAAAAAATTATAATGTGTGACTTTCTATCTTCTCTTATGACATAGAGAGCGTTATCCACAATTATGTTATTAATTTTTTTGATTATTAATTAATTTCATTAATCCAAATTCCATTCCCAAGTAAACTTTTTTTCCTATATACGTACTTTTTGAAATTGAAAAATTGAGATCAATCACCATCAAGAATGATCCATTTGGGTTTTTAATTTCAACTACTTGTTCATTTTTGTCGTTAAATAATGTTGACATTACATAAATTTAAAAATATTTATAGTTCCTTTGGGTGAATATATTTTGATTTACATGAATAAATTTAATCCATGTGACCTAAGGAAGAGTCATATCAAAGTATTTTACCTTAGTTTGAGTTTTCCCATTACATATAATAACATAGTTATAATAGTTTAATTTTACATAATAATTGTGTATATTTTTGAAAAAGAACATTGTTCCTATCACATTGTATTTTTTGGGTTGTGAAACCATTTACCATGTGTCTACCTTATCAATTGAATCATCTTTTATTCCATAATTCAAACTACAACCCATATTTTAATTCTTCTTTAATACACATTAGTTCATCCTGATAGAGTAAGATTGGATGATAGGAAATTACCATACATATCTAGTTTTTCAAAAACATTATACAATATCTATGTATATTTATGGTCTCAAACATTTTTCTAAACCATTGTAAATTTGATCATCCTTCTCAAAGACTTCCTTGTCATTAGAGATTTTAAAATCCAAATGTGTATTTCACAAATATTCTAGTGGAATAGACATAATCAATGGTTTTCCATTACAGTCTCCATAAACCTATTCAATCTCATCATCAATATGAAATTAATTTTAAAATGATTTATTATATTACAAAATAATTACATAATTACAATCAGTAGTCATTCTAAATTTTTTTATTACACCGGTATGTCATTCCACAGGGTGTATATCCAAGATATATTCCTCTCATTAAATATTTAATTATACCTTCCCAAATATATTTATTCGATATTTATATAAGCTAGTAAATAAAATACCATTAATATTTCTCATGTTGGGATTCTTCCGAAACCATATATTATATTGTTTATTCGTTGAATATGGTATATGAAAACACAAAATTAGGATATAAATTGTATATATTTTTTCATTTCACTAAATGTAAATTAAGGTTTCATTCGTAAACAACATTTTATTATGAATTCTCATCAAAATTGTGGCTATTCTACAAAAATAATGCATTTTTAGGGATGTATGGTTCACTATATTGAAAATTTATTACAAGATTCATAATGTATTATTCAAAGTCCTTATTATTGTGTTTATAATAATTACCATACTAAATACTTTTGATAACACAACCCAAATAATTTTCAATACACCTCCAAAAAAATATTAAATATATGAAGATAAGGGGGTTTTGCAATATAAAATAGAAATAAGTTATACAATTAATATTGATAAAAGAATAAAAAAATACTGATATCAATTTTCTGATTTCAATATCACCAAATAATATACATATAAATTTATCATCTAAACAGGTTTATATATTTTATCTAAATTTACATATATTTCATGATTGTAATTTTTATTTTTTACATATCACTAAATTCTTCAATTTTTTATGATTTAGTTTCAATTTATTACTCATAGTTTCATACATTATTAGCATGTCCAGGTTCTTTAGACCGTAATAGATAAGGCTCTAATGTCAATCCTAATTTTCCTCCTTAAAACTCTTAAAAAAACTATTTAAATCATTATAAATATGAATTAGATTTCTTCATTGTCATTTTCTACTTGTGATGAAATTCTCAACCTTACACATTCTAATCACAAATTTATTCATGAAAAATATAACCTCATTACAATTTCTTAAATAATAATATGTAATTAACAAGTTATTGCACAACCCATCCACAAATAGAATGTTACATGATTAAATATTCTAATTTATATAATTTTTCATACCACTTTTTTCCATTATGTGATCCTAAATTTTAGAAATATGACAAAAACCCAATTATACATTTTTATATCTTTTAAGAATTTTCTTATACTCGGTTGTCTGTGAGAAGAATACCTAATTAGTTATCCAAGTCTTTCTCATCCTTTTTAATTATAGGCCACATCAACTGACAATTTTGTCTCATTATCACCCCCCTCATTATATATATGTAGTTCTAATCCTCTTAAATTAAACTAGAATTACAGTGATATACTTTTTGAATGTTTTTCAGGGTTGAGATTCTTTCAAAAAAAAATTACATGGTGGAATTGTCTAAAAAACTGCATTGATACAATAGTGCTTTGATATGAAATATCTAACATTCCATTAAAAAGAAAACCATGATATCTCTATCCCTAAAATAATAAAAACCATCACACTTTTCTAATATATAGTTGAACAAAAAGGAACATTATCAAGCCTTTAAATATAACCACCTCTAATAAACATTCAAAAGGTTATTAGAGAAGGCCATCCTAATAATTATTAAGAAGGGATAATATAGATGACTAGATCCACCAAATATCTCATAAATAAAAGATTGTTCGACTGATTACATTCCTCAATAAGAAAAAACATGGATATTGTATTGGTTTATGATACTTTATTCATGGTAAGACATGTTTATAGAATAAAACCTATTGGATTTCTCATTCCTACCATAAAAAACCACACCTATAATGGATTCCATGTATCATCTGGTCACCAAACCATACTTAGTTACCCGAGAACATACCCAAGGATAACCATTTTCACAATTCTAAGAAAAAATCATGGAATATATTATTTTAAAAATATAAACCTAGAAACATAGTTTATAATATGAAATGAAACAATGAGGCCTGAAGATACTCAATATGTTTACTAATCTAAATATATATGATCGAAATATAAATCAATTTTCATTCCTAGCAAGGATATATCAAAAAAACATTTCTACAAAACTATAGAGGGTGATCCTAAAAGTATCATCAATGATATCCCACAATGAACTCTAGATTACAATAATCTCTAAGGTAAGCTAAATATCCCAAAAGTCTGGTCCAAACTAACTCGACTACCTATGGGAACCTATAGAGTTAAAGGGATAGGATATAAAATAACATTGATATGGAAGCTAACACTCAAAATTACATTCAATTGTTTCAATAAAAGTAAATAATATAACCCCAACTCATATGAAATGGTTCATCCAAATATATAAATCATAAAATAATGAAATATTTTTAAGAGATGTTTTAAAACCAACCCACTTAATGTGCTGAAAACACCTTTCTAACTATTCATTTTGAAATGAAAAAAACACAATTTTAAAATTTATTATGGAAAGAATCCTTTTCAAAAGTAATAATATTTTACTACTTTAATGAAAATATTTACGATTAAAAACATCCTCATAAATTTTTTTACTCTTTTTCTATTTCCTATTTACAAGTGTTTTAATCCTTCTTTGATTGGGACTTTCCTTAGATGCAATTGGGTGAGGTTTAGACGTTTCATGGGGGTAGGCTAGGAAATTCATAATAGGCACATTGTTTTTGTAAATCGTGTTTCCACCCCTAGACAAGTATGCACCAAAATTGTGTTGCCATAAAAAAGGTGCATGGTTTTATAAAATTTGTTCCCACTTATGAGAAATTAGGCCCAAAAAATTATAGGGGTGTATGTTTAGGGTCCCTAGTTTTTCTAACCATGTGCCCTGACCCTGAAACCATTCATGAAAACATTAAAACATCATTAATTTTAATAAAAAAATTATAGGACCCCCTATTTCTATTTCTAGTTACCCCAACTCTACCTAATACATTTTCCTTTGGTTTGTAGGCTCCAGATATAATTCCAAGGCTCCATAAACTTCCTCTATTATGAAAAAAAGATCAATTTGAAGAAATTATCTTCACTCTATTATGTGACATCTTACTTGATTTAGGTTCTCTCTCTCCAATAAATATCTCCCTTTAGAGACAGATTATTCCTCTCATTATTGATGTTATGGATCAAGGATTTAATGGATATTGTTTTTTTGGATATTTTTCTTAGGTTTTGATCCAAGATCATTTTTTATGCTGTGTTTACGACAATTCTAACTAAAATCAGGGGAATGGTTTGAAGGAAATATGTCAAAAACTATGTTTTTGGTGGTATAAATAATAATTTTGATAGTATTGGGGATTATATAGTGTTTTATTCGTACCATTCGGTAACCACATTGTGAAATAAATTTTAATTTATGAAAGTGAATTGATTACCTAATAATTTTTGAGACCCTTCACAAATTCCATTGGATGTATTGATGATTATGAAACTAGGTTAAATGGATAACCAAGGTTTGTTCCAATTTTATATGAACTGATAATTGTGGAAATAAAATGAGTAGTTATAGGTTTTATGATGTTGGACCATTCATTAATGTGTTTAGAATGTTAACTTGTTATGAATGATTATTTTTCTTAACAAGGAAGTGTTGATGAGATGTGGTATGATTGAAGGTATATGGGTTAAATGGGTTAGAATACATGATAAGGTTTCTAATGGTTTGGAATTAAGTGAAATGGATATGTTTTAAAATAAATGGGACATTTTTTTATTTCTAATTAATGGTCATTGGTATTGAACCTGGATATGTGTGGGTAGTGGAATGGGATTGGAGCTGGACTATTACTCCAAGTACACATGAATTTGGTGCTAGAGGGATTCTCTATGTACCATTGATAATGTGATGTAATAATTCATTAAGTAATCAATATATTGGTGTTAGGAATATGATCTATGTACCCATGGTAATTTTTCTAGAATGATTCTCTAATCATCCATGATAATTTACCAAATAATATGCTCCAAGGAACTGATATGAAATTGGAAATTTAATGATAATGAAATACGTTGTCAAATGATAAACATGTTGAATTATTTTGACATATTTATTTTTTATTATAGTCTTTCATACACTTTTATATAATGTATATTTATTTAGATACCATTGGTGGTTCCATACATAGTTGTAATCACACCCTACTCTAGCTGAAAATTGGTATCAGATTAAACTTCAAGTTTGTAAGTCATAATAATTGAAAAAGAACTATGTTAGATTGGTGATTTGGGACTTGGAATATGACATGGATATGGGGACCGAACAAGATAATAGGACCTATTTGAGAGTTTTCAATATGTTTTTATTTTTTGGATTTAGTCTGCACATGGAACATAAATGTAATGACATTTTTTACTATTTTAGTTCATATTCATTTTCCATATTTTTTTATTATATTATGGGATACATGGAAATTTTTTGGGAATTTTTTAATGTTTTATATAATGAAATATGATTTTTTTCTATTTTAATTCCTTCATAACGAGTTTATAGTACTTCCATGTTTCATGTTAGAACCTCACTACTAGTCGGAAACCTCTGGCGTGTGGGAAGATATTCTTGAGTCCTTTTGTGAACCATCTCGGGGAATTAGTATGTTGAATCCAAGTTGGAATGTTATAATGTGGTATCAAAGGGTGTTATATTTTCATTAATTCAATTATTTTAGAAACTTTGATAGATTATTATGATTTTTAAGCCTTGTTCATGAGCTCATGCATTCTAGTAGAAAACCCATGTGTGTAGGATATCCCACGTTCCTATAGTGGGATTATTATTCCTGAGGCAGGTTGTTACAGTTGAATTTTATTTTTCATTGGGTGATTCACTTATTTAATGTTGTTATTTTTCTATGATATTACTCATGTCTATATATTTAATTAGTTTTGAGTATTTATACATCATTGTAGGAACACAAGGATATATGTGACATGCATCATTTTAGGCAAGCATGGAATAGAAGGTTATGAGTGAGTTGTGGGAAAAGAAATATACACATATTTACTTTTCTAATTTAAAATAAATGGTTACAAATAATGAATTAATAATTGATAAAATATGTTGAAACATGGTAACAAGAAATTTTTGAAAAATGTATGCAAAATGGAAGCGTATAAAAATAAATGTTTGTAATCCTGTGTTAGCCTTGAATCATGTCAAGTATGGTTAAGTGTAGTTATAGTGATTCCCTTTTGACTATAGGAAAGTGCATATCAGATTACTTGTTGAGGATTTATGTTATTATTTCTTGTGAAATTTTCTTAATGATGTGTTGTGTGCCCAAATAATTGTTCATGGAATTTAAATGGCATTCCACCACAATAACATTTTTTGGAGGGATACTAAGAAACAATAGCTAGATATGTGCCTCCATTTGTGGGAAAATAATCCATGATAGTTCTAATTTAATGGGGTGGAATATAAGTTCCATGAAAACATTTCATTCAATATATAGTTACTAGAAATAGGCTTGAGGTGGGATATGAGGATTATGTCTCGTATGTCATGGGAGTTCCTACTACAGCACCCTCTGATGTTCATCGAAGAGGGTGGACCTAAGGAAAATGAGTTATATATTTATTTTATCCCCAAAATAATGGATCACATAGGGTATCCTCTAGGTAAAAGAGTCAAATTATTAGCCTATATGTTAAAATGTTCATTGATGAAATGATTTGATATTTATGTTCAGAATGACCAGTTATAGGGCATGGTATGGATGGAATTCTAGAAAATGTTTATAGAAAACTTTTACCTAGATACACTATGCCATGATATGGATGTATAGTTTATGTTTTTTTACCTTAGGGAGCATTTCAATAATGTACTAAGCTAGTTTCTTCAACAACATGTATGACATTTTCTAGAATTGGTGGGAGATGAGTCTGATGTGGTGAGATGTCTTTTGGAATGAATTAATTATGAAATTAAGTGCCATGATAATATCATCTGATTGAATAAGTTCTATAATGTAGTGAATAAGGATCTAATCAATAAGGGGAACCAAAAGGAGTATTCTAGTGTATGATAGGTGGTTTTAGCTGGAAAAATGGGATGTATTCCTTCTCAGAGTTAGAAGAATTTTTAGAATAATGTTCACTAGAGGAGTGTGTGAAAGATTGTCTAGGGGAGTGTATAAGTTACCGAAGGTCAAGATCATATGTTTTTAATCAATTAGGTAGGCTGGGTCAAATTTTTACAAGTGTCCCAGACCACTTGGGGAGTTCCCGGCATGATTTTATATTGGATACATGTAGAGATTCTGTATGAACTTCTGATATATGGTATGTGGTGGAAGACATAGCATTTATAGGAGAAATAGAAGGGATTTTTATACCACATAACATTTGGGTAGTTCGAGTTAAACTGGTTGTGATGATCGAGGTGGTCGACACGGTACTTCTGAAAAATAGCCCATGTATTAGCAGAGTAGTGCAATAAAGGAGACATAGACTAGAGCATGGGGTTGATGGAAATTTTTGATTCATTCAGTTCAATCTACAATTGTTGATAACAAGGATGGGATGTCAATAGTTATAGGTGTAATTATAATATATTCTACTCTTTCGATAACATTATTTGATAAAAAACCGTAACATTATTTTATGATTGATCGAATTGAAGAAGTTTCTATACTGATGATGAAGTCTTTGTGTGGGGTTTTTATAATCCAACCCCATTTTGATGTATATTCAAAGAAATTTTTTTATGAAAGGGGTGTTCCCTCATGTTTGGTGAGTATCATCTCCTTTGGGATCATTAAATACATGAAATGTCAGGTTTTGACTTCATTTTGGATATGGTCTATATGGTATCATTCCAATACCATATCGAATGTTACTGTAGTATTTTAACTTTCATGACCCCTGAGGTTGATTGATATGATAATCATGGAGAATTGAATATTTGGATATTCTATTTGGGATAAGTTCTTTAGAAATTAGGGGAGAACACTACCTAGGTTGGGAGTATTTTTTAGATGATGGGGGGTGTGAGGCATATAGTGCTTCTATCGATAGTCGATCGATTCAAGGATTCGATTCCAGAGGAATTATTAGGGATTCCACCTAACAGAGATGTTGTTTTTATTATTAATATAATTCATAGATAAAAACCAATTTTCTATCCACCTTATAGAATGGATCCTATATATAGTCAACAGATTAAGACACGCTTCGAAGAATAGTTATTCAATGGATTTATCCAGTTGAGTAAATCACCATGGAATTATTCTATATGGTTTTCCAAAAATTCTATTGGAACATTATTCCTATTTATTGATGAAAGGATGTTTAATATGATGATAGTTAAGGTAAAATTTCGTATTCTATGTATATGTGACCATTTTTTCTAGAATAGGGGTTTTGTGTGTTCTACAATATAGATATGAGGTTAGGGTATTATCATCTATGAGTCAAACCATCTGATAGACCACAGACTACATTCAAGATTAGTCATGGTATGAATGATTTAATTGTATTATTTTTTAGATTAAAAAACACTCATGTTGTTTTTAAATCCTAATTAACCAAATCTTCCACACATTATTAGATCAATTTATGGTTTTTTCATTAATAGCATATTATTGTGACTCCAAACTCATGATGGTCCTGCCAAACATCTCAAAATTTTCATACGTACACTGAGATAGAATCATCAATATGAAAATGTATATGTGTGTTGTTTCTAGATCTATAGAGTTTATTTATTTTCTGACATCATATTAGAGGAGGGAATATTAGTGGAATTAGATATGTTTACGTAGTTTTTTCTGGTGAGAAGCACAAGAAACATTTTGATATCCAAATATTTTCTGGGTTTTTTGGGCTACTACAAAAAGTTAATCAACTACTTTTCTTATTTTGAATCACCACTTTTGGCTTACCATAAAATTGATATCATGTTTGAATGGTCCATATCATGTGAGAATACATTTAACAATTTAATGATTCATTTGAACACTATTCTAAATTTTTAATTTAAATGATCCAAGATATGATCATAAATTTATTTTGTATGTGTTAGATATTTTATATTGGAATGTGAAAATACATAGTTTTTGTGTCATGGAATATGGATCATGATAGGTGATGAATTATGAACTGAATTAATCTACGCACGATATCAGGTTGGGTGTAGTGGTATATGCCTTGATAGTCTAGTGAAAAGACCTTCAGGGAGAATGATTAATTATTTATAGTGACCAAAATACTGTAAATTACAACTTTTATCAATGAGAATTGAATCTATAAAAGAGAATATAATTTGATTATATATAATATTTTTATTTTTATATTTCCTATATAACAAGGAATGAAAATAGTTTTGTGAAAATTGTACATTTAAATACATATAATCATGCTGTCGAGAAGTCTAATTCTGAGTAGAATATGATGGCCTTGCTAGTTGAGATTCACATATATGTTCAAGAGGATCTAGAATTGATGATCCTAGTGACCTTATCCATTGATCTTACACTCCTAAAAAAGATCATGAAAATCTATTTTGAGGATATAGAGTGTCTGGAACTGAGGGATGGTTTTTAAGGTGGGGAGCCACCTCAGTATGGACTACATATGAGGATGAGATCATCTATGTTTTGGGTCATGTTTTTGTGAAAAAATGTATATAGGAAGAACAAATGTGTGTGTTTCATGTATCAAAGTAGGCATTGCATTCTAATTTTATGATGATGTACCATGATCATCAAATACCGTATTGGTAGCTATGAATTTAAAAGGTTATTATAGATTTTGTTACATGATGATAAACCTAAAAGAATATGAAGGGCATAAATCTATGATATTCTAGAATTATACATAATTTTACAATTATAGAGTGGAAATGGTATGATGTAAAAATGAATTTTTTGGGGGTTCTTTTAAGGAATCTTTGGAAGGGTGATGAAATATAATTGATTACGGACCAGTTAAAAAAGGTCATATTTCAATCTAATCTAGGAAACATTCATGATTAGTAAATTAAGTGACTTATATATTCATCAGAAAGTGTACTTTCACTGGATATAAAAAAGTATAGTTTTATAAAAAAAAATTGTTTAATTTCTACTTTTGGAATGTATTTTAGAAGATATGTGGTACTTAGGTGTTTTGAGTATAGATTTTCACCCATAGACATATGGGAAATCAAGAATATATTGAGATAGCACCGTACAAGGAACTCAATAATTAGCCATACAGATCACCTTTATGTTTAATGTAAGTGATTTTGTCATAGATTTTGTGACTAAGTCTCATGTAAGAGATGTTGGAAAAGGTTCAATTGATTGGAAAATTTAGGTAAATAGTGAATAGTAAAGAGTTGTTTTATGATGATTGATTCGATAAAATTCTTGAGTTTATAGTGGGTGACCATGTATTCCTTCGAGTTACACCATGATTGGGTCACCATAATATTTAGAGCCAGTTCAAGTAACAAATCATTTTTTTGACCATTTGAAATTATAGATATGGTCAGACTAATGTAAAATCAATTATCTATTAGTTGCTTGAGGCTGATGCATTATTTTAGGAGAACCTGAATTTTGTTGTGGATAATAGTGTTAAAGTATTATGGTGAAATAAAATTATACTACTAAATTTTTATTGGTATCATGGTCAGGTTGAAGATGAAACATGGTAAATAGAAAATGATATGAAATCCTAATGGCCCATCCTTTTCACATCATAATATTAGTGGTTCATGGAAGTATAGATCATGAATAAGATGTTATATGGTGGGATGATTGTAAAATCAAAACCATTATCGGGACATTCATTGTCCATTTATGTGAACCATTATACAATAATTTAAATCAAATTTTTTGGCCTTGTCATAGGTTAATTCATGTATGTTTTGGAAGTAGTTTTGGGGGTTTTTCACATTGCACAGTTAGCACATGGTTTTCCCAAGTCATGTCGACTCCCCTAAAAAACCATGCACCCTAGATTTTAGTAGATTACTATTGGAACATGGTGTAAATAACTATATTCAAAACTAAGAGAAATTATCCACCAAAAATAGTAGTGTGTCATGGTCAGTGTACATGAGTTTTCTAACAATTCATCCCATCTATGAAACCTTATGTTTGGACTTCAGAAACTCATAATATCTAATAAAAAAACAGACCCTATATTTTTTCTTTTTTTTCCCCACTCAAACTAATACATTTTAATTCACTGTGTAATAATCACAATTGAGTTCCTTGGATATTTGAACCACTTCTATTGGGAGTCTATTATCACATGGAATAAATAAACTTCTCTATGGTATCTGATCTCTTTATTGATTTAGGTTCTTTATATCGTGTCTTTATATCCCTTTAGAGATAATTGAATCATAACATTGTTGATGGTATTGATCTTGGTTTTAATATATATTTTTTCATAGTTTTTCATCCTATATTATTATTATCATCATTGTGTTTTCAGCCATTCTACCACAAATCAAGGGCCAAGGGTTGGAGGAAATACATCAACAACCCTATGGTTGGTAGACTACATCATAATTCCCATAGTCCTGTTGTTGTTATAGTATTTTAGTCATATAATTGTGTAACAACATTTCAAAATTATGTTTAATTAATAAAATTGAATTTAATCTCTATTAATTTGTGAGACCATTCATGGATGCGATATGATAGGTGAAAATTGGGTTAAATGGTTAAGAATACATGACCTAGTTGTGAAAGGGTTTTAATGGTGTGAAATGGATATGTTGTCAAAGATATGGTGCAATGTTTTATTTTTTATAAATGATCATTGATGATGAACCTAGATATGATTGAATAATATAATGGTATTGGTGGGGTATTAATGCTTCATGTGCCCACGATTTTTGGTGTTAGACTGATTTTCTAGGTACCTGTGATATTGGTGATAAATTGATGATCCAAAGAAACTTGATTTTGGTACTAGACTGATGCGCTTTGTACCTATGATAATGGTGTTGTACTGACACTCTATGAATCCTTGAAAAGAACATGGAATGAAAATCTATGTTACTAATTGACATTGAAATTTGAATGATAATTAAATCACTTGTGATATGTGAAGCAAGATTACTTCTATTAAAGTATTTATTATTTATTAAAATACTGACTACGCTATTATATAATGGATATTTCAATATACACAATTGGTAGTGTCCAACTAACATATCATACCACCATAATGGGGTTACCAATTGGTACCTGACTAGACTCCATGTTTGTAGGCAAGGACAAGGGAAAAGGACCAATGTTAGATGGTTGAGTTAGGAGTTTGGAAGAAGCCTTGATTGGGGGACCAAACATGATTATGAGATCGATTTAGGATTTTTATTTTTTATTCATGGGATTTAAGTCATCACTTGAATGTTACACGGCCTGACATATTTATTATTCTTGATTATTGTCATGTTCATTATTTTTTTTAAAAAAATTATTAAGGGATTCATGGTCTTTATTGATTATTTTGTATTATTATTATTATTACTATTGATATATTATTCCTCCTACTATATTCCATAAATAAATAGGGTATATTATTCTCATGTTTCTAGTTATACACCCACTTCTAGTAGAAAACCTATGATACATTGAAAGAGATGCATGAGATCATGGGGAAATAGAGATCTAGGAACCAGTATGTGGCACCCTAGTCGAGATGTTACAAAATAAAAAAGGAAAAAATTTCACAACTCCCCAATTTCAAGTATAAACCTCCTAACCTTCATTTAAAATAACTAAAAATGATTCAATTACATCATGAATTAAATAATATTTGTTTGAGATTTTGTAAAATAAACCACCATTCCAGTTATAATAATGTCTTTTCTTAAAGGCCAAAACCTTATTTTGATTTATCATTCCTATTTATTTTCTATTTTATCTTCGTGATTACCTATTTAAAACAACGATAATATTTTCATTAAACATAAATACACATATTTATCAACTTCATGGTTAACATTTATTTCATTTAAAAAAAATTAATACTTCTTAAAGACATTCATCAGGGGTGTAAGATTATTACATTTATAACATTAACTATTTGGAAATGATTTTTTTCTTCATTATTCATGATTAAGAACTCATTTCTAAATAGATGAGCTATAAACCTAGTATAATTTTACAAAAACAATTTACACCTCATGTTTCAAACACAAAACGTTTTCTATAAAAAAAATTTTCGCACGCATAAAATTATGTATACTACACTTATCAAAAAAATGTATATCATAACTACCAATCAAACTATTTCATGAGATTAAAATATCCTAGGATACACCTTGATTTTTTACATTCAATGAGAGTCACTAAAATAATCCAATAATCATGGGATATAATTAAACCATTAAAGGTGATGTGGACTAATTCTCTACATAGAAACATGGTTGAGAACCATGTTCGAAACATGTAACAAACAACACAAAGATTAAAAAATTAAATTCTTTGATCATTGTAAGTTTTTTAAAGGTATCCAATTTGATCTCCAAACATGATTCTTCCTTCTTTTTACATCCTACATCAAGAACCCACCCCCACCCGCTGAATAAAAAATACACATGCCAATGAGGATCATTGGTCATCATATCAAACCAAAAAGCATAAAATCATCAAATTGTAGTTAAATATTGATTTCACATGATCAATCATGTGACATAACTAAATGTGGTGGTCATGAATCTAATAATAATGTACATATTGACCACTATAAAAGCCTATAAATAGTCAAATAAACCTCGAAAAACATAGGAACGTACATTACACTTCAAGATGGGTAATTCGATAACAACATATTATAACAAATTTTTTTAGGTTAACCTATAACATCATCCAATATATCTCAAAATAAGGCTTAAATTATATTTATGATCACCAAATCTTGGTGAAAAGCATATGGGTATCAAACAATAAAACCATAGGAAGGATTTCAAACTAAATGATAAAACTAAATGCCTCATGCATAATAAGATATCTTTATCAGGTAGAGAATAATGTGGAAGAATATATACACAATTTAGAAACCAAATATGAAATGCTAATCCTTGATGACCAACTACCTTATCCTAAAAGTAGTTTCTTTATTAACATCTTTCACCAATATCTCAACCCACTACGAAGGTAATATAAACTCAAAGAATTAACTATATAACATTACATACATTTCTTTACCTATCTCCCAAAAATGAAATATGAATTTGAAAAAAATTCATATTTAGGGTTTGAATATCATGCATAGTATGATATGGCCATTCAAAAATACATTTTGTATCACCTTGAAACCATTAGGTCGATATTTAAGAAAACTAGTTTACAAATAAATTTCATTAGAAAATAGTGTAAATGAAACAGTAATTATGTATTACATTATAACATTAATATTCAAATTTGAAGGAATGTGAAATTCAATATGAAATATAATATAGAAGGAAATAATAAAAAAATTCATAATTAAAAGGACTATAATGTCCATATTTAAAAAATTAAATGATACCAAGATCATGATACATAATTAGTATCTAGAATATGAGAATATATAACAAGGACATGTATGGAAACCTAATATTGAAATAATGGAAATCCTAATGATATTGAGTCTAGATATAATTTAACTATATCACAATCATAACCCCAAGTTTTTCGAAGCTAAATAATGTTTACATATTTCCATACCCATGTTTCTTAAATTGTTTCCATGTGATATGTTTTCATAGAAAATAAAAATAAAAAATGATGAAATATTTTCAAAACTTTTACATAAGTGAATAATAATCACTCTAATGTATGAAAATATATTTTAGATTCTATCAAAAACTTTCAATAGTATCATTAAACACATGGTGTTAAGACAATTTTTTTAAGAAAACCCATTTTAAGAACAATTTCCAAATCCCCCCAAGGTAAATAAATTTTAGAACCATTTTATATAGACACCTACCTTAGAAATGGATGAAACCTTTTAACACATGGAAATGAAGAATAGAAAAAAAAGAGATCCTCTTCTCACAACCCTACATATATGAAAAACACCGTTGTTTCCCTATATACACTATATATCATGTCATCATACACAAAATATGTTTCATGACATGGAGAAGATGAGATACCTATGGTAGATCTAGAAAGACAAGAAGAAAAAAACTGGGAAAAATAGATACCACAAAGATACCCATATAGATCGATATTGATTCACCATGAGACTAAGGGAATAACCTATTAAAATATAATAAATAGTATTGTTCAAGATAATTATGAGTTAATGGGGAATTATATTTTAAATAATGCTAGATAATCAAGGTAACATTAAATTTTTATAAGGTCATACTTTGATTTATGGTTTGAAAAACTATTCACTAACAATGTGGTAGACACTTTACCTTGAAAACAATGTCACATAGTTTCATCTTAAAATTCACACACCTATAGAAACCTTGCACAATTCATTTTATTTTCATAAGAATCAAACCATACACATGATCATTTTTCATAGACACCTATATGATAAGAGAAATTGTGGTTAAACTATAAAAATTATATATGGAATTGAATAATAAATCACCAATGGTTGTTGTGTACATACTAATAGTCATCCATAACCCATGACCCTAGATATATTCTCTTAAACTTATAAATTTTAGCACAATTAATTTTTAAATCCTTTTGATCCTCACAATCGACAAACTTGGAATAGAACAATGTATACATGTGACCTAGAGGGAATCCCATTCACACATTAAGAAAAGAGCACCAACATAAACAATAATACACAATATTTAATGAGTCTCATCACTGAATCCTGTGAACCACATTAACAAGACATTATAACAAAAACCATTTTCCAACATATATATCACGAACAAATTCCCTATGAAGATGAAAAAGTAATTACCAATGGATTTAGGTTGTATTACCACAAATACCAATCCATAAACACTTTACTACCCATTATTTGGGTCAATTACACATATATGGATCTACTCTATCACATATATCCCAAAATAAGAGTTCAAATAGGGATACAGACTCAAAATTATACAATTTGATAAATAAAACTACATATGAAATTCATAACACAGTAAGGACTTAGTACCATAATCTTAACAGAGTTTACTCTTCTAAATGAATAGATTGATACACTCTTGAAACACCATAAAAATAAAAAAAATTAAATTCGTCATAATTTTATCTTATGAAATAATAACTATGAAATATAAGAATAAATAATCTTCAAGGGCTTGGATTGTGTTTGACTTAAAATAAATGAACCACTCCAATGAGAAGTGCTTCAAATGGTAAGGGATAAGAGATAAATGAGTTAGAATAGCCCCAATTAATCCCCTATTTCTACCAATGTCATGTGAGGACTGAGTGAGGAGGAGGAAGGATGTAAAAGGGGATTTAGAGAGAAGTAGTAAAACTTCTCTTAAAACCACCCAATGGGAGGCTCATAGAGTTACCAAGATGGTTATGTGGTGGTGTTTTTTCAAATGGTAGATTGTGGAATAGTATTTTGACCATGTATTAAGTACACTAAGATAAATATATGGTCCATCTTATAATTAAATCATACCTTGTGAAATGTACTAGGGGAGACACCACAAGGAATCCAAATAGGAAATCCCTATAACATAGTCTTAGAGGTTGAGACACAAGCCTCCCTCTCCCTATCATCCATTCATTGAATCTTTGAATCCATGTCATGATGACCTAGAGTGTATACAATTATTGTTTCATACTATAGAGACCCGAAGCTTAACGTACATAGACATTACCTTACTTTTGCGGAATACTTAGTACATAACAAAAACACACACAGAAGGACCGTAATAGTTTAGTGTCTTTGGAAACTCAGAATATAATATTCTAATCGTGGTAAAATATCTTCAACATCTCCCATAAAGATCTTCTTTTTTTAAACCTAAATCCTTTCTTTATATCCTGGGGAAAATAAAACATAAAAGGGTGAGCTCAAATGGTCATTAAGGGTAAACAAATGAAATATCAATCACATCATATTCATAAGAATATATCTTTTGAAAATATTAACCTGCAAAAGAGATCATATTTCATAACATGGGATAAATCATAGTAGTGAAATGTAATCCCAATAATCATAAATTAAAACATGAATCTTTGTGGAATACACACATAATCATAGATAATAATTTCTTATTAGTCAAGACACATTGCCAAGACTATCTTAGTGGAAAATTCCCTTTCTTAACAGAGTTCACTCCTCGTTTCAGTCCGGTTTCACTGAACCGGTATAACCTACCGTTCCAGCCATGTCTATCTCATGAGATATAAAATCTTTACCCAATTCATTGGAGGGATATATAGGTGCCACCCATCTCATAATGATACCATTCTTATGTGTGCCACAAAATCATAAACCATACATCATATCATAACCCATGTAATAAAAATGGGAATCTTAAACATCGTGACATCATAAAACAATTCATATAAGATAAAGGAATTCATAATAATAATTCCATCAAAACATAATCAAATCAATGTAATAATAGGGATAAAAACAGAACCCTTTATTATCTTATATGGAAAATAATTTTGATAAAACACTTGAACTCCATTCTTGAGGAAAATATCCTTTCTACTTCAAAAACACTTTCCTTTCTTTAAATTTCATACAATTTTAAACTAAAATAATTTGATTAAAAATAAACTTGAAAACTTGTAGAGGAATCTTCTTGGAAATAATTTTTTAAAAATCCATTCATACCGTATTAGTTAAAAAAACATTCTTCTCGTACTTTTGTCGGAAAAGTCAAAAAGTACCTCGTACGAAAAATGATAAATGATTCCTTTCATATATTTTAATATAAACTAACCAAAGGGTAAAAATGGATTTAAACAATTGTAGGTGGATGGAGATAATATTACATATTGATTAAACATAGATGTGGATGATAAAATACACCCCAGTAAATACCAAAGTATTAACAATCTCGGATAAAAATGAGATTGTGATATTTCCCTTACCTTAGGTCTGATTTGCCTCGTAAGTGTCCGAGCCTCCTGTATAATGATTTAAATATTGTTATTGACTTATTCCAAAATCATAATTATAGTTATGATATCATATATGGTCATATTCTTAGCTTCTGAGTAGTAATATTTCATTGCTACTTGTTATTTGGGTGTTTATAACTTTTTGTTCTTATGCGTGTTTTGTCGAATAAATTCTTATTATTCTCTTTAGGTTATAGATAAATCATTTAAAGAATTGTATTAATGTACTATATATCATATTTATTCATTAAATTCATTTATATAATCATTATACAATTAAGATCATGTAGAACGAATCGCATCACATCGTGGAGACGATATTCCGTACGTACGCACGAGCGATGATATCGTTCCCATGATCGTGGAATTGTATTGGAGTGTATGTATACTATTTCAGAATCAATATCACTTTACAATAATCATATATAGTAATTATTTAAACCATTATACCCATCAAAGTAAGGTGGTGGGGGAAAATAGATTACACCACGGCGTGGAGAAGGTATTCCGTATGTACGCACGCGCGGTGATTTCCTTTTCCGTAGGATGGATAGATGTTGAAATAGGGTTGTTTCATACTTATAATAACATATCAGTATATGAGTGAAACTTATGTTATTACTTCATAATGAAACAACTAAATAAGAAGATGTTTAAGAAGAAAAAATTTGGAAAGGATCGGTAATGGATATTACCTCTTCTTTGAAGTGCTTCTTTGAGACCTCCTTTTAGGGTACTAAAATAGGTCTCTGAAGAAGACCAGAACCTATAGGATGTTTATAGGGAAGTGTAGAAGAGAAATTGGTAGGGTTTGGCCGAGCTTGAAGGCTTAATGTGGTGTGAGGAAGGGGGATGATGAGGTGCCCTTTTATAAGGGAGGAGAGGGGTACCTTTGGAATAACTAAAACTATTATTTTATTATAAAGTCAAATTCGGTTTGAATAGCTCCAAAGTAATTTATTTCAAAACTAATGTGGAGATGGGTCGAAATACTCTCACCCAATAGAATTTAGACAAGTTTAGGTTCCTATTTTAACCTTATCATTTAGATTTAACATAAAGTTAAATAATTTTACTTTTACCGTGTCTTCTTGTGTTCTTATACTATAAGGTTAATAAACTTACTATAAGAAGCCAAAATAACCAAAAGTTGTTTATTATTAATATATATAACCTTATATAAGTAATTTGGCCAAACCTTAGATTTTTAGGAATAAAATAACAATTAATAATATAATATTTGTTTTAAAAACTATTTTATGTCAATTTTGACACTATTTAGTAATTGATTTTTTTGAAACTCTTAATAGTATGATTAGTTCGAAAAAAGTTAATTAAATAAATACTAACATGTCATATTAACCTATAAAATTATTTCAATTCATAAAAAGTATTAAATTACATTTATTTGGGTATTTATAGCATCAATTATGTCAATATTTCAGTAATAAGACAATTACTGCATCATCATTGTGTCATAATAAATGACAATTATTTAATCCCTAAAAATTATAAATAAATTCCTATGATGTAGATAATTGTATTATATTTCTTTATACTGTTCATGTTCGAAGTTTCATGAAGTTTATCACTAAATTAAAATTATTATACTTATATGATTTAAGAAACTGACATGTTGTCCCATTCTTTGGTTTTAATAATAATTAAATTATTTTCATGGACAGAAGTCCATTAAATTTATCTGATCTGACCCTTAGGTGATATGGGTCTACTTTTAGTGATAAAATAGGATTTTTACATATGTTAGGGTAATTTTATAATATTATATTTACCCTTAATTACCCGATTTACCTTTAACTATGGTAAATAAAATTTACCGTAGTTACTATTCATAATTTCCAAAAATAAAAAGTAGCTTATTAACATAATTTGGACCCACTGATTCCAAATATGGAATCCATTTTTCCAAATTCAATACACAAAAGTTGCAGAAAATAAATTAAAATTAATCCAGTTCTCGAAAGAAAAAAAGGTTTTTCTTTAAAACATTGCAAAAGATTGAATTGATTTAACCTACGAATTTAATGTAAAATCAATGCTAATGAAATACATTATATTAAATTTTAAAAATATAATCTATTTATACTTTAAAACCATTCAATATTATAATTTAACCATATAAATTATTGCGATGAAAAAAGTTGTTTTTAATTAAAATATAGCGTGTTTTTACCATTCATCAAAATATGAAAGTTACCAGAATAATATGAAAAATTTATCCAAAGTAAATTTTTATTTCTTTATTCCAAATAAGAATTTTATTTTGTCAAATTGAACTAATAAAAATGTCAAAAAATATATTTAAAGTGGTTGCGCCATCAAAAGGTGGCAAAACTGCATTTTTTGAAAAATACTTATTTTACGCGAAAAATTTATTTTGTTCTTATACCATGTTCTAGAAAATGTGTAAGATGAATAATAATGCTATAAAATTCATAATTTAGTTAATACTATTCATAACGGCTAGTTCATAATAATATTATAATAATATATCGTTGTTTAGTAAAACCCGGTATTGCGTACAACACACGCTATCTAGGAAGGTCGCGATTGCGTGTAATGCAAGCCAAGTCAGGGTTGAATGTTGTGCAAGAATCCTTCATTGTTTCGTATAACAGAATCCAATCTTATTTCATTTATACATTGAATATATATATATATATATACTCAATGTTGCATAGAATAACTATTATCAAAATTGTGTGTAACACGATCCAAGAATAGTGTTGTGTATACTGCAAGATAATACAGTGTTGCATATAGCGCAAGGTAATCTTGGTGTAGCATACAACACAATACATTAATAAAATTAAAATAATATTTTTCACAAAATCTCAGGGTGTTACATTCTACCCCCCTTAAAATAAATTTCTCCCTCGAAATTCTTCGGGGTTATAAATGGGTTACTACTCGAAAGGTTGTTTAATAGAAACCCACATCGTAAAAAGGAATACCAAAACATGGCTTTAGAAACTAACGTATGAAATGTAACAGTTACCCAAATTAACTCATCACTGGGTTTCCACGTAGGAGAACATAGGTGAAATTATGGATATGGAAGAAAAATCTCACCATCAAGTTCTGATGGAGTGTGGTATAGAACAAGGCTATGAAAAAGCCAACAATCACAAAGCTATTGATTTGTGATGATCTAAAGTACCATCTGATTCATCGGATATAAGGGAACTAGGACATCATTTTCGGTTTTCAAGATCATTTCCCTAAATTTGATTAATTAAAAGAAATACTTGCATGATTTTGGTACAATCTCACTATTTTTCTTGAATTGAACAATTTCCACTTCATCCCTTAAAGAAATGAAGTTGAATTTGTTATTCGTGATGTGTTAGCAGATCATGTGATAGAATTATGGTTCATTCCATCTATTTCAAAAAAAAAAAGGTTAGCAAAAGTTATAAGTCCATCTTATGGTCAGATTAATTGTATACAGTTCCAAAAATGAACTTATACTTCATATATCATACCGCTTAATAAAATAAAACTAGTTTATACTAACCCGGGACTTCCTGTAGGCCAGTGGTAGGCAATAAAGGCTACTCGCACTTCGGTTGTGGGTTTGATTCCCATAGCCTTGTCTGACGCGATGGGCTGTCGCCCGTACTGCAGGTGTCCTTTTTCTAAAACTACATTACTATAACATCCCAGAAATTATATCGAAAAAAAACTTCTATCCTTAAACAATACTAACTTATATCCAACATAATCCATTCCAATCTTTAGGCTTATCCATAATACTACAGTCCACTCTCATATTATAGTGAAAATGATTACCAGAGATTTCATATAACAAGCATGATAATTCCATCGTTGATCCAAATATATCATAAGATATGTCTTCTTGGTCACATTCCAAACATTCGAAGGCCTTAATCATGTATTTTCTTAAAAAATGAATACCCATTGAATCTTAGTGAAAACAAGAATGCTGTCAAAAGATAACTCTTTCCACATACCAAAATCCAAAAATTCTATATACTCAAACCATGATATAACCTTCTCCTTATATCAGTCATGAGCTCATGAATACTATCAAACATTTAATTTTCTTCTTATCCCTTCATTATGCGCATATCATCTACTTTCCAAAAATAACTGAATAACATTTCATGGTTACTAGTACCATTGATCATACACTTTCAAAACATTGGAAAGACAATAAAGTAACAATCCTTAGATGTCTCTTTATTCCATAGTACCACGAGATTACTTATGCAACATTACACTTGATAAACATTTCATCATTCCACTACCTTCTTAAACCATTGGTCGAGATTCAACAATTCTTTCATCTCACATATCATTTGTAGTCTCTTCATCATCATCAACATAAAAACATCACATACGACCGTACTGATTCTCTTCATGAGACTTTCCCTTAGGGAATTGGTTTGAATAATGCCCATACATTCCACATTTAAAAAATTTAACCATTGTTGATGTCGTAGCAATACCATTATCCTCATCCATGGTGTTAACTGAACCTTTTCCTTTGCACTTACTGGCTTTGTGTCCTTCTTTTCTACACCCAAAGCATCTTCCAGTTCCTTTGAAACAATCTCCCTGATGCCTCTTCCCACATGATCTACATGAGGGAAATTGAACTTTCTTTCCTCTATGATCATCATGAAACTCCATCTTTCTCTTATTATCTGAGTCGGGAAACTTACCACAGTTGATATTATTGATCATATTATGAGATTTCTGATTAGGCATAATAACGATTTTTGGACTTCAAAATCCCATTTTATTTGGTTTCTCATGAATAACATCATTCCATTGTCCGTCATATCCTCCATTATCATGAATCTTCCTATTTGCAGCCATTTTCTAAAGACCAAAAGAATAGTGTGAGAGGAAAAAATCATGATAGGGAAAACAACATAGTAAAGGGGAAGCACCCTGAATATCAAACATCTTAGGATAAATTCTAAGATCGTTGCCGTAGTTGTAGGACTATATCCTATACGTATACTTATCCTTAGTGACATCCCTAGACATACCTTAGAAATATCTCTAGGGATCTCACTAACGTGTTCGCATCCTAGTTTCCAAAGGATGACTAAACCTTTCCTCTGATACCAACTGTAGAGACCCGAATCTTAACGTACATAGACATTACGTTACTTTTGCGTAATACTTAGTACATAACAAAAACACACACACAAGGACCGTAATAGTTTAGTGTCATTGGAAACTTGGAATATAATCTTCTAATCGTGGTGAAAGATCTTCAACATCTCCCATAAAGATCTTCTTTTTTTGAAACCTAAATCCTTTCTTTATATCCTGGGGAAAATAAAACATAAAAGGTTGAGCTCAAATTCTCAGTAAGGGTAAACAAAAGAAATATAAATCACATCATATTCATAAGAACATATCTTTTGGAAATCTTAACCTGCAAAAGAGAAAATAATTTCATAACATGGGATAAATCATAGTAGTGAAATGTAATCCCAATAATCATAACTTAAAACATGAAACTTTTTGTCATACACACATAATCATAGAGAATCATTTCTTATTAGTCAAGAGTCATTGCCAAGACTATCTTAGTGGAAAAGTCCCTTTCTGAACCGAGTTCACTCCTTGTTTCATTCCTGTTTCACTGAACCGGTATAACCTACCTTTCCAGCCATGTATATCTCATGAGATATAAAATATTTACCCAATGCATTGGAGGAAGATATAGGTCCCACCCATCTCATAATGATACCATTCTTATGTGTGCCACAAAATCATAAAACATACATAATAGCATAACCCATGTAATAAAAATGGGAATCATAAAAATTGTGACATCATAAAACAATTCATATAAGATAAAGGAATTCATAAAAATAATTCCATCACAACATAATCAAATCAATGTAATAATAGGGATAAAAACAGAACCCTTTATTATCTTAGATGGAAAATAATTTTGATAAAACACTTGAACTCCATTCTTGAGGAAAATATCTTTTCTACTTCAAAAACACTTTCCTTTATTTAAATTTCATACAATTTTAAACTAAAAGAAGCAGATTAAAAATAAAATTAGAAACATGTAAAGTAAGCTTCTTGGAAATAATGTTTTAAAAATCCATTCATGCCGTATAAGTTTAAAAAAACATTCTTCTCGTACTTTTGTTGGAAAAGTCAAAAATTACTTTGTACGAAAAACGATAAAAGATTCCTTTCATATCATTTACTATAAACTAAGAAAAGGGTAAAAATCGATTTAAACAATTGTAGGTGGATCGAAATAATATTACATATTGAGGAAACATGGATGTGGATGATAAAATACACCCTAGTAAATATCAAAGTATAAACAATCTCTGATAAAAATGAGATTGTGATATTTCCCTTACCTTAGGTCTGATTTTCCTCGTAAGTGTCCGAACCTCTTGTATAATGATTTAAATAATGTTATTTACTTATTCCAGAATCATAATTATTGTTATGATATCATATATGGTCATATTCTTAGCTTCTTAGTAGTAATATTTCATTGCTACTTGTTATTCATGTGTTTATAACTTTTTGTTCTTATTTGTGTTTTGTCGAATAAATTATTATTATTCTCTTTAGGTTATAGATACATCATTTAAAGAATGGTATTGATGTACTATATATCATATTTATTAATTAAATTCATTTATATAATCATTATACAATGAATATCATGTAGAACGAGTCGTATCACATCGTGGAGACGATATTCCGTACGTACGCACGAGCGATGATATCGTTCCCATGATCGCGGAATTGTATTGGAGTGTATGTATACTATTTCAGAATAAATATCACTTTACAATAATCATATATAGTAATTATTTACACCATTATACCCATCCAAGTAAGGTGGTGGGGGAAAATAGATTACACCACGGCATGGAGACGGTATTCCGTACGTACGCACACACGGTGATTTCGTTTTCCGTAGGATGGATAGATGTTGAAATAGGGTTGTTTCATACTTATAATAACATAGCAGTATATGAGTTATACTTATGTTATTACTTCATAATGAAACAACTTAAGAAGAAGAAGTTGAAGAAAAATGAATTTGGAAAGGATCGGTAATTGATATTACCTCTTCTTTGAAGTGCTTCTTTGAGACCTCCTTTATGGGTACTAAAATAGGTACCTGAAGAAGACCAGAACCTCTAGGATGTTTCTAGGGAAGGGGAGAGGAGAAATTGGTAGGTTTTGGCTGATCTTAAAGGCTCAATGTGGTGTGAGGAAGAGGGAGGAGGAGGTGCCCTTTTATAAGGGAGGAGAGGGGTACCTTTGGAATAACTAAAACTATTTTTTTACAAAGCCAATTCGGTTTTAAAAAGCTCCAAATTTATTAATTTAGAAGATAAGGTGGGGATGGGTCGAAATCATCTCATACAATAGAATTTAGACATGTTTATGTTCCTATTTTAACCTTATCATTTAGATTTAACATTAAGTTAAATAATTTTACTTTTACCATATCTTCTTGTGTTCTTATACTATAAGGATAATAAAATTACTATAAGAAGCCAAACGAACCCCAAGTTGTTTATTATTAATATAAATAACCTTATATAAGTCATTTGACCGAACCTTAGATTTTTTGGAATAAAATAACAATTAATAATATAATATTTGTTTTAAAACCTATTTTATGTCAATTTTGACACTATTTAGTAATTGATTTTTGTGAAACTCATAACAGTATTATTAGTTCGAAAAAAATTACTTAAATCAATACTAACATGTCATATTAACATATAATTTTTTTTAATTCATAAAAAGTATTAAATTACATTTATTTGGGTATTTATAACATCAATTATGTCAATATTTCATTAATAAGACAATTACTGCATCATCTCTGTGTCATAATAAATGATAATTATTTAATCCCTAAAAATTCTAAATAAATTTATATGATGTATATAATTGTATTATCTTTCTAGAGACTATTCATGTTTGAAGTTTCATGTTGTTTATCACTAAATTAAAATTATTATACTTATAATATTTAAGAAAGTGACATGTTGTCACATTCTTTGGTTTTAATAATACTTAAATTATTTTCATGGAACAATGTCCATGAAATGAATCTAATCCGACCCTTAGGAGATATGGGTAGACTTTTAGTCATCCAATAGGATTTTTACATGTGTTAGGGTAATTTTATAATAATATATTTACCCTTAATTACCCAATTTACCTTTAACTATGGAAAATAAAATTTACCGTAGTTACTATTCATAATTCCAAAAAATAAAAAGTAGCTTATTAACATAATTTGGACCCAAAAATTCCAAATATGGAATCCAGTTTTCCAAATTCAATACACAAAATTTGCAGAAATTATATTAAAATTAATCTAGTTGTCGAAAGAAAACAGGTTTTTCTTTAAAACATTGCAAAAGATTGAATTGATTTATCCTACGAATTTAATGTAAAATCAATTCTAATGACATAAATTATATTAAATGGTAAAAATTTATTCTATTTATACTTTAAAACCATTAAATATTATAATTTAACCATATAAATTATTGTGATGAAAAAAGTTGTTTTTATTTAAAATATAGCGTGTTTTTACTATTCATCATCATATAAAAGTTACCAGAATAATATGAAAAATTTATCCAACGTAAATTTTTATTTTTTGATTCAAAAGAAGAACTTTATTTTGTCAAATTGAACTTATAAACATGTCAAAAACTAGATTTAAACTTGGTGCGCTATCAAAAGGCGGCAAACCTGTATTTTTTGAAAAATACTTATTTTACCCGAAAAATTTATTTTGTTCTTATACCATGTTCTAGAAAATGTGTAAGATGAATAATAATGCTATAAAATTCATAATTTAGTTAATACTATTAATAAATTCAATTTCATAATAATATTATAATAATATATCATTGTTTACTAAAACCTGGTATTGCGTACAACACACGCTATCGAGGAAGGTCGTGATTGCGTGTAATGTAAGCCAAGTCAGGGTTGCATGTTGTGAAAGAATCCTTAGTTGTTTCGTATAACAGAATCCAATCATATTTCATTTATAAATTGAATATATATATATATACTCAATGTTGCGTAGAATAACTATTATCAAAATTGTGTGTAACATGATCCAAGAATAGTGTTGCGTATACTGCAAGCTAATATGGTGTTGCGTATAGCGCAAGCTAATCTTGGTGTAGCATACAACACAAGACATTAATAAAATTAAAAGAATATTTTTCATAAAATCTATGGGTGTTACACATACCCTTTATATTCTTTTTGAAACCACTCTTGAACTATCTTTAGTGATAAAATAAAACTAATCTCATCACGTAACATTATAATAAATGATATTTAAACATAAATCAACCAAAACATTGAGGAGAATTACAACCCCCACATTACTGAATTCTCAACATCAAGAAGAAACTCTAGTGTTCTTTTCTTAATAAATCATGCCACTACACCCTTATATATATATTTACAAATACCAATTAATATTTTTAATTCCCCGTGTTTCTATGATATCCAAAATAATGATGTTTTCTTGTTATGAATTACTTTTTAAATATAATTCACAATTTACACATAGTGTTTCTCAAATGAAGAATTTTCCAATATTTTTACATCTACATTAGTGGGAATCTGTAAATGATCTAAATTATACATTTTATGTAGTAGCACAGGGATCAAATTTTACATACATTAATTTCATGAAGGAATAAACAATTAGTAAGGCACACTCACAATCATATTTATAATCTCTAAATGAGGGACATATAGTTGAGTGAAATTCTTATGTTTCCTCAACCACAAAGGTCCCAATTATGGTAATTCTAACAAAACTACATTTCAAATAATGTAAATTCTAGAGCTCTCCACATCAAATTGACATAAAATAATTTCATATTCTATATAGTAACCAACTACTTCTGGATAAATTACACTCAATTATTTTTTTCAATTTCCAATATTAGTCTCATTATATCTAATTATCCAACCCCCGACCAATAAAATGGAATGTGAAAGAGTTTCTCATAAAGATCCGCAAAGGTATAATTCTAGAACAAATCATAAAAGCTATTATTGTACCCAAAATCTATCATAGATATATGGTCATTCCATGGTCTTCTAAATTGAAATGATCATTTTAAGAGTAAACAGAATAGTATATAAAACTTCAACTCTAATTTTAATTCTATCAATGGGTGATATAACATAATCAATTCCATCTTTTACCACATGGCCTTTTATAGGACCTACCATAATCTTAACAGGAAGCATGCATACCGATCTAACAATATTCTCAATGGAACACTATAAAACCTCACTATCTCTTACACATAAAATCTATAAGGCTCATCCATAAACAGAATTTACCAAATGGGAATGAAGAAAGTTAAATTCATTAATATGTCAACAACTAAACCCACTACTACACTTCCCATTTGGTTTTTCATAGTCGAATGAAGAAATACCTCATCCCCTCACCCAACTTCCATAGAAAATATGAAAGGATTTGAGGTAAAATGCCCAAGAAAACTATACTCTTCCTTCATACTATGATATGTATGGTATCCAAGGAAAAAATATTTGATATCATTTATCTCACTTATCCACTAGAAATGTCCCATGATATCCTGATACATCTTAATCAAGACTCATTGTACAACCTGTCATGATGTATGTGAGTCCCTCATAAACTGTTACTAAATTAAAGTAAGGAACACATCTCTAGGATATATGTATATTATTATACCTTGAAATGGTTATTAGTAGAAATATTGGTTTCTCTATCAGACCTTTAAACTTGGTTTTTTAGAAACCAATGTCAAAATTTATCTCGGAACATTTTAATATCAGTTTTGTTGAAAAAAACAATAAATGGTAATTATAATTATAATTAAATCTAGTTAAATATATAACTGAAATTAAAGGTAAAAAAAAACTATTATAGTATGTTTTATATAAAACTAATGTTAAAAGCGTTTAAAAATTAAACATTAAAATCCAAAAACCTCAAATATTCGAATATTTTCATTAAACCAATTCTTCTTTTTATAATCAAAGAACATAATGAAAATAGATCTTTAAATCTGTTTTAATTGTATTTTTAAATTCATTCTTCTTAAAATTACATTCTATATACTTATTTCATGATCCTGGAAATCATTCAGTCCATGAAATCCTAAATCTGGCTGACGCATGATTGTGGCTCAGAGTTTTTTTCATTAATTTTTCTAATTCAGTTTTTCAATAGTGCCTCTTCAATCATGATATATTAACCATGTTTCCACTACCTTTAAGTGAGTTCATCGAATATAGGATCTATTTTTCATTATCAATATCATAAAATGGATGTAATTTTATTTTTTTTAAAATAAATTAATAATATACTGGTTTTAAAATTTATTCATCAATTGATTTATTTATATTTATTTTTCTCTCACCTATTAATTATTTTGTTAAAATTTGTATAATGATGTAAATTTTTTATGATTATAAATTATTTATCACTTTAATTTGTTTTTTTCTTTTAAATATTTTCATTTATAGAATTTTAATTGTTATAATATTTTTTCTATTGAATTTTTTTTCATTCAATTTTTTCATTTATAATTTGTTTTTGTCACCATAATGACTTTTGAATATATTTTTTGTCCAAACATGAATTTTAGTTTTAATTTTTTATTTAGATAAATATTATTTTTTAAAAAATTTGGGATTGGATAAATTATCTTATTTTATAAGTTCTTATGTGTTTCTATCCAATATTTCAACCTCATCACGTTTTCCACTAACATTGAGTGAGTTCAAAAAAATAAAGGATATATTTACATCCAAATTTTGTATGTTATTTTCTTATTTTTTAAGATAAATTTATTTTTTATTAGTAATTATTTTCACTCATCCTGTCTTTTTTTGAATAAATTTTACTATAAATTATAATTTCTTATTAAAATGGAATTAATGTTTTATGATATTTTGTGGTTATAAATTCTCTACAAATGTAATTTGTTTTTTGTTAAAAATATTTTTATTAATGGTTTATTTTTTAGATTTTTTAACATTATAATACTATTATGGCTGAAATTTTTTTTCTTAAATTTATATATATATATATACATTAATTTTTCTTTATAATTACTTTTGATTTTTTTCTCTAAACATTTTTTCCATTTTTAAATATTTATTATGATATAAATTATTTATTTATAATTATTTCATCTTTAAATTATCTATTATATATATGCTTATATGTTTTATTTTTTTATCATTATATATATATAAATATATTAATATACTATATTGTTATATTTTAGATAATTAATAGATCATAAATGGACAAATTCATGAATAACTAAAAATGAATATGAGAAAGGGGTTGACAATTTCATGGATTTTTTCAAATATAAATTTTTATACAAAGATTTGATTTTATATCCTTGTCTGAAATGATGAAATATAAATAAATTAGGTTATAAATAAATAAAATATTATCTGATTTGATATGTTATTATTCATAATTATACAATATGAATCTATCAGGGTTATATAACAAAGAAATCATGATCTAATAATAATGAATATGTTTTGTATTAGATAGAAGATCATATTGATGAATTAATCCATGATATGGGTGTTCAAACCATTGAAAATTGGTGTTGAAAAATATAAAAAGAATCTAAGATAGAAATATTCTTAGGTTAAAATAAATTTATAGTGTTATCGTAAGTGTTTTGATTAGTTAACTAGATTTAAAGTCATGGTTGGAGTGATAATAGTTTCACTGAATGGATTGAACATTAAAAAATGATACTTCTATAAGGTAATGGGATTCCATATTCCAATTATGAGGAATAATTTGTTGTGGTAAATTTGATTAGGGAAAACATATACATATGCATTCCCTAAAAAGAAATTTTTTATATGAAGGAATATACATGTTTAGAAGAATTTCCTAATGTGGGACATTATGATATAAAATGGATGAAAAATACAACTGAGATTTATTCTCAGGACTTGGCACAAAACCTCCCACTAAAAAAAATATATTAAAATACAATAATTAAATTGTTGAAGTATAGTTTTCTAATTCAAATATATTATGGAATCAAAGATGATATATGAAGGAGAATCTATCTAATGTAAACAAATTCTATCAAACTTACTCAGAATAATGGAAAATATCTAATCCCAAATTTCATAATTATTGAAAATGAAGTTAGAAATAATTGATTGGTTTTGTGTGTTGATAGAAGGAAATCATATCAGTATTTTAGTTTTCATAATTATTCATGGATGATTTACTTGTTTTTTGATTACTTTTCTCCACGTATATGTATGAAGAGTAAATATGTGATGATGAGTTTTTGGATTTCTTGACTAAAACAATTTGGAAAATATTTTCATATCGATCACCATATATTTGTTATTTCATATTTCAATTGAATATAGTTGTTCTTGTTTTTGATGCAAATAATAAATAGTATTTTAGTTTCTATTCTATAATAATTTTCACTATAAATGACATTCATGTATATGGAAACTAATATAGATATATTTTTAATGTAAATAATCCATATAAAATTTTTCAATTGGGTAATCTATATCATAAATTATGAAATAGATGAAAAATAGTCTATATAGGACATTAGAGATTTTTTAAAATGGTTCATCTTTATTATAGATTAAAAAATGAATTTAACAATTTATAAGAGTATGATTCTTCTACAAAACCATTCTTAGATGAATAATATTACTACAAGGTGAAGAGTATCTATTTCAAATTTGAAAATAAATCAAGTTATAGTCATCATATAAATACATAGAAGAAACAATACATATTACTTACGTTAGCTTATTGAAAATGTTTATTTGTAATACATAAAATTGACATTACTCAGGTCAATAATAACATTAATAGAATTACAACTAGAAAATTAGTAGATATAAAAAGAATAAAAGAAGGTAAATTGAAATAAAATTATACTTAATTACAATGATAATAGGGTTCGAGTCAGCATCTAGAGAGAATGAAAAAAGAACATATTTTCCATTACCTTTTCATACATAAAAAAGAGTGAGTAGGTATATTTTTTTAGTTCTTTCATTATGTTAAATTATCTAGTTGGATTTCATAAAATGGGAAAATTTTGGTATTGTTGAATGATATAATTTTAATAGGTATTCCATCTCATTAATATTATGTATTGATTCAATATTTCCTACTTGTTTCATTACATGGAACATTTAATATAGCTTTTCAAAAGTATGTAATCCAGTATTGTTACCTTTTCAATTCAATTTTTCAAAAATTGGTTTATATTTATTTTTTATATATGATGAAATATAATTTTTTCCTCATAATATTTCAATTAAAAATATATTATGTACCAATTTATTTATATAATGTTTCATATTTTGATTCATTTCGGTTGAGAGAAAAGAATATATGGACCAATTTATTTATTTTGGATGTATACTTTGGAGTAATATATGAAACTTTAGAATGGATATGTTAGTAATCATTATCAAATTGAGGCCTCTGTTGTTAAAAAAACATTCATAAGAAGAGGTAATTGTGTTTTTTACTAATTATTTTTCAAAAGTGAAACACGTTGGTATCCCGATATCTCAATATTTTAAATTTGATAGTTAAGGAAAAGGGATTCATGTCATAAAGTTAAATTTAATTCCATTTGATTGTGTGTTGAATATAAATTTATATATTTAACAAATGGTTATGTGAAACCATATATATCATCACATATTTCTAGATTTACGTTATGATATTTAAAAGTAAATAAAAATTGAATTGTGAATGAACATAAAAACACATTTGTTTCATGGTTTAAGGATGAAATAAACATTTTCATTCATCATCACAAAAAATAAAGAACTATTTATTAGGGATACTAAGTGTTAATGTGATTGTGTGGTTTAGTACTCATAATAACAATTAAAAAAATTACATAAAAACTAGGATGATAAAGAGTATAGTTAAAAATAGTAGAGTAATAGTTATTTTTGAAAGTGATTTATTTTTTGAATTCCAAATATAGAAACCAATTTTTTTCAACATATTACATTGGAGTTATTGAATATATATCATAGAATGAATATATTAATGTTTTTTTTTCTAATAATAAAATTCAATTAGGTTGGCTATAACAGTGGTGTGAAGGATGATGAGTTTGGATTTTTAATTTTTTATTTGAAAATAATTTGTTGCAAGGAGGAATCATTTATTAGGGTTCCATATGTAGACCAAATATATCGTGTTCTTCATTTTATTAATAATTAGAGATCTATGGTTTTTATAGTGAAAAAACTATTTTGGTTTACGAGAATATTGATTATGTTGATGAATTATCTAAAATTGCGCCATCTTTTTTTGGATTACCCGTTGATAATAATGACTACAATGTGGACATTATCCATATAATAGAAAATGATCATGAATATGGGATATTAGAACATTCTAAATTAAATTCTGAATTAATCTAAAAATATTTTTTTAAAACTGAAATTGTTAATAACATTATTATTTAACTTTGATATTTAAATATATTTATTTTTCAAATTCCTAAATTTCGTGTAATATTTTTTATATTTAATAAATTAAAATGTACATTTATGTTGAATAATTTTTTATTTATACTTTTTTTAATATTTTATTTATATTCTTTATTTATAGGTATACACATTTATTCAAAACAATATTTATAATTTTCATTCTAGTGTGAAAAATTACATTTCTACATAAAATATATCTTTATTTATGAAAAATAAAGTTATGCAAAACTACACATTTTTATTTGACAATCATTTGTAGTATTTTTTTTGTTTTCAATTTTAATATACACTCATATTAGTTTCATATGTTTTCATTGAAAAAACAGAAATTAGGTGTTTTTTATTATGAACTATGATTTCATATTTTTAACAATAATTTGACTTTAATCAAGTACATGTATACATGATTTTTTAATTTTGTATATATTTTTTAAAATGATAGACACTGATACAAGGGAAATGTGTTATATTTGTTTTTTCATTTAAATATATATCTTATTATAATAACATTATTTAATGAAATTATAGATATATTTTAAAAATTTATTTACATCACTACTTTTTCTTAGTAGATAAAGTTTCCCAAAGTTAGAAGGTGTGGAATTATACATTTAACAAAGCATTTTCTCACATGTGGAGAGAAAAACATGATAACTAAATTTGATGAGATTAACATCCCAACTAGCCTAAATACCACATAGTTTATAAATTACCCAGTTACACATAGTCATTCTAGTATAAATATTTGATACTCAAATTGGATGATCATTAAAAAGTTAAAAAAAGTTCAATAATGAAAGTACATAACTATAATATTTATAAAGTAATTCATTATTTTCTAATTTTTTTAAATATTATATATTTCAAAATATATTATTTATTCCAAAATGGATTAAATTTAAAATTAACGATAAAAAAATTAAAATGTTTTTTTATCGTTTTTAACATCAAGATGAATATATTTTAATAAAATGTTGACTTCAATTTATAATTATTAATTAAAAATGGTCATTTTCGATTGATTTTTATTTGTTTGTAGATTAATAGACCAATCATATGGGTAAATCCATGTTTATTTCTTCAAAGGATGAGCCTGTAAGGGGCTTATGGCTCTAGGATATCCCCTATCACCGCTTTCATCTCCCCTATGGTGGATCTGTTGTGGACTCATTTAGCACTCTCTCTGTCATGGTCTTGGCTCACCCTCCTATTTTGGTTTCAAACAATAGGCTCCATAGTGCTTTGTTTCATGATCCTTAGGATAAGACCAGTTTGCGATGAGGTATCATTGTTCATCGGCTCACTCATTGGATAATTCATGGGATTACAGTTACTCTAGATGTGACATCCTCCAAGCCTGTCAGAGGTTGAGGGTTGTGGTCATGATATGTGGTGGATTGAATTTTTTTAAATTTTTTATTGGTCTCCTCCAACTGGACTATTGGTGGAAATGGGATTTTATTGGTTGATCTATGGAGACCCTACATGGTGATGGGTTCTCTTTCATGGCATTTTTTCTTCGTTTTCAAGTTTGGATTTTCTTGTTGTTTCTCATTTCATTTTTTACATTTTTGGATTAGATTGCTTTTGAGGAATCTGTTCTAGGTATCCTTCTGATTTTTGTTGCATGACGGTAGGCATGGGTTTTTTGTTTTATGGGTGGATTTATTTAGACATTAGAGGAAAGATTGAAATTTATCAGAATCAAATGAAATTCTGCTGAAACTATTGGAAAAGTCTAGATTTGGGATTTGTCAAATTTTCATTTGATGTTCTGTCTTTTGGATGACATCTTGGTCAAGACATTCTACTAGTACAGACTTTATATGTGGATTCATAGCTTTTATCTTTCACTTTTCTTGGATACTCGGATTCGGAAGATTGAGAGGGTATGGTCTAGCCATCGATTCCAGGCCCATGGATTTTTTTCATGGGAGAGATCACAGAGTATCCATGCTTTGTTAGAGGTTTTCCATAATGATGTTGAAGATGGGGAGGGTAATTTTTAGTTATATTGTTTCTGGACCAATTTATATATATGTCTGTATGTCTTTTAATTCATGTGAGGTTTCCCCCTTTAACCTTAAAAGGTGGTTTATCCAAAATAAATTAAAATTAAGGCCTTCGGGCCATTCTGTCCATCATATTTTTATCTATAGTTGGAAAGATTATGTTTTTGTTCATAATTTTTTTTTAAATTAATTTTCCCTACCTTAATAATTATTTGTTTTATCTTATGTAAAATTTCTCTTTGAAAAATCCTCAAGGGATACAATCCCAAAACTCATACCCATATACATTTTCATGCGTAGGGTATCTTATAGTAGACTAAAAAAAATTTTAAAGGTTGAGGCTAAAAGGATTATTTATTTGAAATAAAAAGAAAAGGTGAAAAGTCAGAGTAAATACAAGTAGACATACAAATAAAAATACAACAACCCATTTTAGAGCAGGTACTCATATTATGAAAAGAGGGTCTTCTACCCCTATCGAGGTAGTTGTGACCCCTCATCAAGGTATTAGATTACATCCATGGACCATCACCATCCTCATATTCATATTGAATAATTGAAACATTAGTAATTTTGGTTTCATCATTAGCCACTTCATCACTTATCTTCGCATAATCATCACTGCTATGTGAGGAAATATCTTCATAAGGGTTATGAGTAATTACATTTTTTATTGGCCTTCAATTCATGATAACGGGTTCTTTTTCTTACAGAGATAGAAGCCCTAGGTTTCACCATTTCATTATCCTTCAAAGTAGTATGTTCCTCACATTCCAAATGATCTGAATAAGGAAATTCATGTGACACCATCACATTGTGTTCTTGTCCAATTGTCTTGGAAACACCGAAAATAGAAGTGGAGTCCAGTAGGGAGTCCTTAAAATATGTAGAAGAAATATCTTCCACTCAATCAGGAGGTAACTCCTTCATAATAATAGGTTCATATTGCATTCCAATCCTCGGTTTCTTTCCACCTTGAGATGGATTGCTTTGGTAAGGAATCAACCCTTACCTTGTTTTGGGTATCCAATTCCTCTCTAGAAACTACTCATCGGGAGGATTAATTCAATTGGATGCCTCACCAGTGGGATGAAATGTTATGCTATGGACTCCTATTAAAGTTCTAGCATGAATGTTTTCATAGAGAATGGTTTTTGAAACTAGTTTGGGTCTAGATTTTGAAGAAGAAGGTGACTTTTCAACATGAAAGGAATTGTTCATCAATCCTAAAACTTAAAAAAATTTAGGAATATGTTGTGCCATTGTATTGGACACCTATATAAGTCCATATTTTGTAGTAGAGGGGAACATTATATTGATTACAATAGTTTTTATAGTTCTCAAATCGTAAACTTGTAGGTTTTTACATGGATGGAGTTCCTTTTCATTAGTTGCATACTAATTTTTAACTCTGCATCCCACTATTGGAGTGGGTATCGGGATACAAGACTTATTTAAACTCATACCTTGTTTTTTTTGAGTTTTTTAAGGGAAAGTATTATCATCATTTTTCATATATTCCTTGCACTTAGAAGGGAATGAAACCTTTAAAATTCCACTGTCGATAGTATATTTCTTTTTCTCTATGTTTGTGTATTTATTTATGACCATGTTTGAGGTAATAGCCTGTAACAAATTTTTCCTTTTTCTGTATTTTCTAGAAACTACCATTTGACCCTAACTTGTTCTTCACCAGCCTCTAACAGTGCCTTAATCTATATCTCTTTTTGACTATTCACATATTCTGTCACTTTTTTATCTTCTTTCATGTATCTAATCAGGGCATTTTTGTAATGTAGACCCAATTTAGGTGAGTCACCTTCTTATGATAAATCATCCCATGTGACATTATGCCTATCATTCAATTGAATATTACGAGGGTTTGTATCCTTTAGTGAAATAAAATTGGTTTCTAGTTTGGGGATTTTACTAAAATCCTTGATCATATGATCAGTCTGAGACATCATCTTATACTACACATTTTAAGAGATTAAGAATCTGGTGGGAGAGTCCTGAGAAATCTCACTTGTCGCTTGTTCTGAATATTGGACCACTGCCCCCAAGGACAATTAATTACCCTCTATCCTTATGCAATGATCCTCATCATGTCCCTTCAACATGAATATATTAAAAATAATGTATGAATGATAGTTAGGCATCAAGTGTTTAATATCACTGAAAACATCAATATAGAAATGAATTTTTTCTTAGAAAATTTGAAAATTATTTTCATCTTGTGTGGTGGATAGAACTATCTTATCAATAATGGGGGAATATAACTCTATATTGAATAAAACTTTGTAAATATTATCATAAATGACATTTTCAGTAGCCAAATCCATCTAGATTGGAATGTCTGTCATAGAGGTAATGTCATATAGTATTTAATAATCCATAAAACTCAATTTAAACTTTTAATCATAATTCAAACCTATGAAAATATGTATTTTAATGTCATAAGGACTGAAATTAAATTTCCATTCATAGATCCTATGGGGGTTGGGGTTTGAATTTATGCGAACAAAGATCCATAATTTAAAAATTAATTCTATAGAGGGAAAAAAATGTGACAATACCATCTTCCCAACGAAACCCATTTCTAATCATGAAATCCCCAAACTGAATCTAGGTGAGAGACTAGATTGGAAATTTTCCAAGGGTGAATATTTTCAGATAAAGAGTTTTTGAAAATAAAAGAGTTCTTTTAGAGATAGAAACACTCTTAAATTTCTCTCTCAGAAGTAGAGACTTCTGTTGTAGTTCATTTTCTGAAAATGTGTTGAGGGATATGATTCTCCTTGAAGAAGAAAGAACCAATAAAAATACCAGAGGGAAAACTATTCAAATTATCATCAAAGATAAATAAATTCAATGAAAATTCAAAGACTAAGAAGAGAAATGGTGTCGAGAATCATATGTGAGAAGATTTGAGCCTCTTGGATGTTTTAGATAAACCTGATCCCCAATGAGGGTTGGGAGTTCCTTATCTTATTCATTCATCATCACCTCAATATATATTATAAGTATATGAAAAAATGATTGATGAACAATTTAGTGTATTGAGATCCATGTCATTTAGTAGCATAGAATTAGTTCCTCTCGGTCAGCTATCACCTCACTATCATCATGAAAAATGGAAATTTTGTAGAATAAAAAAATGAATCATATATTAATTTTCTAATTAAATATGAATCTAATAAGATTATGAATAATTAATTGTTACTTTTTATTAATATTGTAATTTAGTAAATTCATCTCTCAAATAATTCATTTTAAAATTTTACTTCAAGATACACTTTCAGAGAAAAATGACATAGGGTAGGTTTATACATGAAGTTAGGAAGTATATTATTATTTTTCCATTACAAAATCAAGAACCCCATGGACACAAAAATGGTTTAAAATGGAATTATATTAAAAAATATTATTTTTATTCCCTAATTTTGACATCAATGGGGGTGGAATATAGGAATGAAATAGTTTCATTAAAGCATGAGCTAGGATACTTGAATGATTAAATTGAGGATAATATTAAATCACATGTTTATGTAATGATTATATATGTGATTCAATAAACACATCCTAAAAATCCATTCTACCCAAATTTATCAGCTTCTAATTTAGACTCGACCACGTACTGTTAGTTTCATGTTTGGTATACACATGTATGAAATGTGAAATAATGAGTTGTACAACATCTGTGGGATTATGTGCATCAATATCTTATATAGTAGGGTCTGATACATTATAGTTAATTGATATTATGGATCCAATTTCCATATTTATACTTCCTACTAATGGGGTTTCAATAGTATGATAGATTATTAGTCTTTTTTTATTGTACATATATCTTATATCATCATCATGTATATGAGATATTATTTTCATTTCATTTTTAATTTATCATAAAATTCATAGGTAATTATAATATTTTATTACAATTACATTATATTTTAGTATCTAAAATTTATGTAATCTCAGTAACAGAATGGAAAATATTGGGTTATGGTGCCTTCAGATATTCCATAGGAAGCTAATTGGGTAACAAAGTTATCACATGTCTTTCCTATATTAGAAAATTATTAAAGTTTACCAATGATTTAGGATATAAATTTAAGAGATTATATATTAAATATTATTGAAACAGACAAGATGGGTATTGTAAAGGGTGATCATATTAGTGTACTTATGTTTCAGTTGTTTCTCATGTAACAATTTTAATTGTTAGTATATTTTGAATAAGTGAACATATTTTATAGGGAATTAATTCGTTAATTTTCTAATCAGGTGGATCCATAGTCTTTTCAACCAATATTATTTCACTTGTGTTTATATTTTTATCAGCATATAATAAATTTCCACATAGGTGAAGTATTAGAAATCAGAATATGGAATTAAACACATATTTGAATGATAAAAAAGAGATTATATGTTTTTTCCATTCTTATATTGGTATTAACAAATATATCATTATTAACCACTATTAATTATATTTTTGTTAATGTAAAATAATTTATATTTTACTAGAAATTATATGTTATTCAAATATAGTCCAAAAAAAATGTATAGCATATTGGTTGTTCTTTTTATTGGCTGGGGTATGAATAAAATTTATAATGTTTTTAAAGTAGAAAGTTTTATTACATGATTTTATATCTTTAATATTAATTTTTTTATTTAAAATTGTTTATTTTTTATAATATTTTCAATTAAAATAGATCAAGGTTTGATTTCAATAGGGATAACAATTAAATAGTGGAACTAGACAAAATTGAATATGTTAATGTTCAAGTAGATAACATGAATATCTATGAAAACACGATTTTTATGAAAAATAAGTTATTTTTATTTTTAAAAAATTATTTCATTGAAATAACCTCATTGTGAAAAGGAGAATTTTGAATGTGAATATTATGTATTATGATGCATTTATGAGATAATAACGACTATAAAATAATTATTTTTTTTAAAATATTTATCTTATTATAAAATTATAATCTAATAACATATGTTATTTTTTAATTTTGTTTATATAATTTCACTAGTTTTTTGGTCATGTTTATTCACATATATCTAGGGACATGAAATAACATCAATATCTATTTCCATAATATTTTATATGTTTGATTAATGTGGATATTTAGTTCCATTTGGTAATAAATTTATAAATTATTTTAAAAAAATTCTCAATGGGTGTTGTTACTCGTATTTATTCCTCTTTTTATTTTTTACTATTTTATTTACAATTTGAGTTTTTAGGTGTAGGGTTAAGTAATTTTGTAATATTGTTTTGAAAAAAATATCTTTTAATGTCAGTTCTCTAAAGAAATTTATGTTGAAATCCCTCCCTAAAGGATTTAGCTGTTGGTATACTTTCAACATTTTTTTTATAGAAGATCCATTAAAATCCTTCATAGAAGTATTTTGATGTCATTTTTCTACACAAATGATGTTAAAATTCATGAATAATTAAACTTCTAGAAGGGTTTTCAATGTTGGATTATGAAAACTGATTTATAAAAATATACATTAAATGTCTCCTATAATAATATCTACTAGAATTCGACGTTGAAAGGAAAAAAACTGAAATTATTTGTGTTTTTTCTCTAGTGAGTGAATATCCTAAAATATAATTATATCCCATGAGTTGTTGCGACAAAACAATATAATCATAATTTTACTTGTATATGACCATCAGAAAATAGTCCAACGAATAAGTATTAACTAGGGGAAAAACAACCACTACCTTTTATACCTATGACTTATCCATCAACGTTTTTTGTAACAGTCTCATCAGTATCCACTCTTTATAAGTAAAAACTATCTACCATTGGGTATTCCTACTCAGAACATCAATAGTGACGTTATAAATTACTAGGGAATATTTTATCTTGATGTGTAATGTAAAAATGAAATCCACCCAATGTCTCAGTCATAAGTTCAAGTTATCTTGGGATAATATATATCATAATCTATTGTGGTTCGAGCATATAATAAATCTCTAACTAAATAGATAATTTTTCCAACAATTAAAAACATAAACTATAAATTATTTCTGCAATTCATGTGTTAGGTGGTTAGTTTTGTGAGTTCACAAATAAAAATACCTTTAAGTGACCACCCAACCCCCCACTATCAGATTAACTCATAGACCATATCTATAGGCATCATAATAATACTTATAACTGATCATTGTGACTAGAAGTATCATAATCAAAGTGGACTTAAACCACTCATTAAACTCCAGGAAGGCCATCTAACCCTAATTAGTCCACTACAATTTAACACATATCTTGGTCATAAATTTCAAAGGCAATTCAAAGTAAGATAATTTCTAAATGAATCTCCTATAATAAAACTTCAATACAATTAAAATTAGGGTCTCTAATATAATACTAGGATAAGAAAAATACATCATTCCATTCACCTTATCTAGGTCAATTTAGTTCGATGCCTCTAATATTGCATGCCTAAGAAAGGGAACCGATTGAATCAAAAAGACACATTTTAAATACAAGGAATAAATATTATCTACATAAATAATACATAATAAATTATCAATGATCTATGAGTCTGATTCCTACATCACATAATATAATAAGATTTCAGAAACTGACACCTTCATGAAGTATTCCTAATAGGGGTGAAAAAATTATTTCATAGGAACCATAAAAAGATTTTATGAATTCAATAAACCAAATGTAATTATATGGTTAACATAAATCCCATACCTGATCCTAAAAACCTTCCTTGGTATATCCCATGCCCAGACATGTGATAGAAGGTAACATGATAATATATTGATCTTGGTAAACAATAATTCTATACAAAGATCATTAAATTGGTCATCTTTCTTATCCAATGGATATAAATTCTAAGATTCTACTTGGTTCAACATTAATTAACATATAAATAGGGTAATGTACATATTTAAATTTCTAGTGAAGAAAACTAGGGAACTCTATTAAGAGGTAGTCTTAAAAATAAAACCATTCACTTCAAGGTATTTAATTTTTTCCTTCAGATAATTTAGCTCAAATAGAACTATATAAAAATTTTATTTGATATGGTATTTTTACCCTTAATGAGGTCATTCATTGACTCAATATATATGGCCCCATACTTAAACAATACTTAATCTTGTGTTATTACAAGATTACACATTGAAGATCTTTTCTGGTTTAGAGTTTTATAGAATTAGATCATGAAACATTCATGACATTGGACATTTAATCAAAGTGGTTACATAAAATATAGTATTCATTTTTCCCATCAATGGAAACATATTTAAAATAAAACATGGATTCATTCATGACACTTCCATGACACTATCATCATTTCATGTACCATTCCCTTGACCTGTGAAAAACATTTCAAAAACCTAGGATGAGCATAAAAAGCTCAGTAAGGTTTATAAAATGTATGGAAAGGAAACATGAGTACATATATACATAAGAATGAAATCATACATTACCCATAAAACATAAGAACTTTAACATACCTCATGAAATCATTAATAAATCATAGAAATCATAAGACATAAAGGTAACTTCAGGCATTCATAACATTCTTACGTAGGGAGTAACCCTCTTGGTTACGTTTGGAATACCCATCACAGTATATTCCCTAAATCTCTTCGGAGAAACCTTAATGTTTAACTCCTTCGCATTACCCAATGCATTGGAGAGCTATATCGGGATCACCCGCCCTTAGTTTATCACGGAACCACCTGTCTTCATAACAATTCCCAAGAACCATAAAAAAATTATAGCACATAACTTAAGCATAAAGGAAAGATAACATTCCCACATTGCAAAAACAATATAACATTTTAAGATATTGAAATAATTAATCCATTTCAAAAACCCTATTCAAAACAATTTAAAACATTTAATAATGATATTTTTAAATAAAAGTGTCCCATACCACATTGAAGCTTTTAAAATTTTAAACCATTAATATCCATATAAATAAATCCTTAAATCCATTTTGAAAACATGGATATTAATGAGAAATATTTACATGATTAATTCATTAAAACATTTAAAATGATATTTTAGTTAAAGGGTTTTTAACAAAATGAGAGACAATTGAATAAAATAATTGAGGAATCACATTTAATAAAAACATTATAATATCATGAGAATAAAGGGATTCATGATATAATATTCCAAATGATAGTATATACACCATATAATAGTGAATTGGTGCATAAAAACAATGAAGTCTCAATGGAAATGTAAATTGAGATGAAATCCATTATAAAGATGGTATCATTAAATTAAGGATAAATCAATATCATAATTATGTGCGACAAATATAAATACACCAAATATAAGTGGATATTAAGTGTAAAATAATAAAAGGTCATTAAAACATATTTAAAGGATGACATATTCAATATCTACATGTTGAACCCAAAGAAATCGAAATTGGGTAAAGAAGTTCCCTTGACAGCCTGACGGTGTCACATCAAATTTTAGAAAAAAAGTTGATGAGAGAGATAAAGGGTATCACATCACTTGGACATAAAATTTACAGCAATAAGGATATATAAGAATATATCCCCACATAATAAGATGAAAATTAAAAGACATAACAAAATAATTCTTTTAAAAAGAGGAGGGTGAAAGGTTCCCTTACCGATTTGGGTATCTTTCGAAACGTACACCCCATGAATGAAGGACTATAAAACATTGATGTAAATTCTCATAAACGAAAGTATGTTACTCAAAGAGTATTATAATGTACAGTACATACCCCACTCAAAAGGAAATATTGGCAACAGTAGCAAGAATCTCATGAAAACACAAAGTGAGATAAAAAGCCCATTACGAAATTTTGGCATCCTAACGGCGGTAATTAAAACATACAAAATGGATTGATGAGAGAAAATAGGGTCTCTCATCATATTAACATAATAATTACAGTAAGATTGATATAAAATAACATCACAATCATAAGAAATATGAGCTTAAAAGGAATGACATAAAAGAGTGTACTTAAAAAGAAAGAGAGGGGTAAGATCCCTTACCTCGGGTCCGACTTGACTCGATCGTTCTTTAAACTCCTGAATAATAAACTTTAGTTAATTTATAATTTCTTAAGAACCTTTTTCATTTTTATTATTCCTTTTATATCACTTACTACCATGCTATGAACACTATGTAATTTTTTATGTTAATAATGGACGTTTTGTAGATCATTGCTACTTGAGTCAAAAATAAACTCTTTATAATTACAAGTTGTTCATGTGGTAAAATATATATTATATCCAGAATTATATTCATTATATATATATCATATATATCAAATATATCCATTATATTCATTCATTTATAATATTACATAACATTTAAAGGTAAGAAATGAAATGCACCGTTCATGGAGATGGTAAGCCGTACGTACGCATGAACGCTACTTCCATTTCTATTTCTTTTTTAATGGAATTAAAACATAATGATAAATAATAGTATTATAATTCCAGTATGGTATCATATATAATATCTTTAAATCTATCCTTTATACGTACCGCATATGGTATTAACGAATAAAATCACTTTGAGGGGGCGGTAGTCCGCACTTCCAAAAATGAAGATATCGTGTTTAACCTTAATGGAAACCATAATGGTATTCCATAAATGAAAAATAAAGAATCTTAAATAAAACATAAAAATATTATATATCATATGTAAACATATTTACATCTTAATGGACACCATTGAGGGTGTTAATAGAATATTGAACAATCATCGTTTCGTGAGGCAAAAATTCACCATCCACAGAAACAGTATGTCCTTTAACCATTAGATATTGGTGTGTGTAAGTGTATCTCGAATAATTCTTATAAAAACATCCTAGTATATTGATGATAATGGATTTTTTACAAAAGAAATGAATAAAAATATTTTAGGGGGTTGGAGAAGCAAAATAAAACAAAAGAACACAAGTGAAGACATTACCTTAAAATCGGGTACCTCTCTTTGATTTGAGCTCAATGGCTTCCTTGGAAATAATTCTGCCCAAAGTGAGGCTTCTAGGAGTAATATAGGGACGTGGAGAGACAAAATGAGCAGGGGTTGGCCGAGAAAAAGGCTTGATAGGTGCGGGTAAGGTGGTAGAGGTGGGGGCCTTTTATAAGAGGAAATGAGGGGCACTCTTGGAAAGCTAAAAAAATGTTACGTTATTTTCAAATGGGTTTTGGATTTTAAAGGTCCAAAACTGATGTATTTCAAGGATAATGTGGTAAGGGTTCGAAATATACTCATCTAACAGGTCTTTGACAAGTGTAACTTATTGTTTTAACATTATCTTATCATTTTATTTAAATCATTTATTAATGAGGTAATCACTGCATCATCATGATGTCATAAATAATTTAGTTTATTTAATGTATAAAAATTATAAAAAAAATATCATGATGTAGGAAATATTTTTCTCTATCTAATTAATATTTATAGTAAAAAATATGACTTGTATAACCGCATTTAAATTTTTTTTAGTAAAACAACTCATTCTTGTGACATTTTTATTTTAACATTAAATAAAAAAGTTATTTATGTCATTTTCCAACCAAAGTGGCTCCATAGGGTCCCCCAGTTGACCCATGGATTGTATTGGTCAGCCATGACATATCCAATGAGTGTAGGACATGTGTCTAAGTCATTTAATATTATTAAAACATTATTTTTACCTTAAATTACACTAATTACCTCTAATCGCGATTAATAACTTAAAAGTTACTATTCACCAAAAAATTATTTTAATCCCATTGAACCACATTTTACATCCTAATGACAACCAATTATGTTGGATTTTTGATATTCAAATCACATAAGTGTTAAAGATTCATTTAAACGAAAAATCTGTTTTTAAACTACCACTTAGTTGTTTCACTATTCATCAAAAATTGAAATTTTTCCGAAAAATACCAAAAATTCACCCTAATCTATATTTGATATTCAGACTTCAAAAATTATGTCTATTTTACAAAATTCAAAAAATATATTTTGAATTAATTAATTTAATAATTAATTCCCGCTGTCAAAACAAATAGCGTGTTTTTAAGAAATAATATCTATTAAAAGATTGAAACTAGTTTATGTCCAGTTTCAAAGTTAAATTAATTTTAATGACCACAATTAGATTAAATGGTAAAAATATATTCTAACTACTCTCTAATCTAAATTAAAAATATAATCTATCCATATAAATAAATCAGATTAAAAGGAAGTTTTGAATGAAAATTCAATATTTTCAATAAAAATGATCTTTATCGGAAAAATAAAAAAAATTTACACAAAGTAAATTTTGATGTCCATATTCTAAAGAAAGATTTTATTTTGTCAAATAAAACATATAAAATTGTCAAAAGTATATTTAAAAAGGTTTCTCCATCAAAAAGTGGATAATCGACCTTTTAATGAATATTTAGAAGATTTATGCTTAAAATTGGATTCATTTGCATTTTAAGCCTCAAATATTTATTAGATAAAAGTAAAAATATTTGACAAACATAAATAATCATTTTGAAGCTAGATCCATTCATTCCTTCCATTACAACAGCGAGGCGTTAACTACCTTTTAAAATAATATTATTTTATTATTAGAGTGCAACGTACGATATCAGAGAAACTCGTTGTTGCGTATTGGGTACGCCCTCGAGCATAGAATTCCCATTAAAGTAATATTAATATTTTATTAAAAAATATGGATAAATATGAAAATGTCATATTCTTTATTTACCTGGGGTGTTACATCCTTCCCCCTTTTTGGGAATTGCGTCCTCGCAATTTTAAAATTGCGCTTGGAAGCTTAATTGAAAATCCCACATCGGAACAAGAGTCAGTAAAACTATCACTTTAAAAGAATGGGAGAGAAGTACAAATGTCAACTGAGATAAACCGTACTATGATTACAAGTATGAAAATATGGATATGGAGGAAAAAACAAAGGGTCATGTTCTAATGGAGATTGATAGTAAACATGTCTAGGAGAAAGTTAACAACAAGAAAATCACAAACCAGTCATGGGTTAAACGGTATTTGATTCCCCATTAGGAAAAATTAACAGGGAACATTTTTGTTTTAAGTTACTTTTCATTGAGAAATTTATTTATGAGCTTAACTAAAACATAAGGAAGCATACTTAATTGTCATGTTGACTTTCAACTTTTACAATATTTCTTACACGAACTCATATTTTCTCCAAAAGACGAGTATTTAGGATGACTTGTTCACATTAAGAGAGCTATAATCAACTTCTAGAGAATCACCTAATCCATAAAAGAGAACTATATAATTCCCATGTCGTTAGACCTTAACCAAAAATAAAACCCAAAGTACAACAAAGAACATTCAATAAACATCTATCCATAAAATTCTACAAAGTAAACCAAACTAATATTGAAACCCAATTCTCTATAGGATTTAATCACATAGTAATCTAAGATAAATTTTAACATTTTTCTCGAAAATAACATCAGTTACTCTTACAGTCTCATACTGAAAAGTAATTAACCTAATCACATATCCTCCATGATAGGCTAATCATTTCCATTAATATCAAAAAAATCAACTTACTCTTAATTCATAAAATCATCTAACTAAAAAGAATCATTCAAACTAACCAGGGACTTCACGTAGTACAGTGGTAAGCAATAAATACCAGTTGCACTTTGGTTGTGGGGTCGATTCCCGCTTCTTCGTCTGACACGACGGGTTGTCACACGGTCTACGTGTTGTCCATTTTCAAAAACTATATAATATTATAACATTCCTCAAAAAGAGATAAATTCTTCAAAATAACCATAACATATTTTAACCACAACGGTTATCTGAAAACTTCCATTTTGCAACCCAAAATATATTAACCAGTAATTGCCTCAAATTCAAGGATAATATAAACCCAAATGGTTCTTTATAACTATATCCACAAAAGAAAGGATAATTATTCCATCAATAAATTTTTTATATATCAAACATCAGGGTTACTATGAAAAGTCTTCTAACGTAACCCCATCATCAAAAGAGACTTAATACATCTACGAATTTCACCATCCTAAAATCTACCATAACACTTGAATCCCTTATATGATAACTTCTTACTCATTCAACATTATTCATGATCCATTAGCCATTCCTTTTCAACTTATTCTGAAATACTTCTTTCCTATAAACAAAATCATGAATCATATCCTAAGATTCCAATAATAGGAAAACATATGTTAAGAAATAATCCATACCTTTCATTCTTCATTGTCAGTTTCTTCATCCTCAATCGGAATGGAATTAGGTATTGGAAAATGAATATTTGTACAATCTTGGAGACCCCATTCCTGAAACTTCTTCGTAGGATATGTGTTTTCATTATGACTATGCTCACCACATTTAAAACATTCAATTGATCCTTCATAAAGAACATCTATCCCTTTCCTAGAGTCAACTAGATGCTTCCTTTTTCCATCGCAGGTTCTTGCTTTATGACCTTCATTTCCACATCTATAGCATCTTTCTGTCCCTAAAAATCATTTTCCTATGTGTTTATTTCCACATATTTGACACATAGTTTTTTGAACATACTTAAATTTATGATTATTACGTGAACTTCCATAGGGATTTGTTTCTCTCATACATGATGCCTTAAAAAAATCACTATGGTTCAGGTGGTAAATACTGACTCCAGATAGTTGGTTGAGGATAACCACAAGAGTTCTCATTGCAGCTCCCATATCATTCAGTTTTTCATTCATAAAACCATCACAGTCTTCATCAAATCCACTATTACTTTGTTTCCTGCTAGATCTAGCCATATACTAAAACCAAAAATGTCAGTGAGAGTATATTAGTAAAATCATCAAATAAAAAAAGAGGAAGATAAATACTATGATATACTTATCTAAGTGATCTCAAACACATAATAACTTTCAAAAAAATGATGAATCCATCTAATATACTAACCATTGTGGTTATACACAACTTGTCACTTTTTCTTAAACAACATCCTAACCACTATTGTTATCTAAAATGACCTCTGATACCAACAATAAGGCCCCATCCTTAAACCTTACTTAATCTTGAGTTATTACAAGATTACACATTGAGTATCTTTTCAGGTTTAGTGTTTTATAGAATTAGATCATAAAACGTGCATGACATTCCTAATTTAAACAAAGTGGTTACATAAAATATAGTATTCAATTTTCCCATCAACGGAAACATATTTAATATAAAACATGGATTCTTCCTTGACACATCCTTGACACTATCATTATATCATGTACCATTCCAATGACCTGTGAAAAACATTTCAAAAACATGGGATGAGCATAAAAAGCTCAGTAAGGGTTATAAGAAGTATGGAAGGGAAACATGAGTACATATATACATAAGAATTAAATCATACTTTACCCATAAAATATAAGCACTTTAACATACCTCATAAAATCATGAATAAATCATAGAAATCATAAGAATTAAATGTAACTTGAGGCTTTAATAACATTCTTTCGTAGCGAGTAACCCTCTTGGTTACGTTTGGAATACCCATCGCAGTATATTCCCTAAATCTCTTCGGAGAATCCTTAACGTTTAACTCCTTTGCGTTACCCAATGCATTGGAGATCTATATCGGGCTCACCCACCCTTAGTTTATCACGGAACCACCTTTCTTCATAACAATGCCCAATAACCATAAGATAATCATATCACATAACATAAGTATAAAGTAAATATAACATTCCCGCATTGCAATAACAATATATCATTTTAAGATATTGAAATAATGAATCCATTATAAAAACCATTTCAACCCCATTTAAAACATTTAATAAATCGATTTTTTAATTCAATGTGTCCCATAACACATTGAATCTTTTAACATTTTAAACCAATAATATCCATATAAATAAATCCTTAAAACCATTTTGAAAACATGGATATTAATGAGGAATATTTAGAAAATTAAATCATTACAACATTTAAAATTATATTTTAGTTAAAGGGTTTTTAACAAAATGAGAGACTTTTGAATACAATAATTAAGGAATAAAATTTAATCAAAACATTATAATATCATGAGAATAAAGGGATTCATGATATAATATTCAAAATGATAGTATATACACCATATAAGAGTGAATTGGTGTATAACAACAATGATGTCTCAATGGAAATGTAAATTGAGATGAAATCAATTATAAAGATGGTATCCTTAAATTAAGGATAAATAAATCTCATAATTATGTGCAAAAAATAAAAATACACCCAATATAAGTGTATATTAACTGTAAAATAATCAAATTTCATTCACACATATTCAAAGGATGACATATTCAATAACTACATGTTGAGCCCAATGAAATCAAAATTGGGTTAAGAAGTTCCCTTGACAGCCTAACGACGTCACATAAAATTTTAGAAAAAGAGTTGATGAGAGAGATAAAGTGTATCTCATCACTTGGACATAAAATTTACGTAAATAAGAATATATTGGAACATATCCCCACATAATAAGATGAAAATTAAAAGACATAACAAAATACGTCTTTTAAAAAGAGGAGGGTGAAAGGATCCCTTACCGATTTGGGTGACTTTCGAAACGTACACCCCATGAAAGAAGAACAATAAAACATTGATGTAAATACACATAAATGAATGTATGTTACACAAAGAGTATAATAATGGAAAGTACATAAACCACGAAAAAGGAAATAATGGAAAATGTAGCATGAATCTCACGAAAACACAAAGTGAGATAAAAAGCCCCTTACGAAATTTCGGCAGCATAACGACGCCAATTAATACTTAAAAAATGGATTGATGAGAGAAAATAGGGTCTCTGATCATATTAACATATAAAGTACAGTAAGAGTAATATAAAATAACATCCCAATCATAAGAGATATGAGCTTAAAAGGAATGACATAAAAGTGTGTACTTAAAAAGAATGAGAGGGGTAGGATCCTTTACCTCAGGTCCGACTTGACTCGATCGTTCTTTAACCTCCTGAATAATAAACATGAGTTAATTTATACTTACTTATGAAAACTTTTCAAGTTAATTATTCCTTTTATATCACTTACTACCATGCTATGAACACTATGTATTTGTTTAAGTTAATAATGGTCGTTTTGTAGATCATTGCTACTTGAGTCAAAAATAAACTCTTTATAGTTACATTTTTTTCATGTGGTAAAATATGTATTATATCCAGAATTATATTCATTATTTAGATATCATATATATCATATATATCCATTATATACATGCATTTATAATATTACATAACATTTAAAGGTAAGAAATGAAATGCACCGTTAATGGAGACGGTAAGCCGTACGTACGCATGAACGCTACTTCCATTTCTATTTATTATTTAAAGGAATTAAAACACAATGGTACATAATAGTATTATAAATCCAGTATGGTATCATATATAATATCATTAAATCTATCCTTTATACGTACCTCATATGGTATTAACGAATCAAATCACTTTGAGGGGGCGGTAGTCCGCACTTCCTAAAATGAAGGTATCACGTTTAACCATAATGGAAACCATAAAGATATGCCATAAATGAAAAATACAGAATCATAGGTAAAGCATAAACATATTATATATCATATATAAAAATAGTGACATCTTAATGTCCACCATTTAGGGTGTTAAAATAATATTGAACAATCATCGTTTCGTGAGGCAGAAATTCACCATCTACAGAAACAGTATGTCCTTTAACCATTAGATGTAGGTGTGTGTAAGTGTAGCTCAAATCCTTATTATTACAACATAATAGTATATTTAATATATTGTATTTGTTATAAATGAAATGAATAAAAATAGTTTAGTGGGTTGGAGAAGAAAAATTAAACAAAAGAACACAAGTGAATACATTACCTTAAAATCGGGTACCTCTCTTTGATTTGAGCTCAAAGGATTCCTTGGGAAGACTTCTGCCCAAAGTGAGGCTTCTAGGAGTAAGAGAGGGATGTGGAGAGTCAAAATGAGCAGGGTTTGGCCGAGCCAAAGGCTTCAGAGGTGTGGGTAAGGAGGAAGAGGTGGGGCCCTTTTATAAGAGGAGAGGAGGGGCACTCTTGGAAAGTTACAAAATGTTACATTATTTTCAAATGAGTTTCAGATTTTAAAGGTACACACAGATGTATTTCGGGGATAAGGTGGTAAGGGTTTGAAATATACTCTTAAAATAGGTCTCTAACAAGTTTAAGTTATAGTGTTAACATTATATTTTTATTTTATTTAAATCCTTTATTAATTAGGTAATCGCTGCATCATCATGATGTCATAAATAATTTAATTTATTTGATGTCTAAAATTATAAAAAAAATATCATGTTGTAGGAAATATTTTTATATTTATAATGAATATTTATAGTCAAAAATATTACTTGTATAACCCCATTTAAAAATAGTTTTAGTAAAACAACTCATGCTTGTGACATTTTTATTTTAACATTAAATAAAAAGTTATTTATGTCATTTTCCAACCAAAGTGGCTCCATGGGGTCCCCAAGTTGACCCATGGAATGTCATGGTCGGCCAAGACACATACAATGATAGTAGGACATGTGTCTAGGTCATTTCATATTATTAAAACATTATTTTTACCTTAAATTACACTAATTACCTCTAATCGTGATTAAAAACTAAAAAGTTACTATTCACCAAAAAATTATTTTAATCCCATTGAACCACATTTTACATCCTAATGACAACCATGTATGTCGGATTTTTTAAATTCAAATCACAGAAGTGGTAAAGTTTAATTTAAACGAAAATTTGGTTTTTAAACTACCACTTAGTAGTTTCACTATTCATCAAAGATTGAAGTTTTTCAGAAAAATACCAAAAATTCACCCTAAGCTATATTTGATATTCCGAATTCAAAAATAATGTCTATTTTAAAAAATAAAAAACATATATGTTGAATTAATTAATTTAATAATTAATTCCCGCTGTCAAAACAAATAGCGTGTTTTTAAGAAACAATACATATTAAAAGATTGACACTAGTTTAAGTCCAATTTAAAGTGAAATTAATTCCAATGAGCACCATTAGATTAAATGGTAAAAATATATTCTTAATACACTCTAATATAAATTAAAAATATAATCTATCCATATAAATAAATCATATTATAAGGAGGTTTTGAATTAAAATGCAACATTTTCAATAAAAATGATCATTATCGGAAAAATAACAAAATTTTACACAAAGTAAATTTTGATGTCCAAATTATAAAGAAGGATTTTATTTTGTCAAATAAAACATATAAAATTGTAAAAAGTATATTTAAAAAGGGTTCTCCCTTAGAAGGCGGTTAGTCGACATTTTAAAGAATATTATAATATTTATACTTAAAATTGGATTCATTTACTTTTTAAGCCTCCAACATTTATTGGATAAAAGTAAAAATATTTGACAAACTTATATAATCATTTTGTAGTTAGTTCTGTTCATTCCTACTATTACAACAGTAAGGCATTAACTACCTTTTAAAATAATATTATTTTATTATTATAGTGCAACGTATGATTTCAATGAAACTCATTGTTGCATATTGGGTATGCCCTCGTGCATAGAATTCCCTTTAAAATAATATTAATATTTTATTCAAAAATATGGATAAATATGAAAACGTCATATTCTTTATTTACCTGGGGTGTTACACAATATCCCTATTAGAAAGAAGTATTAAGATATATACATGAATGAAATCCTAAAATTAGTCCAACCCTAGGGATGAAAAGTCCAGAACTATTATGTGGTCAGCTACAAGATCCATATTGGCCACTTATGTTGTAATGGCTTCTTGTCGAATAAATATTTCCCAACTCTAAATGCTTCTACATTCCACAATCCCACTTGAAAACAATTCTTCTTAGGGGAGTTAAAATAAATCCATCTTCTATAAAATGAAATGGAAATTGAGAAGTGTTTCATCTAGTATATTAAAGAAAAATCATCAAAGAACCTCAAATCCAAGACCATGAATCCACAAATTCCCATATGCACAAACAATTATGATAGTTTCTAAGCATCTCAGAATATGATCTAACATCTTTCCAAGAAGTATATCAATGTGTAATGACCTCATGAATAACTCTACAGTCAACCCTAACTAAGATACAACTCTGGGAGAAATATAAGAATAAAAATCCCAATTACCAGATAAGGAAATTGAAATCAGCAACGAAATCAAAACTATAATTCTAACAGTCGAAGGAACCTTAACACCATCTAGTACAACATAGTCTAAAACATTAACTTAACCTTCCACATCTCCATTTCCTTACACCCAAGATGCATGAGTAGTCTACATAAATGAACCTAGAGGCATATTATTTTGTGGATGGGAAGACCATATACTATTTATATAACCCCGTCATTAATATATAGCCTTTCTATCTATATGGGGTCCCCTTGAAAAAACCATCACGGAATGTATCTTACCTGAGCATCCTCCAACACCTGTGTGGGATATACTTAAATAGAATAAATTTAGATGGCCCATCCTTTCTCATGACCAGAAGTACATCAGTAGACTAGTATTGCAATGACCCAAGCCTCTTACGCATAGTATGTCCTTATTTTAAATATTAAAATCCAATAAATAGAATTGATGGACATATTGGCCCAATATATCTGGAATACAATATTCATAATACATCATATTAAGGCATAAAAAAATATTTTCTATAATGAGATGCTAAATCAATTAAATCTCATAAAACATTATAGGATAACCATTGGAATATATAAATAAAATGGGTGAGATAAAAAGCCTAGTAAATGAATAATCAATATATAGAAAAATATCATTTGATTCAAAAGGATAGATTATAATAACATACGAGTAAAATAACATGGTTGATCAAATTAGGGAATTTCATATGTATGAAATAAATATAAGATAAAGGTATCATTGGAATATTTCAGAAATACAGAACATAACATTAGCATAAATCAAGGCTAACATTCAATATAACATCACATATTAGACATAGTCCCATATTGGATTAGTACTATTCACTAATCTTGTAAATATTTTCTCATGATACATAAAAATTATCCAATTGAATGGTGAATTATCTGAGTGAACATGTACATGAATATTTTTCCTTCTTATGGAAATTAACCATAAATCATCAGCATCATAAAAACTAATGGAAATAGAATGGGTTACATAATCATGCATATAACAAATCCAAATGTAAAATCAAAAATAATTCCATGAAATAAAGTATTAAATCATTATTGTGAATTTTTTGAAAAATAATTTATCAAATGAATTTGATAATGAGATCCATTTGAATTCCAGAACTAAAATTGAGTGGAGTTATAATTTTTTAAAAATTCATTTTAAGTGGACTTTTGGGGAAAAGAGTCAAAAATAATTAAAGAGGGTAATGACTAATAATTTACATAAACCAAAAAATGAAAAAAAATATCCTCCAAAAATAAAATGAGTGTTTTTAAATAACTATGTAAGGTGAAAATAATTTCATTTAGTATTACTTGAAATGAGTCAAGAAAATTGATATGTTCCCTATAAGTGGTTCGGAATAACTAATTAAATTTAGAAGGGAACCTTGGAAACATGTTTATCCCCATCAAGGAATAGATAATTAAACTATCTATATATTTGTTTGAAATATATACAGACCATATAATAATGAAATAGTAATTATATAGAGATAAAAATAGTTAATGATAGATAAATAATAACCCAAATAATAAATGGTGGTTCAGGAAGATCCCTTATTTCATATCCGGATTCATTCTACACTCTTAGTTGACATCATGAATAATAAAATTATATTACATAAATATATTATTTATAGCTTAATATTAATATATTTTAGTTATTATCAATATATTATATCAGTATATAGTCATTTAATTGATATATGGTGTCTGTAATTTTAGTCCCAAGTCATTAGTTAAATGGTCACAAGGTCTCTATATTTACTGGATAATTATTGATGTTCTTATCAAATGGGACTAAAACTGTATAAGTGGAACGAAATGGTATTCATGTACTTCAAAAAAACATAAATGGTACCTATTATGTATAAAATTTCTGAAATATGTAAGATAAATTTTGTAAAAACATTTATATGGTTAGTTCATATTAGCAGTTTTATTAACCATCATAAACTAGATTAACTTAAGTTAATTAAATTTATATACATATTATTATATATTAATATGTTATAATATACTTATTTTCATCATATTTTACAATTATATTATTTATATAATCATCCTTAAATGTGATGGAGAGATAAATGTACATTGTTTATGGAGATGGTGAACTGACCATATTGTGAACAATATTTTCATTTTATAATTAAATGGTAAGAGGTTAAATGAATGATATTAAATTAAAATACCTAAATTGAGGAATATATATGATTCTAGAATAATTATACCATGTTGGATGGAATTTTTTTCGAGGATATGGAGGATGGAAAATTTAAAAACTCGATTGAGGGTATTACCATCCCATTTGGGTGTCTCCTCATATGTTTCGATTTTAAGAACTATTTAGTGGTATTTTGATGAGACTAAAGATTATAGTGATGTGGGGGATAAATGGGGATATAACTTTTTTAATATATTGTATCATATGGAAGTTATAATTTGATAGGAGAAGGGGTGTGGGGGAATGTATTTATAATGGAAGAAGAGTGGTGTTTTTTGAAAATTATACTCATTAGATTATTATTCTCCCTCCATAATTCCAAAAGTATTGATTGTTGTTACTACAATGATTCATTTAAGAATTTTTTTTTTGAGGAAATGGTTTTTTAATCATATACAACTCATAAATTATGGTATTTAGCTTTTAATGTTAAATATTGTATTTTCTCATATTTCACAATTCACTAAAAATTCAACCAGTTTAGAAGAATACCAAAAATTTAAATAAATTATTTATTAATATCTAGATTAAAAAATTGGTTTAGCTTTATGAAAACAATTTTATAAATAGTATAACTATAAATTTTAAATAGAAAAATTATTTTTTTAGGAAATTTCAATTTCCATAATATGATTATTTTTTCTGACCCATTCACATAGAATTTATATTATCATAAAATTAAATTTATATATTAATGAAATATTTTAATATTTTATGAACATGTTTTATGAAAATAAATTTTATTTCATCATTTTATGTTGTTTACAAAAAATAAGATAAAACATATATATTTTGTAAAAATATAAAGACATGTTTTTACATTTTTAGAAGATTTATTTTATTATATCATGATATAAAAATGAAATATTATCATTCTATTAGATACCAGAATATTATTTTTTTTTAAATTTAATTAGCTTAATAATATAATATTCAGAATACTATTTGTAAAAGTCTTGTTACTATTCCAACTGTCAGATAACTATATTAATGGTATGATTTGTAATGGCTACATAGGTTCTATATATTCTATATATTCATCATATCTCTCTTATTCATCATTAAATTCGACTTTATTTGATTTTTATATACATTTTCATCTTTATAATGAATTACTAATATTATTTATCATTTGTAAAATGCTCCACATGACTGTGATTATTTTGGGATATTGAGAATCTCTAAATTTACATTGTATAGTCATCTTATTTTCTATTTCATGTCAATGATACTTAAAATTATTATAGACATATATATTCTGAAAAATTAATGTTCATAATAATATAATGAATATTTTTGGTTCTATTATGTGGATCATGTTCTTTATATAATACTATATTATTAAATGTTACACCTTTATATAATCATTCTGGAAATTTCTTTTATAATAGGATGGGTCATAAGATTATTCCCCACTAAGAAATATCTCCCAAAAAACATTTCAAATACTATGTGAAAAACATTGCTGGTACTTTTTCTTAATTTCTTCCTCCAGTTCCCATGTTGAATCCTCATACTTATGCTTTTTCCATAATACATTGACTATAGGAGTTTCCTATTTGTGTATTACTTTGAATCAATGGTCCAAATTTTTTATTTTTTCCTCATTATATATATTATTTCCCCGATATACCACCTACGGATTCAGTACACATGGGGAATCTAGTATGTAATTCCTCAAGAGGGATTGGTGGAAAACATAATATACTAGAGACATGGCTGGTGGCAGTTCTAGATGATATTACATAGCTCTAATGAAATTAATAATATCAAAGAGGAAGATGTATCTTAGACCTATCATTCTAATTTGAAATATCTTTACTTTATTTTATAGAGATATATGTAGAAACAAATTATCTTTAACCACAAACTATAGGTCTCATTTATGATTTTTATTATATCCATTTCTTCAACAGTGAGATTTCTTAATGTGTTAATGAATTGTTATTACCTTTTCAATCATTTAACAAACCAATTCATTTCATAACTACTTGTGTTCCCCAAATTCTTCCTAAAAAACATTTCTTATTTATATCCTTCCATAAAGGGATACATATGGAGGCTTTTGGATACCTAAGTCAATGCTATTTTTTAATGATTAAACCGAAAAAGAAAGTATTTTTTCCATCATCCTTTGAACTCCACCAAGATTTATTTCGACATGTCCTCAAATTTTTGGATATTATTTTTCAATTCCCCAACAGTTTGTGCGTGATAACCCACACTGAAGATCAACAATAATTTTAATTAATGTTGCAGTCTTTTATTGAACATAAAGGTAAACCCTATACATTGATCAGTTACAATTGATGTTGGTGTTCTATGAAGCTAAAATTCTCCCCTAACGTACATCATTTCAAGTGGATTGAGTGATAATTCAACACTTATTCTGTGATATGTATTTATAATATGTTCCACCACAACCCATAGATAATTATTCCCATTTTTTGTGGGTAATGGTTTCATCATCCCCTTATAATTTTCATTTACATCGTACTTTATATCATTAGAGGAACATTGATAAATAAATATATATATATATATATATATATATTCAATGACATCCTTCTTTATATTGTCCCACAAATAGTGCTCTATAAGATCCTGACACATCTCTATGATCTTTTAGGGGATGGAGAATGTCGAGGTATTTGCATCAGTCAATATCTACTTATTTATCCCAGGCTTTAATGGTAAACATAATAGTGAAGCAAATATTAAATCTCCTTATTCATCAATTCTAATCATTGAGGATTTCGTTTTCTTTATAAAAATAACATTATTAGATTTTTTGAAATTATCCCATTGATCATACATTATTTCCTACAGAAGTTACAGTTGATAAATCATTTGTCAAATGAATGATTATGTTCCCTCTATAATGATTTCCATTCCATATTTTTCATTTCTAAGATTATATGATCCCTCTCAGTCCTTATCATGGATAATTTATTAGAAAAATTTACACTTAGAGCATATAGAACATTATACACCATCCAAATATTTTATTTTTGGGGAGAATTTATAATCCTTCATCATCTCAAACCATCGTTATTATTTCATATTAAATCATTCTATGTGAATAAATACTTGAGGCACTAATTAACTATATAATGCAACCAAACCATAAATGTAATGAATATTGTGGCTTACTATAGATCCTGTGTTCGAAATTTATTCTCCTAAACAATTTATCTCCATGTGGAATAGGCTATCACTTTATCATTATTCATCAGTACATAACCAAATACACTTTTATAAATATCAATATATAACATAAATTATGACCCACCTTATATTGATTTAGGAATAGTGTAGTAATAAGAATCGTTTTTAGATCATTAAAGATACCTCAAATTTAAACTGTCTAAAATAATTCACTTCCTTATTATTTTGTTTAATTAGGGAGTCTGAAAATTAGGATATGTTTCCCACAAAACAACTATAATACATAGGTAGACCAAGGAAAATCCATATCTATTTTACTAAAACCTGTATGGTTTACTCCTCAGTTTCATTGTTCATAGAAATGTTCATAGATATCCCTTTTTTTACAACATTCCACAATAATTATTCTTCCCCCTTCCAAGACTCACATTTAATGTACTTTTCATATATCTTATCCGTTTTCAATGACATTAAAAAAGATTTTAATTGTTCATTATGATCATCCATAATTATAGAGTTTATCATATTATCATTTATAAATACTACCACAACTTTTTCATGGTATTCTATAAATACTCTATTCACTATTCCCCCATAATATTATTAGATAATTAATGAGTCCCAAGTGCATCATTATGAACTTATAGTGTCAATACCTTGTTTTAATGTTGGACTTCTGAATATCAGTAGTCATAACCATTAATTGGGGATATCCTAACTAAAGATCATTATTAAATAAATAATAGGTCCCACAAACTTAATCAATAAATTCATCAATATAAGAAAAGTGGATAGTTTTTATTTATCAGGATTTTTTTGAGTTAAGGATAATAAAAGTAGATGCACATTGACCCATCCATCTTTTTGACAATGATGACCAATACTACCCATGGTGAAGAACTCCAGAATATGAAACCCTTATCTAAATGATATTGTAAATAATTTTATAGTTCTTAAAAATCAATAGGGCACATTTTTTAGGGAGTCTTAGATATTAACATAGATCCATGTATAAGTTAAAATGGGAACTCAACCTATCTTTGAGGAAAACGGCTAAACATCTATTTAGGAATTACATCAGTGTAGACCCTCATAAAGGCATGTGGTAAAGAATGATTATCTCATTTATATAATTAGTTTTTGAATGATATTATTAATAATAAGTCATTAATATTCATTCATGATAAAAATATTCTAAATGAGACTCATCCTTCATTTTATGCTTCTATGGATTTGGTGGATTACATGGGATATTATGAATGGGTTTCCTCTCTCTGTTGTGAATGTTAAATTTATAGAGGGGAATCCAATATATGACCAATATCTCATGAAATTATATAAAATGTAGTTTTAAAAGGTTAGATAAGAGTTTTAGTCCACAAATATAATCTTTTGAGGAGTTATATACTTGGGAAGTAATAATTTCCATGATTCAATTCTCAAAGATAACACAACCGCTATGTTCTAAGGTGGTGTATTAATAGTTATACTATTCTTGCATGTAATTAAAGAGTATAATGGAATATATTGATATGATATTTCTGAATTTCATGAATATATATTGAGTGATCCATTAATTATTTTATTATCAAACAATTTATTTATTATATCCAAAAAACACACTGATGATAACACTCAATCTAATGGGCATCTAAAATGGTGGTAATAAATAAAGAAATACTAACCGATAAATTGAATGTATATACTAAATTATGTGTTCATTGGATTCAATATTGGATATATATGGTAAAATATAAGTCATGTTTTCTATCCTAATAATATACTCAAGTCCTTTATAATTATTTGAAAATATCATTAGAATTTACAAAAGCATATATCTAGAGTGTTTCAAACAAAGTCTATTGAGAGGACTCTTTGTTATGCATGAGGTATTAGTCAAGATAATACACAATGATCCCTTTATGGGTTATTACATAGAGGTAAATCTGTGAAAGAGGTATATACACATGTAGTTTCTAGATATGGATATCATTTTCTTATAAACAATTCACTCAATACATTACATAATTTTCAAGATATTTTCCTATACTTATACTTATAACGATATAATTTACCAATGAAATCTTATTCTAATCCAAAAAATAACTAAACATTTCTTTTATACAAACTATAATAATCCAATCCCTTTACAAATATTATTTATGTCACGAACCAGCCCGGGTCGACCCTGAACCGGTCACCCGAGCCGGTCCGCGGCAAGTCCCGAGGGGCGTTCCCGATCCCCCCGGGATGGCAACAAGTGCCGGGCATTGAAACTTTAATCGTTGGGAACGATTTCAGCCCAAGCTAAAAATAGGATCGAAAGAATGAATATAAACTAAACAAACAAACAGACACTAACGACATAAACAAACCTACACCACGACATACCTCCACGTGACCTCGCGGTCACCACCCAACTACAACCAACGTCGCTCCCGCACTGAGCGACTCAAGCCAGGAAAACCTGAACACAAGGAACCTGCAAATGAAAAGGTAAAAGATAGGCATGAGCACAAAAGTACTCAGTAGGTGAGCCCCACAACAAATCCCAATGCACTGCCAGTAAATAAAGAATCTACATAATCCAGGTTTTAACTTTAATGTATAAAAGTAAGTTTTTTATAATGCTTTACTTGAAAATCAAACACGAGACATTTCACTTATTCCTTTTCGAAATTTAGTTCGATTCCATTAGTTTTAAACTCATTCTGATAAGCAAAGTGTTACATTTTCAAATCTAACCCAAAGAGAATAAAGAATTTTCATTTGAAAACCATTTTTCTCAAAGTCTAGCAGTATAGGCTGTGAAATATGACTGAAGACAAACAAGCAGGGAAACAAGTGCATGTAAAGGTAAACAGGCAAGGAAAACCAAGTACAAGTAAAAATAAACCAGAAGTTATCAGCAATAACCATGGGCACACACACACACTCACACACTCACACACACACACACATACTCACACACGCACACACTCACACCCAAGTGGTCCCTCGTATTCCGACGGAAGGCACCACGCCAGAGATGGTAGAGCACTATGGGTAAATCCCCTAAGGTTCATCTAGCTCGCGTGGGACCCTAGAACCTCGTGTCTCGGTGAAATGTGTCTTAGAAGGCCACGAACCTCAGAAAACGTGGCTTAGAAGGCCACGACCCTCAGAACACGTGGCTTAGAAGGCCACGACCCTCAGATATCATATGTTTAGTTAGTGTTGCAATCATCAATCCAGCTAAGTGAAACAGGGACGACACCCATCCGGCTCACTAGCACACTAGTTCTAGTCCGCCCACCTAGATACCCAGGGTTTCCCCGTGTGCTCAAACAAGCTTCACATTCACATAGTATATTTCTTCCTCATATCGCAGGCCAAACAAGATATTGCACACAACAGTCACCATTTCCACACCCAAACAATATTTCAAAATTCACGCACGTCAAAAATACCTTTCTGAAAATATAAATGTCATTACCCAATCTTTTCGCAAAAACCCCTTTTTGGAAACACTCAAACAAGAACATAACCACTTTCACAACCTAGAAAACTTCATTTTTTTTATAACACAACAAGGGAAAACATCTTTCGTCAACCAAGAACCACACGTAAGGTTTCCAAAAACAATTTCAAAGGGTCACACGACGTTTTCACTAAACAAGGTTACAAGAAAACATCATTTTCCATAAACAGTACATTTACTAATTTACTCATGCCAAAAACATTTCAAAATCTAATTCAACATGTCTTTCGTTACTCAGGAAGAACCATTTAGCGACATTACTATGAGATCCCACAATTTAAAACCAAGAAAACACTTTTAATGAAATGCTAGAATTAAACAGTTTGCCTTATCAGCAAATCACCACACTATAAAAACTACTTAATATTATTTTTCTTAAATTTACTAAAATTCAATAAAAGGACAAGGAATAAATAAATTCTTAATTTAGAGGCAAGTGCATAGGGAGACCTACCTCAGGACGCAGCTCGGATATGACGACACAGTATACCTCGTACTGGCGCACAAGCACGCGCAAGCCGATGTTCGCGGTGTCACAGGGTTACCTCGCCAACACACTGAAACAAACACATGGTAACTAAGAACACGAAGCCACTGACTCAAAACAAAACAAACGAACAACCAATGCAAAGGAACCAGCTTGATATATATTTTTTTTTTCAAAACACATCCCGCGAAAGAATAAGGATTTATCCAAATTAAATAAAAACACCGATGTTGAATAAAGAGAAAATTAAATAAACAATAAGACATAAATACAATAATAAATAAATAATCAAAAGAATAAAATAATGAACAAATGAATAAACAAATAGATAAATAACTAAAATAATACATAATTGAATGAATAAATAAATAATTAAACAAATAATTAAATAGGTAAATCAATAAATGAAAGAAAGAATGAATAAGTAAATAATTAAATAACTAATTAATTAACAAATACTTAAGTGAATAAATAAATAAATAATTAATTAATTAATCAATCAATTAATAAACAAATAAGCAATTAGATATAAAGGTAAATAACCCATACAAAAATAATCAAGGGAATAAATAAATATCAATAATAACAATATAATTATAATATAACAACTACCATAATAATAATAATAATAATATCATGATAATAATATGATAATAATAATAAAGTAATAATTTAATAATAATTGTAACAATAATAATATAATAATAATATAATAATATTAACATAATTATATTATAACAACAATAATAATAATAGAAAAATATTAATATTATAACATTGATAATAATAATGTTATTAACATGATAAATAAAACAAAACATAATAGTAAAAAGAAAATAAAAATGAAGCTTACAGCGGGGGGGGGGGGGGAAAGACTCGCAGGAGGTGCGGCGGGGCGGAGTGTGCAGGGGGAGAGCAGGGGAGGCCGATGGGAAACGGGGAGGCGTAGGGAGCAGTGGGGACTGTGCGACGGAAACAGGCGGAGGCCGGAACGCCGGCGGGATGCGCCGGTGATGGAGGAGAGGAGCAGGGGATGACGGCCGGAGCTGTTCGTCGGAACGGAGGTCGGTGGCGCGGTGCCGGGCGCCGGAGGCAGGAGCAAGGCGGGCCGGCGGCCGAAGGGGAGGGAGGATGGAACGGCGGGAGTCGGGCGCGGCTGAGAGAAAGGAGGAGGCGCGGCGCGGGGTCGGCGCAAGGCGGAGGAGCAGGACGGAGGCCGGCGTCTGGGTCGTCGGACGAGGTCGGCAGGCCGGGACAGGGGAGGAGACGTGCGGCTATGCGTAACTAGGCGAGGCGGTGCGCAGGCGGCTTTGCGGGGACGGGATCCGGCCAAGAGGTGCAGGGCGGCGCGGCTCACCGGTGAAGAGGGGAGGAGGAGAGGGGGGAGAGAGGGAGAGAGCACGCCGCATGGGGGGGGGGACGGGATTAGGGTAGGTTTAGGTTAATATATATATATATATCTAAACAAATAATAATAATAATAATAATAATAATAATAACACTATAATCATAATAATAAAACTTATAATATTAATAATAATAAAACTTATATAACAATAATAAAACTTATAATAATAATAAATAATAAATTAGTTAATTCAAATCATAATTATTTTGATCACATATTTAAAATAATAATTATAAAATAATTTAAAGATGTTACACAAATATATATTTATACATATATAAATCTATATATATATACATACATTACTACACATATATATATAAAAACATATACAAACATATATACAATAATAATAACACAAATAAAAGTTATTAATAATAAAATACCAACATAAAAATTATAAAATTTAAAACACCGGGTGAACACACTGTCACCCGGGCTGAACCCACGGTCACCGCTGACAATGCGGTGACCGCGCACCGGCGCGGAACCGCCAATGCAATTAATCTCCGAAAAATATAAATCGGGACCAAGAAAGGAGAACAAATATGGACATTCATGGTCGGGGTGTGACAATTCTCCCCACCACTGACACTTTCTGCCCCCAGAAAGTCACCAGGCCAAAAGTCGATCAAGATTTAAGTCCATGCCCCAATGGAACTAAAGGAACCAGAGAGAACTGAGAATCTCGGGGATGACCTTACTCTGCACAGGTCACACCCGACCGATTCAAGAGAAAACTGGGGTCCGAGATTGAGGGGAGAACATGAAGGGGTTCTCCCCACCACAAAAACTTAACTAGTGCAGAAAAGATGACCATTTAAATAGAAGACCCCGGGAAGGGTGGGGGGTCGACGCGGGAACTCCCAACAGATTTGAACCAACTCTTATAACACGATTACTACAACACCTCTGTCGAAACCTTGAACCCACGACTAGAGTCAACAACCTTCAATACTAGGGGAAACCCACGAAAACCAAAACATCGAGTTAGAAACATGGCCCACTGAAATCCATGAAACACGACCACATCTGACGAGCATTTCTAAACAAAGGTTAACCCACCGAAGGGTCAACCACACTTTTAGAAAGACACACGATTCAGAATACCACGTCCACACGACAAGTCTGCTTAGATTATCATAGAACAAGTCCACCATCACTTTATAGAAAAACAACGCATTTACAACGTTGTTGGGACCTCAATAGCAGGGAAACAAACCTGAAAAGGTTTTTAATTGCTCCACCATCCACACAGAATACAGAACTTGGACCAAGGCTTCACACCCCTGGGGACTCCTGACTGTGCGCGAGCTTCGCCCCGAGACTTGTGGCTGGGGCTCTGATGGCTGAAGCATCTTCTGCCTCACAGTCAGGTACTGACATTCTCCCATCACAGATTCCTCTTCAAGCGACGCTTCTTGCAAAACTTCTCCAGATGACCCAGACAACCACAACGATGACACGTCTTCGGAGGGTTGCGACAAGACGACTTTAAATGCCCGAAACGACCACACTGAAAGCATACCATCGAACGATCCGATGAACTGGAAGCTAGGACCAAAGGGGATAACTCCTTAGGAACAGGTATCTCTGGCGCCTCTTCCTCACCAGAGGGGGAACTCTTATGAACCACAACAGGGGACACTGAAGTTATAACCACCCGCACACCAGAAACTAACTCAGCCAAGAATGCTTCCTCTACGAGCTTCTCGAAACAAGGGTCTTTAGAAGGGAGGACTCGCTCCTTGATCTCTGGACGCAGACCCCCAGTGAAAAGAGAGACCTTCATGAGCTCATGTGATGCTACATCTGGAGAAAAGGAAATCAGTTCCTTGAAATGGTCAACATATGCCTTCACCGTCCGTTGGCCTTGTTGGATATGCAATAGCTCTCTCTTTTTCTCCAGCTTCACTTCCTCAGGTACAAACCATTGGATGAAAACTATTTTAAAGACATCCCACGTCATTTCACCTTACATTGATGATGGGGTAACCCTCTTCCATTGGTCCAAAGCTGAACCCTCAAACAACTCCATAATTGCACGGACCTTAACACTATCGGGAGTTCCCAATATTCTAAAGACACGTTCCACTTCCTCGAGCCATTTCACTACTTCTAACGGACCCTGATCACCATGGAGAATAGGAAAAGTCTAAGAAGGACCAAAAACTAGGCATGACTTATCTGAATCCTTAGAGACCTTTCTGGGCGGCATTTCCTGAGCGATATATAAAACTCAAAGCCAAAACCAACATCAAATCGAAGCAACATCAATAAAAGCGTCTTCATCAAAAACAGTCAGCACAAGGACCAAACAGATACAACACCACCCAAAACAAAATATCCTCTTTAAAATTCCCTTTTCATTTTAGATTTAAAAACCACCCCTTCTCAAGATCACTTTCCAAAAACCAATCCACTTCCAAACCAAAAACATTCCAAAACCATTTCCCATTTAAACCCAGTTTAGAAAACAAATTCAAGCGTTAAATTTCAAACACACCCAGGTACTCCCATGACCCGTTGCACATGTCTTTATCCCCATTCCATTCATACGTGCATCAACACACACTTTCCATGAATTCTCACACATGTGAAAACGTTCATAAAGAGGACCTGGGTTTTCATCCTGAACCATTCTTAACCAATTTCAAGAAAACAACAGATTTCCAAATCAAGAGATTTCAGTTTCAAAACCCATTTCATATATTTAAAGTCCTTTAAAAGAAACCAGTCAAATTTTCAAAAACCCTTTTTCATTTCCAACAACGTACTCACACAGACCAAAACAAAAGCAGGATCCAAATTTGCATCAACCATTGAAATGAGGGACTAGTAGTCACGCTCGACCAGGCGACATGGTAGTGGGCCATGTCCCAAGTCAGCGTCAACCACTAGGAGGAATTCAAACCGTGTACTCAGACTCCACATGGGTCAATACTCCATGTGAAATCACGACGTAACATCGGCTTGCCTCCGTTGTCATCTCTCAATCCAAAACAACCAGAAAGAGATAAAGACACAATTCTTGAACTTCCCCTGGTAACTTGAGGATCAGTGCGAGAAAGAGTTCGCGACGCTCTTCCCGTACCTACCCCTCGAGTTCCGACAGTCCTAATCTCCTTCTACCGGACAACCCAAATAATAAGACCACCTTTGATACCATTTTGTCACGAACCAGCCCGGGTCGACCCTGAACCGGTCACCCGAGCCGGTCCGCGGCAAGTCCCGGGGGGCGTTCCCGATCCCCCCGGGATGGCAACAAGTGCCGGGCATTGAAACTTTAATCGTTGGGAACGATTTCAGCCCAAGCTAAAAACAGGATCGAAGGAATGAATATAAACTAAACAAACAAACAGACACTAATGACATAAACAAACCTACACCACGACATACCTCCACGTGACCTCGCGGTCACCACCCAACTACAACCAACGTCGCTCCCGCACTGAGCGACTCAAGCCAGGAAAACCTGAACACAAGTAACCTGCAACTGAAAAGGTAAAAGATAGGCGTGAGCACAAAAGTACTCAGTAGGTGAGCCCCACAACAAATCCCAATGCACTGCCAGTAAATAAAGAATCTACATAATCCAGGTTTGAACTTTAATGTATAAAAGTAAGTTTTTTATAATGCTTTACTTGAAAATCAAACACGAGACATTTCACTTATTCCTTTTCGAAATTTAGTTCCATTCCATTAGTTTTAAACTCATTCTGATAAGCAAAGTGTTACATTTTCAAATCTAACCCAAAGAGAATAAAGCATTTTCATTTGAAAACCATTTTTCCCAAAGTCTAGCAGTATAGGCTGTGAAATATGACTGAAGACAAACAAGCAGGGAAACAAGTGCATGTAAAGGTAAACAGGCAAGGAAAACCAAGTACAAGTAAAAATAAACCAGAAGTTATCAGCAATGACCATGGGCACACACACACACTCACACACTCACACACACACACACATACTCACACACGCACACACTCACACCCAAGTGGTCCCCCGTATGCCGACGGAAGGCACCACGCCAGAGATGGTAGAGCACTATGGGTAAATCCCCTAAGGTTCATCTAGCTCGCGTGGGACCCTAGAACCTCGTGTCTCGGTGAAACGTGGCTTAGAAGGCCACGACCCTCAGAAAACGTGGCTTAGAAGGCCACGAACCTCAGAACACGTGGCTTAGAAGGCCACGACCCTCAGATATCATATGTTTAGTTAGTGTTGCAATCATCAATCCAGCTAAGTGAAACACGGACGACACCCATCCGGCTCACTAGCACACTAGTTCTAGTCCGCCCACCTAGATACCCAGGGTTTCCCCGTGTGCTCAAACAAGCTTCACATTCACATAGTATATTTCTTCCTCATATCGCAGGCCAAACAAGATATTGCACACAAAAGTCACCATTTCCACACCCAAACAATATTTCAAAATTCACGCACGTCAAAAATACCTTTCTGAAAATATAAATGTCATTACCCAATCTTTTCGCAAAAACCCCTTTTTGGAAACACTCAAACAAGAACATAACCACTTTCACAACCTAGAAAACATCATTTTTTTTATAACACAACAAGGGAAAAAATCTTTCGTCATCCAAGAACCACACGTAAGGTTTCCAAAAACAATTTCAAAGGGTCACACGACGTTTTCACTAAACAAGGTTACAAGAAAACATCATTTTCCATAAACAGTACATTTACTAATTTACTCATGCAAAAAACATTTCAAAATCCAATTCAACATGTCTTTCGTTACTCAGGAAGAACCATTTAGCGACATTACTATGAGATCCCACAATTTAAAACCAAGAAAACACTTTTAATGAAATGCTAGAATTAAACAGTTTGCCTTATCAGCAAATCACCACACTATAAAAACTACTTAATATTATTTTTCTTAAATTTACTGAAATTCAATAAAAGGACATGGAATAAATAAATTCTTAATTTAGAGGCAAGTGCATAGGGAGACCTACCTCAGGACGCAGCTCGGATATGACGACACAGTATACCTCGCACTGGCGCACAAGCACGCGCAAGCCGATGTTCGCGGTGTCACAGGGTTACCTCGCCAACACGCTGAAACAAACACATGGTAAATAAGAACACGAAGCCACTGACTCAAAACAAAACAAACGAACAACCAATGCAAAGGAACCAGCTTGATATATATTTTTTTTTTCAAAACACATCCAGCGAAAGAATAAGGATTTATCCAAATTAAATAAAAACACCAATTTTGAATAAAGATAAAATTAAATAAACAATAAGACATAAATACAATAATAAATAAATAATCAAAAGATTAAAATAATTAAAAAATGAATAAACAAATAGATAAATAACTAAAATAATACATAATTGAATGAATAAATAAATAATTAAACAAATAATTAAATAGGTAAATCAATAAATGAAAGAAAGAATGAATAAGTAAATAATTAAATAACTAATTAATTAACAAATACTTAAATGAATAAATAAATAAATAATTAATTAATTAATCAATCAATTAATAAACAAATAAGCAATTAGATATATAGGTAAATAACCCATACAAAAATAATCAAGGGAATAAATAAATATCAATAATAACAATATAATAATAATATAACAACTACCATAATAATAATAATAATAATATCATGATAATAATATGATAATAATAATAAAGTAATAACTTAATAATAATTGTAACAATAATAATATAATAATAATATAATAATATTAACATAATTATATTATAACAACAATAATAATAATAGAAAAATATTAATATTATAACATTGATAATAATAATGTTATTAACATGATAAATAAAACAAAACATAATAGTAAAAAGAAAATAAAAATGAAGCATACAGCGGGGGGGGGGGGGGGAAGACTCGCAGGAGGTGCGGCGGGGCGGAGTGCGCAGGGGGAGAGCAGGGGAGGCCGACGGGAAACGGGGAGGCGTAGGGAGCAGTGGGGACTGGGCGACGGAAACAGGCGGAGGCCGGAACGCCGGCGGGATGCGCCGGTGATGGAGGAGAGGAGCAGGGGATGACGGCCGGAGCTGTTCGCTGGAACGGAGGTCGGTGGCGCGGTGCCGGGCGCCAGAGGCAGGAGCAAGGCGGGCCGGCGGCCAAAGGGGAGGGAGGTTGGAACGGCGGGAGTCGGGCGCGGCTGAGAGAAAGGAGGAGGCGCGGCGCGGGGTCGGCGCAAGGCGGAGGAGCAGGGCGGAGGCCGGCGGCTGGGTCGTCGGACGAGGTCGGCAGGCCGGGACAGGGGAGGAGACGTGCGGCTATGCGGAACTAGGCGAGGCAGTGCGCAGGAGGCTTTGCGGGGACGGGATCCGGCCAAGAGGTGCAGGGCGGCGCGGCTCACCGGTGAAGAGGGGAGGAGGAGAGGGGGGAGAGAGGGAGAGAGCGCGCCGCATGGGGGGGGGGGCGGACGGGATTAGGGTAGGTTTAGGTTAATATATATATATATATATCTAAACAAATAATAATAATAATAATAATAATAATAATAATAACACTATAATCATAATAATAAAACTTATAATATTAATAATAATAAAACTTATATAACAATAATAAAACTTATAATAATAATAAATAATAAATTAGTTAATTCAAATCATAATTATTTTGATCACATATTTAAAATAATAATTATAAAATAATTTAAAGATGTTACACAAATATATATTTATACATATATAAATCTATATATATATACATACATTACTACACATATATATATAAAAACATATACAAAAATATATACAATAATAATAACACAAATAAAAGTTATTAATAATAAAATACCAACATAAAAATTATAAAATTTAAAACACCGGGTGAACACACTGTCACCCGGGCTGAACGCACGGTCACCGCTGACAATGCGGTGACCGCGCACCGGCGCGGAACCGCCAATGCAATTAATCTCCGAAAAATTTAAATAGGGACCAAGAAAGGAGAACAAATATCGACATTCGCGGTTGGGGTGTGACAATTTAAATATTTTTAATGTAATGAACCACAAAACTCAACCCAAGGATTTGTAGGTATAAATTATTTTATATAGTAGTTTCATAATACATCAAAATGATACTAAAAAATAATATCATTACAGTATTCCCCATAATGATAACCTAAATACCTTTAAACATCTAAAAAATAATAGTATAACTATAAGGCCCTAGCCTTAAACCTTACTTAATCTTGAGTTATTACAAGATTACACATTGAGTATATTTTCAGGTTTAGAGTTTTATAGAATTAGATCATAAAACATGCATTACATTCCACATTTAAACAAAGTGGTTACATAAAATATATTATTCGTTTTTCCCATTAACAGAAACATATTTAAAATAAAACATGGATTCTTTCTTGACACTTCCTTGAGACTATCATCATATCCTGTACCATTCCCTTGACCTGTGAAAAACATTTCAAAAACATGGGATGAGCAAAAAAAGCTCAGTAAGGGTTATAAAAATTATGGAAAGGAAACATGAGTACATATATAGATAATAATGAAATCATACATTACCCATAAAACATAAGCACTTCAACATACCTCATAAAAGCATGAATAAATCATAGAAATCATAATACATAAAGGTAAATTGAGGCATTCATAAAATTATTACGTAGGGATTAACCCTCTTTGTTACGTTTGGAATACCCATCGCAGTATATTCCCTAAATCTCATCGGAGAAACCTTAATGTTTAACTCCTTCGTGTTACCCAATGCATTGGAGAGCTATATCAGACTCACCCTCCCTTAGTTTATCATGGAACCACCCGTCTTCATAACAATTCCCAAGAACCATTACATAATCATCACACATAACTTAATCATAAACGAAAGATAACATTCCCACATTGCAATAACAATATAACATTTTAAGATATTGAAATAATGAATCCATTCTAAATACAATTTTCAAAACCATTTAAAACATTTAATAAAGATATTTTTAAATCAAAGTATCCCATACCAAATTGAAGATTTTAAAATTTTACACCATTAATATCCATATAAATAAATCCTTAAAACCATTTTGAAAACATGTATATTAATGAGAAATATTTATAAGATTAAATCATTAAAATATTTAAAATGATATTTTAGTTAAAGGGTTTTTAACAAAATGAGAGACACTCGAATACAATAATTGAGGAATAACATTTAATAAAAACTTTATTATATCATGAGAATAATGGGATTCATGATATAATATTCCAAATGACAGTATATACACCATATAATAGTGAATTGGTGCATAACAACAATGAAGTCTCAATGGAAATGTAAATTGAGATGAAATCCATTATAAAGATGGTATCCTTAAATTAAGGATAAATCAATCCCATAATTATGTGCGAAAAATATAAATACACCCAATATAAGTGGATTTTAAGTGTAAAATAATCAAAGTTCATTGACACAAATTCAGAGGATGATATATTCAATAACTCCATGTTGAACCCAAAGAAATCGAAATTGGGTTAAGAAGTTCCCTTGACAGCCTAACGACGTCACATCAAATTTTAGAAAAAGAGTTGATGAGAGAGATAAATGGTATATCATCACTTGTACATACAATTAATTTCAATAAGTATATATAAGTACATATCCCCACATAATAATATTAAAATTAAAAGACATAACGAACAATGTCATTTAAAAAGAGGAGGGAGAAAGGTTCCTTTACCGATTTGGGTAACTTTCGAAACGTATGCCCCATGAAAGAAGGACTATACAACATTGATGTAAATAATCATAAACTAAATTAGGTTACACAAAGAGTAGAATAATTGACAGTACATACACCACTCAAAAGAAAATATTGGCAAATGTAGCATGAATCTCACGAAAACACAAAGTGAGATAAAAAGCCCCTTACGAACTTTCGGCAGCCTAACGACGCCATTTAAAACATCAAAAATGGATTGATGAGAGAAAATAGGGTCTCTCATCATGTGAAAATAAAAATTACAGTAAGAGTAATATAAAAGAACATCCCAATCATATTAAATATGAGCTTAAAAGGAATGACATAAAAGAGTGTACTTAAAAAGAAAGAGAGGGGTCAGATCTCATACCTCGGGTTTGACTTGACTCGATCGTTATTTAACCTCATGAATAATAAACATGAGTTAATTTATACTTTCTTAAGAACCCTTTTCATGTTCATTATTCCTTTTATATCACTTACTACCATGCTATGAACACTATGTAATTATTTAAGTTAATAATGGTCGATATGTAGATCATTGCTACTTGAGTCAAAAATATACTCTTTATAATTACAAGTTGTTCATGTGGTAAAATATATATTATATCCAGAATTATATTCATTATATAGATATCATATATATCATATATATCCATTATATAAATTCATATATAATATTACATAACATTTAAAGGTAAGAAATGAAATGCACCGTTCATGGAGACGGTAAGTCGTATGTACGCATGAACACTACTTCCATCTCTATTTCTTATTTAATGGAAATAAAACATAATGAAAAATAATAGTATTATAATTACAGTATGGTATCATATATAATATCATTAAATCTATCCTTTATACGTACCACATATGGTATTAACGAATCAAATCACTTTGAGGGGGTGGTAGTCTGCACTTCCTAAAATGAAGATATCGCGTTTAACCATAATAGAAACCGTAAAGGTATGCCATAAATGAAAAATACTGAAGCTTAAGTAAACCATAAACATATTATATATCATATATAAATATAGTGACATCTTAATGGCCACCTTTTATGGTGTTAAAATAATATTGAACAATCATCGTTTCGTGAGGTAGAAATTCACCATCCACAGAAACAATATGTCCTTTAACCATTAGATGTAGGTGTGTGTAAGTGTAGCTCGAATAATTCTTCTAAAAACATCTTAGTATTTTGAAGATACAAGATTTGTTACAAAAGAAATTAATAAAAAGTGTTTAGAGGGTTGTAGAAGCAAAATAAAACAAAAGAACACAAGTGAAGACATTACCTTAAAACCGGGTACCTCTCTTTGATTTGAGCTCAAAGGATTCCTTGGGAAGACTTCTGCCCAAAGTAAGGCTTCTAGGAGTAATAGAGGGATGTTTAGAGACAAAAGGATTATGGTATGGCCAAGAAAAACGCTTGAGAGGTGTGGGTAAGGTGGTATAGGTGGGGGCCTTTTATAAGAGGAGAGGAGAGGCACTCTTGGAAAGTTACAAAATGTTACTTTATTTTCAAATGAGATTCGGATTTGAAATGTCCCACACTGATGTATTTCTAGTATAAGGTGGTAAGGGTTCAAAATATACTCATCCAATAGGTCTTTGACAAGTTTAATTTATATTTTTAACATTATCGTTTCATTTTATTTAAATCCTTTATTAATGAGGTAATCACTGCATCATCATGATGTCATAAATAATTTAATTTATATAATGTCTAATAATTATAATAAAAATATCATGATGTAGGAAATATTTTTATCTTTATAATGAATATTTATATTCAAAAATATTACTTGTATAACCCCATTCAAAAAATGTTTTTGTAAAACAACTCATGTTTGTGACATTTTTATTTTATCTTTAAATAAAAAGTTATTTATGTCATTTTCCAACCAAAGTGGATCCATGGGGTCCCCAGGTTGGCCCATGGATTGTCTTGGTCGGCCATGACACATCCAATGAGGGTATTACATGTGTCTAGGTCATTTCATATTATTGAAACATTATTTTTACCTTAAATTACACTAATTATCTCTAATCGCGATTAAAAACATAAAAGTTACTATTCACCAAAAAATTATTTTAATCCCATTGAACCAAATTTTACATCCTAATGACAACCATGTATGTTGGATTTTTGAGATTCCAATCATAGAAGTGGTAATGTTTCATTTAAACGAAAAATCAGTTTCTAAACTACCATTTAGTGGTTTCACTATTCATCAAAAATTGATGTTTTTCAGAAACATACCAAAAATTCACCCTAAGCTATATTTGATATTCCGAATTCAAAAATGATATCTATTTTAAAAAATTAAAAACATATATGTTGCATTAATTAATTTAATAATTAATTCCCGCTGTCAAAACAAATAGCGTGTTTTTAAGAAACAATATCTATTAAAAGATTGACACTAGTTTAAGTCCAATTTCAAAGTGAAATTAATTCCAATGACCACCATTAGATTAAATTGTAAAAATATATTCTAAATACACTCTAATATAAATTAAAAATATAATCTATCCATATAAATAAATCATATTAAAAGGAGGTTTTGAATTAAAATGCAACATTTTCAATAAAATGATCTTTATAGGAAAAATAACAAAATTTTACACAAAGTAAATTTTGATGTACAGATTCTAAAGAAGGATTTTATTTTGTAAAATACAACATATAAAATTTTCAAAAGTATATTTAAAAATGGTTATCCATCAAAAGGCGGTTAATCGACCTTTTAATGAATATTTGATGATTTATGCTTAAAATTGGATTCATTTGTATTTTAAGCCTCCAGCATTTATTGGATAAAAGTAAAAATATTTGACAAACATATATAATTATTTTGTAGCTAGTTCTGTTCATTCCTGCCATTACAACATCTATGCGTTAACTACCTTTTATAATAATATTATTTTATTATTAGAGTGCAATGTATGATTTCAAAGAAACTCGTTGTTGCGTATTCGGTACGCCCTCGAGCATAGCATTCCCTTTAAAGTAATATTAATATTTTATTAAAAAATATGGATAAATATTAAAATTTCATATTATTTATTTACCTGGGGTGTTACAATAACATGGGTATTTCATAAAAAAATTGGAAATATAAAAATCCAAATTTGGGAATAAATAAGATAAAGAAACATAGCATATTAATCATCTGACATATCATGATATCATAAAAGGATAATTAAATGAATAATCACATGGAGGTATAAAATAATTATATATAAAATATAATATATATGCATAATATTAATGTGGTAGACACAAAGATAATGAAGTAAGTATAATTTGGAACTAATCACAAATACAACATCACATTTTAAAAAAAGTAACATCATGGATTAGGTTTACTGCATAATCTCACACATAAAATCTCATTAGAAATTAAAAATAACCAATGTATTTGAGAACTATCTAGAAAAAAATCCTCAAATGTACACAAATATGTGTTCCATATAAAGAAATCATACACAATTCATTATTATTTGACAAGCTCAAGGAAAAGAAATGAGCTACGTAATAATGTCTTATAACACATCTAAATATAATATCATAATGAATTCACTGAAAAAAGGCATTTAAACAATAATTAATAATTATATATAAATAAATAATCATATGAAATGAAAAAAAATTCTCGGTGAATTTAATAAATAGAAAATTTTAAGGAAATAATTTTGGAAATATTCCATTTAAATGTATTTTTAGGAAAATGGGAAAAAATATTAAAATGTGTAAGGGAATAAAAAATTTCATAAAAATTTAAATCAAATAAAATAGTTCTCAATATTAAAATGAGTATATTTGATAATTATTATAGCTTATACCAGGAAATTCTGAACCAGGCGTAAGCCTGGTCCCGCAAATTTATTAAAGGAAAAAAAAGAGAAAAAACAACCGGTTTAAGGGTTGCCTGTACCCCTTACAACGTGATACAGCAACCAAAGACCACTCCGCATCATACAGTGCAAATACAAATTCAAATTTCAAAACCAATTACCCATACAGCTGTCCTCGATCCACACGCCGTCACCGCACACCTTTCAATGCCTCGAGTCGCTCACACCCTCGATACACACCCAACCATCACACCCATCAACATCACCATCCATCGTCACCTGCGAGACCTCCTCCGGCGTCAATACAAAAACAGATCTCGGAGTTGCTATAGAGAAGATCCCGTCGTCGCCATCCAAGCCGCACCTCAGGGTTGCGACGAAACGCCCAACACAGGTCGGAGAAGAGGAGGCATCACTCGAGCTGCAGATCCTGGAGCTGTCGACCAGCATCACAAACAAAGAAACCCTATCCGAGATAGGGAATCGTTGTGCGAGAATGACAAGGAGGCGAAGTCCGCATCACGCAATCCCAGAGGGCTCCGACTCCACTGCAAACGAGAGACCGCCACCACGACCTGAAGGAAAGGCGCCGCACGAACCCTAGGCAGAAGGAGGCGGCGACGAGGGGAGAGAGACGGAGACGCGGAGCCCCTTACGGGCCCATCTCTTCAATCTAATGATTGAAATATATAATCAATTCTTATTATAGCTTATAAATATTTCATTGAGTGATACATGAAATAACAAATGAAAATAGAGAACTTCCCTTTAATTGGATATCCTTAATGAATGAAATTTATATGGGAGCCTTTAAAACATTTATATCTACCTAATATAATTTGGATTTAAGGTAGGTAAATATGTACGGGACATATATATATATATATATATATATAAACTATAAAAAATGAATATAGAGATAAATTGATGTAAATAATATAAAATAATAAATCAAGGAAAATATGGTGGTTTGCACAGATCCCCTACCATATGCTCATATTCATTTTTCATTATCAATTAACCACATAAATAGTAAAATTATATTTTTTAAATATATGATTGAGAATATTATTTTAGTGTATTATATTTATCAATAAGATTTTATATTTGTTTGGGGTCATTTAATTGAAATAATATGAATATAATTATTATCATATGGTTTTTGATTCATGGTTTTGAGATCACATTCCTTTACCTATAATTATTTATATTCTTTTAAATGGGATTAAAACTCCAAAAGTGAAATGAATGATATTCATTCCCTTAAAAAATATAAATTTTCTAAAATATCCATATGATTTCTAATATAAGGATAATTAATTTCTCGCAATTATTATCCATTAATTATTGGCTATGGATATTACAAAAAATAATGACACCCACAAGCCCTTACGCACCATATATATTATCAGACCACATTTAACTTCAATATAATTGCTAAGAACCACTACGATCATTTATTTATTACAATAAATGGGTTATAACACACCTTTTTAATATTTTTTTCCCAAAAACAAAATTTTAATGGTCTGCACACACCTCCATTTTTCTGTCCTCCAAAGCTACCATTATTGAATATATCCATTCATAAATATATAGACTCCAATAATATGAACCTACGTTCCTTATGTAAATAATTTTCACCTCACTATGAATCATCAATATGATGACACTTGTTCACTCCAGCAACTCTTACTGTCATATCTAGTGTGCCTTTGTTGACATAGTTCGATCATCTCGCATCATCATTGAACATTGATACTAACACATTCTCTATTAATACCATACTAGTCCTATATAGACACATAAATATATGTCACACCGCCATCATCATACTTTAGACACTCGCATTGTGTGTTCAAACACCAAAGAAATACTTCATCTTAAAAATAGTAATTTCATGTGGAATACTTGTGATTATAGAAATGTATTCCCACTTGCAAGATGGTGAGGGATTAAACCCCTATTTTTATGCATTAAAGAAAGGTAAGACCTATAATCGGTTACCCTGGCATTAATTTAGTATAAATATTATCATTATATGATTTTTTTCATTTAGGAGGTTTTACTGACCATTATGAAATACATTCATTTTATATAATTTATAGATTATTAATAAATTATATAACATGAAAAACTTTATATTATACATATTAGTATTTGATTTTTCCATAATGTTATTTCAACAATCATCCATGATGGTGGTGGAGAAAAATTATTTATGTTGTTTATAGAGATGGTAAATCAAACATATTGTGGGAAACATATTATTTTTATAATGAATCAATACGATATTGTGTAAATTATATTATATTATAAAATTAATATTACAATATATATATATATGATAATTGAGAAATTATTCCTTGTTGGATGGAATTATATTTTCAATTTATGGAGGAATGTAAATTAAAAAAATCGGTTACAAATTTTACCTTTTTCTTTGGATATATCCATATTAGACTTCCCTTACGGAACTATAGTTTTCTATTTTGATAAGAATAATTCTTATATGAACATGGAAGAGATATTGTGATATCGTTTGATAGTAATTTGTAATTTAAATGATGTTAGAGTGTATAAGGAGAAGGGTTCTTGGGGCTTGGTTTTTATAAGGGAATAATTGGGTTTATTGAATATTATATTCATCAATTTATTTTTATTTTTTAAATACTACCAATAATGTTGATCATTATGAATATATATAATAATTATATATTCTATGTTTAATATAATGGTTGTATACAGTATCCATGACTCAAAAAAAACATGTATGATTCTTATAATGTTATATATAATGTTTAAATTTATTTCAATGTTCCCTAAAAATTCAACAATTTTAGTGAAATAATAAATATTCCCCCTGACCAAATTTAGATGTTTAGATTCAAAAGATAAAAGGACTTTTATTAAATTAATTTACTAAATATCAAAAACATATTAATGTAAAACCAATATTTATTTGAAAATTACTAACTTTAATATTATCATCATTTTTCTCACCACTGGAAATATTATATATGGTCTCATAAAATTACAATATTATTATATTAAAACATAATATTATTTTATAAATATATTTTTTTGAAAATAATTTTCATTTAAAACAATTATATTTATAACAATGAAAATAAAAGAAATATATTTCAAAAAAATAAAAAATCTTATTTTATCATTTTTAAACCATCTATTTATTTATATAATTATATAAATATTTCATATTTTTAATTAAAAAGATTTGTAAATATATTTTATAATTATATGTGTCATGTTACTATTCTAATAAGAAGGTTACTATTCATCAAAGAGAGATTATTATTCTAATGGTCATATTTGTAAATATTGGAACAGAAAATGATCTTCCAACTGGTGAGATGATAATAGTGAGATAAAGTATTGTGAAAAAATAAAGAAATAATTTACACTAGATGTAGCATGGAAACCCCATTTAAAATTAAATGGATAAACACCCACTAGAAAATAAAATGGTCACTATGTCAAAAATGTTTGTTCAAGGACTCTCTCACTATTACATGGAGAAACACCTAAATATTCACTCTTAAATCATTAGAAATAACATTCTCACAAAATAAAACACACTTAAATGTAATTGGACTATCTGTATTGAAGCTCATTGGAGGTGATGGAAAACCCATCATAGAGAATTTCATATTATTAAAATTATCCCTTGGTATTTTTTCCTCGACCACTTGTTGTGTAATGGGGTTTGGATACAAAACAAATCTAACAACTCCTACCTCCTCTGAGAAAATCAATGGGTGGACACAATCCAATGAGAATACCATTGAAATATATCCCACATTAATATCTCATTGGGAACCAATCATATCTCTATACATGCTCTCTATCTCCCAAATAATGTTACATATGTCACAACAAGGTTGGTTGAGTATTTTCACAATATAAACTTATTAGAATCAATCACTATTATTTGGAAGTATTCAAATTTTATCTTAGTTAAAATTTGCATCATTTCCACTCTTCATTACCCGACCACATCTTAGAAAAATTGATATGAACCATATTGTGCATCATCATGGAATGATAATTTGGAATCATTGAAATGTGAAACATACTCTAATTGTAATAAAATAATGGAATATGATTTCATATATTCCCGATATCCTCCAACAACCGTCACATCAAATTTAAGTCTTTATAAGCCTATGAAGCTTCTATTTACTCCACCTCCCCCATAAAAAATGCACAACTAACATTCACATAGATATTATTTTCATTACTCATCCTTAATGAGTAAACTCATAACAAGCAGTGGTTTCCCTCTACATATAGTAACATATAAAATCTAAATCAACATATAATATGATAGTAAAATGTTATCCTCCATTCAATAATGAAAAATATAAGGTTTCATTGATATATCTTACGATTCCCTCCACTGTGTCTCAGTGCTCCCATCTGGGATTTTCTATGTACTGAGTAACTAATCTGACAACATATGAAATTCTTAGTCTATTACAAACCATTGTAAACAGAAAATTATCCACAGCTGATTCATATAGTACTTAAGACATCTCCATCCTATCTTTTTCACTACTAGAAATCATTGTAGGGGATAACATAAAATTAATATGAAGTGGTATAGAAATTGGATTTCATTTATTCATGTATAAGTGCTTCAATAATTCTAACAAGTAATTATTCTATGATAGGAAAATAATCCCATTATTTTAATCTCAACAAATCTAAATCCAAAATATTTTCTTTTCTATTAACAAGTATTTCATACACAACATTTTTTCCAGTTATTGCTTCATATCCTATATCTGAACTTTTGTGGAGCTTACAACAAAAATTTAAAACACATAAAAAAAGAATGAGGAGATCATTACCATCAAAATCCTTTAAATATTTAGAAGGATCATGATGATGTATGTCATATCTAAGTCTCATGATATTGGTATAAAATATCTTTTACAGACACCACAGTACCTTCTTTGGACCATATAGATATGTTTTCAACCTGCAAACCAAGTTATCTTGGCCTTTTTCTACAAAACCTCTTATTTGGATAATCTAGTTCTCTTAACACAATATATATAAGGAGAAAATTTTTCTACACTTCCCACATCTCAAGAAATTAATTTTATATATCACAGATTTCTAAAACTAGATGAATAGTTTTCTTTACAACAATAGGATAACATATTTTCATGAAAACAATACATTCCTTCTATAAATATCATTTTACCAAAAGTATTTCATGATTTCTTTCCACATATTCCTTTTAATACCTATGTTTATCAAAGAACCATTTGTTTTTCTGGAATTCCTTTAATTTTCTATTAAAAAATTCCGCATATCTTTTTGTTTTGTAGGGATTCATGTTCTTCATTCATTACCAGTATCCATAAGGATACATGGGGACCATGGGTCTCTAACTGAAAAGAGGATGGATATCCATCCTCTTTCAATATATCATGAACAATATTGCTCTCAGTGACATATTTGGAGTGTCATTATGGAGATTTTTTCTCCTAATATGAACTTCATGGTCCATAATTAACTGGTACTTGATCATAATTCCCTAGTAATGACTTAGATGATTATGGTAATCCCTTATATCAATAATATACCTCATATATTTTACTTTTTGTATTCTGTTTCTCCATTTATCCATCAACTTCCATTTTCAACATGTCTTCTTTAAACATTACATATCTAGTGATGATATGTTTGTGGGTAGTTGTGAAACAAAAATGGTACCCCTTCATAACAACCTCATTTCCCAAGAAGATACATTTCATGGATCTCAAATCCAACTTTGATCTATCCTTTTCATTAAACAGTTCATATACATGACTTCAAAGAAATAAAATTGGGAATAGTAAGTAGTTTTACCAGTATATAGATACATCAGTATTTTCCAATCAATATCTATTAGAGGATATTGTCTGACCACATAATAGATGTTACACACTACTTCATCCATTATTTTTTTGTAAATTCCTCCAAGATTCAATATCTCCCTTATTCTAACTATCAGGATTCTTTTCATTCTCTCTGTCACTCTATTCTATAGGGGATTTTATTTCATAATTAACTATATATGGATGACTTCTTACTGTAAAAACCATCATAATCCAAAATTTTATATTCACCACTATTTTCAGTCCATAAATAATTGATATTTTTCCAATTTTATGCTCATTCTATGCTATAAATTTTTCGAAAGCTTCAAAAATATCATATTTCTTCTTGATTTGGTATGGGTAAAATCTTCTGAATTGATAATTAATTAATGATATAATGTACCTTTCACAACCAAAAGATATAACTGATTCCTTACAAAAATTATAATGGATCTACACAAATATCTCTTTGATTCTCTTTTTTAACTTTCCAAATTTCTAACCATGTTACATTATCAACCCCCATTTCTCACAAATTGATAAGGATACCTTTGGAAGCCTAGTAATAAGCTTCTCATTTGCATAAATATTTATCTATTGTTCTGATATATTGTAGGGATTCTAATTCCATATCATCACCAATACTTCTATCATGGTAGATGATATGAGGACTATATGTACCTACATCAATATTTCAATCAAAAAAATGTGCATGTTATTTGATAACCTATCTTCCTTCATCACCATAAGTATACCCTTCACAATTCCCATCACGTCATTCTCATTGTGATACTTTCACTTGATGTTGTCAGATTACAAAAAAACTAGTCATTTTTATTTAGGCCTTTCACATGGTGCAAAATTTTGATGGTTTTAACAATACATTCAATCATTTTCAGTTTAATGGAATCAACTCCAATGATATTCAAGATATGATCATTTTCCAGGTAAAATGTTCTTTCTCATATATTTTCATTCTAATCAAACCATTTCTAGTAATAATTCAAGTTCCATGTTTCTCTATGTTCAATTATCCATGAATTTTTGAGAGGTTATCTACCTCCATCTATCATCAATACTTCTCTGAAAAGAATATATCAATTCCCAAAAGTGCTCAACATATTTCATTAAGAGTAATTTCTGCTACTCTTATTATTTGAACAATATTTTTTAACATTATCCTTACAACTAAAATTATAACTATGACATTATTCATTTTATACCTTGATTTCAAACTACCATGATTTTTGGTTCCCACTGGAATGACACTCTATCATCCTTCCCTACTCTATTAAAAAAGATTATTCTAGGTGTGATTTTATCTATCTATAATCATTTTTATTTGTCTAAGATTATTGTTTTTTAATTATAGATACATTTTAATTTGAGATCAACATATTCTTCAGGAAATTATTATTGATGTTGATAATAAATTTACCATACCAATCATTAAAACATTGGAGAATAGTTGGCACATGTTCAACATTGATAATTTTAAGGCTCAACGAATTGTACTATAAAAATTAGGTATTTGGGTATTGGTGTGTTTTATCATTAATGATGAATCTTCCATTTTAAGAGTATAATTTCCTCTTCAGGAAAATTTTATTGTGCAGTGAGTTTCCTCATATATCTTCACCAGGGTGTCCCATATTTCTGCTTCTATATTTTTATCTAGAGTGCTTGATAGGAACCTATCTACAAAATACAAAATGATGTTAGAAATATAATTCTTATCCACATCAATTCATTTACCATCTTCTGCACCCCCGTAATTTTTCAAATTGACAACAGAAAATTATCCATCTATAGATCTGACTACATATTTATTTTACATAATTGAATATTATTACCATTGATTTTATAAATTTTAAATTTTCCCTCTTTTTAGACACCATTATTCTAAACCCTACACTATTTCACAGTGTTGTATTAAATAATATCATAAATTTCATTATTCTGTTAAATACCAACCACATTATCAATCATTGAGAAGAATCAAGTATATAATAATTTTTAATACATGAAAAAGTGAACAGTACTGGGCCAGAACATTCCTTTAATGCCACTTATGGGATCACAAATGATTGACACACTTTTTTGATAAAAATATCATGATAAAATGATGTGATAAAAATTCAGAAATAAATGACAGGAAATATAACATGTAAATCACCCAAAAATGATAGGGGTATAAATACCAAGATCAAATAGAATGATCACTATAGTTGAAGGTGGAATAGACCGTCTATCACTATTACAAGGAGAAAAATACCATAATCATGATTTAATAAGTTTAAAATACACATCTAATAAAATACCACAAACTAAAATGTATTGGGAATAATTGAACTGAATCTCCTTAGAGGTGATATAGAAAATTGACTTTTATAAATATGATCCCTCACCATTGATTCATCTTATATTATTGGTTTTATATGGATTGGCCACTATCCAATCTGACCACTACCACCCCAACTGAAAAATCAATGGATGAACACCATCCAAGGAAAATATTTCAAAAAACTAAACATAGGTGTTCCCTATATTCTATAAGTGCATCAAATTTATTCCTTTCTTCACTAACATGAATTTTATATATTAGGTTTTTATTATATATATATATATATATATATATATTAATTTTCAAAAATAATATTTCATTCATAATATTTTATTTCATTTCACTATTTTTGTTCATGAGTGCAATTATTTTATGGGTCCAAGAAGATCCAAATATCTATATTGTAGTCACAATATTTTCTAATTTTTTCCATTATAATACATTAAATTCTTTTAACCATATTCATTCTCTAAATGTAATGTTATAATCAACATAGTAAAATTATATCGGTTCTACTATGTATTTTATATGCTTAATATAATACAACATTATTAAATATTTTAATTTTGAAATAAAATTGGTTCAGTACATGTATAAATCCTAAAATATTATCTACACCTATTACACCAACAACAAATAGGGTATGTCACTCAGTTAGCTTGAATTGATGAACCCCTTCCTTGAACCAACTCTGTACTAATTTGCAAGAACATCAACTCATATTTCCTCTTCTTATAACTGGAAAAGTAAGAAAATATTACACTGTAAAGGCCACCAAAGGTCGCACTGAATACATGAAGAATTCCTTCTACTCTATAATCTACTAGTCCATACTCAACTATGAGAGGTTATAGAATACCTCAGAGAATGTTTTCTAGTTATATTTTTGAACCTCATGCCTCACCTTGGAAATAAAGTATATAGATAATCATCTATCCTATTAATGTAAGTTTCCATCCAAAAACAAATAAAAATGAATAAAATCCAAAAAATAATATTCATGTAGTTAGTGGAAGATATCTCATACTAGATCTCTAAAAATTCTTAAACCCTATAAAACCTTTTCTTATCAAGGAATAACTTCAAAAAAATAGTTCATTAATGAAATAAAAATATAGAACCTCTATTATTTGATAATGGATCATCAAAACCCATCCCCTTATTATAGTACCCTATAGTATGTAACCTACCATCTACAACCAATAGTCATCCAGAATCCCAAAAATATTGAAGATCACCTTATGTATCTAGATACATTCCTCAAAATTCTAAGGACCTTACAGACCCTATAAAACCAGAGAGTGTTGTAACAACATGTCTTGGAAAAAATACATCATATTAGGCCCTCCCCAATAGGCCCCTCCACCAACCATAGACACTGTATGGTAAAAACTAATTGAACATTCACTTTTACAATGACTATAGGGGAAGCATGAGAAAAATTCTATGTATGTCCCTCAATGAAATTTTTAGGTATAATATGATCATTACCTAGTTCTTGAGTATCCTCTCTCAAGTACATAGGTGGAACTGCATGGCATTAATGTGGTGGAATTATCTAAAATTACAAAATGGGTACTCAAAAATAACATTAATAGAATAAATAATAATTATTCTTGAGAAATTTATAGAAAAATTCACAAAGATTGATACTAGGAACAAATCCCTAAAGTCATACTCTCAAACACTAGGAAAACCCATAGTCACATAATCCCATGTCCTAATATGATGTATTTTGGTACATTCATGTCAGTCATAGTCATAATATATATATATATATTATCATGTTAAATTAATTATATATCACCAATGATGTATTTTGGAAAACCATAAGTATATATCTAATAGAAATTAAATAATTTAAATATGTCTTCATTATAATATATAAAGAGTGGGACATATAATCTCACTTTGTTATCCATGATGCATAAACACCACCACTCTAACCAGTAATTCCAATAGAAAATCCTATAGACCATAAAGTCACAACAATGTGGGGTAACCAAAAAAAACTATATAATCAAAACCAATAATATAAATCCCAAATATAACATTTTCTTAGGTATCCACTATAAAAGAACGGACTAGACAAACCATCACATTTGACCATTATATCCCTATTCTATAGGGGTAGAAATAGGAAATCAAAAGAAAATGCCAATGATAAAAAAAATTTCATCCTAGTATGGATCACTTAGTTTCACATAGAAATACAAGTGAAATAATTTTCTCCTTCCCTTATGTAATATGTTTTTAACTAGTGGTTATATCCTTAATAATAATGTAGGGAGATTATTCCCTCAATATCAGATAGTTATCATAGTAAAAGCATAAAATGGAAACAATAACAATTTTCAGTAGAGCAGAAAACATAAGGGTAGAAATAAAACAACTTCCCATGTAAAATCATAATTTCATATAATAATAAGTACAATAAGTATAAATGATTCCTCACATGTGGTGGATTAATGTAAATATTATTTTGAAAATTATAAAATAATAATTGTGACATCACTATAATAGATTATAGTGCTTGTCCTAACATAACCCCAATCATATCCACCATCACCAAGATGGTAATCTAACATTAGTACATTACCAAATGGAAGTGTCAATTATCAAAATGTATGAAAATGCATTAAGATTACCTTGCACGGTGTGAGTATATACCAAGTAGGACACCATAAAAAGACCCCTATAATAAGTGGAAATGTTTTATAATAGCAGACTCATCTGTAGAAATGTATAAATAAATAAATATTCAATGCTTATAAGGTCATTGCGCACTTACTAGGATACCAAAAATTACTATCCATACTATATTTGACCCCATAGAAAATGAAAGTGTAAGTTGTAACTTATGATGGAAATCAGAACATCTCAAATTCTTTATCAATCATGGAATGATCACCTCTTCAACACCCGAACAAACCATCATCACTCAATAGAGGTTGCTAAAAAATAAAAAACACCTTCTAATGCAATGTGGTTGATAGAAACATCCCTATATTTTCCTTATCATTGAAGGTGGACCTATACATTATAATCATGACCATCCCTTATCACTCAATGTTCACCAAAAATCATACCTCAATCCTATATTTATCACTAAAGGTTGGTGTACATATTAACAACTATGAAACCTAAAAAAACATGAACTAAAATCCATTAAAAGTAGGGTAACACAATCAAAAAATCCCGTCCCACGTTACTGTGACACTATAGAAATAACTGATGCCTAAAAGATCATTCATGTAAAAATTTCCACATAATACATCCCTATAATTACTCATGAATGTAGTTGATAAATCCATAATAACTAGACTAATAACCAATAAATACCAATTTAAGTGATCAACTAAACATATATATCCACCTGGTCACTTTAATTCAATAATTAGAGTCTTTATTGGGCTACTAAACCATCACACACATATTAGGACATAAAAAATAAAACAAAAACCATAACATGTTAATAAATTTAAATTAGGATCTTAAAAGATTATACAATTAAAATTGCACTCCTCGAATTAATTATAAACCACTGAAATCCTAAATATACCACTAAATACAAATACTAAGGGATTAGGAAAAAACCCATGAAATAGATGATGATGATGACATCAAGGTTTGGGACGGAACAAGACTCTACCAAATCAGCCAGTGTAATTTATGAAATTTCACACATTCAAGGATCAGATATGAAGGAGATCAAAAAAAAGAAAACAATCCTCCAATTTTACCCATGTTCTATATGGTTCAAGGGATAAGGTAGAATAAGGATAAAATTTTATGTATTAAGAAATTCAATATCTAAAATTGAAAAAAAGTATTGAGTGGCTCCTAAGGTGACCAAGGTGGTTGCACAATGGTACTACCCCCATAGATAACATTATAACATGGTACTTTAACCACAATAGAGACACCAAAAATTCTATAGAGGGGCCGACCACTCTACAACTATTACATTACAGTGTGGCCCTAGTGGAAAAATAGAATAGAATACACCTAACAGTTCCCCATAAAATAACCCTTTAGGTTACTACATAGTTTTCCCCTACTCCATCCTTCTCACTATGATGCCCAAAATCCATGTCATGATAACATTTAGTTTTCCCAACTCTCATTCAATATCATTATGATATTTTTGAAACCATGATTAGGCCACATAAAAACTCAAAATAATCCCAACAATTTCTAATTAAATTGAATTAATGAACTTTTAAGATAACACACCTTGAAATTTGAGGTTCTATAACACCACCATGATTTATATGTATTTATTTTTAAATAAAACATGATGTTTCTGATAAATTCCCTTACATAGAACCCTGATCCGATATGTACTGAGATATAGAAAACCATTATAACCTAAACATTAATTTTAACGGTATGAAAACTACCAAAAGATTTATGAAAAATATTAATTATGGTTTTAATTAATTATTTTATTGATTAATACCTAATTAATTAATATAGAGTTTTTACTTGTCATTTAATGATTCAAAATATGTTTTCATCAATAATGGATTTTATCAAATATTTCCCAAAACTATTTATAATTAACATGAACTATTTATATATTTTATTCTATAATAAAAAAACTAAAATCATAAAATCAATAATTTCTTAGGGTGATTTTTTTCTAAAAAGTTTTATTTTTTAGTGAATAGTTAAAAATACCAATTCTTGTAATAACATTTATTTCATTCTAAATATGTGTACCTTTAGGATTTCATTTATCTTAATTAAACTACTATTATGTTAATCAAAAAAGAAGCTATTTAATTACATTATAATCATCATAATCATTTTTTTGTATGAATTAATTTGTTGGATTAGATACATATTTTTATAAAAATTGATTTAATTCACGCAATGTTTTTTTATTTAAATATATTAATATAATATATATTTTTTAATAGTTTAAAAAAAAATTATATGTTATATAATCAATAAAGTATTTTTTAAATTTCATTTTATAGTTTTTATTAGGTAATTAATGGAAGTAATTTATGTTTCTCGCTTAAAAATCATTTTCCAAAAGTGAGTTTTCAATGATGTTCATGAACTTCACTAAAAATAAATTAAACTGCTCATAGAAATTGAATATTTTAAAATGGATTACATAATTATAATCATCATAATTAATATAATTTAATATGGTCAACTTAAATTTGGTCATAATGAGAAGTAAAAATAGTAAATAAAAAATTCCTTGTTTAGGGTTAAAACGGTTTCTACATGGTGTTAAACATTGACATCAGTGAAGGATTTCCACCCAAATATGTCAAATTATTATTTTTTGAATCTATTTCAACCTTATATTGTCTTAACATCAAATACCTATCAATTTGGATAATATTTACCCTAAAAGTTAATTTAAAAACCATTGAAATATTTTATGAAAGTCCATATATATCCCTTCCCACACATAAAAAATGAGAACATATTCTCCGCTATTGTTAACATCAAATGATTCCTATATACTAGAAAATACCTGATTAAAAACTTTCCATTAATCCTTAGCTTAATCCTAGAACATTGTTTTTCACATAAGACCGTTCCTTAAAATGCTTACAGGGTAAGCCAAAGCTGGTCTCTCAAAGAAGAGGGATATATCATAACACTTCCCTTACAATTTTATTTCTTCTTTTAATTATATTATATTTTTTATAAATAAAAAATTAATAATTACATATAATTAATACACCTATATGTTATTTTTTGTAATGGAACAATAGATTACTTCTTCTTCGCAATCCAATCGGAGATAAAAGTTTCACCTGTGTGTACGTGTGGGATATTTTCTCCACGTCGTGATACAACTCATTTTCCACTGCCTTCATTCATGTTGGTTATTATTATAAATTCAATGTTTATATATGATATATATTTTTATAATAATTAATTTTTATTGGTGAAATAATATTTACCTTCCATTAATTCAAACCATCGATAAATAGAATGGTCACACGGGCATACATATGGACTAACATCCCCACATGGTGATGTAATTCATTTTTCATCACATATATTTTGAATTTTTTAAATAATAATATAATTAATTTATATTATAATAATATGATGATTATAATTCTGGATATTAAAAAACTATTATCAAATTTCTGGGATCATAATTTATGAACAAAAATAAAAATACAAAATGATGTAGTCAACACATGGAATGATGATGATAATGAAATATTGTAAAATAATAAGTGATAAGATGTTATAGGAAAACCACATATGGAATTATAGGTATTATTATGGTTTAAATATAGAATTATAATTAATATAATTTTATTAAGGAGTATTTTAGATCACTAATGATGAAATTTTGACTTGATGTCAGGGTTTTATGTTATAATCACATTTTTACTAAGATTAATTATGATAAAATATTATAATGATTAAATTATATGGTATATATTTCTATGTTATTATGTATTTCATTATGATATATTTATTTAATGATATTAAATTATTATATTTTCCTTCATTTTCCTCTCATTTAATAATCAATAGACTGAATGAATCTTTTTATGAAAAAGTGATCATGTTTCTATCTTCCTTAGAGATTTAATATTTCCATGTCTAAATTTCCATTAAATGTTTTCAATAATGTTTTTAATATTTTCAAACGAATAATTTAGTAATTTTTACACATTATTCAATATCAATAAAAAATTAAATTAATACTATTTTCATTTCATGAATAAGATGCTTCAAATTTAAGGAATTTATATTTTAACATACACTACATGAATGACTTTATCCATCATTATGAATAAAAATTTATTTAAATATTCCGTTATTATTATATATTTAAGTTTTAAATTTAACTTTATTTCTAAATATTTTTTAATTTAAAGATTCAAAATATGGGAATCCGGATAAAATTTCATTTCACATAAGAAAGTTTCTTCTGATATTTGTAAGGAATTTTTATCTATGAAAACATAAATTGACGATTCATGTTATTTACTATGGATATGATACAATGTTACGATATATATTAATTCATTGTATTTTTATTATTACCCTGATAAAATTTTTATAAAACCCATTCCATTTTTTGGAAATATGGTTTGATGATATGAGAATGTTTTATGATCTTGTGGAACACATATGTATAATTTAATTTTTTTGATGGGTGGGAACAAAATATATATCCTTATAATGAATTGGGTAAAGATGTATATATCATATAACAATAATTACTTTAATGGGTAGTGAACTCAGTTCAAAAAGAAATTTTTCTAAAAAAAATTGTCTTGGGAATGAAGCATGACTAGGGAATTCTAGAATGGGGAGTAAACTCAATAAACTATGATAGTGTTGGTAGTGGGACCATAATTAGTAAAATATTTTATATTATATTTTGTATATCACAATTTTTTATAACATTTTTATTATATAATTTACGTAATTATAATTTATTATTGATGATTCTTCATTCATATATATTTTTATTGATAATTTTCTTTTTATGTTTCATTGTTATGATATATGAATTTATGGGTTTTATTTTCAAGGGTTTATCTCATGTTATCATGCCCTTATGATTATATTATGATCATTCATGATCATCTATTAGTATATCTCATATTTAACATTATGGAGAATATGATTTCACCCTTTATTATATTTTCCCTCCTCATGATCTGGAGAAAGGATTAATGTTTTTTATTATTTATAACGATTATCATTTTGATGAACTAAATCAGAAAAGATATAGATATTATATGTGTAAGATAGTTATGTATATCAGATTCCAAACACACTTCACATCTATAGTTCTCATGCTTATATTATTTTTTGATTTTTTAACATTTATCGAAAATAATGTCATATTTATTAATGAAATGTATTGGTCTCTTTAGTTTATATTTGAGGAAAGGTTTTGTTAATGTTAGAAACTAGGATGTTGAAACTATAGTTTGAACTCTTATGATAAGCCTAAGTATATGATACCATCTTATTTTATGGTAATTAAAGGATTGTAGTTTCTAGAAGAAAATACTCACCTCTCTGGATACTATAATTGTATGTGGATTTGAATCGGATTCATCTATGGGTAATAACCCTAAAATGATTTAGTCAAGTATGATTCATCAATCCTTTTAATGAATAGTAAATAAGACCTTACTATGCACCTGGTTTTACACTCAGTGCATATTATTAATTTAATTCAAATTTTAATTATGAATTTTTTTTAAGAAAACAAATAGATAATGAGCATGGATGAACTTGTATAAACCTTAGGTGTCATAGATTGAAATGAAGGTCTCATGATTTAGAGAACCTATGAATTAGTTTTCTTGATTAATCACCCAGATTAATGATGCATGGTAGTCATGCTATAAATTTTGGTTTTATTAAGGGAATGAATTTAGAACCATGATGTTTAGGTGGTGATAGGTAAACTCATATATTTAATTATCTTATTTGATAATAGTCGTAAGAATTCATTTATATCACGAAATGTATCAAGGAATGTTATTTCACATTATCAATTATTATATTTTGTAATATGAGTAGAAACTCTTGATGTTGTGATGATCATATCTCAATTATAATAATATTCCACTACTATTGTCTTTACAAATGTAATTCCAAATTTTTTTTTCTTATTCAAGTTTAATTTGATGTGGTTTTGGGAATATATTTTTTTCTTTATATAAATCACATGTCAATTTCATAGGAAGGAATGTCGCGTTTGATACTCTAAACTTACCAATGATTTCCTATCTAGGTGGGGTAAAATAATAATTTATCATGGAAATTGTATCCATTTCATGGTTCATTATTCCTGGTCAATGTTATTATTTTTCTCATATGGTTGTAGATAAACTCAAAATTAATGATATGCCATTTGTACGATATTTTTTAATGTATCTCCAAAATAGTATCCTAGTCTCCCATCAAATCCTGAAGTTTATTATTCTATAGATCTCATACCTATTACTAAACTTATTTCGAACTATATATATTGAATGGATCTGGATGATTTTTAGGAATTTAATTAGCATTTATAGGAGAATCTTGATAAAGGATTCATTTGGATAAGTTCACCACAATAGTGTGAAATATATATTTATATTAATAACAAAGTTGGATCAATGCATATCTACATAGTTAATAGGGAACAAAACAAGATCAAGATCAAGATCAAGAAAAATTATGTTCTTGTGTCACATTCATAATTTTACAATCAATTAAAAGAAGGTTAATGTTATATCAAGATTTATCTTCAATTTAGATAATACCAATTGATGGTTAAAAGGGAGGACATACTGAATATATATTATTCATTGACTTATAAAAAATATTAATTTATAATTATGACATGTAGTTTTATAAATTCCTATTTTATCCTCATAAATTTAATAAATAGAGTCTTTATACACTACATTGGTAAATTTTTTGTAGTCTTTTTATATGATATTATTATATATTCCATGATAAATTAAGACCATGAATATCACTAGAGGATTGAATTGAATCCCCTATGGGTGAATAATTTTTTTGTATAATTTATCCAATGTGAATTTTGGATACAAAAAATATCATATATGGGTCTTATAGTCCCAATAGAGAGTATATAGGTAGATCCATCAAAAAAATTAAAGATATTGGACATTGGATGAGACTAACCGCTATATCTAAAACATGTATATTTCTTGGACTAGAAATATATTATCAATAGTTTTTAATTATTTATCATAACTATAAAATAAACTCATCTAGTTAACCCATAAGAGATGGAATATCCTTTATACTAATGAATTTGAATAAAATTACAAGGAATTAAAGGTATGGATGGTCAGTGAACTAGTTATCACACTAACCATTAGTAGGGAAGGGTTTTTTATATAAATTGAAGTATTTCATAAGGGTTTGGGTTTTTTATGAAAAATGATATAGTTATATCTTATGACTCATGAAAAATTATGGTTCAATAAAAAATAACATGAATCATGATTAGAAGATAGTATCGGTAATATTTTCATTAATTATATAGAGGATTTATCATAATGAAGAAATTTGTAACCCATATATTTATAATTAAATTTTAATGTTCATATTCACTCATAAAGAGTTCAACACGCCCCAAGGAAGATGGTGGTAGTTGATTAAATATTATGACTCCTCAAAACACTACAACACTGGGAATGTAAACAATGTGCTTGATGCATTCATATTAAATGATCATGCTAGATTATGTTTTCTTTGAGTAGAAGTATTATATTTCTGAAATGATTATTAAACTATCTTTTCATTTAACTATTAATGAAGTGAAAATTTGAGATTTTATTCAATAAAATATAGTGATAAATTTTCCTATGTTTATCTTTGATATTGATGAAAAGGTATGGTTTTGGAACAAAGTATGTGTCCCATCAATACCATATCTAGGAAGGGATAATTGGAATAATCCCATTTCTCATTAATCTATTTTCATTATGAAGTTTTTCAGATTTATATGTATATAAAAATTATTTCTAGTGTGAAAAAATTAATATATATATATATATATATATATATTTAAGAGTATGTATCTGAGTGATTGATTTCTAAGAAAGTTATGTATAAGGGATTGATGTCTAAGGAGATTTCACCAATAGTATCCAAATAATAATGGAAATGGAAAAACAACACCATGGATTTCATTTTGGGACTCCCCAAAACATTTAATGTTTATCATGATCCTTAAGTTGTATTAGACTCCATTAAAAAATAGTGCACTTCATTTCTAATAGATAATATTTACTCTTGATCCCATTGTGATTATATATTTTATGGAAGTGGTAACGTTACACGTGGTAACACATTATATTATATTAGATCGAGATCCAAGTTCTACTTGATGATATGGGGAATTATTCAGTACTCTCCCGATACAAAGTAGTGTTTTAGTTCTACTTATCATCCTCAGAAATATGGTCATTGTGAGGGAAACATGAAACCCCTAGAGGATATATTATAATCATTTTATCTAAAAGTTAAAGGTTTCTGGGATCATTATCTCCCACTAATTGATTGTCTTACAACAATACCATACACTCGTGCATTCAAATAGCTCATTTTGAAGATCTAAATTTAATGACTTGTCGAAATATGACATAATGAGATGAAATTTGATAAATAAAGATACTTTGACATAATGTATAAAATGAAATTAAAATATTAATATAGTTATTCAAAAAAACATGAAGTCATATTTGAGTTGATAGAAGAGTTATATTGACTATCATCAGTGTGATCCAGATTTTGATATTGTTGAGAAGGTTTTTATATAAATGTCTTCAAAGAATATTGTTGTGAGATAAAAAATAATTTTTTTCTAACTCCAATGTATATTATTTATTTCTAGATCCTTGATCGTGTAAGAAATGTAGCTTATTTATTGGCACTCACACTAAAAATCTATCCAGTCCATGATGTGTTCAATATATCTATCATATAGAAGTAAAAGCCATATAATTCACATATAATGAACATAGATGTTATTACACCAGATAATGTTATTTCTAATGAATAAACTCTGATAGAAATCACGGATCAAATTGATAATTTTCTACATAATAAGACTTCTCACATAGTTATTGGTTATTAGAGAAATCACAAAATTTTGGGAACTACATAGGAACAAAATTATGCTATGAAGTTGTGATATCCACCATTTTTTATTCTAGTGTTATAGATTTTTATTGGTGATATTAATTTTATGATTATAGAATGTAACATCCAATATTTTATATGTATTTATTTTTAAATAAATTAATATGTTTTTGATATCTTTTCTTAAATATATTCTGGATTCTATATGAACCATGATCTACTAAACCATTCTAAACACTTAATCAAATATGTAGGTATTGAAATTAATAACCACATTATATAAAATTTGTATAATTATTTTTATTAAGGAAAAATTAATTAATAATTATAATAAATATGTACTCAAATTGAGTAAAGTAATTTTCTGCTTAAAAAATTTGTTCTCATTAAAAATGGGTATTATCACATTTCTCCACAATAAAATTAAAATTTATTTATAAAATTTTTATATATTTTATTTGATTAAATTAATATAATTTTGAAGATAAACATGTCAATATTATCTCATTGTAAATTTTTATTATATTTCTAAAATGATGTTTTTCAGTAAATTTTGGACATAAAGATTTTTATAAAAAAACATTTCTTTTCAATTAAATTTACCATTATGTTTTTGTAAATTTATCATGATGTGAAATAATTATACATTAATTATAAATTATACTATTAATTATATAGGAATCATCATTTTACGTGATTTTTTTAATTTAATTTTTTGGCTTAAAAAGATATTTTTTAAAAAACAATTTCCATTTATGCTATGTGATTTTTATTAATAAATTTATTTAATATCTGGTGATTATTATTTTATTAAATTTATAAATTATATATTCAAAATAATATTTTTAAAATTAATTTTACTATTTTTTCAGTTAAGAATAGAAGTCAATGACATTTTATGCTTGTAATTTTAATTTTTGAAAAATGGTTTTCATTAGGGATTGGGTGCTTAATAAAAATTTAATTGTTAGACTTATAGAAATTTAATATCATAAAATGTATTTAATATTAGTAGTGATAAATATTAATAAAATTTAATCGGTTTAAAATAATATTTCTTAATAGTTAATATCAAAAATAGTGAAATTGTGTCACCACTATTAAGGTTAAAATGGGTTTCGGGAGGGGTTAAACTGTGTGATCAGGGTAATATTTCCACCAAAACAGAAAAAATTCATATTTTTAAATATATTTCATCATTATATTATCTTAATTAATAATTCATGTACATTTGGAACCATTTTTACATAAATTTACCTTACATCATTGAAATCGTTAACACATTCCATGTGTGTCCCAACCTTCACTTATAAAAGGGCACCTCTTATCCCTCATTCATATCATTTTATTCATATAGCTTAGAAATTTCATACAATAAAACATTAATATAATCCTTTCATTCATAATTTATCTTATATTCTTCTCCCAATAACAATATTTCAATGATTAAGGAGTTATATAATAGATTTCTCACAAAGAAGTAGTATTGATCTAAACCGTGTTCCTTTAATTTTATTTCTTCTTCTACTTACCCTAAAAATATTTTATCCATAAAAAAAATATTATTATAGTATAATTAATATGATAATATTTTATCACCATGATATAAAATCCATTTTATATCACATATAAATCCAACAGGAGATGAAATTATTTTTCATGCGTACAACTGGACTACCACCTCCATATAGAGATATGACACATTTTCCACCACAATCATTCATGTATGGTTATTAGGATAGAATTAACTTTAATATATGATATTTTTTATTAATTATTATGTAGTGTTTAATTAATTTTTTCCATTCATTCCTTCCATCCATCAAAAAATGGAAACAATAATCATTCTTACTTACATACTACTCTCTATATATAGTGATATAATACATTTCTCATTGCCACTATATATTAATATTTTTAAATATATAAATAATTAATATGTATTATATTTATATAATGATTAAAATTATTATTATGATCAAATTAGGATCATAGTTTGAGTATTATAACCACCAAACCAAACCATACATGAAATATGAAGTAGTTAACACCCGAAATGATGAAGATAATGAAGGATTTTTAATGAATATGTCATTTTATAAATTGAGTAAACCATGTATCTTATTATAGTTATTAATATGGATTTATTTTAGAATATTAAAATTTTAAATATTTTATAAAATAAGTATAAGAAATTAAAAATAAAAAAAACTTAGAGAAAGGGATTTGTGTTATAATCTGATTTTTACCTAGATTTTTTATGATTAAATTTTCTAATGAAGAAATTATCTAATATATATAAATGAAGTATTATTTATTTTTTACCCAATAGTTATTTATATTTATTTATGTGTTTCCCTTCAATTTCCTTTCATTATGTTCTCAATATGCAAGAAGAATGTTTTTAAGGAAACCTAATTTTTTTTCTCTTCAATCAATAATAGTTTCATCCGCATATATATTTTATTTAAAATGTTTTAAAAAAATGTTTTTTATAATGTCCAAATATTTATTAAATTAATTTACACCTATTCTTGGATTTATATTATAAAAATAATGTAATATTGTTATATTTTTCTGAAAAAGGTCCATCTAGGTTTTTACTAACAATGTGAAATTAATATTTATTTTAAGATACACTACTTGAGTTACATTCTCCATAATCATGAGTATTATTTTCATTGAATATTTCTTTTTTATTTTTTTTATTTTCAACGACGAATTTTTTCCATAATAATTCACACATTTTAATATTCTAAATATATTATTTTGAATAAAATGGTATTTTCATCAAGAAATATTTCAAGGGCCATCAAAATAAATTTTTATCAATAAAAAATACGTTTTTTTCTTATGAGATAATAAGGATATAATGATATTTTCCAAAATTTATTATTTCTATATATTTTATATTAATATGAGGATTAAAAGTTTACTAAACCCACATCCCTTCCATGGGATATGATTTAATGGTAAGATGAAAGTTTTATGATCTTCTGGATCACATATATAAGGTCTTCATTATGTGATGGGTTGAGTCAGAATTATATAAACCTCTAATTAAATGAAAAAATAATGAAATAAAACAAGATAATACCTACTAAAATGATGAGTTAATCCATTTAATTTAGGATCTTTTTCTAATAAGATAAGTTTGGGAGTTAACCTTGACTAAGGAATGATGGAAATGAGAGTGAACCCAATCCACCTTGAATTTATTAACAATGATCCTTGAATAAAGAAATTATTTTATATTCTATTTTGTCATACAAAAACATATTTAATATGCTTTTGATATGTTATCATGGATGATAATTGATTTTTTATTATTCCACACACTTATCTGTTATGTATTTTGATTGATAAAACATTATTTCATGTTTCAGGATTATGATATATGATTTGATGGGTATGTATTTATAATGTTTATCACACATTATATTACCTATATTATTACATTATGATAACTTATGATTATTTATTAATATCTCTTACCTTTACTCATATAGAGAATCTGATATCCCCATTTCATATATTTCTTTTCCCTTGGTTTTGGAGAAAGTTTTAAGTATATTATGTCTAATAATGGTTCAACCTATGACGAAATAAATTCAAAGTAATGTGCATCTTTTTTTAGTACTTTTTTAAGTAACCCTATTCCAAAATAAAGTAAACCTCTATAATGATCAGGTATATATTATTGAGAAATTTTTTAAAATTAATCTCAAATGTTGTAAGATTAATAATGTAAAGTATGGGTCAAAATAATGGTGTTGTGGCAATTTATCATTTCAAAAAAACCTTCTATCTCGAATAAAATATATTTTTTGGAATATATTAAATAAATTATTATGTTCCTAATATCAATTAATTTATTACATCACGGTTTTTTGAACCAATAATAACATTGTGTTTAAAGACATAAAAAGAGTACTCATTTAAATTATCTTCATTTCTAAAATTTATTCTTTTCCAATATATTTTTTATGAAATATATAATTAAAAACCATTACTGATCCTTATTTCTACATACCATAATTCTTTAAGTAGTCTCATTTCACTTTTCATATGGATGGAATTATCATTTTTGACTATCAATGGTTGATTCCTCTAAGACTATTTCCAATATACTTCAACCACAGTATCAAATGATTTTCCAATTTATTTATTATTATAAAATCAATATAGAACTATTTATACTAAATATTAGTAGTATTATTGTTTGGAATTTCATTTCAATGTAACCTATATAGACACACCTTTAATTAAGTTTATTCAGAACTTGAATATGATTCTTAACACTATATCATAAATGTTCAATCTATTTTAATATTTATCTTTTTTTATTATGTTTTCTAACTCCCATTTCATACCTTAAAACACATTTATAATTTTTAAATCATATTTAATTGAAACATTTATTACATGGGATAGGTCTATAATCTACCCATCACAAAAATGCCAATGAAATTAAATTCATATATCAAAAAATAATTATTATACAAATTGTAACACATTTAGACCTTCTCATTTTTGATGATTTATTTCACATATTTTTTAATGTCTATAAATATATGGAGTTCTTGATATATTTACCTCCATTTGAAAAAAAATTCATGAATTTTTCACTATTAAATTTGTAATTGGTTTCACCTTCAAGATCTATGTTCCCAAAATTTCCTATTTTTAAAATAAATTTACCCTAAAAATATTGATTTTTGATTCCATATAATGGAATTTTTATGATTTTAGTGATTAATCTTTAAAATTTAACTAATATCATTCATTATATTTTTGGGGTTTAACTTTATCATATTCAATTTTACTATATCATCCAACCCAATTTATAAGAAATAAAAAATAAGATTTAAGTTTCATTATTCATCTCCTTCGATTAATATTTCAAAATATTCTCTCTGATAATTTAAATATATAAACATTTATATTCATTCGATAATTGCATTTCTCTTTATCCTTGGTATTTCTCAACCATTTTTCATAATTATGCTCTATTACCCAAATTCATAATCTATATTTCCAATTTTAGAAATTTAATAATTATTTATATTAATTCCTATGTGAACATGATTTATAATTTCATTTATTCTACTTCCTATTTACTAGAAAATTATTATTCTTTCTCCATGGAAATAAATAATTTCTCACCGTGATTACTATATTATGAATCTTCTTTAGTCTCACAATCAATATATATTTTTATTCTGTTATAATTTTTTTTACCTTATAAGGAGAATTATTCACACAAAAAATATATGTTATAAATCTTGAGAACAAAATCAATATCACATCTTCAGTTTCACTCAACTCTTCCTTAAACTCTATACATTTCTTACCAAATTTCAAATAATACTATATATAAAACACATTAAATATAGTTTATATTTTTATAAACTCTAAACATTTCAAAAATCATTGATATAACTGTTACAATATTATCATACCCAACATTAATATCTCCATTTCAATTTTGTTGCACGTCATCTTCCTTAAACTCCTTTGAATTATTTTTATTATTCAATACTTTTAAAGAAGTTTTCATTTCAATTTTACTTTTATTCATAAAATAAACAAATCAATCAAAACATATATAAACAATAAAATTTAAATTCATCCATAATAAATATATTCATATCACAATATTTATGATATGAAGAATTAATAGCATATATATATAACAAGTTATAAAAAAAACCTCATGACTATATTTATTACAATAGAATTTCTCTAAAACCACTAATAAAGATAAAAATATCATTAATTATGTTCATAAAAAATCCAAATTTATCCTTAAATCTTACTAAATTTTTAAATTTATACAATCCATATTTTCTGTTTTTACTTCTTGACTCTAACATTCCCTTCATGAATATTTCATAACATATCCCAAGTTTCTTTTACTATATTGATACCCATGACCATTTTGAACTCTTTTTTTAAATCGATGCTAAGAGAGTACCCATTTAAAATAAATTAATATTAGTATTCTTTACGGTAAACTTATTTATCACTATAACATCCATGGCTCATGTAAACCTATTAATTTTAATGTCGATTATTTACCTACCGAATAAGATCAAGTATAAAATTATTAATTCATTTTAAAAAATTATTTTTCAATTTGAAAATGTAGAATATCATTTTATATTGATTTAATTAATATGATTATTAATTAGGATAATCTTTTCCACCCAAATTAAACCACAAATAGTGCGTAAGTGTAAACCCCAAATATTTTATGAAATATTTCTCTTCAAATTAATTTAACTTCATTGATACAAATTGATACATGCAACCCAAAGTCTAAATTAAATTTAATATAGTACACCTAGATAACTTATAAGTTATGTTATAATATTGAATAGCAATTTTCACATTTTATTAACAATTTATAAATTTTTTTATAAATAAAAATATTGGAAAAATAAGTACTCAATTTTTTATACTGTTTATATTCATTAAAAAAACAATTTCCTGAAAAAATAGATTTATTTATTTTTGGGAGAAAGTAATAAAATTAATTTTTGAAAAATTTATAAAATGTTCATAAAGAACTAAACTTCAATATTGAAATCATATTTTAAAAATTATCTTAAAGTGATGTTTTTATAATTTTCTTAAATATATTTATTTTCGAATTAATAGTAAAATATATTAATTTATATTGAAAAATGTATTTTAAATATATTATTTAAAACATTAAATTTAGTTTAAAAATTATTTTTAATGTACAATTATACAATTTATAATATTAATAATCCAATTAATTTTATTATAATTTATTTTTTTCTATATTTTTGTATAATAACTATTTAGACATAAGAAAATATTTGTTCTAGTAAAAATCAATCCTTCGTGTTTTGAGGGTCTAATTTTAAAGTGCATTCGGAAAATAATGTGAATTTAATTTCATAAATTTAAATCCATATTGAAAATCATCATGAAAAAAAATTATTAAGGTCACATTCTTTTTTGTCATATTGTATAGTTAAAGCATTTATTAATTTTCACACTGGTTAAGGTTAAAATGGTTTTATTGGGGGTTAATATAAGATATATGGGTATGTTTACAAATTAAACATGTTTAAATATTAATTTATGGATATATTTAAAACTCACTATATAAAAAAATTAATCTCTATTCATTTGGAATCATTTTACATGACTATTACTTTATAATATTTTAATATTTTCTCTAATTCTAATATATTCTACTTATCAACTTATAAAATGACACCCATAATTTCTCTTCTTGAGACCAATTTCATCCAACATTCCCAACCAAGCCTTACTAATCCTCTCATAAGTTTCCATATCAAAAAAATTAGAGGTTATTTATCATTTAAATACAATTCAAAAGATCATTAATAAAGAATCTAAATTTGGCTTATCGAAGGAGAGGTAATACTTAAAACAATCCTATTTAAAATTATTTATTATTTTAACTACCATAAATTTATTTTATTCATAATAAAATAATTAATTCACTATAACAAATATATTAATATGTTATTATTATTATGAAACCCCATTTATTCACCCTATTTTACATCAAATGGGAAGTGAATGCATCACTTTTTCTTATGTGTGGACTACCGCAACCATGACAAAATACAATTAAATTTCCACTACCATCCTTCATGGGTTTTTATTATTATTGGTTTAATGTTTATATGTAATATTAAAAACATAATTGTTTTTTTAAATTAAAATAATATATAAACCTTCTTAATTTTCTCATCTGTTAGAATATTATAATTTTACGCATCCGTACGGGTGGACTACCCCCCCCCCCAAGAGATGTGATTTCATTAATTTTTACTTTAAATTAAATTTAATTAAGAATCTTTTTGAATATATTTTATATATATGATATAATAATAATTCTATAAATATTAATTACTATTTACTTTTCTTTCATTCCATCGAATAACAAGTAAAAATAGTGTTCTTGAATAACTATGACCAACCATCTCCATGAATATTTTAAGTAATTTTTTTGCCTCTACCATTTATGAATTACTCTATATATATATATATTAGAAACACACAATTATCATATAGAGACATTATATATTTTAGGATTAATTTTCAATAAATAATAGAGTGATCCATGATGGAATTGTATAAATCATTTATCTCTAGAAACATGGAAAAATGAAAAAAAAGTTCAAAATTGTAATAAATAATGTCCTCATAAAATCATCATAACTATAACCCTATGACATGACCTGTCCCAGTGGGGCCCATTCTGTGACTCCCCGAACCCACCTCCAATATGCCTGGGGTAGGTAACTAGCACCGAATATGCATGTCACTAACATGGGAGGCATTTACTATGTACCTATACGCACACACATATCTTTAATCCTGCAATATGATAAAATGTAAAAACCCACTATTTAAATAATTCAAGAACAACATTGTATCCCATAACCAGAGTGTGAAATAAACTAACGTAAAAATTTATAGAATACAATACCACTAAAAAAACTTTGTAACCCAAGTCCAACCTAGAAAAAAAAGACATTTGACGTCTGTATAGAGCTATAGGAATACAGGTCAGTTTGTCCAATCTCCCTAAGAACCATATAGTCCTAGTCCACCTTGGACATTGTCAAATGGTCGATTGTCTACACCAGACATGACACGTGCAGGAAAATCCCGTACAAGGGAGAGTGTAAAAATACTTAGTAGGACACCTCTAAACCCTAAAACAATAAAAAAAGGAAGTACAGTGATATATAGAAAGTTATATGTCTACAACCCATATAAAAAGAATATCAAAGTATACTCAAGTGAGATATCATTTCATCATGTAGTTATAACGTACTACCAACCATAGGATTCGGCTCGATGCACACTCATTCATGGAGAAATCACTCCTTGAGCCATGATATAATTAGAGACTCTCCATGAAGAGGTCTATATCTTTTGGGCCTCTCCTAAATGGAATGATTTTTTCACTAAATACTATGATACATAGAGACAGTTTCAAGCCCAGTGTTGGTTGGAGGACAACATAGATCATGCCTAGAAATGACTGTGGGATACCACGTACCAAATAAGGTTCAACCTGCAACATAAGAGATCCTGGCTGGAACTACTGGCGGATACCATGGACCCTACTAAATTTTACTTCTATATGGAGGATTATTGTCCTACTCAAGGAGGTCACATGATTCCACAGACTCTGCTAAGCTTGATTGAGGATCGTACTCCAATCTTATGGAGGGATATCATATTCTATATGAGAATCATCCTCTAGAGGAGATTAAAATCCATTTATATAGATATAATTCCATAATAAACCTTCAATTAAATGACATAAGGAATGAAATCCTCTTATACAAGTCCAAAATAGAAAAATAAATCACCTCAATAACTCTTGATTAGAGTACATGACATGTCATGCTATCCAAAATTTTCCCATGTGGAAGAGCCTCACACGACATGTAGACTCCATATACATGATGTGTATAATGGTACAAATAGAATGTAATGACACACAATACCCCAAATTTCTCTTAATGTATATTTCTTAATGTTAGGGTCTCAACACCATAGACATATTTTCGATTGGACGCTCCATTTAGGTGTTATGAGCATTTGAATGAAACTAATTGAAACCTGTCAGGAGAAAATAAACCCAAAACAATGGTAGGTCCACCCACCATTGTGGTTAGTCTAACAACTGCATGGACCAGCCCCTGGTGGAATGACCATAATTTTAAGTCCACCTATCATTGTGGTTGACTATTGTGGGTTTCCACACAGTCGTTGAGCCATGAGGTAGTTCAAGATGTTGTGGTACCACATTCAATCGTCGTGGTCTCTAAATGTGGTCGACTACAACTGACGCTGCCCAGTTGTCCTAGATCTGACACATGTCCATCCTGGCCCACTATCATTACTAGACCCACCAATCTATTTTTAGGTCAATCATGGTACATTTCTATTAGAATAACAAGACTAAACAATCAATGGATTGACCAAAATAATTTCTTCTGAAAAATAAATCCCTTCCCACCAAATATGTGATCCCTGAATCCATCCATTATTCTATTGATTCAGGTTCTATATAAAAATTTATAATGGTGAATTAAAAATTTTAAACACTTTTTCTCCCTTTATTTGGAACATTCATTGATGACGAAAAATGTTTTGTTGTCATCGTTGGAACGATACGTCGAATCTGAGGTACATTGATCGTCGATCCATGATTTGGGGTTGTTTTCTTGAGAGGATTCAATAGAGCTCTCTATCTCCATCATTATATGTAGAATTTTCCTCCAACATCTCCATGATTATGTGACTAACCTTGGTATTTCACCATAATCGCCTATTTAAGGATGATTAAGTCATTGTGTTGGAAAAACAGAACAAAACAATTTATTTTAATTATTTTACTAATTTTTTCACCCCGGATAGATTTTCCGAAAATGAGTTGTGCAGACAAAGGTTATGTTATTCCTAAAGAAAACACCCCATTATGAACTCAACAGTGGTCACAGATTTCTAATTTGAGTCCCAATTCAGGATTAATTAGTATTTATAAATAAAATAATTTCACTTAATTATTTTATTTTTAGTTATGTTGTTTGTGACTTTTTCTACAGATGAATCACGGCAAAATAAGTTAGGTCATGCCTTTTGTAAAGACACTATTTTGAATTCAGTGGTTCCCTTGAATTTCTAATCTGGTCAGCCATTTTGGAGTAATTCTACTTTTTTAGGAAGGCCACATGCATGTGTTATTTAATGTTTTAATATTTTTCAATCAATTTTCAGGGAATATTGAATCTCAGAATTGCATGCAGTCTTAGAGCTTGGTCTCTAAATATATCAATATAATATCAAAAAATAATACACATAAAATCTGAGATGTTAAATTCTCTCCACCATGGGGATTTACATCCCCAAAAAGAAAAAACATGAGATAATCAAGTGGATGAGGATATTAAGAACGAATATGAACCTCCCACTCCCAGGTCATGTCCTAAAAATTCTCATACTAACACTAGAAATGCACCAATGGAATCAATCAACTCTGAAGGATCCTCACGTGATGATCCTCAATCTCTACTAGGTACTCATAATGAGTCTCTCCATCATTGATGTCTATCTTTCCCTATTAAATGATGTGTGATGGTTCATTCACATACATCCTCAACTACAACACATGGAAGATAGCATGTACTCGATCAAACTACGGTGGTATAGCTACTTGGTACTCCAACTCTCTAACTCTACAGAACATCCAGAATGGGCCGATGAACCTCAGAGATAGCTCTCAACAACATCCAAATCTCTATTGTTCCCATTGAGATGAAACCCAAAGGAACACATGGTCTCCTACATCAAACCAAAAAGGACTCCATCACTGGTGAGCATAATAATTATGATGGATCTCTGTATTATTCACCTGCTCTTTGATGATCTTCTCCTTCTCTATAGTTCTCAAACCAACTCCAGGGCCATGATTGATGACCATCCTAGGTTAGTCCAGCAGTGCGGTGACCAGTAAATTCACTCATAAAAACCCTCAAATGGTGGCATAACAATGGTGGAATTGTAGCTTTTTTTGTATGAAAACTCCAAAAGTGTTATTTTATCCCCCCAACTATGGAAAAATTATAACATGAAATCATGTATCATTTCATCAAGAACTTGAATTGTTCTCTTAGTCTGGTTGTTTTTCTAGGGATGAAATGCTAGGATCAAGTGTAACTAGGTCCAAAATTCCCTTTATAATGTCGTACAAAACTTGTATGTGAATCAACCCTCATGATAAGAAAGAATAATAAATTGAATCCCATGGAGTAAAAATATATATTGCACTTAAATTCATCCCAAGCGCTTTACAAGACGCCACTCTTGGATAGCTAGGAAGCAGGACGACTTGGTGAATTGGTCAGTGATCCCCCATATCAGATCATGTACCCTAGTTGTACTTGTTAACCCCATCAGGATTTCCATCTATATCAAACCCAACTTCCATTATTTTACATCAAAGCGTTTAGCTAAACATGCTGTAATATGGTTCTCAGTCTTTACTTCTATCATGTAAGGCAACTAGATACAAACCAGGAATCCATTTCATCATCTATGGCTAAAAAACTGACATCTGGGATCCTAGTACATCTTCACCACACCTAAATGTACCACCAAATGGGATGTATGAGACTCCCTCAGAACCTCCTCCCACAACGTCACCGGTACTACTGTGGATCCTCTGAAAAAATGATGTGCTCCCCACCTTTTCAATATCCATCAAGTGTATGACATGTGCACATATGAGAACATATGGTCTCATAGTTGGTACCTCAAAGCTATGAATCCCTAACTCATTGTAATAGTGGAGTGGTTAAAACCATAGACTGTAGGTAAGTTGTTCCATATTCATCCACAATAGATAAATACAATGAGGCCACCAACTTTGATGCCTAATTCAACAACTGCAAACTTGATCTCCTGCTAAGAGAATATTTCACCACATTACCCTTCCCAAGATTATAGAAAATTTCAAAGTCATAGTTTTAGATGAACTATAGCTAACATATATGTCTGAATTTCAAGTCATTATGAGAGAACATATACTTGAGAATCTTGTGATCAGAGTAGATGATAAACGACTTTCCCATCAGGTAGTTTTGGAACATCATCAATGTGAGTTATATATCTTCTATCCCAAGATTTCGGGTCACATAGTTTTGATCATGTCGTCTCAACTGGAATCAACCATAGAAAAACATTAATTTCCTCTACAACATGAAACAACCAATGTATGTTTCTGATTCATCCCAGAATACTACATACTCAAAACCCCCCTCTGGAAATCTCAATATTGGAGAACTTATTAAACTCTACCTCAGATCCTAAAAGCATTGACTTGAGGTCAACCTTCGTAAACAATCATTACCATATCAACTAATAAAATAGGATTTATAAATCCTCGGTATTGGATACTTTTTCTTCACATTCACATGGTTTAAGTGACAAAAATCCACTATTAACATCAAACTATTGTCCACCTTATTGGAAAACAAAACAGGGTCTACATAAGGTGAAATGCATGGTCTCATAAATACATTCATCTACAAGTCCATTAATTGTACTATTGACTCATGAAGCTCTGTAGGAGCCATCTAATATTAAGGTGTAGATATTAACGTCTTTTCAGGTATAGATCAATTCATAATTCGGTCTCCCTATAAGAAGGTAAAACTAGAACATCATCGGAAAATATCTGTTCGTACAGTACCACCACTATAGGAAACTGAGGACTCAATTCATCCACTTTACTAAGGGTGAGGCTAGACAACTTCTGATTAATCGGATGAACCCTCCTATGTGTGAGTCCCGCATATGCTGCCTATGTTTTATTTTCCCCAAAAATGTATAACCTGGTTCCATCATTTGGGACACATCGCACTCTTCACTTAAAAAACCAATCTAATCATGAAATATGGATATCTATTCTATACTATGAATGAAATAGTAAGTCCAAGACTCCGAATCAAAGAGATCCCAACCAAAACACTAACCTCAAAGAGTCAGGTAACATTGTCAACACTAGTGTGTGAAAATCAAGTCTCCTCCATTAGGATTCTGCAAGAATAATGGTTGAATAAAAAATTCAATCAGAATCTCTGACTTTCAAATAAGATTCATGCCAAGAATGGAATGACTATCACTTGTTCCTATCAAAATGGAAGAGACAAAGATCATAATTATGATATCCCCTGGGTTATATTCCTCATCCATAAGAAAATGTTCCATCCCCAGTTCTCCAGCTCCCTAATTCTATTGTGGACCACCTAGGGTTGGTGGTGGTAATGTGTCGAAACATCGACCACCTCTTTCAGCACTCTCATCTCCTCTACCATGTCTGTCACCATTCAGATATTACTATTCCTATAACTATCTCTATCTCGTCATATTATTAGGTAACTAAACCCCACCATCACCCTTCTGATTCATTAATAAGTCCCACTACCAAGACCACCATTTAATCTTTTGGTGTCTGGACTAGTTGGAAAACTCACGTCACCTCCTCAAGACAGTCCTCAGCCACCTATCTATCTAGATTGCATAAGAACCTGGGGGATATCTTCTATTGAAACTTATGAAATGAAACCAGTTTGTGCACCTCATCTTCTAGTACAGTGGGTACCATGTGCTACTCAAAAGGTTGCGGTATGGTTGGTTCACCACTTCGAAGTTCTATATCTAGTAAAAATACATGAACTGATGCCTCATCATCCAGAATATCATCCTTGTGATCACATGGTCTGATCATAGGTGGGTGTCTACATGGATACATCCTAAAACAAATCAAAATGTTCCATGATAAACTGATTATATCTTGGTATTTGAATCAAGAAGTACATGGGACACACAACCATTCTATTTTATGCATACACCATTGTTTTCCCTAAAAACAGTTTCCTTATGTATCAAGTCAAAAAGAAGGTGATCTGAGTCTATGTTTATGGATATTACATCCACCGCACCAACACTAGATTCCCAAGAAGGAAAGGTTATCTTGTAACACTTAACATTGTTTCCCCAAACCAATCTCATAGACTCTCGATAATTTAGTAGATCTGAAACCTCTGATTCCACTCCATCATGACCCATCATAATGGGTCATGCATCGTGACTCCCCAATCCCACCTCCAATAGGCTAGGGGATGGTGACTCACATAGAGTAGTCATATAACTAAGGGATGAATTTCCTATGTATATATACACATTAACACATTTAGAAGGCCATAATATTCTGAAATTTAAAAACCACTATGAATCAATTCATGCATACAACTATATACAACAACCATGGTATAACATGAAGTAATATAATGTGAATAGAGAAAGAATACAGGCCCAAATATGAGTCTATAACCAAAGTCCATCCTAGAAGAAAATTCCATGCAGACTATTGTTTGATGCCATGGGAATAAACCTCAGTAGTGTTTATCTTACTAAGCACTATATGATATGGGTCCACCTAGGACTCCATCAAACTGTTGATCACTTTTACAAGACATGACATGGGTGGGAAAATCTCGTGCATGGGTGAGTATAACAATACTCAGTACGACACCCTGAAACCCCAATGAAATATAACAATGGAATTAAAATCATATCTACATATGTATATTTATACAACACAATTACCAAGAATATCCTGATATACTCAAGAGATACATTGCGCCATTGGGTAGTCCTAACCAACTGCCATCCACAAGATTCCACTCAAAGCATGCTCATTTTGGGATAACTGACTCATCGATCCATGATATCCTTGGAGACACTCCATGAAGTGGTATAGCTCATTTGGGACCCTCCCAAAGGGAATGAATTTTTCAAGGAAGACTATGATACATAGAGGGTGGGTCATGCCTAGAACTTTAATGGGGACACCACAGATCACACCTAGAAGGGTTCGGTGGATATGATGTACCCAATATGAATCATCCTGCTACATAATGGATCACACCCAGAACAACTTGGTGATACAATAGAACTTACATATGTGGCCATCTAAATGGAGAATCAGTACCCTTCTCAAGGAATAAACATGATTCAATAGACTCCACTAGGGGTGATATAGTATCACACTTCAGTCTCGGGGAGGGATGTCATACTATACCTAAGACTTGACCTCCATAGGGAATTACAATCTAGTGAAATGGATGTAATGTTGTATTGAACCATCATGTAATGGACCAAGGGAACAAAATCAACCTATAATATTCCATAATAAGATAAATAATATCCTTAATCACTCTTTAGCGGAGTACATAGAATATCCCTTAGATTATAAAGTCTATCTAGTTATCCCATGTTTGCTCGTGTGGAAAATCCATACATGACATGTAGTCTCCATATACACAGTGTGTAGAAGTGTATACATGGAATTTAGAGATACATGAGACCCAAATGTTTTCTAATAGTGATCATCTTATTGTTAGGGTGTCAACGGCATAGATGTGACATTGACTGGATGCTCCATTTTGATGTTATCACTGTTTGAACAAAACTGCCTAAAACCCTATTGGGGCCTTTGGACCTACCACCGTGTTTGGTGCACCTAATACTACAATCAGTCCACCTACCACACAGGCCATCCTCTAGTGGACTAACCATCATGGTTGGACCACCTTCATTTCCTAATCATCTAATATGTTTATCCATCGCAATTGACTACCATGGTTGGTCGTGCGGTCCTTTCACCCCATGATAGCATGATCTTCAATGGAACTAAGGTTGACCACCACACTCACATACCATGGTTGACCATTACTAGATCCACATGGTTTCCCCATATCAAAAATGGGTCTAACCCAGCCCACTGACATTACTCAACCTTCCCACCGGATGTGGAACATCTTCTTGAACCAGCCTGATCCACTCCACATCTGCCTCCACTGGCTGTGCCAGCTTCACCACGTCTGCTTCCGCGCTCCATTAGGCACGGTCATACACCTCCGTCTTTGTCATCTACAAACACCCTTACTTCATTGAGCTTCCATGACTCCTAAAATTCCAGAAACATGAAATGGCCATAGATCTGGGCTCATCCAAGACTCACCTTTATCTAGCAATGAAAAATTTCATCAGATATTCTCACAAAATGGATCAAACTATCATTCTTAATTTTCTACCAAATAACTTGAATTCAAGGATAATCCATATTCATAATTTCTTTATCTCCATTTTCGTACATCTGTTGGGTTGTTTCAATCATAGATCTATGATATCATATCATTGTTCCATGAATTGGGTGTATGACGATTGGTTGATTGGGAAGTGTCGAACTCTGGGCCAAAAAATAATTCCCATAGTGAAACATGTAATTATGGGGATAAATCCTCATCAATAAAGACGAATGAAACTCAATATATGTTTGTGTCGGTCTTGTTTCATTTCTATTAGAATGAAAATATGAAACCATCAACAGATTAACTGAAATAAATTATCCCACTAAAATCCTGTAAAAAAACAAATATCCTCCCACATTACACATGATTCATGAATCAATATGTTTGTCTATTGATTCAATTTCATTGTAGAGATTTTGAATATGGAATTAATCAATTGAAACAAAATCTCTCTGTTGATTTGAATGATTCATTGATGAGGAATTTTGTGTCGTTGTCATTGATGGCATGTTCCAAAGAATATGGGGTACATTGATCTTTGATCCCTGATTCATCATTGTTCGTCTAAGAGGATTCTCTAAAGATATCTCTCTCTCTTTATCTTATGGTCCTCAAGAGACTCCAGCGTTATGCGACTAACCCTAGTATTTTCTTTATACTTTCGTATTTAATGAATAATAAATCGTTATGTTAAAAAAAACAATTTATTTTAATTATTTTATTCATTTCTACACCCATGATTGATTTTCCACAAATGCCTCGGGATGATAAATGTTATGTCGTAGCTAAGGAAAAAATTTCATTAATAATTCAATGGTCGTGTCTTATTTAGAATCTAATTCCCCGTTTATGCATTATAAGGATTTGCAAATAAAATTGATTATGTTAATAATTTTATTTATGGTTACGTCCTTGGTGACTTTTTCAACCTATAAATCCTCCAGATAAAAGATATTTCATGACTGGGATTAAGACATTGTTTTGAATTCAATTTTTCCCTTGAATTTCTAATCATATCACCCATTTGGGAGTTATTAAACTTTTTTAGGAACACCATGTGTGAGTGCTATTAAATATTTAAATATTTTTCAAACATTTTTTATGGGCACACTGAGTCTCATAATCACACGTCATCTCAAGGTATAATCTTTAAATCAATCCATATATTTTAAAAAAATAATACAAGGAAACCATGAGACATTACACCCATCTTAGATAAATCATACATAGTAACTTTCAATATAACATGTATAAAATAGATCAAGACCAAATATGATATTAGATACTCAGTAATGGTAAACAGGGGATGTATAAATGATCACATGAGAATTACATGAGAATAAGTGACTGAGAACATGGAAATCAAATTTTAAAATAATAAAATGTATATCGTATATCATAATCTTGAGCCATGACATGAATCTTGGAAGTTCTTAAGACATGGATCTTGTATGAATCAAATAAGATGAGTCATGCGAGTATAATATTAGTACAATGCATCTGTTTTTTCATAAATATAAGCATTGAAAACAATTTCCTTAGTAGTTAATTATCATTTAAAAGAATATAATTTTTTAATGTGTTCAATCCGAAATCCATTATAATAGTCATCTTTTACTACCAATGTTGTAATAGTGTACAGATCCCCTTACTGAACTAGGTTCATTTCCCATTCTAAGCATGTCTATCTCTTGAGATATTTATCATTACCCGATGCATTAGATTGCATTATAATTCTAGTAATAAACATAACATAATGAGAATCATACCATATTATTCCAAAATGTCACAATAATGTCATCATAATAGAACCCATAAAAATAAATATGTTTCATAATCATTTAATTATAGCCTAACTTATGGAAAAAAAAAATTGTTTCATAAATGTTTTATCATTTCATCGTAGTATAACCAATAAAAAAGAAATTTGTTTCATAAACATATATTCATTATAAAAATAAAACATAAATAGAAATAATATGTCTGGTATCATTGGATAAGTTCCCTAGAAAAATTTGAGTAACATCAAAGGATGTCATCATAAATGAAAAGTTCATTTAAAATATCACATGGAACATTTTGTCCCAAAAACACAATTTTTTTTGAAATCACATATCTAAAATTTAATATTTTTCAACATACTTGAGAAAATATTTTTTCTGTAAATATGCATAGAAAATTATAAATAAATATTAAATTCATTGATTAGTCATATATTATGAAACTATTTTTATGTTATATATGTTGGAAGAAAACAGTAGCTTCACACATTTTTAGAAAATTCAAAAATAACATCATTAAAAAAGAAGAAGATTAATTTTAAAAAAATTGAAAAAACTAAATCATGGGTAAAAATTACTATAAAAATTTATATAGGTACATTAAAAATATTCTTTAATTTCTTTTACAATTCATGTATATTTAATAAAAATATTATTTTTCACCAATGATAGAAATAAATTTATTTTTCCTTAAAAATATTATTTCAGTATCATGATTAATTAAATAAAGGGAAATTAATGGAAAACATATGTTACATAGAATTAACTAATTTAAAAAAAATTCATGATTTCTTGAGAATTATATCATAATATTTCATATTCATTATGTTAATCATAAATAATCTTGATAAACAATGAGATTGTCACATAAAAATCATACGTATTTGTTAAAATTTAAACCATAATCCCCATGAATTAAATAATGGATTAAATATCAGTATCATATAGATAATCATGATATAACTTGTAATGTTTCCATATATACACCACATAAAATATAATTGGTCTATATTATAACATTTTTCTAAAAGAAGATAATTTTAGATGATAAATTATTTCCTTGAGTTCCACTTACTTCAAAAGAACTCTCATCTTTTATATTATAAATTTATTTTAATTATAATCCTATTATATATCATATACATGAATATAATAACATATATTTTACCTTTATAAAAATTTAACTCCCATGTTTCTATATTTTTTTTATTAAAATCGTTGTTTATGACTGTTAACGGTTTCATTTATCATGAGTATTTAAATTCAGTAATTTTGGTTGTTATATTTTGATCATGGTTACGTAATCTCTAGAATGTTAATAATTATGTAAATATAAAACATATTAATTATTTATTTACATATATATATATATATATATTAATCCATTAATTTTATATATATATAAATTAATTACAACTTTTGTGGAGACAATATACTATACATACGCATTAACATTGTTTTCAATTTTCAAAAAATCTAACAAAAGGAAAGGTAAATAATAATTCAAATTTATATAAAAATTATTATAAAAAATATTTCTAAAATATTCATTTAATCCATCATCATTACCATATACATGAAATTGAAACAAAAAATTAATCACATTAATTCATGGAAGTTGTAGTCCACATATACACGGGAGCGATGTTGTCATTTTCAAACAGATTGGAAGGTAAGAATGTATAAGTGATATAATTATTCAATAATTATAATTATTTCATAAATATTATATAAAAACTATAAACACATTATAAAACCATACATTAAATTTGGTGATAGAAAATACATTACATCGCCACATGGAGATAGTTTTTTGTACATATGAACATGTGACACTTTCACTTGACATATGATAGATATGGTGGATAGTGGAGATTTAATAATAATAATAAAATATAGGTTTATTTATTATACTAAATTTATAATTTTTTGATAGAAACCATTTTTTTATGTGGAAAGTTGAAGTAAAACAGTGACCAGTTAAGGTGATTAAATATTCCCTGAAACAACTCCTTTAGATCTCCTCTTAAGGATTATATAGTTTTTCATTTTGGATGAACAAAACCTATATACTATGTCAATAAATGATTATATGGTGTTTTTAGGTTATTTATTATACATATTTCTCAATTGTTTGTATGGAAGAGGTAAGAGGGGTTTCTTTTTATATGGGAGGGAGAGGACACAATTAGAATTTGTTAAACAATAAAAATATAATAAAGTAATTTTCAGGAAAAATGCTTCTAAATTGAGATTTATTTAATGATAATATTTTATAGGGTTTGAATACTATCATATAATAATATTTTTACAGGTCTATGTGGTGTTTTAAACATTCTCTTTTGGTTTAACCCCGTAGTAAACAAATTTTTAAATTTTCCACAGCAACATATTTTGGACTCTTAAAAAGTTATGACATTATATATAAGAATAAAATTATCCAATAAATGGATAAGGGATTAAATTTTTATAAATAATTTATTCACCTCAAAGTATTCACATATTTAAAATATTTTTAAAAAATTAAAAAAATATTATTTTTAAAAACTATCATTAATGTTGATTCTGAAATTAGTTTATTAATTAGACATAAAAGGCTTAAATAAAAAGTTCTGAGTCAAAATTAATTCATTAAAAAACAAAAATAATTCATATTCATCTTTTAAATTTCTTTAACAATAAAAAAATTAAACTTAGAATACTTTTTTTATTTTTTAAAATCCTTAATTTTATAATTCTATTAATTGATGAAATAATGCTTCGATATTGCTAAATAATTTAATGTAAATAAAAAATTAAAAAAATTAGAAATAAATTTCAACCATTAAAGTATTTTAAATAGTCCAAAAATATCTTTTTATATTCATTCCTATCTTTTTTTCTAAGTAGACACAAAATAGATATTTAAAAGTAATATAAGGTTATTTTGTGATCTTCTTCGCCTTATGGTTGATTTTTTTCATGGACATGTGTCTTTTAAAAAATTAAATTATGATATTGAGATGATAATAGTAAAATTACCTTCATCAAATAATAATTTATTTGAAAAAATAGTGACATTAAAACTTAGTTATAACCTAGATTAACCTAATTCACCGTTAACTGAGGTGATAAAGTTTACCACAGTTTCTATTCGTAATTTCAAAAAATAATAAGTACCCACTTATCAAATAATAAACTCCTAGTTTCAAATATTGAATCAATTTTTCAAGATTCAATTTCTATAAGTGGATGAAATTAATTTTTAAAATAAGTGTGCAAAATGTAATGAGAACCACATTTAAAAAAATACATTTTTAAGAATCAAATAGTTTATTTTTATCCCATTCATAGATAAGATATTAAATAAATGATAAAATTTTGATTGAAATTATAATATATATGTTTTATTAAAATAATTTACAAAAGTGATTAATTAAATATAGTATGATAAAAATACATTTCCCTCGAGAAGTATTTATTAATAAAACATATTTTTATTTTACTATGATTTTATAATTAATTGATAACCATTGAATTTAAATTATTAATATGTGACCATATGTTTTCCATAATTTGGATAGACTTATTCATACATTCCAAAATAATTTCTAGAAATTAATTTTCCACAATAATATTTTAATAATACATCTTCATTCGTTTAAACTCGGAATTACGTGTAATACATGCTAACATAGAAAAAAAAATATTTAAGTAGAAATATATTCTAAATCCTCAGGGTGTTAGATTAATGGTATTTAAAATTAATTTCTCCATCAATGTTGATCCCTCTAATACAAAAATGTGGATATATATGTTTCATTACTTCCTTGGTTTCTAATGTATCTTTCCAAATTTGTTATTCCTTATAGAAACATTCACCTATTGAGTAGTCTTGTTACGTAGAATATTCCCTCAGTGATTTAATATTTATGATTTTTTATTCATAAGAAATACCATGATCAATTAGTATGATCTATGAATTTATAACATGTGCTTGATCATGTATTTACTTCTTAAAGAGAGATACGTGAGGCACATTGTGAACTTGAGAGATGTTCAGTGGAAGAACCAAATAATAAGATACATCCCATAATAAATAAAATAATATCAAAATATATAATATACTAGGTTATCAAAATTATTTTCCTTCCAAATTTTATATCCTTCTTCCAATGATAAATTTATAAGAACCCCTTCTCACCAACTTCAAATTATTTATTCTACCAATGATTATTATTAAAACATTTTATTCAACATTGAGATGCCATGATGTGTTGTAGAATTGATCTATCTTTATCTTCCATTTTCTAATCTGTCTATAGTACCAATACCTATATTCATCCAACTGCATCCCATTATGTTGTAGTTTTATGCATATTTCCATAAATAGATTTATAAGAATCCATCTGAATGCATGAGTGAAATAAATAATTGTAGGAAAACTCAACTAGAAGACGGTGTTGATACCAACCTCATTTGGAATCCAAAAAAAGATCTCACTATATCATGTATGGTTTGAATAGTTCTTTGAGACTAAATATATATCGTAGGGTGATATGCAATAATAAAACTCATCTCTTTATCCAAACCCTTTTGAAGACTTCTCCAGAACATCGACGCGAACCTCAAACCCTGATCTGATTAAATAGAATATCATACTACATGAAACCATACAACTTCATTAATGGATATATTTTATATATGATCAATAGGGAATTCTTATCTAATGGAGATGAAGTCTATAGATTTCATATGAAGATCAACTAAAACCCAAATGGTATTATATCCCTTTGAGGTTATGGGTAGTCCAATGACAATGTTCATAGTGTGGTTTTCTCATTTCTATTTTTGTATGGGTAATGGTTGAAAAATACCCTTAGAATTATATCTTTCATCCTTAACATTATGAGATTATAATCATTGAGATACATAATCTAAAATAAATCCCTCTATTTTTTCCAACCAAAAATAAACATTTATATCACTATACATTTTTTATATCCTTAAAGAATTCGTAATGGTGAACTAAGATCCAAATCCAATATATCCTTCTCCAAATATGATATTAAATGGAAATATTAATAGTTCCAAAACCATTTTATTCCCTCATAATCAATTTTAAACTCAAAAACATTTTTTACCTTCTTATATATCTCCTCATATTCATTTTGTTACTATTTAACCTTTAAATGGATACATGGTTGAACACTCATTTGAGAAATATATGATTTACCCCCTTCCTTCATGAACTGAAGACACATCCTTTACAAATAAAAAAATTGGATCCTTTTTGATATTTAACATATATAATCTATCATGATCAATTAAACTCACAGAATATTCCACTTTTTCACCTTCATAGGTTGTTAATGTATTGAGGAGTCATAACATTTATTTAGCTCTAACCATCATATATATTTCATATTCAACACTTTCTTTGTGAAAATATAAATTAAAATTTTATGTTCAACATATATAATACAAATTTATCTATAAATATAATTCATCCATATATTTAATGGAAAATATACCAGAGATAATTCCAAAACATGAGTTCGGTAATTTTTCTCATGATTCTTCAATTGTTGTGAGGCATAAGATATCACTCAACTATTATGTATGAGAATTAATCCATGTTCATTATTTAATGAATCACTATAGATTATGAACCCCACCCTGCTATAGGGTAATGTAAATATAGGTTCATTGACAATCCATCTCTTCATTTCGATGAACGTTTCTTCACAATAATCTATCTAAAGGATCCTAGATCCATTCCAATTCTCTTGGTGAGTAGATTAGATAGTTGTGAAAAAATATCATCATTGTACCAATAAAAACCCCAAAACTAAGGATATCAAACATCGTGGTAGGTATTGGAAAATATTTAATAACTTTTATCTTATTATGATCTATGAATAAACTATTGCATGATATTACATGACCAAATAATGAAACATTTTTAATCCAAAATTCACACTTGGTAAAATTTATATAATGATTCTCCTTCCTCGGGGTCTTCAAAAACAATCTCAAATGATCTTAATGATATTCCTTCCTAATTTAATATATATGAATATGATCTTTAAATACTACAAAAAATGACCAAGGTATTATCTAACAACTTGTTGATAAAATGCATTGAGATAATAGGGTAATTTTTGAGACTAAATGAAATCACTATAAATTCATAATTTCCTTTCCTTGTATGAATGTTACATTTGGTGTATCCTCATTATTGACACTCAATTAATGACATAAAAAATATAGGTAAATCATATAAATGTATTGATATTAATGAAATTGGTTAAAAAATTTCCTAAATATGGGGTAGATTGTACTTATTCTTAATTGTGATATTGTTATGTTGCTGAAAATGCGAATATAGTCACAATGACACATCATTCATCTAAATAAAAATAAGAACATATACAAAATAATACTTTATAAATATTCATCTATAGTTTCATATTCAATTATTATTAATTAATCAAGGCCATTCTATATAGAGTGTGTTAAATAGGTATAGCACCATGAAAGTGTTCAATTGAGAATTCATCTTTATGATTCAATACAAGGCCATGAAACTATTTTTGAAATATATAAAAAAACTATCATACAATAGAAATATATTCAATATTGAGTTTATCCCCTACCATATCCAATATACACCCTAATTGAATAGGAATCTTGAACCACACAATGGATGTAATTTCCATCAAAAGTATATTTTTCATTATCTTGACAGAAAAACATATTTGGATTAGAACAGCTGAATAAACTTTCCTTCCTTAGAAATTTATGTATGAATTATATAATGAAACAAAATAAATTCCAAAAATAAAATCATATTAAACTATAGGAAGAATAATTAGATTTTCCCTAATAATGTTTCCTTAAAATTCAACCAAAGAAAAATCATATACATATATTGTAATCATAATACCATAATTTGTTTTAAATACTTATTCAAAATATAATATTTAAGTGGTATTGTAATACCCTTAATAAATTCATCAAATATAAAAGAGTGGGACAATCCATAACCAAAGAAGAAATTGTCTATTCTAGAGTGCAAGGTAAGGTCATGTTTCTCCACATAGTTATTTTAATCCATCTCTCTAATAGTGGATTTATGGTATTTTCCTTTTCCTCTCACCTTATGAGGTTTCTCGTGTTATTCATCATCCTAACCCTCTATAATTGATCACTACATAGCATAACTTTGATACACCTTGTATTTAAAATAACAGATTGTCAGTGGTGAATTACATGAAGCTTTCACTATATTTATATCATTATCTCACATCTTCAAATCATTTTAGTACTCGATTGATGATGAACATAATTTCCACAAATAAATTATTTCCAAAACCAATTTCAAAACATTGAGCATAAAGGAAATCTCATCTTCTTCTCTCTATGATTTTTATAACATTATTTGATTTTGTCTTTCATTTCATATCAAAACTATGTGATGGATAGGTAACTACAGTCTCTATGTCCACCTAGAAATCACATCAAATGATTTTTTTCATAGTCACCAAATTTAGTTTTTCCTAATTCCTTTCAAAGAAATAGTATTAATCTATTGAATTATTGATTAATCATAATTTAGATTGGATGATAATTCCATAGATAAATGTAACAAATATTGTGAAATTTTCATACAAGTAGCAATGTATTCATCTTCATTTTTTATCTAACAGAATTAAATCTCCATTTCTATATGAATAATATGGGAAAAGTTTTTATTAAAGAATGGTATCTTAAATCCATTCCACTATACAGATTCAATTTCTTCCCATTTCCTTGTGTTTTTTATAATATTTCACAATTAATCAATTTATCCTTCCAAATGATGGAGAACAAAAATAAATTTTTCAACTTATGAAATTTGGATAATGTAACACATCTTATTAGTGGTATAGATCTATTACTAAGTAACTAGTAGAATATAAGACTCACCGAAATAAGGTGTGTGTTGCCTCTTGATGGACTCAAAAGAATTGTATACTTTTTTTCTCATTTGGAAGGTCATAAAAAATTTATATTTATAATTTTTAATAAGTATTAGAATGATATTTTTCATTCTAGCTCTCATAACATTTTTTTGTTGAGGAGGATAATCATGGAATTTTCATATGCATTCTACCTTAATATTACTACATTGAGTTTCAACTATTGACTAAAACCAAAATCATTGTGTGAGAAATGATCATCAAAGTATAAAAAACATAATAATGAAAAATAATTTCTTCTATGTCTAAATCAAGACACGTTAATTTTAATCTAGGAAACCAAAGGTATATCATGGACCACCCATGATCATTACCAAAACATTTGGAAGTTATATTATATATAGACATATCCTAAGAATTCTCAATAATGTTTTCTCAATCTATTTTCCAAATATCAGTTGAAAATTTCTATAATACTAACTATAGTGGATCGTATTTTTCATACATACATTTCCTATTTTTATATGAATATGAAATAAAAAACATAATTATCCACACTAGAATCGTATAGGTATATTATATTTGAAACCATAAAAGCATAAATGACTAGTTCATAAGTTTACTATAATATCATCAACTAAAAATTTCATAACATGAACTCTAATTAGACATATCATACTCTATACCGTTCTTCATAACAAGAGAAAAAAATAAAACATCATAAAGGATGAGATTAGATGCTCTGTAATGTAAAATAAGGGAGGTAAAAATGATCACATTTACGTAACTTGAGAAAAAGGGTATACGAATATGATGGTAATAATTTAAAAGCATTCCATATATATAATATATCACAATATTGAGTCATGAAATAAAAATTATTAGTTCATATTACATGAATTATAAAGGAATCAAAGAACAAGATTCATAATTTCATAACACTAGCACAAGACACGAGTTTTTGGAATACACGTAAGTATAGAAAATAATTTCATCAATAGTAAAGTCTCATTTCTAACGAAATCATAATGGAATGGGTTTACTTAGAAAACCACTATTGTATTCAAGATACCCTCCCATGATTATGATAGTGCACATATTCACTTACTGAACATTTTTGAAGCTCCATTTTAGTTCTATTCATCTCATGTGATAAATATCTTTACCAAATTCTTTGTAGGGGTATATGACTCTACGCCAAACTACCACATAATGAAAATCATACATACATATGACACATGGTAAAAAAATTCACCATTTCATAACCCAATAAATGAAATTCGTTTCATAAACATTTCATCATTGCAAAACCCATGGAGAATAAATGGGTTTGATAAACATTTCATCACTTCACTATAGAATAACCCATGGAAATTAAATGGGTTTCACAAAAATTGTGTCATTATAAACATAACCTATCCATTAAAAATAATAATGAAAATATCATTAAATTTTATCCCTAGTATAACTTCTGTAACATCCAATTTTATCTTTATAAATGAATAATTCCTTTAAATGATCAATTGGATCATTTCATAACAAAAATAAATTTTTTACATTTAAATAACTTATTTTAAATTTTAAAATTCACCAAATACAAAGGAAAAATATTCATTCAAAATACACATAGAAACCCTTAATTAAGAAATCATATAATTCAAGGGGTCTAATATGTAGGAATTACTATTCATTCCTTATAAGTTAAAATAAAGCATTCCTTACACCCATTTGTAAAGAAGTCTAAATTATCTTGTTTGGATAAAACAGGAAGACTCATCATTAAAAATTTTGTTAAATAAAATCTAATCATGTGTATAAATTAATTGAAACAATTTTCAAGGTATATTAAAAAATCCATCAAAAATGTTTTAAAAAACATGTATATATAAAAAAAGGAATTTCGACCGAAGAAACAAATAAAGTAGGGGTTCCATTTAAAAAATTATTTTGATCTATTAAGTATATAAGGAAAGTAAAATAAATTGAAAATATATATTATATATAAATAACCATAGGGGAATAAATTTTAAGAGTTTTATTTGATAATATTTTATCATCAGAAATATAATCATAAATAATTATGATAAACATTGATATTGTAACATAAACCCCTTACCATTTTTTGTCACATCAAAATTGTAATCATGAAGAAAGAATATCTACATATTTATAATTTAATATTTTGATAAAATATAATCATGATATAAAATTTCATAGTGAAGTATAAAAACCTCATAATAGAATATAGGATCATAACATAGCATATGTCACAAAGAAGATAATTTCAGGAAATAAACCCTTTCCTCGAGTTCCACTTACTTGAAAACTAGTATTTTATCAAGTATAGTAAATTTAAATTTATTATAATTTTATTCTAGAATAATTTATATGACTATAATACTACATAATATCCTTTTATAACATTTTAACACCCACTTATAAACAATTCCTTATTAAAATCATCATTTCTGGGTGTTAAATGTTTTGTTTAACATGAGTATTTTAGTATAGTAGATATAGTCCTAGTATATTATTCATGTTTTCATAACCTCTATAATTTTTATAATGATTTAAATTTAATATATATTCATTACATATATATATATATATATTCATAAAAGTTATAATTGGAAAAATAAATTACACAGTTCTAATGGACGTTAAACTATACATTCGTAAGAATGTGGTTTTCACTATGTGATTGATAAAACAAATGAAAGTTGAATAACAAATAACCATTAAAAATAATTATTATATAATTTATATCATATATATATATATATATTAATTAATTATGTCCTTATTACCATCCTATTAAAATGGAAATAAAAAATGAATCACATAAATTCATAGATGTGGTAGTCCGCACATATGTCTGAGCAACAATATCGTTTATAAATAGTATATAAGATAAAAAGGTAGATGTGATATTATGATTCCAGAAGTTTAATTATATTAAAATTATTATATTCTATCTCCATACCCATCATTATAACTATCCATTAAATTTTATGCTGGAAAATGAATTGTATCGCTACATATAGATGGTAAGTCATACATACACGCGTGCGACTCTTTCACTTCCCATTTTATGGTGAAAGGGGTGGATTATGGTGAATTAAAAATAGAAATAATAAATTAATTGTCTTTAAGATAATTAAATTACAATTTCACGATTGAAACCTTATATTTAGATGGGGTGAGGAATAAATAAAAAGATAGGTATTAGTTAAGGTGATTATCTCTTCTTTGAAAGAACTAATTTAAATCACCTCTTAATGGTGATAGGGTTTTCCATTGGGTACTAAAAAACAATATAATATGTATAATTACATTTATAGGGGATATTAGTATACTATTTTCTACCAATGTGTGTTAATGTGTTGTAATGAAGGTGAAGGAGTGGTGTCCTTTTATAAGAGATAGAGATGAGACACTTGGAATTTCTTAAAAGATTAAAATATTATAAATTTGATTTAAAGAAAAATTATTTGAAGTAGCCAATTATTTAAAGACAATATAATATTTTTTTGAAATAAGATCATCCAATAAAAAATTTCTGGTTTATTTGGGTTTTTAGACATTATAGTTTGCTATTACCCCTTGCTTAACTAATATAAACATTTACTCCCTGAATGAATTTTTCACGCCTAATGTTTTGTAATTTAAATATAAGGTTAAAATTATCTCATAAATATCAAATGGATGAAATTATAGACAATATATTATCCATTTTTCATATTTACACATTTTCTATGATTTTTAAATAAATTCATAAAATATTATTCTGATAAATTTCCTTAATATCAATTTTGACATTATACATTTAATTTTATATAAAATTAATGAATAATTTATTTAAATACAATATAAATTATTAAAAACATAATAATATTTAATATTCATAAATAAAAATCATGGAACACTTTATAAAATCACATTATAATATGATTAATATTTCCTAAAATCATTTATTTTCTTTTTTTAATTAGTTGAGTAAATATTGAGTCATTATTGAATTCGAATTTTAGGTATTTATAAAATTACTAAAAATTATAAATAAACTTCCTTCATTAATATAATACCATTAATATAAAAATATAAATTTATATTAATTAATAACTTGATTTTTTCCAATATTTACAAAAAATTGACATTAAATAGTAAGGGAGTGACATTTTATATTTTTTTTAAATATAATATAATATAAATTTATTGGAAAATAATATCTTAAATAATTAAATTTTTATATTAAGGTGATATGTTTTGAATAATAAAAATCTAGATTGAATTTAGATGAAACAAATAGTGACCCTGACGCTTAGTTATATCCTAAATTAACCCGATTTACCGATTCATGAGGTGATAAATGTTACCACAGTTACTAATAATAATTCCTAAAAAAGGAAACATTTACCAAATAAAAATGAAAAAATTAAACAAAATAAATTTTTAAGAAAAATACATTTTAAGTGTAAAACATGGTTTATTCAAATCCCATGCCTTAAAAATATATTAAATGAATGTTAAGACGTTTAATCGATTATAAGATGTATACATTTTATTAAAATAATTTTCCAATATTGATTAATATAATTTATTAATATTAAAATATCTTCCATGTATAAAAATAATTTTGTAGAAAAAACCCCATTTTTATTTTGAAATGAAATTTATTTCTTTAATTAAAAAAAAATTATTTCATTTTATACATATGTAGTCATAAAAATTTCATAATATATTTAGTCATATTAATGTCCACCAAACCAATGGATAAAAACTTTTCACAACCCGATAACATATGGAATAATTTGATTTCACATTTTATAGTATTCACGGTAGTTATATTCATTAAAATAAGTAATTATTAAAATAAAAAATTTATTATGTAGTTATTTATTTCAACCATTAAGTATTAAATTATATAATTTTAATGTGACAAAACTAATTTAATTTTTTAATTTATAATGTAGAAATTATTTTATAATTTTTTTTCAGAATTTTCTAAAAAATGTTAATTTTAAATTAATAGTTTGAAGTATAGTTTTTTATAAAATAAGGTATTTTATGTGAAAACATCCATAGAAAACTATCATATAAAATTTATTAAAGTTATAGAGTAAACAAATAATTATATTATATGATAAATTTTGTACAGAAATAATTTAAAACATGTAAATAAATTTTTTTATGATTAGTATAAAAATCATTATCAGTGTTGATGCAGTGCCTATGCATCATTGAAAAAGTAAAATTTGGTTCCTTATTGATAATAATTGTGTGATAAAAAAATTGACAACCGTTTTATTAAATATATTGTATGACTTATGTTTTGGAATGTTAAATTATAATTATAGAGTTATAAAATTTTAATTTCATCCAACTACATGTGCAATGCTTGTATAGGGTTTGAAAAGAAAAAATAAAAAAATTTGTTAGTTATATTGATTAGCATATGAGTGAATATACATAATTAATGAACATAGAATATTATTTTAAAACTAATTATTTTTAATTTTTAATTTTTAATCATATATATGAAATAATTAAAATTAATTATAATACAATGCTGATGTTGAATCTATGCATGTGGAAGAAAAATAAATAAAATATTTTTAATAAATTTTATAAGAACCATTAAATGACCCCAAATTTTGATATATATTTTTCTAAAATAAATTTGCAACAATCATCATAATTTTATTTTAATTTGGGACATTTTTCACCCACATGAATCACTTTGATCCATTTATGATATTTTATTTAAAAGGAAGTCAATGTGTTCACACTATAATAATTTATTTCTCTAATATTTTAATATGTGTTATTCCAAACGTTTTTTTTAAGATAATGATTTTTTTAAAGCTAATAGAATTTTATTTTTCATGTTATTTTAGGTTTATTTTTTATGGAATAATGATTTACCATTAGGGATTTCACAATGACGATGTAGTATTTATTTATTTAACGATTAAATTGAATTAAAGATATTAAATATAATAAAATATATGTAATTTGAGATTTTTAATTTAATTAATTATTTTTCTACAAGCATAGGATATTTATACAATATAATAAAAAAATATTCTAATATGAAACTTTTTATGAATATTTAAAGTCATAGTTATGAATAGTTCTTATTTAGAAAAAAATTTAATGAAAAAATACTTTATTCTATTCTTAAAAAATTAAAAGGGAAAAATTGAAAATATTCCTTTGGTATTTTGATGCCTTATTATTTTTATGTTTATTGTATGTTTTCAAAACTATATTAGAGTAATTATATTTTAATATTTTACGTAATTTTGAAATAACCCCTCCCACCAAATATAAAAGGACGCACATCCGTTAAAAAACATTCACCACCTTAAGACACCTGGATTTGTTATAATCTATAAAATCCCATATGCTTTACCCCTTTACACATTCATGTGATTCTGTTTTCACAAAAACACCACCTCCAAGGGCCTTAAGGATTTTCTCAAGGAGAAATTTTGATGTGGTAACTTCCTTCTTATTCTATTTTAAATTCTTTTTCGCTTCTACCTTATCTTCACCTACCATAAAATGTTTAATAATAACAAAAATATCATATATATAATTTATATTTGTTCTGATGATGTAATATTCATCATAAAACCTATATCTTTATTCTTTTATTCTTAAAAACAAAATTATTGTCCTTGGGGGGTCAATTCACTGTATTTGTAGATGTTGAGTTTTTGTTTCCCATTTACCAAAATCATGGAAAGTTTAAATTCACATGTAACTATTTAAAATAAACTAATCATATTAATTTTCTCAATTTTGTAATATTTTTTATTTTTTAAAAGAATTTAAATAGTAAACCATCAATGGAAATCATGAAAATATCGTAATAAAAACATTTGAAATAACAAAATATTGCTAAAAAACGATAGAAAATGTTATAAAAAATCATTAAATGTACTATACACATGATTATAGTTCTTTAATAAATAATAACACACCTAAAACCGTTATAAAGTATATTTAAACAATTTTGAAATAATTCGAGCCATATTTAAGGTGATTTCCTTCTAAAATCCTTTTAAATGTGTCTTTTACAACATTCAAAAATATTTTTTTTATATACGACATGGTCGATTTTATTCTTATTTCATAATCATTTATTAATAAAAAATTCCATTATATTTTTTCATAGTTATATTTGAATAACATTATTTAATTATTATGTGTGTGGTTTGTATATTTAAGAAATTATTTTCTATAAGAAAATAGTATTTATATATTTCAATGTTTTTTTCTGATGATTTAAAATGGGTTATCACAGGTTTTAATCATGATATATTCCTGGTTAATTTATTATTATGGTTGGAGACCGCTATAGCTCAAGATATAATGGGTTTAGACACATTATAGCTCATTATATGACGGGTTGAGACCAATTATAGCACAATCTATGATGGGTGAGCTACATTATTGCTCTATAATGAATTGGGTACCCTAGAGATGGATGTTGAACAAAGTTCTATTCAATTTTTAGGTTCAATGTTTGAGTGACATGGAAAATATTTCCCATTGAAATTTCATTATTTTTATATTCATGTAAATGAGATTTCAAGAAATTTTTCAAGTGGGATTTCATGTACTTATTGGACAAATGATGTTTTTTATGTCCATGATTGATATTTTTGTGATCATTCAAATTTTTACTTTTTTTCACTGGTTATATGGATGGGTATGAGAAATAATGAATTCCTTTTGATGGAAATGATGATTTTCCAAAGAAATTCTATTTTATTTTAAAAAGATTAATTTTGGGGAAAATGGATTTTGTCTTAGTAGTATCCTCTTTATATTAATGTGGTATTTAATGTAATTAATATCTCCCAATTATCTAATATTCAAATATTAAAAAGAACCTAAATGTTAAATAAAGTAAATTCATGTCTTAAACTCAATGTTATGAAATTATTCAAGGAAAGGTCCCTATAGTTGGTCTCATATGATGTTTTAGATTATTTTATGGGTTATGATGATGTTAATAGTATAAAATATATGGTTTTTAATTTATGGGTAATATGAAATGATAGGGAATATAAATATTAATGTCATGACCTGCCTTTAGCAAGATGATGGAAGGGGCAGAAAAGGCCCCCGCCCTTCCTTCTTCAAGTTGAAGACGAGATAATGACCCCTCAGTCCCACCTCCAGTTGGCCCCGGAGTGGAGACAAGCACTAAAGGTGTAACCTTTTCACAATATGGGAGGCATTAACCTTTTTATTTAACCAAGATTGGGAGAAAGAATGAGTCAACACCAACACCACAAAGTATAGAAAACTCAAAAAAAAAAAAACCAAACTACATGCATGTTTTAATAATAAAACTAAACAAGGTACAAGAACTCCAAAGTACAAACCCACAGGAAAAGAAAAGGTAAAGCAGAAAACAACAGCGACCAATAGCAACTCCAACATTGAGACTAGTAAGGTCCCACACGGCCTCTGAAGTCCTACTGACAACCTTAAAGTAAACGTAGGGTGATCATACAAAGCATACTCAGTAGAAAAAACCTATAGCTCTCGTGCACAGGTGGGGAGACGTACTAAAGTCCCGTGAGAAGCTGAGAAACCAACATCTATCAAGGAGTCTATCCATCCCACCTCTCTAGCCACGCTCACTAAACAACACAAGAAGTAAGGTAATAGTAAAAGAACAAAATATTTGGGTACCCTACACCACCATTTCCCCCATTAGCTAGCTGCTCATCCCTAACGACAAACGTCCTGACGCTACCACGCTCTTCCTGGCCGCACACTCCTGGGCCTCACAACTACACATCTATGCCTGCACACACCTGGGCCTCAAAACCATCCATCCCTACCTAAAAACACTTGGGCCTCATCCCGAAGACACCTGGGAAAATAAACCATAACCAGAACCCCCGCCCTAAAACACCTCGGCTAACAACACACCTCTCTAGACCTACCCAAAGAATCTTGTGTGTAAGGTTTCCTCTAGCCATCACAGCCGAGGGAATAGGGATCAGAAACCAGAGTAACTAGGGGGGGCGCCCTTCCCAATGAAATGGGGTGTCTGATACTAAGTTCCCAACACGGGTGGGGTGCGACTAAACACAAAGAATACAATTATTCATATATATACAAACACATAGGCCAACCTATGACTCCTCAAATAGGTACAAGAAGGTTTACAAGCACTGCAGCCTAAGAAAATAGGCACACAACAAACAGTTCCCAGTTCCCCTTTTCAAGTTATCATTCATAATAGTTCAGTATGAGTTAATCCCTCCACTACTGGGAAACTAATAGGCACATTCACAGATGGAACAAAAAAATCGATAGAAAGGAAAAACATCAGATAATTTATGAATTCACACCCATTTCTCTTGTGAAGTCACAACAACTCAGGATCAAGTGAGATCCCTCAAAGTAGTGGGAACGAAACAACCCCGAGACACATCCCCATGTCCCCAAACTCCAGAAGCCAACGGTTTCTCAACAACATAGGATTCCACCACAATTCATGATATAAGCAGAGTAACCCCCCCCCCCCCCCCCCCCGCCCAGCCTCAGATTCACAACCAGTAAAAGTATAACAACAGGGGATCCCATCCAATAAAACCTTAGAGTCACCCGTAATCAGCCCATGAAGGAAAAAAACCAAACCACTACCACCAACACAAAGTAGGCCCACATAGGTATTTATAGATTTAAAATATTTAACACACTCCATGGTTCCAATTCCACTGTGCTTTAACCGGGGTTATCACAGAAAAGGGTTAATCCTGGTGCTTTCTATTTATTTAACTGAGTATACAATTAACCAAGTCCATAGTACGGTTATTTAAACATATAGGAACACTGAGGTTCACTAGTGCCCCGAGAAATACCACCAATGGCCATGATTTTCAGTGAGCATTGGCATGTATAATTCACAACACATATCGACAATAAAATAGCACAGCAGGACATCGATCACACCCCCTTTCATTCTTTAAAAGTTCATTCATTATCTTCATTATGTTAGGTTTCGTCAATTTCCATAGAGACAATGGAATTCCCACCCCTCATTATACACATAAACGATAGATGAAAGTAGAAAATACCTACCTGACAGATCATGGATCGATGTTATGTCCTCACATGAGTAGCAGGAACTCCATGAAATGCGATCAAGGAAAACATGGTCGGGTTATAACTCGTTGGGAGGAAGGGTACTCCGAACGTAGAGTGATATAGAAAAAGAAACGTCGGGAGAATTCTTTAGGTTATAAAGGCTGCGATACAGCAATCCCGGGACAGTTAATATACAGAGAGAAAAAAAACTCAAAACTGTGTAAGAAGCGGGATCGTGGGTTGACCACGCAGCTGGGACACCCCAGACGCTACTTAAAAGGTCTCCTCCTTCGGGGCGGTTTGAACCGATGCACACCTCATGGTTTTTCATTTAAGGAGGGTACCTCACCAATCGTTTAATTTAAATGCCATTAATGGGCTTTAAAACAGGCTTAAAGGGGTCAAAACATGGTTTAAAAACCAATTTGCGCAAAAAAGGAGGTGCTACTGGAAAACCCGTGGGGGGTAGGCGAGAGCTACTGGTAGCTGAGAGCTACCGGTTGGTGACATCTATCGATATTCGAGAGCTACCGGTAGCCAAGATCCACCGGTAGCCAAGCGCTACCGGTTGCTGAGCGCCACCGGTTGACGACATCTACCGGTAGCCGAGAGCGACCGGTAGCCGAGAGCCGCCACTGGCTGGGAGAGACCGGTAGCCGAGAGCTATTGGTGGCTGAGAGCGACCGGTAGCCAAGAGCTACCGATAGCCGAGGGATACCGGTACCCCAAGGTCACAGGTAGGCTAGGTCTACTGGTAGGTCGAGGCTACCGGTAGGCCAAGGCTAGCGCTAGGAGTCACTGAGAAGCTGGGATGCCTTCCAGACCACCCAGAACACCTCGAATATCAAATTTTTTACCATGTGATGGTCCCCAAAAACCCAATCCATTAAATCAGATACTTCTCAAACTATTCCTGTCCTCGAAAATATAAGAACAACCCAGAAAGGAGAAAATTGGGGTCCAAACAACCACCCATTAAAGATACTTCTCAAGGGAAAACCCCTAAGTTTTTTGAAAGCTATAACAGAACCCTCCCCCCTACATCCAGGAATACTCCCCCATGAGTTACCAACCCCAAAAAATCACAACAAGCTCAAGGATCACACTGTCCAACACATGAGTTAGGGATTCCCCACTTACATGTCAAGATATTATCCTCTTTGGGTGGCACTGACTCACCCGCACGGGTTTAATCGCATCCACATTAATGCATCCTAATTAGTAGTCAAGTTTTCCCATCATCACACATTCAGACACACACATAGAGAATAGAGAACAGATCATCTAATAGCTAAAAAAGCATTTCATAGATTAAAGCACAAGGTTCAATATCTCAACAAGGATCAGAACAAAAATAACAAGGAAGTCAAAACAGCTCTGGATACTGAACACGTAACAGGGCCTCCCGCTACCAAGTGCTCTCTTCCTGGCCACCATGCCTCCACAACACATGAACCAAGTGGATGGTTCATCCATGAAGCACTTTCTATTTACAATCCTCGATCCTAATTAGTCAGTCTATGAAGGTCACATCATCTTCGACTTATAACTCTCCCCAATCGATGGCGTGGGAGTCGTCGTGTAGACATTGAAGAAGCTGGGAGATGTGAAATACATCATGAACTTTCTCTAACTGAGGTGGCAACGCCATCTGATATGCCACCTCACCAACTCATCCCGACACCTCAAAAGGACCGATGAACCTAGGGGAGATTTTCTCCCCTTCCCAAACCATTGCTTCCCACGTCGAGGTGAAACCTTTAAAAACACATGATTCCCAACCTCGAAATCCAAGGGCCTCCTCCTACAATAGACATAAGACTTTTGTCGGTCCTGAGCTTCCTTCATCCTCTCACGCACGAGTTGAACCTTCTCAGTGGTGCCCTGCACCACTTCTGGCCCAAGAACATCTGCTTCCCCAATCTATGTCCATCAAATGGGAGAAATACACAACCTTCCATAAAAGGCCTCAAATAGTTTCATGCCAATAGTGGAGAGGAAACTATTATTATAAGAAAAATACACTAGAGGAATGTGTCATACCCATGGTCCCCTAAAATCCCGAACACATTCCCGCAGCATGTCTTCCAATGTCTGGATCGTTCATTCTGTTTGCCCATCTGTCTTAGGGTGGAAATTAACTCTAAGGAGTAGCTGGGTGCCAAAGGCATGCTGTAATCCCCTCCAGACTCATGACGTAAACCGCATGTCTCGATCGGAGACAATAGATCTCGAGATCTCATGCAACCGCACCACCTCATCGATGTACCTCTGGGCTAGGGTGCTCATCGGGCTCGACTCCTTAATCTCTAAGAAGTGTGCTGATTTTTTCAACCAATCCAGCACTACCCGGATGGCATCATAGCCTCCCTGAGCCCTGGGTAGCCCTGTGACAATGTCCATCGAGATGTCATCCCACTTCCACTCGTGAACATATAACGGCTATAATGGCCCTCCAGGAAAACGGTGTTCAGCCTTTACTTGCTGACACATGAGGCACTTTGCCACAAACTTTTCCACCGCCCGCTTTACCCCAGGCCACCAAAATTGTCTCCTCAGGACTTGGTACATCATTGAGACCCCATGATGTACCACTAAATCTGAGCCATGGTACTCACGGAGAACACCTTTACGCATCATCTTCGGAACGAAAATCCTTCCACAGAAAAGCATCTGATGCTGAACATCCTCCGACCATCCCTCAGAAGAATTTCCATGATAAATGAAATCCTTCATCACTTCCACCTCCAAGTCCCCCCACTGATACACTTCTACCTACACCACTAAGGAGGGAGCTATAGTCATCTGAAACAGATAACCTCTTCCACCTTCCACCCTTGAATCTGAATTCAAGGTCGCTAACTCTTCCATCCCTCTCCAAGCATCTGCAAATTCCCCGAACTACTTCCTTATGAGATTTCCTACTTAGGGCATCAGTCAAAACATTTCGCTTTCCCTTATTATAAGATATCTCGAAGTCATAATCTTGGAGGAACTCGACCCATCTCCGCTGCCGCAAGTTCATATCTTGCTGGTAAAAGATATAACACAAGCTCTTGTGATCTGAGAAGACCACAAAGTGCTCTCCGATGAGATAATACCGCCACAACTTCAATGCGAACACCATGGCTTCAAGCTCCAGATTGTGGGTGGCATAGTTACATTCATGAGAACGTAATTTCCTAGACCCATAAGAGATCACTCCCCACTGCTGTATTAGAACACATCCCAAACGAAGGCCAGAAGCATCACAGAACACTTCAAAAAACACCCCTTCCTCTGGTAATCTGTGTATTAGAGAACGAACCAACTTCTCCATTAGGTATCCAAAAGCTGTCTGGAACTAGTCGATCCACATGAAGGCTTGGTCTTTCCTAGTCAAAGCAGTCAACAGAGCTTCAACTCGAGAGAATTCGGGCACAAACCTCCAGTAATAGCCTGCCAAACCCAGGAAACTACGAACTTCCACCACGTTCTTGGGTGCTTCCCATGAAACTAATGCCTCGACCTTCGACAGGTCTACTGTTATCCCCCCTTGAGATACTACGTGTCCAAGGAAATGTACCTCTTGCGTGAAGAACATGAACTTAGACAGTTTCTCATAAAGATGGTGGTGTAGAAGGACTCCCAAAACTTCCCTAAGATGTTCAACATGCTCTTCCTTTGGTCTTGAGTAGATAAGGATGTCGTCGATGAACAACCCAATTAACTGGTCTAGAAACTCTTGGAAAACAGAGTTCATGAGGTTCATGAATGTAGCTGGTGTGTTTGTAACACCAAACGGCATAACCACGAACTCAAAGTGGCCATATCTGCAGCTGAAAGCCATCTTAGAGATATCACTTTCCTTCACTCTCAACAGGTGGTATCCAGACTGCAGATCGATCTTAGAGAACCAATATAATCCCCTCAGTTAGTCGAATAGATCTTCTATCCTCGGGAGGGGGTAACGATTCTTGATCGTCACCTGATTCAACCTCTGGTATTCTATGCATAGTCGTAGACTATCATCTACCTTCTTTACGAACAAAACTGGAGCACCCCACGGTGACACATTGGGTCGAACAAATCCCTTATCCATCAGATCGTCAATCTGAATCTGCAACACCCGAAATTTAGAAGGTGACATCCGATAAGGAGCCATCGATATCGGGCGGGCACCAGGCTGTATGTCTGTCCCAAACTCAACATCACATTGAGGGGTAGAGTCACAAACTCATCAAGAAAGACATTAGAGAATTCTCTTATGACCTCTGGGACATCCATCATTCATGTGTCCTCCGACTCTACTGACACCCCATTCAGCATATAAAGGAGTGGCTCCACGTGTCGACTCCCTTCCTGATAACTTCGCTCCCCAAAAAAAGCCACACGCCGTGCATTCTCATTGGAGAATTCAATCCTTCTCTGATAGCATTCGATGATGGAATGCACAGATAATAACCAGTTAATTCCTAGAATGACATTGTATTGATGAATCTGCAATAAAAGAAGGTCTCCATTGGACTGAGGCGATCCCAACATCATTCTACACCCCTGTAAGAAATAAGATACGCTGGTCTGACCCCAACTGGTGTTCTCAACACTAGGGAAACAAAAAGTCTCTCAGCATCCAGACCCAGAGCTTGGGATAATTCGAGAGTAACGAAGGAGTGAGAACCTCTCGAATCAAACAAGGCAGAAACAAGAGTGCTGAATAAACTGATCGTACCTCGAACAACCTCTGGTCCCGTCGGAGCTACTAACTCTACGACGTGAAACTGTCCACACCCATCTCCTCTGCCTCGCTATTGTCGACCACCTCCCTGACCACGCCCGGGTCGAGGTCCCTGAGGAGCACCCTGGTGTCGATATACTCTTGCATGGTCATCCCTCGGATGGCCAGGGGCCTACTGCTGCTGCTGGAAAGGTCCTTCCGGCTATGGATGCTGCTAAGGTGGGTGCTGAAACTGCCCAATTCCACCATGTGGAGCTCGAGTCAGACACCTTCTCTGGACGTGTCTAAAAACTCCGCAAGAGAAACTCTTAGGTCCCAGCCCTACAAGAAAAGGAGAGGTCTAGCAACTCGGGACTGGAACTGATGAGGCATAAACCCTGCTTGTCGAAACTTTAGAGGCCATGTCGTTGGAGACCTACTACTGACCGCCTTCCCCTTTGATGAACTCAGCTGGTTCCCTTTCCATGGTGTGCCTCCCTTCGAGTGCATCCTCTCTACTATCTCGACCATCTTCTGTACTGCTAGGTACGTCAGAAGAGTTAAGGGAGTGACAGCGTAATGAAGTGAAGGACAGAGTGCTTCCCATAACCATCTTGCCCAAGACTATTCATCTAAAAAGAGATCTGGGGCAAAGCATAAGAGATCTTTGAACTTGATCCCTATCACCCTCACTGACATGCTTCCATGATGAAGGGAGAGAAACTCCTGTCTCTTCTCATCCTTCTCCTTAGAGAAGAGGAACTCCTCCCGAAATTCCTTCTCGAAACTGGCCCATGAAACCTCTACCTCTGTCTTCTCTCCAAGGAAAAGCATCCACCACTGATGTGATGCTCCTCTCAGCTGACTGATGGCCAATGGAACCCGGTACTCCCTCAGAGCATGGATTAAAGAGAAGGTGATATCTAGCACCTTGAGCCATCCCTCCGTTACTGAGTCAGAAACGCTGCCCTCGTACTTCTCGAGGGTTTTTCGCTGGAAGAAGATCATATTCATCTTCCACAAGCCATCCTCTTCATCTCGGTCAATCCTCTACTGGTCAACAGCCTCGATCCACTGGGACTCAACCGCCCGGGTCGCTCGTGGATAACGTCCGGGTGCCATAGCTTCAAGGTAATCAAATATTTCCTAAGACCGAGTAGCAAGGGATTTATTATTATTATTATTAAATTTTTCCTCCCCATGGTTCCCCAAATCAAATAAAAACACAATCAGTATGATGCATGTACCTTCCCTAGGGTCTCTAAAATGAAATAAATGTAGTCCAACTTGGTCGTTTGATAGGATCTCAGTCCTTGCATCGGATCACGGGGGGGGGGGGGGGGGGCTAAAATCACCTATCTTGGCAGGTCCCCCTGACCAATTTTATGAACTAAGATCACCTAACATTGTTTCCCTACCATCCCATGCAATCCTCACTGTGCCTAACTCCAGAATCCATCATATCCCTCAACCTCGCCTCTGATACCATTCTGTCATGATCCACCTTTGGCAAGACGATGTAAGGGGCGGCAAAGGCCCTCTCCCTTCCTTCTTCAAGTTGAAGATGAGATAATGACCCCCAAGACCCGCCTCTAGTAGGCCTCGGAGTGGCAACTAGCATCAAGGGTGTTACATTTTTACAATATGGGAGGCATTACCATTTTTTGTTAACCAAGATTGGGAGAAATAATGAGTCAACACCAACACCACCAAGTATAAAAAACTCAAAAGAAAACCAAACTACATGCATGTTTTAATAATAAAACTGATCAAGTTACTAGATCAACAAAGTAAAAACCAACAGGAAAAGAAAACGTGAAGCTGTAAACAACATCGACCAACAGAGAGCTACCGATAGTCGAGAGCTGCCGGTAGCCGAGAGCTGCCGGTATCTGAGGGCTACCGGTTCCCTAGGTTCACCGGTAGGCTAGGACTACCGGTCGGCCGAGGATACTGGTAGGTCAAGGATACTGCTAGGAGTCACCGAGAAGCCGGGATGCCTTCCAGACCACCCAGAACACCTCGAACGTCAGATTTTTTACCAAGTAATAGACCCCAAAAACTCGGTCCATTATAATTAACATGTTTCATAATCTATGATATGATTATTCAGAATGTTTTTCCATAGACGAAACTGTAATGATGAAGTTTAAAGGCACTGATAGAATGATATCCTTCCAAAGTAGTTCCCTGAAATAGTGGGAATTGGAACCAAGTAGTTCATTAAAGTAATTTCTCATTTATTTCTGCTGATAAAAATTGATGTTAACCATGCTATAGAGGAACTTGTTCTACCATGATTTAACATGTATTTTCTCCATTATTCTGTGTGGAAACATCCTCCATGATTCAGTGGATCGTATGACTCTGTGGTAGCTAGAGGATGGATCAATGATTTGGAAATGATATTATATGCACTACTAAAAAATAGTCATTTAATAGTACTATAAATGTCTTTCATTAGGGTTACAAAAGAACTAACTATACTAGCAATATTAGAAGTGAAAAACTATTATCAGTAATGAAAAATTGCTGATAAGGGGGTCATTTATCAACACTAAAACCAGCATTAATAAATCAGTCCTTTATCAGCACTTTTATTTAAGACATCTAAAGGAACCATTATCAACGCTTATAAAAGTGATGATAAATGGTCTTTCATCAGATTTTATAGAATCACTAATAAATTAGCCCTTTATCACCGCTTTTATAAGTGCTGATAAATTTTTTTTGTCGCTTTTCAAAGCGATGATAAAGGTCCTATTTAACAGCACTTTTAAAAGTGTTCATAAGGATTCATACTGTAGTGTGTTGTTACACCACACCATATCACAAGAAATGAATCATAAACACAATATATATCATTAAAAATAATCCACAATACATTATATAAATGAAATGAAATTTAGCCACAAATACCAGAATTAACACTATATTATAGACAATTTAAACATTGGATAATACAATTACCTATATAAAAATTATTACATACATTCAAAAAAATCCTAAATATCAATGTTACCATGATTTTCAGTGAATTTATTTGTTGAAATTCCAGCACTACATGAGTAATTTCGAACAAACCACCTGAACTCAAAAAAATCCACCGGTATAAGAAAACAAATAATGAGTAATACTAAAAAGAAATAAATTAAAAATATATATAAAATAATAAATTAATTATATATAAAACTATTATACTATGTAAATATCAAGAAAACCTCTATGATTTTTTACTGATGGTAACACAATGGAATGTGATAAATTACAACACTATAGGAGTGAAAGGTTTTGTGGGAGAAGAAGCTTGTGGATGTTTTTGTACAGAAAGACATGAATGATAGATAGACCACCCCAAAATGAACAAAAGAATCCAAATACATAAGAAAACAATTATTATGTGTGTAATACTAAAAAGAAATAAATTATGGATACATATGAAATAATACATTAATTCTATAGGCAATGGTTTTACTGTGAAAACATCAAAACTGCCACTGTCATTGAACAGAGGCAGCATTTTTTCTCTTCTTGTAGAGGTAGTGGAGAGAAGATGAATACAAAATGGGAATAATATCCCAACTCAAACAAATCAGCCCACCTATATAAGAAAACAATTATTATGTGAGTAATACTTAAAGGATAAAAATTAATCAAAAATATAAAACAATACATTACTTTAATGGACAATTATTTTACTTTGAAAACATAAAAAATACCTATGTCATTGAGTAGATTTTTCATCATTTCTCTTTTTAAAAAGGTTAAAAAGAACATGAATGAATCTTATAAATGAATCACTATGGGGGTGATATGGTTTTGACAGAGAATATTTCTATGGAAGTTTTAGTGGATAAAGGGATGAAAAAAAGATATATCATACCAACTCGAACAAAAGAATCTAAATTCATAAAAAACAATTATTATGTGAGTAAGAATAAAAAGAAACAAATTAAAAAAATATGAAAAAGTAATTTAATTCTATGAATAATGATTTTACTGCGAAAACATCAATATTACCACTATGATTGAGCAGAGACAACATCATTTTCCTTCTTGTTAAGTCTTCACCCATGGACATAAATCTTCTAAAATTAACAAAACCATCACCGAAAAATGAAAATTAAATCGAAATTCCATTATATTATATTTTGGTGAAATAGAGAATGTATATATTAACATTACCATTTAATCTATCTAAATAGTATCCTTTATAATTTTTTTTTTCATCTGAGGGATTGGTAACATCATCATGTGAAGAAGACATTGTATGGATGTATAGTTAAGAATTTAATTTAGATTATGTTAATGTACTAGGTAAAATATGATATTATGAGGAAAAACATAAAACATTAAAAACACTTTTACATTCTCATTGATCTCTATTTGTTTTTTTTTAAATTTCAAATATTTGTTTCCTCTTTCAAGAATCAAAATGCCCCGCTTTTTGGTCCCCTCTAATGTAAAATACATTGTATTTGTTGTGACGACAAGGAATGATTGTGATGTCCCAATATAAGACGTTTCCCCAATTTAATTTTCAACTAACTCACAAATTTATTAGTCACCAAGAAGGAAATTGACCAGTTCATGTTTATTAGATAATATATATAAAATACATTCACTTCTTGTGATGCCCTTATGAACATCTCAAATTTTTTCCTTTCTATACTGAAGTACACCTCCAGAAATCTCATTTAATAAAATTCCACTCCCTTCATATTGTTAACCCATTTACATTGTAAAAATGGAACATGAAATGTTATATAATACCGCTCTTATATATATTCGATAATGACGAAGTTTGACATATTTCCATAAATGGGATTTCTATCTATGAAACCAAATATGTGTGTCACTTTAGCCAAAAGCATAACACCACTATTTTTCATCACACTGAATTCATAATGTTATTCTGTATAGAATTTAAAATCATTCATTACAGAACCATTTCAATATATAACATTATCATTTAGTCAATTGTCTATACATTGAAGTTGTTCGGCAATTGAATTCAGCTTTTCAGATAACTCTTTATCAATTTAATCTATGAACCATCCTATAAATAGTTTATTATGTGAATTTGATATCTATCCCTCATCCCTTGAAGGATTAAAATCTATATTAATTTATTTGTTTGATTTAATGTATGAATCAACATCTTTACTATTCTGTAATATGTAATGATATCATTTCTCCATCTGTATCAAGGTAATTATAACAACATCTCTTCTGGAAATCAATTCACCCATAAGGTGTTCGATGTGATGATATATTGGGAGACTAATTATTTCATCATTTTATAGGTAATGAGAATAGAATTCAATAGATTATTCAATAATATATTATTCTACAATACGACCTAATTGCTGACTTTGATTGTTAACATACCCTTCCAAAATCACTATATAATTTTCAATGGGGTACAACAATATAAAATGGTCAAGAAAACATATTCTACCCTCTCTAACCAAGTGAATGATCAAGTGGACCCTTATATTAAAGAATTATGGTGAGAAGGATGTCTTCAATTCACATAATACGACTGCAATATCGTTATTCATGATGGGAAACCTCACTATGACTATAACATTACTACATATGGAATTGTGAAATAAGAATAGTTTGTTTAATTTTTTTCATTACATTTTGTGATAGAATTCAATAGAATGAAACATGAATTAAGTAATTTATCAAAATATGGAAGTCTTATGATTTTATTCCTCGTAACTTCCAATTATTCATTGACAGTACCTTCTAGATATTTGATGAATACCCATGTGGAACTTATACACTAGTAAGGAAAAGAAAAAAAAATTATTTTTCATGTCTGTATAGAGTGTAAGCTATTAGAGAAATAAAAGTTCACCCTTTACCCTTCACTGGTGCCAACTCATCCCTTATCACCATTTCAATCTTGTCTAACCTAGTCTTCATTCCATAATTCATTTTTTAGTAACATTTGGTAATGTTCTAATAAAATTATCAAATCCAATTTTTTTATTCATGCATGACATCATGAAAATTCCTTACATACAACAATTCCAATACAGCAATTCATAAAAAATGGTAAATTCGTCCAACTTGATTTTGTATTTTTATAAATCGTTTACTGAAAATAGTGAAAATATTTTTTACTTTTTTTATAGCTGTTGTCCTATTCCTAGAGATAGTGTTGTATCTTGTTTGATATTACCATAAAAAGATATAATTCATGATCAGTATTTATTTCATTGCAATAAGAATTTATAATTTCCTTAAAACCCAATAGTCAAAGAATATTTCAACTAAACTGAGTATTTGTGTTTTTGATTAACGAGAAAAACCAACATTATGTTAATGCTATAGCATAATAAATTTCCAAAATCAGGGAATTCATTAATCATTCAATACAACATGGCCCTCATGGTGAATTATTTACTTCTATAAGAATTATACATTGTAACACATGTATCCCACATCAATTTATGATCTTTGGTCAATGGAGATTGAAAAAACATTAATATCATTACCATGTTACTTTTTTCTAGATATAAGTAGAGACAGCATAATGAATTTTCATTTCATGCATAACCATGGGGGGAAATTATAATTTAACCACATGATGGGACATGTACTATGAGTACTAATTTGTACACCAAAATTATTTATTCTATCTGTAGAAAACGCAAGAGAGAAGTTTATCGAATTATCTCAAATTCAGAAAACTCATAATCAATTTTCTTCCACTGATGAGAATATCTTGTTTGATGTAGTTTCCCATATTTAATTCTTGTATCTACATTCCATTTTAATTGTATTGTGGTTTCCTAACATCAATATAGTCTTTTAAGAAATGTAATTATAGGAAATTACCATGTAGATTTTGAAGGACTTGATTCATTTTTCTTGTATCAAACATTTCCACACTCAGGGAATTTTATGAGTGATTAATGGTACTTTCAATAAAATATGTTGTCATTTGGATAAGCATGTATTTTGTTAGACATCATTCCAATTTTAAGTGACATGAATTTAGTATCATATGTTCGGTATGGTAGTTCACATTCTTTTTGTAGTATATATTTCAAAAGACCAAGTAGTTCTGTAAATATGGTGTCTCTCCAACCGCTACCAGCATTAAAATTATATAACATCAATAAAACTGAAAATGTTGTGTATTTAGTATAACCGGTATATAACGGTTTCTTGGAACACCTATTTTACTCCTCAAACAACTTTGGAGAGTCATGAAGGTCATCTTCAATTTACATTTTCATTACTTCCATTTGATCTTTATATTCTTTTACAATGGAATTCATATCAAATTATTTAAAAATCGTAGTAGCATACCAATAATTATCAACATTCCATTATTCCCATATTTATCCAACATTTATAGCTTTGACCAATTCTTTGATAAATAAAATTTTCTTCCAACTCTTTCAGACTAATTCTTCTTCACTAACAACAATCTAAACATGTTCATAGGATTCTAAAAGTGTCATCTACATACTCCTTTGAAAATATGATGAACTCATTAAGTCCTTATTAATAGTTATTTTTAAAATGATTATCATGCATCCATTTTCAGTTCATATCCAACTTATTGAGTTCATAAATGAATAATTTTGTACAACATATAAATAATTACATAGAACATATTCATTTTCAATAGGAAAAGTTATAGACAATTCTAATAAAGACAATATGGTTCAATTCGACTAGAATATCTGAGCACCTAGATATTTCAAATCCAACAATAAGGGATTCTAGAATTTGAAAAAATAAAGCAAGATATAGGCAAAAAATGAATGATGTTATGACTAAACTTTATTTGTGTAAATTAGAAGATTGATAGTGTAATGACCCTAGCCTAAATTACCCAAACAACCCCAAGTAATATCATATTATGACTTCTAACACACCTCAAAGTCAGAAATGAATGGTTTAAACATTAGGTGTAAAAACCCAATAAAGGGAGGTGATTCTAGACCCCCCCCCCCCACCAATTGAAAAATTTGTACCAGAGGTCGAACAAAATTCTAGCATGACCCTTAGGGTCAATGGATCTGAATACCCAAAATCATCATTACCCAATATAGGAATACATGTATGACAAACAACTATGGAAATAAATGATGTAATAGCTAAATAAACCCACAAACATGTCATAGTAGTATAAAAACTCACTTATTGTATATAAGAAATATAAAATTGATTAAAACCTGATATTCAAACATAATATGAACTAAAGGCACCATAATGATTCAAAAAGTGAAGGCCTGATGTGATAAAACCTTATGTGCTTAACTGTAGATGCCTCATTTGAATCATCTCCATGAAAAAACCAAGAACCCTAGTGAATTATAAGGTAAACTAGATTTTATGATTCCTATAACCAATAGAGGAACCATCATCCCTTCAATAACATGGTTCCTAAAAAATGGTATCCAAAGATGCATGTCTACTGAGGTGACCATAAAAGGTGTCCTTATATATATAATCATTAGAGAACCAACAATGTGCCTCAAATTATTTTTCAATTAACAAAAATATAGATGAAAATTTATACACATTTATATGCATATGTGAAAAAAAATTAGAAAGAAGATATAAAACATTGTAGTAAAACAATAATGAATAAATCCAAGGATCAGTTTCAAATATAAACAACAGATCATTCATCGGTAGTCAAAATAAACAATGGGCCACAAATCATTCCCTAAATAATGGACAAAAAACCAAAAACAAATAACAGATCATAAAAAATGGATCAAAAAAATAGACCATAAACAAATCATATAAAAAGAAAAAAATTGAAAAAAATTACACAATGAAAATTAAAAGGCTTGCCTTGCTAGGTTGAAGAAAATCCAAGACTCGCTTCAGAAACCCTAATTGCAATCGAACACCCAATGTTAGATGAGATGTTTGATAAATTAGAGGCAGTAGAGTGGTGTGATTCAGACATCAATTCACTGAGGAGTATCATCTAAAATTGGTGGCATTTGAAAAAATATTCTATATCGCGATGGGTTCGCAAATGGTTAGTGTTTTTAAAATATATATGGACACATTTATCAACACTTACAAATAAGCACTGATAAAGAGACCTTTTACCAGTACTTATTACTTCAGCACTTATAAAATTCCCCTTTATCAGTTCTTGTTAAGCACTAATAAAATCAATCTTCATCAGTGCAAATGTTATAGCACGGAAAAATATTAATTTTATCAGCACTTTGCTTAGTACTGATAAATCCTATCATTATTAGCGCTTATTAATTAATCATTGAAAATTAATTTAAAATTATAATAAAAATAAGAAATTTTAAATATTTATATATACATAATAAATAAATATAAATATAAATATAGTGAATATATTCCCTTTTAAATATATTGAATAAGATTTTATAATTATTTATATATAAATATTGAAATATTTTTAAAAAGTAATATTTATATCATTATATATTTATATAATTAAACATATAAATATTTTATAAATATATATAAATTTAAATATAGTAAATATATTCATCATTTAACTAAATTTATTATAAGTTTAATTATTATTTAAATATATATAATCATTTATGTAAAATTAAATAAATACTTTTCAACAAATATTTATTTATTTACAATTATAAATATATAATTTTATAAATACAGAAATTATACATTTATAAATATATTTATTTATAAATATTTTAATAAAATTTATTTTTAACATTATTAATGAATATATAATTTTATGTGCATGCATATATGATAAAAACGAGTGAAATTGAATAAATTAGGAATAAGAACACATTAACAATATTGAAATAATGGATATTTTTTTGTGTGTGCATTATATATAAAATTGAATTAATAATGAATATGTGAAATAAATACAACACACATTTGATATATATTAAATTGAAAAATCAAACGACATTCAATTATATGTAGAGTACTATGAAATTAGTAAATATGTTTAATTCATATTAAGTTTTAATTATAAACCATTATTCAATAAATATCTGACTATTTAATGTAAAGAACATAAATCTTTTGTAATATATAAATGATATTTATATACATTAATATATTCATATGTATTTAATATATATAATTTAATAACATTATTTATCCTAATTATAAATTAATAAAATGTTTAATATTTAATAATTTATAATAAATCTATTAATTTTTATCAGTAATTATATAATTAATAAAACTTTTAATTTTTTTTTATAAAAAATTTATTTTTTGTTTATTTAATTATTTTATTTTATTTATTTGGACCTTTTTCATTGCTAAAAATGTACTGATTTAATAAATATTTGTCATCACTCAAAATAAAGCAAAAACAATCGGTACCCTTTATCAGTGCAACAAATAAAGCGTTTATAAAGGATACCATTTATCATCAGTAAATATAAAGCACTTATAAATCATTCCATTATCAGTGCTTAAAAAAAGAACAGATAAATGGATAAATTTATTAGCGCTTTCTCTGGGGCTGATAAATATGCAATTTATCATTGTTTTGTTTCTAGAGCTATTAATACAAGCATCGTTAAATGCATGTTTTTTAGTAGTTATGTCAAATAATTTTCATAAAATCAAAATTTTACCCTTTAATTTTATCAATTTTATGTTGATGGTGATTAATGGTGGTTTTTGTTAAGAATACAAGACAGAGTGAGAGGATCTTGATTCCATAGAATGGGAAACATTTAGGAATCTTTTTCTTGAAAAATATTTCCCTATGGTAGATTGAACTTGAATGGAAAAATATTTTCTATAGTTGAGGAAAAAATAAATATTTTATAGAAATATATGGAGTAAACTTCACATGATTGTCTAGGTATGTGCCATAGTTTTTTAGGACACAAATCGAAAAACTAATTGGTTTTAATGTGAATTGAAATCAGGTTTAGGAAGATCCTTATCTTCATGAGAACATAAAATCTATGAGAAAGTTTTTAATTGTCATGAAATGGTTGAAATAGATTTTTATAACACATATGTGCTTCATGATGACAAGAATGAGAACTGTTCAGGTTTGCAGGCATTGGTGAGGAATTCAAAAATGTAAGTTAGTGGTATGAAGTTATGATTCCCTTCTATTGAAAAGTGATGTAAAAAAATAATCATGGAAAATGTATTATAAATTATAGGAATCACTACCCATGTGGAAGGTTTGGGAAAATGGTTCATGAGGGAAAAGAAAATGATGATAAGAATAATGATAATTTGATGGTATGATGTTTTAACAGTATAGAGTTGGGAAATTTTGATAATATGTATCCAAATCTTGTCACTTAGGCAATAAATTAGCATGAGTTTAAATAGAAGGGTGTGGAAAAATCTTTTTCAACTAATTCAATAGATGTTAAGCCATAAAACTATGTAGAATCTGTTACTTACAGTGAAAACACCTTTATAAACACCTTAAGGAATTTTTAAGATAAAAAATAAATTATAATAATCTTAAAGTCATTGGAAATGGAAGGACATTACCTATAATATTTGTTTCTTTCCCTTTAGTAGAGTTTGATGTTATCCTGGGTATGTATTGGATTTTTATACTATTCTATGATAGATTGTAGTGATAAAGAAGTTAATTTTCCTAATGACTTTCAGTTTTTGTACAATAATGAATCCATAAAATTAATACCATATTATGAAAGTGAGAAACTATTAAAAGATGTAAATGAAACTTATCTTGAATATATTGTTGAAAATAAATGAACTGTTCAATTTAATGACATGCCAGTGGTAAATGAGTATCTTGATGTTTTCCTGATGATTTTAAAGATGATATGATTGATCAAGATGTTGAGTTTTCTTTTGACTTAGTTCTTAATAATAATATGACTACAATACCCCATTACAAATTGGATCAATTAGAATATATATAATGTAAATATCGGTTACAAGAATTTTTAGATAAGAGATTCATCCCACCTAGAACTTCTCTATGGCAGGATCCTAACCTATTTGTTAAAAATAAAAATGGTTCATTGAGACTTTTACTTTATTATAGAGAACATAATAAACTCATTATTAAGAACAATTATCTTTTACCTCATATAGATGATTTATTTGATCTACTCCCAGAATCACAGTATTTTTTGAAGGATAACATGAGGTTGGGGTATTATCAGTTGAAAGTAAAGGATGTAGACATTCTAAAGACACTATTTTGTACTAGATATTTTCATTTTGAAGTTTTAGTTATTCCATTTGGGTTTACTAAACAACCTATTTTATTAATGTATCTCTGGAATAGAAAATTCTGTGATATCTAAGATAAGTTTAATATCGTGTTTATAGAAGAAATTTTGGTATATTCCAAAAGTAAAAAATTTATCATTAAAGAAAAATTAGGATTGTTTTTTAACATCTATAAATTGTATGGAAAATTAATATGGTTTGAATTTTGTTTGGAAAAAACATCTTTCTATGGTCACATTTTTTCTAAATATGGTATAACTATTGTTCCTTCTAAAATAAATGTTTTTTTTAATGGAAAGGACCTACAAATAAAATTGAAATTCATATTTTTCTTTATTTGGTAGTTTATTTCCAAATTTTTATTGAAAACATTGTATAGTAATCTAACCCACTAACTGAGATAACTTGAAAAGGAGTTAAATTCATCTAGATGAAATAATGTGATGGGTTTTTTCAAGAATTGAAAAGAATATCCAAGAATGCTCTAGTTTCGACCCTAACTTCTCAAAGTGGTGATTTATTTATCTATAGTGATGATTTGTTAAAAGGACTTGGTTGTGTCTTGATTCATAATTATCAGGTAATTTTTTATTCTTCACATAAACTAAATTATCATGAGTTAAATTATAGTACACATGATTTGGAATTATTTTTGGTTGTTTTTGCATTAAAATTATGAAGGAATCATTTTTAGAGAGTAAAATTTAAAAGATATAATGATAATAAATTATTGAATTATATATTCACTCTGAAATAATTGACCATGAGATAGATAATATGTCTTCAACTAATCATGGACAATGATTTCATGATCCATCATCATCCTATATGAGTAAACATAGTGGATAATGCATTGAGTCTCAAAATAAAAGATAAATTAACCATGATATATATTGAACATGACCCATTGTTTAGTGATTTGGCCAATATTGTCTTAGAAGTTATTATTGTAGGAAATTACTCTGTGTTGTTTTTGGTGTTAGTGCAATCATCTCTATCATATAGAATTAAGCAATCCCAGAAGGATGATTGTGAATTACAAAGAAGGTAGAATTTGACATGAAATGTAAGAATCCAGAATTTAATGTTGATAATGATTGTGTCTTGAGATTTTGAGTGATATTATGTGTTCATTGTTTTGTTCATATAAAGAAATAATTGTTAAGTGAATCTCATAGTTCTCCATTTTCAGTTCATCCTACCAGCACTAAGATGTACAGATACCATTGAGAGTAATACTTATGGGATGGAATGAAATGTGATATTTCTGATTTTAAAATCAAATGATTAAAATGTAAATAAGTTAAAGTATAATAGAAATTACTAAAGGGGATGATTCATAATTCTCTAGTGATAAAGTGGAAATGCTAAAATATATCATTCAACTCTGTGGTGGGACTACCAAATAAATCTTGAGGTCATAATTCAATTTGGGTTATTGTTGATCATTAGACTAAATCTTCTCATATTATTCCTAATAAAGACACCCTACCTCAAATAAATATTAATTTTTGTATCAAAAAGAGATATTCTGGTCACATTGAGTGTATCTCTCCATTATATTTGGTCATGATCCCTGTTTTACTTATAACTTTTGTAAAGGAATTCAAAATTCATTAAGCACTGAATTAATTTTCATCATGACCTTTCATCCTCAATATGAATAAGTAAATGCAAAAAAGTCATACATTAGAGGATATTCTTTTTCACAGTCATTATTTCATTTCGAGGTATTTTCATATTTATTGTTTATCTATAATTTTCCATTGGATCTCCATTATGTTTTTTCAAAAAAATGGATGTTTTATGAGAAATAGTATGTGGTGCATGGTTGGCGCATGGTTTGGAAAATCATACACCATGGCCCAGGTAACAATGCAGGCAAGTGGTGTTTTGGATAGTGGATTATCTAATTGTTAGCGCACAGTTTCTAAACTATACAGGATAACCATCCATCATGTCCTTTTTGGAAAATATGGGGATAACAGTTGCAGCACGGTATGAAAATCTATGTGGGAAAACAATGCAGTATGTCTTGTTCATTAAAAATTTATTTTTTTCACTTTATTTCCCCATTTAAGTTTTAACCATAATCACCAAAACCCTCCTCACATGGGTTTCTACACCTTAGGTGTGTCCATCCGTCCCTATTTTTCCATTGGACCTCTATTTTTTGGGTGATTTGGTGGGATTTCTGAAGTAATCTTCATGTAATTTTTTCTCCTCTTCGATGTCCCCTCTTTTCTATGGTTTTATCCATAATTTTTGGTGGTTTTTTTCCAAATAGTAGGGTGACATTTTTATTTAATGATATTTTTTAGGGATCGATCTTAATAATTTTATTGAATCTTGACATTGCAGGATACCTCAGTGGTGTTGTTGTGATTCAGCACCAATTTCCAGAATTTTCTTCACTTAAGGTAGGTGTTTCAATGCATAAATATTATTTGTTTATATAATATGATTTATTTAATCACAGTTATTTTCTATGTATTTTTTATGAGGTGAGAAATGTATTTTTATAATTATTCAATATGATTTTGTTTTTAAAAGTATGTTTTCATATTAAATATGGTATAATAAATGTTTGTTTGAGGTGTTTTGGATTTATATTACCCTTATATGTGTTTGATAAAATATATAAGTGGTGAGAAATAAATTTCGAAATGGTTTTGGTGTACTTTAGGATTTGAAAGTGGTTTTGGTTGTGAAAATTGTGATTTATAAAGAGTTTTTATATTGAATAAAATGAGGGTATCTGATTGTAGTTACCAGTATTATATATCAAATGAAATATTGAGCATAAAGGAAATCATATGTATCTAATTAGGAAGACTAGGACTTGATTTCTAGTTCTAATTAAAGTGTCTTGTCTCGAATTCATCTATCAGGATTGATAATTAAAACACTATCTTAATTATGATGATGTTTAGAGGGAACTTTCCATGTGGGATGTTCCCTACAAGTTTCTCGTGCATGAGAACACTATTGGTTATGGTTTTTATACTACATTTCATCATGATAATAAGTACCTAGGGTCCCATTTCATCTAGGTCCTATAGAGATTCAGCATGGCATAGTGCTCTTTTAGATATCGTAACTCTCTTCTCCAAACAGTACACATTTTTGGTAATTTCAAAAGAAAATCATGTATTTATTTGAAAAAAAATCTATTTAAAATTTTATATATTTTATTCCATAAAACTTTTATATTAATATTTCTTATAATGTTTTGGCATGGAATCTCTTTATTGTGTAGCGTCCTACTAGGACTTCTCTCACAACCTGTATAGACCATTGGTTTTATATAGTCTTGGTTATGTTTGACTAAATTAAAAGCAAGCTGTATAGTGATAGTAGTTTGGGATTCTAGTATCCTTATATTTCATATGTCAGTGGGGGTGGTGTCTTTATGATTATGATCCTCTTGTCACATGGTGATTTTGTATAGTGTTGTTTCCCCTCCTTTTATTTTATCCCATTTCAGTTTTTCATCAATGTAGTCACTTTAATCGTAATGATGTTATTTATATTTTGGATTTATTTTTTTATAGATGCGTTGTTTATTCATTTTGGTTATTTATATTTATGAAAATGGGTGGAATCCTTCCCATGATGTATTTTTTATACCCATGTACTTGTTTCTAACATGTGGGGATTGAAAATGTCTTTCCAGTCAGACCATAGACCTGGTTAGGTGTACAGTAGGAGGAAGCATTGGCTTTGTTTGTGAAAAAACAATATTAAAGCATGTCATAGACTTTTGGGTTAGGATATTTGGGATGTTCCATGATATACTGGATCTAGGACTATTAGGCATTATGTTCTAGTTGCGAGTAGGGTGCATGGCCAGCACACCTTATGACATATCTCAAGTTGCAATGGGATTTTGGGATTTTTTTGGCTTCTCCTCCATGTGAGACATATAGGCTGCAGATTATATATGGACACTAGGTGGTGGTGAAGTGGTTTGGGGGACATATTATTGTGATGCATATTATATTTTATGGATTTATGGAATTTTGGTATTTGTTTTTATTTATGGAAATTTGTATAATGGTTGTATTGATCGTGTTTCCATGTTGCCATTTCATCTTGTACCAAGATGCCTCCTTGAATACCTCCAGTGTAGTTGTGAATAGAGGCTGGAGAGATTTCTCCCTCAACAATTGATCATATATTAGTGGAATTAGTGGTTTAGGCAGACCATGATTTGGTATAAGAATCAGGCCCTGGTCTTGCTCGGGTCAGAGAAGTTGAACCAAGTCACTGTAAGGACAAGTCTTAGGGGATACTCAATAACAAGCCTCCTTATTTATGTATCCTTAAGAATAAAAGGAATGGATTGATAAAATATTTTCATTTTTTGTGTCCCATAAGTCTTCTGAGGAAGTTGGGGTGAAATTTAATTTTTTTTCTTTCTAGAAGGTCCTAATCAGATGTGGTGGGACTTAGTGGTGCAAGATTCTATGAAAGAGTAGATGCAATGGAAAGACGTCAATACTATTTTTAATGAGAATTATTGTCTTGAAATAATTTCATATACCCTATACTAGGATTTTATAGATCATTTCCAAGGAGACCAGTCCCTAATAGAGTATTCTAACATCTTTTTTGAGCTAGTTTAGTACGTACCCAAACTTGTTTCTAATGAGTAAATGAAGGCTCAGAGGTTTGAAAGGGGTTTGATGCAAAAAATCAACTCTCTTGTATTTTTTAAGCTAAAAACCTATGAAAAAGTTTTTGACCATGATTTTCTAGTGTATATTGATCACTAGGTAATGTATGATACCTTTGGGGTTGTGATAGAAATAGAAAGAGGTAGCTCATCAAAAAAAAAGAGGAAAACCAGATGATCAGGGGAGGAAGGGAGGGGTAATTCCGGCCACCCTTATCATTAGTCTTTTTATGTGGATTCCGATGATGGATTATTTGTGTACCATAATTATGGGAAGGCGGGAAAGATAAGACCACTGTGAACATATCCTCCTAACCCATGAAATTAGAGTGATTCTACGAGACACGTTGAACACCTTTGCGATGTATTACTCCCATATTAGAGTGGTACATGATCAATGGATTCAAGGGGTGATATCCTAGTCAGAACTGACTATTTCAGTAGGTCCTCATTTTGGAAGTCATGGTGGTAGTATTGGATAATATTTATGTTATAGCCTTTTTAAGTCATATCAATAGGCTAAAATACATTCTCGATGTCAGGATGACATTAGGTAGCATCATGTGTTGGATCATGAACCATCATAATTGGATGAAGGTCCTATGATAGTTTCAGGTACCATTTTCACTACATCTTCTAAAAATTCTAATATTTTTGATAATATTTATTCTAACTCGTTTATCTCTACCTTCATTTTTATGTGTTATTGTTTCCAACTAAATGTATTCCAACTACTATGGAGTTGTTAATTCCACTTGGAATGAAAAGATAGAAGTGTCTCAAGACTCCATCTTGAACACTCACCATGTTAGGGGTTGAGCTATAATGGTATTTCCTTGTTCTTGATATGGACCTTGTTGGTGTGATCCTATCTAGGGATTAGAGGGTCTGATTTAAGAAACACGTTTATTATTATAGGTATAGAGTAATCCTTTTGGCACCTAATGAGAGTGCCCATGTGTTTCTTGGAGAATGGGATCCTCGGTAGGGTCGTCCTGAACCCCCACTCCAAAAAATGTTTAATCTCATTTCTCAATTATCTTCAATCATGTTGGAGGACGGTGGTGGTTATCTTGAGGGTGGATTACCTCTTGTGGTTGTTGAATTCCAATATTTTCTTCTAGGGGATTTATCATGTTTTCCTATACAATGTGATGTTGATTTTTCTATCAATTTGAGTGATGGAATGAAACCAATATCTATTCTCTCATAATGTATGTGCCCCATTATGTTGATGGAGTTAACGGTACAACTGGATGATTTTGAATCCAAAGGATTCATTCAACCGAGCATCTCACCATGGGCCTCCCAATTTATATTTTCAAAAAATGTTTATTGATGTGTCTGGTTGTGTGTTGATTAACAGAAGCTAGATAAGTTAATGATTAAGAACTGGCATCCCATGACCTACAATAATGACTTTTTTGAATAGTTAAGAGGGTAAATATTTTTTTCCAAGAATGATCTAAATTTTGGATATCACCAAGTCCAATTGAGAGAGGAAATCATCATGAAAATGGATTCCTAAGGCAAGTATGACAATTTTAAGTATTTTTTCATGCCTTCAGGTCGAAAAATTCTCCACTGGTCTTCATGGAACTTATGAATAGAACATTTCACCAATATCTAGATTCCTTCATTATGGAGTTTGGGATGACATACATGTTTATTACGAATCCTAGGAGGAGTATGAGACTCATTTCATAATTGTTTTGTGCACTCTTTAGAATCAACACCTCTATTAAATGTATTCTAAATTCACCTTATATATTAATTAGGTGATGTTTCCTAGCCATTTTATCTTATAATGATGATTTTTATTATACACTGAAAAGATCAATTCAATGAATTCATGGGAACAAAAAAGATTTTTTTTTTGAGATTATGATATGTTTGGGTCTTTTATGTTATTATAGGCAGTTCATTTCTGATTTCTATCTTCTTACTTCACCGACGAAGGTGCTCACCCAGATAGGGGTGAAGTTTAAATAGTATTTTGAATTCCAAACATCCTTTGAGAATCTTAAGTAGAAGTTGACCACCACCACTTTTATAATAATTCTATAATATGGAAAGGGTTTTATAGTTTATTGTGATGCCTCATCTTTGTTCTGTTCTTCCTAGAATTACTTGGATGTTTTATGATCTGTGTTGTATAATCTAGTGTCCATGAATTAGGATCTATGTATCCAAATTTATATAATGTTTTTATACATGTAATAAGGTAATAGTAGATCACAAAAATTCATATGGTTTATATTAGTCTCTACCCATTTCAACATATAAGTGGGGTGAGATCTCCATAGAATTCATTATCTTCATACATCATACACCCTAAGGAATGAATTTCATTTTGGGTAGTGATTCAATATTTGACCAAATAATTCCATTTAATTCTAATAATATATTAATCAATGGTGGATGAGTTGGGCTAGATATATATTTATCAGGTAGTGATGCTTCATGGTGTGTTATCAGTAATTATGTCTAATAGGGAACCAAATTTCACCTCTCAGTTTTGTTAATGGCCTTCAAAATGTGATAGGTTCGTAGGTCAAATAGCTCACAACATAATATCCTAAAACTGATGGTCTTACGAAGTGGTAAAAATCATATTTTGATGGAAATGATTTTTTCATGTGTCTTGGATTTTTTAGGTTCATGGGATAGCTATTTGGCTCTAGTTGAGTTTTTATAAAATAATTGCTACCAGTCCTCGAATCGAATGGATCCTTTTAATGCACACAATGGTTAGTCGTGTTAGTCTACCTTGTGTTTGGATCTGATCAGGTAGTTGTTGTTGATAGCTCAACATCACTTGAAATCATATACCGATCAAAGACATCGATATTTAGATTTCTCATGGGTGATCGGGTATTACAGAATGTGGTACCTGGTTTAGATCATTACCATTTAATAATTTAAATGAATCTAACACCAAGATATTTTAAACATTTTGAGATCACATAGTGGGTTGGTATGGTGTCATACAGGTTATATTTTCCTTCATGTTTTATGTTAATTCAAGATGTTTTCCATGTTTCTCAGTTGAGGAAATACATGCCAGATCCATATCAAGTGCTAAATTGGGAAGAGTTGATAATAGATCCTAATTTATCAATGTTTGAGCTTATAGAATAGATTATAGATTACCAAGACAATGTGGTTCATGGAATTTATCTCCCACTGATATGATTCCTCTATAATCATGGTATAGATGAGCATGATACATGGTTGTGAATGTCATGGGTTAAGTAGGAATACCAATTTATTTTCTTTGATCAAGCTTCGAGTTCACTTTATAGGGGTGGAATATTTTCATGGGTGGTATAATTATCACAGAAATGATTTCATTTAGTGTTATTTTTTTATTTATTTTTTATATTGCATTTTCTTCTTGACTTTCCTATATTTTTTGGTCAAATATTTTTGTTTTTGGAGAAGTATTTGGTGTCTCATGGTTGATGAATGGTTTTGAAAACTATGCACCATTACCTAGGTAACCATATAGCCAAGAACTTTTTTTTGAACATTGACTTTTCACATGGTAAAAACACATTTTGTATACTATGTGGGATAACAATGTATCATGTCCTTCAAGGATAGAAATTAGTGCATAGTTTCTGCATGGTTGGATAAACCATATGGGTAAACCGTGTAAGCTGTCTCGGCAATTAAAAGAAATATTTTTACTTTACTTCACATTCAATTATTAACCCTAATCCCCATAAACCATCCTAACTCAAGTTCCTCCACCCTAGGTGCCTCCTCCCAACCATCTTTCTACATTGGAAATTCTTTTTGGGTTAATTTTGTGGGATTTCATTAATAAATCTTCATGTAAGTGATTCTCCTCTTAAATTTCTTCTTTTTTCTAGGGATTCAGTAAATATTCTTTGGGGGTTCTAAATTCCAGTGGGTATAGTGACATTTTTAGGGTTGGATATTTTTCATTAGGGATCAATATTAATGTTTCTGGTTCAATAATGCCTTTATAGGATCCCTGTGTGGTGTGGTTGTTATTTAGCATTGATTTTTGGAATTTCCTTCTTTTTTGGTGTGTGGTTATATGCTTAAACATGATTTGGTGATTCTAGAAAGATTTATTCACTTCCTTGTAAAGTTCTACGTATTTTGTATGATGTTTGAAATGTTTTTAAGACGTATTTATGGTGTGTTTGTGTTAAAAAAAGGTTTTTCAATAGAATTGGGTTATGATACAATTTTGTATCTATATTTTTACCCTTATATGTGTTTTGTAAAATATATAAGTTTTGTGAAATATATATTGAAATGTTTTTGGTGTGTGATTTAATTTGAAATTTATTTTGGTTGTGGAAATGGTGATTTATCATGTGTTTTTTAAATTTAATGACAAGATGGAATTTCAATGTAGTGACCTATGTGATATTTGAAAAGAAAAATTGTTCACAATGGTAATCCTGGGTATCTCGGTGGGAAAACTTATACTAGTATACTGGTTGAATCGGATCTGTATTATCACACATTCATCTGGAAGGATTGAAGATTAAAACACTAACTAAACATTGGTGGAGTTTGTAGATCACTAGGAACATGGGATGTTCCCTCATAGTGTCACGTGTAGGTTAATATTGTTGTTTTATGTTTCTATACCACGTTTCAAAATGATACAATGTCTATAGTGTCCCTTTTCGTCTATTACCTATAGTTATTTCCCATGAATCAGTGATCTTTGTGATATCATATAGCACGGGCATATGGGGAACTTTTTTGGGTATTTTAATAGAAATTCATGCATTTAATTTAAAAAATACCATTAAATATTTCTATCTTTTCATCGATAAAACATTCATGTTAATTTATATTATAATTTTTTAATGGGGTCACTTTATTGGGTGGAATCCTAGTGGGAATTGGCTCAAACCATGTTTATACCTTTTGGTGTATTAATACTTTTTTATTTTTGACTTAGATAAACTCAAGATGTATAGTGATGGTGGTTCGAGATGTTATTGGTCTTCCTTTATAGGTGGTGGTGGTTGTTGTGGATTTATGATGATTCTCCTTCTGTCATATTGTAGTCTTTGGATAGTGTTGTCATCTGTATTTTTATTGTAGTCCATTTCAGTTTTTGTTCAATGTTGTAAACATTAATCTGAAATTTGTTATGCCATGTTTGAACTGGGTTTTTTATCATTGTTTTTTTGTTTTGTTTTTCATTTATTATTATTCAAATGGGATAAAACTTTTATATGATGTATTGATGATACACAGGAACTTGTTTTCTAGCCCGTAGGGATCAGGAATTCCCATCGGGTAATGCCATGGATCGGGTTGAGTTTGGGTTGGCTGTCACTTTGTCTTGGTTTGTGACATGATTTATTCTTGTTCAATATATTTCCATTGAATTTTGGATTAGAATATTTCATTATATGATTTTTATTATAATAATCATTTCCATTATATTATACAGATGGAACCATTTGAGGTAGTATATAAAAGACAGTTATGAATTCTAGCATTTTTGGATGATTTTAGTGAACATAATTTGATGGGACCAGAATTTGTGGAGAATGGGGTAGAGAAAGTTTAGTTGATTTAGTGATACATGAATACATCTAAGAGCATGTAGAAAATTCATACAGATAACATAAGGAAAGACCTTTCTTTTGATGTATGTGATCATGATTTCTTTAAAATACCTCAATAGAAAAGTGTTATTTATTTTGATTATAAAGGAATGTTTAGTCCAGGGATTATTAGACCATATAAAATTATAGATATATTCATAACAAGTCCCCTAATATGTAGCCTTGCTTCCGAGTAAATCTCCAGTACAAAATGTGTTTCATGTTTCGATGTTACGAAAGTATGTGTCATATGAAACTCATGTTTTGATCCTAGAAGTAGTTCAACTAGAAGAGAAATATTCTTTTGAAGAGAAACTTCATCAGATTCATTATTTTAGAGATAATTTATTGTGGAATATGGTAATTATCTAGGTTACGATTTTATATAGAAGCCAAATGGTTGAAAAAGCAACATGGGAATGTCAAAAAACTATGAGTGAAAAGAATTCTAATTATTTTTATAATTGAGTAAATTTTGAGAAATAAATTTAAAAATGGAGGGTATAATGTAACAATTCAGGTATAGATATAAGTTTTTTATATTTATTAGTATTCTGGTATTAAAATATTATAATCATTATATTTAGAAATTATTCCAATAATTAATTTATTATAATGTCATTTATTTTAAAAAAATATTTTTATGATTATATAACTTTAATTTGGGTAAAATAATTTTATTTTTCAATTCTTAATGTTGTAATTATATTATTATGAATATTTTATAATTTTTTTAAAAAGATTAATTTTTATGGAATATAAATAAATAATGATTTTTAAAAAATACAATGTTTTTTGTCACAATGTCAAGAGATAATTATGATATAAGTTTTATTAATCTTATGGAATAAATAAATAATTATAATATATGATAAAGGTTGTACAAAAATATTTTAGAACATATAAATTATATTTTTCATGATATATATATAAATAATTATTATTGAAGACATAGTGCCTGCACAGCATTGACAAAGTCAATTTTTGTTCATTATTATCTATAATTGAGTGATAGAAATTATTTCCACACCCTTTATTGATTATTTTTTATAAATTATTTTTTCCCATTAATATTAAAATTTTAGAGTTATATAATTTTAATCTCAGCCAAATGCATGTACAATGCTTGCGTAAGTAAGAAAATACAAAATAACAAATTTATGAAGTTATCTTGATATATATATGTGTATATAAGTGAATATAAATAATGAAAGAATATATAATTTTATTTTGAACCTAATTAAATTATTTTTAAGATATTAATATATTTTTAATTTTTATATATAAAATAATTAATAATAATGGTTTTGTAATGTTAATGCAGTGTTTGTACCAATCGAAGATAATAAATAAAATATATTTAATAAAAAAATATAAGAACCATTAAATGAACCCAAATTTGACTAAATATTTTTCTTTAATAATTTTTCAATCATTATATTAATTTTATTCCAATTTGGGACATTTTTGACCCACACGAATCACTTTAATCAATTTATTATATTTTATTTAAAAGTAATCCAAGATGTTCACACAAAAGTTTTTAAATTTTATAATATTTTGATACATGGTTTTCTAAAATTGTTTTAAGAAAACAAATAATATTTTGAAATATTATATAATTATGTTTTTCATGGAATTTTATTTCTAAATTTTGGGGAATATATAGTTACCATAATGGCTTTCAGAATGGTTATGCAATATTTATTTAATTAAAGAAGAAATTGAATTAATGATATTAAAAATAAAAATGTAAATATAATTTTAGATTTTTTAGTTAATTAATTATTTCCCTAGCTAAATATGATATTTATTAGATATAATAAAAAATTATTTTAATTTGTATCTTTTTTTAATTTCATAGTTATGTACAGTGTTTATTTTCATTAAAATTAATTTTCTTGAATAATATATTTTAATAAAATATTATTAAATCACAAAAATATTGAAAAAGCCCAAAAATGAAATTATTCTTTCTAAATTATTATAAACTATGAGTTTTATTCCTTTTAGAATTTTTTATCCCTATATTAGACTAAATGTATTTTTAATATTTTAAGTAATTCATAAATAACCCCTCACCTCAATTATAAAAGGAGACTCATCCCTTCTGAATATTTCACAACCTTAAGACATATTTCATGGATAAAATCTATAAAAATTCATCCTAATCATATCTTGAGACATTATAGTGCTTTTGGTCACACACAATACCACGTCCAAGGGCCTTAATGAGGTTCTCGAAGATACATTTTCAAAAGTTAAATTCCTTCTTTTTCTCTTTTTAATTTGTTTTCACTTCAACCAAATATTGACCTCCTGTCCCATGTTTCATGACAAATATATTATCTTATAAATATTATTTTTTTTGTTTTTATGTAATATGAATCAAAAATCACTCGTATTCTTCCTTTGTTCTTAAAAATGAAATGGTCGTCTAGGGTGTGTCAATTCACCATGTTCATGGACGATGAGATTTTTTTCCCTTTTACAAAAATCACAGAATGTTTAATTTCACACTTAATATTGTAAAATAAACTATATATATAATTTCTCAATTTTTTAGTAATATTTATTTTTCAAATGGAATTCAATAATAAACCAACCATGTAAACCATATAAATAATGTACCAGATACATTGGAAATAACAAAATATTACAAATAAATGGGTGAAAAATGTTATAAAAAGGTCATGTAAGGTATGATAAACATGATTATGGTTGTGTAAAAAATTAATAACACTATTAAAATAATTATACAGATGTTTTTAACACTTTTTAAGGATTTAGAATCGATGTTAGGGTACTTTACATTTAAAATCCATTCAAATGTCGCTTTTGTGAATTTCAAAATGATTTTTTTTATATACAAACTGATTGGTTTCACCCACATTCGTGAATATTTATTAATATATTTTTTTCTTTATATGTTGTCATAGTAATTTTTTAATATCATTATTTAATTATTATGTGCATGGGTTTTAAATTTATAAAGTTTTTTAGGAAAAAAGGTATTTATATAGCTGAATGTGTTTTACTTGTGGGTTTAAATGACTAATAGAGGGTTTCATTCTTAATATGTTACTTGTAAATTTTGTATTATGGTTTTATCCCATTATATATGAGTATATTAGCGGTTGAAACCCATTATATATCAATATATGATGGGTTGAGCCCCATTATGGCACAAGATATGATGAGTGATCCCCATTATAGCTCTCCAATGCATGGGTACTCTAGAGTTGGAACTCGATGGAAAAGATATTATATTTCTAAAATTGAATTTAAGAGATATTTGGTAAATATTTCCAAAGTAAAATACATTATTTTTCTATTCATTTGAATTATTTTTGAAGAAAATAGGTTTTAATGGGTTTTCATGTTCTCATTGGACTAACAGTTTTCTTTCATTATGTCCCTTACTTAATTTTTTCGTACTCCTACCTTGTTTTTAAATATGTTTCCTAGGTTATAAGGATTTTTAAGTGAAATAAGTAATTCATGTTGAATGTTATTAATATTTTACAAATAAATGAGGACTTATTTTAAAATGTTTCATTTTTTAAAAAATGGATAATGTTTCAGTAGTATCCTCTTTATTTGAATATGGTATGTTATATAATTATTAGGTACTAATTCTATATTTATGTATACCTGAAATGATAATAAATGTGAAAGAAATTAAATTATTGAATAGAACAAAACATTATGTAATGTTTTAAGGCCAGGTCCTTAAATAAATAAATATCACATACCTAATTGTTAATTGTATATCCTAGTACATTTAAACTCAATGTTTTGTGTAACACAGGCTATCTAAGAAATATAATTATTTAAAGAAAAATATAAAATAAAATATCATGGTGTTATGTATATATTAAATAAATATATAATATTTATATCATTTTTGACATTTTATAGATTATAGATCCATGACCAAAGTATAAGGATTGGAAGTACAAAACTAAAATAATAATGCAAAAAAATAGTTAACACCGTGAAAAAATGACTTTATTAAGGAATTATTAATAATTAGGTGTGGCCATATATTATATTATAAGAATGTACATAATTATATTATTGAGTAATAATATATTTTAATTTTCATATATTTTAGGTTTCTGATTTAGAAGAAATTAGAACTTAAGTTAGGGGATTTATGTCACAATATCATTGTTTATCGAGATTATTTATGATTACTTTTCCTATGATGCAATTTTATGGAAACTATCTCATTAATAACATTAATTTAAAAATGTTATATTTTTTTTGAATATTAATTTTTTCTAAATCATTTTTCTTTTATTATATACTCTTGACACTGAAAAAATGATTTTATATAAATCTGAATTTATTTGTATCTTACGCCGAAAATAATTTTTCTACTTATCATTGTTTTATAAAAAGGTATTTAATTTTTTTATATTATTATATTATTATTTAAATTCATTTTTACGCATTATTTAATTTTTACAAAATGTTTTAAAATAATCTTCTTGTAATTTTCTATATGATGTACTTTTTAATTTTTACTAATAATGTGATAAGAATATTTATTTTAACATAACTTACATGAATATAATTTCTTAACATCACGAAAACTCAATGATTTAATGAATACATTATATGTTAAAATGACTCTTTTAAAATAAAATGGTTTTCTAGATAATTGGGAGTTTTTTATTTTTAAATTATTTAATTTGAATGTGAAAATTTATTTTCCTCAAGAAATGTCCCACTAATACATTACAGTAATTCCTCATCTATAAAAAAATACCTTGAGGTTAATTATTCATTATTTTGGATATTATGCAATGATACCATCCACATTAATTATTTGGATGTTTAATGATGATGATGATTTTTGGATGATTCAGTGAGACATGTTTCATTCCTATGGGTTAGTTAAGATATATTGCAGCCATTATGAAATATATTTCATTTTCATTGGCTATACTGTGTTGATATTTTGTATTTTTTAGGAAACCCACTAATGTTAAATTGGTTATAATATGTTAAATGATTTATGATATTTTGGACCACATTTTTATGATTTTAATTATGTTATAGGAAGTACTATATTTATATAGACCTCCAATGAATTTTTTTAAATATGTATATCTCATGAGATATTAAGAAATGTAATGGGAAGTGACCACAGTTTAGAAAGGGATGTTTTCCAATATGAATGTCTTATGAGTAAACCATGACTAAGGATATAATGGAATGTGTATTAAACCTAAAACACTATGATAATAGTAGAATTGATCCTTGACTAAGGAAAGTATTTTCAATGCATATGTCTATGCGACAACCTAATTTCTTACACCAATTTTATTCGCTCATCGAACATGTTCATTGATTCATTCATGATTCATGTATTATGAAATACAGATTATTATTCGATTTCCTAAAATTATGATATAAGTTATTAGTTTTTTAAAATTATAATCTCATTCTCACATAAAATTATTCTTATTTTATTCATAAGTTATTATTTATATCTCTTTTCATTACCCTTACTAAGCATCCGAGATCACCCATTCTTAGTATTCCTTTCCCCATGATATATATTTTTTTATGCATGATATATCTAGGAAGGGAGATCATTATAAAGTACTTCATGGGAGTTGATAGAGATCCATTATGAAAAAAACATTATTTATCCATGTTTTCAAAGTCAATACACCTATATGACTTTTCTATGTAAATAAAGATATTTATTGAAAATTTATCGTACATTATTTAATTTATATGTATGATAAGTATGTGTTTCTATAGTTGGTATCAAATTAAGGTTAATTTTACTTTAGAAACTAGTGATACATTAAAATGGGGCTGTCCCCATGAATCTACACCCATAGTTTAGAGAAAGAATGGGTATAGAGATCCTGGATAAAGAAAACCCCAAAAATTTAAAACACCGATGGTAGGGGTTGACATATAACAATGGTTTTCAAATATTATGGGTATATATCCTTAACATATATAGAAGGAACCAACCTTAACCATTACTTAATCATTAAGTTAGTTAATAATTCACATTGAGGATCATTTCATGTTAATAGTTTTAGAGAATTAGGCAATAACTATTACATTACATCTCAAATATTACATAGTAGACAATTCTACTCAGTATCCTTTCTCTCATAAAATAAAAACTCTTAATAGAAAACAAAAATTATTTTCATGATATAAATATTCATGAATTATTTATTTCTTTTACCCCGCCTTATACCCTATGAAAGACATTTCAAAAACATGGGATGAGCATAAAAAGCTTAGTAAGGGTTATAAAATAATGAATGAATACATTAGTCCATTAATACATAAAAAACATAATCTATTTAACATACCTCATGAAATCATAATATTTATCAATAACACATAGAAATCCTAAATAAAAAAGGTATCTTGTGTCATCCATAACATACTTACGTTGTAGCTTTCACAGCTACATAGGGAGTTACATTTGGAAAACTCATCACAGTAAATTTCCTAAATCTATTAGGAGAAACCATTACATTTACCTCTGTGTCATTAACCTTTTCATTATAGAGCTATCTCGAGCTCACCTTCTCTATGTCTATCACAGAACCGCCCGTATAGATAAACAATTCCAAAGAACCGTAACATAATCATAATACATAACACAAGAGAAAAGGAAAGATAACATTTTCACATTGCAATCAAAATATATCATTTAAATATTTTGACATAATCAATCCATTATCAAAACCATTTTCAATACCAAAATACAAAAAAAATAATATATGTTATTAATTTTCTTTTTAAAAACATTGCGGCTTTTTAAGGAATCCAAATATCAAATAATGTTGGCGGCAATGGAAAGTTCGTTGTCAACACGTATATTTAAAATAAACATTATTTTTGTCATTTAGTAAAACTATTAACATATAAAATATTCCATTTTAATTAAATTAAATTTAAAAGGGGTTTATACACCATATAAAATATAGTCGTGTATAAATCAAAGGGTGCCTCAATGAAAGAAGATTGAGACAAAGTCTCTTACCACGTGTCTGACCTGACTCGTTCGTTCTTTAAACTCTTGAATAATAAGATAAAGTTAATTTATACATTCTTCAGAACATTTTTAATGTTTATTACTTCTTTTATATCACTTATTACCATGTTATAAACAATACTTAATCATTTAAGATAATAATGGTTGTTTTGTCAATATTTTGTACTTGAGTCAAAAATAAACTTCTTATAATTACCACTTGTCCATGTTGTCAAAAGGACATTATCTCTAGAATGATATCCATGATTTATATATCATCTTATCATATATATACTGTATATATATGTTTTTATTATAGTACATATAATTTGGAGATAAGAAATGAAATGCACTAATCATGGAGATGGTAAGTCATACAAACGCATGAACACTACTTTTATTTCTATTTCATATTTAATGGAATGAAAACGTAATGAAAAATAAGTGTATTATAATTCAAGTATAATATCATATATAATTTCATTAACTAAATCCTTTATATGTTCCACGTATGGCATGAACAAGTCATATCACATTGAGGGGGCGGTAGTCTGCACTTCCTCAAAAGAAATAATTGCGTTTAACCATTATGGAAACCAAAGAGGTATGATAAAAATGAAAAATACATAAGTTTAGAGAAAATATAAATATAATATATATCACATATAAATTCAGTTCCATCATAACGTCCACCATTATATGTGGTAGGAGAATATTGAACAATCGTCGTTTCATGAGGCAATAGTTCTTCATCTACATAAACAATATGTTTGTATCCATTAAATGGAGGTGTGTGGAATTTTAGTTAGAATAATTCTCATAAAAACAACATAGTATATTGAGGATACTAGTATTGTTATGTAAACAAAGAATAAGAAGAGCGTAGGGTGTGAAGAAGTAAAATAAAAGAAGAGAACTTGGGGGAAGATGTTACCTTTAAATCGGGTAACTCCATTTGGTTTAATCCAAATGACTTTCTGGAAGTGACTTTTTCCTAAGGTAAGGATTCTAGGTGGAAGAGAGGAATATTTGGAGATTATAAGAGTAGTGTTTGGATGAGACTGGGTTCTTGAGAGATGTGAGTAATGGTTTTTAATTGGTGGCTTTTTATAAGAGGGAGGAGGGGCTCTTTAGGAAAGTTTGAATGTATTATTTAATTTTAAAATTATTTTTGTTCTCAAAAGGTCAAAAACTTATTCAATTAGAAATATAAGGTACATATAAGTAGAACTAAAATAATCCAATAACAATTGGACATGTTTTGGATATTTTTTAATCCTTATCATTTTTATTTAACCCTTTGTTAACTTATTTAACTTTTACCATGTCCTCTTATATATTCAAAATATATGGTCAATATATTTACTATAAAATTATAAGTGAACCAAATTGGATCATTAATGACATTTTTAAAATCATATATGTCGTTTGGATGAATTTAATTTTTCTCAGGACAATGTTATCATTTAATAAAATATTTATTGATTAAAAACACTTTTATGCCAATTTTAATACTATTCATAACATAACATTATAAAAATAAAAATCAACATGATTCATTCGAAATAAAACATCATTAATTAAAAGATAATAAGTAATCCTAATCTATAAAATTATTGGATGGAATAAAAAGGTTCAATGTAAATTTATTTTAATATTTATAATATCATTTATTTGAATCCTTTATTAATGAAGAAATTATTGCATCACCATTGTGTCATAATTAAATTTATTTATTTAATGTATAAATATTGTAAATAAAAATACATGATGTAGGAAATATTATTATCTTTAAAAATAATATTTATATTTTAATATATCACTTATATAACCCCATATAAAAAATTAATAAAAAGGTTCTTGTTTATGGTATTTTTGTCCAAGCATTAAATTAATTAATATAAAGTGTCATTATCACTCTCAAGTAGCTCCATGGGCCCCCCAAAATCGACTCAATGATGACCTTGGTCGGAAATATCTCATCCAATATGGATAAAAAATGTATAAGGGTAATTTATTATTATTATAATATTATTTATTACCCTTATTTAGTAGATTTACCCTTTAACCATGGTAAATAAAATATCTATTGATGTAAATATTTATAATGTCTAAACATAAAAGTTACCTATTTACAAAAAATTTATATCATGATTACAAATAGGGAATAGAATTTTTCAAATTCAAAACACAAACTTGTTAGAAATTAAATTATAATTAATTCATGTTGTCAAAACAAAAAAGGAGGTTGTTAATTAATAATACCTATCAAAAGATTGACCTTTGTTTATGTCCAATTTAAGAGTGAAATTTCATCCAATGAACAAAATTGGATTAAATGGTAGAAATATGACCTAATTACACTTTATAAATAATTAAAAAAAATCAATCTATATAAATAAATTAGATTAAAATGTAGTTTTGAATTAAAATGCTTTATTTTTCACTATTCATTAAAAAAATATACATTATCATAAAAATACCAAAATTTCATTCAATGTAATTTTGTTGTACCAATTCTAGAGAAGAATATTATTTTTTTCATTTAAAACATATAAAACTGATAAAATAGATTTAAAAAGGGTTCTCCATCAAAAGGCAGTAAATCGTCCTTTTAAATAATGTGTTTATGCTTAAAATTGGATTCATTCACATTTTATGCCTCTAACTTTTATTGGATTAATATAAAAACTTTTAAAAACCATGTATAATCATATTTTAGTTAGTTTTTTTCATTTATGCCAATAAAATGGATATGTGTTAACTACCATTTAAAATAGTATTATATTTTTATTTTTTAGTATGACTCGGCCTTGTCTACAACAAGAGATTTCGAAGAAACCTCTTGTTGCGTGTTAGGTACACCATCGAACATAGCATCCCCTTTCAAATAAAATTAATATTTAATTAAAAAATATTAATAAGTATGAAAATATAATATTCTTTATTTACCTAGGATGTTACATCCTTCCCCCCTTTTTGGAATTGCGTCCCCACAATTCTATTAACTTATTAAATAAGTGAGGGTATTTATTCATCATATCATTTTCAGATTCCCACATAGCCTCTTTAAACCTATTTTTTTTTCACAAAAACTTTAACTGAAGAATTAATTTATTCTGAAACACATTCTCATTGTGGTCAACAATCTGGACTTGTTGTTCCTCATTAGAATGATTATCTTCCAACCGAACTACCTTTGGACTCAAAACAAGAGAAGAATCTGGCATATACTTTATCTACACTGGAACATGTAAAACATTTTTCACCTGGGATAAATATGAAGGTAAATCCACTTTTTAAGAAACAGATCCAACATTATTCAAGATTTCATAGGGTCTAATGAGCCTCAGACTCAACTTTTCCTTCTTCCCAAAACACATCACACTTTTCCATGGAGAAACTTTGAGAAATACATGATCACTGACCTTGAAAGAAATATCTTTCCTCTGGTTATCTACATAACATTATTTCCTGCTCTGACCAATTCTCATGTGCTTCTAAATTAACTAAACATTTTCTCCTATATCTTTTAACAATTCTAGTCCCATCAACTTCCTTTCAGCCACTTCATCCCAAAAAGATGGGGTTCAATACTGGTTTCCATATAATGCCTAAAATGGAGCCATCTGTATACTGGATTGAAAACTGTTATTGTATGAATATTCACCCAAAGATGGTTGTTCGTCCAAAATTCCCTTGTAATCCATTGAGCAAGCATGTATCATATCTTCTAAAGTCAGAATTGTTCATTCTAACTGCTAATATGATTGAGGATGAAAAGGTGTACATAAATTTAATTTAGTACCCAATGAATTCTGAAGGCCTTTCCAAAAGATATAAGTAAACTAGGGATAGTGATCAAATACAATAGAGAGGGGATATCCATTCAAACTGACGATTTCTTAAGCATACAACCGAGAAAGTTGATCTTGATACAATGTATCTCGAATATGAAGGAAATGAGCATATTAATTCAATCAATCAACAATAAACCTAATTGCATTATTACCTCAATATGTCTTTGTTAATACCACAATGAAGTCCATATATATATTTTCACATTTCCACTTGTGAACTGATAAAGGCTAAATCATCTCTTTTGGTAACTTCCAATCTTCTTTAACCTATTAACAAGTCAAAAACTTCATAGTAAATTTAGAAATATCTCGTTTCATTCTATCCCATTAGTAATAATCCCGAAGATCTCCATACATATTAGTACTACTAAGATGAAATGAAAATGGAGAACTATTAGCTTCACATAACAATTCTTTCTTCAACTTTGAATCAAAAGGTACACATAATCTCTTCCCAAACCTCAAAATACAATATTTATGAATGTTAAATTCAGGTAACTTACCTTTCTATACCAAATCTACCTTTTTCCAACTCACTGTCTTTCTTATGTGCTTACTTAAATCTATTTGATAGAGATGATTTCACTGACACCAAAAACAAAATAGAGGAATTTCATGCACAGAAAACTTCAATAACAAGGTTCATCAAATCGTTAATCAATGGATCTTGTTCTAAACTTTACATGGTTTATGTAGCATTACCTTTCCGAATCAAACCATCAGCGAATTTATTTTCCATTCCTAGATGGTAATAGATCGTGCAATCATAATCCTTGATTAATTTAATCCTTATCCTCGATCTCATGTTCAACTCTTTCTGAGTAAATATATACTTCACGCTTTTTTTGTCAGTATATATTTCACATTTTACTCCATACAGATGATGCATCAATATTTTTGATGAAAAAAACAACAGAAGTTAATTACAAATCATCTGTAGGGTAATTTAACTCATGAGGTTACACCTTATGTGACGCATAATAAATTACCTATTCATTATTAATTAGGACACAACCATGTCCTTTCAAAGAAGCATCACTATAGATAACAAACTCACCACTTCTAGAATACAGTTCCAAAATTAAAGCATTCCCCAATCTTCTATTCAATTTTTTAGAATAATCATGAATTATTTTTATCCAAATTAACATAACACCTTATTGTGTAACTTAGTCATCAAGTAAGATGAACGTGAAATTTTTTCAAAAAACCTATGGTAATAACTTGTTAAACTAAGAAAACAATTTATCTTGGTTATATTTGTGGGTATTGACAATTATTCAATAAATTTTCTTTAGAATGAACGATAGTTATGATATTTTTTAAAAAATATGACCAATGAATGAAATTTGTTGTAAACAAAACTCACACTTACTTAAATTCCAATACAGTTTCATTTCATTTATGATTTTCAAGAAAAACATAAATCACTTTCAGGTTACTATTTAATTTTGAAATAAAAAAAAATATCATCAATAAACACAACCACAAACTTATCCAAGAACTCATGTAAAATTCAATTCATAAGATCCATGAATACCGTAGTTTCATTAGTTAAACCAAAAGGCATAACTACAAATTCAGAATCTCCATATCTAGAAAGAAACATGGTCTTAAAAATGTCTGCTTCCTTTTCTTTCAACCGATGGTACCCAAACCTCAATTCAATCTTCTAAAAATACTAGTCTCCATGGAGATGATCCAATAAGTCATTGATATGGGGTAAATGATACTTGATTTCATAGTGATATTATTCAATTCTCTATAATCAATGAAAAGTCTCATTAAACCGTCTTTCTTTTTAACAAACAAGAAAGAAGCACTCCATGGTGATGTGCTAGGTCGAATGAAACATCTACTTAATAACCCTTGTAATTTCTTCTTTAAATCTAAAAGTTCAATTTGAGTTATTCAATAAGGGGGTTTTGAAATTGAATTAGCGTTGGGAACTATGTTAATAGTAAATTTAACTTTCAGATTAGGTATTATACCAGGAAACTCATCATGAAAAGCATCAAGATACTCATTTACCACTGACACATCATTAATCCGATTAGTTCCTTTGTTTTCAAAAATATGTGCAAGGTAAAATTCATTTCCATATTTTACTAGTTTTTATGCTTCCTGATATCTTATCAAATATAAGGGTTTATTCTTGTACAGAGACTGAAATTATTTCTCAAAAGAAAACTCTTTAGCACTGTATCCTATCTTAGCAAGATAAACAGAAATCCAATCCATACCCAAAATAACATCAAACACTAATAGAGGCAAAACAATAAGGATTTCAGGTAGATTCTTTCTTCACACAAGGACATGAAGGTTCTTATAATTTCTTTTTGTATCCAAATTCCCACTCAGTGTTTTTACCATAAGTTTGGGTTTCATATCGTGATATGGAATTCCAAATTTACTAGAAAAATTCTCCAAAATGAAATAATGTGTATACCGTGAATCAAAAAACACATTGTCATAATATGAATAAACAAACAGTGTTCCAGATACTACTTTAATTGGTGGAACAACATCTTCTGAAGTAGTTGCAAAGTATTTCACCACCCCTTTATGCTGGTAGTCTGGATTCTTTCCCTCAGTTGTGTTCTTCATTGGACACTCATTTTCATAATGACCCATTTCATTGCACTTAAATCATTTTTCTGACTATAAATTAGATTTTTTCTCACCATTACCTCGATATTTTTCACTGTAATTATGAGACTTATGTCCCATTTTACCACATCGATAGAACTTATCAGATTTCAAAAGACATTCCCCATCATGATTTTTACTACAATTTTCACAAACAGTAATCATATGTTTCTTACCATCAAACTTTTTTAAGAGTTTTTTCCATTCATCTATCTCCTCTTCCTTTTATTATATTGCTTTTTAAAGAACAGTTGATCATCAGTAAACACCATTTCCACCTTCTCTTCACATCGAACAAGTTTTTACTAACTTTTGAACCCACAAGAATCTAAATTCATTCGATAATTTGGCATTAATACTGGGTAAAAAATGATTGATTTTACTATCAATATCTCATATAAAATTTATATCATACCTTTCCAATCAAGAGAATTTTGTTTCTTAAGAACCCATTGAGTCATTCTCCTACCTCAATTCCAAAATTGTTTTTCCATCCTAAGATGAACAACCTTATGAAAATATTTCTCAAGAAACATACCATTGAATTAATCCCAATAAAGAGCATCAATATCCTCACTATCCCCAATGATTTTAACCATCGACACCCCTGATCAGCTTCACCTTCAAAACAGTAAATAGTGAGACTAACCTTTTGATGTTTTGAACACTCCATGACATCGAAAATATTTTTCAGTTCATTAATCCACCCTTCATCTAGAACAGGGTTTGGTGATCCTCCGAATGATGGGAGATGTTTCCTCATGAAATTCTCCACTTATGACATTTTTTTTTGTTGATATAGATGATCTCATGCATGGATACCACCACAATTTATATCCTAAGTGAAAAGTTCCATATCTGCAAAAAACTGTTCAGTTCCGATTCCGACCATCACATGTTGCTGGTTTGGAAGGTTTTCTTCTTCCTGATGTCATCCCATTATAGTTTCCGTGTTTCCCTTGTGGAAAAAAATTATGAACACATAAATATATTCAGTAAAGCAACATTGTAATCTATAAATTCTATATCATTTCAGTATTAACATAAATTAATTTATGGATCTTAATTTATTAATACCCTAACTCCTAATGTTACTTAAATTGACCTTTGATACCAACTATAAGTCTCCAGACTTAAACATTATTTAATATTGAATTAATTTAATAATTCACATTGAGGATCTTTTCAAGTTTGGAGTTTTAGAGAGTTATTCCATAAATATTACATTACATATCAAATATTACAATGTATACACTTCTACTTAGTATCCTTTTTCTCATAAAAAACACTTAAAACAAAAAAATTATTATTTTCTTGATATAAATCTTCATAAATTCTTCCTTTCTCTTACCATATGTTAAATATTTTAAAAACATTGGATGAGCAAAAAAATCTCAGTAAGGGTTATAAAATAATGAAAAAAATTATTAATCCATCAATACATACAAAACGTAAGCCCTTTAATATATATCATGAAATCATAATACTTATAAATAACACATATAAATCATAAATCATAAAGGTGACTTGTGGTGTCCATAACATACGTATGTTGTAGCTTTCACAGCTACGTAGGGTGTTACATTTGGAATACCCATCACAGTATATTCCCTAAATATATTAAGAGAGACATTTAATTTTACCTCTATCATTTTACTCAATGCATTGGTGAGTTATCTCGGGCTCACCCGCCCTATGTTTATCATGGAACCACCCGTATACATAGACAATTCCCAAAAACCATAACATAATCATAACACATAACACAAGCATAAAAGAAAGATAACAATTTCACATTGCAATAAAAATATATAATTTCAATATATTGACATAATCAAACCATTAAAAAACAATTTTCAATACCAAAATACATAAAAATAGTATATGGTATTAATTTTCCTTTTAAAAACATTACAGCTTGTTAAGGAATCAAAATATAAAATATTGCTCGCACCGGTGGAAAAGGCGTTGCAATCAAATAAGTTAAAAAGAAACATTCTTTTTTTAGTTTAGTAAAATGATTCATAGATAAAATATTCCCTTTGAATGAAAGTATTATTCAAAGGGGTTTATACACCATATAAAATAAAGTCATGTATAAAGCAAAGGGTTCCTCAATGAAACAAGATTGAGACGAAGTCCCTTACCTCGTGTCCGACATGACTTGTTCATTATTTAATCTCCTAAATAATAAAATAAAGTTAATCTCAACTATTTTCAGAATCTTTTTCAAGTTTATTATTCTTTTTATATCTCTTATTAAAATGTTAAAAAAATTACATAATCATTTCAGTTAATAACGGTCGTTTTGTCGATATTTGGTTCATGAGTCAAAAATGAAATTCTTATAATCACAAGTTGTTCATGAGGTAAAAAATCGATTATCTCCATAATGATATTCTTGATTTAGATATCATATATATCATATATATCCAGTATATATATGTATTTATAATAGTACATAACATTTGGATATATGAAATGAAATGAACCGTACCGGGATATGGTAAGCTGTAGGTACACATGAACGCTACATTGATTTGTATTTCATATTTAATGGAATGAAACTTAATGATACAATGTTATATTATAATTCAAGTATATTATCATATATAATTTCATTAAATCCATCCTTTATACGTTTGACGCATGGAATTAATTAGTCATATCACATTGAGGGGGCGGTAGTCACCACTTTCTCAAATGAAATTATCGTGTTTACCCATTATGGAAACCATAAAGTTATGCTATAAATGAAAAATAAATATGTAAAGAGACAATATAAATATAATATATATCACATATAAATACAGTTCCATCATAATGTCCACCATAAGAGGTGGTGGGATAAGATTGAACAATCATTATTTCAGGAGGTAGTATTTCGTCGTCCACAGTAACGCTATGTTTGTATCCATTACATGGTGGTGTGTTCAAGTGTAGTTCGAATAATTTTCATAAAAACAACCTAGTATACTGAGGATACTAGTTTATTTATGTAAAAAATGAATAAGAATTACATAGGGAGTAAAGAATTAAAATAAAATAAGAGAACTTGAGGGAAGACGTTACCATTAAATCGGGTACCTCCCTATGGTTTGAACCAAAAGGGATTTCTTGAAGTGACTTCTGCCTAAGGTAAGGCTTTAGGGTGAAATAGAGAAAAGTTGGGAGCTTATTGGATAAGATTTTTTGCAAGAAAGGGGGATTTAGAGTTGTGAGTAATTGGATAGAGTTTGTGGGTTTTTATAAGAGGGGGGAGGGGCTCTTTAGGAACGTTTGAAAGTATTATTTTATTATAAAATGATTTTCGGTTTCAAATGGTCCAAAACTTATTTAATTCAAATATAAAATGCATATAAGTAGAAATAAAATCATCCAATAATAGTTTAATAGGTTTTGGATAGTTTTAAATCCTTTTGTTTTTTATTTAACACTTTGTTAACTAATTTAACTTTTACCATGTCCTCTTATATATTCATACTACATGGTTAATATATTTACTATAAAATTCGAAGAAAACCTAATATATATCATTAATGTAATTTTTAACCTCGTAAATTTCTTTTGGTTGAATATTATATTTTTATGACTATTTTATCATTTAATAAAATATTGATTGATTAAAAACTCTTTTATGTCAATTTTAATACTATTCATATCATGACTTTCAAAAAATTCCAAAAAACATGATTAATTATAAAAACCTTCATTAATTCATAGATAAAAAGTTATATTGATCTATAAAATTCATTTATGGCATAAAAATGTTCAAAATAAATTTGTTTTAATATTTATAATATCATTTATTAGAATCCTTTATTAATGAAGCAATTACCGCATCACAATTGTTTCATAATTAAATTTATTTATTTAATGTCTAAAAATTATAAATAATATACCATGTTGTATTAAATATTTTTATATATCCATGAAATATATTAATAGTTGATGATATCATGTATATAACCGCGTATAAATTTTTTTAGTAACCATATTTGTGTTTAAGTATTTTTTTCCTTACTTTTAATTAATTAATATAAAGTGACATTATCACTCACAAGTGGCACTATAGGGTCCCAAAATCAATCCACGGATGCCATTGGTAGAAAATATATCATCCAATAGAGTTAATACAAGTGTACGGGTAATATAGTATTATTATAATTTTATTTGTTACCCTTATTTACCAGATTTACCCTTTAACAATGGTAAATAAAATATTTACACAGGTAAATATTCATAATGTCTAAAAATAAAAGTTACCGATTTACACAATTAGAACCTCATGATTCCAAATACGAAATCCATTTTTTCAAATTCAAAACAAATAAGTTGCAGAAATTAATTTAACATTAATTCCTACTATCAAAACCAAAAAATGTGTTTTTAAGAAATAATATACATCAAAAGATTGGCCTTTGTTTATATCCAATTTAAGAGTGAAATTACTTCCAATGAAAAAATTTGGATTAAATGGTAGAAATATAATCTAATTACACCTTCAAATGAATTAAAAGAATGATATAACTATATAAATAAATTAGATGAAAATGCAGTTTTGAATTAAAATATAGTATTTTTTTCTATTCATTAAAAATTGAACATTATGGAAAAATAAAATTTCATACAAAGTAAATTTTTATGTCCCAATTATATAGAAAAATATTATTTTTTTATTTATAACATATAAAAGTGAAAAAAACTAGATTTAAAAAGAGTTCACCACCAAAAGGCGGTCAATCGGCCTTTTAAAGAATATTAGAGTGTTTGTGCTTAAAATTTGATTCATTCACATTTTATGCCTCTATCTTTTATTGGATAGATGTAAAACAATTTAACAAACATTTATAATCATATTTTAGTGAGTTCTGTTCATTCTCTCCAATACAACGGCTAGTCATTAACTACCATTTAAAATAATATGATATTATTATTTTTCACTATGCCTCAGCCTCGTGTGCAACAAGAGATTTCAAAGAAACCCATTTTTGCGTGTAACGTACACTATCAAACATAGAATGACCTTTAAGTAAAATTAATATTTAATTTTAAAAAATTAATAAATATGAAAATATCGTAATATTTATTTATCTGTGATGTTACAATATCGGTCTCCCCCTAACCTCCTACTATACAATCATCATAAAAGATACCTCTCTCCCCTCCCCTCCTAAATCCTATGCTACCCCATCCCCTCATCATGAAATGCTCCCCCCACTGGATAACTCTTCTTATTCGATTTTCAGATTTATTTGGTTATGATCATTGAGAAGAGTGCTTCTGTTCCCTACTATTCTTTCTTCTCCCCTCATATAAGAAATAATTAGTTGTCTTCTCTTTAATTATCCCATGTTTTGAGGATTTTTTTCTTCTAATATTATTTGAAATCAAATTAGTGACTTTTTAATCTTTATTATCATTTTTTGGATATTATTTTTATCTTTTTTCTATGCATTTGATTCTACTAATGCATGTTGGCCTCACACCAATCATCGTTTTTTTAAAATTATACTCTTATGGTGATCAAATATACTCAATTAAATTTCTATAAGTATTTTTCAAATTAAAATTTCAATATTTTGGAAACATTACTTGGGATTGTTATGAATTTAACTTAAATTTCATATCCTTTTGTAGGGGTATTTAAGGGATTTATATGTTTTAATTATATCATACAATATTTATGTTAACTAAATGGTTTAATGTTAGCTTTTATTATAAATGATTTCTAGGATTTTATTATTGAAATTTAATTTTTTATTTTATGAACCATGTTAAAACTATTTATTGGTCTATTTTAACCTTGAATGAAATAATTTTTTTATTATGTACATGATTATACTATTAATTTAAAATTTGGAATATTGATTTATCTATGATGGTTTTTTCTTCAATAATTAACAATTGGATATATTATACTTCTCAAACATGTTTCTTATAATTTATTATTATGATATTAAAATGAGTGGATGTTAAAATATTCTTTAATTTAAATAAATATTTAGATTTAAAATGTTTAAGAATTTAATAACCTTTTTTATGTACAAATATTTATAGAAGCCTTTGGTAAAAGTCTTGAAACAATTATATATGTTACAATCTAAATATTTTAAGATCATATTCATCTTATGAAACATGGTCTCCATTGGTAATTTTTTACATAGGAATGTAGTTCATTAAGTAAACCTTAATGTTATAAACTGTAGTTTCAAGTATTTTGATTAGATTTTGAGTATAAATTAGTTCTATGTTAAGACAGATTCATTAGTTAATTTATCATATATTGATTAGTTATAAATTTATTTACACTACACATTAAATGAATTAAAAAAAATTTAACCACACATTACCTAAATAAATAGGTTTTATCTCTGGTGAGGTAAAAGATGGGTTTCATAAAGTGTGATTCAATTCTTAAATTATATATTTATTATAGATCTTCATTAAATTAAATACTTCATAAATTTAAAAAGAATATATTTTAATATATATTTTCCTATTTTTTAAATAAACTAAGTAATATTAACCCTAAATAAAATATTTTAATGACTAAATTTTGACCTCAATGATGTCTTAAAATGAGAAGACCGCGCTGGATAAGAAATACACATTTTTTTATTGTCTTCCCTTGTTGTTATTTTTTCCAACCCATGGACCATGTTTAGATTTCAATGGGTATGAATTTTTTATTTCTTATAACATTTTTTGTTCATTTTTTGGATATATAGTAGTATTTTATAATGTTAACTTGTATGAGGAAATTTATTCACTTTTATTTCCTATTACTTTTATTTAATTTATTCTACACTAATTTTAATTTGTCATTGAATTTGGATATCATTCTAGAATTATAATTAATGTAGTAGATATTTTGAATTTTATTTTATTATTATTAAGAATATAAAAGGGGATATATATATTTTATTTATCTCATAATATTGTATCATATCCTAGTTTTTTAAAAAATAGGATTGATATATGGATATGCGGACACTATATGGGGAAGGAACATGGTGCTCTATCTCTTCCTAATTTTTTCTTTCCCTGTACGATGAGATTAATGACGTGTTAAATAAAAATACCTTTTCCCATTTCTTATATCATACAAATGTAGGCTTCCATCTCCTTTATTTAATTTTCGATATATTGTTTATATTAAAAATCATAGTTTCTGTGATATTTTAATTGAATGATTATTTATATTTATATCAATATTGGTATATTTCCATGTTATTATTATATAATTTTTTTGTTTTGATGTTGGGTTACACATTTTTTATTCTAGATTGAATGTTTTCCATCATTAAAAAATATGTATTTAATTGTATTAATGTCATATTCAAAACATAGATGTTTTCAAAATAATATTTTCATATAAAATATTCATTTAATTGTTTTATATAATAGTTATTTATCATTCCATGTCTTATAGTTTCTCCTGTTTTTTATTTGTAGGCATCATTTATGTAATGTCCCGGTCCTCTCTGGTCCATTACATTGTGAAAATGTGGTGTTGAGGTGTTCTGGGAGGTCACGGTGACTTATCCCCAACACTTTTCTAATTTTCCATTTCAGTGAACAAGTCTATTGGTAACCTCTATCGGTAGGTGTACAGTAATGGTAGGTGTACAGTAATGGTAGGAGTATAGTGTTTCAAGAATGGTGAGGTCTATTAGTAACCTCTATCTGTAGGTGTACAGTAATAGTAGGTGTATAGTGTTTCCTAAACGATGAGGTCTATCGGTAACCTCTATTTGTAGGTGTACAGTAACGGTATGTGTACAGTAACGGTAGGTGTATAGTGTTTTCCAGAATGGTGAAATCTATAGGTAACCTCTATCGGTAGGTGTACAGTTATGGTAGGTGTATAGTGTTTCCAGAATGCTGAGGTCCATCGGTAACCTCTATTGGTATGTGTACAGTAATGGTAGGTGTACAGTAACGGTAGGTATACAGTGTTTCCAGAATGGTGAGGTCTATCGGTAACCTCTATCAGTAGGTGTACAGTAATGGTAGGTGTATAGTAACAGTAGGTGTACAATGTTTCCAGAATGGTGAGGTCTATCTGTAACCTCAAAAGGTAGGTGTAAAATATTGGTAGGTGTACAACGGTAGGTGTACATTGTTTCTAGCTTCCTACAGTTTCGCCCCTTTGACATTTCCTTTGACATAAAATACATTTAAAGCCTTATTTTAAGGACTATTAAGGCCAATTCAAAGGCCATAAATCATATATTAATTATTCATATGGCATGGGATGTTTTTTCTTGGCCAAAATGCGTGGGTTAATGTGATCCTCTTTTAATGGGGAATTAATCGTATCTTAAACTATCACCCCCTAAAATCTTCAAAAGGGACAAGATATCTTCGTCCCATGTTCTTCCTCTTTATTCCCGGCTATGAGATGCTAAAACATTTCAATCCTTACCATAGGAGATTCAAAATCAAAGTTTTCTCCTCGGATTGGTTTCACTCTATTTTGATGCAACCAAGTAGTATCGATCAATCTTTGATATAAGTTATGTTTTATTGTTGTTTCTTTGGGGATCATCTTCTCTTGTTTCTCCTTTCCATGTTATATCTTGTAATATTCATGATTCAAATGGGATTTTCTTGGGGTTTGGTTGGTGCCGTTGTACCGTGGCATCCTCAGGTGGATGCAGTTGACGCGAGAGGAGGATCATGACATGTTTTGTGGATAAAGAACGTGAAGAACTGTTTGAGGTAGGGGATTCGTTGATTCTATTTTCTTTTATGTGAAACTATATTATTATCATGTTCAATCCCACTATATGACAATGGAATTTATATAATAAATGTTTTAACTGGATAAATAAATTGATATCGATCATATGTTATTGCCCCTTGTTTTTCTAGATAGTGTGATATCTATGCTTTCTTTGCATAGCTATTCATTCTTGATAAAAATCAGTAAAGAACATAATTTGGGATTAATTGATAATTGTTTGGATAAAGATAAAGAGACATGTAAATAAATCAGGTTCTTATTGTAATTTGATGTTAATCAAATTAGCGTAGTAAGTATGTTTAATTATTTGTGATAGCTTACGGATTAGGTTTCCCGAATTGGAAACCTATGAATAATAAATCTGTTAATTCAAGATGGATTAAATAACTGATTGTTTAATAATTTCTTAAAGGGTTCTGAGTTACCCTCTTGATTGTTAAAGGGCCAAGATCCCAATTGATGTGATGTTTGTTTTCCTACAACTTGTGTTGTGATGTGATCTTGGATGGTTGTTGTGACATGTGGGGGCATGGAGGCTTTTGTTTGTGGCAGTAGACGACGCCTAGAGTGGTGAGATGCATCGGTTTATGCATGTGGGTGTCGGGGAGGACACAAGGGATTATGGAATGGGATGGATGTGATTGTTGGATTCTTGCTGATTTTTGATTGGTTGATTATTTTCTTTACTTTTCCCCACTTCTCAAGGCAGCTGTTCTTTCTTACCCTTCTTCCGAAAGAGGCCAAGACACGCGGGGTATGCCACGTGATTTTGGTGTTTAGCTTCTCAAAGAAGTATGGGTATATGCTCTTTCTATAAGCGGTTGTGGTGGCTCCCAGAAACAACCTGGTTACTTTGCTTATGTGGACGTGGTGGTTTTGTTGCATGAGGTGCACATTTGGGTGCTTTTCCCAGGTGTTTTCAGGAAATCTTTTTTGGAGATAGATGCTCAGGACATGCGATGTTGGGGAAAAGCGGAAAACCAGTGGGGAAGTAGTAGCGAGGTACCCATGATATTTGTTATTATATGATATATTCTTGTATGCGTTACTTGGTGATAGTAGCCATGGTGAGTCTGGGAACTTAGTATACTTGTTTAGGTGATTAGTTAGTTTCACTTTTTGTTCATTGGGCTTTAGCATGCATTCTTTACTTTTGAAAGAGGGGCTTCGGGGAGGATCCTACTGAGTATACTGTTATACTCACCCTATGTATATATAAACCGCTTTTCAGGTCACTTGGAGCAGGTTAGTGATCAAGCTGGTTTCTACTATCTTGGGGTTATAAAATTTGTTCGGGCTGGTGGTTGATGTTGTTTTTACTTTTTCCTGGGTACTTGTAGTTTTTCCCTTCCAGTGGTAGTATTTTTTCATGTCATTACAAATGTGCAATTGGGATTTCTTTTATATTCCATTTCTGAGTTGGAGTTGGTTGGTGTCTATCTTATCTCTCTCTTCTGCATGTGTTCTCTTAGAGGGTAATGCCTCCCATTTGTGTGTTTACTATACCCTCGGTGCTAGTCGCTAACCCGGGGCCTACTAGAGGCGGGACTTGGTGTTCATTATCTCCCTTCTCACATTGCCGACCCAGGAGGGGTAAAATTTGTGGGGAGGGGTTCGTGAAAATTTATAGTATATATTATTTCACTTATTCATTGTATTTTTTGATAGTAGCATTCTTTGATTAATTTCAAATTAAATTTTTTTTGAAATGATTTTTTAATTATTGATTACATTATTTATTTCAATATAACAATTTTTCATGTAATATAATGTATAGAAGCTAGATGTATCATTGTTATTAGATTTGAACCAAGTTTTTAATAAATACAAATAGTTTTTTAGATTTTTAGTAAAAAAATATTCAAATGGAGGCTACATATAGTTTACATGTTATAATTGTGTTGTATTATTGTGGTTAAGTCAATAAGAATTTATCTACCATATAATAGAAGTCGGAATTCAAATAAATTATTATGTTTGATGTCATATTGGGGACATAAGAAAGGCATCTACTATTCATGAACTAAAAGGAAGAAGTGGTATAGAGAATATTATATTTGATTGGTTTCCAACTATGCATAATCAGGAGAGAGATAGTATGAAAACTCAATAATAGAATGATATCAATACACATGAGGAAATGAATTAAGGTGATGATGTTGAGAGAGTGAAAATATTTATTGAAGATTCCAGAAATCCTTTATATCAATAATGTACTAAAATGAAAAAAAAATTAATATTTAATGTATTAGTATCATGGAAAACCCATTTAAGTATTTTATAATAACACCATTGATTATATTATTACATTTTTAAAGTAAATTCTTCTTGATGGTTAAGATATTTCCTCAAATAATTTTAGTGCATGGATGTTAATTATTTAGCTTGGGTTTCTACTAAAAAATAATGATTATTCAAGAGATTACAGTTTATTTTGGGAGAAAATAGTATTATTTAATGACTATAAATAATGTGGAACATCTTGATGAAAGGAAAATGTAGATAGGAAACCTTCTTGTGTGCCCTAGAACGTCACATGGAACTTTCCATTGATTCACATGCTACAAAATCTATTCATGTAAGTAGAAATATTGACCAATATGTAAAGGCATAACGATCAGAGAACAGAATATAATGATTGTTTGGTTCACACTATGGATGTATTAGCATGGAAGGAATTTGATACACATAGCCCTTATTTTTTACCTATGTATTGTATTGACATTGTGGGTCTATCCTTTAGTGGTTTTAATGATTTTAGTCCAATTCTTACTACTCACAACACAAGCCCATTTTTTGTGCATGTTTATAATATTCCTCCATGGTTCTATATAAAAAACCTTTCACATTAATGAGTATATTAGTATCATTAACTTCTATTTTTGGGAATGATAAAGGCATCGACATGAAACCTTCAATAAGAGAGTTGAAGCAGCATTGGGATATGCGTGTGTACACATTTGATGCATCTTCAAAAAATAAATTTCAGATGTGTGCTACCCTTCTATGGACTATAAATTATTTCCTTTCTTTTGAAATGAAATCTTGTCATAGAATAATGTGAAAGCTATAATTTCCTTTTTTAATGAAGAATACATGATCAAAAAGACTTAAATATCTTTATAGTTTCAATTTCACGGGGCATCAATGATAATTTGTAATAGATTATCAATACATTAAAAGTTTTTGGAGGTTTGTTAATATTTTTAACACTAAACATTCACAATAACATATTTTAGGAACTGGTGTGCATAATTAATTTAGTTAATTTAGTTTTCTATTAGGGAAAATTCTGATGAAATCTAAAAATAGGAAAAATGATGACACATAAGCCACTTAAAACGGTTAAATGAAAAGTATCTTTTTTGTGTTTCCATATTGGTCAACCAATTTGTTACATCATTATTTAGACTTAATTCACATTGAGAAAAATATATGTGGAGTTTTTCTTTTAATTATTATAAATATCTACGGGATTACTAAAGATGACTTATCATCTCACCAATAATTTTCGGATTGGGGTATTCAACTAGAAATACATCGTGTTTATATTGGTGAATACAAATGGATGGTCCATTTTTCATCTTATGTGATGAAACATGTATAGAAAAATTATTTTCTGGATGTATTTGAGTATATTAAGGTTGATGATCACTATTCCAAAAAGATATCTAAATTATTCAATATATTGTATTTGAAAATATAATCCCTAAAAACTTATGATTATCACATAGTTATTTATGAATTGATTACAAGATAAATTAATCATTTACTATCCCATAATATAGGGGTGACAGTTTTTCACTTGTTCCATTGTTTTAAAGACCTTTTTTGTAAAAGTTTATCAAAGTCTTTTTTGCTGAAAATGATATAATAGGTGCCATTAATTTTTTGTGATTTGAAAAAAAATTCCACCATTATTTTTCAAACTCATTTTACATTTAATAGTTAATTTTTCAACTAAAACAATTTTTGGGGGACCCTTTGATTCTCATTGGGTGAGTCATACTAAAATAAATATTTGCACAATGAAATCATATGTCTGAAAAAAGAATCATCTTTAAGGTTCCATTATAAGAGGTTATCTGACTCAAGAATGTATGAATTTTTCTTCAGTTTAAATTTTTTTATTTGAGCACAATACATAACTGGGAAATGAGAAAAAAAAACGAAATGTATGGGGTGATTTATCCCTCATTTCCATCTAATCCTTGAATATCTATAATTCTTGGGTCATATACATTTGCTACATTGAGTCTTTAAGAGTGATATATGGCACATATCACATTATGTTTTAATTGTGGTTTATTCAATGACTATATTAGGTAATTAATTAGAATATTTAATGTTATCTCCCACAATTTAATTACAAATATTCCTAAAAATTTTATTATTAGTCTATATATGGAACATAAAAAAATTATAAATATAGTTAATCAACATTTTCTTTTGAGAATGATATATTTTTTTATAGCGAAGAGATTTTTTCCGGGTTGAAATAAAATATATAACCATTCCATTAATTAAAATAATGTATATAAATTCATATAATGGTATTATTCATTAATATTATAGGTATTGAGTTTACATTTTGACACAATCTCTCAAAAATTAAGAGAATTGTATTTTGGTCCCAATGCATTGATTAATAAATGAAAATATTTAGTAATTAATGGGTTTAAATTTGTTAAAATTGATCAAGAAGTAAAAATGAGAACACAATATGATGTAATTATGTTAACTACCGCAACAGATTATTATTATAGTGCATCAAATAGTAGTCCCCGATACGAAAATGTGTCTTATTAGGTGCTTGATGAGAAAAAATATTATTAGACTCTAACTCCCATGACCGAGTCGCTATGATGAAATTGAAATTGTTTGATTAACTGATGTAAAATGGTACATTTATTGATTAATATGCATTCAGTGTTAATGAAATTACTTAATTCCTAAAAACTAATGATCCACCTATTTTGTTACCAATGTAAAAAAAAGTGTTTAATGTGAAAGGTCATCTAAGACCATATTACATTTTCATTATTGAAGGAATCCTATGATATATTTTTCATTGTGGTGAGGATAAAAATTACACCATAGATGCACCCATTATTTTTGACCAAATTATTATATTTGATGACTCAAATTTTCACATTATGGGAGTTGATGTTGAACTTGAATTAATTGTGGGTAATATGCATAAGCAACCATATATGCCCACAAATCATTGAGTTTATCTTGATGAGGGATTTTTAGGTTAGTACTACTGTAATTAAATTAATTTTTATTTAGTTTGTAAGGATATGTTAATTTCAGTATTGTTTTTTTTTCATTGAGATTTATTAGATTTATTTCAATTCAAAATAATTGGTTTCAAATGGTTTTATAAAAATTTATAACATGGTTTAAAATTATAATATATAAAACATGTTATGACATTTTTTATGACTTATTTTACTTCTATGTTCCATTAATTATTTTTTAGAAATGTTTCTATTAAATTTTACATTTCAATATTATGAAAATTATAAAAGATATTGAATAATTTCAAATAAATCAATTATTTTATAATTTGTAATGAATGTGTGAGCTAGGGTTTCCTCCTAAAAACCCTTAGTGAGTAATAATTATAATAATTTTCATGTTTTAGATATTAAATTTCATTTTATAATTTTTTATCGATTATTTTAATGCCATACAGTTGAAGTGGACATGATTTATAGACATCCTACAAGTATGAGACCAATCAGGGGTGCTCCTAGTGTTACACGAAACACCCATTATACCATTCCACACCCCGAACCACCAATGGATGCGCCATTTACTAATCCTTTTCATCTTCCACTTGATCCTCTAGGGATTTCCCCACACATGCCTCCATCATTATCTTAATTAACTTATTCTTTTGAAACCATGTTTATACATCCTCTAAATATGATCCCAAATAGTCCACTTCTAAATCCTTTTATGTATCCCCAACCCTTATCTTTATATCTTACCATGTATATACCACCTTTACTTCCTACTACCCATCTAGGATGTGATGATTCATTTCCTTTAACTTTCACTATAGTGCATGTAGATGACACAATGTATATATTATGACTTGAACATATTCCAAAGGCTACATATCCAAGAAGGCCCACAGATCCACCAAATCATAATGACCATCATACATTAGTTTTAGTTTTATTATATGTCTAATTCATGTTATATCACATCATTTCATTCCCATAATAGTTTAAATTAATTATTTTTTTCCATTTTCACATATTTAGTAAGATATTATATAGAAGAAATGGTGAAACTCATATGCGTGAATCATGGAATAACTAAACAAAAATAAAGGTGGATTACAATGAAGATAAGAATATGATACGTAAAAACACCTGGGAGAGTATAAGTTGTATGAGTACTTTTTCCAGGTACAATGATATAATTCCGGTGACATTGGCCTCATGGTGGCATATTAGTAATGAACTCAAGGGGAAAGCATGGGTGAATATATGGGTAAAAATATTGGATAAACTGGTATCTAAAATATTGTTGTATTTATATGAATTTACATGTTTGTTGTAGCATTAGTTTAATTTTTTTGTTGGTGAAGCAGTTGGGATTTCATGTATTATGGATATTGGGATTTTTTCATGATCATATAAACACAATTTATATAGGGGTTGGAAGAGTAGATTTGGTTCTGATTTAGAGAGAGTACCAATATTCCCAACAATCTAACAAAAAAATATCAAGAAATGATAAAACAAAGGTTGTGTAATGAGTTTAAGGTATTTCTAATCATAAATAGTTCTCATTGAAAATTTAATTCCTACTAATTGAATTAAATTTTTTCAGTATGCGTTAAGTAAAAAAACTGTGATTTCATGATGTATTTGTAGACATTATGGTTCACTACAATGTGGATGGATGAGATGATTTAGTTACTTTAATATCAATATAAATAATATATATAATGGAAACAAGTAGCCAAGTGGGCAACCAATAGAGTGTCCATGTGGCCATGTCGGCCAGAAACCATGTAGCCAAGCGGCCAAGTAGACAAGCGTCCAAGTAGAAATGTGTAAAAGTGGACAACTAGACTACTATACAAGTGGGAAAGTGGATAAGTGACCATGTGTACATGTATCCAAGGGTTAAAGGGTCCATGTGTCCAAGTAGCCAAGTGGAAAAGAATCCAAACAACCAAGAATGTTTCAAAGTGGAAAACAGTATAAGTGTCCAAGTGGTCGAGCGGCCAAGTGGAAATGTTCCCAAGAGTCCAAGTGTCTAATTGGAAAATTTTCCAATTCCCCAAATTTACAAATTCCCTAATTAACAAACAGATAATTGGTAAAATGGAAAATTGGAAAATCCCCAAATGGAATGCATGCCAATTTTCCAAATTATATATGGGTCACATGGGCAAGGAACCCTTATTTCTAAATTTGATAATGGTCAAATAGAAAAGAGGCCAAATTCCTATATCCCAAAATGAAAAATTGGAAAAATTTCCAAATTTCCAAATACCCAAACGTCCATTTTTCCATTTGGAAAAATGATGAAATGGAAAAATTCATAAATGAACAAACTCCAAAATGGCCAAATGGAAAATTTAACCAATGTCCAAATGGTAAATTGGCCAAATGCCCATTTATAAAAATTATAAATTATCCAATTGGCCAAATATCCAAATGGAAAAATGGATAAACTACCAAATTACCAAACAACTTAACAAAAAATAGAAACTAACAAGGTACTTTAGTAGAATAGAAATAATATATGTATTTATATTTTCTCCAAATGACCACATGTGAAAATGGTGAAATGAATAAAATACCTAATTCCCAAAAAACCTAACAAAAAAATTAACATAACCACATCATTTAATAAGAATAGCAATAATATCTACATTTATATTGTTACCAAATGGCCGAACAACAAAATGGAAAATTGGAAAATTGGCCAAATTTTCAAATTCCCAAGTGTGAAAATGGCCAAATGAACAAATGTTCAATTGTTAAATTGTCCAAAATCACAATTAGAAGAATTACCAATTAGAAAAATGGCTAAATAAAAAATGATAAATTTACCAAACAATCTAACCAAAAATGATCCTAATAACCAAATGATCAAAATTAACATGTGATTAAATATCCAAACAAGGTAACAAAAATAGAATTGTACTAAAATGAACATATAAGGAGAATCTATATCATAACCATGTTTATAAAGATAATTATTTTGTATATATTTTTCATTCCACTAGAATCAAATTTCTAATTAAATATATGTTTAGTTGCTTCTTCATTTTAAGGATTTTATCAACAAATAAAATTTCAATTCATTATTTGTTTATCAATTCTATATTATTAAATAATTTACTAGTATAATAATAAATGAAATTTATATAAATAGTTATTGGATATAAAAAGAGGTGTTCCTATAGAAATATTATTTTTCTTAAGTCAGAAAAAATGATGGGAGTACTGTAAATGGACAAACACAAGAAAATATTATTTGTATTTTTATTGTTATTTAAAATTTTGTTATGTAATTCATAATTGAATATATTTTTTATATTTTGAATAGCGTACCCATGTTGTCCTTGATGAGAAAAAATATGGCAATATTTTTCCAAATGATCATTTGAGTAGGAATTTGGTTAGAAGAATCAGGGTAGAGTATGATGTAGTACTAAGAAAAATATCATCCACACTAGGTATTAGAACTCAGTAGGTTCCTCTCAAAAAACTAACATCACTGATCTACACAACACTCATGCATAAGAGGTTGATGTAAAAAAATATCAATACATGCACATTAAAGTGGAAAATTTTTTATTGACCATTCCATGAATTTTATGTCATCTATATGTCCATAACTTACATTAGAGGCTACTACAATTTTTGATTTAGGTATAGAATCAATTTACTCTTTATATGATGCCCTGATTTCTATCAATTAGGGCATAGTGTCACTTGATATGATTGTACAAGTTATGGTGGCGGTGGAGATGATGATGATGATGATGATGATGAATGTGATGATAATGATGATGATGGTGGTGCTGGTGATATAGGAGAAAACTTTGGTGACGATTATGATGGAACTGGTGGTGAAGAGAGACATATTTATCCCCTCTATTATTGAGTTTAGGTAGAAACATTCATGGATGACAAAAACTAATTGATGATTTGGATTTTATATGTCTATTACAGTACTGTAAATGGTGTGAAATCAATTTATTATAAATTGATGGTTGAATGATTGATATATAAAAACATTATTACATTAAATGTGTTCCAAGGTTTGTAATTAATTTGAATGTTCTCTAAAGGGTTTTGGATGGTTCTGCTATTGTAAAATGGTTTTAGGTCTCTATACCCATGGTTCAAAAAACCATGGTTATACATGAATTATGTTTAACCACTTATAACCACAATTCCTCGAATAGTGGTTATGGTAGTATTCCCACAGTTTCATGTGAACAGGGGGTATTAAGAAATCCACATAGGTTATACCAACGATTTCTATAGAAACCATTGGTATAGGCCTATCTCAATGGAATATAGAACAATGATTCATTAAATCATGGATATAGCATATACTCGTTGTTTTCTAGGCTATACCCATGGTTCTAAACTATGGGTATAGGGTATGATTCATGTTGTGTAGAATTAGAAAACATTAGTGAAAAACCTTGGGATAATGCTACATATAGAAAAACATACTAATTTATGGTAAATAAAAGATTATGGTTTTCATATAAAAATATCCATGTCTGGAAACAATAAGTGGATTTTATTTTAGAAGGTATGAATGTATGTGTAATAAACCCAATAATATTTGGTAGAGCATATGTAAACCATTATTTAGGTGCACGGTGAGTGTGCCCCAACTGTGTACCAGGTTTGGCAATCCAGGGGGAAATGATTATGTCAAATATTATTTTTATTATGAACCATTATGATGTAATTGAATAGATTGTGACTATATATGAACTTGGTAAAACCTATGTTTTCATTTGATGATAAGAACCAATCATGATTTTGACATCCTATGAATGATTTTTAATGATTGACACCTATAATTTATTTTTACATTATTATCATGTACCATTTTTTTAGTATGGGATTGAAAATTTAATGATCAATTTGAGGTGGTAATGGGTTACAGAAAAATATTGAAGTATATTATTTTATATTAGATATATGAATCCTTTTATATCATAGAAATCCCCTAGTATTGTTAATTCCTATCCCTAATAATTAGATATTTATTTAGTTGAGAACACCACTAATGGTACAAGGTTCACATATCAAGACTACGACTCTTCTTTAATTCATGTTTTCTAGAATATGGTTGCTAAATATCTTATTATTATTCATAAAGTTGAATATGATGTCAGCTTATGCATGTAATGTCTTTATTTTAATAAATACCACATAAATAACTGAGTAAAAGAAGTCACATTTGATATTATGAACTAACATGTGATTATAAATTAGTGTGATGATAAATATAAGAATCCATTGGAAATTACATACATTTTATGGGTCATGATTCATAATCAAAAGTGAGTTTTATCTCAGAAGGTTTAATAAAAACTCAACAAAAAATATATCTGTATTGTATGAGAGTTTGTTGATGTTTTTCTGGAAGAGTTTCCTAAAATTTCTCCATATCATGAAGTTTATCTTTCATTATAATTTACATTGGGTGATACACATATTTCCCTAACTGTTAATAGAATGTATCCCAATGTGTTACTTGAATTATATAAGTCACTCTATGGTAATCTTGATAAGGGATTAATTAATCCAAGTGTGTCACCATGGGGTGTTTCTATTCATTTTCTTAATAATAATGACAAATAAATGGTAATATTTACTGGTTATTAGGAACATAACAAACTCAAAATCATGAGTAAGTATCCTCAGGCCCGTATTGATTATTTATTTGATCAATTATTTGGATCTCAATATTTTTTCAATATTGGTCTTTGATCTGGTTACTATCAGTTGAGGGTTAAAGGTGAATACATACCCCACACAAACTTCCATTTGAGTTATGGAGATAATGAATTTAGAGTGATTCCATTTGTTTTACTAATACTCTGATTATCTTGATGGATTTAATGAATTGAGACTTATGATATTACCTTTATCAGTTTATAGAAGTCTTTGTGAATGATATTTTTATATACTCTAAGAGAAAATAAGAGAATAAATATCACTTTATGACTGTTCAAAACTCCATAAGTAAAGATAATTTTCAAGACTAAATTTACAAAGTGTTAATTGTTTGTTTTAAAAGTTTCATTTTTAGTCATATAATATCAAGTGAAGGTATATTTGTGGATACTTCAAAGATAATAATTATTTAATGTTATCTTAGACTAACATGTGTGACATATATACATAGTTATCATAGACTATATAGATATTGTCGAAATGTTTTAGATAATGTTTCAAGGATGTCTAATCAACTCTGCAATATTACTTGAAATGGATCTATGTTCTTTTGGACTGGTGAATGTGAGAAAACATTCATTGAACTAAAGAGAAGGTTAATCAGTGTATTGTTTCTTACAATACCCTATAGTAGAAAAGTTCTTTTGATATTTAGTGACACACTAAATAAAGGATCAGGTTGTTTACTCTTGTATAATGATATGGTGATAGCTTATTCCCTGTGAAAATTAAAGGATCACCAAAAAATTACGAAAATCATGGTTTAGGGTTACCTTAATTAATTTTTTTGTCAATGGTATTGGAGAATTATCTTTATGGAGACAATTTTAAAATATATTATGATCACAATAAAATTAAAATATATATTCACTCCAAAATAATTAACTATGATCAAAATAAGATTAGTCGAGACCATTAAATATTATGACTACCCAATAAATATCCACACTGGGAAAGTGAACAATGTGGTTGATTCATTGAGTCAAATTGTTCATGTTATCTTAACTGTGAGGAGGATCATAGACGATCCTATATTTTTTGGTTTTACTGAGGATAAATCGTGAATTCATGAAGGAAGCGGATAAATATTGCCGTTCTCAATTGGGTGTTCGACCATCAATTCAAGTTATGATTAAATATTTGTTAAAGGGATATACAGAGTTTCCAAAGATGTAAAGAAATGTTCCTGAGTTCAACCATGATTATGATAGAATGATAATTTTTATAAACCATGTATTTTACTCATCCATAGCAAATTTGAAGAATTAATTTTTGGATGAGGCTCATAATTCATCATTCTCTAATCATCATCTCAGTATGAAGATGTATAAATATTTGAAATAGTATTTTTAGTGAGGAGACATGAAGAGATGTATTTATGAGCACATATTTCTATTTTTGGTTTCACACCATAAGATTCTAAGAGTTATATCGCTATGTGTATGTTACAACTATTAGCCAAACCAGATTATAAATAAGGAAACATCTCCATGTATTTTCTCATTAATAACCCTAAAAATATAAATTTAAAAATTCTATTTTGGTTCTAGTATATCAACATAAAAATTCAACACAATTTATTGTCATTGGAGAATATTTTTCATATTGTACATATTTCCAATATATATTATAAATCAATACGGTTTCACTGATTACCATATTCTATTATATCTGATTAGGATCCAAGGATTACATTGATGTTATGAAAATGTCACCAGTAAGGTCTATATTTAGTGTTTTGATTCAATACTTATTATCATCCTTATAAAGATAGTCAGTGTGATAGAAAAATTCAATCCATGGAGGATATTATGAGATCTTGATTTTGAAATTTAAAGGTTGTTGGGATCAACATCTTCTTTTAGTCAAGTTTCCTTACAAAATATAATTGAATCATGCATTTATATTGCTTTATAAAAATACCTATATAAAATGAAGTTTAATAATACAATATTATTTGATGATTTTGGATAAATAAATCCATTAAAACATAATTTTTTATGGAAATGGAAGATAAATTTAGATTTATTTTGCAGAACATCAAGGAAGCATAGAATAAATAGAATAGTTATACTGAAAATCATCTATGATGACATGAATTTGATGTTGATTATAAGTTATTCCTATAAATATCTCCATATAATAATGTAATCTAATTTAGAAATAATGGAAATTATTTCCCTAGGTATATTTTCCCTTTTAATATTATTGACCAATTTGGGATGGTATCTCTCAGTCCTTCCACAAAAATTCTCTCATGTTCATAATGTGTTCCATTTATACCTCATGATAAATTACATATTTATGCTTCATATATATTGAACATAAGGGTTATAACACTAGATAATGATCATTCCTATTAAGATCAATGAGTCTAAATCACGTACAGTTGAGATAAGGTGCAACATTATAAGACTAATCACCTGGTTAAAGTTATCTATTGGAATTAGAAATTAGAATAAGTTACATAGATAACTAATGATGTGATAAAATAGATATATCCTCATTTATTCATATTGTTAGGATGTTATTTCAAGGTATAAATTCATTTTATGTGGGGTATAATTTAACACCTTGAGCATCTATGAATAATTTCCCTTTAAATAAGTTTCATTTCTTCGATATCTTATAGTAAATGAAACCAAAAGTCTAAATGAACCAGAATATAGTATAATGGTTTAAAAAATATTTTATTTTAGTGAACTAAATTAGAATGGCCAAATGTCTAAAATTATGTATAAAATTTTTATATAAATAAAATATGTTGAAAAATATGTACTCATATTTTTCTATAGTCTTTATATTATCTAAAAGAAATTGGGAAAGACCTAAAAGGAAGGGAATAATAATGGTAGGAACTGGAAATGGAAAGGTCATCCAGATATGGAATGAGTGGAAGGACATGTGAAAAGGGGAATTTCCCTAAAAAATGAAGATCTTCTAGTGGAATTGCCAAGAGTTTGGGAAACACCTATTGGAAAAAACCCTTAGAGATTTTGTTATCGAAAATAAACCAATTCTCATTCAGATTTATGAACCAAAAAAGTTGTTTGTGAAGTGGAAGACATTCAAATGGGAATATTTGGGATATAACATTGTCTCTCAGAATCTACAAAATTAAAATATGAACCACCTTTTGATCCTCAAGAATGAAATCATTCAAATTTTCACCTATCATAATGAGAAGTACTGTATAAATATTTCTCTAATAAATTACTGTTATAATATTTAAGTCTCCTTGGATTATACATCAACATCATATGTGAGGATAAGGGACTTATGGAAATAAAATGGGGAACATTCTGGAAAATAATCTCATAAATGTATTATAATGTGAGACTTTAATGTCGTTATGACACCTAAGGAGAATCATGGATCCAACTTAAATAGGGTTGTGGCTACTAAATTTTCTTCATTTATTGACCATTAAAATTTTAATAAAGTTCCAATTGTGGTAGTTGATTTTACCTGGAATAGACACACTCTGATTTGAAGGTAGGTGAGTAAACTTGAAAAAAGTTTTATTAATTTTAGTGATGGAAGTGTTGATGACGGTATATTTGGATATGTTCTCCCAAGATATCACTCTAATCATAACCCAATAATTATGGATGTTTTTCAATGGAAAATACTTTATACACTTCCCATGCACATAAAAAATGGATGGGTCCTCTCCCCTTGATGTACCGAAACCATTCGAGGTGCATGGAAGCTTGTGCCTTTGGGAAGTCCTCTTCACATGCTTGCTGAGAAATTAAAGCACTCTAATTGACTGTTGAGAGGATGGAGACAAAAATTATTCTCAAAACGTGATGCTGAAATTAATAATTCCTAGTAGCACTTGGCAAGCATTACAGAGAGAAACTAGAACAAGGATACTCACTCTAGGGAGGAGCTAGATGAAAACTTGAAGTCGAATGATCTTCTCATCACTAAGGAGAGGCTAAAAATGATTTTTCTAAATGTGAAATGTCTTAAATAGGGTGACATGAATTCAATATTTTTTCATATATTACATAGGGATAAGAGAACTAAAACATGGAATAATGTCCATGGTATCAATGAGAAGCTATTCCCATATAAACATGACATTAAAAAGTTAGTGGTTTACTATTTTAGTGTGATATATACTGATGATGATATAGATAAGTCTTCAATGATTGTTGATAAAATACATCCACGTGTTGATGATCAATAGAACTGATGCATTGTCTTCTTAACTAACAAAGAGGAAGTCTGGAAAACCCTATTTTCTATGAATATAGAATTTGCTACTAGCCCCGATAGATTTTCAGATAAAATTTTCATGTTTTATTGGTACATCCTATAAGATGATGTGGTTGATGTAGTAAGGGATTTATTTTCTCATTCCTCTTTACCACATGGGTTTAATTTAAGCATTAGTGCCTTAATCCGCAACAAATATATTATTGTGGACATTAGAGACATTAGGCCAGTTGATATTGGGAACACCATCCCTAAAATTATCATCAAATTCATAATGTTAAGGATTGGGGAAACCCTCAAAGAGAACATTAAACCAAACCAATATGGTTTGGTCCCTAGATGGTGCATCCAAAATTGCTTGTTCACAACCTCAGAGGGTGTCTAATTTATGAGGAGGAAATGAAAGGAAGGTAACTTTTACATAAATATTCATATATCCAAGTCTTTGAAAATATTTAATGGTATTTATGTCTCAATATTCTTTGGTTTCTCCATCTATGTTCTCAAGATGATACGTTCCATTCTTTTATCTGCATGGCCATCTGTTATTAACAATGGTTCCCCTAGGGGTTTTTTAATGAACAAGAGGTGTCCATCAAGGAGATCCCATCTCATGTCTACCCTTTTCAGTGGGTAATGAGTATCTCATTAGATACATCATTTATCATTCATAGTTTAGCTTTTACAAACAAAAGAAATATTGTAAGGGTGAACCTATTCCATCATATATTTTATATTTCGGTGAGACACTCCTATTCGTTCAGGCCTCTCATAACACCATCTCTCCTATCAAGACTTTATTTACCAACTGTGATGAAGTGGCAGGTCAGACGATATATTGGTGTATGTATTTCATTGCTTTTGGTGATGGGATAACTGTGGGTTGAAGAAAGAGGGTTGCAAGAATACTTGGTGTGATGAAAGGATGTCTTTCATTCACCTATCAGGGTATCATTATTTTTTGTGGTAAGTTCAATATTCATTTACTTAGTGACACAAGATTTTTAGTTGTTAATCATCATTATATATTGAAGGGAAAATTAATGTCCCATGTTGGATGTTTCTGCCTCGTGAACTCTATCATAACCACTAAATTTGTTAACTCCTTTTCCTTATATAAGTGGCCAAGAGGTCTAATCAAGGAGATGAAAGGAATTATCCATAAATTCATTTTGAATGGATCTATTCAGAAAAGGAAACTAGTTACTATCTCATGGAACGAATTCATTAAGTCTATCGAAATGGGAGGATATAACATCAAAGATCTGAAGGTCTTCAATGATTTCCTAATTTGAAAATTTACCTTGAATCTTATGACCTATAATTTCATTTCTAGTGATTTGTTTGAAATAATATTCAATACCAAGATATTTTACGGTAATCATAATTACCTTGGGTCATTGGTTTTGCCTTCAATTAATCGTTCTTTCAATACCATATTGAATAACACTAAATGGCTTGTGTCCAATCACTCTGACCTGAGTTTCTAGACCACATTTTCCCTTGTAAGACCTCTCAATGAGCATCTTATTATTTATCTTAACAACTTATCAATAAAAATGTGTGATTTTATGATGTCTTGTGGAAATATTTATTTTTTAAACTCACATTTCATGAGGATAATTCAACGTTATGCCTTTATGGATGTCTATAACCTAGTTTGGATTCCAAAATCTAATTAGCATTTCATCGCAATGTAATATTACAAGGTGGAGAGACAGAGCTCAAGAATAATACCATCATGGTTGTCAATATACAATTTTAACTATATTAAGCCATGAATATACTTCATACTCTCAAAAATATGGAAAAATAGATTTCCAACCCAAGATCAACTCAAAAAATCCGGACATGTTTTTATGTTGGTTTGCTGCCACTATCTATGAGAAAATGTATCTGTACAAATGTTTTTATTAATTTTTATTTTTCTCATGCTCTTTGAAACCATACATGGTATATATTCAGTATTAAACTTAGTACAGGATGGATTCATTATAACTTCCAGAAATTCATCTTCAATTCTGGACATAGTGAACAACTCCTGAATTTATTTCTTGCAATGGATGCTTCCATATTCACTGCTATCTATATAGTAAGAAATGGTTACTTATTTGAATTTCATCTACCATCTATCAATATTTCACATATTTAAATGAATATGAAGGTATTTGTAGTGGAAAAATTGAAAAATAGGGCAATAAGAAATACCCTGATAGATCTGAAAATCCTACGGATTCTAGGTGTGTTAGGCAGGTCAAAAGAGCCTCTTGTTTTGAAAACTATTTGATGGATTATTCCTATTATCCTTTTGATTAAATTCATTTTTTATGGTGTGGAATCCGGAATTCCTAGACCATCTATTTGTGGAGGTATTGTTCGAACTCCATATGTATTTTTAAGGGTTTCTTTTGTCATTGTATGTGAATTGGAATAGCTTAAAGAGCCAATTTATGGGTGATGATGTACGCCACCAAGCATACTATCTAGAATAATTGGAATTCCATATGGATTGAATCTAACTATAAAAGTTTAGTCACTGCTATAATGGCATTCACCAAGAATGTTCCATTGAAGATTATTCCTCTTTGGATTGATTGTATTAATCAGACCACCCAGGTGAACCTGGAGGATTCTCGTGTGTATAGAGATGTCAACCAAGTGGGGATGCCCTATCAAAAAGGGAAATCATAGAAACATGCACATTCTGGACTTTTAGATCTCCATAAATTTGTTAACCTCCAGTCAATAATGATATGCATGGACTAATTCACTCTCGTATTTATTATATTCCCTGTAATTATTGAATCTTGTATGTTTTATTTTATATTAACAATTTTGGGACCAATTCTGCCCAGATCCTGGAATTTAATAGTATGTTTTCAATTGAAGAATTTAGAAAATATTCATTTTTAATATAAATGGTATTAAAATTAAAAAAATCATTTATTTTATTAATAATCAAATTAAGGTCATTTCAACTAAATTTTAGTATTTTTTTAATAATAACTTTTTATACATAAGAAACCATTAATTTAGAAGAATGTTTTTCATCAATTTTTCAGGATTATTTAAAATTAAATTATTCTAGTTCAATAAATTTTATTTTAAATAATGGTTTAGATATTATCAATTATCATTTCAAACACATTTAAAGGGGGGACAATCATTTCTTAGAAATAGTTGTTAAAAATGTATAAAATATAACTTCAATTAGGTATAAAAAGAGTTTACCAAAGGGGTTCAACTAATAGATAAGGGTATGTTTATCAATTAATCTTTTTTAAATCCTACTATGTGGAGATATTTAACCCAAATATTATCCCAAAATTTCATATTTTTCCATTTGGAATCATTTTTAATGAGAATTAATTTTCTATATTTTAAACTTTTATGAAATTCTAATTGTGTCCTCTACATTTCTTACAAAAGTACACCCCTCCTTTCCCTCCTTTACAACATATTGAGACATATTTCTGAACGAAAACCTACCCAATTATTTTCTAAAATTCCATACACATGATTTTTATGTTGTTTTCTTCTTAATACATCAATCCATGGATCCTTAAGAAATATTCTAATTGAGGCCAACTGAAAGAGAGGTAATCATCCTACCCAACCTATTCCAGATAATTTTATCTTTTACCACTAATATATCTATGTTATTAACCATAAAATAATAACATAATAATAATAAATAAAATTAAGTGTTTTTATGATTCATTATCCACTTTATTCACTCTCTTTTCCTTCAAATTGGAACAGAATGTGTAGCTCATGGTTATGTGTGGACTGTCGCCTCTAATTAGCGATACAATTCATTTTCCATCACATTATCAGTTGATATTTATAATGTTGGTTTCAATACTTATATTTTATCATTATTACATAATTATAATTATCCAAATATAATATCATATCTTCCATCTTACCATCTTATTTTTTGGAAGACATTAACGTCGTTCATGCGTACTCATGTAAAACCATCTCCATGAGGTGATATGATTTGTTTTTCATTTATGATTTACATTAATGTTTATAAGGATATATTTAATGAATATAAAAATATATATGAAATATATTATATGATAATAATTTCTGAACGAATATTTATTATTTTCCTTTCTTCCTTTATATCTATCAATAAGTTAAAACAATGTCCATGCGAACGTATGACCTACCATCTCCATGAATGGTGTAATTAATATTTATATATGTAAATTTTATAGATGAATATAAATATATATATATATATATAATGATTATATATATTATTTATATCAGGATAAATATTCTATAGATGAAGGAATCATGATCAATGTACAATAACTAGAACTACCAAACCAAAATTATCATAAAAAATGAAACAATTAACTCCCTAAAATGATAATTTTAATAAGTACTAATAAGTGAGTGTTAACATTTTATAATTGGATCTTATATGATATTATAAGTTATAACATGATTATGGTATGTATTTATAAAAATTTGAATTTATTATAGATGAGCTTAGATTGATTTCAAATAAATTCTAACTTGAGGTAAGAGATTTATGTTATAATCTCATTATTTATAAAGTTTTTTTATGATTAAGAATATAAAATTTTAATTTTATGAATTATCTCTCAAAAATTTAATGAATTATCTTCACCTAGGGAAACATTTTTATAATAAATGTTTTAAGTTATTTTCCCCCTCTTTATGAGCTCAAGATAATAAAGAATGTTTTTAATGAAAATCAATATTATTTCTCTATTTGGTAAAAAACAAATTTCTTTCATATAAGTGTTTTATAAAACTATTTCCATGAATTGTTTTTTATATTTATGATTTTTAAAATCATTTATATTCATAATATAATTTTTATCAAATTTTTTTAAAATGAGTCTATGTTTTATTTTCCAAATAGGGTACTTTTGGATTTTACTCATAATGTGAAAGAAATCACTGATTTAATATACATCGCAAGAATATATTTTCTATCATTCAAGAACACTCAATGGTTTGAAACATCATTTATAATTTTCCAAGGTTATTTTCAAAGAAAATTTTTTCCTTAATTTTTGGTATATTTATATATTTTCAATACTTTATTTTCAATGTAAAAAAGGGTATATTCCTTAAGAAATGTTCCAGTGATCTTTTAAATTAATTTTCAACTATGATAACCTCCTTTTATAGAAATTAGGATTGAATGCAGATATGATCCCATGACACCATTCACATTAATTATTTGGATGTATTTTAATGAAGATGATTTGAGGATGATTATACAAAACCCACTTTATTCCCATTATTAAATAATGTAATGATACTTTTTTATGGAATCATTGTTTTTTATAGTTTATGCTATGATGAAATGATGATAATTGTGTGAAACAAATTTTATTTTTACAGTTATAATACAAGGAATATTTTCTAATCTATGCAAAATAGATGTTTGATTTTGAATATGTAATAAGTGGGATTATAATTATATATCCCTCCAATGAAATAGATACATATTGATATTACATGTAATAATAAGGAATTGAATGTGGATTGATCCAAATTTATTAAGGGTCTATATAAACTATGATATTCATTGGATTTAACCTTGAATATTGATTTGATGTAATGGGGATTGAACTAGATCAAATATGATATTATTGGATGTAAAACATGACTATGTAAATTATTTTATATGCTTATGTGTATTACATTTAATTATATATTATCAAATTTTATACTCTCATGGATATTGTTCTTTAATTACTTTAGGAGTCATGACTTATAAAATTATTTGATCTATGTAGTAACTCAATATTATGATACCTGATATAAAGGGTATGGTTTTTAAATGTTAATATTAGGTTCTCTGACCATGATCCACAAGTAATTAATATTTAATCATTTATATATTTCTTCCCTACTTTTACTAAGAATCGTATATCATCCCTTATTTTGTTTCATTTCCCAAGGTTATGAATAATTTTTTTATGTATTATTTGTCTATGAAAGTATCTAGTTATTAATAAGTTAGTTGGATAATATATCGATCTATCATGAACATTTTTTTATTTATCCATGTTTTCATATAAATTAAATAAATATAATTATTCAATTGATCTAAATAATATTTATTTAATATTCATCTACTAGGATGAAATATTTTAGTATTAAAATTATCGTTTGATATAGTAATTCACTCCATCAAGATTAAAAAACATTAATTTCATCAAGTGAAACCCAAATAATAACTTATACCAATTATAGAATACACTACCAGCAATAGTATTGTCTTATCATACAATTATTAATTGGCATGAATGTGAGTTAGAGAATATAAATCCTTTATGATTCATTAATAATAATATTTATTCAATGATTAAGATAAATTCACATAATCTATAATTTATCTTTCTTCTCCAAGCCTCAAATTTACAACGATTATCAATTTTATTTAGTGATTTAATTTTCACAACCATTAAATAAAATGGATTGAAAAAAAATACAATTATAAATATTAAAAATGAAGAGATATATCCTTGATATATTATGTAACATTCATTCCAACAAGATCCACTATAATTAGAAATTTCTTCATAATTAAATGATTTTAACATTGAACTCATGTTTGTAAAATTTCTCTAGTTAAGTAAAATATTCCCCAACTTATTTAAGTATTTTACTTTAATATTTATAATAATAAGGATATTCTATCATCAATAATAATAATCGAATTTGGTGTTATCATAATATCACTTATACTTCTTCGCATTGAGTATATAAATAGTGAAATTCACTAACCAAAAAATTATTCTAGAACACCCCTAAAATTCTATCATATTTTATATAGATGTCATTAAATATATACTAATAAATGAAATTTAAAATCTCTGTAAACTGAGTAACACATTATGATAAAAAATTATTTGATATTCTTTGATGAAAAATTTGAATCTTCATTATCCAAGGAATCATACTTAAATAATACTTGATAAAAAATAGATATCATTATTATTTTCATTAATTTATGTGTATATTATTCTTATTTTTTCACATCTCTCTCACAATAATTCTATATGAAAATTTAAAAATATCAATACTCTATATCTACATTCATTGAATATTGTAATTAATATTCAAAATCTAATAACTATTCTCAAATTTAATCTTATGCAACTTCAATTTTTGACATTACAAAATCTATTCCTTTAAATCACCCTTGATATGTTATAAGGATGTATATTATTTATTTATAGTATCCCATGTGATTATGAGAAATGAAATTTCATTATAAAATTAAATTTGTGTTTATTATAAAACCGTGGCAGGGTAAGGTGCAATAATAAAATATTTTTTCCCTCAACCACTCAATTACATTGAAACTATTTTCAAACAAAACAAACCAAAAAAAATATTCTTTTTTATTTTTTATTTATGAAAGAAACACGCTAAATAATTCAATGTGGTTTTCAGAACCATGACCTCCTCAATGTCCTAATATTTCCACAATAGCTTAACCATGACATAACAGGTTCCCATTTTTCATTATCTAATAAAAACCATGATCAAAATTCTTTTTTTAACGTTATATGATTGACCTATGAGAGGTTTATTCTTCTATTAATGAATCTTTTGGTTCAACCATAATAAAAAACTCAATACGATGATGTGGTATAGATTTCCAACAACGAATATGGATGTATATAAAAACTATTTTGAGTGATCCATCCACTTTGGTCTTCTCCACAAGTAATTTATTTTAAAATGAAACTAAATTTTTTTTATGAGGAATAAATTTCATCTTATCACTTTAAGAAAAATTAAAAAGTACACATAAACACTTATCTACATCAATAAATTTTTAAACACCTAAATGGACCTCACATCATCATAAAAACACAAATTTCACTATGTTTGAATCTAAATTTTTCATTTTAATTAAAATAAAAAACTAATTCATTCAATCTCATAAAACCCATATAATATTCAACTATTAGTATACCCAGCATATCAAAGTCCTTTTTATACACATTAAACTATCAATAAAATTAATATTAATAAGATAAAAAATATCCACACATAATTTTGGTGTTTAAGGCTATATGAAAAAAAATTATTTAGTATGTACTCCTCCAATATTGACTGTTGATAATACCATTATCGTAAATCGATATTAGGTAACTAGTTAACACATGTTATCTTGTCACTAAGATAAAAAAATATCCAATAATGAATAAATATTATTTATTAATACTAAATTTATTAATCGGTTGTGTATGTGTGGTTATAAACATCCATAGAACATCTTTGAAAAAATTATCGTTGCACCCTAGTATTTAGAAATGGGTAGAATGAAAACCATATTTAAAAATTTGACTCTCTGGATCCTAAATTCATCGATATTAATAAATTCCTCCCTTTATGAAACCAATGATATGTTCTAATACTATATTTTGATTTCTATATAACATCATGAATTTAAATTCACTACCACCTTTGAAAATACATTTATGAACTCGTGAAAAACTCCCATAAGTTACTCTTTCTTAACATCAACTTTTTAAAATAATTAAAATTCCAAGATGGAATAAACATACTATAGTTCAATCCTCTGATATCTCCCATGTAGATATCTATTATCAATAAACATATATCCTTTCACACTTTAATAATTGAATATAACTCTCTACATACTGAAACTAATAAAATATAACACAAAATTCAAACACTTGATTCTATGAGTTGAATTGTATAGCTAAATACTAAATGGTATATTGTTCTATGAAAATTAATACAATGACAAAACTATAACTCATCCATGACATGCCTATAGTACACTTTAATAATCTTATAAATGTGTTTATAACCCAGATAGTCATTATAGTCTCTTGAGTGAAACCATTAACACATTAAAAAAAGTATGAGTGAAAATGGAATCTAACCCACTAGATCGAACTAATTTTAAAACAATTTTAGATTAAACAAATATTTTACCACACACCACCTTTGATTCATATAATTTATCAACTTAAATGACCTAAAAATACCGTTGATGAGTTGTACCTATCTTGACATTCCCATTATCATCCCTCTCTTACGTCACAATTTGATCAATGTGTTAATGAAAGAGGTTTTATTTATATTTGATACCCACACTCAACTCCTTGTAGTAGTTCCTGTATGAATGGTTGAAACTATAGATAGTTGGGACATTAGGGATTTAATTTAAAATATTAAATATATGTATTACTGAACTAACATAAAGTCACATACACCATCACATTATCCTCATATATCTATTAAATGTAATTATAAATATATTATCTATATAATTTTATATAATTTTTATCATAATTGTTTAAGAATACACAAAAAAATATATACTTCTTATCTATTTCGGAGATTAGATACAAAATTCAAAAAACAAAACTATATAAAATTTCATTTCAAACTTCATTATGGGCCCCATGATATCAATGTGATCTTATCACTACATGGGGTATCTTAGTTTCATACATAATGAAGTTGTTGATTAAAATAACCTCATTCATATCTTTTTTTAAATCAATATACACATCAATTTGAGTTAATTAGAACTTGAAAATTTTGTATGTTCCCATTGTATGATGTTTTTTATTTTTTATTCACAAATTTTATGGTGTAATTAATACAAATTATATTTTTCAATATTTGAAAGACACTCTAGATTCATCGAGTTGATGATATGTCTACTTCCATGTTTGTTACAACTAAACTAGATGGTCTTAGATATTACAATATGAATTTTTTTTAAAACAACATCTATAAATAGAGATCTAGATATTAGGAATGAATCAGGTTTTAAAATTATAATATATGGATGTCTACTTTTATGTATACATTACCGTAATAATTTCAGTGTTAAATATTGTAATCTTTTTTTAGATCATTCACTTAAGGATTTAGTGGTCTAGGGATTTCCATTTTTAAATATATACAATATCTATTTGTAATTGTATCTTAAAATATTTGTGATCATAGATGATATGTTTCATAAAACGATTCCTTGTTTGGACTTAATTTTCATCATTTTTATTGAAGAGGAGCTCAGGGATATATTCTTCAACTATTGATTGTTTTTTAAGAAAGCCAATGTGTGTAAATTTTATCTCCTAAAATATTTTTGATGAACTTCCCAGTGCATACCTTGTGTACCATGGTAATATTAACTCAAATTCCAACATCTTTGAGATAAAATAGAAGAGTTCATGTGGATTGGGACTACTATGATTAATATACATTAAAGGAGTATTGGTATTATTATTTAATAACTTTTGTTTTTTACATATTTTGTATTTATATAATGATTTTTTTTATACCTTGGTATCGTAATTAATAATTTTAGTGATTTATATCAACTATGTGTACTGCCTTTGAAAATTTTACCCTTGTATATTTATAAATTTTTCATTCTGGTATATTTTTTTTCATGATTGGGAGAAAAATTATATTTTTTTTACTGTAATTAACCCCCACCCAACTTGAAGTTGTTATTTAATCATTACTAGGGACAACACTTGGCCTAATATCTTACCTATATGATTTGTGATTTGTGATTTTTATTTTTTATTTTAATACATTTTTCTATTTTTCCTTAAAATAAATATATCATATATGAAATTCTTTTGAATTTAATGGTATGTTGAATACCAATAGGTTCATTAAACAACTTTTTATCTGAGAATTCCTCTATTTTTCTGTGTAATAGACTTTGGATAATGGTGTGATCAAAATATGATGTTTTCTATAAATACAATTGTTGAAAATTATAAAATTATGACTAGAAAATATAATATTATATATAAATAAATATCTACTTTTATATGAGAATAAAAAATAAAATATCAAATATATTATAAATATAAGAAAAATTTACATTTAGCTATGAATTGAAATACCTATGGAAAACATTATTCATTATAAATGTTATATTTAATTTGGAGGAACCATAAGGATTAATATTTTGTAAAATATAATGTTCTTAATACCAAAAAAGTAATTTTTAGAGAAAATTATCTATAATTTAATTTTATCGTAGGAGAATAAGTTTTGAAAAAGAACCAAAATAGACCGTAAGTAGTTGAAAATATTGGGAATCAAAATGAAAAACTATTCATAAAACTAACAATACTATAATGTTATGATTTTATTTCCTCATTATAATTATTGTGAAATATAATAATATAATCAATGGAAATACTAATATGTATAATAGAAATAATAGAGTTTCATTTCCTATAACATACAAAGCTATCAATTGTGATGTTTTTATATTTAGTTCAAATTGAAAATATAATTTTTTATATATATAGTTCATGTGAATAATTTATTGAATTAGTTTTTTCTATAATATAATATTATTGAAAAAAATTATTAGAGATAAATATTTTTCACAATACAATCATATATAAATAAAAGATATGTATTCCATGAATGGTTATATAGAAAATATCTATTACGAGTGTAATAATCCTTGAGATGTTACACCAAATGATTAGATATTAAAAAATATATAAAAGTTAATTAAGTGATATTTATGAATGGAAAATTAATATAGAACTTAGAGTTATTAATGATAATTAGAGTATAAAAACACTAACACTAGTGTCCTAGAGTTAGTGGTACATTATTGAAGTGGAACAAGATGCCACTAATCGCATCTTGATGGATTTAATAGTTCAGTAGTCCTGGGGAAAACAACACATCATTAATTCTCACATTACATTTGAAAACTAATTTATGAAATTATTATTTTATCAAATAAAATTATTATTCCCTCTATCATATCCTTACATATCAATAGTCTTATAATTCATGGTATCCTAGGTAATGGAAAAAAATAGAAGTATAAACTCTAATGCTCAATAATGGAAATCGTACAATGTATTCTATAAAAGAATAAATAAATCAAGAATGATATGGAAGTAATAAATGATGATATAATAATTCATCATAAATAATCACATGACTTGTATGTTTATCTGTGGATAACATAACTATTTGAATAATTACATGGGCATCAATTACTAATCTCATAGGGATGCAATACGTAATTCCAAAAATCTCATATTTATCTTCGAGGTCTAGTGGAAAGACATAATACCCAAATGGTTAAGTAATATTCCAAATCACAACATCTTTTGTCTTATGAAACCAAGAAATGTATTTAGGGTCTATTGAGTTCGAATGCCCACCAGTAATTTAAAATGTTTAACGCACTCATCATATGAATAAAAATAAATCTTCAACAATGTTCCTTAATAAAAAATAACTATCTATACTAGAAGAACTATAATATAAAATATAAATTATTTGCCTTGTAAAAATCATCATTTAAATCTAGATAATTGTCATTTATGTTATCATTATATTGTAACATAAGTTAAGAATAATTTTTATCAAAGGATTTTGATATAGATGAAAACACTTTTAAAAAATTACTATAACACTTCATAACGAAACTACCCTTTCCATTTGGAAATTAATCATATAAAATAACAAAATTTCCAAAATATTATGTAATTTTTTTTCAATCAATACAGAAATAGAATCTTCATGGAAACAGGTATTCAGGATGGATTAAAAATTTATTATCATAATGTATATTAATAAAATTATTATGTCCACACCTTTAGAAAAAAGTGTCTCTTTCTGAAAAAAAAGAATAATTGTTTTAAGAAATTTAAATAAATTAAACAATTAGAAAAAATTAATTTAATAATCCATTTTGGAATAGTAAAAACCTTCTTGAGAATAATACAATGAAAATATAGTCAAGGAAGAAAAATATTCCTAGTAGGATAGAAACAAAAGCAGTTTTACTTTAAAATTTCTTCTAAACATTTGATTATAGAGAAAGAGTAAATTTAAAAGAAAACATTTAATAATTATAAATTACAAGAGGATAATAAAATTTTTTGGACTTAACATAGAAATATTATATAAATCCCTTAATTTAAACTTTAATATAATGAATCCTGAATTAGGATTAGATTGTGAAGTAAATTATTACCTTTGGTTCGACATTCATTGTAAGTTCATTTTACATCATGTATAATAAATTTAAATATATCATAATTATATTAAATTACCAAAAAAATAATTTAATTATTATATATTATCCACTTATAACATTTTAACACATATTTATTAATAATTACATAATAATATCACTGCTTTCGAGTGTTAATCGTTTTGTTCTCCATGGATGTTCGGGTTTAGTAGTTTGGATACTTATATATTTCTCATGAATCACTTATCTAAATATATTTTTTGGGGTATAAATATCATATATATTTAATATATATATACAATCATTTTTGAATTGAGGACATGAAAAATGAATCACATCACTTCATGGAGGTGGTAGTCCACACGTACGTACAATATATGCTATCATTTCATAACATGTGGAAGGATAAAAAATCTAAATGATATACTATATTTCTGGAATAATAATAATTTTATAATAGTTATATCTATCATAATAACGATCCATGAATTGTTTTGATGAAAAATAAAATGCATCACTTTGCAAGGCAGTACTCAACGTATATGGAAAATCAATTCTTTTGATAACCTTTTGAGGAAGAAGGATATGTATAAACGTTACACCATTGGAATAATAATATCTTATTATATAATAGTTACTAATATTATTATATCACTATGTTTATCATCAAATTTAAATAGGTATAAGAAGAAATACAATTAAAACACTTGATTAATAGATATAATTATTTTTTAATAAAACAAATTTATCTTACATCGTAAGAATTATAGAGATGGTATTCGTACAAAAAAAGACTTATAAATCCTGGATAAGGTTATTAGGAAGTTAATTTGGTAGTTATTATTTGATATATAAGTCTCATTATGTTTGTGGAATATAGTGGGGGTGGTTTTATTTTATAAAGGTGGAAGACTACACACTTGGTTTTTTAAAATATTATAATATATTCTTATAATACTCAAGCCATGTTGCTCAAAATTAGAATATTATTTAAATTATAAAGATATATGATCCAAATATAGTGATCCAATAGGATTTATAAAAAATTTAGGCAATTTTTAACCTTCTCATTTAGTCCCCCTTGGAAACTCATTTTAACCTATTCCATGGTAAAACAATTATTGTTTCTAATATCAAATTTGTGAACAAATAATATTATTATATTAAATTACATGAATTATAATTATTAGTATTATAATACCTATTTTATAGTATTAAATTTCTATAATTTTAGAAAATTCAATTTAAAATAAGAGAATAAAATTTAATGAAAACAATTTTTAGAAAAATGAATTTTTAATTATAAAAATGAATCCACATAAAATAATTTACTTCTAAAAAACTATTGTAGAAATATTAAAATGTTAAACTAAATATATGTCTTATAAAATAAATTAAATTCATTAATAATTAATTATTTCCTTTCTTAATTATCATAAAAAAACATAGCATAGATAAAACAGTTTCTTAGAAAATTGTTTTTTAATACCAAATATGAACTTCTACCAAGATATTGTATAATAAACATTAATAAGTAATTAATAAGATTATTCATTTGTAAAAAGTACTTATATTACATTGACATCAAATTTAAAAAAATGGTTCTATTAAATTACATTATTTAATGAAAAAAATGGAAGCATTACCAAAATTGGTATTTTATCTATTCACTTAAAAATAATTCTCATCAGAAAAAATAAAAAAATGTAACACATTTATATTTTATGATAAAATTATTTATATATAATCTCTTTGATATCTTGTGATATATTTATCCACAAGTCTAATTAAAACCCAATATAATATATCATTAAAACCTTGTTGTTAAATTAGAATTTATGAATTGGACAAACAAAATTATGAAAATTATATGGTTTACACAAGAATTAAATAATTTATTTGGTAATAATTTTATTAAAAATTAAAATATAATTCATTTGAAAGAGGAAAGGAACATTTTTTGAAAAAAAAACTTTTATTCACATAATGTGTTTTTAACTTAACAATTTAAATTAATCATTATTTCGGATTGGTTTTTTTAAAATTTATATATTATATGATAAATTAATTTTTTTATCATTAATATAATTTATTATATAATAATTAAATAATAATAAACGATGATTTATGCTTCAAACTATTTTTTTCTAAAACACAGTTTCGTTGTGTTTTACACACTTATTATAAAATTAATTTTTCATAAATTTTTAAAATATATTTGATAAAATAAAATCTTTTTTTTAAATATACATGTTAAAATTATCTTATGGTAATTTTTTTAGAATTTTATTTAAGATTTATTTTATGATCAATTGTGAAAAATACTAATTTTTCATTAAAATTTTCATTTATTTTGATGTATTTACAATGATCCATTTTATTGTAAATATTTTATAAAAGTAAAATAAGTAAAATAATATTATTATTAATCTAATTTAGGTCATTGGAATAAATTTTACGTGTAATTTTAAAAAAATTGTTTTATACTTAAGAAAATTCTTTCATTCGAAAACTACAATTTCATCGCGTTTGTGGGATTAATTTTAAATAAAATTATAACCCTTATGTGAATAAAAATTTATAAAACTGATTATATATTTTAAATAAAAAATAATAATATTTTTTAATAATTTTTATGTTATTTTTTTCATAATTAATAGAAATGTTATTAAAATTTATTTTTCATGATTAATGTTATCAGAGGGATGTGCATGTTACTTACAGATGTGTTAAAATTTTGATTACACACCCATATTATTTTTATTTGATAAATATACATTAATATATCTAAATTTTGTGTAAAATATTTCTAATAAGACACATTTTTTATTCTTAATGCACAAATTACCTTCTCAAATAAAAATACTACTTACCATGTTGAAAACTATAATGGTAAAGTGTGTATCCTTGAAGGTTAATGGAATAAAATGTTTAAACCATGTTTATTTTTTATGGAGGGTTTGTATCTAGAAATTATATTCCTTCCTCCCCATTTTTTATAAATTGTTTAGGAACATGTGATTAGAGTGACTTCCCATTATTGAATAGTTTTGGGAATTTATAAAAATTTCACTCCTCCTCAATTATAGAAGTGCACTACATCCCCTAACTTCATCGCACCTCTTAATCCCTTTATCTTGAAAAACCCTACCAAAATATATCCCCAGCATCCTTATTCCATTTTTAGATCTTCTGTTATTCTATGAATACTAACCCTATGTATGTTAATATGAGATCCAAAGGAGGTTATATAATATATTTGATTAATGATAAAAACATTAATTTAACATATAATATATAAATTTTAATAAAACAATTCAGAAATAATGATGACGGATTTAATATATATATATATATATATCAAATATATGATATTTATAATATATTGATTTTGTGTACACTGGACTACTGCCTCACGAACAAATGTAATTTTTTTCCATCACTAGATAACATGGTTTAATATGATGATGGATTTAGTATATATATATATATCAATATATGATATTTATAATATATTAATACTTCTGTAATTATAATATCACATCTACCTTCTTGAATTCAAATTTATTGTAAAATTATAATATAACTCATGCGTATGTTTGTACTACTCCATGAACAGATTTGATTCGTTTCTCATTCCATTTTAACATTTATGTTAATAAGTATAGATTTTATGGACATATAAATGTTATATGATATAATAATTAATTTTTAATGTTGAATTATTATTTACCTTTATTTCTTTCTCTCCATTGAAAAAATAAAAACAGTGTTCACGTGTATGTATGGCTTACTATATCCCTGAATGGTGTATTTAATTTTTCTATTCATAAATTTTACTTATTATGGAAAATAAATATATAATGAATATATATGATATTTAAATCATGATTAATATTTTTATATTATGGAACCAAGTTCAATTTACAATGATATAATCCACAAACTAAAACCTATATGGAAAATGAAACAATTATTAACCAAAATAGTGATTTTAAAAAATAATTGTTAACAAACAAATGATAAAATATTATAAGTAAATCAGATAAGTTATGATACATATGAGTAATTTTTTTAATAAATATATTATAAATATATATTTTTTATACCAGAGGTTCGAACAGGTACATAGAAAATTAGATTTGAGAAAAGGGTTTCTCATCTCACTTTTACTTCCATAAGTCATATGTTATATTCAAAAATTATTTAATTTTTATAGTGTATATATATTACATTTGATATATTATATCATGATTCTATTTTTCATGATGATATTGAAATTTTAATATGATGATATTTCATTTAGGGGGGTTATGATTCAAAAGTCACTAATGTTGTAAGGGTTTAAGCATAAATATTATTTTAGTGGGGATTATTTATGGAATAATTTTCATTCAAAGAAATTATTTTAAAATTATCTCAAAAACCCCATTAATTTTATTTACTACTATTTATTAATGAATGTATTAATAAATAGTACCATTTTTCTCCCTCTTGTACTTAAAATAATGAAGAAATTGATTTTAGCAAAATACTATAATATTTCTCAATTTGTCCAAAATTAATTTTCCTTCCATATCGATATTTTCTATAAAAGGTTTTAAAAATATATATATGTATTCTATATTGATTTGTAAAATTATTTTTAGCCATTATTTACTTTTACATGATTGATTAAAAGGAATTTTCTTATCATTATCTGAATCAATTAATTTATTACTTTTAAAAAAATGTTAAGGGAATAATATTTTTGAAAATTCTCTCCTTGTAATAAATATTCTCTTTGTCAGGACTTTTCAATATTTTGAGTCTTCATTTACAATTTTTCAAGATTACATTCAATGAAATTTTTTACTAATATTATGTAATTTTGTAGTATTTAAAATTCATTTTCATAATGAAAAATATATATTCCTCAAATATGTTTTTAATGAAGATTTTGTGCTATTTATATTCATTAAAGATAAAAACCATTTATTTTACCTATTCTCCACTGGTAATATTTTGTAATTATTCCATCCTTATTCATTATCATGGTGGTTTATGATAATTTCAACTTCAAAATTATTGAAATTTAATATTTTATATTTTCAATAAAAAAGTTTATGTTGACTATGTATTGAAATGTTATTCTCCTCTTTCATATTGTGAGTGAATTGGACTTATTAAGTGATGGTAGGGGCCAACTATAACCCCCTAAACTATCTATTGGTCTCATGAGACAACATGAATAAGTATTTGTTCTATGTATTATTTGTTTATGTATAATGTCTTTTTGAGAGGGCATGATGATAAGTTTATGACATCTAACATTATATATTTCATCATTATGATATTAGTTAATGATGTCTATGTAATTATTTGGATAGTTTTAATATCCTTGGATAAGATTCAATATCATGTTATTAGTTGGATGACATTATTCGATAATCATTTATTCCTTCTATGTTATTATTTATTCTAAAGTAATTAATTAAATGTAATGTGTTTTTATATATTTATGACATAATATTGATTATGCCTTATTTATTCATGAATTATTCTACAGCAATCATACCCTTACTGAGCATTTGAGATCAGACCTATCTTATTTTTACTTTCCCAAATTTTCCATGAATTATTTTATGAGTGAAATGTTGGGATATAGTAAGGGAATTAATGGAGGTATCAAATAAATTAATTTTTTATATTTTAATTATTAAAATATAATTTTATTTTCAAGTATGAATCTAGTTTTCAAAGACTATGAAACTACCAAATCCTTTAGGAAGTGATCAGTTATACCTATTACTAATGTAACAATGTGAACCCAGAATATAGGATACCATGTTTTTTGGTATTACATTTGGTATTAGAGAATGTTTAGTAGAAAGCATGGGAACTATATCATAGAAACATATATTAGAGATAATAACCCTATAAATGACTTTGACGATAAGTCAAATTATAGAATAATATTATATTTTCTTGGAAAGATAGATATGATATGGTTTCTCTAGTAATAAATCCATTTCTAGATACCATGGGTGGACATTATTTTTTCAGAGATTCATTTTTTGGTAATAATCCTTAAAAGGGTTTTTTATTGAGTATATCACATCCATCATTCTAGTGCATGGTGAGTGTTCCCTTACTACGCACCTAGTTTGACACTCTATAAGGAAGTTCTAGGGTCATTTCCCATTTTAATTATTAAAAATCATGGAAATATTTAATTATATCAACACTTTAATGATCATGGTTAAACATTAGGTGTTATAGACTGAAAAGAAGGTTCCATGATTAAGAAATATTATAAATGATTTTTCATAATTGTGATTATTGTTTCTAACAACATGACTATTGGTTTTAGTCAATGGTTTGATCTAGGATAAATGATTTCAATGATTAATGTATTTGAGAATCAGGTGATTATATGAAACCAAATGGGATACCGACTATAGTTAAATATATCATGATTTTTCTAAATTAAATATCACAATATATGACTATTATCTTACACCATATCCAACTCTTGGGCTTACTAGATAAGAGAATAATGGATTTCATTAATTGCTTTGGTCATGGAAACCATAGTGGAATTTAGGATAAATTTCCTTTAAGTGAAAAATGTGGAATAAGAAACCAAGGATAATGTCTCAAATAAATGGGAAAATATATTATGTGTGGAAAATATGGGAATAAGGAGATGAATTTTCAAGGAAAAATGAATTGTATGATTAAAGGAAATATATTTCATCCTAGGGAACAATTTATAATTTGTTATTGTAAATGTGTGGAACCTGAGAATTATCTGAGTCAATGATTTATATTAAAGGATAAATCCATGACAATGTAAGGGAATCTGTTGTACTAATCATTGAAGTAAAATGGTTGAAGTATTTATGTAAGGAGATTCATAAATTATATTGTAGAAGTATTTTTATCAATGTTGTTTTGGTTATAAGATAAAACAAACATTTAAGAACTATGTATATTTATTTTAGAGGAATATATGTCTCCATCAAATATATACTTACGATTTATGGATACCTTTATGGGTTTATGATTTTAAGGTTAATTATACGATCAAATTATAATATAACCCTTTTGACGTTTTAAGATATGGGATTTTTATATAGTTAATGAAATTTTGGGAGATGTTTTATTACATTGAGGTATATGTATCCATTTGGTTCAAAATGAAGTATTAATAAAAGAATAATTATCAATTAATATATTTAAATATATTTATAACATTTATATTTAATATGATATTTAATATTCAGGTAATATCTTCCAATTATGATTATTTTATTTTGTAAAAAAAATATGTTTTATATAAAACCATATTGGTTAAATAGATATTTGATAATTAATATTATTATTGAAAATGTTAATCGTATTTTGTAAAATGTTATAGAAATTATATTAATGATTTTTTTTTTGAAAACTACAATGAGAATGTTGGGTAACAACCCACCCTTTCGGCAAGGTTGCAGGTCTTGAAGCCACAACTGAATAACAATAAAGGTGAATCACATACCAATGGTCGATGTGATGTCCTAGTTAATATGTCATTGTTTTTTGTTAAATGTTTTAATGTATAAATACTTATAGAGTGAATAATGATGAACATTGGGTGCTACATTTGAGTTTTTAGTAATTATTGTATTTTATTACATAACTTATGATTATCATTATGGTTTGGGTAAATATTTTGAGATATTTAGAAGTACTTTTAATTTTTATAGATCATATGACCTGTTAAAAGTTAATATAAGTGATTCATTCATTAAAAAAATTATATTATCTATTAATTTTGTAGAGTATGAAAGGATGTTTAAATTGGTCAAAGAACAACCAACAGATGAAATTGGGCATATGAAATAAAAATATATAAATAATGAATATGTTTTTTAATTCACTCTCTTGATAGAAAAAAATCTGCAAAATATATAAGAGAAGTATCTTCAAAAAAATGTAATATATTTATTATAGTGAAATATTCTTGTCTTTAAATTAAATTAAATTATTTTTCAGGAATATTAAATACATAACACAAACACACACCTCAGGACCATAATAGTTTAGTTACTTTGTAAATATGGAATTCTAAAGAACATGTACATTTGTAGACCACAGAACATCCTAGTATTTTTTTTATAACAATATCCCTTCTTATAAATATCATAAATAATACATTTATTCATAAAATATGGAATGAAACATAATAAAGGGTGAACTGAATTATTTAGTAAGGGTAAACCAGGGAGACACATAAGAATAACCTAAAGATAAGTGTATAGGAACTTGGAAATAACATTATAAAACTATACACTTCATATCAAATATCATAATAATGATTCATGGAATAAATATTGGCCATTAATAAGACAATTATAATAATGTAATTAAAGAACTTTATCCTTGATTTCATATAATTTTCATATGAAATAGATTTTTAGCATACACATAAGCATATAATATCATTTCCCTAATATTTCAGGATTACATCCATGACTATAATAGTGGAATGGGTTCTATCCACAAACCATCATATTATTCATGGTTCACACCCAAGACCATAATAGATGACAAATCCCATTAATAAACTAGGTTTACCCACCATTATATTTATTTCAATCTCATGTGATATAAATCTTATCCTAATTAATTAGAGGGATATATTGGTCTGACCTCTCTCGTAATGAAAACCATATTTTTTTCCACATGATTTTAAAACAATAACTATATTATAACCCATGAAATGAAATAGGATTAATTAAAATTTATTTATATCATAACTTGTACGTAACAGACATGTTTTCATGTCATTTCATTATTTAATCTTTGAGTAAATTGTTGAAAAACGTGTGTTTCTAAGAATTTTATCATAGTACCCATGGGAGAGGAATGGGTTTCATTAAAGTTATTAAATAATTATCATAAACCATTAATATACTGAATAATAATGGTATCCTTGAATCATATACATAGTAAATCATAGGATCCATCAACATAACTCATCTTCTATAGAAAATTATTTTGAATTGTCATTTAAATCATATCTAGAGAAAAATATCTTTTTCACTTTGAGAAAAATTATTTTAAAACCTAAAACCATTTGAAAATATTTTTTTATACAAATTAACATGAATAAATATAATGTCCTATTCACAGAAAAAAGGGTCATGAAATGGGATGTTTTATTCATATTTTATATGATAAAACAATGATTCCATTCAAATTTTCTGTAAAATCAATACTGGAATTATTTGGAAAAAAATGGGGATTCCTTTCAATAAATTAATAAAAATTAAAAAATGGGTAAAACTTAGTTAAAAAATAATAATATAACAATAAAAAAAATTTAAATTTTTTTTTGAAAACATTGTTTTGGTAGAAAATGGATTTCATACTAAAGGGAGAGATAAAGTCAGATTTTCATAACATAATTTTTTCAATTATTGTAAGTACCAATGTGTGGAAGAAAATTATAATTACATTAAATTATCATGAATAACCATAGGATAATTAAATTCATTATTCTATTAGTATATGTATCATACATTTTTTCAATCAGAATCATTATCATAAATAATCCCGATTAATGATGAGATTGTAACATTAAATATTTTCCACTTTCATAACTTTGAATCGTATTCCCCACAAAAGAAATAATATAAAATGAAACATAAAATATTATTAGGATAAATAAATTAATAATATTAAATCTAAAAGGGTCATTATATACACCTAGTAAAATAATATAGGTGCATGACATGATATACGTCTCAATGAAAAAAATTGGGATAAAAACTCCCAACCTTATGACTTCGCTTTCAAAATACACATTAAAATCTTTTGTATAATAAATATAATATTATTATGGATCTATTATATAACCATATTCATATATATAATATCATGTACTATTTTATCATGACCTTTTATTAAATGTTTTTTAACAATTCTATGTAAAATTCACGTTTTGGGAAATAACTGCTATGTTTTCCACATATGTTTTGACATGTTATTTTTTCCCTTAAACACTTATCATGTGTTAATCTAATTTATAATTTTTTTAAAAAAATATAAATATAATATATATTCAGTATAAATGTATTTAAAGTAATTTATAGAAAAAGGATATAGAAAAAGAAATACAATGTTCATAGAGGCGGTAGCTCGTACGTACGCATAGACATTGTTTCCATTTTATCAAAGTATATAAAGAAATAAAATTAAATGATATATTACAATTATATAATCCATTTTATGAGATATATATCTTCTATTTTTATTTAAATCATCATAGATACCTTCCATGAAAAGCATGAACGAATCACATCTCTTCGTGAGGTGGTAGTCCACCATACACACAAGTGATGTTATCATATTCTCACACAATAGAGGGTCTGAAGGTATGTGTGATATGATAATTAAAAACTAATTATATTATGATATATAATATATAAAAAAATAAATACATCATTAAATAAATCATTGATATGTGGAAATGGAAAATTGACTAACATCGGTTTACATGGTGTTAGTCCATCATACAGATAAAATATGATTTCATGACCCATTTGATGTAAGGTGATATGGTATTTGGTAATAACCTTAATATAAAAATTCATTTTATATGTTATATAATAATTTTGTTATATTATAATTTTATAATAATAATAATTTATGTTGGTGGAGAAATAAATAAATTAAAATTTTTATTGATAAATGTTACTACTTCTTTGGGTATCATTAATAGATTAACATGAAAATAATTACTAGGATGGATTTATGTCTAAAATAATATTTATAAGATGAGATGAGTAAATTTTAGAAGTTATTTGGTGATTTATTAGAAAAAAATATTTTTTTTATGGTGTGCATAAGAATATTATATTGGAGTCCATTTATATGTTAGGTGAGAGCGACACTTGTAATATTTTTGAATAGAAAGAATTCAAACCACATTTTTAAGGATAAAAGGGCAAATTAAGAAACCATTCCAGATTATAGAGGTGATAAGGTAAAAATGTATCTATCCAATGGGTTTTTTAAAAGTTTTGGGTTATTTTAAACTCTTATCACTATTTGTTTAACCTCATGGAAAACACATTTAAAACATAACTGTGGTATATTTTTTAACTATTCTTACTGTTAATTTTGAAAAAAAATATATGTAATCCTCATTATATATTATGTATTATGATGATACAAATAAGGAATTATTTTTTATAAATTCAATTCACATAAATTTAAAATTTTTATTTAAAATTATTCTCATAGGTGCGATGAGGAAGTTGGTTTTTAAAGAGAAAATGTTCAAAAGATTAAGAAGTCTTTATATTTAAATTCAACCTGAAATTGATTTGAATAACCTAAATTAGATTAATATATTTATGATTTTTCTAATTTTACTTTATAACAAACATAAAATTTAATTTAACTTTAGAAAAAAAACTAAACAAAAAGGAAATTATGAATTAAAATTGTGTACATTCACTCTTCATCAAAAAAATGAAACAATATTGAAAAATACAAAAAAAATCCCAAAGTTAATTGTGATATTATGATTTCAATAATTAAGTTTATATTATCGAATTAATATTCTAAAACTGTGAAAATTTAATTTTATTATTGTTCAACAAAATATATTTAAAAAAATTAGAAAACATTTTTTTAAACAAATCGAGACTTCATTGAAAATTAAGAATGTTCTTATGAATATAAATACTTTATGTAAAAACATTATAATTAAAATTAAAAAATAATTATTTCTATTCATATCACTAAGTTTAAATGCTAGTTTACAAATTTCATGTTTAAATACCAATTTTAATAATATATTGGGGTTTTGTTAAAACATAATGTTATGTGGAACACAAGCTAACCCAATGTTGTGTGTAGCACAATCTTGTCTTGGTTTTACATGTGATGAAAAATATAAAGAAATTTAATTTATTAAAAAAATCATAAAAACTTAGGGTGTTATATAATACTCCTTATAAAATGAATTTATTCCTCAAAATTTGTTACACTATTATGAAAATGTAAGGATAATTCTACTTTATCATATCCTCAAGTTCTCATGAATATTGAGACATTGAACATGTGTGTTTTCTTATTTTATATTACTTTCTCAGTATGATCCATATTCTCCACAAGTGATTTTTTTAAAATAAATATCTATCTTCAGTGGTATTCTCTATGAGTTTAGTAAATGTGAAGGTTTAGGTATTTACTTCCTTTGGAGAGATAAATGTAATATATTTTGGAATTGATAGAGGTTTAGTGAATCTTCCAAGAGAAAAGATATAGTCTCGATAAGATCAGGATTTTCAATGAGACTGATATACCAAGTGTATAGTTTCTCATTATTCCGAAATCTCATAACCCTATTCAATGATGAAATTATAAGAAACACCATATCATAAAATTAAAAGTTTAGATCACACATATTATTATCATCATAAAGTTTCTTCCAAATATAATCCAAATTGATGTTTTCCTTAATGAATTCAATCATCAGTTCAATTTCATCAAATATATTAGGCCCCAATTATCATGATCATATCTGGGATTCCATCCAACCTGACACCCAAACCAGTCTGAGAAAAGGTGGTTCATGGATAATTTTCGCATATCAATTGTTCAAAGGTATGGTGATATGCTAAAGAGAGATTTTCCTTTAATTAATGGGTTTCCTTTCATATATTAGAAAAAATTATTTATTAATTAATATTTATTTAAAATTTTAACAATTATTAGGGTGAGTTCATCATTAGGTCATTAATATTGTGATATCTCTGATCTTTGTTTTATATTGTATTAAATTAACATTCACTTCACAACCTTATTTTTTATCGTAATTCCCAATTGATATGGATTTATTCCAAGATTCAACTAGGGTATTGATATTAATCAATTATTTTTCATGTAAGGTTCAATATTTAATGAACCCACATGTAATTATGGGTCTAATAGTCCATGGAATCCACATTTCAAATAAAATATTTCATTAATTCATGACATTTGTCATTCAATATACATAATATTAATTTAACAATTATTAATCAAGAAAAATATATGAATTGATTAACATCCCAAAATTAACACTCACACATATGGGAGATTTAATTATACATTAATCTGTAATTTAATATAGTTTATTAGGTTTGGGGTGGTAAGTTAAAAATAGAAGAAAGAGAACAAAAAAAGATTAGAGTAGTGCACTGAACAGACAAACAAATAGTAAAGAATGTTAAAAATTGTCTTTGGATTGAATGAGAAAAAAAAGAGGAAAGTGATTATATTTATTAATGTAAAAAAATTTAACACCATTAATATTATGAAATATATGTTTGATGAGAATAAGACATGAGGAAGGAAAAAACATGTACTAAAATTCAATTGACTTGAAAATAAACATGCACGATTACAAATGAAGTAAAACACAAAAGAACCTGAAAACAAAGAGGGATAGAAAGGTCTAGAATGTAAAAACATGATTTTGGAAGGTACAAATAGTACATTATAAAGGATTCGGTCATTCCAATTGATTCTCATCTATTATTAAATGTCAACCCCTTGCAAGGAAAAGAGGGGGATTCATTTATAGCCCAATATGGTGGACTGTTTTCATTCTAAATCTATCTTACAAGTTGGATTGCATATTAGGCCATCTAGATATCTTAATATCGAGATATATTTTTCATAAATGTTTTATATATTGATGTTGAATTTAATCCCTTAAAATTATTCATCCATTATACTTCTGTATCGTATGTTATTCATATCTTACTAAACCATTTAATTCTGTCCATTTTTCTGTCGAGAATTCCCTTGGTCTAAATTTGAATGAATATTAATCCAATATGATTCCCTCAATTATAATATATTTATTATAAAAATTCATATTTCTATATATTTAATTTTAAACCACAAAATCTAAACAAAATTTGACTATTGGATTGGGAGAAAAGTCATGAATGGTGGGATGCATTTAGTTCCTCGACCAAATTGTGGGATGGATTTCAATGCATTAAATAGGACAATTATATATATATTAGACATAAAATTTTAATCCAATATGTATCTGGATATGATAGAACATATTTTATACTTTCATCTTATTTGGGATTCAATATTGAGCCAAAAAATCTTTCTTCATAGCTGGTCCAGTTTTGTTGACAAATTCTTTGGACCATTTTGTATGGTCCATTTGACCCTTCAAATGGTATATTTGTCCCAAACCCCAATTGAATGAGTTTTATTAAATTGAATTATGGACCATCAAAAACATAATAACATGTTTTGGATTAGTGTGTTTATTTTTATTAATAAAATTATATAATGACTCAAATCTATATACATAAAAATAATTCGCAAAGATTGTATTTAATATTAAAACATGAGTATTTCAAACCAATTATGAACATTTTATAGAAAATGAGTAATTGGAGTAAATTAAAAGGTATAAATAAATTACTGACATCAAAAGTATTAAATTAAATTCCTTATACACATGTGATAGAAACTAGTTTGGGCATCAAAATAATCCAATGTGGTAGATTTGTACAAATAAATAACCTGAATCAAATAACCATATAGACACATAGAATAACCAATAACTGAACATCGATAAATATAAAAACCAATAAAAATAAAATATTTGATGAAGAATGAAAAAATAAATACAAAATCAAAACTGAAACATGTTATCATGATTTCCACATGACGTCCTGGTCACCACCATCCAAAAGACCAACATGCTCCAAACGTAATATTGAACTAGAAACCAGAACCATCAAAATACTTCGGGTATGCAAACACAAAGTGGAACATGTATAGTGTGATAAAAATACATATTAGTAGAATATATCAATATAGTATATAAATTTACCTTCCCTAAAAACCCCAAAAACACAATTTTGACACACTTTTAAAAAATAAGTTTTAACTATTTTCAACAATAAATCACAACATTACACAAGATCCCTTTTTATGATAATAACCATGCATATTTATTTTTAAAAAAGGATTTAACATTTCAAAAAACAAATTCAAACCTAAAACCCAAATTAAAATCAATTCCAAATGACTAAAATGGGTTATAATGAATGAAAAACAAGAAAAACAAGAGGACATTAACTATAAGGTCTAATATCCACATTCTACAAAAGTAAATATAAAGCACATATATTCAATCAAGGGAATTTATTAAACATATCTATAATAATTCCTTGGACATGCTCAATTTAAACTCAACTATCGGCATACAGTTTAGCACAATAATCAATAACCAACTAGCTGCTCTAAACTAGCCAATCCAACTGCACATCCCACTTGGCCTCATCAAATCCAGTGTATACCATCCCATAAAATTAGGGTCAACAAAACCATCACATGTCCCACTATATGATTCCCAAGAATACCATGATGGTAATACATGGTGAATGGGTATATCATCACATGAGTGGATCAAACTAAAACCCACAACTACAATGTTATCCCAGACCAAACACTAACACCACCTATTCGATGAGCCTCACCTTAGAGGATCCAACATATATGTTCTCATATCACATCAATCCACACACAATTTCCCATCATTATTTCACATCATATAAACACTCAAATAAATTTAAAAACCATTATGAAAACCCAACCGAACCTTAACATCACATCACATCAAAACTGTATTTCCCAAATCATCAAGAACTGCATACATGGTCTTTTAAATTGGAAATGAAATCCCATTTCCAAAACCATTACCAATCCAAGGTGAAAACATATAACAATACAAAATGTTCCAATCGTTCCATTAGACCATTTATTTACCAAACAAAACTAATGTTTCCAATTGTTCCATGTCTTAGAGAACACATTTAGAACCACATTTAATTTCACATTAATAACCAAGTCACCATTGAGAAATCAATGAACTATTTTGAACATTAGATTAGTATGAAATAATAACTAGATATGATAATAAAGATAAAATAAAGATAAAATTTAATGATAACCCTTTGAAAACCCATTTATCAAAGAAACATCATTTTAAAGGGCCATTTTATTTTGTTTTTCTATCCACATGTCCACCCTATAGAAATATGTATTTTCTAATATCCAATTACACTCTTTATGTATCCATGAAATCACCCAAAAAAACATTTTTAATTAAAAAACTTTCTTCGCCACCATTAACAACAAGCCTCACATAAGTTTCATTCCACAAAAGTAACCAATTCCAACATATAATACTCAATTCACAACTAAACGATAATACTAAAAAATAACCAACGAAAAAACTCTCCCAAATAACAAAATTTCATATTAAAATATCAATTGAAATTTTATCAAAATCATTATTTTCATATATATTAACATAATTAAATAAGTCCATTGAAAACCACTTCCACCCATTTTTTACAACACAAAAACACAATAACAAGCCAAACAATAATATCAAAAGCATGAAAAATATATTTATAAATTATTTATAAGTATAAAATAATCAAATAGAATGTGTAAGAATGGAAATATATAGAAAACCCTACATCAATGACATTATAATTCAATAAAACATTAAGAGATGGAAGAATAATGAACAATTGAAAATGTGAAAACCATAATTTCCAAGAAATAAAACCACTCCTTAGCCCTATTTCCCAAGATTCTTCCAAGAAAGAGACCACCATAGAAAAAACAAATAATAATGGCCTATGGGATAGGAGAAGATGAAATCAACAAAAAAATCCAACAAACATACATAGAAACCTTTATGGAGACTCCATAGATGAAGGGCGTCGAGGGAGGAGGTTTTCATGGAGCCCCTGATGAGACTAGCTCGAAAAATGAAGGAAAATCATGAATTAGGTTTCAAAAAGTGATGAAAAAAAAGGAAATTTAACTTTTTATTGACCTCATAATTTCTAATGGTATTGACACAAGGTGTAAAATATCATGCGCTAACTGTGTGAACCCTACTAGAGAAAGGGGTACCCTGCACATTTTTTTGCACAGTTTAGTAAACTTTATGCCAACCATGTATAATTCCTATGAAAAATTGTAAAACCCCATGAATTATTACTACATGGTTTCTCCTAACTATGTTCAAGCCATGGTCTATGTCTCTGACACTGACCCTTAAGCCGCATGGTTTCTCTATCCTTCCATGGTTTCACCCAAACCATTCTCAATCAATGAAACACAAACCATTTAAGAAACAATTTCATATAAAATTCATTCTGACTTAGTAGGCAACATATTTAACCTCTAAAATGTGCATACAACCCATCCAATAGCCGTAAATCCACCTAGAATCTCTAAAAATCAAAAATTATAACACGTACTTTAACCTGAACCTCAACAAAATGATCCAACTTTTAAAAAATAGTTGAATAAAATAAATTCCATGTTCTATGTGTGATAATTCTCCCCACCACAAACACTTTATTCCCCATAAAGATTGTAATATTATTTATAAATAATAATCAATCATGAACTGAAGTGAAGTGGAAAAGAACCACACCTCAATGTGACCTTCCAATCCATAAGTCACACATGACCAATTCATGAGGAAATTAAAATATGAAATACAATGGGAGAACATGAAAGGGTTATACCCACCAAAAGAAACCTTATAATAGTGACCAACACTAGGGTCATGAAGTCCCCACATGATCCAAACTTAATAAAGAATCCCCAGAATAAGAGGAATCCCACCGATGAAACCCATACCAAATAAAAAACTCAGGAATGATTCATCACTCCACAAGTAAAGAATATCCCAAAATTGTTTACAACTGAAAACAGAAACTAATCCATGAAAAGGGATAAGAACACACAAGAAACAACAGAAATCAAAGTCTCACATTTCAAAATAAAAAAAAATCTAATTGAAAAAGAGAAATATAACCCAACTGCTTCAAATAAGGAGTAACAAAAAATTACTAAGGAAACTAAAATAGAGGAACTTCAATTTACTTTACTCTGATGTTGGAAACAAAATTTTAAAGAGACCATTCCAGCACACCCAACAATTCATGACTATTTACGGAGATTAATGCTAGGTTATATGGCTATAGAATTCACTACTACAAAACTAGGTTTATCTAGTGACATGGATTTAATAGCACTTGACAAAAGCATTGTTAAACACCCCTTTATCATCACTAAAAAATTGTTAAATGAGGTCTTTAACATCACTTTTTTAGTACCTTTAACGGGGGTCTTTAATAGTGCAAATAATGTTTTGTTAATGGCATCGTTTATCGGTTCTTTTAAAAAGGAACTGATAAATCCTCTCTTTATCAGCAATGATAAGGGGTTATCATTAGTTTTATTAGTATGGATAAATCCCCCCTCCTTTATAAGTGATTTTATGGTATTGCAGAGAATGGTATACTTCAAAAAATTATATTTCATTAAAAATATGTTTATATATCTATATATTTATATTTATATAAATATAATGAATTTTTATTAAATGAGTTATTGATAATGTAAATAGGAATTTTCACTTTATATATAAGATATTTAGTAAAATGTCATATAAACTAATTAAAAAATATTATAAATTAATAATTTTCTTATTATTACCAAGTAGTGGTCTTTTAATGTCAATTTTAAGTTAAGAACCCATAATATTAATAAAATATCGAAAATAAGATAAAAATGTAACTCGAACATCGAACGACTATAACCTTTGATCCAAGTGTGTGGTTGGGCTCTAGCATATATTAAATTGATTCATGTGATGCGATCTACACCCTTTGTGATAGTGGATAACCATTATCATGTTTTTCAAGGGAAAACGACATATAAGGCATCCAAAATTCAGTTTTTAGTCTAGCTAGCCCTAATTTTTATCAATTTATGGATGTTCATGATCATTTAAATGGGTCTTATATCCTTTTTTATTGAATACTAAATTTATTCTCAGGTCTTACATTCAAATTGATATTATGAATTTGAATTACAATTATTTTTCAAAGCATAAATTTATTTAAATTTAAATATATTCATATTTTTTTATATTTACTTATAATAAACCATTCATATAAATACATATATAAACATATTTACATAAAAATGTATATTCTAATATATGTAAATAATAAATATTCTAAAAATTTATTTAAAACAATATCTAACCATTCTTTACATTATAAAAATATATTTGCAATGTTTCTATACACTTATATGTGTGTATTAATAAAAATATATATTTATAATTATATTATATTCTAGTATATGTAAATGAATATAATATATTATATATTTAAATGAATATATGTATGTATGTATCACACACGTGTATAATGTATAAATGTAATTAAAAATAACTATATAAATATAAGGAAATATATATATATGTGTGTGTGTGTGTGTGTGTAAATAAATATATATAAACAATAATATCATCAAAAACCAAAAAAAAACTATATAGTTTAGTGGTAATGGAATTACATATTAGAAGGAGAGGTGTATGGTTCAAATCCATAATGGAGTGCATGAGGATAGAAATTCAAAATGAACTGATAAAAGGGCCGGTGGGGTGAAAACCACTGATAATGGTGGGGGGCATGGTTAAAGGTGTCATAGAGTAACTGATGAAGGGGTCAATATTATGTAGGTTCGAAAAAATATAATTTTATCCCCTTTAATTGTGATGCCTTTATCAGCACCAAAAAACACTATTAAAGTCCCCCTATACAAGTACTATTATAATGACACATTATCATTGCAAAAAAATTAATGTTAAATGAACCTTTTAACAAGAATTTCTCAGAACTGTTAAAGGGGCCTTTAATGGAATATTTTATTACTTATAAAATATTTGCGATTGTAACTGTGCTATGTTTGTCATGGATATTTTATCTCTGATAAAGGCATATTCTAGCACTGATAATGGCCACATTTTTAGTAGTGATTGTTGTCTTGAAACATATTATTTACTATATTCTAGATTAGACACCCTCTGATCAAGGATTATTCCTTAAGAAACACTTCTTAGAAAACTTCTCCATAATACCCAAATGGATACAATGACAACATGACATTGGAGAATTGTGACTAGATGACTTTGAATGTCCAAACTGAAAGCACTAAAAGAACAAAAGAGAGTGGTTTGATGTGTGGGAATCTAGAATAGAAAAATGGGTCTTTTTGGAAAAAGGTTCTTCTAACACACACCTATTTCCAGATGTGCAACCTTTATGGTCTCTGTGAAAGACCGGTTCATCAACTGTCACATACGCACCCCTAGAACCAACTCATCAATGAACGCCTCATTCACCATCTTCTCAAAACAGACATCACTAGAAGAGTATAATCACTATTTGATCTATGTTATAAGACCCCAAATAAAGGTAGGAGTTTTACATTAATCCTATTATTCTATATTCAGTGAAAAATAAATCAACTCCTTAAACTGATCGACATAGGACTTCACCGTATATCGGTCATGTTAAACACAAAAAACTCCACCCCTTTCCTCACCTTCACCTATACTTATATGAAAAATTGGATAAATGTGGTTTTAAAACCTCCAATGAAATCCCATTATGAAATGATGATGGAATAATCACCTTCCACTAATCCAAATCATTCCCCTCAAATAAATTAAAAGAGAAAAATTATAATTTATTTAGTATTTCTCAAAAATATGAAGATGCCTTAGAATTTATAAAGACACTCCGCTTCCTCAGATGGACTAATATCACTATGACATTCTAGAAACAACATAGAATATCTCAATTACACCACTCCACTAGGAGTCTTGGTAAATTCAATAACTTGAAGATACTTGATAGTGACTTTGGGAATCTTTCATGGCGGCATATTCTGAATAAAAGAAAACCACATAACCAAAATTGACATCAATTAAAAAACCAAGAGACCATCCCATGACAAAAAAACAAGCTCATAAGACAAACATCACAAACAAAACAAAACTAACTATTCAAAAAACTCTCCATTTCCTTCTAATTCCAAAACCTCTTTCTTCTAAGACCGCTTATCCAAGAATCGAAAGCCAAATTTCACAAACAATAATCATCCTTTAAATTCCATGTTCAAATACCAAAGCCCACTTTTAACAAAAATCCCATAATCATTTTTAATTTTGAAAAACCTTTTTTTACAATTTTTCATTTTAATATTAACCCATGCCAAATAAAATCAAACCAAAACACAGCTCCTGAAAAAACACATGTGATAGGGAACTGGAATAATTGAATTACCTAAGGACTTGGTTTGTGGAACGTACTCCAGGATATCACTAGTCACTATAAGGACCTTGAACTGTGAGCTCAGACTCCACATGGGTCACTACTCTACATGATATCAAAAAATTTCATTGTTTCACCTCCATTATCATTAAAAAATCACTCAAACCATAATAGAATCAATGAATGAAATTCCATAATACCTGTGATAACTCATAGATCAGAACAATCAAGAGTTTATGAAGTATGTCCAATGCCCACCTCTCTATTTACAAAAGTTCTAATTTCAATTCAACCTGATCCTCCAAATAACAATGGACTTCTGTGATACCATTTCATCATGAACTAGTCTAAGATTCCATCCAACCCGATACTCTAGCCAGTTATAGAGAAGCGTTGGAGGGAATTACTCATCCACATGGGAAGGAAAATAGTGTTGGTAATCAAAATAATCCAATGGTAATTATTTGTCCAAATAAAAAACTAGGATCAAATAAGCAAATAGTTCACATAAAATAACCAACAACTTCTCATAAATAAATATATAAACCAATCCATATATAATAGATGATGAAAGAAAAAAAATCTAAAAACATAATTAGAACTGAGACATCATAATATGATGTCCATGTTACCTATTAGTTACCAAATCACATAATACTAAGCTTATCCAAAGGAATAATTGAACATGAAACCTGATTTTGAAAAACAAAATAGGCCTACAAACACAGAGTGGAACAAATAGGGTATGAACATACAATATCTAAATAAGAATTCATCATAGATTCTATACATTTACATTCCAAAAACAACCCACAAAAAAAAATTTCAAACACGATTAGAAAATAATGTTTAACCAGTTTAAACAATCAAGAACAAATTTACACAATATACCTTTTTAAAACTTTACCCACCCAACATTGTTTTTTAAAATATAATTTCACATTCCAAAAACTAGTTCAAAACAAAAAAAACTAATACAAATCCATTGTAGTTGACCAAAAGTTTTTTATGTTGAATTTAAATGAAACAAAAAGATAATATATAAACTGGATGGGTTAATATCAATATGTAGTAGAAGTAAACAAAAAATTCAGATAGTAAATCATGGTAATTTATTAAACCTATCTAGAATAAATCTTTGATTTACTCAATTAAAACTCATCTTCTTATATATGTTATATATTCAAAGTTAATAACCAAGAAGCATCTCTAAACTAGCCTATATAGTGGAACGTCCCCCTAGGCCTCATCAAATCCTGGTGTACTAACATATCTAATCATTGTCGACAAGAATCCATCATTCACCTATATTTATAATTTCTAGGAATCCCATGATAGTAATAGATGGTGAATTGGGAGGTCCTCACACGTGTGTCTCAATCTAAAACCCATAGGTTTTGTGCTTTCATATCCTAAACAGTAACACCACATGGGGAATAAGACTCACCTTAGAGGATCTATCATAGAGGTTCCCTTCTAAAATCAATCAATACACATGTTTGAATTGTTTCTTCATATCAGATAAACTTTCCAGACATTTTCCAAATCATTATGAAATACCAATTGAGCCATCAAATCTTGTAACATAAAAACCAACATCTCCCAAATAACAAAAAAATACCTACTAAGCCTCTAACATTTAAAATATAGGTCTAATTCCAAAATATTTCTCCAACCAAGGATAAAACATTTAACAACATGAAAAGTGGAAAATAGAAATTTACACCATTTATTTTCCAAAACACACCTCAATGTTCAAATCCTTCCATGTTTTAGAGAACACATTTTTAACCATATTTAAATTCTCTTAAAAAAGATCTCACCATTTAAAAGTAAATAAAATATTTTAAAAATTATAGTATCTTGAAATGTCCATTTTAGATGAAAAATAAGATAAAAAAAGGAATCTGAGAGAGAATCATTTGAGAACACATGATTCAATGAAATATCATTCTTAATGGTCATTTTCATTTTTCCCATACACATGTGCACCTTGTTCACATATGGATGTTCTATCATCCAATGAAACACTTCAAGTATCTATGAAATCTACTAAAAACTATGTTTAATGAAGCATTAGTTGCTTCAATACTGCTCACAACAAGACACACATAGGGAAAAACCATAAAAGTTTTTAATTCCCACATACAATACCCAAATCACTACCTAAACACAATTCAGAAACATAACCTTGGAAATACACCACCCAAAGAACCCAATTTCACATTAAAAAATCAATTGAAATTTTATCAAACTCCTTTATATATATACATAATTACAGAAGTACTTTAAAACCCACTTATACCCATTTTTTCAAACACAAAAACATACCAAAAAAACATATCACAAGCATGTGAAACATGTTTATTAATTATTTAGAAATAGACTGGAAGAAAATATAATGTTTTAGAAAGGAAATGGTTAGAATCACCTACCTCAATGATGTGCATAGTAAATGAGAGTTTTGGAGAAGGGAGAAAACATCCCAATTGAAAATTTTCACACCCTGACATAAATGAATTCAAAACACATAGAAACCCTTTATTTTTGGGTTCATCCAAGAGATATATCACTGAATAAAAACCAAATAACCATTATATAAGGAATAAGAGAAGAGAAAATCAACTATAAACTAAAATATAAAAATTTAGGAACATTCAATGAACTTCAATGGAGGTTGTGAACAAGGGATTAGGGATTCCTGAGTCCCCCCAGCATTCATATGTCTAACAAGGGGGGACCTAAATTGGGGTTAAAACAGTGGATGGGAAACTATGTAATTTATATTTTATAATGACCTAAGACACATTCATGATTTGGCTGTACTGTTTGACAAACCACACCGCAACCATGTGTACGCTAATGGAGTAGAGGTTCCACCCACACAGTTTATCCACATGGTTTAGTAAAATATCATCCATCTATGAAAAACGAATCTATCAAAATTGTATAACCCCTCTCATGTTTTCTCCTAAGCATGCGCAAGTCATGTGCTATGTCCTAGACACCAAACCTCAAGACACAAATTCTCTCTGGAGACTCACATGGTTTTCCACAAACCATTATCAAGTCATGCAACACAAATTGTACTAGAAGAAATTGAACTAGAAACACCCTCTAACTATAGAGTCTGCAATATTAACCTCTCAATCATGTATACAATCCATACACAAGCCAAAAATCCACTTTTAAACACAAAAACTCAAGAAATCAATCTAGGAACTCAAACCATACTTCAACAAAAAAAATATCCAATGCTAATTAATGAATAATATTACATAAATTCCAAGCCAATGGTGTGACACCAATATATTTTCTTATCTAACTTTATTCTAGCACATTGCATCTCCACATTTCTTTCCATAGAGGTATTCATCAGAAGCCATATAAATTCATGATTTAGTTATATTTTTGTTAGAAGGATCAACTAGAGTATGGTTTTGATATCAAACACCATTTAAATATAAATAACATTATCTCAACATATACTCAAAAGTAATAATTTTTCTTTTAGACTGAAAAAATTTATAAGGATTATATGCAGTGTTAAAACACAATTTTGTATCAAGAACATACTAAGGAGTTCACCATAAGATTAAGGTAATCATAGGATCCCACTCCTACACAATTGAATGTGGTAATCCATAAAACCTTACCAATTATTTAATGTATCCTAAAATTTTGATCCATAGTGAATTATTCTATGATGTGATGAAGTGTGTTGAATTATTAAGGTGATCGACTATAACCCATATAGAATTATTCCCTTTTAATTATTTTTTCAATACAATGGAAAAATACATGGTTATTTTTTATAATATCGATTATAGTATGGGTAATGTATATAACAACCCCTTATAAAATTTACCATTAACCTTTACATACTGGCTTTCCAAGCACCAAGATACAAAATCTATGATATCACTCATCATTTCATCCCACCAGATGTACTCTTTAAAATTTATATACATATTCTTACTTCTTGGATGAATGGAGAATGAATAAATATGAGCTTACTATTACAAATACTTCACAAAGTATGGTATTGAGGAAACAAATACACAGTTCCAAAACCTTAGCATTCCATCATGATCATGGGTATGCTTTTGAACATTTCATACCTTTTTTTCATCTCTACGCCTTCCTTATAAACCACTTTAATCTTAACATGGGTAAATGGTTGAATATTAAATTTAGAAAGATATGATTTTTCCCCTTCCATCATGATTTCTATATCTATCCATTGATAATACTAAAATAATTGATATTTTAATTCCTCATCATGGATAATGTAGCATGATTTTTCTGACTAAAATCAGCATCCACCTAGTTCACATTTCTTGTGTTGTAATGTATTGTTCATTTATAATCATTATTCATATTTAAGAATCTTCTTTGGTACATTTTTGACTACTTCTGTGAGAATATATACTTTAAACCATTTTGGGCGGTTTAAATATCATAAATTTCTCCATGAAGATAATTCCTTCTATTTTTAATGAAAAAAATACCACAACTAACTCCTAATCTTGATTTGGGTTCTTTTTCTAATGAATCTTAAATTTTCAGAATGCATAATATATAATGATGTAATTTATCATAAGAAAACATCCCTTCCCCTTATTGGATTCATCCCTACATATTACAAACCCTTATCCGCTATATGGTAATGTAAGAATATATCAATTAACTAATCATATATTTAGGTCCTTGAAATTTTCCTAACATTCATCATTATATAAGATCTTGTATCCCTTCTAAGTTAACATAGTGAGAGGATTAGATAGTAATGATAAATTCTGAAAAAAAATATTTATAATATCCAAATAAACCATGAAAACTTGGTATCTCAGTCACCATGGTCGTTCTGGTCCAACATTCAATTGCCACCTTCATTTATGGATATACTCTTATACCCTATCATGTGATTATATGGAACTAAAATGAATCATTTAATTTCCAAAACAGACATTTTAAAAAATCATAGATTTTATCCTTCCTTTGGGCCTTTAGTAATATTCTCATGTTTTATTCATGATCATCCTTTCCCCTTGAATAAATAATAATATCATATATTAATACTACCATAAACTAATCATGGTTATTTTTAAATACTATATTCATTGAATCTATAAAGATAGTGGGGGAATTAGTAACACCAAATGGAATCACTATATGTTCATAATGTTTATACCTTGTATGGAATTTTGTCTTATGTATATCCACCTTATTTTACCTCAATTAATTATATGCATAATGCAGGTCAATCTTGTAAAAGTATTGATGTTTATACAGTTGATCAAACAAGTCATCAATATATGGAATAAGATAATATTTCTTAATTTTTATCTTGTTATGCTATTGATAATAAATTTATAGTTTCATTGATCCATAATTCTTTTTGACAAAAATAACAATAACACCACATGGTGACACACTTGGCCAATTGAATCCCTGGGCTAGGTTTTCCTGAAGTTACTTCATTAATTTCTGCAACTCAATTGTTTACATTATATTTGGATTCATTGAAATTAGTATAGAACCAATTATAAGTTATATTTATAAATAAAAATCGCATTTTGGTAGAATTCTTGGAAAATATTTTAAGATGATATAATCAAATTCTCATAAAAAATGCATATCATTAATTTCAAGTTTCTCTACAACCATTTGAGATAAACACACTTTTTGAATGGAAATTACAACCCATACAATTCATACAATATCAATCATATGTCCATAATTATTATCAAATTGATATATGATCATAGGTTGGATTGGAAAAGAAAATGTGACTTGCCTTATATAACAGCCTAAAATTTTATCAATGGAAACACCCTTCTTACAATTATATCATATAGTATAAATCACAAAAAATCATATTTAGAATAAAATATAAACTTTATAAATGAAGAACGAATGAAACATGTGGTATTTCTAAATTTTAAGAAACTCATACCAATTGAATAGTAACATGACCATTGAAATAGTAATGTGACCCATAAGAATAGTAAATTGGAAAATAGAATAGTAACCTCACTTATAAATGTGTAAATAAAAATTAAGCATGTTATAATTAAATAAATTATATATTTATATTACAGTATAAGTAAATAATTGTTTTCAAAATGATAAATTAACTGTTAGTATTTTTGTAATACGTAAATAATTATTCATAATTTTATAATTAATATAATTATTTAAAATAAACAGTATTTTCATTAAATATATTTTTAAATTAATATTTTATTTTCTTATGTTTATAATATAAATTTATGAGACCATAATTAATTTTTCAATGTGTTATCAAAATTACTTCTAATTTTAAAATTGGTATTTTCGTGTAAATGATGATTTTAGTTAAAAATTAATAATTTCATATTTATAAAATTATTTTCACAAAATTTAGTTCATTTATTAATTCTACATGTCGAAAAATAGTTATGGTGAATTTTTTGTATTTTTCTAAAATAGTTGAATTTTTTGTGAATAGTAAAATATGATAATTTACGATAAAAGATAAATACATTAATTATGGAGTCATATATTATGTATGTCTGATTTAATCCAAAAATCTAGAACATTACTTCATTAATTTAATATATTTTTTCATAAAACTCAAAATATTCCTAGTCTTATGCCAACATAATAAACTAATGAATAAAATACTGATAAAACACCCCTCTCCCCCTATAAATACCACTCCTCGCCTGCTCTTCTACTCACACCTCTAAAGAATTTTACCATTTCCAAATTCCATTAAAATATTGTCCCAAGGCTCTCTAACATGACCATGATTCCATGGTCTCATTAAAATAACAAACATTTTCCCACTGGAGGTTCTCTAAGAGGTAAAATTTATGAGATAAAATCCACTTTCTTTTCTTTTAATATCCTTTCATGATCTTTAATTTTATTATTATCTCCTAACCTCCCATAATACAAACGGAATTATAACTCAAAAAACATACATATACAATAATTTTATTGTTCAAAATGAATAATTCATAATAATTTATCTTCCCTTATCCTTTTGTATTAAAAATGAAAACATAGTTTGTGATGTGTTAATTTTTCACATTCAAGGACGACAATAATTCAATTTCCATTACTTCTTTCAAGGTTGATAATTTAACCATTTTTATTGTTATAAAATATTATGATAAATTTATTAATGCATATTTAATGTTTCAAAACCATTATATATACATGATATTATTTCATTAAACAAAACTAGTTCGTGATGATCGAAAAAAACACCAAAATACTCTAAATGGTTAACATTAACATCTTATATAATGATTCATCCTAACCCAAAACTGCCAAATTACTTATATAACCATTTAATATTTTAATGGTAATTAATAACAAATAAATTCAATTCTGGACAACCATTTTCATTTTATAAGATTTTCCAAACATGTATACTAGAAACTGATCATGAACACCAAGGAAACAAACACTCCCAAATGATGAAAATGAACATTATAACTCGTATAAAGTGAAGTAAATTAACATAATAAAATTATAATAAATAAAATATATGAATAAATTTTTATGAATTAATTAATTAGTGTATTTAATTTGATTATTCAGGACATTATGATAAAGTGAAAAACACTTTCAGGCACAACATAAGGTATTCTTTCTGGACATCCATTTTTCCTTTGGGTTACACATTATCTCTCATAACCCAACATAACATTTCTTTAATTTTATATGACTATTACAATTTTTATTTATATGTTCCAAAATCCTATATCTAGTTCATGTTATCCTTTTGTTTTGGGATATACATGTATTAAATAGCTTCCCTTCTCAATTCTTCGCAAAAAGAAAACATGGTTAAAGGGAACTTCCTCCTTTTTAACACATTTTTAGTACACTTAATAATCAATTTTAGTGAACCATTATATTTATAAATTCACTCATTTAATCATTAGAATGAATATTGTTTTTTTTAATGAAAAAATATATTTATTTTCTTCATTAAATTCTCGTTAATATTTTCATTAAACTTCACTAATGTGTTTCATTTATAATGTCTATAGAACAATAATTTTACATTTAATCGCATAATATTTACATAGTTATCATATTCTATTGTTATCATCACTTATAAATTTTTTTATGATTTAAATCCATTATTTTTTGGATATCGTTATGATATTCCCTTTTTTATGCCTTGTGACATAATTATGATACCCAATTCATTCCAAGGGTAACCCTTATGCTTCTTTCCTCATGAGTCATGAATATGATGTAACATGTATAATTGGTGTTCCCATATAGTCATATAATTCATTGGGTAATGTTTCGTCTCATGAGACATCTTGTTGGGACAAGGAGTGAACCTGATTATTTTATAGGACATTATCTTTCATGTGAGATGGTCTTTTTGTTTTCCTTGACTCTTGATTATATCATGTATTTTGTTGTTTACAAATTCTTATGATTCAATTATTACATGGTCCCATTCTCTACATGTTATTATTCACTATTTTTATTCATATTACATGCATTTTTCATCAATTCATTCCATTTAACACTGGTACTTTTTTGTATTCCAATGTTCATACCCTTAAAATATTTTTAACTCATCCTTTTGTTCATGTATTCCCCATGTTATCCTTTGTATATGTAGAAGGCCACTAGAAGTTAGGAGATATTTATGGATTATTATGGTAAATATTATTTATTATATTTTCATGTTTTCAGTTTTAGGAACCTAATCATCAAAAGACATTTGACTTTTCAATCCTTGGCATGTAATTTGATTTTTAATTATGCTTAAACTCATGTGATGACATGTGTAAAAGGGTAGGTTTTTTATTGATGTTATCATAGCATTGATTTGATTATTTTAGAGATTATGACTATATATCATTATTAAGAACCCTAGGGATAATTCTGTTACCATTGATAACTTATCTTAAAACCAAGGGAATCACAAAATAGGATACATATTTAATTTACATGTTTATCCGTATATGTTCAATGATTCTATTTTATATTCTTATAAGAAAGGTATTAAAAACCTCACATGTTTTCCACATAGTATGTAAAATGAAATTTTAAGGGAGAAATTTTATTAGGGGAAATAATGTAACAACCAAACATTTAATCAATTGAAAATACCTTATTAAAATTTTCACATATATTACAAATCACATAAAATTTCATTGAGAACAAAATACAATCAATATAAACAACGAATTAATGAAATAAGATTTATTTTTCAGATGTAAAGGAACTTATGCCAATTAAATAGTAACTTTACCATTGAAATATAAATGTGACCCTTAAGAATAGTAAATTGGAGAATAAAATAGTAAACTCACCTAAGAATGAATAAATAAAATTTAAGCATCCTATAAATAGAAATAAGATATAATTATATCATAGTATAAGTAAATAAATTATTTGAAAATGATAAATTATTTGTTGATATTTTTTTAAAACAAAAATATTTATATATAATTTTATAATTAATAAAATGATTTAAAAGACAATTTATTTTTATAAATTGGATTCATATATTAATATTATGTTTTCTAATTATTATAATATAATTTTATGATACATTATTTATTTTATCAATATGTTATAAAATCATTTATAGTTTTAAAATTGATATGTTTTGAGTAAATGATGATTTTATTTAAAAATTAAAATTTTCATATTTAGAAAAAAAAATCATTAAATTGATAACATTTTTTAAATATTGGCATTGAAAATGGTTAGGGTGATTTTTTTGGGTTTTTTCTAAAATATTCTAATTTTTTGTGAATAAAAAAATATAATAATTTATCATAAAAAATAAATAATTGAATTATGGAGTCATAGATGATTTATGTATTCTGTAAGACCGAAATATCAAACTATAATTCATTATTTTAATATAATTGGTGATAATTATGAAACTATTTATTATCTTGAACCAAAATAATAAAATATTGAATGAAATAATGAGAAAAATACACTCCACCTATAAATACCACCCCTCACCACCTCTTCTCTTCATACATATAAAGCTTTGATACTTGTCCAAATTCAACTTAAATAACTTCCCAAGACTATCCCCAACAAAAAAATCCCTTGGTCTCTACAAAAGAACAAAATATATTCCCTAGGGAGGTTTTCAAGGACTAGAATTTCAAGAGGTAAAATCCTTTTTCTCTTCTTTTAATTTATCTTCACATTTTTTCTTTTCTTATACTCTCCTCACATCCCTCCTAAAATTTTTATGATAACTACAATACCTTATATAAAATATAATTTTATTATGATAATGTAATAATTCATCAACATTTCCCTTCCCCACTCCTTTTTTTTCTAGAAATGAAAACATCATCTATTATTTGTAAATTTTTCACATTCATGTATGGTGAGTTTTGAATTTCCATTATGTCCATCAAAGATAGTTATAAAAACTTTTTTTGGTTAAAAATTATTTTAGTATATGTAATACAGACTATTAATGTTTATATATCCATTATATATACATGATATTGATTAATAAAACAAAAATAATTCATGATTATCGAAAAAACGCCAAAATAATATCAATGGTTATCAGTAATGTCTTATCTAAGAATTCATCCTCACCAAAAATTATCAAATTAATATAACCATTTAATCTTGTGTATATTAATTAACAATATATAAATTCAATTCTATAAAACAATCCTCATTTTACAATATTTTTAATACATGTATAGAAGTAACGGATCATGAAAACCAAGGAAACAAATAGTATCAGATGATGAAATTGTATCATATGACTCAAAGAAATGGCCATGAAAAAACATAATAAAATTATTATAATCCAAATAAATATATAAAAGGATCTTAAATAATAAATTAATGGATTTAATTTTATTATCCAGGATATTAAAATCAAGTACAAACCACTTTCAGACATAAAGTAAGGTATTCTTTCAGAACCTCCATTTTCCCTTGGGGTTACTATTTATCTCTCATTAACCTAATGTAAATATTCATTAATTTTATATAACTATTTTATGTTATGTTAATATTTTCCAAACTCAAGTATCCTGGTCATTTCATACTTATTTTCTCAAGGATATACATGTTTTAAAAATTTCCCCTTCTTAAGAAAACATTATTTTTATAAAATCACTCATTTCATCATGAAAAACCATCTTCGTTCATTTCTGTTTTTATAAAAAAAATAATTTTCCTCTTTAAAATATCTTTAATATAATCCTTAAACCACACTAAAAAGTTAAATTTATAATGTCTCTTAAGTACTATTTTTAAATGTATTCTCCTCTTTCTGACATAAATTATCATCATATATTCCAATTTCCCCATATTAATGTCCACCTATGATTTTGATCTATTCTTTCATGGACATCTTTATGATATTCCTTGTTTTCATGTTTTATGATGTGATTATGATACCCAATTATTCATATTATTAACCATTATGATTGATTATTCATGTGGAACACATATGTGTGGACATATTATGTTGGGTGAAACAAGATAGTTTTCCAATTCATTGGATAATTTTTTGTATATTGAGATATCATGTTGTGATAGGGAGTGAACCTTATTCCTTTATGGGAATTTTCTCCATGTGAAATTTTCTAGGCAATTAGACTTGAATTATTCTTATGTCTTCTTGTGTGTTGTTTCCAAATTAGTATGATTCCATTATTACATTTCACAATAATCAACATAAAATTTTTTATTATATTTATTCATGTCCCATTCCATTATAGGCCATCATGTTATGACTTCTAACCCATTGTTATTTTCCTTATTTCTATGATAATTCCATTAATGGGTTTTTTAGATAATCCATGTGTTCATATATTCGCCAGGATACCCTTTACTGATATAGGATCTCAATGGAAGTTAGAATGTGTTTATGGAAGATTAAAATAAATATGTTTTATTCTATTTTCATGTGTACAGTATTATATACCTAATCATCCAAAGACACTAGACATTACAATCCTTGTATTATAATTTGATGTCTAATTATTCTTAAAATCATGTAATTATATGTGTAAAAGTATAGGGCTATTATACCTTCCTAGAAAAGTGATGTGAAATTAATTTATATACTTCCCATCATTTCTTAATATTATATAAATTTTGACCATAGGAATAATGAAAATATTTTGAGAGAGTCTGTTTCGACAATATTAAAATAGAAAATATCACATACTTGAGATGTGATAATCATACCACTCGGTGTTTTCACTTATAATTCTACATCAAATATTTTTTTTAGAATCATGATACCCTCAGAAAATTTGTCAAATCAGAAACAAATGGTATATCCAAATTCAAATAAGATGGTATTAGTTATAGGTTATAGGGTAAGTGTACCTTTTACCATATCGTTATCACACCACTCAACATAAATAGTGATGGAAGTATAGTTTCCCTTTTCAATTGATTAAGAGGATTCTAACATCAATAATCAACATGAAACATGACTATGGGAACTTTTTATCATATTACCCTTACTCCTTTTATTTGAAACAATGGAGTATGGGTGGTTCATTCTATGAATATGTATCTAAATTCTTCTCATCAATTCAACGATAAAATTTTAGATTACCTTCCCTTCCATACATAAAACAATTACTATTACCCTTATGAAAATTTAATCCATTCTTTTTCCCACATTTTTAAAATAAAGAAAATAAAATCTTCTTCTCTTCATGGTTTCTATATTTTATTTTGAATTCCTTTTTTGTATTCTATTCGAAACCATGATATTGATAAATGAATATAATCTCAATTCCCACCCTTATAGAACATCAAACAATTTATTCATAGCTATAAAATTCTTTGATTGAAACCTCCCTTCAGATACATGGTTTTAGACCACTAAATAATTGAACAACCATACTTTCGGGTTACATAATAATTACAAAATATTACCCTGAATGTCTTGTAAAATTTCTCATATATATACCATTGGATTCATCATCCTTCTACTTTAGATCAAGGAACACCTTATCCATATTTTTATGAAGAATAAAAGTATAGTACTTACTAAAAAATAGGTTCTTAAACCTTTCCAGGACTATGGAGTCAAATTAATCTATTTTTCTCATATTCTTGATTAGAGTCCACCATTGATCCTCTTCACCTTCTAAATGGAAATCCAAAATGACTTTCCGTTTTATAAACACTAGGTAATGGAATGTATCTTTTGAATTCACCAGATTTATTGTTCATAAACTAGTGGATTCTAATACCCACTAAAAAAAGTGGACATTACCTCATTATGGACTCATCAGAATATTTCTCCCACCCTTGTTCATTTAGAATTTCTGTATGATTCATAGCTTGACAAAGTTGTGTGATCATAGTAATAAGATTTTTCATTCTTTATCCCATAAAATTTTGATTATTATAATTAAAATCATTTCATTATCATTCACATTATTCATTTACATGGTTTATTTGGGTTCTATTCATTGACAAAAAGAAAAAAAATAATTTATGAAAAAAATAGTGGGGAACAATATAATTATGAAAACACAATTATTAGATATCTAAATCACGAAAAAATCATTAATATATGAATCTTATGTTTATAAAATTTTATTCATATTCATTATCTATTTAAATCTTTTCTGATAGTTCATAAATATTTTGTGAATTTCCAATGCATGCCCCCTAGAGTGTCAAACTAGGTGTGCAGTAAGGATTATTTTTGTATTGTAGGTGACGATCAAGTCTAGATCAATGATACATTTTCTTATTTATTACCCATATATACCTTTCTACAATATTGAAATCAACTTGTACTATTCATACATGGATTTAATTTCTCGGAAACCAATCACCATATCCATTACCAAGATTCTAGGAAATTTTTGTATACTTTGTCTCATAATTAGACGTACCCTTATTCATTTATTTAGCGATATAACTATTGATTTTTAATCTTAGATTATAAATGATAACTAAACATATCATATGATAATTACTATAGTGAACCGATATTAACATACATAGATATTAAATCATATTTAATGAATATTCAATATATTAAAAAACACTCGAGGTCCATAATAATTTAGTGCCTTTGGAACATTTTAAACTCATAAAACTGGTACATAGGTAGACTAAATTATCTACCACTATTTTTATTATAAATATAAACGTTATTATACATATCATACATAATAAATTTCTTCATAACCTAGGGAAATGAATCATAGGAAATTGGGATCTTATATTTTCAATAAGGTTAATGAAGGGAGATACAAAATCACAACATGAAGATGAGGGTATAATAAATGAGAATAAAATTTTAATATCATACCCTCAATATCAAAGAAAATAATATTGAGTCTAGGAATGAATATTAGCATTTAAAAAGAAATGAATCACAAGGGAATTATAAAACATGATCCATTATAGCTTAGTATTAGAAATAGACATTGATTTATGGCAAACACATAAGTATAGAAAGTAACGTCCATGATAGAAAAGGGTCACTATCAAGGGTATCATAGTGTAATGGGTACACTCCCAAAACAATCATAGTAATCATGATTCACCCCCAAGACCGTCATCATATACAAAGTCCCTCAGAAATCTATGATCAGTCTCGATTTCTGTCATGTTGATCCCATGAGATATAAATCATAACCCAATTCATTAGAGGTAAATATAGGTCTCACCCCAAACTTAATGAGAACCATATTTATGAGTGATTCATTATCATAAAAAATTAATTATATCATAACCCATGTAAAGAAATGGGATTCATAAACATTGACTCATATCACATAATATAAAAAAAATAATGTTTTTATAAAAATTTCCTCATTTCTTAAAATCATAACACATTGAAAAAGAAGTGGGTTTCATAAGAATTTTATCATTTTATAACCTATGGAAAAGAAAGGGGTTTCCTAACAATCATTCAGTCCTTAAAATAAACTATTACGTAAAAAAATATGAATGGTATACCAAGATTGTATCCCTATTAATTCATTAGTAACTTCAATGGATTTTATTAGAGATGGAAAATTATTTTTAAATATCATTTTAATAGTTTCTTATTGAAAATGTCTTTTACACATTGAGAAAAAAATTCAAAACAAAATTCCTTTTGAAATAAAATTACTTTAGAATAACCATTAGTAATTTATGAAGTATTTCTCGAAGAAATTATTTTTCATTATTATGGGAAGATTTGTTCATGTCCAATATGTTGATCTAAAGATCCATGTCAAATTTTTAGTAAAATCAAAATGGAAATTATTTGGAAAATGACTTGATGATTACATTAAAATATTTTTTTAAACACCAAAAACTAGTTAAAATTTTATTTTAAAAATAATTTGATAACAACAATACATTTTTAAAATAATTTTAGAAATATTGTTTTGGATGAAAAATGGTAACTGACTAAAGATGGGAAATACAACCATATTTTCTTTAAAAACAATGCTCAATTATTTTAAGTAAAAAAGAGTGGGTGAATGGAACTATTAATTTAAATTATCATGAATACACATAGGATAATAAAATTCATCATTTTATTGAGATTTTGATGATATTATTTTACCATTAGAAACAAAATCATACACAATCCCAATAAAATGATGATATTGTAACAAAAAATTATTACCACTTAGATAGCATTGAATCGTAAGGCCCATGAATGAATAGAATAAATTAGAACTAAAAATATCATGATGATAAAAATATTCAGGATATTTCCTGTCAATGTTGATGTATATACACCTTGTATAATAATATATTCTCTTTACATAACTTATGTCTCAAATAATACAAATTGAGACAAAAATATCATACATTAAGTATCGAATTCTGTCGTACACATCCAAACATCCTATATTATAAGTTTTTTATAAATCTCTTAATAAACCATATTAATATATATTATAGAATATGTCATTTTCTTATGTCATTTTATTAATTTTTTTAGTAATAATTCAATTTTAAATTAACGTTTCGGGTAATAGCTTCTTTGTTTTTCATGTATGTTTTGAATTGATAAATTTTGTACTCTTAAATTGATCATGATTTTATAAGATTAGGAAAGAAAAACATGATTAAAATAACTTATATATTCATTATATATGTGTTAATATTTATCTATAAAATATATAAATATGTAATGAAATACACTTTTAATACAGAGGGTAGGTCGAACATATGCATGAACATTGTTCCCATTTTCTCAGTGTATTGAATGAGATAAATGTAAATGATATATTATCATTATTGAATAATTTTTATTTAATTTATATCACATATATTAATTTCACCCATCTTTATTACATTCCATGTGATTCTTTAATGAATCACATCGCTTTTTAAGGCGGTATTCTTCCGTATATATGAGTGTCATTTTCGTATTCCCAAAAATGGAAAGAATCAAGGTAGTTCTGAAATAATAATTATATAATCATAATAATATCATAAATATATTTTATAAAAAATAATTCTTTCATTAATTCTAGTCTTAATATGTGGAAATGGAAAAATGAATTACATCAGTTCGTGAGCTTGTAGTCCCCCGTATACACATATGATGGCTTCTTAACCAATTCGTTTAATGTGTAGATGATTATAGGTCATTACCTTAACATAAAAATGTATATATTTATGGAATATATTAATTTTATTATATCATAAGTTTATAATAATAAATTATTTAGTTAGACTTAAACTAAAACAAAAAGCGTGTATTGATAAATGTTACCTCTTTTTCAGGTATCATCCTTTGGTCTGCACCAAAAGCCCTCCTAAGTTGGAAATCTGTCTAACTAAAAGTTCTATGATATGAGGAGGGAATATGGTAATGCTTTTATCTATTTATTTGTAGAATAAAAATAATATAGTGTGAATAATGAAGGATATGTTTTGTATTTTTATAAGTGTCTTGAGTGGCATACTTGTAATTTTTTTTAGAAATAAACAATTTCTCCCACATTTTTTTCATGCCAAAGGATACAATAATGAAAAATAATTAATAATAGAAGGTTTAAGTTCTAAATATGGCCTTATAATGTGTTATTTATGAGTTTTGGATTATTTTTAACTCTTATCTTCTTATTTAAACCCCTCCCCCAGTAAACACATTTTTACACTAACCATGATAATTTTTTTTCAATTTTATTTTGGTCAAAATTTTAACCTCATTAGATGGTATAAATTATGGTGATACTAAATATGTTATCTATTTTTCCAAAAACGATTAATTTAAGTCGGAAATTTTAATTTAAATTTGATCATGCATGCACAATGAGAAAGTATTTTTAAAAAGGAAATGTACAAAATTTTACAAATATATTGTATCAAAATTCGTTATGAAATTGAATCCAATGTCCTAAACATGATTCGTAGGTGTATAATTGAATAAAATTTATTTTAAAACCAATTTAAAATATAATATAGTTTTATAAATAAATTAAACAAAAATGAATTTTTCATTTATAATTCAATATTTTTCAATATTCATTCAAAAAATAATATTGTTATAAAACCCACAAATATTAACCCTATGATATTTTTGACATAATTATTTAAAAAATGTTTCTTATATTACCCAAAAAAAATTCTAAAAATGTGAAAAAATAATTTATTAATTTTGCACAAAAATAATTAGAATACATTTTTTGGAAGATTTATTTTTCAAAACATATAAATTCTTTTCAAATAATTAATTATTATTTTATAAATATATTTCCATAATGTAATACCATTAGGATTAATATTTTAAAAAAATATTACTATTAAAATAAATAAGTTTAAAGGCTTGTATATAAGGGTCATGGTTAAATAACTATATTAATAATATATTGTGGCTATGTTAAAACCCAGTGTTTTCTGCAATGAAAGCTCACCTAGTGTTTAATATAGAAAAATCATAAAAAAGTGTTTCTTGTAAATTGATTTATCAAATAAAAGTAACTTATTTTAAAAAAAATAGTTGGAGTGGGACACTCATAGGGGGTTTAATTGAGTTCCTATAAAAAAATTTGTCAAAAATTATTTTTTAATAATTTCCCACCTTAAAATCAAATATAACCCAGATAACCAATGTTTTAGATTTATAAAATATTTCATTGATTGAATTATTTCTCAAGGATTGTTTAGTTATCAGTTAAAACAATATGGATTATTATTTTCATATTTTGAAATCAATCTATAAAATGAAATCTAATATAAACAATATTTATGTTTAAATATCAATTTAAAGTTATGTATTCTGAAATAATTTTAATAACTAAGAAAACAAAACACAAAAGCACATAGAAAATGTAAACACAATGTTCATTCTCAATCCGAGACTTAAACCTCTCCACTTGGTGATCACTTGTTACCAATAAATTTATATAAATAAATTTCATAGAAACCCTGGATTGGGGTAAACATAAGCATACACAGATTTCCAAGTCAACAATACATATTCTATAGTTTTTCATGGGAGTGAGAATTACAATAGGCCATGCAAGGACCTCTTCCACTATTATCCATGGGAGGTTAAGGAGTATAAAAGTTATGTTTGTGAATATATCAATGTATTTTTTATTTTAGCATAGGATACAGTGTGTGTTTTTATAACAGAGACACACACACTGCTCGAAATGTAAATAATGTACATAGGCAGAGAAATATAATGACAGTATCATTTAGAAGACTTTGTGTGATGTTTTTCATAGCGTCTGGGATCCTTTGAAACCAAATAATTGGTGTTGCTGTCAACATTTATAAATATGCAGCAAAATACAGTTTCTTAATTACTTCGGTCTTTTGTTTTTAGTGATGTGTATGACATGGTGGATGATCACTTCCTTATTATTATATTTTTTCTTCAATGAAGTTATTTTGTTGTTGTTATAAATTATATCTTTGTGATTTTTTAGTTTGAATTTCTTGAGATTTTTAGGTGAATGTGTTCTCTACTATACTACATGGTCCTTTAACATTTTCTTTTTGATCTGTTACATGCTTTGTACAATGCACCTGAAAGGATCATATACCTCAAACCATGTACTGGTCTCTCTAATCATTAAATGTTGTCTAAAAAGGTTAGACAATATCATTATTTCAATATGTAGTACTATGTTTTATAAATAATACTATTAGTAATAATTTTAAATTTAATAAATAGATCATTGGTGTCATAGTCTCTTGGTATCTCAGATTTTTTATAGGTAGGTCTATCTATAGGTGATGTGACAGTGTTTCAGTTATCGATATATTATACATAGAAAAATTCTACGTGTCGATCAGTCGCTCTGTTAGTAGGTCAGGTTTCGGTAGGTCAGGCATTGGTAGGTAAGGCGTCGATAGGTTAGGTGTCAGTAGTTCATGTGTTGATATGTCAGTCATTGGTAGGTTAGGCATCAGTAGGTCCTGCATTGGTAGGACAAGTGTCATTAGATCATACATATCCAATTTTGGCTAACATTTCTAATACAGTAACATAGTAACAGAATAGATGAAGGTTATATGTAATCATAATTAAGCAAAATTTATATTTATGAATCATGATAAAATAAGAAAAAACATGATTAAATTAAATGTAACATCAATCATAAATAAGCATGATTTGTGAGAATTATTTATAAGAATGTTTTAAGAGCATGATTGGTGATCATGATTTATGAGCATGATTTTTTAGCATTAAAACTATGGGAGGCCAACAATATTCCCCTTTTTGATGATAACAAATCAAGGAATTATATATCAAAATAGTTGACTGATAATGATCAAAGTAAGGTCTAATTATCATATTATAAATTTTAAGATAAACACAAATATTACATAGATTACTTATTAATATTTTTTTTATTTCAGGATCCCCCTATGATGTATTTCATACATATATTTCTGCCCCTGATGGGATTATAAATAAAGGAAACAAATAATTAAAAAGTAAATTATAATTAGAGGAAAACATTGAATATATATCATTAGACAATCAGTACAAGTGGTTAAAAATATAGTACAAAATATCCCTATAAAAGAGTTATAAAATCACTTCTTCTTCAATATAGTGTCCATCAAATATTTTCCCTTATAAGTGGGAACAATGGTAAGAGCAGGATGTGAACAAGTAGTTGTTGGAGTATCCGTGTGGATATTTGGGGAAGGTAGAGGATCTCTTGTGAAAACCAATGAAGCTATAATATCACTAGAAGAGGTAGGAGGTATTGTAAGCTCATCATGAATAACTGGTTTGATTTGGATTAGATATTGAGAACGAGTCATGGAAAAATGTCGAAAAATGGTAGAAGAAGTGGTAGAAGGGTGAAGGACATGCCAGATAGAAGAATCTTTTTGAGAAACAATCATAGTATTTTCATAATGTGGGTAAGGTTTCAACAAATAGATGAAGTCCTTGATGATCTAACCACCATAATCCATATCCATTTCATAATATTCTTCATTCTCCATAAAAATATCAAGGGCAGGAGTAGAGTCCTTGAGATTATTGACTATATCCTTGAAGGATTGAGTAACAGGAGGGATCTTTAAATTTTAAACCATGTATTTGAAATGAATATATAGTTGATGCTTGGTATAGATTGTCTCAAAGTAGAAGTTTACATTCTTTGTTATTTATTCTTGAGAATTATAGAACCTTTTTTGTAAAATCTTACCAAATTATGGATGTGGTAACAATTTTTATTGATCTTAGTATAGTGTTCTAGATTAGTTCCACCCATCATAGTTTCATGTTCCTCTATTATCACATTTCTAATCATCCCATAATCAGATGTATGAATAGCGGGAGTAGCTAAGGAATATGTACCTTGAATTATATCTTGAAATACTAATCTCAACTGATATAAAACAATGTATAGATGAGGTGCAGTAGTTGATGTTGAATAATCATTCAGTACATCTTTGAAAACTTACATTAAAATGGCTAGATCCAAAGTTGTAGGAGTAAAATCATCCTTATAAGACACATAAGATTTATCCCCAATACGATTTAGAACCATGTAAAAAGATTCTTTATATTCTATTTTTAACTTATTAATGGAAGAGACCATAGAAACCAATTCATTAGGCATATTTTGATTTTTTGTTATAATTGCTTACAATAGTGAGATCAGTGGAGGTTCAACCTATGACACAACTCTCTTTGTGATAATAGCTGCATCACTTTCACTAAACCTTGACACTAGATTTGGTTAATGTGGAGGGACATATCTAAAAACATCTAACAATTCTTACTTAAAAGCATTGAAATCATCCTTAGTCACATATTATGTATCATTGGTAGAACCATTGATTCAAGAGTAGCTACGGGAGTAGGAGAAGCTATCCTATCCTATGAATCAGAGTGCTCTAAACCCAGATTCACATATCCTAGACTATTTCTCCACACAGGTACAACTATATCATCAAGAGGAGAAAGAACATCAACTTTCACTCTATTTTCCTATCTCTCCTCCACAACAATTTCTATCTTCTCAAAATAAGTTTTCTTCCTAACATACACAAGTTCTTGTAATGGTGTAACTAAAAATTATTATTCATCATTAACTTCTTAATGTATATGACCATCTAGATCTTCTTCCTCAGTCACTGGTGCTTCAGAAGCATCAAGAGCTTTCTCAAGTGGTTCTTGTTCCTATTCCACTATATCAACACGACATTCATGCTCAGTATGCAATAATGTAAGATTAGTAGGTTCAGTATCAGGACCTTGATCATCATCAGAATGATATAATCTACTATTAGAGTCATCACTTCATTCTTTCTCGTCACTTTCATCTTCTTCCCTATCACATGCATCATCTTCTTCTTTATTTTATTCCTCATCTCACTCTCCATCTTCTTCTTCTTATTTACTTCCTCATTCTCCATATTCACCATTTTACTCCTCATCACTATATGATATCTTAAAATACACAAAATTATCTAACTCTTCAGTATCCTCATAATATTATTCTTCTATAAGTATTTTCTTTTTAGGTAGAGGCCTTGGAGGGCTAGCAAGACCATAGGTCATCCATTAGAGACATTCAGTTATATCAGGGTAACTTTTATCATCAATTGGTGACTCATTTCCATGATCTTTCTCAACTACATCTTGCTCATCTGAATACTCACAAGTTTCATCCGTTCCTATACCATGATCAACCATGTTCATTTTAATTTAGGGGTGCTCAAAAGGATTAAAATACTCATAAAATTTGTCATTTTCTTCAACCCGCGTCTTCTTTCAGGGATTCCAATTTATTCTCATCCTCTTATAGATATCTTTTCTTAGAAAACAGCCATAACATTCTAAAATAGTTTCCTTACCATTAGTTTATAATCAACTCTATTTCAATAAAGTAGAGATAATCCTGGGATTTAAAATTCATTGTTCTTGTAAAATGGGTTTATCTTCACACTTATATGCACCATCAAATATCTACATAGGTTAACATTATATCCCTTCTTTGGTAGATAAATCAAATAGACATCTCGGTATATGAGGGAGGAAAATTCCCCTTTCCTTAGACATAATTGGTGTTGAATGAACATGAAAAAAATCCTTCCCTCGCCATAAATCTCTATTATTATAGGGCTTTTATGATCTCTATTTCCAGTAAGCTCAGCCAATGCATTCACAAACCTATAAATGCCACTATTTGGAGGTGCACTTCTCTAATGTTAATCACACAAACACTCATGGGGTACCATCAATAATTTTTTCCAATTATTGGATGAAAATTATATTATTTTTCTATCTACTAATGATTTGATCAAAAATACCTCTCACCCTTCAAGAAAAAACTATTCATATAGGTACAACTTGGGCACCATCCTTAGATAAAACATTCATTTATTATTGGATAACCACTCAAACCAAAATTGGGTTTTCAACACATTCAATTGATGATACTTACTTGTTAACATCAATTCTAAACATACTTCTTTCCCAGGGGTCATGATACAGTTTGTGAATTCAGGGTGAACATGTTGTGGTTTGGGTGGAATATATTCTACTTTTTTCTTCATTGATTGGTGTGAATCATCCATAGATCTCCCAAAAACAATTTTATCTTGAGTCATTAGTGATATTAGATGGTTTGGGGTTCAAAGGAGAAAGTTAGAATGATTTTGGGAGAGAAATGTTTGAAGTAAAGAGTGCAAATACAGAAGTTTGAGAGTGAGACAAGGTGTTGGATCGACCCTTAATTTTTTAATTTAGGGATTTAAAATCCTAAAAAAAAGGTTGATTAAAGTAAAATTAAATAATTAAAACAACTATATATTATATTCCAAATATAAAAAATACTATGTATCGATCAGTAAGACACATCGATGTGACCTATCGACAAGTCGTCATTGGTGAGTCATGTCAGTGAGTCATGTCTGTGAGACGTCATCAGTGTGTCGTGTCAGTGAGACATCATCATTGAGATGCGCCAATTTTACATCATCGATGATTTTCCCAAATTTTATTATCCCTAACTCTTGTTTTATGTAACTCAATCTCTAAGATTATAATAGCATAGTAAAAACATCAGTAAGCTGATATTCAGTGCTAATTAATTCTGGAGTTATATCACCTTTTTTATAATGATCTTTCAAAAAGTGATGTCTTAAAAATATATGATTTTTTCTTGAATGAGAACCTAAATTCTTAGAAATGTTAATAGAACTTTTTTTGTCAACTTTTATAGGGAAATTGCTACCTTGATATCCATAATATAGTAATGTCTATTCAATCTAAAAAATGTAAACAAAAAAATTACTAGCAGCTATGTATTCAGCGACTGCAGTAGATAATGTAATAGAAATTTTCTTTTTACTAAAACATGAAACTAGTGACTTTCCCGAAAATGTGGCATGTTCAAAAGGTTCTTCACATATCTAACTTGTAACCAAAAAAATAAGTATCATAATAACTAATGATGTCAAATGGTTATTCTCTAGGGTAGAATAATCCTTAGTTAGTAGTTTATTTGAGGTGTTTGAAAACTATTTTAACAAAAATTATATGTGAATCATTAGTATTTTCATGAATATGAGAAAAAATACACACACTAAAAATAATATCAGGTTGAATAGAAAATAAGTAGAGAATACTTACAATCATACCTCTGCAAATTTTATGATCAACATAATTTCCATTTTTATCAAGATCCAATTTACATGTGGTACTCATTAGAGTATCACTACATTTTGAACTCTCTAAGACAACATTTTTTAAAATATATGTAGTGTACTTACATTTCATTAAAATAATACCTTATTTATTTAAGAAATTTTAAAATCCAAGAAATAATTTTAGGCCACCCATTAAACTCATCTCATATTCATTTTTCATCATTAAGGAAAAGTATATACATGAAAAATTTTAAGAATATCCAAAAATCATTTCATCAATATATATTTGAACAACTAAAACATCATTATAAATTCTTGTTATAAATATAATAGGATCAATAATTCCTTTTCTAAAACCTTTGGAAGTATAAAATGTGTTGAGCATACGATACAAAGCTCTCGGAGTATGATTTAAACCATATAATGCTTTTTTTAATTTTAAATCATGATTTGGAAAATTAGGATTTGTAAAAATAGGGGGTTTTCAAGAAAAACACCCTAAACTAGATACCCCATTATGAATTCACTTATGAAATATATTTGATAAATTTTGAAATTCATATGTGTTTTATAAGCTAGTAGGATTCTAATAGGTTCATGTTTGGAAGCTAGTGAAAAGGTTTCTTCATGTTCATTTCTTTATTCTTGACTATAACCTTATGCAACTAATCCATCCTTATTCCTTACTATAGTTCCAGATTCATTTAAATTATTTCTAAACACCCACTTAGTACCAATTATCAAGGTGTATTTGGGTCTATCAACAAGTTTCCATACAATGTTTCTTTCAAACTGATTAAATTATTTTTGCATAGCCAATACCCAAAATTTATCATTGATTGCATAATTTATGATCTTAGGTTCAAGCTATGACAAAAAGTCTTGATGTTCAACATGGTTCCTTAGAGAATCTATAGTCTTTGTCCCTTTACCTAAGTATCCAACTATAGAATCTAAGGGATGGTTCTTAAGGGGTCTAACAGATCTAGGAAAATAAGGGCTAGTTTTTTAGGATCTCATATAGGTTTGAGTTTACTATGATCTGAATCATGAAATTTTATATAATTAGAAGATTTTTCAACTTACTTAACAGATGATTTAGAATTTTTATATTCAGTTCATGGTTTAAAAAATTGTCCTCAATATTTTCTATAGATTTCATAGGTTCATGTGGATCTATTTCATCATATTGTACATGTATAGGTTCTTCCACATACATGTTTTTCTTATCAAATACCCTATAAGATTTTATACAGTTTGAATAGACTATGAAAATACTTTCATAAATTTTGGAGAAAACATGTCAAAATTATCTTTTGTACTGAAGATAAATATTTTGCAACCAAAAACGTAGAAGTAATTAATTTTAGTCTTCCTATTGTTCCATAAATCATAGGGGGGTTTCTTAAGGATGTGTCTAATTAAAAATATATTGATTATGTTATAAGATATATTCACAAATTCTTCCCAAAAATAAATAGGTAAATCATATTAACTAACACTATTTAGGTCTATTTCTTGTACGGTTCTATTTATTCTTTTTACAACTCCATTCTGGTATGGTGTCCTATGAGTAGAGAAGTTATTACTATATCCATTTTGTGAGAAAAAAAGATTAAAATCCTTGATTTTCAAACATATACCCATGATAAATTCTTATGATTTTGATCCTAATCCAACTAATGTTTTCTACTAACCTATAATAATTTTTGAAATAAGAACGTGCTTATCTTTTGTGAGCTAAAAAGAACATCAATGTATACCAAGATAAGTCATAAACTAGAACATATACATATTACTACTCATTTAAACATTAAACTCTAGATGGTTAAAACAAATTAAATGTAATCCAACTCAAGAGGTTGAGAAGTTGAAACTTATTTATTTGCATTGTAAGATATTTTATGTTGTTTTCCCTTTTGATAAGGTTCACATACATTATCATTTGGAAATTCATGTTTTGGTAGATCATTGACTTTCCCTTTTCTAGAAATCTTTAAATGTGATTGAACATTATAGTGGCCTAATCTATGATGTGAGATCAAAGACTCTTTGTGAAAGGAACTCATGAATGAATCATTTTGAGAAACTAAGGTATCTAAATTCACAACATAAATAATTTCATTTCTAAATGTTGTGAATACTAAATCATTCTAAAAATTGAAAAAAATTAAAAGCATAATTTTCAAATTTAATATTAATTACATCATCACATAACTCTAAGATTCTAAAAAGATTACACTTAAGATCATAAAAAAGAAATTTATAAATTATAATTGAATCAGTGTTACCGATTTGTCCAAGGAGAATAATTTTTCCTTTTCAATTTTCACAAAAGGTGGAATGACCACCATCAATCTTGATAAGGTTCATGAATAAAGTGTATTCCCCTATCATATATCTTAAACACCTACTGACCATGTACCATAAGATCTTACTGGAACACTTCAAATAGATTTCAAACAAAATAGATCAAACAAGGAAATATTTTGGTACCCTGACATTCTTGGTTCAGTAACATTATTAATTAATGATTTGGGAACCCATATTTGTTTCATGGGTTTCCTATAGAAGTTTGTATAGTATTAGAAAAAAACTCTATTGGGTCCAAAAAAAACTAGAATAAGTAAATGTATTTCCAGTACTATAACTTGTAGCAGATTTTCCAATTCTGGGAACAAACACAAATTTTCAAGATTTTGATACAGTTTGTTTAGTAAAATTTCTTTTTCCAGGTTGATAACAAATGCCAGTTGTATATTTTGTAGAAACTTGTTTTCTATGAATTTGAACTAAGTTATCTTTACCATTTGTGATATTATCTGAATAATTCTATAATTTATCATTTGATAGTTCAAGTTCATTTTTCTCCCTAATCCCATGACCATTCTTCTCCTTTTCAATAATATGTTTTGACTTAATAGAAATTGAAAGAGCATATCTCTTCTTGAGAGATTTATACTTATCTGTTAGTTAATTTCATGAGTACAGCTTCATTTTATTTTATTCAAACATTTTTTCATTTTTTATATTTTCATAATATGATTCATCTCCAGAATAATAAGAATTCTGCACATAGAATTCTAGGATTACCTCATATGTGTTTTTCATTACATGTTGGATTTGTTTTCCTTATCATCATGTGATGACTCTATATCACTCGAGCTATCCTTTAAACCACTCTAGGTGGACTAGATCTCCTCTTTATATTCTATATCTTTTTCCTCATTCTTAATTTTATACTTTAACTTAGGAAAGAATACCCTCTCCACTTGCACTCATAATAGACTATTTCAATAGTATTATCACTTCTCTTCCTGTCCTTTTTCGAATTTCTCTTATTTTCATTCATCCATTTATAATAAGGATTTATAAATAATTTATTCTTTTTATAGATCTTTTTTACAATTATTGTTATCTAATACATTTCTTCACAACTGTCACCGGATGATTCATCATTATTGAAACATACAACTTGAACTTAAAGTTTCTCATATACTTTTTGTTTAGAATAAGTGGTTTTAAAATCCAATGAAATTATATTTATTTCATCATCATCATCTATATTGACATTATGTTCTTCCTAATACATCATTAGTTTACATATCATCTCCTTTAGTGGTATATATTTGGTGTCACAGGATTCCTTTAATGACTTTGAGGCTCCTCTCCATCTTTTAGGTAAACATCTGATAATTCGCATTAATTTTTTTTGGATTTAATTTTCATTCCAATGAAGACCATCATATTTAAAGTTTAATTGATAGTGATATACATATCATAGATAGGTTCATAAGGCTTTATTTTAAATTTATCATATTTAATGGTATATGTATTGATTCTCATTTCTTTGACATTATTTATTCGTTTATGTGAAATGGCCAGTGTATCCCAAATTTGAAATGCTATTTTACATGAAGAGATCCTATTAAATTTTTCAACACATAAACATAAGAATAAGGAATTCATAAATTTATAGTTATTATTGTTTAATGCATTATATGAATCATTCCTAGTGTTACTACTAGCAGTAGAAATAGTTTATTATTCTATAATTGAAGACCATACTTCAAAACCCATACATTCCAAATGCATTTTAATTTTAATTTTACCTTGGGTAAAATTTGTGACATTAATTTAAGAAGGTATGTTGGTAGTATAACCTTAATCTTTATGGTTCAATTGAAATTTATTTTAAATATTTTGATGGTAAATATGTTTTAAACTATAAAAATTTAGAGATATTTAAACCACAACAAAAATAACAGTTGAAAAGATTTAAAAACATTCAAAAAGTTTAGAGTAAGAAAACCTTTGATACCAAATTTTTTTTCAATGTAGGACACATTATATGGGGAAAATTGAGTTCTTATAAAAATTTCTGTATAAAATTCTTATTTAAAAATCTCCCAATTTAAAATCATATACATATCAGTTAAAAAAATTAGAATATTTATTAAAGATTTTATTTTTTGAATGATTTATCAAAGGTTAATTAGTTCTCAATTAAAATAACAAAAATTATTATTTCAATATTCAAAATAAATATAATAAATATGGACTAATCTTCAATAAACATGCATAAAAAAGAGTGTTGTGAGTGCTTCTTTGTTCTATTTACTGTGAGTTGTATTCCATGGTTGATGATCTCTTCTCTTTATTAGATTATAGATGAAAATATTTTAATTAGTTTTTGTTCTCAATAATATCTTCATGTTCTTTAGTTTGAAGTTCTCAAGTTTTATAAGTGCATGAAATCTCTACTTTACATCATGGGCCTCTAATGTTTTTTTGATCAGTTATGTGATTTATACAATACAGAAGACAAGAGCATGTACCTTATGCCTCTTACAAGTCTCTAACATCATTAAATGTTGAATACAAAGGAAAAACAAGCTCATTAATGTAATAAGAAGTACTAAGTTTCTTATATATTATAGTTAGTAATAATTATGAACATAAGAGATAGATTGTCGGTGTCTCAGTCTGTCGGTATCCCAAACTATCAGTAGGTCGGTCTGTCGATTGGTGATGCGTTAGTGACTTGGATATTAGTAGGTTATACTTAGAGAAATTCTAAGTGTCATTCAGTTTCCCTGTCGGTATGTAGGGTTTTAGTAGGTCAGGAATCAGTAGGTTTAGGGTAGGTAGGTCAGGTGTCAGTTGGTCAGGCATCGGTAGCTCATACGTAGCCAATTTTTTTAACCAGTCATATGCAGTAACACACTTACATAATAGATCAAGGTTATGTGAAATCAAAATTTAACTTTATAAATCCTGATAAAATAGGATAAAACTTATTAAAAACAATTTAACTTGAATCATAAATAATCATGATTTATGAGAATGATTTGTGAGTATGATTTGTGAGCATGATTTATGAACATTATTTATGAGTGTGATTTGTGAGCATTAAAACAAAAGGAGTCCAAAAAATTAATTCAAAAGAAAAATTAAGGGTGTTACATTTACCTTAATTTTTAATTAATCAATGGTCTTTTCGCGCATCACATATTTTGGGTATTATAGTAATAAACTATATCATATGTATTTATTTATTTATTTATTTGATTAGGGATCTATATCACTCTCTAAAATTATTTGGGAACAACACTTTTCTTCCATGCCCATATCTTCACTTCCAACTAATGTTATCCTATTTCAAAACATATTTTTGTGTTAATTGATATAACCATTGTATTTCTATTTCCATATTTTTAATATGAAATCTTATTAACCCTTTTTCGATGTAAGTTTCCAGAAAAAATAATTTTCAAATATCAAACCCTTATTTTCAAATAGAAATTTAAGATTTTGAGAATGGAATTTATATGAGGAATGAATGTAACACCATGATATTTTATGATATATTTCATTAAATTTAAAATGTCGTACAGCTTGCAATACACAAACCCATGAGTGTAAATGAAACATAACATAGTATTTCATTTTATCCAAGTTGTTAAATTGGTGATTATGTATAAGAATAGATATGTTATGAAAATTATATGTTTTAATTATGTATCAAATAAATTATTTGTTTATAAATTTATTATTAATGAAAATATAAATCATTTGAGTGTAAAATAACTTTTTTTTTGAGAAATAAAAACTGTTTTTAAAAACAAAATGTTCGTTTAAAATAATAAATTTAATTAACAACTATTAGTGAATAATTTCAATGAAATTTTTATATTATATATTCAATAAAAACTATTAGTCAGTTACTATTTTTTCATGACATGAGATAAGATTAAGCCTTAGTTTATACCAAAATTTTTTTTTATAAAATTTGGATTCTTAATGTCGTGTACACTTATTTTAAAAATAAATTTCTTCAATTTAAAAAAATTTATTGAAAAATATCATTTTTGAAATAAATATTTCAAATTTATCTTATAGTCAATTTTTAATAATTGTCTTAAATGATTAATTTTTTATGAACAGTTAAAAACACTAATTTTTATTACCAAAATTCTTTTCGCTTAGAGAATTTACAATGTGTCATTTTAAAAAAAGTTTAAAAATTAAAATTACATCACTTATATTTTTATTAATCTTAATATTGGTCATATTAATCAATTTTAGGTTGAATTTTTATATAAGAACACATTGCTTTTAAGAAATTTTTTTTGGAAATAGGGTTTTTATCATGCTTACAGGAATAATTTTGAAATAAATTATTCCACATCAGTAAATTTATTTTTATAAAATGGATTATTTATTTCTAATAAGTATAATTTATATTATTTAATAATTTCCACATAAATTTTTGTCATTATTACATGTAAAGACAGTAAAATTTTATTAATGCGGCTAATGCTAAAATGGTGGTTTGTGTAATACATGTGACTATGTGACGATCAATGTTTTTCTATGGAGATTATTTTATTATAAATATGAAAATTATTCATATGAAATGACAAAAAAATGAAATAATAAGTACAATGTGACCTTTAAAAATAATTCTGACACTTCTGTGTTTAGAATTTTGAAAATCTGACATTCACGGTTGTGATTAGTAAGATGTTTGGAGTCCGATGAGAGAAACATAATTTTTAGTGAATAGTAACATACCCTTATAAATAGTAATTTTACACTTATAAATATAGATATACCCCAATAAATAGTAACCTTACTTATGATATTTTATAAATAACATTCAAGTTAAAGTATGATGTGCCTATATTTTAGAATAAGTAAATAAATGTTTTAAAACTGTTTCTTAGAATAAATTATAATTATAATTAAATGTTAAATTGATAATAATTGGAAAATTATTTTTTAAAAATGGAGTTCACTTTTGGATTCTAAATATCAAAAAATTGTTATGGTGATGTTTTGGTAATTTTCTGAAATACTTCAATTTTCGGGTGAATTTTAAAAATACAGTTTTTCACATAACTCGTATATCATAAATTGCATCATTCATGATCTAAGAATGAAATGAAATTTCATGAACTTTAGAATAATACATTTTCTATTTAATTTCATAAATGGTTCATTAAAATAAAATAAACTCATTTTCAAACTGAAAAAAAACATTCTGATACCTAAAGTCAAAAGGTGATTTCTTAAAATATCATTATCTATTTCTTTTCAATTTCCTTTTAATAAATTATATAATTCGAATTATAATGATGATTTAAAGTCTAAAATATTTATATTATATTAATATATGATTTTTGTTTTCAAAAAACTACTATTAAAAGGCTAACATTTGATATATTGTTTTATTTAATATTTTATCCTAAAAACACCCCCTCATCCTCAAGTATAAATAACCCCTCATCTTCCCCATAGAAAACCATTCCTATCATCCATTACTAAGCCTAATATCTTACCAAATTCTCCATCTCAATCCTCGTATAATATTTAGAGACATTATAGAGCCCTCCAACTCCAATCACAAAGGTATTTATAGTTTCATGCAAGAGAAGCTACACCAAAGAGAGAGTAAGACCATATTAAATCATCCCTCTTTTCTTACGATTTTTTTCTTTTACCCAATAACATTAAAAAAATATTCTATGAAATTTATTATACATTAATTTATCCTTATATTAATTATTTTAACCTACTATAATTATCATATTAATGAAAAATATAAATGTCATACTTCCCTTTCTCGCACTATTGACAACATCTCATTAAAGGTAAGTTAACCATCTCTAGAGACATTTCCAATATAAATATTACAAACACCTTCATATATGGTAAATATATACTATATATAATATATTATTAGAAATTTACATGTATTCTATCCTTATGAAACAAATAATACTAATTTAAAGATTACATTTAATAAAAAGTGAAATCATCACAAGACGGGAAATTTTTAAGTAAAAAATGAAATAAAAACACTTGAATTTCATCAATGAAAATTTGAAAATAAAATCCAATTAATACAATTTCTAAATATTTTTATAAAATTAAAATAATTTACTTTTTTATCGTTTTTTAATAAACATAAATTTATTATTCAGGATGTGTAGAAGAGATTAAATTATGCAGAAATTAAGGTAAGGGATCCTCTCCATTACAATTTTTTTCAAGATTGTCTTATATGTTATTCTATGTATGATTAAACACCTCCCCTATACTTCCCTAGTTATTTTTAATTTATGAGAAACTATGTTCTATCTCATTAATCCCTCTTAAGTACACCTAAAACCATTCCACTAATCCATAAGGAATTCTACCTGAACCGCCTTTATTCATTCAGGTTTCTCTATATTTATTTTTACCCAAATGATGTTGTCTTTTATTTTGATGTAAAAATTATAAATGACTTTTATATGCTCCAAAATCATGTTTCATGATCCAATCCTCATTCCCTTTCAGGGATATGGATTATTTTATGTGATTCCCTCCTTGATACATCCCAATAAGAAAACTCATTTTAAAGGAAGTTATCCAATTTTTTACCCAACTTCGAGTGCACATTATCCTCTATTTTATTCCACCATTATCTTTATGAATTCACTATTCTAATCACAATAACATTCTTGGATAAATTCTGGTTTTATATAAAATATTGTTCCAATTTCTATTTTAAAAGTTCTATAGTATTTTCCTTAAAACCACACAAAAATGTTTTAATGATAAAATTTCTCAAATACATTTTGTACATTTTATAACTTCTTTTTGACATCACATACCATAATATATGCCTATTATACTTTATTAACATCCATTTATTCCTTTATTTCATGGAAACATTCATGATACGCCCATTGGTTATGCTTTATGTCATGATTGTGGTACCCAATTTGTTACACGGGTAACCCTTATGTTTATGTAAGAATTATCATGTATGATTTTGTATATGGAAAACATGTTAATGAAAATTAATATGGGTGTACCCCAAAATAAATTCAATACATTGGGAAATGTTGAGTCTTATGATATGTTTTGTGCGACAGCCTTGGTGGTTATCCTTGGCCTGCTATACTTTGTGAAACAGTCTTGGAGGTTAGCCTTGGCTTGTGCTACTATGGGAAACAGACTTGACAGTTAACATTGATTCATACTAAATTAATGTTTTATGTTGCTTCCACATTTCTATAAATCCTTGTTTTTTTGATCCCATGTTTATATGTTATGATTCCTTAAGTTCCATGCTTTTTTTATCATTAGGTCATGCTTTCTAACCCTTGTGCTAATGCCTTTTTCTTATGTATACTCTCTTACTGGATTATTAGCGAAACCATTTGTTCATGTTATCCCTAGGTTATCCTTGTATATGTAAGGACAAAAAGGATGTTATATTCTCTTTATGAATATTAAATAAAGAATAGTTTTTTAGAACCATTTATATGTATTATGTACCTATTCTTCTAAAGAATCTATAATTAACAATCCTTAGATTGTATTCTAATGTAAAATTATTCTAAAAATCATGTAATGTTATATGTAATAGGCTAGGGTCACTACAGTTTGAATCAGAGATTGCTCTAGTTATTTTTTGAGATTATCAATTGGGCACTTTAGTAAGAACCTTAAAAATGATACAAAGTATAAGAAAATATCCATATATTTTGGTAAGTATACATTATGTGGTTTATCGTGAAAATCTATCCCTTTTTGGATACAAACATGTAGAAGTGGATTTGGTACCGATGTGCCTAGGAGTGAAAACTCTAACATCGAGTTTCAAGTATGAACCTGGATATCTTGGTATATGACAACAGGACTTGATACACTCTTGGATTAACACTCCTGGGAGATTTGATTTGGAAAATTCATGAGCATAGTATAAACATTTATTAATGGGGGGAATCCTATAATAATATATGTGAATAAATAGATCAAGGATAGCCTATATTTAAACCTATGTAATCATAAGTTAGGATATAATTATCATTTATAAGTTTATCATTTTATGTTCAAATGTTTCAATGATTAAGTATTCAAGACCTCTAATTATATGCTCATTTTCTTAGTTAATGGAGGGAAATTGAAGAACAAATTCCAACAACCAATGTGATAGTAAATGTGATGATTTCCCTAATGATATGCCTAATATGATGGGTATGGGTGCTAAAAAATGCATGAAAGTCCATTTTTAGCTGACACATGTTATGAATAATAACTTGAATAATGTGTAACACAATCCTCCTACAATGAAAGAGCATGTTGTCTTAGAATCATCCATACAACAAAGGCATCCCAGGTTTAGTGGATATTCTGATGCCTTGCTTATGGAATAGTGGATTAACTCCATTGAAAAGATATCATCCATCCTCTAGTGCTACGAAGAAGATAAATTTGTATTGATGGTCTATCATTTTGATGGGGAAGAGGATTAGTGGTGGAAAAAAATCAAGAATACAATGTCCTAAGAGGAAATTTATTCCCTGGATTAGGAGGAATTCAAGAAAATGCTTCGAATAAATATTTTCCTCGAACTCTCCATCTCAATATGAAAAGAGAATTTATCAGACTCAAGAATAAAGAAGATTAGTCCATCGGGGCATATGAAACAAAATTTATAAAGAATTCATGGTACACCTATGGATTTTTCATGAACAATAAAATTAAGTTGGATCACTTCATTAGCAGACTAAATTTTTGTCCATGAAAAGCATTGACAATTTGAGACTTCGACAGTTATAAAGAGATTGTTTGTTGTTCCCTCAAGGTTAAAATAGATATTGGAGACTCTCAGTGGTCTCGTGGTTCTGATGATTAGAAGAGGAAAATAAAGAACAACATGGGTGGTTCAACTAACAAATACCATAATAGAAAGAAGCCTGAATATCCCACTTATAAAATTTGTGGGAAGAATCATCCTTGGAACTTTCTTAAGGGAACTAGGAATTTATTCAAATGTGGAAAGATGGGACATTTGTCCATGAACTAGAAAAGTGGTATAAAAAATCCCACTAATGTTGAATAATAATAGAAGGTTCAGATTAATTCTCAGCCAGTGGTGTAGTGTGAAAACTACAAGGATCCAGGGCATTATGCGAACAATTTCCCTAATCCATGGGTTGTTAGAGGCAATCAACAACAACCTCCAAGGTAACACGGAAGGGATAATTCTATAATTACTTCTGAGGTGTATCTGGACAATAATGTGGTGACAGGTATGCTAGTTATTCATTCAATAATAGCATACATACTAATTGATTCTAGTTCTAAACATTTCTTCATATCTTTCATGTTTAGTATAAATATTCAAACGCCACCTAAAAATTGGGAGGAAGATTTATCTATGAGAATAGCTAATGGGGAAATCCTTGCATCCATGGTTCATAACTCCTCCCTTTTTAACATTTGTAAACTGAACCTTCCAGAAAATATTTTCATTCTTCCTTTAGTGGAGTTTGATGTTATCTTGGGAATGGATTGACTATATTAATACAAATCCAGAATCAACTATCGGGAAAGGGAGATCACTCTTCACATCCCAAAGCATCGTATGATTCATTAAAAATGTAAGGAGGAAGATGAATCTCTTTTATAATTAGTGTATCAAGTGTGTATATTAATTCATTTTGATTAATCCTTTCTAGCTCAATTGATTGATACAAAGGAGAGAATCTCTCTTGATGATATTCCCATCATGAGGGATTACACTGATATATTCCCTAAAGAGATTCTTGGCCTCCCATCTAATCGATAGGTTGATTTCTCAATTAAACTTATTCTTAGATCAGTTCCTATATCAATAAAACCGTTATAAAATATCCACTATAGAATTGGAAGAGCTAATGAAGCAGTTACAGTAGAATCTGGAGAAAGGCTTTATATACCTGGGTGCTTCACCATGGGGTGTGCTAGTACTCTTCATCATGACGATGGATAGATCAATTCACCTCTGCATTGATTATAATGATATTAATAAAATAATAATAATGATCATGTATCTCCTTCCAAAAATAGATGAATTTTTTGATCTACTTCGTGGGTCCAGTCATTTCTCTATAGTGGACCTTCAGTCGGGTTATCACCAATAAAAGGTGAGGAAATAAGATATTATCAAGACTACATTTCAAACGAGGTAGGGACACTATGAGTTCATAGTGATTCCCTTCAAACTCACTAATTCTCTATAAATTTTCATGGATTTTATGAATATATTATTTATAGATTATATAGACAAATTTTTGGTAGTCTTTATTGATGATATTCCGATATACTCCAAGATCAAGGAGGAACATGATGAGCATTTGAATACTATGTTAAATACATAACGAAGAGAGAAGATTTAAGAAAAGTGCAGTAAATGTGAGTTCTGGATGGAGGAAGAATCATTCTTAGGGAATGTTATCACCAGTAAAGGGATATCTATGGACCCTTCAAAGAGAAAGGCAATTTAATAGTTTCCTGGGCCAAAATCTGTAATAGAGATCTGTAACATTCTAGGTCTACTAGGTATTATCATTGATTTGAGAAGAACTTATCATGATTTTTGAACCCCATGAATAATTTTAAATGGAAGGGGATAATGTTTTTCTGTACTCAGGACTGTGAATATTTTTTAAGGAGTTTAAAAAAGGCTAATCATTATGCCAGTACTCAAACTATCAACAAGTGGAGAACTATTTGTGGTGTATAGTGATGATTCCAAGAGAGGATTATGTTTTATACTGACGAAAACTAATAAATCTATATCCTACACCTCAAGGAAACTAAAAATTAATGAGTAAAAATATACTACAAATGATATAGAGTTGGCGGCGGTGATCATTGCGTTGAAAATATGGTGGCATTATCTCTATGGGGAGAAGTGTGATATATATTCAGACCACAAGAGATTCAAATATATATTCAAAAAAATAGTTTAATATGAACCAACGAAGATAGATAGAGATCACCAAGGATTATGACTGTTGAATACACTATCATCATGTTAAGGAAAACAAGGTGGTGGATGCTCCAAGTAGAAAGAATATTCTGTCATTATCAATAATGAGAATTGAAAAGGATCTAATCTTCTTAGATTTTTTGATTATGGACATGGGAATCATTATGGGAGGAACATCATAAATATTTTCTAAAATTATTTCTCAACCATCCCGCATATATAAAATAAAGGATTCTCAATGAAAATATGTATAAATTCTGAAAAGGGTGGAACCTATCATAAATGGGAAATCCTCTATGTTCATGATTAACAAGGAAGGATTTGTAAGATTTGGTCCATAATTATGTGTATTATATGATATAGAGATAAAGAATTATCTTTTTAATGACGCACATAGATCGACCTTCTCTATTCACCCAAGGACCACAATGATGTATCAAGATCTCTGAGAAAACGTTTGGTGGGACAATATAAAAAAGGGATATTGTTGAATATACATCAAAGTTCCTGGTATATCAGAAATTCAATGCTAATAGGAAAAAATTCATCGAAGAATGCAACCACTACCCATACAAACATGAAAGTGGGAGAACATCATCATGGACTTTGTCACTGGACTTCCAAGGACATCGAGAGGAAACAATTCTATATAGGTCATTGTGGGTCATCTTACAAAGATAACTCACTTTATCGTGATTCAAGAGGACATCACATTGGATCAAATTTAATGAATATATATCAAATAAGTGGTAAGGCTACATGGAGTACCACTATCTATTATATCCGATTGATATCTGAGATTCACTTCAATGTTTTGGAAAAGTCTCCAACATGCTCTACGCATTGAACTAAATATTAGTATGGTCTATCATCCTAAAACTGACGGCCAATATGAGTGAAATATTCTAAAATTTAATGATAGGTTGAGAGCATGTTCTATGGACATCAAATAATCTTTAGACCAACATATTCTACTGGTTTAATTTTTCTACAAACACATTTTCCAATCGAGTATCTGAATGGAACCATATGATCCCATTTATGGGAAAAGGTGAAAAACATCGGTGTTTTTGGATAAAGTTGGTGAGCGTAAGCTTCTAGGACCTGAAATGGTCAAAGAAATTATGTATAAGGTGAAAACCATTCAGTAACATATCTAGGAATCCCAATGTTGACAGAAGAGTTATGAAAATAATCTTCGATGAGACCTTAAGTTAAAAGTTGGAGACATGGTATTTATACGCATATCTCCATGTAAGAAGGTCATGTGGTTTGTAATAAAAGAAAATTTAAGTTTCAGGTACATCATACCCTTCGAGATTATTGATTGTGTTGGGGATGTGGCCTATAGACAAGAACTTCCACCTACAATGGTCAAAGTACATGTTGTCATTCATGTATCCCTCTTAATTAAGTACATACCAGACCCTTCACATGTACTCTCTTTAGAGGTTGTATAGTAGGACGATGATCATTCTTATGAAGAGAAGCCAGTGAAGAACATGTATAAGAGATATAATGTTATATGTAATAAGACTACTCACCTAGTCAAGGTACGATGTCATAACCATATATATAAAGAGGAAACATGGGAACTGGATGAGGCAATGAAGGAAAATTACCCGCACCTGTTTATGTCCTAGAATGTAAAACAAAATTTCAAGGGAGAAATTTCTTAAGGGGGGAAGAATGTAATGACCCAATGGTTTTATATGGAAATTATTTTCATATAAATATTTCATATAATCACATGAAATTACAACATAATGGACTAATAAGTGTTATGTGACCTTTAAACATAATTTTAACACTTTAATGTAGGAGATTTTGAATATCTACCATTCACGGTTGGATCGATAAGCTGTTTGGTGTACGTAAGACAAACATAATTTTTGGTGAATTTTAAGATAATATTTTGAATAGTAATTTTACCCTTCTAGATAGTGATATACCCTAATGGATAATAACCTTACCTATTATAGTATAGAAATAATATTCAAGTGAAAGTATGATGTACCTATATTTTTGAATAATTAAATGAATGTTTTAAAACTATTTTTTTAGAATAAATTATGATTTTAATTAAATATTAAATTAATCATATTTACAAAATTATTTTTGAAAAATAGATTTCATTTTTTTAGTATACAATTCAAAAAATAGTTTGGGTGATTTTTTGGTAATTTTCTAAAACACCTCTACTTTTGGGTGAATAGTAAAAATACAGTTTTTCACATAACCGGTATATCTTAAATTGCATCATTCATGATGTAATGATGAAATAAACATTATGTAACTTTATATTATCCTTTGATATGTTTAATTTCATAAATGGTTCATTAAAATACAATAAACTCAATTTCCAAACCTAAAAAAAACTTTCCAATACCAAAAGTCAACAAGTGATTCCTTAAAATATCATTTTTGTTTCTTTCTTTTCAATTTCCATTTAATAACTTAATGATTAGAAATTATAAAGATCATTTAAAGACTAAAACAAATAATATCATATTAATATATGATTAATTTTTTCAGAACAATACTATTAAAAGTCTAAAATTTGATATATTATTTTATTTAATATTTTATTCTAAAAACACCCCCTCCTCAAGTATAAATATACCGTCTCCATCCACTTGGAAAACACCTCCTATAATACATTACTAAGAAAAATATATTCCCAAATTCTACCTATTAGGCCACTTAGAAAACCTAATTACTTTTTAGAGCCCTTTAACTTGAATCACCAAGGGAGTTAATTTTTCATGCAAGAGAAGCTACACCAAGGAGAGAGTAAGACTCTATAAAATATTCTCTCTTTTCTTCCACATTTTTTCTATTACCCTATCCCTTTCAAAAACATATGATATAAATTTCATTTTAAATCAAGTTGAAATTATATTACTGATGTTAAGCTTTTGTATTTATCATATTGATAAAAAATACAAATGTCATACTTCCCTTTCTCGCACTATTGACAACATCCTGTTAAAGGTCAGTTAACCATATGTGGAGGCATTTCCATGATAATTATTATAAACATATTCATGTATGGAAAATATAAATTATATATAATATATTAATATCAAATTTAATTTATTCAATTATTATGAAACTAATTATACTAATTTTTATATTACATTTAACAAAAAGTGAAGTCATCACAAGATGGGAAATTTTTTAGTAAAATTTGATATCAAAATGCTTCAATTTCATCAATGAAAATTATGAAATAAAATCCAATGAATATAATTGATAAATATTTTTACAAAATAACTACAATTAAATTTTATATCATTGTTTTAATAAACATAAATTTATTATTCAGGAGGTACAGAAGATATGAAATTAAGCTGAAATTAAGGTAAGGGATCCACTCCATTTCACATTTATTCAAGATTGTCCTCTATGTTTTTAAATTTTATGTGAAATTAATAGTGATATGGTATGATTATGAACCTCACCCATAATTCCCTCATGATTTATAAGTGGTGAGAAACCAAATTCTCTCTCGTTATTCTCTATTAAATACACCTGATATCATACCAGTGATCCATAAGGAATTCTACCCGAACCGCCTTTATTCCTCCGGGTAGCTCTATCTTTCTATTTACCCAAATTAATTTTTCTTTTCTTTTTATGTACATATTCTAAATTATCTTTATATGATCCAAATAATGTTTCAAGATCCAACCCTTATTCTCTTTTGGGTATATACATTCTTTTAAGTGATTCCTCCCTTGATGTTTTCCAATAAGAAAACTAGTTTTATGGGAACATACCAATTTTTTTACCGAAATCCAAGTTCACTCTATACTATTTTTTAAGACACATTTTATGTTATAAAATAAATATTTTTATCATGAAAACATTTTTGGTTCAATTATTGTTTTATATTATATATTGTTCCCTTTTCTATTTTAAAATCTCTATGGTATTTTCCTTAAAACCGCACATATTGTTTTAAGGATAAAATTTATAAAATGCATTTCATACTTGTTGTGACTTCTGTTTGACAACAATTACCATGATATATGCCTATTTTACTTTATGAAAGTCCATTTATTCATTTATTTCACTGAAACATTCCTGATACGCACATTGGTTATGCTTTATGTCATGATTGTGGTACCTAATTCTTTCCATGGGTAACCCTTATGTTTATGTATGATTGATTATGTATTATACTTTATGTTGAAAGAATATCCATGAAATGTATGATGGTTTAACCAAGATATCCCTCTAATTCAATGGGTAAAGTTGAGTCTGGTGAAATATTATGTGTGACGGTCTTGGCGATTAGCCTTGTCTTGTGCAACTATGTACAACAGTCTTAGTGGTTAGCTTTGGCTTGTGCTACTATGGGAAACGGTCTTGTAAGTTAGCCTTTATTCGTACTAAATTAATGTTTTATGTTGCTTACAAATTTATATTCCTCCATATTTTTATGATACCATTTTTATATTTTATGATTCCTTATATTCCATGCTTTTGATATCATTATGTCATTATTTCTAACCCATGTGCTAAACCCTTATTCTTATGTAAACTCCCTTACTAGGATTTTTAGATCATCCCTTTGTTTATTTTATCCTTAGGATATTCTATGTAGATGTAAGGGATTAAATAATGTTAGAATCTCTTTATGAATATTATATAAAGAAGTTTTTTTAGTACCATGTTTATGTATTATGTACCTAGTCATCCAAGACACTAGATGTAACGATCCTTATCTTGTACTATTATGTATAATTATGATTAAAATCATGTAATGTAAAATATAAAACTCTAGGATCCCTAAAAATTGTGTTAAATTAATTTCCAACAAAGGTAGGTTTCATATTTGATATATTAGTTGTTTTATTTTATAATTATTTAGTCCAAAGTATCTAATATGAATCATTTTATTTTTATTCATAAATGATAAATTATGTAATTAAATAAAAAAACATGTTTCCATGGTGAGAACTAAATAGGTAATGTGAGTAACCATAGAGGTTAGGGGAGTATCATGTTTATAAAATGATTACTTTTTTTTGTACGTGTTTATTGACCTTAGTTTCCCACCAAAAAATTATTTTTCAATTTTTTAGGTTCATTGGTTGAGAGTGACTTCCCATTATTGAATGGTTTTTGGTATTCCTAAAAATAACATTCATCTTAAAGTATAAAAGGAAACCAACACCCCTCACATATGAAAACCAATTAATCCATTTATCAAAAACAAAAAATATAAAACTAAAATCAAATATATTTATCCACATTATATATCTCCTGGTCTTCCCGAAATATTGTCCCTATTTTCCTTAATAAAATATTCAAATAATTTTTTTCATAAGGAAGGTAATTATATTCATTAAATTAATGATATTTTATGTTTTATCATACCACCTACTTTCATATTTTAATCATTTAAATATAAAAAACCAATATATAATTTATAATTAGATGTTAATTTTCATATTTACTAACTTATATCCACCTCATATTCCTTCATATGGGAAACGATGCCCTCAATCATGGGTACGGAAGACTATTACCTCAGAGACTGGTGTAAATTTTTTCCATCACTCCCACTTATGGATGGATATACATATACATGATATTTATAACATAAATATATATATAACATTATAATATCACACCTACCTTCCAAACTTCCAATACTTTGGAAAATGATAATGTCGCTTGTATGTATGTGTGGACTACCTCCTCTAAAAAGGGATGTCATTAGTTTTTCATTATATTTTTATATGGATGGTAATGTGGATTTATTTGATGAAAATATATGATTTATATTATTTAGTAGTTATTCTATAATGTTGAATTATTATTTACCTTCCTTTTATTCCATTTGTAAAAAATGAAATCAGTGTTTATTCTTATGTATGACTAACTATCTCCTTAAACATTGTAATTCATTTTCTATCTTTAAATATTATGGATTACTATAAATACATATATAATGAAATTATAATATATATATATATATAATTATTAAAAATATGTGGATTATTTAACCACGATCAATGTACAAGGACCAAAACTTCCAAAACCAAATATACAAGAAAAAACATCGCGATTATTATCCATAAGAGTGATATTTATAAAGAATTGTTAATAAATGGGTTGTAAAAAAATTATAAATAAATAATGTATGTTATGATATATATAATTATGGATATATAATTTATTAATAATAAATTTATATTGATTATTTAGGAGGTATGAACATGTAAAACTGAAATTGAACAGGATGTAAGGTATTCTCATCTCACTTTTACTTACATGATACATATATCATATTAACCACCAATTAATTTTATTTTGTTTATAAAATACCAATTTTTTATTTATATCATGAATCTATTTATCTTCATTTTAATTAATTTTTAATTTTAATTTATTTATTTCAAAGGGGTGATGATTCAAATTTTACCTAAGTTGTAAGGGTTTGTGCTTTAGTCTAGTTTTAATCGAGATTGTTTATACATGAATTTCCATTGAAGGAAATTATTTTATCATTATCCAATAAACTCATTTAAATTTATTATCCACTAGTTATTTATGAATGTTTAATGTAATAGTATAATTTTACTCCATTTGGTACTTAAAATGATTAATTTTTTTGAAAAACTACATTAATTCTCTTTTTGGTCAAAATGATTTTTATTACATATCCATAATTCCCATAAAATGTTTTAAATAATATTTTAAATATAATAAAATGATTTATTAAGAACATATTTATCAATTCAATCCATATACATAATCATTTAAAAGGAATCTTCTTATCATTTTTGAAATAAGGAACTTTTGAATTTTTGTCAACAATGTGAACGCAATTTTTTTAGCACACTTAGAATGTATAAAATAATACCTTCATAATGATCAATAATTTATTAGAAGACTAATTTCAGTGTTTTAGATTTTATTTTTAATATAAAATTTCCATAGTATTCATGATATTTTTAACATTTAAAATGTATTTTTAAAATTAAAATGTTATTTTCCTCAAGAATGTTTTGAATGAATTATTTATTGTATTTTTATTCATAAATCACAAAATTGTAATATTTTATTTGTTATAAGTTGAGTATGTGAGGTAATGATACTTTACTTATTCTTTTTATGGATGGATTCTGACTACGTTTGATTGGATAAATATAAATATTTCATATAATATTTCTTCAATATTATTTTTTGTATTGATTATGTATTGAATTTTTTATTCCCTTTAAAATGGTGAAAGCAATATACATAGTAAGTGATGGGAAGGTCCATTTGTTTCCCCTTGATGTTTTTTAGGTCTCATGAGACAAACAAGATTGAGTATTTTCCATGTCCTTGTTTATGTATAATGTCTTAGCATAAGACCGTGATAGTAAGTTTATAATATATCGTATTATGCATTCCTTGATTATGAAATTATTCACTCATGCCCTTGTGATTATTTTCATAGTTATAATTTCTAGGGATATGTTTCAAGATCATGTGATTAATTATAAAACATTATTTCATCATCATTTATTCATTATTATTCTTTATCCTCCTATTATTGAATAAATGAAATGTGTTTTTAGATATATCCCTTTCCATATTTATTGTTCCTTATTTATTCATGATAGCTTATACTATATATATACCCATATGGAATATCTAATAATACACTTTTTTATTCTCCAATCCCAATGATTCTAGGATGTGTTTTTTGATTGATATGTTAGGTTATGCTAAAGAGAGTAGAAGTTTTATAAAATGAATTACTATGATATGTTTTATGTTTTTCAAATTTAATATGAGTTTAAAATATGTATCTAGTTTTCTAAGACTGGTAAATTAATCGATCCTTTTGGATGTGATTTTTGGTATTTATTACCAATGTAATTAAGTAACCATTGACAATTGGTTACTAGACCTAGGGATTTTATAGAAAAAAACACCCTTGGATAATATTAACATATTTATTTCAAAAATGATATTAATTTCCTCAAATACAATTTCTAAAAATGGTTTAAATTAATTATAATGTATGTCAAATTAATGTAATAAAACCCATTATGGAAAAAATACTTTTTAAGAATAAAATGTAAATTAAAAATTGAGTACATATTTGTTTTTCATTAATAAATACATTTTAATTATAAAAAGAGTATATATGTATAAAATTAACATAATGTGGTTATTATTATTCATACCACCAATTTAATAGTTATGTTATAATGTTAACATTTATACTATATCAAATTTAATTTATAGCCTTTGTTATTAAATTTATTGAGATAATTACTATTTAAAACGAAATTTTTGGGGTATTTCTTGGTGTAAAACTAGGGACACGTATTCAGATAATAGTGCAGATTTAGACAGTGAAAACAACTAGAAAATTAAAAACATTTATGAAAAGGAACCTCAAAATGAAATTTGATTCATGGGAAAGGTAAAAATATACTCTATTAGTAATTTGACTTTAGTCTACAGCTTCCATTTTTATTAAAAATATAATCATTCATTTAATGTGTTTTTTGGATAGATTTCTGGTCTTGAGAAGAGATATAAAAGGTTGAAGAAAGACGTTGATCTGTCTATATCCAATCTTGATAAAGTTTAAGATACAATTTCTGACATTTTTTAGTTATATGATTAAAGAAGTAATAATTAAACAAATAATGATTAAAATGTAGTAATTAAAATTAAATATAATATTTTTAATATGAAGAAAATTTTGTCTAATTTCACTTCTTATAGGGTTAGAATTGATAATATCCTAGGACAGTTAAAACATTTTTCTTCATCATATAAAATTTTTTACTTTTAGAAACACACATTTCTTGTATAATTATTTCATTCTAAAGATTTGACCATTTTACTCTATTTGTCAATGGACATGTATCTAGAAGAAGAAATGTTCCATGAATATGGTTTAATCATTCCTAAATTTAGAGTCTTTTATTAATAAATAATTTGAAACTATTAAACACTGTAGGGTTAGATAGAAGCTGGTTCCTAATGTTTTTTGGCTGACATTAATAGTCCTCGGTTGGTTTAGGAAACAATCATTTAGCCTTATTTTATTGTATGAAAAATGGTAGAGTATAGAAATAGAAATAAATTAGTACATAAATAATATTTTTTATTAATAGGTGATTAAGAACAAATCGAACATCTAGGACATATAAAACATTAAGGGTGTAAATGTTACTTTTAGAGACAATGTTCACATAAACCTATTATTAAATATTAATATCTATTTCTCAGAAAGACTATTATTTAGAATTTTATATACTTTTTAGAAATTATTAATTTCAAAATTAGAATAATTCAATACTATGATGTTTATTAATCCATTAACATATTGAATGATATATTTACCATTCCATGTTTGAAAGGAGTTAAATTTTATTTTCTTATAGGCATGATTGTGTTTGTTGTATTGGTATAGAAGACATTTAATGTTATAATATTCCCTATATCAATGCATTTGAGGATAAGTTTTTTATTTGTTAATGGATGTTTGGAAATTGGAATATTCATAACATAGCTAAACATTCTAAGATATGACTAGTAATGGATATTCCAACGCCTAATTTCAATCCTTCATGATTAAATAACCCTTATTAATATGGTAAGTAATGTATGTTTATCATTAAAAAAGGAATACTCAACTAATATTCATTTATATTTAGTATACATGTACCATTTTAGAATAAGAAAAACTAGGAATATCATAGGAAATCATTATTTTGTCTTCTTAGTTTTTGATCACACTATACATACTTGGGATTATTTTATTATTATCAAATCATAAGTATTATTATTTTCAGAAGGTTTTATGTTCAAGTATAAATTCTGAAAAACCAACCCATCTTCATGATCTAGAGTGATCAATGTAGACTATTTTTAAATTATACTTATGAAACATTTTATAGATAAAATGGAATTGCTTAAAATCATTTATCACCAAGATTTCCAGAATAGAATGGTATAGTTGAAAGGTGGAATAGATTACTCAAATAAATTTTTAAAATATATATTTTTTAAATATTTTTTTCCATTAATTTTTAATTTGAGAACGTTAATACAAATAATTATACTCTAAATGGTGTTTTCATTCAACCGATTTAAAATAATACACATTATGAATTTTGGAATGAAATGGAACCAAAACTTTCTTACATCATAGTTTTAGGATCCATTGTATTAATTTTGAATACATGTTATGATAAATATAAATTTGATATGAAAGACGATGAAGCAATTATTCTTGAAAACTTCGTCAAATATATGGCATATCGTGTTTTAAAAACATGGAATCTGGATGTTTGAGAAACATTACATATTATGTATTAATTTCCAAAGTATTATATAGAGATAAAACATTTATATTATGAAGATAATATATATTGGGTTACTAAACACAATTTTCTTATATTATCAAATTTGAACAACATTAGTTGAAATTTATAATTTCAAAAACTATTTTCTTGGATGTTGACCATTTGTTATATGAGTTAAAACCATCCCTTTTACCTAGAAACAATTTTATCATATGGAATCATCCAAATAAAAAAATAATTTTTGATATAGATAAACTAGTTAATACTAGTTTTTCGTAATGAAATTAAAGCGATCATCCTTAATTATTATATCAATTTAAATATAGAATCGAATATGATGACTTGAGTGTTAAAATATTAATAATTTATAATAAAGAAGATATTAATAAGTTTTTACGGAATAATATTTTGACCTTATTTGAACAAAAATATATTTTGACTATACGAGTGAAATAGATCCCCTAAAATAAGTGTTTTGAAAATGGAATTATTTTCTAAATTGAGTCTGTACATGATTCAAATTGTTATAACTAAAAAGAGGTCAGTCATTATGAATAAAATTTTACTTTGGTAGAAATAGTGGAATAAAAATTAATTTAATTATCCTTTAAAGATAGGCTATAAATTACTATCTTCTAAATCGATATAACGAGTTACTTCATTAATGGTTTTGTTATAAAGGAGGTTAATTTTGAAAAAACTTTTTTTTGGAAGAAGTAATTTTCTAGAACATGTTTTGAAACATACTAATGTACTTTACATATTTAAATAACCCTTTTATTCATGTAAGATTGATTTTCTTGGTTTATAATTCAAAATCAATTGATAATGTAATAGTATATCAAAATATTATTATCAATAATTTAATGATAGTATAATTAATAAAATATATTTCATTGAAATAATTTTTGTTTTATACTAAAAGAAACTTATGGAGGCTTCTTGAATCTTATGAAAATTCAATTTCAGAAGACTATAAAGGGTGAAAAAAACTACTTTATTGCATTTAAAATAATTAATAGACTATAAGTAACTATTTTATTCCATTTAATTCTATCATAGATTTAATTAATAATTTTTTTATATTTCTTGGAGTATTAGTACTTAGGTATATACCTTTTATATACTTCATCTTAAGGAATCTATAAAAATTATTGATTTGAGATTGTGTAGAGTGATGATTGAAAGGTTACATTACATGCTGTATAGATGACCAATAATTATTTACTATTTATTCTTATATCCAAGGATCCAGTATATTCAAAATGATTCCCATATTAGGTAATATAAATATATCTTTGGTTATAATAAAGGAACTCTAGAACATCTATTTTTTTATTCTTCTATATCATATATTTATTAAAAGTTATATTTTGATATTGTCTTCAAATTTTATAGAATTTAATGAAAGATAACATTAAGAACATTTCTTTTTATTGGAAAATATTTAATCTCTTTACATATAAAAAATAAAATTTCAATTTCAATTTCCACTGCTGATGTTAATTATGTAGAATCTATATTTTATTTCCTCATTTTTTTTGTACAACATGTACTCAAATATTTTAAAATTGGTTTTACTCAATCATTATGTTTTATGATAAAAGTTTTATCTTTTTATAATAACTTATCACATCACTCATATGGTAAACAAATATATATAAGACACCACATTTTTCAGGACCGTATACTCAAAAGAGATATAATTTTCATGTTATTAAAAATAAATATTAGTTTTCAAAAGTATATAAAAATCAATAAACTCTAATATATTTGAATAAATAAAATACATTATGGGTATTATCAATAATAATTTTTCACTTTACACTTCTTAATTTTTTAATTCTACTAAAATTGAATAACTTCTAGATAAATGGAGATGAAATTATTTATTTATAGATGTTTTATCTTTTTATATAGGGACTTTATATATTCCAAAATTAATATTAATTAGAAGTTATATGATATATCTAGAACATTTATGGGATTTACACCAAAAATAATTTACATTTTTTAGTACAATAATCTATAATTATCTAAAAATATGTATATTTTACTTCATAATATTTATTATTATGTGAAGACCCCCTCTTTAATAAATTTGTTATTTAATCTTATGAAAAAAATATAAGATGTTTTATATTACCATATTATTGAGTTAATGTTCATATTTCATTCCAACATTAACTAACATATGTGGATATTTTTTATTAAAATGTGCCTTTACTACCTCTTTAAGGTTTACTCTTATAAAAATATAATTTTTAAATTTTTAATCCAAGAGGGTGAGATTTTTTTTTTTGTTTTAGTGAATGAAATATTACAAATTGGTATAAGTCGAAAAATTATGAATTGAGTGTAAAATATTGATGAAATATTGTATGTTTTTGTGAGATTAAATATTTAAGAATTTTATGGGGGATAAAATATATTTATCCTTGATATTTATTTGATGATTGATATAGGAAATACCTCCCAATGGGGTGGAATACCCAGAAACCGCTATATCTAATACAAGAGGATAACATTTTTCTAAACACTAATTTTATATTTCAAAGGAAATATTAATTTTTTTACCACTATACATATTCCAATTGTTTAAATATTTATGAATTTTCATTCACTATCAATTATTAAAGATCAAAAAGTGGGATATTTTAGTGACATATTGGTGGGGTGCGTTTTCCTTATATTAAAGGGACAATTTTTTATTGATGAAGTTATTAAATTTTATTTATATACCGTGGGGGTTGTGAATTATCTGTATTTTAAACTCAAGGGATGTTTCTTCGGAATTTATAGGGATTTCACTTTTATATTTTGGTAAAAACACCCTTATTCCTTTTTTATTGTGTATCATTTAATTTTAAATCATAGGAAATTATTAATTCAAATGTCCACCTTCATTACTAGTTTTTAAAATCATTATACACATCATATTAAATTTATGATAACTTGGGGATTTTATATCTTCTAATTATAAAATCCATACTCTTTATATCATGTTTAAACATGGGTTATTAAATTAAATTTCACTTAATACAAATCAGAATATCAAGAGGTCTAGTGTATTTGGGAATGTAGAAACATTACATAACAACGTAAAAAACATTAAATACAACATCTTTATTGAAAACATATTTTAGATGACAAAATTATTCATCCGTACTTTACACTGCATGGAATAACCTAAGGACATACATAAGAAAAGGGTGAGCTATAATGCCTAGTAAGGGAATAATCATGGAATAAAAAGATCATGATCCCTTCTTGGAATTGATTCTTTTGATTTTTTTTGTCAAAGATATTATAGAACACTAATATATATCATTGAAACTAGTATGTTTAATGATTTCCTTTTTTGACATCCTAATAATCATACTGATCTATGTAGAAATTGGGAAAACAGTTTCATATTGTTGAGAAGTTTTTTTAAGAATTTCCATGTGTGGAAATTGTATCTACAAACGGGTTTTCAATGATGTTCCTGGTCTTGAAATTTTTTACCATATATTTGATTATGGAACCACCATCCAAATGGGGAAAAAACTTATGGGTACAAAAGGATTGGAACAATTTTAAATGATATCCTTTAAATGAGTATTTTTATTTTTATTGATTATTCATGTTTTTATTAAATTTTTTTACCTTTTATTTTCTTTTTATGTCTCAACTTATTTCATTAGAATATATGTGATTAATTTCCACTATGTATAAAAATATTATAAATTTTATTATAATTTAGTCTTAAAAATAGAAATGGTAATAAAATTATTTCTTTTAGTGGGAGAATTGTTTTCATTTTACTCTAATTTTATGTTCACTTTTAAAGCATTATCTTGTAACATAGAAGGGTAAAGTATAAAATATTGATAATTGGTTATCAAAAATAAAATTAATGTTATATATATATATAAAATAATGGAATTATAAAATAGTCAAATCACAAGTAATCACATAAAATAAATGAATAAAATTAATGTTATCATAGGATCATGAAATGTTGAAAGCATAAAAAAAGTGGGACAATATAAAACATGTCGTAAACATAAGTTGAGGCTCATAACCAATAAATAATAACTTAATGTCCTAGGATAAAAATTGATAAACCATAAATTTTATTTTTTAGATAATAGAAATACCCAACCAATTGGGGGCTATATAATCTAATACCACTTTTTTCATCACAATATTTCATTCTTATGTGTTCCAAATAGAGTATATTTATACATCATATGTAATATTATATTTTAATATAATAAATTTTTATATTATTATTATGATTTTCATGTTACTTAATAATATTAGACCTCACATGCATATATTGAGAATTTATATTCATATTAAAAAGTTAGGTTCATTACATTATTTCCCATTTAGAAATTTACTCCACAATATTTCTTTCTATACAAAAAAATAAAAAAAGATTTGTGTTCTTGTATTTAATTACCTATTAATGTATAATGTTTCCTCTTCATACTTATGGTTCCTTTAAAGTATATTATTAAGGTGAGTTTTCGTATTGTGTAGATCATTATCACTTTGATGCATATACATCATCAACTTCTCATCATAATAGAGACCATTCTTTAAATTCACCACTTCTTGATTTATTAAATGTGAGGAATATAGTATGTAATTATTTATAGGTATATATAGAACACATAAAATACTTGATATAGTTTTGTTAATAGTTCTATTTGATAGAACATATCTCTTTCATGAATAATAATCTCAAAGGGTCGTTGTTTCTGTTAGATGGATTTCCCATTATTAAATATTTCATAACTCTCTTACATGGGGATATATAAATTAATACATAGCCTCTAACCACAAAAATCAAGCCTCATTTATTATTTTCAAAAGAAATATTATATTGTCTCTATACTTCTATTCTATGTTAGGAAATGTTTATCACCTTCCCAGTCATATCATTGACATGTTTATGCCCCATAATCTTATTCTCTCAAAAATTATCCCATCATGTTATAGTTATAACATAATTAAAAAAGAGTAATTCATTATAATATATCAATATTCTTGAGTGGAAACAATTTTTGTAATATTAATTTTATATTATCCATTAGTCTATGGTTGATAGGTCAAACAAAATTCAAAGTTTGTGACTTATTTTTGTTGAATACTCTTCCAAATATTTTAGGTAAACATTGCTTCTTGAAAAAATATAATTTAAAGTGGAGTTATATCCATCCTCTCCAATTATATAATATATATATAATGGATTTTTATCAATTGAGATATATTCCATAATGGTTATGATGTGGTAATCATTTGTAAGTTGACCCACTAAAACCCATATCTCGTTATTTAAATTTTCTATCTGAAAATTAAATGTCAAAAAATTAATGATTATATTCTAAAAAAATTTATATTGGAATGGGTAATGGTTTCATCATTAACTTGGGATTTTTCCATTATTCCTTAATTTTTTGCAGAAAAATCACATTGATGTATATATCACAATAATCTTCTTGATATTATCTCACCTAAAGTGATCTTCTAGATGTCTATACATATTTGTACATCTTGAGTGGATAAAAAATGTTGATATATGGTTATCCTCTAATGGATTTTTCATGATTTCAAAATTAGACGGAACACATAATCATTTTACAAATATTAAAACTCAATATACAATCTATTTTATGTTCCTTAGAATTCTCTATGACAAACGGATGTGAAATCATCTAATCAAGGATAGTTGTTTTCCCTCCCATTGTAATTAATCTATTAACCCTTTTCATATCTAATAATTTAATATATCTATCAATAATCATCATATATATTCTTATAAGATATTTTATACTTAGATAATCGAAAACATTATTAACCTTCCTAGGATGGTAATGGATTGAGCATTCATAGTCATTGATGAGATAAAACTATCTCTATTGGTACATGTTATACACCTTATTTTTTAATATATACATAAAACTTTTATGATCAATATATATGTCACACATCAAACTATAAATATATTGACTCGATATGTTTAATTGATGTATAACTAAAAAAAGTCTATAACATTCATTGGGTAATATTGATCATCCACAATCAAATATCTCAAGGAATAGGTTATCAATTTATTATTTATCATGTGTTTAAAACCAAATCCCTTATTTGAAGTGTCGTTGTATATAAAAAATTCTTCCCCACGGGATTGTAGTGTATGTACTTGGGTTTTGATTAGCCTCTCCTTTAACCTCTCAAATATTCCATCCCAATCTTCCATCCAAAAAAAAATTAACTCCTTTTGATTTATATTGGGTAGTGTATTTGATACTCATGGTAATTTTATAATTAACCATCAATAGTACCGAAATAACATGAGGAAACTAATGAAATTGTATATAGATCTTGGTCTAGGTTATTCATTTATTATCTTTATTTTTAAAATATCAACATATATCACCTTTCCTATGATAACACGCCCCAAAATAATACCTATCTACAATTTAAATTTGTTTTATTTTTCATATCACTTCTCCATTTGTAAATTATTTAGAACTATACACATTTAATCAATATGTTCTTCATTACTCTTAGAGTATATAATAATATCACCTATAAAGGGCACCAAAATTTTTTTGATGTAATATCAAAATAAAATTCATTAATACCATAAATATTAATGTATTATTTTTTTTCCTAATATAATCACAATGAGTTCAATGTGTATATATCATGTGTCAAAGGTTTTCATTGAAAGTAATCCTTATTTACCTTTAGGCAATGATATCTCAATCTAAATTCTACCTTTGAGAAGTATTGAGCCTCATTTAGTTGATCAAAAAATTATTAAATATATGGGATTGTATAATTTCTCTTTGTTTTAATTTTATTGATCTTATTATAATCAATATGAAGAGGAATTGATGCATACTTTTTATTGAAAAGGGGGAATGGGAAACCACATGGATATGCACTGGGTAATATAAAAAAATGATATCATATAATTTCTTCTATAATTCATTCATTTGTACAGGGACCATTATATTGAGAATATTTTATAAATGTAGAGATAATCATATTAGTTATATAGATAACTCAACATATCTTTCCAGAGGAAGGATAAATAACACTTCAGAAAATATATCAGTATACTCCCTTACAATGGAATTTTTTAAGGATGATCATTTCATTTTTCTTAGTAAATTGAGATAGATATTGTTTATTATAAGGAATAATTATATATTATTGATTAGGAGTTTCAAATTTATATTAACTATTGTCCTTAAAATTGTATAGAACCAGATGATATTTTGAGATATGGAATTTTGTTTCCCTCTCTTGACGGTTCACTTTGAGACTACATACAGAAAACCCATCCATAAATAGTATAACATGGACTTATAACAAAGATAATATAAAAATATTATTTTGAAGGTATGTCCCACAAATGATAATTAATAAATAGTATTAAACTAAATATAAAAACTTCATCACATAGTTTTTTCACCAATAATAAAATTTTCAGGTATTTAGGTTGTATTTGAATATTTTTACTAATATTATATGATATAATGGAATATAAAAAATGATGATAAATGATGATTTTTTATATTCATAAATGAATGTCTAGTTTTCCTATCTTCAATTTATTCCCATGATCCACCTAGTAAGTATATACAAGAGGGTGAGATTTTTTTTTTGTTTTAGTGAATGAAATATTACAAATTGGTAGAAGTCAAAAAATTATGAAATGAGTTTAAAATATTGAGGAAATATTGTATGTTTTTGTGAGAATAAATATTTAAGAATTTTATGGGGGATAAAATATATTTATCCTTGATATTTATTTGATGATTGATATAGGAAATACCTCCCAATGGGGTGGAATACCCAGAAACCCCTATATCTAATACAAGAGGATAACATTTTTCTAAACACTCATTTTATATTTCAAAGGAAATATTAATTTTTTTACCACTATACATATTCCAATTGTTTAAATATTTATGAATTTTCATTCACTATCAATTATTAAATATCAAAAAGTGGGATATTTTAGTGACATATTGGTGGGGTACGTTTTCCTTATATTAAAGGGACAATTTTTTATTGATTAAGTTATTAAATTTTATTTATATACCGTGGGGGTTGTGAATTATCTGTATTTTAAACTGAAGGGATGTTTCTTCGGAATTTATAGGGATTTCACTTTTATATTTTGGTAAAAACACCCTTATTCCTTTTTTATTGTGTATCATTTAATTTTAAATCATAGGAAATTATTAATTCAAATGTCCACCTTCATTACTAGTTTTTAAAATCATTATACACATCATATTAAATTTATGATAACTTGGGGATTTTATATCTTCTAATTATAAAATCCCTACTCTTTATATCATGTTTAAACATGGGTTATTAAATTAAATTTCACTTAATACAAATCAGAATATCAAGAGGTCTAGTGTATTTGGGAATGTAGAAACATTACATAACAATGTAAAAAACATTAAATACAACATCTTTATTGAAAACATATTTTAGATGACAAAATCATTCATCCGTACTTTACACTGCATGGAATAACATAAGGACATACATAAGAAAAGCGTGAGCTATAATGCCTAGTAAGGGAATAATCATGGAATAAAAAGAGTATAATAGTACATGTTAGAAAAGGAATATTAATGAGGCATAAAGGAACATTATTAATAAGTCATGATCTGGAATGATAATCACAATATGGGAAATTTGGAAAAAAACATCCAACATGATGTAAGTTTGATTCAACTCTCATTGCACATGGAGGTTCATGAGACAAGGATCATCTCACATGGAGGATAATGGGTCGAGGCCCATATCACTTAGAGGAGAATGTGTAAATACCCATTACACATGAATTATCATGATACTAAACATTACCCAATGAATTGGAGCGCTATCAGGGTGTACCCTTCATAATGATTTCATTCTCATGTTTAATTGTACCACATAGACCATATAACATGGCTTCATTCAACGTAATAATTTATTTAGTGATCTAAGAATGTGGAATACATACATGTAAATAACAAAAAAAATAAGTATACATTGATGAACCTGAATACCCTTTTTAGTGAAAGGTGTATGTATTCACTACATAATTATTTTGGCATGGAATGTCGTGGTGCAATTTCCGCAGCATAACGTCATCCTATATGAATTCATAAAATGTGTTGATAATAGAGAAATTAGTATCAAATCATTTAAAAATGAAATGTACATAAAGTGGTATTTAATGTCATATTCCAACATAAGAAAAATGAAATGATAAGATATAACATAAAATGAATGGTTCATAAAAATAGTGGGTGGAAGATTCCAAACGAAATTCCTTCATGGTAACCAGTCTACATAAGGGTTCATAATAGGGTTAAATGAGTCTTAAAGGGGATCCCATCATTTAAAACTAAATTTTAATGTATTTTGGATAGTTAATAATTTATCCAAACTTAATATAATATAAATAAAAAAGTATTATCATAAATGAAGTGCTTGATAGAAATTGGAGAGAGAGAATCCCTTATAGAACATCGGCAATGTAATAGCTTAGGTAATGGTAAAAATGAGGGGGAATAATTGATCCCTCATAAGAATAGAATAAAATTGATATTAAGGTAATTATTATAAATGAATGATTATATAATCGATTGATATTAAAATAACTAATCTCAAAGAAGGTTCTTGAATTCCAATGAGATTTGGGAAACCCCTTACATGGATGTCTGAATCCAAAGGTTTAGCAGAGGATTCATGGGAGATTGGGGGAGACATGGGAGGACTCTTATAAGTATAGAGAATATTTTAGATTATCTTAAAGATGTTTTCGTGAAGATAAATGGGATATTTAGTGGTTTTATATATGAAAATAGGGGGATTTCTTTATTATTTTGGTTTTGGACACTACGCAATAAAATATTCAAAAGTACAAACCATCACATGGTATTTTCGCATGGTTTCTACCAAATGGGTGTGGTATAAATTATTTTATAAGGACAAGGGCATAATATAATAAAATATTTCCCTTTCTTATTGGTAGGTGAGTCATTATTTCAAAAAAATATTATTCTAAAATCTTAATATATAATATAAGTATTAGATGATTCACTAAGGATTTATGAAATTAATCAAATAAACACAAAATTGAATTATTTTAAATGTAAAATGTAGATTTTTCAGAATATACATTTTATAGTGTTAATCACATCACTATTGGGACAATATGATGTCATAAAACACACCATATATTTATACATTAATAATTGTGTACCCCAAATTTCTATTATCTTGGAAAAAATTAAAAATTCACTGTTGTATAATTTTGATTTTCCAATTCCAAAAATAATATTCATTTTATCTGAATAATTTTATAAATATGTGAATGCTGACTTTTTAAATAAAAACTGACATTAATTGAAAATGATGGGTTTTTGTCAATAACAGTTTTCAAACCCCAAGAAAAATTACATTTGACTTCATAATAAAATATATAATGATTTATATTTTAAAAAATTAATTTAATAGCAATATTTTATTAAAATATTATTTATTCAAAAAAAATCAATTTATTCATCAATATGGATTTCTTATTTTAATATGAATGTTAACCAAAAATAGTATTTGTTCTTTTAAAATCATTTATAAAGTAACAATAATATAAAGAAAATATATTCAACATTATATAAAAAAATAGTGTAAATAATACTAATTATAGGGTCTTAATACATATCCCTTTGTTACTACAAAATACGCCTTAAGAGTAAGTTTCATGATGGTATGGATTTAATGGGATTGTTTGGTGAATATGGTTTGGGTCATGATCTTGATTTGCTTGAAATTCTCCCATAAATGGTTTCATTCATGCCGAATTTGTTGTATATCAGCCTAGTCATGGTCTAAGAAAAAGTCTAGAAATTCTATCTTCCTTGGAAGGTCTGATAAATGGGATTTATAGGGTACGATCCTACTATTTGAGGCCATCACTTCCTTTATTTTTACCCAATGTATTTATTAAAGAACTATATTTATACTAATCTTGTGACCACTATTCAACAAATATATTTTCAATGGTAATGATACATAATGGTCATTTAAAATCTAATTGGATAAAAAAGTGAATGTGTTTTCTATATCCACATGACAATTGATTATATGAAAATAATTGTAATTTTATTCATAAATATTTTGGTTTTTAAACTTATTATATTTATTTTTTAATATATGGTTCATAGTTTTTTTAGGGAAAAAATGAAAAAATATATATATTCCCAAAAAATTAAAACAAACAACTAATTAATACATTTAAAGATAGATCTACTAATGTTTTGGTTACAACTGATCCCAAATATCATAGATATTTCCTTTGGAATATTGTTAAAACATTTTCTATAAATGGATACTCTGATTAAAGTAACTAAGAATGGTGTAACAATAAAATTTATTAATTTTTAATTATATCTTTATATTCCATAAATGATTTAAGATTTTTTAATATTATTTTTTAGAGGGTTTGACTATTTTTTATTGTGTGGGGTTTTTTATTGTAAAAGATCATGATCCCTTCTTGGAATTGTTTCTTTTGATTTTTTTCTGTCAAAGATATTATAGAACTCTAATATATATATCTTTGAAACTAGTATGTTTAATGATTTCCTTTTTTGACATCCTAATAATCATAATGATCTATGTAGAAATTGGGAAAACAGTTTCATATTGTTGAGAAGTTTTTTTAAGAATTTCCATGTGTGGAACTTGTATCTACAAATGGGTTTTCAATGATGTTTCTAGTCTTGAAATTTTTTACCATATATTTGATTATGGAACCACCATCCAAATGGGGATAAAACTTATGGGTACAAAAGGATTGGAACAATTTTAAATGATATCCTTTAAATGAGTATTTTGATTTTTATTGATTATTCATGTTTTTATTACATTTTTTTACCTTTTATTTTCTTTTTATGTCTCAACTTATTTCATTAGAATCTATGTGATTAATTTCTACTATGTATACAAAATTTCTAAATTTTATTATAATTTAGTCTTAAAAATAGAAATGGTAATAAAATTATTTCATTTAGTGGGAGAATTGTTTTTCATTTTACTCTAATTTTATGTTCACTTTTAAAGCATTATCTTGTAACATAGAAGGGTAAAGTATAAAATATTGACAATTGGTTATAAAAAATAACATTAATGTTATATATATATAATAATGGAATTATAAAATAGTCAAATCACAAGTAATCACATAAAATAAATGAATAAAATTAATGTTATCATAGGATCATGAAATGTTGAAAGCATAAAAAAAGTGGGACAATATAAAACATGTCGTAAACATAAGTTGAGGCTCATAACCAATAAATAATAACTTAATGTCCCAGGATAAAAATTGATAAACCATAAATTTTATTTTTTAGATAATAGAAATACCCAACCAATTAGGGGCTATATAATCTAATCCCACTATTTTCATCACAATATGTCATTCTTATGTGTTCCAAATAGAGTATATTTATACATCACATGTAATATTATATTTTAAAATAATAAATTTTTATATTATTATTATGATTTTCATGTTACTTAATAATATAAGACCTCACATGCATATATTGAGATTTTATATTCATATTAAAAAGTTAGGTTCATTACATTATTTCCCATTTAGAAATTTATTCCACAATATTTCTTTCTATACACAAAAATAAAAAAAGATTTGAGTTCTTGTATTTTATTACCTATTAAAGTATAATGTTTCCTCTTCATACTTATGGTTCCTTTAAAGTATATTATGAAGGTGAGTTTTCGTATTGGGTAGATCTTTATCACTTTGATGCATATACATCATCAACTTCTCATCATAATAGGGACCATTCTTTAAATTCACCACTTCTTGATTTATTAAATGCGAGGAATCTAGTATGTAATTATTTATAGGAATATATAGAACACATAAAATACTTGATATAGTATTGTTAATAGTTCTATTTGATAGAACATATCTCTTACATGAATAATAATCTCAAAGGGTCGCTGTTTCTGTTAGATGGATTTCCCATTATTAAATATTTCATGACTCTCTTCCATGGGGATATATAAATTAACACATAGCATCTAACCACAAAAATCAAGGCCTCATGGATTATTTTCAAAAGAAATATTATATTGTCTCTATACTTCTATTCTATGTTAGGAAATGTTTATCACCTTCCCCGTCATATCATTGACATGTTTATGCCCCATAATCTTATTCTCTCCAAATTTATCCCATCATGTTATAGTTATAACATAATTAAAAAAGAGTAATTCATTATAATATATCAATATTATTGAGTGGAAACAATTTTTGTAATATTAATTTTATATTATCCATTACTCTATGGTTGATAGGTCAAACAAAATTCAAAATTTGTGTCTTATTTTTGTTGAATACTCTTCCAAATATTTTAGGTGAACATTGGTTCTTGAAAAAATATAATTTAAAGTGGAGTTATATCCATCCTCTCCAATTATATAATATATATATAATGGATTTTTTATCAATTGAGATGTATTCCATAATGGTTATGATGTAGTAATCATTTGTAAGTTGACCCACTAAAACCCATATCTCGTTATTTAAATTTTCTTTCTGAAAAATAAATGTCAAAAAATTAATGATTATATTCTAAAAAATTTTATATTGGAATGGGTAATGGTTTCATCATTAACTTGGGATTTTTCCATTCTTCCTTAATTTTTGGCAGAAAAATCACATTGATTTATATATCACAATAATCTTCTTGATATTATCTCACCTAAAGTGATCTTCTAGATGTCTATACATATTTATTCATCTTGAGTGGATAAAAAATGTTGATATATGGTTATCCTCTAATGGATTTTTCATGATTTCAAAATTAGACGGAACACATAATCATTTTACAAATATTAAAACTCAATATACAATCTATTTTATGTTCCTTAGTATTCTCTATGACAAACGGATGTGAAATCATCTAATCAAGGAAAGTTGTTTTCCCTCCCATTGTAATTAATCTATTAACCCTTTTCATATCTAATAATTTAATATATCTATCAATAATCATCATATATATTCTTATAAGATATTTTATACTTAGATAATCGAAAACATTATTAACCTTCCTAGGATGGTAATGGATTGAGCCTTCATAGTCATTGATGAGCTAAAACTATCTCTATTGGTACATGTTATACACCTTATTTTTTAATATATACATAAAACATTTATGATCAATATATATGTCACACATCAAACTATAAATATATTGACTCGATATGTTTAATTGATGTATAACTAAAAAAAGTCTATAACATTCATTGGGTAATATTGATCATCCACCATCAAATATCTCAAGGAATATGTTATCAATTTATAATTTATCATGTCTTTAAAACCAAATCCCTTATTTGAAGTGTCGTTGTATATAAAAAATTCTTCCCCACAGGATTGTAGTGTATGTACTTGGGTTTTGATTAGCCTCTCTTTTATCATCTTAAATATTCCATACAAATCTTCCATCGAAAAAAAATTAACTCATTTTGATTTATATTGGGTAGTGTATTTGATACTCATGGTAATTTTATAATTAACCATCAATAGTACCTAAATAACATGAGGAAACTAATGAAATTGTATATAGATCTTGGTCTAGGTTATTCATTTATTATCTTTATTTTTAAAATATCAACATAGATCACCTTTCCTATGATAACATGCCCCAAAATAATTCCTATCTATAATTTAAATTTGTTTTAATTTTCATATCACTTCTCCATTTGTAAATTATTTAGAACTATACACATTTAATCAATATGTTCTTCATTACTCTTAGAGTATATAATAATATCACCTATAAAGGGCACCACAAATTTTTTGATGTAATATCAAAATAAAATTCATTAATACCATAAATATTAATGTATTATTTTTTATTCCTAATAGAATCACAATGAGTTCAATGTGTCTATATCATGTGTCAAAGGTTTTCATTGGAAGTAATCCTTATTTACCTTTAGGCAATGATATCTCAATCTAAATTCTACCTTTAAGAAGTATTGAGCCTCTTTTAGTTGATCAAAAAATTATTAAATATATGGGATTGTATAATTTATCTTTGTTTTAATTTTATTGATCTTATTATAATCAATATGAATAGGAATTGATGCATACTTTTTATTGAAAAGGGGGAATGGGAAACCACATGGATATGCACTGGGTAATATAAAAAAATGATATCATATAATTTCTTCTATAATTCATTCGTTTGTACAGGGACCATTATATTGAGAATATTTTATAAATGTAGAGATAATCATATTAGTTATATAGATAACTCAACATATCTTTCCAGAGGAAGGATAAATAACACTTCACAAAATATATCAGCATACTCCCTTAAAATGGAATTTTTTAAGGATGATCATTTCATTTTTCTTAATAAATTGAGATAGATATTGTTTATTATAAGGAATAATTATATATTATTGATTAGGAGTTTCAAATTTATATTAACTATTGTCCTTAAACATGTATAGAACCAGATGATATTTTGAGATATGGAATTTTGTTTCCCTCTCTTGACGGTTCACTTTCAGACTACATACAGAAAACCCATCCATAAATAGTATAACATGGACTTATAACAAAGATAATATAACAATATTATTTTGAAGGTATGTCCCACAAATGATAATTAATAAATAGTATTAAACTAAATATAAAAACTTCATCACATAGTTTTTTCCCCAATAATAAAATTTTCAGGTATTTAGGTTGTATTTGAATATTTTTACTAATATTATATGATATAATGGAATATAAAAAATGATGATAAATGATGATTTTTTATATTCATAAATGAATGTCTTGTTTTCCTATCTTCAATTTATTCCCATGATCCACCTAGTAAGTATATACAACTTCCCTGATTTTAGTAGATGAACTTTAGCATTATTCCCTAACAAATATTACATTAATAACCTCGAAGTATATTTTTAGGTATCGTGTTGTCATGACCCCCACCCACCAAAGATACCCAATGAAGTGAGATAGATAATGACCCCCAAGTCCTACCTCCAGTAGGCCCCATTTTTGTGACGAGAACCCAGGGTATAAATTCTCACAATAGAGGAGGAATTTAACTTTATAAGAAAAAATATCGGGAGATAGTATGAATAAACCACAATAAACTCCATTATGTTTATAAAAGAGTACAAAAAAATCCAACATTTAACATATAAATAAAACATATATAGATAAAATTCTCAAAATTAAATATGAAAAATAAAAACTAGAGTAACGATATAGAAACTATCCAATGTTCTAGCAGGTAAGGTCCTGCACAGTCCGTTACGTACTCCTAGAATCCAAAAAATAGTATTATATAATTACGGTGATCATACAAGTATACTCAATAAGAAAACCAAAGTCTCTCATTAAAATGTAAAAAGAGAAGACTAATTCACCCATATAATGTTGTAGAACCAAATAGTACCTAACTAGTTATACAAACCAAATACCCAATGTATCCAAGTCTCTCTCTCTAAATAACACAACCAAATATATAATATAATGTGAAGAACATCGATTATAGGGTACTCCAAACCATTATTTCATAGATTTTATACTCCCAAACCCCAAAGTTGTATGTCCTAGAACTCCCACCCATTCTATGAAAACACTACAACACAACACTTCTCGATCACACACACCTGGACCATCACATCACATATTGCCCAAACACACCAAGGACATCACGTCTCATCATATCAGCAATTAAAAGTGTCACTTTTGACTTTTGACCATCATAACCCATTAATGTAATTCTCATATCAACCATTCAGGATAATTGGAAAAACAACCCCACATGACTATATAGGTTTCAGCACAAATTGAAAATGTGTGCGGGTTGTCTATAAAAATCACATGAACATATATGGTATATACATATATAAAAATAGAATACAAGACACATCCTAATGGATTGTGATCAAGTTATAAAACATTTCACATAAAACACCACATTTTCTGCAGAATATAAATTACTAACCCCCCGTAATTAATAAATAATCCATATTTTATATTTCAATTTTTGATTATCAATAAACCATTTTCCAAATTCTATGTTTCCAAAAAATTCCATTAAAAAATTTACTTTTACTTATCATGTAGCAAGCATCATAGAATTTATTCATTAAACGTTACAAATATTATTCATTTTACCTCTAATAAAATAGTGTAAAACACAACAAGAATCGCACAAAAAAATACCAACAGTGACATCCAGTTCCACCTCCTACCACCTCTCCACTGTAAAAACACACTGTAACAACCATCACAGCCCAACTACAAAACCATACCATTACAAACATCACATCCCATGTAACGACCCAAAGTTTTTTTAAATGGAAATTAATCTCTTATAAAATCACAAAATAATGATCTACTAATTGTTATGTGACCTTTAAACATAACTTTTTCACTTTTCTGTTTGGAATTTCAAAAATCTGACATACACGGTTGTGATCAGTAAGTTATTTGGAGACCAATAAGAAATATATAATGTTTTTTGAATAGTAACCTACCCTTATGAATAGTAACATAACCTTATGAATAGTGATATACACTACTAAATATTAAACTTACCTATGATAGTATAAAAATAAACTTCTTGTGAAAGTATGATGTACCTATATTTTAGAATATGTAAATGAATGTTTTAAAACTAGGTTCTTAATAATAAATTATGATTTTAATTAAATATTAATTTAATCATATTTGGAAAATTATTTTTTAAAAATGGAATTAATTTTTTGATTCTACACATTGAAAAATGGTTCAGGTGATTTTTTTGGGATTTTTCTAGAATACGTGAAATTTTGATGAATAGAAAAATATGATAATTTGTGATAAATGATAAATACAAGAATATTTATTTCATCGTCTGATGTATGTATAATGTAAGGCCATTATCTCGAACTCACATGCAAAAATTACTACTTTTGGTCATGGAATTATCACTATTTATGGTCTTGTGGCAAATTAATAAACTAATGATTATAAAATGATGAAAACCCTCCTCTCCTCCACTATAACCCCGCCCCCCACTCCTTATTATCTTCACTCATCTAAACCCCTATTCCAAGACAATATTCTGCCAAAATAACTCCCCAAGATCCTTACCCACGTCCAAAGGCCCCTAGTCTCTTCAAATTACCAGAACCTCTCCCCTGAAGAGGTTATCAAAGGAGATAAACTCAAGAGGTAAATTCCTCTTTCAAATTCTTTTATTTCTTTTAAGTAATTTTCTTTTATTGTTCCTTTCCTCACCTACCATTACCCAAATATTATGATAACTCTAGTAACATACATGTATTATAATTTTTCATGCTAATATGATATTTCATTATCATATCTCCTTTCCCTACCTTTTACTTTTAAGAAATGAAAACACCGTTTGAGATGTGTTAATTTAGCACATCCATGGACAACAGTTTATCAATTTCTATTATCATATTTAATTATTTTCATGAAACCATTTGTGTTATGGTTGAAGAAGATTATTAAATATGTAATATATTCTATTTTTGGTTTTGTAATCCTTTTTTACAAATGGTATTATGTTATAAAGAAAAACATATTCTTTGTAATCAAACCCACTAATTAACCAACCCGAGTATCACTATGATTTTATATAATAACTCATATTCACTCCCAATAACTGAATGAGTTTTTATATCCATGTAATGTCTATTATGTTCACTAATAACATAAAACTTCAATTATGGACAAGCAATTTCATATTACAGGTTTACCCGAACATGAATATAAGTGAACCAATCTTTAAAAACCAGGCAACCAACTGGACCTGAACATTGAAATAGAACATTCTAACAAATCAAAATGGTCATGAATGAACTTTAAAATGTTATAATAAATATTTGACATATATAATAGGTTATGTGATTCTTAATTAATAAACCTAATTTTTTTATTCGGTCATTGATAACAAGTGGAGAACACCACGAGATTTATGCTAATGGGTCCTCTCCATTTCTCCCTTAGTCAAGATTGTCCTCAATGCTATGCATTTTTATGGGTAATACCAAATTATAGATAATATTTTAGCACATCGCCAATACTTACCTCATGTTATATAATTGATTAAAACCCCATATCACTCTCATCAATCCCTCTTAGGTACACCTATCACCATTCTGATAAACCGTAATGAATTCTATGTGAACATCCATTGTTCTTTATGGTTTCCATTTCTTTCATTACATCAAAATGGAGTTACCTTATCTATTTATTTTCATATTCTAAATTATATTTATTTGTACAAAATTTATTTATCAATACCCTTTCATAACTTTTTTTTTATTTAGCTGTTTTTAAAAGATTCCCTCCTTAGTACATTCTGATAACCAAACATGTTTTAAGGGAACTTCCCAAAAAAATTACCCAATTTCAAGTGCAATATATCTTCTATTTTAAGCCACCATTTTCATTATAAAATTAGTATTTTTATTATTCAAACATTCTTGGTTTTATTCTTGATTTGTATAAAATATTTTCTTTTTATCTATTTTAAATTAGTAATTGTGTTTTCCTTCAAACCGCACAAAAATGTTTTTAATGCTAATGTTTCTAAAATACATTTATTATTTGTGGTCACTTATGTTTTACATCCCATACCATGTTATATTAACACTTTTATATATGAATGTACATGTATGTTCTAATCCTTTTCTTTCATGGAATCTTTCATGATACGCCCATTGGTAATGTTTTAGGTCATGATTGTGGTACCCAATTCATTCCAAGGGTAACCTTATGTTTATGTATGATTGATTATAGATGATTATTTATGTGGAAAGAATATTAATTAAAATGTTGAGATGGGTGTGCCCAGATATTGCTCCAATTCATTAGGTAAATTATGTCTCATGATATGTGATGTAAAACGGGATTGACAGTTAGCCATGACCCTTACTAAAATGGGAATCGGGATTGAAAGTTAGCCATGACCCATACTAAAATTGGAAATGGGATTGGAAGTAAGCCTTGACTTGTACTAAAGACTTGTTTTACTATTCTGTCACATTTATATGATTCCATGTTTATATGATCCCATGCTTATATGATATAATTTCATATTTTCCATGCTTTGGATATCATTATTTCATGCCTCCTAACTCATGTGATTAAGATGTATCCTTATTTAAATTCTCTTACTAATATTTTTAGCTCATCCCTGTGGTCATATGTTCCCTAGGGTACCTTATGCAGATGTAAGGGCTCAAAATAATTTAGGATCTCTTTATGGAGATTAAATAAGGAAGTTTTTTTAGACCCTTGTTTTATGTTCTATGTACCTAGTCTTCCAATACACTAGACATAATGATCCTTGGATTTTACAATGATGTAAAATTATTCATAAAAACGTTTAATTTTATATGTAAAAGGATAGGGTCACTATAGTCGGTATTAGAGGATGGTCTAGTTATTTTTTGATATTGGGAATAGAGAACCTTAGTGAGAACCTTGTGGATGAGACTAAGTATAAAAACATTCCTAAATTTTGGTGAGTATTTAGTAAGTGGTTCATCAGGAAAATACATCCTTGTCTAGATATGAGTAGGTATGTGTGGCTATAACACAGGTGTATCTATGGGTAAAACCCGAAGACACCGCTTTAAGATAGACTCGAATGGTAACTGGTTCACGACAATAGGCCTTGCTATACTCTTGGTTACAACACTCCTAGGGGATATGCTTTAGTAGATTCATGAGCATAGTACAAACCACTATTAAGGAAAAAACCCATAAGAATATAAGTTAAGAAATTGATCTAGGATAACCTAGATTTAAACCTATGGAATCAAAATTTAGGATATATGTCTCCTTTATATGTTTATCCTTTTATGTTCAAAGTTTTCTTTTTATGATCAGTAGCTATGTATTCAATCCCTCTAATTATACATTCTTTTTTTTAGTTAATGGAAGGAAATAGAAGAACTCATTCCAACATTCAATGTGATATGATATGTGAGTATTTCCATAATGATATTCCTGATTTGATGGGAATGGGTGCTAAAAACATCATGAGAGTACTTGCTCAGCTAGTTCATGTTATGAATAATAATGTTAATCATACAGGATGACCTCCTCCTCCATGTAAGGATAAATGTGTCGCAGAATCCTTTATGTGGGAAATTCCTCCCATGTTTAGATGATCTTCTGATCCCCTCCTCGTAGAACAATGGATTAACTCCATCGAAAAGATATTCTCTGTCCTCTAGTGCTCTGAAGAAGAGAATGTCGTACTGGAGGATTATCGATTTGATGGGGAATCTGATCAGTGGTGGACACTAATCATGAATACAAAGTCACAAGAGGAAATTGATTCCATGTATTTAGAGGAATTAAAGATGATATTTTTCAACAAATATTTTCCTCTAACCCTCCATCTCAATATGGAAGGAGAGTTCCTCAGACTCAAGAAGAAGGAAGTTGAATACATCAGGGCATATGAAGAAAACTTCACAATGCTTGAAAGGTATTACTCTAGACTTTTCATGAAAATTGAAAGCAAGGAGGATCACTTATTTAGCTGACTAATGTTTAGTCTACAAAAAGAATTTTCTATTCGAGACTTCGACAGTTATGAAAATATTTACTGTTGTGCCCTAAAGGTTGAAATGGATATTGGAGACTCTCAGTGGTCTCAAGGTCTAAGTGACAAGAAGAGGAAAATGGATAATAGCATGGGTGGTTTGACAAAAAATTCCCATTATGGAAAGAATCTTTCCTTTTCCCCTTGTAAAATATGTTGGAAGAAGTACCCTGGTAACTATCTGAAGGGAACCAAGAATTTATTCAAATATAGAAAGTTAGGTCATCTGGATAGAAACTACAAATGGGGTATGAAGAATCCCACTAATGTGAAAGAATAAAATAAGGTTCAGATCAACACTCAGCTTGTAGTGTAGTGTTACAACTGCTAGTTGCATGTGCATTATGCAAACAATTGCCCGAAGCCAATGGTTTTCGAAGGAAATAAACAACAACCCCTAGGGAAACAAGGGCTTATGCTATCACTGCTTCTAAGGTGGAGCTGGAAAATGACGTGGTGATAGTTATGCTAGTTATTCATTCAATAATATAGAACATACAATTTGATTATGGTTCTACATATTATTTTATATCTTGAAAGTTTAGTATAAGTATTCAAACACCACCTAAAAAATTTGTAGGAAATGTTATCTATGAGAACAACAAATGGAGAAATCATTGCATCCATAGTTTATAACTCCTCCCTGGTGAAGTTTTGTGAACTGAACCTCCCATAAAATCTCTTCATACATCTTTTAGTTTAGTTTTACTCTATCATGGGCATGGATTGACTATATTTATACAAATCCAACATCAAATGTTGGAAAGGGAGATCAATTTTCACATCCCAATGCATCCTCTGATTCTTTATAAGTGTAAGGAGGGAGATGAATCTCTTTTCGATTCACTATCTCAATTGTGGATATTTTTGCCTTATAAGCAATAATATCTAGATCAAATGATTGAGAGGAAGGAGAGAATCATTCTTGAAGACATGCCCATCATGAGGGATTACACTGATGAATCCTCTAAAGAGTTTCTTGGTCTTCCATCTGATTGTGAGGTTGAATTCTCAATTGATCTTATCCCTAGATCTCTGCCTATATCAAAGACACCTTATAGAATGGCCACCGAAGATCTAGAAGAGTTGAAGAAGTGGTTGTAGGAGAATCTGGAGAAGGGTAATATACGCCCGAGTGCTCCACCATGGGGTGCGCTAATTCTCTTCATCAAGAAAAATAATGGATCAATGTGCCTCAGCATTGATTATCAGGAGCTCAATAAAATCACAATAAAGAACAAGTATCCCCTGCCAAAAATAGATAACATGTTTGATCATCTTTGTGGGGCCAGTTATTTCTCTACGGTGGACCTTCGGTCGGGATATCACCAACTAAAGGTGAGGAAGGAAGATATTCCCAAGACTGGCTTTTGAATGAGGTATGGAAACAATGAGTTCAAAGTGATTCCCTTCAGAATCACTAATTCTCTATAAATTATCATGGATTTAATGAATAGAGTCTTTATAGATTACCTCAACATATTTTTAGTAGTCCTTATTGATGATATTCTGATATAATCCTAGAGCAAGGTGGAACATGAGGAGAATTTGAATAATGTGTTAAAGACATTGAGAATGGAGTAGTTGTATGGAATGTATAGTAAATGTGAGTTCTAGATAGAGGATGTTTCATTCTTGGGGCATGTTATCACCAGCAAAGGGATATTTTTGGATCCTTCCAAGACAAAGTCTATTGAAGAGTGGCCTAGGGAAACTTCTTTAACGGATATCCGCAACTTTTTGGGTCTAGTTGGGTATTTTTGGTGATTTCTGAAAAACAATACACAATTTTCAAACCCAATGACCAAGAATACATGGAAGGGAGTAATGTTTTTCTGGACTCGGGAATATGAAGACGGTTTCAAGGAGTTGAAAAAGAGGCATATCACTACACCAGTACTCACACATTCAGTAAGTGGAGAACTCTTTCTGGTGTATAGTGGTGCTTCAAATAAGGGATTGGGTTGTGTGATAATGTAAAATGATAAATTGATAGCATTTTTCCCAAGGAAACTAAAAATCCATGAGAAAAACTATCCCACAGATGATCTACAGTTGGTGATGGAGATCTTTATGTTGAAAATATGGCGACATTATCTCTATGAGGAGAAGTATGAGATATATACTGATCACAAGAGTCTCAAATATATATTCAAACAATAATAGCTTAATATGTGCCAATGAAGATGGATAGATCTCATCAAGGATTATAACTTCTAAATCCACTACTTCCTTGGTAATACAAACAATGTGGAAGATGCTTTATGTATAAAGGATCCTACGACATTAGAAATGATGAGAATTGAAAAGGATCTGATCATCTTATATTTGTAGAGGATGGACATTGGAATCATTAAGGGAGGACCAACATCAATCCTTTCTCGAATGATTTCTCAATCGTTCCTAATGGAGAAAATAAATGATGCTCAAAGAAAAGATGGGGAAATTTTGAAAAGGGTAGAAGCTGTTAAAAATGGGAAATCCTCTGAGATCATGATTAATGATGAAAGAGTTGTAGGATTTGGGTCATAATTTAATGTAGCATCCAATCCATAGATAAAGAAGGAGCTTTTGAATGACACACATAGATCGAACATCTCTATTCACCCTGGGATCCTAATGATGTATCGAGATCTCCGACAAAAGTTTTGGTGGGACAATATAAAAAGAGAGATTGTTGAATATACATCAAAGTGCTTGGTATGTCAATAAGTAAAGGGAGAGTGGAAAAATTGGAATGGGATGATGTATCCACTACCCATACCAGCATGAATGTGGGAGAACATTACCATGGACTTTATCACTGGACCTCCACATACATCTAGAGGAAACAATACAATATGGTTCATTGTGGATCGTCTAACAAAGACAACTCACTTTATCCAATTCGAGAGGACTTCTCATTGGATCAAATTGTACGTATTTACATCATAGAAGTGGTAAGGAAAAATGGAGTACCACTATTTATTATATCCAATCATGATCCAAGACTCACCTCGATGTTCTGGAAAATTCTTAAACATGTTATAAGCACTAAACTGAACTTCAATACAGCCTATCATCCACAAAATGAAGGCCAATCTAAGAGAAATATTTAGACACTGGAAGACATGTTGAGAGTGTGTTCTATGGAATTCAAAAGATGATAGGTCCAACATCTTCCACTTGTTGAATTCTCCTACAACAACTGTTTCCACTCAAGCATCTGAATAGTACCATATGAAACCCTTTATGGGAAATGGTGTAGAAAATCGGTGTGTTGAGATGAAGTTGGTGAGAATAAGCTTCTAGGACCTGAAAAGATCAAGGAAATGGTGGAGAAGGTGAAAACCATTCAGCAACATTTCAAGGCAGCCCTAAGTCGATAGAAGTGTTATGAAAATAACTGTCATCAAGACATTAAGTTCAAAGTTGTAGACATGGTATTTCTATGCATATATCCATGGAATATGGTCATGAGGTTTGGGAAGAAAGGAATGTTAATTCCTAGGTATATCTTCCCCTTAGATATCCTTGATCGATTCGGATCTATGGACTATCTACTAGCACTTCTGCCTATAATTTCGAAAGTACATGATGTCTTTCATATATCCCTCTTAATGAAGTACATACCAGACCCTTCACATATACTTTCTTTAGAGGTGGTACAATTTTAGGATGATATTTCCAATGAGGAGCAGTCAGTTAAGATCTTGGATCATAGGGATAAAGTTATACATAACAAGACTACTCACATAGTCAAGGTACTATGGCGGAATCATAAGTATGAAGAGGCAACATAGGAAGTGTAGAAGTCAATGAAGGTAAAGTACCTTCACATTTTTATGGCCTAAAATGTAAAAAAAAAATTAAGGGACAAATTTCATAATGGGGGAAGAATGTAATGACCCAATGTTTTATAAATAGAAATTAATCTCTTATAAAATCACAACATAATGAACTATTGAGTGTTATGTGACCTTGAAACGTAATTTTGTCACTTTTGTGTTTGGAATTTCGAAAAACTAACATACACGGTTGTGATCAGTAAGTTATTTGGAGACCAATAAGGAAAACATAATTTTTGGTGAATAGTAACCTACCCTTATAAATTGTAACATAACCTTATGAATAGTGAAATATTCTAATTAATAATAACCTTACTTATGATAGTATAAAAATAATATTCAAGTTAAATTATGATATACCTATATTTTAGAATAAGTAAATAAATGTTTTAAAACTGGTTTTTTAATAATAAATTATGATTTTAATTAAATATTAAATTAATCTTATTAGGAATATTACTTTGAAATAACGGAATTCATTTTTGTATTATAAATGTCAAAAAATTCTTATAGTTAATTTCTAGGATTTTAGTAGAATACTTGAGATTTTGATGAATAATAAACTACAATAATTTGCGATAAAAGATAAATACATGAATTATGATGTCATCAACTGATGTATGGATGATGTAAGGCCATTATCTCAAACTCACATGCACACAATACTATTTCTGGTTAGGGAATCAACATTGTTTCTAATCTTGAGGGATATTAATAATCTATTGATTATAAAATTATGAAAACCCTCCTCTCCTCCACTATAACCCCCCCCCCCCCACTCCCTCTTCTCTTCACTCCTCTCATGCCTTGTGCCCGACCAATATTCATCCATAATCTCTCCCCAAACTCCTTCCCCATGTCCAAAGGCATGTACTCTCTTCAAATTACCAAACCCAATCCCCTTAAGAGTTTCCAAAAGGAGATAAACTAAAGAGGAAAATTTATATTTCGAATTCTTTTATTTCTTTTTAGTTCTTTTATTTTTGTGTTCCTTTCCTCACCTCCCTTCACCTAAATAGTATGATAACTCTAGAAACATAAATTTACTAGAATTTTTTTATACTAATGGGATCTTTCATTATCATCAATTCTTTACCCACCTTTTATTTGAATGAAATGCAAACATCGTTTGAGAACTGTTAATTTAGAACATTCAAGGACAATGATTTATCAATTTCTATTATCATTTTTTATTATGGTCATGAAACCATTTATGTTATGGTTGAACCATATTATTATATATGTAATATATACTAATTTTGGTTTTGTAATCCTTTTGTACAAATGGTATTAAGTTATAAATAAAAATATGTTCTTTGTAATCCAACCCACCGATTAACCAAAACATTTATCACTAAGGTTTTATATAATAACTCATATTCACTCACAATAACCGAATGAATTTTTATAACAATTTAATCTCTTGGATGCTTACTAATAAAATTCAAATTCAATTCTATTCAACCACTTTCAACTTACATGTTTACCCGAACATGAATATTAGTGAACCGGTCATTAAAAACCAAGCAAGCAACCGGACCCAAACAGTGAAATTGAACTTTATAACCATTCAAAATGGTCTTGAATGAACATAAAAAGGTTATAATAAATATTTTACCTATATAATAGGTTATATAATTTTTAAATAATAAACCTAATTTCCTATTCAGTTCATTAATAACAAGTGGAGAACAGCAACGGATTTAAGGTAAGGGGTCCTCTCTATTTCCCTCTTAATCAAGATTGTCTTCTATGCTATGACTTTTTATGGGTAATACCAAATGATGGGCTATGTTTTTGAACCTCTCCCATACTGACCACATGTTTTATAAGTGATTATAAACCCCTTATCTCTCACATAAATCCCCCTTAGTTACACCTGACACCATGCCGATAAACCATAACGAATTCTACATGAACCTCCTTTATTCATCGGGGTTGGATTATTGTTATTTATATAAAAATGGAGTTATATTATCTATTTATTTGAATATTATAATTTTAGTTTTAAAAAACTCCCTTATCAATACCAAAATTTTTACCCAATTTCAAGTGCACTATATCTTCTTTTTAAAGAACCCATTATATTTATAAAATAAGTATTTTGATTATGAAAACCTTATTGGTTCGATTCTGGTTTTATATAAAATATTTTCCTCTTTTCTATATTAAGGCTCTATAGTATTATCCTTAAAACCGTACAAAAATGTTTTAATGATAATGTTTCTCAAATACATTGAATATTTATGGTCACTTATTTTGGACATAATTTACCATGATATATTCTCATTTTACCTAATGAATGTAAATTTATATTCCAATCCCATTATTTCATGGAAAATTTCATGATGCGTCCATTGGTTAGGCTTTACGTCATCATTGTGGTACCCAATTCTTTCCATGGGTACCCTTATGTTTATGTATGGTTGATTATAAATGATTATTTATGTGGAAAGAATAATAATGAAAAATTAGAGATGGTTTCACCAAGATAGAACTCCAATGCATTGGGTAAAATTATGTCTCATGAGATGCGATGTGAAATGGGATTGGCAGTTATCCTTGACTTGTACTAAAATGGGAACCTGGATTGGCGGTTAGCCTTGACTCATACTAAATTGGGAAACATGATTAGTGGTTAGAAGTGACCCATAATAAAGAAATTTTTTTTATTCTTCCACATTTATATGATTCAATGTTTATATTATCCCAAGATTATATAATATGATTTCATATATTCCATACTTTGGATATCATTATACCATGCCTCCTAACTCATGTTCTTAATATGTATCCTTATGTTCATTCCCTTACAGGTCATTTTAGCTCATCCCTTTGTTCATGTGTTCCCATGGTAACCTATACAGATGTACGGGATCAAAAGAAGTTAGTATCTCTTTATGTATATTAAATAAAGAACAGTTTTTTGGCCCCATGTTTTATTTTTTATGTACCTAGTCTTCCAAGACACTAGACTTAACGATCCTTGTCTTGTACTATGATGTATAATTCTGCTTAAAACATGTAATTTTATATGTAAAATACTAGGGTCTATATATCCCCCTTATGAAACCACATCGCTTCCACTTCCCCACATACGAAACACCACACACCGTATCACAATACTTTTTCAGGTTTAGAAATGGGTATCATATTCAACATGACATTTTTAATTAAGCATGTTATCACACAGGCCATTAACTCATGGGTTGCACATTCAGTTAATTGAATATAAAAGTTCAACCAATTATTTATGATGAAACCAAAAAATAACAAAAATAGAGTTTTCAAAATGAAGGTCACTATAAAAAACTCATGGCACCAACAAACATGATATCATCAAGGAATTATTCCCATACAAACATAATATCAAATCAAAACAAAATAAATAAATAAAAAGCTATAAGATCCTACATTTCATTCCCTTTACCCTTTAAATTCAATTTAAAAAAATTAATTATCATTCATAATTCGGTTGAAACCATGATTACCAGAGGTGACAATAATAAACCCCTCATGAATGATACACATATGGAGAAATGATGGAAACACTTACTTAAAGGCAAGAATCTTTTTCAAAAATATATTGCACAAAAATAGTGGTGTGCATACAGAAGAGAACTTATTTAGAGGGGACTAGAACCAAATCAATCCACTGATTCTATTAATCTTAAGGAATCATCTAAAGAGGAATTAACCCCGATGAAAATAATTAATGGCATCCTCATTAGTAGTAATAGATGCGATATTATTGGGGAATTGAATATGGATCTAACAGAACATTAAAGGTAAACTCCATTTATCCATCTGTTTTGTGAATTTAAAAGATCTCTATACTTTTTATAAATTAAGGATATTATTAATATTATTTTAAATAGCATTAAAACCCCTTAATTTTGGCATTTATCCAATTTTTCATTATAAATGATGTCGAAATGGAAATTTTGTAATTTTTTTGGTAAACTAGACAATTATTGATATTTTTATAATTGTTGGAATGACTCACCATTAAAAAATTGGAGATTTTGAAAACTATTAGAATGAATCATAATTGGAATGAATAATTATTGTAAAACTATAAATTTAGAAAATTCTTGGAATTACACAGAATTAGAAAACTAGAAATTCGGAAAACTATAGAAATGAATCTCCATTAGAAAACTAAAAATTTGGAAAACTATTGGAACGAATCACTATTGGAAAAATGGAAATTTGGAAAACTATTTGAATGGATAAGTGTTGGAATGAATCACCCTTGGAAAACAATAAATTTTTAACATTTTGGAATGTCTCATCATTAGAATGTCTCACATTTCCCAAAAACACCTCATCCCCCCCCCCCAACACCTCAATTATCAGTTTTTTGTTATGTAATGATCCATAAGGTTCTGTTCATTACATGACATACCTCTCAAACTATTCTCACCCATGATAATTTAAAACATACATACTAAACATAAGAATCATGGAATTTCATCTTCCTTATCAAAATAATATTCACTTTTGGAGGTAATTAATCTCTCACATGGGTTTAATCACATCGTAGAAAACTACTTCATAATTAGGAATTTGTTCTTCCCATTTTATCATCTAGGAACATTATCACGCACCATATAGAACACATCAAATCAATGGGAAAACAACATATCACATAAAACCCCAAGTAATGAACACCAAATCATAAAGAAAACAATGAAGGGAAAACTCAAAACAAATCTGAGTACTAGACTTCCATCTACATCTTATGCTCCCAAGTACTCTCTTCTAGGCCACCATGATTCCATAGCACACGAACCAAGGTAATGTTTTATCCATGTAGCACCTTCTCTTGATGGTCATGGATATATACTAGATGCTTTGTGAAGTCCAGTTCATTCTTGGTATCCAACCCTCCTCGGTCAATGACATGGGGGTGATCATGAAGATGTCGATGGAACTTATAGGTGTCGAAGAAATCATGTATCAGCTCCAGTCGATGTGGAAGTGAAAACAAGTAATCCACCTCACTAACGCACCCCAACACCACAAATGGACCAAAAAACTAAGGATATAGATTACTTCCTTTGTCGAAAAACCACTACCCATGTCAAGGGGAAACCTTTAAGAAAATATAGTACATAACATCACACTCCATGGACCACCTCTAATGATTGGCAGAAGAATTTTGTCAAACCATTGATTCTTTCATCCTCTATTAAACCAAACAAAACATCTTGGTCGTGATCTATACCACATTGAGTCTAAGAAATATAGAATCCCTAACCATCATCCATCATAATGGATAGGAACATGGAATCTCATACAAATCCTCAAATGAATCCATCATAATGAAAGAGTGATAGATATTATTGTAATTGAACTTGACCAAGGATAGGTGTGGTGGTCATGATCTGACGAACTCCAAGACACATGACAGTAATGCATTTTTATGTATCTCGATAGGTTGTTCTGCCTTCCCTTTTTTTTGGGGTGGAATGTAGTTTTGAGGTTCAACTAGGTACAAAAATCATGTTGCAATATCCTCTTGAATCATGAGGTAAAATAGTATCTCGATTCTAGACAATGGACCTTAGAACTCAATGTATCCCCACCACATCCTCCATATAACTTATTTCCAAGACATCCACCATTTTGGACTCCATGATTACTAGGAATTGTGCTGATTTCCTTAACTCATCAACAATCACCTAAACAACATCACAACCAACCATATCTCTGGGTAACCCTGTGATGAAATCCATAAATGTTTCACACCATTTCCACTTGGTAACATCCAAGGGCTATAAAAAACCTCCCATAACATGACTGTTGTATATAACCTATGGGAAAACCAAAAACTGGTCCACATGCTCCCCCTCTACCCATTTCATCCCAGGCCACCAAAACTAGGTCCTCGATCCATTGTACATTTTAGAAACTCCTGGGTGTACCAAAAAGTTAGATCTGTGAAACTCACAATGGAATTCCTCATGTATCACTACCATAACAAAAAAACATCCCATGAAATAGCATCTGATACTGACTATCCTCCACACATTGCTCTGAAACATCACCCTGGAAGACATGATCGCACAACACATATTCCTCAGAGTCTTCACAATGAGGTTCTTCCACCTTCTGCACCATATAAGACCGCACCATCATCTAAAAAACCTCTACCACAATCCAACAATTCATTTAGGTGTAGGGATTCCAACTCCTCCATCACTCTCTATGAATCCGTAGACTCTTGAAAAACATATTTTTCTGACATTTTCCTCAAAACAACATACATGATATTCCCATTTTATATTGTTTAGGAGATCTCAAAATCATATTCCTGAAGAAACTCCATCCACAATAATTTCCACAGATTCAGATAATGCTGGTAAATGGAATACCAAAAACTCTTGTGATCTTTGAAGACAACAAAGAACTCCCCAAATATTTAATGTCTCTATATCTCCAACAGAAACACAACTACCACTAGATCTTGATCATGGGTAGAATAATTATATTCACAAGGGTGTAACTACCTATACCCATAATATATCACTATATTATTTTTTATCAAGAGGCATCCAAAGCCTAGAATTGATGTGTCATATAATAACTCATAAAATGCACTTTCCTCTGATAGCTGATGCATTGGAGCACTGACCAACTTCCCCATCAAGTAAACGAATGCCAACCAGCGATGATCAGCACACACAAAACCATATTGTTCCATATTTAATGATATCAAAAGGGTGGTTAATCAAGTGAAATCTATAAAAAAACATTTGATAATATCCTTAAAGACCAAAGAATAATATAATCATTTTCCACATTCTTGGATAATTCCAATGAAAAAACTACCTCAACCTTTGACAGGTCCACTTCCACACCATGGTTAGACATTACATGAACTATTAAATTCACCTCTCATTACAAAAAAAATACACTTGGAAAACGCTCCATAGAGCTGGTGGTGACGAAGAACCTACAAAATAGTATTATGATTCTGAGCATGTTCCTCCTCTCACCATGAGTAAATTAGTATGTCAATAATGAAGTCAATAGAAAAACGGGCTTGAAATTCATGGAACCTGGACATCATAATCCCCATGAACATGGCTAGTACATTCGTAACACTAAAAGTTGTGACCATGAACTTGAAGTTTCCATACCAACATCTGAATTTATTTTTCCATATGTCGCCATCCTTCACTATTAACTACTGATATCTAGACCATAGATTTATCTTAAAGAACCAACTATCTCCCTTAAACATGTCTAAAAGATCATCGATCCTTGTAAGAGAATAAGGATTCTTTATTGTCACTTAGTTAAACCAATGATAGTCTATGAACAACCTTGTAATACGATATCCCTTCTTAATGAATAACACTGGGGTACCCCATGGGGAAACACTATGGTAGATAAAACTCTCTACATCAAATCATATATTAGAATCCTCAACTCCTACAACTCATAAGGTGTTATTCGGTAGGGATTCATCAAAATCATAGAAGCACAAGGCTGCATGTTTATCCCAAAATCAATGTTGTTCCAAGAGGGTATTATGAAAAACTATATAGGTAAAACATAAAAGAATTTCCTAACAATCCTAGAATCCCCCTCTATCCTTATTTCTACTGATTCTATAGAAAATTTATCCACAAATGAACGAAGGTGTTCTAAATGCATCATCCCAGGTATTTATATAATAATATATTTTCATATCTATTAATATTTTTGAATTTAATATTAATTTTAGTTTCAATGGAAAAATATGTATGATATTGTACCTGAAACACAACAATGGGTTTCTCTGAAAGCATATGTTTCACACAACACTAAGTTATACCAAAAAATAGCACAACAATAATATTATTATTTTAATGGTAGTTAACTCCTAGTCATTGCATTAGTGGGAATAAATATAATTAATTATATTATGATTTTAAAAATTTGTTGTATGTTTTAAATTTATCCAATTAATCCTAAAGGATTGAAATGAGAATGAATCCAATTTTAAGCATAAAATACTTTAATATTCTTAAAAGGCTGTATTACAACTTTATGATGGAGAGCCCTTTTTAGAAATAGTTTTTATCACTTTTATATGTTTTATTTGATAAAATAAACTTCTTATTTAGAATATGGGAATCAAAATTTACATATGATGATCTTTTGGTTTTCTTTTTATAAAATCCATATTTCAATGAATAGTGAGAAAATACTACATTTTAATTTAAAACTGCATTTTCATATAATTTATATATATATATATAGATTGTATTTTTAATTAGTTTGAAAGTGTAATTGTATTAATTTTTTTCATTTAATCCTTTTGTTATCATGGGATGTAATTTCATATTTAAATTTGACATAAACACATGTAAAACTTTTGATAGTTTTTACTTCCTAAAAACATGTTTTTTGGTTTTGAAAACGAGAATTAATTTAAAATTAATTTCTACCAATTATATGTTTTGAATTTGGAAAATTGGATTATATATTTGGAAGCACAAGGTCCAAATTATATAAATATCTACCTTTTATCTATGGACAATATGAATAGTATCTTTAGTAATTAATTTTATTTACCATGGTGAAATGGTAAATCAGATAAATAAGGGAAAAATAATAATATTATAATAATATTAAACTACAATAAAATGTGTCCTAATCTTATTTCATGAAATATTTATAACCATGATCATCCATATGATAAACCATTTGAATTTGGGATCCACTTAGGTGTGAAAATGACATTTTATAATACTAAATTTGATGAAAATAGAAATATAACAAGAACATGTATCTTTTAAGTGGTTAGGTCTTTTAAAGAAGTCAATTACTAAAAAGTGTCAAAGATGACATAAATGTGTTTTTAAATCAATTACTATTTTATTAAATGATATAATTTTCCTAAACGCCCATATTAATCCAAATGACTTATATAATGTAAAATATTTCATTAAATATCTACTTTTGGGTCTATTGGCATTTTATAGTAACTATAATAACCATATATTATGAAAATACAAGAAGACATTGTATGATTTATTGTATTTTACTAAAGGTTAAAGATAAAATATAAGTTTAAATTTGTTACCTAAACATTTATAAACCTTATTGGTTGAGATTATTTCGATACATCCTTATATTATACTCAAAATCTATCACTTTTTAACTATTATAAATTGAAAAAATATTTATAATATATTAATATTTCAAGACATTCCTAAAGCACCACTCCTCCCTTTTATAAAACGCCACAGCCCTCTACCCACTTACTCACACCTCTCAATATCATTGTCTCATCCATGTTATAATAAAATAATCACTAAACATCCATACTATCCTCTTAGAGGCCACACATTGGGAATAAATTCATTCTATGTAGACCTCTTATGAAAATCAAAAGGAGATACCCGAAAAAGAGATATTTGTTTTATCACCTCCTTCAAAATTATTTTCTTCATCTACATCATATTATTATGTCATTTAGATTCTAAAGTAATAAATAATGTATATTATACATGATTATATTTTATTATAATTATTTTAAACCTTATCCATCCTTCTATCCATCCTACGAATAACAATATCACCATCGGTGCATACGTACGGCTTATCGTCTCCAGGTTGTGTTGTAATTTGTTATTCAACAAGAGTTAATTTGTATGGGTATAATTATGAGTATAATGGAAGTAAATAATTAATATAACTTGATAATTATTCTATATAATTAATATACCATCAAATTCTGCACCGTTTAACCATTAAATGAATGTTATTGCTGCTTATGTGTACGTACGGCCTACCGTCTCCACAATGTGATGTGATTCATTCAACATGATCTTAAGTAAAACTTTATTATATACATGAATATAATGAATAAATATGATATATATTATATTTACATTGAATCTAGTCTTCTTTAATTTTTATTTATCAAATACCTTTATGCTTTTCATAATGTGTAAATACAATAATTTAATTTGAGGAAGTGTGGACTACCACCCTCTCAAAGTGATATGACTCATTCATTCCATACATAGAATGTATAAAATATATAATTAATAAAATTATGTAATATATATACCATATATATTATAATAGAATTATAATATACCTATGTACCATTTATTTTTCAATCATTTAATATGACAAAGAAATGAAAGTAGTGTTCATGCATACGTACAACCTACCATCTCCATGAATGGTGTATTTAATTTCTTACCTACGAATATTATAGAATATTATAAATACATATATACTATATATATATGATATTTAAATCACGAAAAATATTCTGGAGCTGATGGAATTTTTACCACATGGACAATTTACATCAGACATGTTCATTTTTGACTCAAGTGCCAAATATCGACTTCACAAACAGTATGAACATAAATAATTATTTTATTCTTATAACATGGTAATCAGTGATATAAAATGAATAATTAAATTGAAAAAGTTTATCATGAAAGTATAAAATAACCTAGGTTTACTATTTAGGAATATGAGTAATGAACACGACAAATATGATTCTAGGTAAGGGACTTCACCTCAATCTCCTTCCATTGAGGAATATTTTGATGTTATACACCACCTTCTTTTATAATGTGTATAATAAACCCATTTTTATTTAAATTTCATTGAAAGTTAATATTTTTATATTAATGGTTTTACAAAATGTAAAAAATTAATGTTTTCAACATATGCAGAGACAAAGACTCCTCAGCCACTGTAACCGTTATTTGATATTTGGCTTCCTCTATGTGTTATAATGTTTTTTTAATAAAAAAGAAATTTCTTATTAACTTTTTCAGTGTTTTGGTATTTATAATGGTGTTGAACATGGATTGACTATTTCGATATCTTAGAATTATTTCTTGTGAATTAAAATGATATTTTATGTGATAAATGTTGATAATTGAAATCATTTATGTTTTATGATTATATAATGGTAATTGGAAATTTGATGCGTAGTTACGTGATAAACTAAGGATGGGTGGTTATGTGATAAACCAAATATCGGTGGTTATACGATAAACCAATGACAGGTGGTTATGTTATAACCTCCAACGAATTGGGAATGAAAGTTAGTGGTATGGCTATTCCATTTAGTGATATGTATGGATGTTGATGATATGATTATTCCATTCAAGTATTATTATGTCACATGTTATCTATATATGTTATATGTTGATTTTTATGGGATTTATTGTAATCATTTGGTTTCAAAAAGGGTAAGAAATGAGTTTATATTCTGTCATGTATATTCCCTACTTCGTAAGGGTGAAAAGTATTACTTTATGATAAAGTATTCATGGTTTTTAGGTTTTCCAAAAACTAATTGTTTTTCTTTTTTGTGTATCTCTTACAAATATTTTTATGCTCATCACATGTTTTGAAATTTTTTCAAATGATTTATGGGAGAATATAGTCAATTATGGAATCAAAGAAAAATTTATGACAATTAAACATCAAAAGAAACCATGTTTCTTGTAAAAAAATTATGTTATAGAAGAAATGGGTGTTGTTAGAAGAGTTCTCTTTGTATTTCTTTGTTTCTGTTATGTAATATTTATAGGCTAATTCTCTAAATATATAAACCTAAAAATATCATCAATATTAATTGTTGACATAACTCAATATTATTTAACATTTAATTTTTGGACATTATATTTGGTATCAACAGTCGGTTTAGATATCTTTAGAGGATAGGGTGTTATTTAAGCATTAGAGACAAGTTAGATACAACCAAAATGATTATAATATTATAAAGAGTCATAGTTATGTTAGATAAGTTGAATGAGTTTATGATAACATGAATAAGTATATCTTAGTGTTTTCCCTCCTCAGAAGATAGTATATGATGATATACTCAAACAAAACTTTTTGGTTTTAGTAAATGGATGGATTTAATAGGAAACAATATAATAATGGATGTGAAGGAAAATGGGGTGGTTATCTGAATAAGAAACCAAATTAAACGGGAGTTTCAATGGGAACCCTCATGGTTATTCTAAACTAGTTATTTGGGAAAATGATTTACCATTTCAACCTTGGAGATTTCTCTGATGAATCATATAATAGAGATATATATCCATGTGGATGTTCAGTTAATAATCTTAAAGGTATGTATAGTCCATGAGATATTATTCAAGTATATGGAAAGAAGAACCTAGGTAAATTTTTAAAGGGATGGGATGATGTTATAGATATGGTAGTGAAGGTAATAAAGCAATAACCAACTATGGAAAAAGGAAGCGTTTTGTCAACTCTAGGAAAGGGAAATAAGTTATTTATGAGTTATCAATTGAATGGTTAAAATGTTTGGATTATGGCCATTATGAAAATATATGTCTTATGAATAAGGAACATGAAATGAGATCAGAAGGACCATACAAATATATGTTTACCAATACCTAATTACATTCCTATTGAAGATGAGGAAACTGAAAATGACAAATGAATGTAAAGAATTATTTCTTAGCTTATGTATTGAAATTATTGAATCTTTGGACATGATTAATTATTTTTTTGTATGGAATAATTTTTACAGAATAAGTTGGAAAAACTTGGTTAAGGGATCATAAAAAATGCTGGATGATTATGGTGTCGACATTTTATAAATTCGATTTTCATGTTAGATCTATGGGTGATGAAATATTGAAAAGTATTAATGCTCTTTTTTATGGGATTACATCAGAAGACTTTTTTCTAGTATGTATAACCCTGAAGTATTTTATGAGAAAATACTATATGAAGAAGAATTAACTTTTCTTTTTTAGAAATAATTATAAATAATATTTAGGGTTTATATGATCCTTGATTTTGTGGTAATTATGGTTTATTACATTTTGAGATGTAAAATGAATTGAATTAGATAAAGTTGACGTTAAATTATGTTATGGTTATTTATTAATATTTTATCCCATTTCAAGAATGTTTTATGAATTATATTACTTTATAAGAAGGAAGACCTATAGGATGTGTGATAACCCATCCTATCGGACAATGATAGGGGAATCGAACCCACAACCGAAGTGTGACAAGGATTTATCGCCTACCATTGTACTACGTGAAGTCCCTAGTTAGTATGACTTTTAATTTTTAGTTTAACGAGTTTATGGAATCAAAATAAAATGAAATTGGGAACTTTATTTCATCAAATTGATATAATTGGAATTGGAAAATGATGTGGGGATTAAGTGATAAATGATATTTTTGAAGACATTCTCTCTTTTGGAAAATTATATGCCTGAGGAAAATAGAATAATATGGGATTTCATATGAGTAATGGTTGAATTTTATTTTGGAAGAGTATATGTTTTTATTGAGGACATATGGGTATTATTATTATTTATGGAAATGATTAATCTATAATGGAGAATATATGATTAATGTAATTATATTTCAGTATGAGAATTTAGGAGTAGATGATGTTATTTGGAGATAAATTTTATGATTTGTCATGGAGGACCATGTGATCAAATCCTTCTGAATTTTGGGGTTCAATCTTAGTTTGGATTATTTTTAATAATTTTAAGGACAATTGTTTATTGAAAGGTATTTGGTGAAATTTGGGTATTGTTTGTTGAATTTTTGAGATTAAGAGTATTATTTCTTTTTATAAAGGATTATTTTTTTGGGGATTATCTGATCTTGTACTAACATTTTTGGTTTTGGTTAGTGTTTAAATACTGGGGAAATATATAGTTCATATTTTTTGTATTATGTGATTATCTAGAAGTAGATTATAGCACATTAGGTGTGACCAACTCATCTTGAATACTCATTGTTTTGAAAAAAGATGAGTTTGTGGTAGTTATTTATTAATGGATGAAACTCTACCTGAAAAGTAAGTATGTTTCCATATTTTCATAGTCAAACTTTTAAATAAATTCCTCAAATTTATGAAAAGGATATTAAACCAAAAAATCATTTAAATTTCCTACTGGGAAATCAAAGATCATTTAACCCATCACAAGTTTATGGTTTTATGGTTTTTAAATTTATCCTGGTCATGTTTTCTATCACTCTTTATCAGAACAAGATGGTTAGTTTTTCATCAATATCTGTGTTTTCATAAATGGAATCCCAGTATGTGTTATCTTATATGACCGTTGTTCTTATCTTTATTTATTTTAAAATGATATTTTTAATGAATCTTTTTTCAATGTGGGATTTTCAATGATTTTTGTTAGCACAATTTTAATATTGCGAGGACATAATTTCCCAAAGGGTGGAATGATGTAACATCCCAGGTATTTATAGAATAATAAATTTTCATATCTATTAATTTTTTGGAGTTTAATATTAACTTTATTTTAAATGGGACACTATGTATGATAGTGTAGCTAACACGCAACAATAGGTTTCCCAGAAAAATTTCTACGCACACAACACTGAGTTATATCGAAAAATAATACAATAATATTATTATTATTTTAATTGGTAGTAAATGCCTATTCGTTGTATTAGAAGGAATGAGTATAATTAATTATATTATTATTTTAAATATTTTATAAATTTTTATACAATTATCCATTAAATTATAGAGGCTTAGAATTAGAATGAATCCAATATTAAGTATAAAATTATCTAATATTTTATAAGGTCATTTTACAGCCTTTTGATGGAGAACCCTTTCAAAAGATAGTTTTTTCACTTTTATATTTCATATTTGATAAGAAAGCTTCATATATATAATTGGGACATCAAAATTTACTTTGGTTGAATGTTTGGAATTTTTATGATAAAATCCATATTTTTATGAATAGTGAAAAATACTGCATTTTAATACAAAAATAGTTTTTCATCTAAAATTATTTATATAGTTAGATAGATTTTTTAATTGTTTTTAAAGTGTCATTGGATTTTTTTATAATTTAATCCAATGATGGTAATTAGAAGTAATTTCACATTTAAATTGAACATAAACACATGTCAATCTTATGATACTTTTTACTTCATAAATGCTCATTTTATGTTTTTGAAAGTAGGAATTAATTTTAAATTAATTTCTGCAAATTATATAAGGACTCGACCATATACATTACATAATCATGAATTAAATGAATAATTCACATTGAGGATCTTTTCAGGTTTAGTGTTTTAGAGAATTAGGCCATAATAATTACATATCAACATGAATATTACAATTAGACACTACTATTCAGTATCCTTTTTCATCAAATAAAAAAAGAAACATCTCAAGTTCCATGTTTTAGACAACATGACTTTTCCTTGATCTCATCCTTGACCCTTATTCATATTTAATTCCAATTGAAAGCATTTCAAAAACGTGGGATGAGCATCAAAAGATCAGTAAGGGATATAAAATAAGGAATGAAAACATTAGCCCGTCAGTAAATACAAAACAATGAAACTATAGTTTTCAATTATAACATACCTTATGAAATCATAAGATTTGTGAATAACACACAGAAATCATAAATCATAATGGTAACTTATGGAATTCATATAATACTTACATTATAGCTATCATAGCTACATAGAGAGTTATGTTGGAATACCCATCACATTATATTCCCTAAATATCTTAGTATAAACATTAATGTTTACCTCTATCATGTTACGCAATTAATTGGAGAGCTATCTCGGGCTCACCCACCCTAGGTTTATCACAGAACCACCCATATACATAAACAATTCCCATGAACCATAACATATTCATAACACTTAAAACAAGAATAAATAAAATATAACATTTCCACATTGAAATCACAACATATCATTTCAAGATATAGGCAAAATCAATGCTTTATCAAACCATTTAAAACATTTAATAAAAATATTTTTGAATCAAAGTGTCCCATACTGCTTTGAAATTTTTAAATAAATTATCATTTTAAAACATTAATGTCCACATAAATAATTCCCTAAAACCATTTTTAAAATATGGACATTAATGATAAATATTTAGAAGAATAAATATTTAAAACATTTAAAATGTTGTTTTGGTTAAAGAGTTTTTAATAAAATGAGAGACTCTTGAATACAAATAATTGAGGAATAAAATTGAATAAAAACAATATAATACCATGATAATAAAGTTATTCATGATATAATACACCAAAGGACAGTATATACACCATATAAGAGTGAATTGGTGCATAACAATAGTGAATTCTCAATGGAATGTAAATTGAGATGAAATCCCTTATAAAATCTGTATCCTTAGATTATGGATAAATTAATTACATAATAATGTGTGAAAAATATAAATAAAATAAATGTTTTTATATATTCAGTGTAAATCAATCAGAGAACATTCACACAAATTTTTTTAAAAACAACACCAATGACTTGGATGTTTAACTCAATTAATGGAAATTGAGTTAAAATTACTCTTATCAAGTTCATATCGATGACTTGAGAATTTAACAGTGGATTGATGATCTGTATCAGAAGTATATCCACACAAAAGGGGGTATAAATTACTATATAAGTAAATAAATAGCGATTTACACATTGTCACGACCCGTCCTCGGGGCCCGTGCCGTGACTACCCCAAGACTGCCTTCCACAGGCCAGGGGATGGCGACTAGCACCAAGGCGTAAATCCCAAAAAAAAAGGGGAAGGAATTGCCTTTGAAAAGTAAACAAGCACCACAGAGTAAGAAAGAGGAAAAGTAAACACTAAGTAAAAACTGTACAAGCTGTGCTGAAAGTAAAAGGGGACGAAAATACAAGCCCAACTGTAAAGTACAACTAAAAGGGGAAAACAACAACTGAAATGAAAATCCGCAGCGTCGAGCCGTCCTCTAGAAGTCCCACCTGAAGGGTGGTTACAGATAGCCTCCACTGCTCCTCGGGTCCACCTGACCGCTCCGAGTACGTCCCGCCCAGTGGTCCACCTCCAGGTACTCTCCTGCTCCGCACGCCTCCACCGCGATCAGCGCTGTCCGTCTTCTGCAACCAACACAATGTAGTGCGGGAATAGCCCGTGTATGGATGAGTATAAGCTACTCAGTAGGGACCCCGAGACCCCTAAAGGTCTCCCTAAATCCACAAAGGATAATCCACAAAGGAAAGATACAATCACAAAGTAACATCTGACACGGCTTAGGTATATGCCCATATATATACCTAAGTCATCAATTCCCGTTCGACTCCAACGTCCGAGCCCAAGAACAACCCAGTCCACACAGGAAAGCAACGTATACCCACATAGGATAGCACAACACAATCCACAAAGGAGAGTAAATAGTAATCCACATAGGATAGCTCAACACAATCCACAAAGGAGAGTAAACATGATTCAGCTCACACAGGTATACTTCTTCGGATGACGATAAAGATGATCATTGATCCATCTAAGTCGTCGGACCCACAAAGGATCGATAGGTACTAACCCCCGCAAAGACCCACATAGGATCGGGCCCACACAGGACCTGTAGGCACTGGCTCACACAGAACTGCTGAGCGCTGACCCACACAGGATCGGACCCACACAGGATCGGGGCCACACAGGACCTGTAGCACTGATCCACATAGGATCACTGAGTGCAGTAGTCATCGCAGTCCACTGAGGATCTACGCACAGTCATCGTCGCAGTCCACTGAGGATCTCTGCACGGTCGTCGCCGCAGTCCACTGAGGATCTCTGCACGGTCGTCGCTGTCGAAGTAGCAGTCGCAGCCAGCACTAGGGTTCCCGCACACAGCAAGCACGTTCGGGAGGGTCCGCTCCACGAGCCGAGAGGCTGATACATCAACTGACACAGAGTCCAAAGTTGATGTATCCAAAAGTTCTGTATCGTCAATAGGAACACAACGTTGCAGACGGCGCGTCAATCGGACGCCCGGTCTGAGAGTTATTGGCTTTTTCGTTCCAGGGGCCCGGTTTGTTTTTAAGGCAAAACCAACCCGACCATACTCCACCTGCGTCCAAACCTTGGGCGGAGTATTCCAAAAGATCCTTCTCACTTAGAGGAATTCAACGAAGTCTACGGCACGTCGATCGGACGTCCGTAGCTCAAGATATTAGTGTTTCCACTCTGAGGGCCCGGTTGGTTTCGTGTACAAACCAACCCGGCCGAACTCAAAGTATTTCGAATCCTTAAGTGCAATATACCGAAACGACCGTCTTGATCCAAGGATCGCGTTGCCTCTGACATCGCGTTGTTCGGAGGCCCGTAGCTCATGTTACGGGCATTTGACCGAATACAGTCCGAAGACGGGGGGTCCGGGCCCCGGCCGACCCGGCCCAACCCCCCCAGGGATCGGCCGAACCGGGTCGACCCGCAACGGGTCGACCAGAACCGGTTCGTCCCGACCCGGTCCAACCTGGCCTGGCTCAGCCAGCCCGACCCGGCTCGGCCGCGCGGCCGAGCGACGCGGGGGGGAGCCGCCGCCCCCCGCGTGACACCCCCGCGGCACCCGCGGGGTGTCGCCCTGGACGACCCGAGCGACGCGGAGGGGAGCCGCCTCCCCCACGTGACAACCCCGCGGCACCCGCAAGGTGTCGCCCTGGACAGCCATACGCGGCTTCAGCCACGTCCCGTGCGGCCGCGGGTCAGCGGGCACCGCCGCCTCCGGCCGAAGCCACGACAGTTCTTCCGGCTGCGCGCCGGGGCGCCGCCGCCGGCTTCCGCGGGCCACCGGAGTCGCTCCGGTGGTCCGATTCGGTTCCCGTCTGTGCCGCTGCTCCTCCCGGGACTCGTTCTTCACTGCAGAACCATCAAACATCTGTTGTGGCATGTTCCGTCGTCGCCCGTCAAATCCGCACAACAATGAAGAATGGCGGAAGGTTGTCGGGCCTTGTTCGTTTGGCCCGCACCCTCCGCATTAGAGATAAACAACGGGAGAAATATATTCAACACATGAATCAACAATTTTAATGGATTAAAATTGTTCTTATTGTCCGGTTATTCACTTTTAAAAGAAATGATCATGGGAAAAAGGAATTATTTACAACAACCCCTACCTCGTAGTCGTCGTCGTACGCACGTTCTTCGCGGGTTTGTTCGTCGCGGAAGGAGGGGATCGTCACGTCGTCGCGGAAGGGCAACGCGTCGTCGCGGAATCCGGAGTTGAGTCGGCGAACTCAACGGACCAAGAAACAACAGATTTAATTTAATTATATAAAATTAAATCTGTGTTTTGTTAAAAAAACAAAAGGGAGATTTAAGAGAATCCCGAAGTCTCTTACCTCAAACAGCTGATTGAATATTTCATTGCAGAGGAAGAGACATCGCAGAAGAATGTTGCAGGAAGGGAACGTCGGCGTCGCAGAACACGGTGTCGCGTCGTCGACTTCCGCGGGTTCGGCGTTCTTCGTCGGAGGCCGGCATTCTTCGCGTTCTTCACGAAGGAGGATGAAGGCTCAAGAACTCTGAGAAAACCTCTCAACGAGTAATCCTCCAGAAAGACTTGTTGGTATTATTTTATTATTACGCCAACAAACGAAAAAGGTAAGTAACGACCCATCAATTTGTTGAATTAATTCAACGAAAGAAACCGCTCATTTAATTCACGAAACAAACCTCCCAATTAAATGGTGCGTTAAGGATTTAAGAAAACGCATCAGTTGACTTTCATAATGACGGGTTTTCGTGGGTGCGTTACATAGCAGAAAGAAACGGCGGGGCTCGTGCGGGCCCCACCTCACAAATATCCAACCAAGGGGGTAGGATATTTTTGGATAGAACCCTATCCGTTTTAACTCAGTTTAAGTGGATTTCATGTGGCTTCAAGTGTCTTAAGTGAAATAAAATAAAGTTTTCGAACAAATTATTTTATTTTTAAACTTTAAGGCCAAAAATTAAAAACCACACCCGAGCAAACGCAACTCCGGAAGAGGCGTTTTTTTAGAAAATACCGGCACTGCGATTTCATCGGTGCCCTCAGAATTCAATTCCGGGCACCGGTTCAAAAGTTAGAAAAACCAACTCGTCCGTTCACTGAACGTACCCGAGCCAAACATTGGAAAATGATTCCGGGCACACCGGACCTCGGAATCAGGTGCCATCAGAAACTGCGTTCTTGTAAAATTTCAAAGAAAATTAAGAAAAAAATTTCCTTGAAATTTACGGGTCTTTACATTACTCCCACCTCAAGGATTTACGTCCCCGTAAAGATACATCAAAAACTAGGGAAACAAATGTGGGTACTGAGCACACATCTGAGCCTCCCACTCCCAAGTGCTCTCCTGGAGGTTCCTGTGCTGCCATCTGATGCACATAAGAGGAATCGATCGTCCGCATAGGACCCGCTCCTCTCGATCCTCGATCTCCACCGGGACCTCTGCAAAAGTCGCCCCATCATCCACGTCTAGCTCCCCATAGTCAATGTTGTGTGTTGGGTCATGCACGTACCTCCTCACCTGAGATACGTGGAAGACGTCGTGCACCCGGTGCAACTGAGGTGGTAGGGCCAGGCGATAAGCCACCTCGCCAACCCTGCTGAGGACCTGGAATGGTCCAATGAAGCGTGGAGACAACTTGCTGCCTCGGCCAAATCTCTGTAAACCACGTCGAGGTGAGACACGCAAGAAGATGTAGTCGCCATCCTCGAACTCTAATGGCCTCCGCCTCCTGTTAGCATAAGACTTATGCCATCTATGAGCTATCCTCATCCACTCCTAGATGACCTAGACCTTCTCTGTCATGGCCCGGACCATCTCTGGTCCCACAAGTGCTGACTCCCCAGGGTCTGTCCAGCACAAAGGAGATCTGCAAGGCCTATCGTACAATGCCTCATATGGTGCCATACCGATGGTGGAGTGGTAGCTGTTGTTGTACGCGAACTCCACCAAGGGTGGGTGGTCCTCCCAGCTGCGACCAAAGTCGAGGAGACATGCACGGAGCATGTCCTTGAGAGTCTGAATGGTCCTCTCCATCTGACCATCCGTCTGAGGGTGAAAGGCGGTGCTCATATGTAGCCGCGTCCCGAACACCTCCGGCAACCCCTTCCAAAGCCGGGAAGTAAAACGAGTGTCCTAATCGGAGACGATAGTCGATGGCACATCGTGAAGCCATACAATCTCCTGAATGCAGAGACGCCCCAAGCTCTCCACTGAGCCCTGCTCTCTGATGGGTAAGAAGTGTGCCGACTTGGTGAGTCGGTCAACAATCACCCAAATGGAGTTGTGACCTCTGGAAGTGTGTGGAAGTCTAGTCACGAAGTCCATAGATATCCCATCCCACTTCCACTCTGAGACCTCCAAGGGATGTACCATGCCTGCTGGTACCTGATGCTCTGCCTTCACCTGCTGGTAGGTGAGGCACCGTGAAACAAACTCTTCCACAGCCTTCTTCATGCCCGGCCACCAGTGCTATCTTCTGAGATCCTGGTACATCTTCGCCACTCCAGGATGTACCGCCAAAAGAGAAGTGTGAAACTCTCTCAGCACCTCCTCTCGTAAAGCGACTGGTACAAAGGTACGTCCTCTGAAAAGTATGTCGTGCTCTGCTCCAAAGGAGAAGCCATCAGGTGCCTGTCCCGAGGATATCTGTGCACGCCGCGTCTCACAGTCAGCATCCTCACGCTGTGCCTCTCTGACCCACTGTAGTAGTGGAGGAGTGACTGAGAGAGACTGAAGGAAGGCTGCTCCATCCCTCTCCACGAAGGATATCTGCAAAGTGGATAGCGGCTCTGTCGCCTCCTCAAGTAGCTGGATGTCCGTCCTCCTGCTGAGGGAATTGGCTACCACGTTCCCCTTCCCAGGAGTATAGACTATTTCAAAGTCATAGTCCTGGAAGAACTCGAGCCATCACCATTGTCTCGGGTTCAGGTCCTTCTGCGAGAAGATGCACCTGAGACTCTGGTGGTCAGAAAAGGCTGTAAAGCACTCGCCAATCAGATAGTGTCGCCATGTCTTCAGAGCGAAGACCACTACTGCTAACTCCAGGTCATGGGTAGCGTAGTTCTGCTCATGCGGACTCATCTAAAGTGATCCATAGTCAATCATGGCCTGATCCTACATCAGGACACACCCAAGTCTGGTCCGTGATGCATCGCAGTAGACTACGTATCCAACTCCCTCCTCAGGCAACCTCAAGATAGGTGCGCTGGTCAATCTCTGTCTCAGCTTCGGAAAGCTCTGCTGACATATGTCTGACCACACAAAGGGTTTCCCCTTCTTCATCAATGATGAGAGTGGCGCCGCAACTCTGGAGAAGTCTGGCACAAATCTCCGATAGTATCTGGCTAGACCCAAGAAACTCTGCACCTCCGTCACGCTCCTGGGTGGCTCTCAAGCTAGCACTGCCTCGATCTTCGTGGGATCCACAGGAACTCCCGCCTCAGAAATGACGTGCCCCAAGAAGTGGACCTCACGTAACCAGAACTGGAACTTCGAGAGATTTCCATAAAGCCGGTGCTCTCGGAGTGTGTCTAGTACAACCCGTATGTGGTAGGCGTGCTCCTCCTCGGTGGTCGAGTACACCACAATGTCATCGATGAAGACCATGACAAATCGATCGAGGTATGGCTGGAAGATCCTGTTCATGAGGCTCATGAACACTGCTGAAGCATTGGTTACACCGAAAGGAATAACCAAGAACTCATAGTGGCCATACCGACACCTGAATGCCGTCTTCTGCACGTCCTCGTCTCGAACTCTGAGCTGATGATAGCCTGACCTGAGGTATATCTTCGAGAACCACCGTGCTCTCTTGAGCTGATCGAAGAGGTCATCAATCCTCGGTAGCGGATACTTGTTCCTCAATATCACCTAGTTCAGGCGATGATAGTCGACACACAGTCGCAAGATCCCGTCCGCCTTCTTGGCGAACAATATCGGCGAAGCCCAAGGTGAAACACTGGGTCGGATGAACCCCTTGCCCTGCAAGTCCTCCAACTGTACCCGTAGCTCTCGAAGCTCAGCGGGGGCCATCCGATATGCTGGAGTGGATATTGGGGTTGTCCCGGGGTACAGATCAATATAAAAGTCTACCTCTCTGCGAGGAGGTAGCCCTGGAACGTCATCGGGAAAGAGGTCCGCATACTGATCCACCACTGCAGGAAAACTAGGACTCCGCACGTCAACTGCTCCAAGGATGAGGCTAGCCAACTGATGAGTGATGGGCTGCCCTATCCTCTGCGTGAGTCCATCCTGTGCTGTAAAGGCTCCCTTCTCGCCGGTGAAGGTGAACCTGCTCCCATCGGTGCGCACACATCGCACCTTTTTCCAAAAACAGTCAATCTGAGCATGGACTGTAGATAACCAATCCATGCCCAAGATGACGTCGTAAGGCCTCGACGCCGCTACAAGAAGATCCCAGCCGAAGCTCTCGCCTCCTAGAGTAAAATCACACTGCCAGCACCAGTGTGTAATCGTCGAGTCTGCTCCCGTAGGAGTCTCTATCCGTAAGGATCGAGCCAACGGCTCTGTCGAAATCTCTGAGCTCCGAACAAGGGAAACGACTATGAAAGAGTGACTCACTCCTGTGTCTATAATAACTGCAGCAATGTTGGAATAGACACAGATCGTACCTCAAATCATCTCTGGCGCACCGTGGTCGTAGGCCTCCGCTGCCTGGAGCTGTGCCTATCTCTGCCCGCCAGCCCCCTATGGTCGGGGCGGGCCTCCTGGTGGGGGTGGTGGCAGAGCCTCATAGCGTCGCCCACCACCTGCTGCTCGGCCAGCTCCTCTGCCTCGTCCGCCTCCTCCCTGCGGACCGCCACGGTTAACCCTCTACCTCTTCCTGGGTGGCCCCTCCACTGTCTGCTGCTCCTCAGTACGGCGGGTCGGGTAGTCACGAGCCATGTGGCCCTGCCCGCCGCACGAGTAGCACTGCCTGCCTCTCGGAAGATTGGCTCTGCGCTGTGTGCCCTGCACTGCTGAGCCAGTGTCCTGAGGTCGTCTGCCAGAAGGTCTGGTCTTCCTGGAACCTTGAGTCATCCGTCGGCTACCTGCTACTGAAGACTCCGCTACCTGTCGCCTTGTAGTAGGTCTCGCTGTGGACTCAACCAGAAAGATCTCGATCAGAAGGGCTTGCTCTAGCACTCCTGCCAGGGTCGGGATGCTGGGAGAGATCATCGATGCCCTGATCTCGTGTCTCAATCCCTTCTCGAAGGTCCGGGCCCGGAAGAGGGGGTCCCGTACTATGTCGGTCGAGTAGCGAGAAAGATCGGTGAACCTCGCCGCGTACTGGGCGACCGTCAAGCTGCCATGCCACAGCTGAAGAAGCTCATGAATGTGCACCGCACAGAGGGTGGCTGGGACGAACTCTGAGCGGAAGGGGCTCTCGAAGTCCGTCCATAGAAGAGACGCCTCATCGTGTACCTGGAGCATTAAGCTACACCATCGTCCTGCTTCTGCATGCAGCAGGCTCGCCGCGAGGATCACCATGAGGTCTGCTGGTGTCCTCACTAGCCTGAAAACTCGAACGACCACCTCCAGCCAGTCCTCGGCTGCCTGGGGGTCCGTCTCCCCACAGAACCTGGGTGGTCGCTGGCGCTGGAACTCGTGCAGAGCTCCGAGGCATCATGCATCGTCAGCGGTCAGTGCTGGAAGCATCGGGGGCTCGGCGGGTAAAGGTACCGTCGGTGCCTCTGCTGTCAACGGGCCCTGTACCGAGGCCTCGTCGCTCGGCGGGCTGTCGTCGCGCTCTACTCTCGGAACCCTAGCTGGCTGCTGTCGTCGGGTCATCCTGAAAAGGAAAAAGGTGCGCCACGGTCAGAACAGTATACCTGGTGAGCTGACACAAGTAATCAATAAGAAAACATGAAACACACATTCAATCAATGTTTTTGTGCATTAAGTCGGAAATCAGAAGTCAGGGTCCTGCTGTACGGATACGTTGGCCGCCGCACCAACACTGGACTCCCTGGACTGATAACCACACCCAATACGCTAAACACTATTTCTTCACATAAAAGAAGGATCAGAGTCTGTGGTAGAACCGAACTCCTTTGATACCAATTTGTCACGACCCGTCCTCGGGACCCGTCCCGTGACTACCCCAAGCCCGCCTTCCATAGGCCAGGTGCTGGCGACTAGCACCAAGGCGTAAATCCCAAAAAAAGGGGAAGGCATTGCCTTTGAAAAGTAAACAAGCACCATAGAGTAAGCAAGCGGAAAAGTAAACACTAAGTAAAAACTGTACAAGATTTGCTGAAAGTAAAAAGGGCCGGAAATACAAGCCCAACTGTAAAGTACAACTGAAAGGGGAAAACAGCAACTAAAAAAAAAAGCCGCAGCGTCGAGCCGTCCTCTAAAGTCCCACCTGAAGGGTGGTTACAGATAGCCTCCACTGCTCCTCGGGTCCACCTGACCGCTCCAAGTACGTCCCGACCAGTGGTCCACCTCCAGGTACTCTCCTGATCCGCACGCCTCCACCACGATCAGCGATGTCCGTCGTTTGCAACCAACACAATGTAGTGCGGGCATAGCCCGTGTAGGGGTGAGTATAAGCTACTCAGTAGGGACCCCGAGACCCCCGAAGGTCTCCCGAAATCCACAAAGGATAATCCACAAAGGAAAGATACAATCACGAAGTAACATCTAACACGGCTTAGGTATATGCCCATACATATACCTAAGTCAACAATTCCCGTTCGGCTCCAACGTCTGAGCCCAAGCACAACCCAGTCCACACAGGAAAGAAACGTATACCCACACAGGATAGCACAACACAATCCACAAAGGAGAGTAAACAGTAATCCACGTAGGATAGCTCAACACAATCCACAAAGGAGAGTAAACATGATTCAGCTCACACAGGTATACATCTTCGGATGACGATAAAGATGATAACTGATCCATCTAAGTCGTCGGACCCACAAAGGATCGATAGGTACTAACCCCCACAAAGACCCACACTGGATCGGGCCCACACAGGACCTGTAGGCGCTGGCTCACACAGAACCGCTGAGCGCTGACCCACACAGGATCAGACCCACACAGGATCAGGGCCACACATGACCTATAGCACTGATCCACATAGGATCGCTGAGTGCAGTAGTCGTCGTAGTCTACTGAGGATCTCTGCATAGTCGTCGTCACAGTCCACTGAGGATCTCTGCACGGTCGTCGCCGCAGTCCACTGAGGATCTCTGCATGGTCATCGCTGTCGAAGTAGTAGTCACAGCCAACACTAGAGTTCCCGCACACAACAAGGTTGTTCGGGAGGGTCCGCTTCACGAGCCGAGTGGCTGATATATCAACTGACACAGAGTCCGAAGTTGATGTATCCAAAAGTTCCGTATCGTCAACAGGAACTCAACATCACAGACGGCGCGTCAATCAGACGCCCGGTCTGAGAGTTATTGGTTTTTTCGTTCCAGGGGCCCGGTTGGTTTTTAAGGCAAAACCGACCCGACCGTACTCCACCTGCATCCAAACCTCGGGCGGAGTATTCCAAAAGATCCGTCTCACTTATAGGAATTCAACGAAGTCGACGGAACGTCGATCAGACGTCCGTAGCTCAAGATATGAGCGTTTCCGCTCCAAGGGCCCGGTTGGTTTCGTGTACGAACCAACCCGGCCGAACTCAAAGTATTCTGAAACCTTGAGTGTGATATACTGAAACGACCGTTTCGATCCAAGGATCATGTGTCCGCTGACGGTGCGTCGTTCGGAGGCCCGTAGCTCATGTTATGGGAATTTGACCGAAAACGGTCCGAAGACGGGGGGTCCGGGCCCGGGCCGACCCGCACCGGGCCGACCCGACCCGGTCCGACCCGGCCTGGCTCAGCCAGCCCGGCCCAGCTCGGCCGAGCGGCCGAGCGACGCAGGGGGGAGCCGCCGCCCCCCGCGTGACACCCCCGCGGCACCCGCGGGGTGTCGCCCTGGACGACCAGAGCGACGCAGGGGGGAGCCGCCGCCCCCGCGTGACAACCCCGCGGCACCCGCAGGGTGTCGCCCTGGACAGCCGGACGCGGCTTCAGCCGCGTCCCGCGCACGCCGGACCCGCGCGGACGCGGGTCAGCGGGCGCCGCCGCCTCTGGCCGAACCCGCGGCAGTTCTTCTGGCGGCGCGCCGGGGCGCCGCCGCCGGCTTCCGCGGGCCACCGGAGTCGCTCTGGTGGTCCGAGTCTATTCCTGTCTGTGCCGATTCTCCTCCCGGGACTCGTTCTTCACTGCGGAACCATTAAACTTCCGTTGCGGCATGTTCCGTTGTCGTCCGTCAAATCCACACAACAACGAAGAATGGCGGAAGGTTGTCGGGCCGTGTTCGTTTGGCCCGCACCCTCCGCGTTAGAGATAAACAACGGGAGAAATATATTCAACACATGAACCAACAATTTTAATGGATTAAAATTGATCTTATTTTCTGGTTCATCACTTTTAAAAAAAACGATCACGGGAAAAAGAATTATTCACAACAACACCTAACTCGTAGTTGTCGTCGTACGCACGTTCTTCGCGGATTTGTTCGTCGCGGAAGGAGGGGATTGTCACGTCGTCGCGGAAGGGCGTCGCGTCGTCGCGGAATCCGGCGTTGAGTCAGTGAAATCAATGGACCAAGAAACAACATATTTAATTTAAATATATAAAATTAAATCCGTGTTTTGTTAAAAAAACGCAAGGGAGATTTAAGAGAATCCCGAAGTCTCTTACCTCAAACAGCTGATTGATGATTTCGTTGTGGAGGAAGAGACGTCACAGAAGAAAATTGTAGGAAGGGAACGTCGGCGTCGCAGAAAACGACGTCGCGTCGTCAACTTCCGCGGGTTCGGCGTTCTTCGTCGGAGGCCGGCGTTCTTCGCGTTCTTTGCGTTCTTCGCGAAGGAGGATGAAAGCTCAAGAAATCTGACAAAACCTCTCAACGAGTAATCCTCAAAAAATACTTGTTCGTCTTATTATATTATTATGACAACAAACGAAAAAGGTAAGTAACGACCCATCAATTCGTTGAATTAATTCAACGAAATAAACCGCCCATTTAATTCATGAAACAAACCGCCCAATTAAATGGTGCATTAAGGATTTAGGAAAACGCGTCAGTTGACTTTCATAATGACGGGTTTTCGCGGGTGCGATACATAGCGGAATGAAACGGCGTGGCTCGTGCGGGGCCCACCTCACAAATATCCTACCAAGGGGGTAGGATATTTCTGGATAGCACCCTATCCATTTTAACTCAGTTTAAGTGGCTTTCAAATGGCTTCAAGTGGCTTAAGTGAAATAAAATAAAGTTGTCGAACAAATTATTTTATTTTTAATCTTTAAGCCCAAAAATTAAGAACCACACCAGAGCAAACGCAACTCCGGAAGAGGCGTTTCTAAGAAAATACCGGTGTTGCGATTTCATCGGTGCCCTCAGAATTCAATTTCGGGCAGCGGTTCAAAAGTTAGAAAACTCGCTCGTCTGTTCACTAAACGTACCCAAGCCAAACTTCGGAAAACGATTCCGGGCACATCGGGCCTCGGAATCAGGTGCCGTCAGAAACTGCATTCTTGTAAAATTCCAAAGAATATTAAGAAAAAAATTTCCTTGAAATTTACTGGTCTTTACATTACTCCCACCTCAGGGCTTTACGTCCCCATAAAGATACATCAAAAACTAGGGAAACAAATGTGGGTACTGAGCACACATCTGAGCCTCCCACTCCCAAGTGCTCTCCTGGAGGTTCCTGTGCTGCCATCTGATGCACACAAGAGGAATGTATCATCCGCATAGGACCCGCTCCTATAGATCCTCGATCTCCACCGGGACCTTCGCAAAAGTCGCCCCATCATCCACGTCTAGCTCCCCATAGTCAATGATGTGTGTCGGGTCATGCATGTACCTCATCAGCTGAGATACGTGGAAGACGTCGTGCACCTGGTGCAACTGAGGTGGTAGTTCCAGGCGATAAGCCACCTCGCCAACCCTGCTGAGGACCTGGAATGGTCCAATGAAGCTTGGAGACAACTTGCCGCCTCAGCCAAATCTCCGAAAACCACATCGAGGTGAGACACGCAAGAAGACGTGGTCGCCATCCTCAAACTCTAATGGACTCCACCTCCTGTCAGCATAAGACTTATGCCGGCTCTGATCTGTCCTCGTCCACTCCTGGATGACCTGGACCTTCACTGTCATGGCCCGGACCATCTCTGGTCCCACAAGTGCTGACTCCCCAGGGTCTATCCGGCAGAAAGGAGATCTGCAAGGCCATCCGTACAACGCCTCGTATGGTGCCATCCCGATGGTGGAGTGGTAGTTGTTGTTGTACGCGAACTCCACCAAGGGTGGGTGGTCCTCCCAGCTATGACCAAAGTCGAGGACACATGCGCGGATAATGTCCTCGAGAGTTTGAATAGTCCTCTCCGTCTGACCATCCGTTTGAGGGTGAAAGGCGGTGCTCAGACGTAGCCGCGTCCCGAACGCCTCATGAAACCCCTTCTAAATCCGGGAAGTAAAACGAGCGTCCCGATCGGAGACGATAGTCGATGGCACACCGTGAAGCCCTACAATCTCTTGAACGTAGAGACGCACATGCTCTCCACTGAGCCCTGCTCTCTGATGGGTAACAAGTGTGCCGACTTGGTGAGTCGGTCAACAATCACCCAAATGGAGTCGTGACCTCTGGAAGTGTGTGGAAGTCCAGTCACGAAGTCCATAGATATCCCATCCGACTTCCACTCTGGGACCTCCAAGGGCTGTACCAAGCCTGCTGGTACCTGATGCTCTGCCTTCACCTGCTGGTAGGTGAGGCACTGTGAAACGAACTCTGCCACAGCCTTCTTCATGCCCGGCCACCAGTGTTGTCGTCTGAGATCTTGGTACATCTTCGCCACTCCAGGATGTACCGCCACAGGAGAAGTGTGAAACTCTCTCAGCACCTCATCTCGTACAGCGACTGGTACCAAGGTATGTCCTCTGAAAAGGATGTCGTGCTCTGCTCCAAAGGAGAAGCCATCAGGTGCCTGTCCCGAGGATATCTGTGCACGCCACGTCTCATAGTCAGCATCCTCACGCTGTGCCTCTCTGATCCACTGTAGTAGTGGAGGAATGACTATGAGAGACTGAAGGAAGGCTGCTCCATCCCTATCCATGAAGGATATCTGCAAAGCGGATAGCTGCTCTGTCGCCTCGTCAAGTAGCTGGATGCCCGTCCTCCTGCTAAGGGCATCGGCTACCACGTTCCCCTTCCCAGGAGTGTAGACTATCTCAAAGTCATAGTCCTGGAGGAACTCGAGCCATCGCCGTTGTCTCAGGTTCAGGTCCTTCTGCGAGAAGATGTACCTGAGACTCTGGTGGTCAGAAAAGACTGTAAAGCGCTCGCCCATCAGATAGTGCCGCCATGTCTTCAGAGCGAAGTCCACTGCTGCTAACTCCAGGTCATGGGTAGCATAGTTCTGCTCATGCGGCCTCTACTGAAGTGATCCATAGGCAATCACGGCCCGCTCCTACATCAATACACACCCAAGTCCGGTCCCTGATGCATCGTAGTAGACTACGTATCCAACTCCCTCCTCAGGCCACCTCAAGATAGGTGTGCTGGTCAATCTCGGTCTCAGCTCTTGAAAGCTCTGCTGACATCTGTCTGACCACACAAAGGGTTTCCCCTTCTTCGTCAAAGCTGAGAGTGGCGCTGCAACTCTGGAGAAGTCCGGCACAAATCTCCAATAGTATCCGGCTAGACCCAAGAAACTCCGCACCTCCGTCACGCTCCTGAGTGGCTCTCAAGCTAGCACTTCCTTGATCTTCACAGGATCCACAGCAACTCCCGCCTCAGAAATGACGTGCCCCAAGAAGTGGACCACACGTAACCAGAACTGGCACTTCGATAGCTTTCCATAAAGCTGGTGCTCTCGGAGTGTGTCTAGTACAACCCATAAGTGGTAGGCGTGCTCCTCCTCGGTGGTCGAGTACACCAAAATGTCGTCGATGAAGACCACGACAAATCGATCGAGGTATGGCTGGAAGATCCTGTTCATTAGGCTCATGAACACTGCTGGAGCATTGGTTACACTGAAAGGCATAACCAAGAACTCATAGTGTCCATACCGACACCTGAAGGCCGTCTTCTACACGTCCTCATCTCAAACTCTGAGCTGATGATAGCCTGACCTGAGGTCTATCTTCGAGAACCACCGTGCTCCCTTGAGCTGATCGAAGAGGTCATCAATCCTCGGTAGCGGATACTTGTTCCTCACTGTCACCTGGTTCAGGCGATGATAGTCGACACACAGTTGCAAGCTCTCGTCCGCCTTCTTGGCGAACAATATCGTCGAAGCCCAGGGTGAAACACTGGGTCGGATGAACCCCTTGCCCTGCAAGTCCTCCAACTGTACCCGTAGCTCTCGAAGCTCAGCGGGGGCCATCCGATACGCTGGAGTGGATATCGGGGCTGTCCCGGGGTACAGATCAATATAAAAGTCTACCTCTCTGCGAGGAGGTAGTCCTGGAACGTCATCGGGAAAGACGTCCGCATACTGATCCACCACTGCACGAAAATTAGGACTCTGCACGTCAACTGCTCCAAGGATGAGGCTAGCCAACTGATGAGTGATGGGCTGCCCTCTACTCTGCGTGAGTCCATCCTGTGCTGTGAAGGCTCCCTTCTCGCCGGTGACGGTGAACCTGCTCCCATCGGTGCGCACACATCGCACGTTGCGCCTAAAACAGTCAATCTGAGCATGGACTGTAGACAACCAATCCATGCCCAAGATGACACAGAGTCCGAAGTTGATGTATCCAAAAGTTCCGTATCGTCAACAGGACCTCAACGTCGCAGACGGCGCGTCAATCGGACGCCCGGTCTGAGAGTTATTGGCTTTTTTGTTCCAGGGGCACGGTTGGTTTTTAAGGCAAAAACCAACCCGACCGTACTCCACCTGCGTCCAAACCTCGGGCGGAGTATGCCAAAAGATCCGTATCACTTAGATGAATTCAACGAAGTCGACGGCGTGTCGATCAGACGTCTATTGCTCAAGATATGAGCGTTTCCGCTCCGAGGGCCCATTTCGTTTCGTGTACGAACCAACCCGGCCGAACACAAAGTATTCTGAAACCTTGTGTGCGATATACCGAAACGACCATCTCGATCCAAGGATCGCGTTGCCGCTGACGGTGCGTCATTAGTAGGCACGTAGCTCATGTTACAGGCATTTGACCGAAAACGGTCCGAAGACGGGGGTTCGGGCCTGGGCCAACCCGGCCCAACCCCCCCCCCCCCCCCCCAGGCGGCCGAACCGGGTCGACCCGAACCAGTTCGAACCGACCCGGGCCGGCCCAGCGAGGGTGCGGCCCGGCCGGTCGGACCGGCCTGGCTTGGCCGGCCCGGCCCGGCTCGGCCGCGCAGCCGAGCGACGGGGGGGGAGCTGCCGCCCCCGCGTGACACCCCCGCGGCACCTGTGGGGTGTCAACCTGGACGACCCGAGCAACGCGGGGGGGAGCCGCCGCCCCCGTGTGACAACCCTGCGGCACCCGCGGGGTGTCGCCCTGGACAGCCGGACGCCGCTTCAGCCGCGTCCCGCGCGCGCCGGACCCGCGCGGCCGCGGGTTAGCGGGCGCCGCCGCCTCCGGCCGAAGCCGCGGCGGTTCTTCCGGCGGCGCACCGGGGCGCCGCCGCCTCTGGCCGCCGGCTTCCGCGGGCCACCGGAGTTGCTCCGGTGGTCCGATTCTGTTCCCGTCTGCACCGCTGCTCCTCCCGGGACTCGTTCTTCACTACGGAACCATAAAACATCCGTTGCGGCATGTTCTGTCATCGCCCGTCAAATCCGCACAACAATGAAGTACGACGGAAGGTTGTCGGGCCGTGTTCGTTTGGCCCACACCCTCCGCGTTAGAGATAAACAATGGGAGAACTATATTCAACACATGAATCAACAATTTTAATGGATTAAAATTGTTCTTATTGTCCGATTATTCACTTTTAAAAGAAACTGTCACGAGAAAAAGGAATTATTCACAACAACCCCTACCTCGTAGTCGTCGTCGTACGCACGTTCTTCACAGATTTGTTCGTCACGGAAGGAGGGGATCGTCGCGTCGTCGCCGAAGGGCGTCGCATCGTCACGGAATCCGGCGTTCAGTCGGCGAACTCAACGGACCAAGAAACAACAGATTTAATTTAATTATATAAAATTAAATCCGTGTTTTGTTAAAAAAACACAAGGGAAATTTAAGAGAATCCCGAAGTCTCTTACCTCAAAAATATGATCGAAGATTTTGTTGCGGAGGAAGAGAGGTTGCAGAAGAACGTTGAAGGAAGGGAATGTCGGCATCGCAGAACACGACTTCGAGTTGTCAACTTCCGCGGGTTCGGCGTTCTTCGTCGGAGGTCGGCGTTCTTCACGTTCTTCGCGTTCTTCACAAAGGAGGATGAAGGCTCAAGAACTCTGACAAAACCTCTCAACGAGTAATCCTCCAAAAAGACTTGTTGGTCTTATTTTATTATTACTCCAACAAATGAAAAAGGTAAGTAACGACCCATCAATTCGTTGAATTAATTCAACTAAAGAAACCACCCATTTAATTCACGAAACAAACCGCGCAATTAAATGGTGCGTTAAGGATTTAAGAAAATGCGTCAGTTGACTTTTATAATGTGTGAAAAATATAAATAAGATAAATGTTTTTATATATTCAGTTTAAATCAGTCAGATAACATTCACGCTAATTTTTTTAAAAACAACACCAATGACTTGGACGTTTAACTCAATTAATAGAAATTGAGTTAAAATTGCTCTTATCAAGTTCATATCGATGACTTGAGAATTTAACAATGGATTGATTATCTGTATCAGAAGTATATCCACACAAAGGGGGATAGAAATTACTATATAAGTAAATAAATAGTGATTTACACATGATCTTTCAGTAAAGTAATCAATGAAGTATGAGTAAAGCCCAATGGGTGGAAATTGAAATTTGAAATTCCCTTACTGATTTGGTAACATATGAAACATACACCCCATGAAAGAAGGATCATACAATGAAGATGTAAATACCCATAAATTAAAGTATATTACACCAAGAATGCAATCATGGGTAGTACATACACCATAGAAAAGTAAATAGTGGGTAATATAGCATGAATCTCATGGGAATAAAAAGTGATATTAAAAACCCTTACCATGTTATAATTAATCGAGTCATATGAAAAAAAGTTAATAACCACCAAATGAATCAAAAAATACCATGAATATAAATATAATCATGATAAAATATACCAAATGGAAGTAAACAATACACCACATGCAATAAATAAGTGGTGAACAATGGAAATCTCACAGAATTAAAAGTGAGATAAGAAACTGGTTACCTCATGTACGACTTGACTCATTTGTTACTCATTCTGATGAATAATAAACTTAAGATAATTTATACATGATTAATAACCTTTTTCATTTTTATTATTCCTTTTATATCACTTATTAACATGTTACAAACATTATGTAATCATTTATGTTAATAATGGTCGTTTTGCCGATATTTGGTACTTGAGTCAAAAATGAACACCTTATAATTACATGTTGTCCATGTGGTCAAGATTACATTATCTCCAAAATGATATTCATGATATGTATATCATATATATATATTATATATATTTATTTATAATATTACATAACATTTGGAGGTAAGAAATGAAATGCACCGTTCCTGGAGATGGTAAGTCGTACGTACGAATGAACGCTACATTCATTTCTATTTCTTATTTTAATGGAATTAAAACATAATTATACATAGGTATATTATAATTACATTATAATATCATATATAATATCATTAACATAATCCTTTATACAACCCACATATGAAATTAATGAGTCATATCACTTTGAGAGGGAGGAAGTCTGCACTTCCTCAAATGAAATTATCGCATTTACCCATAATAAAAACCATAAAGGTATGATATAATTTATAAATATATAATTATAAAGAAAAAATGATCATAATATATATCATATATAAATACATTCTCATCTTAATGGTCACCATGAGAGGCGGTAGGAGATAATTGAACAATCATCGTTTCGTGAGGCATTAGTTTGTCATCCACAGAAACACTATGCTCTTTCCCGATTAGGAAAGTGGCTCTTTAGGAAAGTGTGAAAATATTATTTTTTTTATATAATTATTTTCAGTTTCTAAAGATCCAAAACTCATTAAAGTCAAATATAAGATGACTCACGATATAAATAAAATCAGACAATAAGAATTGGACAGGTTTTGGTTATTTTTTTAATCTTTATAATCTTATTTATTTAAATCATTTACTAATGAGGTAAACACTGCATCATTATTGTGTCATAAATAATTTTATTTATTTAATTTATAAAAATTATTTAAAAAATACCTTGATGTAGGAAATATTTTTATCTTTACAAGTAATATTTATAGTTGAAGATATAACTTAAATAAGGTTATGTAAAAATTTATTTTCTAAAAGATATTTTTTTGTCATTTTTTCTTTACTTTAAATTAATTAATATAAAGTTTCATTATAACTCTTAAGTGGATCAATGGGGTTCAAAAATCGACTAAAATATACCCATGGTCTTCCATGACCCATCCAATAAGGATATAATAAGTTGTAAGGTAATTTTTTATTATTATAATATTCTATTTACCTTGAATTACCATATTTACCCTTATTTGTGGTAAATATAAGTCAAAATTTACTATTCACTGAAAATTATTTTCATATTATTAAACCACATTTTACTTACTAATATCAACCATTTATTTAATATTTTCAAAATTCAATTCACAAAACAAAAAATTTCATTTAAATGAAAAACACAGTTGTTAACTACTACTTAGTGGTTTCACTATTCATTAAAAATTGATGTTTTTTAGAAAACAACCCAAAAATCAACCAAAGATATATTTTATATTCCAAATTAAAAAATAATGTCTATTTTACCAAATTCAAAACATATAAGATGGATTTATTAATTTAAAATTAATTCCCGTTGGCAAATCAAAAAGCATGTTTTTAAGAAATAATATCTATTAAAAGATTGACACTTTTTATGCCCAATTTCAAAGTGAAATTTCGTCCAATGACCAACATTGTATTAAATGGTAAAAATATAATATAATTAAACATTAAAACAAATTAAAAGGATCATATAACCATATAAATAAATTATATTAAAAGGTATATTTGAATTAAAATGCAACATTTTTCACGATTCATTAAAAATTGTATTTTATAATAAAAATACCAAAAATTTACCCGAAGTAAATTGTGATGTCCTGATTCTAAAGAAAAATGTAATTTTGTCAAATATAACATATAAAAGTGCCCAAAACTATATTTCAAGTGATTTCTCCATCAAAAGGTAGTAAATCGACCATTTAAAGAATATTTGAGTATTTATGCTTAAAATCATATTCTTTCTTATTTTTAGCCTCTAAAATTTATTGGATAAAAGTAAAAATATTTAACAAACATGTATATTAATTTTTTAGTTAGTTATTTTCATTCCCTCCATTATAATGGCTAGTCGTTAACTACCATTTAAAATAATAATATTATTATATTATTTTTCAGTACAACTCAACATTGTGTGCAATGTAAGATTTCAAAGAAACTTGTTGTTGTGTATCAGGTATGACATTGAACATAACATCCCCTTTAAAGTAAAATTAATAATTAATTTACAAATGTTAATAAATATGAAAATTTCATATTCTTTATTTACATGGGATGTTACATCCTTACCCCCTTTTGAGAATTGTGTCCTCATAATTTTAAATTTAGGCTCAGAAATTTCATTGAAATTCCCACATTGGAAAAAGATTCAATAAATCTATCACTTTAAAATAAAGGAAGAGAAGTGAAAAGGTTACTCAAGATAAAATATAATATAATTCCATGAAAACATGGACATGGATGAGAAAACAAACCATCAAGTTCTAATGGAGAGTGATAGAAAACATGATTAGGAGAATGTTAACCACTAGAAAATCATAAACTTGTGATGGGCTAAATGGTATTTGATTCCCAAGTAGGAATATTTAATAGACAATGTTTTTTTAAGTTACGTTTCATAAAGATAAGGAATTTATTTATGAGCTTAACTAAAACATAAGGAAACATACTTAGTTGTCATGTAGACTTTCATCCTTTATTAAATTCCTACCAAAAACTCATTTTTTCTTCAAACGATGAGTATTCAAGATGAATGTTTCACATTGAAAGCACTGTAATATACTTCTAGAGAATCACATAATCCAAAAAATATGAAATATATTTTTTCCATGTCTGTAGACATTATCCCAATCCAAAATGGTTAGTATAATATCAGATAATCCCCAAAAAGGATAATCTTTTACAAAAAGAAAAACCACTCATAATCTCTTAAATTTTTCAAAAAATACCCAAATTTCAACAAAGTCCATTCAATAAAAAACTATCCCTAAAACACTTTAATGTAATCAAAACTATGATTGAAACCCAAATATCATATGGATTTTATCACATAGTCTTCCAAGATAAATCATAACATTTATCTCTAAATAACATCAGTTACTCTTAAAGTCTCATATTGAAAAGTAATTATCCTAATCACATATTCTCCATGATAGGTTTATCATTTACATAGATAACCCAAAATCAACTTATTCTTGATTCATAAAATCATCTAACTAAAAATAATCAGTCATACTAACCAGGGAATTCATGTAGTCCAGTGGTAGGTGATAAATCCAAGTCGCACTTTGGTTATGGGTTCGATTCCCCCAGCTTTGTCCGACGTGATGGGTTGTCACACGGTCTATGTGTTGTCCTTTTTCAAAAACTATATAATTTTCTAACATTTCCAAAAAGGAGATAAATTAATAAAAAATAACCATAACTTATTTTAACCACAATGGTTATCTAATAAAATTCATTTTGTATCCCAAAATGTATTAACCTATAATTGCCTCAAATTCAAGGATCATAAAAACCCAAATATTTCACTATAACTATATCTACAAAAGAAAGGATAATTATTCCTTGAATAAAATTATCATATATCAATCTTTAGGGTTACACATATTATAAAAAGTCTTCTAATGTAATCCCATCATCAAAAGAGCCTTAATACTTTTAATCATTTCACCATCCTAAAATCTAAAAAAATACATGAATCCCTTATATGTTGACTTCTTACTCATTAAACATTTTCCATGATCCATTAACCATTACTTTCCAACTTATTCTGAAATAATTCTTTCCTACAAATAAGATCATGAATCATATCCTAAGATTAAATAATATCTAAAAATCAGTTATGAAATAATCCATGCCTTTCATTGGTCATTGTCATTTTACTCATCCTCAATTGGAATGGCATTAGGTATTGGTGAACATATATTTGTATGATCATAGTGATCCCATTCCCGAACCTTCTTCATAGGACATATATTTATATAATGACCATGCACACCACATTTAAAACATTCAATTGATCCCTCCGAAAGAACAACTTTTTGTTTCCTAGAGTAAACTGGATGCTTCCTTTTTCCATGGTAGGTTCTTGCTTCATGAACATCACTTCCACATCTATAGAATCTTCCCGTCCCTTTGAAAAAATTTCTTATGTGTTTCTTTCCACATCCTTGACACATAGGTTTTTGAATATACTTACCTTTATTGTTATTACCAGAACATCTGTGGGGATTTGATTCTTGCATATATGATTCCTTATAAAAATAAACATGGTTCAGGTGGTCAATCACGAATCCGAATAGTTGGTTGAGAATAACCACAAGGGTTCTCATTGTAGATCCCATTTCATTCAGTTTCTCATTCAGAAAACCATCACAGTTTTCTTCACATCCACTGTTACTTTGGTGCATGCTAGATCCATCCATTTACCAAAACCAAAAAGGTAAGTGTGAGTATATCAACAAATCATCATATAATATCTTATGAGGATAGTAAATACTAATATATACTTATTCATGTTATCTTAAACTCATTCACTTTATCTAAAATAACTATGACTCTTTCCAAAATCCTTACCATTATGGTACTGTCACTTATGCTTAAAGAACACCCTAACCTCTAAAGATATCTAAACCGACCTATGATACTAACTATAAGGACCCAGCCTTAAACATTACATAATCCAGAACTAAATAAATAATTTACATTGAGGATCTTATCAGGTTTAGAGTTTTAGAGAATTAGTCCATAACTATTACATATCAACTTGAATATTACAATTAGACACTACTACTCAGTATCCATTTTTTCATAAAATAAAAAAAGAAACATGTCTAGTTCAATGTTTTAGACAACATGGATTTTCCTTTATGTCATCCTTGACCCTTATTCATATTTAATTCCTATTTAAAACATTTAAAAAACATGGGATGATCATAACAAGATCAATAAGGGATATAAAATAAGGAATGAAAACATTATCCCATCAATAAATACAAAACAATGAAACTATACTTTTCAATCAAAACATACCTTATGAAATCATATGATTTATGAATAACACACAAAAATCATAAATCATAAAGGTAACTTATGGCATACATAAAATAATTACATTGTAGCTATCACATCTACATAGGGAGTTATGTTGGAATACACATCACAGTATATTCCCTAAATCTCTTAGGAGAAACATTAACATTTACCAATGTCATGTTACCCAATGCATTAAAGAGCTATCTCGGGCTCACCCAACCTACGTTTATCACGGAACCACCAATATATGTAAACAATTCCCAAGAACCATAATATATTCATAACACTTAAAACAAGAATAAATGTAATATAACATTTCCACATTTCAATCACAACATATCATTACAAGATATAGACATAATCAATGCTTTATCAATCCATTTTTAAAAACCATTTAAAACATTTAATAAAGAGATTTTTGAATCGAAGTGTCTCATACCACTTTGAAACTTTTAAATAAATTATCATTTGAAAACATTAATGTCCACATAAATAAATAATTAAATCCATTTTTAAAATATGGACATTAATGATAATGATTTAGAAGAATAAATCTTTAAAACATTTAAAATGATATTTTAGTTAAAGAGTTTTTAACAAAATGAGAGACACTTGAATACAAATAATTTAGAAATAACATTGAATAAGAACTTTATAATATCATGAGAATAAGGGGATTCATGATATAATGTGCCAAAGGATAGTATATACACTATATAAGAGTGAATTGGTTCATAACAATAATGAAGTTTCAATGGAATGTAAATTGAGACGAAATCACTTATAAAAACTATATCCTTTGATTAGGGATAAATAAATTATATAATAATGTGTGAAAAATATAAATAAACTCAATATTATTGGATATTCAGTGTAAATAAATTAGAAAACATAAACACATATTTTTGTAAAAACAACACCAATGACTTGGATGTTTAACTCAATGAATGGAAATTGAGTTAAAGTTACATTTATCAAGTTCATATCGATGACTAGATAATTTATCAATGGATTGATTATGTGTAAAAGAAGAATATCCACAAAAAGGGGAGTTTAAATTACTACATAAGTAAATAAATAGTGATTTAAACATAATCTTGAAAAAATAATCAATGAAGTATACATAAAGCCCTATGAGTGGAAATTGAAATTTGAAATTCCCTTTCCGATTTGGTAACTTATGAAACATACACCCCATGAAAGAATGATCATAAAATGAAGATATAAATACCCATAAATTAATTTATATTACACCAAGAATTCAATCATGGGCAGTACAGACACCATTGAAAAGGAAATAGTGTCTAATATAGCATGAATCTCACGGTAATAAAAAGTGAGATTAAAAACCCTTACCACGTTCTAATCAATCAAGTCGTATAAAAAAAGGTAAGAAACACAAAATGAAAAACAGAATACTGTTAATATAAATAGAATCATGATAATATATATCAAATGGTAGTACATAATACACCACATGCAATAAATAAGTGTTGAATAATGGAAATCTCACAGAATTAAAAGTGAGATAAGAAACCCCTTACCTCATTTCTGACATGACTCGTTCGTTCCTTATTCTCCTGAATAATAAACGTAAGTTAATTTATACTTAATTAAAAACATTTTTAATTTTTTTAATCCATTTGTATCACTTATTACCATGTTATAAACATTATGTAATCATATAAGTTAATAAGGGTCATTTTTTTGATATTTGATACTTGAGTCAAAAATAAACACCTTATAATTACAAGTTGTCCATGTGGTCAATAGTATATTATCTCTAGAATGATATTCATAATATATATATCATATATATCATACATATCTAGTACATATATTTATTTATAATATTACATAACATTTGGAGGTAAGAAATGAAATGCACCATTCATGGAGACTGTAAGTCGTACGTACGCATGAACGCTACTTTGATTTTTATTTCTTATTTTAATAGAAATAAAACATAATGAAACATAATTATATTATAATTACAGTATAATATCATATATAATATCATTAAATCCATCCTTTATATGTCCCACATATGGCATTAACTAGTCTTGTCACTTTGAGGGGGAGGTAGTCCGCACTTCCACAAATGAAATTATCGTGTTTAACCATAATGGATACCATAAAGGTATGATATAAATTAAAAATATAGAAGCATAAAGAAAACATAAAGATAATATATATCATATAAAAATAAATTTCCATCTTAATGGCCACCATGAGAGGCGGTAGGAGATAATTAAACAATCATCGTTTCATGAGGCGTTAGTTTTCCATCCATAGAAACAATATGTTTTTACCCATTAGATGGAGGTGTGTGAAAGTGTAGTTTTAATCCTTATCATAAAAAAATCCTAGTATATTTAAGATACATGGGTTGTTATAAAATAAAATAATAAAAAGATTTTAGGGGTTGGAGAAGTAAAGTAAAAGAAAATAATTTAAGAGAAATTGTTACCTTTAATTTGGGTAACTCCCTTTGGATTGAACCAAAAGGACTTATTGAAGTGTATTCTGCCTATGTTAAGGCTTATAGGTGGGAGAGAGGGATCTTGAGAGATTATTTGATAAGGGTTTGGATGAGTCAAGGGGGTTGAGAGGTGTGAGGAATGGGTTAGAAGTGGTGTGATTTTAAATATAAACACCAGCATAATATGGGAAAATATAAATCAAATAATGTCATTTACTTATTTACATGGATATTATACTAGTCAAATAATCACATGTAATATCAATCTCCAATTTCATAATGATGTAATTTATAATTCTGTACATCATAACCACATAGTCAAGGCCTCATCCCATGACTACAAATAATATTTTCTCAAGGCCTTTTCCCAAGACACTTGTTTGTCTCATGAGACCTACCGATGCATCGAGGAGCTATAGCGGTCTCCACCTGTCACTTACTATGTCCAATGCATTCCTCATATGAAAAGGTTGAAACATAACATAAACATTCATATTAGAAATAGGATATGAAATGTTAATACTTTAACCATAAACCATGAATGGTATAAAAATAACACATCAACACTCAAACATATCACAAATCCTTCAATACAAAATATATGATTTGTAACATAATTAATCAACTTCAAACAAGTGTAAAATCTATCAAAGGATATTGACATTGATAAAATAAAAAATATTTGAGAGAATTATCTCTTTATTTTTTCTAAATCATTTAAAAGTCACATAATTATAAAGGAAAATATTTATTTTTAAAATATTCTTATAATCTTGTAAGGGAAGCTTTGACAATTTTATAATGGTAGAAAATAGCTGCACCCACTGTATAAGTTTAAAAAGAAATTCTTACTTTAAATTTGTTGAAAAGGTCATAAAGTACCTTGTTTGTAAAATGACGGATATATTATTTTCAAAACATATATGGTCAAAAAAGTGTATAAATGACTTTAACCCATAGTCTAGTAAATAGTAAAAAAATTTTGAAATATATTTTTAATAAAACACTGATGTGGATGATAATTAGGTCCCACTAGATACTTACGTATTAACAACCTCGGATAAATAAAGAGATTGTAAAATTAACCCTTACCTTGTAATTTTCCTTGTTCGAGGGTACGTTAACCTCATGTATAATAGTTAAATATTTGTTATTAAATTATAAAATAACCATATACAAAAATATGATATCATATATTATCTTCTAAAATTGATTTGTTAATAATATTTTAGTGGTATCATCATTTCGAGTGTTAACTGATTCGTTTTCCTTTATATGATTGGTTACGATAGTCATGGTTGATATGGATAGGATGTATTTGATTCATATCAAGAATTATATAAAGTTCTTAAACATTATTTTAAATCATAAAATGAAAATTATTCTTTATTGGTTACGATGGGGAATGGATTTCATCGCGTTTGTGGAGACAGAAATCTGTACGTACGCATGAGTGAAAATATCATTCTATTGATGGTGATATATTTTTAATTGGATGATATATAATATATAAATAATAATTAACATGTTATATTTATTATTTATGTCATTTATACTCATTATTATACCCATCCAAATAATTAAGTGTTTGAATAACAAACGACACCACGACGTGGAGACGGTAAGTCGTACGTACGCATGTATGGTGACTTGTCATTCATAGGATGGATAGAATAATGATTATGGTTGTCCCATATTTATAATAACATCATAGTATGAATAAGGTGTTGGGGTTATTATTTTGGTATGAAAACAACAAAGAAAGATGAAGTGGAATAAGAAAAGAACTTTGAAAAAGTGTGGTGAAATTATTACCTCTTCTTCAGGTGTTTCCTTTTAAGTTGATCAAAAGGGCTCCTTAGGATGGATTTCTGATCAAAGGAATATAGGTTCAATTTAGAAAAGTTGGGAGGATATTTGAGTAGGGTTTGTATGACCCACATGGCTTAGGATATGTGATTTGGAGAGAAGGAGATGTACCCTTTTATAAGAGAGTTAAGGGTCACTTTAGGAAAATCATGAAATATTATTTTACTATATAATCATACTCAGTTTCTAATGGATCGAAAATTATTTATTTCTAGGATAAGGTGGGGATGGGTCAAAAACCCTTGAACAAATAGGTTTTAGATAGGTTTAGGTCACCATATTAACCTTATCTTTTAGATTTAACTCTTGGTGAAATAGTTTAACATTTACTATGTCTCCTTGTATCTTTATATTATATGGTTAATAAACATACAATAATATGTTAATAAAACCCCAATTGGTTCATTAATGAAAAATATATTATTATATATGTTTATTGGCAGATCCTTATATCTTTATGTCTATTATATCATTTAATAATATAGTATTTGTTTTAAAAACGCATTTATGTCAATTTTGAAACTATTTGGTATTTTGTTTTTCATAAAGTCATAACTGCATGATTACTCTGAAAAACATTAATTAAATCAACCCTAACATGTCATATTAACCTATAAAATTCGTTTAATTCATCAAAAGTATAAATTTACATAAATTTGGATATTTATAATATCAATTATATTAATCTTTCATTAATAAGGTAATTACTACAACATCATTGTGTCATAAATATATTTAAATATTTAATATATAAAATTTATAAATAAAATAAAATTATATATTAAATATTTTTATATTTCTAATGAATATTTATAGTCTAATTTATCTTATGTATAACCCTATATTAAAAATTATTTGGTTATGAAAAATTGAATTTAACACTTTTAACACATCTTTAAATTAAATAATAATAAATGTCCTAATATAATACAAGTGGACTAAAATGATCATATTTTAGTCCTAAGGTTGTTTTTTGTCGAAATACACTTATCCAATATAATTAGTACATGTTTTAGGGTAATAATAATATCATTTTTACCTCTAATTACCATATTTATTTTTAACCATGGTAAATTAAAGTCAAAAGATACTATTCACCAAAAAATATTTTCATCTTATTGAAGCACATTTTACTTACTAATATCAACCTTGTCTCTCAGATTTTTGATATTCAATTCACAGAGGCAGTAAAATTACGTTTTATACAAATTTACAAATGTGCCTAGCAGGTTGTTAAAAGACGGTAAAAAGATCAGTAAAATTTTATATATCTAAACTTCTTATAAAATTACTCAAATGAATTAAATTAAGCTTATATAGGTATTATGTATCTATTTTTACTTAAAATATATTTAATGAAAATAAATAATTATTTAAATAAAAAGTCAATTTTAAACAATAACGTAGTGTTTTTCACTATTTATCAAAAATTGCATGTTTTCTGAAAAATACCAAAAATTCACCCTAAGATAATTTTGATATTCCAAATCTAAAAATGAAATCAATTTAAAAAAAAATAAATTTTTTAAAATTTAAAAAAGTGGGTATTACTATTCATAACGGCTAGTTTGATTTTTCGCGGTGTGTTAAAACTCGAATTTGCGTACAATGCAAGCTATTGCATTATTCAAAGATAAATGTATCATGGGTGCTTGGGGTGTTACATGGTTACTCTACATCATATATTTTAGTGATAAAATTTCATATTTAATCATTGTTTTTTCAAGGCATTACATTTGAAATGATGTTATATTTTTATTTATAGGGATTTTCTTTATTCAAATTCATTTACATGAATAGTTTTATTTTAATTTCTCATAAAAATGAAGGATTATTTTAAAATAGACATTTTTTATAATGAATTTTTTAATAATCAATACAAAATGTTTTCAAATTCTCTTTTACTGATTTATTATTCTTTTTCCTCTCTATATTTAAAATTATATAACTCCAAATGAGTTATGTTTCATGTTTCACCCTAATTTTCTTTTAATATATTATTATTTTTGGTGATCAGTTTTTTTGGGTTAAAATGATTTAATTCATTATTTTATTTTATACTATTTTAAAACACATTTTATTTCCATGATTTCTTTATGAAAATTTAATGCTTTCCACATGGATATTTAATAAAGACCATTTTATTTCCATGGGTTACTTAGTAAAATTTAATGATTTCCATTTGGATGTTTTTTAAACACATTTTATTTTAATGGTCTATTCATGATGATAAAAGTCAATGATTTTAATGTTGCACTTGTAATTGTGAATGAATAATAGATGGGGTCTTATATTTCCCTCTAATGCATTGTTTAAGAGTTTACGCCTCATGAGACAGGTACTCACATATGCATTTTTGTTTCTTGTAAACATGGGACCCAATTTTGTGGATCCAAAATGTAATGTTTCCCAATGATAATATTTTTTATATATTTAAAGGATTTTATTTATTGTAATTTACTCTATAATAATTCTTGGTTTATGCTAAATTATTTTAAGATAAATTATATCTATTATTGTTCCATGTCGATATTTTGTGGAGTTAAGTTATTATTCCATGTACATTGAATGTATATTATTTTTTATGGTTATCACTCATGACATCGTGATATTTATCTTAAGCTCATGTTTTTTACTTTTTTACATGAACATATCCTTTATAAGAAAAATATTCAACCCTTATTGGGTTTGTTTACTCACCCATTTCACATATCATCAATCATGAGATAATAAATATTATTCATACTAATGAGATGTCTAGAATATGGTCTATTATGGTGTGTTTAAAAAGATAGTGTCTCAAGTATTGTAAAATAATAAAATTATATACCTAGAATCCATGTAATGTGAACCTATCCATCCATAGGATTTTATTAATTTTGAAATATAATGTTTTAAATTGTCTAAATATATAAAATAAAGGAATTTCGTTCCTGGGACACTATAGATTATATCAAGGAAATTTTTAGATACTTTAAGAGATTAGAGGAACTATACTGATAATTATAGTAATAAAACCTTTGTAGAAACTCCAAGAGACTAGAATAATAATATGATGACGTCAAAAAAAATTTAATCAGGTCTTGGGTAGGTGATTTGTGCATCAAATACATCTTTTTATTAATAGTAGAATGTGGATGAAGGATCTATAATACATTTACCTATGTGTCATAACATTGAAGAGGGTGCATTGGGTATTAACACAATCATAAAATAGTGAAATTCAAAGAGTCCTATCTATAAACATTTCTAGATAGTCTTGGGAGATATTATTTGGTTGGTATTATAATTTTTAAGAACAATTTCAAAGGATTTATTTATAGGTTACATTGATCCATTAGGATTATAAGTATTAGAAAACACTACGTAGATTTTAATCAAGAATGGAATGTGATAAATAAAAGAATATTTTTTTAACAAGATAGGGGAAAATATGATTTTTTAAGCTACTTTTAATTTATTATTTCATTTCTGGTAATAATTATGTCCCTGTCATGTTATCTATCTTTTTCTATGGAATAAAACCTAAAGGAATTGGGTTTAAAATGGTTTTAAGGGTAAATTTGATGGTTTCCCTAATGAAAAACACAATGGAATTAGAGTTAAAGTAAAATACCTCAAATAAATACTCACCCAACTATCTCAAACATTGATTAATAACATGAACTGCATTGCGAACATGAATGCACCAAGGAGGTAGAAACATTCTATTGAGTCTTTCATGCTGCCACATTAAACCTATTTTAGTGGCTCTTTAAATACACTTATCACTAATAAATGGATCAATATGGTGGAAACTATATTTTCTATAGTATATTACTTAAAATATTAGAAGTATTTTTTAGTTATTTATCATTTTGAAGGTAAGACCAACCAATATTAGACACCTATTAAGAATGAAATAATGGAAGAAGAATTTGACTTAATGGAATGGGAATAATTATCTAATTTTTTCTTGAGAAATATTTTTCCTCTTACTCTTCACATGAATTTAGAGATAGAATGAATGGAGTTGAAACAAATTGTGAATGAATCCATCAGTACGTATAATGAAAACTACATGATACTTTCAAGATATGCATATTCTTTTATCTATGATTTATAAATTTAATGTGATCAATTTTTAAAGGGACTAAATCCCATAATTTGAAATGTATTGTATATAATATACTTTTGGAATATATGAAGATATTGTTCTATGTTCTCTAGATGTGTATATGGAATATGAAGTTTCTTAGTACTCTTGAGAGGGGGAAATAAATACAGAATACCAAGGGAGCCCGGATGGTAAGTCACATAGGGAGAACAAATTTCAACCCTATAATGAAAAGTTTTATAGGAGTAATCCCTTAATTATTTGACTTAAAGGATCAAGGAATTGTTTAAATGTTCTATAGTAGGCCTCCGAGACCACAAAACTTGTTGTAATTCAAAGAGAACAGTTAACACATAAGAGGATGAGAAGGTCCTATATAATGATCTATCCACAGTTAAATGATCTATCTATAGACTCTATATGAATAAATTCCCCATCCCTAAGGCTAATGAAGAAAAATTATCCAATAGTCTCCAAAACATAGAGAATAATGAGGGTAACTCACAATCACTACCTCTGAGGGAGATCACGGTAATAATGTGATATGAGGTACACTTACTCTTTATTACATATGTATATGTAACTTTTTTGATTTTCATTCATCACATTCTTTAATATCAAACATGTTTTCTATGATTGTGTAATCACCACCTCAATCAATGGAAATTGGGCTATCTATAAAAAACATAGTGGCTCAATGATCACGTCTTAGATATATAGATCTAATATAATTTTGATTTCAGGTAGGATACATCCCACATATCTATTTATTAGTCTCTTATTTGTATTTAATGTGATTTTGAGTATGGATGGACTATCCCTACAAAGATCCCATATTATGTTTTCAGAGAAGATGATATATCATTGTATTCTAGAACATTATATTTTAAAATGTTAACATAAGGACAATTTCCCCTTAGAAGAAAATTTTATTATATGGGTTTAATTACCTAAAAATGAGAATAATTGATTACATTCCTATTATATGGCAATATAATTATGTATTTATTAATAAACTACATGGTATACTCTAAGAGCATGAGGTTGGGGTATCTATTGAACTTATACCTAGATTAATGACTATCTCATAAAATTCATATATAATAGATCTCATAGAATTGGTTTAATTAAAGAAGTAACTAAGGGACAATTAAGAAAATTGTATTTTACACCACAATATTTCACTGTAGTGAGAACAAGTCCTATTTGTTTAGAAAAATTATATATCAATTCATCTATTCATTGAATATCATGAGATGAACAAGATCAAAATAAATAATACATTTCCATAAACCCATATTGATGGCCTATTCGAAAAAATCATAGGAGCTATGTTCTTCTAAATTATTGGATTTAAATTTGGATATCATTTTCACGTTTTAAAAAGAATTTTTTTTCAAAAATGGAATTCTAAATACGGTATTGACACTATAATTTTGTTGTGATGAAATTCATACTTACTAACATGCCACCATACATATTGATCTAATAAATAGTTTCTTTTGGAACTATTGGATTAGATGTTGGTTTTTTTAATAGAATATATTTTTATATAATCAAAGAGAAAGATCATGAAGATCATTTTTTTATTTTTTATGGCTTTAAGAATGGAGAAGTTCTATGCTAAATTTATAAAATTTGAATCTAGGCTAAAAAATGTTTGTTTATATCTTCTTCTAATCCATAGAAAGTGAATATTTTTAGTTCCTTCAAAAACTAATTTTATAAAACAATGTACTAAACAAACTACTATTATTAAGAACAATGGAACTCTAAGGTTAGTAGGATATTACCAGGTATTTATGATAAGTTTCTCAATTTTATAAAATCCTATAGTGACCCAATTTTTTCCTCATAAGACTTTGGAATATTTCCAAAATAATTCCAGAGCGAGGCCCTGAGATGACATTCAATTATGAGTCCTGGTGTTCCCAGAATTAATTTTATAAAAATTTTATGTTTTTCTGTATTATCCACATGTCAGGAACGAGATACCTCTTAAATGGTAGCTCGGATCCAAAATTTGAGGGCACAATTGAGTCCAAAACGTTTCGTTTTCCATAAAAGGGGTATAACTTTTGTCGGTGCAGGGCCACTATGAGAAAAATCTCCCTGTGGAAAAATCTTCATTTTGGAATAATGACTTAGTAATTTTTATCATTCACTTCTTTTCAAATGACATTTATTTGAAGGCTCAGAATTGAAATTCAAGACATCTACTGAGTTCAAAAGGGAGATTTTTGCCTAGGACTGACATAAAATGAGAGGGCATGATGGTTTAGGATTCCGCACTGAGTAGGATCCCGATAAATAGAGTATTATTGATTAGGTTTAAGAAAAAACATAATTAACTCTCTCTCTCTCTCTATCTACACTCTAGATCCCTCCCTCTCTCTCTAGGTGTTAATCGACGTTCTTCCTCGGATTCAGAAGCATATTCCACCGGTACTTTGACGATTTGATGAAGGAGCTTCGTGGACATCCCACTAATTAAAAACAGTTGTTTCAAGGTAGGATATATTTTTTTTGCTCCAATTCTAGTTATTCATTGAGAAATCCTTTTGTTTCTCTTGTTTTTATTTTTTTTTCTACTTATCACCATTAATGGCCGCACAAACACAGCCATCAACCCTTGACTAAAAAAAATTCCATTCGATGATTTCTTTCCCATTCTTCATTCCAATTATCCAATGTATAAAATACTCAATGAATTAAAGAGAGGGATATTATTACTATGAAGATCCCATCCCATGGTTTTTAGAACCGATCTCAGATTAATTTTTTGACCTCTAGGTTGAAAGAAGTGGCCCTCAGAAGGGGCCACTAGAGTGGCAGTGTCAGTGGTGCCTGGTGGTGTTGTATGTTAGAAAAAAACTGCAGAACCCAACCGGAGTGAGCGGCTAGAGGAGTTATATGTACCTGAGGCAATGGCCGGTTGGTGCGGTGCCGTAGGAGATGAGGATAGAGGCGGCTGGTCGGTGCGGTGCAGCGGGAGGCATGTACGACAGTGACCCTGCGGTGCGAGTGGATGGCGAGACCGGCATTCCAAGTGAGAAAGTGCAAGAGAGATGAGTGTGGAGGATCCAATGTGGTGGGGCACAGGGGTAAGAGGCAGTGGTGTGCAGCACAGCCGGAGGCGGTGGTCTGGCGAGGGCCTCAAGGTTGCATGATCGAGGGGGAGACCTGAGGACATGGACCTGCCTCATATGGTTCTCCTGTGCTTGACGTGGGACTGGGAGGGAGACTAGAAAGTTTTCTGGTCGGTGTATACAGGCACGTTCATGGTGGCCATGTAGTACTGGTGTGGAAGAAGCGGACCAGTCGGATTGGTGCGGCCTAGAGGGAAGGGTTCATCTTGATCGGGTCAGACCAACCCATGTCGGGCCCGTTTTTCATAAAACTCTAGTATCTTTTGATACGAGGCTCCTAATAACAAGTAGTCTCTATAATCATGATCCTTAGGTTGAGCTATGATTTTTGATAAGTTTTTTGGAAATTTTTTTTTCATTCCCGAAGGCAGGTGACCTGAGATGCATATGTTTAATAATAATAAAATATTTATTATTATTCAAAAAGCCTATACCAGACACATCTTTCAAACTGGACATCTGTTTGATGCACCGTTAGAGGTGTTGTGACCTTGAAGTCGAGATGGATATTATAAGATTGGTTCAGGACTTTAGAGATTTGGTTTTGTTTCTAGGTGGCATAGATCACCTAATTTCAAATAATAATAAATTTATTAATATTATTTCTAGATTCTTGCATCAGATCTAACTACTAAATGGGTCGTCTGATTGATGCACCGTTAGAGGCAGCCAAATCCTAATATTTGTGTTGACTTTTTTGAGATTCTACTCTATGGGTTTGAACTAATGACAATGTTCAGGCCCTACATATCCTGGTTCACATGTTTTATGGTGAAATTCCACTTTTTCATCCAGCATCCATTTAGGGTGAATGAATACTTTTCTATAGGTGGTTTTCTGAGGGGATTACAATAGAATAATCTTACCACAAAAATTCGGGGTTGAGGAGTGGGCCGCACATGGTGAATTTCGAGTGCAACATAGCGTTTTACAATTGTTGCTTCATAAGTCTGTTTAGGGAAAATGATAATCATACCTTGCATGATTCTTTTTCAAGGATCGAAATGGAACGATCCGTTCGAAGGTGATGATTATTTTTGGTGATTAGTAGTGATCGAGATCAGTTCGAGCATTTGTGGTGAAAAGTACATTTTCACCAGTTGTCTATTTTGGATAAATGAATAGATTATCCCTTTTGTTTTTTCATGGGGATCGCATGGGCGTGACCCGTTTATTGTGTTTTGGGATCAAGGTGTGCGCCCCATGAGGAATCGTTCATGTTTAATGTTGGGAGATGCAACTTCTACATCAGAATCCCATTTCACACAGATGAGTAGTTGTTCCTACTTTTTTCACAAGGATCACAATGTTGTGATCCATTTGGATGTGTGGATCCTTGTTCTCAATCTTGTTAAATGCGTAATAATGGAAGGGATACCTTCAGAGGATCCCTCAACCATGTTTGAAGAGATCCCATGGCTTAGTTCTGCTTTAACTCTTGTGAGAGTGGAGAAGATATATGAAGAGATGTTTTCAATGTTTTGAGGTTGTTTGAGGATTCACATAAGCAAAACTATGTTGTTGACCCTTCAGGAAAAAGATGAGCGTCGTGAGCTTGTCAGTCATTCGACTTGATGTGTTATATACTCAGGGACTACCTTGGGATGTATAAGGGTACTAGTTCACCTATTTGGTACCCGAATATGGTTGGGTACATGTCCAGGTGACGAGGCTGGGTCACACATGGTGTGGGCCCTACATGATCCATGTACCACTGCATTCTCTTCTATCACTCAAAACACTTTCTTTTGAACTCATATCATGGCATGTGTGTAGTCTATCTACATTTTTTTTCACGTGGAGCATGGTGATGACTTTATTTAAAATTTTTGAGACTCCCTGCACTTTGCAAATATGTCTTTTACCTTTGGGTTGTTTCTTCTAGGGTTATTACTTCCCCAATGGTTTACGGAGTGGGTTTTACTTTGGATTTAATGTAGTTTGAATGTTCTCCTATCATGGAAGGGTACGAGCATTCTAATCATGTTGTATAGTAGGGTTAGTACCCCTTTTTCGTGCCAGGGAGTGGGTACTCAATCCTTGGAGTGGTGCTCCCCTAATTAGGGTGTGGGATCATGTTACTACCAGTGGTGTCCCTCAATTGAGGGTGAAGTCTTACATTACTTCTAGTGGTGTCCCCCTATTGAGGGTACATGATTACATTACTTGTAATGGTGCCCCCCTACTAAGGGTGTGGGGTCATGTTACATCCATTGGTGTCCCCATTTGAGGGAGTGGGATCATGTAACTTCGTGTGGTGTCCGGTATTGAGGGAGTTGGCTCACGTTTCTTCGAGTGTTGTCCCCCTATTGAGGGTGTGGGATCATGTTACTACTAGTGGTGTCCACCTATTGAGGGAGAGGGTCCACGTTACATATAGTGGAACACACTAGACATACAAGGGAATAGTTACTCTACGAATTATATCAGTTGTGATCCCTAAATTGTGTGGCATAGTGATGAGGTGTGTTTTGATGTAACATTAGACTCACAAGAAAGAGGGGCACTTTCCCCACTAAGATGCATCTTAATGATGAGATCCAAAACCATGTGAGCAAGTCAGTGTCGTCCAGAGAAAATAGTATCAAGGTGTGGTGATTTGTGCCCCTTTTAATCATATTTCTAGGTAGATGTGTGGGATTCTAGGCATATTTTGTTACTTAGGGAACTATTGGAGACTCTTTTTCAGTGTTTCCCAGTGAGATGGATATACCCTTTCTCTTTAGTTGGGATTCATTGAATGAAAATATATTTGTATCCTGTTATAGTGTGCACTCATTGGGTTTTGTTACTCTCTTTCCAGGAGAGGTGAAGATGCACGGGGTATGCCTTGTGCTTTCCATTTGTAGCTTCTAATGGTTTTATGAGTCTACCCCCCAATATATAGGTAGCGAATACCCAACAAGAAGTTATTCTTCCCACCATTTGAATCTCCTTATGTTTGGAGGATCTTACATTACTCATCCTTGGATGATTTGCACTACCTTCTATTATAACATGTTATATCTACTGTTGTCTTCTTATATTGTATCTCTTACTACTCCATCATCAGTACTTCTCTTGTTGCTCCCTTGAGCCTTAGGGGCATCATAATGAGTAATTTTATACTCAACCCAACTTGGTAATGGCCCACACATGGTGTTACCTTGTATATGTTGGACAAGATGATCGTTATTTCAGTGGTGCATAGGGATACGGGTGCTTGAACTACGTATGTTGGTCGTAGCTTGGGATACAGGAGCAGGACTCCCTCGTTTTTTTAATTATTAGTTACTCCCTAGTTGTGGTACTTTTTTTTGGCATTTATTTTTCCCTTTTTCCCTTTCATTTTACTTATTGGCACCTTTTTGTTGTATTGTTTAGAGGTCGATGCATACATGTGGTATACTTATAGTAGTGTTTTTTTCATTAATTTTTTCCCTCTTCACCTTTGTTTTGTGATGGTTGCTTTTGTGTTTTTTTGTGTGTGTATAATTACTTAGGAAAAGGCCTCCCTGCGTTTGTTGTGACTTTGGTGCTTTTCTCCACCCCTAGCCTATGGAGGCGGTCATGGGGTAGTTGTGGCCGGAGCCCCCGCATGGGTTGGGTCATGACAAAGTGGTATCAAAGGAGGTTCATTCCATGAGATTTTGTTCGTATGTCCCCTAAAACGAAATTGTTTGTGTTTAGCGAAACAGTGTCAAAGTGTTTGGAGAGAGGCTCTCAGGCCAAGGAGTCTAGTGATGGTAAGGGCGGCTGACATATCCATTCATTAGGACTCTGATAACCCGCTTGTCAACTCGGCACCCTGAGACACCTATTATGGGAATAATGGTACATGAATCGCATAGTATTGAGTCTTTGAATGTTCTCATTCATTCATATCTCTTTTTTTGTTGATATATATATGTGCTCACATGACCGCGGTACTCCCTAATAGCATTCAGGATGTCTCTACGACAACAGCTAGCTAGGATACCAACTCTGGTTCTTAACGATGATCATTTGAGCTATGGGGCCTCAGTCTAGGAACCGACATGCGACCCCTTTTCTCGAGGTGGGTGGTTTGAAGCACCTCCACCGGTGAAATGATATACATACACATCATAGCATGTATATGATGTGTGAATACTGAGAACACTTCATGAGTTTTTCCTTCAGATACAGTTGAGTTTTTAAGGTGACCTAGACCCTTAGGGAGCAAAGGTTTGGCTAGGGTCAGTGGACCACCTCTTCAGGCTTGTACAGACATTGACAGATCATATGGTATATTTGGAATCCATCCTTTTTCATGGAGCATCTAGGCGTTGTGGATCTTGGTTATATAGTTACTCGGAGAGTCTGCTCTCTCATGGAATGACTTACAGTAGCTACTTCATGAGGAGTTCTACCCCTCCTATTTTAACTCTTTTCGACATCATGAGCTCCTACAGTATTAGAAGTGAGAGATTACAGTGACTGAGTACACGACTAGTTTCTCAAACATTGCATGTTACTCTCTAGACCTGACCCACGTTGACTACTTTTGAGCAGAGAAGATTGAATAGGGTATCCACAGAGAGATCTTTTCTATTGTAGTTCCACTGTGAATATCCACCTATAGTGGAGCACTGGAAAAGGTTTTTATGGAAGAGAGATTTATATTAAATAGATTCGAGGCAATTGGTTGTGGCAGTATGCACAATAGATCTGAGGCATCTTCCACAACTAGTAGGTGTCAGACAATAAGATCTCGATGCAGGAGGCCTCCCTATAATTTTTCTCATGGTTGTAGTCATATGGGGCTGAGGTATTGTAGAGAATGAGATCAATTTGGGGAGGGACAGTGTTATGCTTGTGGCTGGTGAGGTTACTGGGCGTAGGAATGCCTGACCAGACGTGCTTAGAATGCTGAGCAGGTAGTAGGTAGACCACCATGGTAGAGACAGCGTTGTGGTAGGGGATCCACTAGGAAGGGATAGGGACGTCCCTAGAGAGATGATGTTGGCATGGGAGCAGGAAGATCATGAGGTGGTAGACAGCATTACGAAGTCTTTCCACCACCGCCAGGTGGCCCATGTCAATCTCAGGTAGTTGGAAGCTGGGTCTGCAGACAACCATGAACTTTGAATGTCTATGATCCTACAGAGCATGAGAAAATAAGATGTATTCCTTGTGTAGTAGAACTTGTTAGAGATTATGTAAAATACTATTTTTATCATTTCTCTCAGTTTGTGGTTTTACCAGGGTGACATAGGGAACCGATAAACCCTATTTTGTTACTATTCGACATGGTTTAGAATTCATGAGAAGGAGGGTCATTCCCCCACCGAGACACATTTTTGTGACACGAGAAAAACTGTGAGAGAGAGTCAATACCCCTCAAAGAAGATAGTATTGATGTGTGGTTGATGATTTCCTCTTGCATGTGTATTTTGGGTGATTTTTTTGAAATGTAGTGTTAGAGCATGTCCTAGCATGGCCAGTGGAAATTTCCTGCTTAACCACCCTTTCTTTGGAGTCCCACTAGTGAATTCGACAGAGTTTCCATTATGGGAGTACTCTACTTCCAATCAGGGAAACGACGTGTGTGGTATGCTATATTCTTTCCATGTCTAGCCTCTTGCAGTTGGATGAGTTTACACACCTTCCATGTTGATGGATACCTTTCATTCTCAATGTCAAGTATTTATAGAAAATATATCAACTACGGGTTGAGGTGATAGAGACCCCGTGAATGGAACTATGCGACTCACAATGTGTTGCTTCTAACAGTATTATTTTCCACTATGGATGTGGAGAGACATCAGTTGTGAATCTTGCATTACTAGATATTCTTAGGTGTTTCACCAGATGTATATTCTGGAGAAGGGAATCACCAGGACCCTGTTCCAGGGACAAGTGGTGATTCCAGTTGCGATGTGGGAAGTAATGGTTCGGTCGAGAAAGTAATCTTTCCCCCGAGTTTATTCAATCTATTTGGGATTGTTCAAGGAAATGATAAGGTTTTCAACTACCTTGACCTACTTCAATAGCTAGAGTAAATGTATGATGTACCCCATGTGTCAATGTATGATGTAACCCATGTTTCACAGGTGATGATGGACCAACCCTTTGGTTTTCTTATTATGGTAGCATAGAAACATGCTGGTTTTCCTTGGAGTGGGAGAGCCAGGTGTGGGATTAGTATCCTGAGTTTCTTTCCCTAATTTTTCTTTTAGGGGAACAAACACATGAATAAGGGAATGATTTAGTGACCTAGATTTTGTCTCATAAGACTTTGGAATGTTTCTAGAAATAATTACAAAGCTAGGCCTTAAGACGACATCCAATTCCGAGGCCTAGTGTGCCCGAAATTAGTTATATAAAAAAGTTAACCCTTTTTATATTATTCATACTTTGAGAATGGGATATCTCTTAAATTGTATCTCGGATCATAAACATGAGGTCACGGTTGAATCCAGAACCTTCCGTTCACCATAGGTGGGGTATAACATTTTTTAGCGTAGGGCCACTGTGGGAAAAGTCACCAAGGAGGAAATCATCATTTTGGAATAATGAGTTAGAAATTCTATTCACTAGCGTCTTATCAAATAACATTAAAATAAATACTCAGAATCGAAATCCAAGATTCTTGAGTTCAAAACTGGGATTTATGCCTAGACGCGACATAAAATGAGAGGGTGCAATGCTATCAGATTTTGTGCTGAGTGGGATCCCTATAAATAGTGTATTTGTGATTGGGGTTAATGAAAACCCTAATAAACTACCTCTCCATATACTCAATATCCCTCTCTCCCACTCTAGGAATTCTTCAACATTCTTCACCGGATCGAGGAGCAGATTCCACCGGACCATCGATGGATCGAAGCAGGAGCACCATGGATGTGGCGCCAACGATGAACGACAATTTTTAGGTAGGATCCATTTTTATCGAGATCCAATTCATATTTTTTGTAGAGAAATCCATTGGATGCTCTAGTTTTTTGTTTTTTGATCTTATCATCATTGATGTCTGCATGATAACGACCATCGACCCTCACCTATTACATTTTCCATTCGATGCGTTCTTCACCATTCTTCGTTCAAATTTTCTAGCGTGTCAAATCCTTGACGAATCAACGAGCGAAGATTGGCGTTGTTAATATCCCATCCCGAGGATTCCGAAACCGGTATCAGATGAATTTTTGGACCTCTCGAGTGAAGGCAGTGGGCCTCAGAAGGTTCCATCAGATTGGGACTGCCGGTGGTTGTCCTAGTCGGCGACGCACCATAATTGATTTCCAGAGTGAGCAGCTGGAGGCGTTTTGCGTTGTTCAGGCAGCGGCTGGTCGGCACAGTGCAGCGGGAGGTGAGGAAAGGGGCAGATGCCCTATCAATGGAATCGTGATCCTAATAATTGTGCAGAAGTTTTTGAGACGCTTATAAGAGTTTTTGAACTAAAGACAATGTACGGGGACCAAAGGCCCCGATTCGCACATTTTATAGTGAAATCAATCCTTTCCATCTGGAATCAATTTGGCATGATTGAATACTCGTTTCCAGGTGTTTTTCTAAGGGTATTGCAATGATACAATCTGCCCGCATATATTCATTGCTCATGTGTGGGCCCCACAAGGTGTCTTTCGGGTGTAATGCAATGTTTTACAACTATTTCATCATATGTCCATTTGGGTAAAATTATTAGCCTACCTTGAAAGTTTATTTTGCAAGGATTGCAATGGCGTGGTTCGTTCAAAGTTGCAGAGTCTTTCTGGTCATCAGCCGTGATCGTGCGTCGTTCGACGTTTACAGTGAAAATCACTTTTTTCACTGGTTTTCTGCTTTGGAAAAATGAATATATGATCCTATTTTTTTAGGATCACAATGTTGCAATCCATTTAATGTGTTTTGGGATCGAGGTGCGGGACCCATGAGGCATCGTCCGTGTATGACGTTGGGAGATGCAACTTCTGCATCAGATGCCCATTTTGGGAAAATGAGTTTTCATTCCTGTGTGTCATTCCGCAACGATCCCAAAAGTGTGATCCATTTGGAAGTGTGGAGCCTTGTTCACAATATTGTTTAATGAGGAACCCTAGAAGGGATACCTGCGGAGGATCCCTCTGCCATGTTTTTAAAAGAAAACATGGAATAGGTCATCTTCGACTTTTTTGATAGTGGAGAAGATATATGAAGGAATATCATCAATGTTTTGAGGTCGTTTGAGGAGGTGTGTCAGTGAAACTACATTGTTGACCCTCTAGGATAACGATGAACGTCCTGCGCTCGCCGAACATTCCACTTGATGTTTCATGTACTCTCAGAGTACATTTTCACATATAAGGGTACTTGTTCACCTGTTTGGTACCCGAAGATGGTTGGGTACATGGCTAGGAAATGAGGCAGGTTCACACATGGTGTCGGCCCCACATGTGTTGTGTACCACTGCATTCTCTTATATCACTCATAACTCTTTCTTCTGAATTTAGATCATGGCATGTGTGTAGCCTATCCAAAGTGTTTTTGCACATGGAGAGAGACAGAGAATTTATTTATGACATGCAAGACTGCCCACACTATGGGCAGTGGTCCTTTACCTTCGGGTAGTTTCTTCTCGGGTTATTACTTCCCCGATGGTTTATGGATCGGGTTCTCTCGTGGCTTTCATGTAGTCAGGATGTTCCCTTGTTGTGGTAGGGCACAAACTTTCTGATCTTACAGCATGGCAGGGTCGGTACCCCTCTTCCATGCCATGGTGTGAGTCCTCTATCATTTGAGTGGTGTCACCATTTTGAGGGTGTGGGTCACGTTACTACTTGTGGTGTATAACTATTGAGGGTGTAGTCTTACATTACTTCCAGTGGTGTCCCCCTATTCAGGGTACGGATTTACATTACTTCCATTGGTGTCCCACTATTGATGGTGTGGGATCACACTACATCTAGTGGTGTCCCCCTATAGAGGGAGTGGGCTCATGTTACTTCGAGTGGTGTCCCCTATTGAGGGAGTTGGATCACGTTAATTCGAGTGGTGTCTCCCAATGGAGGTTGTGGGCTCACGTTACTACCAGTGGTGTCCACCTATTGAGGGAGCGGGATCATGTTACTTAGAGCAGAAACACCCTAACGTACTAGGGTGTGGGTCCTCTACGACGACTATCAGTTGTGATCCCTAGACTATGTGACACAGTAAGGAGGTTTGTTTTGACCTAACCATGGACTCACAAGAAAGAGGGGTACCTTCCCCACCGAGACGAATCCTAGTGACGTGATCTAAAACCATGTGGGAAAGTCAGTTCCTCCCAGAGTGGATAGATTCAAGGTGTGGTGATTTGAGACCCTTTGACTCATAGTTCAAGGTAGACTTGTGGGATTCTAGAAATCATTGGTTACATTATGAAATTTGGGAAACTTTTTTCCTGGGATGTGCTATGAGATGTAGATCCCCTTATTCCATAGTTGGGTTTCTTAGAATGAGAATATATTTATATCTTGTTAGTGTACCCACTCATTGGGTTTTGTTACTCACCTTCTATGAGAGGCGAATACGTGTAGGGTATTCCATGTGCTTTCTGTGTCTGGTTTATCATGGTTGGATGAGTCTACCCCCTACTATAGGTAGTGAAGACCCAATGAGAAGTCATTCTTCTCACCGTTTCTAGATCTTTGTGTTTTGAGGAGCTTAATTTACACTTATTGGGTTGTGATGCATTACCCTATACTGTAATGTGTTTAATCTACTAATTTCTTCTTTTGTTGTATCTCTTATTACTCCCCTATTCATTACTTCTCTTGTTTTTTCCTTGATCCTTTGGGGCATCCTACTGAGTTTTTTTATACTCACTTATTCTTGGGATTTTCCCACACATGGTGTGACCTTGAAGACGACATACATGTTGATCGTGATTTCAGTAGAGCATAGGGATATGGGTGCCTGGACCACGTATGGTGTTAGTATCTTGGGATCCAGGAGCAATACTCCCTAAGTTGTGATACTTTTCAGTTACTTCCAGGTTGAGGCACTTTTCTAGCTGGGTGTGTATCTTTCCCCTTTTCCTTTTCCGTTTAATTTACAACACCATTATCTTGTATTATTTAGAGTTCAATTCGTACTTCTTGTATATTTATAGTAGTGTTGTTTTCTTTAATTTATTTCCCTTTGAACCTTTGCTTTGAGTTAGTTTCTTGTGTGTGTATAGTTTCCTAGACAAAGGCCTCCCTGAAATTGTTGATCCTTCAGTGCATGTCGCCACCACCTGTCCTATGGAGGCGGTCTTGGGGTAGTTGCGACTTGAGCCCCGGCTTGGGTCGGGTTGTGACAAATCCACTAACCATATAAACCCAAAAGGGAGTAAAGTTCCCATGGAAATAGGAATGTAAATAATGTTTTAAATAACTTAAAAAATGTATGTCCACTACTTATGTACATATATATACCTATAGTGGGGAAGGGATTGTAATAAATAGGGATTCCATGATGAGGTGATTACGATTCATCATCATTTAAAATGAAAAGTTAATTAATTATACCATGCATTAATTAAAATTCATCAAACAAATTACAAGACATATGATTTGGAACTAGCGGCAGTGTTCTTTGAAATTAATAACTATATACATTTATTTGACACCTTGGGATTTTATGATATAATCATCTCAATTATGTTTAATTTCTTCGATACCTTGGGTTACACAAAACACTGAGTTTATACGAACAATTATACACTCTTAAAATATTATTTAATGTGATTATTATAAAATATCTTTCAAATTTGTGGGTATGAATAATATTAACTAATTTATGAAATATATATAAATATATTTATAAATTCTTAGTATATAATCACTCAATTTTTTAGTATATTCATATTATTCTTCAAACATATATTTTCTTCAAAAATGATTTTTATTACTATTGTGAAAAAATATTAGGATTAAGATAAATTAATTTAATAAATTTTAATAAATTAAAATCACATTTAAATCATCATATTATGGTTATCTTCTGATGAATTTTTGATAATTCTCTAACAATTTATATTTTCAACTGAATATTGAAAAATTAAAATTTTTACCCAAAACTGTATTTTTGTTGCATTAATGTAAAAATATCCATTTATTAAAAAATGGTTTAAAAGTAAAAAAGAGTTTTTTATATTCAAAAATTCTAATTATGTTTATTAGAATCAATTTTATATTTGAATTTATTGTAAAACCAATTATATACCATGAAATTTATTTTCCCTGAAAAAACTACTTTTATATGTGAAATGTGTTTTTATCATAATAAATTAAAAGGATCACTAGTGGTGAATTATTTTATTTAAATTTATTCAATATATACTAAATAAATATTTTTTATCACGCATCTAATATTTTTCATGGAATGGTATAAGAATAAATCTGACTTTATGCTTAAAACCATAGTTTTCTAAATGCGGGGTTCTTCACATTTTGTGCACTTATTTAATAATTAATTTAATTAATTTTTCTTGTGGAATTTGATAAAATGGATTCAAAATTTGGAATCATAAGTTTTAAATTTTTTAAATTGGCACCTTTTATTTTTTGTTAATATGAATAGTAACTATGGTAATATTTATCACATTGTAAAAGGTTAAATCAAAATAATCTTGGTTAAAACTAAGTGATAAAACCATTATTTTACATCCTAATTTATATTTTATTAATATAATTGGTCCCTTATCACTGTAGTCTCAAAATTTAGTTTTTCAATGGAATCTTTTTCTTCAAAATTACCTATATAATATTTAATGCAAAGAATGTTACAAAATGTCACTCTCTTTGTTTTAAATATCTCTCATTTTTACACATAGGGACAAAATAAATATATGACAAAATATAAATTTCTATTTTTAGATTAATGAAATTATTTTCAGGATAAAAAATTATTTTGAAAAATTAGAAATTATAAAATTAACATAAATCTTCATGCAAATTAAATGCAATATTTTTTCAATTAACATAAAAACAAAAATAAAGATTTTAAACATATTAAAAGTGATTTTATATGAATGGTTTAATATGTACCAAGAATTTTAATGGTCTATATGACATGTTAGGGAGGTTTTAAAGTATTATATTTGAAACCCTCCCTTTTCTATATGTATTTAACATCAAATTAAATGAATAGTGTTAAAAATTACATTAATGAAATTTTATAAGTAATAATATTTTATTAAATGATATATAATTAAAAAACAATATTTTAGAAACATATTGCGATATGATTTTACATATCAACCATGTTCCATTTGTGGTCCTTTTTACCTTTTATATTAACATTATGAAAGCTTCAAATATATTAAATTTTAACATTATTATAATTGTCAAAATGGTTAGGGAAGAGTTAAAACAAAATGATAAGGGTAAAAATGTTGTAAGTGTTCAATTTTTATTGGATGAGATTATTTAAACTAATAATATTTATATAATCTAAACATATAAATTTTGATCTATTTGGAGATCAGAAATAATTTATATTAATTTAATGTTTTATGAAATTCCTAGGGTTCTGATTCCCTCAATTATAAAGGTGTTCCCCTATTTTATATTCATTACACCTCTTTGATATGTCAATATCGATCAAAATCTAAAAATTAATCTTCTAATATCCTATATACAAATTATATATGTCTTTTTATTTCAAAATGTTCATGAATAGATCAATAAAGAGGGTATATAAAGGAGTTATTTCAAAGAATAGTTAATCGCCATAATCAATCACTTTATTTTTTATTATTCTTTTACCTCCTCTAAATCTTATATATTATTTATAAAATAATTGTGATGTCCTGAACCAAGCTACCAATTAACTCATTCCCCAATCCTGGTTGGCCACACCCTGGGTGCATCTCCCCTTAAGCCAGGGGCTACTGACTAGTAGTTGGGAGTTATGTTAGAACGGTGGGGAGAATTTACCACCATGTTAGAGTATATAGTAGATGAAATAGAAATAACTATTAATATAAGCATAACCAATCAAAACATAAAATGAATAAAAAACAAAAATAGATACAATAGAAGTCTAAATAGTTGAATAGCATAACCAAAATATGCATATGTAGTATCTGATAAAGATATGCATGCATTGAATGTTATTAAAAAATGGAAACAGACAATAGGCAGTGGAAATGATAATACAAAAGTAAAAGAATGAACAAAATCCATAATCTACTTCTTATCATCCTGATCGTAGGACTGATCCTCTACACCTATGTTCCTACTAAATAGTAATAATCAACAGCCAGAAGATTGGTTCTTGCCTCTATCCATACCTGTATGAAAACCATCTTCTCAGTTGCCAAAGGTGGCCCGAGTAGGGTGTGAGATAACATATCTGTAGGCCACCACAAATGTTATCTACCTATAATATTAGCTGGATCTTATAAGTAAATCTTTTTTAGCTAATATCTAGAAAGTAAGAAATGCTGATTAAATAAATAATCTCTCATTCAGGTTTCCAAAGGACAGCTGGCAGTTCCACCTGCTTCATCTCACAGTTGGTAATTTTGAACAAGTCATCATATACATATACATATATATATATATATATATATATATATATATTATCACTTGAATGAGGTAATAATGACTCTCATCCAATCATATTTATAAATATATAGGGGTTTTCACTGCCACGAGGTAAGCATGCCTCTCATCCATACATGTATATCATAACTAGAAAGGGGAAAGAATGGATCCTACACATGTAGAGATTATAACTCGAATGGTGTAAGAATGCCTCCCATTTGTACATATAGTGATGTTTTCACTGGTATGGGGTAATCATTCCTCCCACCCATACATATCATAAGCTGTAATGGTGCGTTAATGCCTCCCATCCATACATTTCATAATCTCAGAAACATGGAAATGGCATAACAATTCATTGCATATAATGTAAGGGAGATCCATATTACATAATTGAAATTTGAATCAATAGTCAAAAGCATAGGCTTAAGTCATGGGTTCAATAATTCAATACAATTAAATCCATTTTTCATTTCAAGGGAGACCATTCATTACATATGAACCAATTTTATCAGGACATCTTATTCACATTTCCCAACATGGAAAACCCGATTACAAGAGCACATGCCTTCACCAAGGTCATATAAATAGTCACATGTTCATATTGTGAATTCCATGTCTATGTTGTCCAAAAACCCATGGTGTGACTTGGGTTCATTAAAATACATGTGAGATAAGGAATATTCAATTTATACTCATGTTGGGGAATATAAACCAAAGTTTAGCATTTTGGAAAATTGTCCTAAAATGTCCAATTTGGTTGGTACACCCCTTGGGTGTCCATATAGAGAAAGGGTGATCTCTAAATCCATAACCCAAACCCAATTCACCTATATCATGGTTTTAGGGTCATTTATAAATGAAGGAACCAATGAAGTTTGGAATGTCAGCAAAGGCTGGACCATGACACAATGTGACTAAATATGAAACGGCCAAAACTCAAATGGAAAACTATGTGACCACCTGCCATAGGGCTATAGATGTTTTATCACTTGATATAAACCTCATATTTGAATGATCCTAGTAGAGATATTATTTTCATTCCAATACCCTTAAAATAGGACAAATGAGATGACATCTAAATAGTGCAACAGATTGCAAGATTAAGAGAAGAAAAATAAAGCGAATGAAGGGTTATCCTTACCTTAAGGGATAAAATGCATCTATTGGATCAACAATCGGTCAATGGATTGAGGATATACCAAAGATCCAAGATTTGGAGGGTTTGAGCTCAACAACAGGAAAATCCACTAGTTCAATCCACAAGAGTAAAGGAAAAATAAAAAGAACATAAGTTAAATAGGTGAAAAAAATTGTCTCTTTACCTAAAACTAGGCTCACATTGTTTATGTGCACGATTTTCCAAACCATACGCACACCAAGTAGTATATCTCTACCACCTTCTACAAGGAATCATGGCTTATGTCCACGGTTTACCAAACAACGCACAAACTATGCATGAGGGCTTTGCAACCTTATGAGATAGGTTGCATGACTGTGCACCTAGGTCCACACGTTTTACCCCAAATATGTGGCCCATCCTTTAGCCCATTTTCTGGACCCCTAAGCTCCAAACCATACCTAGATACTCTTCCATCCTTCCCTAGTTCTTAGAACACATTTAACATATTCAATAGAACGATTCAAAGTGAAAAACCAATGATTCATACCTTAGTCAAATGTCGGATCGTTACAACCTCCCCTCTTTTCAGAAACTCATCACAGAGTTACACTTATATGTTTAAAGAGCTGATGTCAGCAAAGAGCTCCATACACTGAGATCATATATCATCTTCCCACTCCAAGGGTAAATCTTGTACCAAACTGTGTAGCCATAACACCCGTACAAGAGGAACAGACCTGCCTCATAGTGTCTCCACACTCCGATCAACAATACACAATGGGTACTAATCGAAGGAAGCATCTATAAGAAGCTCTACCTCATAATGTTGAAAGACATGATATGGGTTTGGATAATATCTGATAAGCTGAGATATATAAAAGTCATCATGCATATATTGGTATCTCTAAGGAAGTATAATATAGTAATCCACTACTCAGATCCGCTTCACATCCTCGAAGGTTCCAATGAAACTTGATGATAATAGAGCCTACTTCTGAATACGTCTATGGCCCAAACTAGGGTAGACATTCATGAACACTGAATCATTGAACTCAAACATAAGAGTTCATCAACATCTATTTGCATAAGATTTCCCGTTGGAATTATCTTCCACATACATTTCCTGATCACCTAAACCTGCTCTGTAATATCCTACATGGGATAAGGCCCAGGAACAGTTGCTTCCCCTACCTCTAGCTAGCACAGAGGTGAGAAATAAGTCCTACCCTACAAGGATTCATAGGGATACATCTCAATTGTATCTTCAAATATGTTATTATAAGGAAAATAAATTAGGGAAATTTTTGTCTCTTAGGAACCCCTAATGTTGAGAATTCATGTACGAAGCATATTACATAGCACCTATATTGTATGCTCCATTTTTCCATCAGACTTTTGATGATAGGTCATGATAAGAAGTACCTACATACCAATTTCCTTTTGTAACCCTTCCTATAACTATTATGTAAAATGAGAATCTCTTTCAAAAATGATAGAACAAGGTTATCTATGAAGACATATGACCTCCTTGACATATAGTCTTCCCATCTTTTATACAGAAAAAATATCTCACACAGGTATTTTGTGTGTGACCTTCATCAGATGATAAATGATAACATACATTGTTTCATTACCATGAGGCCATATGGGTGGAAAATTTATTAACTCCATTGAAAAATCATCCCATTTCAATATAAGAATAAACAATGGCTGATGAAGCCCTATCAGATGTTGATTCTCTTCTTTTACCTGCTGATAGGTCAAAAAATGCATAATGAATCCACATATCTCTCACTTTATACAGAGCCACCAATATTTATGTCATAGATATTGAAACATTTTGGTAACTCTAGGATGAACCACCCATGTTAAGGTATGGAAATTCCTCATCATCTCCTCTTTGATGTCTGTTGGGACACATTTACACCCATAGAATAGAAGAGAGTCATACCCAGTGATTGTCCAATCAGAAGATGTATTGTCATATGAAAAACATTCTCTTAGGAAAAGGACTTCAAGACCAAATAAGTATATCGACCATAAATTTTTTCGAATATTACATGTCACCACCAAACTTATAAGAATGGTCTGACCATGATCCTCCTAAACCTAAATGTGAATCTATGAGAATAAGGTCATAAGCTTCCATTTTTCACTAGACTCCAGAACTAACTAGGTCTGATTCATCGATCATAGAGAATCAGCTATTGAATTCCCATTCCCAGGAGTGTAGGAAAGTTCTACATCAAAAGATTTCATAAACTCAACCCAACTATATTTCCTATGATTCAGATCCTGTTGAGTGAAAATATATTTGACATTTTTTTGTTCTATGAACACCACAAAACACTTTCTAGGAGATAATGTATCCAATAGTGTAAGGCATGAACAACTACATAAACATCAAGGTCTTGTGTCTAGTAATTCCCCTCACGAGGAATCATATGACAAGAATCACATGCAATGACTCGCTAATCCTAAATGAGAATAACCCCATTCCCAATACCTAATGTCTCATAGAAAACTATATAATCCCTAGCTGACACTGGAAGAATCAGTATTGGCACTAAATCTAGTCTTCTCTTTAGACCAGGAAAGGCTGATTCACAATATTCAAACCATTTTAATTTAACACTCTTCTTTTTCAAGACTGAAAATAGAGTTGTAAGGCTAGATAAATCTCGAATGAAGCATTTTTAATATATTTAAATCCCTAAGAAACTCCAAATGAAAAAAATATTAGGATGATCCAAAGAAAAAGTAGCTCTCACTTTCTCATAGTAAATAGAAACTAGCGACTTTAAGATGATATGACCCAAGAATTGGAAATTGTCAATCTCGAAGTGGCATTTACTGGGCTTAGCATTGAGATGATGCTTTCTTAGTGTATTCAACATGATCACAAGATGGGTTTCATGGTCATGTATAGAGAGAGATTATACTAATATGACATCAATGAATACAACAAAAAAATAACCTAAATATGGGAGAAACCTGATTAATAAGACACATGAATATAGTAGGTGTGTTCATGAGTCCAAAAAAATAATCAAGTACTCATATATACCATACCTACTCCTGAAATATGTGTAAGGTATGTGCAAAGTCATAACATGAACCTGATGATATCCTGACCTTAGATCTATCTTTGAAAACACATTATCACCACAAATATAATCAGAGAGGTCGTCTATTCACGAAAATGGACACTGGTTATTAATAGTAAATAGGCTTAATCGACAGTAATCTATGCAAAGACTAAGGGTACCATCTACCTTCTTATAAAGGAGGATAGGTGAACCCGAAGGAGAAGTGTTGGGGTGTATAAATCCTTCACCTATAAATCCTAAACCTAATTATAGAGCCCCATAATCTTTTATGTGCCATCCTATAAGGATATATGGTCACAGGTTCTGCTCCTGGAATGAGATAAATAGTAAACACCACCTCTCTCACTAGAGGTAGAACAGAGAATTAGTATGAAGAAAATATTTAAAATGCCCCACTACTAGAGGAATGAATGTGGGTTGTAACCATTGGTCATTAAGGTAGAGTCTAAAAACCTATTTTTTCACATTATCCTTCCTCTACTACTCGGGTCCTACCAGTGTCGTACTGAGGTCCTATTCTATCTTGTGTATGTCCATAACGCCCTCTGGTGATGTAAATGTCACCTCTATTATTAGCAGTCAATGTGGGATTTATAAAGAACTAAACAGTCCATCAAGATGATTACATTGAAACATTTCATGTCGAGAACATACAAGTTCCATTAGAATATGTATCTGACTATCTTAAGAGGAAAATTCTGACAACAACAAACACCCTATGAATGGATGCCAAAAGATGTATCTAGCATCATGACACCATCATATAACTCAAGGTTTAGGCCCATACTTTTAGTGATTTCCTAAAATATGAATGAGTGAGACACGCCTATATAAAAAAACTAATGTGGATCCTAATATAATAGTACCTCATATAGTAGATAGTATGTTGCTCTACTCTTGAGGCATGGGTTGGACTACATGTAACCGACATGTACCATGGCCTAGGTCACTACATAACTGCCCTAAGCAAGCCCACACTATTGATACTAATAATTATAAGTTGGGTTGCTTCTACCTCAACCAAAACCTTGGCCTGATCAACTAGTGATATTCTAGACGCCTAGCAATCATGATCGTGCTGACCCCACTCCCGATTGAAGAGCAGGTGTAGATCAATGCTTTCTAGGTGTTAGTGGAAAATTCCTGCTAAAGCGATTTATATGAGACATCCTACCATATATTCTCTACTTAACAAAATGTTGTGTGCACTACCTCTTAAAGGGTCTATGAACCCCACACTGATGATAGAAAGGAGATCTTACAATGAAACAATACTAACCACTTTACCTCTATGAGACTCTATGAAGCATTGATTTAAGCCAAATGAAGATCCAATGGAAGACTTGGGTGATGAACCACCCTAGTATTAACCCACAACATCTCTCATATTTCCTTTCATAATTAGGTCTTGTTTGATGATCTCAGAAAGTATCATCAAATTGAACACATTGACATGCAACTGGATGGCATAAAACACCCCATCCTCAAATCGTGTAGCAGCCAATATATCATCAGCTGATAGAGAAGGAGTTAAATATTATAGCTCTGTGAAACAAGAAAACTAGTACATAACTTTCATGTCCCCCTACTACATATTCATGAACTCTCTATCTCTATCATCTCTCATAGTTTTGGGAAATAAATCCTCATAGAAGATAGTCTATAAATCATCCTCGACTATCTCTCTATACTGGCCTATCTGGGTGATGACGTCCTACCACCACTTGGATGAATCATGTAACATGTAAGTAGGTATATTGACCCTCAAATATGGAGGAGTATCTATATAAATGAAATTATATTGGACGAACATGATTCAAGGCTCCATAACAAGTGGTCCTCCATCCCCTTAGAATGTAGGAGGCTGCTACTGCTAAAACTCATCAGTCAACTCTTCCATGCTCAGGGCAGGTCACACTCTTCCTTGAATATTCTATTTGATAAAATAGTAACCCTCTCAAAACTAGGAATCAATTCCCAAATCATGTATAAGAGGAGGATCCACATGTGTCTCAACTTGATGAGAAACGGGTGGCTCGAGGCCCTCCACCTCTGGAATATGATTGTCGCTACCTTCAGGGTGTGTGGAATGAGGACATAGTGGCGACATAACGCTAAAATTACAACTGATTGTCTGAAAAATAAAAAAAGAAATTATATATGTCATTCAAGAAATGATAAAAATAACTAAATCCATCATATAATAATGAACATGCCTCTCTTCCTACTTCAAAAGTCAGGACTATACACTAGAACAGTCCTTAACAGGTCATGAGATTGGAAAAACACCCACAACCCACTATTATGGTCGGGTCCATTTCAATTTTCTATAACAGGTATGTGTGAGATGGTTGTTCTCAAGTTAATAATAATTCCTCATTTTAAAACAATCTCATTCAAACATTTAATGCATTAATGTTGGATAAATCCAATGATATGTCATTTCCCATCCCATAAGGGCCCATGCACCTTATGAACCAAAATATGGTGCCCACTTGGGTGTAATTTGCATTTGAATTGCACTTAAACATGTGATTATACCATTTCTCAAATGACTGAGCTAGCTGGAATTCCTTTTTCCAATCCAAAATTTCTCATAAACCATATGAGTCATAGAGTGGCATCCACTAAACTCACACCATAAATCAATCAAAATCCTACAAGAAATGTCTGCACAATGGTATATATATTACAAGGCACAACAATATTCAACAGTAAATTCATGCTGAAAATCTAAACATGAAATTGAAAAATGAATGGCATATTTAAATTGTTCTAGTCACAATTCATGTTCAAATACATAGACCACATCTCATTAGTTTGAGCAATCAAATCATAATTCCAATATCATTAATAATGATAACATCCCAAAATATGGGATTTACCCAAAAGTGAAATCATATCAACTAAAATAGTCATAAAAAAATAAATAATAATTCAAGAATCATGGAACTTACCCCATACATGGTTTTTTGATTCCCCAACACGGCTTGTGACCAAATACCAAGTGTTTCTAGTCTCCATTCTATTGTATTGAAATAGTAAAGCAGGAATGGAACCCACCTTGATACCACTTTGTGACATCCAAGAACCAGCTACCACGTAACTAGTGCCCCAATCCCATTTGGGCACATGACCACTAGCGCGTCTCCCCTTAAGATAGGGGTAGTCGACTATTAGTGGGGGTGTTAAGGTATAATGTTAGGGAGACTTTTCCCCCATGTTATATTATATAGTGGATTCAATTGAAATCACTAGTAGGGGAAGTATAAATAATCAGAAAAATATAATGAACAACAAAAACACAAATAGATATAGAGGAAGTTTAAATAACTAAATAGCATAGAAAAAATCCACATAGGAATTGTCTGATACTAATATTCATGAATGGAATGTCAGTACAAAATATAAATAAAAAATAGGAAGCATACAATCTAATAGAAAAGTACAAGAATGAAAAGAAACCTATAATCCTCTCCATAGAATCCTGATCCTATCACAAATCCAATGATCCTCAGATCCAAATAAATAGTAAGAATCAACAGCCATAATAGTGGTTCCTTCCTCTATCCATACTTACACGAAAAACAATCTTCTCAGCTTCCTACGGTGCCCCGAGTACGATGGGAGATAACTTCTCCACATGCCACCAATAATAGTGTCTATGTGTCATATGAGTCATTGATCATATGAAAACAGTGTGTAGGTAATTTTTTGAAAGTAATCAATGATGAATAAATAAATAATATCTTGTTCAGGTTCCCAAAGGACACCTGGTGGGTCTACCTGTATCAGCTCAAGGCTAGTATGTCTGAACAATTCACCATATGTACATATTTATATATATAGATTATCACAAGAATGAGGTAATAATTCCTCTCATCCATTCTTATTTATAAATATTTTGGGGGTTTCACTAGAATGAGGTAAGCATGCCTCTCATCCATACATGTATATAATGAATGTAATGGGGTAATAATTCCTCCCATCCATTTAGAGATTATAACTGGCACATGTTAAACATATCTCCCATTCATACATATATAGAGGTTATCACTGGCATGGGGTAAGCATGCCTTCCATCCATACAATTGGTAAGATCACAAGCATAGAAATGGAATAAAAGTTAATAGCATATAACATAACGAAAAACCATCCTACATCATTTAAATTTAAAACTGTTATCAAAAGAATAGGCTTAAGGCATGGTTTCAACTATCCAATACTAGTCAATCCATTTGTTTCATTTCAAGGGAAACCCCACATTATATGTGAACAAATTTTATTAGGACATATCATTCAATTTTCCTAACATGGAAAAATCGAGTACAAGTTTATAAGCATTTACAAAGGTCATATCAAATAGTCACATGGTAATTTTATAAATTCCAAGCCTTGGTGGTCCAAACACCCATCGGGTCTCATGGGTTCATCAAAGTATATGTGATAAAATGGTCAATTCAATTTATACTCAAGCTAGGGAATATAAACAATAATACGACTTTTGGGAAAACTGGGCTAAAGTGACCAATTTGGTTGGTATACACCTTGGTTTTCCATATAGATCAAGGGTGATCTGTAAAACCCTAACCCAAACCCAATTCACCAATATCGAGGATCTAGGTTCATTTAGACATGATGGAACCAACACAATTGGGATGATTGAAAAAATTTTCCCCCTATACAATGATATTAAATATGAAATGATAAAAACAAAAATGGAAAACTATGTGGCCACCTACCTTAGGGCTGTAGACGAAGCCTCCCTCGATATAGACCTCAGATTCAAAGCAGGTCGGTAGAGATTTGTGTTTCAGTCCAATCCTCTAAAAATAGGGAGTGAGAGCCTACATATAAATTGTACAACATATTGAAATTTTATGTGAAGAAAAAATGGCACTCATGGTTTGAATTACCTAAAAGGATCCAACGCTTCTCTTGGATCAAAAATCGGTCTCTAGAAATAAGGGCTACCAATGAACCATGTTTTGGAGGATTTTAGATCAGGAAAGGGGAAAATCCATGGGTTTTTTCCACAGGTGGAGAGTAAAAAAGAAAATGAGATTATGTTAAAGAGGGGGGGGGGGAATTAGCCTTTTCCCCAAAACTAGGCTCGTACGGTTTTTACAAATAGTTTTCCAATATGTTCTCAAACTGTGTTGTGTGGAACTCCCACCTTCTGCAAGGCCACGTGGTTTATGGACACAATTTACCAAACCATGTGTGAAGTCTCTACAAGATTTAGTATTAGGTTACATTTTCATGCACCTGGGTCCTCATGGTTTATAGTAACCATGTGGTCCAGTCTACATCCCATTTTCTGGGTGTCTGGGCTCAAAACCAGCCTCAGAAGCTCCTCAATTCTTCCTTAGGCTGTAGCACACCTTTACCATATTTAACGGGAAGATTAAAAATAAAGAAAATCTATAACTTATTCAATAGTCAGGTCATTTATAATTTTATTATTATTATTATTAAACCACTATTATTCACCCTTTTCTATCAAATGGGAATTGAAAACATCGGTCGTGCGTATGTACGTCTTACCGTATTCACATAGCGATACAATTCATTTTCCATTACCATATTTTATATATGAGTATTATTATGGGTTTAATGTTTATATATGATAATTATGATGTAATTAAACTTCTAGGAATTATAATTTCATATCTACCTTATTATCTTCCACATATTTGAAAACTATAATGCCACTCGTGTGACTGTGTGAACTACCTCCCCACTAAGTGATGTGATTCATTTTTCATTTCTATTTTTTATTGATGGTAATCACTATGTATTATAATTAATATATATTATATATATTTATGATATATATTATTAAATAAATTTGAGTTATTATTTTACTTTCATTCATTCAATCTGCTGAAAAAATGAAAACATGGTTCATGCGTACGTACAAATTACCGTCTCCATGAATGGTGTAATTAATTTTTATATATCTATTTTTTATGAATGAATATAAATATTTATATAAAAAATATATATTATATTAATATCCTGATAAAAATTAATTATATACTTTAACCATGATCAAAATATAAGTACCAAAACTATCAAACCAGAACATACATGAAAACATGCAAACATCACCCAAAATAATGATTTTGATAGAAAAGTGATAACAATATGGTGAAAAAAGGATTCAAGCAAATAATATATGGTATGATATATATTTCTATGATTCTGTTATATATGTATAATAAATCTATATTTATTATATAGGAGTTTCCAATATGAATGAATGATGTCGGAACTAAGGCAAGGGATTTCTAGTCTCACATTTATATCTAGAAGGCTAATAAAAAATTCACTACTCATTTTGTTTTTATAGTTAATACACTCCCCAATTGAAATATTACATCAGGAATATAATTATTTAAATGATATTTAAATTTTCAATTTATTTTATTATTTCATGTGGATTGTGATTAAAATTTTACCAAAGTGGTAAGGGTTTATCATCTCACTTCTATTTATGTGGGAAACATGATTTATACACCAACTGTTTCATGTGGGGTATTGATACCTATGAATGTGACTTTTTATTCTTGTCATGAAATTTATGGGATATAAATATCCACATAATATTAATTCTTTCATAGGATCTATGATTCAAAAGTTACCAAAGTGGTAAGTGTTTTTAATTACAATTTCCTTGTAATTTGGGATTGTTTATGATTGTATTTATGATGATGAAATATAATGTTACACATATTAGAAAAATCTATAATTTTCGTAAACATTGGATATTTATTTAAATTAAATGTATGGAATTCCTTTTTATATCTTTATTTACTCAATATTAAAATTTAGTTTTTTAAATAAATCCATAATTTATTTCTCCCTTTATTCTAAATCAATTTTTATTCCATGTTTATGTTTTCTAATACTATTTTAATTTTTTTTCAATATTGTAAAATTAATGTTTAAAGAAATTTTTACCATTTTTATTTTTAAATGATTTTTTAGAATGAATATTCTTTTCATTTTCTGAATGAGTTACTTGATTATTATTTTTACAATATTTTAAAAAGGATTTTTTCTTTTAACTTATATGAAATGAATGAAATTTTATATTATCATTACTTCTTAATTATTTGAACATAATTTACAAGTTTACATTTTAATTTTCCAATAATTTTTTCCCATAATATTGTAATTATTTTTATTTTAATGAAGTGATATCAAAATGGAATGGTTATTTTCCTTAAGATTGTTTTAATGATCTTTTAATTTTATTTTTATTCATCAAAGATAATAACCCATAATTGAATGTATGATTTCCTAGGGTCATGATCCAATTAAAACAATCTTATTATGTCTCTAGGTGGTAAATTTATATGATGAAAATATTTCTATGAAACCTATTCCTTTTCCAAGGGTTATACTTTTGTGAAATTATGAAATTATTATGAAACATATTTCATTCTCACATCTTTTTCTATGATTAATTGTTTATGAAACTGATATGTGATATTTATGTATGAAAAGTATGCTTCACTATTGTTGTTATCGGATAAAAGTTTAGTTATCCTTTGGAAAAAAGAATGTTAAATATTTATTGGGAACTCAATAGATATGTCTAAGTATAGGATAATGTCATAAACATTTTTTAATGATCATGTATAAGCTAGATAAAATCCTAAGGTGTTATAGATTGAAAAGTATGTCACAAGTTTTATACATCTTATAAATTATTTTACACAATTCACCACTATGGATCTTATTTCGTAGACTATGCTTTTGGTTTTAGTCGATGTATAAAACTGGGTGGATTCATTTTAGAATTGATAAATAATTGAATGATTTTCCAAATGTGAAACCAAATAAAACTTGAGATAGAATGAAAAATCTTGTGATTATTCCTAAATAGTTGTGATGGTATATGATTAAAATAATTCACCTTAACAAAATCTCTAAACCATCAAACGAAGAAAATGATGTACTTTACTGAGATTTTGGGTGGTAGAGACTCTGATAGAAAGAAAATATGATTCCAATATGGAGATTATGTGGGATGAATCAATCAAGGGAATGTCTAAAAGGAACATGAAGATGTTTTCAATGTAGAAATTAAGGATATATAACAATTAATTTACTAGAAAAATTAATTTTTAAATCGAGAGAAATGAAGACCATCCAAATGTACCATATATAGCTCAATGCCTTTGGTGTAGGAATATGGGAATTATCTGAGCCAATTTCCTAATCCAATTGTAGCGACTCGTGTTTGGACCCTGTCAGACTTTGGAATATTCCTATGAATAATTCAAGAGTTAGGCATGAAGACGGAGTGCGATTCTGAGGCCCGGTTTGCCCAGAATAAATTTTATAAAAATATTAAGTATTTTTATACTATTCACATGGTGGGGTGTGTTATCTCCTAAACGGTATCTTGGAATGGGAATATGAGGGCACAGTTTCATCCAGAAAGTGTCGTTTACCCTAGAAGGGGTGTAAACATTGCAGGCACGAGCCTGCTTTGAGAAAATCCACCAAGGTTGTTTTTGTAAATAAATGGAAAAGTTTATTTACAAGAATCGACTCGAATAAATTTTGAACGGAGACTCATATTTCAATTCTGAGTGCGCCGTTGCGTTCAGAATGCCATTTTTACCCTATGAGTGACATAATTTTAGTCGGCGTTGGGTGTCGGATCGATGGCGTGTTGGCGGGGATATTAAAAGATGTTTATTTAAAATAAAACCAATTTCTCTCTCCCCCATCTTGTATGCATGACAATCCCTATCCCCCTCTCCCTTCGTTCTTCACCAGATCGAGCCCTGGGCATCCATTTTCAGTGTCGATCGTTAGTAGATCGAGCTCCAGTGCGTTGCAGGCATCGTTCTGCACCCGAAGCTTCGGCGATCCGCCAACAGGTAGGTGTTTTGAGTTTCAAAATCACGGACCCAGATTTGGTTGGTTTTTCTCTGTTTTAGCCTGAAGATGCATAGATCCAATCCCGTGGGGCACGCAAATGTCATCGAATTTGCGTTTGGACCCCCAGGGTGCCCCTGGCGGCCCTCGTAAGGTTCACCGGCGGCGGGCCGCGAGAGATAATTGGGACAGCCGCGGTGCGGCGGTCCGACTGCTAATTAGTGGTGACCCCCGCAGTGGGGGGTCGGCTGAGAATGCGCACACGAGCTGTGCCACACAATGGAGGCAGTGGCCGGGTCAGCCGGCGCGGGCCGGCCGCAGTGGCCATTTCAGGCCGGTCCGACCCTCACCTTGTACACATGGGTTTTAAAACCCCCGTTTCTTGCAATCCAGAGGTCCGTTTTACGTACCGTATGCGGTGACGCAACCCTGGCGACTAGGAAAACCCTTTGGTGTGGGTTTGGCAGTTTTAGTTTTCGAGAATGTAGCCCGAGAGCTTGAAACGTCGAAGAAAATGATAATATTTTATTATTATTCGACTTCGGGTCGTTGTATCTTCTACCCGGAGCATTCGATTTATGTGTCATCAGAGGCGTTGAGGCCCTAATGGAACGACAGACTTTTGATGTTGGTTTTCGAGTGTTGGGACCAAGATTAGGGTGGGGACCCCATGAGGCCGGGTTTGGGCGTTTACGGAGAAACACAACTTTCTCATCAGGAGTCCGATTTTGGTGGATGAATAGTCAATCCTATGTGTTTTTCTGAGAGGATCTCAATGGAGCGATCCATTCGATGAGTTTTGGGATCGAGGTGTGGGCCCCACATGAGCTGGCTTTGGTGAATAGTACTTTTTTCACATGGTGTCTATTTCAGACGAACGAGTAGTGGATCCCCTGTGTTTTTCCACGGGGATCGCAGTGGTATAATCTGCCTGATGAGTTTGGGAATCGTTGTGTGTGCCCCACATGGGCTAGCTACGGTTAATAGTGACTGTTTCACCGGTTGTACATTTTAGGCGATTAAATAGCCCATCCTGCATGTTTTTCAACATGGATTACGATGGTGGCCTCGGTATCGGCCATGGAGGTGCGTGAGGTTGCATTGTGGTGGGTCACTCGAGTTAGCAACGTTTGGAATAGTAGTGGTTGAGGGCACTCCTATGGTTTGATCCTAGGAGGGTCTGCGTGACATCACAACCCTAGTATAGGTTTGTGATCCTCTTGATGGGATGTTTAATCTGTTAGGGTTGTGGCATCACTCCGATGGGCCCGAAATGGGATCATTTAGCTTCATTTCCCTAGATCGGGTTCTTGGTATCGCTGTGACCACTTATCCACAGGTGGCGATCCCCTATCTAGCAAGTTAACTCTGTATGGTTTGTGGCATCATCAGGAATATGATCCCCTATGCAGTGGGACGTTCTTAGTAGGGTTTGTGGTATTGTCGGGTATATGATCCCCTACTCAGCATGTGTTTTATAATAGGATTGCAGTATCGTTGGTTATACGATCCCCTACCCAGTGCGTTGTTTCTGAAGGGATTCAACATCATCAGTTCGATCCACTATAATGCGAGATATACTAGATAGGGTTTCGGTATCATCGTGACTGTCGTGACGTGGGTGACGATCCTCTATCTGAGTGATGTGTTTCTGTCGCGCACCAGATCGGGTTGTGGTATCCCCCAGCCGATCCTAGGAGTGATCCACTATCTGTGAGATCTACAAATGCCAGATCATGTTGTGGTATCCCCCAGCTGACCCTGGGAGTGATCCCCTATCTTTAAGATCTTCGTATACTAGTGTGGGTTCTGGTATCCCCTACCGGACCCTAGGAGAGACCCCCTATCCGAGGAGTTTGCTTTTTCCGTTGTTTGAGCTTGATGTCCTCAGAGACGATATCTGACGAGAGTGATCTCTCAGGTGAGTGTCTGGGATGTTTGTGTGGGACCCGATGGAGTATATATCTCAGATGAGAGTCATCTGGGATGACAGTGATCATGGAGTGTGCTCTCCTGGTTGTGAATTGTTTTTGGTGATGAGGTTGGTAACTCATGTGGCTTGGTGTGTGAGGTGAGTATATCTGGATGTTCAAGGTGTATGTATGGGCATACAATTGTATTGAGCTGACTAGTTGTGTTTAGCCGATGATGGTCACGAGATAGAGTTTCTCTCTTGTCTGGGTTCCCTCTGGCTGGGATGAGCTGACTGTTGCCTTTCAATTTCCCCCTTTTGTTTTGGGTTTTCGGGGTGCCTACTGAGTATTGTTATACTCACCCCTGCACGGGATTTTATCACACATTTCTGTGTCTTGTGTAGACCACAGGCCTTTTGAAGGTGTCCCAGGATGATCTGAAGTAGGCGGAGCTGAGTGAGAGGGACGGACCATGGTGTCTTACTGGGGCTGTGTCGAGGAGCTTTCCAGTGGTGCTTTTGGCAGCGTACCCCTTCGTCCAAGTAGGTTGGATTCCTTGTAGTATTCTTTTAGTGGCCCATATTTTTCCCTTTTTGTACTTCTTTTTCACTCTGGTTTGGGATAGTTTTATGCATGTATTTACTATTTAGTTTTATATATCTCTGTACTATTTCATGGAGGAGTATATGAGTGTGTGTCTGTACAAGTACCTTTGGCTAATGCCTCCCATGTGTGTGATAGCCTACTCAATGCTGGTCGTCAGCCCCTGGCCTATTGGAGGCAGGCTTGGGTAGTCACAACTCAAGCCTCGTTGGGTCGGGTCATGATAGAGTGCTATCAAAGGATTTTCCACCTTTGGGATCTTAGAGCATAGCAGTTCTAGCTGTGAGTTTAGATTGGGTTGCATAGCAGTAGTTTCATGATGTTTCGAGTTCGGCTTTTAGGTCAGGGACTCCAGTGTTGGTGCAGTGGTCGACATATCCATTCACCAAGACTCTGACAACCTTATTTTCAACTCGGGACGTTCGAACACTGGTGATAGGGGAAAATAATGGGACATGCATCATATAGGATTGGGTTTTGGTTTTTTCCCTTTCCTTCTTGAGCCAGATCTCAAAATATACTCTTTGACAATGTTGTGTCTTGATGTTATTTCAGGATCCCCCCACGAAGACAGCCAGTGAGAGTTCCGTAGCGGGATTGTGGTGACGATCTGCCCCGTATAGAAACTGTGTACCAGGGCATATGTTCTGATGCTGGACCTCCAGGTGGTCCACCTGTTGAGCCACCACCTATCTAACAGCTGGTTTTTTCGGTAGTGAAGGATGAGGATGCACGCAGGATGAGTGCACTGCACGAGTTCCATAGGCAGTGACCTCTGAGGTTTCGGGGTGATCCAGACCCTCAGGAAGCTGATGACTGGCTTGAAGCAGTCACCCGTGTTTTCCGCCTAGTGAGGACACCTCTATATCAGATGGTGGTCCTAGCCGCGAGCCTTCTGCATGGTTCGGCCGGGCGATGGTGGAACCTAGTGGCGTGGTCTCATGATGAGGATACGCTCATGTGGGCAGAGTTACAATGGCTCTTCAGATAAGATTCCTATCTGGTGACGCTGAGGTCAGTGTGGATTCAGGAGCTTCTGCAGCTTCGACAGGAGGGTATGACTGTGTTAGAGTACTCAGCGAGGTTTACATACCTGTCATTCTACTTCATGGATATGGTTCGAGACCCGTTCTTTAGGGCTCAGACCTTCGAGCAGGGCATATGCCGGGACATCCAGGCAGGTGTGGTTTCCTTGTGTCTGCCCACCTATGCTGGAGTGCTGGAGTGGGCCCTAGTGGTTAATAGCTTTCTAGCCAAGAATACCCCTCCTGTTAGTGATGGGCACATGAGATCTGAGGCCTTGTCAGTCGGATCAGCATCTGGTAGCTGATGACAGACCTAAGGGTCTGGTCATGGTCGACGTTTCAGGAGGTGACCCTAGGATAGAGTATCTGAGGCTCAGGGCTCACAGGGCTTGCAAGCAAGTTTTGGTCAGCCGCAAGAGAGTAGGTGTTACACATACAATGGTCGGGGACATCATTCTAGAGATTTTCCGACCTGTCGTGCTACTGAGAGGGATCGAGTCGACAGACCTCCTTGGAAGAGGAAACGTCTCGAGCAAGGAGATCTGCATGGCGTCCGACATAGCGACGGAGCTAGTGCAGTAGTAGGAGGTGGTAGGCGGTATCAGTTGCCACCACCCCCACCCCCAGGTGGTCCACGCCGGGCTTAGGGAGCTGGTGGCTAAGGGCGAGGAAAGCTGAAATCCTTAAAGGCTATTGACCCAGAGGCTCCACGAATGGATAGAGGTACACCTTGTATCCTTTCTACTTTCTACAGTAGTTTTTTAGACACTGTTTAGCGGTTCTCTTCCCTTCCCGTTGCTTGCTCGAGTTTTTTTCTGGGCATTGGTAAGACCCTGTGTGGGTGTTGTTTGGCGTGCTTCGAGTCCGTGAGTAAGAGGGATCATTCCACCATCGAGACGTGTTTTTGTGACGTGATCAAAACTGTGTGGGCGAGTCAGTGCCACCCAAAGTAGACAATGTTGAGGTGTGGAGGATGAGTCTCTCTGACTTATGTGTTCAGGCGGGGATGTTTGTTGGCGAACTCACTGGCGTGGGAGAACCAGTTGATAGTCAAGTTTCTTTTCTTGTGCTTGTGGATTTTCGGGGATGAAAAGTTATAAGGTGGGTAGGATGCAGCAACTCGGGTTTTGACCCTGTTAGACTTTGGAATATTCCTATGAATACTTCCAGATCTAGGTGTCAAGACGGTGTGTGATTCCGATGCCCAGTGAACCCAAATTAAATTTCATAAAAATGTTAATTATTTTTATACTATGCACGGGGATGGGGTGTTTTATCTTCTAAATGGTATCTCGGAATGGTTATATGAGGGCACAATTGTGTCTGGAATGTGCTATTTACCCTAGGTGGGGTACAAACAATGCGGGCGCGAGCCTGCTGTGAGAAAAGACACCAGGATCATTTTCATAAATAAATGTAAAAATTTATTTACGAGTGTCAGCTTGAATAATCATGAACGGAGACGTAGATCGCAATTATTAGTGCACCGTTACATTCATAACGTCGTGCTTACCCTAGGAGCAACATAATTTTAGTCAGCGTTGAGTGCCGGGTCGGTGGCATTTTGGCAGGGAGATTAAATGATGTCAAAAAAAATAAAACCAAACTCTCTCTCTATCTTCCCCCCCATCTTGTACACACGACAAACCCTCTCCCCCTCTCCCTCCGTTCTTCACTAGATCAAGCCCCTAGTGTCTGTTTTCAGCGCCGATCATTAGCAGATCGAGCTCCAGCATGTTGCAGGTGTCGTTCTACACCCGAAGCTTTGGCGATCCACCAACAGGTAGGAGTTTTGATTTTAAAAATCCCAAATCCCTATTTGGTAGGTTTTTCTCTATTTTGAGCTTGCAGATGCGTTGAATCAATCCCAAGGGGCTCACAGATGTCTTCAGATTTGCGTTTGGACCCCCAGGGTGCCCCTAGCTGTCCTCAGAAGGTTTGACGACGCAACGTCGGTGCCGGCGGCAGGCTGCAAGAGATAACTGGGACCGCTTTGGTATGGAGGTCTAGCGGTGGCGGCTGCCGGGTCAGCCGGACTGGCCGGTTCAGGCTGGTCTGCCCCTCACCTTGTACACGAGGGTTTTAAAACCCCTATTTCTTGCAATCCAGGGGTCTGTTTCACGCGCCGTCTATGGAGACGTGACCCTAGCGATGAGGCGAACCATTTAGTGTGCGTTTGGGAGTTTTATGTTTTGGTAACGTGTCCTTAGAGCTTGAAACGTCGAATTAAATGATAATATTTTATTATTATTTGACTTCGGGCTGTTGTATCTTCTACCCGAAGTGCCCGATTGACGTTCCATCAGAGGAATTGAGGCCCTGATGGTATGACAGACTTTTCTTGTTGGTTTTCGGGTGTTGGGACTGAGATTTTAGTGGGGACCCCATGAGGTCGGGTTTGGACATTTACGGAGAAACACAACCTTCTCACCAGGAGTCCAATTTTGGTGGATGAATAGTAGATCCTGTGTGTTTTTCCAAGAGGAACGCAATGGTGTGATCTATTCGATGAGTTTTGGGATCGAGGTCTGGGACCCACCCAATCTGGCTTCGGTGAATAGTACCTTTTTCACCGGGTGTCCGTTTCAGACGAACGAGTAGTGGATCATATGTGTTCTTCCGAGGGGATCGCAGTGGTATGATCTGCTTGATCAGTTTGGAATTCATTGTGTGGGCCCCACATGAGCTAGCTACGGTGAATAGTGATTTTTCCACTGGTTTTCTTTTTTGGCGATTATATAACCTATCTTGCATGTTATTCGGTGTGGATCGCGATGGTGGCCTCGATATCGGCCTTGGAGGGGCACGGGGTGGAGTTGTCACAGGTCGCTTAGGTTAGCGATGTTTGGACCAGTAGTGGTTGAGGGAACTCCCTTGGTTCGTTTCTATAAGGGTTCACACGACATGACAACCCTAGTATAGGTTAATGATCCTCTCGATGGGATGTTTAATATGTTAGGGTTGTGGAATCCCTTCAGTGGGCCCAGAACAGGATCCTCCAGCATCGTTTCCCTAGATCGGGTTCTTGGTATCGATGTGACCGCTTATCCATAATAAACGATCCCCTATCTAGCAGGTTAACCCCGTAGGGTTTGTGGAATCATCAGGAATATGATCCCCTATGTAGTGGGTCGTGCTCAGTAGGGTTGCAGTATCATCGGGTATATGATCCCCTACTCAGCATGTGGTTTAAAGTATGGTTGTGGTATAGTTGGTTATACGATACCTTACTCAGTGCGTGGTTTCTATAGGGTTGCGACATCATCATTTTGATACCCTACAGCGTGAGATGTACCAGATAGGTTTTCGGTATCATCATGACCGTCATGACACGGGTGACGATCTTCTATCTGAGTGACGTGCTTCTATCGAGCGCCAGATCAGGTTGTGGTATCCCCCAGCAGATCCTAGGAGTGGTCCCATATATGTGAGATCTACGAATTTCATATCGGGTTGTGGTACCACCCAGAGGACCCTGGGGGTGATCCCCTATTTGTGAGATCTTTGTATACCGGTGTGGGTTCAGGTATCACATAGCGAACCCTAGGAGCGATCCCCTATCTGAGGAGTTTTGTGTTTCTGTTGTTTCATTATGATGTCCTCAGAGATGATATTTGACGAGCGTGATCTCTCGAGTGAGCGTCTGGGATGTTTGTGTGGGACCCGATGGAGTGTATCTCTCGGATGAGTGTCATCTGGGATAATAGTGATCGTGGAGTGTGCTCTCCTGGTTGCGAACCATTGCTGGTGATGAGTTTGGTACCTCATGTGTCTTGGGGCGTGAGCTGAGTATATCTTGATGTTCTAGGTGTGTGTATGGGCATACACCTAGATTGAGCTGACTGCTTGTGTTTTTTCAAGGATGGTTACGAGATGGTGTTTCTCTCTCATCGGGGTTCCCTCTGGATGGGATGAGCTGATTGTTTCCTTTCAGTTTCTCTCTTTTGTTTTGGGTTTTGGGGTGCCTACTTAGTATTGTTATACTCACCGATTCACAGGCTTTGCCCGCACATGTTTTTGTCTTGTGTAGACCACAGGCCTTTCGACAGTGTCCCAGGAGGACTCTGGGCAGGCGAAGCTGAGTGAACGGGACTAACCATGGAGTGTTACTGGGGCTGTGCTGAGGAGCTTTCCTGTGGTGCTTTTGGCAGTGTACCCCTTCTTCCGAGTAGGTTAGATGACTTGTATTTTTCTTTTGGTGGGTGCTGTTTTTTCCTTTTTGTACTGCTATTTCACTCTGGTTTGGAATAGTTGTATACATGCATTTATAATTCAGTTTTATAGATCTCTACACTGTTGCATGGAGGTGTATGTGAGTGTGTATGTACAGTTACCTTAGGCTAATGCCTCCCATGTGTGTGATAGCCTACTCAGCACTGATTGCCATCCCTTGGCCTATTGGAGGCAGGCTTGGGGAGTCACGGCTTGAGCCCTGTTGGGTCGGGTCGTGACACCAATACTCTACTACATGATAAAGGAAAGACCTATGCTATAAAATTATTTTAGTGATTAATCTTTTTGAGTCTGGAAATATGTTTTGGAAGTGTTAAAACAATGATATTTTGGATATAAGGATCATGAAACATAATAGCATTATTCTAATGTATAATTTGAAAACATATTAATATATCTAATAAAGATATAATTTATATTTTTTTGACAGTATTGGTTACCATGAATGTGATTAGTTTAAGAAAAAGATATTTAGGCCATTTTATGATGTTTATTACATTTTTTGATTTATAGAACCTGTTTAATACATTGTGAACTTATTTTAGGAATAACTAATTTTCTAATTTTTAGAATCATGTATTTTTTTTCATTTGAGCTTAAATTAAAAGTTATGTATAACATTATGATTTTATAATTTTATTTCTGATAATATTTTCAAATTCATCAACACCCCTTTTTGGATTTTTAAGTGATGGTATTTTTAAGTGTTTTAAAACTTTTCAAAAATAATATTATTTTGAGTTTCCAATAACCCTTTAGGGTAGTCTATAATTTTATGTTAAGTCAATTATGATATATAATATAGTGAATATAGATAAGTTTGATTGTTGAAAATTTATTTTTGAATAAGGAAATATTTTTGTAGATATTTATGGTCGAGATAAGGATTAACTCTAAGGTTAGTATCCAGATTTGGTTCATGATATTTTGGTTGAAGTTCATGAATTTATATGATTATATAGTAGTTTATCATGATGATTAATGATCCTTGGGTATATAATTCTTTCGGTTGGATTTTAAAATTTATGTTAACATGAAATTTTATTTGGGACAAAGGGAATTAAATTTTTGAAGATGTAAGATGAAGGGTATTACATATCCTATAGGGTTAAAAAATTATTCAATTTTGAGTTCATTAAGGCAATTTATGATATAGGATTGTTTATTGATTCAAATGATGGATGTTATTATTAAAGATTTATAGATTAATGTTGTATTTCATCATATGATGGTTTATACATTATCTAAATTAACGTACATTATTCTTAATATTTTAGGTTTTTATTAATGCCTGACGTCCAAAGGAATATCTTTATAAACCTTTTCAATATGTTAGACATTAATTTTAGTGCTTCAGGGAAAAAATCTCGAATAATCATCATTCAAGATCAACAGAACATGTTATAGTGAATTTTGATAAGGATTAAATTCTAAATTTTATTTAATTATATTATTTATGTTCTTAGTATTTATGGAAAACATATTCCTAAACTCTAAGAAATGGATATTGAAAAAAATTTCTATTACCTTCATTTCTGATGAATCGATAATCACTTCACCAATCATAGATTTATGGTTTTTTGGTTGTTAAATTTCTTCTAACTATGTTCTCTATCACTCTTTATTATTATATAGTCATTTTTTTCACTACCAACCATATGTTCACTTCTCACTAATGTTATCTTATCTAGGTACCTATTTTTGTTATATTCCAGATGACCTTTTTATTTTCCATTCACTCATACCGAGAAGAAGTTTACTAACCCTTTTAAGATATGGATTTTGAATAATATAATTTTGAAATTTCAAAACATTCATTATAAAAGCCATGTTCAAATTTTAATGTTTTAATTTATTAAAATTGGGAGAATGTATTACCCCTATATTTTACAAAATAAATTTTCAAATTAAATTAAATTTCTTCAATAGCTTTCTTTAGATGAAAAATGAGATTAAATGAGCCAAGATATACTATTAAAATATTATTTAATGTTAATGATATAACCTATATATTTAATTGGAGGTTGTTAATTGGATTAAATAATTTATTAAATATATATAAATTAATTGATAAATGTTTGGAAAATAATCACTAAATTTTTAATAATGTCATTTTATTCTTCAGAATTATGTTTTCTTGAAAAAGAATTTTTAATGATTATGTGATAATATATTATAGTTAATATCGATAAGTTTTAGAAATATTATAAAATTAATATAAATTGTAATATCATAGCATTAAAAGTTTCTTAGGATTAATTTTATATAATTTTTTGAAATGATTTATTTTTCAGTGAATACTGAAAAATATCATTTTTTATCGAAAAAATTATTTTTGTTTGAGGAATGAGAAAATATAAATATATTTTTAAAAAAGTCTAAAAATAAAACTAGTTCAAATATATTTTAAAAAAATTCAATTAATTAAAATTTAATCAATTGTTGTATTTAATTTAATATAAAATCATTTGTATATGTAAAAAGAAATTTTCATGAAAAAACTATTTTTATGCGGACAATGTGGTTTTATCTTAAAAAATTTAATTTATACCTATTATTGAATTATTTTAATAGAATTTATATATTATATAATCAATAAACATTTCTAAAAATCATTTAATATTTTTCTTTTCATGGAATAAGAATAAATCTAATTTTACACTTAAGACCCAAACTTTTATAAGAGCAGTTTTTATCGTGTTTTTCACAATTATATTAAAATTACTTTCTGATAATTATTATTTTTTGAATTTTATAAAATGGATTCAAAAATTGAAATCAAAATTTTCACAATTTTGAAATAAAATATTTTATTTTTTGCCAATATGAATAGTAATTGTACTATAGTTTTTCACCTTAGTAAAGGGTAAATTAAGTTAATCTAGGTTAAAACTTCATTATAAGGACATCATTTGTTACCCTAATTTTTATTGGATGAATTTAATTCAACTATTATAACATTAGTCACGAAATTTAGTTGTTTAATATACACTTTTCAATGAAAGGGGCCTATATAATATTTAAAGGAATAAAAATTACAAAATGTCACTCTTTTATTTATAAATATCTATTATATGTCCACATAGAGAAAAAATGATGTAATAAATTTACATAAATGTAAACATGTTGACTAAGGAAATTATTTTCATAATAAAAAATTATTTCAAAATTTTTTAAATTATAGATTTACCTTCAATTCATTGTCAATGCTAATTACATATTTATTCTACTAACATAAATATAAAATAAAATAATTTAAACATATTAAAAGTGATATAATTTTAGTGTAATAATATATAAAAAAAACACTATAGGTATATATGAAATAATATGTAGTTTTTAATGAATTATATTCGATATCATCCTTTTTAATTTTAGTATTTAACACCAAATTAAATGAATGGTATTAAAAATGTCATTAATGATATTTGATAACAAATTATATTTTATTAAATGATATAAATTTTATAAAAATATTATATTCACCCAAATTAATTGGATGTGATTTTAAACATAAACCTTGATATATTTATGGGGTTATTTAGTTTATTATAACATTATGAAGCTTTGATGTGTTTAAAACATTAATATTACAGTAATTGTCAAAAGGGTTGATGAAGGGTTAAAAAAAAGATAATGGTAAAAATGTTATCCAAACATATTAATTTTTTTTATGAGATTATTTTTAGTCATCATAATATTATATAATAATCTTATCAATTTTGAACCATTTGGACATCAAATTTTATTTCTAATAATTTAATATTTTAATAAATTCCATGAGTGCTTTCCATCAAATATTAAATATCACCCCTCCTTTATCGTATTAAAACCAATTTTAGCCATATAGATAAATAAAACTATATAAATTTCTCTTATATTCTCCAATAGATAAATTATAGTGGTTTTCTTCTTCCAGAAAGACCAACCCTAGAGCCCATAGTGGAGATCTAAAGGAGATATCTCAAGGAAGTGGTAATCGCTTTAGTAGATCACTTTCTTTTTAAATACTCTTTTACCTCCTATAAATATGTTATATAATTATTAAAATACTAAATCAATTATCATAATTATAGTTAAATGTTTTTATGATTAATAAACTATCTTTATAAACCATATTTCCCTCAAATGGTAAGTGAAAAGATCGCTTGTGTGTACGTATAGCTTATCGTCTCCAAGTAGAAATACAATTTACATCACTATAATTTATAGATGGGTATTATGAAAGATTTAATGTATAAATATTATAATGATGCAATAATTATACATATTTAATGATAATATAATATTTAAAATATTTATTTACCACCCGTTGGAAAATGATAATGTTGCTCATTCGTACATATAGACTACCACCTCTACAAAGCGATGTGGTTCATTTTTCATTTTTGTTTCACATAGATTGTAATAAATATATATATAAAGAATATATATGATATATATGATATAATAATTATTTTTGAAATGTTATTTATTATTTAAATTTCATTTTTCCATCCATCAAAAAAACAAAAAACAACGTTCATTCATACATATGGATTACCAGCTCAATGAACGATGTAGTTCATTTTTCTATATCAAAATTTTATGAATGAATATAAACATTTATATAATGAATATATATGATATTTATATAATTATTAATATCATTTATGTTTTGGAAAAATTATAAAACTACAATTAAAAAATTATGGAACAGAAACATACATGAAAAACAAAACAGATATCACCTAGAAAATGATTTTAATAAAGAAGTGTTTATAAACATGTGATAAAACGTTATAAGTAAATATTATATGGTAAGATATATATGATTATGGTTATTTAATATGTCTATAATTAATCTATATTTATTAAATAGAAGTTTACAATGTATATTATGGAATTCAAACCACATGTAATATATTTCTATTCACACATTTATTTATGGGATACTAGTGTCAAATTCACCACTCGTTTCATTTGTGTGGTGTATATACTCCCCCAGGACAACTTATAACATTTTAATTATTCTTTTCATGATATTTAATGTTAAAATATATATTATTATTTCATTTTTATTAAGATTCAAAATTTACCAATGTGGTAAGGGTTTATCGTCTCACATTTATTTCATTGAGACACATGATTTATGAAACACTTGATTCATTTGCGTGGTGTATATACTTCCAAAGAATATATTTTTAGATTATTCTCAAGAAAATCACGGGACATACATATAAATTTATTTTTCTTTAGTTCATGGATATTTCTATTCAAAAGATACCAAAGTTGTAATGGTATTATGTTACAATATCATTATTTATCAGGATTGTTTATGATTATGTTTTCGATGATGACATGTTATGATAAACCTCTCAAGAAAATAATGAAATTTATTATACCATGGTTATTAAATTAAATTAAAATGTTTCATTTAATTTTCATATTTTTATTCACTCATTATTCCAAGATAATTTTTTTAATGAAAAATTGAATTTATATCTCTCCTTGGTCAAAACTATTTTTTCCCATGTCCATGTTTTCTTAAACAAATTATTAATGTTTTCACTGTTATCCTATGGTTTTTATAAATATATTTTTATCCATTTGATTCTTTTTACAACATGGTTAGAAATTAATATTTTTTCTTTTTATGAATGAATTATCTTTTAATTTTTTTACAAATTTCTAAAAGGAATTATTTCATTTAACTTACACAGAATGAAAACAATTACTAACAAAATGGAATACTTCATGATTTGAAGCTTCCAATACTAGTTTATATGGTTATTTTAAAAAATAGATATTATTTTTTAAAATTTTAGAATTAAATGTTGTGATTTGAAAATAGAATGGTTATTTTCATCAATAATGATTTTATGATCTTTTAATGGTATTTTTATTCTTCAAAGACAAAAACCCATGATTTCATATAATATTTACTGGGGATATGATATAAGGATACCATATTTTGCTTTATCTATATGGTTTATGTTTATGATGTCATGATATATATAAGACACAGTCCTTTTCCATAGGTTATACTATTATGAAATGATTAAATGATTATGAAACCTATTTATTTTCCATGGGTTATTCAGTAAAAAAATATTTATGAAACCCATTTTTCATGGATTTTGATATCATGAACGTTTTATAATATTTTGGAGTACATGTATATGGATATCATAATGTGATATTGGTTATGATATAACTAAGGATGTTGGTTACATTATAACCAATGATGGTGGTCATGTTATAACCAAGGATTGGTGGTACCAATATCTCAGTCCACATTTTTGGGTAAATATTGATATCTAATGACATAAATAATACTAGAATGGGTATTTAGCCTAGTTTAGAATTTCAATTTGTCCACTATGATTGTCTTGGTAGGTAAAATTCACTACTATGATGGTTTGGGGGTGGGGGTGAACCCATTCCACTATGATAGTCCCGAAAATGATCCTTTACTCACATGAAAGTTATTTTCTATACTAAAGTGTTTTCGAAAAACACATTTCTTATGATAATTTTATGATCTCATGGATCATGTTATTTGATTCCATTATGATTCATGAAATATAAAATTCCATGATTTATAACATGACTAATTATTAGGACATATGATATATAGGGTATGATTTTCAAACGTCATGTTCATAGTCTTACATGCTTATGTTAATGTTATGATCATGTATTTATTTATATCTCCATATTTTTACCTTATTTATCTTTTAATATCACACATTCTTATATTTCCATTACAAGTCTTATGATGAAAGGTAATATGAATGATATATCTAATAAGGGTGCTAGTTATTAAGAACATAGTGGGAGATGATATAGATGTATTATGATTCATTTTTTAACGTTTCCATGTTTCAAAAGGCACTAGAAATATATGAATCTATCATGGATCATTTTGTTCTGTAATTAATTTTTATCTATTAAAAATCATATCTATGTATGAATATTATGGGTCTCTATTGAATAAAAGTGTTATATATGTACCGATTATATGATGTTGAAATATATATTAACACAAAAGGAAATGAAAATGGTCTAAAGGAGATAGTTTTAAATGATGAAATATTTTAAATCCTCAATACATTTCCACATGAGAAAGGAAAATAAGGTCACTGGTGTTCTGATCATGAAACATAATGTCACTCTATCCATGAAGAGGATTGAAAAAGTCTAAACACACATGGATTTATAGTGTGTGGATCTTGATATCATAATGAGGGATATATATCCGATCATAAACAACTGACCACTCAACCATTCATTCACTTGACGATCAAAGAATCCCCAAAAGATGGTGTAAATTTACATGGAAAATGATGTGAATATTCTAGGTTTCATCATTTATGAAGGTTCTTTTATAAGGTTTTTAACCTAGATATGTGTCCCAGAAACACTATAACTAAAGAGGGAACTTTTGGATTATTCTTCTATATTTTCCTTCATTATTCTTCCAAGATGCATGAAGATCAATTTATATCTGATGAAAAAAATCTCGTAGCATATTATAAATAGGCATATTGTAGAATATGTATCTCAGTGTTTGATTTATAAGAAGGTTAGGGATGAAAAATTATTTTTAAAGGCTATGTTGCAACCATTACCCATGATAATATAGAAATGTGTAAAACACCATGGATTTCATTGTAGAGATCCCAAAAATCTCCAATGTCCCAAATTCCATTTGGGTAATAGTCGATCACCTTACATATTTAGTATATTTCATTTCCATCATAAACCATTTTTCCCTTGTCTAACTCACCCAGATATACATAAGAAATGTGGTGAGGATTCATGTAATACCACTGTACATTGTATTTAATTGATATATAAGGATTACATCAAGTTTTTGGAAAACACGTCAAAAATAACTGGAGATAGAGTTGAGTTTCAACACTACTTATAATCCTCAAATAGATGGTAAATATGAGAGAAAATCTCAAACTATAGTAGATATTCTAAGATCTTGTTTGATGAATTTTCCATGTATATTTGGATTAACACCTCCCCTGATAGATTTATCATATAATAGGAATTTATATTCAAGAATTTAGATGGGACCATATGAGGCTCTATATGGTAGGATATGTATGACTCTAATATGATGGGATGAATTTTTTAATATAAATCATCTCCTCATTATCTTGATAATGTGGAAGGACATTACGTATCATTAAGAGACATCCCCAAGGCGCCAAAGGCTAGAAATAAATTCCAAGGGATTTAATACAATGGGGGAATGATTTCCCCATTTATAAATAAATGCACTCAACCAAACATGAAAAAACAACATAAACCACAACATGATGCATGATGAAAATTTAAAAAAAACTAAAAAAATGCCATTTTTATCAAAACCACACTACAATATATTACCACAGTGGAAGACTATAAAACATCAGAGTAAATAAAATAAGAGAAACCACCAAACCCAACGACTCTGATACAAAACTCCCAGATCCAACCATGATCCATGATCCACTCTATAAAGCATCCCAATTATCACTATGAACCACTAAATAAGTGTGATACTTTACCATTTCATGTGTCCTGATAAATGATATCTATAAATTAACCAATGTTCAAAATTAGGTTTGAGTGATGAAACTCAATAGGATTTCCCCAAATGATTTCCCTATTCACAACATAAGGATAGAACATGTTATAAAATTTATATAAACCGATTTATAAAAATAAATTAAAAAAATTTTATATCCAGATATAAATCAAGGTCCATAGTAAAACAATTTTCACAAAGTAAAACAAAGTTCTAAATAAAGAAACCAAACAAGTCATTTAACTATTTCCTAATTCCCATGTTGTCATAAACCATTCCACATCACATAATCAAATACATGAACTTAACTATAAAAACATCCAGGCTTGGAGTTAACATTGATGGTGGAACTTCACATCCATACTCTATCCCTTTGATGGTGGTACATCAAGATCATTATCCACCACATTCCTTCCATGATTAAACATTTAATAAAACCACATACCAATAAAAAAAATTTCAAAACCAATTTAATCATTTCAATAAAATTTCACTTTCATTGAAAATGATAAAAATAAAAAATTTCAATAAAACAACCCCTTTTCCAACAAACCAATACAACAAGACCATCTTTTTATTAAAAAAACATTCCCATGCATCAAAATCAAATAACCATTTCAAAATCATCATTTTAAAAGAAATTTATTACAATCACTTTTCCCAAAACACTTAATTTGGCATAATACAATAAACTATCACCAAAGAAGGTTTCCAGAAATCAATTGTATGTAAATTTGAAAATATATTTAACAAAAACAAAAAATTGAAATTAATAAAAATAGTTCTAGATATAATATTCAATATTGAATCCAATTACAAGAACCCAGACCTTCTTTTCAAGTATGTTTCTCCTTTTCTGTTTTTTTAGAAAAAGAGGAAATTATAGAAATTTTCTAAGTACACGATGTGTACTTTATGATTACATGCCATGTACTTCCTTACCGCAATAGTCCGTGTTATGGATGTGTAGTAGCGACACACATGGCCGTGTGGGAGTTACTTGGAGGATTATTAATGTGGAGTATGGAAACATCAGGTACACGCATTGTACTCTAAAATTACAGGTCGTGTATTTTTTTTTCATCAAACGCACTGGGGTCGCATCTGGAAAACAGAACACCCTCTTTCTAGGTATCATAATTCTAAGAGAGTCTTTACGGTAATGGATCTTCGACGAGTCCTCGAGCCCCCTTCTATCCTCCGATTTGAACATCGTTTATTGCATTGGAATCGCATCAGTGAGTTCTCTCTTCTCCTAGAGCATCATCTTCTGATTCATCATCTTTTCCAAGTTATCGTGGGTTGAATGTTTTATACATTTTCTTAGATATAATATGTTCCAAGGAGATTCATGCTTTGAGGTTCATGTATAGAGATCTCCTAACCCTGAGGTACCTGGTTTGTGCCTTTTTGTTCGACGTCTTTGAGTATTATGTTCAAATTCCACCAATACCCTTGAATAGGGTATTGCGTGTTTACCGTTTTACCCCTATTGATTTCATGCCATGCTTGTATGCTTGTGTAGAGGTAATTTGGATATGAGTTGTGTTGATTCCTATGCTTGGATTTTTTGACCATGCTTGTTCTGTTTACGACCGTTTGGTCCTGTTTTGTCGTTGGATGCCTTGCCAGTTTTCCATGCATGTTGCTATAGGATATAGAGTTTGTATTCTGACATGATTGATATGCTATAGACTGCATTGCCTAGTAGCTCTGTAGGTTTACTTTGGCCATATTAAACTTTTATGATCGTTGACCTACACAGGTCTGTGAGAACTTGGTGTAGTAGAATATAAGGGGAATTGACCGGGTGAGCTTCCTCAGAGAGTCAATGAGCACTTTAGGCTATAAGGGGGATTGACCAAGTGAGCATCCACAGAGAACCTTGATCCACTTGGGGATATAAGGGGAATTTATCAAGTGAGCTTCATCAAAGAGTCCTTGTTTTCTTTAGACTATAAGGGAATGGACCGCGTGAGATTCCTCATAGGGTCTTTGTTTGAATTGTACGACCTTGGCTATAAGGGGAATTGACCGATTGAGCTTCCTCCGAGAGTCTTAGACCTTGAATCTATAAGGGGTATTGACTGTGTTAGCTTACTTAGAGAGTCCTTGACTACCCTAGACTATACAGGGTATGTACTATTTGAGCTTCTTCAGAGAGTCTTACTTTACCTTTGATTATAAGGGGATTGAATGTGAGAACTTCCTCGGAGAGTCTTATTATATTCATATATAAACCAGAGGGGTTAGGCTGAGTGTACATATCAGAGAGTTTTTGTACTTCTTAGGTAGGATCAAAGGGGATGGATGTGAATCCTTCCTAGAGGGTTACCTGTTTGATATTTATCTGATTGTTTCACTATTTCCTGATTTAAAACTGTGGATTATTTACTGCTTAGTACTTTCTTGTTTACTACTTTCTGTACTTTTACTTTCCATATATTCGCTGAATGATAGGCATAGATCTTTGGGTGGTTTCCTACTGGGGTTTAGTCTCACACCCTGTTTGGGCCATGCTTTTGGGCCCAAACAGATTTTATTGTTGCAGGTATAGATAAGGGCAAGCGACCTTCTACTTTAGGTACTTGACTTGCTGTGGAGCTGGAGAGCATGGGACTTAGCTATGGCTTGAGATGCTGAGGAGTTTATCTACTTTCTCATGCACATTGGTTTAACACTATTTTATTCCAGTATTGTGACTTGTTTGGCTGTTTTCCTAGACATATGTATCATCCATCATTTTATATATATATTCTGTAGTTTATACTTTTAGTCTTATTCAGTTACTGCTGTATGGAATTATTACTCCTTCTGCTCTTGTATGTATTTGTTTACTTCCACTGTGTACTCTTCCAATGAGGGAATAGTTTCCCCACTATTACACCCAAGGCCCTCACTGCTAGTCGGCAGCCTCTGGCATTCGGGGAAATGCGCTTGAGGCCATGTGACCAACCGGGTACGGGGTGCCTCTGGGTGGCTTCCAGAATTTGGACATTACAAAGTGATATTAGAGGAATTATTTTCTCTTGATTTACTATTTGGAGCCTTTACCTAGGGATAGGAATGAATAGGTACTTGGTAATAAGCAGTGCCCAGGAGTAGCTAACCCGTGTACAGGGAAAAGGCAATCTACCTCATTTAATTGCAATTTTTCTGGTGTTGCAATTATTATAGTTGATTTGATTTCACCTTGAGTGATTCACATGATTTGTGATGTTATTGTTGATTTTATTGGGGTTCTATTTCTATTGAAACCCAATGAGATGAGGGTATGCCATCTCATTCATCATATAGGGACTTTCTAGAAATCACATGTCATGCTTTTTTTCCATGCCATCTAGGATGTGTTAGAAATTGCATGTTGCTGTGATAGATGATGTGTAAAATATGCGTGCTGATTTGATATTTTCCTTGATGAAAATACCTGTTATTTGTTAGGGTATTGTTTTGTGTAGATATTTTCTTTAATGAACACCAAATTTTGGTTCTTGATGTGTTATGGTCCCTCATGAACCGGAATTTGGTGGATCATTACATTGTTTTCCATGTTATAATGTGTACAAGAAGACAAACTTTGATTCGTGGGGAGTATGGGATCTCACGGATCATAATTTGTCACTTTAATTGGTCATTTCAGTGTTTTCTGGGTTCCAAATTAGTTTCTGAGGCTTAATGTCTAGAAAAACCTAGAATACTCACCGTGTAATATTAAGTACATGTTGTGTGTTCTTCTGTTCGGGAAGAAACTGTTTTTCTTAAGTACATGTCGTGTACTTTATGTACACGCCATGTAGTCTCTAACCGTGTCATAGACCATGTGGGTAGAGACATGAGATGGGGAAAACCTGTAGTGAACACGCCGTGTATCATCCATACGCGTTGTGTCGTGTCGACCTCGTGCCCACCTGTGTCTCTAACAACACAGGTTGGCCGAGTCGTGTCTAATACACGATGTGTGCCATCTAAACACGCCATGTAGTCTGACCTAGGAACCCGACCGTGTCACAAACAACATGGGCTGGTTTAACCTTTTTCATACATTCCGTGTCCATTTGGAACATGCTTTGTAGTGTGAACCATGTGTCAGGACATGCCACTAACAACACGGGCCAGGTGAAGCTTGTCTAGTACATGCCGTGTAGGAATTTCACTTACCGTGTAGTCTTACCTTAGGATAGCTGTGTGGCTTAACCATATTGATGGACGCGGGAAAGGAAAGAGGATTCAAGTACACACTGTGTGTTAATACAACACGCTTTGTGTCTGGGGTGTTACATGACTAGTTTTGGTAGGAGTACATGACCATGTAAATGAATTCAGGGAACACACCGTGTAGGAAATGTACACGCCATGTAGTAATGTTTTGTAAAATTTAATTGCATCATTTTTCATATTAGCTTCTTAATATCCTTGTTTTCAGTCTTTTATAATCTTGATCTAAGGTTTGTGCTTGACCTTGGAGAGCCATGCCACCGAGACGTCCTCCTATTGTGCCAGTCTTGGCACCAGCCGTCATTCTAGACACAGGTGCTGATGCACAGTTTAGAGGGGGTTTTATAAGGTTTATGCAGAACTTATGAGGAGGCAGGGTGCATCTTCCGGTAGCCAGGTTGTGTGCTACCAGTGTGGGAGAAGCGGGTATATGAGGCCACGTTGCCCTAGAGACCCAATGGACTGCCGATCTTGTAGCAAGAAGGGTCACCTTCAGCGCTTTTGTTTGTTCTTCTCACCAGCAGCTAGTGATATGGGTTCTTCTATGACTCCTCATTCAGGAGCAGTTCCACCGGTTTCTCACCAGTCTGGGAACTGGAGATCTTCCGGTCGTTTGGGCTGTGGTAGAGGTCATGGTCATGGTATCCAGTCGCCCATTTTTCAGCAACATCTGGGTGGATCAACTCAGAGTGGTCAGGCATGGTCATAGGGTTGCGGTACAGGCCAGACTTTTGCAGTGGAGAAGTCCCAGCAAGAGCAGGATCCCTGACCTTCTACCATTTGAGGTATAATCTTAATAGCCTCAGTTTTAGCTTCATCTCTTTTTGATACAAGGGATTCCTATATCATTATATATGTTGTTGTCTTGGAGAGCCTTGGTCTCTACATCTTTTCTTTTTTTTATTTTGACGTTAGAAACTCTATTGGGAACTAGAATGGTTAGTGTACGTCAGTGCAGAGAGTTCCCTCTACAGGTTGGTGGATGTCAATTTTTATGAGACCTCTATGTCCTAGAGATGACAGGCTATGATGTAATTCTCAGAATGGAATGGTTAGTTCCCTTCCAAGAAGTCGTCGACTTTTATTTCTATAGGGTGAGTTTCACATCACTAGAATGTGAGTCTTTTCTTCATAGGGGTGAATGGGATGTCCAGGCGAGCAGAGCGGGTCCCAAGCATCATGGGTTGGGAGGAGTTACAACCTAGATTGCTAATCTATATCTGGCTGACCAGGGGACTTCATAGTTATACTTTCCTCCAGTGGTGGATCATTTCAATGATGTCTTTCTAGAGGAGTTTTCATGTTTTCCTCCAGAGCATGAGGTAGAATTTTCTTTTGAGCTGGTGCCAGGATCGACACTAGTGTCCATTCCTTCTTATAGGATGGATACACCTGAGTTGCATGAACTCAAGAAACAGTTGTAGGAGTTTCAAGAAAAGGATTTCATCTGACCTAATACTTATCATTATGGTTCTCCTGTCCTCTTTGTGAAGAAGGCATACTGTACCCTCAGGCTTTGTGTGGACTATCGGAAGTTGAACCAGTTGACGGTCAAGAACCAGTATCCCTTTCCTAGGATTGATGATCTCTTTGATCAACTTCGAGGAGCCCGGGTGTTCTCAAAGATTGAATTGAGATATGGTTATCATCAGTTGCGCATTAGACCATCAAATATACCTCTTATAGCCTTCAGGAACAAGTATGGTCTATACGAGTATTTGGTTATGTCATTCAGTCCCATGAATGCGCCTTCATTTTTCATGGCACTAATGAAACTAGTGCTCCACCCATACTTGGATTCATTCGTGTTGGTTTTCGTGGATGATATCTTGGTGTACTTTCACACTTGATAGGACCATGCTACCCATCTTTAGGTCATTTTGAGTACACAGAGAGAGCATAAATTATATTCTAAGATCTCAAAGTGCCACTTTTGGATGGATCTGATTCACTTCTTGAGTCATGTTATCTTAGAGACAGATGTATTAGTAGACCCAGAGAAAGTGAGAACTGTAGTTTCCTGGGAGTAGCTGAAAAACCTCTTTGAGGTGCGGAGTTTTCTAGGGATGGCTGGACAATATAGACACTTCATACAGAACTTTTCACGCTTAGAAGCACCACTAACAGGTCTGAGTAATAAGGGGGTGAAGTTCTTATGGTCAGATTCTTGTGAGTCAGCCTTTCAGGAGCTGAAAGGGAGGTTGACTTTAGCACCGATACTAGACTTTCCAGATCCATACAAGAGCTATAATATTTACTATGATGAATCAGGTATCGGGATGGGATCTGTGATTATTCAAGGATATGGAGTCATTGCGTATGAGTCTTGGCAGTTGAGACCACATGAGAGGAATTACCCGACACACAATTTGGAGTTGGCAGCTATTTTTCATGCCTTATGCTGTTGGAGATATTATCTTCTGGAAGAGAATTTTTGTTTTTTACTGACAACCAGAGTCTCAAGTACATCTTCACTCAGCATGATCTGAATTTGAGACAGCGCAGGTGGGTTGAGTACCTACAGTCCTTTGACATTGAGATTGCTTATACACCTGAGAAAGGCAATGCAGTGGCTGATTTGTTGAGCAGGAGGACTGAGATACAAGAATTTTATTAGCACCACGAGCTTCCATGATATGCTTCTTTTTAAAAAATGCAATAACATGCATTGTACGCAAGTTCGAGTTCTCACACACCGCGACTAATCAAAGTAGCCATTATGAATAGTAATACACACTTTTTTAAATTATAGAAATTTTATATTTCAAAATGGACTTCATTTTTGTATTCGTAATATCGAAATTATCCAAAGTTGAATTTTTTGTAATTTTCTGAGAACTTCCAATTTTTTATTAATATTGAAAAATACTTAAAACATCTTTTTTAATAAAAATAATTTTTAGTGATAATGTAAACTATTTAGTGGTTTTTAAGTATAATTAGAATATATTTTTACCATTTTATCCAATGGTGGTCATTAGAATTAATTTCACATTGAAATTGGACATAAACAATTGTAAATCTTTTGATATATATTGTTTCTTAAAAACACTCTATTTTTTGGGACAGTGGGAATTAATTATAAAATTAATTAATGAAACATATATGTTTGGAATTTTGTAAAATAGACATCATTTTTGAATTTGGAATATCAATTATAGCTTAGGGTGAAATTTTGGCATTTTTCTGAAAAACATCAATTTTTGATGAATAGTGAAACCACTAAGTGGTAGTTAAAAAACTGATTTATCATTTAAATGAAACATTACCACTTTTGTGTTTTGATTTTCAAAAAACCGACATACATGGTTGTCATTAGTAAGTAAAATGTGGTTCAATGGGATTAAAATAATTTTTGGTGAATAGTAACTTTTAAGTTTAATTAATCGCGATTAAAGGTAATTAGTTAAATTTAAGGTAAAGATAATGTTATAATAGTATGAAATGACCTTGACACATGTACTACCCAAATTTTATTATTCATTTCAAACCGAGACAATCCATGGGTCAACTTGGGGGCCCCATGGAGCCACTTTAGTAGGAAAATGACATTAAAAACTTTTTACTTAATGTTAAAATAAAAATGTCACAAACATGAGTTGTTTTACTAAAAAAAATTAAATTGGGTTATACAAGTCATATTTTTTACTATAAATATTCATTATGAATATAAAAATATTTCCTACATCATGATATTTTTTTATAATTTTTAGAAACTAAATAAATTAAATATTTTATGACACCATGATGATGCAGCAATTACCTCATTAATTAATGATTTAAATAAAATGAAAGTATAATGTATATTCTAAGACTTAAACTTGTCAAAAACCTATTGGATGAGTATAATTTGAACCCTTATCACCTTATCCTCGAAATATATAAGTGTGGGACCTTTAAAATCCGAAAATCATTATATAATAAAGTAAAACTTCATGACATTCCAAGAGTGCCCCTCCTCTCCTCTTATAAAAATCCCCCACCACTACCACCTTATTCACACCATCCAAGCCTTTTTCTTGGAAAAACCCTGCCCATTTTGTCTCTCCACATCCCACTCTTACTCCTTGAAGACTCTCTTTGGGCATAAGTCTTCCCAAGGAAGCCTTTGAGCTCAAATCAAAAAGAGTTACCCGTTTTAAAGGTTGTGTTTTCTCTTGTGTTCTTATGTTTTATTTTTCTTCTCCAACCCCCTAAACTATTTTTATTAATTTATTTTGTAACAAAAAAAGTGTCCACAATATACTAGGATGTTGTTTTAATAAGGATTCTATCTACACTTACACACACCTACATCTAATGGTTAAATAACATACTGTTTCTGTGGATGGCGAATTTCTGCCTCACGAAACGATGATTGTTCAACACTCATATAAAACCTTCATAGGTGGCCATTAAGATGTCACTCTATTTATATATGATATATAATATGTTTATTTTTTACTTAGGCTTTTTTATTTTTCATTTATGGCATACCTTTATGGTTTCCATTATGAGTAAACACGATATTTTCATTTTAGGAAGTGCGGGCTACCGCCCCCTCAAAGTGATTTGAATCGTTAATGCCATATGTGGGATGTATAAAGGATGGAGTAAATGGTATTATACATTATATTATACTTGAATTATATTATAAATTTGTATAATTATAACTTCATTCCATTAAATACAAAATAGAAATGAAAGTAGTGTTCATGCGTACGTACGGCTTACCGTCTCCATTAACGGTGCATTTCATTTCTTACCTCTAAATGTTATGTAATATTATAAATGCATGTATATACTGGATATATATGATATATATTATATCTACATCATGAATATAATTATGGAGATAATGGATATTCTACCACATAAACATCTTGTAATTATAAGAAGTTTATTGTTGACTCAAGTACCAAAGATCGACAAAACGACCGTTATTAACTTAAATGACTACATAATTTTCATAACATTGTAATAAGTGATATAAAAGGGATAAAGAACTTCAAAAATTTTCTAAATAAAGTAGATATTAACTCTAGTTTATTGATCATGAGATTAAAGAACGGTCGAGTCACGTCGGACACGAGGTAAAAGAACTTCTTAACCCAATTTCTATTCTTTGGGTTAATCTCCTACTTTATAATTATGTCATGATATTATTATGTCCAATCTTGTATTTGTACTTTCTTTATGTGTATTTATAGTGAATACACATAATAGATTTATTTTATTTAAAAAAAATGATCTTTTTAAGGGAACTTCTTAACCCAATTTCTGTTCTTTGGGCTAATCTCCTACTTTCAAATTATTTCATGATATTATTATGTCCTATCTTGTATTTGTACTTTCATTATGTGTACTTATATTTAATACACATAATAGTTCTATTTTATTTAAAAATAATGATCTTTGTAAGGGATTTCATCTCAATCTCCTTTCATTGAGGAAATTTTTTTTTTATACACAACTTTCTTTTATATGGTGTATAAACCCCTTTGACTTTTACATTTATTCAAAAGGTTTTCTTTTATAATTATGTAAATTTTTAAATGATTTAAAAAGAGAGATATTTCTCTCAAATATATGAAAATCCAGTTCAAATCTATACGTATTTAATTCAAGCATAAAAATGTTTTCAGAAAACCGGACTCTCGAGTGTGGTAGATAGGAAGGGATTGGGAGTGGACCAATCCTGGCCGGTAATTCGTCGAGCAGTCTCAGAATTAGTTATTTTGTTTTCAGAAGCTTACATAATGTTTTCAGAAAAACACTAGAGTATATTTGATCAATTTTAAACATTAGTATCTCCTAAAAAATTGCATCGATATGTCTCATGAGACAAACTAGTGTCTTGGCACGAGGCCTTGACAAAATCTTATTTGTAGTCTTGGCACGAGGCCTTGGCTACGTGGTTATGATAGTCTGGAATTATCCATTCCATCATTATGAAAGTGGTTATTGATATAGCATGTGATTATTGGACCAGTAGAATATCCATGTGAATAATTAAATGGCATTATCTCATTTTACTTTTGCCATATTATGTTGAAGTTCAAGTTTAAAACTCTTTTGTTTTAGTAATACATTGCCTTAAATGTTTATGTTTATTTATGAAAGATTCCACTATATTGTTATCCTTACTGAGCATCTGAGCTCACCCCATCCAATGTTCTAATTTTTCCAGGATGTGAATTACCTGTAGGGACAGTATGAAGGGATATGAATACAAGATGTTGTCATAGGTTTGTTTTCACATTATGATGTAATGTAACGTTTATGAATGTATATAGTGTTTCTAAGGCTACTAAACTAATCAGCCTTTTGAGACTTGATCTTTTGTGATCATTCCAATGTTACTCAATAATGCACCGACTCTGGGTAACTGGTAATGGGGCGTTACAGTTGGTATGAGAGGCAGTTTAGTACTAACCTTGGAAGCTTGATTTAGATAAACTCGGATTAGAGCACATAGCCCAATGATATACTTTGAGGATTTGTATAGAAGAACATCCTAGAATTTTGGAATTATAGAGGTTTTGTTAGTTTTCCGATCAATACATCCCTGTCTGGATACGAGTAGGTAGATGCGGCTCTGGCACAGATGTACCTAGGGGTAAAACCCGAAAACACCGCTTTGAGCTAGACTCGAACTGGAACTGGTGCACGACAATGGGCCTTGCTGCACTCTTGGTTACGACACTCCCGGGGGATATGATTAGGATAATTCTCATTTTCTTTACAAACCACTATGAAGGGTTTATGAGTATATACTTCCTCAAAGAAAACATTTTTATGATTAAGTATTATATCCATAAATAGTTCAATTTATGTTAAGTGTTTTACAATTATGGAATTATGTATTTTAATTCATAAACTAATCTAGTTTATGCCATTGTTTATAAATGGATCTTAGTGGGATGAATGGAAATCATATCAATGCATGCACTCTGTGTAGGGATTTCCCTCCTTCTCAAGATAATTATTGTGGAGCTGGAGATACAACTGGTGCTGATCAACTTATTACCATACTGGGACAACTCACTCAGGTTATTAATAATAACATTACTCGTATGGAGCACCCTAATCCGCAACGTGGAGGATCCATGTTAGATCGTTTCATGAGGCAACAACCACCAAAATTTAATGGGGGTACAAATCCATTAGTATCTGAGCAATGTATAAACTCCTTAGAGAAAATATTCCATGCCTTGGGGAGTAGTGAAAGGGAAAAGGTTATCATGGCAGTTTACCGCCTCACTGGAGATGCTGATCAATGGTGGTCATTGATTAAAAACACAAATGAAGATGATGAAGTATTGAATATGGAATGGAGGGAGTTCAAAGAGCTTTTATTAGAAAAATACTTTCCTTGTGACCATGGAGCATATATGGAAAGGCAATTTCTGAGTCTGACACAAAAGGAGGATGATAATGTCGCAAATTATGAGGCCAACTTGACAAGGTTATCAAGGCATGCATCAGATTATATACGTAACCCAACAAGTAATATTGATCGTTTCTTTGATGGGTTAAAACAATTTCTCTGTCGATCATTAGTATCAAAATCTTTTTCAACATACGAAGATATAGTATCATGTGCTATCAAGACAGAAAAGGAATTCTCTAAGTATTATGACAACAAAGAAAAGCAAGAGAAGAAGAGAACGGTGGAACAAGAGATAGTCAAAGGGAAAAAGGGAAAGAAGGATTTTCTATTATGCGATAATTGTGGGAAGAATCACCGTGGTACTTGCCTAAAAGGAATGGGAGTTTGTTATAAATGTAGAGAAAAAGGTCACCTGGCTCGTGATTTCATGGGAAAGAAAGAGGCTATTAATGTTGAATGCTACAACTGTAGGTAAATGGGGAATTATGCAAATGAATTTCCTAAGCATCAGGGAACCTTACCTCAGAAAAGTCCAAGGGATCGAGGTCAATCTTATGTTGTTTCTACATATGAAGTTGAATAATTAATATATTTGTGTTTTTGGAATCAAGGATTATATTCTAGTTATAAGAATAATTTGATATATAAGGATTTTACTTAAATACTTGTTGTTTTCATTAAGGTTGTAATATGATGAAGGTAATCATATTTTTATTATGTAACAATAAGAGAAACTTTACTTTGTTTTGGGAATCTAATGTTACAATTTATTTTGGAATTTAAGGACCTTTTGGAGAAAGTCTGGACGGAGGTATTTTGGATAACAATAAAGGTTGGAATGGATTATGTTGAACTTTGTATAGTATTGTTTAAGGTTAAAACATTTATGAAGATTATTTTTGGGATATAATAATACTATAGTTTTAGAAAAAATGCAACCTGCAGGGTGGGGGATAACTCGTCGCGTCGGACAAAGCTGTAGGAATCGAACCCACAACCATAGTGCGACAGACCATTATTACCTTCCACTAGCCTACAAGAAGACCCTGGTTATTACATAATAGTTTTCCTAATATAAATGGTATGTGTTAATACTTTTAACCTTGTATGATTAGGATAAATATAATATTTTTGAGTTCCATTATCTTTTTGACTGAAAGATGAGTTTGTGGTAGAAATTAGTTTAAGGTTGAAGATCTACTTGTCAAGCATATATATATATACCTATCACTTATTCAATGAATAAATTAATTCTTAAAATTTAGTAAAGGGATATTAAAACAAAAAATGTGTTATCCAAATACCTTATGTTTTGTTGAACTAATAATATTTTAAACCAACATAGATTGAAGGCTTTGAGGCCCTCAATTTAACACTTGTTTGTGATTGACGACCTCAATCACTCCCTATAAATATTTATGTTTTTCCTCCAATTATATGACTCTAATTTCCACCAATGTTCTCCTTATCGAGATCATAATTTGGTGGTGACATTTTCACTTCCCTTTTCCCTCTTATTAAGGCTAAATTTTATTAACCGTATTTCCGATGTGGGTTTTCCAAAAAGGTATTTTATATTTTCAACATTTTATTTTCAAAGGAAAAATTTCAAATTGCGAGGACACAATTTGTTGAATGAGGGGAGAATGTAACACCCCGAGCTTCCATGATACGCTTCTCTTTCAATAATGCAATAGCTTGCATTGTACGCAAGTTCGAGTTCTCATACACCGCGACTAATCAAAGTAGCCGTTAAGAATTTTAATATCAAATTTTTAAAATTATAGAAATTTTATATTTCAAAATGGACTTCATTTTTTTATTCGTAATATCGAAATTATCCTAAGTTGATTTTTTTGCAATTTTCTGAGAACTTCCAATTTTTATGAGTAGTGAAAAATACTTAAAAGAAATTTTTTAATCAAAATAATTTATAGTGATAAATTATACTATTTAGTGGTTTTAATTTTTATTTAGAATGTATTTTTACCATTTTATCCAATCATGGTCATTAGAATTAATTTCACTTTGAAATTAGACATAAGCAATTGTCAATCTTTTGATATATATTGTTTCTTAAAAACACGCTATTTGTTGTGACAGCGGGAATTAATTATAAAATTAATTAATTCAACTTATATGTTTTTAATTTTTTAAAGTTGACATCATTTTTGAATTCGAAATATCAACTATAACTTAGGGTGAAATTTTGGCATTTTTCTGAAAAACTTCAATTTTTGATGAATAGTGAAACCACTAAGTGGTAGTTAAAAAACTGATTTTTCGTTTAAATGAAACATTACCACATATGTGATCTGATTTTTAAAAATCCTACATACATGGTTTTCATTAGGAAGTAAAATGTGGTTCAATGGGATTAAAATAATTTTTGGTGAATAGTAACTTTTAAGTTTAATTAATCGCGATTAAAGATAATTAGTGAAAGTTATGATAAAGATAATGTTATAATAGTATGAAGTGACCTTGACACATGTCCTACCCCTATTTTATGAGTCATGTCCGACCAAGACAATCCATTAGTCAACTTGGGGACCCCATGGAACCACTTTGGTAGGGAAATGACATTAAAAACGTTTTATTTAATGTTAAAATAAAAATGTCACAAACATGAGTTATTTTTCTAAAACAATTTTTAAATGGGGTTATACAAGTCCTATTTTTGACTATAAATATTCATTATAAAGATAAAACAATTTCCTATATCATGATATTTTTTTTTAATTTTTAGACATTAAATAAATTAAATATTTTATGACACCATGATGATGCAGCAATTACCTCATTAGTTAATGATTTAAATAAAATGAAATAATAATGTAAATTCTAAGACATAAACTTGTCAAAAACCTAGTGGATGAGTATATTTCGAACAATAATCACCTTATCCTAGAAATATATAAGTTTGGGACCTTTAAAATGCGAAAATCATTATATAATAAAGTAACATTTCATGACTTTCCAAGAGTGCCCCTCCTCTCCTCTTATAAAAGGCCCCCACCACTACCACCTTATTCACACCTTCCAAGCCTTTTTCTCTGCCAAACCCAGCCCATTTTGTCTCTCCACATCCCACTATTACTTCTAGAAGCCTCACTTTGGGCATAAGTCTTCCCAAGGAAGCCTTTGAGCTCAAATCAAAAAGAGTTACCCATTTTAAAGGTAGTGTTTTCTCTTGTGTTCTTATGTTTTATTTTGCTTCTCCAACCCCCTAAACTCTTTTTATTAATTTCTTTTGTTACAAAACCAGTATCCTCAATATACTATGATGTTGTTATAAGAAGTATTGGAGCTAAAATTACACACACCTACACTTAATGGTTAAAGAACATACTGTTTCTGTGGATGGGGAATTTCTGCCTCGCGAAACGATGATTGTTCAACACTCATATAACACCTTCAAAGGTGGCCATTAATATGACACTATATTTATATATGATATATAATATGTTTATGTTTTACGTAAGATTCTGTATTTTTCATTTATGTCATAACTTTGTGTTTTCCATTATGAGTAAACACGATATTTTCATTTTAGGAAGTGCGGACTACCGCCCCCTCAATGTGATTTGAATCATTAATGCCATGTGTGGGTTGTATAAAGGATGGAGTAAATGATATTATACATTATATTATAAAGTAATTATATTATACCTTTATATAATTGTAACTTCATTCCATTAAATATGAAATATAAATGAAAGTAGCGTTCATGCGTACGTACGGCTTACCGTCTCCATGAACGGTGCATATCATTTCTTACCTCTAAATGTTATGTAATATTATAAATGAATGTATATACTGGATATATATGATATATATGATATCTAAATCATGAATATAATTATGGAGATAATGGATATTCTACCACATAAACAACTTGTAATTATAAGAAGTTTATTGTTGACTCAAGTACCAAAGATCGACAAAACGACCGTTATTAACTTAAATGACTACATAATTTTCATAACCGTGTAATAAGTGATATAAAAGGGATAATTAACTTGAAAAAGGTTCTTAAGAAATTAGATATTAACTCTAGTTTATTATTCATGAGATTAAAGAACGGTCAGGTCAAGTCGGACACGAGGTAAGGTAACTTCTTAACCCAATTTCTATTCTTTGGGTTAATCTCCTACTTTCAAATTATGTCATGATATTATTATGTCCTATCTTGTATTTGTACTTTATTTATGTGTAATTGTTGTGAATACAAATAATAGATTTATTTTCTTTAAAAAAATGATCTTTGTAATGGAACTTCTTAACCCAATTTCTGTTCTTTGGGTTAATCTCCTACTTTCCAATTATGTCATGATATTACTATATCCTATCTTGTATTTGTACTTTCATTATGTGTACTTATATTAAATACACATAATAGATCTACTTTATTTAAAAATAATGTTCTTTGTAAAGGACTTCATCTCAATCTCCTTTCATTGAGTCAAATTTTGTTTTATACACAACTTTCTTTTATACATTGTATAAACCCCTTTGACTTTTACGTTTATTCAAAAAGGTTTTCTTTTACAATTATGTGATTTTAAAATGATTTCAAAAAAGAGATATTTCTATCAAATATATGAAAATCCAGTGCAAATGTATACGTATTTAATGCAAGCTTAAAAATGTTTTCAGAAAACCCGACTCTCGAGTGTGGTTGACAGGAAGGGATTGGGAGTGGACCCATCATGGCATGTAATTTGTCGAGCAGTCTCAGAATTAGTTATCTTGTTTTCAGAAGCTTGCATAATGTTTTCAGAAAAACACTGAAGTATATTTGATCAATTTTAAATGTAAGTATCTCCTAAAAAATTACATCTGTAGGTCTCATGAGAAAAACTACTGTCTTGGCACGAGGCCTTGAAAAAATATTATTTGTAGTCTTGGCACGAGGCATTGGCTACGTGGTTATGATAGTAAGGAATTATGCATTTCATCATTATGAAAGTGGTTATTGATATAGCATGTGATTATTCGACCAGTAGAATATCCATGTTAATAATTAAATGGAATTATCTCATTTTACTTTTGCCATATTATGTTGAAGTTCAAGTTTAAAAGGCTTCTGTTTTAGTCATACATTGCCTTAAATTTTTATGTTTATTTTTGAAAGCTTCCGCTATATTGTTATCCATACTGAGCACCTGAGCTCACCCCTTCCAATGTTTTTATTTTTTCAGGATGTGAAGAAGTATATTGTGAATGAACTGGAGGGATGGTATGAGGAGATATGAATACAAGATGTTGTCATAGTTTTGTTTTCACTTTATGATGTAATGTAACGTTTATGAATGTATCTACTATTTCCAAGGATACTAAACTAATCGATCTTTCGAGACTTGATATTTTGTGATCATGCCAATGTTACTCAATGATGAACCGACTCTGGGTAACTGGGGATGGGGCGTTACATTTTAGGAGGCCAATAGTGAGTGGAATCTTATGGCTATGTTCTCTAAAATGCATTTGGAGGTGCACGATAGTTAGAGGCAGACGTTTCTTTCTTCTGTAGTTGTTACCTATACTCTTCTTGATCAAGTTTGAATGAGGCAGCTATTATATTATGAAGGACTAGTATTAAGGGAGAGTGTTCCAGGAGAGGACCCTATTCTTGGATGGACCATAGGCGAGGATGCGATCTTGAATTTCCAGGGATGCGTATGGGTGCCAACAGATATACGCGAGGAGCTGATATGGGATTTTCATTCCTCTGTTTGGGGAGTTCATACTGGCATCACCAAGATGTATCGTGATTTACAACATCCTTATTGGAATCCAGGTATGATGAGGGACATTGCTGGTTCCATCCTGAGGTGTTCCCTTTGTCAATAGGTGAAGGCAGAGCATCAGCGACCAGTAGGGCTTTTACAGTAGTTACCCATTCCCTAGTGGAAGCGGAATGACGTCGCTATAGACTTCGTGACCAGTTTTTAGAGGTCACCTCGAGGGAATGACGCAGTTTGGGTTGTCGTTGACAGAATCATGAAGGTTTCCCACTTATTTCCCATCAAGAAGACCTTCAGTGTTGATGATCTAGGACAATTGTACATCCGTGAGATTTTACATCTACATGGAGTTCCACACTCCATCATTTCAGACAGGGATGCATGTTTTACTTCTCGGGACTGGCAGGGGATTCTGAAGGCTTTGTGAATACATGTACTTTTGAGTACAACTTACCACCCTCAGACAGATGGCCAGTCCGAGCGTATGATTCAAGTGCTTGAGGACATGCTCAGAGCATGAATTCTGGATTTTCGTGGTTCTTGGGAGATGCATATACCTATTGTGGAGTTTTCCTACAACAATAGTTTTCAAGAAACTATTCATATGGCACCTTATGAGGCTTTTTATGGTAGGACATGCTGATCATCCTTATGTTGGCTGGTGGCAGGAGAGGTAGCTTTCCTAGGACCTCATCTTGTTCAGGAGACCACAGAGAAAATAGAGTTGATTTGGAAGAGTATTGCTACTGCACAGTCTTGACAGAAGTCTTATGCTGATTAGCGGAGACGACCTCTGGAGTTCGAGGTTGGGGGTCATGTTTTTCTACATGTCAAACCATGGTTGGGACACAAGAGGATTAGGAAACAGGGTAAGAATTCATCAAGGTATGATGGGCCCTTTGAGGTGTTGGAGAGAGTTGGGCCAGTTGCCTATCGGTTGCAGTTACCTCAGAGGTACCATGATATGCACGAAGTATTACACGTTTCTCAGCTTCGATGTTACTTCTTAGACCCATCTCATGTATTTCAACCTGAGGAGGTTGAGCTCGATGTGCATGCGTCGTTTGAAGAGAATCCTATCTAGATTGTGGATTGCAGTACAAAGGTTCTCTGTGGCTAGTATGTTCTTCTGGTACGAGTGCTATGGTAGAACGGGTGGGTGCAAGATGAGACTTGGGAGAGGGAGGCCGATGTACGAGCACAGTGGCTAGAACTATTCGAGGTTTCTTCTTCTACGCCACACTGGGGAAATTAGAGGATGAATTTCTTTAAGGGGAGAAGTTTTTAAGAACATGGACCATCTTTCCAGGTATGTTTTTCCTTTTCTGGTTATTTTTTAGGAGAAGTTGAAATTTTGAAAATTTTCTAAGTACACGTCATGTACTTTATTAGTACATGACCTGTACTTCCTTGCCGCAGTAGGTCGTGTGCTGGCCATGTAGTATCCACACACAGGACCGTGTGGGAGTGACTTGGAGGCCTCCTAATGCAGAGTACAAAAATATCAAGTACACGCCATATACTTGAAAATTAAATACCGTGTATTTTGTTTTTTTTTCATTAAATGCACTGAGGTCACGTCTGACCGAAAGAACACCCTTCTTCTAGGTCTCATTCATTTGGGAGAGACTATATGGACATGGATCTTCGACGAGCCCCTAAGCCTCTATCCATCCTCCGATTCGAACAACGTTGATTGTGTTGGAATCATATCGGTGAGTTCTCTATTCTCCTAGATCATCATCCTCGGATTCCTCTTATTTTCCAAGTAATCATGGGTGGAATTTTTTATACATTTTCTTAGATCTATGACATTTGACGGATATTCAAGCTTCGAGGTTCACTTATAGAGATATAATAACCCCATGGTAGGTGGTTTGTGCCTTTCTGTTTGAATTCTTTGAGTGTTATGTGAAAATTCCAACAATACCCTTGAACTATGTATTGAGTTTTTACCATTTTAACCCTGTATATTTTTTCCATGCATGTATTATTGTTTAGAGTTAATTTGGATATGATTTGGGATGATTGCTATGCTTGTATTTTTTCCCATTCTTGTTCTACTTACAACCATTTGGTCCTGTTTAGCCATTGGATTCCTTGCATATTTTCCATGCTTGTTGTTGTAGGATGGAGAGTTTGTATTCATACATGCTTGATATATTGTATACTGTTTATCCTAGTAGCTCTATAGGATTACTTTGTCCATATTACATAGCTATTTTTGTTTACCTACATAGGGACGTGAGAACCTGGTATAGTAGACTATAAGGGGAATTGATCGGGTGAGCTTCCTCAAAGTGTCTTTGAGCACTTTAGGTTATAAAGGGGATTAACCGAGTCAGAATCCTCAGAGAGACATGAACCACATGGGGATATAAGGGTAATTGACTGAGTGATCTTCCTTATAGAGTCCTTGTTTTATTTATAGTATAAGGGAATTGACCGCTTGATCTTCCTTAGAGAGTCTTTGTTTGAATTGTACGACCTGGGCTATATAGGGAAATGATCGAGTGAGCTTCCTTAGAGAGTCCTAGACCTTAGGGCTATAAGGTGAATTGACCATGTGAGCTTCCTCAGAGAGTACTTGACTACCATAGACTATACGGGGAATGGACTATGTGAGCTTCCTCAGAGAGTCATGCTTTACCTTTGACTATAAGGGGATTGACTGTGAGGGCTTCCTCAAAGATTCTTATTATATTCATATACTAAACCAGAGGGCTTAGGATGAGTGTATTGCCCAGAGGGTTGTTGTACTTATTAGGTAGGACGAGAGGGGATGCCTGTTAGTAATTCTTAGAGGGTTACCTGTTTTAGGTTTAGCTGATTGTTTCACTATTTATTGATTTGAAACTGTGGATTGTTTACTGCTTAGTACTTTCCTGTTTACTCCTTTTTGTACTTTTACCTGCCATATATTCACTAACTATTAGGAATAGATCTTCTGGTGGTTTTCTACTGGGATTTAGTCTCACACCCTATTTGGGCCATGCTTTTGGGCCTGAACAGATTATATTGTTGCAGGTATAGATAAGGGAAAGCACCCATCTACTTCAGGTACATGAGTTTCTATGGAGATTAAGATCATGGGATCAAGCTATGGATTACGATGCTGAGGAGTTTATCAGCTTTCTCTTTCACTTTGGTTTAGCATTTTTGTATTCCATCATTGTGACTTGTTTGGTTGTTTTCATATATATATGTATCATGCATAATTTTATATATTTGTTCTCCAGTTTATACTTTCAGTCTTCTACTATTACTATTGTATGTCATTATTACTACTTCTTCCCTTGTATGTATTTTTTTAACTTTGGATGTGTACTCTACAAATGAAAGAATTCTTTCCCCACTATCACACTCAAGGCCCTCGCAACTAGTCGGTAGCCTTTGGCATTTATGGAAATGCACTTGAGGCCATATGACCAACTGGCTATGGGGTTCCTCTGGGTGGCTTTCAGAGCCGAGACGTTACACCAACTACCTCAAATGTTTTGGAAAAAACTGTAACACCTGGTTGTTTTTGTGAAATATTTTCTTTATATAATTTTTATTCTTCAGTAGTTTGCTTTTCATTAAATTGTGAGTTTAAACAAACCGAGAGATTGCTTTATTATAAAATTACTATTATAGCCTAGCCATTAGTTTAGGAAGAATAATTATAACTAACTTTTAAAAATGCATTATGAATTCATTGAGTGTCAATTATTATGGAAAATATAAATCAATTAGATATTTGTATTTTTTAGTGAATTTTATTTGGTAATTAAATTAATGAGATATATATGTGTTATTTAGATAATAAAATATTTTTTATATTTATCTAATGGATATTTTAGTCATAGGGTAAGAATAAAACACTATTTGATGTATAAAAATATATTTTTAATGTTAATTTTACACCTTTGATTGGTGAAATCATTTTAAATTAATACTTTGACAGATTAATAATTTCTATATGAAAGAATAAAAATTTACATTGGTTAAATTTATAATATTGTTCTGATAACTTTCATGTAATGATGAATAGTAAACATACGCTAAATTTTAATTGAAAATAACTCTTTCATTGAAATAAATTATATGGTTAAATTATATTATTTAACATTTTAAAATTATAAATATAATATATTTTTACCATTTAATATAATTAAGTTCAATGGAATTAATTTTACCTTGAATTCATATGTAAAAACAATTAAATCTTTTAAAATGATTTGACTTAAAAAAACTCTTTCTCTCATTCTGACAATGGGATTGATATTAAATTAATTACTGAAACTTCTATATTTTTAAATTTTAAAAAATGGATTCAATATTTATAATTATTATATCCAAATTATGTTCCTAGGCTACTTTTATTTTTGGGCATTATGAATAGTAAGAATGGTAATTATTATTATTACTATAGTTGAAGGTAAATCAGGTAATTAAAGGTAAACATAATATCTTAAAATTACCATTACACCTCTAAAAATTCTTTTATATGACTATATTTGAACCTTAAAATCTATTTTTAGAAATGGAATCATTTTATAGACACTTACCTATGAATATGATATAAAGGAAAAAAAACTAATGAATGTGACAAAATGTCACAGTCTCATTTTATATAAGAATATTAGTTTTAATATATGGATAACTATAAGATAATATATACTATCGATATTATATATAAATATAAAATAATTAACTACATCATATAAATTTATTTATAATTTTTAGAGATTAAATATTTAACATTAATGATGACACAATAGTGATGTAAAAATTATTTTATTAATTGAAATATCAAATACATGGTTTTAAAAATATTAAAATAAATATCAGATGAACTAATTTATATTCTCCAGGAATTTTATTTCTCCATATGACATGGTAGTAGTGTATTGAATATTTTTTTCGAATTTATGTCCTATGTAGATTTTTTTTGAAGTCAAATAAACGAATAGTGCCAAAATTGACACTATTGATGTTATATGACAATAAAATTTTATTAAAGTATTTAAAAATCATATAAATAGTTAAAAATTTATAATTTATAATTTAAAGTTCTAAAATTTCTTAAAATATCCATTTATGTTTAATTAACAACATATAAGTAAGTATTTATAACCATTAAATATTTTAGAATTTTATTACCACAATTAAAATTTAATAAAAAAACTAACTGTAAATGAAACAAATATGGTTTAAATTGAAAAAATAAAATGTAAAAAATTTATTGGTAGATTATATCACAACCCTATCTCATATAATATTCTAAATGAGGTCATTTTGGAGTTTTTTTGGGAAGGTTCTAATTTTATTTTAAATTATTATTTAATGAGTTTCCAAAAGTGCCCCTCACCTCAATTATAAAAGGGATCTTCCTACCTCACCTATTCACATCATTTTGAGAATTCAAGCTCGTAAAACCCCTGAAAATATTCCTTATAAACATTCATAATTTCATTCTAGTGGTTCTGGTCTTCTTCAAAGTCAAACTCTTGTGCCCTAAAATGAAATTTGAATGAGGTGCGTTGAGGAAGAGATAATCTCTTCTACTGATTATTTCAAGTTTCTTTCTTCTTCTACATCATCATAATTAGTTTATTCATTTTAAAGTAATATAATTAGTATAAATAATATAATTATATGTCATTATAAATATGAAACTACCCTATTTCACCTTCTATCCATCCTATGAAAAATGAAATCACCGCGCGTGTGTACGTACAACTTACTATCTCCCCACCGTGGTGTAATCTGTTTTCACCACCACTTTACTTGGATGGGTATAATGGTGAAAATAATAACTATATATTATTATTATAGAATGATAATAATTCTGAGATATTATATACCATCCACTTTAATACCATCCAACAAATATGGAAATGATATCGTCGTGCATGCGTACGTACGACTTACCGTCTCCACAGTGCGATGTGATTCGTTCTATATAATCATCATTAATGAATTATTATATAAAAGTACTTAATGAATAAATATGATATATATTATAATAATACAATTATTTAAATGATATAACTATAACCCAAAAAAAGTAATAAGAACTTATCAAAAAAAACATGCATAAGAACATAAAGTTGTTAATACCCAAATAAAGAGTAACAATGAAATGTTACTAACAAATAGATGAAAATATGATATAAAATGTTATAATAAAAATGATTATGATCATGAAATAAATTATTATCATTATTTAAATAATTATAAAGGAGGTTAGGATACATACAAATTATATCAAACCTAAGGCAAGGGATAAATTTACAAATCTTGGTTTTACCTGAGATTCTTTATTCGTAAGTATTTACTAGGGGTTATTTATCATCCACATTCATGTTTACTAAATATGTATTTAAAAATATTCATTATATCATTATATAATTTTTAAAAGTCAATTTTACCCATTTTTAAATTTTTAGTAAATGGTATGAATGAAATGTTTTTTCATTTTTGGTACGAGGTAATTTTGACTTTTTCAGAAGAAGTATGAGAATAATTTTTTTTATGTGTAGAACAAGAACTGATTTTGATACTTTCATAATTCGTTATTTAATTGAAGCTTCCCCAATAATATTACAAGGTTATTTTCAAATAAAATTATTTCTTCTAAAATTGGGTGGCATTTTGAAGAAGGAAAATATTTTTGAAGAAGAGAGGATATTTTCCTCAGGAATTAAATTCAAGTGTTTTGTCAAAATTATTTTACATCTAAGATGAAAATATTAAAATATGATTATATTTATAACCCTGTTATTACTATTATTTTATTTTTTATATTAATTAGGATGGAATTATGTTTAAGAAACCCATTTTATTTCATGGGTTATGCTATGGTGAATGTTTTTTTGTGGAACACGTAAGAATGGTTTCATTATGAGATGGGTGGGACCTATATCTCCCTCCAATGCAATGAGTAAATATTTATATATCATGAGATAGACATGATTTTAATAGAAATTAAATATGGTTCAGTAATATATGGCTCGAATGAGGAGTGAACATAGTTCAGTAATGGAATTTTGCCACTATAATGGTATTGACAATGAGACTTGACTAATATGAAATGATTTTCTATGCATATGTGTTTATGGCACAAAATTTCATGTCTTATGTTATGAATATTGGGATTACATTTAATTTTTATGATATATCCCATGACATGATATTATGATATTTTATATAAAGGATATGATTTTTAAATGTTATGTTCTTATTAATATGATATGATTGATATTTCCTCTATTTACCCTTACTGAGAACTTAAGCTCACCCATTCATATGTTTATTTCCCACAGGTCATGAAGAAGGGTATTAATTATGATATTCAAAAAATGAGTATAGTTATGATGCATTAAATGGGAGACAATGTTGATGTTTCATGAACCAGTTGTCTATGTTTCCCAGTTTCTAAAGACACTATACTTATACAGTCCTTTCATGGGGTTGTTATATGTTATAATGAATATACTTCAATACTAAAGTAAGATCAATGTATATAAACTATGGTTCATTGTAGTTGGTATCACAGGAAAGGTATAGTTAACCTTTAGAAACTAGGATGAGAAAGTAGTAGTAAGAACTATAAGGATATGTCTAAGTATAGGATACAATCCTAGTGTTATATAAATGACCATGAATAACATAGGATAAAACCAAAAGTTTCCTAAATTGAAATTTTATTCATAATTATGTGGTTTTCCTATTATGATTAGTGTTTCTAACACTGTTCTTCTTTGTATTATTAAATGGCTAGAACTAGAAAAAACCGTGTTAATGTTGAATGTGATAGAAAATGAAATGGTTTTCCCACTAAGAAACCAAATGTTATTGTATATGGAATGAAAAATACTATAGCCATGGTCACACAGATTTCTCAAGATATGAATCATACCAGACTTCCAAAAAAGAAAATGAAGGAGAAACATTCTATTGAATACTTTATAAGGCAACGTCCACCTTCATTCAGTGGGTCTTATGATCCATTACTGTCTGAACAATGGATCATACCACTGAAAAGATATTTTTAGTTATACAATGTTATGAACATGATAAAGTCATATTAGCAGTATATCATTTGGAAGGAGAAGTTGATCAATAGAGGAATCTTATCAATAATATGAGGTAAGTTTATAAAATTTAGTTCATGTATTGGGAGGAGTTCAAGAACATATTTTTCAATAATTATATTCCTTGTATTCATCGAACAAATATGGAGAATATGTCCCTTTAACTTAAGAAAAAGAACGATGAATCTATTGGTACCTATGAAGCAAATTTTTTCAGACATGAAAGGTACTCTTCTAGAATTATTATCCAACCTGAGAGTAATATTGATCTATTCTTTTAGTGGCTTAAAACCAGGTCTCTTAAGGGAATTATCCTTAATGGAATTCAATAGCTACGAGGAAATTGTTCGATGTTCTCCTATGGATGAGATGGTGATTGAAGTAACCCAATAGTCATATGATATTGATAAGAAGATAAAAATTGAATTCGAAGGAAAATATAAATACCACATTGAAAAGAAGATGACTTTTACCTTATGATCAAAGTGTAGAAAGATACATGGAGGTAATTTTCTTAAAGTGACTAGAAAATGGTTTAAGTGTGGAAATAAAGGTCATCAGGCAATTTAATGACGAAGTGATAAGAAAAAGATGTCTAATGATGATAACAAAGAAAATGATACACATAATGAACCTCCTACACATTAATGTTACAAGTGTAAGGAGATGGGGAATTAAGCCGATCCATGCTCTAATCCAAGGGTTATTTATGATGATCAAAGTCAAAAAACTCTTAAGGCCAAAGAAAAAGTAAAGTCACATGCAATTAATATTGGAAACATGGAGTACAATATTTAAGTGGTGAAAGGTACACTTACCATCCACTCTAATGTATAAAATGTTTTATATGATTTTGGATCCACCCACTCTTTTATTTCTGATAAATTTTCTAAGTGATCGTCGCATTACCTCAATAATTTGATGTTGAGTTTGTTGTGACAAATCTTAATGGTTCAATGGTATCATTAAAAGTTTATAATTATTATTTGATTTAAGTGTGTGGGAAATTTATTCCTAAAAATCTTGTAATCCTTCCTATAGTGGAATTTGATGTGATTCTTGGAATGGATTTGTTCTCTCTATGTAGATATCATATCAATTTCCATGGAAGGGAAGTCACATTTCATATTCTGGATAAATCTGTGATCATTTATCGATGCAAGAATGAATATAACCTTCCTGTAGAATTTTCATTCATCTTATGGGTCTTGGTTCCAGTAAATGAAGGTTATTTATCTCAACTGGTTGGGGAGAAACTCATAATTAAGAATACACCCATTGTACGGGAGTTTGATGATGTCTTTCAGGAGGAATTGCTATGTCATCCACCAAATCATGAAATTAAGTTTTCAATTAAACTTATACCAGGTGTTATGCCTATTTCAAATACACCTTATAGAATAGACCCAATTTAGTTGCTAAAATTGAAGAAGAAACTCCAAGAGAATCTTGATAAAGGATTCATACACCTAGTGCGTCACCTTGGGGATCACATGTTCTGTTTGTTATGAAGAAAGATGGATTAATGAGACTGATGCTAATCTTTTTTTTTTCATTTTCATATGGCCGGTTTAAGGGGTTGCGGGTACCCAAACACCATTTCACCACATCCAGTAACTTCACCACATCCAAAATAGAATCGAATTTCAAATTTTAAAAACAAATTCAAAATCCCCGCCATCCACCTCGAGCTGCGACCCAAGCCTCAACATACCTGATAGGACTCAAGCCGCGTACCTGCCACAACAGTCCCTATCTGCTCAGTCTTCATGCCATGCGAAGTCCACGCGACAGCCTGAGTCTACCATCACGCGCCACCCTTCACCGGCGAAGGAATCATCTTCATCATCTCGAGCCAACAGACTGCACCGCCTCGAGCCGCGCGCCTACACCAGGTCTGAAACCACAACTGGATCGCCGGCGAGCTTCTCCGGCCTCCGTTGACACCGCAACGCCATCTTTCCTCCGACATCACCACTTAATCATTACTAGTGGAATCATAGTGGGAACTTTCAGTCACAAACCATCAAAAACATCACCGGCGAGAACCGACTGCGCCGTCTCCATCGCCATCTCTAAATACATCACCTCACCTAAGGCACCAAAAGACACATAAACGATTGAAAAACAAATCCAAAACACCAGAACATCCATACTTCACCTCCCCCAGAAACGAGATGAAAGAAAGAATCAAAAACCATTTCCGAATGGTTAGAAATCACAGTAACACCATCCAACCGCACAAGCAACGCCCTGAATCTGAAGATCCCGCTACCACTAACCAAAACGACTGCTTCAGACATGATGAAACCACACCGCACTCACCTGAGAAAGGACGGGACCCCAAGCACAGCTTAAGCAAGAGCGTGACCATCAGACACTGAGAAGCACACCACAGGACACCAGCAGGCTACCGAGAACGAACCCAGGAGCGCTCCGAAGAGTATGACGTCGACGGGGACCGGTCTTACACCCGCAAGACTGAACCAGCAACCACCGAATCCCAAAGAGAAACTCCACATCAAGGGAAGACCATGAAACCATGGGACGCCACAGATAACCTGGCCGACTCACCGAGTTCGAGAGTAAACACTGCGCCGTCCACAGCGAAGGGGCGGCGACGGCGAGAGGAAAACCCTATCTCGGGAGCCCTTTACGGGCGCATCGATCGATGGATTAATGAGAATGTGCATTGATTATTGAGAACATAACAAGATCACTATCAAGAAAAAATATCATCTTCCTTGCATTGATGATTTATTTGACCAACTATGTGGAGCTTAATAATTTTCCAAGATTGATCTTTGTTTATGATATTATCAATTAAGGGTAAAAGGGAGGATATACCAATGATGTAATTCCATAAAATGTATGGACACAATGAATTTATAGTGATGTATATTGGTCGTGATAATTCCCCCTCTATCTTCATGGGTATAATGAATAGAGTCTTTAGAGAATATCTTGATCAGTTTTTTGTAGTCTTTATAGATGATATTATTGTCTAAAAAATAGCATGCAAGAACATGAAGACCATTTGATAATTTTACTAAATAACCTAAGAACGGATAATCATTGTTCCAAATTTACCATGTGTGAATTTCAACTTTAGAAAGCTTCATTTTTGGGTCACATAATTTCAAGATAGGGGATATTTGTGGATCTAGAAAAATAGAGGTTATTAAACAATGGTCGAGACCAACAAAAATAACATAGATACAATGTTTTATTGGTTTGGATGAATATTATCGATGTTTTGTGAATTATTTTTCAGGATTATCTAATCCACTGACCAAGTTGACTCGGAAAGGATTTAAGTTCATGTGGATGGAGGAATGTGAAGAGAATTTCAAAGATCTAAAATGATGGTTTGCCAGTGCACATGTGCTCACACTGCCTTATAGTGGAGAAAGGATTATGATCTATAATGATTCATCAAAGAAGGGGATAGGACGTGTTCTTAAAAAAATGATATGATGATATATTATGCCTCACGAAAGTTGAAAATACCTGAGAAAAATTACCCAACTCATGATTTGGAGTTAACTGCAGTAATCTTTGTATTAAGTATATAGAGGAATTATCTTTATTGTGAAAGGTGTGATATTTATACTAATCATACAAGTTTAAAGAATATTTTCACACAAAAGGAGATGAATATGCTCCAATGAAGATGGTTGGAGTTGATTATAGATTACAAATTCTCAATACATTACCACCCTAGGAAAGAAAAAAAAGGTGGTAGATGCATTAAGTTGACAAGACCATGCTAGTCGATCAATGATGAGGATCACAAAAGATCCAATATTTTGGTATTTACAAAGTATGGATCTTGACATTTTAAAGTAATGGGGGGGGGATATTATCTTTATCAAATGAATTTGAAACCATAAATACATGTAAAGATTATAGAGGCATAGAAGAAATATGTAGAGCTACAAAATAATGTGATAAATGTTCCTGAATTCAATCTTGATTGTGATGAAATAACAAGGTTCAGGAATCTATTTGTATTCCTCCCATACCATAATTAAAGAAGGAGATATTGTATGAGGATCATAGTTCTGCATTCTCTATTCATCCTTGAAGCATGAAGATGTACATAGATCTGAAAGAGTACTTCTGGTGGGATGGCATGAAAAGAGATGGCGCCAAATATGTTTCTCAATACTTGGTATATCAGCAAGTTAAGGCTGAGAAATAGAAGTTTAATGGGATGTTTCAACCATTACCCACACTGTTGGGCGGAGAAAAAGGGAGATGATGGCAAGAGGGGGGGGGGGGTGAATTGCCTTTTAAAAAATGATTAACAAATTAAAAATCAAAGTGAAAGTGCAGCGGAAATAAAGAGGCAAGACACAAGAATTGATAACGGAGTTCGGCCTAAAACCCGGCCTACGTCTCCGCTCCCAACTCAACCGTTGAGAGATTCTACTGCTTTCTTTTCAATGGTTTTAGCAAGAAACCCACTAGACTTTACAGGTAGTCTAGAACCTATTACAGCTTGCTTTTATATGGTTATGCAAGAACCCACTTGCTTTCAATGGTTGAGCAAGAACCCACTAGCCTTCTTACATGTGAAGGCTAGCTCACCTATGACTCAAGCCTTTTAAAAGGGAAGGCTTGACTAACCTCTTCACACCTTGAAGGTGGTGTGAGAACCCAAAGAAAGGGAGATGAGAGAAAGAGATGGGGTTTGTAGGCACAAACCCAAATTGATGCTCAAAATAAATAAAGCAATAAAAACCGTAATGGGGAAGTCTTGGGCGCCAATGGATTGATGGAGCTGATGAAGGGCACTCCCAAGCTACTTTGGAGGTGCTCCTTGGATGTGGAAGTGTGTTGGAGCAAGTGGGGTTCCCTTGGAGGAATCCGCCGGTGGTTCGCCAAATGATGTAAAATGTGTCCGTTGGCTTCACAATAGTTCTGGCTATGTTACTTAGGCTTCCGGGGGTTCAAGGTCCTTTATTTATAGAGGGGGAACCCTCATATGGCAGTTGGAGGCCTTTGGAGCCGTTGGAGAGGCTTTCAGAGCCGTTGGAGGCCAAGTGGACAGGCTGGTCAAAAGCCCAACGGCTAGTTTGACTGGCTCCACCGGCTGACCGGTACTGAGCCACCGGTTGGCCGGTGTGTGCAAAATGGAGAGGCCTTCGGGTACAGGTTCCACCGGCTGGCCGGTGCTGAGGCCACCGGTTGGCCGGTGCTCTGGACAGTGGAGAGCCTTTCTGTCAATGGTCCATCGGTTGGCCGTTGTCATGCCACCGGTTGGCCGGTGGACTGAAAACAGTCCAAGTTAACTCCTTTTCCACTTCTTGCTCCTGAAATCATGCCTAACAACACAAACACTTGAAAACAAGATTAGTAAAATAAGAGGGTGATTGTGATCATGAACATTAAACCACGAGGGGTTCGAGAGGTACAACAATCTCCCCCTATTTTGATGATCACAATCACCAAAACAAACAATGTAAAGATATTAAAATTAAAAGCATGCTTTAAAAGATTTCTCCCCCAATCAACCAAGAATTTCTCCCCCTTTGTGATTATCAAAATAGCACGGGGCATAAAAAATGATTGAGGGAAGGAGTTGAAAAACAAGATAGAGATTTTTAAACCAATTGAAATTTTTGAAATTTGAATTGAAAGTTTTGAATCAAAAATTTTGAAATGAAAAATTGAATAACGGTTTGAATTGAAAGTTTTGAATCAAAAATTTTGAAATGAAAATTTTGATACCAAGTGTTGAAATTGAAAGTTTGAATCCAAAGTTTTGAAATTGAAATCAAAAGGGCTTAAACGATCCTAACTCCCCCTAAATAAAACAACAAATCACCGGGGAGAGGTGTTTAGAACCGAGACAAATTTTGTCCCGGAGAGACTCGCTAAGAGGGATTTTTCAATCCATACTTGTCTAGTGGCGGATCTTCTCCTATAAAATTCATCATTTAAGAAAATAGTTTTGGGGCGGCCATACCGGGCATTTTTACAATCGCACTCATAGATTAAGTGCCCGGGTTTTTTACAATAATTGCAAAATTTAAATTGAGAGCTCCCCCTTACAAAAATAGTGGGTGCATGGGAGGAGGAAGCCTGCTTGGAATAGCCAAGCCCTTCGGTGGTTCTAGATAAATGTTGGGCACCGAGGGGTTTGGTTAAATTTTGTTCCCCTTGGGTGAACTTAGCTAGGGATTCCCTTAAATCTTTGATGGTTGATTCCATGGAATCAACATCGGGAAGATTTTGGATTTTGAGGGTCAACTCTTCATTCTCTTTGAGAAGTTGTTCTTTTTCGGAAGAGAGTTTTTTGAAATTCTTTTTTAAAGAAACAAATTTGGAAGAAAGTTCGTGAAAACCTTCCTCCAATTGATCTCTAGCATATTGGAGATCCTCGTATGACAAATGATTAAAAGAATTAGAAGAACTATAGGATGAGGAGTCAGAAGAAGTTACCTCATGGAATTCCATTAGGAATTTGTTACCGTTGTCGCTTGAGGAGGAGGAGGAGGATGAAGATGTGGAGCTATCACTCCAAGTGGCCTTGAAAGCCTTCTTCTTCTCCTTTTTCTTGGCCTTTTTCTTGTTGAGTGGGCAATTGGGCTTGTAATGGCCTTTCTCGCCACACCCGTAACATTTTACCTTGGGCTCAGATTTTTCATTGGATTGAGCTTTGCGGGCCTTCTTCTTCTTGTGCTTCTTCATGAACTTGTGCATTTTGCGGGCAAGATTCTCCATTTCGGAATCGACGCTTGAAGAGGAAGAAGATGAGGAGGATGAGCTTTCTTCGTTTTGTACCTTGAAGGCGATGTTCTTTGGAACTTTGATTGGTTTGCCTTCCTTTTCAGCTTGCCTCCTCATGGTGATCTCATAAGTCATGAGGGATCCGATGAGCTCTTCGACCGGCATGTTCTTGATGTCCTTCGCTTCTTGGATTTCCGTTACCTTTGGTGCCCATGAGCTTGGTAGGATCCATAGGATCTTCTTGACCATGGTTTCTGCAGAAATATTATCTCCTAGAGATTTTCTTTTATTGCAAACGTCAGTAAATCGAGTAAACATATCAGAAATATTTTCATGTGGGTGCATAGTAAAAGACTCAAAATCCTGACGGTACATGTTCAATCGAGTGTCCTTGACTTTGTTGGTACCCTCATGGGTAACCTCCAAAAGTTTCCAGATTTCGTGTGAGGAGGTGCATGTGGAAACTCGATTGAACTCATTACGATCAAGGGCGCAATGAAGAGCGTTCATGGCTTTGCCATCAAGCTCAAAATTTTTAATATCGGCTTGATTCCATTTGGATTCATCGGGGGAAGAGAGAGTGTAACCTTGCATGACAATTTTATAAATGGGATAGCCAATGCTTCTAAGAAAAGTAGTCATGCGGGTTTTCCAATATGTATAGTCGGTTCCATCAAAAAATGGAGCACGAACCAAAGAATATCCTTCGGGGGAGAAAGAGGTTGAAGCCATCAAAAAAAAGATCTTGAATTTGAAACCGGTTAGGGTATTACTCAAATTTTCCTCTGATACCAATTGTTGGGCGGAGAAAAAGGGAGATGATGGCAAGAGGGGGGGTGAATTGCCTTTTAAAAAATGATTAACAAATTAAAAATCAAAGTGAAAGTGCAGCGGAAATAAAGAGGCAAGACACAAGAATTGATAACGGAGTTCGGCCAAAAACCCAGCCTACGTCTCCGCTCCCAACTCAACCATTGAGAGATTCTACCGCTTGCTTTTCAATGGTTTTAGAAAGAAACCCACTAGACTTTACAGGTAGTCTAGAACCTATTACAGCTTGCTTTTATATGGTTATGCAAGAACCCACTTGCTTTCAATGGTTGAGCAAGAACACACTAGCCTTCTTATAGGTGAAGGCTAGCTCACCTATGACTCAAGCCTTTTAAAAGGGAAGGCTTGACTAACCTCTTCACACCTTGAAGGTGGTGTGAGAACCCAAAGAAAGGGAGATGAGAGAAAGAGATGGGGTTTGTAGGCACAAACCCAAATTGATGCTCAAAATAAATAAAGCAATAAAAACCGTAATGGGGAAGTCTTGGGCGCCAATGGATTGATGGAGCTGATGAAGGGCGCTCCCAAGCTTCTTTGGAGGTGCTCCTTGGATGTGGAAGTGTGTTGGAGCAAGTGGGGTTCCCTTGGAGGAATCCGCCGGAGGTTCGCCAAATGATGTAAAATGTGTCTGTTGGCTTCACAATAGTTCCGGCTATGTTCCTTAGGCTTCCGGGGGTTCAAGGTCCTTTATTTATAGAGGGGGAACCCTCATATGGCCGTTGGAGGCCTTTGGAGCCGTTGGAGAGGCTTTCGGAGTCGTTGGAGGCCAAGTGGACAGGCTGGTCAAAAGCCCAACGGCTAGTTTGACTGGCTCCACCGGCTGACCGGTACTGAGCCACCGGTTGGCCGGTGTGTGCAAAATGGAGAGGCCTTCGGGTACAGGTTCCACCGGCTGGCCGGTGCTGAGGCCACCGGTTGGCCAGTGCTGAGGCAGTAGCTAATACTGTTTGGTCTGGGTGCCACCGGCTGGCCGGTGCTGAGGCCACCGGTTGGCCGGTGTGGAGGCAGTGGCTGGACTCTCGGTCTGGGCTCCACCGGCTGGCCGGTGCTGAGGCCACCGGTTGGCCGGTGCTCTGGACAGTGGAGAGCCTTTCTGTAAATGGTCCATCGGCTGGCCGGTGTCATGCCACCGGTTGGCCGGTGGACTGAAAACAGTCCAAGTTAACTCCTTTGCCACTTCTTGCTCCTGAAATCATGCCTAACAACACAAACACTTGAAAACAAGATAAGTAAAATAAGAGGGTGATTGTGATCATGAAAATTAAAACACGAGGGGTTCGAGAGGTACAACACACACTACAATGGAAATGGGAAAACATCACTCTGGACTTTTCCATAGGACTTCCAAAATCATCCAAAGGAAATAATGCTATCTAGGTTATATTTGACCGTCTTATGAAGTCGGCACACTTCATTGCTATTTGAAGAGATTTCTATCTTGATCATATTCCCAGGAAATATATAAACGAAGTGGTAATATTTCACAGAGTACCACATTCCATTATATTAGATCAGGATTTAAGGTTTTCATCGATGTTCTGGTGAATTCTTTTCCATGATCTAGATACATAGTTAAGTTTCAGCACTTCTTATCATCCTCAGACAGACGTTCAGTCGAAGAATACAATTCAAACGTTGGAAGACATGTTGAGAGCTTTCTCTATGCATTTCAAAGGTGTTTGGGATCAAAAAAAATCATTGGTGAAATTTTATTAAAATAATAGGTTTCACTATAGTATTAAGATGGCTCCTTATAAATCCCTATATAGAAATAAGTGAAGAACTCCAACTTTCAGGAATGAAGTTGGGGAAGGAAATCTATTAGGACTTGATCTTGTTGGTTAAATGGCAGAAAAGATCAGATCATTCAACAAAACATAAGAGCATATCATAGTTGACAAAAAAATTATACTTCTAACCAAATAGAAGACCTATTATTTGAAGTGGGTGATAAGTCATTCCTACGAATATCTCCCTATAAGGGAGTAATGAGATTTCCAATAATGGAATTCTAAGCCCTAGGTATATCGATCCTTTTGAAATTCTAGATCATGTTGTGAGGGTAGATTTCTAATTGGAACATCCACCAAATCTCTCTCAAGTTCATGATGTATTCCATGTGTCTCTCTTGAGAATGTACATACATGATCCTTTACATGTACTATGGTCAGAAGTTGTATCACTCGAGCAAGATCTTTCTTATGAAGAACAACCCATAGAGATTCTGGATCGTAATGAAAAAGTTCTACGAAACAAGACCACTCGCTTGGTTGATGTTTTATGAAGTAACCACCAATTTGAAGAATCTATATGGTAACGTGAGGATATGATGAGGGATAGGTATCCTATTCTGTTTGATTCCATGTGACTAATTTTTAGGGCTAAATACAGTTTAAGGGGGGTAGAATTTAACACCAGGATGTTTTTACAAAATATTTTATTTAAATAATATTTTTTCTTCAATAACATGATTTACATGAAATTCTGAGTTTAAAAGAACCATCAGATTCCATTATTTTAAAATTACCATTATAACCCAACCATTAGGATAGCAGAAATAATTATAACTAACTTATGAAAATGCATTATGAATTCATCGGCTGTCAATTATTTATGAAAAATATAAATCAATTAGATATTGGTATTTTATAGAGAATTATTTTTGATAATGAAATTAATGATATATATGTGTGTCATATATTTAACAAAATATTTTTGATATTCATCCATTGGATATTTTAGTCATAGGGTATGAATAAAACCCTATTTGATGTATAAAAATCTAATTTTTTTACGGTTAGTTTTAAACCTTTGAATGGAGAACCCATTTTAAATTAAGATTTTGACACATTAGTATTTCTTATTTCAAAAAATAAAGATTTTATCATGATGTGGGATATAAAAATTTACTTTGGATACATTTTTGATATTTTTCTGATAACTTTCATGTTTTGAAGAATAGTAAAAATATGCTAAATTTTAATTGAAAAAAATTTTTTCATTGAAATAATTTAAATGTTTTAATTATATTATCAATAGTTTCAATGTCTAAATAGAATATATTTTTACCATTTAATATAATTAAGGTTATTGGAATTAATGTTACATTAAATTTATATATATAAAAAATTTGAATCTTTTGCAATGTTTTCACGTTAAAAAAACATGTTCTCTCATTATGACAACAAGATTGATTTTAAATTAATTAATGAAAATTATATGTTCTAAAATTTTAAAAATGGATTCCATATTTGGAATTAGTAGGTATAAATTATGTTAATAGGCTACTTTTATTTTTGGAAATTATGAATTGAAAATTTGGTAATTGTTTTTATTACCATGGTTAAAGGTAAATCGGGTAATTAAGGGTAAAAATAATATAATAAAATTACCTTTACACCAGTAAAAATCCTATTTGATGACTAAATTAGACCCTTATCATAATTTTTTGGCAATATAATAACTTTATGGCAACTTACCTATGAATATTACATGAATATAATAAAAACTAATGAATGTGACAAAATGTCACAATCTCATTTTATATAAGTATATTAATTTTAATATATGGATATATAGAAGATAATATCAAATACAGATCTTATCTAGAAATTTAATATAATTACCTACACCATATATTTCTTTATAATTTTTAGAGATTAAATAATTACCATTAATGATGACACAATAATGATAAAAAAAAGTATTTTATTAATATAAATATCAAATAAATTGTTTTAAAAATAATAAAATAAATATCATATGAACTAATTAATATCCTCCATGAATTTTATAGGTAGATATAACATGTTAGGAGTGTATTTAATATTTTTTTTTGAATTTATCTCTTGTTTGTATTTTTGTTAATCTCAAATTAATGAATACTGCTAAAATTGACACTACTGATATTTTATGAAAATAACATTTTATTAAATTATTTAAAAGTCAGAAAATTATTTAAAAATTACAAATTGTTAATTATAAGATCTAAAATTTCATTAAATACACATTTATGGTCAATTAACACCATATAAGTAAATATTTATAACCATTAAATATTTAGAATGTTATTACAACAATTAAAGTTAAATATAATTACTAAGAGTCAATTAAAAAGATATGGTTTAAATTGACAAACTAACTTGTCCATTTTTTTTGATATTACAACCCTATATCATCTCATCTTCGAAATTATGATATTTTGAGGTTTTTTGGGTAGGTTTTAATTCTGTTAAAAATTATTATTTATGGAGTTTCCAAACGTGCCCTTCACATCAATTATAAAAGGGAACCTCCTCCCTCTCCTCCTAACTTCATTTTTATTATTAAGGATCGGACAAACCCTACCATTTTTCCTTATAAACTTCCCTATTTTTATTCTAGATGTTTTGATATTTTTCAAAGGCCAAATCTAGTGCCCTAAATGGAAATTTAAAGGAGGCACGTCGGGGAAGAGGTAATCTCTTCTACTGATTTTTTCAAATTTCATTCTTTTTATACCTCCTCTTCAATAGTTATTTCATTTTAAAGTAATATCATTAGTATCACTAATATATTGATATATTATTATGAATATTAAATAAACTTATTTCACCTTATATCTATACTATGAAAAACGAAATCACTGCACGTGCGTACGTACGCCTTACCATATCAACGCCGTGGTGTAATCTGTTTTTCACCACCATCTTACTTGTATAGGTGTAATGGTGAAAATAATAACTATATATTATTAATATAAAATGATAATAATTCTGAGATATTATACACCATCCACTTCAATACCATTCAATAATTATGGGAATGATATCATCCCGTGTGTGTATGTACGACTTACCATCTCCAGTTTGCGATGTGATTCATTCTACATAATCTTCATTAAGTAATGATTATATAAATTAATTGAATGAATAAATATGATATATATTATACTAATACCATGCTATAAATTATATAACTATAACATATAAAAAATTAATAAGAACTTATTCAAAAAAAACATGCATAAGAACATAAAGTATTTGATACCCAAATAACGAGTAACAATAACATGTTACTGACAAAAGGATAAAAATATGATCATAAATGTTATATTAAAAATTATTATCATTCTAGAATAAATCCCTAACATTATTTAAATCATTATATAAGAGGTTCTTAAACATAAAAATCATATTAGACCTATGGTAAGGGTTAAATTTGAAAAGCATGTTTTTATCTGGGATTGTTTATTCATAAGTATTTACTGGGGGTTATTTAACATCCATGTCTATGTTTCTTAAATATGTATTTCAAAATATTTTTTTATGTTAAATCTTTAATTGTTAAAATTAAATTTTACCCATTGGTAAATTTTTACTAAATCGTATGAATGGAATATTTTTTCATTTTCGGTATGAGGTACTTTTTGACATTTCCAACAAAAGTACGAGAAGAATATTTTTAAACTTGTACGATATGAATGGATTTTTAAAGATTCTTAATTTATTATATAATTTAATATTACCCTATAATCTTACAAGGTTATTTTCAAATAAAATTATTTCTGCTAAAATTTTATTGAATTTTTAAAAAGGTAAATATTTTTTAAGAAGAAAGGATATTTTCCAAAAGAATTTATTTCAAGTGTTTTCTCTAAATTATTTTCCATCTAATATGACACTCTTCAAATAGGATTATATTTATAACCCTATTATTACTATGATTTGATTTTGTTATATCAATTATGATGAAATTATGTTTAATAAACCCATTTTATTTCATGGGTTATGGTTTCATTATGAGATGGGTGGGACCTATATCTCTCTCCATTGCATTGGGTAAAGATTTATATAACATTATATAGACATGATTAAAACAGAAAGTAAATCTAGTTCAGTAATATATCATTGGAATGAGGAGTGAACTCGGTTCAGTATTGTACTTTATCTGCTATTAAGGTCATGCAAATGAGACTTGTCTAATATGAAATGATTTTCTGTTCTTATGTGTGTATGCCACAAAATTTCAGGACTTATATTATGAATATTTGGATTACATTATACTTTTATGATTTATCCCATGACATGATATTATGGTCTTTTATATTATGGATTATATTTTCCGATGTTATGTTCTTATGAATATGATATGATTGATTTTTCTTTTGTTTACCCTTACTGAGCATTTGAGGTCACCCTTCATATGCTTTTTTCCAAAAGTCATAAAGAAGGGTATTGTTTATGATATTCCAAAAATTAGTCAAGTTAACATGAAAAAAATGAGAGAAAATATAGATGTTTTATGAACCGGTTGTTTATGTTTCGCAGTTTCTAAAGATACTATACTTATACGGTCATTTCATGGTTTTTTTATATATTGTAATGAATATAAATCAATTCTGAAGTAATATAAATGTATGGGTTGCTATAAAAACTAATAATGAAACTAAAATTCCAATGAAATTTGGTTAAATATTGGAAAAACTACTTAGATCATATCCCCTTTCATCAAAATAGAAAATTAAAATCATGATTGTAATTAAACACCATAGATCTATCCACAATTGAAAATATCTAAGAAACCTAGATAGGTCAAGAATTATATCTAAGAAAAACCACAAAAAAACTAAAAAAATTAGGACATACCAAGGGAATACTACTATAACACACTGTGAAACACCTCAGGATTTCTTCCAAATAGATAGGGAAGTATTCTATTTCCTTTTGAAGGATACAATATTAAGATAATGTCATTTTTAAATAATGAAATGGGTTAAATGATAATCCTAACCTAGATCCCCTTTTTGTGGATCTTTTTATTAAACTATGAAAGGTTTCCTGCATGGTTAGGAAAACCGTGAGCTAACTGTGCATCAGACTCTTCCTTAATGAAGACCCCACATGGTTGGCTTACACAATTAGAAAAAAATTTCCCCAACCTTGAAGAATCACATTGTTTTAATTTGAGTGGTTTCTCCTTGGTGGTCGCATGGTTTGGACATAACGTGCACCCAACCATGTTCCATACCCTTATCCCCTATCTCATTGTGCACAATTTCCTATAGAATTTTCACGGTTTCCATAAATTTTTCACCTTTATAAATTCCCCAAACGAATTCCAATAGTCCTCCAAACAAACCCAAACTTCACCCAAACATATTACATGTATAAAAAGTATAAATAAAGGGTCACGTACATAAAATGGGGGGGGTGCTATATTCACCCGACCATTAGCCTTTCGATCCTCAGAAATTAAGAAAACCATGATTACTCTGATAGAGTTATATCCATTACTCTTTCATGTACTTCTCCCATTCCTGAGTCTCTTCCAGAATTTGACCATGCTTCCACAATAATCATAATATACTGATGATTTACCCTCCCAGATATTTTCTTACATATCCATAATCTAAATTGTCATGTGACCTAATGAAACATCCAACTCCAGGTCAACATGATCAAATCAAATCACATGATCAGGTTGATACTTTTTCAACGACGATACATGAAACACATTGTGCACCATACTAAACCATGGTGAAAAGTAAAAACAATATTACACATCACCAACCTATTCATGTATATCAAAATGGAATATGTATTGAGGTGATAATTTACCCTACTTCTCAAAATTGTGATTTCTCAGCCGTGGAGAGATACTGAATAACTCCTGATCACTCACCAAGAATAACAATAGATGTTGACGATGATCTACAAAAAAAATTTGATGACTCTAATCCATCTCTATACATTTTAAAATCAAATAAATATTCTTCATTATCTCTTGGACAAGTCTATGTCCAACTAGTGATGTCTGGAATTTTTCATCCCAACAATGTGGCTGATAAAAAGAATTCATGTATAATGATTTAAATAGATAAATATATATTGAGGCTTGATAGTTTTTTATGTATGATAACACTACTAATGGTATGTTCTTTTCCCATGATCTACCAAAATCTATTACAGAATCCTGTAACAAGTCTTCTAAATTTTCTATCCATTTTTATGTTTGCACATCTATCTTCCCATGATACGCGATACTCATATATAATTGTGTCATAATGGATTTTTCTAAAGATTTCTAAAAACAATATGTAAAACATGGATCTCTATCTAACACTATCAAAACTGGAATGTTTTGAGTCTTTTCCACTTCTCGAATATAGATTTTTGTCAAGTCCTCCACAATATGAGATTCATGAATAGGGATGAAATGTGCCGAATTTATGATCAAATCCACTATCACTTATATGATATTGCATTTCAGAACCTTTCTTGGGAGACCTATTATGAAATACATGGATATATACTCCCATTTTCAAATAGGAATATGTAAATAGGGTAACATACTTTTTGGAATCCGATTCTCTTCTTTAACATACTATAATGTTAAGCATCTTGAAATGAAATAATCCAACTTCCTTTTCATATCGAACCACCAAAACTATGATTTCAACAACCAATATATCTTTTGTATTCTAGTATGAATAGCCCATATCAAATGGTGGTACACATGAATAATTTGTTCCTGACAAGACCTAGGTCCAACCATCATATTCTTGAAAGACAACACAAAACTCTAATAAAACTTACACCCCTCAATGATATCCCCACCATTGAGTTTTGAACTCATTACTGTAAATTTTGAATTTAATTTTTGTGAATCCTTAACCATCTTCAACAAATTAATAACCAATGAAACATGAAAGAAAACTGATGTTCTCACTCAGTATTCTCAATCCAAGTGCATGTCGATTAAGACCGACATCAACTGCCACTCATCTGAAGACTATTTTCCCAACTGAGTGTATGAATTTTTGACTAATAAAACTACCACCATATTTCATTTAGTTAGTGTATACATCAAGTCAAATTCAATAATTTAGAGATACCGCACCCATTTTCATTTTCATAAATTCAAATCCCGTTGTGAGAAAATATGTTTCAAGATTTTATGATCAGTAAACACAGTAAATTTCTCACCAAAGTGGTCATGACGCCAATTCTTCAAATCATAGACTGTGGAAGAAATATCCATGTTGTGTGTTTTGTATTTTTTTACATGTAACCATAAGTGTCTTTAACTATAAAAAACAACATGATATATCTTCATGAGAACATATCCCAACCCTAATACAAAATCATTATAATACACCACATTCCCTTGTATTGGTTTTGGAGAAATCAAGATTGGTGTTGATTTAAGGTTAAATTTATGCTCTTAAAAAGACTTATAAAATTCCCCATTCCATTTGAATGGAATATTCTTCCTTGTTAATGCTTTCATTGGGGAAGATATTCTTATGAAATTATGAAAAAATAATTGGTATTAATAAATTTTACCAAGGAAGCTGTGTATCTCCAAGACATTATATGGCAGTTATCAATATATAACCACCTCTATATTTTCTATATCCCCAGAAATACGTTTTCATAGATTAAAAGGCTAAAAAATTTACCTAATGTATCTAAAAATCATACCTTGATAATTTAGCATAAAAATGATGATCCCATATGATTCCCAACATTATCACTAAGTGTTCCCCATGTTCATCCATTTTTCTTGAATACACTAATATTTCATCCACAATCATCACCACAAAAGAACCCAAATATATTTGGAATATTGAATTAATCCATACTATAAAGACTATTGGTGAATTCATAAGATGAAAATCCATAATGACATACTCATTATGGCCTTATTTTCTTCTGAAAGATATCTTTGGAATATCATCCTTATGAACACACAACAGCTGATATCCTAATATCATGTAAATCATAGAGAACCACTTAGCTCCCCTCAATTGATCAAAATGATCAACAAGGTTTGGATGTGGATAGAGATTATTTATCATAACTTGGTTAATATTATGATAATCCACAAATAATATAAGAGTTTCATCCACCTATTTGACAAAAAAAATATAGTACTGGCAATGGAGACGTGCTAGGATTAATGATACCTTTTCTTTCCATCTCTTTCATGTGAACATTCAATTTATTTAAATGAATTAGTGCCATCATGTATGAAGGAACAGAAATTAGACTGGTCCCTTAAAGAAGATCAAACATAATCTTAAATTCTATTATGGGTGGAAACCCAAAGATATTATCAGGAAAGACATCCATAAACTAATCACTCACTAATCGAATCTTCTATTTTTGATGACTTCCAAAAATTCTGAAGTCAAATCTTTCAACTTGTTTGAGATAATTCCCACTTATAGTTCCAAAAATCCCCTTTCACTTACCCTGACATTCTGGTCTCATCTAGAGAGATGTTCAACATCATCCTCTATTGTGAAACTAATTGTTATGATATAATAGTTGATGTTACCTTTGAATGTTATCAGCCAATCCATACTCAGTATTATAAAATAAACATATATATCAAACATAGAGAATCCCCATATTATCTTGGTTCTATAAACCATTATAAATCATTGTTTGGACATGAAGTCTTAATAATATCTTTGACAAAGTGGAGCTTGAATTTTTATCACCAAATGCATATTCTCAACACTCAAACATAGAAAATCAACATCACAAGAAGAAATAAAACAATAGTATTTACCTATATCAAAATAATATTGAATATGGGTAGAATTTAAAATAATCAACCCTCTCATGGTTGATGGTCTAGACTGATCATCCACAATCACCTTCTCAGCACCATATTAATGTTTTTTTGAAGAACATTGTTCCTTATTTCTCTATTAAGATTGACATTTATGAGGATTCATGGTATTTTTAGAATCACCTTGGAAATATTTGTTCTTATAATGATATTGATTTTACATCCCACATCCCATCAAATCATATAATGTCTATGATACCTAAGAAGTTTTCAAAACACACAACCTTGGAGCACTATGACAATAGTGCTGAAGATGCCCCATATGGTTGCAGTTGTTGCATGATCTAGGTGGTTCCATACACTCTCGCTTCATGTTACTAACAGAACCACATTGGAAACATCCTAATCTCATCTTGAGCCTTGGGGGATGATTCACTGATCCAGTTATCAATTTCCAAGTCATGCCCCCACCATGGAAATAGATGTCCCACTTCTACTTTTTCCCAACATTAGAGTTCCCATTGTTTCCCATAGGTATCAACATTCTTCCTCCACTTTTATCTCTGTAGAATTATATTTATTACACAACTTATCTATTGACCATATTTGTATAATACATAAAATAGTGCACAAAAATCATTGAGCGAATTTCCTCCCTCATCCCCGATTCCAATATGTATACCTTCTAGGATGTACTAGCTGCAACTTCAATTGGAAATTGAACTAAATTAATGAATTTAGCTGTGTACAATGTCACTTTGAGGATCTCATACTTCATGATGAATAAATCTATCATTATTGTAATCTTGGACATATGAGGATAAAATTATTTGTTAAACAATTCTTCAAAATTCTCTCATGCAAGGTCGTGGTATAATTTATTCTGAATAGCTAAATCCCACCACTGGCAGGAATGATCCTCTAGCATATAAATCACTAGATTGACTTTAAAATCAACTGGTGTGATAAGAAAATTTAAGATATAATTAATTCTATTTAGCGACACCTTCTCCTATTGAGTTCTATTTTCTAAAAACACAAAAAACACCATAACATTCACTCTCTTTGAACGAAAGGCTTAAAGATTTTCAACCTCTGCCTCATCATATTATCAGAACATTGCATTCCAAAATTAATCATTTCTTTGTTCAGATATGTGTTTAAAATTTTTAACGTGATTTTGAAAATCAAAACATTTACAAAATACCACGACAATGCTTTTTTAGAATCTTACATTTGAAAAAAATGTTCAAAATTTTTCAAAATTAAATGAATTGAACCAAATAATATATCATTAGTTTAAATGAAATATTCACTCTTATTGGGAAGTTATTTTTATAATGCATGTCATTCAATTATCATTTTCTAAACCAATAATAATGAGACTCCAAAGCCTATAAGTGTCTCTAGAACACATATGTACCCAACTCTATGGTAACATGAGGTTTAGTATAAAAAGGTTAGTTATATCTCTATATGCTCTAAATTTCAAGTCCTGACAATCTTACTCTTTTATACCATCCCAACTCAAAGAGTAAACTAGAATGAATTATCAACTCCAATAACAGCATGACTAGTCACAAAGGATTGATCAAATTAATAACATTTATTCTGAAAAGATATTTTTAAGGAACAAGAATGATATCACTTTTAACATCTCACCCCTCCTCATTATCTTGAAAAGGAGAAAGGATATTTCTTGGCCTTAAGAGACATCCCCAAGGCACAAAGGCTTACATTAAATTCCATGTTCTTTAATATAATTGGGGTTTAATTTCCCCTATTTGAAATAAAACCACCAAACCAAACTTTTCATACCATCATAAAAAACTACATAATGCATGATAAAAATGTAAAAAACTCAAAGAAATAACCTTGAAATCAAAACCACACTACAAGAAAGTACCACAATAGAAGACTAAAAATCATCAAAGTAAGCAGTGTAAGCCACAACCAATAAAACCCAATGTTTCTAAAACAAAACCCAAATCCCCAATGATGCTCCATGATCCACTACACAATACATCCCAAGTATCACTATGCATTTCTAGATAAGTGTGATACTTTACATTTTACAGTTTCTTGATAAACAGTATCTGCAAAATCACCAATGTTCCAAATTAGGGGACAGTAATGAAGCTTAGTCATCTTTCCCCAAATTACTCCCCTACTCATGAAACTAGGATAGAACACGTTTTAACATTCATATAAACCAGTTAATATAATGAAAATGAAAATAGTTTATATCTAAATATAAAATAGGAGCCATGGTAAAACAATTTTCTCAAAGACACACAATGTTTTAAGGAAATTAAAAAAAATTCATTTGAACATTTATCTATTACAATATAGGCATGCCCAAGTCTATTTTATATAATCACAGATATACACACTTAACCATACAAACATGAATGCTTGGTGTTTCCATTGATGTTGGATCTTCATGTCCATACTCTGTCATTTTGATGGTAGTACTTCACAACCATTATCCACCCCATTCCATAAATTCATAATCAATTAATTCAACCACATACCAATAAAACATTTTCCAAACCAATTCAACCATTTCAATATAACCACACTTTTATTAGAAACTATTACAAGAAACCATTTCAATAAAACCAAACATTTTATAAAAAATCGATTTTTTCAAACAAACTAGCCGAATAAATCAAACTCATTATTGAAAAAATTTCCCATGTATCAAAATAAAATATTCATTTTAAAATCATCATATGAAAATCATGTTATCACAATCAACTTTTTTCAAAACACCCAATTTTTGTACAATATGACAAATCCTCACCAAATAATGTTTCCATAAATAAATTTCATGAAAATTTCACAATCAATTTCACAAAAAAAATTGAAATTATTCCTTATTTTCATTGAATGATGAGTATATTGTGAAGACACGTACCTCAGATGTTATTGTGAAAAATAAGAATGATGAAAAAATTCCCAAGAAACCCGTTTGAATCTCCAAAAACATGCCTTAGATCTCTTCCCCTTACATCAACAAAACCAAATCATACTATGATTGGTAGAAACCACCTCATATCTATCCACAGTGGTCTAGATATAAGAAATCATGACTGAGAGAGATATAAATAGAATAATATCTATTAATAACAACCAAAACTACCCTAAATGAGGACTTACCATGGGAATCCTACTTCAATTCACTAATAAACGAATTTGAATCACTTCCAAAAAGACGAAAAATCATTACACAACTTTTAGGAGGAGAAAATATTGAGTTAGGGTCAGTTTGGAGAAAAAATTAGTGGTTAAAGGATAATCATGACCTAGATCTACTTTTTTATGGAACTTTTTTTAAATAATGTGTAGTTGGTCGAACGGCTAGAAAAACCATGCACTAATCGTGTGATATACACTTTTGTAAGGATTATCCAACAATGTTGGCTTGAATGGTTAGATTAAACATGTTCCAACCATGAAAAATCCCATTATCCCAGTTCACACAGTTTCTATTTGGTGGTCTCACTGTTTGGAAAAACCTTGCGCATATACGAGTCCATCTCTTTAACCCTTGTCTCATTGTGAACAGTTTTCTATAAGAGTTTCATGGTTTCCAAAAACCATTCACCAACATTTCATATTTATATTAGATCCAAAAAAATTACAAAATTTCTCTAAACCCTCTCAAAATAGACCCAAACACTTTATATACATAAAATATATAAATAAAAGGGTAGAATATTTGATATTTGGGGTGCTACAAATTTGGAGAGATGACGTTGATAGATCTTAAACTTTTCCAAGAAATGATAAATAATGTTCCAAAAATTTATAAATATATGAAATTGGTACAATGTGGGCATAATAGTTATGAAGTGAAACATTACTGTGTTATAGAGATTAAAGTTGGTGACAATGTGTTCCTTTGAATATCTCCATGGAGGCGAGTTTCCAAATTTGGGAAGAGGTGGAAGTATATCCCTACTTATATTGATCCATTCGAGATCCTTGATCCTAAAATTATTGTAGATTATCACATTTAACCCTCTCCTAACCTATCCCAAATGTATGATTTGTTCCTTATATCTCTTTGAAGGAAGTACATACCAGATCCTTCACTTGTTCTATACTTGAAATTCATAAAAATGGGACATGATGACTCATATGAGGAATAACCAGTTGGAACTATGTATTGGATAGATAAGATTTTATGGAACTAGACCAGTCATGTGGCCAATGTTCTATAGAGAAATCATAAGTTTCAAGAGGATATATCGGAACCAAATGATTTGATGATAGAAAAGTACCTTAACATGTTTTATTCTATGTAATTAAATCCTAATATTTAATATTTTTAAGGGGAGTAGAATTTAATGAATCTATTTTTCCCTCCCAAAATAAAAACTATCATAATTAGCTTTCCCAACTGGAAATGCAGAACTAAAATAAAAACCATGAAATATGATGGTAAAATAAAAATATTAAATATGACTATTAAACACCTAGCCCTTGAATTAGCCGATATGAATTAGTCAAACATAATTATGAAATATGTGTATAATGAAAATAAATACAACTTTTATAAATAATTAAGTGTGGTTATAATAGCTAAATTAACTATGAAATTTATTTAATGCTTAAAAAATATATATATTTAAAAATTATTATTTTATTTAAATTTACTATGTATATTATGATTAAATAGTAATAAAATATATTTTTAACAAATTAGTTAGTAAATGATAGTAAATAAGAATAATGAATAGTAAAAAATATGACAATATATTTCTAATATAAATAGTTTGTTACTATATTTAGATATTTTAATTAAATATTGAATCCTACAATTTTAAAAATATAATTTCAAAAAATGAAAATTTTAGAATTAATCATAGTAATACAATATGATGATATTTTTTTTGTATTTTTCTGAAACATTATATTTTTAGGTGAATAGTGAGAATATTGTTTTTAAAAACTACATGAATTTTAAAGCATTATTATTTTATAATTATTAATTATAAATTCCTTCAATCTTTCTACAAAAGCAAATAATTATTTTATATGTGAATTTATGATTTCAAAAACTTCTTTTAAGTGATAAACCCATATTTGACATTTTAAAATTTAATTTAATTTTTTCCTAAAAAAATGTTTTCGATACATTACACATTAATTTTTTTAAATAATTAATATTATTTCCATGAAAATTTGAAAAACAATAATTAAAATTTTGAATCAATAGTTACAAATTTTATTATAATTAACATTTTATTTTTGGTTATGAATGATAAATTATATAGGTAAATACCAGTAACCATGGTTAAAATTAATATGGTAGAAATTAGTTACCTTGAGGGACTACTATGTTAATATTTGTTTCTAATTTAATTTTTTTAGGTTTTTATAGACCTTATATTTTTTAAAATACATTATTTCATAAATTTTAGTCACCTTCCATTAGTTTGATTTCTGATTATTGAATGTTTTTTTATATAAAAAATGCAATTACTTTTCATTCATAAAATTGCAGTTCTTCTACGCTATTACACCAACACTAAAATCAGTTAATTTTACCCAAATATAAACATAAACTTCTATTACACACTCCTAGACACCTTAATGATGCTATTTTCCTCTCGAAATATCAACCTTTAACTGTTCAATACCCCTCACATAGGTGATAATCCAAGAAGTGAGGTATAAGTTCCTAACCTCTCATTCATTATTTTTTCAATTTATTTATATTATTTTCTTTTTCCTAAAATTTAACTGCACCATATGAAAGTGGTAAAATTAGTATAATTAATTTATTTTTATTTTATTATAAAGATGGTATCATAATTAACCTCCCTCCCCTTTTTTATTAATAAAAACAAAAATATTAATCAGGAGTTGTGTGGACTACGACCTCCAAAAAAACTTGTTTCATTTTATTTCAATTTAAAACATGGATGTTTTTAGTATAAATTTGATATTTATAGTCGATATAAATAATAATATATATCATTAATATTATTATTTTAGATAAAAAAAACTAATTATCTTTATGAGGTAAAACAATGATACTAGTAAATAACACAAAACTAGTTATTCACAATTTTCGTCTTCCCAAAACATGACCCAAACTCCCATGTATTGGAATTATAACATTATAGGAATTTATAAAACCGCAATTTTAGAAAAATTAATTTGTTTTAAAATTAGTATACATAGTAAAAAATTAATATCAACACATCTCTTATATACCTAGTTCAAAATGATCAAGATTATTGGCACTTGATGTTGAAAAGAGATTACATGAACTGAGCACATGAAATTATTTTTTATTAATTAATAATATAAATTTAAATGTATATGAATAGTTTTATGATATATGCAATTATTATCTTTAACATTAAGTTAAACGGGGCGAAAAATTCTATGGAAATCAAGTGTAAAGGTAAATAAATTTTAAAGTCAAACACCTTTCATTGAGTAAAAAAATTTCTTATTAGAAATTTGTTTTTTCATAACATTACATATTAAATGAGATTGTGTTTTTATTTATAGGGAAAAGGGATTTTTAAGAAAAATTCATTTTTAGGAATTTTTTTACATTCATTTTTCTAAAAAAATGAGGAATTTTTTAAAATATTATCATAACTATAGATTTTACAATGGTGATTAAAAAATGTTTTTAAAAGCACATTTTATGATTTATTTTTCATTTCCATATCAATCTTCAAATTTTTCTACCTCTAATAGAGTTTTGATTCCTGTTTCTACTTATATTATATATCATTATCATATTATTTTTCTTGATCAAGTTTTTTGTTATCAAATGATTTAATTCATGATGATATCATATAACGTTAGAAATCCCATTTTAATTTCATGGGCTTTTTATGAAAATTAAATGATTTCAATTTGGATGTTGTATGAAACCCATTTTATTTGAACTGGTTCATTATGAAAATTGAATTATAGTTATTTGTTATTTTTATATAGTGACGCTATTTTTTCATATAACACTTTGAAATATGTTATGGAATAGTTTCAGAGCTAGGTGCTGAGACATTGTGAGATTTTAATCAATTGTGATACCTCTTTGGATATCATTAAAAATATTCAATATATTAATATTATTCACATGAATGTTTTAGAGATTAATGTAATAAATCCTCAATTTTTTCCTTTTATCAGAAACCTATGACCTTGGTTGATTCTAGTACATTGTATTTACACATATAATGAAATAAGGTTCGTCAAAACTAGATGTTCGATTGAGGAATTCATTGGTGGGTATGTTTTATTAAAATAATAATTTTTTTGTTTGTCTTATTAAATGGACCCATTAGTATCCTCTAGAAATACCATATTATGTTTATTTTCAATTGTTTATCCAAACAAAACCTTTTAATATCTTTGTGTTTGTTCATAGAAATACTCAATTGAGAATCAGAGTTGTACGATGAATGAAAATCAAATCAAGGTGGTTTAAGACACACCAGAAATAGTGGGTCTTCACCATTTCCATTGAATTTGTTTTTTTCAAAATATCTATCATTTTTTAAGGTTGGTATCATAACTTTTTTATTTATCCCTTTGGATTAAAATATTGAGCATGAATATAGTATATTATTTTGATCATTATTTGTTAACCCCATACATGAGCCGATTTAAATTTGTTATATCATCAATTCTTGATATTTAATTATTCTCACCATAAATATACATGATCTATGATCAGAAGAAAATAATTCTTTTTTAATTATGTTTTACCCATTTTTATTTGGTATTTTCCCTCTTTATTTATCATGTTCCTCACTATTGGACTATGGGGTCACGATTTGACATTATCAAGGATGGTTTATGTGTGATTGAACACCTGTATTCATTGCATAATCTTGAATGAAACTTATATCAATGGTTTTTGGATGTATTGATAATTTTTTTTGATTTTGGTGATACTCTAGGGATCCAATATTCTTATGGGTTACAAGATCAAGTGGGAGACGCATAGGAAACATTGTGGGATTCGTATGAGTCACTTATTTTCAATTTATGTTCACTGAAAATATGAAAATGATTTTCAGAGGAGTTTCCCTATAATTTTGAGTAGTTTTTTGGCATGATTGATGGCATATAAGAGAAATCATTAGATCTCTTAAATAATATGAACATTCTATGAAAAACATGACTACATGTAGTTTAGTGTGGAATAACACACATGGTGTTATTTGGATTCCGGAGTGTCTAGGTTTTTATCCAATGTTTTGGATCACAAGTCATGTGTCTGGGTCTACACTCTATGGGACTCTCCCTGGGTGGATAAGGCATGTGATAGCTGGAACATTCCCATGACCCCATGTTTTTTGACACACCATGTACTCTAGGAGTACACCAGTATGGGTCGGTATACAAGCATGTCTAGGTACACGACCAAGTATAAGGGTATATCTTGATGAAGATAGACACATTTAGGACCACACGGGTAGGCCCCAATTGGCTAAGATATACTCTGTGGAAACCTTACATATCCTATATTCTGATAGGGACTCTAATCAATTTCCATACTAGAATAATTCATGGAATCATAGTGGGGCTACGCCTTGTGAACCCCTTACACACTATGTATCTGATTAAGAAACATCTTCTTCATGTATCTCCTACATTTGGAATTAGATTTTGTCTTGTGAGTATCCTATCCTAATTTTTTCAACATAAACATGATGGTATCCTTCATAAGGTATTTTTAGTTATGGGGTAGAATTTTATGAGAATGATTCTTTTCTTGGTGATTCTTAATGATGGTAATGATTAGGCTGAATCCTCATAGAGATTTCGGGGTTAACACTTTCCTATCTCACTAGGACATGGGTTCCATATACTATTAGATAGATTTTAGGGTATGTATCCATTTGTCACGCCAAGGTGTGGGTTCCCCATGATATCAGATACATGTTGAGTTTAGTACTCCCCTATCAGAATATGGAGAGGGTTCCCTATATTCTCTATACATGAGGGGTCAGTAACCCCCTTACTACAACATAAAACAAGTTCTCTATCTATGAATTGGTACTCCCTGATCCTTGACCTCTAGCGGGATGCGGGTCCTCTATGGTAGATGTGTCTCCCTCTGATGTGGAGCACATTTGTGAAGAATGGTCCTCTCCACTCATATTCTATTGAGGATACATTTGATGTTGGGAATCAATGATCAAATTTTGGAGCTTCATTCTTACTCATCATCTTTGGCAATACTTTGATATAGAGATCTTATTTTTCTATATTTTGGGTTTCTTTATTAGTATATATATGTGTATATATTGGTTTTAATTTCCTTTTTTTCTTTGTGTAGTGCTGAATGTTGTTATATATCTCTATCACCACAATTTAGTTTTTTAGGTGTCCTATTATGTATGTTTTTACACCCCCCACATTATATTTTCTTGAATGGTTCATGTATTTGGTGGATTATGGATAGGTCTGCCATGATTATGGTAGATCATAGTGATATCTGGGTTGATTGGCAATGTATGGTGGTTGGGGAATTGTTATTAGGAGTTAGGATCTCTCATATTTCTTCATTTTCACATATTAATTTCTGGTTGGGCATATATTTTTCCCCTTTACACTTTGGTTGTATTTTTTTCATACTATAATTTATTTCCTAGAGTTTATTAAATGCGTTGTTTATCTCTAGTTTTAAAAATTCTTACTTTTTATTTCTCCATATTATTGCATCAATGTTTTTTGGTGAACTCATACTAGTCCATTAGGAAATGGAATCCCATTATAGTTGTGTCTTCTCGATGCTTTTCAACATGCCCTAGCCTATAAGAGGCAGGCTTGGGGTTACAATGGTTCATCCATTCACAATCCAATTATAAACTAGAGAGTTAGTTCATTAGATACTGGTATTAGCATATAGTTCATCATATGGATGTGTTTTGAGTTACCACATTACGATAATTGGTTGGGAACTTAGGAAAATAGTGTCGGAGTGTCTCGAGTGTAACTTCAAGACTAGTGTTACTGTGGTGGCCATCATATACATAAAATAGGACTCAAAATACCTATATATCCACTCAAAACACCAATATATTGTTTTTAGGGAATATTGGTACATACAACACATGTGATTGAGTCTATTTATTATCATTTTTTGGGTCAGGTCCCCATATATATATATATATAATCATTTGATCTTGGTACACCTTAATTAATTTTTGGATTCCTCGACAAATACAACTATCCAGGTCATCAATTTTCTATCATGACTATGATCTGATGAGTAATAAGTCATCAGTTCAGGGGATATCCCATGATTTATTTCTTATTGTACAGTAAGTAGCAGAACCCCCACCATTTGAGCAACAGTTAGTACCATATTTCAATCCTAGGATCCACGCAGTATTATCACACTCCATGAGTTCTAATATTAGAGAATGATAAAGTTTTTTAGAGATACAGATACCTAGGATGTTGAATTTTAATGTGAGTCTGTGGTTTGAGTCTTTAATCTGGTTCAGAACCTAAAAAATCATATAGTTGTTATTGAATCCCGTTTTTTCAATGAAACAACAAGAAACATTTTATCTTTGGTTACATTGTCCCATGATAAGATAATGATATCATGGTTCAACATTCAAGATCTATTTCCTGAAGAGTATTACCCATATATATTATGATCAATTCTGACTTAGTAGCTTCTAGAGTTGTAGTAGGGTGGCAAGAATATATCTGATATTTATAAGAGGATAACCTACCTTACATAGTACTCCCTTGATATGATGTGAGATTAATTCTTCTAGGTGAGGATGTTTGGAGCATGTTCTTTGTAGGTAAATTTGATCCAGTGTGCTTTCCATATGTATATCCACTAATTCTAGTGTGCTAGTTTGTTACCCAATGACTAAGAGATTTCTAATAGAGTGGTGTGGAGTGGTTGGATCTTGCGATGGTCATCACATCATTGAGTCATCTATATCATGTAAGTGGCATCGACTATTAAGATGTATATAGAAGATCCATTCTTAGAGTTGGATGTATGGGTTTGTGGATTGGGGATCATGGTGAGGATCTAATTAGACTAGAAAGGGGAAATGTTATTCTTTCCACAATCATGGTCACTTGGTGAATTATTTCTTGACTCGTCTCACTAATAAGGAAATAATGATAGTGGATGGACCTTCCGAGAAGTGGTAGCGTTGCGATCAATAATCATCCAAGCATGGTCGGGGTAAACCTTAGGGAGGAAATGCTAAAATAATAGTAGAAGAATATCCATAGGGAAGATTAGTTGGTGGAGTGAGAAATTATGAGCTTCTACCACTATGACCACTATATGGCCCATGTACAACTCATGGAGTTAGGGGTTGGGGACGTGGTATGTTGAAGGCCATGGAGGGTTGGCACCAAGTTGCACATTAGATGATATGTTGTGTTATATTTTTGTATTCTACTCTTGGAGTAGTACTAGTAGAAAAATATGTGATTCATTCCTTCATCTCCTTATTCCCTGTGTAAGGGATGGATATAATAGTTTAAACCTTATCCCAGTAGATATGGATGGAGGTTTTGACTGAGAGGAATTATTCAATATCAATTATGTGTTGGTATTGTGAGATTTCATTTGGAGGATAGAGTTTTTTATTGTACCACTCGTTCACCACGATGAAACCATATGATGTCATCTTGGGTATGGGCTTGTTATACACAAATCGATCCTATATTGAATTTCATTAGAATTGGTTCAGATTCCTTCAGAAAGATGGGATGATATTCTATTTGGTGTGTGAGAGTTATTTCTTGGATATTTTTGTGATAATTTCATGCAATTGGTTTCAAATGACCACCCATAAATTGGAAATTTTTACCTTTAGTCAAGTGGACTCTTCAGGTATCTAGATTCATTTGGTAGTGCAGGACTTTATAAATGTTTTTTCCAAGGATATTCTGGGACTAACTTTGTAACATCCCGATTCCAAAAGCCATCTAGAGCCACCCCGTACCTGTTTGGTCACACGACCTCAAGCACATTTACACGAACACCAGAGTATGTTGACTAACAGTGAGGTCCTTGGGTGTGATAGTGGAAAAACTATTACCTCACTGGAAGAGTACACAGTGGAAGTAAAAAAATACATACAAGAGCCGAAGCAGTAATAATGACATACAATAGTAATAACAGAAGACTGAAAGTATAAACTGGAGAACATATATATATAATGATTCACAATACATATGTCTAGGAAAACAGAAAAATAAGTCATAATGCTGGAATAAAAAAGTTCTAAACCAAAGTGAAAAAGAAAGCATATAATATCCTCTTTATCGCAAGCCATAGCTTGGTCCCATTCTCTCCAACTCCATAGAAAATCAAATACATGAAGTAGAAGGGCACTTTCACTTATCTATACATGCAACAATATAATTAGTTTGGTCCCAAAAGCATGGCCCAAATAGGGTGTGAGACTAAATCTCAGTAGGAAAACACCCAAAGTTCTGTGCCTAACAGTCATTGAATATAAGGTAGGTAAAAGTATAGAAAGCATTAAACAGGAAAGTGCTCAGCAGTAAAAAATCCACAGTTCAATATCAAGCAATGACGAAACAAACTGCTAAACCTCAAATAGGTAATTCTCTGGGAAGTATTCACAACCATCCCCTCTAGTCCTACCTATGATGTACAAACAACCCTCTGGGAAGTGCACTCAGCCTAACCCCTCTGGTTCAGTCATAATGATATAATAAGACTCTCTAAAGAAGCACTCACAATAAATTCCCCTTATAGTCAAAGGTAAAGAAAGACTCTCTGAGGAAGCTCACAAAATACATTCCCAGTATAGTATAAGGTAGTCAAGGACTCTCTGAGGAAGATTACTCAATCAATTACCCTTATATCCCCATGGTCTAGGACTCTCTGAGGAAGCTCACTCGGTCAATTCCCTTTATAACCCAGGTCGTACAATTCAAACAAAGACTCTTTGACGAAGCTCACGCGGTCAATCCCCTTATAGTATAATGTAATCAAGTAATCTCTGAGGAATCTCACTCAGTCAATTCCCTTTATAGCCCCAAGTGGTTCTAGGATCTTTGAGGATTCTCTCTCGGTCAATCCTCTTTATAGCCTAAGTTCTCAAAGACTCTGTGATGAATCTCACTCGGTCAATTCCCCTTATAGTCTACTACACCAGGTTCTCACAGTCCTGTGTAGGTCAAAGAGAAAAGTAGTGTAATATGGAAAAATTAAACCTACATAACTACTTGGCTAACCAGTCTACAGTATAACAAGCATGTCAGAATACAAACTCTCCATCCTACAGCAACATGCATGGAAAACAGGCAAGGCAACCAAACTGGCTAAACCGAACCAAAAATTCGTAAACAGAAATTGCATGGGAAAAACATCCAAAGCATATAAATTATACCTGTTTATATCCAAATTACCTCTACACAAGCATATTGGCATGGCAGACAATCAACAGGGGAAAATGGAAAACACTCAATACATTGTTCAGGGGTATTGTTGGAATTTGCACATAATACTCAAAGACTTCGAACGTAAAGGAACAAACCACCAGCCTCAGTGTTAGGAGATCTCTATATGTGAAACTTGAAGCTTTAATATTCTTAGAATGCCATATATCTATGAAAACGTATAAAAATTTCAACCCACAATAACTTGGAAAAGAAGATAAATCATGAAACAAGGCTCCAGAAGAATATAGAACTCACTGATGCGATTCTAATGTAATCGATGGTGTTCGATTCAGAGGACAGATGGAGGCTCGAGGGATCATCGAAGATCCGGTTCCGTACAGACTCTCTAAGATGAACAAGACCTAGAAGGAGGGTGTTTTATCCGTTAGGCGCGACCTCAGTGCGTTTAATGAATACAAAACAAAATACATGGAATGTACTTTTGAAGCACACAACGTGTACTTTATGTTTCCATACACCACATTATGTGGCCTCCAGGTCACCCCCGCACAGCTGTGTATGTGGCTACTACACGGCCAACACATGACCTCTTGTGGTAAGGCAGTACACAGCGTGTACTCGTAATGTACATGACGTGTACATAGAAAATTTCCAGAATTTCCTCTTTTTCTCAAAAATGACAAGAAAAGGAAAAACATACCTAAAAAGAAGGTCCAGGTTCTTACAAACATCCCCCCTAAAAGAAATTATTCCCTGAATTTCCCTAGCGTGGCATAGAAGAAGAAACCTCAAACAGTTCCAGCCACTTTGCTCGTACATCGGCCTCCCTCTCCCAAGTCTCTTCCTGCACCTGCTCGTGTTGCCATAGCACTCATACAAGAAGAACAGACCGACCACAGAGAACCCTTGTACTGCGATCCACAATCTAGATAAGATGATCTTTAAATGAAACATCCACTTCAAGCTCAACCTTCTTGGGTTGAAAGGCAAGAGAAGGGTCTAAAAAGTAACGTCGAAGTTGAGAAATGTGGAAGACGTTGTTCATAGATTGGTACCTCTGAGGTAACTGCAACAGGTAGGCAACCAACCCCACTCTCCCCAAAACCTCAAACGGCCCAACATACATCGGTGAAAGCCTACCCTGTCTCATAATCCTCTTGTGTCCCAACCTCGGTGTGACACATAGGAATGTCTGATCCCCGACCTCGAACTCTAGAGGTTCTCTCCACTGATCAGCATAAGACTTTTGTCGAGACTGTGTAGTAACCATCCTCTTCTGAATCAACTATATCGGCTTTGTGGTCTCCTAAACAAGTCAAGGTCTTAGAAAAGATGCATCTCCTGCCTCCATCCAACACAAGGGTGATCAGTATGGCCTACCATACAAAGCCCCATAAGGTGCCATCTGAATAGTCGCTTGAAAACTATTGTTGTAGGAAAACTCCTCAAGAGGTATATTCTTCTCCCAAGAACAACCAAAATCTAGAATGCATGCTCGGAGCATATCCTCAAGCACTTGAATCGTTCACTCGGATTGGACATCTGTCTGGGGGTGGTACGCTGTGCTCAAATGTACCTATGTACGCAAAGCCTTCTGAAGCCCCTTCCAAACCCGAGAAGTAAAATGTGTATCCCTTTTTAAAACAATGGAGTGTGTAACTCCATGAATATGTACAATCTCATTGATGTACAACCGTCCTAGCTCAGCAACACTGAAGGTCTCGTTGATTGGAACGAAGTGAGTAAACTTCGTGAGTCTGTCAATGACAGCCCAAACTGTATCATTCCCTCGAGGTGACCTCGACAAACCGGTCACGAAGTCTATCACGACGTCATTCCACTTACAATTAGGAATGGGTAAGTGCTGTAAAATCCTTATTGGTCACTAATGCTCCACCTTCACCTGATGGAAAGTGGAACACCTCATGACAAAACCAGCAATTCCCCTATTCATACCTAGCCACCAATACCGGCAGTGTAGATCATGATACGTCTTGGTGATTCCAGGATGAACTGCCCAATCTGAGGAATGAAAATCTCACATCAACTCCACATGTATGTCTATTGGTACCCATACACGCTCCTAGAAATGCAAGATCTCATCCTCACCTACTATCCATCTAGGAATAGGGTTCTCTCCTGGCACGCTTTCCCTAAAGACTAGGCCTTCAGAATCTGATATCTGCCTCATTCAAACTCGATCTAGAAGAAAGTGGTAATTGCTACAGAAGAACGAAATGTATGCCCCTGACTATCGTGCACCTCCAAATGAATCTCAAAGAACATATCTATAAGCTTCCACTCACTGATGGCCTCCTGAAATGCCTATATCTGAGTCCTCCTGCTCAACACATCAGTAACATTGTTGCCTTTACCAGTCGTATAGGCAAGCTCAAATTAAAAGGACTGTAGGTACTCAACCCACCTGCATTGTCTCAAATTCAGATCACGCTGAGTGAAGATGTACTTGAGACTTTTGTGTATGGTGAAATCCAAAAAATTCTCTCCTAGAAGATAATTTCTCCAACAGTGTAGGGCATGAACAACAGCTTCCAACTCCAGATCATGCGTCGGGTAATTCCATTAATGTGGCCTCAACTGCCGAGACCCGTTCAAAATGACTCCATCTCACTGCATAAGCATAGCTCCCAGCCTGATACTTGATGCATCATAGTAAACATTATAGCTCTTGGCTGGATCTGGAAAGACTAGTATCAGTGCTGAAGTCAACCTCCCATTGAGCAACTGAAAGGCTGACTTACAAGAATCTTACCACATGAACTTCGCACCCTTCTTGTTTAGACATGTCAGTGGTGCTACTATGTAGGAAAAGTTTGTATGAAACGTATGTAGTATCCTTCCATCCCTAGAAATCTCTGAACCTCAAAAACGTTTTTCGGCTTCTCCCAGGAAACTATAGCTCTAAATTTTTCTGGGTCTATTGATACTCCTACCTCTGTGTTTTGGCATCATCAATTGACTGTATTTGATGGATTTCTAATTATGTTTGAATGATCTCCATGGGGAAAACTGGTTTTTTGTTCTCTTCTCTGTTCTATTTGACTTCTTCTAGCTGTGTATCTTAGAACAGGTTCTGCTCTGAAAATGTTGAACAGCTGGGTGATATTGCTGGTTATGATGGTCTGTTCCTCTATAGCTGAGTATCTTTCTTTGATGCGCTTGTAGTTCTATGATCATCTTCTTATGGATTTCATAAGGTATGTTCACTTCATGAAGATTTTTGTCTTGCCCTCTGCTTTTAATGTTTTGTTGACTGCTTCAACCCGCCTGATTTTGAAGCCTCTTCCGTTGTCCCTGCCTGCTATTGGTGTTTGGCTCTACATGTTGGAAGTTTTGGATAGTTTGAGCACCTGGAGGCCCCCCCTTCACCAACTTAAAGCCTAGATGGCTCAACATTCTCCTAGACTGCTTCGGCTGCAGTCCCTCCTCCTCTTGAAGTATGTCAGCCTACTTATTCTTTTTTTTACCCTATGTCCTGGATGCTTTCTAAATGGTTTATGGTGTAACTTTATTACACCTCGAGATTACATTGTAAACTATTTATTTAATAAATTCTCTTGGCTTGGTTTTGAAAAATAAAAAAAATATAATTGATGCTCTCTTACTGTACTCAAAACGATAGAAAGATGGGTAGCATGTCCATGTCGAGTGTGAGAGTACCCCAATATATCGTCCACAAAGACCACCACGAACAAATCTAGGTATGGATGGAACGCTCAGTTCATCAGTTCCATGATAACTACAGGTGCGTTCGTGATACCGAAAGGCATAACCAAATACTCGTATAGAATATACCTACTTCTGAAGGCTGTAAGAGGTATATCTAAAGGTATAACGTGAAACTGATGATAACCTGACCTCAATTAAATCTTCAAGAACACCTGGGATCCTCGAATATGATCAAAGAGATAATCAATCCTAGGCAAGGGATATCGGTTCTTGACTATCAACTGGTTCAACTTCTGATAGTCCACACAATGCATAAGGGTACGACATGCTTTCTTCACAAACAGGAAAGGCGAACCCCAAGGAGATGTATTAGGTCATATGGAACCCTTTTCCTGTAACTTCTCTAACTACTTCTTGAGCTCCTGCAACTCAGGTGTTGCTATTCTATAAGGCAGAATGGACATCGATGCTTCTCCTGGAACAAGCTCAATAGAAAAGCCTGCCTCACGCTCCGGAGGAAAACCTGAAAATTTATCTGGAAAGATATCTCTGAAACGACTCACCACTGGAGGAAAGTCTAACTGTGAAGTTCCCTAGTCATCCGGATAATGATTAGAAATCTAGGCTGTAAATCCTCCCAACTCATGATGCTATGTACCCGCTCTGATCTCTTGGACATCTCATTCACCCCTATGAAGAAAAGATCCACCGTCTGGTGATATGAAACTCACCCTGCATCGATAACATTAGATGACTGCTTGTAAGGGAACTAGCCAGTCCATTTTGAGAATGACATCATACCCTGTCATCTCTAGGACATAGAGGTCCCACAGAAAGTGAAATATACCAACCTGTAGAAGGAACTCTCTGCACTGACATACACTAGACGTTCTAGTCCCCAACAAAGTTTCTAGCGTCAAGATATCAGCAGAAGAAAAGATGCAGAGACCAAGGCTCTCCATGACAACAACAGATATAAAGCTATGGGAAGCCCCTGTATCAAAAAGAGCAGAAGATAAAACTGAGGCTACAAAGATCGTACCTCGAACGATAGAAGGTATGAGATCCTACACTAATTGGGTCTACTCCATTGAAAAATTGAATCCTATACTGTGGCCATGTGACCCTACCTGAACACTCTGAGCTGATCCACCCTGATGTTGCTAAAAACCGAGTGATTGGCTACCATGAACACGACCTCCACCTCGGTCTGAATGGCTGGAAGAACTCTAGTTCCCATACTGGTGAGAAACCGGTGGTACTGCTCCTAAATGAGGATTCATAGAAGGACCCCTATCACCAACTTTTGGTGAGAATAATTGACTAAAGAATTGAAGGTGACCCATCTTACTGCAAGATCGACACTCCAATGGGTCTCTCAGGCAATGAGGCCTTGTATGAACACTTTTCACACACTGGTAGCACACCACCTGGCTACCGGAAGATGCATCCCACCTACTCTGAAGGTCTGCATGAACCTTATAAAACCCTCTCAGAACTGTGCATCAACACCTCTGTCTGGAAGACGGCTGGTGCCAAGACTGGCACAACAGGAGGACATCTCGGTGGCATGAATCTCCATGTTCATGCGGACACCTTTGATTAAGATTATCCAGGACTGAAAACAAGAAGCATAAGAAGGGAATAAGAGAAAAAAGCACTCAAGTTTTACAAAACATGACTACACGACGTGTAAAATTCCTACATGGAATTTTCCCTAAAGTCATTTACATGGGAATTTACTCCTTCCTAAACTGGTCGTGTAACACCCCAGACGCATGTCGTGTTGTCTTAACACATGGTGTGTACTTGAGTCCACTTTCCCTACCCAAGTCCTTCTACACTGTTAAGCAACACAACTCTCCTAGGACAAGACTGCACAGCGTGTGCACGGTAGACACAACATGTACTAGAGAAGCTTCACCTGGCCCGTGTTGTTAGTGACACGACCTAACCCATGACTCACACTACATTGCATGTTCTAGACAGACATGGTGTATACGTGATGGGATAACACCAACCCGTGTTGTTAATGACATGTCCGGGTACCTGGGTTAGACTACACGTCATGTTTAGATGGCACATGACATGTGTTAGACAAGACTCAACCAACCTGTGTTTTTAGTGACACGAGTGGGCACGGGTCGACACTACATGGAGTGTTTGACGGGTACACAGTGTGTTCCAACCAGACTTTCCCCATCCCATGTCTCTGCCCACACGACCTATGACACAGTTAGAGACTACACAGCGTGTACTTAAGAAAAACAATTTCTTCCCGAATATAAGAACACAAAGCATTTACTTTAAATTACACGGTGTCGATTCTAGGTTTTTCAAGACAGTAAGCTTTAGAAACTACTCCAGAACCTAGAAAACACTGAAACGAGCATGGAAATTACTAAATTCCGATTCTTGAGGGCCCATACTCTCCACGAATCAAATTTTGGTATCTTGTAAACATTATAACATGACAAATGAGGTAATGATCCACCAAATTCAGGTCCATGAGGGCCTATAACACCTCAAGAACCAATGATTGGCATTCATTAAAGCATATATCTACACAAATAAATACCCTATCAAACAAAAGATATTTTTTATCAAGGAAACTATCACAACATCATGCATATTTTACACATCATCTATCACAACAACATGAAATCACTAATTAATCCTAGATGGCACAGAAAAAATGCATGACATGTGATTTCTAGAAAGTGCCTATATGATGAATGAGATGGAATACCCTCATATCATCGTGATGCAATAGAAATATATCCTCAATAATATCAAAAAAACAACAAAAATCATGCGAATCACTCAAGGTGAAATCATATCAATAGTAATAATTGAAAAACCAGAAAAATTTCAATTTAAACGAGGTAGATTGGCTTTTCCCTGTACACAGGTTAGCTACTCCTGAGCACAACTTATTACCAAGTACATATTCCTTCCTATCCCTTGCTAAGGATCCAAATAGTATGTCAAGATAAAATAAATCTTCTAATACCACTTTGTAACGTCCCGGTTCCGGAAGCCACCCAGAGGCACCACATACTCGGTTGGTCACATGGCCTCAAGCACATTTCCCTCGAATGCCAGAGGCTGCCGACTAGCAGCGAGGGCCTTGGGTGTGATAGTGGGGAAACTATGCCCTCATTGGTAGAGTACACAACAGAAGTAAACAAATACATACAAGAGAAGAAGTAGTAATAATGACATTAAACAGTAATAACATCAGAATGGAAGTATAAACTAGAGAACATATATATAAAATGATGCATGATACATATGTCTAGAAAAATAGCCAAACATGTCACAATGCTGAAATACAACAGTGCTAAAACAAAGTGATAAATAAAGAAGGTAATCTCTTCAACATCGCAATCCATAGCTTGGTCCTATGATCTCCAGCTCCACAGCAAATCAAGTACCTGAAGTAGAAGGGTGCTTTCCCTTATCTATACCTGCAACAATATAATCTGTTTGGGCCAAACAGAATGGCTCAAATAGGGTGTGAGACTAAATCCCAGTACGCAACCACCTGAAGATCTGTGCCTAACAATCAATGAATATATGGCAGGTAAAACTACATAAAGCAGTAAACAGAAAAGTGCTCAACAGTAAATAATCCACAGTTCAATATCAACCAACAAAAAAACAAACAGCTAAACCTCAAATAGGTAACCCTCTAGAAAGTACTCACAGCCATCCCCTATGGTCCTACCTAAGAAGTACAAACAACCCTCTAGGATGTGCACTCAGACTAACCCCTCTAGTTCAGACATAAGAATATAATAAGACTCTCTAACGAAGCACTCACAGTTAATTCCACTTATAGTTAAAGGTAAAGAAAGACTCTCTGAGGAATCTCACACAGTCTATTCTCCGTATAGTATAAGGTAGTCAAGGAATCTGTCACGACCCGACCCTACCCGGGCTCGAGCCGCAACTACCCCAAGCCCGCCTCCATAGTCCAGGGGCTGGCGACCAGCGCCGAAGGCACAACAACTCGGGGTGGCCTTTTCCTAAGTACCTGTACACACCCATGAAACACACTCAATGCAAAAGTTCAGAGTAAAAAGAAAGAACAAGCAGAGTAAAAAAGAACAATTGCTATAAATATAAACCACAAAGTGCATCAACCTCTACAAGTACAAAGTACAAATAAAGTGCTAAAAAGGAAAAAGGGGAAAAACATGCGCCCAACCAGAAAAGTGCCACAACCTGACAATAGGGAATCAAAAAAAGAATCAGCTGACGGGTCTCCCACCTAGAACCCAGCCATGACCACCGCACGTGGTCCAAGCTCCGATGCTCCTACGCTCCACTGAAGCCACGCTCCACCTGTCCATTGTCTGCAAGGGAACACAATGTGCGGGAAAATCCCAAGGAGGTGTGAGTATAAAAATACTTAGTAGGATACCCTGAAGGCTTGAGGGAGTAATAAATAGGTACCGAAGGGGTGAGCAGTAGAGCAAACAGAGAAAAGTTAGGAAGTACGACCGAGAGTGCAGTAAAGAGAATAGTAAGAGTCCAACTCAACCCAACAAAAGGAAAGAAGGTAGACTTGTCTAGACATAATGAGCTGGAAACGGTGAGAAGATGAACTTCTCGTCAAGTCTTCACTAACTCTAGAAGGAGAGTACACTCATCCAACCACGAGATGCTAGAAATGGAAAGCACGTGGCATACCCCGCACATCTACGCCTCTCCTGGAAGGAGAGTAGCCAAAACCCAAGGAGTGGGTACTCATACAAGGTATATACATATATATTCTCTTCCATGAAGCCCGAACAAGCTCGTAATGGGATCTCTGTCCCGTAGCTCAGCCCAAGAAAAAGTAGACAACAGTCCCAGAGGTAAACCCCATCGATGCCCAGCATCCCGCACGTCTGCCCTGAACCGCAAGACAAGGGGCTCAATCACCAGACTTCGACACTATCCTCTTTGGGCGGCACTAACTTGCCCGCACGGTTTTAGACCGCGTCACAAGAACGCGTCTCAGTGGGGAAAGCGTCCCTCGAACTTGAGAGTTCTAGGGAAATTCCAACCATGCCTAGTCACTGCTCTGCAGCCAAGAGGTCTTCTCAAAGTCAAGCTGTCACAACACTGAACTATATAACCAAGGTTCCTGCTCCGGTAATCACGGAGGAAAGCCACATACTAGACTAGTCGAGAGGACTGAGTCTGGAATGCCAACAGGTGTCCCACTGCCCAGCCCCACAGGAGGGTAATTCATAACCAAATATCGGGTGACCCACTGTCTAGCCCAACTGGAGGGTAAACCATAATACATCATCAGCCGACCCACTGCCCAGCCCCGCTGGTGGGTAGACCTGGAATAAGTCGACAGGTGACCCACGGCACAGCCCCGCTGGAGGGTAGACCATAACACATCATCTGATGACCCACTGCCTAGCCCCGTTGGAGGGTAGACCTTATTACATTATCAGGCGACCCACTGCCCAGCCCCGCTGGAGGGTATACTTGGAATAAGTCGACAGGCGACCCACTGCCCAGCCTCGTTGGAGGGTAGACCTGGAACTAGACGACGGGCGACCCACTGCCCAGCCCTCCTGGAGGGTAGACCCTAAGAGGTCGTCGGGTGACCCACTGCCTAGTCCCTGCTGGAGGGTAAACCCTAGAAGTCACAGAGCAACCCACTGCCCAGCCCTGCTGGAGGGTAAACCCGAAAAAGTCGATGAGTAACCCACTGCCCAGCCCCGCTAGAGGGTAGAACTCAGAGCTGCTCAAAGCCATCTCTACTGGAGGGTACACCACCGGCCAACCGAACACGTAGTGGGTATCGCGCAACCACTCAACTCCAGAACAAATCATCCAAAAGAGTTGCAGCGTCTGCTCCAGCACTGGGTGCCACTAGCACCACTACCGACCAATCCATCGAGAATGAAACCAGGGGGAGACCACTCAACCCTGCTGGTCAAACAAACGAGCACAGAGGGACTCTCTATGTCGCGAGAGGTCAAAGTGCTCAAAGCAGAACCCGACACGCACGTGGGGCCCACACAACGTGTGGCCCCATCGCAACCCCAACCAAGCGTCCAAATGTTCTCAGGTACGAACAACCACATGTACCTCCAAGAATTCTCATATACTCCCAGAGTATACCACATTCTCAGCCCAAGGGACATCATGCACACGGTACCCAACGTCAACGCGGAGGCATGACGTAACATCTCTACCTCAAATGCCCAGGGACGACCAACCACATCTCGTGAACCATTTACATTACTCTCCCAAGAGTGCGCGATCACAGGCCAAGGGTCTGCTACAAACATGGTAGGGCGAACTGCCACTGAGGACACCTTTCATGCTTCCACATTTAACAAGATCGCGCAAGAGGCTTCGCACAGCCAAACGGATTGCATCGTTGTAATCCTTGCGGAAAAAAAATGCGAGTTAGAGTACTCACTCGCCCGAAACAGTCAACCGGTTAAAAATGTACTATTCACCGTGACCAAACCCATGTGAGGCCTACCCCAAGATCCCGAAACTGAACCAACGGATCACGCCACTGCGATCCCCTCAGAAAAACACCCGGGATCGTGTACTCAATCACCCAAAATGGACACCCGGTGAAAAAGGTACTATTCACTGTAGCCAGGTCGGGTGGGTCCCACACCACGTCCCCGAAAAAGGTCGGGCGGACTGCGCCATCGCAAAGCTCTCGGAAAAGCACGTCAAATTGACTGCTTACTTGCATGGAACGGGTACCCAGAAAAAAAGATGTGTTCTGGTGCACCGCACACGAGCGGTGCTTCATGGGACCCGCAACCCGGTCCCGAAACTCAACGAACGGACCGCACCGTTACGATCCTCTCGAAAAAGCACACAAGATGGACTGCTCACTTGTCCAAAACGGTCGCCCGGTGATAAAGATGGAAAATCACCGTCGACGCCCAAACGGCCCTCATGGGCCCCGCACCATCGTGCCGAATTAGGGCGGGCGGATTGTACCATTTCAATCGCCTTGGAAAAACACCCAACATCGACTGCTCACACGCCCCGAACGGACGTCCGGTGAAAAAGGGCGTGAAACACTACACGCAGCTCGAAAGACGGGTCGTGGGGCCCATGTCTCACATCCAGTACCAACGCCTGAAACCGCCCTAGAAACCTGCGCCCCTGCGCCAGGGTCCCAACGCAACTGACGGCACTCAATGCGGACGTCGCATGCGTCCGCGCCGTCCAAAACAAGAAACTCGGGGAATACGCTCGCCCACTTAAGGACATGTCGCGCCTCCGCAGCCCCTCGTTATGAAAATTAAAAATTCCTGACACTGGCTCTAAACATTCCCCATGACGCAAGGTCCGCGCTGCCGCTGACGGCGTGCAAAACGGACGCCCGTAACGAATGTTACGGGCGTCAGAAATTCAAAGGGGCACTCCCTTGGGCCGGACCGGCCCGGACCGGCCGGTCCGCCCATAGCCGGCCCACGGCCCGGCCGCGGGTCAGGTTCAACCCACCGCGGCCAGGTGGTCGCGGCCTGTCGCCACCGACCAACCGTCAAGGCCGGTCTCCCTCTTTCCGCAGCGACCCACGACACGCGGGTCGCGATCGCGCCGCACGGGGTCACGCACCCCGTGCCCCTCCTCCTTCGCGCTACGCCGGCGCCGCCCGATCGAAGACCGCCACCACAGACTGGCATGCCGCCGCATTACCCGCCTGAAGCCGCCCGCGCTGCCGGGGCTACCACCTGAAGCCGACGAGCCCGAGCCGCGCCACCCGCCTGAGGACGCCGCTAGCTGAAACCCCTGTCGCCGCCGAAACTGCCGGAAAACACCCCAAAAACCCCTAATTCCTGCAACCTTCGGCGAACCCCTGTGGGCTTCTCCGAACTCGGATTTCAAATCCGAGACAAGCATTGGGAATGTTATAGAATCAACTAAGCGTTCATTGGATTCGCTAAACGTTTAAGCAGCAATTCAACGCGTCATATTGGAATCAAAGTAGGATCAGGGATTAAAACGAAACGTTAAAAAAGATCCTACCTGCAGGGGCGTTGCCCGAAGCTTCACGGGCGATCCGCCGCCGCGCTGTCGCCTTGCCGGAGCTACCTTGCTGGAGGAGGAGGAGGAGAGGGAGGAGCTCCTCCTTGCTGCTGTCCAGGTGAGGGAGAGGAAGATGGTGTGGGTGACTTAAGCGTTTAAATAGAAACGCTTAACCACCCGCCCGTCGGCCAGAACCCGAACCCTCAGTAGGGTCAAGGTTAAGCCTCCCCTGGGGTAAAAACCACGTCCTGAGCACAACGGCAGTCTCGGAATTTTAATCTAAGACCCCGTTCAAAAGTTATTAGACTTAGCGCCTGAGGCCGCCAAATAATGAAAACGCCCCTGGGGCCATTTTTTTCACAAACGGCCCGTGCCCGTTAAACTTATACCCCTCCTAGGGTAAACGTCACGCTCCGAACTCAACGGGGCTCTCGGTTTTCCGATCCGAGACACCATTTAAGAGATACTAGCGTTTTTTCATTAAAATAATTAATTAATTTATTAATTAATCCGTTTAACGTTCCAGTAGCGGTCGAGGGGTCCAAACATCCCGCGCCGACAAGTTTTATATCGTTCCTAGGGTAAACACCCCATTCCGGACCCATCCGTACATTCGGATCTCTGATATGAAGCACCATTTAGAAGTTATACCATTTATTTGGCATTTACAGTGTGAACGCACCGAAAATTTAATTCCGGACCCTTCGGGGCTCGGAATCGCACGCCGTTTGAAGGAACTGCTCTGGAATATTATCAAGAATATTCCAAAGTCTTTCTCAGCAAAAACTGGGTTCTTATAGAATTCCCTCTTTCAAGATTTTCGTCCCCAAAAAGCAAAACTAGGGAGCAACATAGGGTACTAAGCCCACACCTAGATTTCCCATACCCAGAAGAACCCACACATAGCTCTGCGTCACTGCACACTAACCAAAGGATTGATCTGTTCACGCTAGGTCAGCCCTCACTGACATCGTGCACCCACTCCAGACTTTGGGGTTAGGGAAAGGTGGTAGGGCACCTCGCCATCCCTTTTCATGGTCTCAAACGGCCCGAAGGCTCTCGGGGGTAGCTCACCTCCCCGAATGAACCTTGACGTCGCACGCCGCGACTGGAATCACCGCCCGCACCTGAAACAAGGCCCGGTGATTCCCTCCTTCAGAATATCCGTAGGGTGAAACACCTAAGGATACATTGTCACGTAAGGTTCCACAGTCGATGTCTCTCAACCAAGACTCTCTTACATTCTCAAAAGCGAAGGAGTCAACATCATCGACTAAAGGAAAAGGTCTCACACCTTTTTCTTTACCAACACTAGGTCACACCCGACGCCATGCGTCACCCTGGTGACACCTCAAACAAGGAGCAGGGAGAAAAACCTTTCACACGCAGAGCCTAACAATTATACTTCAAAAAGTAGAAGAGTCGCAAGGGGTACCTCTCACCATCCCATGCTCTGCAGGATCGTAGACATCCAAAGCTCGCGGCTATCCTCGGTCCCAACCATCAGCTCCCGGAGCCTGATGTGGACCACCTAGTGGTGATGGGGAGACCTCGTAATGTCGTCGCCCACTACCAACTCTTCCCGCTCCTCTGCTAGCACCACCTCTCTGGGTACTACTCCGATCATGGCGCTGCCTCTGTCATGGTGGTGCGCCTGCTCCCTGCCCGAAGCTCTCAGCAACTCGGGTCGGGTAGTCTCGTGCCAAGTGACCTCACTCGTCACAAGCATAGCACTGACTCTCTCTGGGCTACACGGGTGCCCTCCGGCGCCACTGTGGTGTACGACCACACCCCTGAGTCCGCTTGTCAGAAAGCCACTTGCATCGAGGTCCTACTTGTCGACGCCCACTAGATGCGGCAGACGTCTCGGCTCCGACGTGTCTGCTGCCACCACCAACTCCGGAACGTGACAGGAAGCTCTCTGTCACCAGCGCCTTCTCTAGCACCCCAGAATATGTGTAAATTCCCAAGGGTACTATGACAGCATGAATCTCTCAGCGAAGACCCTGTTCAAACTTTCGCGCTCGGAGGTTGTCGTCACGGACCAAGTCCTGGTAAAAGCCTGCACGGTCTGCAAAACTAGCTGCGTACTCGGCCACTGTCATCCCTCCCCGCTGAAAAAGCAGGAACTCCTAAATCCGAACAGAGCGCAAGAAGGAGGGGAAAAACTCCTCATGGAGCAACAACTAAAATTCTCCCCATGAAAGTGACGACTCGTCAAGAAACTGAGTCACCAGACTCCACCAACGCCAAGTTGATCCATAGAAAAGGCTGGCTGCCAAAGCCACTCTCTGATCTGTCAGCGTCTACACAAGCCTGAAAAGGGGAACCACTGCCTCGAGGCAAACCTCTGCTGCCTGAGGGTCTGCCTCAGTAGTCTCTGCCGCTAGAACTCACGAAGTGCTCTCAACCAGCGCTCAACCTCAGCCTACTCTGCTGAAACTGCCTGCTGCTCAACAGGTGGGGGTGCTGCTACCAGCCCACCTGGAGATAAGGGGCTCACATGATGGGTCCTGGACTGTGGCCTCGTAGCTCACAGGGTCGTCGTCACGCACCCAAACTGGTATCTTGGGTGTCTATCTTCGCGGATACATCCTGAATATTATCAAGGAGTGCCGTAGTCAGATGAGAATATATGTATATACCAACAACAACAATGATGGGGAGCTAACTCAAGAAGGACAGTCAAGACTCGGTCCTATGTGATGCACAAACAAATTTTTCCCCGCAACAAGTGTCTCAGCATGCCGAGTCGACAAGCGGGTTATCAAGGTCCTGGTGAATGGATATGTCGGCCTCCACACCATCACTGGACTCCCTGGCCTGAGAGCTGCTCTCGAGACACGTTAACACTGTTGCCCTATATCCCAACCAATTCCTCTTTTAGGGACGTCCGCACAATGTCCCAAGGAACGAACCACCTCTGATACCACTTTTTCACAACCCGACCCTACCCGGGATCGAGCCGCAACTACCCCAAGCCTGCCTCCATAGGTCAGGGGCTGGCGACCAGCGCCGAAGGCACAACAACTCGGGGAGGCCTTTGCCTAAGTACCCGTACACACCCACACATCACACTCAATGAAAAAGTGAAGAGTAAAAAGAAAGAACAAGCAGTGTAAAAAAGAACAACTGCTATAAATATAAACCAAAAAGTGAATCGACCTTTACATGTACAAAGTAAAAAAAAAGTGCTAAAAAGTAAAAAGGGAAAAAACACACATCCAACCAGAAAAGTGCCATAGCCCAGCAATAGGTAAACAAAAAAAGAAACAGCTGACAGGTCTCCCACCTGGAACCCAACCACGAACACCGCACGCAGTCCAAGCTCCCAAGCTCCTACGCTCCACTGAAGCCACGCTCCACTTGTCCGTCGTCTTCAAGGGCACACCAAGTGCGGGCAAAGCCCAAGTAGGGGTGAGTATAAAAATACTCAGTAGGATACCCCGAAGGCTTGGGGAAGCAACAAGGAGGTACCGAAGTGGTGAGCAGTAGAGCAAACAGAGAAAAGTGGGGAAGTACGACCGAGAGTGTAGTAAAGAGAACAGTAAGAGTCCAGCTCAACCCAACAAAAGGAAAGAGAGTAGACTCGTCCAGACACAAGGAGCTGGAAACGGTGAGAAGATGAACTTCTCGTCGAGTCTTCGCTACCTCTAGTAGGAGAGTAGACTCATCCAACCAAGAGAAGCTAGACACGGAAATCACATGGCATACCCAGCGCGTCTTCACCTCTCCTTGAAGGAGAGTATCCAAAACCCAAGGAGTGGGTACTCGTACGAGGTATATACATATATATGCTCTGCCAAGAATCCCGAACAAGTTCGTAAGGGGATCTTCATCCCGTAGCTCAGCCCAAGAAAAAGTAGCCAACAGTCCCATATGTAAACTCCATCGATGCCCACCATCCCGCACGTCCTCCCCGAACCGCAAGCCAAGGGGCTCAATCACCACACATCGACACTATCCGCTTTGGGTGGCACTAACTCACCCGCACGGTTTTAGATCGCGTCACAAGAACGCATCTCGGTGGGTAAAGCGCCCCTCGAACTTGAGAGTTCTAGGGAAAGTCCAACCATGCCTCGTCACTGCCCTGCAATCGAGAGGTCTTCTCAAAGTCAAGTCATCACAACACTGAACCGTATAACCAAGGGTCCCGCTCTGGTAATCATGGAGGAAATCCATAGACTAGCCTAGTTGAGAGGACTGAGTCTGGAATGCCAACAGGTGTCCCACTGCCCAGCCCCGCTAGAGGGTAATTCATAACCAAATATCGGGTGACCCACTTCCCAGCCCTGATGGAGGGTAAACCATAATACATCATCAGGCGACCCACTGCCCAGCCCCGCTGGAGGGTAGACCTGGAATAAGTCGACAGGCGACCCACTGCCCAACCCCGCTAGAGGGTAGACCATAACACATCATCCGGCGACCCACTGCCCAGCCCCGTAGGAGGGTAGACGTTATTACATCATCTGGCGACCCACTGCCCAGCCCCGCTGGAGGGTAGACTTGGAATAAGTCGATAGACGACCCACTACCCAGCCTCGCTGGAGGGTAGACCTGGAACTAGAAGATGGGCGACCCACTGCCCAGCCCTGCTGGAGGGTAGACCCTAAGAGGTCGTCGGGTGACCCACTTCCCAGTACCTACTAGAGGGTAAACCCTAGAAGTCACCGAGCAACCCACTGCCCATCCCTCCTGGAGGGTAAACCCGAAGAAGTCGATGAGTAACCCACTGCCTAGCCCCGCTAGAGGGTAGAACTCAGAGCTTCTCTAGCCATCTCTACTGGAGGGTACACCACTAGCCAACCGAACATGTAGTGAGTATCACGCAACCACTCATCTCCATAACAACTCACCCAAAAGAGGTGCAGAGTCTGCTCTAGAACTGGGTGCCACTAGCACCACTACCGGCCAATCTATCGAGAATGAAACCAAGGGGAGACCACTCAACCCTACTGGTCAAACAAACGAGCACAGAGGGACCCTCTATGTCGCGAGAGGTCAAAGTGCGCAAAGCAGAACCCGGCACGCACGTGGGGCCCACACAACGTGTGGCCACATCGCAAGCCCAACCAAGCACCCAAACGTTCTCAGGTACGAACAACCACATGTACCTCCAAGCATTCTCGTATACTCCCAGAGTATACCACATTCTCAGCCCAAGGGCCATCGTGCACATGGTACCCTATGTCAACGTGGAGGCGTGACGTAACATCTACACCTCAAAGGCCCAGGGACGACCAACCACATCTTGTGAACCATTTACATCGCTCTCCCAAGAGTGTGCGATCACACGCCAAGGGTCCGCTACAAACATGGTGGGGCGAACCGCCACCGGGGCACCTTTCATGCTTCCACATTTAACAAGATCACGCAAGAGGCTCCACACATACAAACGGATCGCGCCGTTGTAATCCTTGCGAACAAACACGCGAGTTAGACTACTCACTCGCCCGAAACAGTCCACCGGTGAAAAAGGTACTATTCACCGTGACCAAACCCATGTGGGGCCCACCCCAAGATCCCGAAACTGAACCAACGGATCACGCCACTGCGATCCCCTCAGAAAAAAATAGAGGGTCGAGTACTCAATCGCCCAAAATGGACACCCGGTAAAAAAGGTACTATTCACCGTAGCCAGGTCGGGTGGGTCCCACACCACGTCCCCGAAAAAGGTCGGGCGGACTGTGCCATCGCAGAGCTCTCGGAAAAGCACGTCAAATTGACTGCTTACTTGAATGGAACAGGTACCCGGAGAAAAAGATGTGTTCCGGCGCACCGCACACGAGTGGTTCTTCGTGGGACCCGCAACCCGGTTTCGAAACTCAACGAACGGACCGCACCGTTGCGATCCTCTCGAAAAAGAACACAAGATGGACTACTCACTTGTCCAAAACGGTCGCCGGTGATAAAGATGGAAAATCATCGTCGACGCCCAAACGGAACTCGTGGGCCCCGCACCATCGTGCCGAATTAGGGCGGGTGGATTGCACCATTGCAATCCCCTCGGAATAAAACCCAACATCGACTGCTCGCACGCCCCAAACAGACGTTCAGTGAAAAAGGCGTGAAACGCTGCACGCAGCTCGAAAGACGGGTCGTGGGGCCCATGCCTCAAATCCAGTCCCAACACCCGAAACCGCCCTGGAAACCTTCTCTCATGCGCCATGGTCCCAACGCAACTGACGGCACTCAAAGTGGACGTCGCATGTGTTCGCGCCGTCCAAAACAAGAAACTCGGGGAATACGCTCGCCCACTTAAGGACATGTCGCGCCTCCGCGGCCCCTCGTTTCGAGAATTAAAAATTCCCGAAACTAGATCTACACATTCCCCATGACGCAAGGTCTGTGTTTCCGCTGATGGCGTGCAAAACGGACGCCTGTAACGAATGTTACGGGCGTCGAAAATTCAAAGAGGCACTCCCTTGGGCCGGACCGGCCGGTCCGCACACAGCCGGCCCGGGCCCCGGCCGCGGGTCCGGTTGAAGCCGCCGCGGCCAGGTGGCCCCGGACTGTTGCCACCGACCGGCCATCAAGGCCGGTCTCCCCCTTTCCGCAGCGACCCGCGACACACGGGTCGCGGTCGCACCGCACGGGGTCGCGCACCCTGTGGCTCTCCTCCTTCGCGCTACGCCGGCGCCGCCCAACCGAAGCCCGCCGCCACCGACCGGCATGCCGCCGCGTCGCCCGCCTGAAGCCGCCCACACCGCCAGGGCTACCTCCTGAAGCCGACGAGCCCGAGCCGCGCCACCCGCTTGAGGACGCCGCCCGCCGCTAGCCGAAACCCCTGCCGCCGCCGGAACTGCCGGAAAACACCCCAAAAACCCCTAATTCCCGCAACCTTTGGCGAACCCCTGCGGGATTCTCCGAACTCGGATTTCAAATCCGAGACAAGCTTTGGAAAGGGGATAAAATATACTACGCGTTCATTGGATTCGCTCGACGTTTAAGCAGCAATTCGACGCGTCAAATTGGAATCAAAGTAGGTTCGGGGATTAAAACGAAACTTTAAACAAGATCCTACCTGCAGGGGTGTTTCCCGAAGCTTCACGGGCGATCCGCTGCCGCGCCGTCGCCTTTCCGGAGCTGCCTCGCCGGAGGAGGAGGAGGGGAGGGAGGAGATCCTCCTTGCTGCTGTCCAGGTGAGGGAGAGGAAGAGGGTGTGGGTGACTTAAGTGTTTAAATAGAAACGCTTAACCACCCGCCCGTCGGCCCGAACCCGAACTCTCAGCAGGGTCGAGGTTAAGCCTCCCCTAGGGTAAACACCACCTCCCGATCACAACGGCGGTCTCAGAATTTTAATCCGAGACCCCATTTGAAAGTTATTAGAATTAGTGCCTGAGGCCGCCAAATTACGAAAACGCCCCTAGGGCCATTTGTTTCACAAACGGCCCGCGCCCGTGAAACTTATACCCCTCCTAGAGTAAACGGCAACCTCCGAACTCAACGGTGCTCTCAGTTTTCTAATTAGAGCCACCGTTTAAGAGATACTAGCGTTTTTCCATTAAACTAATTATTTAATTTATTAATTAATTCGTTTAACGTTCTAGTAGCGGGCGAGGGGTCCAAACATCCCGCACCAACAAGTTTTATATCGTTCCTAGGGTAAAGACCCCATTACGGACCCATCTATACACTCAGATCTATGATCTGAAAAACCATTTAGGATTTATCCCATTTATTTGGCATTTCCAGTGTGAACGCACCGAAAATTTAATTCCGGCCCCTCCGGGGCTCGGAATCGCACGCCGTCTGAAGGCACTGCCCTGGAATATTATCAAGAATATTCCAAAGTCTTTCTCAGCAAAAAAAAAGGGTTCTTACAGACTCTCTGAGAAAGCTCACATGGTCAATTCCCCTTATAGCCCCATGTTCTAGGACTCTCTGAGGAAGCTCACTCGGTCAATTCCCCTTATAGCCTAGGCCATAAAATTCAAACAAAGACTCTTTGAGAAAGCTCACGCGGTCAATCCCCTTATAGTATGAATTAATCAAGTATTCTCTAAGGAAGATCACTCAGTCAATTACCATTATATCCCCAAGTGGTTATAGGCTCTCTGAGGATGCTCACTTGGTCAACCTCTTTTATAGCCTAAGTGCTCAAAGACTCTCTAAGGAAGCTCACTCGGTCAATTCCCCTTACAGTCTAATACACCAGGTTCTCACGACCCTGAGTAGGTTAATGAGAATAGAAGTGTAATATGGCCAAAGTAAACATACATAAATACTTGGATAATCAGTCTATAACTTAATAAGCATGTTAGAATACAAACTCTCCATCATACAGAAACAGGCATGGAAAACAGGCAGGACATCCAAACTGGCTAAACCAGACCAAACGGTTGTAAATAGATCTTGCATGGGAAAAATATCCAAGGCATAGAAATTATCCATATTCATATCCAAATTACCTCTACACTAGAATACAAGCATGGAAAAAAATCAACTGGGGTAAAATAGTAAACATGAAACACCCTGTTCAAGGCTATTGTTGGAATTTTCACATAATACTCAAAGACTTCGAACAGAAAGGCACAAACCAGCTACCTTGGGGTTAGGAGATCATTTTATGTGAACCTAGAAGCTTGAATCTCCATATAATTATGTATATCTAATAAAACATATAAAACCTTCACCCCACAATAACTTGGAAAACAAAAGAAATCATGAAACGAGGCTCTAGTAGAAGAGAGAACTCACTAATGCGATTCCAATGCAACTGGCGGTGTTTGATTTGGAGGAAGAGTGAAGTATTAGGGGCTCATCATAGATCCATGACCATATAGACTCTCTCAGATGAATGAGACCTAGAAGGATGGTGTTCTGTCCATCAAATGCAACCCCGGTGTGGTTAATGAAAAAATACAAAATACACGGTGTGTACTTTTGGAGTACATGGCATGTACTTGACATTTCTGTACTCCGCATTAGGCGGCCTCCAAGTCACCCCCACACGGCCGTGTGTGTGGCTACTACACGGACAGAACATGTCCTATTGTGGCAAGCCAGTACACAACATGTATTCATAAAGTACACGACTTGTACTCATAAAGTACATGGTGTGTAGTTAGAAAATTTCCAGAATTTACTATTTTTCTCAAAAATGAACAGAAAAGGAAAAACATACCTGAAAATGTCTAAGTTCATACACAATCTATGGAAGTATATGTAATTATGTATTTAATTTCACAACATGACTATACCCAATATCTTTTTTATGATAACATATGGATCCAATGAAGCTCTTGGAGTTGCGGGTGCAGTGGGAGGACCTTTAAATGAATGGTTTTATCAAATAGAATGTGTCACCCAATCAATATCTTTTTTTGGGAAAAGGATAGGCTAGAAAATTTATATTTTTGTTGATTATAATAAAATAAACTAAAAAACTTATAAATAATAGGTACCCTATTTCAAGTATTGAATACCTATTCGATCAGTTGTGAGGCTTGAGTTAGTTCTCGAAGACCAATATTAGGTTTGGATACCAGTATTTGAGATTTTGTGAGGCTAAAATTAAAAACATGGAATTAAAATATTGAAATAAACAACATGAGTTCCTAGTGATGCATTTTAATTTGATTGATTCACCCACTATTCTTATGTATTTTTTGAATTGGATATTCCAGCCATACATGGATTCATTTGTGGTTTTGATCACTGATGACATTCTCAACTACTCTATATTAGAGGAGTAGAATGTAGAGAACCTGATTATGGTCCTAGATTTACTCTAGGAACACCTTTTTCGGTTATGATATTTAATTAATAGTTCTAGATCTTTGAGTAGCACTTCATTGGGAAGGTCATTGTTGAGCATGGAATAGTTTTGGACCTAGAGGATGTTGATGAAGTGCTTTCTAGAATGCCACACAATAGAGTTTCATAGGTCTGGTGTTTTCTTAGATTGGTAGGGAACTAAAAATTATTTTGGGGGGAATTCTCTAGGATTTCATCTTCTTTGACCACCTTGATGATAAAACGGAATTCCTTTACATAGACTTATTAGTGTGAGCGATCCATTGAATAGCTAATGCAGAGGATTACTAGTGATTATGTTCTAAGACTACTAGAGTATTTCATGAAGTAAGTAGTGTATTGAGATGCCTCTATATATAGGATAATATATGTATAATTTAGAAATAGGAAATGGTAACATATGGTTTGAGGTAGATGATACCCCATGAGCACAATTACCTGACTCATGACTTGGAGTTCTTAGTAGTAGTCTTCAATCTAAAAATGTGGAGGAGCTATCTTCTAAGAGGTTCATTTGGTTTTTACAGAAACCATCAAGGAATTAGGTATATCTTCACATAGATAGATCTAAACTACATACAATGGTACAAGATATAATTTATACAGGAATATGACATTGAGATACTCTATAATTCTGGGATGGAAAATTTGTTTAGAGATTCCCTTAGAATAAAGAATCATTCCAATTTTGTGGAGGATGAATTTTAGTAGTTATATTCTTTAAAAATGACATAGGTAGAGGAGAGGGGTTAATCTTATCTTAATTTTATGGGGTTGAATTATCATCTTCTCTAATATCTAAGGGATGATTAGTGGGGTTAAATTGATTATTATTTTCTCTAAGACCAATTATCTTCAATATATTTTCTAGATGCATTTTTTGATGTTGGGGAACATTTCATCATTTTCTAGGGATGGACGGTGGTTCAAGACATGATTTGAGAGGAAGTGATGATAAATTTTTAAACTTCTATTTTTTTATACATTTAGTAGTAGGGATGATGTATTGGTAACTTAATTGGTAGTCTTACTGGACTTTCATTTAGTAGAGTGTTTATGAGTTTGTCTCTTTGTGTCTCATATGTTAGTAGGTAAAGGCTTAGCAACAAGTTCTAATAGGTTTGACACAACCTCTAGATATCCAGGAGTGGAAATGGTACATCATGTATATGGTATTTATGATAGGGAATCCTTTGATAGTGAGAGGACATGATTCTATCTCAGTAAAGTTTGACTGACTTAAAAAGTCAACACACATCCTTTTCATCAGGGAGTAGACTTTAGTGAAGAGTTAGGACAGACGTACATGTGGGAGATCCTCAGGATCCATGGGGTACCTTCAACAATTGTTTATGATGGTGATTTTTAGTTTGTATAACAGGTTTATAGAGGCCTATATGAATCATTATTAACATAGTTGTGGATTATTATAGTGTTTCACTCCAAGACTAATTGGCATAGCAAGCACACTATACAAGTGTTAATGGATATGTTGAGAACTTATGTATTGGTCATAATATGGATATCGGAGGATCAATTTCCATTAGTATAGTTTTCTTACAATAATAGACATTACTATATGATTTTAATAGATCCATTAATGACATTTTATAGGAGACCCTTTATGTCATGCTTGTGTTGGACTAATATTGGTGAGACATCTCTTGTTGGGATGGAGATGGTGAAGGTGTTGGAGAATAATGTTTAAGTGACCTATTGAGCATATGATTATTCTTAAGAGTCAACATAAATCATATGCAGATCGATGTCATAGGCCCTTGGATTCAGATATGGGATACCATGTTTTCTTGAGATTCAACCCATAATTAAATTTTTCATAGGTTGGGCCCTGGAGAAATTCCATCTCGGAGGTTCATCGATCTATTTGAGATCCTATAGAGGGGTGGTGTTTTTTTTACCACAAAACTTTACCCACGCAATTATTGTTGTTTCGTGATGTCTTTCATGTGTCACATCTATGGATATACGTGCATGATTATATCCACATCATTTAATGGGGTGATCTAGAAATTGAGGATATATCCAACTTTGTGGAGTACCTATTGGTGATCAATTATTGGAAAGTGAGATTCTTATATTCACTAACCATCCCCTTGGTCCATGTGTTCTGGTGGAATGGGAGCATAAAAAGATATCCTTGGAGTGGGTTATCTTGAGGTGGGTTAAATATCCCCTAATTTTTATTTATATTATTATTTAAAAGTGTTAAAATACTTGAAGGGGTAATAATTATGTGAACCTACATTTTATTTTAAGACTTTGACATATTTTAATGAATTTTTTTAGAGGAATATGCTCTGACAGTGAGACATTTTGTGGTATACTATTTCTGAAAATGATATTATAAAAATATTAAATATATTAACATCACACGTGTTATGTTTTTTGAGATTAATTGAATAACTCTATAATAGAGCCTTAGATAAAAAAACAAGACCATAATTAATTCAAGGATGCAAATTTTACCCTACATGTGACCTAAGGTAGTTCGGTTCCAGAAGACAGGTTGTGGCATCTATTAGTGGGCACACTAAATTCAAGAAAAATAAAAAAAATTAATTTTTTGTTAAATGACCTAAACATACACACTCCAATGAATATTGTGGATGGTTTATCCATATAAAATTTTGAAATATGATAGGTGGTTCATAGAATTACCCAATTTCTAATCCGAATCAGATGACAGATGGTGATCAGATTGAGGTGGTTTGAGATGCAACAGACTGAGCGAGTTGTCTCCTTCCTAGGATAACACATTATTTACCAATGATATTTCCTCTTTAGGTAGGGATAAATTTTTTTGTATTTCACCATTCTTGTGAATATATTGATCATGTATATTGTATCTTATTTTGATGTGTATTAGTAATCCCATCACAATACCCCTTTAAAATTCATTATATCATCCATTATTGAAATTTCACACATCTCACCCTAGATATCCCTGATCTATGATATTTACACAAAAAGGCTTGGACAATGATTTTTTCACCATATTTCTTGTTATTATACCCTCTACATTCATAATGTTATTAAATGTTTTCCTATGGGGTCATTCTTCTACCTTACTGAGGAGAGTTCAAGAGTGATCGAACCCCAAAATTCATTTTGGTAGAACAAATGACACATAGATCAATGGTTTTCAAATGGATTCAAAAAAAAATGTAGTATGTGGGTGATACTCAAAGGATCCAATATCCTGAGGGGTAATTTGGTCCATCGATAGGTACATGGGTGGTGTTTTGTATTCATGTACATCCTTAGGATCCATCTTTTGGTCACCAGTGGGTAGGAAACAAGGGTAAAAGGTGCTTCCTTGCAATTTTGGGGTTTCTTTACGAGTGATTCATGGTAGAGAGGATAGATCTAGAAAATATTTTAATAATGAAAACATTATATGGATTACACAATAACACACCATGTTTTTTTGAAGAACACATGGTGTGTTCTTTGGATTCCATAGTGGATGGGGTTTCAAAAGGAGTAATGCAATAGACATCGGGTTGCTTGGCCCACAAACCATGTGACGCTCCCCTAGTGGAAAAATCATTTTCTAGCAAGTACATTCCTATAAACCCATATGGGAGTACATTATATGTAATCTGGGAGTACACGAGCATGAGGTGATACCTGAGTAAGGCCATGTACACTTCCAAAGACAATAATATGTACTGATGAGAATAGGCACAACCATGGACACACGGAAGTCCCTGAGTGGATAAGACATGTTTTTTGGAACCTATATATATTGTGTACATAGAAATGTCCATAGAGACATTTCTATATATGAACACTTCCATGTAGGAGAGTGTGGACACAAGCCATGTGGACCCCTTACACGTCATGTATGCATTTGAGAAATTTATTTCTATCGTATATTCTTCCATTGGAATATTATTTTGGCCTGAAAGTATTATATTCTAAGTTTTTTCCATTTTTGACATGATGGTTTCCTTCAGTGTTTCGTTTTAGTTATGATGTGGAATTTTCTGATCCTGAGGCTTTTTCAGGCGATGATTGATGACAATAGTGATTAGGCAATATCATCATTGAGATGTCAGTGTCAGTACTCCCATGTGACTCTTGGGTAAGGGTTCCCTATACTATCATATATATTTCAAGGTTAGTACTCCCTTATCAAAATAGACCACGGGTTCCCTATGTTGTCGAAGAGATTTTGGGAACAGTACTCCCCTATAACACTAGGGTGTCGATTCCCCATATTATTTATACAGGTATTATCAGTACTCACTTTACTAATATATGGAATGGGTTATCTATATATGGATAGATAATCCCCCATATCCAAGATCTAATTGGGTGTGGGGCCTCCATTTGATACATGTAACCCTCATATATGGATTGAATTTGTGGGGAGTGATTCCCTCCACTCATATTCAAGTGCGGTTGCATTTGATGTTGGGAATCAGTGATGGAGTTTTTGTAATGCACACTTAATCATGACATTTAGTTTTGATATAAGATGGATTTTATGTTTTTACACATCTAGGTTTATTTATTAGTTTAAATATGTGTGTATTTATTGAGTTTTGTTTCCCTCTTTTTTGGGTTATGCTAACCATTGTTGGGCCCCTCTACCGCTCAAATTTAATTTTTAGGGTGTCCTACTAGTTATGTATATACTCACCCATTCATGGGATTTTCCAACACATGTCATTTTTTATGTAGATTAATGAGATATCAAGGATTTTTATGGTAAATTATAGTGATATTTTTGTGCATTGATCACGTATGATGAACAGTCATTGATATTAGGATTCATGATCTCGTAGTATTTTTCATTTCCATATATTTTCAAGTTACTACTTCATTTCTGGTTTGGAATGTTTTCCCCCATTACCTTTTGATTATATTCCATTACACTATGATGTGTTCCCTAGATCTCATTTCATGCATGGTTTATCTCTAGGTGTTATAGTCTTTATTTTATACTCCTCTTAACTACTTCATGGAGATGGTTGGGACTGCGAGTATAAGTTAATTTGATCAAATCATGGAATTAACTAGAATAAATGAGAATAGGGAAATATATGGGTCACTAATTACTATCCATATTTTTAATCATTAAGATTTTGGTGGTTTAAACTGTGAACAGTAGGATCCACACCATTTTATTATAGTTTTTTATTTGTATGTCGAGGAAACATCGATAATATGTACTTTACAGAATCTGAAAGGCACTGATGATCTAAGGGTCTCGTATTTTTTTCAAAACATTTTAGAATGATTTCAGTGTCAAAAAATAGATAGGTTTGGTTCTTGATGAGAACCAACATGCAACAAGTTCTTCTTCCTCTATTGAGATTAGAATAATTGGAGGCATGAAGGATGTGTATGGGGTTTCCCCTGAGACCACATACACAGAGGATGGTAACTCATCTTGGGTGGAGCCAGACCAGAATGAAATAGGGGGTTGGGATCATGGATCTTCTAAATAGCAGGAATCCCTAGTCCATCAAGGTTAAGATAATGATCAAGAAGATGCATCTATTGTGGAATGTGATAGGGTTCCTAAAAACTATAAAAAAGTTGTAGGTAACCAGAGATATAATGAAAGCATTGATCAGGTCTAATTTGATAAGTGGAATGGTACGAATCAAGCTTTCCAATCACTTTAATGGTCTGTAGAAGGATGGGTTGGTCTGGGATCGACAAGGTATGGGGGCTACAAACCTCGATCAAGAACAAGGTGATCCCATAGATCTAGGAATGAATATTCTATTAACAATGGAGCATCCCTCAGACCACCAAACCTTCTATGAGGATGACTGTGATGATGACAATTCTATCAAATTCTCAGTTTTCTTTATAGATGGCATATAATATAGAAGACTTCATAGTCCAAGGAAGATTATGAAATTATAGGGAAAATGAGATGTGGGGGCTGCATTGTGGATAAGGAAATTAAATCTAAGTAGAAAAATCACTAATCCAACCTATCGAAGCCAATGTAAACAAAGGGAAGGGAAATTGAACCAAGGACTCAAGATCAGGAGTGCAAGAAGTGTTTGTGTCTAAGAAGTGGAAATCTAAAATCCATGAATGGATACAATATGAATCAAGGAAATGTAACACCCTGAGATTTTATGAGAAATATTATTTTTAATTTCATTGATGTCTTGTGTTGTACGATACACCGAAATTAGCTTCTGATATGTGCAACACCGTATTAGCTTGTATTATACGCAAACACTATTCTTGGCTTGTGTTGTATGCAAGAGAAACCTTCCTCAATAGCGTGTGTTGTACGCAATACTGAGTTTCACTAAAAAATGATATATTGTTATAATATTATTATGAACTACCCGTTATGAATATTATTAACCACATTTTTAATTTTATAACATTGTAATACATCTTAAACAATTGTCTAGAACATGGTATGAGAACAAAATAAATTTTTTGGGTAAAATAAGTATTTTTCAAAAAATGCAGTTTTGCCGTCTTTTGATGGAACACCCACTATAAATCTATTTTTTGACATTTTTATAAGTTCAATTTGACAAATAAAACTTCTTCCTTGGAATTCGGACATAAAAAATTACTTTGGATAAAATTTTGACAGTATTCTGATAACCTTCATATTTTGATGAATAGTAATTATACGCTAAACTTTAATTAAAAACAATTTTTTCCATCGAGATAACTTATATGGTTAAATTATAATATTTAATGGTTTTAATGTATAAATAGTATATATTTCTACCATTTAATATAATGTAAGTTATTAGCATTAAGTTTACACTGAATTCATAGGTAAAAACATTTCAATCTTTTGCAATGTTTTAACTTTTAAAAACCATTTTCTCAACAGAGGGATTATTTTTAAATTAAATACTGCCACTTATGTGTTTTGAATTAGGAAAAATGGATTCCATATTTGGAATAATAAGGTAAAAATTATTCTAATAGGCTACTTTTTATTTTTAGACATTATGAATAGTAACTACGTTAAATTTTATTTACTACAGTTAAAGGTAAATCAGGCAATTAAGGGTAAAAATAATATTATAAGATTACCCTAACACCTGAAAAATTATATTGGATTAATAAACGTCGACCCATATCACCTAATGGTTGGAATAAATTCATTTTAAAGACTTTTGACCATGAAAAGCACGTAATTATTGTTAAAACCAATGAAAGTGACAACATGTCACTCTCTTATATCTTATAAGTGTAATAATTTTAATTTAGTGATAAACTTAATAAAACATCAAACATAAATAGTCACAAAAAATATAATAAAATTTTCTACATCATGTGAATTTATTTATAATTTTTAGGGATTAAATAATTATCATTAATGGTGACACATAGTGATGTAGAAATGATTTTATTGATTAAAATATCAAATAAATGGTTTTCAAAATATTAAAATAAATATTATATGAACTATTTAATGTGAAAAACAAATTTTAAAGATTAATATTACATGTTAGGGATCTAATAAATATTTTGGTTCAAATATAACTTCTATGTGGATTTTATTTAAATTCAAATAATTGAATAGTGTGAAAATTGACACTATTGATATTTTATAAAAATAAAATATTATTAAATTGTTTGAAAACCACAAAAATATTTAAAAATTATAAATTTAAATTTATATAGTCGAAAATGTAATAAAGTATCCAATTATGGAAAATTCACAACAAATAAGTAACTATTTATAAGAATTTAAAATTTAGAATATTATTACCACTAATAAAATTAAATAGATTAAATAAGGATAAATCAAGTTGATAAGGTTTATAATAAATTCCCAACATGTATAAATTTTATTTTATGATGATATTACAACTCTATATTATCTCATATTATAATTGAGTCATTTTTTGATATTTTTAAGTGGGTTTTGGGTTTATTATAAATTAATATTTTAGAGGTTTCCAAAAGTGACCATCTCCTCTCTTATAAAAGGGAACCTCCTACCTCTCCTATTCATATCATTTTGAGACTTCAAGATCAGAAAAACCCTATCCATTTACCTTCTCCACTTCCCTAGAAACATACTAGAGGTACTAGTTTTCTTCAAAGACCAGCTTTAGTGCCCTAAGAGGAGGTTTAGAAGAGGCGCGTCAAAGAAGATGTAATATCCTTTAACGATTCATTCAAATTTATTTCTTCTTATACTTCCTCCTCTTATTTGATTCATTATAAATTAATGAAATCAGTATAACTCATATAATTATATGTTATTATAAGTATGAAACCACCCCATTTGACCTTCTATCCATCCTATGAAAAACGAAATCACTGCACGTGCGTACGCACGGCTTACCGTCTCCACGACGTGGTGTAATATACTTTTCCACAACCAAACTACAAGGATGGTTATAATGGTAGAAATAATAACTATATATTATTAATATAATATGATATTAATTATGATATATTATATAATCTACTCTAATACCATTAAAAAATTATGGTAACGTTATCGTCGCTCGTGAGTACGTACGGATTACCGTCTCCACGACGCGATGAGATTCATTCTCCATGTTAACCATTCAAGAATGAATATAAAGTATATATAATAAATAAACATAGAATAAATGACATAATAATTATACTGTATTTATGTACATATATGTTTCATTTACTTAATTGCATTCAATTCAATAAGGAAACGAAAACAACGTTCATGCCTACGTATGGCCTACCATCTCCATGAAAATTGTATTTCATTCCATTTATCAATCTATCATATATATTTATATGATAAATATATATTATATATAAATCATGTTTTACATTCTGTAATTAAGTAAATCAGTATATAAGTAATAATATCAAGAACAACAAGTCCAAACACGTACGATAAATGAAACGATTTTACCCAAAAATGCTGCTTTAACATGGAATTGACAAAAGAACGGGTAATATAAAGTAATAAGTGAGTCATATATGATATAATAAATAGTATTATTGTTCTATTACAAGTTAATAATATTTTTAAACCGACTATACAGAAAATCCGGACATGTACAGAATAAATTGGACCTATGGTAAGGGTTATTTATTCCAATATCGTTCTTATCTGAGATTGTTTATTCGTAAGTATTTACTGGGGTTATATTTATCATCCATGTCTAAGTTTTCTCAAAATGTTTTCATATAATACTTAATATTCTTCCATGTATTTTTAGATTCATTTTTACCCTTTTTTAACACATGGTATGGAAGGAATATTTCTTTTGTTTACCATATGGGGTACATTTTTACTTTTCCGGCAAAAGTATAAGAAGAATGTTTTTTAACTTATACGACATGAATGGATTTTTGCAGTTTCATAATGAATTATTTACATGAAGCTTCCTCTACATGATTTCATGATTATTTTCAACAAAATCGTTTTCTTTTAAAATTTCATGGCATTTTGATAGAAGAAAATGATTTTGAAGAAGAAAGGATATTTTCCTAAAGAATTCATTTCAAGTGTTTATCAAAACTATTTTCCATCTAAGATGAGATTATTTTGTATGATTATGTTTCAAGAGTACTGTCTCTATTATTTACATGGTTTTATTTTTCTTATGATGAAATGATATCCATTTGTTTTATATGGATTTTGTTATGATTGGATGATGTTTTTGAAACCCATATTATTCTTTGGGTTATGATGAATGATTTATGTTTATTTTGTGTCATATGAAAGAATGATTTAATTATGAGATGGGTGAGACCTATATCTCCCTCCAATGCTTTGGGTTAAAATTTATATCTCATGAGATAGACATGGATGGAACTACAAGTAAATCTGGTTCATTAATATAGGGTCGGAACGACAAGTAAACCCGGTTCAGTAATGAACTTTGTCCACTATGATGGTCTTGGAAGCAATGAATTGGCTAATATGAAAATCATATCATGTTCTTAATGGTTTTCCACAATTACTTGTTTTATTACCATGCTATTTTGTCATGATTAAAATTCCTTTATGATCTATTTCTTACGTACTTCCAAGATTTATTTCACAACTCAAGATTTAGATGTTTAAACTTTATGTTCATGTTTTTTAAGTTCAAATGTATATGGTTTGTTTTATATTGTCCATGATTACTCTTACTGAGAATTTGAGCTCACCCTTTATATGTTTTCTTTTCCCTAGGATATAAAGAATGGTTTTAGGTAAGAAAACAAAAGGGGAATATCATTATGGGAGATGTTGAAGATATTTTACCATGATTAGAAGATTATGTTCTGAGTTTCCAAATACACTAAACTATTACGGTCCTTAGGTCTCTATTTTTATTTTTTATTAAGTATTCCACAAAAGTATTGTAATTTCCATGTTTTTCAAGCTTTGGGTCTCTACAATTGGTATCAGAGGAAAGGTTTAGTTAACCTTTGTAAACTAGGATGAGAAATATTTAGTGACATCTGTAGAGATATTTCTAAGGTATGACTAGGGATGTCCGTAAGGTTAAGTATAAGTATAGTTTATAGTCCTAGAATTATGATAATGATCATGAATAACCTAGGATTAAACCTAATATATTACATATTGAATTTAGTCCCCTTGATTATGTTGTTTTCCTAGTATGATTTTTGCCTCTCACACTGTTCTTTTTGGGTTTTAGATAATGACTGGAACCCGAAAGAACTGTGTTAATGATCAATGCAACGGGAAATAAAATGATTGTCCTTATGAACAACCAAATGTTATGGTAAATAGAGTGAAAAATCTTATTTCTATACTTACACAATCTATGAATCATTGTGGACATCCAAATGAGCAGAGAAATGAACAATATTTTATTGAGTCCTTCATAAGGCAACATCAACCTTCTTTCAGTGGGTCTTCTGATCCACTTGTTACTGAAAAATGGATCGGTACCATTGAAAAGATATTTTCCATACTTTGTTGTTTAGAACATGAAAAATTCATTTTGGTTGTTTACCATTTAGAAGGTTAAGCAGACTAGTGGTGGAATCTAATTAAGAATACAAGGCCCTAAGATGAAATGGAATCCATGGAATGGGACAAGTTCAAGAACATGATTTTCAATAAGTAATTCCCTTGTATTCTTTGAACAAATATGGAAAAGGAGTTCCTTGAGCTTAAGAAAAATGATGATGAACCTGTTGGTATATATGAGGGGAATTAAACAAGGCTTGCAAGGTATGCATATGGCTTTATCATCCAACCTGAAAGTAAAGTTGATCGATTCTTCAGTGGATTAAAACCAATTCCTATAAAGGAATTACCTATAAGAGACTTCAGTATATATGAATAAATTGTGAGTTCTGATATCAAGGAAGAACTTGAATTTGATGTTACATATCCATCTCATGTTTTTGACAAGAAACAAAAGATGGAGTTCAAGGAAAAATCTAAAAACAATGGTGAAAAGAAGACAAATGTTTCGTTATGCTCAATGTGTGGAAAGAATAATGGTGAAGACTATCTTAAAGGGACTAGAAAATGTTTTAAGTGTGAAAAAGTATGTCATAGAGCATCTAAGTGATGAAGTAATGGTAAAAAGGTAGCTAATGATGTGAATAGAGAAAAGACTATAGAGAACATACCACCAACACTTCAATGCTACAAGTGCAAGTAAATGGGGAATTATGCTAACCAACGCCCTAATCTAAGGGTTAATGATGATTCACATCAACAACCTATTAAGGTAAAGGATAAAGGGAAGTCACATGTGATCACTATTGGTGATTTTAAATATGATAATGAAGTGGTGGAATGATTAAGTGTATATGTAATGGGATTCCAAAATAGTGTTGTGGAATCTCATTTATACTATTATGGAATATTAGAATATCGATGTATTGGTTTTCAATAATTGTATGGTACCAGTAGCCATGAAAAGTGATTGAAATATTTTTGGAAGGTAGATGATATGCGCATAATGAATGGATAAAGAGAAAATAATATGTTTGATATTACTAATGAGCTCATATAAGGAAAAAGTGACATCATGGTTTGAGTATATAGATATTTTCGGATTTTGGTATGTGGAAAGAGTTAACTTTTTACAGCATTAATGTTTTCACTAAGGTTCTATGGTAATTCATTATTAAGGTATTCTAATGTTTTTAATGTGACCAACAAGATATATCTTATAATATATGGGGGATTAATGATGGTAATCACATGCTTTGTATATGACCTCTCTAGTAATATTTTTCTTTATACTACGGTATTGGAGAAAAGTATTTTGGATAAGCCTAAAGATTGGAATGGATTAAGTTAGACATCAGATATTATTTTTTAAGGCTATAACTTTTTGATACTATTTTTGAGATGTTATAATAGTATAGTTTTATAAAAAGGAAAACTCGTAGGACGGGTGACAACCCATCGCGTCGGACAAGGACTCAAAAATAGAACCCACAACCGAAGTGCAACAAGCCTTTATCACCTACCACTGGACTACAAGAAGTCCCTGGTTAGTAGAAATTATTATTTATTAAGTGGTATAATAGTTGAATTATTAGTCCATTTTTTGAATCATATACGGTTAATCTCACCATAAATAGACTTATGTATATTTAATAACTTTTGATTACTTTTTGAGACAGATGGAAAAACCTATCATTCTATCGCATGATCTACTAACATTTCATGAAGGTCAAATTCAACTTCATTTCTTTAAATAAGAGATGAAGTGGAAATTATTCATGGAACAACCAATGATGATATTACATTGAAATCAAATAAGTATTACTTCTAATTCAAAATTTTCAAATTTATGGAAAGGATATTGAAAACCAAAAATGTTGTCCTAGTACCCTCATATCTTATGAATCAGATGGTACCTTAGATCATCACAAATTAATGGCTTTGTGATTTCTGGATTTTTCATATCTATGTTCTCTACCACTCTCCATCAGAGCATGATGGTTATATTTCTCTTCTATATCCATATTTTCACCTATGTTCTCATATGTGGAAACCTAGTGATGAGTTAATTTGGGTAACCGCTACGTTTCGTACTTTAGTTTTAAAATTAAGTTTTAGTATTCCTTTTTACGATGTGGGTTTCTATGAAAGAAACTTTAATGTATTAAACCATTTATAACCTCGACAAATATCGAGGGCGAAATTCATTTTAACGGGGGTAGAATGTAACACCCCAAGATTTTATGAGAAATATTCTTTTTAATTTCATTGATGTATTGTGTTGTACGCTACACCAAAATTAGCTTTCACTATATGCAACACCGTATTAGCTTGTATTATACACAAAAACTATTCTTGGCTTGTGTTTCACGCAAGAGAAACCTTCCTCAATAGCGTGTGTTGTACGCAATAATGAGTTTCACTAAATAATGATATATTGTTATGATATTATTATGACCTAGCCATTATGAATATTATTAACCAAATTTATAATTTTATAACATTACCGTTTATATTACACATTTTCTAGAACATTGTGTGAGAACAAAATAAATTTTTCGGGTAAAATAAGTATTTTTCAAAAAATGCAGTTTTGTTGCTTTTTGATAGTGCACCCACTGTAAATATAGTTTTTGACATTTTTATAAGTTCAATTTGACAAATAAAACTTCTTACATGGAATCAGGATATAAAAATTTACTTTGGATAAAATGTTGAAATTATTTTGATAACCTTCATATTTTGATGAATAATAAAAATACGCTAAATTTTAATTAAAAACAAATTTTTTTCATAAAGATAATTTATATGGTTAAATTATAATATTTAATTGTTTTAAAGTATAAATAGATTATATTTTTTCCATTTAATATAATTTAAGTCATTAGAATTAATTTTACACTGAATTCATAGGTAAAAACATTTCAATCTTTTGCAACGTTTTAACGTTTAAAACTGGTTTTCTCAATAGCAGGATTAATTTAAAATTAAATACTGACACTTCTGTGTTTTGAATTTGGAAAAATGGATTCCATATTTGAAATAAATAGGTACAAATTATTCTAATAGGCTACTTTTTATTTTTAGACATTATGAATAGTAACTACGGTAAACTTTATTTACTATAGTTAAAGGTAAATCAGGTAATTAAGGGTAAAAATAAGATTATAAAATTACCCTAACACCTTCCAAAATAAAATTGGATGAATAAAAGTCAATCCATATCACCTAAGAGTTGGAATAGATTCATTTCATGGAATTTTCTCCATAAAAATGATGTAATTATTATTAAAACCAAAGAAAGTGACAACATGTCACCCTCTTATATCTTATAAGTGTAATAATATCAATTTAGTGAGAGTCTTCATAAAAATTAGAACATAAATAGTAAACATAAAGATAATAAAATTATCTACATCATGTAAATTTATTTAGAATTTTTAGGGATTAAATAATTATCATTAATGGTGACACAATAGTGATGTAGAAATTATTTTATTAATTGAAATATCAATTAAATGGTTTTAAAAATATTAAAATAAATATTATATTAACTATTTAATGTGATACACTAATTTCAAAGATGAATATTACATGTTAGGGATCTATTAAATATTTTTGTTTGAATATATCTGAAGTGTGGATTTTATTTAAATTCAAATAATTGAATAGTGTCAAAATTGAAACTATTGACATTTTAAAAAAATAACATATTATTAAATTGTTTAAAAATCCCAAAAATATTTAAAAAAATTATAAATTTATATTTTTAATGTCTAAAATGTCATAAATTATCCAATTATGGACAATTTACAACACATAAGTAATTATTTATAACAATTTCAAATTTAGAATATTATTACCACAAATAAAATTAAATAGATTAAATAATGATAAATCAAGTTAATAAGGTTTAAAATAAATTCCCAACATGTCTAAATTTTATTTTCTGATGGGATTACAACACTATATTATCTCATATTCGAATTGAGTCATTTTTTTATATTTTTATGTGGTATTTGGGTTTATTATAAATTAATATTTTAGAGGTTTCCTAAAGTGCCCATCTCCTCTCTTACTAAAGGGAACCCCCTCCCTCTCCTCTTCATATCATTTTGAGCCATCAAGCTCGTCCAAAACATGTAAATTTCTCTTCTCCACATCTCTAGAAACATACTAGAGGCCTTGGTCATTTTAAAGACCAGCTTTTGTTCCCTAAGAGGAGGTTTAGAAGAGGCGCGTCAAAGAAGAGGTAATATCCTTTACCGATTCGTTCTAATATATTTCTTTTTCTACTTCCACTTATTTATTTGTTTCATTATAAAGTAATAAAATCAGTATCACTAATATACTGATATGTTATTATAAATATGAAACCACCCCATTTCACCTTCTATCCATCCTACAAAAAACAAAATCACTACGTGTGCGTACATACGGCTTACCGTCTCCACGCCGTGGTGTAATATTCTTTTCCACCAACACCTTACTTGGATGGGTATAATGGTGGAAATAATAATTATATATGATTATTATAACATGATACTGATTCTGAGATATTATATAATCCACTCCAGTACCATTCAACAATTATGGGAATGATATCGTCGCTCGTGCGTACGTATGGATTACCGTCTCCACGACGCGATGAGTTTCATTCTCCATGATAACCATTCAAGAATGATTATATAGTATATATAATAAATAATAATGAATGATATGACATAATAATGATACTTTATTTATGTACATATATGTTTCATTTACTTAATTCCATCCAATTCAATAAGGAAATGAAAACAATGTTCATGCGTATGTACGGCCTACCGTCTCCATGAATGGTGTATTTCATTCCATTTATCGAGCTATCATATATATTTATATGATGAATATATATTATATATAAATAATTTTTTACATTCTTGAATTAATTAAATCAGGATATAAGTAATGATATCAAGAACAACAATCCAAACACGTACGATAAATGAAACAATTTTACCCAAAACGATGCTTTAACATGGAATTGACTAAAGAACGGGTAATATAAAGTCATAAGTGAATCATATATGATATCATAAATTTTATTATGGTTTTTTACAAGTTAATAATATGTTTAGACCCACTATACAAGAGTTTTAGACACGTATAGAAGAAAATAGACCTAAGGTAAGGGATAATTATTCCAATTTTGTTCTTATCCGAGATTAATTATTCATAAGTATTTACTAGGGTTATATTTATCATCCATGTCATTGTTTTCTCAAAATGTTTTCATAAAATGTTTAATATTCTTCCATGTATGTTTAAAGTCATATTTACCCTTTTTTACCACATGTTATGGAAGGAATCTTTCTTTTGTTTCCCATACAAGGTACTTTTTGACTTTTTCGGTAAAAGTACAAGTAAAATGTTTTTTTAACTTATATGACATGAACGGATTTTTACAGTTTCATGATGAATTATTTCCATGAATCTTCCTCTACACTATTTCATAATTATTTTCAAATAAATCATTTTCTTTTAAAATTTCATGGCATTTTGAGAAAAGAAAATGATTTTGAAGAAAAAGGATATTTTCCTCAATAATTCATTTCAAGTGTTCTATCGAAACTCTTTTCCATATAAGATGAAATTATTTAGTATGTTTATGTTTCAAGCATAATGTCTATATTATTTACATGGTTTTATTTTTCTTATGATGAAATGATATCCATTTGTTTTATATGGATTATGTTATGATGGCATGATGTTTATGAAACCCATATTATTCTTTGGGTTACGATGAATGATTTATGTTTATTTTGTGTCATAAGAAAGAATGATTTCATTATGATATGGGTGAGACCTATATCTCCCTCCAATTTATTGGGTAAAGATTTATATATCTTGAGATAGAAAATTATGGAACTTCATTTAAATCTGGTTCAGTAATACAGGATTGGAATGACAAGTAAACCCGGTTCAGTAATAGACTTTGTCCACTATGATGGTCTTGGTAGGAATGTCTTGGATACTATGGAAATCATATAATGTTATTAATTGTTTTCCACAATTACATGTTTTATTCCCATGCTATTTTATCATGACTAATGTTTCTTTATGATCTATGCCTTACGTACTAACAGGATTTATTTCACAACTAAATATTTTGATGTTTAAACTTTATGTTCCTTTTTTTGAGTTCAAATATATATGGTTTGTTTTATTTTCTCCATGCTTACTCTTTCTGAGAATTTGAGCTCACCCTTTATATGTTTCCTTTTCCCCAGGATATAAAGAAATGTTTTAGGTAAGAAAACAAAAGGGGAATATCTTTATAGGAGATGTTGAAGAACATTCACCATGATTAGAAGATTATGTATCAATTTTCCAAAGACACTAAAATATTACGGTCCTTGGTTGTCTATTTTTGTTATGTATTAAGTATTCCAAAAAAGTAATGTAATTTCCATGTATGTCAAGCTTGGGGTCTCTACAGGAAAGGCGTTAGTTGGTAGAGGTAAATTAGGAGAAAAAATTACCCCAATCTAATCCTTCATTATAAGGATGAAATGATTGACGATACTATCAAAGATAAAACCCCAATGGAGGATGTGGAATGAATATTTGAATAAGAGGTTCAAATTTATTTTGGAAAGGACCAATGGGATTATATCAATAAAAAAGATTTTATTTTGTCATGGGGATTGAATGAAATGAATATAAACATGGAGAAGTATATCCTAACCTAGGATTGGCTGGCCACTCACATTGTAGACTTATTTCAACATAATCCGATTACAAAGACTAAATAACTTAAATGGGATCTATACCAGGTATGTGATTCTAAAAATATTAGCATTGTTTTTTAATGATTATGTGATTTCATTCTATGTTTACTGATCTTTGTATTTGGGCTTACCCATTTTATAAATTTATCCTAAAAAGTGTTTTCGAATAAAATTAAAAAGTTATTTGGTGGTATAGGGTCAATAGGAAAATTCCTCCCATTACATTTATGGATTTTAGACACTTGTCTCTAGCCCCTAGTCTATTGTAGGTGGGATTGGGATGCTGACATCTAGGCCTTCCACAGGCTAGGTGGGTCCCTATGGGTTGAGTCAATACATTTTATGAAACCCATATTATTTCTATGGGTTCTCTTTGATATGATAAGTGATTGATTTTCAAGTGGAACATGTAAGCATGTATGGATTATGGGTGGGACACATATCACTATAAAATTCATTGGATAAAAGTTTATATCTCATGATAAATAAATTCATGTGTAAATTTTAGTTACATGTATGCATGGGCACTGATTTTGTGGATCATAAAAGTAATTTTCCATATGCGAGTGATTGTTCTATAGTTAATGGATGTTATTCACTATGATTTTATTATCTCATGATTCAAGGTTTGTATAAAATTATTATAATCCATGTTAAAGCTATTATGTTCCCAAAATGATCTTTTGTGACTTTGGGATCTTATTTCATATACTTTGAAGCTCACTTGTGTTTTATGTTAATCACGCATGGTGTTATGGTATTTATTTTATGCTAATGTTTTCATTTATTCTTATAAGCTCATACTTTTTGAAAATTTTATTCCTTCCTTACTAAGAATTTGAGATCACCCCTTCTATTTGTTTTCATTCCCCATGTAATGAAGATTATTCTTACTACTTAGATGTATAAAATATGATCTTGTATAGTTATTTAAGGAAAATATATCTAATATATGGTAAAATAAGATGATGATAGAGTGATTATTTGAACAAAATAAACCAGTCGGTCCATGGGATAGTATTATTTAAGAAATTAAGTGTTTTAAATTATTTTATTATGTTAATTAAAGGCATATTTATCCTAGTTTTCAATATGAATAATTTTTTGGAGTCTCAGTTTAATCTATGTATAACTCCTCACCCATATAATGATGATAATTGAGAAAGAATAATCTAGAACATAGTTGATATGATCTAGGACTATGTTTTATATTTAGTGTAACGTTGGATGATATTTTTTAAGGATACAATTGTCTTACAGTTATAATTTATAGTCTTCAGTTTAGATGGATTCATTTTCGGCTCTATACTATCAGCTATATCATTCACCACTGTGTTTTAATGAGGTGATTTGAGTCCTCAATAATTGGTTAATATATGGTACATGATACCTAAAAATGAGTTTATTTTATTTATAAGCGACTTAAAACTACTCAGAATAGAGAGTGATCTTATACCGATAGAAGGATATGTCCTTTGGATTTTGATTTAGTTTACCAGGTCTTGTTGAGGGTGTCCTACAGAGTTATGAAATCAGCAATTTTGGAGGTAGGGGAAAGTGGATCCTCTTTTTGTTGGATGATTAAAATTCATTGAAAATTTCGGGACACTAGCCCATCGGTTAGTCCTTCCTCCGTGATATTGAAGAATAAATAACGTGTTCTATGAGTATGATATTTGGAAGTAAATTACAGGTCTTACAAATGTGATTAACTTTGGGAATGTTGAGTTGGAACCAGATGCAACATTTATTGAGATTATTTTTTAGATTATTGACTAATGTCGGAATGTACATTGAGGAAAGATGGTTCCTATTGTTCGGGTTTTATGGTAGCACTGATGTATCAAAGAAGAACCATTGGAGAAGGAATTATGTGTTCATACATAATGATTTTATATGATAGAAAATTCCATTAGAAACACTTCTCAAGGATGATATGTCATTAGAGGGGGAGATTTACAAAATCCAAAAATTAATGAATGGATTTTTAAGCATTGACATATATTTTAAAAATATTATTAATTGAATTTAGGCATGTTTGAAGTGTTTTGGATGCACGATATCATAATTTCAAGGTGGGTGGCTTAATTTTTTACCACTATAGATATAATAGTTCCACCAACAAACCATTATTGCACCACTGTTCACCTAGTGGATACAGTCAAAATTTTAGAATGGTTATAGAGCCCACCAACTAGACAATAGAAATCCACTAAATAACCATGGGGAATAGAAGTGATATAGATATAACTATCCACTAGGTGGGATTTCTAGATAACCATGGTTTTGTCTATAGACACCATATTTAATTAATTATCCATCATCACTTTTGTTGTATCATAGCTAGAAATATGAGTTTAGAGCCTATATTAATTTTTTAACCTATTTTTATTTTCCCTCAACCTCACCCTTGACCATCACTCAATTTTAATGAACCTAGGAATATATTCCTAGTGATTTTTTCTTCTTCCCTCCTGACTCGTGACCTTCTAAACTTATAATCAATCAGATGATCCTCTCTTGGTATGTTCTACCCTTTATAGCCTAATTTGTTTCTCACTCATTGGATAAACCTTAGATATTTTCTATTATGATCATAACTAACTGTTAACATATGATCTAATGATAGAATTATCAATTTTTTATAGAAATAGAAACCAATTATATAGAATTTTCATCTTATTGTCAATTGACCCAAGGACATTGATGGTTACATATCTTATCATGTACTTATAATCTATTCCTACCCATTTTGTATAGTTTCCTTCATTGCTCTTGTTCATAGAGTTCTCACATGATGGAATGGGCATGAATATGTGGATTCTTGGTGTGATGAATGACTCAAGAAAAATTATTAACATTAGAACATCCTTCTGATTAATGTAAGAAGTACATATAATATTTTCCCTATATATACATGTGTTTGGAATGATTTTTACATGTTCATGGGGGGTCATGACACTTATTCATAATATTATTTTCATGCGGTGTTCATGTGCATCCAGTTGATACATATGATAGATAATATTGGTATGTGGGTGTATATTGGATATGTGAATCTTTCTTGAGATAAAATGATTATGAACTACCATATTAAAGATTCTCTATTACATATACAGTTTCTTTCTCACTCCAATTCAGTGAACTGGTTGAGCCATGTAGGATAGTTTCTTCCTTAGAGGGGGAGTGTGGTGATTTTACATCATTCTTCAGAGCTTTGAGATTAGTTCGACATCTAATGTGTTGGGTTCCCCCGAGCCATGATATTGGGACAAAACGTAACTTGTCGTATTGTTAAGACATGGGTTTAGTAATCTTCATCTTATCAATCTATTAATAGATAATTAGTTTCATTATAATATTTTTTGTATTTTAATTTCTTTCATGTATTCTCTGCAGGTTTCATGTTCTCAAGGGAATAGTTTCCATATGATACCTTTCATGCCATCACCACTAGTTTTAATCTACATGAATATGGGGTGGTTAATATGATTTCACATGACACTCTATCCTAGACATGGTGATTTGGGTAGGGATCTCAGAATTTATTAGGTATTTGTTCATTCATAATGGTTAATTATTATTCAAAATGTTCAGTTACCGTGCCCAATTTTCATATTGAGTATAAAATTACTATTATTACATATTTTATTGATAGTTCTTCATTAACTAAAATTTATATCATGTTTATACATTCAAAATTTTAAAAATAATGATTATATTATAATTATTTTTCTATTTTATAGTTCTATTTGTGAGTAAGACAATTCTTGAGGACCGTGATATGAAATAATTCCAAAATCTATTAATGTTATTTATGAATGTCTACTATCTTGTTTTTCTATTTTAAACTTCAATGAGTATATTTGTACTTATTATGTAATTTGATAGGTTAGTGCGATAAAATATTTATCATTTTTTGGAATGAAGTAAAATTCATATATTAATATTATTCATTAAACATATATATTAAAAAGGATACTTCATATAGATAAAGACTTGTTCATTAATCATTAAATCCTAATGATATGGACATATAAAGTTATTATATAAAATAACCCAATAATAGAGTTGTAAAATATTCTTATACCCATAAAAATATGATAAAATTTTAACTATTGACATTTTGGATCTCATCATGGACTCATACATAAAAAGGAATTACATCCTTGATAATCCTAAGGGAGTGATACTTTAATTTAGGGATCCACTCTAACTAATTGTTTTCAAAATTAAATCCTTAAATTTTCAATTATGAGATAATAGAGTCTCAACAATATTTATACAATCTATCACCAATATAAATTTATCTTCAAGGAGTAAATATATTACTAGATATATGTTCATAAGGCCCTACAAAATGGTTGATTTCATAATGGAAGAGCTGTAGAATTGATATGGAATTAATCCATCATAGACCTTTGCATTTGGATAGATATACTAAATATCGAATTTATAGGAACATCCCCTTGTGTCCCATCATTTTATTCATAATATACTCCATTATCATAGACTCAATTGCAATTATTAAGTGAATGGTTTTATATGTATGAAATTACATATTATAATTAATTCATCATCTAAATATAGTCAATACATGATCATGGTTATTATAAAATAATACATTAGCCACTTTCTACTATATTCAGTCTCCCTTGTATATTTATTTTCTTGAATTTAGAAGCAACGTTACCTTATTAACCTAATATAATCCTCATATATTGCTACAAATAATGTTATCAAAAACCAAAAATAATAGTTAAATTCTATGATCCCACTTTAATATAAAACCCCTCAAAAAACCCCTCCCTTGATAAAATACAAAAATTGATTATAACTAAATAGGATAGAATTCAATAGGTATGCAATTAAAGACTAATTTCTAGGGTATAAATGCTCATGAATGGAAGTTATTATCTCATTTTTAGTGTAAGAGTAAAAGAAAAAAACAATCACTATCATGGTTAGTAATAAATACAGGATCAACTGTTATCATAAATATTTTTTAATGGATAAATGATAATAAATAATTAAATAGTTTCTCTTCCTATGAAAAAATATTACTAACTCAAAATATATAGAGAAGGCCTTGGTCGCTCTATACCTCTACTGAAAAATTGAATAAAACTATAACTTCAATATCAAATGAATATCACATGTGACTTTGCTATAATTTATATAAATCTCCACAAACTATACCTAGTATTCCTTTATATAAAATTTATTGTGAGTATATAAATATAATCTTAGGTTCTTATTTGGAATTCACTTCTATAGAAATGTGAATAAATAATATGAATGTGTTTGTTTTTTGTTCATAAATATGAAACCTAACCCAACTTTAGGTAAACTCTAACCGACCAAACTATCTATTTTCTCAAAATAATCATACATCCCAAAACAACATTCATATATTTCTATTCATATATATAGATAGATAAAATACATATCAAACATACAACATATCTCCGTATAAACTAGCTCTCATCAGTTAGTAACTAGATCTATAATTAAAAATGGATTCTCTCACACTCACTATCATAACCACATCTCATATATGTCTTGAAATATTACTCATAGTTTTCCATAACAATAATTACTATTGGTAAGTGATTAAGAATACAATACTAAGAATCTAGATAGAATCCTCACCAAATAGATGTGATGTTATACCTTGAGAAGACCTGCAATCATGTGATGTTTTAATATAAAAATGGAGGGGGTCCCTCAACCGATATTAAATTAAAAACATATAATTAATAAAAAACATAAATGTGTAAAAATTAATAAATACACAGTGGTTCTACCAAGGTAGTTAACAAATATAATTTTTTTTGGTCAATAATACTTGTGGTACTCCCTTAGTATATAAATATGGATACTTTTCAGTAATCAAAAATACAAATGGTACTCACATAATAAATTTAATGATTTTAACATATAATATCATAATATCCATTTATTAGTACATTATTTAATTCTAGATATAATGAAACATTAGAAATAAATGTAACATAATATACCTTTAGAAATAAACTCATAAAAAAAAGAAACTCACCTAATTTAATTTAGATAATGAATGGAACCACATCCTATAAATATTTATCCATTGAAGCATTGAAATAAATATATGGAATTCATATTTAGAATCACCTATATAGAATCCTTTATAAAAAAATCACTCTCTAAAATATATAGAGATGAATATTCTTCTATTGAAAAATGAGAAATAATAAGTGAACCACTGAAAACATATACAATATGAAATAAATCTATAAAAAACTTATAGATTGAGATAGTATAAGATAAGAGTAATCCTTTATAAATTATAATTAATTAAATAGGAAACAATCAAGAAAGTACTCTAAAAACATCAATCCTTTTTCAAAATCAACATTCATTCCAAAAAACCTATATTTGGTATCACCTCTCATTGAATACATGAATAAAAATACATATCAAATACATAATGAAAATATACCATTTAAATGGATATTATATAATAATAACCACAATAGAAAAATAAATATTATAAAATACTATTTTTGGAGAATCAATACTACCAACCACTCATGATATATCTTCCAATAAATTATACTATCAAAATAATATTGTGAAAGAATGTAAACATCATAACACTAACCATCTAGTAAAATAATCCTCTAAGTTTTTATTAAATTAACCACCAAGTAGGATTAGACATTTCACAAATTTCATTCACCAATTCCCATGAATTGAAATATGGTAGATAAGTAAAGTAAAATAAATTATCCATTCAATCTATTATAAATTCATTATCGATACAATATTAATGAACCAATAGTAATAATATTCTAAAAAAAGCCAATCACTAGATATAAAAAGGAAAAATCATGTTTAACAAATTGAGGAAAATGGAAACACAATGTCTTATATATGAAAATTATTTCCACTTTGGAAAGAGGATCACCACGTCTTCAGGATGAACCTACATGATATCATTTTTATCTATAAGTGATCTACTGGTTGTCAAACCTAGTGCATTTTAAACTCTCAAAATAATTAAAAGAAAAAAAGTATTAAAGAGAAATTGGATTTTATCATGAGAAAAGACTCCAATTAAAGGGAATTTCACTATATTTATAAATTCAAATAACTATAACATTAATGAAAACATATAAAACATATAGTTGACTAATTCATATAATGTTCTAGGATAATCATAAAATATGGTGGATTAATCTAAATAAATGACGGGATATTAAAATATTGAAAAATAAATTAATGTATAAAATATCTATGTTAAATAATATAAATGACCATTTTATAACTGTGGGAAATGTATTTTCAAAGGTTAAAAATAGTGTTATGTATTACTACAAACATAAATTTAATTTATTAGAAATAATTTAAATACTCAATTAATCAAAAAATTTAATATCCCAACTATGAATTCCCTTATATCTAATAAATATTTTTTTACTTTTTATACCAGATGGTTAGATGATTCAAGGCTATGGTGTGGTAATGTATAATTTTATTTGTCAATTATATGATCTTTTTTATCTAATCTTCTACATAAATAACTACATTATTCTGATAATTCTCTATATTATGATATTGATGAAAAGATTATTGTTTGAGGAGATTAAATTGACCATTTTTATCTTCATGATTTTTCTAGTATTTTTTCTGATACAATATATAGTTTCATTAGTGATGGTGAGAAGAAAATTCATAAGATGTGAGTACTATTATTTCTTATCATGTAAAGAAATTTTAATATTTGATATGATTTCCTTGACTGGTGATGGTGGATGGTCATAATGATTCTTTTTGGTAAGTTATCTATATAAAATGTGATAAAAATGTGTTATTATTTACTTAATCTAATTTTTGAATTTTAATAGGTCATGAACCATTTTATTCAATGAGTAATAATATCTATGATTAGACTATATAAATTTCAAATCATTTGTTATTTGTATGAGTTAATAAAATTTTTACTCTGATTTTGATACAGTAAGAGAGGGTTTTGTCCTTGTTATATTGACTTTAAACACTATGCGAATAATTATATATTCGTCATCTATGAAATTATTCATTATAGATGTTAAATATATCAATTTTTTTAACTAGATGTTGGTGATATTCACACTTATTTATTGGGTATAGTGTGTTTAAAAGAAATAATTTAAATTGACATTGGTTTTGATTGAACAATTTTATGTGATCCTCCATTAGGTGTCTGAGTAAAATGATGGATTATATTGTGCTACAATAAATATAAATGATGACATTGGTATTGGGTGGTTACACCATGGGTTCTTTAAAAAAATATTATAGAATTAGTATCAAATGTGTCATTACATGGTAATCTAAATTAACTAAATTTTATCTGGTGAAGACTAAATAATGAAAACATATTGAGTAATATATTAGTTATTTATTATCTTATGATCTATGAAGTATGAAAAAAAAAGATGAGTTTTAAGACATACTATTTATGTTTCTATAATTCTCTATAATTCAATTTGAGGGATATTATAAGAGTCTAGAACCCCCACTTCTATATCCAATGTTAAAAACATTATCTTTACATTTAAGGATTAAAATGAGTAAACGTGACATAATTATTTCATTCTAAAACTTATAAATAAAAAATTAAATACTAGATCACTTCTGTAGCACCCTGAGATTCAATAAAAGAATTAATTTAGTTAATAAATTTATTGTAATTTAAATAAATAATATTACGAAATATTTTAATAAAACCATGTAATTTTTTTAACCGAAATGGAATTTTGGTTCTCTGATTTATATTATTTTGAAATGAAATTTTCTAATATATTATTTTAATAAAAATAACAATTAAAGGTAACATTTTTATTATAAATATTTTTTAATAAAATTATAATTTTATAAAAATTATTCATCTTATTTAAAATCATTGTTTTAAAATATTATATGTTGTAATAATAAGGTGAAATATTTTAAGTATCATTATTTTCTAAAAAATGCACTATTAATATTTAGATATTAATTTATGCAAACAAATATTTAATTCCTTCATATGAATAATTATATTAAAATTATTTGGGTTATATATTTTTTTTAAAAAAATATGATATATATATAGTAATAATTATTAGTTTTAGATTATAAATTTTTGATTACATTAATTTTAAAAAATAAAATATTATTAATTTTATGATTTTTGTTTAACAAAATAATAATTATATTATGTTACTCTTTTAATCTTAAACTTATAATATAAATATATTATATCCATTAATTAAATAGATAATGATAATGATATAATAATAATAATAATAATAATAATAATAAAATGAAAATGAAAATGAAAAAAATGGTTTAAGGAAATAGGGTTTGGAGGGGGTGGTCCATGATTTAGGAAAATGAGGAGGAATCAACTGCTGGGGGGGGGGGTCCTCCACATCCAGGGAGAGTCATTTAGTGAAGCCGGAGACTTTGTGAGGGTGTCATATGGTGAGGTCAAAGCCGAACAAGGTTCAATTTTTAGTTGCTAATATTATTTCCTCTGAGTTGGATTCCTCAACCACTACAAAGAAGGTGATCGGTGCCTGCGTCTATGGAATCATGTGTCACCAAAGAAGTTAGTTGGGGTTAGGGTTTTGATTTTGTTTTCCTCATTATCCTAGTGCGGGGTAGTATTTAGTTTTATAGGTGTTTGTTTTGTCTGAAACTATAGTCAATATCGATTGTACATCAATTCCTTATTTGTAACTCTTTATCACCTTTTGTAGATTGTGGATCTAAATACTAATTTTATTAATATTTTAATATTTTTATACTTATCGCTTTCTGATTTTATCAAATTTCCGTTCTTTTTATCTTTTTAATTTATTTTCCCATTTTATATTGAAACTCTCAACATTTTCTTGTATCCATTATGTGATAGAATTAATTGTTATATTTCATATCTGGAACTGTGTTTCTAGGATTATTTTCACGCTTATCTTGGTTTCTATCCATGATATCTGCAAATCTCCATCAGTCAAAATATGTCCCTATTTTGTCCTTTGAAATAATTTCTATCAGTTTTGTGCACTAGTTTTATTTTTTTTCTGTATCGGTATTCACATCTTTCACTACAAGCTTGAATATGATTGTGTACTGAGATTTTTGAAGGTTATAAGTAGTAGTTCTTTTACACCACCTTCCTAAGTTTTTCACACTCTACCTCAGTTCTATTCTAGGTTCTACACTGACCTATTCTTTTGGTGTGTCCAAATCTCATCTAATATATTGATTCTTTTTATGGTAATATAAAATTATTTAGTTTTATTTCTAGATGAATTTTTTTCTCAAGCTATCTACTTATTCCATTTTCAAAATAACTAAAGGTACTTATTCTTTTTTTATTATAAATATTATTTTTTATGGAAAACATAATTCAGTATTCAGATTAAATAATGAATTATTTTTAAATTTTAATTTATGTTTTTGTAATGGGGTATCAGTTTTATTTTTAGATTTTATATTTGATTCATTAAAAATGTATTTAATTTAGATTTTTATACTGAAGGAATATATATATATATAAATATGTACCAAAACTATGTTCTAATTTAAGATTTTTTTTTATCAAAAATCATTCCATTTATATAAGTATATAATTTATGTATATATACAATATTTTATTATTTATTTAATTATATTTGATTCTATATAGACATTTTTCTTGCAAGGTATTATATATTTAAGTTTATCAAAATTTTCTATAAAGAATATTATGCATTTTTATCAAATTTTATCAATGTTTGTTATTTTTATTTATGAATTTAATTACTTCAAAATATTCATTTTACTTTTAAGATTTAATCACAAGGGATAATTTAATGTGTCAAATATTTTTTTGATCATTAATTTAATTCATATATATATATATATGTGTGTGTGTGTGATTATTATCAAATAATAAGTTCTTTAAAATAGAGTTTAAATTCATAGTATATATATAGACATATATATATAATGTTTCTTGACATGTTATATATATATTATTTAATTATTTACATATTTCAAAAAAATTCATAACATTTCATAATTAAAATTACGGATGCCGCTACATATAATCATGGTTTCAAATTAAATTTTAACGTTTGCTTCTGAGATGAATAAGGACATAATTGAAATGATTTAATTAAGATGTTTAATTATAAATTTTATATTCATAAGCATCATATTAATTTTACATTTATTGTAAAAACACTCAAAATGGATGTTTATGGAAGAAGTTTTTAAGTGCGAAGTAGACAATAGATATTTCTTGTAATTATAAAATGTGCATGTATCAAGAGATTTGGTTTTGCAAGTTTAATAAGTGAGTTTTCATGAAAGTTTATACCTAAACATTTATAAATAAATATAAGTTAATGGGTGATTAATGTTTATATATATATATATACTTGGTTTCATTTATATTCTAATGTAAATTTTTATTTTTAAGGGTATCAAGTTATGTTATAACTCTTGTTTTTTTAATGGTTAGGGCTGAAGCCTCATATAATTATTTAAGCAAAGAAAATACCTCTTTTAGCTGGGTAGAGGGAGACCCATTACAAAGCCCGAAGGCCCAGTGGGCTTATAGCCCATTATATAGCCCATAGGCCCAATTTTTTGGCCCAATGCTCATTCTGTGAATAGTCACATGCCTGCTACAGTACATGCATAGTACAGCCGTTGATACAGTGCCATGCCTCCACTATAGTACCTGCTGATCTACAATATCACCACTGCTGTAGTACCGCTATAGTACTGCTATAGTAAATATGAATTGACCCCATGAATTTGAGAATTATAAATACTATATCATAAATATATATATATATGGGAATCATTAAGTTCTTTTATTTAAAAAAACAAAACTCAGGGTATATATATGTATATGTATAAAGGATATAATGATTATTGACATGTTATAATACATAACATCATATTTTAAAGAAATGTTCATAACATGTCATCATATTATTTTAAACTTATGGATGTCGCATCTACATAAAGTCATGGTCATGCGTCAATCATAACATCTACATATTTTTCGTTCGTAATAAGCTCATGGTTTCAAATAAATTTTTAGATATTATAAAGCACATTAATTTCTTCAAGAATTTAAATGTTTTATTTATTATTTTAGGTGAGAAACATATATATTTATTTGAAATGATTATTTTGAAAATACAAAACTATATATGAATTTTTTATTATATGTTCATTTATTTCATTACTCATTTTATTGATGGATTACAATAAAAAAATTATTTCAAGTATGGGATTAATATTTTTATGAATGTATATGTATTAAGAATTATACGTTTTAATGTGGTATGGGAAACTTTGTATTGTTTAAATAATAGGTAACTTAATAATTTATCAATGAATTTATTTTCATCTATGATTGTAATTTAGATAAATAAAAGTGGTATGGGATACTTTTATTGAAAGGAATATTTTTATTAGAACTATGAGAAAAACATTGGACATATTATGGGATTGGTGAGACCCGCTATAGCCCCTCTGTGCATTGGCAGGTCTCATTAGACAAACTAGGTCTTGGAAAGTGGCCTTGACAAAATGGTTGTGTATGGTCACGACATGAGGCCTTGAAAGAATGTTTTTGATGCCGTGAATTATTCATTCCCTAATTATGAATCTAGTAACTGAAAATCCATGTGATTATTTGACTAGTAGATTAACTATGGATAAGAATCATTCTCTTATGAATGTGTATTAATCAGTTATATATTTTCAAATACACATGGTATGATGTTTTATACATATATATATGAATATATATATATAATCATTTATAAAAAAGGTTTAATTATTCATGCCTAGTCCATAAACAAAGATTGAAAATGTATCTATCATTTCATGTCTTGCATATATGTGTTTGATGTTTTTTCTATTAAATTATAAACAAGTAAAATTTCGTGTGTAAAATCATATCCACACCTCTATCATTTTATAGATATTTATGTATGGACATTATATAACTTGTAGATTTCATTTTAATCATTCCTGTTTAAATACGTTCATATTTTATAATTTTTTTTATTTATAAATATTAAATAAGTTTAACAATTTTGTGCATAAGTTTATACTAAAAGTTGTTTGAGAATCTGTCAATAAAATGACGATGACATGTTATGAGAAATGTTAATTTCATGATTTAAATAATGTGTTTGAATGAAATTTTTTAAAGAAAAATTATATCTTAATAGCCTTGTTTTAATGCCCCTTTCTGGGCATATCCAATTATCACCCGTTGTTTAAAATTATTTTTCACATGTTACTTTGAACTCCAAACTTGGACACCAACATTTTTTACACACATGAAAGCGATGTTTATCTTTTGTTTTTTAATTTTATTGTAATTATGATAAATTGTAATTTTTGTATCTAACTATCTAGAACCTAGACCAGTTAAAGGTCCTTTGTTATTTAATGTTTAAGGTCGGGTCCTTATAAGTTAACTAAACAAGTAAATTATTTGTTTTTAATTTTAGAGTGTTAAGGAAAACTCTTACCTAAATAATCCCCATGAATTTAGAAGAGTTATTTATACTATACTCATATTTTAATATTCCATATTAGGTCATCATAATAATAAATATGAAACCCTTTAATAAAAAATTAATTTAACATAATTAATGATGATCTAGTAAAAATAAAATATAAGAAGCGTGGGATCAAATTTTCATTATGGGTAAACATAAAAATTAAAAAACAGAATTCCAATAGTGAGATAAAATATGATAATAAGGGTATTATGACATAAACAAAGTGAATGATCATAAAATAATATAAATAATACTTATCTATACCTTGATCATCAGTAATGAAACATGGTATAAACCTGCAAAAAAGGAAATTTCCATAAGAATAAATAATCATGAGGCATGTTATGTCAATCTTGTTCAAAGGAAACATTTATAACCTATAAAAATCATAATGAAAACATGTTCGTATCTTGGAATACAAAATTCATAAAACCATTATAAGTCCCTTAAATATATAAACAACTATACATCCATCTTTCAATATAATTATCTGGAGAACATAGCATTTCCCAAAGCATTAGAGTTCTATTTAAATTTCCCCATCATATAATCTATATCAGGATCACCAAACACTATATAAGTGCACCCATAAAATAAGATCTATTAGGCTCACCCAGTAATTTCTGGGTTCATCCATCATCATAAATAATTTCCATTTTCTATTCATGAATACAACATTTAGAATATTCAACATAAAAATAATAATTGTTCCTTCATTTCTTGATTCATCTATGGAAAATAAATGACCTCTATGCCAGTATAATAATAAAAAAGAGAAAGAATGAGTATGGTATCAATCCCAAATATACCCAGTAGTATTTATGTAAAATCAACGGCTCTTGATGTTAATGAATTGAATCACCATTAAAATATAATTAGAAACATTATTTAGGAAAATTACCTTTTCATTTTGAAATAAATTTTAAAAACTATAAATTCAAAAAATATTATGAAAATAATTTTAATTGAAAATATAATGTCAAACATAAAATTATTATGTTTAATACATTGATTGGTCATGAAATTTGAAAATTCCATTCATTCTTTATATGTTAAAAAATGATTCCTTTCATATTTTTGGTAAAAATTCAAAAACATTCTCATTTGAAAAAAGACATAATGATTCATTTTAAACAACTTTGTAAATAATCATACATGGGAAAAATTTAATTATTCTAGTAATATGAGGATATAAAAAATAGATTTTAATTTTTTTGAATACATGGTAATGTTTGAAAGATATTCTTAACTAAGAATAACATCAATTTTAGTTTTCCTTAAAATATTATTTATGTATCTGAAGTAATTAAAGTGGGGAAATAGAAATGAAAAAATTTATTCTCAATAAATAAAAAAATTAATAATTATTTTTTGAGAGTTAGATCATAATATTCATTTCCCATAATCTTATTCATAAATAATCATTATAATTAATGAGATCATTACATAAACCCTTACCACTTTGGTAACTTTTGAATCTTAAGAAAATTTAAACAAATAACATATAAAAACATTAATCACCATTAAACTAAATGTATTCATGATATAAAATATCTAAATTAAAAAAAAAACACACCATAGAAAAATAAATAAGTGGTTAATATGGCATATGTATCTCAGAAGTAAAAGAGATATTAGAAACTCTTACTCCGTTGGTAATATATTGATAAAAACATCAATAAAGTGAAAGAAACATGTATGTAATTTTAAATCAAAATAATTTTCATGAAATAAATTGTAAAATATATTCATTTTTAGTATACACACTTAACAAAAAATGTAGTAGAAAATATTAAGTATGTCTCGTGGAAATTATAATAAGACGGGAAACCATTTCCTCAAGTGTGGATATTCGATATATGTCATTTCACTCATATATAATATGATTATATAAATTATTTTAATTATTAATAACCATTAATAAGTTTAATTACATTTATTTAAATAATTTAATTTATTTATTTTAATTTTATTTTTTAATATTTAATCAGTTTTTTCCACATTTAGTGTTTTGAGTACATTCGGTCTATATTTTTAGAATAGCTTTAGTGTGTTGACATTGTTAAAATAGGACATTATTCCATAGTCTCCATGATAATAAAAATTACATAGTTTTAATTTTTATACATAAATTATACATTTAAAATTAACCATGTTAAATGGTTATGAAAAATGAACTATGTTATAATCATAGAGACCGTGGGACATACATATGCATAAGAAACATTTCCATTTTTTAACTATCATTATATAAATAAGTTAATTATTATATTAAAATTTAAAATTTAAAATTACATCATAAATATAATATTATTTTTTCAAATATAATTAAATATACCATTCAAGTGATGCATTAATAAAACAATTGAATCGCTTTGTTAGGAAATAACCTTACACACACATGAACGACATTCTATTTTTTATCTTTATGGTAAGGTAAGAAATTATACCATATATTAAATTCCAAAAATTATCAATTATTTATTAATATCATATATTATAATTAAATTCTTCATCATAAATATCCATGATATTTGATGATTAAAATTGAATTACATCAGTTCACAAGGCTGTTGTTCACTATACACCTGAATGATGGTTTAATTTGTCCATTTGATGGAAGAGGAGATTTATTTATGTTTATTTAATAACATAATAACATCTATGAATATTCGATATAATTTTTTTATTATATTATCACATTAAATGAATATTTTAGTGATTTATAAAAACAATAAAAATGAAAATTCCATGTTATGAATGATACCTCTTCTTCAGACCACCTCTTTTGGATTATACCTTAACCTGTACTACATTATTTTTGGATTAAAAAGTCATTTGGTAAATTCATAGTGAATTAATAAAGGTATTTGGGTAGGTGTTGTCAAAAAAATGGGGAATTATGAATAGGATAGGAAAGGGGTGGCCTTTTAAAAGTGGGGGAGAGGAAACACTTGGGATTTTTGAATATAAAACGTTATACCCATGTTTTACACATAATAAAAGGATAAAAGATATAAATTTATTGAGAATTATATATGATAAGGTAACATATATATCCATCCATTTGTATTTTGGAAATTTTCTAGGTTAATCATACCCTACTAATTTTACTTTAATACCGCAGGTAAACCTGTTTTTACCTTAACCAGTGTAAAATATTTTTACTATTTTCACTTATAATTATGAATAGATATTTTTTTTGAGATTATTATAGAATATATATTATAATGATTCCAAAATAATCCATTTTATCTAATTAAATTTACATAAGTGAAGTAATTTTATTTGAAATAAAACTCACAGATGCAATGAAAAATCCCTTTTTTCATAAATGTATATTTCAATAATAAAATGATATTATATTTAAATTATGTCTAGTAAAAATAATTATATGAATTTTAATTAATATTTACAATCATAATATATATATATATATTATATAAATATTTCTTAATTTTTGATTATTTTATTTAATTAAAATTGAGAAACATTATGCCATTTAAAATAATTTTTAAAAAAATGGGTTTTTAAGCCTAAAAAAATTATACTAAAAAACAATATAAATATGATTGAAATATAATTAATTGGATTAAATATAAATGAATACTTTTTTTACTTGAAATAAAATTCAAATAATAACGTGTCTTTTAAATTATATTATTTATTTAAATAAAATTACTATTTAAAAAATAATGATATTGTTCACCATTCATTGAAAATAAATATTTTCCAAAGGGGAGAAGATGGTGAGAGCATGAACGGAGGAAATTCAAACCATCCATGGCGAATGTCCATGTATTTAGATACCTGTTTTATTATGGACTCATTTCATCCATCTTAGGAGTTTTCCTTAAATGATATAACATGATCCACACCTAGTGGTGAAAAATTGAAAAAAAGTGCGAATCCTCCTCATTGGAAAGTCATTAGAATATCCTTTCAGGAGGCACATACTATCCCAACTAATAATATCAATAAAGTCCCCATAAAAGTTCCCAAAATCACCAAAATTGAGAATGGAATCTTCTCAATGGTGGTGGATGCACATGTGCTTTAACAAAGGCTAGATATTTGCAAGTTATCCCTCCTCAACCTCATCACTTAAATGATTTGTGAAAAACCATGGTCCATTTCATAGCTCAAAAATACAATTTTCCAATTATAGGGTGTCTTTAATTAGTGTCTGATTCCAATCAGGAAATGATATTACTGCTTTATATTCAAAAATTATGAATAACTCATGGTGATGAGTAATATCATCATTCTACCCATGAAACTATATATTATCATAATCTCTTATTGAGAATGTAATTTTAATCATATATCCCAGAGACAATACACTGCTCAAATATCAATCAAGTATCATAGTTTAAATTGGATTTATTGGCATCTAATAATTCTAAATGATCTTTCTTTCAGTATTAGAATTCCAATAAATGTAGACCATCAAACAATGGGTGGGAAACTGGGATACTATGCTCGAATATTAGTTGAGGTAATCATATAATCCAAAAGTTAAGATTTTATATGCCTCGACATAAATGGAAATAATATTGAATATAATTTGGAATTAAAACATGTTCCCCACTTCTATGAGATCTAAAAAATGAGGGAAAATTCGATTTCTAATTTTAGAATCATAAATAAACAAGTGAAAGAAATTTATAGCACTATAATACAAATAGAGAAGAGTAAAAATCATAGGGCAATGAGTTCAATTATTTAATAGGGGGAACCCTCTCAAAAACTGGTATAACTCCCAATGAACTAGTAGGTGTTTAGTGTTATGCAACCCAGAAAGGAATCTTCTTCGGGAAATTATTTTGAGGAAGAATAAAATTCCTGTGATTATTTTTCCCCCAGTTCTGATAGTGTATGTGTTAGAAATACTATGAATGTAGTGGATAATGATTTCATATCTTTTATTATTGATGATATTCGAGAAATAGTCCTACATTTTCAATAGGACTCATGTGTAGATTTATTGTCTTGTGTGACACTCCTGAAACAGGATCCTTTGAATGACTAACTAGATGATTTTCACATAAATTCTCATCATCCTCTATCATCATCCACTATCTATATTGATAATAATAATGTCTCTAATCTTATCCATAAGGATGCTAAATCAAGAACCATTTCTGATGTTCAATCCAAAATGATAGTCTTCAACCATAAATAATAGGAGACCGGAACAAAAGACAATAAAATGTCTTAATAAAACCCTAATTCTTGAAATCACACAGGATCAATACCATATAGAACCTAAGGGAGAATAATATCTTGAACTTATTATCATTTTCTATGATACTCAAATAAATTTAGTTTCCCCTCCATCAATTTTGATAGAATACATAGAAAACAATACTAATTCTAAAATAAAAGTCAAATATGAATGTTTTCATAACACCCTAGACATTGATATTAATAAGGGTATTTAAACTAGGAAGTCTTCCAAAAGATAATAAGGAAAAAGGTAAAAAAAAATTATCTAACCCAAAGTCAAAGTAATCATGAAAATAATTTTTTGGAAATGTCAAGGATTATACAACACTGAAATAGTTTGTACTTTGTGGCTCATAATCTAGAATCATAGACACTATTTTCTTCGATTATCTAAACCCAAAATGATTTTCTCCTCAAGTATGATTTATATTGATGTATTGTATTATTCTATTCATTGAACTAACCAATCTTCACCAGAACCCAAATGTTTGTGGGTTCTAGATCCCCAGAATCTACTAGATATATGTCATGTCAGTTCATGTGAACAAATGATTACTTTCAATTTGAATATTAGAGGAATTATTCACCTTTTATCATTAATTTATTATTAAAACCATTAGTAATACCACAAATAATTATTGTAGTAAATTAACTCCTTGTGTGTAATGATTTGTAGTCTATGGGGTTTTCATGGATACTTTAATGAAATCCTAAATTCTGAGGAAAAAATGGGTACTTTTCCACATCACCTTTCATAAATGGAATTAAAATAATATGTATAGGGTAATAATATATTTTATGTTAATATCATTGGTTCTAAATATACATGGTACAGAAAACACCTAAATAGAATGGTTGAGTGTAAACTTAAAATAGATTTTATTAATAAAGAAAACTCTGGCTCATGGAATTAACATTTTTATTCCACCTTATCGAGAATAAATTCTACTCACAATCCCATTATTATAATCCTCCTTGGTAGGGAATTTAGGTAACCCACACCATTCATATTAAATAATTCTTGGGCTACTCTTCCTAGTTGTAACAATATTTTCCAGGCCACTTGGGTATTTTTGAATTATAAGAATGATGCCTTGGTTTTCATCCTCAAGATGAAATTTATTAAAATAAAATGAATTATTAGACTAAGACATGCTCTGGTTCCATTGATAGTGGCATTTTCTCTCTTCAATCATCCTTCCAACTCATTTAGGAAAACTACATAAATCGGTATTTTTATGTGATCATGATTAGGATACAAAAATATCTCTTGTGTTACCTCACCACATTTCTCTCAAAGAAAACATTAATAACGTTAGATTCAATTATAATTTTCTGAAAATGGTGATAGTAATCATAAATTCATTCATTCTCTTCTTAGGAACAAAAAATCTAGTAAACTGTTGTCTATCCTCAACGATGGTGATTAATAATTTTAAAATATGCCTGATCTTGCAGACCATATTGTGTCTTATTATATGAATTTAATCAATGGTACGTACACTATCCCAAGTCCACTTTAAGGTGTTATTCCAATTTTAGTGACTCTTAATTATAATCAAATTATTTCATGTATCCCTTTGTAGTGTGATATAAAACAAACAGTCTATGGATTAAATGTTGGAAGCTCTCTGAAACCGGATAGATTTTCTAATTATTTCTTTCAAAACTTTTGATATATCATTCAGTATTATGTGTGAATATTTTTACAACATTAATTAAAATTAAGATCTCTATCACATGAAGAGAATTCTCAATTTCATACTCTAGTCCAGGAAGTGGAAAATGAAAATGAAATTTACCAATATAATCCTATTTCCCTTGTCAATTATTTATAAAAAAATCATTATAAAAATACTAGATAATAGGATTATTCTTATAATTGTTACATTTGGGGATTTTATGTCCCTAATAGATTCTAGAGGTATATTTTCTCCATACAAAATTTTTAATATTGATGGAATTATTCTATTCACACAAGGGGATAAAAGGAATGTTAAAAAAATAAAATACTCTCTTACACACTATAGAAGATTCTTATGTCAAGAAATCAGTGGGAAAAATCCATTATCATATTGTAAATAATAATTCATCAATAGGGGAAAACAAAATTAAAATTCATTTGGGAATTTAGAAATGGAAATTTATTTTCACTCAGCTTGGAGTGGCTATGTTTTGAGGAAAATATAAAGCTTCATATTTCAATCACATAATGCATCAAATTCAAAAATAGTTGAATTACTAGAAAGAAAAATATATTTCTATGGCTATAAATATTTTCCTTATTAAGAAATTGATTATGTCAAATATTGTTTATTTCTTAAAGGTTTGTAAATTTACTATTGAATTGATGAAGAAAATGAACATCCACATCAAAAAAATCATTTGGAGTGGAAGACTTCTTATGGATAAAGTCTTAATTTTTACTGAGAATGAATACTAAAAACCCATTACTCTCAAGAGTCATAGGATTAAGAATCTGTGAAAATTGAATCACTCACTATAGACATATTTCACTTGGAGACACTTAAATGTGAAATTAAAGAGTTTTTAGTTTTTATGATCTGTATTACTAAATAATATTAAGGTTAGAAACTTTAATTAAAAGTAATATTCTATCTAGTTGGATATAAAGGAATCATTTTCTAACATTACCTTACAAGTGCACTAGTTTGTTGAAAAACACACTTCCCTTAATTTATGATTTGATAATTGAATATGTACTCCGCTGGTGGCCATTATAGACTCTAATGATACAGTGGTGGACCTCAATTCCACAATCAAATATTAATTAGAGGTTTCTTTTATTGATCTTCCTATAGTAGTAAATGTACTGGTTAATAATTATGATTTCCATTACCAAGATGATTTACTAATTTGGGAAGCAGTTTTTGATGGAATTATCACCCCAAAATTACATTATGGAAATAGAATAAGTGGGACTTCAAATAGATGGATTGTAAAAATTAACACAATTTGGATTCATCCTTACATATTCATGTTGGTATGAAGTCTTTCTCAATTAAATATTCTTGTTGATTCACCAGTCTAGGAAGTTAGTATCTCCCTATGCTCCAGATACAGATTATATTATCAATATAGAGAGGACCTTGATCATCACTTTCTTACCTAATCAAGTACTTCATCCTTGTGGAATATTGATTTTCAAATATTTTAATTTCAACTCATATGAATAGATGACTTACTCCTATACATGGAAACCCACTCCCAGGCTCTGCTTTCACTATAAATCCTAAATTAATTCTATATGGATTCTACTAAGATCATTCACATCGTTAATCTTAATAAGAAAAATGGTGTTCATGGCCATGAATATTTTAACCTCCAAATAGTTTTTTTCACAAATCATTATGGTTGTGAGGAATACTAATGAACTATATTATAGCTTGTGTGGAAGTACAATACACAACCTCTTTATCTACAGGATGATCAGAAGAGCTGGTATGTTGCCTCCACCACATGGAAATTAGAAAGTCATTAGGAGCTACCCAACTTTTTGATGGATTAAATAAAGTAGTTATGGGGACTCCTAGGTAAATACTAATCATTATGGTTTTGGATCTATATTTAGAGATAAAAATTGGTATATAATAGGTTGTCTATATGGTCCAAGTTGTCTTGCCTCGTCCATGGAGGCAGAAATGAATGTCTTCATTAATGTGGCTGACATGAAAAGAATAAAAGGATGGAACAATCATTGGAAATAATATGACTCCACTACCATTATATAAGCAGTTATAACTAGGCAGTTGAATCTCACAAGGAAAATTATATCCTGGTGTATCAAATTTTTAGAAATTATTTCTAGAATAAATTATTTTAAAACACATGTGTATCATGAATCTAGCATCCATACTGATATGCATTCCAAAAAAGGTATATGCTATGAATATCTCGCAATATAAAATGAAATAATGAATAAGATAGATATCCTCTTTCAAATGGATTATTATAAATTTACTTACATCAAACATTTGTAATTAATTTTCATTTAATTAAATATAATTGTCCTCTTAGACGAGATCTTACACCTGACTCCAATATTTTTTTAAAAATCCCAAAAAAGTCAACTTAAATTAAATTTTATATGATGATTTCAAAAATAAATTTTATTTAATAAAATAAATTTACTAAAGGTTTAGTAAATTAATTATAATATTTTTTAAATAAAAATCAATAAAACTAATTTTTTAATAAAATGTATGTTTGATTAATAAATGTATTTTCTAAAAATTGTGTAATTATTTACAATGAATTTAACAATATATTTATATTTATTATGAAATTTATATATATATATATATATATCATAATGTAGTTAATCCAATTCATACATTCAATTTTAACAACTAGTTTTTAATGGCCATATAATTTGTGGGTCTTCTAATCTCAGTTTTGTGTGACATATATTCTATCAAACACAATGTTTTTTCTTTTAATTTTTTATTATGTTACATTTTACCTCTACAACTTATTAAAAAATTTCAGTGAAATTTTAACTTGACATCTTTAATAAAATGTTTTATATTTGAAAATACCATTCTCAAAATCACACACTATTAATATAGTTAATCAAGCATCCGTTTAAAAATACAGAAAAGAACATATGATGTCCATTTGGAATAACACATAACTAGGTCTCTAAATAGAAGAACATTGGTGTTTAATAATGAAAAGGACATGGTGAAAAATCATAATTCCCAATTAATGATGGATAGTGATATAGATCATTGGTCAAAATAAATCGAATGGCCATGATAAAGTCATGTACCAAAAAACCAAAAACAAATGAGGTGTGAAAAATACTATCAATTTCATCAGAAATGATGGTAATATGAAAAAAAATTTGCTTCATTATAGATTCCTAGAATTTTAGTAATTTCTATATAATTTAGATGAATAACATAATAAAATATTCTTTATGATTTTAATTTTATAATTTAATCAATTTAAACCACAATCCCATCTTCTTATATAAACGTTCACTACTACAAAAAATGGGCAAGGGAAGCGCCACCTTATATCAGTGCTAAGAAAAAACCATTGATAAAGAAACCCTATATCAGTGCTAAAATTTTAGTGCTGATACATGGAATCTTTATTAGCGCTAAAATTTTAGCGCTGATACAAGGTAACCTTTATTAGTGCTAAAAAAGTGCTGATAAATAGACCTATTATCCGCGCTAGAAAGGCACTGATAAAGAAGGCATATATCAGTGCTAAAATGTTTGCACTGATACATGAAGGATTTATCAGCACTTTTCTAGCACTGATAAAGGGCCTCTTTATCACTACTAAAAAAGAGCTGATAAAGGCTACCTTTATCAGTGCTAAAAATTTAGTGATGATAAAACCGTAGTCCCATATTTTATAAAATCGGTCGCACAGTGTCCTCGGTTTATCGCGACCTAAATATCTCATGATACTGTAACCCTGCGACTCCCCTCTGCTGCCCCCGATCTTCATGTTGTTGGACCTCCACCACCCCTGATCTTCGTGTTGCCGGACCTCCGCCACTAGCCCTTCTCCTAGTCCTCCCCCTCGAACCCCTTTGGTGGATCCTCCTCCATGAAAACCCTAATTCTCCTCCTCTTCGCACAACCATGCTCCAAGTTAACCCTAATCATCCATTTCTCTTTGGTTGGTGGCTCCTTTCATGCACCTACACCTCTGGCCGTCGCACCTTCCCCTCCCAACGTAGCGCAGAAGGTTCCCTACTTCTCCTCCTCTAAGGTGAATTTCTTTATTTCTTTTCTATTGTTCTTGATTCTCTTCATGAACTTTCTTCTTATGAAGTATGTGATAAAAATGATGATTCAGTTTTTTTTTGTTTTTCTATTATGGTTTTAATGGTTAATGGTCATACATAGGACTTTTAGTGTGAATATCTTATATTTTTTCCCTTTCATGCTACTATGTATGGGGTATTTATCACTATGATAATAAGGGTGATGGTTTATTGATGTGGTTGGATATGACATAGTAGGTAAGAGATATGATTTTCGGGACATAAATAGTAGGTTATGAGTGAGTGTAAGAATTTCTATTAGTGTATTGATCCTTAAGTTACCATGTGTGGTTGAAAAGGATGTCTTTGAGTAATTAATTAATCTAATTCTAGAATTTTCCCAAATCCTAATATGAGGTTTGTGTTCCCCAGTGGAGTTCTAATTGATATAGTTGATATTCTTGTGTCTCTTGACTAATGTTTCCTTGTTTTCTGTTAATATTTTATAGTACCATGCCCCTGATAAGACTTATAATCAAGATTTATGAGGGATCTACTAATGAACAAGAAAAAGAGAATCCTCCTATCAACTAGAACCTCGTAGAGGAAGTAATGCACCTAGTCAAAGCTATGGTTTAGGGTGCCTCACCTACCCCCATTTAGGCTAAAGTGGTGGAACCTCAAAGAGAAAATACTGGAGATCAGGCCTAGGATTTTATTCATCTGAAATAACAATCCTTCTAAGGAACAAATGATCCTTAGGAGGAAGCATATTGGTTGTGAAATATTTAAAGGCTATTTGAGTTTTTGGAGATGTCATATTCCACTAATGTAAAGTGAGCCATATTCAATATTGGGGGGTCTAGAAGGATATGATGGGATTATATAGTCATATTTAAGCTAAATGGGGCCTTATATTGAAAATACTACAAGAAATTTTTTACAGAGCAATTATATCTAGATTTGATGGTATCAGGTAAGTCCATGGAGTTTCTCAACCTCATCTAAGGTTATTAGACATTGAATCAATAAAATAATAATTTTGATAAACTTGCTCAGTTTTCACTTGATGTTGAGTCAAACAAGAATCTTATGTCCCAGAGGTTTTATATGGGTCTTCGATCAGATATCCAATATCAAATATTTATGCTAAATATTACCTAAAAATTTTATGTTCTAGATAGGGATGTGATGGATGAAATTGGAATGACTATTATGTCAGGGTTAACTAGAGTTACTTATATTCCAAGTGGTAGTTTTAGTGGTTACTATAAGTGGAATAGAAAGTAGAATGAGCCTCATAGTGAAAATAGTGGGGGTGGTATTTTATAGAAAACATCCTTCAGATCATCTGTAGTGTCTAGTAAAGGCCAAATTACTTTTTCCAATGTGGAAAGATTGATCACTCAAAGAATTATTTCATAGTATCATTGAATATTTACATCTCGTACATACATTAAACCCACTTGAGGAGGGTTTTACATGTTTTTACTACCCTGAGTAGTGGGATGGAATTATAAATATTGAGAGGTACCAAATCATAGTAATATTATTAAATAACAATGGGATCCTAGAAACATGTATTAGGAACAAAACAACTTCACGCAGTGGAATAATCTTCAGTAGGAACTGATGTTGGTCATGCGATCATGAGAGGCACCATTTACAATTATTTTTTCTTTAGTGTTCGTTTTATTTAATATTGGTTCCCATCATTATTTCAGATCAAACCTCAATATATAAATATTGAAACTTATAATAGATCTCATGTCTTATGTGATAGAGATTGTAACATATCTCTGGATAAAGAGGGATTAAGGTCTCTGATTCCCCTCTCAGGCTTTCTCTTTTTCAGATATTTGGATCATATTATATTTTTTGGTTCGTAAAATGATTCCCCTATATGTTATTCTCAGAATGGACTGGTTAGTTTATAATAAATAGTGGATTTACTATTATCATCGGTGGGTGTCCTTCACTACCCCTAATGGGGAATTCCTTGTTTTCCATAGAGAATCAGACCTAAGGTCCAATCCAGCTAGACCTTTTCTTCCAGAGTTGAGTGGGATGATATCCTTTTGTGCTATTGAACTGGAGTAGGAAGCCTATTATAGTTAACATCCCCTAGTAGATATTGAATTTTCAAAAGTGTTTCCTTTAGCCTTTTTTGTTCTGCCACTAGAGAGGGATGTAGACTTCTCTATCAACCTAGTGATGGGTACAAAACCAATATCTATTCTATCTTACCATATATAACTAGTTAAATTGAAGAAACTAAATAATTAGTGGGATAAATCAGCTTCCAAATTCTTTATTTAACCTAGTGTGTTTCCTTGGGAAGAACTGATGATTTTCACCAAGAAGGTCATTGGAACCCTTCTCTTGTGTGTTGATTACCAGAATCTCAACTAGGTTATGATCAATAAAAAGTATCTTTTGACCTATATTTATGATTTATTAGATCTTTTAAGGGGGGGAGTAGTTCTCTAAGATTGGTCTTTTGTTTGGTTAACAACAGCTGAGGATCAATGAGTTTGATATTCCAAATACCTCATTTAGGAGTAGGTATTGAAACAATGAGTATTTTTTATGCCATTCGGCTGAACCAACACTCCATATATATTTATGGTGATGATGAATATGATTTTCCACTAGTATCTCAACAATTTTTTTATGGTATTTATGGATGAAATCATGGTTTATTCTAAAACTGTGGATGATCATATAACTAATTTGATAATAGTTTTGGACATCTTCAGAAATCACCAATTTTATGCCATGTTGTCAAAGTGCCAATTCTAGATTCAGGAGGTGAATTTATTTGGTCATGTGGTCTCATAACATGGTATCTCTGTTGATCTGAAAAGGTTAAAGCTATCATGTCATGGTAGGAAACATAGAATGTCTTTGAGATTTAGTACTTCTTATGTTTATTGGATTATTATCACTAGTTTGAGATTTATGTGTGACTATATACTTATTATATTTTCTTATTATTTGTTACGGCCACCACTTAAGTAGAGTAACCTGATTGAAATCCATATGGGTAATTTGGTTATGAGTGTTTTCTCAATATCTAGGTTATAGAGGGAACACATATAGAACCAATATGTCTTCCCTTCTCCCCATTCACACTTAGTATGAGTTATAATGGATCAAAGTGGGTGTATATATATGACCTATAACGATTTTAGGTTTTGGTGTATATATATTTTTTTGACATGGTTATGTGTATTTGGTGAGGATACATAGTGGGGGTTGTGCATTATAGGAGGAGACTCTGATGTTTATGTCCTTCATGTTCACGATATCATACTGTGATGAGGATTTGATGTGTGGTTGCGATGTGGATATGGTTTTTTATGTGTTTGTGACATGTTTATTTGAGGATATATGGGTATTTAGGCATGATGATATTTAATGTAGTTCAGAGACCTAGGAGTGGTAGATGTATCATTATTGATTATTCTTGTGTTTAGACTGGGGTGATTTGAAGAAACTATAACAAATCTAAGGTAATTATATTTAATGAATTACATATTGTAGAGATTATGAGAATTCTTTCTTTACATATAGAGCTGGATTCTGGTTTTCATCCATATGTATTTTAGGATGGTGAGGTATAAAAGGATGGACTAGTTTACCATAGAAGGGTTGACCCGATATATGAGGATGATCCATAGAGGATGATGCCGTTTGAGTTTTACCATCTATGACACATGTGATTATCCCCTAAAACCCCTTTGTGTTTGGAAACAGTGTTGATTTTGATGGGGGGTCTATCCTGGTTCTGTTGATTTCCAAATCTTTATTGAAAATAGTTAGGATCTATTAATATCTATTTCTATAAGGAAGGGGTTCTCTTTTACTATATTTGGAAGTCTTTATTTGTGTACTTGAACCATAAATACAGATATTTGATATTCAAATAGGACGGAGATGAATAAATATTGGATGGATGCTAATTGTTTGACAATAGAGTATGAGAACAGAGTGAAAGTGTTCATCAAGTTTGCGAAGGATCATGCAAAGGATCCTTCTCAAATCCTTTGTCTGTGTTTATGTTGCTTTTATTATATACTACTTACTCCAGAGTTGTTGGAAGAACAGTTAGTATGTAATAGAATAGATCGGAGTTATAAATGTTGAAATAAACACGGAGAAAAAGAGAATGTAGCTACTGGATTGGATAAAAATGCATTTTATGGATCATCATATATGAATAAAAATATGGATAATGAAGAAGACCATATGGAGTATGTGAATACAAAGGTCAACGATGATGAAGACCATATTGAGGAAATGAAAAAGGCAATTGAAGATGAACTCCATGATTTCCCAAAATTGTTTGAGAAGTTAAAGAGTTGTGCAAAGATGCCATTGTATGTTGGTTGCACTAAATATACAGCATTGTCATCTGTACTAAAGCTGTATAAATTGAAAGTAGGCAATAGATGGAGTGATGTCAGTTTTACAGAACTACTTTCTCTCTTGAATGAAATTCTTCTGGAAGATAATGAGCTCCCAAGCCAGACATATGAAGCTAAACTGATGCTGCGCTTGATAGGTATGATTTCTAAAAGAATACATGCCCTCCAAAAGGAAAATATATTGTTTCTCAAGGAGAACAAATCACTTATAGAATGCCCAAAGTTTGGTTCTTCTCGATACAAGAAATATGAATCCAATCCTATGAAAGTTTTATGGTACTTTCCAATCATTCCATGGTTTAGGCGTCTATATGGAAGTGAAGAAACTACAAGATAATTGTCGTGGCATGCAGATAAAAGAAATAAAGATGGGAGATTACGTCACTCGGATGACTCTCCTCAATGGAAGAAAATTGATCAGGAGTATCTTGAATTTGCAAAAGAGCTGAGAAACCTTTGTCTTGCGTTTTCTACAGATGGAGGGAATCCTTTTGGTGTTCAAACCAGCACTCATAGTACATGGCCTGTTATGTTGGTAAATTATAACATTCCACCTTGGTTATGCATGAATCATGAATTAATAATGTTATATATGATTATATTAGGACAAAAACAACTAGGTAACAATATTGATGTATATCTGGCTCCTTGGATTGAGGATTTGAAGTTATTGTGGGATTCAGGTGTTATGTTGTATGATGCTTATAAAATTCAATACCTCACATTGAGAGAAATGTCGTATGTAAAAATAAATGATTTCCCTGCTTATGGAAAGTTCTCAGGATATAGAATTAATGTAACTCAAGGGTTTCCTATGTGATAAGTAGATACAGAATCAATTAGGTTGAAACATTCATCGAAATCTATGTTTCTAGGACATCGTAGATTTCTACCTTATCGACATATGCATGAATCTTTGGCAACATCATTCAATGGAAGTTCAGAACAATGTGCAACACCATATCCACTAACAGGTGATCAGCTATTCGAGAAAGTAAAAGATGTGAACACTGTTTTTGGTAAACCATTTTTGATAAACCATACAAAAATCAGTTGAAAAAAGTGATCAGTTTTTTTGAATTATCATACTAGAATTGTTTGTACGTCAGACATTTTCTTGATGTGATGCATGTGGAAAAAAATGTATGTTCTAGTTTTATCAGAACGTTGCTAAATTCCCCTGAAAAGCAAAGGATGGAATTAAGACAAGGTTGGACATGGTTGACATGGGAATACGAGAAGAGTTGGCTCCCGTGAAGGGTGAAAATCGAACGTTTCTTCCTCCAGCTGCTTATACTCTTTCTAGGGAAGAGAGATATCTGTTTTGAAACTTCTTAAATGATGTAAAGGTTTCAGAGGGGTATTAATAAAATATCAAGAACATTGTGTCAATGAATGATTTTAAGTCAAAAGTTTTGAAATCACATGACTTCCATGTTTTGATGCAAGATCTAATTCTTATAGCTTTATGTTGAATTTTCCCCAAGAATGTTTATTATACGTTAACCAAACTTTGTTTCTTTTTCAAAGGTATATGTAGCGAAGCTTTAGACCTGACAAAATTGGCAGCTATGGAAAAATTAATTTTCATCATATTATGTGAATTAGAAATGTTCTTCCCACTAACATTCTTTGATATGATGGTTCATTTTATGATTCACTTGGTGAGATAGATTCTAATTTGTGGTCTTATGCACTATAGATGGATATACCTCATTTAATGTTATATGATGATTTTGAAAGGGTATATCAAAAATCGAGGTCGCCCAGAGGGTTGTATAGTAGAGATATATATTGTTGAGGAAGCCGTTGAATTTAGTACCGAATACCTATATGATGTGGAAAGCATTGGTCTCCTGAAATCTCATCACATTGGATGCATTGAGGGTGAGGGAATTTTTGGAAGAGATGTTGTGACAATAAATATTACAGATCTAGAGTAGTCCCACCTTTATGTTTTTTATAACAGTTGGGAGGTTTCTACATATATTGAAACTCACAAAGAAATTCTTAGGCGGTTGAATCCATCAAGGGCTGAAAAATGGTTATCAAATACACATAATAACCAATTTATAGGATGGTTTCAGGACTTTATTTTTAAACAGTTGGATGAAAATCCAAATTCAATTTCAGAATGAGTCAACCCCGTCTCAATCGAACGCATTCATATTGTGTTGATCCTTTAATTGAAAGATCCATGGGTCCTATGTGATCTGTAAGAGTCAACCCTGCCTCAATATGAGGCACGGTGTGGCCGGTATCACTCAAAGGGTCTCTCTTTTGTTTAAAATGGACATAATTTTAAATGAAAACAACAACTGACGTACGCAAATCTGACCAAACACATTCGGATTATGTTTATCCTTTAGAATAACAATCCATGGGTGCGTTGGTGATGTGTACAAGTCAACCCCGACTCAATCGGAGGCATAGTGTGGCCGATATCACTCAAAGTGTATGTCTTTTGTTTAAAATGGACAGAATATTAAGTGAAAACAACAACTAATGTATGAAAATCTAACCAAACACATTCATATTGTATTAATATTTTTGGGGAAATATCCATGGGTCCTTTTGATGTGTACGAGTCAACCCTGCCTCAATCCAAGGAATGGTGTGGCCGTTATCCCTCAAAGTGTCTGTCTTTTGTTTAAAATGGACTGAATTTTAAATGAAAACAACAAATGACATACACAAATCCAAAAAAACGCATTCAGATTATGTTGAACCTTTATTAGAAATATCCATTTGTGCATTGGGGATGTGTACAAGTCAACCCCATCTCATTCTGAGGCACGATGTGGCCGGTATCACTCAACGTGTTTCTCTTTTCTTTAAAATGGAATGATTTTTAACTGAAAACAACAACTAATGTATTGAAATCTGACCAAACACATTCGGATTGTGTAAATACTTTATGATAATGATACATGTGCACATTAGAGATGTGTAAGATTCAACTCCACCTCAATACGAGGCACGGTGTGTCCGGTATCACTCAATGTGTTTCTCTTTTGTTTAAAATGGACACAATTTAAGTGAAAACAACAACTGACATGCGAAAATCCAACCAAAAGCATTTTTATTGTGTTTATACTTTATGAGAACTATCCATGGGTCCTTTGTGATGTGTACGAGTTAACCCTACCTCAATCCGAGGCACGGTGTGACCGGTATCACTCAAAGGGTCTCCCTTTTGTTTAAAATGGACAGAATTTTAAGTGAAAACAACAACTGATGTACGAAAATCTTACCAAACGCTTTTGTATTATGTTTATCCATTTTTAGAACGATCCATGGGTCCTTTATGACATGTAAGATTCAACTCTGCCTAAATCTGAGGCATGGTGTGGTCGGTATCAGTCAAAGTGTCTCTCTTTTGTTTAAAATGCATAGAATTTTAAGTGAAAACAACAACTGACATACGAATATCTAGCAAAACACATTTTTATTATGTTGATACTTTATGAAAAAGATCCATGGGTGTGTTGTGGACTTGTACGAGTCAACCCCCATCAATCCTAGGCACAGTGTGGCTAGTATCACTCAAAGTGTTTCTCTTTTTTTTAAATGGACATATTTTTAAGTGAAAAAAACAACTGACATTTGGAAATCCAACCAAACGCATTCATATTGTGTTGATACTTTAGAAAAATGTTCCATGGGTGCGTTGGGGATTTGTATGAGTCATCCCCGCCTCAATATGAGTCATGGTGTGGCCAGTATCACTCAAAGTGTCTGTCATTTGTTTAAAATGGACATAATTTTAAGTGAAATCAACAACTGACCTAAAAAAATCTGACCAAACTCATTAAGATTATTTTTATCCTTTAGGTTAACGATCCATGGGTCCTTTGTGATGTGTATAAGTCAACCCTGCCTCCATCCGAGGCACGGTGTGTCTGGTATCACTCAAAGTGTGTCTCTTTGGTTTAAAATGAACAAAAATTTTAGTGAAAACAACAACTGATGTACGAAAATCCAACCAAATTCATTCATATTGTGTTGATAATTTAGAAGAACGATCCACACGTGCGGTGGTGACATGTAAGAGTCATCTCCGACTCAATCCGAGGCACGGTGTGGCTGGTATCACTCAAAGTGTCTGTCTTTTGCTTAAAATGGACAGAATTTTAAGTGAAAACAACATCTGACGTATGAAAATATGACCAAACATGTTCAGATTGTGTTCATCCTTTAGGAGAACGATCCATGGGTCCTTTTTAATGTGTACGAGTAAACCCCGCCTCAATCAGAGGAACGATGTGGCCGGTATCACTCAATGTGTCTCTCTTTTGTTTAAAATGGATAGAAATTTAAGTGAAAACAAAAACTGACATACGAAAATCTGAAACAATGCATTCGGATTGTGCTGATTCTTTATGAGAATGATCCATGGGTGCGTTGGAGATGTGTACAAGTCAACCCCGCCTCAATCTGAGGCACAGTGTGGCCGGTATCACTCAAAGTGTTTCTCTTTTGTTTAAAATGGACAGATTTTTAAGTGAAAACAACAGTTGACGTACAGAAATCTGACCAAAAACATTCATATTGTGTTTATATTTTAGTAGAACAATCAATGGGTGCGTTGGGGATGTTTACATGTCAACCCTTCCTCAATCTGAGGCACGGTGTGGCTGATATCATTCAAAGTGTCTGTCTTTTGATTAAAATGGACAAAATTTTAAGTCAAAACAACAACTGACATACGCAAATCCAACCAAACATATTTGGATTGTGTTGATCCTTTATGATAAATATCTATTGGTGATTTGGGTACATGTACGAGTCAACCCTACCTTAATCCAACGTACAGTGTGGATGGTATCACTCAAAGTGTTTCTCTTTTGTTTAAAATGGACAGATTTTTATGTGAAAACGACAACTGACGTATGGAAATCTGACCAAATGCATTTGGATTGTGTTGATCCTTTTGGAGAACAATCCATGGGTGCGTTGGGGATGTGTAAAATGAAAACATTCCTCAATCCGAGGAACGATTTGGCCGATATCACTCAAAATGTTTGTCTTTTGTTTAAAATGGACACAATTTTAATTGAAAACAACAACTGACCTACGAAAATCCAACAAATCGCATTCGGATTGTGTTGATCCTTTAATAGAACGATCCATGGGTCCTTTCTGATGTGTAATATTCAACCCTGCCTCAATCCGAGGTAGGGTGTGGCCGGTATCACACAAAGTGTCTCTCTTTTGATTAAAATGGACAGAATTTTAAGTGAAAACAATAACTGACGTACGCAAATCCAACCAAATGAATTCGTATTAGGTTGATCCTTTAGGAGAACAATACATGGGTCCTTTGTGACATGTAATAGTCAAATGTGCGTCAATTTGAGGCATGGTGTGGCCAGTATCACTCAAAGTGTCTCCCTTTTGTTTAAAATGGACTGAATCTTAAGTGAAAACAACAACTGACGTATGGAAATATGACCTAACACATTTGGATTGTGTTGATACTTTAGGAGAATAATCCACGGATGAATTGGGGATGTGTACGAGTCAACCCCACCTCAATCTGAGGAACGGTGTGGCCGGTATCACTCAAAGTGTTTCTCTTTTGTTTAAATGGACATATTTTTAAGTGAAAACAACAACTAACGTACGAAAATCCAACCATACTCATTAATATTGTGTTTATCCTTTAGGATAACAATCCATGGGTGAATTGGGGATGTGTATGAGTCAACCCCACCTCAATCCGTGGCACGGTGTGGCCAATATCACTCAAAGTGTCTGTCTTATGTTTAAAATGGACACAATTTTAAGTGAAAACAACAACTAACCTATGAAAAACCAACCAAACGCATTCGGATTGAGTTGATCCTTTAAGAGAATAATCCATGGGTACTTTATGATGTGTAAGAGTCAACCCCGCCTCAATCAGAGGGATGGTGTGGCCGGTATCAGTCAAAGGGTTTCACTTTTGTTTAAAATGGACATAATTTTAAGTTAAAACAACAATTAACGTATGCAAATCTGACCAAACGAATTCGAATTGTGCTGATCCTTTAGGATAATGATCCATGGGTTCTTTGCAATGTGTACGAGTCAAAAAAGTCTCAATCCAAGGCATGGTGTGCCCCCCAACCCCTAGATTGCCCCACCCCCTAGACACCACTCCACCACCTGGACACCTCCCCCACCCCCCTGGACACCCCCACCCCCATGGACAGACACCCCCACCCCCACCCCCTTGGACGTCACCCCACCCCCCTGGGATAGTCCCACCAACCCCATAGACCACCCCCACTCCCCTGGACACCCCCACCCCTCTGGACACCCGCCCCCTAGAAAGCCCCCTAAACCCCCGGGACACCCCTACCCCCTAGACATGCCCATGGACAGCCCACCCACCTCAAACACCCCCCCCAGACACCCCCACCCCCTAGACAACCCCCCCTGGCCGGCACCCCCACCCCTCCTAGACACCACCCCGCCACTTGGACACCCCCACCCCTGGAAACCCCCCACCCATGGACAGCCACCCCAACCCTCGCGGACACCACCCCACCCCCCTTGTACATCCCCACCAACCCCCTAGACTACCCCCACCCCCGGACACTCCCACCCCTGGAAATCCCCCCCGACACACTGGAAACTAGCCCACCCCCTGAACACCCCATAGACAGCTGCCCCCATCTGGACACCCCCCCTCCATGGACACCACCCCACCCCCCTTGGACATCCCCCAACCTCTTGGAATTCCCCCACACCCCCTAGAAACCATTATCCCCTCATACACCCCCATCCCACCCTCCTGGACGCCGCCCCACCCCCTTGGATAACCCCACCAACCCCTTGGACCCCCCCTTCCCCCCCACCCCCACCACCCTGGAAATCCCCCCCCCCCCCCCCCCCCGACACCCTGGACAATAGCCCACCCCCTGGACACCCCACCTCGACCCCCCCTATCCTTGGACACCACTCCACCCCCCTTGGACAGCCCCCACCCCCTGGACACCCCCCCTGGACACCCCTATCCCAACGGACACCCGCACCCCACCCTCTAGGACACCACCCACCCCCTTTGACATCCCCACCAACCCCCTGGACCGCCCCCACCCCCCCGGACACCCCCAACCCCTGGAAAGCCCCCCTGACACCCTAGACACCAGCCCAACCCCCTAGACACCCGCATGGGCAGCCCCCATCACCTAGACACCCCCCTCTTAGACACTACCCCACCACCTAGACACCCCCACCCTCTAGACACCCCACCCTTCTTGGAGAACCCCCCAACCTCCTGGACTGCCCCCACCCCCTGGACACCCCTATCCCCTCAGCCACCCCATCCCCCCGGACACCCCCTACCCCCCCTTGGACATCCACTCCAAACCCCTGAAGAGCCCCCAACCCCCTGAATTCTAAATTAAATTCTTTTTGTATTTAATTAACTTATGATTTATGTGTTAATGGTGTATAAGTATACATGGTGTAATTACCTTATGATTTATGTGTTAATTTTCTATGGGTATAGTTATTGAGATACTAAATTTTTTGTAGGTGTTGTTTGGGTGTGCTACTGTAGAATTTTTTTGTTGTAGTAAATAGGGTGTTTATCAGTGCTTTTTTAGCATTGATAAAGGAAGCCTTTATCAGCGCTAAAAAATCTCTAATAAAATCCACCTTTATCAGTGCTAAAAAAGTGCTGATAATGGATCAGTTTATCAACGCTAAAATAGAGCTGATAAAAACACAATTATCGGTGCTTTTTAAGCACTGCTAGAGTACCCCTGTATCAGTGCTGAGCTTTACAATGCTTTTTTAGCGTTGATAAAGCCCGTTTTGAGCGCTGATAAAGCATGTTTTTTTAGTAGTGGATGAGTATTCAAGATGATTTTTTCATGAAAGATGTACTAAAATCATCTTCTTAGGAGTCATATAATCCTCAAATGGATAACGAGATATTCATATGGTCATTATACATTAATCTAAACCAAATCGATTATAACTGGTTAAGATATTTTCCAAAATGAATAAACCTTTATATCATTAATCTCTAAATTCAACGATAATACCTAGAGTCCAAACTAAATAATTCTATAAATTACTATCCTAAAAATTATTAAACATATTCCTAACTTTTATTGAAATATAAAGATCATAAGGGTTTTATCACATATTATTCTATTGTTGATTAAAAATTTATCTAAAAATAAAACCAACAAATTATAATTTCTCATACCAAAAAATGTATATTCCTTAATCATATAATATCTACGATATAATAATCACTTCAATCAATAACTAGATTTATTATAAAATCATATATTATTCTAAAAGAAAATTCAACCATTATCTATAAAATAAAATCCCATAATGTGTGGTCTTACTTAATCAATTAAGGTTCCGAAAATCATGAACATATTCTAACATAACAATAATCACTTAATCACTAAATAACTTTTCAATCTCATGGTTATCTATATGATAAAATATATGTCCCAAAAAACATATTCATTATCTTAAAAACCATTTAAGTAAAAAATAATGTCATAATAACCAGGATATCACATTACCCAATGGTAGGCATTACACCATTTTCACCCTTTAGTTGTGTGTTCAGTACCAACCAATGGCCTTCCAAAATTTGATATGAATTAAATTTTTCAAAACAAATCAAATATAATTTTTATATCATTCTCAAAAATATGATGAACATCCTCAAAAACAATCTTAATTGATCACAAATTATAAAAAACCTAAACATTATGAATTCATCAAAACTTATGTAATACAAATTTAGATTCATACTTCATGTTAAACTTAAAATTTACATATAAATATACCTAAAAATTTTTCACCAAGAATTTCATTAATAACATTAAGATCACATCCCTAAAAACCTATAAATGGGTTCCATAGACTTTGAAATTATGATTAACCTTAATCATATAAACCCATGATGGAATCCATAAATCTTTTAAAAAAGACTCATTAAAACTGCATAATCTCTAAATTCATATAAACCCTACTTTGATACTAACTAAAACACTCCCAAACCCAAACTCCCGGATCTGGTGCTAAATTTTATTTCATTGCACTTCTTCCTTGTTACTGATAAGCGGGACCCAATTTTTTCCATCCAAAAAACTTACAAATGAAATAATGGATCAATTACATACCAAATGACCTATCAATTTATAATGTTAGATAATTTGGAAAAATTATTACATAAACAATACCCATGACATCAGGGGAGTATTTTTTCCACCTATATCAATTCTATTATATTCCACATTAGGTCATCATCATCATCCATATAAAATCCATCTAGAAATAATTCATATAACATAATTCTTGATAACATTAAAAAAGGAAACATGTTATGGGTGATATCGAATGCTCAATAAGGGTACACATAAAAATTAGCAGCTGAATTTAATCAATGAGTAATAAATGGGCATAAGTGCATAATGACATAATAGAAGTACATGAGAAAAACATAAGCGTAATAATACCCATAAAAACCTAGATAATAAATCATTAAATATGGAATAATGATTTAACAAAATAAAGAGTTATAATAATAAATAATCAAAATACATATTTTCTCAATCATAATTAATGGAAACATTTATAACCCATAGAAAGAATGAAGAAAACATATTGGTTTCATGGAAAATAATATTCATAGAACAATTAAAAATAGGAATAAACATATTAAAAACTTACAATATAATTCTTCAGAGAACTTATTAATTTCCCAATGAATTAGATTACTATTTGGTAACACCCATCATATAATCCATATCGAGCTCACTCGGTGTTATCAGGTCACACCCATTGTATAAACTATGTATGACTCACTCGGTGCTATCTCAATGCACTCGTAATATAAGTTATATCATAATGACTACCACTACTTTCAAATCATCCATTATCATCAATAATGTCCATGTATACTTTTTGAATTAAACATTTATAATATTTCACATTTAAATAAAATAAAAAATGTTGTTCTTCCATTTATTGATTTATCCATGGAAAATAAATATGTTCCATTCCAATATCATAATATATTTAATGAAAAAATTAGGGTGGTGTCATTACAACATATCCCGAGTAAAATTTATGTCACATCAAGGGTTTTTGAAATTTATGAATGTAATTTCCCTTAAAAATCATTAAAAACATTCTTGGGAAAAATATTATTTTTAATTTTGAAAATAACATTTGAAAACTAAATATTCCCATAATATTATGAAATTAATTTTAATTGGAAATAACCTTAGAAACAAAAAACTTAATATTTATAAATCTTAGTTTTCATGATGGCACCAAATTCCATTCATGCTGAGTGTGTAAAAATAAAGATTCATTTCACATTATTTATAATAATTAAAAAGCAGCTCATATATATAATGAAATGAATATTCCTTTTAATCCAATCATAAAATAGTCAATCATATTTAAAATTACTTTTTAAAATCATATGAGGATAGTTAAATTATATTTAATTTTTTTTAGAAATATATAAAACATTGACATTGAAGGAAAATATTCATGACTAACTACACTATAAATGTTGGTTCTCTATACAAACATTGTTTTGTTATAGCGAGTACTTAAATAGAGTATGTTGAATGAAAAATGTGTATTATCAATAAATAACCAATGGAGAATAAAATTTAGGTTATTTTTGATAGGTGGATAAAAAGAATTCATTATTGAAGACATAATCATAAATAGTCTTGATAATCAATTATATCATAACATAAACCCGACATGAAAGAAATAAAATCAAATGAAAGTTTAAATACCATTAAAATAAATTTATTAATGATATTACATATATAAGGGTAATTTTATACACCATAAAAATAAATAAGTGTTGAATATGGTATATGTTTCATGGATGTAAAAGTTAGATGAGAAGATAAATATTATTTTTTCTTTATATAAATTTAATTATTTTATAAATATCATATAATTTCTTTAAATAAACTTAAATATATCATCCATGTGATGCTATAATAAAAATGGAGCACATCACTTCAAGAGTCGGAAGTCCGCCTTATACAAAAATGGCATCTTAAATTTCAAATTGACAGTAAGGTAAGAAATTATATGATATATTAATTTCATAGAATTTTAATATATCTATAATGTCATATATATAAAATGAATCAATCGCAAGGAACAGTCATGAGAGGAGATGATCGAAAATGAATTTCATCGGTCCACGAGGTGGTAGTATGACGTACACTTGAATGAGGGTTTTGTTTCCAATTTTATGGAAGAGTATATGGATTTTGGTTATAGATTTAACACAATAACAACTAATTATATGGTATATAATTCTATTTTAATATATTAATTTTTAAATAGGATTTTAATTAGGTATAATAAGAAACCAAACAACAACACTTGGTTGATAATGATACCTCTTATTTGGATAATCTATTTATGATCATACCTAAAGCCTTAAAATTATCATTTTACAATAAAAAAATACCTCTAATACGTGTTTAAGGAAGTAATTAAATTATTTGTATTTTTATTGGATGAAAAAAAAATTAATTTGTTTTAATATGTGAGTATAGGTAGTGGATTTATATAAGTGGAGGAGAGGACACAATTGAATTTTTTGAAAAGAAAATTTATACCCGCGTTTTTTACATGGAAAAGGCTCAAAAATGATCATTATCAATACATATATTATATATGGTCTAAATATTTTCATAAAATATCATTAGGTAAGTTTTAGGCCATTTTTAACCATTATCTATTTAGTTTCACCCCTTGGTAAACCAGTTTTCACCTTACCTAGGGCAAATGATTTTTACTATTTTCACAGTTATTTATGACCAAATATTTTAAATTATGTTGATTAAAAATATATAATAAATTTTATAAAATTAATTTCATATATTTGGAATAATTTAATTTAAAATAAAACCCATGGACACGACAAAAAATCATTTTTTCATAAATGTATATTTCAAGTTTAAAATGATATAATATTAAATTTGGAACTAGTAAATATCATTATATGAATTTAAATTAATATATACATACACACACACACACACACACACACACATATATATATATATATTACATTTAACTCATTACTCATTAGGGGTTATTTTAATTAACTAAAATGGGGAAACATTATGCACTTTTAAAAAAATTCAGAAAATTGTATTTTAAAGCCCAAAAAATAACCAACACTAAAATATAGAATAAAGATGATATAGATGTAGGTAATTAGATTAAATATAAATAATTAATAAATATGATACATGAAATCAAATTTAAATAAAAATGCCTATTTCTAATTTCTTAATTTATTGAAAATAAATAAACACTTTACAAAAATTAGCATCTTCACTATTTATTGAAAAATTAATATTTTCCGATAAATATGAAAAATTTACCATAAATTAAGTTTTATATGTTGATTTCAAATATTAATTTAATTTTATTAAATTAATTTTCTAAAATTTATATAAATAAATTTTAATATTTTCTCACACAAAAATATAAAAATCATTTTTTAATAAAACATATTTTTGATGAATAAAATATATTTACAAAAATATCAGTGTCTATTTACTAATAATTTATCAATAAATTTATACTGAGTAGGAATTATATATATATATATATATATATATATTTCATAATTTAGTTAATCATATTCATACCATCCAATTTAATGGATTGGTTATAATGGTCATATATTTCACAGGTCATTTAAGATTCATTTTTCTTATCGTAAATGTTTTCGAACATAATGTTCTTCTCTTAAAATCTTAGGGTGTCACATTCTACCATGGATTAATAAACATCATCCACACAATATAAAATTTATATCAATAATTAATGGTTTAGAATTTGAAAATTAATTTCTTAAAATCCCACGCAATACAAATAAAAAACTTTTAAAGGTGGTTTATTCATAGTGGTTTTAATAACCACCGCTAAAAAAATCATATTTATGAAATTATAATATAAGGGTCGTTACTATGAACCACTACTATAGTTTCTTATTTTAACATTTAGTAGTTATTATATTAAAATTACCTCTAAATGTTTTAAAAAAACCAAATTACAACACCCCACCCCCACACCCTTCTCCCTGATCCCCCCGACCCACACTAATCCCTCACGTCGATGCTCACCCATTTTCGCCCCTCGTCACACACCACTGCTTCCACTGACACTCCCCCCTCCCCCCTCACCTCCTCATTTTCCCTAACCATACCTCACTGCTATCCACTCCCTCTTCTTTTTTCCTTTATCCTCTGATAACCACCCTCTCCCTTAAGCCCTCACAAATCCCCCCTTTCCACTAGCTACTCCCTCTACTCCCCTGAGGACCCCCCTCTCCCTCTAGTCCTCACTGCCACACCCCTTTCCCCCTCACCGCTTCTCCTTGATCCTCGCTCCCAAACTCTCTATTTCCATCTTTTTTTCTCACCTCCACTCGCTTTCCCCCTTTCAGCTAATCGTGACTGAGCCCTAATTACCACAACATGATCCATTAGTGCACCTTCTAAATCATGAACATAGGTATTATTACTTATGTAAATTTTATCATTATTTCACATTAAAGGTATTATTCATATGATCAATGCTCCATAATAATTAAATTATTAATTATTCTATATGGTTATACATAATACTACATTATATTATATTATTATTACCAATACAAAATTTTATGGTACCTTAAATACATTATTTAGTTATTCCAATGATTTTTAAGAACAATCTAGTGTTGAATAGATAGAAGAATGTATCTTTTGAATAAGAATTTCTATTTAATTATCTAATCATGAATTGAAAATTGAATATATCATCACGGTGGGTTTTTATGTATTGAATCAACATATTTCAATTTCAAAATTCAACCATGGTTTATAGGGATCGATTAATTGATTGCGAGATGTTATTTGATGTTGTAAAATGAAAATACATAAAATCTAACAAAACACAACTTATGTTTTAAAACATCACATCTTAATTGATTAGTTATTGAATTTGAAAAAATTATTCTGATATGGATGGTGTTTCAAATAAGTTGACATTCTCTGCTTATAACCCAGTCCCAATAGGGAAACCTGTGATTTAAAATATTAAAAAAAATTTGTTTTAGAAAATATTTTTGGATTTTAATTTTCAAATATGAATATAAAAATGTGTTATAAAATATTTTATTATTTTTAGGGTATTTAATTAAATATAAAGTCAATAAAATATTGAATGGTGTTTTATGTGTTGAAACCCATTATTGTTCTGAGAAAATATTTGAAAAATTTGTGGGATAACTTTGAAGAATTCTTTAATAATAAGGAGAATTCCCTCATGAATGTTTCTTGAGACTATGCTCTAGAGATCATGACATAGATCTACTAGTATTTTAGTAAACTAGAATATAAATTTTATTATATAGTTTCTATAATGACTTATGAATATAAAATAATATATAATATTATTTCTATATATATTTTCACCACAATATAAATTCATAATTATGTCATGAAAATTAAATTTTTTGACTACATTATAGTTTGGATTCATGATTCTTATACTATTAAAATTTAATGTAAAAAAACCATTCCAATATTTTAATGATAAAAATTCAAATCATATTAGAATGAGTGTTATTGATTTGAATTATGGAAATTTAATAAGTGATGATATTCATCATCAACTTTCATTTAATTTCATTGAGAATGAAATAATATTTGAGTAGTTGAAATAAGTATAGTTTATTTGATAAATTATTAATATGAAGTTATGTTTTTTGATATAAATTTTCATTGATAAATTATTTCAATGAATATTATGATTTTACATATCAGATGCATTTAATGTCCATTCTATATGCATTTTTTATTTTTCAATTGTTTTAATAAAATATGTGCCCTGTATTTTATTTCTTAATTCATTCCTTTTCAATTGTAGTGTTCAAGTATAAATATTTTATAATATTCCTCTATATTAGTAGAAACAAATATCCCAAATCCCAAATCTCATTCTTGGGGTGGGAATTATAATCTTGGTCCTCCACTTTCATTCTCAAAAATGAATCAAAATTTAATGTCCTTAACTAACACTAATTTATAACCTTACCAAAACCTTGACCCTTTGCACCCAAAAGGTATGGTTTTTTTCTTCTGACTATCATTATTTTCATTCAAAATAGAGAATTGTAATTCTTATAGGGTTTTGAGATAACATTCTATTATTTACCAATGTGACAACATTTCATGCATTTTTCCCTTCTATTTCTTACTAATAACTTTTTGATCCTTTCGTCATATTCATGTTATATTTTAAAAAATTAATGTGTTTTATATGGATATTGTTATTCCTATCCATTTTTTAATTACCAAAAATTATTTTACTACTTATTAGAATATTTTTAATTCACTCTATATTATTTTTTAATTATTTATTTAATTATTTTATAAATATAATTGAATATTTTATTATATATTTTATTTTATAATTTGTAATTATGGATTAAATTATGTTATAATAATGTATTAATACTAAAAATTTTGTTTAATTTAAAGTTTCACTAGTGTTTTTTTGTATGTGATAAATCCAAATGAAATTTAGTTTTTAGAAAAAAAAATTACTTATGACTCTAATAGATTTTAAACATTTATTTGTTTCCATGTTAAATGTTTTAAAATAGTTTTGGGAATTTTTATATTGGTTTTTTTTATTTCCATAAATTATTTTAAATTATTTTTGGTTTTAAAATTTTGCATTTTAAGTATAAAAGGAGGTCTCTTCTTGGGTTGTTAACCATTTTTGGGCATTTTTATATTGAATTTTGGTTAAAATTATCACTTTTTAAAAGTTCCTTTAACTTCTCAATCACAGAGGTAATCATGATGTTTTCACAGTAAAATAATTTTCCATATAATTAATTTATTCTTTTATTTTTATGTTTAATTTTTTTAATTTTTAATATTACTCTTATAATAACGTTATTCTTATACAAGTGGATTCTTTTTTTAGTTTGGGTAATTTGTTCAAACCTTCTCATCATCATTATTGATTAGAATTCGATCCTAAAACTAAGATAATGAAAAAATGGAAATGCATCAACTGTGTATACATCCATTGTAAAAATATGAATTCCTACTACTTATTTTATTAATATTGTCATCATTTTATTTAAAATTTGTAAACTAATTTTCTTATCTTTTTATCTAATACTTATTTACTTTTTCCACAAATCTTTTGGTAATTCATATTTTTTTTGAACTATCTATAACATGTCACAAAAGAGGTAATATTTTCCTTTTCCACCAATTTTTCCTTGATTTATGTTGATTTTATTTGTTTAACTACCAACACTGCATATTGAGTCAATTTTCGAAGCCTAAAAACAATTCTCATTTTTAAAATACAAAATAGTGGAGGACTATCATGTTCCCATTGGGGTGAATTCTCATGATATAATGGGCATAATAGATTCCTATACTCTTCTGGTTTTCAACAATGAGAAGGGTTTTTGGCTAATAACATCGACACAATATGAATCAATGTAAATTCAAAAAATAATTCTGGTAACATTGGTATTTAGGAATTTTTTTAGACTTTGGGATTTATATGAATCAAATACATGTCAATATGAATCACAGTGTGACCAGTACAACTCCTAGTGATTCTTTTTAATTAAAAATGACATTAATTTTTTTAAAATATGACTAACATACTCAAAATTGATTAAAAATATTTACACATTTTTGATACATTAATAAAACAATTGATAACTCGTTTTTGTTGTGTATGAGTCATCTTTTCCTTATTTTGATACACGATGTTTGAACGCACCATGACTCACTATTTTATTTTCACCCTTACACCACTATGCTAAACTTGTTTCATATTGAAAATTATAAAAATAATAACAAATTTTATTCTCTATTTGAATAATTTATTTCTTTTATATCACTATTAAAAATGGAAATGTTATTTGTTTTGATGATTCCATTACAGGAGGAGGTGATTTTCAGGGCCGATGATGATGTCCAAGAAAAATGGGCCAAACTACACAGGATCCATGCACACTAGTGGAATCAACTGCATATTACCACAAAAAAATGCTTTAAAATGGGATGAAATATTTTTTTCTGGTCCAAAATTTAATGGGATACATTTCATATGAAGGAAACTAAGCCACATTTGGCCTCTAAGACGCCGAACCGACCAGATATGTCCAACACACTGGATCTGCACGAAGTCAAAAGTGGTGTGCTGTGATCTATCCATATCGTGGTATATAGTTGTCCAAATTGTTCCAAACTTTCATTGGATACAGCCAAAAGGTGGGGATATGACTTTTTTATTTTCTCCAAATCTAGTTAAGGCTGTATGAAGGTCGAAACCTATATGAAAAATGGTTTTACGAAATCTATGTGCTCAAAACAACCTTCCCATTTTCATAAAAAATTAGCCTTGGGCTCCCCATTTGTATTTTCGGCTGGGAGGTAAAGATCTGGTATTTTGGACACCCAAAGTAGTCCTTTAATCATCCAAGGAGTTCTAAAGGCCCCAATCTTCATAGGGCGATCAAGGATGAAGGTGAAGTTTCAACTGAGCTTCCTCCTCCTCCCAATGTTGAGCTAAACGGTGGATGATCATTTTGAGGGAGATACACACTTTGGAGGGAGTCACAACACTTGTTCTTATACTGGTATTATATAATATGTGTGATAAAAATTTCACTATTTTCTTATCTTTACCTGATTCTCATTTTATTTCATTTCTATTGTTAAAATTAAGTGAAAAACTTTTTATTTTCAACACCGATTGGGTTGAGATTTCAAGTTAGACTCTTGGGTTGTTCCGATTGGACAAGACAAGAGTCCTATTTATCTCCCACATACATAATATTTCAGTATTCTTTTTTATCCTTTATTCTATATGCTTTATACCCAAACCTTTAAAACATGATTTTTGTGTCAAGGGAGGGGTTCTTTGAGCATCATTTAAAAGACAAGATAGATGTTGAGATATTGATAACCCTCAACCAAAGGATTCCAATAAACCATGAGTATTTTTCAGAATGTTGAAGTCACCAAGATGTGTATTGAACTTGAAATGATATCCTTATCTCATAAATATAAAACAAAACTTTTATTTATCAACTATTAAACTGTTTAAATCAAGTCATTTTCTTTAAATTGTTTTAAAACCACCCCACTTTTAGTACATCCTATTAAAAACTCACACCCTAAACTCATGAATGCTCCATGAGTGAAGACCTAGGGTCTTCCCTAGACTAAAAATAAACCTTAAAATCATAATCAATTTAACATTTCATGACATCACATTCAAATGTTTCCATTGTTTCCAGGATGGTCTTTGGTTTTAATGCATGATTTTGATATTTTTTTTATGAATTTTACAATTGTTTGTTTGCTTTATCTTCTAACATTAAATTATTTTTAGTGTTATAATTTATTTCTTGTGTATTTTCTGTGTATGATTCATTCTAATCCAGGATACTTACATCCTTTTGAACCCAAACCGGAGAGGATCCTACACCAGTGACCCCGAGATATACAAGAGGAACCTTTAAAGGAGGACACACAAAACATCGACACTCATCCCGATCCTTCTTCTTTTTCTTCTTTGAGAAACCAAATTAAACTGAAATTAATTTGAGTAACATGGATGAAAACAATAGTAAACTAAAATAATTAAACTCACTAGATGTTGATATCCATCCCATTTATATTCAATTACAAGGTGAGGAACCCAATTTTGAACTAAAATCTGGTTTAATTCATCTATTATCAAGATTCCCTGGACTTCCTGGAGAGGATCCACTCAAGCACTTATAAAAAATTCATACTATTTTTTCAACATTAAAACCTGCTAATGTGGATGAGGAACATGTAAATCTTAGAGAATTCCTATTTTCTTTAGAAGACATTGTGAAATATTGGTTGTACTATGTTAATTCACCAATAAGTGGTTGGGAAGACATGAAACGTATTTTTCTTGAAAAATATTTCCCAGCCTCTCGAACTATAACTCTATTAAAGGATATTTTTTGTATAAGGCGATCACAAGGGGAAACAATACATGAGTATTGGGAACACTTTAAAAGGTTATGTTCAAGATTACCAGACTACCAAATAAGTGATCAAATTTTAATTCACTATTTTTATGAAGGTTTAATTAAAATTGATCATAACATTATTTATGATGATACATGTGGTGCACTAGAGCATAAGTCCCCAATTTCTATAAGAAAATTGATTGAGAACATGGCACAAAACACTCAAAAATTTGGTATAAGGTCTAGCATACCCATTTGAGATTTCCATGAGGTGCAAAGAACTGAATTTGAGAAGAATGTGGACACGAAGTTTGAGGTGGTAAGTAGCATTATAAAAAAACTTTCTCTCTCCCAAGGTAAATCTCATTATCCTCCTCCCATCCATTATAAAATCTTCTCTTCTGACACCCATTATTCTGACCAATTCCCCCAATTGAGAGAAAATTCTGAGAGTTGTGAGGAAATCCTCACAGGACATCCCTATAACCAACCCTTTAGGCAAGAACCATACTATCCATCCAACTCTGGGTGGAAAAAAACCATGATTATAGGAAATGGGGGTATTCAAACTATTCTCATCAACCATGGAACCAACAAGTTCAGAGTAGTCATCCATCACCACCACCCAAAATTCCTCAACCACTGTAAAGTACATTCCAAAAACCCCCTCAAAAACCTGATCCTAGCCTAGAAGAAATGATGAAACAAATGGTTTCCAATAATCTCTAATTTCAGAAAACCACCCAGGCAGACATACAAGACCTCAAAACCCAATTAAGCCAACTAGCTAATTTGGTGGGAGAAATTCAAATTCACAGGCTGGGTAAACTACCATCACAACCAGTAGTTAACACTTGGGATAAAGAAAATGTTAGTTCCATCAACCTTAGGAGTGGAAATCATCTTCAATGCCAAATGCCACCTCCAATAGATTCATGCCTTCCTAAGGAAACCACCATCCCAACCACTGCTAAAAATGGTCCACGATAAGAAAAGTCGTATCCTGAGAGATGTCCATCCAAAGGAAAGACTATGAATGTCGATTAGTCTCTTATCCCAACCATTCCTCTTCCATTCCCCCAAAGTGCCACCCAACCTGGAAAACAAAAGGAAACTAAAATTGATAAGGAAATATTGGAATCTTTAAAAAAGTGATGGTTAACATCCCCTTGATTGATTCTGTAAAGAAAATACCATGATTCACCAAGTTTCCAAAGGAGATGTGTACACACCAAAGGCAACTTTGAGGTGATCAGATGATGAGATTGGGGAGTAATGTTTCAGCATTGATAGAGCATTCAATTCCCACCAAGTTCAATGATAATGGAATATTCTCAATTCCATGCACCATAGGAGAATATTAATTTTCTAATGTTATGATTGATTTATGTGCTTCTATAAATGTAATTCCACACTCCATTTACTCTACATTGCAAGTCGGGGAACTGAATCCCACTAGAATTTGTGTTCAAATTGCTAACCGGAGTACCGCACAACCCTCTTGTGTGTTAGAGGATGTTCTTGTGAGGGTGAAAAAATTAATATTTCCTACTAATTTTTATGTGCTTAAAATAGAAGATGATAGGATGAATAGAAACACACCAATTATATTGGGGAGACCATTCTTGAAACCTTCCAAAACCATAATCAATGTCCATAATGGTACATTTTCTATAGAATTTGGCGGTGACATAGTCTATTTCAATATCCTTGATTCATGAATAACCCCTCAAAATAACATCCCTCATTCTTAGTAAATTAAATTTATTTACTCCCTTCTTTTGAAAATACTTATTTTCATTTTCCTGATCCCCTTTCTGAGTTTTCATCCTTGATTGAAATTCTTTTTAATGAATCATGCATTGATTGTTGTAGTGGTCTAGAATAGTGTCAGGCATGTTTATTAATTGATGATTTTTTGAACACTAAGAATCCAATGACCATCAATGATACTAATAAGCTTGTAAAATCTCATTCCTTATCTCAGGATGATACCATTGAGCAGTTAGATTATATTAGTTACCTCTCACTTTCACACACACTCCCATAACTCCAAAATCACCCTGAATTATAACTAAAAAAACTTCCTCAAAATTTAAAATATTCATATCTTGAGAATGGAAACAATTTACCCATCATCATTTCTAGTTCACTTCCTCTTGAGCATGAATTGAGACTTCTTGAACTTTTGAGGGAGTATAAAGAAGCTTTGGGATGGACACTTGCTGACAATCCTGGTATTAGCCCATCAATTTTTACACATAATATTTTGGTAAATGATGAGGATAAACTAGTGAGGTAGGCAAACGTTGACTGAACCCAATCCTCTTAAAGTAATGAAAAAAAGTAACAAAATTATTGGTTGCTGGAATAATTTACCCCATATCTGACAACCAATGGGTTAGTCCCATTCAAGTGGTTCCTAAAAAAACATGTCTTACAATAATAAAAAATAAAAACAATGAATTGGCTCCAACTCGTGTGTAGAATAGTTAGTGTGTCTGCATAGACTATCACCAACGAAACCAACACACTAGAAAAGACCATTTCCCTTTACCATTCATTGAAAAATTGCTAGAGAGGCTAGCAGGTAAGTCCCACTATTGTTTTCTTGATGGGTATTCTAGATAATTTCAGATCCATATTTCCCCCGAGGATCAAAAAAATACAACCTTCACTTGACCCTTTGGCACATTTGTATATAGAAGGATTCCATTTGGTTTTTGCAATTATCCAAGAACATTCCAGCGATGCATGGTTAGTATTTTTCTTAGATTTCCTGGATATTTTCATGGAATTTTTCATGGATGATTTTATTGTTTATGGATCCTCATTTGGTGAATGTTTAAGTAGTATTGGTTTGGTCTTACATTGATGTATTGAAAATATATCATATTAAATTCTGCGAAATGCCATTTCATGGTGTGAGCAGGTATAGTTTTGGGACATGTCATTTTTGGGGATGGTATCCAAGTAGATAAATCAAATGTGGATGTCTTTTCTTCCCTACCAAACCCCAAAAATGTATGGGATGTGCGGTCTTTACTAGGTCATGTAGGATTATATCATTGTTTCATTCGTGACATTAGTAAGATTTCACTGCCCCTCTCCCAGTTACTCCAAAAAGAAATGGAATTTGTTTTTGATAATGAATGTGAGGAATCTTTTTACGAGATAGAATGGAGTCTCATGTCACCCACAGTAATCAAATCACCTTGGTGGGATTTACCATTTGAGCTAATGTGTGATGACTCTAACTATGCATTTTGGGAAGTCTTATCACAAAGGTTCGATCGAGATCCACATGTTATTGCCTATGCCTCGCGTACTTTGGAACATTCCCAAGAAAACTGCACCACAACTGAAAAAGAATTCCTTGGTATTGTGTTTTCCTTGGACAAATTCGGGTCATACCTTTTAGGGTCAAAAGTCATTTTTTTCTCAGACCATGCAGCCCTCTGGTATCACCTTCAGATGCCAGAAGTAAAACCACATCTAATTTGTTGTATGATCATCCTTCAAGAATTCAATTTAGAAATTAGAGATAAAAAAGAGAAGAAAATGTGGTGGTTGACCACATTAGTAGGATACACCCATCCTCGGACAATGACTCATCCACCTGTATTCCTATAAATGATATTTTTTCTACTAATAAATTGTACTGAGTGAAAGATATTATTCCTTGGTATGCTGAAATTGTAAATTATTTGGTTTCATTTTGTATTCCAGCTGATTTCAACAAAAACCAAGCTAGTCATCTAAAACATGAGTTCTGTTGGTACATTTGGGATGACCCCTACCTTTGGTGCACCTATAGTGATCACGTCCTTAGGTTTTGGGTTCCTGATAGTGAGTTTTAGTCTGTCCTTAAATTCTACCACACTCTTGCTTGTTGGGGCTACTTTGGTCCCCAAATAACTGCTCGCAAGGTCCTTGATTCTGGTCTGTTTTGTCCAAGACTTTTTTAGGATGCCCATGATTTTTTCAAATCTTTTCCTCATTGTCAATGAATGGGTAATGTCTCTAAAAAAATTAATTTCCACAACAACTATTTCTCTTTTATGACATTTTTATGTTTGGGGTATTGAATTTATGGGTCCATTTCCCAATTCCTTTGGAAACATGTACATTATTCTAGCAGTCGATTATGTGTCAAAATGGGTAGAGGCCTGATCCACAAGGACATATGATTGCAAAAAAAATTTGGAATTTTTGAGAACATAGATATTTTTTAGGTTTGGATTACCTTGGTTTATCATTAATGACTAGGTTTCTCATTTTTGAAACTGAACAGTGAAATCAATTTTGCGTCGGTATGGGGTCACGTATCAAGTGTATAATGCATATCATCCACAAACCTATGGTGAAGCTAAGGTGTCTAATAGAGAAGTAAAATAGATTCTTGAAAAAACGGTTCATCCCAATAAAAAATATCGGAGTCTTCGACTTGATGATTTATTATGGGGAAACCTTACTACTTTCAAAACTCCCATTTGAATATCACCCTATCGGCATGTATTTGGAATGATTTCTCGCATGCATGTTGAGATTGAGCATCATTCATACTGGGCCATCAAAAACTGCAATTCTAATCTTTCTGGTGCAGGTTCTCAAAGGAAGTTATAGATACAGGAGCTGGAGGAAATGAGAAGAGATGAATATGAGAACACTAGGATTTTTAAGGAGCAAACCAAGACTGCCCATGACTGTGTGATCATTGATCGTCAGTTTCACATTGGGTAGAAGGTCCCCCTATAGAATGTAAGGCTGAATTTCTATCCAGGTAAGCTTTATTTTTGCTGGTTTGGACCATACACTATTACTAACATCTCTCCATTTGGTGTTGTATAGGATCAAAATGAAGAAACCAAGAAAACCTTCACTATGAATGCATTGTGGCTAAAGCACTTCCATGAATCCATTCCAGATTCCATGATAGAGGAACTCCATGTTCAAGAAGCAAAATATGAATGAAACTCACATGGTTTTATCTCTCCTTTACACTGTCTTTTTTCTTACAGTGAGGACACTACACACTTTAGGTGTGGGGGGAAGGGTAAATTCTTGGGTTAGTTATGAATTTTCATAATCATTCTTCGTTTTCTCTTTTTATCCTCCTGAATTGTTTTGTTACTTTCCCACTTCCCTCCCAGAATATTACATTTTTTATTCTCACTTTATCATGGAAAATTATGCCCATTTAATCATGGAATATTTTGAAAATTCATGTGGAATATCTGTAATTCATGTTGTTTTAACATTCAAAAAATGAGAAAATGTGCATTTCAGAAAGAATTCAATACTATGGTGCGACTTTCTTTTGAAATTTAGTTTCTTTTCAATGATATAAATGGTTGTATCATTTTGAAACCTTTGAGAATAATGTTTCCTTTTTTTGAATAGTTTAAATTAAAATTATGTCACTTAATCTCTCCACACATTTTTTACCCAACCATGATGTGTGAAAATTTCTTACTTAATGGAAGGTAAATATAAGTTAGGTTGATTTTTCTGTACATTCCATAATCATTTTTCCATTCATTCGTTCCTTATTTGATCTATTTCATTGTTCTACCATATTGAACTATGTGTGTGTACCTGTTATCCGACTGTTGTACACCCTCAAAAAAATGGGTGGTATAATGGGTAGGTCAAAAACCACCCTTCCTTGACTTTTTATCTTGCTATAACTTTTACAATTACTGTTGTGAGGAGATCAAACAAGGGTTGGGAGATGAGTGTTAGATTTTTTCCAAGTGAAACTTTTGAAATAAAATAATAATAAATGAGGGAATTAATGAAATTTATAGAATATGGGGAAATCTAGGTCAGGAGCTTATTGTTTGACTTCTGAGAATTCATAACCGGTTGGGTTTTGAAATTTGATTGCAAAGGATGTGGGGCAAGTTCGGTTGAAATGATTTTAAAAGTAGACAATTATTATAATAACTTATATTTACTCAATAGAAAGTGGGAATAATAACATGAAAGGGTTGTCACACACACACATGAAGAATTAGTGACATGATTAAATTAAAAATTATTTTCATTTATTGGTATCATGGATCTCTTGGAATTTTATTTGGATACAATTTTTGATATGTCATTTTCAATAATCATTGGGAATAACTCCTTGCTACATTTCTATCAGGAATTAAATTTTCATTAACTGTTAAATATTTATGAAGTTGGAAATATCTATATGAATAATTTCTGAAAATGTTACTTTTCCCAAGAGTGAAAGTGTTTAGGTGTGAGGGTGTGATCACCCCATGATACACTATTTTATTTTCACCCTCACACCATTGTGCTAAACTTGTTTTATATTAAAAATTATAAAAATAATAACAAATTTCATTCAATGTTTGAATAATTTATTTTGTGTTTATCACTGTTAAAAAGGGAATTTTCACTTGTTTTGATAATTCCATTATAGGAGGATGTGATTTAGAGGGCTGATGATGATGTATAAGAAAAATGGGCCAAACTGCACAGGATCCAAGTACACCAGTGGACTCAACCACTTATTTTAACTAAACCGTGTATACAAATGGGATGAAATTTTGTTTTTTGGTCCAAAATTTAATGGGATACATTTCATATGGAGGTACCAAAGCCTCATTCGGCCTCTAAAATTTCCAACTGACCTGATCTGTCCAGCACACCGAATCTGCATGAAGTCAAAAGTGGTGTGCTATGATCTGTCCATATCGCAAGCTATATTTGTCCAAATGGTTCCAAACTATTGGTGGATATAGAAATGAGGTGAGGATAAAACTATTTTATTTTCTCCAAAGAATGATAAGTCTTTCTGAAGGTCAAAATCCATGTGAAAAGTGGTTTTATGAAATCTGTGTGCTCAAAACCACATTCCCATTTTCCTATAAGATGGAACCTTGGGCTCCTGATTTTTAAGTTCATCCAGGAGGAAAAGCTCTAGTATTATGGTGACCCAAATGAGTACTATAATCATCCAAGGTGTTCTGGAGGCCCCTATCCTCATAGGGGGATCAAGTATGAAGGTGAAGTTCCACCTGAGCTTCCTCCTCCTCTTGATGTCGATCTAAATAGTGGGAAATTATTTCGAGGGAGGTTCACACACTTGGGAGGAAGTTATAGCACTTGTTATTCTACTTTTTTTGTGTAATATGTGTGCTAAATATTTCACTTATTTCATATCTTGACATTATTCTCCTCTTATTTCATTTCTAATGTAAAATTTAAGTGAAACACTTTTTATTTTCAACATCGATTGGGTTGATATTTCTAGTGGAAATCTTTGGTTGTTCCAATTGGACAAGACATGAGTCATATTTATCTCACACATACATACGATTTTAGTATTATTTGGTTGCCTTTATGTTCTATGCATTATTATGAAACCTTGAAAACACAATTGTTTTTTCAAGGGAGGGGTTCTTTGAGCATTGTTTAAAAAGCAAGAGGGAAGTTGATATCCTGAAAACCCTCTACCAAAGGATTTAATTAAACCATGAGTATTTTTCAGAATGATTAAATCACCAAGATGTGAAGTGAACTTTAAATTTTCTCGTTATCTCATTATTCTAAAACACCACTTTTATTTATCAACTATTAAACTCTTTAAATCAAGTAATTTTCATTAAAATATTTTAAACCCACACATATTTTATTACTTCTTATTAAAAACACAAACTCTAAACCCACAAAATCTCTTTGGGAGATGACCTAGGGTCTTACAAAGACTAAAATAAACCTTAAAATCATAATCAATTTGATGTGTCAAGACTGCACGTACAATGTTCCTAGCACAACTCAATATTTCCATTATCATTTAAAACAAACATTTTAGTTCAAAAAGTTTTAATCATTGAAAACTGAGAAAACACACTCAGATTCTCATCATAATATAAAAAATTGATTCATAAATAATTTTTGACTTGTAGGAATTGGTCTCATGTTGAAATGATACATTATGTGGCCTATATGAGTCAAAATATGTGTATCTAGTTTACAATGGAATTTTTGTACAAAATATAAGTGAACTACTCAAAACCAATAAAATAAATTTGGATTCTATTGATACTACAGAAAAAGGATCCATATGTCATTTTGTAAGTGTATGAATCATTAACACATCAATCCATTTTATTGTATGACTGGTAATATTCTAGGTGCATATTTTTATTTAAAATTGATGTCAATTTTAGTAAAAGGGGAAACTAAACTACTCAAAACTGAGAAAATGACATCGTGTTTTCCTAAAATCAAGGGATAACAACTTTAGATTGAATTGTGAAATATATGAAGTGATGACATGTCATTCCAAATTATGGTTTTCCTAGGATGGTTGTAAATGTGTTTTTAGTTTTTTAAAACACTAAAATATTCATGGAATGGTAAAAAAACATAGAAAATGACCAAATATTGACTTGGAATCATGGTAAAACCACCGATGAGTAATTATTGATTTGTAATCCTGCAAAACACACCCATCACACAAGTGATGTGCTCTAAATGACTCGGTAAACACTTATTAAAAGTAATAAAGCCTTTAAAAACAATTATTGGGGTCAAACTTATAAAACAATATCGAGTTTCCATGAAATCAGGTAAAAATGTCTGTATATTGTGTTATGAAATGTAGTAACCGATGACACGTTATTTTGAAGTATGGTTTTTCTATGATACCTGTAAATGTGTTTTTAATTTTTTAAAACACTAAAATTTATTTTGAATGGTCAGAACCCTAGAAAACGACCTCATATTGACATGGAAAAATAGAAAAACTATTGGTGTGTTATTTTTTATGTGTATTAATAGAACAAGGGTCAACCTTACATATGGTGTGGTCAGAATGACTGGGTAAACACTTCTTAAAGATGAAATTGACTTTAAAAATAATTGTTTTTGGGGTTAAAATAAGAAAATGATGTAGGATTTACCAAAAGTCAGGGAAAATTACTATAGATTTAATTGGGAAATTTAGGAATCGAAGGAATTTTATTCCTAATTACGGTTTCCCCAGGATATCCATAAACACATTTTTAGTGTTTTACAATACTAAAATGTGCATGGAATGATTAAAAGCATTGAAAATGGACACATATTGATGTGAAATCATGGTAAAAGCATATATGAGTTATTTTTGACATCTACACATAAACAACATATCAATATGACATGTGGAATGATCATAATTACTTGATTAACAATTTCTAAAGGTATAAAAGTCTTTAAAATAAGTTTTTGGGGGTTCAAAAGCTTGAAAATGAAATCATATTTCCATAAAATCAGAGAACAATGATCGTATATTGAATTATGAAATGTTGTAACTAAATTTACATCATTTAATATTACGGTATTCTCGGGATGGAAATAAAAACATTTTTCATGTTTTAAAATAGTAAAACATGTGTGGAATGGTCAAAACCAAAAAAAATCTCATATTGACATGGAATCATGGGAAAAACACAAGAGAGCTATTTTTAAAATATAGGAAATGGTTGATATTAAAGTATTTAACATTTGTTAATTATTTAAATTTCAGGAAAATCGTATGCCGATTTAAAAATTAATTAGAATATATACTTATCCCATTTTAGTATCAAGTTTTGAATTTTCTATTAGATACGTATTTTTATGTTTTCAAAGTGATTTTCATTATATATTATTTTTATGATAACATTTTCTTTGTTTGATTAAAAAAATTATGTTTAGTAATTTGAATATATTATGTGTCCTTTATCTTTTAAATTTCTTTTCCTAAATGATATTTTTTTTATAGGTGGAAGATGCTATAAGAGGGTAGAATATTGACCATTTTGATCCATGACATCAATCATACGATAGTCATTATGGTTCTTAGTTTCTATGGTATGTTAAAATTTCCTTAATTAATCTACTTTAATCATAATTTATTATATTTAAATTTAATTTCTTCTTTATTTTTTGTTATATCTAGTGAGATGATATGGTTGGTTTTAGTTGATGAGATGACATGGAGGTCGATAGATGAAGCGGAGTTTGTGACTTCAATGCATATTGGGAATGGGCTGTTATTACACATATTTTATATGTATATATTGATGATGGAGGGATTGGTTTCCATATGTGTCGGTTGATTGAGACTAAGGTTATGAGGACTATGGATGTTTTTGTATATGATAATGGGTGTATAACATATGTATGATTGGGTTATAATACATTCATGTTTTATTTTATTTCATGTATGTTTTCTCATATTTATAGGTTTTTATTAAATATTTTTTTTAAAAAAATCTGATTTACCAACGGTTTTAATAACCCATGCTAAATAAAATAATTAAAAAATTTTAGTGGTGCTTAAGAGTAACTAACACAATAATAAACCACCATGTATATGTTCAGTGGTACTTTGTTCTTGTATTCAGGCTATGTAATGTGTATCCCTATACCTAGTCAAAAATAGGTCTTTGATTTAATAATAAAATGATGATGAATCCCTAACCTTAAAAAATATAGATTGACATCGATCATTGATCAAAAGAAAGTAAATGATCATGGGAAAGCCAACAACCACAAAATGATTAACCAAAGAGGTATGAAAAGGAACATCAATTTCGACATATATGATGGTAATAAGAAAATATTTTTGTTTCATGATCTTTTTACTTGTTTTTTAGGAATTATTTTACCCTTTAGATTAATAACATAAAGAAATATACTTACTTTATGAGTGTAATTTTATTTAATAAATAATTTCGACCATAATATCATCTTTTTTCACCAATGGATGAGTATTCAAGATTAATTCTTCATTCATGAAGAGATAAAATAAAATTATATTAGATATCATACTCCTAAAAGGATAATAATATATTACTCATTTATTTATCCATTAACCAAAACCAAAAAAATTATTACAAGGTAAGATATTTTGCAAAATGAATAATGATTCATATAATTAATCTCCAAAATTCAATAGTAATACACAAATTCCAAACTAAATCCTTCTATAAGTATTATCCTTAAAATTACATAAAAAATTTATAATTATGATTAAAACCCAAATATAAGAAGACTTTGATCACATGTTCTTCTGATTTGTATTTATCATTTATCTCCAAATAAAAGCAATCACTTATTTATTGTCATACCATAAATATATATGCCTTAATCATATAATATCTAATATATAAAAATAATTTAAATAAATAAATTGAATCATTGTAAAATTATATATGTATCAAAAAGATAATTCAACATTCATTATTCAAATAAAATACCATAGGGTTTAGTATACCTTAATCATATAAGTTTACCAAAATCATGAAGTTATTTTGAAATAACAGTAACCACCAAATCGCCAAATCACTTTTTAATCTCATGGGTTATCCATAGGATACAAAATTTGTTTATAAAATCAACATAATAATTATCCATTAATTTTTTTAATTAAAAATGGTTTCATCCTAATAAGGAAATCACACAGTTCAGTGGTAGCCACTATACCATTCTCTCCCTTTAGTTCTGGGTTCAATCCTTATGGACTTACGGTATGTGAAAGTGTTTCCTTTTTCTAAAACTAATCAAATATAGTTCTTATATAATTCCCAAAATCATTATGAACAATATAAGAAATAATATTAATCATCAAATATAATATAAACCCTAAATGTTATCTGGAAATTCAATTTTTATTTTTTCTAAATATCACTTTATAGTTGAGTGGGAACCTTAACATGGGAGGGAAACAATGCCAATGAGGATTAGGTGATATTTTCAATACGTGCCTATAAGTTCATATGTGCATTGCGGTACACCTTTAGCCAGTATCCTCTTATGCTGCACAAGTGAGTGCCTAGACCCCATGCATGGAAAGAGCCATACACAGTCCAAGAAAACCGCTAGTGATCACATGCAATCATGTATACACAACTATGCAAAACAGCCTTGTGTGTTTAGATCCTATCCATCACCATAGAAGTGAAATAAAAAACCATCCCAAAAAAAGAATGGGCCAGTCCAAATGAGACTCATCCAAATCCATTGAAACTCTACCCAAAACCAATAGTAGACCACAGCCGAGTCCCATCAAGATGTCACTGCCAGAATACTGGATCGAAGAGGCCGAGACCGGGTGCAGGAAAAGACATACCACCCAGAAATGGGTCTTAAAAGAGTCCAGAGGAAGTCAAAGATCATCCATCACCACCACCGCCCCCATTGTTCAACCAGAGGTTGCCGACCCCACTTTTTCATTGGGGAAAATATTGAATCCCCGCTAGGTATTCCCAACCGCATGCTTATGATAAAAAAGCATGAGGACTGTAGTAGAAGGGGAAAGCCTAAGGCCATACGAAAATAACACCCTTCCTGGTTATGAAATACAAATTGAAACCCCCAAAATCCATTGCATAATAGATAAGAATATATAATATGGTATATAAGCACATCGCTCGATCTAAAGGAAAACAACATGATTCGTAACCCAACAACTTTGACCCTAAGCGATGAAAAGGACACCAAGCTCATAAAAACCAACAGAAAATGATGAGAATAGGTGGGTCGCACAACCCCACAGATGAAATCAGTAGCTACCACAATAGGGAGATTAAGGGGAGAGCTCCTGGATGAAGGTAGAAATCGGCCATTGGGGAAAACACTAAATCACATGGGTGCTAATGTCTCTCTCACTCGAGTTTAACTCAGTAAACCTAAAGTTTATAAATACCTTATAACATATCTCCATGATATGTAATGAAATAGTTCATGTTAACCCATATATTTACATATACATAAACCCAAAAAATCACCTAAAATTTCATTAATAAATTTTTTATCTCATCAATTAAAATCTCAAATGGGTGTCCAAGACTTTAAACTTATGATCAAACTTAATATTATAAAACCATTATAATACCCATAAATATGAAGATATCTAGTCATAATATCATCCTAATCTTGAAGGTTTTATAAACCTTACTCTGATAACAACCATAATAGTCTCTAACCCACAATTATGGATCCAGTGAAAAACCATTATCCATAAATTTCGGGCATGATACTGATAACTATGACATGATTTTTTACATAAAAATTATAAAAATAAAATGAAATAAAGGATCACTAATATACCCAAGGAATTATTATGTTTATAATTTTATATAATTATGAAAAACAATAATAAAAACAATACCCATGACTTCAAGATAGCATTGTCCCACAATACCTAGCTTTTCATATTCCATAATAGGTTATCATTATAGATAAGAAACCCTTATTAAATTAATTCATTTAACATCATTATTGATAACATATGTATGAGAAAATGTAATAAGTGTTTCTAAAAATAGACATTAAGGGTTAACATAATCATTAACAACTAAATATAATAAGTGATAAAAAGTCAATTATGGGTGTATTATGACATATTCAAAGTGCATGAACAATGAATAATATAAATCATACCCATAACTACCAATAAAATTAATCATGAAACTTGTAATAAATCATTAACAATGTAAATATTCATAATAATCAATTATAATGAGGCATTTTATGCCAATATTGATTAATAGAAACTTTTAAAACTCATAGAAATCATAAAGAAAACATGTTTGTATCATGGAACATCATCTTCATAGAACCATTTCATATCACTTATAAATTAGAATATCCATATGTCTAAATTTCAATATAATTATCTGAAGAACATAATCATTACCCAATTCATGGGGTTTTATTTGGTCACAACCATAATATAATCTATATCCGGATCACCTAAAACTATTTGGGAACACCAATCATATAAGCTATATTAGGCTCACTCAACGTTATTTGGGTGTACACATCAAATAAGCTATATAAATTTTTTTTTGGGTAAACCCATCATCATTATTAATTTTTAAGTTTCATTTAAGAGTAAAATTTTAATAATATTTCACTTTTTATCATATTAATCATCATTGTTCTTTAATTTTTTTATCCACCTATGGAAAAGAAATGAGTTTCACCCCAATATCATAATCCATCAAGAGAAGTAAAAAAGGATGATATTATTACCAAATATATCTTGTGTATTGTATGTGTCATAAAAGTTTGTTGATTTTGATGAATTTAATTTTCATTAAATTATTATTAAAAATATTCATGAGTAAAATTTCCATTTTATTTTGAAAATAGAAACTTAAAACTAAAAATTCATAAAACATTTTGAAAATAATTTACACTGAAAACTATCATTGAAACCTAAAAAATACTCTTTCAAGAATTTATTACTTATGATAGTAGAAAATAAAAGTCATTCTGAGTATGTTAAAATGAATATTCCTTTCACATTTTTGAAAAAAATAAAAAAGAAACTAGTTCATAAAATGAAAGGAAGATTCATTTTAAACCATTTTTTAAATAGTAAAACATTGGAAAATGGTTTTTATGAATAATAGAAGGATAGTTAATTTTTTTGAAAACCTTTCTATATAAGATGGGCATATAGTAGAAATATTCTCAATCAAGTATAAAATAAATGTCAGTTTTCCTTAAAAACATTGTTTTTTTGTGTTGAGTCCTTGAATAGATGAAATAGAAATGAAAAAAAGTTTTCTAAAAAAATAACCAAATGAGAAGACAATTAATGAATTACATTAAAGGTATATAATATTATTTAAGTATCTAAAACATAATGCAAAAAAATCTTGATAATAAATGAGATCACAACATAAACCCTTTACCACTTTGTTAACTTTTAAATCATAAGCACCATGAGAGAAATAACATAAAATAATACTTTTAATTTTATTATAATAAAATTATTAATTATATGACATATTAAATGGGATTTATATACACCATATGAAAGAAATAAGTGATGAATATGGCATATGTCTTATGGAAGTAAAAGTGGGATGAAAAACCCTTACTACTTTGGTAGTCTACAAATAAAAACCTCATCAAAGAGGGAGAAACTAAACTAGATTTATAAATCCAAATTATTTTAATGAAAATGATCCTAAAATAAATTCATGAGTAGTATATAAACAACACATTTAAAATTAGTGTTGTATATGGAATATGTCCTGGAAAAATAAAAGTGATTCTCGAAACCCTTAAACCGAGTCCAAAATTTCAATGTATATCCTATAACCCTTGTATAATAAAATAATATTAATTTTTTAATTTCATAATAAAATTGTCCATGTTTAATATCATATTATTAAATAATATATTTCCTTTCTATTAATGACATTTTAAAATATTTAATCATTTAATTATACACCAGGTGTTTTGAGGATGGTTAGTCTATATTTTTAAAACTGCTTTTGTATACTGATCATGGTAAAAAGGTTCATTATTACATAAACTATAGAATAGTGAAAATGAAGTATTTATAATTTTGATATATTAATTATAATTATAAAAAATAAATAAATAATGGTTATGAAAAAGTAACTATGTTATAGTCTTGGGATTGTAGGTCGTATATACGCATGAGAAAAGCATCCATTTTTTAAATAATCATTATATAAAAATAGAATGAATTATATTATATTAAAATAATGATATTTATATCATAAATATATTTTAATTTCATTAAATAAAGTTACATATACCATAAATGTGTTTTGGTAAGAAAAAACAATTCACATTACTTCATGAGGCGATAGTCTGTCGTACACATAAATAAAGCGAGGGGTTTTTGCTGGATGAGAAAGTCCATCCAGACTCTATTGAAAAAGGATTGAAATTAAATTCTATTTCTAAGGAGCAGGTCTTCCTTATGGAATCGTGACAAGGAATAGGGGGTCAGATTAGGTGAGTGTTTTGGGTTCCCTAGACCCAAACACTTTCATATCAAAGGTCCCATCATACTCAAATATTGTGTGCTCTGGAATGAAGGCGGTCTCTGAGGTTAAAGAGAGAATGGTGAAGTCATCAAGGATCCCCATCAAGGATACATCGGTGAAAAATATAGGCAACCAATTTGAAGGTTTTTATGTCCAAGACCCATTTCAGGTTAAATATGAGGTTGAATCAGGTGATGACAGTTATAGTCAAATATCTCTGGACAATTTGGAAGGAATGCAAGGGAAAGGACTTCATAGTCCAAGAAGGAAAAAAGTACAAAAGGGTAGTCAAGGATTTAGTAATTTCATTGTGTCCAAGGGGAAAAAATGAAAGGGTTGCAAAGACTATTCTCACTTTCCAAAACCAATGGAAACTAGTTCGACCAAGAAGAGTGTAAGAAACGAAGGCTAGGCCCATCAAAATGGAAAAAATGGAGTTCATAATCAAGACCAAAATAATGAGGAAAATGTGGAAGGGACCAATAAAGAAGGTGATTAAAATGGGGATGGTAAGTATCCGGCACTTATTATACATTCCAAAGAGGATATGCCCTTAGATCCATTCCACCTGAAGGCCACAGAGGAAGAGAAGAACAGAATTCTTTAAAGACTCCCTCGGGTAGAAGTTAATGAGGAGAAAGAGGCTTGGATAAGTAAACAAGATAAAATCATGGGACAAGGTTTCAATGAGGGGAGGATTAATGTGGAGGATTATTATAACACATGGGACAAGTTGGCTGGCCACTTTGATGATCTACTCCAAGAGGACCCAAACATGATGGTGCATTCTCTTTTCTGAAAGATCTACAAGGTAAGCGACTCCAGTAATTTCAGCCTTGTATTTAATTATTTTGTAATTTCTTATGGTGTTTAACTTATTTTTTAGATCTGTTTTGGTTTCTTAATTTTCCACAAAAGTGTTTTTATGGAATAAAACATTTAAACTTAGTAGTGTGACCTTGGGGAGTTATGGGGATAAATTGGTTAATTATGGAAGGAAGAGGGATTGTGAACGATTGGTGCACAGTTTTCCCAAATCATATGCCCATTCTAAAAAACAAAATCAACCTATACATAGTCGTTTCAAATAATTTTTTCATGGGTTTTTTAAATATAAACCCTTATAGTAGTTACCATGAAACCCCCTAGGAGGGAGAACACATTTTGGTGGATGGTTAGGGAAAATTGTGCACCCCGTACTCAAAACCATGCGTGGTAAAATTTAATCCCTTTAAAAATTAAAATAAAATCATGGAACCATAGGTATTAATCCCTATATCACCCCAGTCATACATAAACTCAATAATTAGAATTTTATAATCTCATGTGATTATTAAAATCCATTTCTAACCTCGTTCTTGATTAATTGAAGATCCATTGACAAATCGGCACCTTTTTTTGGCAAGTGATCTCCTCTCGATTTATTTTCTCCATCAATATCTCCTTTATATCATCCTTTTAAGGGATGTTTCCTCTATTGGTTATGAATCTAGATATAGGTTTTTATAGATCTAATATGTTTGATCTTATATCTAAAGTTTGGATCTTCATCTTGTTCTTGGTTGTGATCTTGGTTGTTGCGATTAAATTAGGGAATTATATTGGAGATCATCCATAAATGATCTTGTGGTAGGTGGTATATCATTAAATTCAAAAATCCTTGATTTATTTATGGGTATGTGTTTTTGAAATTTTAATTTCCATGATTGGGAAATTACATTTGGAATTTAATTAGATCAAATTGAATTTCCATGTGATAATTTAATGAGTTGAATTTGGGGAAATATTAAATTGGTTGAATGGGATTAATTAATTGGTTAATTAATTAATGGAATGATGTGATTATGGAAATTATGGAATATTGGGATTTTTTAATTGTTCAATTAATGGAATTGTGACATTGATTGATTGATTGACTAACGAATTAATTGATTAATGAGAATTAAGGGATGTTTAGCCTAACCTTGAATGGTTAATGAATTATACGATTAAAGAGTGATAAAATTAATAATATTGATTTTCAAATATTATTAAATGTGATTTGAAGTGATTAATATTCATTATTAGGACCATCGAAATGGTGTTTTATGTTGTTAAATGATGATAAGATAGTTAATAATGATTACCTTTATTAAATGTGTCATATGTAAAATGTTATATTTTTTTTAAAGGATTATGGGACAATAACTAATACTTCAAATAACCATAGAGCACTATAAATGGCATTATATACTCAAAATTAATTCATGTGATAATGAGTTTGGGTCACTTATTAATGCTTCAAAATTCTACTTGTATGATGCATGTGATAATGAGTGGGGGGAATAGACTGCTACTTCAAAATCATAGCTATGAGATTGACTGATGAATTGGTTGTGGGACACATAATGATGCTTCAAATACTCATGGGTTCTTAGCCATGGAATTCTAGGACCAAGATTTTGGCATTAGACTATGGATCCAATTAGCTATGATATAAATTGAAATTAAATAGATAATTAATGGCCATGTGATAAGGAATTGTAAATCCCAATGTGATATGGTACATACTATGTCATGGTCCAATTTAGTTATTTATGGTTTGGGTGTCATCGTGAACCTAGGGAAATTATGTAGTGAATTAATGAATAATAAAAAGCGATAATTGTTTTCTTTATGCATTTTACTTGATTATTTATATAACTTAATACATTATTATTGACTGAATATTATTTTAGACGTAATTATTGGTGGCCTATTGAGTTTTATTCAAACCCTACTCAGACTGCCTAACCAGTACACGAATAGGGTTCATATTTGTAGGATATGATATGTGAAGGTCCCTATGTTATATAGTTTACTCAGGATGGATCATGGATGGTGGAACCTTACTTGGTGTCGAAACCCGCTTGGGGGAGCTTTCTGTGTCTTTATTTTGGGTTTTCATTTTGACACTTGACACTTATTTGGTATGAAATATCTATTATTTAGTTATGGATATTGTTTTTAGTTTTGGTCCATCATGTGATACTGGTTTATTTGGTTATTGTACTATTATTTTTATTGGTTATAGTCTAATATTTGTTAAAGTTATTTATGATGTTTTTCATATTTTATAAAGTGGTTATAGTTTCCCCATGTTGATATATTATCACCTAAATTCCATTTATCAGCCTCTAACATACGGGGAGGTGCGCTTGAGGTCATGTGACTAATTGGATTGGGAAACTTGTGTGTGGTTCTTGGGTTTTGACATTACAAAGTGGTATTAATAGCAGTTTTATTTTCTTTTCTTTTATATTACTATTTGGAAAAGGTATATAGGAGATTATAAAGATTCATACCTTATTTATGATCTCGTTCATGTGAGTATATAACCCATGTATGATGGAAAACCCAAGCACCTTGGGTGGGATTATTGATAATGTTGTTTAATATTATGATTAGATGTTATTTCACCTCAAGTGATACACTTATTGGTTGATGTGATTATCATTTCATAGATTTTATAATATTTGAATCATGTCCTAGTTTGGAATGATCGTTGAGTAAGCATGAATCATTATAGACACTCAAGAATTATTGTGACATGCATCATTTTAGGCACTTATGGGAAAAATATGTTTTTTTGGTAAGTTGATGGAATTGAAATGTTTGTCATTTCTTGTGTAATTGGACTAAAAAGGTTCCAAAAATGAGTTGAAAATTGTATAATTATAAAAATTGTTGAAAATTAGTGCCTAATGAGAATATTTTTTAATGGGAATTTGTTTTACTTTACTAACTATGGGCTAGAGTTGGGATGGTTAAGGGTAGTGATAGTGCCTTAGTTTTTACCATGTGGTGGAAAAAAGGGGGATGAATTGGTATGAAATTATGTGAAAACCTATTGTTAATTGTGTAAATATTGTGTTATGTGTCCTAAGGTATGTGTTTGGAATTGTAGATATATGCCTCCACGACATCATTTCCTCATAGGATGAAAAAAAGGATATGGCTATAAATGATCCTCTAGTAGTGAAACTTGAGGCACCAATAGTGCATGATGAAGAAGATAGATAGAAGATTTGTGATAACTTTTCTCACATCATTCTGTTTATAGAGGGAAACTGAGAGATATTTGGGAAGAGTATGTTTGACATATCTCGTATTTTTAGCTATAACACCCTCCAACATTTACCGAAGATGGTGGACCTGAGGTAGTTGAGTTTTGGTTTGAGTACATCCATTCAATATGTGACCATATAAAGACTCCTTATGAGAAGAGAGTCATGTAGGATGCTTATATGTCACATTGTTAGGTGAATCATTTTCAGCACATATAGACTTGAGATTGAAATTTGTTCTATATAGAGTGGAAGGACCTTCAGGAGATGTTCTCAGAGCAATTTTACCCTTAGGCACTCAGGGAGGAGAGGAAAGTATAGTTTATGATGTTGAATCATCAGATAAAGTTCATGATGGACTATGATGGATGCTTCATGGATTCAAAATTCTTTGTTCCATCATTGTAAGTCGATGAGGATACTGTGGTGAAACATGTTCAGGATGGGATTAAATGTTATATTATGTCCAAGGTGAATATCTCTAGGCTATAATTTTTTTCTAAAGTGGTGTATTGGGCTCTCATTTCTGATGGGAACCTAAACAAAGCTTCCTAAGGAGGATAGGTTGTCTCAACAAGATGATCAGGAGGTATATAATCTGATAGTATGAAGAATCACTATGAAAATTATTGTGAGGGTGATAGTAAGAAGAGTATTTATGGGGAAGGGTCAGTCACAAATGTCCTTACCTGAGTGACCTGTCCGCAATTAGGTATGTCAGGACACCTTAATTGACATTTTCCCCAACAACCAGTAGACTTTCAATCTTAAAAAAATATGGTAAATCTACATAGGTTCTGTAGGAACCCATGATAGATGGATAATGATGTGAAGACTAGGGAGAACCAAAGTATAAGAAGTGTATCTTATACACCATATCATTATAGAATATGGAGTTCTACAGGGCATGGAGGGAGAGGCATTTGATTTGGTGCTTTTGGGAAAGAGAACCCATGTCAACTGGGTGGTGTAGCTCAGGGGACTCTGATTCCACCACATGGGAGAGGAAAAGGATAGTTTCATGACATTAATCCAACACTAGTGGATATCAAGGTTGCACAATCGATAGTTAAATGTACTATTTTTTTGTCTTCTACACTAGATAGTGGATTATTTGATACTAGTTCCTCTCATTCTTTTATATCTTGAAAATGTATGAAAGGGTTTTGTCTAGTAGAAAATTTCTTGAGCGGGGTTGTGACGATTGATGTACCATTGGGAGTATGGTCGAGGGACATCTAGTTATGTAAGGTGTGTTCTCTTGAGGTTGTGGAGTATCATTTTCTATAGGATCATTATATTTTGGATACGTAAGGATTCTACATAATTATGGATATATAATGGTTAATATCATATTGATCCCACATAGATTCCTACCATAAGAGAGTGAATTTTATGTCTCCTGAGTGTGACAATTATATTCACAATGGAGAATAGCATATTTGGTAGGCCATATAGGGAAAGTTCATAAGATACTAGTGGAGACCACCACCCAAGTTTCATGTATATTTCTAGATTATAGGTGTGTGGAATATGATTTCTTTCCACACATAATGTATAGGTTCTAGGATGTGTTTTTGGATGACTTTACTAGGATACACCTTGAGAGAGATGTGGAATTTACAATTGAGCTCATTCATGGAACTAAGACAATTTCTATTCTACTATATATAATGAAACTAATAAAGAATCAAGAGCTCAAGACTTATCTATAAGAGTTGTTTTTATAAGGTGTCTATCTATCTGAGTACTTTTACATAGGGTTATCTTGTTTTTTCTCAAAGAAGGATGGAAGGATTTTGAGCTTCTGTGTATATTAATAGAAAATGAACTGGATGACTATGAATAACTAATATACTCTTCCTTGTATCAATGATATTTTTGACCAGGTGAGGGGATCATGTGTCTTCTCTAAGATTTACCTAAGATTAGGGTATCATTAGTTGAGTTTTAGACATTCTAATTTTCCATGGACTGCTTTTAGAAGTAGGTATGGCCTATATGAGTTCGTCATGATTTCATTTAGGAAAATGAACACAACAGTTATGTTTATGGCCTTGATTAATAGAATATTCCACCCATACCAAGATTACTTTTTGGTAGTATTTTTTTATTACATCTTGTTGTACTAAAAGACTCGTGACAATCATGGCCAACCTCATGATATTTTCTAGAGTACACTGATATATCATCGACTATATGTAGATATATCTATGTTAAAATTGTGGATTGATCAAGTGTATTTACTAGGTCATATAATCATGGAGGAAGGTGAGTCAGTGGGCCCAAAAAGGTTTTGGGAAGTTTTTTATTAGAAGTATCCCAATAAATTTTTTAAATCTGTATCTTTCTTGGGTTATTAGGTTATATTTAGAGGTTCTTCTGAGAATTGTCTCCATTTTTATCACCTCTTACAGGATTGACCTAGAAGTGGATAATGTTTGTATAGTCTGGAACATGTAAGAATGACATTCTGAAGAAAAATAAGTGTAAGAAAATGGAACCAATCTTGATCTTACCCGATCCAAGGGAGAATTATACGGTGTTCTATGATTCTTCTGGGATTTCTCATGAAGTAGTGTCGATGTAGGGAGATCAAGTTATTGATTATGTTTCATGGAATTTGAGTCCAAATGAATGGAGATATGCTACGCACAACATCAAATTATCTGTAGTGGTTTGTACCTTGAAGTGATGGTAGCATTATTTGTTGGGGGAAAATTTAACTACGTAGAATGATCAAAAGAGATTAATGTGTATCTTTTGACAATGAGATATAAATATATGGCAGTAAATATGGGTTGATTATATAAATTCATTTGATTTTGAGCTAGTGTATATGCATGAAAAGTGAAATTGTGTTGATGATACTCTTAACAGAAAAATACAAACTCGTGTATTTAAAGAGTTGAGATCTAATTGGAATACAATGACATTTATAGCTGAGATGCATGTTTTGGATCATGAGGGTCAGAAGAATATGACTCTTGAATAAATTTTAGTGGATTATACAGTTTTTGATCATGATTAGGAAGAGGCAGTATGCAGTTCTAGAATACTTGGCCTTGAGATAAATTATAGAAGGTGGGGAGTCACCATCTGATTATACTATATTTGAGGATGAGATCAACTATGTATAAGGAATGTAGTTATGACAATGTGTATTCCAGAGGATATAATTCATTAATTTGTTTACTCAAATTGGGTTGTGCATCTGAGTTTGACCAAAATGTAAAGTGAACTATGTCAAATGTACTGGTGTCCATGCATGAAAATGGAAATTTAAGGGTTCATGACATGATATTACACCTTACAACATATAAATAATTAGTATAAACGACATGGTGGTTTAATAATGTCGTTTCCCATTCTAAAATGGAATTAGAATAATATTATGATGAACTTTGTGGTGGGACTTCCAAGAACACCAAAGAAGAGTGATTTTATTTTGGTGGTTGTGGACTAATAGATGTATGTGGAACATTTATTTCTTATACAAGATACTTTATCAATGGACTAATTGGGTGATTTGAATGTTCGATAGATAGTATATCTACATGGGCTTCCCTGGAGTATTATTTCATACCATGAATTGTTTTTTACTTAATGATTCATGAAGGTCCTGAAAAAGCCACTTTGTACAAAGGTTGTATTAAGTATTACATACCACCAAAAAATAGATGTGTAGTTAGAACATAATATTATAATGGAAATATTTGAGGCACTTTATTGTAGGTCATGCAGATCACCTCTATATTGGATGCGGGGGTGATTTAGAGCTATTGGGATTGATTCTCATACAGAAGAAGTAGGAGAATGTTCAGTTGATTTGAAAGCATAATATACAACATAGAGAAGATATATGTTTCATGATGATAAACATTGTTGACCCCAAGAGTTTATGGAGGATGATCATGATTTCCTTTGTATTTTTCATAGATTAAGTCACCATAGGATTCAGATATAGGGAAATTTGTCTCCCAATATTGTTGGACCATTTATGATTGTGGAGAGAATCGTAAAGGTGGTGTATCACTTGTGTCTTCCATAGAGTTATAATGCCATGAAAAACATTTTTCATGTGTCACATCTTCATCAGTATCACCCTGACCCTTCTCATTTGATCTATGTAGATAATATTTATCTTGAAACTAATGTGTCCTTTAAGGATCATCTGATTCATATGCTGGATCTCAGTGAGAAAGTGTTGTCGAGAAAGACTATACTGATAGTTTGAGTGTTCTGGTAGCATGACCATGTTCCTGAGGAAACATGGGAGAGAGAAGTGAATATGTGAGCTTAGTGGTCTGATCAATCTATCTTATAATATTAGATATTCTTGGGAGTACAGCTCTAGGATGAGATATTAAAAGGTGGCGATATTATAAGATTCAACAATTCCTATAGATGGATCTAGATCATTTCTAGGTACTCTGTTACCCTTATTTTAGTTTTTATTTTTTGGGTCTTACCTTGGGTATTTTGGGGGATAAAATGATGAATATTTATATGATTAGAGGTAGTGCACGGTTGATGTACACCTTTCCAAAACCCTTCACCCATGCCATAAAACCATACGAACCCAAACAGAGCGTATTCTTATGGATAGTGCATAGTTTTTCAAAACGTGTGCCCTTATAATAGTAATTGTGTAACCACCTATAAGATAGTTAATGATTAGGTTCATGGTTTAGGATACCATGTGCCTCGTATAGGAAATTGTTTTCATGTATATTTATAAAACTGAAAAATTAAAATAAAATACCAAACACCTTGTATTATCCCCTAAACACCCCCACTAACATATGAAATCATTATTATGAATTTTAGAGTCTTTAAATTATATTCCAATCCTTTTTGAACCACATTATTGATGATTCAAAGATCCATTAATAGATCTTCACCTTTTTACAATATGTGATCTACTTCGGATTAATTTCCTACCTTACTCTCATACTTCTCTCATCCATTGAATGAATGTATTACTCAATTGATTTTTGATAGAGATCCAAGTTTCTATATATATGATGCTTTTTATCATAGATCTAGGGTTTGGACCTATATCACATTCTTATTTATGATCAAGGTTTTTCTGATTCAATTGGAGATTTTTGTTGGAGAGCGTCCATCAATGATCATGAGGTATGTGGTCTATTATTCAATTCCCAAAGACTTTTTTTAACTACATGTATGTAATTGTGAAATTGAAATTTCCATGATTGGGAAATTAAAATTTTATTTTAATTAGATTAAATTGAATTTACAAGTGATTATTTAATGGGTTGAATTTGAGAAAATTGTAAATTAGTTGAATTGGATTAATTTATTGGTTATTTAATTAATGGAATGATGTGATTATGGAATGGATGGGTAGTTGGAATTGTGTAATTAGATAAATAATGGGATTGTGGAATTGAGTTTTTAATTGAATGAATAATTTGTTGATTAATTGGAATTATGTGATGTTAGTCTTAACCTTTAAGGGCTATGATTAAAGGGTGATAAATGGTTTAATTGTGATTTTTTCATATTATTCCATATGATTTAAAGTGATGAATACTGATTTTTATGATGACTGAAATGGTATTCCATGTTGTGAAATGTTTAAATGAGAGTTAATGATGATTTAATTTGTTAAATTTTATATATGTAAAATGTATTATTATTTGATAAATGAGTTGTTGGATAAAGATTGACGATTCAAACACCCACATGGTGCTAGACATAGCATTATAACCCCAAAATACATGCATGTGTTGATGAGTTTGGGACACAGATTGGTACTTCAAAATCCCAATTATGTGATGAATGTGATAATGACTGTCAGAAAAGGATTCCTGCTTCAAAGAAACAATTGTTTGATTGATTTATGAATAGGTTTTGAGAAATAGACTAATGCTTAAAATACCTATGGGGTCCTTTCCATGTCTTTGTAGACCCAAAATTTTGGCATTAGACTATGGTTCCAATTAGACGTGATATGAATTTAAACAATATGGATATTGAAAGATGATATGATAATTAATTTTAAATTCCTATGTGATATGGTTTAGACTACATCACGAGCTGAATCACGTATTGATTGGTTGGGTGTAATCGTTAACCTAGAGAAATTATGTGGTTAATTAAAGACTAATAAAATGGGATAATTGTTTAAATTTTCCATTTTACCTTATTCTTTATAAAAATTTATACATTTTTATTGATTTTATATTGTTTTAGACACCATTAATGGTGGCCTATTTATTTTTACTCACACCCTACTTGAGCTACCTGATCGGTACATGAATTGACTTCACATTTGTATGATGTGATAAGGGAAAGGAAACTATTTTAGATGGCTAAGTTGGGATGAATCATGAATGATGGAGCTGTAATTAGTTTCAGGACCCACTTTAGGGATATTCCATTGTATTTATTTTGGTTTTTCATTTTAAAAATTGAACCTTATTTGGCATGATATATCATCTGTTTAGTTACAAATATTGTTTTCAGTTTTGGTTCATCATGTGATACTGGTTGATTTGGTTAGTCTGTTATTATGGTGGGTTGTTATTGTCTATTGGTTAATTATTTGTTATTCATTTGTTCTGATACATTGATAATGTGGTTATAGTCTTCCCATGTTGATATATTAGACTCTCACTACTAGTCGGTAGCCTATGGAAAACAGGGAGGCACGCCTGAGGACATATGATGGACCAACTCAGGGAACTGGTGTGTGGTAACCGGGTTGGAATGTTACATATATGAAATATTAGTTTTATATAATTATCAATATTTCATGAATATACTATATAAAATTAAATTAAATTATCACTAATAGTTGTGAGAGGTGATGATAAAAAATGAATGACATTGGTTCATGAAAAGATAGTCCACTGTACACACAAATGATGGTTTCATTTCCTATTTTTTAGAGGGGGATATTGATTTAGGGTATTCCATTAACATAGAAAAATCTAAGTATATGGTTGATAATTATTTTATTATAACATCATGGTTTAAGAGTATTTTAAGGATTTATAAAAAGGAAAAAAATAAAAACACTGAATTAAGAATGATGCTTCTTCTTCAAACCACCTATTTATGATTATAACTAAAGCCTTGCTATATCAGTTTTCTGATCAACCCAACACCTATAGAATTTTGGTAGGTTAGTAAGGAAGGTATTTGAGATGGTATAGGTCTAAGAAAAATTCTTTGGAAATGTGAATTGCAAGTGATAGGGGTTGTAAAATCTCAGAATTTTTGTGCAATTTTTTTATTTCTTTATATTAAACTATTTTGAGACTGTGAAATTCGAAGACACCTGATTTTGAGTTTTGTAGATCCTATAAAGTAATTTTAATGGTTTTTAAGGTATGTTCAGTATATGTGGGAGAAATATTTCTTATCTTTTGAATCGTCACTCAGATCAAAAATAGAAGGGAACAATTGAATTCAGAACATCATGATTCACCTAAAAATGACTTAACTTCGGCCAGAAAGGGTCGAGTGGAAAAGTTATTTTTCATATTTTTTTTGACAAAAATAAAAAAATAATTCAATAGAATTATTTTATTTTCATTCCCACTTTTGAGTGGTGGACGACAACACTGCAAGGTAGCAACATGGTAGCGACGGTTCACATTAGTTAGGACCATCAATGGCTCCTTAAAATCACAGTGTAACGATGATTTAATTGCGCGTAATAGTGACGTTGTTTCATAAATGAAACTACATAATGAAGCGGCGTCACATAATAATGTTAACACTGTGACATGCTCCAATTTATAGATCGATGCGCTAGGGAAATATGGATTAGAAATTTGGAGGATTCTTTGTAGAACCTCTGATAGACATCCACCCCAGTGAAAAATAATGAATATTAACGAAACTTCCCCACCTAAAAAACCTTTTGAAGATCAGATATAGGAAGTGATGACGATGTCTTAACCCCTTGAGAAAGAACTCTGCGACATCAAATGTCATAAGAGGTCGGATATTTTTGTTTAAATATCTTCCCCATTATTCATTCTATTAAAATAAAGGATGTGGATCAACCCATGAACAGGTTGATCTGCAAGTTTCTTTTTCAAGCGGGATGGTATCCTTGGGGGTTCAATGTTGGGATTGATTAATTTTTGTTTGAAATGCACTCCCCAAAACCTCCCCAGTTTTTTTCCTATGACGCAGAGCGTGCGGGCTGACATGAATAGGGTCCTAACAGTTCTACATTTCGTTCCTTATGATCGACTCTATGAATTTGATAGAAATGTGGATCATGATCTATTACAATGAAGAGGGAATCCCATGGAGGCCGTATGTTAAAAAAGTGAAAAAAATGGGACACCAGAATGTGTTCGGAATCCCAGCGAAGCTACAACCGGCATGCAAGTGGCAGCACACGGCGGGGCCAGCCGCATTCCTGGTGGAGATGAGGTGGGTGATTTTCCTGTCCATTGGCTGAAGGAGGAGGCGTTCCCCGGTGGTGGAAGCCTCAGTCACGATGGGCCACGACGCTAGAGTCTTACGGTTCCAGCGTACCATCGTGTGGAGAAGTCAACGAACCATGTGGGTTGATGTGGGGGACACAACTGGTGGGCCTAGCTACATGATCAGGTGTCGGACACAACTATGTTGTGTCTGGGGAGAAGGGGGCCAACCCACTATGGCAGGCCGGGGTAAGCCTGGAGATCCGCGCCGCCATACCAGCCAAAAAAAATCAGGCTGGCCCAGCTTGGCCAGGATGGGTCCAGTGGGCCATGTCAACCTAGATCGGGTTGGGTCATGTCGGTCCCCCTAGGTCAGACTAGACCCAGACCCATTTCAAACCCAGTTATTCTTAAAGGGCCTTATCTCCTAGACTAAACATCTTTTTTATAAACCCTATATAACACTGGAAACCTTCAGATGAGGAAATTCTTTTGAGATACTCTACATGAGTTTTGGAGAAGGATGAAGTTTGGTAAATTTGGATCAAACACGAATTCAATCGGTCCCTTATTACTAAAATTCCTATAACTTACATACCGGGAGTTTGATTGACGCGCCATCTATCGTGTTGGGACCCTTCTTACATGGAGGTCCTTCGGGTCACTCCTTTGCAGAACTTCATGGAAAATTAGGTATGAATGATAACCTTAGGAGAATAACCAGGGTTTTACTTATGGTGAGATTTAGGGCGGCAACTCCCATGATGACTCAAGGAACAGGTATTCCTTACTCCTCTACTTCGATAGATATGGGACTCCCCCACGTCATGGGCACATGATCATTTTCCTCTAAGAAATTTTTTCAATCTTTGGAGTCAGTACTCCCTTATTGGACTAGGGATCATGTCCTCCATACTTAAATCACATAGAGTCATGTACTCTCCTACCATGTTGGGTGTGGGTCCTTTATGTTAGGAGTAGGTACTCCCCTATCGACCAAGGGTGCGAGTACTCCTTATGAAGTGGTACAATAGATTCACTACTCCCCTACCTTTCTAGGGAGCCAGTCCTCTAGCCTGGGGTTAATAATCCCCTTACGTACTATGGTGATGGTCACCCACAACTAATATTATGATAAAGTTTGTTACTCCCCATCTTTACCACGACGTGGGTCCTCTAGTCAACAAATTGTACTCCCCTACTGATTCAGGTTGCAGGTCCTCTTTACACCTTATTCCAGCAGAGTCAGTACTCCCCTACCATGCCAGGGTGTGGGTCCTCTATCATGGGGTTGGTACTCCCCTGACGTAGTTGGTCACATGTCCCCCATAGTGAACAAACTACCAGAGTTGTACTCCCCTATCAGGTAGGGTGTGGGTCCTCACTTATGATGTAGTACTCCCCTGTCTATGAGTAGCGATGGGGAGTGGGTCCCTCGTGGGAGTTAGCACTCCCTCAACTGCAGGACATAGTTCTTAGGATTGGGCCCCTCCAATTGATGTAATTGATACCAAGGTAGAAGTTAGTGCTCCCTCGATGGATTGAGGTGTGTGCCTCTTTTTACTGGAGCGACTGAGATATCGTGGTTTAGAGTGGAGTAGTGCTCCCCCAACTGAACGCAGTGTCGAGGAGTGGGCCTCTTCACTTGGTTTTCTGTGGTCTTTCCTGTGATACCCTTACTACAAGACCTCTAGGGCCTAGCACTAGAGGTTGTTCTATCAGAATGTTCTTGATGGAGCACCTCTATTTGGGCGTACCATTAGGATTTGTTGTGTTGTACCTGATGGAGTACATCTCTCAGGCGCGTGCCATCTATGATGGCCAGCTCATGGATCATGTACTCCTAATACTTGAGTTATTATTGAAGCCTTATTTTTAAATCCTAGTAATGGGTTTCAGGTTGGGGCCTTATGTTTCATTATGTCTAAGACATGTATATCTGGATGACCTAGGTATATGTATGGGCATATACCTGAGTAGAGCTAAAAATGAATAATATATGAGGTTTACATCATGGTTTTGGCTTTGTGTTTTACTTCATGGTTTTGGATTTGTGGTTTAATTCATGGCTATCTTGTGGTGTTTTTCTTTTTGGATTTCTGAGAGACCATCGAGGGTTTCGAGGTTCCCTACTATGTACTGAGTTATTCACCCCTACATGGGCTTTTCCCGCACCTATTGTGTCTGGTGTATAATTTAGACATTTTCATAGGGGTGCTTAGGGAGATGAGACTGATGGACGTTAATATAGTGGACATAGTGGCCTAGGACCAGGAAGGGGCCAGTAGGAATAGACAGAGAGGACATAATACTTTGACTTTTAGTAGCCTCACTACTCTAGCGATCATGTGGGATTTTCTATAGATGGATATCAGTGATCCCTTTGTACCTTTCTGTTTCCAGTTCTTTTGTTGGAATTGTATATTGTCCAGATTTTACCACTTATTGCTTTACTTATTTTTGTACTCTGGTTTCTGATTACTTAGTGTTCCCCTTTCAGCCTTTTAGATTTGGTTTGTGAGTGAATGTGCATGTAGGTATCCAGGAAAATGCCTCTCACTTTCAGGTTGATGCCTTCGGCACTAGTTGCTAACCCCTGGCCTTCGGGAGGTGGGCTTGGGGTATGTCATAGTACAGGCCTCGGGGGACGGGCTATGACAAAGTGGTATCAAAGGTGGTTGGTTCTACCTCAATGACCAAGGGTCTATTGTTATTTTTCGTGGGAAATAGTGTTATGTATTTTGTGTTCAGATTTCAGGTGAGGGACTCTAGTGTTGGTGTGGTGGCTGACATATCCGTAGACCAGGATTCTAGACACATGTTACCCAACTCGAAACATGGAAACAAATGTTATGGGGAAATGAAGGGATTATGAAACCTTTAAGAATGATTGTTATTTACACTTACATCTTAATATAGCTCTCTAGATATACTCTTATCAGTGGTTCATCATGACCCATTTCAATATTCCCCCACGATGACATCGAGATAGAATTCCACAATAGGATCATGATGATGATCTTACCCGAGAGGAGGATTTGGTGTAGGGCACTGATCCATGGGCATTACCTTCGGGTGATGCACCAGTGATTCCACCACCCGTCGAGTTGTAGTTTCCACTAGTAGTTCAGGGTGAGTATGCGCGCAGGCTGAGCATGCTACATGAGTTTCAGAGGTAGAGACCTCCTAGATTTGGTGGTGAGATAGATCCTCGGGTAGTTGATGATTTCCCTGAGGTAGTTATGCATGTTTTACTCCTACTGAGGACACCACCCGACCGGGTGGAAGTCCTGGTTGTAAGCCTTCTTCATGGATCAACAGGAAGATGGCAGAGTCTGATGATTCAAACTCACTATAAGGTGACCCTCAATTGGAAATACTTTGAGCACCTCTTCAAAGAGGAGTTCTGTCCAGTGACTTTGCGTTATGTATGCATACAGGAGCTGCTGCACTTACAATAGGGTAACATGAAGGTAGCATAGTACATAGCCAGATTCATGGATATTTCTTACAACTCTACAGATATGGTGTGGGAACCTTACTTCAGGGCCTGAACCTTTGAGGAGGGACTGCACTGAGAAATCAGGGCATCAGTGATACCTCCCATCATTCCGACGCATGATGGGGTATTGGACCGGGCCCTAGTAGTTGAGAGATTCTTAGTGGAGGAGAATCTAGATGTGACTTATGATAGAGGTCATAGAGTAGAGGTGTCTAATGAGGATATAAGACGAGTGTAGATAGGATCAAAGCATAGGAGGCATACCCATTCCTGATACAGACACATCAGTCTGTAGCATAGTATTAGTTCCAAGGATATGATCAGTCTTATGAGAGGTGGTTTTATGCTTGTAATGATTGGGGGCATCTCACTGGAGATTTCCCATCCCCACTGTATTGTTGAGAGGGATCCGGTATATGAACCTTCTTGGAAGAGAAAATGCTTGTTTGATGGAGTTCCACAAGTCAGAGGTGAGGTAGAGGAGCTAGAAGAGTAGTAGGGGGTGGTCCCCTCTAGGATTAGGGAGCTGGAAGACGTGGGTGAGGATAGCTGCACACAGTCATGTCTCATGACCAAGAAGCTCCAAGAAAAGTTCGAGGTATGACCTGTGTCATTTCCTTCTGCCTTTCTAAATAGACACTGGTGTTGGATATTAATTTTTCTGTAAGTCCTATTTGAGACTTTGAGGTTCCTTTTGGACCATGGACTTTACCCTCATGATTAGATACTCATGATGGATTAAACCCTCTGATCATACATAGATTCTGATAGTGTGACCTAGCTCATGGTGGTGAGAGATGCAGTTGGGATCTCTTAGTCATGGCATCGTGACCTTATGACACCATTCTAGGTATGGACTACTACCATTCATGTCATGAATGATGATATTAGGAAAGAGATGTGGTATATCTGCATAATAGTGAAGATCTTTTCTTTAGTATAAAAATGTGAAGGCCATGCAGTACGGTTTGGACCCTTGTAAAGAGTCTCACTTGATTCGTTCTGTGGTGGCAGAGTTATACCACAAGATGTTTTCACAGTGCGGAATGGTTCCTAACCATTCATACTCCGTGGAGATTCCACATGTTGGAGTTTTTGTGTTCCTATATCGGCTTTTGATGATGTCGTAGGAGGTTCTACTAAGAGGGCCCCGTAAGACCCAGCGTTCGCTCATGGGAAGCCCTATTTAATTCGTAATTACACTCGTGTGTTAGCTTAAACCTTGAATACATAACTCCCAAGGGGGGTTTAGCCTGGTGTATCCATGGGAAGATGTGAACTGTGGGGTTCTTTCCTTGATCTGCATAATGTTAGAAAGGAGGTGAGCTACTAAACCCCATGATTGCAGATGAATCATTGTACTTAGTTCTTTTCCCTCTTATCACTTCTAATGAAACATGTACCTGTTTCAGCATGATGTTGACCTTGAAAAAGATGGACATGAGGGTGGTTTATCGCAATGTTTCATCATGGAGCGTGCTTAGAAGAAGCATAGAAACCATTGTTGAGCCAGTTTCCTCCAATAAGTTTGGGTTTTAGATTTTTGGGGGTGAAAAGTCTAAAGGTGGGGAGGATGTAACGTCTTAGAATTTTTGTGTAATTTTTTTATTTCTCTATATTGAACTATTCTGAGACCAAAAAATTTGACGGCATGTGATTCTATGTTCTGGAGAGCTTATAAAAAAATATTCATTTTTTAAGGTACGTTCAGTATATGTGCGAGCCAGATTTTCTATCTTTTGAATCATCACATGGATTGAAAATACTAGAGAACCATTGATTTTAGAACAATAGGATTCTCCTAGAAATGGATTAACTTCATCTGGAAAGGTTTGAGAGGAAAAATAATTTTTTGGACTTTTCGATAAAAATAATAAAACATTCTTATAGAATTATTTTATTTTCATTATCACTTTTGAGTAGAGGATGACGATGCTACGGGGAAACAACATGGTGACGACGATGCATATTAGTGAGACTTATCAATGGATCCTTAAACTCATAGTGTAAAAACTCTTTAATTGCACATAACAGTGAAATTGATTGATAATTGAAACAACATAATGATGTGGCATCGCATCATAATGGGAATGAAGTGACGTGTTCATATTTATAGATTGATGCACTAGGAAAATATGGATTAGAAATTTGGGGGATTCTCTGGAGAACCTCTAAATGAATTCCACCCCAGCGAAGAATGATGAACACTAGTAGATCTTCACCACCTGTGAAACCTTTTGATAATTAGAGTCGGTAAGTGACGTCGACTTCTTAACCCCTCGAGGATGAACGCTGTGACATCAGAAGTCTTAAGAGGTAGGGATATGTTTTTTTAAAGATCTTCCCCGTTATTTGTTCTTTTAAAGTGAAAGATGCATATCAACCCACGAATAGGTTGATTCACAAGTTGCTCATTCATGTGAGAGGGTATCTTTGGGGGTTAAATGTTGGGATTAATTCATTTCGGTTTGAACTACACTCCCCAAAACCTCCCTATTTTTTTCCTTGACGCATAGGGCACGTGCCAACACGAACAAGGCCCGATCACTTCTGCATTTCGTTCTTCATGATCAGATATATGAAATTGACAGAAAGATAGACCTAGATATATCTAAATGAATAGGGTATCCCCTGGAGGCCGTGGGAAAAATGGTGAAAAAATGGGGCACTAGAGTGCGTTTGGTGGCCTGAAAAAGCTACAGTCAGTGCACCAGCAGTGACACGCAGTGACGCCAGTCGCGTTCTCGGGGGAGATGAGGCGGGCCGCTGGCCCCATCAGCAGTTGAAGGAGGAGGTGTGCTCTGATGGAGGAAGTTGTGGCTGCGATGAGCTGAAGCACTAGAGTCTTGTGTCACCAGCATGGCATTGCTTGGAGAAGTCATCCCACCATTTGTGTTGATGTGGGGGACACAGCCAGTGGGCCCGACCGCGTGAGCTGGTGCCGGACATAGGTGTGCAGCGTCTAGGGAGAAGGGGGACAACCCGCAATGGCAGGTTGGGGTGAGACTGGCAGGCCGTGCCACTAAGCAGGCTAGGTCGACCCAGACTGGGTCAGGTCAAGAAAGGTCCCCGCGGGTCGGACCGGACCTGGACCCATTTCGACACAGTTACGCTTAAAGGGCCTTATCATCTGAACTAGATTTCTATTTGAAGAACCGTTTTAGGTGTTAGAAATATTGCGATAAGGTGGTATTTTTGTGATACTCCACATGAGTTTTAGAGAATAATGATGTATGGATGTTTTGGATCAAAAATGAATCCAACCGGGCCCTTGGTACTAAAGTTCATATAACATAGTGACCGTCCGTCCGATTGAGAACCGTCTGTAGTGTTAGAACCCTTATGACATGGCAGTCCTTCGAGTCACTCTTTTTATAGAAGTTCTTGGTAGTTGAGGTATGAATGATATTCTTGAGGATCAGAACCAAGGTTTTTCATGTTGTGAGAGTTAGGACGGATACTCCTGTGGTGACTCAAGGTGCAGGTATTTCTTACTCCTCTACTTTCATAGAGACGGTACTCCCCACATCATGGGTCTGGGTTCATTTTCCTCTGGGAAGGTTCTTCTATATTTGGAGTCGGTACTCCCATATTAGACTAGGGAATGATTCCTCCATACATAACTCACATAGAGTCATGTACTCCCCTACCGGGTAGGGTGTGGGTCCTCTATGTTAGGAGTAGGTACTCCGCTATCAACCTAGGGTGACGGTCCTCCATACACAGTGCTACGGTAGAGTCGGTACTCCTTTACTTTTCAAGATACGGGTCCTCTAGCCAGGGGTTGATAATCCTCTGACGTACTAGGGTTTTGGTCCCTCATAGCAGATATTGTTACGGAGTCGGTTACTCTACTAATTTACCACGACATGAGTCCTCTAGTCACCGAGTTTTACGCCCTACCAATTAAAGGTGTGGGTCCTCTTTACACCTTGTTCAAGCAGATTCAGTACACCCCTGCCGTGGTAGGGTATAATCCCTCTAGCCCGGGGTCTGTACTCCCCAGACGTACTAGGGCGCGTGTCCCTTATAGTGAAAAAACTACCATAGTTTTACTCCAATACTGGGAAGTATACGGGTCTTCACTTATGGAGTAATACTCCCTCATATCCTGTTAGCGAAAGGGATAAGGTCCTTCATGGGAGGTAGTGATCCCTCAACTATAGGACAATGTTCCGAGGAGTGCGCCCCTCAACTTGATTTAATTGATACCAAGGTAAATGTTTGTGCTCCCTTAAAAAACTGAGGTGTGGTCAACTTCTTACTGGAGAGACTGAGATATTGTGGGTTAAACTGGAGCAGTGCTCCCCCAACCGAACGTAGTGTTGAGGAGTGGGCCTCTTCACTTGGTTTCCCTTTGTCTTGCCTCGAGCGCAAGATCGTGACATCAAGACCTCTAGTGCCTAGCACTGGAGGTATTTCTAGATGAACGTTCTTGATGGAGCATGTACATTCTAACGTACCATTAGAAATTGTTGAGTTGTACCTGATGGAGTACATATCTCAAATGGGTTCTATCTAGGATTTCCAACTCCTGGAGTGTGTACTCTTGATACATAAGTTACACATTGATCCTGTTTTGGAAATCTTGGTAATGGATTTGAGGTTGGAGCCTTATATTTCATTGTTGATGAGAAAAGTATATCTGGACGAACTAGGTATATGTATGGGCATATACCTGAGCAGAGATGACTATGAATAATATTTGTGGTTTACTTCATGGTTTTGGATTTGTGGTTTACTTCATGTTTTTGGATTTGTGGTTTACCTCTTGGTTGTTTTGTGGTGTTTTTTTGTATTTTTGAGAGATTTTAGAGGGTCTTGGTGTTCGCTACTATGTTCTGAGTTACTCACCTCTGCATGGGCTTTGCCCGCACGTGTTTTGTATGGTGCAGATGTTCATCATTTTGATATAAGTGATTGGGGAGATGGGACCGATAGATGTTACAATGGTGAACATGGTGGACTAGGACCAGGTGGGGGCTAGTAGGACCAGGCAGATAGGACATACAACTTTGGCTTCAAATAGCCTTAACACTCTAGCGATCAAGTGGGATTTTCCACAGATGGCCATTGTAACACCCCAAACTTCCACGGTACGCTTCTCTTTGAATAATACAGTAGTGTGTGTTGTAAGAAACTTCGAGTTCTAACACACACCATAACCAATCAAACTAGCCATTATGAATAGTAATACCCACTTTTTGAAACTTTATAAATTTTATATTTCAAAATGAACTTCATTTTTGGATTCATAGTATCAAAACTATCATAGGGTGAATTTTTTGTATTATTCTGAAAACTTTCAATTTTTGATGAATAGTGAAAAAACACTGAGTTAAAGCTTAAACCAAATTTTTATTTAAATAATTATTTATTTTATTTAAATTTAATTAAGGTAAAAATAGACACATAATACTTATATATTTTCAATGTAATTCATTAGACACAATTTATTATAATTTTAGATTTATAAATATTTTATTGAACTTTTCACCGTCTTTAACACATCTCCTATGAGAATTTTCAAATTCACATAAAACATAATTTTACTGCTTTTGTGAGAGGAATTTCAAAAATCTGAGAGACACAGTTAATATCAAGGACTAAAATATGGTTCAATGGGTTAAAAATAATTTTTGGTGAATAGTAACTTTTTACTTTTATTTACCACGGTTAAAAGTAAATAGGGTAATTAAGAGTAAAAATGATATTAATATTACCCTAACACATGCCCTAATTCAATTTGAAAAGTGTATCTCTACCAAAAACAACCTTCGGAATAAAATATTATCATTTAGGTCAACTTGGATTAGATTAGGACATTTATTATTATTTAATTTAAAGAAGAACTAAAAGAGTTAAAATCAAAGTTTAATTACTAATTTTTTTTAATATAATGTTATACATAAGGTAAATTCGATTATAAAAATTCATTATAAATATAAAAAGATTTCCTACATAATGGTATTTTATTTATAATTTTTAGAAATTAAATAATTTAATTTATTTATGACACAAAGGTGATGCAGTAATTACCTAATTAGTGAAATATTAAAATAATTGATATTATAAATATCCAAATAAATGTAATTTGAAACTTTTTATGAATTAAACTAATTATATAGGTTAATATGACATATTATGACTGGTTATTTGAATTTGTATTGAAGTAATAATGTTGTTATGAATTTATCAAAAACAAAATACCCAATAGTGTCAAAATGGACATAAAAGAGTTTTTAAAATAAATATTATATTATTAATTGATATTCTATTCCTAAAAATATAAGGTTCAGACAAAGGACATATATAATGATACGTGTATCATGAATGGACCACATGGGGGTCGCTTGGAAGTTTATTGTAAGTTTATTAACCATATAATATAAAAATACAAAGAGATATGGTAAATGTCAAACCAATTAACTAAGAGTTAAAACTAAAAGATAAGGTTACTGTAGCAGGGCACTGTAGAAGTACTGTAACAGTACTATAGCAATACTGTAGAAGCCGTGGAACTGTAGCAGCGGTGACACTGTAGCGGCGGAGGGACTGTAGCATGTACTGTAGTGGCGGCGGTACTGTAGCAGTGTGGGTACTGTAGCAGTACTATTCACCGAGGGGTCCTTTAGGCCAAAAAATGGGCTTTCAAGCCTTGTATTCAGGCCACTTGGCCTTGGGCCTTCAGGCTATGTAATGGGTCACCCTCTACCCAGTCTAAAGAGGTCTTTGCTTTAAATAATAAATTGAGGCTTCGACCCCAACCTTTTAAAAAAGAATTATAAACCAAATATGATTTTATTATAAAACAATATTTCTAGCTTTTCCAAAGGTGCCCCTCACCCCTCTTATAAAAGGGAACTCCCCATCCTCTCTAATTCATACCTTAAAATCCATTTGGCTCGGCCAAACCCTGCCAAAATATCCTCCCAACTTCCGTCACTTCAACCTAGAAGCCTTAGTTTGATCATAAATCCAACCTAAGGATCCCTTTTTATTAAATCAAAAGGAAGAACTCGAAGAAGTGGTAATGTTTTCCCCATCCTCTTTCAAGTTCCTTTATTCTTCAACTTCGTATTTCTTTGTTATTTCCATTATACGATAATAACTATAGTATATTATATATATTATGATGTTATTATAAATATGGTACAACTTTATTCAGTATTTTATCCATCCTTTGAATGACATGTCACCATACGTGTGTACGTACGACTTACCGTCTCCATGTCGTGGTGTTATTGTTATTCAAAATATTATTATTTGTATGGGTATGATAATGATGTGTAATTAAAGTAAATAATAAATATAACATTATAATGATTCTGTATATATGATGTACCATCCAATTATATATTATTGTATTATCAAAACAATGATATTGTCGATCCTGCGTACGTACGGACTACTGTCTCCACGAACGCGATGAGATTCATTCCACATCATATCCATTCAAGTCTGATTCTAATTTAATGATTAAAAATAGTATTTATGGACTTGATATCATTCTGGATATGAATAATATACAGCCTATCTATAACAAACACGGCTTATGTAACAAAACATATAAAGGAAAATGAGTAAGTTAACACCTGAAAAAATGATAATACTAAGATATTATTAACAAAGAAATGTTAAAAGATAATATATGATATCATATTATTTTAAATTATTCTTGTACAATTTAATAAAAATTATTTTGCCATTATACATGAGGTTAACCAACCCTCGACCAAGGAAAAGTACAAGATAAGGGTTTATTTCACAATATCTTCATTATTTGAGGTTGTTTATACGTAATTATCTACTAGGACCTCTTTATCATCCACATCCATGTTTCTTAAAAATGTATATCAAAACATTATTATTATTTTAGATACTATGGTTTAAATTCATTTATAAACTTTTTTGACTTTTTATAAGATGTTTATAAAGGAATCTTTCAATCGTTTTCCAAACAAGGTCCTTTTTAACCTTTTCGACAGAATTAATGTAAGAATGTCTTTTTTAACTTATACAGAGGGTGCGGCTATTTTCTGCCATTATAAAATCTTCAAAGATTCTCTTACAATCTTATAAGAATATTTTCAAAGTAAATGTTTCTTATTATAATTATGTGACTTTTAAATGATTAAAAAAAGAGATATTTCTCTCAAATAGTTTTGATTTCATCCTTTGATTGATTTTAAGCTTATTTGAAGTTGATTTATTATGATACAAAACTCCCATATTGTATTGAAGGTTCTGGGATATGTTTGACTGTGGATGTGTTATTTTTATACCATTTATGGTTTATGGAGAAAGTATTGACATTTCGTATGCTAGTTTTAATAGGAATTTTTTTGTTATGTTTAAACCTGTTCGTATGAGGAATGTATTGGACTTAATAAGTGACAGGTGGAACCCGTTATAGCTCATTGATGCATTGGTAGGTCTCATGAGACAAACTACTGTCTTGGAACAAGGCCTTGAAAAAATCTTATTTGTAGACTTGGCACAAGGGCTTGACTATGTGGTTATGATAGTCTGACATTATGAATTCCATCATTATGAAAGTGGTTATTGATATTGCATGTGATTATTCGACTTGTATAATATTCAAGTGAATAAGTAAGTGGAATTATTTTATTTTATTGTTTCCATATTATGCTTAAGTTCAAGTTTAAAAGGATTTTGTTTTAATTATACATTGCCTTAAATGTTTATGCTTATTTATGAAAGTTTTTTCTATACTGTTATCCTTACTGGACATTTGAGCTCACCCCTTTCTATGTTTTATTTTTCCCAGGATGTGAAGAAGTATTTTATGAATTACTTGAAGAGGTAGTATAAGGGTATATAAGTGTGGAGACAAGATGTTGTTGTAGTTTTCACTTTATGATGTAATGTAAACTTTATGAATGTATCCAGTTATTCCAAGGCTACTAAACTAATCAGTCTTTCACGACTTTATCTTTTGTGATCATGCCAATGTTTTGTAATAATGCACCGAATCTGGGTAACTGTGGTCGGTTCGTTACAGTTGGTATCAAAGGAATTTTAGTACAAACCTTGGGAGCTAGATTTAGATAAACTCTGATTAGATCACATAGACCTAAGATGGACTTTGAGGATTAGTATAGAAGAACTTCATAACATTTTGGTATTATAGAGATTTTTTGAGTTTTCTGAGCAATACATCCATGTCTGGATATGAGCATGTAGAGGCGGCTCTAGCACAAATGTACCTAGGGGTAAAACTTGAAATCACCACTTTGAGCTAGACTCGAACGGGAACTGGTGCACGACAATGGGCCTTACTGCACTCTTGGTTATGAAACTACCAGGGGATATGCTTAGGATAATTCTCATTTTCTTTACAAACCATTATGAAGGGTTTATGAGTATATACTTCCTCAATGAAAACATTTTTATGATTATGGATTATATACATAGACGGTTCAATTCATGTTAAGTGTTTTACATGTTTGGATTTATGTATTGTGATTCATAAACTAATCTTGTGTATTCCATTGTTTAGAAATGGAGCCTAGTGGAAGAAATGGAAACTATATCAATGCACACACTCCATGTATGGATTTCCCTCCTACTCAAGATAATTATAGTGGAGCTGGTGATACAACAGGTGTTGATCAGCTTATCACTATACTGGGATAACTCACTCAGGTTATGAATAATAACTTTACTCATATGGAGCACCCAGATCCACAGCATGGAGGATCAATGTTAGATCACTTCATGAGGAAACAACCATCAACATTCAATGTGAGTACAAATCCCGTAGTATCTGAGCAATGAATAAATTCATTAGAGAAAATATTTCATTCCCTGGGGAGTAGTGAAAGTGAAAAAGTTGTGACGGCAATTTACCGCCTCACTGGAGATGCTGATCAATGGTTGTCATTGATTCAAAACCCGAAGGAAGATGATGAAGTAAAAAATATGGAAGGGGGGGAGTTCAAAGAGATTTTCATAGAAAAATGCTTTCCTCATGACCATCGAGAAGATATAGAAAGGAAATTTCTGAGTTTGAGGAAAAAGGAGGATGAGAATGTCGCAAAGTATGAGGCCAACTTTACAAGGTTAGAGAGGTATGTTGCAGATTATATACGTAACCCAAGAAGTAAGATTGATCATTTCTTTGATGGGTTAAAACCATTTCTCTATAGATCATTAGCTTCACAAACCTTCTCGTTGTACGAAGATATTGTCTCAAGCACTATCAAGACAGAAAAAGAATTCTCTATGTCTTACGACTTTAAATCAAAGAAAGAGAAGAAGAGATCTTCCGATCAATCTGGTAATGGAAATAAGGGGAAGAAGGAAAAATTTGAATATCCATCCTACAGTAAATGTGAGAAGAAACACCCTATTACTTTCTTGAAGGGAATGTGAGTCTGTTACAAGTGTGGTGAAAAAGGCCACCAATCTCGTGATTACAAGGGGAAGAAAGAAGCTACCAATGTTCAATGCTACAACTACAGGTAGATGGGACATTATTCAAATAAATTTCCTCAGAATCGGAATAACTTACCTCAGAAAAGGCCAATTGATCAAGGCCAAGCCTATGCTATCACTACTGCTGAGTTTGATGCTCTGAAAGGCGTGGTGGCAGGTAATTTAATGGTTTCATAAAGTTTAGCCAATGCTTAATTTGATACTATATCATCATATTGTTTCATATCTTCCCAGTTCGCTAAGAAAATTAGATACTTTTAATTTTATTTAACATGGGAGTTGTCAGTTAAAACTATTAAGGGAAGTATCATTGCTACAATGTTCTGTGGATCTGTTCTCATTAGGGAATATAAATGTTCTTTATCTACTGATCTCATCGTCATACCCATGATTGAATTTGATATAATCCTTGGTCTGGATTGGATTTCAGACCATGATGCAAAAATTTATTGCAAGAAAAAGGAGGTTACAATTTTTGATGATGATGATAAAGAACACCTTATCTTTTGAGAAAAATCGTCACCACCTGATTCTTACCAAGATCCACCCCCATTAGCTCAGCTAAATTCAATTATTGGGGAGGAAGAGAATGAAATAACTATGGGTAAGGAAATGAATATTCAAATTGAGGATGTGCCTATTTTGAAATAATATGCAGATGTGTTTCTAGAAGATTTAACTAGACATCCTCCATAATGATAAATTGTGTTTTCCATTGATTTAATTCCTGGTTCAAGGCCTATATCTAAGACCCCTTACAGAATGGACACTGTGGAATTAGTTGAACTAAATAAACGACTAGAAAAATTGAGTAATAAGGGATTTATTATCCCTAGTGTTTCTCCATGGGGTTCCCCTGTCCTTTTTGTTAAGAAGAAAGATGGATCTATGAGGTTATGTATCAACTACTGGAAAATCAATGATATAACAATAAAGAACAAGTATCCCCTACCTCACATTAATAATTTATTTGACCAACTGCATGGAGCTCAATACTTTTCAAAGATTGACCTTTTATCTGGATACCATCAGTTGTGTGTGAAGAAGGAAGACATTCCAGAGACAGCATTTTGAACCAGGTATGGGCATTATGAGTTTACAGTAATGCCTTTTGGATTGACTATTGCACCCTATGTATTGATGGATCTAATGAATAGAGTTTTCAAGGAATATCTAGATGAATTTGTGGTGGTATTTATTGATGATATCTTAGTATACTCCAAAAGCTACGAAGATCATGAAAATCACTTACGCATTATCCTGAAGACTCTTAGAAGACATAAATTATATCGGAAGTTTAGCAAGTGTGAATTCTGTCTTCAGGAGATTTCTTTTCTTTGACATATTGTCTCTAAGGATAGAATCACTGTTGATCCTTATACGACAAAGTCAATACAAGAATGGACATCACCAATGAGTATAACCGAGGTACACAGTTTTATTGGTTTAGCAGGTTATTATCGACATTTCGTCCACAATTTCACCAGATTGGCTAACCCATTAACCAAGATCACACATAAAGGGGTTAAATTTTTTTGGATAAAAGAGTGTGATGAATGTTTTTGAAGAACTGAAGAGAAGATTATTCAATGCTCCTATATTGAATCTACCATCAGGGAATGATGGGATCGTTATTTATAGTGATGTGTCGAAGAAAAGACTTGGTTGTGTCCTTATACAGAAAGATAGGGTTATTGCCTATGCATCACAACAACTAAAAATTCATGAGAAAAACTATCCTACTCATGATCTTGAGTTAGAAGCTATAATCTTTTCTTTGAAGATTTCGAGACACTATCTCTATGGTGAAAAATGTGAGATTTATACTGATCACAAGAGTTTGAAGTATATTTTATCACAGAAAGAACTCAACATGAGGCAAATGAGATGGCTTGACCTACTCAAGAATTATTATTGCACAATACACTACCACCCGGGGAAGGCAAATAAGGTGGAAGATGTTTTGATCCAAAAGGATCATGGAGTTTTGAACAAGATGAGAGTTGAGAGGGATCCCATTTTCATGGATCTATTAATGTTGGATATGGGAATAACCATGGAATGTGAAACATCAATACTTTTTCAAATGGTTGCCAAAACATATTTACTAGAAAGGAAAAAGTGTTCTCAGACTGATGATGAAGAATTTCAAAAGAAGATTAAAGATGTCAATGATGAGAGATTGAATGAATTTGTGTATGAAGATGGAATTTTGATATTTGGGAAGAGGCTTTGTGTTCCTGATATACCTGATCTAAAAAGGGAATTTTTGGACAATGCTCATAGTTCAAATTTCTCTATACACCCTAGGATCACCAAAATATATAGAGATTTGAAGGAACATTTTTGGTGGGACAACATGAAGATAAATATTGCTGATTTTGTGTCAAGATGTATGGTTTTTCAACCAGTGAATGCTGGAAGGCAAAAACCTGGTGGAGTATTGCAACCTCTTCCCACACCTTAGTGGAAATGGGATAATATAATGATGGAATTTTTCATGGGACTACCAAATACTCCCAGAAGGAATGATGCAATATGGGTAATTTTTGATCATCTTACCAAGTCATCACATTTTCTTGCTATAAGGGAGGATTTACCACTCGAATGCCTAGAAAGACTATATATTAATGAAGTTGTGAGACTTCATAGAGTACCCCTATTGATTGTTTCTGATCGTGATCCCTGTTTTACATCAAGATTATGGAAAAGTCTTCAGAAATCCCTGGATACTGAACTTCTTTTGAGGACTGCTTACCACCCCCAAACTGATGGACAATCAGAACAGACTATTCAAACCTTAGAAGACAAGTTGAAATCATGCTCACTTGACTTTCAGGGTATGTGGGATCAATATTTATCTATGGTAGAATTTTCTTATCACAATATCTTCCATTTGAGTATTCAGATGGCACCATATGAAGCGTTATACAGAAATAGATGTCGCACACCAACCTGTTGGGATGACGTTGGTGAAAGAAAACTTGTAGGCCCAGAACTGGTGGAGGAAACGATGTAAAAGGTTAAGGTAATCCAAAACCACATCAAAGAAGCATAAAGTAGGTAGAAGAGCTATGTTGACAATCGAAGGAAGGATTTTTAATTTCAGGTAGGAGATCATGTTTTCTTGAAGGTATCTCTATGGAAGGGTGTTATATGTTTCGGTAAGAAGGGTGAATTGATACCCAGGTACATCAGACCTTTTGAAATTCCAGAATGAATTGTGGCTGTAGGTAATTGCTTGGAAATGCCTCCAAATATATCCAAAGTTCACAATGTGTTCCACATATCACTTTTGAGAAAATACATGCCTAACCAAACGCATGTACACACCTATGATAAAGTAGATTTGGAACCCGATCTGTCGTATTGCAAAGAACCCGTCAGGATTCTTGATATGAGAGAACAAGTTCTGAGAAACTGTATGGCTCTTCTGGTAAAAGTTCTATGGAAAAACCATAAGATGGAAGAGGCAACGTGGGAACCCGAGGAACATATGATGAAGAACCACTTGAGTCTTTTCATGCGGTAGTATTCTAGAAATTTCGAGGACAAAATTATTTGAAAGATGGGAGAATGTAACACCCCAAGCTTCCACGATATGCTTCTCTTTGAATAATACAGTAGCATGTGTTGTACGCAACTTTGATTTCTAACACACACCACAACCAATGAAACTAGCCATTATGAATAGTAATACCCACTTTTTGAAATTTTATAAATTTTATCATTTAAAATGAACTTCATTTTTGGATTCGGAATATCTAAATTATCCTAGGGTGAATTTTTTGAATTTTTCTGAAAACATTCAATTTTTAATGAATAGTGAAAAAAACTCTGAGTTATAGTTTAAAACCGAATTTTTAATTAAATAATTATTTATTTTATTTAAATTTAATTAAGGTCAAGATAGACACATAATACCCATATAATTTCAATGTAATTCATTAGAGTCAGTTTATAATAATTTTAGATATATAAAAATTTTATTTAACTTGTCACCGTCTTTTACACATCTCCTAAGAGAATTTTCAAATTCACATAAAACATAAGTTTACCACTTCTGTTATTGGAATTTCAAAAATTCGAGAGACACAGTTAATATAAAGGTGTAAAATGTGGTTCAATAGGATAAAAATAATTTTTGTTGAATAGTAACATTTTTACTTTTATTTACCACGATTAAAAGAAAATATGGTTATTAAGGGTAAAAATGATATTAATATTATCCTAACACATGTCCTAATTCTATTAGACAAGTGTATCTAGACCAAAAAAACCATTGGAATAAAATATTATCATTTAGGTCCACTTGGATTAGATTAGGACATTTATTATTATTTAATTCAAAGAAGACTTCAAAGAGTTAAAATCAAAGATTAATTACTAAAACATTATTAATATAGGGTTATGCATAAGATAAATTCCATTATAAATATTCATTAGAAAGATAAAAATAATTACAACATAATGGTATTTTATTTAAAATTTTATACATTAAATAATTTAATTTATTTATGACACAATGGTGATGAAATAATTACCTAATTAGTGAAATATTAAAATAATTGATATTATAAATATCCAAATAAATGTAATTTGAAACTTTTTATCAATTAAACTAATTATCTAGGTTAATATGACATATTTGTACTGGTTATATGAATTTTATTTCGAAATAATAATGATTTTATGAATTTATTAAAAACAAAATACCCAATAGTGTCAAAATTGACATAAAAGAGTTTTTAAAACAAATATTATATTATTAATTGATATTCTATTCCAAAAAATATATGGTTCATCCAGAGGACTTATATAATGATATTTGTATCATTAATGTACCACTTGGGGGTCTCTTTGAAGTTTATAGTAAGTTTATTAACCATATAATATAAAAATACAAAGAGATATGGTAAATGTCAAACTACTTAACTAAGAGTTAAAACTAAAAGATAAGGTTAATAAAGTGACCCAAACCAGTCTGAAGCCTATTGGTTGAGTGGGTTTCGACCTATCCTAACCTTAAACATTAAATAATCCACCGTGGAGCCATTATAAACCGAATATGAATTTATTATAAAATAATATTTCTAGCTTTTCCAAAGGTGCCCCTCACCCATCTTATAAAAGGGAACTCACTCTTCTCCATAATTAATACCTTCAAAGCCATTTGGCTCAGCCAAACCCTGCCCAAATGTCCTCTTAACTTCCCTAACTTCAACCTAGAGGCCTTAGTTTGATCATAAATCCAACCTAAGGATCCCTTTTTATCAAATCAAAAGGAAGAACCTGAAGAAGAGGTAATGTTTTCACCACCCTCTTTCACGTTCCTTTCTTCTTCAACTTCTTATTTCTTTGTTATTTCCATTCAATGATAATAACTATAGTATATTATATATACTGTGATGTTATTATAAATATGGTACAACTATATTCAGTATTCTATCCATCCTTTTAATGACATGTCACTGTACGTGCGTACATACGGCTTACCGTCTCCACGTCATGGTGTAATTGTTATTCCAAACATTATTATTTGTAGGGGTATGATAATGATGTGTAATTGAAGTAAATAATAAATATAACATTATAATGATTCTGTATATATGATATACCATCCAATAATATATTATTTTATTATCAAAACAATGATATTGTCGCTCGTGCATACGTACGGACTACCGTCTCCACGAACGCGATGAGATTCATTCCCCATCGTATCCATTCATGACTAATTCTCATTTAATGATTAAAATTAATTTTTAAGGACTTGATATCATTCTGGATATGAATAATATACAACCTATCCATAATAAACATTGCTTATGTAACAAAACATATAAAATAAAATGAGTAAGTTAACACCCGAAATAATGATAATACTAAGATATTATTATCAAAGCAATATTAAAAGATCATATATGATATCATATTAATTTAAATGATTCTTGTATATTTTAATAAAAATTATTTCACCATTATATAGGAGGTTACCCTACCCTCGACCAAGAAAAAATATCAGGTAAGGGTTTATTTCACAATCTCTTCATTATCTGAGATTGTTTATACGTAATTATCTACTGGGACCTCCTTATCATCCACATCCATGTTTCCTAAAACTGTATTTCAAAACATTCTTACTATTTTAGAGACTATGGTTTAATGTAATTTATAACCTTTTTTGACTTTTTATAATATGTTTATAAATGAACCTTTCCGTCATTTTCCAAACAAGGTCCTTTTTAACCTTTTCTGTAAAATTAAGGTAAGAATGTCTTTTTTAACTCATACAGCGGATACAGCTATTTTCCGCCATTATAAAATCTTCAAAGTTTCCCTTACAAGATTATAAGAATATTTTCAAAGTAAATGTTTACTTTAATAATTATGTGACTATTAAATGATTTAATGAAAATAGATATTTCCCTCAAATAGTTTTTATTTCATCCTTTGATGGATTTTAAGCTTATTTGAAGTTGATTTATTATGATACAAAAATTCCATATTGTATTAATGGTTTTGTGATATGTTTGGTTGTGGATGTGTTATTTTTATACCATTCATGGTTTCTGGAGAAAGTATTGACATTTCATATTCTAGTTTTAATAGGAATGTTTATGTTATGTTTAAACATGTTCATATGAGTAATGCATTTGTCTTAATAAGTGACGGGTGGAGCCCGCTATAGCTTCTCAATGCATCGGTAGGTATCATGAGAAAAAATAGTGTTATGAAACAAGGCCTTGAAAAAATCTTATTTGTAGTCTTGGAATAAGGACTTGATTATGTGGTTATGATAGTCTGGCATTATGCATTCCATCATTATGAAATTTGTTTTTGATATTGCCTGTGATTATTCGAATAGTAGAATATCCATGTGAATAAGTAAATGGCATTATGTCATTTTATTTTTTTTCCATATTATGCTGAAGTTCAAGTTGTAAAGGATTTTGTTTTAATTATACATTTCCTTAAATGTTTATGCTTATTTATGAAATTTTCTGCAATATTTTTATCCTTACTGGGCATTTGAGCTAACCCCTTTCTATGTTTTATTTTTCCAAGGATGTGAAGAAGTATTTTATGAATGACCTGCAGGGATAGTATAAGGGGATATGAGTGTGGAGAAAAGATGTTGTTGTAGTTTTCAGTTAATGATATAATGTAAACTTTATGAATGTTTCTATTTATTCCAAGGCTACTAAACTAATCGGTCTTTCGAGACTTGATCTTTTGTGATCATGCCAATGTTATGTAATAAGGCACCGAATCTGGGTAACTGGGGTCTGGGCGTTACTTCCATCAGTGATCCCTTTGTACCTTTCTATTTCTAGTTCTTTTGTTGGGCTTTAATACTGGCCTTGTTTTACCACTAAGTTTTTTACATGCTATTGTACTCTTGATTCTGATTACTTAGTGTTCCCCTTTTAGCTTTGTGGATTTGGATTGTGAGTGAATGTGTGTATAGGGATCCGGGAAAATGCCTCCCACTTACAGGTTGATTCCTTTGGCACTAGTCGCCAACCCTTAGCCTTTGGGACGTGAGATTCGAGTTTGTCACAGTATGGGCCACAGGGGACGGGTTTTGATAGGGGTGTCCTTTCATATATGGGGGAGAGGACACACTTGGAATTTTTAATAGAAGAAGTTATACCCACATTCCACACATGTCATAAGGATCCAAAATTGACACTTCTCGAGACTTATATGATATATGGTATAAACATATACAAGAAAACAATTTATATAAGTTTTTAGGTAATTTTAACCCTGGTATTTTTAATTTCACCCCCAATAGGCCTGTTTTCAGCTCCAAGTAAACCCATTTTCACCATAACCTGGGTAAATGTTTGTTTACTATTTTTATTATTCATTATGGAAAAAAATATTTTGACAATATTATATAATATAAATTATTATAATTCTAATAATGAAATTAATTTTACAAAATTCAGTTCAAAAAAGTGTATAATCTCAAATTTAAAATAAAACCTTCATATGCAATGAAAAAAACAGTTTTTTCATGAAATGTATTTTTGAAGCTTAATATGATCTTATATTTACATTATGACTAATAATCATCATTATTTGAATTTCAATTCATATATATATATATATATATATAATATTGATTTAATTTTTCCCCATTATGGGTTATTTTTACTTATTTAAATGGATAGACATTATTCACTTTAAAATAGTTTTCAAAAAAATGTGTTTTAAGCCTAAAAGACCTATAGTAATATCTAGTATAAAGAGGTTAAAATTTAATTAATTTTATTAAATATAATTTAAAATAATTATGTTACACACAATCAAATTAAAAAATTATTATACTTTTAAATTAATTAATTTATTGAAAATAAATTATCATTTTACAAAAATCCGTATTTATTAATATTCACTAAATAATCAATATTTTTAGAAATATCCCAAAATTTCACCTAAAATAAATTTTATATTATTATATAAAGTTAATTTTATCAAATAAATTTTCGATTAGTTCTGTGAAAATATCATTATATTTTCTCAGAAAAAGCAACAATTTTTTTTGAAAAAAAAAATATTAATGAACAAAATGTCTTTACGTAAAATTAAGTGATTATTTTTTAAGAATTTATTAACATAGTTATACTGATTATGAAATTGATATATATAGATATATATATTTTATAAATTATTTAATCCTATTTATACCCACTAATTTAACGGCTTGGTTATAATGGAAATATATTTCACAGTTAGTTTAAGCCTAGTGTTGTGTACCTTATACACTATCAAACATAATGTTTTTATTATAAAATATCAATGTTTTATATATCATCCAATAATTGAAGCAATTGTATTATTTATATATTACTTAGAATTTATGTTCCATGAGATATATATGTTGATTATCCATAGTTTATTTTTTTATGTCTCAAGATGTTATTAATAGTATTCTCCAAACAGTATATTTATTCAGTTATGATCATATACAATATATTATATATTGGTGATTTTTTTATAGAATAGGATATATATGATTACATAGTTATAAACTGACCATAAAACTATTTTTTAAAGAAAATGTTCTAATCAATAGATCTTTTTTACCTTATGAATTGATGAGAATTTATCAATGCAATAAATTCTTATGAAAGTTTACTAGATGATCTCATGTTGAGTAATGTATGGGAAGATACATTACCCATATAATTTTTATTGTTTTTAGTATCATTAATGAATGAATTTAAATATACTTCTATGATTTATACCTCTAAATTTTTTATGAAAGTAAGAATGTTAGGGGAAGAAATGATTTCAATATGAATTGTTATATTTTTATTATTTCTATGTTTAGTGAATTTATTATCTTCATTTCACCTTATGTGAGAGCCTCAAGGGTTTAATGTATATTAACAAGTGACTCTGGTGTAGGATGAAATTAAATTATCATATAATATAGTGTGTAAGTCTTTTGATTTTTAGACTAAAAAAATTAAAGGTAGGAATAATGTAGTGGCCTCGGTTTGACTTTAGAATGACTTATCATATGATTACAAATTTCCTTCTATTTCAATTAAATTGAATTTATTTATTCTTATATTTTCTAAATTAATATTTCTTACCATTTTATTTCATTGATAATAATTTTATAAATATTTTTTAAATTTTACATTATCAACTCCCCCTAATGAAAAATAAAAATATCATGAAATTAATAATTCATATTGAAATTACATCAAAGTAAGATTACATGGGTAATGAAACTTAATTTATCATTTATGGTAGTGGCGATGTTAGTTTTTAATATTCATTTGGCCTATCGTGTACCTATTTATAAATAAATTGTTAAAGTCACCCTTCTTAATCATTAATCTCATAAAAATGATGGAGAGTTCAATGAAGTGAGGAAAGAGGATTTCATCCCCAATGATATGGTTGGAGGTGGTAGTATTTTTGAGCCACTATTTTATTTGTGTTTTTTATTAATTCGTATGATTTAATTATATATTACATTAGTTCAATGGGTATGAAAGAATGAAATTTATAGACATGGAGGCTCAAAACCGAGAGATCCCAGACTCACCGCCACAAGTACAATAGGGGAGGAACCATTTAATTGTGCCCTATGGGGTATATGATTTAATTATATACAGTTTTAGTTGATTAAAATAATTTTTTTTAATTAATACTAATACTAATACATCATAATCCATGTGGTGCACCATTCTATTATATTGGTTGGTGGATAATGATTTTTGAAAATCCAAGATAATCAATGTGAATAAAAAATGATTTGTCCACACTTGTTGTGATGGAAATGTGGAAAATTATTTAATAACTTTTAGGGGGTTCCAATAAATACATTTTTCCCTTTTTGGCATCACAATATCTCCCTTTTTAGATATTTATCTATAGAGACTGTAAAATCCCATGAATTTATTAATTATTTCCCCATAAATAAATATTATGTTGAATTGTTTTTTTATAATGAAATTCCATATTAAAAGGTTCCAAAATATATTATTAATGTAAAATTAATAAATTTGATAGTTATAACTTAACTATTGAATTGGTAGGTATTAATATTGGTAACTAAATAATAAAATTTATATATAAATGAGAATAAATGGAATCAAGAACTATCAAAATAGTCTCAACTTAAATTTTATCATTAAAAAATGTGCATCAAAGTTTTGTATATTGAAAATTGAACATAATAAGTCACTCTATATATTATATTAATTTTACTAACTTTTTTATAGTGATGATGAAGACATAATAAAAATCTAAAAACATGACTATTATACTAAAATGGGAATGAATGATAAAAACCCTTAACTAAAAATAAATAATATTAAATAAAATTTAGTCAAAATAATGAGACTACTAAATGTAATATATTATTAATAAATGTAATAAACAAGAAAATCTATATTAAATGGGTTATCAATAAGTTTATTTTTATGATACAAAATGATATAGTGCATAAAACTAAGGAACAATCCAAATATGGGCTTCATCAACTCAATTTTCTTTCATTAATTCATAAATTACATTATTTTTAAAATCTCTCTCATGTTTATATTATAATAAAACTTCTCAACTATATATTATGATTTCTCTTTTTTCTATGTATTTTATGTTTTTTCATCAAAATATTCATCTTTAATTAATTTTATCCTTCCTAAAAATTACACATAGTTAAAAATAATTCCTACACATTATAATTGAACAATTTGATCTAAAAATATAAATTTCATCAAACTAGATGTCATGACCCGTCCTCAGGGCCCGTGCCGTGACTACCCCAATCCCGCCTTCCATAGGCCAGGGGCTGGCAACTAGCACCAAAGGCGTAAGTCCCGATAACTGGGAAGGAATTGCCTTAAAAAAAAGAAAACAAAACAACACAGAGTACAAGAAAAAGTAAAACACAAAGTACAAAGAGAAGTGTTGAAAGGAAAAAGGGCCAGAATACAAACCCGAATGAAAGTAAAACAGAAAAAGACAATATCTGGAAGAACGGAAGCGGCTCCTGGGTCGTCCTCCTCGGATCCTACCTGAAGGGTAGGTACCGATGACACAACTCCTGGATTGTCCACCACGGATCCTACCTGAAGGGTAGGTACAGATAGCCTCCACAACGCTCTCTCCCTTCAACCTCCTCAGAGTGTCATCTCACTGTGAAGTCCACCTCCATTACTGACTCGTCATGTAGTCCACCTCCGGGTACTAACTCCTCGTGTAGTCCACCTCTGGGTACCGTCAAGTCCTCGAACACTCGGCCTCCGTCAGCATTCCCCGTCATCTGCAACCAACACAATGAGGTGCGGGCATACCCCATGCAGGGGTGTGTATAACGATACTCAGTAGGGACCCCGAGACCCTCAAGGTCTCACTGAAACAAACATGGATAACTACAAAGAAGATCTCAACAGATAACCTCTACTTAGGTATATGCCCATGCATATACCTAAGTTATCAAGTAAGCCATATCAATCATGAGGAAAACACCAAGATCATGAAATCAACGAATACCCACTACCCAATTATATGCACATACATATACCTTAGTTATCAAGTGACCCATCTCAATCATGAGGTAAACACAAAGGTCAAAAGTCTCAGCTCAAACCAGGATTTTCATTATCGAAACCATAACTGCTGAAGAGCCCCATCTCTGGAGTGTACAGTGGTCCTGTCACGACTACGAGGTACTGCTCACTAACCTAAGACTGCTGAGGTACTCCTCCTATGGAGTACCGCGGGCCAGCCACCCAAACATAGTAGTGCTTCCCGTCGGGGTATGCCACCCAAACACAGTAGTGCACACCCCCTAGTAGCCTGCAGAGGTACTCTCCAGACGAGTACCGTGGGTCTGCACTGTCACACAAGTAGTGCTCCGTCCGCCATGGGTCTGCACGCAAACAATGTAGTGCTTCATCCACGGGGCTAGTAAAATCACTCCAAGTCGAGTCGGTCATGCAGTCTTCAGGTCTCAGTCGGCTACACGGTCTCCGTACTCCATACGCTCGTCTCCGGGTCGGTCCGGGCCCAGACCAGTAGTATGCGATGCACGCCACTTGAACGCGCTGCACGAGTTCCAGTGCCAGAGGCCACCAAGGTTCTAGGGAGTAGGCGGATGAGGTAGAGGAGATGGCCGAGTAGTAGGTGGTGGGCGACGCTTTGAGGTTGTACCACCACCACCACCACCAGGAGGTCCACCCCAACCACAGGGAGCTGGCGTGCAGAGACAGGCACAGCTCCAGGCAGCGGAGGCCTACGACCACGGTGCGCCCGAGATGATTCGAGGTACTATCTGTGTCTATTCCACCCTTGATGCAGTTCTTATAGACACAGGAGCGAGTCACTCCTTCATAGTTTCTTCCCTTGTTCGGAGCTCGGAGATTCCGACAGAGCCGTTGGCTCGATCTTTATGGCTAGAGACTCCTACGGGAGCAGACTAGACGATTACGCACTGGTTCCGGCAGTGTGAGCTAACTCTAGGAGGCGAGAGCTTCGGCTGGGATCTTCTTGTAGCAGCGTCGAGTCCTTACGGCGTCATCCTAAGCATGGATTGGTTATCTACAGTCCATGCACAGAGTGACTGTATTAGGCGCAAGGTCCGAAGTGTACGCACCGACGGGAGCAGGTTCACCTTCACTGGCGAGAAGGGAGCCTTTGCAGCACAGGATGGACTCTCGCAGAGGAGATGATATCCCATCACTCATTAGTTGGCTAGCCTCATCCTAGGATCAGTTGACGTACAGAGTCCTAGTTTTCCTGCAATGGTGGATCAGTATGCAGACGTTTTTCCCGAAGACGTTCCAGGGCTACCTCCTCACGGAGAGGTAGACTTTTATATCATCCCGTACCCTGGGAGAGCCTCGATATCAACTCCAGCATATCAAATGTCTCCCGCTGAGCTTCGAGAGCTACGGGTACAGTTGGGGTACTTGCAAGGAAAGGGATTCATCCGACCCAGTGTTTCAGCCTAGGCTTCCCCGATATTGTTCGCCAAGAAGGCGGATGGGAGCTTGCGACATTGTGTCAACTATCGTCACCTGAACCAGGTGACAGTGAGGAACAAGTATCCGCTACCGAGGATTGATGACCTCTTCAATCAGCTCAATGGAGTACAGTGGTTCTCAAAGATAAACCTCAAGTCAGGATATCATCACCTTAGTGTTTGGGACGAGGATGTGCAGAAGACGGCCTTCAGGTGTCGTTATGGCCACTATGAGTTCCTAGTTATTCCATTTGGCATAACCAATTCTCCAGCAGTGTTCATGGCCATCATGAACAGGATCTTTCAGCCATACCTCGATCGATTTGTCGTGGTCTTCATCGAGGACATATTGATCTACTCGACGACTGAGGAGGAGCACGCCTACCACTTGCGGGTTGTACTAGACACACTCCGAGAGCACCAGCTTTATGGTAAGCTCTCGAAGTGTCAGTTTTGGATACGCGAGTTCCACTTCTTGGGACACGTCATCTCTGAGGCGGGATTTGCGGTGGATCCTGCGAAGATCGAGGCTGTGCTAGCTTGGGAGCCACCCAGGAGTGTGACGGAGGTGCGTAGTTTCTTGGGACTAGCTGGATACTATCGGAGATTCATGCCAGACTTCTCCAGAGTTGCGGCACCACTCTCAGCTTTGACAAAGGAGGGGAAACCCTTCGTGTGGTCAGACAGATGTCAGCAGAGCGACCAGGAACTGAGACAGAGATTGACCAGCGCACCTAACTTGAGGTTGCCTGAGGAGGGAGTAGGGTACGTAGTCTACTGCGATGCATCAGGGACCGGACTCGAATGTGTCCTGATGCAGGAGCGGGCCATGATCACCTATGGATCATTTTATTTGAGGTCGCATGAGCAAAACTACGCTACCCATAACCTGGAGTTAGCAGCAGTGGTCTTCGCTCTGAAGACATGGTGACACTACCTGATGGGCGAGCGCTTTACAGTCTTTTCTGACCATCAGAGTCTCAGATACATCTTCTCTCAGAAGGAACTGAATCTGAGACAGCGGCGATGGCTCAAGTTCCTCCAGGACTATGACATTGAGATAGTATATACTCCTGGGAAGGGGAATGTGGTAGCCGATGCTCTTAGTAGGAGGACGGACATTCAGCTACTTGAGGAAGCGACAGAGTAGCTAGCCTCTTTGCAGATATCCTTCATGGATAGAGATGGAGCAGCCTTCCTTCAGTCTCTCATAGTCACCCCTCCAATACTGCAGTGGGTCAGAGAGGCACAGCGTGGGGACACTAATTATGAGACGTGGCGTGCACAGATATCCTTAGGACAGGCACCTGATGGTTTCTCATTTGGAGCAGAGCATGACATCCTTTTCAGAGGATGTACCTTGGTACCAGTTTCTTTATGGGAGGAGGTGCTGAGAGAGTTTCACACTTCTCCTTTGGTGGTACATCCTGGAGTGGCGAAGATGTACCAGGATCTTAGACGACAGCACTGGTGGCCGGGCATGAAGAAGGTTGTGGTATAGTTCGTTTCTCGATGCCTCACCTACCAGTAGGTGAAGGCAGAGCACCAGGTACTAGCAGGCTTGGTACAACCCTTAGAGGTCCCAGAGTGGAAGTGGGACGGGATATCTATGGACTTCGTGACTGGAATTCCACGCACTTCCAGAGGTCACAACTCCATTTGGGTGATTGTTGACCGACTCACCAAGTCGGCACACTTCTTACCCATCAGAGAGCAGAGCTCAGTGGAGATCTTGTGACGAATTTACTTTTAGGAGATTGTACGGCTTCATGGTGTGCCATCATCTATCGTCTCCGATCGAGATGCTCGCTTTACTTCCCGGATTTGGAAGGGGTTGCAGGAGGTGTTCGAGACACATCTACGTCTGAGAATAGCCTTTCACCCTCAGACGGATGGTCAGATGGAGAGGACCATTCAGACTCTCGAGGACATGCTCCACGCATGTATCCTCGACTTTGGTCATAGCTGGGAGGACCACCTACCCTTGTTGGAGTTCACGTACAACAACAGCTACCACTCCACCATCTGGATGTCACCATACGAGGCATTGTACGACCGACCTTGCAGATCTCCTTTGTGCTGGACAGACCCTGGGGAGTCAGCACTTGTGGGACCAGAGTCGGTCCAGGCAATGAAAGAGAAAGTCCAGGTCATCTAGGAGCGGATGAGGACAGCTCAGAGCTGGAAGAAGTCTTATGCTGACTGGAGGCGGATGCCACTAGAGTTCGAGGATGGCGACCACGTCCTCTTGCGTGTCTCACCTCGATGTGGATTACGGAGATTTGGCTAAGGCGGCACGTTGTCTCCATGCTTCATCGGACCATTCCAGGTCCTCAGCAGGATTAACGAGGTGGCTTATCGCCTGGCTCTACCACCTCAGTTACACCGGGTGCACGACGTCTTTCACGTATCTCAGCTGAGGAGATACATGCACGACCCAACGCATATCATCGACCATGGGGAGCTAGACGTTGATGATGGGGCGACTTTTACGGAGGTCCCAGTAGAGATCGAGGATCGATAGGAGTGGGTCCTACGTGGACAGTCGATTCCTCTAGTGCGCATTAGATGCCAGCATGGGAATCTCCAGGAGAGCACTTGGGAGCGGGAGGCCCATATGGGTGCTCAGTACCCACATTTGTTTCCCTATCTTATGATGTATCTTTATGGGGACGTAAAGCCCTGAGGTGGGAGTAATGTAAAGACCCATAAAATTCAAGGGAAATTTTTTCTTAATTTTCATTGGGATTTTACAAGAACGCTGTTTCTGACGGAACTTGATTCTGAGGCCCGGTGTGCCCAGAATTTCTATCCGATGTTTAGCTCGGGTACGTTTAGTGAACGAATGAGCGGGAATTCCTATCTTTTGAACCGGTGCTCGGAATCTAATTCTGAGGTCACCGATGGAACCGTAGCACCGGTAATTGCTTAGGAACGCCTTTTTTAGAGTTGTGTTTGCTCGATGTGAATTGTTTATTTTTGTGGATTAAGTGTGAGTGAAATAAATTTCGTTAAGAATTTTATTTTTCTTCTCCATGAGTTAGAACCTAAGTGTAGAAGTTAGGGTGGGACCCACTGATTGTTAGTTTCTCTTGAGTGGATTAAAGGTGAGGTGGGGCCCATATGAGCCCCCACCTTTTCAATTCCCTTAACTCCCTAACTCCTCTCAACCCACCATTTAAGTTGTGTAACACTTTTAACATTTAAACTTCCCTTTATTTGGGTGAATTTTCCTCTCCTCACATTAAGTATGCCAACACACCAATTCAATTAATTAAATTATGTTTTGAATTTTTGAATTGTGGCATGAGTTAATAAAATAAGGATGAGCCTAATTTTTTTTTTTGGTTGGATGTTGTGTGTGGACATTTGAGGAGAGAGCTCTTGGGTGTTTTCATCTTCATCATGATGAACACCGAGACTTCGACGAAGAACGTCGTCACCATAAGAAGAGATCGATGTGCCGTCTCTTCTCCTCTCTGCAGCCGGTGTGTTACCCATTTTTCTGAAGATCGACGACGCACCCTCTTTCGATCTTCTTCCTGTTTCAAAGAAAAGGAGACTCCACTTCCTCCTCGGGCATTCTCCGTCAACATACAGAGCTTCACCTCGCGACATCATTTTCCGCGGCGAACCCCCGTTCTAGCTACGCTTAAGGTAGGGGTTTAAATTTATTTATTTATTTATTTTGTGAATCCAACCTTGTCATTATTCATGAAATACGACCTTTTTCTATTGACTAACGAGAGGGGGTCGGACCGCACAAACATGGCCGACCCTCCTCTTTTATGTATGATGATTTTATTGCGGATTGGAACGAAATGGTGTGGTGCCGTCGCACCACGCGGAATCATGCGGAAAGGAATGCGCGGCGCCATTGCGCCGCACCGTGAAATTGAACCAAGTAGCGGCGCCGTCGCGCCGCGCCGGAGAACTGTAAAAACACCACGGCAGGAGCGGGGCCGCGGCGGAGAGGTGCGGCGCCGTCGCACCGTACAGGACAAATCAGGGTCGCTGCCGGTTTCGGGCCGCGGCGGAGCAAGGAGACCGGCGGCCGGTTCCGGGCCGCCGGCGTCGGAGTAGGGGGACCGGCCGTCGCCGGTCCCTTGGTGGCAGAAACCATCTGATCGGGGCGGGCCGGCCAGCAAAACGGCCCCCATTAAAGGGGGGGCCGCGGTTACAACCATGGGGAAGGCGCCCCACCACACCAAACGGCTCGGCCGTTTGGCCGTGCGCCTGGCCAGCGCGCTGGGCGCGCTATGCTCAGGCCGGGCCGGCTGCTTGGCCGGTCAGCCAGGCCGGGCCGCACTCAGGCCGGGACGGGCCGGACCCAGACCCGGTTCGGGTCGACCCCCGGGGGTATCGGGCCGGGTCGAACCGGGCCCAAACCCCTTAATACCGAACCTTTTCCGGTCGGACGCACATAACATGTGCTACGGGCCTCCGATAGACGCACCGTCAGTTGTGATGCGATCCTTGGATCGAGACGGTCATTTTGGTATATTGAACTCATGGTTTCGGATTACTTTGGGTTTGGCCGGGTTGGTTCGTACACAAAACCAACCGAGCCCTCGGAGTGGAAACGCTCATATCTTGAGCTACGGACGTCCGATTGACATGCCGTTGAATTTGTTAGATTCCTCTTAGTGAGGCAGATCTTTTGGATTACTTCGCCCGAGGTTTGAAGGCTGGTGGATTATGGTCGGGTTAGTTTTTCCTTAAAAACCAACCGGGCCCCTAGGACGAAAAAGCTAATAACCCTCAGACCGGGCGTCCGATTGACGCGTCGTCTGCGAAGTTGAGTTCCTATTAACGATAATGAACTTTTGGATACATCAACTCTGGACTATGTGTCAGTTGATGTATCAGCATCTCGGCTCGTGGAGAAGACCCTCCTGAACGAGCTTGCTGTGTGCGAGAACCCTAGAGCTGGCTGTGACTACTACTACTACGACGACTGTACAGAGATCCTCAGTGGATTCGACGACGACGACTACAACACTCATAGATCCTATGTGGATCATTGCTACCAATCCTGTATGGATCCGATCCTGTGTGAGTCAGCGCTCAGCGGTTCTGTGTGAGCCAGCGCCTACAGATCCTGTGTGGGTTCGATCCTGTGTGGGTCTTTGCGGGGGTTAGTTACCTATCGATCCTTTGTGGGTCAGGTCCTTTGTGGGTCATTGCGGGGGTTAGTACCTATCGATCATTTGTGGGTCCGATGGCTTAGATGAATCAGTGGATATATCTTATCATCTCTATCGTCGTACGAAGAAGTAAACCTGTGTGAGCTGAATAATGTTTTTTTTCCTTTGTGGATTGTGTTGTGCTATCCTGTGTGGATTTACGTTTTTCTTTCCTATGTGGACTGGGTTCTACTTGGGCTCTGAAGTTGGAGCGTACGAGAATTGATGACTTAGGTATATGTATGGGAATATACCTAAGCAGTGTCGGATGTTACTTCGTGATTGTATCTTTCCTTTGTGGTTTATCCTTTGTGGATTCTGGGAGACCTTGGGGGGTCTCGGGGTACCTACTGAGTATCTTATACTCACCCCTGCACGGGCTATGCCCAAACTACGTTGTGTTGGTTGCAGACGACGGACAGCGCTGATCATGGTGGAGGCTTGCGGAGCAGGACGGTACCTAGAGGTGGACCACTGGGTGGGACGTACTCGGAGCGGTCGGCTGGACCCGAGGAGCAGTGGAGGCTATCTATACCCACCCTTCAGGTGGGTCTTCCAGTGGACGGTTCGACGTTGTGGCTTTACTTTTCAGTTGTTTTTTTCCCTTTCGAGTTGTACTTTACTTTCAGTTTGGATTTGTATACTGGCCCACTTGCTTTTCCGCACTTACTATTGTACCAGTTTTTACTTAGTGTTTTCTTCTGCCTGCTTGCTCTGTGGTGTTGTGGTTTACTTTACAAAGGCAATGCCTTCCCTTTTTTCCAGATTTACGCCTTGGTGCTAGTCGCCAGCCCATTGCATATGGAAGGCGGGCTTGGGGTAGTCACGGCACGGGCCCCGAGGACGGGTCGTGACACTAGAATTCTAAATTATTATTTGTTTTAAAAATTATGTATTATTTATTATGTTATTCATGTTTTTATTCTCATATTTTTAAAATGAGGATTTATTACTATTTTAATAATATGGTTTTCAGTAAAATTTATTTTTTAACGTATTTTTCATTAATGATCATGTATTTTATCTTCCACTCCAAGTTTACCCTTTAAATCAATTATTTATTTTTTAGGGACTTGTTATTGAGATTCCTTTCCCAAACAGTGTTTCAAAGATAAAAAATAAATATTTGATTTTGACATGTAACATCATATTATTATGATATTGTTGAAAATGTTTATAAAATATCTTTTCAGGTTTTCAATTGTATTTTACACTTCATATCCAAAATATTCATCCCCTTTAGAGTAGTTATACATTAATCATAATCAAATTTCTATTATTAAATACACTTTTTGGGTAATTGAGTTTTCAGTATCAATTAATCTATACATTTAGGTCATTTTGTGATGTTGATTTAAAATGATACTAAAACCATTTTCATTACATGTATTATTTATGATATGATATATGATTGATTTTATATAGAAAACATGCATATGTATTGAAATTATTAGACTAGTAGGTCCCTATATATCCCTCAAATGTATTCTTATTATTTTTATATCTTATAAGATGATGTGAATTTTAGGCATGGTACAATTGACAATGTTCATAAGACTCAGTGTCAACATGATGTAGTAATCTATGTACACATGATTGAGCATGGACATGATGCAGTTATCTATGTTTACAATATAGATCCTGGATAAAATGTGCTTATCTATGTTCCCAATGTTTTTATTTTTTATTCTTATACTTATTACTCGTTTCTATGTTATATTCTTAAGTAATGATCAATGGTTAAGGATAATTATCTAATTATTCCACACTCTTATTCCCTCATATATGTTTGATCATTTGAGATTACATGTAATTATATTATATCATATATAAAACTATTAGTTTTACATGTTATTTTAATAATATATTTATCTTATGATCATTTTTTATTATATACTTATGATCTAACCCAAGATGACTTATTGATGATTTTATTCCTTTATGAGAATTTGTGCTCACCCCTTATTATGTATTCTAAATCCCCATGTTATTAGTATGATTATAACATGTGATATATCTAGAAGTATTTCTAGTACAATGTGATTATAGATAAATGGTCACAATTATGTAAAAAAATTATATACCTAATCTCTAAAGACACTAAATCTTTGTGTTCTAGGATTGTGTGAATATTAGTGAGAAGTATTGTTAAAGTTATGAAATTAATGTGAAATATATAAAAGGTTATCTTAGGTTATCTCAATTGGTATCAGAGTATAGGTTAGTTATTTAGGGGATTAGGATTAAAAAACTTTAGTGAGAACAATATGGATACATTTAAATATTGAAAATATTATAAAATTTGGACAAAGGATAGAGTGTGTGGTTTCATGGAAATTAAATCCATGTCCAGGTAAAAACAAATGGATCCAAGATCTAGAATAGATTCACCTAGGTTTAATAACTCTGAAAAACGATGGCTGGGTAGTAATCAGTCATGACTCAGTGCATGATATACGCCAAATAGTATACCTAGTTTGACACTCCATGGGGGTTTGTTTTGGTAAATTAAAATATTCTTTTTGAACTATTATTAAAAATTTAGAAGGAATTTTTTGTGGTAATATAAAACTATTTAGGTTAGAAAACCTAGTTGTAATTTTATCATGGATAGATTATATTGAGACATAGAGACTCATAAAATATGTTATACATATCATTTATGAGTTTATTTTTCTATGATTATATTTTTATTTTATATATTTAATAATTTATCTATTCTAATTTCTCAAATTTTATTAATTTAATGTAATGGGTAGATATTCATGAACTACATTAATAATGGTTATAAAAGACAGTATTGATGTTTTCATAAGGATGAACTTAACAAGAAAGGGTCTGAATTATAGAATATTAGGAACATCTATATCCAAATACCCTTAGATATGAATAATAATGTGAACCAAGTTGAGATTTAGAACCCACCATGGAAGGAGTAACTTAATATCGAGTACTTCAGGCATCATAGTCCACCCTCCAATACTAGCTATTCTAACCCAATAGTTTTTTATTAAGGGATCAATCAAATATAGAATATATTTTTAGTCCTATAATTTTCAAACCATGAGAATGAAATTTTAGTTGTTTATTATTTTTAAGGATAATGTGACCAACTATGGACTTTCATTAAGAATAGGACAATGATAGTTGTTGTTTATTCTATGGAATGATAGAAATTCAAAAAAATATTCGTTACTAAATATTTTTTCCAACTCACAATTATGGGATATAATTCCTTTATTTTAAACAAAATGAGGATTAATAAATGGTAATATATTAAAAAAACCTAAAAATATATATGAGGTATGCCTCTAATTTTATTACTGACCGAGAAAGTAAGATTAAACAATTATTTAGTTGAATGAATCCATGTCAACAAAAATAATTAGCTATAATATTCTTTTATAGTCCTTAGGAAATTGTTTTATGCATGATTAGGTTGGGTATGAATAATAGAGACACTCATTTTTATTGATACAGGAAAAGGAATATATTTTTTCATGAAAAATCATATGAGAAATATCATGGATTAAGGAAATTAAAATAACCATCTCACTAAAAATGTGGGAGGAATCACCCAATAAATTTATTTAAAGGAACCCATAAATGTATCAAGTGTGAGATGGGCATCCATAAAACATGTATTTGTAAAGAAGGGGTGCAGAAGAAGGACAACAAAATATGGGATAATATGTTCTAAACTAATACAAGAACCATACATAAATCATCGAAATGAAAGTTTTTTTTCTATTATGAAAATTGATTTCATTATCTAAGGGATAACTGGGAAAATAAACCTAAAAAATCTCTAAGGATAGGGGAAAAATGAAGATTTTATACAGTATATACCACTGAAGTTGATCATGATAATGAAGTGGTGAAAGGTCCAGATATTCTCTACTTCATATATTCAAATTTATTAGATGATTATTATTCTTTACATCCATTCCTATCAATTAAATTTTCTATGAACATTGACTTTAAACATCAAAACTAGAATATGTAATTACCATTTTATACGCCTATTGGTGCTTTGATTTCATTCAAGGAATAAAAATACATTCTGATAAGGGTATTCGGTATGATACTTTGAATAGATCTAGTTATCCTACATATGGTTGAATTAAATGTGATACATTGTATGGAATGGATACCTCTGCATATAGATCATTTCAATTTTCATGATAAGGAAATTTAATTTCATATCACTAATCAACTTGTGATCAAATTCAAATGCAATGATTATTTTTAACTCCCTTTAGAAAAAAACCACTTAATTTTGTTCTTGATTCAAAATAAAAAATTATTCATAGATCAAATAACCAAGGAAGAACTCGACAGTGGATGAATTCAAATATTATTAGAATATATTAATGTTTTTTTATAAGTAACTACCTGGTATCCCTCTAGAAATTCAGGTTGAGTTTTAAATTGAACTCATGACCAACGTTTCACCCATATCAACATTACCTTATATAATGGCCCTCGTTGAGTTACAAGAATTATAGAATAACTTTTAAGGTAATATGGAAAAGGGATATATAAATTCACAACCTTCTCAACATTTATTGAACCAATACTCTTTTTTCATAAATATGATTGGATCATTGCATCTTTTCATAGATTAACATGAGAATAACATAATCACGATGAATAAAAATCATCCTCTACCAAATATTTACGTATTTTTTTATCAAATAATTTGTGATAAGTATTAATATTATGTGGATATTTGATTTGGATACCATCAACTAAGGTTAAATAGATATTATATACACAAGGAAATTTTCCACAATAGGTATTGACATTGTGAATTCAAAATAATTCCTTTTGGACTCACAAATTCCCCTAAAATATTTTGGGATTTAATCTGTATAATATTTAGAGATTTAATTTAAAAATTCAATATAGTCATTATAAATGATATTTTCTTATATTATAATGGAAAATATGAACATAGAATAAAATTGAGGATATTAAAAATGGCCCAATGAATGGAAAAGTTATATTCAATGATCCAAAAGTGTTAATTTTGGATATAAAAATTATCCATCTTGGGTCAGGTAATCACATAGATGGGATATATATAAATATATAAAATATGTAAACTATTAAACAGTGATTAATACCAACCAGTATCATCAAAATTTGATGTTTTCATGGACTAGTGATTAGTGCTGTTGATTTTTAAGAAATTTATCTTGATTTTCTAATCCTCAAAATATGTTAACATGTAAGGGATTGGAGTTCCTTTATATGGAATAAAGTGTGGAATTATTAAAGGAGATTAATAATTGATTGATCATCATCTAGCTTTTATATTACCCTTTCAGTAGAGAAGGGTTGTAATATATATTAATTCTTCCTTAAATGGTATGGGATGCATCCTAATGAAAAATATAGGGTAATATGTTATTATTCATTTCAATTAATTATGCATGGTGAAAATTATATAATGATTGATCTAGTGTTGAAAGTATTACTCTTTTCATTTAAAATTTGGAAGCATTATATCTATAGTGAAATCTGTGATATTTATATTGACCATAACAGAATAAACCTTATATTCACACAAAATTAGTTGATCATGTGCTAAATAATATTGTTATAAATGTTTAATGACTAAGATTTATAATAAAAGTATCATCTTGGGAAGGTAAGATAGGTGATTTATTCTCTTTGTAGGAAAGATCTTGCTACTTTTTCTATGACAAGGATTTGAAGAGACCTAATACTCATGTATTTGAAGAGGATGGACCGAAAAATCATAATGTTGGTGGAGAAATCACATCTTTATCAAATGAAAGGTCATACTATTAGAAAAGTATTTTTTATCCAACATATCCCATGTACTTTATGCTTTTATTATATCAATAATCCTTCCTAATTTTCGGATGATCTTATTTTCAATTTTTATTTCGCAAGTTTTATATTATTCTTATGTTTTTTGTAGTAAATTTAATTTAGAATAAATTATAGATATTTTTATCTGAATTCCTCCTATGTTTTTTAAATTATCTATTTTATTGTTTTGGATATATTGTGAAAATGGATACATCGATTAATTGGTCACGTCAATTTCCTACATAAAGTAATTAGGTACGACGTAGATTCACCAATCTAGAAATTTCCTATTTCAATAAGATCTATTATGTGAGAAATCACCTACATTATCATTAAAGTATGTAAAAATGTTATGTGGAGGAATTGGATATGTAAATTTTATATGTTAAGAAATTGGATGTGTTGTTTTATTCAGTAATTTTTGTTTTGGTTATGTGAGTAGAAATACAACATGATTCAATTTTGATACAAGAAGCAAGATTGGATATGTGGATTCAAATATGAAATTGGTTATGTCACACTAAATGTAGTTATTTATTACCATTTAAGTACTCAAGTTATATTTTAATTATGATGTAAAATAGTCAAATTCTTGATTACCTCACTAAGGTAAAATCGATTATAATAAGATCCAATCATCTGTATAGATTACAAGAACCAAAATAGTTTATTTTTCTCTACTATATCTGATATTTTTAAAGGGAAAAGTATGCATCACTAATCCATAATTATAAGAATAATATTATTTTAATATAAATAAAAATTAGTTTTTTCATTTCTAAATGTAGACTTTTTTCATGTGAAGTATCCTCAAATACAAATAAAGTAAAAAAAGACATGAAGTGAATAAGAAAATATAAATAACTCATTCTAATGAAATATCTAAGCTAACACTCTATTAATATATGAAAAAAAGAAGATTAAATATTATTTCATAAATTTTTTATTGATTATCCTTGTATAGTTTAAAGGAATGTCAATGAGATAATTATCCTTTAGATCATATCACTTAGAGATATATCATTTATTTTAGTTGTATATTACAGAACTGAGATTAAATCTAGAAGAACTAGTTTTTATTTACATTTTTTATAAATGTTCCTGATAAAATAAAACTTGAAGGCTATTTATTTTTAATCCTTCATAGATCCCGATTTAAATATATTTTGATTGAATCATGCTTTGAATACTTGCACTCAGTCATGTAGTATATGGAAAAATTTATGATAATCCTTGAAAAAAGGACTGGTCTTGCAAAACTCATCATAGTCATAGAGAAGAGTTGTGTTTGAGGGGACTATAGGATTTTTTACCCTAAAAACTATAAATATATAATCATATTTCTCGTATATACTATTTTATTTTTTAATCATTGCTTGTTAAATAAAATATCGAAATTCATTCATAAACTAAGTAAGGTGGGTTTTCTATGTGAATAAAATTTTGAAGAACTTAATTCACCCCTCCTACCCTCTTCAATCTTAATATGACTAGTCTCTAAAAAAATTTCATATTAGAGATAGGGATTATTGTGTTCTCGGTAATAAAACATTGAAATATAAAAATCTCCTAAATAGTGGACAATATGAATGAAGATTGATAAGGGATGTATATAGTCATATAACTCTATATTAACGGTGAGAACTATAGTTATTAGATAGTACATATGATCATATATCTAAATAACCTTCCTCCAGTGGCCTGAAGGCCTTTATTTTTTACTAATTTTGATAATACACCTTTGAAGGGGTGAGGTGGAACCCTTACAAGGCCCATAGGCATAAGTATTACATGACCTCTAGGTATTAGAAGAATTCATTGCCCATAGGCTAGAAAATTTAAATACAACCCAAACTAATTACTTGGAACTACTCCTCCCCAACATCTTCATCATGAAATCAGCTCTCCACCTTCGCATTGCTGTTCGGCTAGGATTTCTCTTTCATTCATAGGCTTGTCCCGATAGAAGGATCCATACCATCTCATTCTTGTAATCCGTTTAGCTTTTGATATGGTGAAAGCTCCTTGATCACCCTTCTTCTGGATCTTGTTCCTTGTAGGTTGTCTAGTTTTCTTCTGCACTTAAGGTGTCCTGATGGCCTTGATGTGGCTCGAAGGCCTTACTGTCCCTAAGGCATTGGTGGCCTGAAGGTCTTAAAGGACTCAGGGACCAAATTGGTGGCTCGAAGGCCCAAACAAGGGAATACTCCCGGCTGCTACAATTCCAAATTGTACCTACTATAGTTCCCGCTATAGTACCTACTATAATACTACTACAGTTCCGCTACAATACTGCTAAAGTACCCGGAAATATGCCTCTGCCTGGATTTGATCCCGAGTCTCTTGGATTCATTTAAGGAGTCCTCACCAACTAGGCTGAGGATCATGTGCTATCTAGATAACCTTAGTCTAAAGTTTTTTCTCAAAACCCTAAAGCCCTATTAAATTCCAAATACACAACCCAAAACATGAGATGTTTATACTAAAAAGAGATATGGTCTGAATTCTAAATCTCTGAGTGCTATAATATACGGATTATTTCTATATGAGTTAAATTTTTTTCTAAATTTTAAATAAAACATAAAAAATGAAATGAAATTTTAGTTTCTTATTAATTAATAGATAATGTGTGTTCTCTCAGATATAATATTATGAAAATAATGATTGAAATATTTAGAATGATGGATGAAAAAAGTATCACACAATTGAATGGAAGGGTTGAATAAATTGTAAATAATGTTTCTACATTTGGGAAAACTATTTTTGAACCATATTAGACTATAAAATTTCTTATAATACTATAACCAAGGTGAATTAGATTTTCAGATTCCATTATAAAATTAATAGAGGTGAAAAATAATCAAAATAAAATATCTCATCAGAACATTGATGATGTATGAAGTAGTGATGGATGACGAGACTGGAGAAAATTGGATAGTTGTGAATGAAATTTATTATTTAAATATATGATCCTAAAAATATGATAATAAGTTTAAATAAATCCAAATAGTTGAGCTATTCGATAAAAAATATTCCAATTGTTCTGCTTGAGATAGTGAGTTTTATGACTTTTCCAGAAAAATCAATAAGTTCCATAATTAGATAAAAGGTTTTAAGAAACCTTCCAACATGTATAAGAAGTAAGATAGAAATTATAAGGATGTAAGATGATATGAATGTATGAATCTTTTACATATCCGACCAGATTTTCAATATATTCAAGGTGACAAAATTCAGAAAATAAATACATAAAGAAAGTTATCTAAAAAAGAATTCTCATAATGAAATGAATATAACAGGGAGTGCTTTAGATGATTCTAGTGTTATTTCATGTTTAAAATAAAATTATGATCATTCTAATAATAAAAATTACATGTCTATTATGGAAAATATTGGAGAGGTAAATTACTTCTATTATTATGAGCATGAAACAAAAATAAAAAATTGAAATATTCCATTTTAGGAATTGAATGAATAATAATCCCTGTCATAAACAATGTAAAAATATTTAAAAAAAGAAAAATAAATATAAAAAACAATATTATGAATTTAAAATTAAAAAAAATATTCAATTAGCTAATGAAATTATAATTTAAAAAACAAAACTAGAAAATAATTTTTCATCATAGGTTGAACATGGAAATAAAATTGAAAAATTAAAAAAAACAAGTTCAATACATTAAATATATTTAGATTTTCTTTTTAAAGGGTTATAATTTTTTAAATAAAATTTATAGAAACAATAAAACTAATTAAAATAAAATTTAATCCAAATTCAAGGTGAAAAACCAATATTTTACAAGAACTATTTTTTTCCTTGTTCCAAGAATTTAAATCCTTAAAAAATTATTTATTTTCATTGTTTTTAGATAGGAAACATTGAAAATAATTATAGTTTGAGGATCCAATAGTTTTGTGGAAGTAAAAATGTTCATGAAAGTTTTTTCGATGGTCAATGTTGAATATATTTTTTAGCATAAACTAATTTGGCTTCTTAAGGTTACTAACATTTCTGGATCCAAGAAAATATTTGTGACACAACAATTTATTGTTTAATTTATCATTGTAGTTACAAAGGCCCAAGAGTTCAAATGAGATATTATATACGAATAGTGGATTCTCAAGTCGCATGAGTGGATTTTTTTAAATTTTCATTCATTATCAGAGATAGATGAATCTCATGTGGTAACAATGTGAATGGAAAAATTATGGGATTTATATCTGTTTCAAATTTGAACTCAATCCTTATAAACAAAGTTCTATATGTGTAATATTTAAAGATAAAATTATTCAATTTGAGGCACCATGAGAAAAGCATTTCTTTACTATATATATTAATTATTTTATTAGACAAAAGGTGAACTATTTAAATGGTGAAAAAATGAGTCAACTATATTTCATATAGTATTGGGAAATTTTAATGCTCACTATTTTAGTGAATTATCCAAAATGAATATATTTTTTTATTTATCTCAACTTAGATTGAATAAAAAAAGATATTTGAGACATTCCAAATGCACAAGAAACATGATTCATTTTTAAACCATTTAAAAAGGTTTTAACTTCTAGACCATTAGAACATATTCTTATGGATTTCTTTGGGATATATATTATTTCAGGCTTAAAGGGAATTAATTTTTTTTGTTTTAGGCAATGATTTTTCTAGATTAATATGGGATTTATTTTTAAAGGTTAAATTTATGCTTGTTATATTTTTAGTTGTTTTTACAAACAAGTCAAAAAGATAAAGATTATAAAAAATAAATACATTAATAAGTGACCATAAAGGAGAATTTGAAAACCAAGAGTTCAATATATATTGTTCAAAACATGTTATCAATCAAACTGTTTCTGTCCCAAGTACACCTTAATAGAATGATGTTTTTGAAAGGATAAATGTGAATTTATAATAAATTTTTAGAACTATGTAATGTGGATATATCATTCCAACTCATTTTTTGTATGAATCTATGAATTGAACATGTTTTTTTCATAAACATAGTATTAACTAGACCTATTTTAATGTAAACATCCTATGATCTATGGATTAATAAAAATACAAAATTTGGATAAATTAAGATTTTTGGGTTAATGGTTTATATTATAGACACCAAGGAAAATATTTGAAGGTTTTATCCAAAATATTCCAATATAATATTACTAGAATATTTCACTACTTATAAAGAATATTTAGATTTCATTAAATGGTCAAAGATTTTTGATGAATCAAAACATGATAAATTTTATTAATGTACTCCTTTCAATCATAAAATAATTATAATTGATGAACTAAGTTACCCTTTTGGAAACACGGTATTTGAACCTCTTTTTAATGAAAAACATAATGATGAGTTGGAACTTGATTTTCTAAATCCAAATCCTAAAAGGATTGACGCTGGTGAAACTAAAATTTTACTACCTAGAAATCCTATAACCATTAAGAAACATCCTTTAAAAACTATTATAGGGTGTTTAAATAATTTAATTAGAACTAAAAGTGCTGGAAACCTATTATATTTTTCTACTTTTTATCTCATTTAGAATCTATTTTTATATAAAATTAATTAGTAGATGAAATATGGGTTGTATATATGAAAGATTAATTAAAACATTTCATGTTGAAAAACGTATGGGAATTGGTTAACATAACTTTTAATTATCCTATTATTGGAACAAAATGAGTTTTGAAAAATATATAGGATGATTATTGTGTGATAACTATGAATAAGGATTTACTAGTTGTAAAATGGTATATTTAGGAAAAAGTTATAGACTATGTGAATCCCTTTTCCTAAATTTCTATATTAGACGATGTTAGGAATTTTTTAAACTATGAATCATATTTTAATTTTTAATTATATTAATGGGATGTAAAATCTACTTTCTATATGGATTTCTAATAAGAATTTTATATTGATCAACATCTTAGTTATGAAAATTCCCAGTTCCAAATTTATTTTTTAAATATACTGAAGCACTTTATTGTCATAAACAATCACATAGAGTTGGTAATGAATATATATTATTTTATTATGTGAAATGGTTTTTAAATAAGTAAATAAGATAAAATGTTATTTAAGAAAACATTATTTTGAGATATTTTTTTAGTGAAAATATATGTTTATGATGTATTTTTTGTTCAAAAATTAAAAAATTGTGTAGTGAGTATTCTAAACCAATGAAAACATAATTTTAAATGAGAATGTTGAGTGAGATAAATTATTTTATAGGTTTTCAAACATATCAAAAAGATGTTGGGAATGTGATAGATTAAATAAAATACAAACTAGACTTTATTAAAATGGTATGGAATTGAAAAAGGTAAAGTAGATATTACCTCTGTGAGTTATAATTGAAAAGATGACGAGAATGAAGTTCTGAAGCCATTTGAAAAAATATATTTACTAAGAAATAGTTGGGAGTTTATTTTATTTGATTTCTATTAGAGGGGATATTTGGTTTTCAGTATGTCATTGTGCTTAATTTCAACCTAATTATAAAGAATATTATTTAAATGATTCCAAAAAGTCATTAATATATTTAAAAAGAATAATTTTCCATTTCTTGATTTTTCTAAAACCTTGTGAGTTTAATTTAATATCATACTTATATGGTATATATTGTGGTTGTAGACTCGATATAAAGAATAAATCAGGAACCTTATATTTCCTAGGTAAATAGCTGGTATCCTAATCTAGAAATGTGTAACACTCTAATACCATATCAGTTAATGAAGTAAAATATTTTTCAGTTGGTAGTTGTTATGAACAACTGATGTGGGTAAAATAGGTGATAATGAACTTTGTATTCATTTATAGTCAAGTCCCAATTATATGTGATAACAATAGTTCTATAAAAATTTATATGAATCTAGAAAATCATTCAAGAAAAAATCATATATACTTAAGGAATAATTGTTTAATATATCATGCTCCAAAGGTGACATTTATCTTAACATTATATCTATAGTGATTTAATTAGAAGAAATTTTTGTTAAACCCATTCCATGTGATCATTTTGATTCTATTAAAAGTGAACTCGGTTTATTATTTTTTAAATAAATTTAATTAATTTTTCATATTTTTATTTTTATTAATGTATTCTTCTAATTTTTGTTGAGATTAAAGATTGATCATTCTATTATAATATTTTGTTTAACGATATGTGTCAATTACAATTATATGTGTTGTTTGTTTATTTAAACATTGTAAATTTAGAAAATAGATATTATTTTCTTATCTTTAGTTTTTAATATTTATTTATTTATCAATAAAATGTAACATTAAACTGAGACTGTGTAAATAAGAAATTTGGGACCCATGTATGTGTCCAAATATAAAATTGAATATCAACCCTTTTTTAATTCGTATATGTAACATTCCATTGAATTAGAACCATCATCTATAACCTCTTGATCCCTATTTGACTAAAAATTGACATGTTTGAAACGAGAAAGTTGAGTCATATGGATGAGGGATGTTTAATTTATTATAATTAATCAAAAGTAAGTTTATGAAAAGTTCATTCCGGAATGGCCATAGATAGTGCGTGGATAAAGAAAACTGAATTATTATTAAATAAAGCACTTGAGTTTTAAGGATGCGATTTTTTTTGATCATATGAAGTTGGGTTTTATTTTTTAGGAATAGTTTACTAAGTTCTTAATTAATATTGGGATCTAGTTTAAACAAACTAGGGAAGTAATCTGATAAAATATTATCGGAAAGGTAGTGGTAGTTTGTATTTTTAAATGAATGATATCTTTTATTATACCCCTAAAGGGGAGTTTTATTTTATTCATGTGACTGTTGGGAAAATCTCAATAGGTTCAACAAAAGTATTTATATTTTTTTTAGAACCTATAATTTTTAAAATAACCTTATTAAATTGATGTTTTCTTAATGTAAGGTTTTGTGTAAGTTTGTGAACATGGGTATAGCACAAATAGTAGGAGATATGGAGAAAGTAAGATTTTAATAATTTTTTTTATATACAACTCGATCAATAATTTACATTTCCTTTTTCCAAGATATATGATGACGTTCATGAATATTTTTTACAAAGGAAACGAAAAATTAAACTATTATACTTATTATATATTAATTTAATTATTTTTAAGAAGAAAAAAGTATATTTAAATGAAGTTATTGTGGTGAAACACCATATAAGTGATATACTATCATTAGTTATCATGAAGATAATTAGATATTTCAAGGATTATACTTCAAATAATTTGAGATTATTTGGTTAGGAAATTGTGAATCAGGTAAAGCAGCTCAGACCTCACTACCTAATGATTCAACACATATCTAAATGATTTCTACTGGTGGATTTTAGGATACAATATCTAAAAGAAATATTTATTTAGTTCTAGTATTCATTTCAATTGTTTGTGAGACTATCTAGATTTGGAAGGTTGTGCCTGCTTAGAACCAATATACTGGTTCATTTTTTGTGTATGTTGAGAAACATAAGAATGGGGAGATAGTTGTGGATCCAAAACGTTCTTTTATGAAGACAATCCATCTAATATTGGGTCTATGGGTTCTAATGTTTAGGGAAGACAAAAGTTATAAGAATTGTGTGGGTATGTTGATCCAATTATTTAGGGATCATCTACTGATAATGTAAGGGGTGATGATGTAGTAATTTAATATAAAAACAATTCCCATGTACCATTAGTACAATCCTCACTTTCAACTACCCATAATATATATTTTTTAGTAAGAAAAAGTTAAAAAATATTGCAATGTAATTGAAAACAAATTAGGTAATGATAGATCTTGAAAACCTTAGTGTAAAATGTTTTAATTTTAAATTTGAACATGTTTCATTGGAATAGGATATCAAAGAGAATAAAGAGTCCTATATATGTAATTAAGACATTAATAGGTTAGTTAAAATGGTATATTCCCAAGATGTGATGATCATTATTCATAAAATATATCCACATGTGCAATAAGATTTTACTAATATAGGTTCTAAGGAATATGTGGAAATGAAAGCCGTGGTAGGAGGTTTGAAATATTTTTTTCCTGCAAAGGATGTGTTTATGGATCATATTACATTAGTTTAATCTCAAAGTATTGTGTTTCAGAATCCACCATCAATAAAATAAAGATTATTTCCGGAAGTGATTTATGAGATAAAATCTTTTAGAGGGTAAGTGAAAGAAACTCTTCACACTTTGAAATTTTTTTGTTGAGTTAGTAAAAATTTATAAATAAATTCAAACTATCTACTGTTACTCCCTTAGAATCTCTTTTTCATCTCAATTTCCATAATGGAGTCAGTCAGATAGTATCAGAGTTGATTTCTATTTCTTCTTAGATCTAGGGTCTCAATGTTAATTTAATTTTTCTATTGATTTTGGATGATTTCAAAAATGATCTTTTTTTTTTCAATTTCACAATGCTTAGGAAGTAATTATGAAGATTAATATTGGGTTAGATACGTGCATGAGTGACCATGTTGGTATTCTTGAGAAAACATTCAAAGATATGGTAGATGTAAAATTTGTTGTTTTAAATAATGTAAGAGATATGATTTCATGTATTGTTGAGCATATCAGTAAAAACACTACAATTATTTTAAAGAAGTTGAAGGTAATCTTTTAAGTAGTTATGGATCTGTATTCTAAGAAAGATTCAAGTTCAGAATCATAAGAATATCCAGAGGTTCTAGTTCCTATTAAAGAAATGGAGTTTCTTGTTTACAAGCGTCCAAGGATAGTTCTTTCTATGGAATAATTTTTTCCTTTTCCTATAGTTTTAGGTTTAATTTAACTCATGACTAGTTTTAGTGATTTATTTTATTAATAATCTCTCAATGAATTTTAAGAAATTGTTCAATGTTTTTTATTGTAAGTAAATAACATGGAATTCAAGGTGCAATCAGTGAATGGTTGGATGATTGAAATATAATGTTCAGTGAATTGAGTTATGAATAATATTATTATGGATATTCCTTATAGTTTATCCTCTATGGAAATTTCCCCTCTTCATAACAAAATTTTTTTAGTGACTCTACAGTTTATCTTCTGGAAAATTATAACATATTAATACATTATTCAGTAATGGATTAGCATCATTAGAAAAAATTTATAATCTAGCATCGATTCATATTTTTTAGTTTTTCAAGTATAGTGTTATTCTAAGGATCAACATGAATATTGAAGAACTATTTCAATTTAGAAGAATAATACCACTTAGTATTGATCATTTTAGTACTTCTTAGTAAACTTGGAAGACAATATAAGGTTTTTATGATACTTTAGCACCATCTATTTCAACACTTACTACACCCAACACTAATCAAACCTTCAAAGCACCTTTACCCAAACAAAAATATTAGTTTTACCCAATTCTTACACTTAGGTTCCCTAACTAATATTTTAAATTATTTTTAGTGGATGCATATTTTATTTCAAAATGATTAAATAAATAATTCATTATTTCTTCATTTCTAATGTATTTCTTAGTTACTATTTTCATTTGATGTTTTTATCTCTTTATTTTTTTAATGAGCCATAGTCTCTCCACAATTCCATATTTTTTTCGTATGACACATTACTAGTTCATCACACTAAATTTCTAAATTAAACCTTTTTAACCTTTCTTTCACTTCCTTTTTAATGACACAAAAAGATGTATAATTTTCTAGCATTTAAAATGATAACAAGTAACTAATTAAGGGGAGAAACACTATATATTAAACTCTATATATATTATACATTTAATTTCGGTTATTTATTTTTAAAATTGTGTGTTTTATTTCTACTACAATATCTAATGGGGTTTTTAATCATAAAAAATGGGTGATTGTTAGACTAAAATTGTTGATCCATCGTATATCATGTACTATAAATTTTTATAACCTCAAAAACCAATAATATTTTTCTGAGGATATTGTTTTTATAAGTGTGGTCATTATATGTTATCTTATTATTATGTCTTCAGTGGTTAATTTCATTAATTTTTCATTCTAGATGACTTTATCCCAAATCTTCATAAGTCTGGTAAGTCATATAAGTGATCTTTTTAGATATATGGAGAAAATTTCTTCCTCATTCAATTAGATACACCAATCATCAATGTAAAGGAATTTGATATTGGAGTTGGTGGCCTAGAACCAACTACTTTTACTTTATTAGTTAATAAATAATTTATCATATCCTAATTGTTCTTATGCATGAAAATGCATTTGATAATGTCATAAGGATAGATGTAGCATTTAAGGGTCATAGCATATCCCTACTATGATGAGAACCTGGAAGTGCCATAACACTGTTCAGGAATATATGGTCTATGGATAGATGATGGTATTTGAGGAACACAAATAATATAGGGCATTAGGGGTGAGACTCATAAAACATTGAGGTACATTATCATGGTTTGTTTCCATGGTAGTATCTAGGAGGATATTATGAGAATGAGACCCGCCAGTAGGAAATCCAAATTTCATAGTGTCATTGGATGTTCCTATATATGGATGTGTGTATTGGTCCTAAGATTTTAATATTATTATTAATGGGTATTACAACTCGCACACTTAGATATATTGATGAAAACTATGATGACACACTTTTCGTAGTGAGGTAGGATATTTTGGGTGCATCATAAGTAATACAACATTAATAGATAATGCGAGAAAGGATTTTCCCCTCCATTTTCATAACGGAAGTAGATATCTCAGGCCCTTTGATGGAATTGAATGAGCCTAAATAAATCCATGGCCATGGTAAGGAATGGGAAAGATCAATTCTGGAAAGTAAAATAAATAATAATCAAGCACATGGGTTGATGTCACTAGCACGCAACCTGCTTGATTTGAGATATCTAGACAAAGGGATTACATTACATGGTAAGTGTTTGTTCGAGGTGTCACATAATTGTGGTGTTAAATTCTTTCTCTATGTCTAACTTGGAATGTTGCTAGACTCTAAACTTGAACTTTAGATAGGATCCACCAAATTCCACTGAGAAAGAGTCATAGAGGGTCAAACACTAAGTGTTTCCAAGTATCTCAGTTAAATATTAATTTTACAATTTGAAAAAAGATTATTCCCGACTGTGGTTTAACAATTATTCAATGATTCCTGATCACATTTATTTCAACACTAGTTATTAAAGAGAATATATTGTCAGTGAAATAATATATTTACCAGTGAGTAATATAGTGATATTTATTTGAGAAATAAATAGTCTTTATTCAAGGTCCAATAAATATGGTGGAAGAAATAAAGAAAATGGAATAGTACACACCATGTATATTAATTTACAAACCATGTGGTTTTTCTGGTTATTTGTGAGAAATAATATTATTTATTTCATTAAATAATATTAGGTGTAATTCGCGGGGCGTATGTCAAGTAATAATAATAGTAAAATGTTATTAGTAGACATGGAGTATTACTGAGAATTAAATGAAATGAATAAATGATTTAGGGTAATTAATTCATTTTATTATTCTATGTAATTTAAATAACAATTATATATTTCTCATTTTCCAAGAAATTTTTGGGGGTTGTGCCCAACAGATCTAGAGAAAGCTCTCAAGACAAGAGAGAATATATTTTCTTTCAGGAACGCTCTTAAGCTATGAGAGAGATCCTTCTCCATTGGATCAGGGAGAGAATTTTCGAAGTGGCTTTTAAGGCGATCTAAGACGGACATCACAAGTGAAGGCTCTTATGCACTAGCACCCAGAGATCCCTTCGGCGAAATCCAAAGATATGTGGAGCACGTGTGGATCACAGCAAGAGGAATACTACACTTATATTCTACGATGCAATGATGGATCACAGAGGTTTGTGACCAGAATTATCAATAGAGAGATAATTCCATAATGGTAATTCTTGCCTTTTAATTAAATTAATTATAACCAACATACAATGAACCTCTCTATGGTTCTGGGACTCCCTTCCTTTCTTTCATTCTTTGTTCTATTCCAAATATTCGGAATTTTATTATTGTGATGGATCTTGCATTGATCATGGTCAATGAGAAAATTAATGTTGGGTACACCCACTAATGTGCTTTTGTTGCACCCAGAACCTAAAAGTGGTATCAAAGAGGTAATATCATTGATTATAATTATTTATTTTTTCATTAATGATTTATGCATTTAATAATTAATTTGTTTCAATTCAAGTTAATCACTCTGGAAATCTGAATCTTGAGATCTGTTCCTCCTCTCTTGTTTCTCATTCACTTTACAGAAACAATTTTTCATTTAATTTTTGATTAAAATAAAAAAGAGGATCTCATCCATAGGTTCCAAACATTCCCACACATACAACCCAGAACAAAAAATGTGTATTTGGAAGTACACATTGTGTAGTCAAGGTTCAATACAATAGAATGGTCCTCCAAACCAGGCCATGTCAATAGATCCTATCTACGTCTTTAATACTCCATTTGTTGACTAGAAATAGGTGGCACATGGTCTCCAAATTACACATTGTGTGGCCCATTCAACATGATGTGCATTATCTTCAGGTTTGGGTACGATTGTGTACCCCGTACACTGCTTGCCCAACTAGAAACCGTGTAACACAGATACTGCATGGCGTGTATCCCAATGAACACGTTATGTACTCCAAATATTTTTAAATTACATATACGCGCCATTTCCCTGGTCATTTACTTTGGATGGACTGTAAAAAGAGTACACACCATGTATTTGGAACTACCTGCCATGTACTCATCCAAATTATGCAGATTTATTTAAAAAAATATTATATTATACAAACCTTTGAGACATGTACCATATTGGAGGTTTAAATATGAGGCACAACACATGATAATTGTTTTATATATGTGTGTTTAATTTAACATATGCGTAATGTTCATTTCTACTCATCGGGTAGTTATAAATGGGAATTCACCAGGTTTCCTACAAGGTATAAGTTACATGAAAAGATAATTTTAAATGATTTTTTTGTTTAAAATTATGATAGTTGATAATCTCAAAGAAATCCAGAAAAAGGGTTTATGATATAAAGACTAATTAATTAAAGATAATTAATTTATTCAAGAATGATTTATCTTAAACAAGAATGATTAAAGAATTGAATTCTGGTTTTATTTATGTGCAAATATTGTTGCATGTATGGATGATCATGAGCTAGATGAAGACCTTTTTATGTAAATGGTTTCTTTTAACTTATTTATTAAAATTAATTTTTTTGGAATGCAAACCATATCCTAATTAATATATACGGCAGGAATTCCCAAGGTTTCCTTTTATGTAAAACCCCATTTTACCCCTCACCATCGAGTGAGATGAAAGAATATGTAATGTATGGAGCACCCAAGCTAGTTGAAGCGGCTCAAGTTTGGATCTAAAGTGAAACCAATCCAAGGAGATACAAAAGTGATCATGTTGAATGCTGTAAACACAAACCCAAAATGTTCAAGGTGTTTGTCCCCTAGGTCTTTGGTTAGTTTATCATCCTCTAGATAAACTAACCAATAGAAAAATATTATGATCATTCCATTTAATTTATTTCTATCAGTTTCATGGTTTATTTATTGTGGGTGTGTTTTCACGATCACACAATTAATGAATTAAACAAGCATGCAAGATTGAACTAAAATATGATCGGATTATGCATAAATATTATCTTAGACATGGTTAATCACTTATGTATATCCCACTTAATATTAAAAATCATGTAAGAAAGATAATTAAATGGAAATTTATGTATGAGGATAAAATCCCTCAAATAAATTTCCAGTCCATATAGGCTTCCATAATCTTGGTTAGAATCAATCCATACTTCAATGTGCTTGACCAACCCTAGTTGGGATGCTATCAATTATCAGGGAATTACAATTCAAGGTTTTTGGTTAAATTAACTTGGTTCACATAATGGTTTGACTACTAGAGTAGGACTAGGTGTAACTAAGAGGAAAAGGTTACGGAAATCCAAAATAAAAGGATTTCAGGATTGGGGAGTCCACTCAGTGGATCAAGGAGCTGCAAGTTAATGCAGTTGGAATTTGGAATGCCTACCTAAAACCCTTTATGTTGCTTGACCAACCCTATTTGGGGTAATTGTAAGAGAAATATGGATCCTTCCCACTAGAATATTCTTACAATAGAATATTCTGAAGTCAATGGTGAGGGCTATTAGATTTCGATAAAATAGTCAGAGATTAATAAGTATTAATTTATTTATTTGTCTTAGTTTTATCATGATAAAGTACTAAACCTTTTATCATCTTAATTTTTATAAATGGACAGAAAAATGACTTCAAAAATATCATTGTGAACCATACTCTAGAAGTAAATACTTCTCACTAGCACCAATTGCTAGGAATGGTAGAGGTGTTTACGCGTCTTTATTTTCCATGAGAGGAAATTGTATATGCTGGAAGATCCTATCCCAGTTGCACATGGAAAATATTTTAGTGATGAGGAAGTATCTCTCTATATGAAACATATGGATGATGCCACAAATGGCTAATGTTCCATGCTATCATCCATGTCTTGTGAGCTCTTGAAGCAACATGAAAATATAGATGCGTATAGCATGATGTCTCACCTTAAGGATCTCTATAATGAGAAGGCTAGACGGGAGAGATATGAGATCTACACTACTTTGTACACAAATGAGATTGGAGAGTCTGTGCTAGCTGGGTCTCATGTATTCAAGCATATTGGTTATATTGAATGCCTGAACATCTTAGGGATTAAGTTCCTGAATGCGTTGCATACAAATCTCATCCTTTCATCACTGCCCAAGACCTTATCTATCTTTATTATCAACTACAACATGAGCAACAATGAGAGAAGTCTATTAGAACTTCTGAACTTAATTCTCCAGGTAGATTAAGACATGGGGCATGACAAACTCGTTGCCCTTATGGTGAATAAGAACTGAAAGAAGAAGGCAAAGTGTCCAAGGACTTATAAACAGTCTGAATCCCCCAACCACCATACCACCAATAAGGGAAAGATCTAGAGGTAGGAATGGAATGGAAGGAGGTGTGTTTTTCATGTGGTAAGCTAGGCCACTGAAATTGGAATTGGATCCAAACGTGTGGGTATGCTAAAGATGCATTCGTTATCGAGTCTAATCATTCCATTTATACACATTGGGTATTAGATACAGCTTTTGGGTATCTCATCTGTATTCAAATATAGGAACCAAGTAGATATTGAAAGATTTATAGAGGAGAGTTGGATTTTTAAGATTCCAATGGTGTGAGGCTAGCTGTGTTAGCCATTGGCGATTACAATCTCTCATTTCCAACTAAAATGTTTTTGGTTTTACGTTATTGTTATTATGTGCCTAGTGTTACCAAGAACATAATTTATGTATCTTGTTTGGATATAGATGGATTTATTTTCATGTTTAAAAATAAGGGTTGTTTATTTTATAAAAAAAACTTATGTTATGGTATGGAGAATTTAAATAATGGTTTTTATGAATTAAATTGTGAAAACCAAGTGTTTGAAATCGATAACGAAACAAACTCACATGAATCATACATCACCCAGTTGTGGCATTACCGTCTCAGTCATGTAAACAAGAAGTGCTTGACAAATCTCTACCAAGATGGTTATTTAGACACTACTGAGCTAAAACCACTTGATAGATGCCATGCTTGTTTACAAGGTAAAATGACCACGCCCCCTTTCGGTGGAGAGGGTGAAAGGGCCACAGAGCTTCTAGGATTGGTGCATAGAGATTTGTGTGGACCATTTCTAGTATAATATAGAGGTTTATATTCTTACTTCATTACTTTTACGGATGATATGAGTAGATATGGCTATGTCTACTTAGTGAGGTATATGTTAGAGTCCTTAGAGAAATTTAATGAATTCAAGAATGAAGTAGAGAATCATCTTGGTATGAATATAAAGAAGCTTTGATCGGATTGAGTTGGAGAATATCTGAACCAAGAGTTCATCAATCTTCTATATGATTCTAGGATTCTATCTCATCGCACTACACTTTATACAACAGAGTGGAATGGTGTTAGTGAGAGGAGGAACCACACCTTGTTGGACATGGTGAGGTCAATGATGAGTCATATTGATCATCCATTATCCATCTGTGGATATGCATTAGAAACTGCAGCACACACATTAAACCGGGTACCATCTAAGGTGGAAAATGGAATTACTTCCGAGTTATGGAATGGAAATAAACCCATTTTTCCACACACACATGTATGGGGATGTAATCAATTTGTTAAGGCCTTCTCAGGAAACAAACTAGCACCCCGGGGCATGAGGTGTATCTTTATATGATATCCCAAGGAAACGAAAGAGTATTACCTATATAACCCTTTAGGAAAGAAAGTTACAATCATTAGAAAATCTATCTTCATTGAAAAGGATAACATCCTCAAAATGGATAGTGGGAGAAAGATTGACTTCAATGAAGATGATGCTCAAGATACATAAGAGTTGGTACAGGAACTAGTTCCATAGGTCCATGTGGAAGAGGTTCCAGAAACACAAGTACTGCGTAGGAGCTCAAGAGAGGTAAGGGAACCAGATAGATTTGGTTTTCTAGTCATCGATGATGGTGAATCATTATTATTGGATAATGATGAACCTCTCTCCTATATAGAAGAAGTAGAAATCTCATAAACTACAAGATGGATAAAATCTATGAATTTTGAGATGGATTCCATGTATTAGAACCAACCCTAGGTTCTGGTCGATCATCCAGTTGATGTAAATATTGTTGGATGAAAATGGGTATTCAAGAGAAAGATTGACATGGAAGGTCAAGTTAGCTGTTATAAATCACGACTAGTGGCTAAAGGATTCAGACAGCTTCAAGGAATTGACTATGATAAAACCTTCTCATCAGTTTCCATGTTTAAATCCATAAGAATCATTATTACCATAGAAGATTACCATGACTATGTGATTTGGAAAATGGATGTCAAAACAACATTCCTTACTTGGAATCTTCAAGAAGATGTCTATATGACACAACCAAAAGGGTTTGTGACACCAGGTGAATCCAAATGGGTTTGCAAGTTGCAAAAATCCATTTATGGATTAAAACAAGAATCCATTCCTTGGAACATTTGATATGATGAATCCATAAAGGAATTTAGTTTCATTAAGAATGATTGTGAGGCATGTGGTTATAATATGTTTAATGGTAATGTGGTCATTATCCTAATAGTATATGTTGATGACATATTACTTATTAGAAATGATGTACCAGTCTTACAGTTAGTTAAAGACTGGTTGTACAAGTGTTTCTCCATGAAGGACTTGGTCGAAGTAGCCTACATTATAGGGATCAAGATCATTTGTGATAGATCCAAGAGGCTTCTTATACTTTGTTAGGGTACATACATTGACATGATAATGAAGATATTTAGTATGGAACAATCCATGAGGGGATTTGTTCCAGTGTAACATGGCCTACATATTTTTAAGAAAATTTGTCCTCAAACACAACAGGAGAAAGATAGAATGAGTTAGATCTCATATGATTCGGCTATAGGATCCATCATGTATTCCATTTTATGTACCAGGATTGATGTTTCCTATGCACTGATCATGGTAGGAAGATAACAAGAAGATATAGGAGAAAAACATTGGACTACTGTTAAGACTGTCCTTAAGTATCTGAGAAGAACTGAGGATATGTTCTTGGTGTATGGAGGATATGAGGATCTTGTCATCAAAGGGTATGTTGATTCTATTTTTTAGATAGATCAGAATGAATTTATGTCGCAATCTAGATATATTTTCTGTCTTAATGGAGGATTTGTGGGATAGAAGTGTTCTAAGAAACTAGTTGTCGTTGATTCTACAGTGGAGTCCGAATTTATAGCGGCTACTATTGCAGCCAAAGAAGCCGTCTAGATTCAAAACTTTTTCCAGGAGCTTGATGTGTTTCCTAAAAATAAATATCATTTCACATTGTATTGTGATAATACTATAGTGGTGGATCTTGAAAAAGAACCAATCTCACATCAACAGACAAATAAGATACTCAAAAAGTATCACCTCTAGAGGGATTTCTTTCAAAGGGATGATGTTGTAGTGAGTAGAGTGTCCACGAAAGAGAAATGGAAGACCCATAACAAAAGGCCTATCTTAGCAGAAAAATTAATATCCTGAGAGAGCTAGTATTTTAAAGGTTGTTGGAAGTTATCTCTAGTACAAGAGGAAGTTTTTTGGAGTTAGTGACCTAGAACCAACTACTTTGTAATTTATTCATTAATAAATACATTATCACATATTGATTGTTCTTCTGTGTGACAATGCATGTGATAATTTCCTAAGGATAACTGTTGCATTAAAGGGTCATAATGGATCTCGGCTATGATGAGAACCTGGAAGTTCTAGAACACTACTCTTGAACATATGATCTATGGATAGATGACGTTATTCGTGGGACACAAATAATACAGGCCATGTGGAGTGGGGACTCATAAAACATTGAGGCACCTTCTAATGGTGTTCTCCCTTGGTAGTATCCAAGAGTATACAATGAGAACGATACCCACTAGCAAGAAATCCACATTTCATAGTGTCATTGGATGTTCCTATCAGCGAACTTGTGTATTGGTCCAAAGATATTAATATTATTATTAATGAATATGAAAACTCACACACTTAGATCAATTGATGAAAACTGTGATGAAACACTATTAACAGTGAGGTAGGATATGTTGGATGTGTCATAAGTAATATAGCATTAATAGATAATGCAATAAAGGATTTGTCCCTTCTGTTTTCATAACAAAAGTAGATATCTTAGTCCCATTGATGGAATTGATATAGCCTAAATAAATCCATTCCATGGTAAGGAATGGTCAAGATCAATTCCAGAAATTCAATGAAAGAATAATCAAGCACATGGGTTGATGACACTAGCATGAAACCTGCTTGATTCAAGATATCAAGACAAATGGATTACATTACACGATAAGCGTTCGTAAGAGGTGACACATTATTTTGGCATTAACTTCTTTCTCTATGGGTTCCTTGTAGTGTTTCTCGATGCTAACCTTATACTTTAGGTAGGATCTTCCTAATTCCACTGAGAAAGAGGCCTAGAGGGTCACACACTAAGTGTGTCCAAGTATCTCAGTTAAATATTAATTTAATAAGTTAAATAGAAAATTATTCCTGATTGTGGTTTAATAATTATTCAAGGATGTTAGATCACTTTTATTTCGACATTAGTTATTTAAGAGAATTTAATAAAGGTGAAATAATATATTTATTAGCAATTAATGCATTGATATTTATTTGAGAAATAAATAGCCATTATTCAAGGTCTAATAAATATGGTGGTGTAAATAAAGAAAATTGAAAATTACATGCCGTGTATATTAATATAGTCACCATGTAGTTTTTTGTGGGGATTTTTGAGAAATAATATTATTTATTTCATTAAATAATATTTGGTTTAATTCGCTATGTTCTTTTCAAGTAATAATAATAGTCAAATGTTATCATTAGACATGGGGTATTACTAATAATTAAATGAAATGAATAAATGATTTCGGTAATTAATTAATTTTATTATTATAAGTTATTAAAATCCCAATTATATAATTCTCATTATCCTATCAATTTATGGGGGTTGTGCACAATGGATATAGAGAAAGCTCCCAAGCCAAGAAATAATTTCTTTTCTTCCAAGAATGATTTCAAGCTATGAGAGAGATCCTCCTCCACCAGATCAAAGAGAGAATTTTTCAAGCGGATCTCACAGTGATCTAAGAAGTAAATCACAAGCGAAGACTCTTCCACGCTAGCACCCATAGCTCCCTTCAGCGATGTCTAGAGACTGTGGAGCACATGTGGATCACTACTATAGGAATCCTACACTTGGATTCTATGATGCAATGATGGATCACATCGGATCATGACTGGAAACATCAACGAAGGGAGAATTCCCTCAAGGCAATTATTCTCTTTTAATTAAATTAATTTTAACAAACATATGATGATCCTATCAATAGTTCTGGTACTCCCTTCCTTTCATTCATTCTAAGTTCTATTCTGATGATCCAGTGTTTTATTATAGTGATGAATCTCAGATTGATCATGGTAAATAGAAAAACTAAAGTTGGGTACACCCACCCACGCACTTCTACTGCACCTGGAACCTAAATTCTCTACATCACACAATCTCTTATGTGTAAATTTCATTTGTCGACAAGATCTCCTACATCAGTAATTTCCTACATGATCATTATTCAATGTAAAATTTTTATAAGGAGTGATTGATTATGTAATTCACCCACACAAAGAAATCAACTATGTTATTTCAATATGACATGTATTTTTTGGATACATGAGTAAAATTCATATGTGTATCAATTTGGGTATGTAATGAAAATTCAATTACATGGATTCAAATATGTAATTGGATACATCATGTTGAAAGTTAATATTTGTTTCCATTGATGTAATCCAGTGATATTTTAATGATGTTTTACAATATCTAAATTCCATATTAACTGTTGATGGTAAAATTGATTATAATAAGATCTACGTACTAAGACAACATACAAAGACAACAATATTTTTTTGTATCTACTATTTCAAAGGTATTTAAAGAAAAAAATATTGTGTCGTAAATTTCCGATTCTACAGATCATGATCTATGAATTTAAATAAGAAGTAGTGAATGAATTTTAAGGCATGTAATTTATCATTTGATGTACCCTCAAGTGAAAAATAATAATAATAAAATTAGTGATTTTTATAGGAAAATAATGATAACTCATTGTAAAAAAATCATTGAAATTGTGCTATGTTTTTTTTCACAAATAAAGGATAAGAGGTATCATTTCATCATATATAAAAATTAATTTTCATTTATATATTCAAAAAAATCTCCTAGAGATGGTTATCCTTTATATAATATATCTTTGAGAATAGTCATTTCCATTAGATACATCTGACATCTATGAGATGAAATATGACAAAACTCTATGTTTGATATAATTAATTGTAATGGTTCTTGGTAAAAGAAACATTGAAGGATAATAATTGAAAATACATTATAGAGATTGATTTAATGATCTGGTGATTATGTCAAGCATCAACCACTTGTATTCAATCGTGTAGTACCTGGAAGAAGGTTTGGTAGTCGCTGGAAAAAATATTGGTCTAGTGAAGTTTATCACACCCATGGAGAAGAGTAGTGGTGAAGTGGAATAAGAGACATATATTTCTAGAACCACTATAAATATCTAATAAATTTTCTCTTATTTATGATTTTATTTATACTGCATGCCTTATTAAAGAATAAATCAGATGTCTATCATAAACAAAATAAGGTGTTTTTCTATGTGATGTAAAATATAAATAACTCAATAAACCCTCTAGGTCTTAACACAGTTAGTCTCTAAAAATATATTCATCCATCCTTGTGAAAATAAAGGAGGAATATAATGTAGATATATAGCCCCAAAAATGGAATCAATTATTCTGAGGTTTATATTTGATAAATATGAATTTATAATATTTGTAACAAGAATATGTATCACTTAAAATCTAGAACTGAATTTTGATCTTTTAGATAATTAACACAGCTCATCTCTCTCTATTAATATTGAAAAAATATATCTATAGATGTATAAATAAAAAATTACCTTGGGATAACATGAAGTGGAAAATTATAGTGTATATATTAATTATTGGTATTTCAAAAATATATGGCTAAATGATTGAAGAAAAATGTGATGATACAACCATTACATGTATATGTTTGGAAATAAGATAACATCACCATAGATTTTGTTGTAGGGATACCTATGGAATCTAAAAGCCTTAATTCCTTTTAGGTCTTAGTCAATCACCTTAAAAAGTTAGATAATTTTTTTTCTATTAAAGAATATTGATTACTTGACAAACTTGCAATCATATATATAAGTTATGTGGTAAGTGTGAAATAATAGTCTTTTATTTCACTCAAAGGTGGTTCGTGCCCTATGGTCCATAAGGACTCAAGAGAATCTATCCAAATTCCATAGGATGATGACTAGTAGTGAGGTCATATGGTTTATTTGTAGTGATACTATATCCTTTATACCAGATTGGAACACAATGGATATGTAAAAAAAGTAATTTAAAAATCATATATAAATAGATGTCACAGAAGAAGAATATATAAACAACCATGAAAAAGAAATCAACTAATAACTAAATCATATAAAAATGATGATAATTTATTTGATGTATATATAAATAAGAAACAAATGGTAAAAAATATTATGTAGTGATACTATAGAAAGAAGGTACATAAATGGAAAAATTATCCAGCATCCCATGATCCAACCCTATCATCTGCCACTAGCTCTATCCAATTTCATGTCAGATTTCATGCATCTGTTAAAGTATGCATTCCCTTTTCTATAACTGCAAGCATGTAATCTTCCTATGTATTGTAGGTATCCTAGATAGGATTTTATATAAATACATGTAGGATACAACCAATGACATCAATAAATATCGAATCGTTGTATAAATTATAGAATTGTGTAGATATAATATTGTAAATAACTAATTGAAACTATAAATGGGTGAGCTTTAGGTCTGAAAAGGAAACCAGGATGACATTACCCAATTTATCCCATGCTGGAATAACTCTAAACAAGTATCAAGGGACACAATTCCCAGTATCACATTTTTAATGGATTCCATGATAAATAACATGTTCTTAAGGGGTTCCATGCTCCGTATCACATCTATAAGGGACTCCTTTCACTGTATCAAAGAATTTCAATTTAATCCCTAGTATCATAGAAAATGGATTCCATGACTTGTATAATATTATTATAGGGGACTCCATACCTAGTATCACAATAATAGATGTCATGACCAATATCACATTACTATAGGGGACACCATTCTCAATATTGCAATAAGGGGATCCATGCCCAGTATCATAGAATTATATGGGATTCCATGCCCAATATCATAATAAGAGACACCATTCCTAGTATCACAAAATATGGATTCCATGCCCAATATCATAGTATAGAGATTCCATGCCCTTATAGTATCACATTAGTATCACAAGGGATTTCATGCTCGTTATATATCACTAGGGAATCTATGCCCAATTAGTATAATACATGCATAAGGGTCGACATTCCCATTCATTATAATTCACAAGGGTTTTCATTTACATTCAATAATAATTAACTATTGGATTTAATACAATCCAATGTATAATCCATTTCTCATTATCATTTAATATCATCAAGGGCATAACCATTATTCTAATTGGAATAGATTATGTGGGATTACCACTCACCGTTTTTCAATTCACTTATTTATAACATTGTTATCTATACTACAATATATATCCATCCATTTAATTAATAACATCACAATTTAGAACCAAGAAAAAAAATTAATAGGCACTTTTCCCTTATTATCAATAAATCCATTGGGAATGTATGAGGGCACACCTAAAGAGGTGGATCCATCTAAGGTATTCGTTCTCAAGAAAGTCTAATAAAATCAATAGTTTCCACGTAATGAAAAAAAATTAATGTAAATGGAATTTAGAATCAATGCATAATGAAACTGATATAAAAATCCAAAGAGTATATTATAAACCATAAAAACTGGAGGAATAATTTATATACCACCTACCTCATACTTTTCTGACTCTATTAATCCAGTATCATCCTTTAGTTTGTGTTGGATTGGATGAAATAATATGTGTGGACCAATTCCTTGAAAATAGATCATATGATACTACACCCCTATAACTTTATTTTGAAAAAGTAAAATAGATATCTAATAAAAACAAATTAATATCACACCTATGTGGATACAATGAGATGATAAGTTCTTCAATTAGAAATTAGAAAGACAAATGGGGTCAAATCCTATAAAAGTGGATTTGATAGCTTCTTATGGGATAAAGAGGAATTATTTGTCTTCTGGAAGGAGAAAAGGGGAAATAAAAATGGTGTAAACATTTCCATAGGTTAGTTTTTTTAATTTTATCCAAAAATATCGGGTCAAACGGATTGGCTGCACTGCCTTCCAAATGTGCACCGACCATGTGGCATTTACTATGTTAAGGGGGACCCACATTGTTAGTATGCATGGTTAGAGAAACCATGTTCCAACCATGAAAAAAACCTATCCTAAAAGGTCTTCAGTTTTTTCATAGGCATGTGGACTCTAGGGCATGGTTAGGGAAAATGATGCACAGTACCTCGGCCCACTATCTAGCCCCACATGGTTAGGAGTTACCATGTAAGCTATGTCACATGGCTTCTACTAACCATTTGGACCAATTTTTTTCTCCATCAGCTAGGTTTTTGATCTAAAAATAATATCTAGACACCCTTATAACCATTATGAAAGTTTTAGTCCTCATTACCTAATAAAAAATACAAGATCATTCCATACACCCCCTTAAGGGTACACTTCCCCGAGTTAAACTTTTATGTAAAAAAACATCATCTAAGAATAATTATGACCACTGAGCATATACATCAACTTCTTGATCCAATGTTTCATCATGTTCCTGCTTTTTCTTCTATAGAACACATACTAAAGGTATAAACCAACCTTATATATCATTCGTGTCTGGGAAACGATGCACATAAGACACTCCTAAAAAGAATAATCGGCATCAAGATCAATATCCTCATGATACAATTATGAGATAGTTCATCATTATAATAGAATATCATTGAAACATGAAATATTTCATGTGTGGAACATTACCTATGAGGTAATAGAAACTAATAGGCTACATAAAGGACTCTATTGGGAATCTTAAATGACCTAAAAAATATGATAATAGCTTTCATTTCCTTTGTATGTGTATATTCCCAAGTCTGTTGATACCCAAAAGAATACCAGATCCCCGAGCTCTAACTCCATAGGTCTTCAATGAATATTATAATGAGATTTTGGTCTAGAATAAGATATATAAATACTCACCCTGATCAATTGAACATACTCTAATGTCTCTTGAATTACATTAAGAACCATTTGTATAGCCTCTTCTTATTTTAACTTGTATAGGAAATAATGGAATAACATACCATATATAGCCTCATGAAGATACATATGAATAATTTCTTAATAACTGTTATTGGAGGAAAACTCAACAAGAGGGACATTATTCTCCCATGAACTACTGAAATCAAGGATGCATGCTAAGATCATATCTTCAAGAACTTATATAGACCGTTCAAACTAACCATCCGTATGAAGGTGAAAGGTTGTTCTCACAAGAACATTTCTTCCCATAGCCTTATGCAACCCCTACCAAAATGTTGATGTAATGTAAGTTTGCATATCTGAAATGATAGTATGAGGGACCCTGTGTAGTTAGGGAATATCATAGACATATCCCAGCTTATAAACTAAGAAATTATTTTGGATAATAATGAAGTGAGATACCTTCATAAGTCAATCCATGACTACGCAAATTGTGTCAATACCATGAGGAGACCATGGTAATATGGAGAAATTATCTATCGTAACATCCTCTAATTTACATTATGAAATAGGAATCATTTTTAGAAATCATATAGGCCGTTAGTTCTCTTCCTTCACCCTCTAAAAGGTGGAATAAATAGTGGTAAATTCAACTATCTAATGCTTAATACCTAACCACCAATATTGTCGCCGCATATCGTGATACATCTTAGAGATACTTGGGTGAAATTCCCATAGAGAATTGATTGAATCCCTCATTAGCTTCTCTCTCATATCTATGGGAACCCAAATATTCCTACGTATATGTAGGATTTATTCATCATCGATATTCTAATCCAGATGTGGGTCCTCACTTGCAATTCCCTCTCATAGGACCAAGACATCTGGATCTAAAAATTGCCTCATATTTGCCTTTTTCATAAGTGAAGTGGTCATAGATAGAGATTCAATTATTGACTATCCATGATGGTTCTGAAAATCTCTATGTATCTTAGAAAATATATCCATAATCTACCACTAATGGCCTCCTGAGCTACCTGCATGAGATTCATCATGCTTATAGCCTCAGCAAAATCATTTCACTTCCCAATCTTATAGGCAATTTTGATGTTAAAATACTATAGATACTATACCAATATTCACTTCATGAGATTTAATTCCCATAATTTTAAAATATACCTAACAAATTTTCATTCTATAAACACCAAAATAATATCCCCCTATGGTAATTCCTCTAATTACTCAAGGCGTGTTCAAAAACTGCTAACTCGAGATTGTGCGTCAGTTAATTCCACTCATGAGGCCTCAATTATCATGACCGATGTGAAACATATCTATCTTCTTAAACCATCAAATATCCCATTCTAATTCATGATTCATCACATAATATTTTATAACCACAACCTTGCTCTGGAAGATTCAGAATAGGTATTGAGGTAATCCTTCCTTTCATCTCCTGAAAGGGCTTATCGCATGCTTCTGACCACAAGAACATAACACCTTTCTTTGTAAGACAATTATGTTGTGAATAATGGAGTGATATGTCCTATATGAAATGGATATAGTATCTATATTTTCCCATGAAACTCTTTCTGTCAAATATGTTCTTGGGTTTCTCCCAGGTAACCACCTCTCTCACCTTCTATGGGCTAATTGAAACTCATGCCTCTAATATAATATGACCTGGGATGTTTATTTTGTCGATCTAGAAATGAAACTTACTGAGCTTCACATATATATTGTTCTTTATACTTGTATTCAAAATTATCTCAAGATGAGTGGCATGGTTTCTCCAAGTATAAGAATACAACAAGATGTCATCTACAAATACCATAAAAAATGAATCTTGATAGGGATGGAAAATTGTATTCATCAAATCCATGAAAATAGAAGGAATGATCATAAAGCTGAACAACATCATAGGAAAATCATATAAGATGTAATGATTATATAAATTCGTACATTGAATATATGAAGGTCTAACTCAAACCTAAGGATATCCTGATATCAAGTCGATCTTAGATGACACCCTCTATCATCTATGATAGTCACAATAATCTTCTATATGAGTCAAAAGAAACTATATTTTCACTATATGATGATTCAACTTTCAGTAATCCATGAAAATCCTATCGGTTACTTCCACCTTCCTAGAAAAAGAACCAGTGAACCCTTGGGTGAATTATTGGTCCATATAAAACCTTTGGCCATTAAATACTCTAGCTACCACTTAAACTATTGAAACTCTATAGTATCCATCCTATAAGAAGGAAGGGAAACCAGTAAAACTCTAGGAAATAGAATGATAGTAAATTATCCCTCTCTCTTGATGTAACTCTGAAAATTCCTTAGGGAATAAATCCCTAAACAGGTCAACTACATGAGGGAATTCAATCTGATGTAGTCTATGATCATTCATGTATGTATTATCAATCAAGGTGGTCACTCAACCTAGCCCGACATTATATGGTCTAGTTCTACTGGCCTATAAATTCCAAAAGAACATGTGAATATGAGTACTACCCTTTGATGACATAAACGACACCCTTCAGGGATAATAATCTATATAGGCTTGATAAAGAATCAACAATTCCATCCGGAGAATGAAATCAAAGCCTTTCAACTCGATGAAGACAAGTTTCCATAAGAAATTTCTTCTCCCTACATCATGGGGACTATCCATGCACAAAATTACACTCTCTGATCATATACCCAAAGTTTTATCAAGCATCATTATTCCATTAGTTTTCTCAACTTAAAGTCTGTGAATATCCACAATAGGCACATATATGAATGAATGTGATTCACCTGTATAATATAAGGATGAAATTCTAGTTGAAGAAATTAGAAAAGTACCATGACTGGTTGATGTCACAACAACCTGACCCTCAGTTATAAGATGCACTGAGTAAATATGGATTGATCCCCAGCCTTGTTCTATAACATAGCTACATCGAGCAGTTTTTCTCTATTGTCACTGAAAATACATTGCTTGGATACAATGTAAATAACCTCATCATTTACCTATACAACCAGTAGTACTATATATACCATCATGGAGAGGTTCCACTGAGAATTATTCTAAAGTGGGATCTAGCATAGATCCTCTCCCACTCAAAATATGTTAGAAGGTTATAAAAAATCATTGTTGATGCCACAATAATTTGTAGCCTCAACACTCGATGATGTCTATAGAACACTAGGTATTATTTTGCCCTAGATTTCAACACTAGTTACATACCACATAACAGTTTGTGGGTATCAGCTGGACACTGCTGCTCATGCACATAGCCTCAAAGCATAACATCCAACTGATAGTAGAACCACCACTCTATCTGGGTTCGAAACCACCCTGGCTTACATAGTCTTCATCCCTTAGGATTATATTAGTGTAAGGTCCTAGTTAACTATATCATATTCAATAGTCAAATGGAAAACACTTACTTAATAATGAATATGATTCCTTAGACCATCCTCAAATCTCTTTTCTTTCACAAGCTCATCAGTAGTATAGATAGGGATGAAGCACTGATGATTTGCTAAACGAGGTGAATTGTCCATGACTATCACTGAACATTGTTGTAGGTTCATAAAAATCCTACCACGACCATCCCTCATAGTCTCTAGGAATAAATAATAAAATATTATTGAATATAACTCCCTCTACATTACATCTCGATACTGACAAACCTAATTCAGAATATCTAACCAGCGATTTTCATATCATATCAGAATATAAGTAGCAAGTTTCACCCTTCTCATAGAAGGGGTGTTTTGATGATCAAATATATAAAAGATATCATCAATCCATGATATTTCACCCTCTGGTCCTCCATCCAAAAAATAGTGGGTGGATGACGCTGTTGGAACTCCCTAGTCAACCCACTAATAAAAGGGGAAGAGTATGGGGCTCCATGTAACAACTGCATAAGTCACAGAATATAGCCTTGAAATAGGGCATCATCGGCCATGTTGTGAATAGAAAGAGGTTCCAAACGAGTCACTAATAGAGGTATAATTGGTGGCTCAGGTCCCACCACCTCTGGGGCATGGTCATCACCACCTACGGGGAATGATCATCACCACCCTCTTAGTGTACAATTAGAGGACTTTGTAGTGGCATTGTCTAGAATTTCGAAACACAAACCTCAGATAGGTTTAAATAACTGAATAAGACACATATATAGATGTAGAATAGTTATAATTACATCTTATTAAATAAATTTTACCCCTCTTCTATCTCAAATAATCAGTTCTATGTGATAGAGACATTTATATATAACAATAGATATGATACCTACAACCCGATACAAAGGCCAGGATAGGGTCAAGCTCCATGTTTTGAAATTTCTATTTGATCATACTCGTAATTAAATTTATATAAGATTTAAATGTTTGAAAAAAATGGTTTTCCACTTTTGACTCATAAGGGACCACACACCTTACGATCCTAAAATTAGAGTCCATGTAATCTATTCCATAACACATTCCAGTACATGAAACCAATGGTCCATAACTCAACATTAAATATTTGAATTATTAGGGTCTCTACCATATCCTATGAAGGAAAACACTATTAGGTTATGGAAGTAAATCTAGTTACCAACTATGTTTTCTTAATTCCCTATAGGATGCATTAGCTTATAATAATTATATTTATCATAGTAATGGCACTCATGGAAATCACAGACAATAAAAATAATGCAATAATCCTATATAGAATGGCATATGTCTGGCATGTGAATTTATTAAATGGTTCCTAGTATGATATAATATCAATCCTTTATTTACCTCATCTCATTGGTCGAAGGATTAATGATTAACCTAAAATATATTAATGGTAATATCACAATTCTTGTGCATCACCCAATGGTGGAATCCAATCAAATGTAATAAAAAAACTCACAAATAGTAATTTCCATTTGATGAAATTTGGATTTTATGTGTACCTGGGATAACTACACCCAAACAAAGTTCATTCCAAAACTCCATAACCTTCCTAATCTCTCGTATATTATATCAAAATAATAAATAAAGGAAAGAAACCTATGATACCACTTTGTGATGTCTGGGACCCAAATGACACTCAATAGTGCCCTGACCCTAGTGGACCACATTGACTCATGAAAATCTCCCTAAATTTATGAAGATGATGACTACCTGTGATGAAAAAATGTGTCTATGGGGAGACTATTCTTTCATTACCAAAGCGGAAAACAACAGATAGGTAATAAAAATAATAGTAGAAAGATTTATTAATAAATGGAACATCAGAAGTAAATATAAACAACCAAGCAATAGTAATCAAATGATAACTGAATCATTTACCAAAGGATGGTAATATTTTTCATGTATCTATAAATCCAAAAAACATGGAAACAAATAGTAGGAAACATAACTATATAAAAAGATACATAAAGGTAAAAATATATCTATTATCCCAAGATCCATCTTGGTCATGTACTATGATCTTCATCCAAATTCATGAAATACATAAAGAATCCGTAAGAGGACAAATTACCTTATATACACCTACAATCATGTAATCTTATAGGGTACCATAGGTGGCCTAGATAGTTTTTTATATAAATCTCTCTATGCCTCCACCAACGATGTCAATAAATATCCCACCTATGTATACAATATGGTAGTGCACCGATATAATAATTTAATATATTAATAAAAACTATAAATGGGACATCTTTGGTTCCTGGAAGGAAGCTATACTGATACAACCTACTTCAGCCCCTTCCAAAATAACTCTGTACAAGTTTCAAGGGACGTAGATCCCAATATCAAATTCTTAAGGGACATTATTACCAACATCACATTCATAAGGGATTTCATTCCTATTATAACATTTATAAGGGACTCAATGCCCAGTATCACATAATATGGATGTCATTCCCCATATATTAGTGGTATAGGGGATTCGTTTTCCACTATCATAGTATAAAAATTCATGCCTAGTATCATAATAGTATAGGGGATTCCATTTCCAGTATAACAATAGGGGATGTCATGCCCAGTATCATAGAATAGGTATTCAATGATTAGTATCATATTATAGGGATTCCAGGTCTATATAGTATCACATTAGTTTCATAAGGGATGACATACCCACAATGTATCACTTGGGGTGCCATGCCTAATTAGTATAATACATGCATAAGGGTTAATATTTCTATTCATTATACTTCACAACGTTTGTCATTTATATTCAATAATAATTAACCATTGGATTTAATAAATTACAAGTTATAATCCATTTATCATTGTCATTTAATATCAATAAGTACACAACCATTTTTCAATCTAAAATAGATGACATGGCCTTAACACTCACTGTTATTTAATTCAATTCTGTAAAAGAGTGTTTTCCATGCAACAGTATTACATCCATAAATTACATTTATAATATCACAGTTCAGAAGAAATAAAAAACACTAAAATACAAATTTTTTTCATATTATCATTAAATACATAAGTCATGTAATTGGGAACACCCAAATGGGTGGATCCATCTATGGATGTCAATCTCAATGGGGTCTAATAAGATCATTAGTTCCCAAACAAGGAAACCAAATTAAGGTAGATGTAGTTGTTGACACTTTTGTTTCTCAACTGTATGAAAAGGTTTCAAATTTAAATACTTTAGGGAGAACTGAATAAAATAAATGATGAAGTTAAATAATCAAAAACCCCTAATGAATTTTCAAAAGGTACCACAAAGCACCGTCTCCACCTAGGATAGTTGTGCATCAACCTGTGCGACCTGTCTGAGCATTATCCTATGTGATCGGTTTGAGAAATAGAATATGTGAGATTACTATATGTAACCCCTAAGTGTGGTTGTAACACACCAATATTTCATAGTACATTATATCTTCAAAGTAATTTAATAACTTTCACAACATGCAATACTGAGTTTGAGCGAACCACAATTTACCAAACTAGCCGTTCAAAAAGCATTTATGAATAGTATTAATTGATTTTTGAATTTAATATACCCCATATAATTTTAGAATCCATATTATGTGTTTCTTAGACATTATATAAGAACAAATTCAATTTTTTCAGATAAAAGAAGTATTTTTCAAAAAAATACAATTTTACCACCTATTAATGGAGAACCTTTTCTAAAACCAATATTTGAAACTTTTATATATTCTATTTATTGAAATTAAATTATTCATTATAATTGTGATATAAAAATTTAGTTTGGATAAATTTTTAGATCATTTCTGATAACTTTCATATTTTGATGAATATTTAAAAATATAAATTTTTAATTGAAAACAACATTTTTAATCGAAATAATTTATAGTGTTAAATTATTTATTTGAGTGGTTTTAAATTATAATTAGATTATATTTTTATAATTTAACATAATTTAGGTCATTTTATGTAATTTAATATTTAAACTGGAGAAAAACAAGTGTCAACCTTGTGATAGTTTTTATTTCTTAAAAACTCGCTTTTTGTTTTGAAAATAGGAATTAATTTTAAATTAATTTATGCCACTTATATGTTATTAATTTATAAGAATGGATTCTATATTTGAAATCATTAGGTTCAAATTGTGTAAATAGGTAACTTTTACTTTTGTACATTATGAATATTTACTTCAGTAATATATTTTATTTACCATGGTTAAAGGGTAAATCTAGTAAATAAGGTTAAAAAAATATTATTATAATAATATTAAATTACCCTAATATGTGTCTTATTACTTTTGGTTGATACATGGCCGACCATTGGAATCCTTTGGTCGATTTTGGGACCAAATGGAGCCACATGAGAGTGATAATGACACTTTATATTAATTAATTTAAAGTAAAGACAAAAATGACATAAACATATTTTTTAGTAAAACAATTTTTACATGGGGTTATATAAGTTATCTTTTCAACTATAAATATTAATTTGAAATATAAAATTATTTCCTACATCATGGTATTTGTTTTATAATTATTAGACAAAAAATAAATAAAATTATTTATGACACAATAATGATGCGGTGTTTTCCTCATTAACGAATGATTTAAATAAGTGAAATTATAAAAATTAAAACAGCATCCAAAACCTAGAAAAATATTTTTAGTTAATTTTATTTCGAACATGAGTCATCTTATATTCGACTTTAAGGGGTTTTGGACCTTTAGAAACCGAAAATTATTATATAATAAAATAATATTTTCAAACATTCCAAAAGATCCCTCCCTTCCCTTATAAAAAGCCATCACCTCTAACCCATTACTCACACCTATAAAGCCCATTGGATCATCCAAAATCTGCCCAAGTAATCTCCCTATATCCCTATATTCCTCTTAGAATACTTACCTTACGAATAAGGAACTTCAAGGTAGCATTTTGGTTCAATCTAAAGGGAGTTACCCGAGTTAAAGGTAACATCTGTTCTTAAGTTCTTTTATGTTATTTTACTTCTCCAACCCCCTAAACTCTATTTATTATTTTCTTTTATAAATAAAAATGTATCATCAATATAATATGTTGTTTTTATGAGATTTATTTGAACTACACATACATGAACCTCCATCTAATCAGTATAGAACATAATATTTTTGTGGACAGTGAACTACTGCCTCACGAAACGATGATTATTTAATATTCTACTACCACCTCTTATGGTGGCCATTATGATGGAACTGTTATTATATATGATATTTCTGATATTTATTTTATCTATAATATTCTTTAATTCTTGTTTATAGCATAACTTTATTATTTTCATGTTGTATATAAACGATAATTTCATTTGAGGAAGTGCGGACTACCGCCCCCTCAAAGTGATAAGACTTGCTCTTACCATACATGGAACATATAGAGCATGGTGTTAATGAACATACATAATGTATATAAAATATTATATTATATTGGAATAATAATATATCTATGTATCATTTGGTTTTCTTTCCTTTAAAAAAAATAAAATGAAATGGAAGTAGCGTTCGTGCATACGTACGGAATACCGTCTCCACGAATGCGATGAGATTCATTCCCCATCATAACCATTCAAGAATAATTTTCATTTTATTATTAAATATAATTTTTTAGAACATAATATCATTATGGATATGAATCAAATACATCCTATCCATAACAAACATGTCTTACATAAAAAAACATATAAACGAAAATGAATCAGTTAACACCCAAAACAATGATACTACTAAAATATTATTAACAATGAAATATTAGAAGATAAAATATGATATCATATTTATTTATGTGGTTATTTTATAATTTTATAACAATTATTTAACTATTATATAAGAGGTTAGCGTACACTCCACTAAGGAAAATTACAAGTTAAGGGTTAATTCCTCAATCTCATTATTATCCGAGATTATTTACATGTATGTATTTACTGGGACACATTTATCATCCATGTGCATGTTTCATAAAAATTATTTCAAAAAGGAATATTTTATAGTTTTATGGAAGGTAATATTTAACTATATCATCATTTTAAATATTTTAAAAATTTATTTTTCAAAATATATTTCATTAATATCCATGTTTTCAAAATAATTATAAGGATTTATTCATATGGACATTTTTTTTTTAAAATTTTAATTATTTTCAAATGTTTCAAAGTGGCATGGGACACTTTGAGTAAAAAATATATTTTTAATGATTTCCTTTATAAATTGTGAGACTTTCAAATGCTTTCATAAAAAATTATAATTCTCTCAAAGGGTTGTATTGATTATTTTCAACTATGTCAACATCATTTTTGGATATTATTCTTGATTGAGGTTGATTTATTATGAATAAAATATTAAATATTTTATTGAATGAGTTATGATATGTTTGACTCTGAATGTGCTATTTTTATACAATTCATGATTTATGGATAAATTATTGGCATTTTGTATAATATTTTTAATAAGAATGTTTATGTTATGTTTCAACATTTTCATATGAGGAATTCATTGGACATAGTAAGTGACAAGTGGAGCCCGCTATAGCTCCTCGATACATCGGTAGGTCTCATGAGACAAAATAGTGTCCAGGAACAAGGCTTTGACAAAATCTGATTTGTAGTCTGGGCACAAGACCTTGACTATGTGTTTATGATGTCTGGAATTATGCATTCCAGCATTATGAAATTAGATATATATATTACATGTGATTATTTGACTAGTATAATATCCATGTGAATAAGTAAATGGAATTATTTGATTTATCTTTTCCATATTATGCTGAAGTTTATGTTTAAAAGGATTTTGTTTTAGTTTTATACATTTCCTTAAATGTTTATTCATATTTATGATAGTTTCCGCTAATTGTTATCCTTACTGATCATTTTATCTCACCCCTTTCTTATGTTTTCCTTTTCCCCAGAATTCCAAGAAGTGTATTATGTTTGATATGTAGGGTTAATATTGGGTAATAATGGCGTTCACAACAGATTATTTATGTTATGTTTTATGTTTGAATGTGTAATGTAATATTCATGTATGTAATCTATTTTCCAAGACTTCTAAACTAACCGGTCCATCGAGACTTGATTCCTTGTAATCATGACAATATATTAAAATAATGCACTGACTCTGGGTAACTGGGGTCAGGGAATTATAGTTGGTATCAGAGGAAGTTTATAAATAACCTTGGAAACTATATTTTAAAAAACATTAATTAGAGAACATTTACCTAAGATAGAATTTGAGGATTAGTAAATAAGAACATCCAAGAATTTTGGTAATGTAGATATTTTTTGAATTTTCTAAGCAATACATACCTATCTAGATATGAGCAGGTAGTGGTGGCTCTAGAACAAATATACCTTGGAGTAAAAACTCCAAAAAGGAGTTTTGGGCTTGACCTAAGGTATCCTGGAACACGAAAACGAGCTTTGATGCACTATAGGTTATGACACTCCCTAGGGATATGCTTAGGATAATTTGCATTTTATTTACAAGACATTATAAAGTATTTAGGAGTAAATACTTCCTCAAAGAAAACATTTGTTTATGATTTTAGATTATATGAATAATATTTTCAATTTGCGTTAGGTATTTTACCTATTTGGAATTATGAATTGTGATTAATAAACTAACCTAGTGTATTCCATTGACTAGAAATGGTTCCTAGTAGATGGAATGAGAACTTTAGTAATACACATGATCCAAAGGTTATGAAAGATCATATCTTTCATGGTATTAAGATAACATTTAGAAAGTAAATATTCACCCTTGTATTATCATCATATGAAGAAATAGTATCATGTTGTTATAATATAAGTAAATAATTATCTATGTCTTATGAATTTGAAGGGAATAAAGATAAGAAAAGGATGGTAGAGATAAATATGGATAAAGAGAATAAGGGAAAGAAGGATTTTCCCATATGTGATAACTGTAGAAAGAATCACCTTGGTAAATTCTTGAAGGTAATGAGAGTTTGTTATAAGTGTGGAGAAAAAGGGAACCAATTACATGATTTCAAGGGTGATAAAAAGGTTTCAAATGTACAATACTTCATCTGCAAGAAGTTGGGACACTATGCAAATCAATGTCTCAATCATCAGAGTATACTGCAAATGATGCTGTTGGATAAAAATTAAGTTATTATATTACCAAAAAGGAAGACTAATGACTATTGTTCTTATGTTGATATTAAATAATTATGTCATTTAAGTGTTTTATCAATGATGTACTAGTTATAAAAATTATGTAGTATATAAGGATTGTATCATAGTACTATTTAATTAAGGATTTGAGATTGCGTGGTACCAAGAAAAGTGACTCAACAGCATGTCAAAAATTTTGGAAGATACATGGTTAAATGAAATATAAACTTTAATATGGTCTTGATACTGTTTTATTGATTTTGGAATAAGAGATGATTGATTTGGATAAATTATATTGGATATTATTGACTACCTTGAACTAATTAATGGTTTTTTTATTCCATCATTGTTGGTGATCCCAACATTTTTGGATTTAAAGAGTATATGCAATATTCTATGCTTTACAGAAGGAATAAAGAGGTAAATACCTATTCAAATATGGTTTTCTTGAAATTCATTTTCTTACCACATTTTAAGAGAATGCACGATGAATGTATTCACATGTATATTATGTGACCTTCCTTTTAAACTTTGGACGGTGAGTTCAGAAATTAGTATTGTGGGTAAGTCTAGAGGTTGGAATAGATTAATTTTGACATTGGATACTATTGTTAAGTTTAAATCATTTCTTCATTTTATTTTTTTCATAAAAAGGACAACCTGGAGGTCGGGCGACAACCTGTCGTGTTTGGCAAGGTTGTGAGACTTGAACCCGTAACCGAAGGGCGACAAGGGTACATCACCTTCCTCTGGCCTACGTGATATCCTAGTTTGTAAAATGTAGTTTTTTAATAGTATGAAAAATTATTAATAAATTCATTATTTTTGGAACCCTATACGATTAGGATAAATAGTATATTTTTTATTTCTATTATCATTTAGAGTGAAAGATGAGTTTGTGGTAAGAATTAGTTGAAGGATAAAACTCAAATTTTCAAGTATATTTTTTTCCTCTTATTCTTTGAATAAATTAATTCTTAAACTTTAGGTAAGGGATATTAAAACCAAAAATGTTTTATCCTAATACCTTATGTTTTGTTGAACTGGTGATATTTTAAATCATTATAAATTCAAGGATTTAAGGCCCTAAATTTTACACATGTTTGTGATTGATAACCTCAATCACTCTCTTTAAATATTTACGGTTTCCATCTAATTATGTGTCTCTAATTTCCACCAATGTTCTCCTAATCAAGATCATAATTTGGTGTTGACTTTTTCTTTTCTCTTTCCCTCTTATTAATACCATATTTCTTTAGCCCAATTTCCAATGTGGGTTTTCCAAAAAGGTATATTTCTATTTTTAAAATTTTATTTTAAAAGAAAATTTTCAAATTGAGAAGACTAAATTTATTGAAAGAGGGGAGAATGTAACATCCCAAGATTTCATAGCATGTTATCTCTTCAAATTAATTCCATAACTTGCGCTACACATAACACCGAGATCGATCGCACCACAGCATACCAAACTAGCCGTTCAAAAAGAATTTATTAATAATATTAACTGAATTTTTTATTTTCTATACCCCATATAATTTTAGAATCTATATTATGTGTTTCTTATACATAATATAATAACAAATTCATCTTTTTCAGATAAAAGTAGTATTTTTCAAAAAAAATGCAATTTTTTCGCCTTTTAATGGAGAACCTTTTTTGAAACCAATATTTTACACTTTTATATATTAGATTTAATGAAATTAAATTATTCTTTAGAATAGGGACATAAAAAATTTAGTTTGGATAGATTTTTGTTACTTTTCTGACAACTTTCATATTTTGATGAATAGTAAAAAATACTAAATTTTAATAAAAAAACAACATTTTTAATCAAAATAATTTATAATGTTAAATTATAAATTTGAGTGTTTTTAAAGTATCATTATATTATATTTTTATCATTTAATATAATTTAGTTCATTGGATGTAATTTCACATTTAATTTCGACATAAACAAGTGTTAATCTTTTGAAAGTTATTATTTCTTAAAAACACACTTTTTGTTTTGACAACGGGAATTAATTTTAAATTAATTTCATCCAAATTAGTGTTTTGAATTTGTAAAAATGGATTCCATATTTTGAATCATTATGTAAAAAAATTTTAAATAGGTAAATTTTATTTTTAGACATTATGAATATTTATTTGAGTAAATATTTTATTTATCATGGTTAAAGGGTAAATCTCGTAAATAAGGGTAAAAATATATTATTATAACAATATTAAATTACCATAATATGTGCCCTATTCTTATTGGTTGATACATGTCCGACCATGGACATCCTTTGGTCTATTTTGGGACCCCATGTAGCCACTGTAGTGTGATAATGGCACTTTATATTAATTAATTTAATGTAAAGACAAAAATGACATAAACATATTTTTTAGTCAAACAATTTTTACATGGGGTTATATAAGTTATCAATTCGACTATAAATATTAATTTGAAATATAAAAAAAAATTCCTTCATCATGAAATTTTTTTAATAATTTTTAGACATCAAATAAATAAAATTATTTATGACACAATAATGATGTTGTGTTTACCTCATTAATGAATAATTTAAATAAATGAGATTATAGAAATTAAAAAAAATATCAAAAACGTGTCCAATTCTTATTGGATGATTTTATTTCAAAAATGAGTCATCGTATCTTCTACTTTAATGAGTTTTGGACCTTTATAAACTGAAACCCATTATATAATAAAATAATATTTTTAAACTTTTCTAAAGAGCTCTTCCCCTCCCTTATAAAAATCCATCACCTCTAACCCATTATTCACACCTCTCAAGCCCCTTAGCTCATCCAAAATCTGCCAAATTAAGCTCCTTACATCCCTATATTCTTCTAAGAATCCTTACCTTTGGAATAAGTAACTTCAAGGAAGCCTTTTGGTTCAAACCAAAGGGAGTTACCCGATTTAAGGGTAACATCTCATATTAAGTTCTTTTATTTTATTTTATTTCTCCAACTTCCTAAACTCTTTTTATTCCTTTATTTTATAAAAAATCCAGTATCCTAAAAATACTAGGTTGTTTTTATGAGAACTATTTTAATTACACTTACACACACCTCCATCTAATCGGTATAGAACATAATGTTTATGTGGACGGTGAACTACTGCCTCACGAAACAATGATTGTTCAATCTTCTACTACCACCTCTTATGGTGTCCATTATGATGGAAATGTAATTATATATGATAATTATGATATTTATTTTATCTATAATCTTCTTTAATTCTATTTTTTTTCATACATTCATTCTTTTCATGTTGTATATATATGATAATTTCATTTGAGGATGTGTGGACTAGTGCCTCCTAAAAGTGATTTGACTCGTTCATACCATACATGGAACGTATAAAAGTTGGTGTTAATGAACTTATGTATCCTATATAAAATATTATTATATACGGGAATAATAATAGACTTATGTATCATTTGGTTTTCTTCCCTTTTAAAATATAAAAAATGAAATGAATGTAGCATTCGTGTGTACGTACGGATTATCGTCTCCATGAACGCGATGAGATTCATTAACCATCATAACCATTAAAGAATAATTTTCATTTTATTATTAAAAATAATGTTTATTAAATTAATATCATTCTATATATGAATCAAATACATCCTCTCCATAACAAACATGGCTTACGTAACAAAACATATAAAGGAAAACAAATTTGTTAACACCTGAAACAATGATACTACTAAAATATTATTAGCAAAGAAATATTAGAATATAATATATGATATAATATTTATGTATGTGGTTCTTGTATAATTTAATAACAATTATTTAACTATTATACAGGAAGTTAACTTACCCTCGACCAAGGAAAAGTACTAGGTAAGGGTTAATTCCACAATCTCATTATTATCCGAGATTATTTAAATGTATGTATTTACTAGGACATATTTACCATACATGTCCATGTTTCATAAAAAATCTATGAAAAGGAATATTTTATGGTTTTATGGAATGTAATATTTAACTATTTTGTCATTTTAAATGTTTTAATGATTAATTTTTCTAAATCTATTTCATGAATGTCCATGTTTACAAAAAAAATTATGGATTTATTCATATGAACATAATTTTTTAAAATTGGTAATTCTTTTTAAAAGTCTCAAAGTAGTATGGGAAACATTGATTTAAAAATTTATTTTAAATGTCTTCCTTTATAAATAGTGAGACTTTTAAATTCTTTCATAAAAAAAGGGATATTTCTATCAAATGGTTTTACTGATTATTTAAACAATGACAACATCATTTTTGGATATTATTCTTGATTGAGGTTGATTTATTATGAATACAATCTATAATATTTTATTGAATGAGTTATGATATGTTTGAATGTGAATGTGCTATTTTTATAAAATTCATTATTTATGGATAAATTATTGACATTTCTTATGATAGTTTTAATATTAATGATTATGTTATGATTCAACATTTTCATATGAAGAATGCATCGGACTTAGTATGTAACGAGTGGAGGCCGCTATAGCTCTTTGATGCATAGGTATGTCTCATGAGACAAAACAATGTCTTGGAACACGGCATTGACAAGATATTATTTGTATTCTTGGCATGAGGGCTTGACTACGTGGTTATGATATCCGACATTATGCATTCCGTAATTATGAAATTATCTATTGATATTATATGTCATTATTTGACTAGTAGAATATCCATGTGAATTAGTAAATGGAATTATTTGATTTAACTTTGCCATATTATGCTGAAGTTTATGTTTAAAAGGCTTTTATTTTAGTTTTATACATTGCCTTAAATTTGTATGCTTATTTATGATAGTTTTCACTAATTGTTATCCTTATTGATCATATGAGCTCACCACTTTATTATGTTTTTTTTTCAGGATTCTAAGAAGTGTATTATGTTTGATATGTAGGGTTTATCTAAAAAAATAATGGCATTCACAACAGATTATTTGTGTTGTGTTTTATGTTTTAATATGTAATGTAACGTTCATGTATGAAACCAATTTTCCAAGACTTCTAAACTGATCGGTCCTTCGGGGATTGATTCCTTGTGATCATTACAATGTATTAAAATAATGCACTGACTATGGGTAAATGTTATCGGGGTGTTACAGTGATATCCCCTTCACCAAAGGTCTCATAATTTCCTATAAATAGGGTGTTGGGCCTTCATTATCATAGAAGGAAATTCCCAAAGGCATTATGACACTCTTATCTACCTAGTCCTTAACTCAATCGCTACAAAACATTCTAGGTACTCATCAAAAACCTAATGAAGAGGTAATCAAAAGGGGATTGTTAAATTAAATTCCTTCTAGGTTTTTAAATGAACAACACTTTCATGAGTCACTCACTTCCCTATGGTCTATGAAAACTAGAGTTAGGTCCCCTACTTTATGTTGGGACTTGTGTTAACCATTGTTTAGAACACATGTAGCGACCCTTGAAGGCTTGAGAACAGTCTCTCCCATGTTAAATTTATGATGTCATTATTCAACCAAGGTACCATCACCTCTCCCAATACTTAGTATGATAAACCCTTGGCTCACCCTATCCTACCTACATGAGCCTCTAATCAGGCCTTCTTCATGGACCCCCACGGAAGGTCCTCTCTTTATATTATTCCCCTGACTAAAAGGGACCAAGAAAAAACCTCCACCAAGGCCTCCATATTTCCAATACCCTGAACAGGGGAACACTAGCTTATCTCCCATTAGGATTCATCATCCTAAGTCCACATATTTCATCCACATTTCCTACCACATGGTTAGGATCCTCGGGGTATGTGTGGATTTCTATTCCTATGGTCTTGAGGACCCCGACCCCAGGGATGGTGTTTGTGAGTTCTTGGTCTCGATTACAAGGGTTAGTACCATGTCCTTCCCTTATATGTTCTAAGACCCAAAGCCTCCAGTTTATAATAGTGGTTATGAGGATTACACTTTCTATTCCACTCAACATAGAACAAGATCCTTCTCCCCTCCTACATGACAAATTTTAGGGAATACCTTCTAGAGTATTCCCCTAGGATATCTCACAGGAGGATGTAATCATAATACTCTTACATCCCTTGGATACTATATAATATAGGGTATTGGAATCTGAATCCTCTCCTCTATCTCTCATACCCTTGAACTATTCCACAAATATAATAGGAGAATTCTAGTTTTCTAGATATTTTACTTCCTCCTTTTCTATCACATTCATGAATGACTCATCCTGAATCATGTATACAAAAAAGATATCCATGATCATGGTATCCTCACTATCAGATGCATGTTTTGGTAGGTAATCATCATTTAAATAACCATATCTCCTTCCTTCAGATTTCTTTTATAGGCGTGAGTCATCAAGGGAATGTATCAAACCTCAAAGAAAAGAAAATTATTTTTCCCAAGATATTTTATTTCAACTTTTTTGTTACACCATCTTCGAATCGGTTGGGCTTATAGTTTGATGGTGTTCATGAAATTCACATGATCTTGAGCCCTTTGGGCCTCTTTATGTGCAATCCCTGAACCAAACCAATGAATCACCATGAGTCAATCCACTTCACATGTCCCTAAACTCAATAATTTGGGAATCCTTCTCATGAGTAATTAATACCCAATCATAACCCCAATTAATCATGGAATCCTCTTTAAAATTAATCCCCAATTTAATTTTCTCAATGGGACACACTCCCTTATGAGGAAAACCTATAGAGGGAATCCTACTTGGTATAACCCCTGACCTTTCACCAACATGGGAATCCTCCTCTAGATTAATCCCTTAAACAAACTAGTGCATGAGAATAAATCCAAGTATAATCCTAGACAAAATTCAAGGCCTCCTACCTATTATAAGACCCAAACTTTCACAATGTGGGTATCTTCCTCAAGATTGTGCCCCCATCCAAACTAATCCATGGGCCTATATTTCAAAATTAAACCCCAATCATATAATCCATTCACTAGGGAATATTTCTTAGGTGTAATCCTCAATATAATCTTCTAAAATGTCCATAATCCCCTAAAAGAAAAAATATAGGAGGTCCACTATAAGTATGATTCCATACAACCGAACTATGTGGGCTTTGATTCCCGTATAAATGGGATATGTAGGAAGACTCCTTGAGTTCTAAACTCAATGTCTCAAATCAACAATGTTCTCCCTAGGACACATTCCCATCAGGGTCTAAAACAACTTATAAATTCATATCCTTTTCAGGTTCTCACATTTGATTCAGAATGAGTCCCATACCAAACATTGACTTGTCACCATCCACCGATATGTCCTTACTAGATGAAACTAAACGGCATGGTTGGGTCCTTATCACGTGACCTTAGAAGGTATAATGTGACCAATTAGGTGTCACCGAATAATGTGTGTTCTGATTCCATTCATGAGGGTATGTAGGAATACCATTTATGGGTCTAATCCCAACATTAAACAACTCATATCTCCCTAGATGATGATACACTCAAGATGCCCCACTGTGTGGCTAGAAAACCATCATTGTCATCAAAAGGACCAAACAATCTCTAACTAGTACATAAGGGGATACCATCGATGGAGAACGTCGAATACATATGAACATCTCTATGGAAGAATAACCTCAGCTACATACATATGATTATATATTTAATATATGATGACGATTGTTTGTAAATTCAAGGGTGTCATTCATCATACATGGAAATTAATTTTGGATTCAAAAACGTATATTAAATTTATTAGAGAGTCCCAGAGTAGGAAAAAAATCATCCCAAAAAGGTTTGATGATCCTAAAATCACATCCTCTCGGATACTGTGAGTTCTTAAGTATCATTTTGAAAATTTTCCATTGAGTTCCCACCTTTGGAAAGTAGGTTCCCATGGTTGAATATTTTTTGGGTATTTCTAGTTCCACAAACAAACCCATTGGAAACCATTTAGATTTAGTGAACTTGATGTGAATGATTTCAGAATACTCAAACCCCTACAATTGACCATTGATCAAACATGAATATCCCCAGGGATGAAACAAAAATGGTGAACCTTATATGAATCCAAAACCTAGATGATTATGTCACCCACCTTTCAGGCCCCTTTCTCTATCATAAATAAAAGAGGTCCAAACAATAAAATCAATTATATATGTGTTAATTCAAATGAGATACTACATTTATGGGGATTTCTTGTTTCTGTTTGTAAAATATCTAGAAACTCCATCTCATAACTTCCTTCAATTCATTGGGTTCCTTCTAGCTACAATGGATGTATGCCCCGATTACGACTCACACTTTGTCTTTATTCAAAAAAAGGACATCGTTAACAACCCAAAATCTTCAACACTAGGTATCTATCACATTAGTTTGGGAGAACATTCAAAATGGTAGAATCTTAACCCTAGAAGCTACCCAATATGAAATCTAGCTCACCAAGCCCCACCAATCATCTGATCAGTGGTGACCAGTGGTCCTGAAGTAGACATCGCCAACCACCATCTTCAACTATTTCGAGATATTATCCCTAAAACATGATAACAAGTCCCTCATGTATCTTAGGGAGGTGGATCAAGAGGCTACATATGGACTTATCTAGAAGACATAGGGGTCCTTCTCAAGAGATCCTACCAGTAATCTCTGCCACCAGTGCCACATGGCAGTAAGACCTCAACATGATGAGGGTGCCATCTTCAGCAAACCGATCAAGGTTATCTAGGCCTAAGAAAGAAAGATGACCAACTAGGAAAAGAAACCTAACACCAGGGTGTAGGACTACATGACTCTCTCCTACAGAGAATCCCACCAATCCAATTTTGTGTCCATATTTGAGGGGGAATATACCCCCATCCTCATTAATTCATCCATACAAAAAACTCATCTAGTATCATTCAAGGAAAATATCCACTCAAATCTAGTGTCATATAGTGATAAAGAACATAATCTTTCCTCCACCTAGTAATCCTATCAATATATTTGTGTAGTAGCACCCGAAGCATTCCACTACCGAAGATTGGTAGAAATTAGTGTCCAGGAACATACAACTATATGTACCAACCATGATTATCACTAGGTTCATCTTGAAACACCTAAATATTCCCTCTAACCAAGCTTGGTGGAAAGCCATAATCAGGAACACACACTTTCCTGCATTCATCAATCCTACCAGCTATTTCATTTGGTAGCTTTTGTTGAAGTCATTCAGAAAGTCTCAGAAAAAAATAAAGGATAGACAAAACTCTCTTCCCCTACCCACAAGCACTGTCAATATTCATAGTAAAGAATAGAAGTAAAGGAAAAAATACATACACTTACTACAGATTATGAATTGGCATATATCACCATTCCAATCACTGAAGTCACTTATAATATTTTTGAAATAGTGAAATGGAGGATGTAAATCCCTATCCACATCCTATAGTCATTCCAAGACATCATAAATGTGAAGAAATTAGTGTCTAATGGATGGAAACATAACTCTTTTTGTATAAGTGGGTTGACTCACCCGCATGTCACATCATATAAAACACAATCCTCTACTCTTATTTAGGATGGTCATGTGGAAAACTCCCCTATATTATAAAGACAATTAGATCAGGAACATACACTTTCTCCAACTGGATGTAATTGAAATATCCTAATGTCCACTCTATAGTAGTCAATAAAATATACCCATGAAAACCACTACCCTCACAACGTGGTCCCAGTAGCTCGTAAGAAGGCCTCCAAAAATAACCCTAAGAAAAAAATTGAAAACAAAGAGCTGATCTAAAATTCATCTCTAATTAATGTTGATGTTCATGAAGCCCTTAAATTCTTATATATTAATTATAATGATCCTACCATCCTATTATCAATTATTGGAGTAGTAGAAGTAATTTCAAAGTTCCTATAAGGAAACTTCTCCATGAAATCTTGCTTTATGAACATAATCGTATCGATCTCAAGATCCCATATCCTGATGAGTGCCACGGTAGCCCTCTATATGGCCATAATATCAAGGAGAAAGAGGGTTTAACCCTTTTAGTAATCCACCATGGTGGTTCTTCCCATGATGGAACTCGCTTCGAAAGTTATCTCTGCAATAGTATTACACATTTTCAAGAGAATTCTCTAATTGGAAATGTAATGATGAGAGATCCCACATATCATGAGAAAATTATGAAAACAAGGTGTGTTATGTATGATGAATTTTCATTAATAGGTGAAATACATTCTCAAATAGAATATTTCCCAATGAAAAAGTCATTCTATGAACCACCCTTGGGATACTTACCTTTCAGTACAATAGAGGAAATCCCATCCAATATCACAACTTATGATAAAGAAACTGGGATGTTCCCACTTTTGTCAGACAAGGTAGAGGAACCTCCAAAAAAATAAGAAGATGAAATGATAAAAATGAGGAAACAATTGGATAAAGATGATATACCAGTCATGTAATAGCTTTTATCCACCACTTAATACAGCATTCAAGAGGCACTGTCGGAAGATTGTGTGCACGAAATCTACCTCTATATATAAAAAAAATCACCATCACTTTAGAGGGAATGTATTACCCAATTAAGAGTTTCACTGTAATTCCAATGTAAGATAATGGATACAAAACCAAATTTACATGGCATCCCTCATAGTTTCATGATATATAGAGAAATGATAAGAATCCCTTCAATGTGAAGGACATAGCATGTTAAAAATATTACAAAAAATGAAGTCCAATGCCCCATCTAGTATCCATATCATAGTATGGTGTACACACAAAACACTAAATTTCACTGTGCTCCCTAACTTGCACATCTTGACAAAGGGGGTATCATGAAATGACATATCCTCATACCATCTGTAGAAAATGGACCATGTTCACATCCAAATATCTGCTCAACAACAATTGGCTCTGAACTGGTGTCACTGATGTTGGACTAGAAGAGAGCAGAATATTAAGATAATTTTTTATCAAGTATCTAAAAATATTGAGTAAGCCTATAATTTAAGAGAGGACATTTTCATATATAGTAAATGTTATAAATACTGTAACAGTCTTTAGAAATGGGTGATCGTAGTGTATACTGAATTTTTCACATGAAGAATCCAATTTTATTGAAAGAGACATTTTGTGTTGTGATTGTTGTTAATAAATTTTTTTGATAAAAATCAATGTGAAATTAATTGAAGGTTGGTTTTTTTCCATTGAATTGTTTTTTATAAGTATTCATAAATCAAAAAAGATGTTTTAATTGGTAGAGTTACTTCAAGTGAAACAACATTTTAAGTGTGATGATTGCAGTGATGGTTTGTAGTACAGAATAAATTGTCTCATTTTTTATTTTAGTTGGACACATTTGTTACAACATTAATATAATTTCAATGTTTTTTAATTTATGATTGAATTAAAAGTAGATAAGAATTGAGTTTTTTTACTTTGGAATATTGTTGTCTTTGAATCTTTATAATGTGGAGTTGGTATACGGAATTTGAAAAAAAAGTTGAGTGTTATCATAAGATTATCCAACCAACTAACAAAGCACTAAATAGCTCAACCTAGCCTTATGTGGGACCATAGAGAGTCAAACATGGACTAGGAGGCTTTCCCTATCCAAATTAGTTGGAGGAGTGTACTCGCATGGGAGTTATATAGGCATAGTGGAATTACTATGCAGGGCGGCATGACGATGGATGAAGGCAATACCACGCGGTAGTGACATCGTGGTAAGGGAGTTCTCGGCAACTAATTTATGAGCAGAATGATTTTCTACTTGTATTATAAGGTGGTTATACAATATGTTTTCATTTGATTTGGGAATGATTTAAGCAAGTTAATATAGATCTATAACTAATAATGACCATATGATTGTCCATCTATTAATCTGGGCCATCCATTCTCTACTCCAAGTCATTTTATTCACCGAGCTCATATGAGAGCACCAGTTCATCTGGATCCCTCTATGCAGCAGCATATAAGAACCAAAAACAGTATTATGATCATTTTTTTATTTTTATAAAGACTTAAATATGAAAAAAACAATATGATCTGATCCATATTATCAATATTGTATAACGTATTCACCATCAAGCCTCGCCCAACATTTATGTTCATCAAGAAGCTCTATCGCAACGTCGACATATTTTTCAGCTGAGAATTCCAAGAAAAATTACTTCATATTGATAACTCCATCATGATGAAATCATATAAAAAATATGGATCATTATAAAACAAAAATCAAACTATTGAAAGTCATAATTGATATAAATATATTATTTTCATTGACCATGATGGTTTGTGGTGTGTATTTGAAAACAAAAAGGTATTAAGAAAAAAAGAATGGTTCTTTATGAATCTTAATGGTTCTGAGAGGATATGAGTTTCTATAAATCCCTCAATCAATATTATTCAATGTGTGTTTATTATCTATCAGCTAACAGATGTTTTGAAAAATCATCAGAGAGAAGCAAAGAAAAGGAAGTGCTATGTATTTTTGTGATTATTCCATTAATTTTTACTATTTTTTCATATTCGAGTTCTTGTGATGTTTCTAAAAATAAGTTCCATGGTTTAGTTTTTATTTTTTTCAAAGGATAATGGTGAAATCACAATAAAGATGAATTATTATGAACTTTTATTCGAAAGAACAGTGAAGTTACATGAAGAAAAAGTGGGAAGAATTAGAGTGTTCATGAATTAAATTATCTGTGAAGGCCTCATCTATAAACATATTTTACACAGAAGATAATAGACACTGCAACTATTTTGTGTAGAAGAAGAGTTTCTCGTGGGCCTTTGATATGTATTTGATACACTCCGATTTTCTTCATAATGAAACTTGTTTTCGAAATGCAGTTGGATAGTGTTACAAATCTCCTTTGGATTCTATGAATATCTATAAGAATTGGAAAACATTGTATTATAATATTGTGTGAAGATAATTAAAATTATTCTTGTTATACATAATTTGTTTAAGAGGGATTCATAAACACCTTTGATGTAGTATGTTGTCAAAAGGACAAGTGTACAATGTCTGATAGGTTTGTGTGTATGAAGTATTGAGAAATAAAGTGTGTTTATAGTGTGTGTGTGTGTGTGTGTGTGTGTGTGTGAAGGTTGTGTGGCTGCACAAAGGAAGTGAAAAGTACATGCATGGTTCAATACAAATGTAAATTCCCATACATTAGAAAAATAATGGATAGTACGGTGTATTAAAGTTATAGCTCACAAGAGAAAGAAGTAAATTACAATGAATTTTCACATATTCATGCATAAATAATATAACTGGAAGTGAGATATATTCAAATGAAAAAATTATTATAGAAGGTAGTGTTTATGCATGTACAATTCAATTTTGACATACATATGTCATTGAAAAATAAATTTTAGAATTAAATGCATTAAATATTTTCATGTGATGATGATAATACATGCATGAAGAACATATGATATTTATGTATGTAATATTTTAGTTGTGGTAAGGTAATATTTTTCAGAGAAGAAAAGAAGAATAAATCTTTCAATTTATTGGTATATCTTAAAATTTTCATTCGATTACTGCAATGAGATGAATTGGATGTGATATCATCTAAGTATACTGATCCAAATAGAAATCAGTGTTGTTAATTATATTCAGTGGTCATCATATAGTTTCAATTGAAGTGAGAAAGTTTTTTATAACTTTTTACATAATGGCTCATAGAAGAAGATCAGTTTTATGTTGCAGTGGTAGATTGACGTTCCTGTGATCTTTCTCATTGTGTTAAGATTTTTATTTCTGAAAAAATGGTGTATTATAGTATAATGAACACTGGTGGGATTCCATTATAATTAGAGAAAACATTCAAAAATACCCACCATGGTTTTAGGTTGATACATGACCAACCCACTTGTAAATATTGATTGATTCATAATAGATAATATGTGTCTCGGGTGATTCCAAACCTAGTAAGTATATAGTCACCCACATCAGGTGTGGACCTTGTAACAATACTATGTGTTATGATTCATTTACTTTTTGTCTTGGTTGTGGTATAATTTTGTTTGTGAACAGGGAAGATCCATTCACTCAAACAAATATATAGGTTTGAATTAATAAGGGGTAAGAGAAAAGAAAATAAAAATTATTAAAAACTTATGTACACTAATTCCTCCCTCCCCTCACCCTTAGTGAATCTTCATGATCCACTTGGCACATTAATAGGTATCAGAGCGCAGGTTACACCACCAATTGGAACTATCTTATTGTCCCATCTATTTGTGTTGGACATATATAAAGTAAAGATTTGAATTTGAAGAAGTAATAGAGTTGTCTCATATGAATATTTGAGATCCAATCTTTGTCACTACCATCAAGTAGGATTATTCAAAAACAATGAGTAACAAACAAAATAAATTGGAATGAAATATAATAATGAATTTGAATATGAAAGAGGATACATCACAAGATAGTTATAGTCAGAATGGTAGTCTGCAACAGTTTTTGTTAAATCAATTGATAAATATCCTTTTGATGAATATTATTTATGTGGTGATGAAGAAGAATTTATTGACTAATTTAATTTTTTGTTATTTAAAAGTCGAAAATTATCTGAATAATGTTCTTAAAAAAGTATTCACTTACACATTTTTATCAAGGGACTATGTGACGAAAATGAAGGACCCTAGACCACCCTAAGAGGGGGGTGAATTAGGGTGTCAAATTTTTCTCTACATTTTATATATCTTGTTCCCATGTTGGAAATAACTTGTGAAAACCAATATGATGGATATATGAACTAATTAAAACACACAGATGAACAAAACAACACTTTTTACTTGGTTCACCATAAAGGGTTACGTCCAAGGAGAATACGCCGACAGGTTTTCGGTCATACAAAAATCCCCTAATCTTCACTTGCTATAGATTACAAAGGATCGGGAATAGTCACTTTGTCCCAGGCTCATTTCCTTTACAATTATATAGGGATAGCTCACTATGTCACTTAGGTCACTCTCGTTGACTCCCCCAGGTTCACTACCATGAGTGAAGTCTCACTCAGTGTATACACGTGAAGGTCTCTTCAACAAATTTCCATTGAAGGATTTTTATCAGTATAGCATGAGACATAGATTGCATTGAAGTCCTGGATTGATGCACTTGAAAGCACTGAACACACAAACCAGATTCTCAAAACATCATCACAATTGTACTGCACTGAATAATTCACAATCTCTAGTTGGGAACACTCTATTCTCCTTTGTCTCTTCCTTTAATTCCCAATACCAACACCTAAGTGTATCAGTATACTTCCTTCTTTTAGTGAAGATCTGAGTTTAGTTTCATGTATCATTCATATTCTCTTCGCAAAGCACAACGAGGGTATTAAACACCAGTCGTGTGTGTGCGGTACTACTTCTCTTCGTAAAACTGAATGGTTCATCGTACTTCCTTCTTCGTGAAGTCGCTTTGAGAGTGCTAAGCATCAGTCAATGGCATGAAAGACCCATTAAAATTTTTCACGCACCCTTCTAGGTGTCTTATGAATAAAATTCAAACCATGTTCAAAAAAACACCATTTGGCACGAAAAAGCCTTTGCACGCATCTCTTCTTTTTCACACAGAACTTCCCCGTTTCGTGAAACAATTTCATTTTCTGCACAACACTTCTTCTTTTCGCACACCACTCTATACATAAATTTTTCCACGTGTCAGAGCATAGGATTTTTCTAAGTGTCAAGCCTCTTTAATGATAGGGGGTCACATCGTATTTATAGGCATTTATGACCCTACGCAAAAAATACTAATCAGTGCGTAAAATCCTCTTCATGCACGTAAAAACTCTTTCACACAAAATCACACTTTTGTGCACTTTCTTGATTTTTGCGCGTGATTTATTCCTTTTCCATTTTTCTCTATTTTGATCTCAATACCCCAATTGCACATAAAATTAAAAACAACATTCCATATTGCACGCAAAACCAATATTCTGCATTGCATCATTTTACGTGCATTTTTTCCATTTTTTCACGTACCCCATGCCTTTGGAAAATTTTGATGTTATGATCCTGAAAGAACAATTGTGCACAAAAACCCCCTTGAACTTATTGTGCAAACTTCTCTTCAAAAAACATGTGTCTTTGATCTTTTGATTTTTAGGCCCAAAAATTTGGCAAACACTGGAGAACAATGCCACCTTCAATATTCTCATTGTCCATAACTCTCATGCATATTTTATTTGATTTGGATTCTTAAACAACTCTTCTTCATTCATCAAAAACTCCACTATCTTGATATATATCCATTCATAGATTAGAATTAGCATTTTTAGAGTTTCCATGGAATGAATAACAGTTTCCATATCATCCACCATCATATTTCCTTATAATAAAAACAATATATGAATGACAACACCCTTACTCCCCTTTCTTTCTTAAGGCGTGCACCATAAGTTATATTAAATTATGATATTTTTTAAATACAAATCAGCAAGGAATCATCTGATTTAGATACAATGTGAAATGCATCGCCATCTCAGAATTCCAAGCCCTTCCGCACTCTCTCTTCTTCTTCAACCATCATTCTCTACTTCATGAAAATCATATTAGTATATACATCAAGTAAGATCATGCATGGTTCACATGAAATCATGAAGAATTGCATGGTGTTATTCTTCAATCATTGTTAGATGGATGATATCTCACCATTCCTCCATTTCATTAGAGTTTCTCTTGATCTCCTTCGTTTTTATCTTCATTGAAAACTATTGACAAAAAATACAACCTTATACACAAAGTGGTCCCCAAAAAAAGCATAGATTGAAAATGAAGCTGAGGAAATGGAGACAGTTTTGGAAAATAAGTTTCAAAGATGTAAACTTCTCTCACAAATTAGTAATTCCAAAGAAGAAATAATATCACTTTCTAATGAACATTTATCCTATACTGAAGAAGAATTAAAAATAAATGTGTGTGAGAAAGAAGTAACTAAGGAGGTTCTTAATGAGATCGTACATACACATTAATAATCTCATAAATCTATCATGAATATTAAGGAATAACAATTGGGGTCAAAAGAATAGTCTATATTTCACTACAATTAAGGATTCACATTGATTAATGGATAATTACAAATGTATTTTAGTGAGAAATATGTGACTAAGAAATTTTATATAGAAGTGATCTGTGCATTGGATAAACTACAAAAACCCATGTTGAATGTTAAATAATCTCATCAAGAGGTTAAGAAAATCAGAATTAACGAGATGAATAATTCTCTATAGAATGTAAGTCAAATGCTTGATTCCCATTTTCATAAAATGAAATGTCTTGTAATGGAAGTAAATTTGAAAAATATGAAGGAAATACAATTAAATACTTCATAGAAAGAATGTGAAGATGTGGTGAAATCACTTGAAGATCAGAAAAACTATCTAAATATGAAATATAATTATTTGGAGGTCATGTTCAAAAATCATGATATTATGCCCACTGAATCTTCACAAAATGATGAGTTTAGAGAAGATTACAAGAGTAATTTTAAGAAGAGTCTTACTTATGAAAAGAATCATTAAAGTGAAATTAAATTTAAGATATTATCTAAATAAAAATTAGTTGTAGGATTATTAAAATAGGTAACCCTTGTTCCAGAAGTTTTTTTTTACCAATACTGTGATATCTACAAGTACATGTTCTAAAAAAATTATAGTCAAACATGGGTGAAAAAGATCAACGTTAAATCCGCTATATCATCAAATCTGGATATGAAGAATAACATGAATTATTGTTCCCTACAATGATATTTGGTGAAGAATAATATTATCCAAAAGAAAAAAGATATCAAATCTATTCAAGTTGTAACATAAAATAAGAAATAAAGATTTTTTGGTTTTTGTTGGTGTTTTTGGAAATTTGGGCATTAGGATATTGATTTTTGGAATAATATGTCTATGTATGATAAATACAGAAGGTCTACATTAAGGGGGAACATATCTGATGTAAAGATAAATCATGTAAAATTCATGACTAATTCACAAATTAAGAAGAATTTGTCTATCAAAAATATACTGGATTGTCTTGAATACTTCCACGTTTATTTCAATATAATTGGTTATAGTTATGATGAGTGATGTAATTTACTAATGATGTACTATGAAAATACTGATACGAATGTCACACTAATTAAAATAAGCTTCTACTATGGAAGAAAAGGTTATATCATTGTCATTTTCATACAAATCATGAACAAAAATGATAGTGCAAGAATGTTGAATCCAAAAAGGAAATCAATCTAAGAAAAAAATAATAGGTTTGATTTAGAGAATAAAAATCAAGATGAAAATTTTGAATATCATTATAGTTTTTATAAAAGGGATATCCCTATAATTACTGTAGATTTGTGTGGAAGGTTCAAAATGTCGGGGCATATTACTAACAAATATATGACATGGTTTCCTAATCAAATATAACTAGTAAAGAATAATGAAAAAGAACAAGTGTATTCTTATGTTAAAAATGATAGAATATGAAGGATTCTACACTAAAGAAGAAGTTTGAGCGTCTACCCAATGAATTTTTAGTGATATGGCTAGATAAAAACGAATTGGCTAAAAATATGGAGTTTGAACAAAAGAATGAAATTTCACTACTTTCTAAAGTTAAGAAGCCTATTACATATTAGATAAAAGTTCATGAAGTCAATAAGACCATGTTTTCCTTAAATGATAAAAATTTTAAAGTCCGAGAAGGATTAAGCATGATGAGTTTTCTTAAATCAAGAGAAAAATTGAAAAGAGTTTCTACGTTGAGAGATAAATCTCATCTATAATACTCTAACTAAAAATCATTGAAGAACCTCCTTATTCCCATGTATATTTTCGTGTTAGTTTCCAATATAAAGGGAATTGATGGTGAGGAATATATTTAGGGGGTCCTGAAAATATGAGTGATGTAAAACATATTATACAACATTGAGAAGGCCATCCATCATGGAGTTATTTATTTCAATTTCTATTAAATTTTTTCTCAAAGATCATTCTTGAAGAATGCCAATCATGATGAAGATAGATGAAGATCATTTATCTAGGAGATAAAAGCAAAAAAATCAACATAGTTGAATATCTCATGTGGTATCAAATGAATATTTTATGTTATGGTATGATTTTTATGTTATTTTCAAATCTTGAAAATTGAAGATTTTTATTGAAGTGGTATGTTATTCAATGTCGTTATGAAAGAAAATTCTGAATTAGAAGAGGACAAACCGATACATTGATAAAAAAGTAAAATGGATTGATAAAGGTGAAGTGATTTTTTATTGTTGATTGTTTTTAATCTATTTGTTGAGATAAATGAAAAATAATAGTGGAAAATGTTTTGAACAACTTTTGTAATAAGATTTTAGTATTTTCATTATATCCTAATTTTTTTTGACAGCTTGGTTCTGTAAATTTTTCACTCTTTTTCACAACATAGGTTTAGCCCACATTTAACTAGATATTATTAATTAATGACTCATTTATTTAATAAGGTTGATGCTTTTATTTTCTCAAGAATATCAATTTGAATTTATGATAACTAGCATATCTTATGAGATAAGTATATTAAAGGAGGAAGGAAGAGATGTTTTGATGTTATAGAATGGTTGAGTTTAATTATTTCACATACTAATATTTTTGGTATATTTTCCATAAGTGGAAGAAGAAAACGTTTAATTAGAAATTAAACTCGGTATGAAAAAAAATCCAAAGGGGGAGAGTTAATTATCCAATTTTATTGAAAGTAACATTTTGTATCGTAATTGTTTTTCAATATATTTGTCAGATCTTTCCATCTGTTATTCTGCGCTGTCCATTCTCTACTGCACGCCATCTTCTTCACCGAGCTCATACGAGAGCACCAGTTCGTCTGGCTCCCTCCATGAAGCTTCGTCCGAGAATCAAACTAAGTATTATGATCATTTTTTTTATTTTTCTAAATACTCTGATATGATGCAAATCATTGACTCTTATCTGTGCGATCAACATTGTATGAAATCTTCTCCTTCAAGCCTCGCCTGAGATTTCTGTTTATCGGAGAAGCTCCATTGCAACATTGATATTTTTTTCAGCCAAGAAATCTGAGCATCATTACTTTATTTTCATAACTCCACGATGATCAAAATTATATGAAACACATTTCAATTTATCAAAATAAAGAACAAACTATCGAAAATCAGAATTGAGATAAATTTATTATTTTTAGTTATGGTGAAGGTTTACGGTGCATATCTTGAAAAAAGAATGTTCTTAAAGAAAAAAAACATTTCTATATGATTCTCGAAAGTTATGATATGATATGAGTTCCCTACAAATACAGTGATGAAGCTCATTCGGGTTGTGTTTCTTATCTCTCAACCTATAGATTTTTTTTTCAAAATATTGAGAGATAAATAGAGACAACGAAGTGCTCTGTATTTTCACAATTGTTCCATGCGTTTGGGATGTTTTTTCATATTCATGTTCACATGGTATTTCCGTAAATAGGTTCCATTGTTTTTTTTTCTTTGTGTAAAATAGAATAGAGAACTCGCAAAGCATATTAATTATCACCTACAGTTATTACAAAGAATAGTGAAGGGACGTGAAGAAGAAGAGGGAAGAATAAAAGAGTCCGTGAAGTATATTCTCTTTGAAGATCTCGTCTTTGAACTTTTTATAATGAAGATAACAGACACCTCTCATATTTTTTGAAGAGTAAGAGGTTCTTGTGGGCCTTACATAAGTATTTGATACTCTCGAATTTTCAACACAATGAAATTGGTATCCACGAAGCAAAAGGATATATCTATGCATCTATTTTTGATTCTATGAAGATATCTATGAAACCCAAGATAGTGTATTTCAGTATTGCATGAAGAGTATTAAATGTATACCTGTTCTGTATGACTTGATTGAGAAGGTCAAATACTCATCTTTGTTGTTGTATGTTGTGCGAAGGATAAGTGGACAATGTGTGTTTGGTTTATGTTCTTGGATGATTGAGAAACAAAGTGTGTGGATAGTGTGTTTGTGTGTGTGTGTGTTTGTGTGTGTGAAGGCAATATACTGTCACAAATTCAATGAGAATTACATACACGACTAGATAAATTTGTAAATTCTCATGCATTGGGAAACCAAAGATGTATTGTATGGTGTATTGAAGGTATAGCGCACATGAGGCATAAGTAAAGTAAAATTCACGTGCACATATTCTTGTATACATAATATAAGAGGTAGTGAGAGATATTAACATGTATAATGGATTAAACAAGGTAGTGTTTGTGCTTGTATAATTCAATTTTTACATGCACGTGACAAAGCACAAGCAAAGTGATGTCTCAAGGAAAGTGAAATAGTATTTTTGTGGGTGCTATCATTTTGTACTTCCACAATGTAGATAAAAAGAATATACATTATTGTGAATGTATTATTCCACCGAGGTGAAAATTAAATAATGTGGAAAATTAAAGGCATTAAATATTTTCATGTGATTATGATAACAACTTGCAAGAAGAACACATTATTTTTATGTCTGTAATATTCGAGTTGAGGAGAGGTAATATTTTTCAGTGTAGAAAAGAAGAAGACAGCTTTTATTTTATTGATATTTCTTCATTTTTTCATTCTATTAATTTATTGAGTTGAATTGGAAGTGTTATCATATACAATTCAGAAGATAATACTGAGCCAAATAGAAATAACTATTGTTGATTATATTTTGTGGTAGTTGTAGAGTTTCATTTGAAGTGATAAAGTGAAGAATTAGTTTATACTCAGTGGATTGAAGAGGAAGGTATGTTTTGTATTATAGTGGCATCTTGAAGTACTTGCGATCATTCTCATTGTGTTAAGAGTTTTATTTGTGAAACACTAGTGGGATTCTAGAACAAATAACATAGGTTGTATGCCATTATAATTTGGAAACAGGTTTATACCCACACACCATTGTTTTAGGGTGATACCTGACCAACCCACCTGTAATTTTTGATTGATTCATAGTGTAAAATATGTCTCTCAGATCGTCCCAAACACAAAAACAATGTAGTCACCAATATTGGGGGTGAACCATGTAATAATATTGTATGTTGTACTTCATTTACTTTCTATCTTTCATGTGGCATAATTGTTTTTGTAAACTAGGGAATATCCTCTCACTCTAACAAGTGCATAGGTTCGAATTAAAAAAGGGATTAAGAAAAGAAAATAAAAATTGGTAAAAACTTGTGTACCCAGATTCACCCCCCTTAGTGTACCTTCATGATCCACTGGACAATTCAGCTCCCATCCCATGTTTAGACAATGATCTGTTAAATCAAAAGGCTAACATGACAGAAGAATCCACATCAGTTTAGGAGAAACCCTATCTTGCAGGACTATTGTACTTTTTAACCCAATCATTGATATCCTAAAACAATGCCTGAAGAGTGGTGAAAATGGAATGGGACATCCCTACCCTCAAGTATGTGGACATTTTCACCTCAACAACCCCCTCCTCAATGGGAACCATTGTTCTCTGGATTAGGGAATATGCCATAGAGTGAATCCTCTCATTCCTTCCCATCTCGTGATCCTATATCCTCATTAAGGACGCCCACAACCAAACATTCTAGAGATTCCCTTTGGATCACTATCTTCCTAACAACTACTATTAATTAAAAAAAGTGGAGGAAAAGGATTCATGTAATGTTTAGAAGAAGGCGGTATCATAAATACATTGATATAATGTATACAATGTGTTATACACCAGTTAGTGTCATGAGTACTACCCTTGGGAATCCTGCAGAACATGTGGTCAATTCAGAGGATCATTCAGAAGTGGAAGTTCCCACTCATAATGTGGTCCACATCAATAAAATCGAATGGGGTACACATACCCAGAACCAAATACATTCCATGAATTTGGTCATTTCTTCAAATAATCGATCATTATTTCCTCGAAAGACATCCAACAAGTAAAAGGTTAAGGGACAAATTATGCCTCACCTCCCTCCCAAAGAGGTTCAGATCCTTTCACAAGATGAAATATTCACTCAATAATAGGAATACATAAAATAATTGAGGTGAATCAATGGATAAAAACTACGAGGAAGCCTTTTAGTCAGATATTTTCTATAAGAAGATCCCCAACTCACACTTTTAATTGCCATGCCTCAACAAATAGGTTTTGTTACAGTAAATGAAGCAGATCATAAACATCATCTCATAATGGGGCACCAACAACCAACATATTAGGATCCTAAAATAGCCAACTATGAATTAACTATATTAGGTGTGAAACTAGAAGAGTTTTAGGCACATCCTTAGACGCCTACCCCTATGGGATACCCCTAGAAAATACATGCAGTACGACCACCCATGGCCCTACCATCTATTGCACCTACTCAAGATCCATCCTAGCCAGACAGTCCTCAAAGAATCATGAATGCTCTTGAGTCACTCACTATTCGATTAATATTAATGGATTAATGGACAACACCAATAAAAATAGAAAATAATATTTACCTTGAATGGGAAGATCCAGCACTTCCCTTGTCAAATATTTGGAATCCAATATTATCTATTTTCAATGGATTAGGAGACCCAAAGCTCTATTAGTTTCATTTTGTCTCTCATTGTGATCTCATTGTGGGGACCCCTGAACCAAAGAAGGTATTAAAGATTATGTGCCTCGTTCAATCATTTTAGGGTCCAACCTTTGTATGGTAAAATATTTTGAAGGCTTGGTCAATTACATGGTGGAAAGAACACAATCAAAAGTTTCATTTCCAGTTTTACTCGACGGTGTTGAAGAAAATACTCTTTGACCTCATAAATTGAAAATAGTAGGAGAATAAAAGGGTCTCAGATTTCATTTTTTGGTGGAAATGGTTTACATAATCCTTAAACATACCTCTCCATCAAGAATAATTGTTGTCCATCTACATATTAATTCTTCACAATGATTTTCAGACGCACTGGATTAATGTGAAATACACATTAGGGATTTTGTACCATGATGTGATTTATCAAAAGTTATATGAGTCCATTGCAGAGAGTAAGGAAAAGTCCTTTTTAATTCTATCAACTCAGAGAAGGAGGATATAAAAAATAGAGACTACCACTATTATAAATTAATCGGCCACTTTACCCTCTCCCAGAATAATGTATTCACCATATCATGCGACTATACCTCCTGAGCATCTGTAAGAACACCCACATCATCAGGATGATAAAAAATATAAAATAAGAAAATAGTATGGAGAGATAGAAAACAAGTTCTATTATTTTGAAATTACCAAGTCCTTAGTTAGTTTATACAAGAATTGTACTATAACATGATAATGTTTCCACTGACCTGAAATCCCAAAAATTAGGGTGAAGAAGATCATGAAAATTATTTCCCCTTCTATCAGCCTCTAAGGAACAATATCAATGATTTTTTCGTTTTCAAATACCTCCTACAAAATACTATGGACTCCAGGCATGTGAAGCTGAATAATATGCATGCAAGGGTAGAATGTGTTTCTGCCACCAAAACATGGGAAGATAAAAAATGGAAAGAAGTCAATATAAAGGGGATGTGTAATTTTGGTGACTATATTGTCAGGAAAACAATCAACCATACTAATGTTATGCTTCTAGCATAGTTTTAGTAGCCAAAAATGTCCCTAGATACTTATTCTACAATATAGGGAACTTCATCAATAGCCCAGTCCTATGAAATCTAGTCCTCCAAAAAAATTCATGGCTAGAACCATAAGAAGAATGTGAAAGAATTTAATGAATTTTCATTGAAAAATCCATCCTTGACCATAGAAAAAGTCCTGAAAATAGTCCCAAATGCATGGGCATTGCCCTACCAAATGGTAGAACAAGGGTATAAGCACTAAATGCAATATCCATCATATGAGAAGATTATTATTTTTCATTAACATTATTATCTTAATGGATCCCTTTTCAAATCAAGAGCATGATTATGAACCTGAGTTCCCTAGAATTTATTTAGGAACTAGGGGAAGAGGCTATCAGAATAAAGGATATATGGGAATACACGGTCATTCCAAGAGTCACTACTTCAACAACACCCCTACTCGAACTGTGTTCACATCCCAAACATGTGTGAGATATTTTCAGTGAGCTCATCATGAACAAGGATGTTCTCCTTCACATGATGGGTTCTTCCCTAGAATGATCATTCTGGATGATCTATTAAAGGATATCTTGCCACCCAGTCAACCATGGTGAGTAAGAAGACGTATCCCACCCAATCCATAGAGATTGAAATCACCCTCTACTCATATTTCAATGACTAATCTGTCTACATTAGAAACATCATCATTCAAATAACCTTTACATAGAACATAGGAAAAGAATATGGTAGTAACATAAAATATAAATAGTATCAAAAAATATGAAAAGATTCGGGTGGAAATATCATCACCCACTACGTCTCCTTTATATCGAACATAGGAAATGATTTGGGTGGTAACAGAAAATATGAAAATTTTGTATGTTTGACCATATAGAATTATAAATAGTCAAACCATGATCTCTAGGCCCCATGGATTAAGAAAACATTAATGTATTTCTCCATCCTATCACCGTGGTTACAATTAGATGTTGTAGAAATATATTTATATACAAATAAGATTAAATTTAATATTATGATCATAGAAAGAAAATAGGGGTCAAGACATAAATGATTAGAATATAAATTATTTTCGTATATATGACATAAAAATCATATGATCATTCACAAGATGGTGTATCTCTGTCACAATTTACAAGAGATCATCAACATAACTTTTCATTTGTTGAATGGCCTCTAGATCCCTATCAGATGCCTATTGTAGTTAATTTAACAAAATAGATTTAGTATCTTCATCATGGTTAAGTCCTTTTACAATAGCCACAATAGTTGTTGGCCCTTTGGTTTAGACTAATTCTAATGAACAATGGAGCTGTATGAGATCCCCCAAAGTGACATCTAATTCCTAATCTAGGCATGATACTTGGAATGTTTTCTCATTAGTCTGTTTCTTACGTTCCACAAATTTCATGGTGTGATTGATATCCTCCTTGGATAATGAATCCTAGAAATCATTAATGTTTAATAGACGCTTATTCTTTGTGATGTCCAAATGAATTTTAGGATCTCTCTCTCTCTCTCTAGTTTTTGAATGATTTACTTCACATTAGGTCTTCGTCAATAAAACGTGTTGTATCCTAGAATACCTAGTAGAAAATAAATCTGATTGATTTGTGATGGATATTCTTTAAGAGGTGTCTCAAAAATTACTTTCCATTTATCTCACCAAGCCCCATGGTGAGTGATGTGAAGAGCATTCTGCAACCTTAAATCTGACTCAAAGCTGTTTTCAGAGGAAGAAACATACTCTGGGATGAGTGAAGTTATTATAGAACCCTTCCCAATTTCATCATGATCAATAATGGATTCTTGTCTTATTACCAACTTCATGGGCATAGAGGCATTTTCTTTAGACCCAACCACATAATTTGATGACACTGGATGGTGGGAAAGACTCAACATTAGCCTAAAAAAGGATAAAATGTAAATGAAATAGGGGATGATTTAAAGTCTGTGACCCACACCTAGTAATGTGTCAATAGTTGAAATAGGTTCCTCCTTAGCATCCCTGACATTAGTGGTTTGAACCAAAACCTCTTGTCAAGTATCACCCTCCTAGGTCTGCCTGAGATTCACAAAGGAGGGCTAAGGAAGGTTTACCATTTTAGGATTCTCCTAAATTAGTTATTCCTCAATTGCATGACTAGTGTTTACTTTAGTTATTTGTACATACTTCTTTAATTGTAACATGTTATTTAAAAAGAGCTGCGCATTATTCCCACAAACTTTGGAATTGGGCTTGTACCCCCATTTATCCCAATACCCCTTCTCCAAATTCTGCCAGAATGTACCAAGAGTGCTTTTTTTTGCCATCATGGGACACCCGGTTGGGCGTTATCGAGTTGGGCCTTCCCCCTCTGGCTCTAATAAGGTAGTCATCCATGCCTCAGGATGGATATCCCCTTTCGGTTGAGGTTCTTCGTTTAGAATACCCTGATATATTTTCATCATCTTGTGCACCAAAGGTGGATTCCTTTCATCATTATCCCACGTCACCCTCGTAGGGATGAAATCATCATATATATCTCTGAGGATCAGAGCCCCAGAGATATCATGGACAACCCACATGGTAATAACAACTTCTCTATGCATACTATTGAAAGTGTTTGTCTTCATACTCAACAGTCTTCACAAATCAGGAATAAATTTAGCGTTCTTATATACATAAGTTTTTCCTACCCAAACTGCCTCATAAATTTGGAATTCATATAGCTCCATATTTTACCCTAAAGAATTTGGGTGCACCCAGTATTCCCACATCCACTATGTCTTAACACCACCTCTCAGGTATAAGTACTAATATTTCCACCAACCCTTGGACTAATATATTTTGGAATCATGTATGAATGATGAATGACAGTGAAAATTCAATTCAGGTGTGTGCGGCTTTAGATATGGAAATCATTTCTTATGATGCATGACATAGTTTTTGGATAACATACCAGCATAAATATATTCCCCCATACTTCAATCATTAGAATTATTGAAGTTTCTATAACATTGTAACCTTGATAGGGGAGTATAATTATTTGATACTAGTATGAGGACCTCCTTTACATTGTCCATAGAGAATTAGATAATTACTCTCAGGAATGTTGTGTTGATATTTCTTTATATGTCCTGCCAAAATGGGTAGATTTGTCTCCTGATCATCAAAGTAGTCGTGGCCTATAACTTTTACCATCTCCTCCAGGTTGTTCATTACATGTTAATTAGAAAAAATGTACTTTTTAGTGGTCATGGAACCTACAAAGAATCATCATGTTTTTGGAGTAAGATATTTCTATAATTTATGAAATTAACTAAATTGAGAGAATTTGGAAAATTCATGAACTTGTGTAGGTTCCTCGTATAGGTGCCTTTTGTGAGTGCCCTGTGTAGGGACATCGATCATGGTCCAAACACAAGTCACTCACCCAGGACTACACATCATGTAGATAGATATGTACCATGTCTGTGGGGATGATTATTTAATTTAAATATCTATAGAGGAGGGTTTTTGTGGGACACTTCCATGAAAATACCTAAAATACAGAGTCATGAGAGCCAACCGTTGAACTAAGGTCCATATTTATAGATAAGGTATCCCCCTTACGTGGACCATGTATGCAACCTACCTACATGGAAGACCTAAGTGGAATACTGGTGTGGATGACCAACATGGACTACCTCTGTGATCCATTCCCCCTTTTCATCCTTTTACCTTAGGATTAAACCCTCTTCCCTTGATCATATCCCATCCTTAGAGGGGAGTCATTCATTGAGACTATTTTTGTCACATTCATGAAAATTCATCAAAGGTAGATACTTTAGAGATAAGAGAATAAGATAAATGATGATGTGTAATAATTTAAAAGTCCCACAAAGTAAATTCTAAAAAGTATCCCAAAGCACCATCGCTTCCTAGGGTTCCTCTGCAATAGACTACATGTCCAGTTTGAGTATTAACCTACATTTCCTCTCTAAGAAACAGCCTGCTTGAGATAACAACATGGAACCCCAGATTATGATAGTATATTTGCCTAAGGTCAGAATGTTTCCTATAAAAATGATAATGGAGTCTTTATTTTCACAAATGGAAATTTCTAAAGGCCTTCAAACACTATGATAACATCCATCTTTGTAAAATCCCATCATGAAATTTTATGTAATATTCATTACCATTAAGAGTGGTTAATTATAATGTGATAGTAAAACTAATGTCTTTTAAGGATTTTAAATAAACAACACCTGCACGAGTCACTTTATTCCAAGTGGTTGAAAAAACAAGGGTGAGGTCCCATTCCTTATGCAAGGACTTGTGAAAGCCATTTTCAGGAACACTTGTAGAGACCATTGATCGATTGATCAAGGTCTATCCCATTTGTATTTTACCTGGTGGTCAATCACCGAAGGTATAGTCACCTCATCCAAGCCTACCTATGTGACTCCCTTGCCTTACCCTAGCCTAACTGTGTGACCCTCTAATAAATCCTTCTTCTGGGACAACCATGGAAGGGTTTAACCTTCCCCAATTCCCTTTTATAAAAGCGACCAATATGAAACCTATACCAAGGCCTTTGGATTTGAAATTCCATGGAGAGGGGCATACCAAAAATTCTCCCATTTGAATTTGTATTCATATGTTCATATGTTTCCCACACTTTTCCTACCACATAGTTAGGATCCTCGGGGTATATGTGGATTTTCATTCCTAAGATCATGAGGACCCCGGCCCCAGGGATGGTGCCACGGAGATCCCAATCTTGGAAACAAGGGTTAGGATGATGTGATGCCCTTGTCATCTATAAGACCCGGAGACTCTAGTTCATAGCAGGGAGGATGTGTATTAAACATTCTTTTCCATTCAACAAGGAATAATATCCTCATCATCTACTATGAGACCTATTTAAGGGAATCCCTCATGGATTATGCCCCTAACATTTTGTACAAGAGATTCCACCCTTTATCCTCCTCACTCCCTTGGATATTGGATTATAGAAGGGGTGGTTTCCATACTCCTCTATTCTCTCTACCATTCCCTCAGCCCCTTCCACTAGTGGAGGAGGATAATTTTGGTTTGTCAGATCTTATTCTTCCTCCATTTTCAATGCATTCAAAAATGACTAATGCTAACTCACGTGGGAACAAATGATATCCATAATCACAAAATCACCAAAATAGGATTCTTGTTTAGGTAGGGGATCATCATTTTAATCTTACTCTCAACTTCCTTCAGAGTGCCTCCAGAGGGATGAGTACTCAAGTCCATGTATCCAACCTCCAGGAAAGGAGAATTTTTTATTTCCTAGATTATGTATTTCCTTTTGTTTCTCACAATAAGTATTAATCATGTGGGATTAAAGGTTGACGGTGGTCATGAAATCTATATTATTTTGATCCATTTAGGTAAACTCTTCATGACAAGTATCTGTACCAAACCAATTAATCTCCATGAGTCACACCACTTCTCAAGGCCCCAAACTCATTCATCTGTGAATCCTTCTCAAATGTAATCCACAATAATAACCCCCATTAATCAGGGAATCCTCTTCATGAGTAATCCCCAACATAATTATCTTAATGGGAAACATTGACTATGAGATAAACCTCCATAGAGAATCCTACTTGGTATAATCCCTAACCTTTCACTAAAGTGGGAACCATCCTCAGGAGTAATCCCCCAGCCAATCTAATCTATGTGCGTTATTCCAAGTGTAATACCTAAAAAAATTTAGGGACTCCTAATTGGTAAAATCAATAAACTTTCACTAACATGGGAATAATTTTTAGAAGTAATACCCCTACCAAACTAATCCTTGAGCATCCTTCTCAATAGTATTCCCCAACCATAACCATTATTAACCAGTGAATATTTTTATTGAGTAAGAAACAATTTAATCATCTCAATTAGACATACACCCCTATGATAGAAACCTTCATTGGGCCACCATAGTTGTGATTCATCACAAATTAACTATGTGGGATTTGATTATCATTTAAATTTGATATTTAGGAAGCCTCCCATAGGTCCAAAATCAAGGCCTCAAATCCACCCAGTACTCTTTGGGAATCATTCCCGACATGGTCAAATTCAACTTTACAATTCAATTCTATTCCAGGTTTCTCTAGTTCTATTTGATATAGTAACCACACCAAACATTAACTAGGAACCATCCACCAAGACTTTGTTACACCATTATGCTAAAATGACCAATTTGGACCTTATCAGAACACCTTAAAAGGTATGATGTTCCACATTAAGTGGAATGGAACTATGTGGGTTCTGATTCCATTCATGAAGATAAATAGGAATCCCATCCATGGGTCTGATCCCAACATCAAAACAAATAAAGTCTTCTTTGATGATTATACACTCTATAGTTCCCCATTGTGTGGATAGAAAACCAACATTTTTGTAATAACAACCATAAAATCTCTAACTAGTTCAGAAGGGGATTCCATCGATAGAGAACCTTGGGTACATACATATATCTCCATTATTGAAGAACCTTGGAAACATTAATCTAAATCTAAATTATATACATGCTAATGATTGATTATTAATTCAAGGGCGTTTCATACATGGGAATTAATGAATGATTCATGAAAATTTCTAAAACTTATAAGAGATTCCTAGAATTAGAAATAATTCCCTCCAAAGGGAATGATGAGCCCGACCCCCCATCCTATCGATCAACGTGAGTTCTTCAGTATCATTGGAAAAATTTCCCAAGAAGTTCTTGCCATTGGAACGAAGGTCCCCATCGATAAAGAGTCGTTGGGTGTTTTTAGTTACATAGAAAACCCATTGGAAACTATTCATAATTAGAGACTCGACATGAATGATTGCACTAATCTTAAACCCCTAAAATTCACCATCGAGAACAAATGAGTATATCAACGGGAAATTTTAATTTAGAAGAAACTCATAGTGTAATAAGTGTGTGGCACACAGGTTATTATTACAAAACACCATAACAAGAGGAATAATTTATAGACCCTTGACCTCATACTCTTATTACACTCCTCATCTAGTATCAACATTTAGTTTTGGCCTAGATTGGATAAAATATGAAGAATGAACCAACACCCTAAAAATAGGTCATATTATCTTGTCGATGAATGTGGGTCAAATTATATTAATGATTATTTTATATATTCTTATAGAAGAAAGGGGTGTCTTTTTCCATTGAGATAAGAAAATAATAATGATAAAAGTTTTTAAATTTTAATTAAGCGTAGATATTATATTTTTTTTAAAAATATTAGGTTTCACGTTTTTGATGAAAATCTATCAAAATTACAAGACAACCTTGTTCCATATTATATGATAAGGATAACCCATATGGTTAGTTCACATGGTTAGAGAAACCATGCACCAACCATGATAACACCTCAACTAAAAAGTCTGTAGTTTTGGTAAGGGCCTACGACACCTGACACATGGTTAGGGAAAACCCTGTGCCCTACCTCACCCCATTGATTATCCCCACATGGTTAGGAGAAACTATGTGGTCTTTGTCACAATATTTTTACTAACAATTAATCATATTGATTTTCTCCACATAATGGGGTTTTGAGTTATGAACAAGCCACAGACACCCCCAAAAACCATTGTGAACTCTTTATGCATAAGTTGGTCCTCACACAGCTGATAGTGCGTCAATTGGATTTTGTAAACTTTCTTGTTGGTTTGGGCTTATTCAGAAATTTTTTCTCCCCACCTCAATCATTTGGCACTTTTATTTGTACTATTATTGGACGTGTTTCCTAACCCCTGAGTGGCAGTGCTCCCTTCTTTTGTATTCATGTATATTTTGTCTGATGCTTCCTCTGTCGAAGTGTGGGACTTTGGTCATAACCCTTATGAGGTGGAGGTTACCTCTTTATTCTCCTTGGTGGTGTGGTCATTTCATTATAGAGTGTGGTTCCTTTGATAGTCAACTCGGCCACGGTGTCCCATAATTCCATCGTTTGTGATGTCTGTATGGACTTTGGTTTGTGATGGGTGTAAAGCATGGGTTGATTTTCGGTGATGGTGATGCAACACTAAAATTTTTAAGGCACCATTTATTATTAATCTTTATTATGGGTTTTCATGTTAATTTCCTATCTAATGTTATTATTAATGCCGATATTTCTTGTGGGAAGATCCATTTGTGTTTGAAAGATCATGAAAAAGTATATTTAATTCAATGTGTACAGTGATAGATAGCATATGAAAATAAGGAAATTTTAGAAAGAAAAATGGTTTGTATATTTTTAACATTTAAGCTTATATCATAATATAAACGTATTTTTTATGCATTTATAAAAATATTCAAAAATTTAATATGAACATAACTTCTTAATATAATAATAAAAATATTTTTTTATTATCTCATGAGCCCTGAACCAATATACTATTCCCATTATTTGATCTGGCACATGTCGTTCCATTCCATTTTGTGAGTACCCTCCAAATCTGCAATTCCATACGATTATTTGAATCAATTTATCATCGATGGTGAAATGCACCATATTATCTATGTAATTTCATTGTAAGCTAAAATAAGAGATGTGTTGATGAATTCAATCCTCAGTGATCTGGATAGAAACTCGAGAATGGTGGCACGATGTGGACACTCTTTCTAGATAGCTGCTCAAACTGTAGATTGGATCTCCACCATCATCGATTTAATCTGCCTGTACAACTTTCAGTTTGAAAACCATGTCATGAATTTCTTCCAGGTTTAGTTGGTCCTCTATTTATCTGTCCGGCTCCAGCTAGTTATTTCTGAAGGAGGGGCGGTGCCCCACTGGCACAGCCAGCTGGCTAAACTGGATGCACCATGTCCAGTCAGTGCATCAAGCAACCAGATGGCATCTATATAGGCTGAGCTTTCCAGGTGGTCCAGACCCTCCATCTAGGATGGACCCGCTAGCTGGGCTGGACACCTACTGGACCTGGACCCAGACCTGATGAGTCTCGTTTCACTAAATTGTGTGTATCTCGCAAACCAAATGTTTGATTAATGTACTGTCTGTAGATTTAGGATCCACGCGATGAAGATGTCTCTTTGAGATACTCCACTTGAGTTTCGGTAGAACATGGAGTACGTCTGGGTTGGATCAAACATGAATCCAACTGGGCCCTATTCAACTGTATGCCAATATCTTACAGACTGGGCATCCAATTAACACGCTGGCTATCACGTTGGAAACCTTATGACAAGGCAGTCCTTCGTGTTACTTTTTAGTTAGACTTAATAGTGGTTGAAATATGACCAGTGGATCGAGGAGAGATTTCACAAGAACTGAAGCGCACAATGTGTGGTAATCATGTGGCTGGGGGTCAAGTGAAGAGCGAACCTCTGTGGATCGGTATGAGGTAAAAACATCGTGGATCAACTGTAGTGTGGCCCTATGTTGATCTACAGTAGTGCAACCCTATGTGGATCGATAGCAGTGTGACCCTGTGTGGATCCAAAGTAGAGTTACCCTATGTGGATTGACAGTAGTGTGACCCTGTGTGGATCTATAGTAGAGCAACCCTATGTGGATCGACAGTAGTGTGACCCTCGATGGATCAATAGTAGAGAGACCCTATGTGGATCAATAGTAGATAGACCTTGTGTGGATCGAAAATTCAGAAACTCTTCATTGATCTGCAATAGAACCTCTCAACAGAATAAAATGATCTATCTGAAGACGAATCATTTTTATTAATATTATCTAAGTAGTATACATGGGGTGAGCTGTGTCTTTTACATTGTGTTATGTGGTTGAGGTCATGCTTAGTGGATTTACCTCTAGGGTATTTTTCTTTGTGGTGTATTCCTTCAAGGATTACCAAGAGACCATAGGGGGTTTTGGGGTCCCTACTGAGTATTGTTACAATCACCCCTATATGGGATTTTCCCGCACGTTTTTTGTCTGGTGAAGATGTTCAACATCTTGTAGAGGTGCTTAGGGGGACATGACTGAAAGATGCTATGATGGTGTACTTGGAGGCCTAGGACCAGGTGGGGACCAATATGACCAGGAAGGAAGTACATACTACTTTGGCATCTAGTTGCTTCACTACTCTCTTGATCAATATGGGTGTCCCGTGGATGACCCTCAATGTTTCTTTTTTGTACTTTACTATTTTCAGTTTATTGTTAGGTTTTTATTATAGGCCCACTTACATTCACATATACGTTCACTCAGATTTGTTTTAGTGGTATACTTGTTTCCCCCTTTCAATGTGTTGGGATGTTGTTGGACGTGTGTGTATGCTAGCTTAAAGCAAATGACTTGCCTTTTTGGGATATGCCTTTTTATTGCTAGTCACTAGCCCTTGGCCTATGGAAGGAGAGCTTGGGGTAGTCACAAAACTGGACTCGAGGGACGGGTCGTAACAAAGTGGTATCAGAGGGTGGTCGTTTCTACATGAAGAACTAAGAGTCTGTACTTTTAATGGGGGAAATAGTTTTATGTTTCTTGAGTTCAGATTTCTATCCAGGGAGTCCAATGTTGGGGTTACGACTGGCGTATCCATACACCAGGACCTTGAATTCTATTTTCTAACTTGGTACATGAAAACACTAGTTCCATGTGTTTTAAAATGTTTTTATATTGATCTTTTTTGAGTCTGCTCACTAGGTATAACATATTGACAATGGTTCATCTTTATTATCTTTCAAGATGCCTCCATGCAGACAGCCAACCAGGATTTCAATGTGAGACCATGAAGATAGTCCGAAGAGTGATGAGGCTTCAATAAAAGGACTGTGGCTTGAGATGGTACCTTTGGGTGGTGTCCCAGTGATACCAATTCCCATTGGTTAGTAGTTACGTCTGGCGTTACCTGTAGAGGAAACATATAGGCTCAGTTCCTTACATGAGTTTCAATGATAGATACCACTAAGGTTCCGTGGTGAGGTCGACTCATATGTGGCTAAGGACTAGCTTGAGGTGGTGATTGAGTTACCATATTTCTACGGCACCATTACATCATATGGTCATCAATCTAGAGAACCTTCTACATGGCTCAGCGGGGCGAAGACAGGGTTTAGGTTACCCTTATCTTACTATGAGGTGACTTTTCTGTGGATAGAGCATGGGAACCTTCCTCAGAGAAGGGGGTATATTTACATAAAAGGATAAGAGGTAAGTTTTCCCAAGAGATTCTATAGCTTCGGTAGTATGACATGTAGGTAGCTTAGTATTCATTCAGGAGTACCGACCATTCCATGTACTCAATGAATATGACACGGACACCGTTTCCAGGCTCAAACCTCTGAGCGAGACATTTCTAGAGACTTCAGAGCCATCACAATTTTCTCTGTGCATTCCTAATTATGTTAGGGTTATAGAGAGAAACATTATGGTTGAAAATTGTTTGGCTGAGTAGATACAACCAGTGAATATCAGAAGTGGAAAAGTAGGAAAATGATGTCATTCTCAGAGACTTGGACGTGTAATTTTTTTTGAGAAAATGAAGTGAAAGGGAGTGGATTCATGCAGTTAAGGAGTATGAAGCAAGGTCTCTAGGAATGATTTGAGGTACAATATGTGTATACTACTAGCTTTTGTATTAATAGACATATGTACTAATCATTCCTTATTATAACGAATCTTGTTAAATACCTAGAGTTTCCGATAAAACTGTTGAATTGAACATTACATCTAGAGATACCTTTGGGTGGAGAATCAACAATCAAACTTATAATGATGGTGTGATTTGACCCTTGAGGTGATTATTTTGATCATAACCTCTTGGTGGAAGCGTCAAGGCCTTACAATGTTAGTTTGGGAATGGACTTGACATCCACTTTTTATGCTCATATTGACTGTTTTAGGGAAAAATGATGTGGTATATCTGTAGTGTTGGAATGAGGTTTTCCTCGGTCAGTGAAAAAGGAAACCCAGACAACACAGGATAAACTGATGCATATGAGGGTGCAACCAATCACTCTTGAGTCGGCCATCCTTACCCTCATGGAAGTAGGTAATTTTATTTTTCAGTTCCCAATAGTAGTGGAAGTGTGTAGGAACATTCTTTCAAAATATGTTTCCAGGATTACCTCCCTGTAGGGGGAAGGACTTCTTCAATGGCTTGTACCCAGGGAAGACACCGATATCTACAAATGCATATCAGATGGTTCCCGCAGACCTCTTGGAGATGAGATTATAGTTGGAGGACTTGGAGAGGAAGGGATTAGTACGACCCAGTGTTAGATTTTATGTGTGGATTACAGAAAAATTATCCAAATGGCCACAAATTATGAGTAACCACTACAAAATAGTCGATTAGAACATCAATCAGTTTGAGGGGGTATCCTTTTGCGTGGATGGAAAGGTTCTTATAGTATTTTCAATAGTTGAGACTGCAGTTATTGTTGGTCTTTATTCAAGACTATTACCTTGAGGTAGTACATACTTCTAGGAAGAGGGATGTGGTGGAAAACATGCATAGCAGGAGGGCTTGTTTACAACTTCTGATAAGGTGATAGAGAAGCTAGTTGTGATGCTGATATCCTTCATGGATGATGATGGAGTATCTTACCTCTAGTCTATTACTGTCACTCCCCAACTCCTTCAACGATTTAGGGAGACACAACTTGTGGATGTTGACTAAAAATCTTGACATGATCATTTATCCTAAGGACATACTTCTGATGGATTTTTGATAGGTGGGGTGCACATCATCATTTTCAAAGGACGCACCATGGTAAAAGTGATGTTACATGAGGATGTTTTTAGGGAATCCCATACATCCCCTTTGGCAGTACATCTGGGTGTGGAGAAGATGTACCAGGACCTCTGAAATCAGTACTGGTTTCCATGGATGATGGAAGTAGTAGTAGAGTTCTTTCCCGATCCCTCACTTGTTAGCAAGTGAAAGATGAGCCTCATGTTCCAGCATGCTTGAGCCCAACTATCCATCCCTAGACAGATGGTCAGACAGAGAAGACCATACACACCATAGAGGACTTGCTTCGTACTTCTGTCTAGGATTTTGGTCCTAGTTAGGAAGACCACTTAACACTGGTGGAGTTTGAGTACTACAATAGCTATCACTCCACCATTGGAATGGTACCATCTGAGGCCATGTACATGTGGCCATGCAGATCACCTTTATGATAGACAGACCCAAGGGAGTCAGTACTCATGGGTCCAGAGTTACTACATGCTACCACTGAGAAGGTAAAGATTATCCCTGTGTGGATGAGGACTGCACAAAGAATAGTGAAGTCTTATGCTGATAAGAAATGGGGAACCATGGGGTTTGAGGAGGGAGACAAATTTTTTCCCTTCAAGTCTCACCGTGATGTGGATTGCAGAGATTTGGTCGTGGTGGAAAGAAATATCTGAGGTTCATCGAACCTTCATAGATCCTTAGTAGAGTTGGCGAGGAGGCGTACCGCCTAGATCATCCCCCATAGATGCATCGGGTGCACGATTTTTTTCATGTGATGTATCTGAGGAGGTATGTGCATGATCAATCGCATGTCATCTACTGGGGTGATCTGGAAATTAATGATGGGGTGATGTTTGAGGAGTTCCCGATAGAGATAGAGGATCGAAAGAAGCATGTATTTAATGTATGGTCGATTCCTTTAGTGTTCATTCGATGGTAGCATAAGAATCTCTGGGAGAGAACAAGGGAGCAGGAGGCTCAGATTCATGCTCATTAACCAAACTTGATTTATTTTCCATTCTTTTGGATTTTGAGGACGTAAATCCCTGAGGTTGGGAGAATGTAATTTTCGAGAATTTTTATATAATTTTTTTTAATTATATGGAATTATTTCAAGATAAAAAAATTTAAGGACATGATATTCCAAGGCCTGGAGTTCCCTAAATGATCCATCAAAAAAATATAAGCTTTAAATAGCGTGTGTGAGTGGTTTTCTTGAAAAAGTGGAATAACACTTAAATGGGTTCCTAGATCCAAAATCAGAGGGCAGTGTTGTGTTCAGGATGGCAGGTTTACCATGGGTGCATCTTAAGTTTAGTCAGTACAACCTTACAGTGAGAAAACCAAAATATGGCATAACCATAAAAAATTAATTAAATAAAATTATTTTATTTTTAAAATTATTATAACTCACAAATGGTGACTCAGATTAAAAATCTAAGACCACCACTGAGCTCTTGAGGGTATGATTTTCCTAGACACATTATAACATTGGTCGGCACAGGCCAATATAGGAAGTTAGCTTATGGACATATATAAAACAATTATGTAACAATTATTATATTGTTAAATCCTTCTAACATTTAAATGGTAACTCAGATTGAAAATCTGAGAGTACTGTTGAGTTTGCGGGGGCATGTTTCTCATAGGTGGAGCCTAACCATGACTAGTGTGGGCCAAGGGTAAATGTTAATTTTTTTGAACATTTTTCTTGTATGTTCAGTAAACATGGGAGCATGGATTCCTATCTTTTGAACTGGTTCTCAGATTGAATATCTGAAAGAACTGTTGAATTCCTAGTGCCTCGATTTGGAAAGGTGAAGGTTGACATTGATCGGAAAGGGTTAGACAAAAAAGATAATTTTTGGGCTTTTAAAAATAATAATAATAAAATAACTATCTGTGTTATTTTATTCATTCTTCAACCATTGAGAGGAGAATGGAGGGACTACAGTGTAACGATGGACATTAAATAAGAGAAATTTAATGAAAAATCCATTTAGATTTATGATCTAAACGTTCATGGATTTAAAGTTAATTAATTATGGTTTATCAATAAACCATATTAATTAATGCAATGTGGTGAAATTTATTTCATTTAATCAAACCTTTTTCATGGGAATTGAGAACCCACGAGAAGAACCTCTGACAAAATGTTGATGAATTTAATCTCTAAAGAAGAATGGTGGATGAATAATGACCGTTAAGGGAATCGATCAGGGGATCAACAAAAAATGATGAATGAATTTGAACACAGATTCCTTCCATCAACCGTAATTGATTCCACCGAATCAAGGTAGAGGTTTATGGGTTTATGTTTCCTCTCATCATATTCATGGAAAATAAAATAAATGAAGACCAACCGACTAAAGGGTTTATCCACATCCCATTTATTCTAATGATTGGTCATTTCAGGTCTTAATTTTAGGATTTGTTCTTTCTGATTGATGATTGTAATCACCCGAAGTTAGAACACTAACGCGGAGGGTGTGGGCCAATCCAAAAAATGCCCTGACCCCCCTTCGTTCTTGGTATATGTGCGTTCCTTGTGGGCAATAGAACAACGGTATAAAAATATGAATTAAGAGCCTCACAGTGAAGGTGGGGACACGGGTGGCCCGTAGGCATAGACAAGAAAGAAAACAGAACACTAGAGCATCTCTGGTGGCCCGCGGAAGCATCTAAAGTTATGGCACCATTGACGTGGAAACGTCGGCTACCGGTAGTGGCGGATGACTGCATGGTGGAGTGGTGCCCATAGGTGCCGCGACGGTAGGATCTACGGCTAGTCGGGCAATGGTGGGTTAAATGGTGTTGCGTCGTCATGCCGTGTGGGTAAAAGAGTGTCCCACTCAGTCGGACTAACAAATGGCTAAAGCTGTTCATTTCAGAAGGATGGGTGGCGCCTCACTGGCATTGCTAGCTGGCTGAACTAGATGCACCATGTCCAGTCAGTGGGTCTAGCAACTGGCCCGCATCCGCGCGGGCCATGTTTTCCAGGCGGTCCATATATGCGGGCTTGGCAGGACCTGCCTGTCGGGCCGGACATACGGGCCCAACTCACCGGCTGGCCTTGACCCCTACAATACCCATCCTATCCTGTTTCTCTAAATTAGAAATATCTCACAAACCATTCTTCTGATTGATGTGTTGTCATTGGCACAAGGTCCATCTTAATGTGGAGGTCCTTTTGAGATATTTCACTTGAGTTTTGAAATAAGATGGTGTATGACAGGTTCAGATCAGACTCGAATCCAACCAGACCCTATTTACCTTTTGATATATATTTTATAAACTGGGCATCTGATTGATGCAACGTCTATCGCATTAAAACCCTTATGACAAGGTGGTCTTTTAGGATACTTATTCCTAAGACTTTGCGGTAGTTGAAATATGACTAGTGGCTTGAGGAGCGGTTTCTTGGGAACTCAAGCGCACCATGTGCGGGAATCCTGTGGCTGGTTGTCTAGTGAAGATTGGCCCTCTGGGGATCGGGATGAGAGCGACCCTTCATGGATTCACAGTAGAGAAACCCTATGTATTCTACAGTAGTGTGACCCTCTATGGATCGATAGTAGTGAGACCCTATGTGGATCAACAGAAGAGGGACCTTGTGTGGAACGATAGTAGTGCGGACCTGTGTGGATCAAATGTAGAGAGACCTTGTGTGGATGGAAAGTAGTTCAACCCTATCTGGATTGATAGTAGAGAGACAATATGTGGATTGCCTGTAGAGTTACCCCGTATGGATTGGTAGTTCAGAAACACTTCATGGATCAACAACAGAAACTCTCAACAATATAAAATGATCTAACTGAAGAATAATCATATTTATTCCTTTTTTCTAAGTTGTATAACTAGTGTGAGATATGTATTTTTACTTTCTGTTATGTGGTTGAGGTATTTCTTGGTGGTTTTACCTCTGGGGTATTTTTCATTGTGGTGTTTACCTTCAGGGATTACTGTGAGACCTTCAGGGGTCTTGAGGTCCCTAATGAGCATTGTTATACTCACCCCTACATGAGCATCACCCACACGTATTGTTTCTGGTGTATACGGTCGACGTTTTGACAAAGGAGCTCAGTATGATAGGACTGAGAGATGCTACAATGGTGGATTTGGTGGCCTAGAAACAGGTGTGTCCCATTAGAACTTGGCATGACTGATATACTACATCAGCTTCTAGTAGCTTCACAACTCTCATGATCAGGTGGGGTTTTCTACAGATCACCATCAGAGTATCCAATGTGTAATTTACTGTTTTCAGTTCCTTGTTGGGTTTGTATTTTGGCACACTTACTTTCACATGTACTTGTACTCATATTTCTTATAATGGTATACTTGTTTTCCCCTTTGATTGTGTTGGGATGTGGTTGGAAATTTGTGTATACAAGTATAAATGAAATTCCTTTCCTTTTTAAGTTATGCCTTTTTGGTGCTATTCACTAGCCCCTGGCCTATGGAATATGGGCTTGGGGTAGTCAGGGCACAGGCCCCGGGGGATGGGCCATGACAAAATACTTGGAATTTTATAAAAGAGAAAGTGACGCACACATTTTCTCATAAAAAATACTATAAAAAGGGTAATTAATAAAACTTATAGGTTATAAAGTTGAAATAAGTCCATTAAAAGGGGTTTTTAAAAGTTTATGTCATTTTCAACCATTGTATTCTTAGTATAACTCCTTTTTAAAACCATTTTTATGACATCACTATATTTTTTTACTATTTTTACTATTAGATATGGTAAAAAATTAATTTTAACTTTTTAGATAATTTGAATTATTTTTATTCCAAATATGGAATCCTTTTTCTAAATTAAATTTACTGATGTGTCAGAATTCAATTTCAAATTAAACACTTAGATGCACTAAAAAACATATTTCCAAAGAAATTTTGTCAAAAGTTAAAAATGTTTTTATATCATAATTAAATATGAAATTAATTAAAATTACCTAAAAACAAATTAACACATAATTTTACATTTAAAATAAATTAAATCAAAATGCAGTTTTCAATAAAAACATGTATCTTTTACTATTAATCAATAAAATTAACCTATTTTTATAAAATTATCAAAAAATCACAAACAAATAATTTTTTCATTCATATTTAAAAATTGGAGTGCAATTGGTTGAAATTGTTTTATAAAATTGGTGCAAATTATTTTTAAAATATTTGTGCAAAACATGACCAAGTAGTATTTTTGAAGAAAAAAATCAGTTTTTCAGAAAACAATTCATTTTATTTCAAATGGTAATTATTTAATTTAAAATCAATAGATATAAAATATATTTATTTTATTCATGTGTAAACAATATAATATTTATTATTATTATTTTATTATTCACACCCTATGAATTAATAGCTTCATTTGATTTTTCATGGTCAAATAATTATATTTTAATAGAGAATCATGTGTCATTTAAAACTCGGTGTTGTGTGTTACACAAGGCTTCAAGGAAATAAAATTTTTAAAAAATTAATATATCACATTGTATTAGGGTATTAAATTCATGTATGTTTTTAGTTTTATCTGTTTTATACGGTATCAAACATAATGTTCTACTTTTTAAATCATTGGGCATTACATTCTACCCCCATTAAATAAATTTATCCCTCGCAATTTTATTTTGGTAATCATAGGACTAACCCACGTTTTACAAAGGTTAAATAAAAAATACTCTTAATAAGATATAAAATGAAGTAAAATATTAATCTAGAATAATACATAACTTGGTTTCCATGTTAGAGAACATTTTTTGTAAGTGAAGATATGTACATGGAAGAAAAGAATAAATAAGTTTTGAGAGTGATAAATATCATTGATCACATGAAAGTGAATGATCAATGGAAAGTTAAAGGCATCAAAATAGTAAATATGTGATTATTTTTCATATAGTTTTATTAATCAGATATAAAGTTTATATGAAAACAATTTGGCATCAAGATCCTTTTACACAAGTTGAAGAAATATTTAACTATATATGAACATACAGAAATATAATTACATGATATATTTCTATTTCAAAATCAAAATTTCATCCTTTCTTAATGAATTAGTAAATTTCTACTTCATATACTACTCAAAAATAAGAATATCCAAAAAATAATTTTTTATCAATGAAACACTAAAATTAACTTTTAATGAACCATAATATCTATAAAATAATGGTAAGTCCTTCCATTGATATTTTCCTAAACCAAATTGGTTAGAACGAGTTATCTAAAAACACCCCAATTTCATCTTCATATATTCCATAATTAGTTAACCTTAATACCTTTCCAAAATATTTCTAAACCAATTTAATTCCAAAATATTTAGAAGGAATAAATTAATAAACATAATATTATGTTCCCCTGAATGCATAAAATATGTATTAATGTCACATTCCAAATTTTTAAATACTATGATCACCATAACACCTTAATGAAAAAATGAATGATTTCAAAAATTATTTCACTTATTATTCCTTAAATCGAATACCATATTATTGAATTTATTATATAATTTGAAAAATGCGGTAAACTCCAACAGATATAACTTAAATCATCCATCCACTAACCAATATCAAGGTCAATAAAACTATCACATAAAAAAAATTATTATTATTATATCAACATCATCCATGTACCCTGCCTAATTCAGGTTTTTTAAATAACGTTATGTTCCCACTAAATCACTTTTCATGCTTATCGGTACAATTCAACATATTCTCTTACATCCATAAGGAAAATGTTCTACATTACCATCCTTAAAATTTTCACAATTCTTATAATTATAACATCATTGATAAACTAATCATATAAAATAATTCATGTATCAAAACACATTCACATTAATAATTATACTCCATTGTAGTAATAGAATAATACTTATGTTGATCTCTCAGCTTCTTTTGAGGTTTATTTACTTGATGATTTAGACATTAATTGGTGTAATTCCCTATATCCTTAACACAAAATTATTTAACATAAAAAAATTATTTATTTATATAGAAATAATTTTCATGGTGTACTTTATCTCTACACTTTTTTAATACTCCCATCCCATTCAATTATGTTCCACGATGTTTCTCTGCATATTTATCACATAAGTGAAGTATTTATTTCCATTATTACTTTTGTTTATATTTTTCTCTATTGTCCGATTATTCTCTTACATATCTTATAGTCCATAACCCATGGATAATTATTCATATATCTTGATACCACATGATATTAAGTCCTTGTATGATAAGAATGTTTGGGTGACTAACACCCTTCAAAGAGTAATCTTAATCCCATATAAGAAATGATAAATTTTTATCTTTTTATTACATACATAGTTTATAACATCAATTTCTAACCTTGTAATTTTTCCATATAAATATGAACATTTAAATCATCCATTTGTCTTAAACATAGTAATGTCCTCTCCATATCTCCTCATTTATTTTGAGAAAATAGTACATTAAAAACCAGTATCCCATGTTTTTGGTTTCTTCTTTATCCATAGTATTTTGAAACAATGAAAACCATTGATCCACATCTCCTAAGTGATGAAAAAATTCCATGAAAAAATTCTCCTTTAAATTTTATCCTAATGAGAAAATTTTTTATCTAAGGAAATTTTATATTACTTAGCTACAAATGGATTTTTAGGCCCATTAAATATTTGATGTTACAAATGCATAAATATATCTAACATTGTTACACCACATGGTGGATCTACAGGCTGATCCATATAAGAAAGGTTATTTTTCATAAAAAAATTTAGTTTCCCCAATATGATTATAATTTGATCAGTCCCAACTGTATCTCTAACTCTAGCTTCATTGTATACCCTGAGAAGGAAATCCCTACATGGGGTAGGTTAATTGATACAATTTCCATTTATAAAATATCAACAATATTTATAGATTTATTGGGTTTTTTTCATGCATTATTTTTCTATTTTTTTAGTAATTTTTTTGAGTCATACCTTGGGGAGTTTTTGGGTGAAATTGGAGAAATTTGGAATTATGAGAGGATGTGAATAGTTGGCTCATAGTTTTGCAAAACCATGCACCCAACTGAGAAAACTATGGTAATAAAAATAGTAGGGATTCACATGGCTAACACAAAGTTTGTCAAATAGTGATCCCTACTAGGAGAATGTTTAACCACCCCCACCCCCACCCCGTTAAGAGGAACATGGTTAAGGAAGATGGTTTAATAACCCATGTTCCCTTTCCCATGAAAATGTGCACATAGAATTAATATTCCTAAAATTTAGTTTTAAAATTATACAAACCCCCATTTAAACCCCAAGTCAACTTCCACTCATCCCTAGCCTTTTAATTTCATTTTTGGATGCTCGTAAATGGATTTAAATCCCTCCTGGCCTCCATTAATCATGATTCAAATTATGGGTATACAGATCTACACCTCTTGGAGTATGTATTTTAGTCCCATTTAGATCTATCTATCTTTCACCCCACCCTATTTCAAGATAAATGATGGATGTTTTTCCAATATTGGTTATAAATATAGATCAATTTTTGTTAGATATAGATTTGTTTGATATTGGATCTAGTTTTGGGATATAGATCATGTTCTTCATCATGGGTATGACCTATACAATTCAAATTGGGGATTTTTATTACAAATTCTCTCTTCAATGAAATGATTTAGATGATATATTATTGAAATATAAAAGTATGTATTTCAATTAATTGTATCTAACTATAGAATTACTAAAAAATCAATTAAATTTCATTAATGGAATAAATTGATTTAGATAATTAGTTAATTAAATGATTGTGAATATGGATTAATTAATTTTTGAATTAATTAATGAGATATTGAGATTTTTGAATTTATTTTATTATATAATTATTGAATTATGATATTTTGGGATTTTAAATTTATTTGATTAATTAAATGTTTAATTAATTAATGAGATATTAGGATTTTTAAATTTGTTGATTAATAAATTGTTGAATTAATTAATGAGATGTTAAGATTGTGAAATTGATTTTCACAATTGATAATTGAATTAATTAATGAGATATACATATTTTATAATTTATTGGAATAATTAATTATTGAATTATTTTTTTGTATTATTGAAATTTTTGAATTGGAATAATTAATTTTTGATTTAATTGTTAGGATACTGAGATTGTTAAATTATCTTAATTAATGATAATTATTGTGATTATGCAATTGATTTAAATGGAATAATTTATTATTGAACTAATTAACAAATTTTTTGATTGGGTAATGTGATAATAAGGTTGATATTGAATAGTATTGAATGATGTGATATATGTGATATATTTGTTTGATTGAGAAATGGGGTGTGGGACATGGACTGAAGATTCAAATACCCATATGGGTCCTAGCCATAGATTTATATGCCCAAATTCATGTGTGTGAATATTTGAATAGGGAAGGGACTGATTCTCCCAATAATCATGAGGTGTGGGATAAGGACCGTTTATCCAAATATCCATGGGGTTCTAGACATGACTTTCTATGTCCATGAATTTGACATTGGAATATGTTTCCAAGTGGACAAATTATTAATTGGAATGAATTGGTTAATGAAAAACCATGTGTTATAAATAACTTTTCATTGAATATGGGATATTTTGTAGAAACCGAAACAGTCCAAAGTAGGTATTGGTTGGTTCAACTATCTTTGGGAACCTAAGGGATTTATGTGGTTAAATAAAGAGTAATTGAAAAAAATGTAAAGTGTTTAATTCATATATTTTATTTATTATTTATATAACTACATACAATATTTTAACTAGATATTGATTTATATATCATTGGTAGTGTAATATTGAGTTATACGCATACCCTACTTGGGTTTCCTAATTGGTTCCTGAATAGATTTCATAGTTGTAGAAATAGTTAAGGGAAAGGGGCCTATGTTAGATGGATGACTCGAGTGGAATCATATATGAGGGAACCATAGATGGTTTGGGCCCCACATGGTAGTTGCTTGTATATTTATTTATTTTGGTGTTTTCATATAGACATATAACATAGATTGGCATGAAATATGTACTTTTTAGTTTTGGATGTAGTATTTTTTATTTTGGTCATCATGTGATATTGGTATTATTCTGGTTATGGTTATATTTATTGGTTGTTGTTATTTATTTTCCAGTGTTATGGTACATTGATAAAGAGGGTATAGTCTCCCCAAGATCGATATTACAACCTCTCTACATGCTGACAACCTATGGTGTATGGGGAGGTGTGCCTGAGGTCATGTATCGAACTGGCTCAGGGCACCGATGTGTGGCACATGGACCGAGATATTACAAAGTGGTATTATAGGTGATTTCATTTATTTTTTTATTAAAATTTGGGAAACGTAGATAAGAGAATATGATGAGTCAAACCTTGGTAACGAGATTGTTCATGGAAGTATCTAACCCTTGTATGGGGGTAAAATCCAAGCACCCAGGGTGGGATTTTTGTTATCAACGTGTGTTGTTATAGTTGATGCTATTTCACCTCGAGTGATGCACTTGTTATATGGGGTGATTATTATTTCTAAAATATTATGATATTTGACTCTAGTCCTATTATGGAATGAGAGTTGATAATACATGCATCATTTTAGGTAATCGAGATTATTTTGTGCCATGGATCATTTTAGGCATGCACGAAAAAAACAGGTTTTAAGCGAGTTGTTTAAATTTAAATGTTTTCATTGTTTTTGTAACTAAAATAGATAAAGGTATCTCATATGAAATTCAAATTGAAAAATGATGTATAATATGAATAAATCAGTGTATAATTTGAAACTTTAATTTGAAATTATTTTACCATTATTTTACCATGACCTTGATGTAGGATGGTTAAGAGTAGTGATAGTGCCTTATTTTTGACTTTGTGGTGTCATTTGGGGAAAATATTTATTGTCGATTATTTTTATTTTATTCTTCCAAAATTTTTTAATGTTTTGTTATGGTTATTAATATGTGTGTTTAGAATTGAGTAAATATGACTCCATGATGACATTTTTTTCTAAGATAATGGGAGGATATGGTTGGATATGCACTACTAGTAGTGGAACTTGAGTCAGCGGTAGTGTCTGTTGAGGAAGTCGAGGGCAGTTTCGAAAGAACCATTCACAGTTTATACAATTTATGACAGGAGACCCTATCTAGGTTTTTAAAATAATTTTTGATCTGAAAAGGGAGACACATATAGATCACACTCTAATTTTTACAAGAGAGGGTGTACTTGAGGTAGTTGAGTTATGGATTGAGTCTATAAAAACCATAATTGACCACTTGAATACTACTAATGATATGAGATCCAAATTAGATACATACATGTTTCATATTTAAGAGAAGTGGTGGTAGAACATCTAGACTCATGATGAATAGACAAAGAACGTGGCATTACATAACTTTCAAGAGAAGTTCATGGATCACTTTTATACAATGAAAATTATATTACAGAGGGAAACTGAGTTCATGAGATTTACTCATGGGAGTATGTACATGATGAACTATGCTTGATGTTATATAGATTTACAGTGCTTTTTTATATCTTGGGAAGGTTATTTTTCTATATCGATAAAATATTTTCTGGATGGGATTAAATGTGAAATTAAGTTCCCGGTGAATATTTTCTGGATGAAGAGGTTTTTAGAGGTGGTGAATAAGCCTTTCTTTTTTTAGGGGAACCTGAAAGAGTCATCCATTGGAAATCATGTGGTTTCTACTATATGGTTTGAATTTACATATTCTGAAGGAAGTAATCTTCATTATGATACTGTTGACTAGAGAAATTGAAAGATGAGTGACTAGGGGAAGTATCTGTAACACAGGTTCTTACTTGAGTGCTTCACCACTAGCGTGGTCGGACATGCCATTATCAAAGCCATTTCAATGACCATTAGTAGAGTAAGGATCTTGTGGATTAATTATACATATATAAAGTTTTTTTAATGAATTAAATATGGGTAGAGATGGAGCATCTAGACAGATCCAATGTGTAGGAAGGGGATCATTTTCACCTCATCATTCTGACAGTTGGAGTTCTACAAGATAGGGCTGTAGAGGAAGTAGACATGGAGATTATTGGAAGAAGCACCCATATCTACATAGTGGTGTAGATCAAGGGACGTTGGATACATCATAGAAAAGAGGGCTAAGAATGTGACATTCCATTCAGCCTGCAATTGTGGATAGATAAGCTTACCCTTTGAGAGTAAGAGGTATTATTCATGTAGCTTCTATGCTAGCTAGTTCCTTATTTAATATTGATTCCACTCACTTCTTTTTTTTCACAGCTTGTGAATGGTTTGATCCTAGTGGTAGAGTTCATGAGTGGGTTATCGATGATAGATAAACCATTGGGAGAATTATCATGATAAATCTATTTGTGTAAATGCTGTTCTCTCATGGTTGGGGACTGTCATTTTTTTGTGGGATCTTTATATTCTTAACATGTTAGTCTTTGAACTAATTTTGGTCATGTATTTGTTATTAGAATTCTAATACCACATAGATTGTTACCACATGAGAGTGAATTTTATATATCCTAAGGGTGACATATATATTCATCGAATAAAGTGGTACATCAAGGAAGATTATATGAGGCCAATTCATCAGTAACTAGGGTAGATTACCACCAAGGATGTCTATCTACTACGTGATGACAAGGGTTTAAAGTAGGATTCCTTCCTACCCATAGTATATTGGTTCCAGGACATGTTTCATATGGAATTATTTGGGCTTCCTCCTAATAAAGATGTAGAATTTATGATTGATCTCATGTTTGGGGCTGATCCAGTTTCTATTCCACAATAAAAAAATGGCACTGATAGAGCTACAAGATCTCAAGAATCATTTGGAATAGTTAATAGATAAGGGGTTTATCCATATGAGTACATCTCCTTGGGGTTATCTAGTTTTTTTGAAGATAAGGATGAAAATAATCAATGCTTATTGGTCAATTACCAAATGATAACCAGATGATAGTAAAGAAATGGTATCTTCTTCCACACATCGATGATCTCTTTGACCAGTTGAGGTGATCATGCATCTCCTCAGATAACGACTTGAGATCGGGGTATCAATAGTTGAGATTTATACCTTTTAATATACTTAGGACTAAAGTCAAAAGTAGTTATGGCCATTTTGAGTTCTTTTTAATATAGTTTGGGTTGATGAATGATGAAGTTGTGTTTGTGGTCTTGATAAACAAAATCATTCATCCATACCCGAATCAGTTCGTTGTAGTGTTTGTGGATGTCATCATGGTTTACTCCATGACTCGTGAAGATCACTCATGTAACATCCCCAAATGATAAAGGGTTAAACGACCAAATGATATGACTCATGTCAACAAGGTGCACCTTCCTTTTCGGGAGTCTGTCTGAGTAGAACTCCACAGTTAAGCGTGCTTAGCCTGGAGTAGTGATTAGGATGGGTGACCTCCTGGGAAATTTTTCAAGGTGTGTGTGAGTGAGGACAAAGCACACTAGAAAGGACAAGTGTTGGCCTCTGGGGACTATCATTAGTCAGATGACCCGTTCAGGCATGTGGGTGGACCCTGGGGTGGGCCCCACGTGTCTGCGGGGCAACTGGTAGTTCCTGGTGGGCCAGGACCCGACGACCATGTTAAGGCGGGGTGGTTGTGCTATCACTGGGGCCCGGTTGTCACATTTGGTATCAGAGCAGGAACCCAGCCTTAAGTGCGGTGCACTGCCTGGGATGAGATGTAGGGCCCACAACGAGGGTGTTGTGCTCTAAAGGGGGGGTGATTGTAACATCCCCATATGATAAAGGGTTAAATAACTAAATGATATGACTCATGTCAACAAGGTGCACCATCCTTTTCGGGATCCTGTCTGATTAGAACTCCACAGTTAAGCGTGCTTATCCTGGAGTAGTGATCAGGATGGGTGACCTCCTGGGAAGTTTCTCAAGGTGTGTGTGAGTGAAGACAAAGCACACTAGAAAGGACAGGTGTTGGCATGTGGGGACTATCATTAGTCAGATGACCCATTCAGGCATGTGGGTGGACCCTGGGGTGGGCCCCACGTGTCTGCGGGGCAACTGGTGGTTCCTGGTGGGCCAGGACCCGACGACCATGTTAAGGCGGGGTGGTTGTGCTGTCACTGGGGCCCGGTTGTCACAACTCACAACATCTTGATATTTACCTAAGTACACACATAGAGAATCTTCTATATTCTAAGAAACCTAAGTGTCAGTTTTTGACTGATCAGGTACACTTCTTGGGTCACATAATCTTAGAGGAAGGTGTGTTAGTGGACCTAGAGAAAGTTCTTATAATTTTTTCTTGGGATCAACCAAAGAATGTTTTGGATTTCTTTATATTTCTAGGTTTAGTGAGATATTATCAGAGATTCATCCAGGTTTATTCCCAATTGACATCTCCACATTCAATCTTGGAAAAAAGGGAATAATGTTTCAATGGTCAGAACCATGTGATAATTCCTTCTAAGATATATAGAAGCTCTTCACATCAGCACCAATCATGATCATACTCAAGCCAGGTGAGAAGTATACGATGTTTTGTGATGTAGTTTGGAACAGTCTTGAAGCATTGTTAATAGAGGGATATCATGTTGTGGAATTTGGGTCATGAAATTTGAGGCCACATGAATGGAACTACCCAACACGCAATCTCAAATTAGCTAAAATTGTTTATGCTTTGATGTTTTGGTGACATTATATATTGGGTGAGAAGTTTTCTATCTATACAAATCACAAGATCTTGAAGTATATCTTTTCATAACAGTGACCATATATCGTTTTCAATTTTATTGAAACTCAATATTTTATCAATGTTTTATCGACTTTGAACAAAAATGGATAGGTTTTACTTTAAATATTTATTTTTCATTTTGATTTGTTGATTCACTTTATGAACTAAATAGAATTCATTATTTAATTTTCATGTATTTTTTTCATTAAATAAATTTCTAATCTTAAATATTCATTTTAATAATGATCTTTTTTTCATATTTTATTGAGTAATTTTGAGTTCTTTATTGGCCGAATTTATGTAATCCTTGAAATATTTCTTTATATTTTCATTTTCATTAAGACCACACTTTTTTGAGTCTGATGGTTCTTATATAATCTATTCATCTTTTCAGCTTTATGATCAAGTGTTTCAAAATATTCAATAAATTACTCTACCTTGGGGTTTTTAGAATCAGATTTAAAAGATGAATAATGAGTAAATTCACTTACTTGATATGATGAATGCATTATGCATAATTTTTTCATATCATTTTCAAAACCATATGACTCATCAAAACTTGAATCATTAGTGAATGCCCCCTGGGTTTCATTACCTTATTTTCATTCCTATACTTATTCATATTATTGTTTTCCTTTAATCTTAGTAAATCAAGTTTGATGTTACCCCTTTCTGTTCTCTGATAAAAAATTACATATTATACATCATTATAAATAAAGTTATATTTTTATTCTCCTTGTGTCCATCTTTGTGATATAATTTCTAACATCTTCTAGATTAATCATTATTTATTATCTATCCTCCCTTTATAACAGATGTTGTATCATTCCTTTCACTTATATATAAATCAAAATTATAAGAGATTGTGGAAGAATTTAACTCAAATTTAATTGCATTCTTCTTTGTATTATATTAATTAGTAAAAATTTTAATCTCTAACTCACATTTTGATAATGATACAATAATATCATCAAGTGTATATTAATTTAATTATTGACTTTAATTTATAAAAACATTTTTATCATGCCACTTGTTAGGAAGTACTTGAAGAATTATTTTAGTAAGAACAATATTTTATGGAGGTTCTCTTAATGAACTCATACCATTTATAATTAAAATAAATATATATCTTATTTTATTAACCATTTGTTCATTACCCATTTAAAATTATTTATATTCACATATTAACATGCCTAGCATAGGTCTATTAAGTTTATCCAATCCAAGATGTGTATCTTATTGAATTTTCTTGATGTCACCAGAATTTTTACATATAGATTCATGACTATACACATTTATATTTATTATGAAATATAAAATATTCATAAATTTTTAACTCAATGCATAATTTTCATTTCATTTACAACTAATGATTCAAGTTCACCATCAAGAATATTTTAATGTTTTTCCATTATTTTTTATTGATCAATTATAAGTTTTTCTAAGAATGATTCCATTAGATATTTCCAAAACTCGTAGTCAGTACCAGTAAAGTGAGGTGGTCTTTTATGTATCCATCAATCATATTAACTAAATCCAACAATATTAAATAGATCTTACCACCTTGATAGTTAAGATTACAATTTTTCAACACAAATAATAAAATATATCATGATTATGGTCATGATATGATTATAATTGTTGTTCCCAATTGAAATGTGGTGGAATTTATAAGAGGGGAGGGAATTTTCATTTTAAAATAAATTTACAGAATTATATGAAATTTTTAATTTAAATATAGTGGAAATAAAATAAATAATAAAAATATATTTTTTATAGTGGCTCAAATATAAATTAATCTAATCCAGTCTTAACCCCTATCATGAACTCAGAGATATCAAACACACTAAAATGGATTCCTAAAATATATTTTTTCACAGCTTGATTTACATCCAAATAAAATATCCCTTCCCCTTGATGGAATAAACTCAATCAAAACATTATTTTTTATTCTTGGAGAAACAAACAAAACATTTCATCCTTTTTACCATCTGGAGGTACAACCCAATGCCTATCTTTTTTAGGGACTCCCAACCAACAATATCAACATTTAATGGGTAATATAACCCATTAAAATTCAGCAGATGGAAAAGAAAATTAAATAAGTAAAATAAAATATATAGATTATCACATTAATATTTAACTGTTGAGGTAGTAAAGAACTTCTTATAATTATGGGATAAAATGATTCTCGTTTATCATAGAGAAGTAGTTGATTTCTAGATAATTCGGTAATTGAACAGTTTAAGAATAATCTCATCCTTGTTCCTTATATTGAACTTGTTGTTTCAACTATATATATATATATATATATTATTTATGCACAATATATTTAAAATTTAAAGGCCAGTGTACCTTAATTCTTCTTCAAGAAAGAGTTTCACATTCAACTTCAACGAACTACATTATATTTTCTTATACTTATTCCAATATGAATTTCCATTTATAAATGAAAAATAATATTCATGTAAGTCCACATTGATATTCTATAAACAAAATAAAAACTACATAGCTTGACATCATTAGATCAATTAATATATCTTTAAATATCAAGCAGTAATAATCATGTAAAACTCTCTTATAATATTCAATACCGCCCCTTCATATTTTATCTTGATTTGAAGTAGGATATTTTTACTTCTATATTTTAATCAGGATTATGTATACTAGATTAATCCAATATGAATCATATTTATTTCATTATAAAACTGTTTAAAACATGTTCTCATGAGTTCTAGATTATTATGGAGTAATTTCTGAATAAAAACACTAACTATATTCATAATAAACATTCCCTAAGTGTAAATATGAAATAATATAAAAATTATAGTATATTTCTAATTATAGAACATTCTGTAGAAATATATGAAAATTTACACTACACTTATGTGAAACAGGCATGTTGAGTAGGGGTAATAAGTTTTTACCCTTACACGACATACTACGCTAATGAAGATATAAATGTAATATTCATACATTTATGTGAGACCCAAGTTACCCATACAATGATTTTAGAAATAAATTGGTACCCTTATGAAAGTATGGCATACCCTTTTCTGAGCCACATGTTACCCTTACAAAGGTATTAAAAAGGAATTAATACTCTTATAAAAGGGGTTTTACCTCTATATGAGGAAAATAATTCATAGGATACCCTTATACGAGGTTTAGGATACGCTAACACAAGTAATAGAAATTACAGGCTACCCTTATGGAACTAATAGAATGCGTGGGTACCACTATGTACCTATTAAATGATTTTGGTTTCCATTATGAAACTACTGAAATAATAATATGTAAATTGTAAAATACATTTACATAACACATAAAAAATGATAGTTGCCTTTCCACAACCAACAGAATGTCCTGGTTACCGTTACACCACAATTGAAACTCAAGGGTTACCTTTACATAACTATTGGTATTTAAAAGATACCTTTATGTAAATCATAGAAAATATTAATTACCATTAAGAAACCAATATAAAGTATTAATTACCCATATAATACTAATAAAAAGATATTATTAACTTTATGCAACACCTGGAAAGTTTTGATGACCTTTATAAAACCCTTGTGGTCTTAATGTTACCATTACACAACTCATAGAGATTTATGGTTACCTTTACTAAACTTTTAAAAAATGTTACTTACCATAATATAACTATTGTAAACTCAATTTTACTAATATTTAACACTAAAAATAATATTCTATATTTACATAATAGATGGAAACATGAGGTTACCTTTATATATCATGGTAAAAGCATTTATAAAAGCTATTTATGGGTCTAAATGAAATAATTATCCTATGAAAAAAACATGAAACTTGTATAACATGTTATAAACAATTAAAACATGAAATATAAAAATATATTATGTAAAGAATAATAAAATACAACCAATTAAATGAGTACTTTAATAAATAATGTTACAATATAATGTTACTACTGAGTAATGTTTTGAAAATTATTAATAAAATCATAATATAATACTTTTAATTATCAGTATATAATTAGTGAATGTAATCAAATGAGAAACTTCAATAACAATAATTCGAGTTTCAAAACTAATAATAACAATATGAAATTTCAATCTAGTTATTTTTTCTGCATCAATGGTAGAGTAATTAGTTTGATTACCTCCGTGTAATCGATCATGGTGGACTCGACAACTGAGAAAAAGTACATCATTTAATCTGATTCAATAATGAAATATATTTAGACTCATAAGATAATTTTTGAACATGGGTTGGTTTTTTATCATTTTAATAGGAATTGACTTGTGTCACGACAAAGATGGAACTATTTCAATGTTCAAGGATCTTTAATCTCACCAAAGGAAGAATCGCATCCTTTGAAAATTACATATCATCTACAAAATTATTGAGAGGGTTTATAGAAATATCTATTATGTTGAACCATTTTAATTTTTAATAGATCCATCTATAAATACATCAATATAGAAGAATCATAATGATTATGTGAATCTTTTGTGAATTAGATACATGAGATAGTGGATGCAATGGTTATTATTAATATAAGTGGATTATGATTTTATAATAATGGAAATCTATATTTGTCATTCCATTATGTGTTTATTGTATATTAACTAAATTTTAGAATGATAAAATATTCTCAAAGTATGAATTTGAGTTATTCCTAATTGATGATCGTCATGGATTATTTTGGGAGGTGATGATATTTTAAGATTTTATTTTGTATAATACAATATATAGTATAGAGTATGATCTTGAGGTAATACATGTAGAATTACTATTTGGACTTTCCCTCAAAATTACATCACTTGAAATATTATATAGTCGTTGATATATATAAGGGTATATTCTTCGTATAAATTCATATTACCAGATATTGAAAATATTCTTATCATTTAATTCTTCATTCATTGAATCCTTTCTTACACCATCCCTGAGGTTCTTCTCTTATATTACAAGTATGTCATTTGGTCCCTTGATTGAAATTCACTATGTAAATGTATGGCCTTTCATAGTTTCCTTGCACATGTAGTGTTTAAATATTTGGATTAAAAAAAGATATGTATTTATTTAAGATGACTAGTCTATTTTAAATAGTCATAAATTTATAAATGGAAGATACTTGATTGAAATGTTCCATGTATATATGTTAATTGATTAAAAAAATTCAAACAATGTTTAGTGATATATATAGAGGCCTTGATTACCATGGACATCAATAAGTGTTTTTTAAGTGTATGATGTTGCAGATGTGATTTTTGGAGTGAGATTTGGGATGGGGATATGGTTTTAGTAACATGGGTGAAAAAATATCTTTTTTATCCCCAAACATGTAATTATTGATCCTTCCCCCATTATTTTATCCCTTTTCTTGTTTGACTATCCATTTTTATGAAGATTGTTAATTTTGATGGAGTCTAATATTTTAGTGATAAATTATGTCATGTTCAAAACCAAGTCATATATAGTGTTCTCTAACCACTTTTATAGTAAATATATAAGGCTCGGTTAAACTAAAATACAATTTTTGATGTGGATATGTAAAAATCAAGTGTTTATTCACTATGGTGTAAAGAGTTACAGTTTTTTGAACACACATAGTGGTCGACTAATTGTTCAAAGGATGAGGTCAAATAAACATTAAATAGTCTTCTATTACCATATTGGGGTTTGAATAAATATATTTTACTGAAGGAACTGGTAATTATGATCTTAGGTCTTGATATTTTTGAAGTGTTTTGGTTTTCCAATCAATATTGACTATGATAAAACTTATGATGATTTAGTCTCACTATGCATTGGTTTGTTCTTATATATTATATATATAAACCCACACACCATCTTTTCTCACATTTCATTCTTATATGTTCCATGCACACCAATGTCATTAGTAGGCTTGGACTTTTTGGTTTATTATTACCATGATCTATTATCGATTTATTAGCTTTGTATGGTTGATTCTTCTTGATCATTTGTATTCTTTTCTATTAAAATTATTTTCTTTGGTATTTTCTCCTCCAAGTATTACTCCAATGGATATAACATGTATTATATTTGCCTTCGCAGATCAGGATGCTTGCTTCAAATTTCCTTAAACACGGATTTTCATGGCAGTGTTTGATCCCGACTGGGAAAGGTATTTCCAAAGCCGTGTACTCAATGGCCAAAATGAAGAATCACATCCGGTTGAATGAACCAGAGGAATATCCTTTGTTGAAGCGCTTAAAGGTATAGATTTGACCAAATATTTTTCGATGAGAGCCTCTCTATGTAAGAGACTCAACGATGGAATATTTTCTATTGAAGCTAATCCAGAGGAACTGCAGAAATGAAGACGAATGTGTAAGTTTTCAATAATGGGTCAAATTTCATACATAAAAGGGGATAAATCTTGTTCATCTGATGAATTAAAGAGTCGGATTGTACATGTCTGGGGTTTCTCTGATTGGAAGCTTGTTCCAATCAGAAGATGTTATTTTCACATGCTGATTCGGTCCCAAGAAGAACAATATAGGGTCTATAATTTAGGGAACCTTCAATTCAAAACTGGCATGCTGAGGATTTCCGAATGTAACTATGCCTTTAACCCACTCACCTTTGGAAACAATACAGCTGAAATTTGGGTCAGACTTCATGGTCTTAGCTGGTTCTTTTGGCACCCCAAGATACTAAATGATTTGGTATACTACTTTGGTATTCCCCTCAAGATCGATCAGAAAATTCTAAATGCGGAGATCAGTTTATATGCCTGGGTGATGGTTGAGGTTGACCTTGAATCGAAGCTTCCGGAGGTTATCCATTTCAATGACAAGGACTACAAAACAGAGGTCAGGATCGAATAAGAACACAAGCCACCATTCTACGACCTCTGCAAAATTGTGGTGTACTCTTTGATGAACTGTAGGGTCATGAAAGATCAGTTATACCAGCCAAAAAATGATTGCTGGACAGAGGTGAGAAAGGGTAAGAAGGAAAAAAATGCTGCTCTAGAGAAACCTGAACCACCAAAGAAAAAATCAGAGGTATGGGTTAAGAAAGTGAATCACTTGGGAGAGATTTTGGGCAAAAATTGGGCACAACTTGTGGATGAGGAGAAAGGGACCTCATTGGATCAAACCATACAAGAGAAACTTGAAAAACCTGTGCTGGATACTTGTCACCTGTCTTCTGAGAACACAACTGTGGATGTACCTGTTATCCACAATCCTTCAGAGCCTATTCTGGATGATTCGGTCATCCACATCACCTCACAGCCTGGGCCTTCTATGACAGCATCGGTGGATCCTTCTGTAAGTTGGGTGATCAATAACATGAACAAAACAGAAGAGTCTGGTTTATTAGTGTTGGGGCGCAGTGGAGGTGTGTGGTACCTCAAACACACAGAACAGGAGGAAAAACGGAGGAACACAAGATTTTTAACGTGGTTCGGTCGTATGACCTACGTCCACAGGAGAAGGGGTTCGTTCTCTATTCACTCTCTTCGAATCTCGTCGGAGGTATCACAACACACGGATCTCACACACCTTCCCTTCTGTTTATAAAGGAAACAAATTCTGAAACGTCAAGGGTTGGTGCATCAACCCTTGAAAATTATCCCGCCGGCTGTTTTCCATCATGCTGCCCACCAAACCAAGGAGACTCCCGCAGCCGCCTCCTACAGCCATCTGGATAGATGCTGCCGCCAAAGAGGACTCTTCCAATTGGGAGTGGTCCCCACAAATCTCCCCCTCACGACCAATTTGGGGTAGAAGCTTGACCTGCAGTCTCCTTGCAGGATTCAAAAACTTCATCAGCAAATCGAACACGCTTCTTCACGCTAGATGGCGTGGCACTTCCATCGTCTTCAGTCAATCTCGAGCTGACTGCGGTCTCCATCAAATGATACAACCCTTAAGACTCTTTCCCAGTAAACATCGATGCATCCCCACGTGAGACTTCCACCACTCCACCTGCTATGGAAATCTTGAACCCTCTCGCATCGAGCCTGCTCAATGATACCAGGTTCCGTCTCATCCTCGGAACGAATTTCACATCAGTCAGTTTACGAAATCCTCCATCGGGTGTCTTCAATTTCACTGTCTCGACTCCTCGAACCTCGCATGTTGACCCATCACCAAGTCTCACCGAGTCTCTCACCTGCTGAAAAGTATCAAATGTACCTCTCGTCTTACATATGTGTGCTGAGCTCCCCGAATCCAGAACCCATCCGTCTTCCTTTGGATTTTGAGCCCGCACGTTCTTCCTTCTTAGAAAACGACATTCCCGATTCATGTGCCCGTATCTTTTGCAGTAATGACACTGCACTTCTCCCTGTTCAACTCTCTCATCTGTGTTCACGCTTCCCGTTGTCATGCAGATTTCATCATCTGCATATAATCCTGTGATGTTCACATCATCCTCTTCAACTTTCTTCTTCCCAGCAACGTACCGTTTGCGCTCTCCACAATCACTTTTATAGTGACCCTTCTTCTCGCACCAGAAACACGTGATTTCGCTCGGATCACGTCCCCTGGATTTTGGCCGCCATTCTTTACCTCCTGTCTATCGATGATGGCTCCTCCCACGTTGATCATCTCGTATGGTCATGATTTGATCACCTGAATGCGTCATGGGTCTTCGAAATGCTTCTGAATCTTGAAGTGATGCCATCACATCGTCCAGCTTCAGTGTATCCTTCCCCACAAGCAATGCAGTCACAAGCACATCAAATGAGCTTGGTAGTGATGACAAAAGAAAAAGTGCATTGTCTTCCTCTCCAACCTTCACACCGAGCCCCAATAACTGCGTCAGGATCTTGTTGAATTCGTTGGTGTGATCCGACAAATTCGTTCCCTCATCCATGCGCAGCTGGTACAGTTTCTTCTTCAGGAACAATTTGTTGGTGAGAGACTTCGCCATATACTGCTGCTCCAACTTCTTCCAGATCTCCTTCGGTGATGTCTCATCCAACACCGAGTACTTTACCTCATTCGCCAAACACAGTCGAATTGTGCTGACAACCCGCATCTCGAGCTCTTCCCAATCATTGGCACTGGTTGTCTCGAGCTTTTCTCCAATCAACGGTCTGATCAGGCCCTATTGCACCAAAAGATCCTTCACCGTGCTTTGCCACAAACCGAAATTGTTTCGACCATCGATCTTCTCGATGTCAAATATTGGTAGTGCTCCGCCACCCGTCATCGTCGTTGTCGCAAAACGCGATCACCACCGTCGATGTCACACCCTTTAATCACCACCTGAAAGATTGTGAATTTTCAAAATCTAACCATATGGATGCGTCCGGAACGGTCGAAATAGTCAGAATCGACTCCTGGATCGCCGAAATCAGATACCAATTGACCGAGATAATGTCAAAACACGTTCAACAGTCCAGATCACCCATTGGCATGGCGCTGACGTGGCGCTGACGTGGCACGCCGAAATTCCAGCCGGAATATTGCCGGAATGTTGCTGGCGGCGTGAACAGTACCGTCTTCTCCGGCACGGGGTTACTGTTCACCCGTGGGTTTGACCGAACTTTGACCGGCCATATCTCCTTCGTTTCAACTCCGTTTTCTTCGCCGTTTGCGCCGTTGGAATCGTCTCGCCGCCCACTTCCCGAATCTTCCCTCGGAAAAATTTTCCGACCATTTTCCATTTTCCGGCCACCGGAAAATTTGACGTCGTCCCGTCGGTTCACCTCCGTTCGCTCCGACTTGCCTCTGATACCACTTGTTGGGGTGCAGCGGAGTTGCGTGGTACCTCAAACACACAGAACAGGAGGAAAAACTGAGGAACACAAGATTTTTAACGTGGTTCGGTCGTATGACCTACGTCCACAGGAGAAGGGGTCCGTTCTCTATTAACTCTCTCCGAATCTCGTCGGAGGTATCACAACACACGGATCTCACACACCTTCCCTTCTGTTTATAAAGTAAACAAATTCTTCAATGTCAAGGGTTGGTGCATCAACCCTTGAAAATTATCCCGCTAGCTGTTGTCTATCATGCTGCCCACCAAACCAAGGAGACTCCCGCAGCTGCCTCCTACAGCCATCTGGATAGATGCTGCCGCCAAAGAGGACTCTCCCAATTGGGAGTGGTCCCCACAATTAGCTTCTTCGGTTCCTAGTGAATGTATTTGTGGCAACCATTCTCTCACCGGAAAACAACTGATCCTCCTTGAAGAGGCCAAGGGGACTGGTCACCCAGTTGATGTTCTGAATGTTACACCTAAAGATGCCGGAACGAGCCATGAAGTTTCGATATCTGCTGCTAATTCTTCGACACATGCTAAAAAATTCACTGAAGCTGATGTGCCAACTGAAGAACTGGATGTCCAGAGCCCTCTGGATGAAAATTCTGGCACTCAAAACCAGTCTATTATGTCCTCCTCCATTGGAGAGGGGACTGGTCAGCCACCTGATGTTTTGAATTCTAAACCTACAGATGGTGGAAAGAGCCATGCTGACTTGATATCTGCTGCTAATGCTTCGACACATGATTAAAAATCCACTCAAGTTGTTGCGCAAAATAAAGATTTGGATGTACAGAACCCTCTAGATAAAAATTTTGGCACTCAATACTAGTCTATCATGGCCTCATCCAATGGAAAATCAGAGCCTATGCATAAAAAGGCATTGTCCATGCACTTTGACACTGTTCTGGAATATCTAGAAGGTAATACAGATCTCAACATTGTCAATCCAGGTATTCCTAACATATCTTCTGTTTCCCCCATGAGTAAGTAGAAAAGTAAAAAAGTCACTACCCCGACCCAAAAGGTCGGGATATGTAAAAGGAAGAAAGGCTCTAGTGGAGCAAAGAAGAAAAATTTAGGTTCTGCCTTCAAAACCAGGTTTCAATGAATATATTATATTGGAATTGTCAAGGAATTGCAAATCCGGCTGCTCTTAATGTCCTTAAAAATTTTCTTTTGTCTCATCGTCTTATACTGTTTTCTATTGCTGAGCCAAAAATCAATTTTTCTTTGAACTTTAGACACCTTTTCACTTATGGATATAATTATATAGGTGCTTTCAAGGAAGGTAATGATAAAGAATCTCATTGGGTTTTTTATCACGTTTCCTTACAGAACATTAGTTTCATCAAAATTTCTGCTCAAATGTTGACGTGTGACATCACTCTAGAGGGAATTCATATCTTTTGTACGATGGTTTATGCTAAAAATAGATATCAAGACCGAACACCTATATGGGATGATCTTTCTGGGTTAGCTAGAAACTTTTTGGATCCTTGGATTGTGATTGGTGACTTTAATGCTATCCATTCCTCCAGTGACAAACTTGGTCCGTCCCAATCCACTATCTCCTCTAGAGAATTTAGAACCTCAATTGAAGATTGTGATCTCATAGAGATCAATCTCACAGGTGCCAAGTTCACTTGGTATAGAAGATACTATAACAGGTTTGTTTCCAGTAAGTTGGATAGGGCCTTCACGAACATATCTGCCCTGGATTTTTGGGACACTATCTCTAGCATCACCATACCCAAACTGAACTCGGACCACCACCCCATTTTGGTTAGTCGGCTCTCAAAAAAATTTAAACCTATTTTCCCTTTTAGATTTAATAATGCTTGGTCTGCAAACCAGGACTGTGTGAATATCATTAACAAGTGTTGGGTTTCTATGAACCAACCCAATGATGCTTTTACTTGCATCATTTAATTAAAACATCTCAAACAATGTATCAAACGTTGGTGTAGTACTAATTATAAGAAAATGGACAAATACATCTCCACCCTTGAAAATGATCTTATCCAAATACAAACTGCCAACACTACCTCTAATTTCTCCCTGGACCCCCAGCTTGAAATCAATACTTCCATAAAGCTTAATTCTCTCCTCTCCCTTAATGAAAACATTCGTAAAAATACTTTTAAAACAAAATGGTTATATGATGGTGACAAAAACACTATGTTCTATAATTCTCTCCAAAGAATCAGGAAAGCTTGTAGGCCTGTTTCGCTACTTAGAGTGGATGATACCCTCATTGACTCTGAGGAGGGAATTGCCAATCATGTGGTCTCCTACTTTGATAATCTCTTAAATGGCTCTAATGTCAATAAATATTTGCTTCCTGGGATCATTCCGATTCTGGTAAATGAGGAAGACAATGTCTCCCATCTTATTTTGCCTCTCAATCATGAAATCAAAGACACTGTCTTTAGCCTTAATCTTGATAGTTCCCCAGGCCCTGATGGTTTTAACAATGGCGTTTTCCAACAACACTGGGAAACTGTTCACTCTGATGTTTGCAACCTTGTCAGATCCTTCTTTTCTAATGGTTTCCTTCCTCAGGTCTTTACTCTCAATTTCTCACCTTAATACCTAAAGTGGACAATGCCTTGGAAATTCATCTCTTCCAGCCCGTTGCTCTTATTAACACTATTTACAAGGTCATTACCAAACTCCTTGCTAATAGACTTTTGACGTTGGGAAATAAAATTGTTTCTTGGAATCAATTTGGTTTCATCAAGGGTAGAGCTATACAAGACTACATTTTTCTTGCCTCTGAATGTACCAACACCCTCAACAAATATATCAGATCAGGAAATATTTCCATCAAGCTTGATACCAGGAAAGCCTTTGACACCATTGATTGGGGTTTCAATTTCAAAGTTCTCCAGGATTTTGGTTTCAATGACACCTTCATAAATATTATACACTCTTAATTCAAATCATCTTCCATCTCTATCCTTGTCAATGGTTCACCGAAGGGATACTTTAAATGCACTAAGGGGGTCAGATAGGGTGACCCTTTATCTACAATTCTCTTTGCTATTGCGTAGGATTACCTAAGAAGATTAATCACTCGTCTCATGGATCAAAATAAGATTAAACCTATTCAGGCTGCCTGGAACTGAAATGTTCCTACTCACCTTCTTTATGCTGATGAAATTATCTTATTCTTATAAGGGGATTACCTAAGTAGATTAATCACTCATCTCATGGAGAAAATATTATGTCTTCTATGGAAAAACTTTCTCTTATCCTAGAAAGATTAGTATTATAAACAATTTAGGCATCAAGGAAGGAACTTTACCCTTCACCTATATTGGCGTGTCTATCTTTTGGGGAAGACCTAAATCTATGCATTTTTTCAACATTGTTAATCAAGTCATTAATCATCTGTCCTCCTGGAAAGGAAAATCCCTATCCATGGCTGGACAATTTTTTTTGGTGAAATCTACCATTGTCTCCAAAATGGTCTTCTAAATGATGGTGTATAAATTTCCCACTGGTCTCCGAAAGAAAATAAATGTGTACATAAAGACTTTTTTTTGGACCGGTAGTACTCTTGAAAGGAGACATGTGACAATTCCTTGTGCCACTTGTTGCAAACCTTTAGAGAAAGGTGGTATTGGCATAAAAAATATTAAAATCTTTAACGATGCCCTCCAAGAGAACCAGATTTATGGTAAGCTCTTGAAGTGCTAGTTCTGGATCTGAGTGGTTCACTTTCTGGGACATGTCATATCGAAGGCAGGAGTTGCAGTAGATCCAGGGAAGATTGAGGCGGTACTTGCTTGGGTTCCACCCAGGAGTGTGACAGAGGTACATAGTTTCTTGGGTTTGGCTGGATACTACTGGAGGTTTGTACCAGATTTCTCTAGAGTTGTAGCACATTTATCAACATTGACAAATAAGGGGAAACCCTTTGTTTGGTTGGAGAGATTCCGGTGGATTTTTCAGGAGCTGAGGTAGAGGATAACTAGTGCCCTGATCTAGAGGCTACCGGAGGAGGTCATAGGGTACGTAGTCCACTACAATGCATCAGGGACCAGACTCATATGTGTCCTGAAGTCGGAGCGAGAAGTAACCACATATGGTTCTCGACAGCTGAGCCAACATTACCAAAACTATGTTTCCCATGACCTGGAGTTAGCAGTTGCGTTCTTCGCCATGAAGATGTGGCGACATTACATGATGGGTGAGTGTTTTACAATCTACTCAGATTACAAGAGTCTCATGTATATATTCTCACAGAAGGACCTGAACCTGAGACATCGATATTGGATCGAGTTTTTATAAACTATGACTTCAAGATAGTCTATACTCCTAGAAAGGGGAACGTTGTAGCAGATGCACTCAGCCAAAGATCTGGTATACAACTTCTAGGTGAGGTGAAGATGTAGCTGTCCGCTTTGTAGATATCCTTTGTGGATCTAGATGAAGAATCCTTTCTTCAGTTTCTTATAGTCACTCCCACACTTTTCAGTGAGTCAGTGAGGTGCAATGTGGGGACACTGACTATGAGGCTCTACGTGCTCAGATATCCATAGGATAAGCAGCTAATGGATTTTATGAAGGTGGGGAGCATGTAATCCTTTTCAGAAGATGTACTATGGTACCTGTATTGTTTCGGGAGGAAGTGTTGAGGGAGTTCCATGCATCCACTCTAGCGGTACATCCAGGAGTAGAGCAGATGTACCAGGATCTCTGACGACAACACTGGTGGATAGGAATGAAGAAAGTAGTAGCAGAGTTTGTCTCTCGGTGCCTCACTTTTCATCAAGTGAAGGTTGAGCATCAGGTTTCAGCAGACTTAGTTTAGCCTTTAGAGGTCCCAGAGTGGAAGTGGGATTGGATTTACATGGACTTCATGCTGGGACTTCCACGTAGATCCAGGGGTCATCATTCTATCTGGTTGATCGTCAACCGACTAACAATGTCGGCCCACTTCCTACCGATCAGAGATTAGGGTTGAGTAGAGGGCTTGGGACGCCCTTATTTTTAAGAGATTGTATGGCTCCATGGAGTACCGTTGAAGATTGTCTCCAATCGTGATACACTATTCACTTCATATCTATGGACGGGGTTGTAGGAGGATTTCGGGACACAACTTCGTTTGAGCACCGCCTTCCATCCTCAAACGGATGCCCATACTTAGTGGACCATTCATACCCTCGAGGACATGCTGCGTTCTTGCGTCCTCGACTTCGGTCGTAGCTAGGAGGATCACTTTCTTTTGGTGGAGTTTTCATATAACTACAACTATGACTCCACCACTGGGATGAAACCATTTGAGGAATTGTACAGGTGACCTTGGAGATCACCATTGTGCTGGACTAACCCAGGGGACTCAGCTCTCATGGGACCAGAGATGGTATGGTCTACCACAGAGAAAGTGCAGATCATCCAGGAGCAGATGAAGTCTGCACAAAGAAGGAAGAAGTCTTATTCTGATATGAGACAAAGGCTTCTGGAGTTTGAGGATTGTTACCACGTCTTTCTATGGGTCTCACCTTGATGAGGTTGCAGAGATTTGGTTGCGGCAGAAAGTTATCTCTGCGGTTCATCGAACCCTTCTTGGTCCTCAGCAGAGTTGGCAAGGTGTCTTACCACCTAGCTCTTCTACCTCAGTTTCACTGAGTGCACGGCGTCTTCCACGTATCCCAGTTGAGGAGATAAGTACACGACCCTTATCACATCATTGACCACGACGAGTTGGACATTGATGATGGAGCGAAGTTTATGAAGGTTCTTGTAGAGATTGAGGATCAACAAGAGCGGGTTCTTCGTGGGTGGTCGATACCTCTAGTGCGTGTTTGTTGGTATCATGAGAACCTCCAGGATAGCACATGGGAGCCGGAGGCTCAGATTCGTGCTCAGTACCCCCACTTCATTCCTTAGTTTGAGTTGTGGCTTACAAGTACATACAGCCTCGAGGTGGGTAGAATATAAAGACCTGGATATTCCATGTATTTTTTTAATTATATGGAAATTTTACGAGTCCTCAAAAATTGATGGCGCGTGATTCTGAGGCCCGGTGTGCCTAGAATGAATTTATGAACTTTTTTTCAGGTACGTTAAGTAAACGTGCGAGTGTGTTTTTGTAACTTTTAAACCATTGCACGGAATTGAAATCTGAGGACACCATTGAACTCGTAGTGCTAGTATTAGCTTAAGGAGACTTTCACTTCAACAGCAGTTGGTCGAGGGTGAAAGTTAGTTTTTGTAATTTCTCATGGAAGAAGAAAAATAAAATATTTAAAATGTTTATTTTTCTTCTTGAAAACCTATCAACAATGGTTATGGTGGTGGGGACCACCCAAACCCCTCTTAATGGGGGGAAAACCTCCCAACTAGCCATTAATTTATTCTCCCATTTAATTATGCCGACACTCCAATTAATTATTTGATCCATTTAATTTTTTTCCAACATAAATTAAATGTATAAACATACATTAATTTATCTGGGCTCTTAACATAATCACTGGGGAAAAAAGTTTGTTGGAAAAGGGGAGATTGGGGAGAACATTGGAGAAATATTCTCCAACGAAGAACTCTTCTCCTTCGATGAATATTTCTCCAAACTCCATCAAAGGATCTCCAATGAAGAACGAACTGATGATCGAGGAAATTCCATCGTCATCGACTTCACCTTTTTCCTCTCCTCACCGACGTCGTTGGAGGAGACTTGTTTCAGGATCAAAAAACACCAATCCATCTCAACCACAGACAATATTAAACCGAACCATCGAGGTAGGGTTTTGGTTGTTTCTTTTTCCTGGTTTGAGTTGAATTAATCCACTTGATCTGCATGCTATTGAACTAATGCGGAGGGTGCGGGACAAACGAACACGACCCGGTCCCTCTGCTATTATTCATGGTTGTTGTCTCCTATGTGGTGGAGAACAGTGATGGATAGCGGAGTCCAGCCGCAAGACAGGGCGGCGGTGCGTTTTCGTCCTGCCTGATGAGCAAGGGATGCAACCTGTGCCGTCGCGATGAACGGGAAGGCGAACGACGTTCGACTGGCCGCGGAGAGGTGACACACTACGCACCGCCATCGGAGCAAGGGGCCACGATGAATTTAGGAGGCACGGCTGGTGTTTGGCTGGCCGTGGAGGGGTGGTGAATGACATGCCATCGGGAGGACCCAAGGGCCGGCCGTTTCGGCCAACAGAGCGGAACTCGCTCTGGTCCCACATGCTGGCAGGAAACCGAACGGCCTAGCCATTTGGTGTTTGAGAGCGGGGGGTGCGCAACTCCCCCCCCCCCCACATGCGGCTAGGTCGGGCGGGGCCACCCAGTGCGGGCCCAGCCAGACCTGGTGGGCTGGGACGACCCAAAAAGACCGGGTCAGTCCGACTAGGTCATACCGGACTCGGACCAGTTTCGACCATATACATTCTTTTGGTCGTAACATTGGCATCAGGCGTCCGTTTGACAAACTGTCTGTGGTGCCAGAATCCTTGGAGAGAGATGGTCCTTTTTTTATACCCCAAATGATATTTGGATAAAGTTAGGGTATGGTAGGGTTGGATCGAGCACGAATCCAACTGGGCCTTGGGAACTAAAAGGCTAATAACATACAGACTGGACATCGGATTAACGAACCGTCTGTTGCGTTTAGACCGATTTTACAAGATGTTCCTTTGGGATACTTCTTCGTGGGACTTCATGGCAGTTGGAGCATCAATCAATAGATTGTGTATCAGACTCTCTCGGAGACAAGCAAACATAGTGCGGGTACCCCTTAGCTGGTTGTGGCGATATACTAGGATCCTGTATGGGTCTGACAACATACCGATGATGTACTAGGATCCTGTGTGGGACTAATGATGTACTGATGATGTAATAGGATCTTGTATGGGTCTGACGAAGTACTGACGATGTACTAGAATCCTATGTGGGTCTTATGATGTACTGACAATGTACTAGGATCCTGTGTGGGTCTGACAATGTACTAGGATCCAGTATGGGTATGACGAGGTACTAGGATCCTTTGTGGGTCTGATGATGTACTACGATCCTCTGTGGGTCTGATGATGATTTAGGATCCTTTGTGGGTCTGCCTCTTAACAGAGTAAGATGAATTAGTAGTTACATCTAATCATCTATACTACTATACTTAATTTATACCTGGTGTGAGTTGAGTTCGTACCTGTGTGGTACTTTCATTTGTGGTAATACCTTGGTGGTATCCTTCTGTGTGGTGTACCTGTGTGGTATTCCTTCCATAATGGAATAGTTGAGCTTTGGGATTTTAGGTTGGACCATGTGTTTCCCCATGATTGAGATGGGTATACTTGATAACTTAGGTATATGTATTGGAAAATAACTATGTAGGGTTTTTAGATGATTTCATGCTTTGTGGTTTATCCTTTGTTGATTTTGTGAGACCTTGAGGGTCTCGGGGTCCCTAATGAGTATCGTTATACTCACCCCTGCCTAGGCTATGCTCGCAACCTGATGTGTTTGGTGTAGATGATGGACATCGCTGATTGATGCTGAGGGTACCAGGTCTAGATGGTGACCGGAGGTGGACCATACGGAATGTCGGTACAAAGAGGAGACATGAGGATGTGGATTGCTGAGGAGGCAATCTGTAGCTACCCTTCAGGTAGGAAACTCGGAGGATGACCTAGTAGTGGTCTTTTTCTTTCTTCAGTTGTATTGTATCTTATTTGTACTTGTACCTTTACTATTGGGATTGTATTCTGGCCCCTCTTACTTTCAGAACTCTGTTTTCTATACAGTTTACTTGTGTTCGTATATTTTTGTGTGCTTGGTTGTGTGTGTTTACAAGATATAAAGGCAATGCCTTCCCATTTTTAGGGAATATGCCTTTCAATTCTAGTCGCTAGCTACTGACCTATTGAAGGTGGTCTTGGGGTAGTCACGGCACGAGCCCTGGGGGACGGGCCATGATAGTACCATATGGATTTTTGTATTCTAGTATTATTTATGACTATATTCCACCCATACAGTTATAAAAGAGTAGTTTAATGCTACCCCTCAACAAGGAACAAAAATTGTTTCATAGACTCACCAATTCTAATATATGATATATTAATAGGTTATTAATGAAAATTCAACTATGTGACCTTGACATCCATATGAGAGTGTAGTAATAGTTGGTTCTTATTTGGGGACCATATTGTTAGTTTTTGATGATTTTCATTATCCTTCTCCAATCATTGAATTAAATGCGGATGATGGAAATAACTATAATAGTCTTATTGATGATATCAATAGAGGAAATGATGTAGGATTTTTGGATCATGGTGATTATGTTATTATTGGCGACTTTGATAGTGATATTGAATTTTTTGGGGGTTATTTTGGTTTGATATGGGGTAAATATGGTTTTAAATTTGTGTTTTAGAATCATTTGTTATACAGAACACATATGGGATCACAGTACTTTTGAGGTGATAAACATAAACTGTACTTTAATAATTATTTAACATCATTGAATATGTGTATATTATTATTAATGATTTAATTATAATCTATTATTTAATAATTTTTGAGTTATTCTAATTATTGAAAAAAAAACATCAACCAAATTTACATGAATATCTAACAAAAAAGGAACCATGCATTTTCGATACATATGATCATTTGAAAAATATTTTAAGTGATGATAACAGTGGACATGTTTTTTGACAACATAGGGAGATGATTGTACATTCTAGATCTTTGTATTCTAGTATTGTTTCTCATGATCTTCTGCATGTACAGTTACAAAGGAGCAGTATAACGCTGCCACTGAAAAAGAAATAAAAAATGTTTCAAAACAGTCTCCGCAATACCAAAAAAAGATAGATTAAGAGTTTATCAATGTTATATCACCTATGAGTCCTTTACATCCACTGGAGAGTGGAGTAATAATTAGTTCTTGTTTGATGACTATACTATATGTTTTTTTATTATTTTTATTCTCCTACTCCAATAACTGAATTAGATGCAGATGATGATGGAAATGTCTTCAGTTCTCATGTTGATGAGGTCGATAGAGTACAATATGGTGGGTTTGTCAATCATGGTGATGATGTTTTTAACTGTGAATCTGATAGTGACATTGATTTTTTAGGGATGGTTTTGGTTATAGAGGGGGTAGTGATGATTTTAAAATTTTATATTGGCATGATTTTTTATACAGAACATGTATGAGATCACAATACTTATGTAGTGATAAACATAAACTGTACTCCTGTAATTATTTACCATCATTGAATATGTTTAAATTATTATTAAGGTGTAATCAAGCAGTTTAAAAAATTTTGTTTGGTTATTTGTGGTATGTTTTTTGGGTGGGGTGGGGGTATAATTTTACAACTTATTATATAAAGGTTTTATATCTATTACAATTGTCTATATCCATAGGTCTGTCAAAATGATAATCATCATGAATATAAATTGATAATCCACAATCATTGGACATTGATAGACGTGGCCATTGAAAATGGGTATAAATGTTAACCACATGGTAAGTGACCATGGTCAAAAAGGTTTTACCATGTTATTGAAAATGGGTAAAGAGATATATCTTTGATCTGGAACTGATTATGGATATACCTGTATTGGTATAAAAATAGCATCCATGGGTGAATAAAATGTGGCAAAATCCCATGGTCATGGTTATCTAATCTATATAGATAGTTTATAACATTGACTATATTATTTTTTTAGTAGTGGTATATGGATTTTCTAGTTGAATATGGTTTGTTTTTGTGTTATATGGATAAGGGAAGGGATTGGAGAACAATGATGTAGGCTATTGTGTTTTGAGAATGACAAGATCAGTGGGAATATAGGTGTGGGGTACCACTATTGGTATATTTTCATTATTAATATATTATACATCTACATAGATTTATAATGTTAACATTTTATAAGATAGGATAAAGAAAACATAAGATGGGGAATACATCATTTTCAATGATTATTTATTGATAATTTTTTGTTCTTCTTCGACACATACATGAGATATTTCAGAGAGGAACCTAGTAAATATACTAATATTCCCATACCTTCTTCAATATAAAATTTTATATATTTAGAGGTTGATATTTATAATAGGGTTATACATTTCATGATTGAAATGTGGTGTTTTATTGGGGTGGGTAGTGTTTCTAACATAGGTGTTTCTTTTCTTGGCATTTACCTTAGATACTCTATTTATGTTTTATAAGAAGTCACATGCATATTTATAATATTTTTTTGGGATTTGAGTTTTTTTATCATTTTATAGAGTTTTTGTTTATTAGTGGATTGTATTTCACTCCTAGGATTATATAGGGAAATTACTCCCATGTTATGTATTTGGTAACTAAAGTGTGGTATCCATTCACTAACTCTCCAATACTTGTAACTAGTTTTTTGAGCATTCGTCTTGGCTCATGTCTTCTATGAATCCAACATGGACTTCTACAGTGGTTTCACTATGGATGGGAGAAATTGCGGTGTGGCAAGGCTGGATGCTGTGTAGACAATACATTTGTAGAATGGACTCTTGTAGGTGGATTTTTTTGTTCCACTACTAATTTTATCATTTCTATTCTATAGTTCTGGGCTTCATCATATGTCGGTGGAGTGTTACGGTGTGGAAGAGAAGAATATTTCATAATTATTCAAGGGGTCATTTTGGGTTGTCCTTCCAATTATGAGGTATCTATGTTGCATGGAGTAGGTTTTATTATAGCCTTTATTTTGGTAGTGAGTAAATTCAGAATAGTGGAATTGGTTGTTTCATAACCCCTCTTTTGAAAAATATGATCTTCACCATGGTTCTTGATATGAGCATAGGGTGTCTTTAATTCCCTATAGGGGTAATAAAAATAATTTATTAATAAAAACTCAAACTATGATACTTATCAAATTAAATTTTTGTACCTAGAAAAGTTCAATCTTGAACTCATATAAACCTTGAATTAGTTTGATTAGTTTTTTGAAATAATTGATTTTATTAAATTAATGAAATAGGAGAAAAAAATATTGGTTGGATTGATTTTGAGAAAGTAGAAGATGAAATTAAAGTAGATTGATTGGGTTGGAATAAGAATTGAATGGTGTGATAGGGTTATTAAAATTTAGGGTTCATGTGAAATTGGATATTATAAAATATAATGTGTATTGCATGATTGGTTTTTTAGTTGAGATTGGGGAGATAAAATGGTTATTGTGTCCCCTCCTTGACCCAAAAATCCCCTATTTCCCTTGGCCCAATAATTTAGGGTTTCATCGAATCATGTTTTTATCAATACCATAATAAAACCCAATTCCACAAAATTTAGAAATGCATTTTCCTCTTTTAGGGTTGTCATTTGCACAATTTTATGGTTCATTTCAGATTCAAATACCCATGGTCATGATAAAATTAAAAGAATTGGATTGGAAGTTTATTGAAGAAATCAGGGAAAAACTAATACATGAAAAAAAGAAAAATAAATCAATACAAAATTACCTAACCCCTTCTATTACATAACCCTAGAATAATGTGGTTTTACGCCTCATTATAGTGATGGGAGAATAATACAAAAGGAGAAATGAAAAAAAAATCATAACGAATTATGGGATGAAACTCGAGGGGAATCTACACTGCGTAGCATCTCCCTCTTATCATTGGTCTTTAGGATCTCATTCATAGTAGTAGGAATGCCCATAAAATATTGAGTCCATATTGGACCTTGCAGTATTGAATGTCATTAAAAATTTCTCAAAAAGTGGTCATGGATGGGTCCCAAGTGTCAGAACATGTAAACAATTAATGATATAGAAAATATGGTCTTTTATCCCATATCGACACTTTACACATCATCTAGTGATTACATGACATGTAACTATTTCACCACATGTACCAAAATCACAACATGTAGGATTCAAGATCATCTTCCCTTATATCTTTATTTGAAACATGTGTCATTTCACGACGTATGTAAATTTCAATTTTGGAAGCTTTAATTTACTTCATGATGTGTCTCTCTTTCACGACATTTACTGGTTCACGATGTATAATGATCACACGATAGGTAATGTCAGTTTTATTCTTTGGAAGCCTTTTTTTGTTCAGTTATTCAGTTATGTTCCATGGAAGTGCTCCATGGTCATCCTTAATAATCTGTTGTCATGATACTTCACTTTACTTGTGGCACAAAGTGTTTTTTCTCCTTTAATTATATATTATATTCCTCCATAAAACCCCAAATGAGTTAATCCATTGAAAATTTTCAAGGAAATATCATTTAAATAAGAAAATGAATATTTTAAAATACAATTAAATACATTCATGAAATAGAGATATCGAATTTCTCACACTTAAATTTGTACTTGTCCTCAAGAATGAAATATCAACAAACTACAAAGGGCCCTCCCCTTTCAATATTTTAAATTCTATTTGAACCAAATCAATTGATGAAATGAAAAATAAAATATTCAATATTCACATATAGATAATTTATGAGTGCCATAATTTCTAAAGAATAAAAATCAACCATGTTTTTAACATTTCCTCTTTTGAAATTGCCAATCATTTTTGTTCATCCATTTTCATATTTCAATTCATTATTAATATGAATTCCATATTAAATTTACCTCACTGTGAATTTTTCTTCTCAACATCGATTAATATTGTAAATTGAGAATAGAACATACCATAAGACATGTCACTAACAAAAGGCTTCTAGGGAATCCAATATCTCCACTATGTGAATAAAAAAATCAAAAATAATCATGAGAGATTTCCCATTTGAGATAAAATGTCTATGGGGCATAGTGTATTTCGGGAAATTATTTAAATCAGGTAAGTCTATAAAAGGATGTATTACTCTAATGTACATTTATTTACAATAAAAACATCTCAAAAAAAGTCTCTGATTCCCCCAATATCATAGAGTAGGATCATTAGGCAATGAAAACCAATAAATGACACATCATATTTTATTATTATTATTTTCTTTTTCTTATTGTTTTTATAGATACAATTCTCACAACTAACACTCACCCCAAATGATCTCCTCAAAACACTATTTGGGATAGTTATAATGAGATCACTAGTCAAGCAATGGTGATTTTTGAATTTTCCTAAACATAAAAGAATTTTTCTCATGATGGTGTTCAATAAATAAAATGAATATTACTTCCTCAAATATCATGAAATTTTCTCCATAATTATTCATTATTAAATGTATGTTTCTTTAATGGGTCATTGTTTCAAAAACTCATATTTTTTATCATCATTAAAAATATTTATAGGAAGGTATGAAAGGATAATATAGGCATGTAGTATGGATTATTTCCTAAAAAGGGTTTTCGTGGAATCTATGGGATTTAAAAATGATTATTGTAAGTTGGATCTTGGGATAAGGGCTAAAAATAATTCCTTAATAACTTTAAAAGTGACCCCATTCATTCATAGTATCGATAAGATTAAAACAAATTTCTAGAAGAAATATTGCTTGAGTTTCTATTGAAATGTGTGAAGGAAATTGGAAAATATTGACTCAATGGATGTCTTGGGAATGATAAGAATGTTTAGGTTATAGAAATGAATATAAATAAGTAATTACATTATTTCAAATATCATAAATTCAATACATCATAGAATTTCAGAAATAATTTCATTGATAATGACTAACATACTCCCTAAATCATGATTTTATATCCCCTAACCCACTATCTTATCCGACCTAATTATTTCCCCAATTATTAATTAAAATTTATTGAAAAATAAATTTGAATTCCGGGCATGGTATTTACCCTAATAATTTTATGTTTCCAAGTACATTTGATTAATGAAAGAATAAAATGTGGGGCATGAAATTCGAAATTAATGTTCAAGAAAATTCACAGTGGTGAATACAGTAGAAAAAAAATCATTAAAACACTTTTACCCATTTGGAATGATTCTTAGATTATAGTTGTACAGGTTATATCTACTACTAATTTAGGATTTTTTGTGGTTCTTCAGCCTGTACTCATTATTCCTACTAAATACTCCCAAATTGGTTCTTGATGATCTGGAAAATTAAAATTAAATCGTTTAAATAAAATTACATTATTGATGAATTTGGAATATTTTAATTGATAGTTTTAATGACTAATAAATAAATAAATAAAAATACAAAAAACACAGGTTTCCTCTTGGAAGTGATTTTTTTTACCAACATTTTCGTGACATTAATTTCATTAGAATTAGATCAAATGATAGATGATTAAGTTTTTTACTTGGTTGGGGTCTATAAATTGTAATATCCCGGTTCCAGAAGCCACTCAGAGGCGCCCCGTAACCGATTGGTCACATGGCCTCAAGCACATTTCCCCAAATGCTAGAGGCTACCGACTAGCAGTGAGAGCCTTGGGTGTGATAGTGGGGAAACTATGCCCTCATTGGCATACTACACAACGGAAGAGAAAAACAAATAACAACAATAATGGAAGTAGTAAACATCCATACAAGAGTAAATAGCATAAGACTGATAAATAAACAACTGGGGAAGAATATAAGTAAATGATGCTTCATAAATATATGTCTAGGAAAGCAGCCAAAAAAGTCAAAGTGCTGAATACAGTACTAAACCAAAGTACGAATGAAAAACAAATGAGCAACTCCACAACATCACAAGCCTCGGCTTAGTCCCATGCTCTCCAACTCCAGTGCAATCAAGAACCTGGAGTAGAAGGGCACTTTCGTTTATCTATACCTGAAACAATATAATCTTTTTGGGCCCAAAAATAGGACCCAAACAGGGTGTGAGACAAGGTCCCAGTAGGCAACCACCCAATGATCTATGCCTAACAGTTAGTGAATATATGGCATGTAAAAGTACAGGAAGCAGTAAACAGGAAAGCACACAGTAGCTACAGTCCACATTTTCTAGCATATAAATACAATCATGTAAACAGTCACTCAGGAAAGCAGAACAAATAGGTAACCTATGGGTAGTTCTCACAACCTAACCCCTATGGTTCAACATACAAGCACTAGAAACCCTCTGAGAATCACACATAGTCTCACACATTTGGTTCAGATAAATAATGAATAGACTCTCTAGGGAAATACTCACCATCAATTCCCCCTGTGGTCACATATCGTACTAAAGGCTCTCTGGGGAAGCACTCAACGTCTCATTCCCCTTGTAGCCCACGTCGAGGAACTATAGACTCTCTGAGGAAGAAATCATCGTCAATTCCCCCTTTGGTCTCACATCGAATTAATAAGACACTCGGGAGAATCCCTTACGTCCATTCTCCCTATGGTCCACTGCACTAGGTTCTCACAACCCTGTGTAAAAAACATGCATAGCGCATGTATCACCCTAAGTAAACCTCAAGAACGACTTGGCTAGCATTCAAAGGCATAACAACATAACAGTACAACAGTTACACTATCCTACAACTGGCCATGGAAAATGGAAAAACGCCTAACAGGAAAAACATCCAGAGCAAAGTAAAAAATTACCCTATTCAAAAGCATTGACCTCTACTCAAGAAATCAAGAAAAGAAGGCAATCAACAAGGGAAAAAATAGGAAACACACAATACCCTGTTCAAGGTAATTGGTGGAATTGCACAAAATATTCAAATACTTCCTACAGATAGGCACAAACCACCTACCTCGATCCTAGGAGATCAATATACTTGAACCACGAGGCTTCATTTTCCTTAGAACGATGTAGATCTATGAAAACACACAAAACTCTCAACCCAAAATATCTTGATAAAGAGGAGGAATTGGAAAACAAAGCTCTAGAAGAAGGAATGGATTACCGCTGCGGTTCCAACGCAATTGATGACAATCAATTCATAGAATGGATGGAGGCTTGGGGGATCAGAGAAGTTCTGTGGCCGTACGTGTTCTCTTGGACGAAGAAATTGAAGAAGAAGTGAGTTATGTACATTAGGCGCGGCCCCAGTCCGTTTAATGAAAAAAAGAAAGTAAACGGCATGTACTTCTGTGCTACATGGCATGTACTCTGCCTTTCCATGCTCTGCTTTAAGTGGCCTCCACATCGCCCCTCCACACCATGTGTGTGGCCCGAACACGACCAACACACGGCCTGGCACTGCATCAAAGTACACAACGTGTACTTATAAAGTACATGGCGTGTATATAGGAAATTTCCGTATTTTTCCCTTTTTCTAAAAAAAGACCAGAAAAGGAAAAACATACATGAAATGAAGATCCGGGTTCTTACAAACTTCCCCACTTAAAGATATTCATCCCTGAATTTCCCTAATGATGCATAGAAGATGAAACCCTGAATAGCTCTGGCTACTACGATCGTACATCGACCTCCCTCTCCCAGGTCTCATCATGTACTCGCCCGTACTTCCATAGCACCCGTACTAGAGGAATATTCCACCCACACAGAACCTTCATACTGTGATCGAAAATCCAGATAAGATGATCCTCAAATGATGCATCCGCTTCTAGATCATCCTCCTCGGGCTGAAAGACATGAGACGGGTCTGAAAAGTAACGTCAGAGCTGAGAGACGTGGAAGACGTCGTGCATGGCCCGATACCTCTGAGGTAATTGAAACTGATGGGAAACCAACCCAACTCTCTCCAATACCTCAAATGGCATGACGTTCCTCAGTGAAAGCTTGCCCTGTCTCTGTATCCTCTTGTGTACCAACCTCGGTGCGACACACAAGAAAAACTAATCTCCGACCTAAAACTTTAGAGTTCGTCTCCGCTGATCAGCATAAGACTTTTGTCGAGACTGTGTTGTATCCATCCTCTTCCGAATCAATTCTATCTACTCTGAGGTCTCCTGAACAAGATGAGGTCCCATCAAAGCTACCTCTCCTACCTCCAGCCAGCATAAAGGTGATCGACATGACCTACCGTATAAAGCATCATATGGTGGCATCTGAATAGTTGCCTGAAAACTATTATTGTAGGCGAACTCCACATGAGGGAGATGATTCTCCCAAGAACCACGAAAGTCTAGAATGCAAGCTCGTAGCATATCCTCAAGCACCTGGATCGTATGCTCGGACTGGCCATCTGTCTGGGGATGGTATGTTGTATTCAAAAGTACCTATGTACCCAAAGCCCTTTGAAGCCCCTTCCAGAACTGAGAAGTAAAGCGTGCGTCCCTGTCCTAAAAAATGGAGTGTGGAACTCCATGTAGACATACAATCTCTCAGATGTATAGTTATCCCAGATCATCAACACTGAAGGTCTTCTTGACCGGTAAGAAGTGACCAACCTTCATAAGCCTGTTGACGACAACCCAAACAACATTTTCCCTTTAGGGTGACCACGGCAATCTGGTCACGAAGTCCATCACGACATCGTTCCACTTCCACTCTGGAATGGGTAACTACTGTAAAAGGCCTACTGTTCGCTGATGCTCCACCTTCACCTGCTGACAAGTAGAACACCTCAAGATGAAACCACCAACATCTCTCTTGATTCCTGCCCACCAGTAATGGAAATGAAGATCCCGATACATCTTGGTGATTCCATGATGAACTGCCCAAGATGAGGAATGAAAATTCTGCATCAGCTCCTCGCACATGTCTTCTGGAACCCATACGCATCCCTGAAAACACAAGATATCATACTCTCTCACTGTCCATCCAACAATAGGGTCCTCTCCTGACACACTCTCCCGCAGGACTAAGCCTTCTGAGCCTGATAGCTGCCTCATCTGTACCTGATCAAGAAGTGTAGAGCTAACAGCTACAGAAGATAGGTAATTCTATCCCTGTCTGTCGTGCACCTCCTGATGCATCTCATAGAACAGAGCCATAAGCTTCCACTCACTACTGGCCTCCTGAACTGGCTGAATCTGAGTTCTCCTACTCAACACATATTCCATTGAGTTTCCCTTTCCTGGCGTATAGGCAAGCTCGGAATCAAAAGACCGAAGTTACTCGACCAACCTGTGCTGTCTCAGATTCAAATCACACTAAGTGAAGATGTACTTGAGACTCTTGTGGTCGGTGAAAACCAAAAAGTTCTCTCCCAGAAGGTAATGCCTCCAACATCCCAAGGCCTGAACAATAGTTTCCAACTCTAGATCATGTGTCGGGTAGTTCCTCCAATGTGGCCGAAACTACCGAGACCCGTACGCAATGACTCCATCTCCCTATATAAGCACAATGCCCATCCCAATACCTGAAGCATCATAATAAATAGTGTAGTTGTTTCCTGGATCTGGAAAAACTAGTATCAGGGCTGAAGTCAACCTTCCCTTCAGATCCTGAATGGCTAGCTGACAAGGATCTGACCATAAGAACTTTGTCCCCTTCTTGGTCAGACCTGTAAATGGTACTACTAGGCGTGGAAAGCCCTAAATAAAGTTTCTGTAGTATCCATCAAGACCTAGGAAACTCCGTAGTTCAAAAACGTTCTTCAGTTGCTCCCTGGAAACTACAACTCTCACTTTCTCTAGGTTAACATATACTCCTACCTCTGAGATGACGTGACCCAAGAAGTGAATCTGATCCATCCAAAAGTGGCACTTCAAGAGTTTAACATAATGATGGTTCTCTCTCAGTGTACTCAGAACGATCTCAATATGGGTATCATGGTCATGTCGAGTGTGAAAGTACACCAAGATATCATCCAAGAAGACCACGACGAAGGAATCAAAATAAGGATGGAACACTCAGTCCATCAGTTCCATGAAAACTGATGGTGAATTCATGAGACCAAATGGCATAACTGTATACTCATAGATACCATACCTACTTCTGAAGGATGTTAGAGGTATATCTGATGGTCTAACGCGCAATTGGTGATAACCGGACCTCAAATCGATCTTTGAGAACACACGGGATCCTCGAAGCTGATCGAAAAGATCATCAATCCTCAGTAGGGGATATTGGTTCTTGACCGTCAACTGGTTCATCTTCCGATAATCCACATAGAGCCTAAGGGTATTGTCTGCCTTCTTTACAAACAGGACAGGCAAACCCCAAGGAGAAGTACTGGGTCAGATGAAACCCTTTTCCTGCAACTCCTTCAACTACTTCTTGATCTCCTACAACTCAGGTGTAGACATTCTATAGGGAGGAATAGACACAGGTTCCGCTCCTAGAACGAGCTCAATAGATAATTCTACCTCATGCTCCGGAGGCAAACCTAAAAACTCCTCTAGAAAGACATCTCTGAAATGATCCACCACTGGAGGAAAGTCCAACTGTGAAGTCCCCTGATCATCCAGAGAGAGACTATCGATATGGGTTGTAACCCTTTCTATCCCATGATGATTGATTCCGGCTCGACTTTCCCGAACATCCCATTCTCCTCTATGAAGAAAATATTCACCCTCTGGTGAAATGAAACTAACCCTGCGGTGATAACAATTAAAGACTTCCTAGAAGGGAACCAACCAGTCCATCCTGAGAATGAAATCATAGCCTGTCATCTCTAGGACATAGAGATACCATAAAAAATGATTCCTTGCAACCTCGAGAGGGAACTCTCTGAATTGACATTGACTAGATGTCCTTGTCCCCAAAGGTGTGTCCAGTGTCAAGAAGTTAGCAGAAGAAAAGATACAGAGCACAAGGCTCTCCACAACAGCAATAGAGATAAAGTTATGCGTAGCAGCAGTATCAAAAAGAGATGAAGATAAAACTGATGCTACTAAGATCATACGTCGAACTGTAGATGGTTTGGGATCCTGCTCCTTATAGGTCTGATCCACCGCAAAAGTCTAGCTATCCCTGTGGCCCTGTGACCCTGCCTGACCAGTCTGAGCTGATCCTCCCTCCTGATGCTGAAAGACTGGTGACTGACCTCCACAGACTCGACCTCCACCTTGGCCCGAACGGCCAGAGGAACTACAGTTCCCCAACTAGTGAGAAACTGGTGGCGCTGCTCATGAACGAGAAGTCATGGAAGAACCCCCGTCACCAGCTACTGGTGAGAAAACCTGGTAGAAATGCTGAAGGTGACCCATATTGCCGCAAGACCGGCACTCCACTGGGTCTCTCTGGAACTGCGGCCTCATGTGCCCTGCCATTCCACACTGGTAGCATACTACATGGCTACCTAAAGATGTATATCGCCTCCTCGGATCACTGCGCATAGACTCCCTATGATGTATCCTTCTGTCAACTGGAGGAGTAATGGCTCTGGAAAAAGAACTGCCCTGGCTCACAACTCCAGAGTCTCTCAGATTGTACTCCGTAACCAGTGCCTGGTTGACGATGGATGTGATGGAAGTCAACTTAAAGATATTCACCTACGTGCGGATCTCCCACTTGAGAACATCCTCAAACTTCCTTTCTAGGAACATCCCATCTCCACCCCGGAGGGGTGTGAAATGCTGCAGCTCAGTGAAACAAGAGGAATACTCCATAACAGAAAGAGTACCCTTCTCTAGAATCATGAACTCCTGGGTTCGATCGGCCCTTAGGGTCTTCAAGTCGAAGTAGTCATAAAATACGTGCAAGAACTCCTCCCAATCCATAACCTTCTGATGACCCGCTTGTGATATCACGTCCCACCACCTCCTGGTGGAGTCTCGAAGCATATAGGTAGTGAGATTAACCCACCTCTCTGGAGGCATTTACAGATTCTCAATGATAGTCAGCAAGGCTTCTAGTCATGACTCTGTAGCCTGTGGTCCTCCTTCCCCTTAGAATGTAGGAGGATGCTGCTTCTGGAAAACCCGCGTCAATTCTGTCATAGTCATGGAAGGAGGCGGTGCTCCATGAAAGTTCTGCATCATCCTCATAAATCCTTCCCTAAACTCCGCATCAGTGCCTGGAACTGGTACAATAGCCGGTGCCATGGCTGGCATGACTGGAGGATCGGCAGGAAGTCCCTGATTAGCCATATCCGGCATCAGATCACTATCCTGCAACTGACGTACAACTGGAGGACGTCTCGGAGGCATAACTCTGAAAGATAAAAAACATACCTTAGATCAAGAATATCAAGGATAGAGAAAAAAGGCGTAAAAATATAAATAATAGAAGGAAACACTCAAGTTTTACAAAACATAACAACAGGGCATGTATAAACTCTACATGAAGGGTACTTAACTCTATTCTCCTACCTGAGTCTCCTTGCATGGATAAACCACACTGTCTTCTTAAACTGAGACTACACGATGTGTTCCCTATGGACACGGCATGTAGTAGATAAGGATTCAATGACCCGTGTTGTCAGTTACATGGCCGGTTACATGGCTGAGGCTACACGGCGTGTTCCGAACAAACATGGCGTGTACTTGAAGATTTTTCCCAACCTGTTTTGTTGGAGACACGGCTGGGTACATGGATGACCCCTACACGACGTCTTCCAATCAAACACGACATATATATAAGGAGATATCATTGACCCATGTTGTTTGTGACACGGCCGGGTACCTAGAACAAGGCTACATGGCGTGTTCATACAAAACACGCCGTGTATTACACGAGCTTCCCCGACCCGTGTTGTTAGTGAAACAACCGAGTACACAGCTCACTACTACACGACGTGTATCTACTATACACGGCGTGTTACTTGAGTTTTTTCACAACCCGTGTTTCTACTCACACAGTCAGTGACATAGTTTAAAAACTAAATAGCATGTATATATAAATTACACGCCGTGCATTATGGGTTTTTCCGGGCAGTAGCTCTGAAACTGCACCGAAGCCCATAAAACCCTGAATAAAAAGCATGAAGGTGCCAAATTCCGATCTGTGAGGGCCCATACTCCTCGTGAATCAATGCTTGTCATCACTTACATATCATATATAAGGGAAAAAAGTCAATGATCCACCATGTTCCGATTCATGAGGGCCCATAACACCTCATGAACCAAAATTTGGCATTCATTTAAGCAAGGTACAATACAAACAATCTCCCAATCAAACTGCAGAGATTCTATCAAATCATCTATCACAATAGCATGCATAATCTACAGAAATTCTATCAAAACAACATGAAATTGCTAATGCACCCTAGATGGCACAACAAGAATGCCTGGAATGTGATTTCTAACAAGTGCCTATATGATTCATGGGATAAAATAACCTCATCTCATCGAGTTGCGGTAGAAATAGAACCACAATATCAACAAAAATAACAACACAAAGCATGTGAATCAATTTAGGTGAAATCAGATCAAATGTAACATAGCAAAACCAGAAAACTGTAATAAGCGAGATAGATAGGCTTTTTCATGTACATGGGTTAGCTACTCCCGAGCACAGCTTAATACAATGTACCGAATCCATCCTATCCCTGAATAAAGGCTCCAAACAGTAAATCAAGAGAAAAAAACCCTTTGATACTACTTTGTAACATCCTGGTTCCGGAAGCCACCCAGAGGCGCCCCGTACCCGGTTGGTCACATGGCCTCAAGCGTATTTCCCCAAATTCCAGAGGCAGCCGAATAGCAGCGAGGGCCTTGGGTGTGATAGTGGGGAAACTAAGCCCTCATTGGCGGAGTGCACAGTTGAAGGGAAAAACAAATAACAGCAATAGCGGAAGTAGTAAACATCCATATAAGAGTAAACAGCGGAAGACTGATAAATAAACAATTGGGGCATAATATAAGTAAATGATGCATGATACATATATTTCTAAGAAAGCAGCCAAACAAGTCACAATGCTGATACAGTACTAAACCAAGGTACAAAATAAAAACAAATGTGCAACTCCACAACATCACAAGCCTCAGCTTGGTCCCATGCTCTCCAGCTCTAGTGTAATCAAGAACCTAAAGTAGAAGGGTGCTTGCCCTTATCTATACATGCAACAATATATTCTATTTGGGCCTTAAAACCTGACCAAAATAGGGTGTGAGACAAGGTCCTAGTAGGCAACCACCAAAATATTAGTGCCTAACAATCAGTGAATATATGGAATGTAAAAGTATAGGAAGTAGTAAACAGGAAAGCACCCAGCAGCTACAATCCACAATTTCTAGCATATAAATACAAACAAGTAAATAGTCACTCAAGCAAGCAGAACAAATAGGTAGCCTCTAGGTAGTTCTCAAAACCTAACCCCTATGGTTCAACCTACAAGCACTAGCAACCTTCTGGGAGACCCACATAGTCTCACCCCTATGGTTCAGCTAAAGAAAGAATATACTCTATGGGGAAGAACTCACCGTCAATTCCCCCATGTGGTCTCGTATCATACTAAAGGCTCTTTGGGGAAGCACTCAACATCTCATTCTCCCTTTGGCCCATGTCGAGGAACATAGACTCTCTAAGGAAGCACTCATCGTCAATTCCCCCTTTGGTCTCACATCGAATTAATAGAACACTCTGGAAAAGCCCTTACGTCCATTCTTTCTAGGGTCCACTACACTAGGTTCTCACAGCCCTGTGTAAAACAAACATGCATAGCACGCGTATCACCCCAAGAAAAAATCAAGAACTACTTGGCTAGAACTCTAAAACATAACATCATAACAGTACAACAAATCTACTATCCTACAACTAGGCATGACAACTGGAAAAACGCCTAACAGGAAAAACATGCCTGGAAAAACATCCATAGCACAATAAAAAATTTCCTTATTTAAAAGCATTGACCTCTACTCAAGAAATAAAGCAAACCAGGAAAACAACAAGGGAAAAAATAGGAAACACACAATACCCCATTCAAGATAATTGGTGGAATTGCACAAAATATTCAAATACTTCTTACAGAAAGACACAATCCACCAACCTCGATCCTAGGAGATCAATATACTTGAACCACGAGGCTTGATTCTCCTTAGAACGACATAGATCTATGAAAACGCACAAAACCCTCAATGCATGATATCTTGAGAAAGAGGAGGAATTGGAAAAAAAAAGCTCTAGGAGAAGGAATATATTACCACTTTTGTTCCAACTCAATCGACGACGGTCGATTCAGAGAAAAGACAGAGGCTCGGGGGCTCGGAGAAGTTCTACGGTCGTACGGGTACTCTCGAATGAAGAAATTGAAGAATGAGCGAGTTATTTCCATCAGGCGCAACCTCGGTCCGTTTAATGAAAAAAAGTACACTGCGTGTACTTATGAGGTACATGGCATATACTTGGCCTTTCCGTACTCTGCTTTAAGCAGCCTCCAAATCACCCTTACACACCATGTGTGTGGCTCAGACATGGCCAACACACAGTCGGGCGATGCTACAAAGTACACAGATTGTACTTATAAAGTACACGGTGTAACACCCCATGCTTCTATGGTACACATCTCTTTGAATAATAGAGCAGCGTGTGTTGTACGCAATATCGAGTTCTAACACACCACGACCAATCAAAGTAGTTGTTATGAATAGTAATACACAATTTTTGAAATTATATAAATTTTATATTTCAGAATGGACATCATTTTTGGATTTGGAATATCGAAATTACCCTATGTTGAATTTTTGGTATTTTTCTGAGAACTTACAATTTTTTGATGAATAGTGAAAAATACTTAAAAACAACATTTCTATTCAAAATAATTTATAGTAATAAATTATACTATTGAGTGGTTTTAAAGTATAATTATAATATAATTTTACAATTTTATCTGATGGTGGTCATTAGAATTAATTTCACTTTGAAATTGGACATAAACAATTGTCAATCTTTTGATTGATATTGTTTCTTAAAAACACGCTATTTTTTTGACAACGAGAATTAATTATAAAATTAATTAATGCAAAATATATTTTTGGAATTTTTGAAAACAGAAATAATTTTTCAATTTGGAATATCAATTATAGCTTAGGGAAAATTTTTGGTATTGTTCTGAGAAACTTCATTTTTTGATGAATAGTGAAACCACTAAGTGGTAGTTAAAAAACTAATTTTTCATTTAAATGAAACTTTACCACTTCTGTGAATTGAATTTAAAAAATACAACATACATGGTTGTCATTAGTAATTAAAATGTGGTTCAATGAGATGAAAATAATTTTTGGTGAATAGTAACTGTTACGTTTAATTAATCACGATTAAGGGTAATTAGTGTAATTTAAGGTAAATATAATGTTATAATAATACAAAATTACCTTCAAACTTGTTATAAACATATTGGATGAGTCATGTACGACCACGAAAATCCATGGGTCATCTTAAGGACCCCATGGAGCCACTTGGGTAAGAAAATGGCATTAATAACTTTTTTATTTAAAGTAAAAATAAAATTTTCACAAACATGTGTTGTTTTAGTAAAACAATTATTACATGGGGTTATATAAGTTAAAATTTTGACTATAAATATTAATTGGAAAGATAAAAAGATTTCCTACATCATGGCAATTGTTTTATAATTTTTAGGTATTAAATAAATAAATTTAATTATGACACCATGATGATGCAGCGATTACCTAATTAATGAACAATTTAAATAAAATGAAACGATAAGGTAAAATCTAAGACTTAAACTTGTCTAAAACCAATTTTATGGGTATATTTAGAACCCTTATCACCTTATCCTCTAAATATATCATTTTTGGACCTTTAAAATCCTAAAATAATTTCATAATAAAGTAACATTTCATGTCTTTCGAAGAGTGCCCCTCCTCTCCTCTTATAAAAGGCTTCAACCTCTACCACCTTATTCACACCATCAAATCCATTTGTCTCAGCCAAAATCTTCCAAAATACTCTCTAAACTTCCCTATATTACTCCAGTAAGCCTCAATTTGGCCAGACCTCTTCCCAAGGAAGTTTTTGTCTCAAATCAAAAAGAATTACCTGATTTTAAGGTAATGTCTTCTCTTATGTTCTTTTGTTTCATTTTGCTTCTCTAACCCCTTAAACAGTTTTTATTCCATTCTTTTGTAACAAAACCAGTATATTCAATATAATAGGATGTTTTTTGAGAAGTATTTGATTTAAACTTACACACACCTCCATCTAATGGTTAAAGAACATACTGTTTCTGTGGGTGGCGAATTACTGCCTCGCGAAACGACGATTGTTCAATCTTCTTTTAACACATTTCATGGTGGCCATTAAGATGTAACTATATTTATATATGATATATATTATGTTTATGTTTTTCTTAGTCTTCATTATTTTTCATTTATGGCATACCATTATGGTTTCCATTATGGGTAAACACGATAATTTCATTTTAGGAAGTGCGGACTACCGCCCCCTCAAAGTGATTTGAATTGTTAATGCCATATGTGGGACGTATAAATGAAGGAGTTAAATGATATTATATATCATATTGGAATTATAATATACCTTTATATCATTATGATTACATTCCATTAAATGTGAAATATAAATGAAAGTAGCGTTCATGCGTTCGTACGGCTTCCCATCTCCATGAATGGTGCATTTCATTTCTTACCTATAAATGTTATGTAATATTATAAATTCATGTATATACTAGATATATATGATATATATGATATATAAATCATGAATATAATTCTGGAGATAATGGTTATTATACCACATGAACAACTTTTAATTATAATAAGTTTATTGTTGAATCAAGTACAAAAGATCGACAAAACAACCATTATTAACTTAAAAGACTAAATAATGTTCATAACATGGTAATAAGTGATATAAAAGGAATAATGAACATGAAAAAAGTTCTTATGAAAGTAGATATTAACTCACGTATATTATTCATGAGATTAAAGAACGATAGAGTCAAGTCAGAAACGAGGTAAAGGTTAATTCTACAACCTCTTCATTATTCAAGGTTATTCATATATAATTATCTACTGGGACCTCTTTATCATCCACATCCTTGTTTCATAAAAATGTCTTTAAAAACATTTTTTACTATTTATTAGATAGTGGGTTAAGGTCATTTATACCCTTGTTTGACCTTATACGTTTTTGAAAGGAATCTTTCCGTCATTTTCCAAACAAGGTACTTTTTGACATTTTCGACAAAATTAAGGTAAGAATGTCTTTTTTTAACTTATACGGCAGGTGCAGCTATTTTACACCATTATAAAATCATTGAATCTTCCCTTACAGGCTTATAAAAATATTTTCAAAGTAAATTTTATCTTTTACAATTATGTTACTTTTAAATGATTTCAAAAAAGATATTTCTCTCAATTAGTTTGGATTTCACCTATGTCAACATTCTTTGATTGATTTTGAGCTTATAAGATGTTGATTTATTATGATTCAAAAAATCCATATTTTATTCAAGGTTTTGTGATATGTTTGATTGTGGATGTGTTATTTTAATACCATTCATGGCTTATGGAGAAAGTATTGGTATTTCGTATGCTAGTTTTAATACGAATGTTTATGGTATGTTTAAACCTATTCATATGAGGAATGCATTGGACTTAATAAGTGACAGGTGGATCCTACTATATCTCTTCAATGCATCGGTAGGTCTCATGAGACAAACTATGGTCTTGGAATGAGGCCTTGAAAAAATCTTATTTGTAGTCTTGGCATGAGGTCTTGGCTATGTGGTTATGATAGTCTGGCATTATGCATTCCATCATTATGAAAGTGGTTATTGATATTGCATGTGATTATTCAACTAGTAGAATATCCATGTGAATAAGTAAATGGAATTATTTCATTTTATTTTTGCCATATTATGATGAAGTTCAATTTTAAAAGGCTTTTGTTTTAAGTATACATTTCCTTAAATGCTTATGTTTATTTATGAAAGTTTTCGCTATATTGTTATCCTTACTGAACATCTGAGCTCACCCCTATCTTTGTTTTATTTTTCCCAGGATGTGAAGAAATATTTTATGACTGACCTGCATGGATAGTCTGAAGGGGATATGAGTGTGGACTATGGAGACCAAGTTATTTTATTTTTTCACTTTATATTGTAATGTAACATTTATGAATGTATCTGGTGTTTCCAAGGCTATTAAACTAATTGGTCTTTTGAGACTTGATCTTTTGTGATCATGCCAATGTTACGTAATAATGCACCGACTCTGGGTAACTGGGGTCGGGGCGTTACAGTTGGTATCAGAGGCAGTTTAGTACTAACCTTGGAATCTAGATTTAAAAAACTCTGATTAGAGCACATAGCCCTAAGATAGACTTTGAGTATTAGTATAGAAAAACTTACTAGAATTTTGGTATTATAGAAATTTTTTGAGTTTTCTAAGAAATAAATATCTGTCTGGATATGAGTAGGTAGAGGTAGCTCTGGCACAGATGTACCTAGGGGTAAAATCCGAAAACACCGCTTTAAGCTAGACTCGAACGAGAACCGGTGCACGACAATGAGCCTTGTTGCACTCTTGGTTACGACACTCCCGGGGGATATGCTTAGGATAATTCCCATTTTCATTACAAACCATTATGAAGGGTTTATGAGTATATACTTGCTCAATGAAAACATTTTTATTATTATGGATTATATCCAAAAACTATTCAATTTATGTTAAGTGTTTTATGAGTATGGAATTATGTATTTTGATTCATAAACTGATCTAGTTTAGAAATGGTGCCTAGTGGAAGGAATGGAAACTGTATCAATGCACACACTCAATGTTGGGATTTCCCTCCTGCTCAAGATAATTATATTGGAGCTGATGCTACAACTAGGGATGATCAACTTATCACCATATTGGGACAACTTACTCAGGTTATGAATAATAACCTTAATCATATGGATCACCCTGATCCGCAACATGGAGGATCAATGTCAGACTGATTCATGAGGCAACAACCACCAACATTCAATGGGAGAACAAATCCCTTAGTAGCTGAGCAATGGATAAATTCCATAGAGAAAATATTCCATGCCTTGGGGAGTAGTGAAAGAGAAAAGGTTATCATGGTAGTTGACCGCCTCATTGGAGATGCAGATCAATGGTGGTTATTGATTCAAAACACAAAGTAAGATGATGAAGTATAAAATATGGAATGGAGGGACTTCAAAGATATTTTCTTAGAAAAATACTTTCCTCGTGACCATCGAGCATATATGGAAAGGCAATTTCTGAGTCTGTGACAAAAAGAGGATGAGAATGTCACAAAGTATGAGGCTAAATTTACAAGGTTAGTGAGGTATGCTGCAGATTATATACATAACCCAAGAAGTAAGATTGATCATTTATTTGATTGGTTAAAACCATTTCTCCATAGACCATTAGTCTCAAAATCTTTATCAAGGTATGAAGATATAGTCTCGTGTGCTATGAAGACAGAAAATGAATTATCTAAATCTTATGACAATAAATTAAAGCAAGAGAAGAAGATAACAGTGGAACAAGAGATGAATAAAGGGAAAAAGGGAAAGAAGGATTTTCTATTATGTGATAATTGTGGGAAGAATCGACCCGGTACTTGCCTAAAAGGAATGGGAGTTTGTTATAAATGTGGAGAAAAAGGTCACCAGGATCGTGATTGCAAGGGAAAGAAAGAGGCTATCAATGTTGAATGCTAAAATTGTAGAGAAATGGGGCATTATGCAAATGAATGCCCTAAGAGTCAAAGAAACATACCTCAGAAAAGGACAAGGGATCAAGGCCAATCTTATGCTATTACTACAGTTGAAGTGGAACAGTTAATGTATTTCAGTTTTTGGACTCAAGGATTATATTATGGTTATAAGAATAATGTGATATATATAAGGAACGTACTACAGTACTTGTTGTTTTCATTAATGTTATAATAGGATGAAAGTAATCATATTTTTAGTATGTGATAATAAGAGAAACTTTACTTTGTTTGGGGAATCTGATGTTACAATTGATTTTGGAATTTAGAGACCATTTAGAGGGATTCTGGACACAAGTATTTTGGATAACTATAAGGGTTGTAATGGATTAAGTTGAACTTTGAATAGTATTATTTAAGGTTAAAACATTTCTTATGATTATTTTTCTAATATTATAATACTATAGTTTTAAGAAAAGGACAACATGCAGGTTGGGGGATAACCCGTCGCATTAGACAAAGCTACATGAATCGAACCCACAACCATAGTGCGACATGCCTTTATTACCTACCACTAGCCTACAGAAAGTCCCTGGTTATTAAAAAATAGTTTTCATAATCTAAATGTTATGTTTTAATATTTGTAACCTTGTACAATTAGGATAAATATAATATTTTTGAGTTTTATTATCTTTTTGAGGGAAAGATGAGTTTGTGGTAGAAATTAGTTGAAGGTTGAAACTCTACTTGTCAAGTATATATATATATATACCTCTCTCTTATTCTATGAATAAATTAATTCTTAAACTTTAGGAAAGGGATATTAAAAAAATTGTGTTATCCTAATACCTTATGTTTTGTTGAACTGATGATATTTTAAATCACCATAGATTGAAGGCTTTGAGGCCCTCAATTTTACACTTGTTTGTGATTGATGACCTCAATCACTCCCTAAAAATATTTATGTTTTCCCTCCAATTATTTGTCTCTAATTTCCACCAATTTTCTCCTAATCGAGAACATAATTTGGTGGTGACTTTTTCATTTCTCTTTCCCTCTTATTAAGGCTAAATTTTATTAAGCTTACATCCGATGTGGGTTTTCCTCAAAGGTATTTTCTACTTTCAACCTTTTATTTTTGATGAACAATTTCAGATTGCGAGGATGCAATTTATTTAAGGATGGGAGAATGTAACACCCCATTCTTCCATGGTACTCTTCTCTTTGAATAATAGAGCAGCATGTGTTGTACGCAACCTCGAGTTCTAACACACCGCGACCAATCAAAGTAGCTGTTATGAATAGTAATACCCATTTTTTGAAATTATATAAATTTTATAATTCATAATGGACTTCATTTTTGGATTCGGAATATCTAAATTAGCCTATGTTGAATTTTTGGTATTTTTCCGGGAACTTCCAATCTTCGATGAATAGTGAAAAATATTTAAAAACAACATTTTTAATCAAAATAATTTATAGTGATAAATTATACTATTGAGTGGTTTTAAAGTATAATTAGAATATAATTTTATAATTTTATCCAATGGGGGTCATTATAATTAATTTCACTTTTGAAATTGGACACTAAAAATTGTCAATCTTTTGATTGATATTATTTCTTAAAAACATGCTATTTTTTGACAACGAGAATTAATTATTATATTAATTAATGAAACTTATATGTATTTAATATTGTAAAATATACATCATTTTTGAATTTGGAATATCAATTATATATTAGGTGGAATTTTTGGTATTGTTCTGAGAAACTTCAACTTTTGATGAATAGTGAAACCACTAAGTAGTAGTTAAAAAACTAATTTTTCATTTAAATGAAACTTTACCACTTCTGTGAATTGAATTTAAAAATTCCAACATACATGGTTGTAATTAGTAAGTAAAATGTGGTTTAATGAGAAGAAAATAATTTTTTGTGAATAGTAACTTTTAAGTTTTATTAATCGCGATTAAAGGTAATTAGTGTAATTTAAGTTAAATATAATGTTATAATAATAAGAAATTACCTTTACACTTGTCCTAAACTTATTGGATGAGTCATGGAAGACCCATACAATCCATGGGTCAACTTGGGAATCCCATGGAGCCACTTGGGTAAGAAAATGACATTAATAACTTTTTATTTAAAGTAAAAATAAAATTGTCACAAACATGTGTTGTTTTACTAAAACAATTTCTACATGGGGTTATATAAGTTAACATTTCGAATATAAATATTCATTGGAAAGATAACATGATTTCCTACATCATGGTAATTTGTTTATAATTTTTAGGCATTAAATAAATAAATTTATTTATTACACCATGACGATGCATCGATTACCTCATTAATGAACAATTTAAATAAAATGAAAAGATAATGTAAAATATAAGACTTAAACTTGTCTAAAACCTATTGGATGGGTATATTTAGAACCCTTATCACCTTATCCACGAAATATATTATTGTGGGACCTTTAAAATCCGAAAATCATTTCATAATAATGTAACACTTCATGACTTTCCAAGAGTGCCCATCCTCTTCTCTTATAAAAGCCCCCCACCTATACCAAATTATTCACACCTTCAAAGCAATTTGGCTCAGCCAAACTCTGCCCAAATACTCTATTAACATACCTATCTTACTCTTATAAGCCTCACTTTGGTCCGATGTATTCCCAAATAATCCTTTGGCTAAAATCAAAAAGAATTACCCGATTTTAAGGTAATGTCTTCTCTTATGTTATTTTGTTTTATTTTGCTTCTCCAACCCCTTAGACTCTTTTTATTCCATTATTTTGTAACAAAACCAGTATATTAAATATAATAGGATATTTTAATGAGAAGTATTTGATTTAAACTTACACACACCTCCGTATAATGGTTAAATAACATACTGTTTCTGTGGCTGGTGAATTACTGCCTCGCGAAACGATGATTGTTCAATCATCTTTTAACACCTTTCATGGTGTCCATTAAGATGTCACTATATTTAAATATGATATATATTATGTTTATTTTTTTCCTTATACTTCTGTAATTTTCATTTATGTCATTCCTTTATGATTTCCATTATGGGTAAACATGATAATTTCATTTTAGGAAGTGCGGACTACCGCCCCCTCAAAGTGATTTGAATCGTTAATGTCATATGTGGGACGTATAAAGGAAGGATTTAATTTCTATTATATATCATATTGGAATTATAATATAACTTTATATAATTATGATTTCATTCCATTAAATGTTAAATAGAAATGAAAGTAGTGTTCATGTGTACGTACGGCTTACCGTCTCCATGAACGGTGCATTTCATTTCTTACCTATAAATGTTATGTAATATTATAAATGCATGTATATAATGTATATATATGATATATATGATATCTATGTCATGAATATAATTATGGAGATAATGGATATTTTACGAAATGAACAACTATTAATTATAATAAGTTTATTGTTGACTCAAGTACCAAATATCGACAAAACGACCGTTATTAACTTAAATGACTAAATAATGTTCATAACATGGTAATAAGTAATGTAAAAGGAATAATTAACGTGAAAAATTTCTTAATAAAGTATAGATTAACTCAAGTTAATTATTTAGGATATTAAAGAATGATTGACTCAAGTTGGACATGAGGTAAGAGTTAATTCTACAACCTCTTCATTATTCAAGGTTGTTCATATGTAATTATCTACTAGGACCTCTTTATCATCCACGTCCATGTTTATTAAAAATGTATTTAAAAACATTTTTTACTATTTATTAGACAATGGGTTAAATTCATTTATACCCTTATTTGACCTTATACGTTTTTGAAAGGAATCTTTCCATCATTTTCCAAACAAGGTACTTTTTGACATTTTCGACAAAATTAAGGTAAGAATGTATTTTTTTAACTTATACGGTGGGTGCAGCTATTTTCCACCATTATAAAATCATTGAAGCTTCCCTTACATGCTTATAAGAATATTTTCAACGTAAATGTTTTCTTTTAAAATTATGTGATTTTAAATGATTTCAAAAATGACATTTCTCCCAATTAGTTTTGATTTCATCTATTTCAACATACTTTGATTGATTTTAAGCATATAAGATGTTGATTTTTTATGATTGAAAATATCCATATTGTATTTAAGGTTTTGTGATATGTTTGATTGTGGATGTGCTATTTTTATACCATTCATGGTTTATGGAGAAATTATTGGCATTTCATATGCTAGTTTTAATACGAATGTTTATGTTATGTTTAAACATGTTTATATGAGGAATGCATTGGACATTATAAGTGATGGTTGGAGCCCTCTATAGCTCCTCGATGCATTGGTAAGTCTCATGAGGCAAACTAGTGTCTTGGTACGAGGCCATGACAAAATCTTATTTGTAGTCTTGAAACGAGGCCTTGGATATGTGGTTATGATAGTATGGAATTATGAATTCCATCATTATGAAAGTGGTTATTGATATTGCATTGTGATTATTCGACTAGTAGAATATAAATGTGAATAAGTAAATGACATTATTTAATTTTATTTTTTCCATATTATGCTGAAGTTCATGTTCAAAAGGCTTTCGTTTTAGTTATACATTGCCTTAAATGCTTATGTTTATTTATGAAAGTTTCCGCTATATTGTTATCCTTACTGAGCATCTGAGCTCACCTCTTTCTATGTTTTATTTTTCCCAAGATGTGAAGAAATATTTTATGACTGACCTACATGGATAGTCTAAAGGGGATATGAGTGTGGACTATGGAGACCATGTTATTATAGTTTTTCACTTTATGATGTAATGTAAACTTTATGAATGTATCTAGTGTTTATAAGGCTACTAAACTAATCGGTATTTTGAGACTTGATCTTTTTTTATCATGCCAATGTTATGTAATAATGTACCGACTCTGGGTAAATGGGGTTGGGGCGTTACACACGGCGTGTACTTAGGAAATTTATAGATTTTCCCCTTTTTTCTCAAAAAACGACCAGAAAAGGAAAAACATACCTAAAATGAAGATCTAGGTTCTTACATAAATGGTCTTAGTTGTGCCATATCCACAAAGGTCATCCCCATTTTTTCCTCTCTAAGTTTCTTAATTCTTTATGATGGTTGTACTTTCTTGATTTCCATTAGGCTGATCAACCATTTCTTCATTGATCCAAATGAACTAAATTGAGGTTAATTTACCATCCATACTTGTTTTCTATTCTAAAATGTAGTGGAGTCTGTTACTCCTCCATTTTCTATGATAATAGTCCTCATGTTCTCATTATTCATCAGTTGAGAATCCTCTTATTAAACACCGTCTAACTTGTATACCTATTCAATATTAGTGACACCCTCAACTTCAAGTGCACTATCTTCTCCAAACCAATTTTCTTCTCTCAAATTGTATTTCTTCATTTCCAAAAGGATGTTGAAACTTAATTGATCATAAATAACACTAATATAGATTTATCTACTTTGGGAATCGATCTGTGCACTTCCAGTGAAAAAATGGTCCCCCTTGAATGGGTGGATTTTTTCATTTTCTTTGTCCATTAATAATATGTTGATGGGAAAGATAAAATTATTAACTTTGACCAGGATATCCTCAATGATTCCTTAGGGTAATTCACTATTAAGTCTGTTAACTAAATTGAAGCTCTTGTGGGATTCATTCCTTCTATTCCCAAATTCTTGAATGTTGTGTATGACATGATATTGACACTCTAAACTAAGTCACAAAAATATCTTCCACATTTTTTATCTTCAATAAATACAGGAATTGAAAATCTACCCGAGTCATGTTTTTTTATGAAGGTATTTTGATACCACCATCTAACACTATCACATGAGTGGAATGGTGCCAATTTCTTCCATCCACTTCTTAATGGTTACGAGGAATTTAATGACTTTTTCATATATATGAATTTTTGTGAGTGCCTATGAAATAGGAATATTGATATGAAATTTTATATTGGGTTACAAAAATTTAAGTTTCTCACATTGTTCTTTACTTGGGCTATTCGTTCTAAAAAAGGATTATGTTGTAGTGATTCTTCTTCATCTTCCCCAATTTCTTATTCTTCTCTACTTTCAACTTTTTTTCACTTGCTTCCACCAATTGTTGTTCTATAAATTCCTTAACACATATTTGTGTATGCTTCCTAATTATAATCTATATAACTATTAAATCATTATGAGGGTGTTATTTTGGATATACTATAATTGTTCCGATGAGACTCTCTTTCATACGATCATCAATTTTTTCAACTTGATTCTCAATATTCTTTAATGCAGCATTTTCGTTCATTGATTGTTTCATTATTCTTTTGAGTAAGACCCCGGATGTGGTTATGAATCTGGAATGTATCTATTTCATTATATAGACATGGATTGTTAGTGTGGGCCCTTGAGAGGCATGTTATTGGTACACATGTGGCCTTTGTTGGAATGTATGTCAATGTTGTTTTTGAGGTCGACAACCTGAAATTGATTACCACGATTATAATAATTATAATTTTCATTTTTGTACACATACTTTGGGTGTTTTGCTACGGGACCATCATGATTTCAATCTTCTTGGTTAATTATTCTATCCATGCTACCAAACAATCACTATTATTAACTATATAAACACCTTTTCATACTTCTTATATCATTTAAACAAGAAACAATTTCTCACTCTTTCATCCAAAAAGCATTATATTTCTTTAGGAAATTTTTTTCATAAATGATCCTCTAACTAAATCATCTATAATTAAAATGTTTTCCTATGAGAAACCCTTATAGAATGTTTGGTGTAACATCATAGACATATACCATGATGGGGGGATTTTCAAGAAATATCATTAGAATTTCAAATGAATTATATTGTGATTCATATTCAAATTAAAAAATGTTTATAAAACTTATCCATAGGTACATTGAATTAGATGGTGGGAAGCAACAGATGATGGAGTTCCTGGTCTTCTCATCCCATGTAGTGATGGAATGCATAATAAGGCTTTAGATCCAATCATGAGTTCTCTCACATAATGAAAATTAGAAAAGATAGAGTCTAACTTCATTTATTGAAACATTATAAAATTTGAATGTGTTGTAGTGATCAAAAAAGAATTCTAGATGTGTGGTCAGATCATCCTGTGGTAGTTTTGTAAATTCCATGATGTTGGATATAATCGAATTTATTATAGGTTTGATCTCAAAAAGGATTAAAACAATAGGGGGGGCTAGGATGCCCAGATGCAATTTTGAAATTATTGGAAATATGTAGTTTTTGAGCATCCAAAGTCCTAGGTATCATTGAATAATTATAACATGATGGTTTTTCTCTATGCCCACCATGATACAATGATTCTACACTTTTGGCTTGGTTTAGAATGGGGAGTGGACTCGATGATTTGTTTTGTATTTTACCATGTGTTGTAGTTATGCAATAACTATTTAAATATGACACTTTCAACACAAAATACTAAATATAAAAAGTGGAATTGAAATAAGTAAAAAAATTAAATTTTAATTTAAAACATAAAAAAGAACTTATAATCATCCATGATAATGACACCAGTTTTTACATGCCTTTAGACCATCGTTATCTACCAGGGAGTCTAATAAAAATAAAAAATTTATAAAAACTCAAATTAGGACACTATGATTAATTAAAATATAGTTTTTAGGAAAGTCTGAGGTCCAACCCATAAAGTAGTAAATTTTTATTTTTAGGTTATAAAAATAATTTATTTTATTAAATTGATTAAATATTTGAGAAAATATTGTTATGATTTATTATTAAAAATAAATAAATGTAAGAAAAGTTGATTTATTGGGTGGGAATTAAGTATTAAATGCATTATAGGGCCATAAAATTTTAGGGTTTAGGTAGAATTGGATATTTGAAAATAATATGATTAATCCCTGATGGGTATTTCAGTCGAGATGAGGGTGATCAAATGGTCATGCTATCCCCTCCATGTCGTAACAATCCCATATTTCCATTGGTATGGTAATTTAGAGTTTCACCTAATCAATTTTTTATCGATACAATATTTTTATATGATTATCCTAAATTTGGAAATGGTAATGGCTCATTTATGGTTTTCTGTTTTGGAATTATAAGGTTCCATTCAGATTCAAATACTAATGGCCATGATAAATGTAAAATAAAAGGGATTAAGAATTGATTGATGTTGTCCCAAAAAACCAAATACATTAATAAAGAAAAATAAATCAGTCCAACATCACATTACCCCTTATATTACATAACCATAACACAAGGTGGTTTTACCTCATAATTCATGTGATTGCAGAATAATAGGGAATTATTAAATAAAAATAAATCATAATGAAAATTGAGATGAAATTGGGGAGGACCCTGCACAACAAAAATTCTATCTTCAAAATTTAATCTATATTATATCCATCGTATCATTGAAATTTTAATCAATCTATAGAGTCTATATAGCCTCATGAAGCATTTAATTTCATTATTTATTATTCAAAAAGTGGCCATGGGTGGGACTATAGTGTTAAATCAGGTCGAAAAATAAAGTTACGAAAAATCAGGCATTTTTATCTCATACCGACACATTACTCATCATGTAGTTATTACATGATGTTTAAATCTTACACCATGTGTAAAAAAATCACAACATATAGGATTCTTGGTAATCATCACTTATTTCACAGCATGAAACATATGTATAATTCTGTGACACATGTTTATTTCTAGTTTAGCAGCTTTACTCCACTTCATGACATGTCTCTCTTTCACAACTTCACCGATTCATGATGTGTAATGATTACATGAAGTGTAATTTTATTTTCAATCTCTGAAAGCCTTATTTTTTCTTTATTATTTGGTTATATTCCTTTTAAGTTCTGTATGATCATACTCAATAATTTAGTGTCGTACTGCTTCACTTCGCTCGTGGTGTGATTTTTTTATACTTTTTTAATTATCTATTGTATCATACCATAAAACAAAAAATAATTTAAACCATTGACAAATTGGAAAGAATAATAATTTCAATAATTATATATATATATATATATATATATTAAAACACCATAAAATAAATTCATGAAATATAGATATCAGATCTCAAACATGTTTTTGACTAGAAGGGATGCAACATGGTCACTTAAATTATGCTGTAGTAGAGACTTATTTCATCACCAACGTACCATCGTATAAAAGGATGTGTGTTGGTATTATATTTTTAAGACTCCTTATAAATTTTAGGACCCTTCACACTCTCTTGGATCATTTTTTATCTCATAAACCTTGGGTTCCCAAGTGAGATTTTCTGAAGCCTTGAAGCCCCTTTTTTGTTTGGATTAAACCCCTTGATTTGGGAGATGATTTGATTATCCACTGATAAAGGATAATATTCATTGATTATATCAAAATATTTATGTGTTTCAATCCCATAAACATCAGTTTAAGTGCATTATATAAATTGAACTCCATTTCTCATCTAAAATTATATTCATGTTTAAAATAAAAATTTTGGCCCAATAAATCATCTACTTGTGAAGATCATTTTAATAATTTTATTAGACTTTATATTTAGGGATATGATTGATAACTTTTTAGAACATTTTATATTTTAGTACTGATGGGAAAATATGAAGGGAAGATGAAAATTTTTGGGCATGAATGCAGAAATTTTTTGGACAAATTATAATGGGCCTAAGGCCCATCAAAAAAGAGTTCCCAAAATCCATGCCCAATGAAGCTCAAATTTTTAATATAGAAATAGAAAAATATTTAGTTAATTTCATTAAACTATGTTTGGAGATAATTTTTAAGTATTTAGGGAGAGAAGGGGAGCCCATGTTTATATTTAAATAGTGGGCCAAATTTGAATACCCATAAATTCAACCCACAAGATTGACCATAACATCAAAAGGCTGGTCCAATTTTCCTAAATTTTTTAAATATAATAAATTAAACATATAAGAAGATATTTTTATTCTACTACCAATTTTAATTAATCATTATTCATTTACAAAGTTACACATCAACAAGGGGTGAATCTCGATGATTTTCCTAGTCAACTTTGAAATGTCAAATTTCCCTTGATTTTATCACCCTCATATTGTCTCTCTCAATTATCAAGGAATGAATTTATTAATGTTGGGTATAAATAAGGATACAATTATTCCTATATAAGTAGATGGTGGTGATGGGAATGAGCATCCATGTTTTCTTCTATCCATGTTTTTCCATTCAATTTTCATTTGATGATTTCATTTTGTAATCACATCATCAATTTTCCCATGTATTTTTTTCTCACCTTTATTTAATTAATAAAAGTTATTATTAATAATTTTCATTATTTATTATTTCATTTTCCATATCTCATTGATATTGGTTCCTTGGGGAGTTAGTCTATTCACATAATCCTTTGTGAATTTATTCACACAACAGTGGAGTGATTATTATTTATTTTTCTTCTCAAATTCCACCCTCACGAGTCTACTACATGCTTCCATTGATAGAATTATATCAATTGGGGGATAACCTTCTATTGGTCTTATACAATAGAGTATCAAGGGGATTTATTTGATGTTATTTCTCATATTAATTATTCTTAATCAATTATATATTTAATATTTTCATTCAATGATGTATGTTCCCCTTTAAACTCACCAATTTTAAGGATACACATCCTATGTACTAAAAAAATACTCTACCTTTATGTACCCATCAATATGATGCACCAAGTGTATTGGTGTTTAGCCTTAAGATAGTGAAGACTCAAAATTCTAAGATTGATTTGGGAAGATCATATTTCATTGAAAGTGATGCTTGAATTTAAGACATTGAAATAATTTAAAAGGTAATCCATACAATCTATCCCCTGTGATAACCAATGATGAACTCATTATTTTTAAATTAAATTCACTTATGTCTACAAAAATATCATTTAATAATCTAATGCATTAAAACCCAATTTGGAAACTTTGTATCCCAATCATCTTCATAGATCATGTGTTTCTTTAGGTTACTTCTTACGTTGTTGAGGATTTGATAACCCATTCTTTTCTATAAGTGACAGATTTTAACATAAAACTTGGTTAAATTTTGGAACAACAAAACTTTGGTTCCATTTCCAATGGTCCAAGTATGTTATCTTAGATACTAACATCAATTTCTCATCCCAAATTCTTTTTTCTCACCTCCATTTCCATTTTCACTTACCCTTTTTATCAGTTTATATACAAAGAATATCAAATATTATTTTTCATATACATCTAGTGCAGTATCATCAACAATATCAATTTATTAACTCGAGATGGAATAAAATAGTAAATCCACATTGGGAAGCCCCTCAAATAGGTAATTTCCTTGATCTATCCTTGAATGATTACCCCACATCCGATAACTTGTACAATCATTATAGTGATGGAAATTTAAAAGATCAATTTCATGTCATATCAAGGATGATTGAAAAGTAAAATATTGAGGAAGTTCATGATGTCAAAAATTCTATCAATCCTGATTCCCAAAAATTTATTGAACAAGTGTGTGAAAAATTTGATAAAATAAATTCATAAGTTTCATCATTGAGATTATAAACAAAAAGCATTGAAACATTTACAGAACCCATGCCCACTAAATTTTTCCCACCAAAAAATTGATAGAACAATATTTTTACACACATCTTTCACATGAACAACTCCAAGACGTGATAATTTCCATGGTGTGATAAATAATGAAAAACAAGATGTAATGAATCCCAAAAAATATGAGGCTTTAAAATCTGAGGAAAATAATGAAAACACCACATTAAAATTTGAGAAATAAAATATGAAAAATGATGTGAAATTTTTAGGGAATATTGAAATTCAACCTGAGGAACCATACAAAATTGAATAAGGTGATTTAAATCAAGATTAATTTGATTTTATTTATTCATAGGAGGGAAATATGTCTTCATGAATTTATTTTCCTGAACATTACTCCATTAAAAATTATTCAAAAACACTAATCACAGAACCATTTAGAGAAGTCCACAAAATTGAGACTAAACCCTTTCATGAAATTGATTTGTCCAATTTGTGGTTGAAACATTAATTCAAAAGTAAGAAAATCATTTAAGAATTTTTGAAAATGAAACTGAGTTCAATTTACATTCTCCACCTATGTCTCAATGTGTTAACAAACCCAAGATCAAATTCAAGGTCCATATATCCTCTCACCAATCTTACATTATATGTGTAATCATAAATTTATTTTCATAATTTGATATACTCTTGAAAAAAATAATGTAAAAATGATCCTTGATGTCTTAGGAAATACAACAAAAGGAACCAAATCGACAATTTTGGAAATTCCATAGACTTTCACACTAATTATTGAACATGGGATTGTACATGAAACAAATTAAAAATAAAGGTAAAATCTCAATTTAGTTCATGTGGAGAATAATGGGTTCTATAAAATGTTGAATTTTAGTATTAGATAATTTGGGGGGTCCAAGTCCAGCTAATGACTTTAAATTGATCATTTTCTCGTAGTCAACCTGGCTTCTTCGTTTTTTTATTTTTTATTTTATTTTGTTTTTTTTCATGGGAAACTATTAGGGTTTCTTATGTGATCTAATTTATATCATGTTTTATATTTTAAGTGTTTATGAATTTTAGTATTTCTTAATAAAACCCTTTAATTCTAAAGTTCAAACTAATCCATTAATCATCCTTGAGGAGTCTACATGTGACGTGAAGTCAATGTAATCAATTTCATATTGATGGGTCATCAACTAAAATCCATGTGTTTATATTCTATTTCATAATTTCAAATTACATCTCCCTGTTTCTTCCCAAATCTAATGTATCTATTTTTCTTCTCTTTTAAAACTTAGGGCAGTTTCTTTCAAAGTTGAAGGGAGTGAAAATAATAAATTTTTTAAAAAATTTATTGGGATTTTATGATACAAATTTAAATTCAAAAAAATAATCAATTCATTATCCGTGAATGTATTAATGAACACTGTGTAATATTAAAACTAAATTTCCAATGATTTTGAATTCCTTGATTATGATTTTAATTCTTGTTTTAGATCATGAGAATTGATTTTGGAAAGTGCTATTGTTTGATGTTTTTCTTGAATGTTTACATTTATATCCTTGTAATAAAAATTTCACAATGCACATCCATTGAATTTTGGGTGTATTTTTTAGTTCTTGAGCCCCTTTAATCATTGCATAGGGTATGGGGTTACTTTTAGTTTATTTTAAGTATCTGAAAAAATTAAAATAATGACCACATAGATCAATGTTCCTTCCAATTGTGTGGGGTCCGAAATTAGGAGACCGTGATTCCATAGTTTTTTTCACAAAGTTAGGCTTTATATCATTATTATAGGGGATTGAATGGAAAATATGTGTGGCATGTGACACTTGGGGATCGTTACACAATAGCCATCTTTCCCAGATTTAGTCTCCTCAAATCTATTGTGGTATGAAAAAACAATAAAAAATTGATACTCATCATAATGTTTATTGAGATTACCACCTAGAACTTATATTTATTTTCCATTGAACATGCAAATAGGCCCCATATATTTTTATATTCACAACACATCATAATACCTAATTGAAATTGGGTGAAATGTGGTAATGAATTTGAACAAAAGAATGGGATTGGTCTTGGGTTATGCTTGTGAAACTATATTGTGTGAATTGATTTTGAAAGGTTTCATGATTTTTTGGCATGATGTATTTTTGTGATCAATGTATGTTAAATATTTTGTGAAAAAACGAATTCAATTTTATAATTTTGAAAAACTTTTTTCATAGGACTAGAGAAAATCAAGATGGGGGTGTGATTATCCACTAAAAGAGGATAATATTCATTGATTATATCTTAATATTCATGTGTTTAAAGTCCATAAACATCAATTTTAGTTCATTATTAAAATTTTACTTCATTTCTCATCACAAATGAAATACATGATTAAAAATAAAATTTGGGCCCAATCAGTCATCTATTTATGTTGAAATTTTTTTTCATTTTTTTGAAAATTATATTTCGGGATATGATTGATAAATTTTTGGAACATTTTATCTTTTGGATCAATGTATGAATTCAAAAAAATGATGAATGTTTTTGGGCATGAATACAAATTTTTTTTGGACAATGCATAATGCGCCTAAGGCCCGTCAAAAAAAGTAATGCCCAAAATACAAGCCCAGTGAATCTCAATTTTGTTAATTTATAAATTGAAAAATATGGGGATCATTTAATTAAAAAGTACTCATAGCTAATTCTCATGTTTTTAGGAAGATAAAGGGATCACAATTAGACATTTAAATGGTAGTATAGATTTAAATGTCCATAAATTCATCCCACTACATCGACCATAACATCCAAACAACTACTCCAATTTTCATGAAAAATTTAAACTTATTAAGGGAAACATGTAAAAAATACTTTACTTCTTAGTCTCATTCTAATTCAGCCATATTTAATTATAAATTCACACGTTAACAAGGGGGTTAATTTGGATGATTTACCTGGTCAACTTTGAAACATCAAATTTCCCTTCATTTTCTCACCCTCCTTTTGACTCTATCAATTAATAGGGAAGGAATTTATTGATTTTAGTTCTAACTAATGATACAATAATTCCTATATATGGAGCTTTTGATTAATGGTGTGAGAATCCATGTTTTTCTTTTCTATCTGTGTTTTTCCATTGAATAGTCATTTCATGCTTTAATTTTGTAATTGCATCATCAATTTTCCCATGTATATTTTCCATTCACATTAATTTAATTATTAAAAGTTATTATTATTCTTATTATTAATTTATTATTTCATTTTTTATATCACATTGATATCATTTCTTCTTGAGTGGGGATTTTCACATAATCTTTTGTGAAACACCTCAATCGATGGTGGAGTGATTACTATTTCTTTTTCTTCTCAAATTCTACCCTTATGAGTCTAATTCCCAGTTCCATTAATAAAATAGAATAAATGGAGTCATAAAACTCTATTGGGTTGATACAAGGGAGTAACAAGGGGGTGGATTTGATATTATTTATCATTTTAATAATTCTTAATCAATTCTATTTTTGAGATTTTTGTTTAGGGATGTACATTCCCCTTTGAACTCACAAATTTAAAGGATAAACATCCTGAGTGCTAAAAAAATCCTATAACTTTGAGTGATAACCAATAGAATCCTCTACTTTTATAGGTTACTAGCCTTAGGATAGTGAAGACTAAAAATTCTGGGAGTGATTTGGTATGTTCATATTTTTTTGAAGGAAACGCTCTAATTTAAGACATTGAAATAATTTAAATATAAATTAATCCAATCCACTCTATGCGATAACCAAGGATCAAATCATTCTTTTTAAATTGAATGGAGTTAATTATATAAAAAAATAATTTAATAACCCAATCAATTCAAACCCATTTTCGCAAATTTTATCCAAATCACCTTCATAGAACGTGTATTTATTTAAGTTAGTTCTTAGGCATATAAGGATTCTACAACCCATGCTATGAAATAAGAAACCACTTTCACCATACAACAAGGGTAAATTTGGGCGCAACCATCAATTTTTTTTGTTTATCTCTATTCTTGAGGTAGTTGTCTCTATTCAAAGGTAATAAATCATATAATAATTGGGGTTCATGTAAATTCCTTTTATTTGGTTTGTGAAGCTAAATAATACTATATAAAGGTGGATGTAATTCATAGAATCTATGTTTTTAAAAGGGGTTTTCTTTAAAAATGGTTTGTGAGAACTATGTGACCATAAAGGAAGATTTTATTAAAAAAATTATTTTCAAGTAGGTAATTTGTAATGATTCACTAAAGAGAATTTATTAAAAAAATTGAGCATGATATTCAAATAGTTTTGAAAAACCTAGAAAATTGGGAACTATGGTGCATTCAGAAATGTCTTGTTCACTTTTAGAGTGTGTGATACCACAAGTGATTTGATATCAACATAACGAGACATGACTCAAAATCAATTGGATTTTGGTGATCCTAATATTGTTTTACTTCTTATGTTAGAGTATATATTTCCATAGTCTAGATGCCAAATCTTATGATCTATAAATTTTTCTTGGATTCACACATGATGGTCTATTTCACGGTTAGTTTCCCACTTTCTTATCCAATGGGGTATTGATTGATGATTTTTCTTATGCTTTCCTTTTTTCAATAATGAAATGGACATATTCATAGATTATATAGATATATGAAAATTTTCTGAAAACCAAAGGATGTTTTAAAAAATGAAACTACTTTATAAACTGTGTTTTTAATGTTTGGGGATAATGTTTCCTGGAATTAGACTTTGTGGCGATTCTATGGTGAAATTATACTGGGAATTTTTTCACACCCTACATTTTCCACTGTGAATTTGTATATGTGTTCTTGTAGGGAAATGTTAAAGGTATGAGATTCATGTAGTATGCTAGATTCTCTTGGGTATCATCGACTTCATAGTAGTGTAGTGTAGTGGTGACAGATGGTAACATGGTGTTTCATATTATGGCTTATACTGGATTACATTATACATTATCACATTGGGATTGCTATTGTATTTCTCATGGATTTGTAGAATTCTTATGATTTTTAATTTGTTTATTCTTCAATTACACATGGTATTTTTTTGAACCTCACCACGTGGAGGACCTTCTTGGGTGGCTTACCTTGTTGACATGGGTACACTCATTAAAAATTGTATTAGAGGGGATTACCCTACCTGATGTCTTATGATACTTCATGGGTTTATTTTGGTGACTTTGGTAGATATGATTTATGCTCATTATAATTTATAAAATATTTATGAGAGGGTTACTATACAGTTCAATTTCACGTCTGAACTCAATTTACCATGGGTGGTTAGGGATTTTTTCAATCATGAGACATAATGGTTGAGTTTATTTAAATAAATTGAGTTTGGGGTTTATTTAGATGGACCTATTACTTTTTAAGGTGTATTCTATTGTTCATTTAATTCATAGTTTCTTTAAATTGTTGTTGTTTAAAGGTTTTGATTTGGATTTTTCAAGTTAGAATTATGATTTTGAGACTTTTCCCTTAATCTTGTTGGTTGTTGAGTTTTTTATTAGATAATGACTCCTTGAGGAGGTCCTAAAAATCCATATGAGAAATCCTGGGGATAAGTTCTATATAAAAATACTCTAGTGGAACCTTCTTTAATGAAAGTTGAAATCCACATTATTCATACTCTAGTTCCGGAAGGTATTGGACCACAAAGATGATCGATGGATCATGTATCAAAACTTACTAAGAATAATCCCCCCATATTCTATAGTGAAAAAGAAATATTGGAATATGAATATTGTATTGAGTGGATATTCCATTTCTTAAAAACCCTAGAGGACTATAATTTTGGTTTCACCACATATATGCATGAAGGACTAGGAAGGAGATAGTTGGATTCAATTGGGGAAACTAAGTTTCATGAGGGTCTTACATTGAATAATTTTAAGAAGATCCTTAGTTGGATGTATTATCTAGAAACCTTGCATATGTTGAAGACATGGGTGTTTTTAACCCTTGAGAGATGATAGAATATAGTTATGGAGTATTCCACTAATTTCACTAAGTTTTTGTACTTATTACTAGATCTTGTTACTAATTATTACAAAAAATTAGGTGGTTTGAAATGGGACTAAGGGGCGATGTTAAGTGGATGCTAATTCAATTATAATTTTCTACATTTGTGGAGGTAGTATATAAAGAATATATGTAAAAGGAAACCATTGTTGGTAAAAATGTTTTATATGGTTCTTCAGTAGCAATTGTAGTTATCTTGAGTGTGTCTACTAGCTAAAAATGGAAACACAACAATGCTTAGTTTTTTTTCTGGATTATTTTTAGGGGTTTGATCAAGGAAACATTATGGTGTTTTATATCAGGGTGTTATTCTTGGTCATACAATCCTAAATATATATAATTTCCCTAAACATATCATCATTATGAGTAGTATAGTCATCTATGGAATTTATATAGAAGGATGAAAAAAGATTGTAATATTTGATCCACTCTTACTAAGGGTATTCAGGTTTTTTAGATTCTTCCAGGGGTGGTGGGTCATATATTCATGCCAAGGGGGTTGTTAATGTAGAAAATAAATCACATGTATGAGTTGTGAATCGATATATTTACACAAAAAATATACTCACAGGGAATATGAGGCAAGGATTTCTACTATTATAGGCACGATGTTATTTTTTTCATCTATGATTCTAGATTTATTTCATATAGGTGATAGTAATAATTTTATATCATCGATGTTAGTTTAATTTTTTTTCATGCATTCAAAAGTTACATCATTCTTTTTGTTTCTTTCCATGCCTTTATAAAAGAGTTCCAAATAAGGATTTAAATCACCCTTGTGTCAGGTTATTAAAGTTTACTTTGAAGTGGTGTGGGGTTTCATAGTTCTGGATATTTATGTATTTGAAAAAAATATTGGAATGGATAGGATGATCAGTTTTAATGGCTATATCTACTATCATCATTATTGAGAATAGTTTTTTTTTTCTCTTGATGGGGTCTATCATTTCTTTCATGATGAATGTGACTTTATATCAAGGATGGTGGGGCTTTTTGTTCATTATTAAATAATAATTTTCTTTCAATTATCTGAGATGTTCCTAGATGTTGTTGGAACTCACCTAATCATCTCACTTCTGATAGTGATGAGTATATACACCATGGTCTTTCCTGATCTTTTTTTTATTTCACCACCATAGATGAATGTTTATTTTTTTATTGACCTACTTCGAGGTACAATGCGAATTTATATTCAATCCTATAACATGGAACCTACTGAGTTAATGGAACTTAAATTATATCTTACAAACCTTTATGCAATAGGATTTATTAATCCTATAATGTCACCTTGGGATTTTCATATACTTTTTTATAAGAATTCATATGAGATCCTTGTACATTATATTTATTATCAAAATCTAAATATTGTGAACATCTTGAAAACACATCCCTTTCCCAAAATTGATGATCTCATTGATCAACTAAGAGGGGATCATTGTTTTTAAAAGATTGAATTCCAGTCGAGGTAACACCTATTAAGATTCCAAGAAATAGATATATCTACACAACATTTAAGAGTTGGTATGGTAATTTCAAGATTTTGGTAATTTCATTCGGTCTCACTAATGCACCTATACAATTTATGGCATTGATGAAACTTATATTTCATTGGTCACTAGACTCTTTAATAGTAATGTTTGTGGTTGATATCTTGATATAATCCATCTCATTAGAGTAACACATGGAACATTTAGATAACATTCTTAGAAACATTAATGAATATCTCTTGAATGGTAAGTTTCCATGTGTGAATTTTTGATATAAAAAGGGCAGTCAATGGGGGATGTTATATATGAGAGACGAAAATTAGTGGATCTTAACAAGATATTGGTGGTAATATCATGGGATCATCCAGAAAATGTGTCTGATATATAGAGCATCTGGGGCATGGATGGTTACTACATGAAGTTTTTTCAATACATATTTATGATTTCTTATATAATGATAACTTTGACTCATAAAGCTGTTAAGTTAGAATAGAATGAAAAATTTCAAACATCCTTTGAAAAATTAATGGTGAGGTGAATTCATCTCATTTTTTGATTCTTACATAACCGAATACATGATATGTTGTTTTTATGTGATACATCAAGTATAAATTTGTGGTGTATCATGATGTAGGGTAAGTTGGTGGTGGCATATGGCTCTCACCAATTACACTATCATGAAAATAAATACCCTACCCAATATCTTGAGTTCTCAATGGTTATTCATGCACTCAAAACATAACATCACTATCTCTTTTGGGAGAATATTATGGTATATTATGATCATAAGATCCTGATGTATATTGTTACTCATATGGATATAAACTTAAGAAAGAGATATTTTATGAGTATCTTACCACTTTAGATTTTGATATTTCATAAAATCGTATGAAATTTAATTTGGTTATAGAGTCTTTGAATAAGAAAATAAAAATTCAAGCCTAAAAGGAATCAGTGGAGGAGTGGTATCTGATGACTTTTTTCATTGACATGAGCGTGGGAGTGGAAGAGATTGTTGGGAAGGTTTTCTTAGCTTCAGTAATGGTTTAAACATCATTTTTTGTGCATTTCAATATTGATAATGTTATAGAAATCGATTTCTAGTTCTTGAGTAAAATCATAAATGGTGGGGAGATATTGGGTGAGGGATCTCGACCTCATAGTTGAACACTGTGTTTCTAAATTAGGTTGGTCATTGTGATTTCTTTAGGCATGATTTTTTAGATAGTGGAAATTAGTCTTGTTGGTCCATTCACCTTAGGATTTCCAAGATGTATCATGACTTGAGATGATAGTATTGGTGCCTAGGATGAGGTGGTCGATTGCATATTTTGTGTCATAGTTCCAAACTTATTAGATTATTATGATATAAAATAATGCACCTAACAGTTTATTAAAACCCTGACATATTCTAATATGGATGTGGGATGATATTCCTATGGACATCATCATTTGATATCCATGGACTCCTAATGGGAAGGATGCAATTTTGGTGATCATTGACCGACTTATGAAATTAGATCATTTCCTCCATATCATATAAAATATTAATGCGGATCTCCCTAGACACATGTATGGATAAGAGGTTATGGGACTTCATGGGGTTTCTTATGAAATATTTTCCAATTGGGATCTGTAGATGACATCCATGTTTTGGAATGGTTTTCAAGAGGTGACGAGTTCCAGATTAATATTAACCATGAAATACCATCAATAGATGGATGGAATGACTTATAGATCTATTTAGACTATTGGGGATGTTCTCTAGGCATGTGTTCTTGATTTTAGTGGTTCATTTAAATAACATATTCCTATAAAAGAATTTAACTATAGATTTTTTTTTCATAATTTTGATAATGTGGTAACCTATGAAGAATTGAGTGCATGACTATATAGATCTCCCATAGGTTGGGAATAGTTGGGATAATGGTCCTTAGTTGGATCAATACTTCTTCATTAGTTAATATAAAAGGTAAATATGATCCAATAAATATTGGTAGTGGTATTAATTCATTATTTATACCATTTTAATTGGTTAGTTGAGTTTGAGGTCATTCATTAGGTGTTTCTTTGAGTTTCACCTCACATGGGACACCATCGATTGGGTAAGTAGGGTAAGTTGGTGCTGAGGTTTGTTAGACCCTTTGATAATGTTGAACGAATTGGAAAGGCGGTGTATCGGTTTGAATTTAAAACTATATTTACTTAGATTCTTGATGTGTTTCATGTGTCCCAACTGAGGAGGTATCAACTAGATCCTTTCCATTTGATTAAATGGGAAGACATTGATTTGGTTCCTAACACCATTGTGGTTAATACATAGATTTCAATTAAAGATCAAAAAGATAAGGTAATGTGAAGTAAAAATGTTCCCATAGCCCGTGTACTATGGTAATGAGGATATGATAATTATAAGACATTGTATTAGGGATTTTTGATGAGGTAATAGTGGCCTTATATTTTTGCTGGTTCAGAATCATGATCACTTTCTGGGGATGGAATAAAATTATGTTGGGGGTAATTGACATATCCTATCACCAACTATCAGGAACAAATAACCCCTTATATTGATCATCCATTATATTATAATTGGTTCATGTCAATTTTTAAAGAGTGTATAGAAATCTATATGGGTTTTTTCGTGAATGTTATATCCTGCAGTATGGTGAGGATGTCAATGGCATGGACTTAGTGGTGTATGTTTTATTACCATTTCAAATTATGGAATTGTTGTGCAATAGAGCAGGGTTGGGGCACATGCCATCTGAGTTCTTTATTGTGGAGGATTATCCAACACCATAGTTATCTATGGCGTTAGTTTGGGTGGTTCCTCTAATTATGAGGTAGCTGAACCATGGGGAGTAAGCTATCGCTTAGTCTATCTTCAGAAGTGGGATCTATGGTGTGGTTGTCTTAGATAAATTTTTTTTCATACGCTCTATGAAAATATGATCTGTAATATGGTTCCAAACATGGTTTTGACCATAAGGGTTGCAACATGGTATATAATATTGTGATGTAGTAGGGGCATCTACTATTACACCTATATCATGGTTCAGGATGATGTGATGTGGTATTCTATTTTATATACTTCCTATAAATTACAGGATCCCCTCTATACTATCTTGGATCCCTTTTTTCTCTCTCGAACTATAGGAACCTACGAGATATTCTAAAAGTACATAAATCCCCCTGTTTAACCATTTTAAACTTAGGTATTTGGGAGATCAATTCTTGATGGTTTCATATCTATTCATGATGTATGTGTATCTATATAAAGTTTATAACTCTTGGAATACTAGATTTTCAATAAAAATCCATCTATTTGGATTGTGAAACTAAATGATGTGATATCATGATGGATTTAATTTATGGAATCTGTTTTTTAATGGGGTATTGTATTTAAAAATTTATTCGTGCACACTATGTGTTCTTAAAGGTGGTATTGATTACAAAAATGGATTCTCATGTATGGAAGTGATAATTATTCATTATGAAAAAGTTATTATAAGTTATGAAGATGGGTTTTAAATTGTTTGGAAAACATAACACATTGGGAACCATGGGTGGACTGGTAAAAGGTCTTGTCACTCTTAGTGTTCTTATTTTTCAAAGTATGTATTCCGAGTGGAAATATCATATATATTTGGATTTTTCAATTTTGTTTGGTATTAGAGATGATAGTTTATTTTATTATTTATTTTACACTTTCTAATATTATCATCTATCGATGGATTTTTTTCATTTGCACAATTTATTTCTTTCATGTAGTAGAAAAATTATTGGTTTATAAGGATTTTGATACTTTTTTGAAAAAAATAATGTTCTACAAAATGAAACTTATTTATAATATGGTTTTGTTTTAAATCTAGGGATTTATTTTTCATGGTATTGGACTTTCTATAAATTAATTGGTGAAATACATCTTTGAATTATACTCACACCCTACTTTTTTCATTTGGGATTTGTAGGTGTGGTTTTACTGGACATAGGTAATGGAAGGGTGGCATGTAGTTCACAAAATTATCTTTTTTTTCATTTCCTTTGTAGTGGTGTAGTGTAGTGGGGATAGATAATAACATGGATTTTCATATTATGGATTATCTAATCATACATTATATATTAGACCATTGGGATTGATTTTATGTGTCTCATGAATATTTTATCTTCAAAATATTTTTTCTTTAGTTATGCAAGATATTTTTGTTGTTTTGTTTCACCTCACCTTGTAGAGAACCTTCTTGGGTGACTTACATTGTTGACCCATGAATGTTCATTACATTAAGCCCCCCCGGACCATGTTTCTATATTTAGTGCTAAAACACATCATTAAACACTAGTTTTTATACAATGTGATACAACCCAAATTGATAACACATATAATTTCATAATTTAAACATTACATCTCAGAATAATAACTCAATCCTAGTGAAAATTGTTTTAGTTACTTTGGAGGTTAGATATATCAAAATATCATTACATATTATTAATTCAAAATATCCCATAACCACATATACATAAAACTTACTTTTATTAGTTTTACTATATATAATATCATGGGGAAGTTGAAAATAAAGAAGGAATTAACTGAAATGGTAAGTAAGGGAAATATTATCAATGAGTAATAGAGGTTAAAATCAAAAGCATGTGAGGAAACATGAGAAATAATTTGGTGAGCATACATAAATAGAAATAATGTTAACACACAAGGTGGTGAACACATCTAATAAAAAATCATATCCACACACAATGTTTTGGACATTACTAAATAATAATCATGTCCATGGAAAAAAATATTTATCCCATGAGGTATAAACATTTACCATTGAATTCGATTTCAATATAGAAACATGACCATTATTTAATGACAAACCATACATATTTTACCCATGTGAAAACAATCATATTTCTTATCATGTAATAACTGATGGAACAAAAATGGGTTCCATGACATTACCAATGAATCACATAAAATCACATCGAGAGTCAGATTAGTCAATAAAAAAACCAATCATCGAAAGGAAGGATATCATAAAATCACATTGAAATTGATTATAAAAATGAATCAATATTAGTTATATATATTATATATAAATGAAAAAGGAAGTGAAATAATGAAAATATATTTTTTAAAAAAATTTCAATATTATCTTCTAAAAATAACGGTATGAGTCACATTCAAAAAAATAATTTTTTAGAAGGTGATAAAATGAATTTTTGAAAATTATATTTTAAAACATTTCTTAGTAATAGGACCTTAAAAGGAAATAAATATCATCTTTGTAATGTTTATGTGGAAGATACTTAATTAATAAAAAGGAAGAGAATGGCTTTTTTAAGATTCAATGTTATTTTTATTGAAAACCCCACATCGGTGAAAATGTAATAAGAAATCATTTTAAAATTTGACCAAAAGAAATATGACGTGTAAAACAGAAAAAAACATTATCATTTAAAATAATAGAGGAAGAAATTATAGATAAGAAGAATGTGGATGAGGAGGAGAAAGATCCGTTAGATTGGATGATAATTATCCTTAACAACATCTAATTTTTATGAATAATTTAATCTATAATATATGAATAATTTGATGTGAAAATGTAAATTACCCAATGAATAATGAGGAAATATAATAAAATATTATCATAGGATAGTATATAACATTTTTGTAAGACCATATTTCAAGAAAAATGATTTTAATTCATAGAAAATATTAATGTTAAGAAAACCCATTTCATATTATCATGAAATTCATGAAAGAACATTAACCACCTATATTATAAACATAATGATATTAATCAATTAATTTAGATATTTATTCATTGATACTATATTTTATAGTCTTTAATTATAATCTTTCATGACACATATTTAAAAGATATTTTTTACTCTCATAAAAAAATGTTAGTAATTTTCATTATTTCGTAAAAGTTTTATGATAATAATTTTGATATCTATTATATAATACCAAATTCATTATTCAAAAATTAGAGAATTTATTGTAATATTATTTCCGTAATTAATTTCTAACATTCATGTTACTTTTTGGATATATTAAGTAATTATTTGTAAAGATAAAACCAATAATGAGTTTGTTTTGGTAAATTATTATGAACAACAGGTGGTATGTAAATAGTGAGTTAAAAAATAATAATAGATTACATACCCAATTTGTTTACTTATTAATATCCAATATTAAAAATGAATATGTTTCAATATTTATCCATGATAGATATTTGTTGGCACCGAAAAATATTTCCATGTAATTCCATGAATGCTTCCATATATGATCCTGGAGCATAGCTTATTCTGCAAGCTCCAATTTGATTATCCATGGAGCCCAAACAGAGATAATGATCTGATTTTATGGCTGTTCGAAGTCAGGCTGCTGGAAATGACAATCCGGGTCAATTTTGGGGCAAAGTATGGAGTTACGCACAAAAGATGGAATCTTGCGCAATAAAATGGAATCTTGTGAGAAAAAAAGAAATATTTCATGCTAGAAAAGGATATTGCATACAATAAAGTAATTATTCACACAACTCCATGCACAAACCCATTCCGCGCCAAATACGATGTCAAACGCCCCTTTGTGAGTGTTCCTATTGCAGGTCGTGTGGAAAAATTGTTGTGCGCACAGAATTTTACGCACAATGCCTTGCGTGGAAAACCAATTACCCACACAGAATTTTTTCATGCATGGCCTTGGGTGGAAAACCTCTTGCGCGCGTAGAATATTATGCACACCACCTCACGCGGAAAACCACTTACGTGCGTGAAATTTTACACGCACCACCTTTCATGGAAAACCTCTTGCATGCGGGGAATTTTCCATACACTGCCTCTATAGGATTCACCTATAAATAAAAAGTTCAACCCTTCTTTCAGGAGCCCCCAAGATGTCAGCCGCCGCTCTAATGCACGTAAGTTTGCATTTTCCGCACCTGCGTGTAAACCCCCCAATCTTGTGCGCAAAACATCACTTTTTCACATAAAGGGAGAACCCCGCACAATTTTGAATGCAAAACATTATTTTTGCGTGAAAAAGTTCCACAGTACCCAATTTTTCATGCACCAATATTGCACCAATCCAATTGCCCACACACCTCCCCTAATGCACACAATTCCATCTCTATTGCGTGCATGTCCCCCTATTTCGTGAACATCACCCATATTGCGTGAACACCTTCCTGTTGCATGAAATTCTACCCTATTTCATGAAAACCTTCCCTACTATGTGCAACAATGCCACGATTCCAAATATTTCGCACACCTGTGTCACACAATGCAATATTCTGCACTGCCTATTCTGCTTGTAGAACATTTTACGCACAATAGTACACAGGTCTGGACCCACTGGTCCATATCGTAGGGGGATGCGCCCCCGCACCCCCTACTCAGGGCCAGTACCGGGCTTCTGTCCTGGCCCTCCAGGATGGTCCTTTTGCTTCCATCACTGACCCCCGTGAAAATTGGAGAGTCGCACCGCAAACTTTTCGGGCAGGGACGTCGACATTTTCTATTGCACCCTTATGCGCACCCACCTTTCACCTATGGAATACGCTGATTTGAGATAATCCTCCATACATTATGAAACACCTTGAGTTAACATATTCCTCTTAGTTAATTTCTCATGCCGTGAGTTGAGATTCTCCCCATAAATTTTCCAAGTACCTTGAGTCGAACCATTCCTCAAGAAACTCATCCAAACCCAATCACCTAACTCCTATGTCAGGATCCACTAGAAAGGGTCGGCCTTGTGTAAGACCCAACACCAAACATTTTTAGGTGAATTATGCCTAATTTTACTCTCTAAATGACTATTAACTATAGTACACCCTATGTGCCACACATAGGATACCTCTTGCTCTAGACAAGAGGTGTCTTATTATCCAAGAATAAGATGCCAATAGTCCTCTCTACATGAATATAAGCTGTAGTACACACTTTGTGCTAAACATAGGACACATATTTCTCCAAAAAAGTTATGACTTATTCTCCAAGAATAATATGTAAATAGTCCTCTCTGCATGACTATAAACTGTTGTACACCCTATGTGCCAAACATTGGATACCTCTTGCTCCATACAATGGATGCCTTATTCTCCAAGAATAAGATTCCATGAATCCTCTATATATGACAATAAACTGTAGTACACCTTATTATTCAATAATATTATTCCTATTGTTCCAAATAAGATATTACTTATGCACCAATCATAAGATGTCAATAGTCCTATCTACATGACTATAAACTGTAGTACTTTTTATCTGAAAAATAATTGGATGCCTCATGCTTCAAACAAGAGATGCCTTATGCTTCATGCATAAGATGAAAATAGTCTTATCTACATGACTATAAATAGTAGTACACCCAATGTGCCAAACATAGGAAGACTCTTTCTCTAAACAAGAGATTCCTTATGCTCTAAGCATAAGTTTCCTAATGCCATGATTACAGTGGCATAATTTAAAGAGAGTTGGAATCCGTTCAAACATTCCATCACTCCACGTCACGCTTTTCATGTCCTTCATTCGGATCTTCATCCACATTCATGTATAATGGGACCCCCTAACAGCCTGGTCCAATGCTGCATCAGCTCACCTACCATCCTGGGCCAACACCCCGTAAGATATTGGATAATGCTTCAAGTTAGGTCTGGTGTTTCGAACACGGTTAGCAGTCGACCCTAATTTTCTTATCCCCATTTCAGGATAACGTGATATGGATGCTGTGTTTTGAACACGGTCAACAGTTATCCTCTATCACCATGCTACCCTAATTGCATTCTGAATGTCAGGCAAGTGATTCACACTTTTCATCACCCTTTGTTCGGACTAATTCCAACACACATGGCATTATCCATCTCGTGCACTAGTGAAAAAGCGAAGGCCTCAGCCCACTAGTGGGTTGGGATTCCACCATGGACATATATGAGGAATACATTACGGGAAAATTCCTTGAGTAATCCCCATCCTCTATTGTCGCTCCATAGAGGCCCCTGGGAAGTATCCTCATGTAAGCCCCATCCACCATTGCTGCTCCATAGCGGCACCCGAGCAGCTTCCTTGAGTAATCCCCATTCACCATTGTCTCTCCATAGCAGCACCCGGGAAGCTTCCTTACGTAAGCTCCATTCACCATTTCCACTCTATAGCGACACCTGGGAAGATTCCTATCATAAGCCCCATCCACTATTTCCTCTCCATAGAAGCACCTGGGAATCTTCCTTACGTAATCCCCATGCACCTTTGTCGCTCTATAGCGGCACCCGAGAAGCTTCCTTGCATAAACCCCATTTCCCACCCTTCATGGATGCACCTTTACACTGCCACCATTAGGTATTTGCAGACTCTTTTTTCTCACATCGAGCACAACTCACACGGGATTAGGGTAGTAAGCATCGACCATGGCATCCTCTATTGGTATCCTAGAGTGTAAGCCCCACACCCAACCTGAACTACGTGGTATTTGATCCTTTCCAAGGCCTGGTACGTAGGAAGCCTCCCTGAGGTTCAAGACCATTATCCATTAGTCTCAACCATCCTCACGTTGGTTCGCCAACCCCTTCTAAACTACGTGGTCTTTAATCCTTGCTAAGGCTCGGTATGTTGGAAGCCTCTCTGAGGTTCAAGCCCAACACCCCATTGGTTCTGACCACCTTCATGTCTGTTCACCCAAACCCTTTCTGAACTACGTGGACATTGATATTTTCAATGGAAAGGTACGTAAGAAGCCTCCTTGAAGATCAAGACCACCATCTATTTGGGCCCGAGGTCCTCTTTCACGTCGGTTCACCCCCAACCTGCCTGACGTTAAACTATGGACCTCAATCGGGGGTAAGCCGTTGCTCCCCCATTCAGTGGTAAGCCGTTGTCAACCTCATTCGGTGGTAAGTCGTTGAAGTCCCCAATAGATGGTAAACCATCATTAGATGAACTACGTAAACTTTGATTACCTACCATATGCATATGTAGGAAGCCTCCATGAGGTTCAAGCCCAGCACCCATGTCTCATCCCGATCTATCCCTCGATCCCATGTGTTCCGGAAAGATAATTCCCCAAACCAGAGGTTCTACTTCCTCTGGGTCCCGTCCATGCAACTATTTTCAGGGGCCACCTCCTCAGGTGTCCCATCGTCCCACCAAACTACGCGGACTTTGATTCTATACCATGGGGATATGCATGAAGTCTCCTCGAGGCTCAAGACCAACACTGTCGTCACCTTCACGACGGCCCCATCTCATTCCCCCTCCACTCCATTCAACTCTCCATCGTCCATCCTAATTCTCACCTGGGTCGCCGCATCCCAGTGGGATCATGTCATCCACCTCTTCACTGCTCCTAGTAGTACTTGGGCCACAATTCATGCATAAGCCCTAGCATGTCTTCGGGTTGTTTTCCTTTGTGTACACCCCAATTCATCACCCCTTCTATCCACGTGAGGTTGGATCCCTATAATCTACATAGGGTACATAGGAAACCTCCATCAGGTTCAATCCTACTCAGTGGTAAAACTTGGAATTCCCCCATTCTGGGGTGCACACTCCCTGATTCGCACTCAATGGTGTCCAGATCAGCCTTCACGGTGTGACATCTTCCCTTTATGGGACACACCATCTTGGGTCTGCTCTTATCGAGTGTTTTGATCCATCCACCAGGTAAAAATTCAAGGTGTTTCCAACTAGGGATGTATCAATATGATCCATCTATATGGGATGTTATGATCACCCTCATTCCATATCTGCAAGACATTAAACTCCTGGCCTACCTCATGATAAACATGAGATGTCTGAGGAAAACCTCAGAAGACACGCCTTTGGTGTAACCATCTCTGCTAGATGTTAAACATGCGACATACCATGTGTTAAACATGGGAAGGTGAGGAAAACCTTAGATACATGCCTATGGCATATGATTCCCCACATTCTATGTAGGATGCCTTGGGTTCTGCACCCAAGAGATGCCCTCTTATGAGGAAGAATATAAGTTCCCCAATGTCCATGCATCCAGAGATGCACCGACATGCCTGATGTTTTCATCTACTCCAATCGAAGGTTGCTACCATGTTAATACCCCATGGAATGTCCTGATGGACGTAGTGTAATTAACCGGTGTCCACAAAGATATGACATCGGGAATGAGATTCACGAACCATGACTTAATCTTAAAGGAGACCTAAAATAGGTGACGAGTTTAGAGGATGAATCCATAGAAGGAAGAACAGACATCCCATCATCCTATTTCAATAAAGGATCAAATGTTCTTGAACAAAGAACTGATACCGCCCGCCTTTGGAATTTGGGAATGTGGGTCAACAAACAACATTGATTTCCTTGAACCAGAAGGACATGCGCGCCCCAGAAAAGTCATTAGAAACAATATTTATAGCATCATCCATGTTGGCGGTTAAACCTACCATAATAAGAACATGTTATCATATATAGGAAATTATCTCTATGAAAGTGATAATCTTATTATACGATTATAAAATAATTATATTGATATTAGTGATATTTTATTATATTGATGAGTCTTATTTTAGAATAAGTGGATATAAAAAATAATGAAGAAAATATTAGGGAGTCTAAAATACTCACATTGCAGGAATGATTGTTCCTTTATAGGGCCTATTGGTAATAGAGAAGTTGGGATACCTTGTTGTGTCCTAGGGTTATCAAAAGTGGATGAGGGATATAAGAGAGGTAATATAGTAAAGAGTGAAAGAATAATTCAAATGATATGTGTGTTTTGGGGTAGGTGGATGTGAGATCCTTTTACAAGTGAAAATTAGGGAAATTTCCTTGGAAACATTAGTTGTGTGATTGATAATGAATAAATCACCTAGGAGTTAGCTGAGTTAAATAAAGATTTTTTTAGACATGTGGTTATTAATTAAAAAACTAAAAAAATGTTTTATCGAGTATCTATGATTCATGTTTATTTAATAGAATTTCTTCTGTGGTAGAATACCCCATTTTACCTTTTATTAATGTGTTTAACGATATACCATGGAAATTAGTTTTTAACAACAAATATAAGATGAACCCCATTTTCTAGTTTTTACATTATAGATGTTAATATTCAATACATTATTTATAATTCAATTTATAAATATGATAAATTTATACATAAATGAAAATATAAAATATAAAGGGAAAATAATTTTTTAGAAAATTTATATTTAAAAAATTAATTATTATGAGTTTTTTCAATAAATTACCAATTAAATTAGTGTTAATTATTTTTATATAAATATAAAATTAATTTCACGATTTAAATTAAATTAGTTTAATTTAATTATATAATAATTACAGAACATTTATATAAATAATTCATTGAAAATAACACTTTTACCCTTGCCATGGTAAATTAATTTTTCACTACCATCTTATTTTTCTACCTAAAAATGAAATTACTCATATTACCTAATTGGAATAGGATGATTCAAAATTTTGAATTAAATTTTATCAGAATAAATCTATAATATTGATATAAATTTATTGTAATATAAAAGAATTTTTATTTTTAGAAAAATGCATTTTTCAATCATGAAAATAATTTATTCTTATACCTTTTTATGTAAAAATATTTAGATTAACTTATTTTTATTTTTTATAATACCTATAAATTTTTATTTAAAACCACTTTTTTTTCAAAATTCATTTTTTATAGTTTATAATTTTATATAAATTCTTAATGTATTGAAACAAATTTCATTTATGAGAATATAAGGTTAAATAATAATTATTAGATTATAACATCCTATATTATTCAAACAATCATCTAAAAAACTTAGGATAATGCCTAATGATATATTATGGAATGGTGGCTATCATAGGTAGTTATTTAGCTATCATTGATCTTTTTGTGATTTCGTGGGCATGATGTTATCCTAAAGGTGATTTCACTCAAAGCTTACTTGTTGATGTTTGGCTTGGAATTGGTAATGGAAAAACCGTAGAGATGATACCTATTTTTCAAGATCGAACACAAAAGCCTCCTAAGGGAAACTTCCTTAACTTTATTCCATTTTACCTCATCAATTTCATAATGTAGTTGATTAAATTACAACCATAGGTATCCTATCAAACAATTTTAAAAACATGTTAAATGTACTAGAAATAATAATTATGTTGTCTCCCAAGAGGAGGATGTTATTACTGTGTTTTTCTATAATTTTGGTGGGTTTAGTGGGTTTTGAAAATAGAGATTGTGTTTTGTGATTAGATTGGTGAAACAATGAGTTAAAAATCAATTTTTAAAAGTAGTGTACTAACCTTAGATTTTCCCATCACATTCTTATTACATCATTATTCAATTTTACACTCACACTATCTTTCTATAACAACATAATGGATCACCAATCGCCCCAAAAATTAATTTTGGATAAAGTTCGGAAATTTATTGTTCACTACATCTACATATCATGCTTATCCATGTTACGAAATATCTCTAAATTTTCATGAATCAACCCACTGTTCACCATCGCATAAAGAAAAGGATATCCAAGTGGATTATATCCGCAAAACTGATACTGAGAGATCAAGAAATAAAATTCATAGAAAAATATAAATATCATCATTTTATGTAAAATAAAGTCTTTTAGAGAGAGTAAAAGTAGAGAGTAATTAATTGAAAATTGAATTTATTTATTGGGTTTGAGGGAATATCCTCAGATCGACCACTAATGGTCTAGTATTCCATCACATGAGAAGGTATAAAAAATTTAATGAAAATTATTATAGTAGATTCTCAGCTTCAATCAGTTGATCATTGGTCACTTCCCAATCTCTGAATAGTCTAACTCTTAAGTAGTTTCTTGGGATATTCTTTCATGATTTAGTATCATCAAACTCCATGTGTGTTTCATGAAATCCATATACTTCCAAAATCAAATATCATGCTTCATGAATTTTCTTAGTATTAATTTCCATGCTATCATTTCAATAATGAAATCCACAAACACAACTAGAGGGTTCATATTCGTTAGTTGAGATTCTCCAACATTCTACCGTCAGATAAACTCTCTGAGCAACATGTTTCTCTTCAGTTGGATGGGTACCATATGGATGATCAACGAAATCCTTTCATAATTTGGAAAGACAAAAGAAATGTCAGTATAATTTTAGTTCATGACCTATTTAAATTAGTAATTACTGATTTTATTCCATAGATCTGAAAAATTGAAATTTATGAAATATATTTGATAACAAAAATATCAAATAAAGAGTAGAATTTGAACAGTCTATCCATAAAAAAATATACTATGAATATTGAAAATAATCATATAGGCTCTGGTTAGCTGGAATATATCTTTTGAAATAGGTTAAATCTCATAAGGGGTTTTGCCAAAAAAATTACAAATTCTAAATGTCATATTCACCTAGAAAAAGTTTCATGTGGATGGGAATTGTCATTTCTCCTCATTTAACACATCTATAAATAGAGATAAACTATATGTTCAACTCTATGTTGGTTTGGAAACTCTATATCAAATAAATTATTGTTTATTCTTTTTTATAAACTCTATGTTGGATCTATGAACTCTATATTGGAACAGTATTTCAAACCCTTTATGAATTTTCATCCTCAGACCTGAAAAAGCGAAAACATAATCTTTGTGTAGGCTTGTAATGAATTAATCAATAATCGATATAAATAGTGAAGATCATAATTAAGAGTGTTTTAACAATTTATACTCAAATACAAATTCTATGTACAAAAAATCCATATTTATTAAATTTATAGCTTTCATACAATATTTGTAAAATTCGAAAATGTGATAAAATTTACCATGTTTTAAATAAAATATTGGGTTAATTAGATTGAAAAACATATCAAAATTTTGAAATTATTTTCTCTCATCTCTCTTCCATACTTAGACTATTTCAACCATAATAAATTAAAACAATTAAACGAAACAAAAATATTTTTCCTTTGTTGGTTCAAACAATGATACTACAAAATAACACATCAAATATTCATCCAATATTATTATTATCATGCCACCTCTATGGATTCAATCCATTGACCTCACCTAAATTTAAGAATTTTTTTTAGTTCTTAATTTTTAAATAGAATAAATATATGAAGAATAATGATTTTGAAAAGTTGAAAATTTTAAAATCCATATCACTTAATAATCTTCTTCGAAAGTTACTTTTCATACTTTATTGATACTTACTAAATGAAATTCAAAAATATCATCAGACCATTTTTCATCCAATTTTAGAAATCCCAAAATCGTTTAATTCTATTTTTCAATTTTCATATATTGAAATGTTTTATATCCATGTCTGTAAAAATAAATTATTAGATTATTGAAGATAAAATTGGAACTAAACCTTGTCACGACTCGTCCTAGTAGAGCCTGTGCCGTGACTCCCCAAGCCCACCTCTAATAGGCCATGGGCTGGTGACTAGCACCGAGTAAGCATTTCAATAACATGGGAGACATTACCTATGTAAATATACACATGAAAACATCTCGAAACCCACAAATGATGAAATGTATAAACCACTAAGGAAAAAAATGCATGCATACAACTAAACCCAACCAATAGAGTACAACAGATGTAAAGTGTGGAAAGTAAAACCAGGACAAAATACAAGACCACTAAAAAACGTTTGGAAACTAAAATGTACAACCTGTTAGCACACAGAGGTACTAAGACTATTTCCCCTAGCCATTGGAACACCTCGTCTAGTAAGGAACTTAGAAAGCTCAGTCTAGTCCTGGTCCACCTAGGACTCCATCAAATGGCTTCTCGTCTGCACATGACACGACATGTGTGGGAAAGGCTTGTGCAGGGGTGAGTAAAACAATACTCAATAGAGGACCCAGAAAACCACAAATAAATACTCAAAATAAAGATACAGTCAAATATAAATAATATATGTCTACTAAAAATATGATAAGAGAAACACAATCCAGACATACCCAAAACCCAAACCTGTAGTCTAGGGACATGTCACACAACTGTATACCACCACTAGGGATTAAATTTTATTGTTCCACATAGCACTCATCTGGGAGAAATCACTCCCTAAGTCTGATGGTTCTGATGACATACTTTTGAGAAGTATTGTTAGTCGAGAAATTCCATGAGAGGTAGTTACACTCATTCATGGAGAACACACTCCTGAGTGGGGAAAGATCATGACACCCAGATGAGGATCACTACTATGGCCTTTGTGGATACCGAGACTCATATGGATTCACCTTCTATGTAGAGGATCAATTCCCTATAGGAATAGTCATGTCAATACCGGACTCTTTATAGGGTCAATAATGGATAGAGAATCTCGCCCTGAGCCTTTCAGAGGGATACCCAACTCTATCTTGGAATGTCCTACTGAAGGGATCATACTCATATGGATGGAAAAAATACCTGACCTTTAGGGTAATAAAGAAAGGGGAACTAAAACAAAAGAAACTTATCTAAAGAACAATGATCAAGGGATCCAATCCATGATCCAAAATATACACAACATGTAGAATGGGTCACATGTCGTGTCTCGTGAATCCAGCTACTAGCTGTGTGAAATGGCCTGAGTCAGAAGGAAAATGCAGTGTCAAAAGATAATTACACGATGTGTAGGACATACTAAATGTTGTGTCGAAGTAACTGGGGTTCCCTCGATGAACACAGTCGTGTTCCTGTAAAAAGATTCAACCTGTGTGGGCCATCCCATGTAACTAGTACATGGGGTAACCTGCGTAATTGGCATGGTCTGGTTGTCTGGTGGAGTACATAGCAATGTACTCCACCCCATGTCTATGTATCTTTCAGGATACACATTGAGTAACGTGTAAGTACCCACACATCGTGTTCTTTAGAGAACATGCTATGTCAATGATTCCCATCACCCAGTATTCCAAATAGCTTGGGTGGGGATCACACGTTGTGTTTTTCTAGAGTCACACTATGTTCATCATCGCGTGAAACATGCAAACCAAAGCCACCAATGCAGGTCCCACACATCATCTTTTTTGGGATATATGTTGTGTGTTCCGGAATTTTCTAGAATAGCAAAAAATTCTTCAATTTACCTCGGTGATACTCTGACCTTCGTTCCGACTATCTATTTTCCACGAAACATCATATTATAGGACTCCCTGATGCTAAAAAGATATCTATGTTGTTTTTGATCTTCTGATTGGCCCTGAAAAACAAGTTTCAATACAACCGTATGAAGAATGCTCGAAAAACAATCCTCCTCGATCCAAGATTATTCCTCATCTTCCATCACCATAAGACATCCTATGTGTCATCATGATGTTCGATCTCATATATGGGATCGTTTCATTGAGAAACAAACTCGCAATGATCTGTTTTTCGTCAGCCCACAAAGTACATGAAGAATTAAAACAAAAGAGGAAGAAATCAAATAAACCAAATTGAGGAATGAACCTCCACCGTAATTTTTCATGAGGTTGATCCTCTCATGTTAGAAGGATTCAATAAGGAGAATCAAACGATAATAAACAAACTATGATAGTAAATTTTCCAAATCAATCCCCGAATGAAATGGAATATAATAACCCTCCTGCAAGAATTCATGATCTGCGGATCAACCTCTTCGTGGGTTGATCAATGTTCATAATTAATCAATGAACAGGGAAACAAAACAAAGAAACAAAACCCCTTCCTTAAGAAGGGTTATATCACTGACGAAAGGATCATGATGTTGTCATATCCAAGATTCTTCAACTCTATTTGCGTGCTGATTCAAATCGTTGATTCATCATCGTTCATTATCGAGAGTTTTCTCCCAATCACCATGATTCCTACATATTTTCTCTCAAATTTTCCCCAATGACCAACATCTAATTAACCCATTAAAAAGGAGGGGATGCATTTCAGCATTACATTATGTTGTGAAATTAATGTGTGAGTGTTTCTGTGTCATTAATTATCAAAACAGCCGCCCCATCATTGCACTACAGCAATCGTTTCCCAATAAAATAAAATAAACATTTAATTTTATCATATATTATTTTAATTTAAATAAAATGTCAGAAAATTAAGTTTTTCCCTCGACCCGCGTCGTTCAAGGTTATGCCGGTACTTTGGTAATTTTTTCTTTCTAGAGGCAACATCACCCTCATATTTTTAATCTCGGTATCCATTTGGAAACTGACACAACCACACACACACACACCGACTCATTTAACTAATTTTGTTTCCAAACAACCATTTTAGGCTCACCGGGCCTCAAAATGACGTGTTTTTTCTATGATCGGTCTCGAAATAATTCCATATAATATTTAAAATTATTGCACAAAAAATATTAGACATTACATTCTCCCCACCTTAGGGCTTTGTGTCCCCGAAAATCCAAAATAGGGGCTACTAAAAAATATGAGGGTACTGGGCAACAATATGTGCCTCCTGATCCCACATTCTCTCCTAAAGATTCATGTGATTCCACCAAATGGACATCAATGGAATTCATCTCCAACAAATAATCATCTCCTTACAATCCCTGATCCTTACTGGGTACTCAGAAATGGTCTCTCTATCCTCGATGTCTATCTCACCCTAGTTGATGACGTGTGATGGGTCATGCACATACCTCCTCAGATGAAACTCAAGGAAGACATCATGTAACCAGTTCAACTACGGTGGTAGATCTAGCTGGTATACAACCTCATAAACTATACGCAGTATCTGAAAATGTCTGATGATCCTCGGAGATAGCATGCCGCCCTGACCCAATTTCCACAATCCTTATCGAGGTGAGACTCGAAGAAAGACGTGGTCTCTCTCCTCGAACCCCAAAGGTCTCCATCGCCTATCAACATAAGAATTTTGTCGGCTCTGTGCAGTTTTCATCCACTCTTGGATGGTATGGACATTCTTGGTGGTAGCTCGCACCAACTCTAGACCTATGAGTGATGACTCTCTGGGGTCAGTCAAGCAAACTGGTGACTAGAATGGTCTCCCATATAATGCCTCGAACGGTGCCATACTAATTATGGAGTGGTATCTACTATTGTATGAAACTATACCAATGGTAAGTGGTCCTCCCAACCATGAAAAAAGCTCAATATATAGGCCCACAAAATATTCTACAAAACCTGAATGGTCCTCAGTGTCTGACCATCGGTTTGGGGCTGGAAAACAGTGCTCCAGCGTAGTTGTTTCCCAAACACCTCTTGCAGTCCTTTCTACAAATAGGATGTGAAAAGAGCATCACGATCTGAGACTATCGTTGAAGGGACGACATTAAGCTGAACTATCTCTAACACACAGATGAATCCTATGATATCTACATAAATCTACTCCCTGATAGTTAAAAAGTGGGACGACTTGGTCAGTCGACCAATGATCAAACAAATGGAATCATGTCCCTTGGATGTTTGTGGAAATGACATCACGAAGTCCATTGATATCCCATACCACATCAACTAAGGTGCCTCCAAAGGGTGAGATAAACTTTCTGGAACCTTGTGGGAAACCTTCACCTATTGGCATGTAAGGCATCGAGAAAGAAACTATGTTACTTCTTTCTTTATGCCTAACAACCAGAACTGCCGTCAAAGATCTTGGTACATCTTCACTGCACCAGGGTGTACCACTAAGGGGGATTTATGAAAATACCCTTGGAACTCATCATGAAATGCCACTGGGACAACATAACATCCTCTGTAAAGAATAACTTTCTCCCCACCATAGGAGTATCCATCATAAGAATGCCCTATGGATAACTGAGCATGTAAAGCCTCACAGTCGACATCCCATGTTGTGCCTACCTAACTTTCTATAAGAGTATATGGGTGAAAACCATCGATTGAAGGTAAAATGAATCCTCTATGTATACAAAGGATAACTGTAAAATGTCCAACTGCTCCTTCTCCTCACTCAATATATGCGAGATCAATCTCCTTATAAGAGAATCTGCCACTTTGGTCCCCTTCCTAGAAGTATATATGATCTCAAAATTATAGTCCTGGAGGAACTATATCCAATGGCTATTTCTTAGATTCAGATATTTCTATTATAAGATGTATTTTAGGCTCTTATGGTCATAGTAGATGATAAACCACTTGCCCATAAGTTAGTGTCCCCACATCTTCAATGTGAAGACTACTGCTACCAACTCAAGATCGTGGGTCACATAGTTATGATCGTGCGGACGTAGCTGGTGATAAACATAGGCAATCACCATTGTTCCCTCCATCAGGACACAACCAATCTTAGTTTCTGATGTGTCACAGAAAACTATGTACCCTACACCCTCCTCTGGTAATCTCAAGATCAGGGTGCTCATCAAACTCTTTCTAAAAATCCTGAAATCCTACTAGCACTTCTCTATACACATGAAGGGATTCTCCTTCCTCGTCAAGGCTATCATTGGTGGTGTTATCCTAGAGAAATCAGGAATGAGTATTTAGTAATAACCTACCAACCCATGGGAGCATTGTACATCCATCACACTCTGGAGTGGCTCCCATGCTAACACTGCCTTGACCTTGGCTGGGTCCACTGCTACTCCATCTACTGAGATAACATGTCCCAGAAAGTGGACATTTGGAATCCAGAACCAAAACATTGAGAGATTCTCATAATGTTGGTGCTTTCAGAGTACATCTAGAACTATATGCAAGTGTCTCTCGTGCACCTCCTCTGACTTTGAGTACACAACGATGTCGTCGATGAAGACTACTATTAAGCGGTCTAAATATGGATGGAAAGATCCAGTTAATAAGTCCTATGAACACTACGGGGGAATTAAACACTCCAAAAGGAATCACCAAGTACTCATAGTGACTGTAGAAACATATGAATTCCATCTTCGGTATATCCTTGATCTCGCTTGTCGTTATGGCTGATGTTATATTCATCTCAAATTAAATAACCGTTCTTAAAACATTAGTATAGCATAATTTCGGGGTCAATCCATTGGGAACTATGGAGTGCGTGAATTCAATTGAGGTAATAGTTAATTAGGTGAAGTATGTGAAATTTATAGTTGATTGGTTTGATTTTAGTTTGGATTAAAACTATATTGTTTTACTTTGAAGAAATGATTAACAGTTTTAAAGAAAACAATGAGTGAATTTAAAGAGTTTAAAATGGGAAAAAAAGATGTGTCGGGGCTGTGGTGATTAAGGAGTTCTTATGGAGATTTCTTGAATGGTTGTGTTGTTCAAGATAATTCTTCATTCTGGATTTCATTTTGTTACAAGATTTCCTTGGTCCGGTTCATCTGGTTTGGAATTAGAGAAGTTGACTCCTTGGTCCGGTTGTCAGTGTTCTTAATTATTTATTAAGTTCAGTCCATTATTAGAATCGGTGAAAGCTTCCCAATGGTCATGGATGTTTTCACCATTACATCACTTTTGTATCTCTAAGAATTCTTCCCTTGGCCGGGCTCAGAATTCTCAGTTATATTTGACAGTGATTTAAGAAGAGTAAGAAGATTCACAACGAGAAAACACAACTATATAAAACAACATACAAATTATGATCCTTTCATCCACAGCCCCAACACGAGGGGTATAGTTACACACAGAAAGAAGGAGAGAAACGACACACATGATACATGATGGATTCATTGTGTAAGTGTTGAGGTATGGTGTCAGAAGGTGGAACGATGGAAAAACGGCACCTCGGTGGCTTTGGGAATGGTAGTAGCAGAGCTTTTCTTCCTTCCAATGGTTTCCAACTCTTTAAAATCCAAAGAAAAAGGCCTATTTTATATAATAATAATGTACATGGTGTGTATAGAAAGTACACGCCGTGTACTTTTCTTCAACACATTTTGGTTCCAACTTCTCCACGGGTAGGTGGCCTAACACGCCGTCTTTGAATTTTGAACACGGCGCCCCCTAGTGGTTGAGTGTACACGGCGTATAGAGCCGCCATACACGGCGTGTAGTGTCAAAATTTGGCAAACAACTCCTTCTAGAATATCAGACACAACGTGTAAAAATGGAACATTCCGTGTCTCCTCCAATGGCCACATGGTCGTTTGGAACCTTCTCGGGAACAACCGTTTCTAGAATGTAGTACACGATGTGTAATGCCGCCGCACACGGCGTGTAGATTCTGTCTGGTGACATGGGCTTGTACACGCTCCTTTGGTCCATGTCCCTGTCTGGATGTACATGACATGTATAAAACGTACACGCCGTGTAGTTTCAAAATTTTCACAGACTTCCCTTGATTTATGTATTTTATCCAGAAAGCTCCAGAAAGTAAACAGAATCACCAAAATCAAAGAATATGTTCATGAAACAATAGATATTTTCTGAAAACATGTTTTTATTGTCAATTATATATATGAAAATGTATACACAAATTGGTTGCATCAAAACTCCCCCACACTTAGTCGTTTTCTTTCCCTCAAGAAAAATCTCAACATCTAATTAAAAGAGTCTATACTTTTAAAAGGAAGCCATTATAATTAATAAAAATTATATATGGTAAAGTTACTAAGGAAGATTCTATAAGGGCCAAATAATTTCAATTAATAAAATATTCATATCATGCCTCATATATAATTCACTTAACTACTCTCACCCTCTTTCAACATATTTTTCACCCTTTTCAAAAATAAGCATGCCACTTGATGATCTACCTTACCATTCAATATCACACTCCACACTCAAGATGTTTTGATTCAGAGTTATGCTCAATCTAAGGTATATACACTCTATCCATAGGTTTGTAAGATGTCTTGTTCTCTACTTCAGGAAAAATTGAATTACAATAATCATGATGGATTTATCAATAAGGTTCAGATGTCTCTGTGGCTAAGGGTTGGTAGGTTTAGATGTGTGAAAAATAAATTATGAGGCTTGAAAAAGGAAGGATAATTCCTTTATGAAACATTGAATGATATTCAAAGTAATGTTCAATGAAAATGATTCCTTCACAAGATTAGTAGAATGCTGTTTGTAATCACCACCTTTTCACTTAGTCAAGTAGGGTTCATGAGAAAATAAGCATAAGGTCCCCTTTTCACTTTTTTTTCTTCTTTTTTTTAAAGAAGAAATATATGGAAACACTTATGAATACAACGAATAATTTATTGGAGTCCTTTCTATCCCAAATAGTCAAGAGTCACTCCCCAAAATTTTATTTCATGGTTGTACACAAAAATATGCCATGTATTTCCAACTCCCTCTTTCAAACTCTAAAATGAATAATCATGCAAAGTTTAAAAAGAAATAGGGTAGGAAGGGAAATAGGCTTGTATCGTGGCTTCCTATAAAGGTTGTTCATGACTTCTATGGGATTAAAGAAGATTAAATGTAGCATAGGTCTCAAGATAAAGGGGTTGAAACAATATAATACCTCAATCATTTTAAAGAAATTAAAAAATTCTTCATTTTTTGAAAAGAAAAACTTGAAAATTCTGGTAGTGATTCATATACTAAGAATCTCTCAAGAAAGAGGGTATTAAAAAAGAAATACGAAAAAGGTTTTAGAATACCTCTTAGGAGTGTAAAAATAATAAAGGGACAATCAGTTCATGACATGCATATAAATGATTAGCCTAATCAATGTAATTAATCAAGGATTAAAAGTTTCAATTGAAACTATATCAGCAATCATTTTAAAACACTTAATAATTATAATAAGCATGCAATCATGAAAAATTCCATACTAAATAACTATAGAATTTATAATAATGATTAACCAAAATTGCTTTACATTTTCAAATATATAATCTAATAATAATTTCTCCAAGATTAGTTCAAGGGAAAAGACTAAGGTGAAAGAGATAGATGCTCCCCCACACTAAACACTGCACAAGGTCCACCAAGTGAATACTAAGGTAAAGGGTGGGAAAGGGTGAGATATGGGGGACAAAATGAAGGAATGTAGTGGATGAAGTAAATCTAAAAACAAAGAAAATTGAAATGAAAAAAATACTCACCTCATGAAATGTGATTCCCAAGGCGCTCCATGATAACAGTGACTGTCGGGAAAAAAGAAAAATACAAACAAGCATAACATCACAGCACATAAAATGACAAAAGAGATATATATGATAAACAAAAATGTCACTAACATGGGGTTGCCTCAGGGGAGGCAACATCCTGTACAAAACCAGCATGTAGAGACGGCGTAGGATTAGTGGAAGTGGGAGGCTCTGATGCGGCACTGAGAAGGGGAATTGGAGAAGTAGGAGCCGCAGGTGGGAGACTCGGCAAAGGAAGCTCAGCAGTAGGCCCTGGACCGGCATTAGTGGTGGTGGTAGTAGGAGTAGCAGCAGGACCTACCGTAGACAGCAGAAGGGAATCAGTGTCCTGTGCAGAATAGGGCGATGGAGCCACAGCAGAAGGGCCAAGAGTTGAGGCAGAAGCAGGTGGCGGAAGACCAAGATGCTGAGCAATATGCGCCAACAGCAGCTCCATGCGGTCCTGGTGGCTGTTGAGATTGATCAAATGTTGCGCTATGGTGTCTTGGCATCCAATAATATGAACCAACTATTGTTCCATCTAAACCTGTCAGTTGTCCAACCATTTATGCAGATTGCTTAAATGGTTGTGTAGTTCATGATAATTCTTCATTCTGGATTTCATTTTGTTACAAGATTTCATTGGTCCGGTTCCTCTTGTTTGGAATTAGAGAAGTTGACTCCTTGGTCCAGTAGTCAGTGTTCTTTACTCTTTATTATGTTCAGTCCATTATTTGAATCAGTGAAATCATTCCAATGGTCATGGATGTTTTCACCGTTACTTCTCTTTTGTATCGCTGATTATTCTTTCCTTAGTCCGGCTCAGAATTCTCAGTTATATTTGACAGTGAATTAAGAAGAGTAAGAATATTAACAATGAGAAGACACAACTATATAAAACAACACACAAATTATGATCCTTTCATCCATAGCCCCAACATGAAGGGTTTAGTTACACATAGAAATCAGGAGAGAAACGACACACATGATAGCTGATGGATTCATTGTGTAAGCGTTGAGGTAGGGTGTCGGAAGGTGGAACGGTGGAATGATGGCACCTCAGTGGCTTTGGGAATGGTAGTATCAGAGATTCTCTTCCTTCCAATGGTTTCCAACTCCCTCAAATCTGAAGGCCAAGGCCACTTTTTATAGAAAAATAAAGTACAAAGCGGGTATAGAAAGTACAGGCCGTGTACTTTTCGTCAACGCATTTTGGCGCCAATTTCTCCACGGGTAGGTGGCCTAACAAGCCTTCTTTGACTTTTGAACACGGTGGTACCTGGTGGTTGATTGTACACGGCATGTAGCGCCGCCATCCATGGTGTGTAGTGTCATCATATGGGAACCAACTCCTTCTAGAATATCAGACAATATTTTTTAAAATGGAACATGCCATGACTCCTCCAACAACCACATGGGTGTGTAGAACCTTCTCGGCAACAACCGCTTCTAGAATGTAGTACACGGTGTGTAATACCGCCACACACGGCATGTAGATTCTGTCTGGTGACATAGGCATGTACACCCTCCTTCAGTCCGTGTCCCAGTTTGGATGTACGCGACGTGTATAAAAAGTACACACCGTGTAGTTTCAAAAGTTTCACAAACTTCCCTTGATATATGTATTTTATCTAGAAAGCTCTTGAAAGTAAAAAAAATCACCTAAATCAAAGAATATGTTCATTAAACAACATATATTTTCTGAAAAATGTTTTTATTGTCAATTATATAGATGAAAATGTATACACATATTCGGCGCATCAAAACTCCCCCACACTTAGTGGTTTGATTTCCTTCAAGAAAAATATCAACATCTAATTAAAAGAGTATATACTTTTAAAATGAAGGAATTTTAATTAATCCAAATTATAAATGAAAAAGTTACTGAGGAAAATTCTATAAGGAACAAACCAATTCAATTCATTAAATATTAAAATAATGCCTCATATATAATTCACTTAACTACTCTCATCCTCTTTCAACACATTTTTCACCCTTTTCAAAAATAAGCATGCCACTTGATGATCTACCATACCAGTCAATATCACACTCCACACTCAAGCTATTTTGATTCAGAGTTATGCTCAATCTAAGTTATATACACTCTATCCATAGGTTTGCAAGATGCCTTGTTCCCTAGTTCAAGAAAAATTCAATTGCAATAATCATGAGGGATTTATCAATGAGGTTGAGATGTCTCTGTGGCTAAGGGTTGGTAGGTTCAGATGTGTGAAAAATAAATTCTGATGCTTGAAAAAGGAAGGATAATTCCTTTAAATAGCATTGCAGGATATTCAAAGTAAAGTTCTTTGAAGATTTTTCCTTCACAAGCTCAGTCGAATGCTATTTGTAATCACCACCTTTTCCCTTAGTCAAGTAGCGTTCATGAGAAAATAAGCATAAGGTCCCCTTTTCTCTTTTTTTCTTCTTTTTTTAAAGAATAAATCAAGGGAAACACTTCTGAATACAACGAATAATTGTTTGGAACCCTTTCTGCCCTAAATAATCAAGAGGCACTCCCCCACATTTTATTTTATTATTGTGCACAAAAATATGCCATGTATTTCCAACTCCCTCTTTAAAACTCCAAAATGAATAATCATGCAATGTTCAAAAAGAAAAAGGGTAAGAAGGGAAATAGCCTTGTAATGTGGCTTCCTATAAAGGCAATTCATGGATTCTATGGGCTTAACAAAGATTAAATGTAGGGTAAGTCTGAAGATAAAGGGGTCGAAACAATCTAATGCCTCAATCATTTTAATGATATTCAAAAAAAATAATGTTTTGAAATGAAAAACAATCAAATTCAGGTATTGATGCTTATCCTATGAATCTATCAAGAAAGAGGGTATTAGAAAAGAAATATGAAAAAGGGTTTAGAATACCTCTTAAGAGTGGAAAAAAATAAAGGGACAATCAGGTGATGACATGCATATAAATGATTAGCTTAATCAATGTAATTAATTTAGGATTAAAAGTTGAAATTGAAAATATATAAGCAATCATTTTAAAACTCTTAAAATTAAAATAAGCATGCAATCCTCAAAAAGTCCCTAATAAATAAATCTTGCATTTATAAGAATGATTAACAAAAATTTATTTACATTTTCAAATATATAATCTAATAATGATGTCTCCTAGAATAGTTCAAGGGAAAAGAATAAGGTGAAAGAGATAGATGCTCCCCCACACTTAACACTACACATGGTCCACCAAGTGCATACTAAGGTAAAGGGTGGGAAATGGTGAGATATGGGGGACAAAATGAGGTAAAGCAGTGGGAGAAGTAAATCTAAAATGAAAGAAAATAGAAATGAAAAAATACTCCCCTCGTGAAAAGTGATGCCCAAGGCGCTCCATGATACCTGTGACTGTCGAGAAAAAGAAAACTACAAACAAGAATAACATCACAGCACAGAAAATGACACAAGAGATATATATGATAAAGAAAAATATCACTATCATGGGGTCGCCTCAGGGGAGGGAGCATCCTGTACAAAACCAGTCGGTAGAGACAGCGCAAGAGTAGAAGAAGTGGGAGGATCTGATGCGGCACCGGGAAGGGTATATGGAGAATTAGGAACCATATGTGCGAGACTCGGTGATGGATTCTCAGCAGGAGGCCCTGGACCAGCAGCAGTGGTGGCGGTATCAGGAGTAGCAGTAGGACCTACTGTAGATAGAAGAACGGAATATGTGGCATGCGTAGGAGAGGGCGGTAGAGCAGCAGCAGAAGGGCCAGAAGCTAAGGCAGAAGAAGGTGGCAGAAGACCAAGATGCTGAGCAATATGAGCCTACAGTTTCTCCATGCGGTTCTGGCGGCTGTCGAGATGGATCAAATTCTGCGCTATGGTGTCCTGGCGACCAATAATACGAACCGACTACTGCTCCATCTGAACCAGTTAGCTGTCCAAGCGACCCAAGACTTGCTCCATCACTGCTAAGTGGTGGGAAAGGGAAAGATCGACTAAGGGTGCGGGGGTAGGTGGGATGGATGATGGTACAGAAGAAGGAATGTTAGATGAATTGGTGTCAGTTAGAGGTGGTTGAGGTGGAGAAGCTGGAGGGGGTGGGGAAGGAGGGTAGGGTCAGCAGCTGAGACAGGAGGGTCAGCGGGTGGCGGGGCTCGAGCCTGAGCAGGATGTAGGCACCCCCTACATCCGGACCAATCCCTTGTGAATGAGCATGAGAAATTCCATCCGCTGGGGTGAACCTAACAGTTCGTGAGGTAAAGAGGGATCGAATACCCCAAGGTGGTGGGAAATATGGGTGGTGTAAAACCCGCCGTTCAGGATTCCCTGACGGCTGGTAAACATGGAGTGGAAATAGGAGGCGGCGAGATATGGGAGGACTGGGTAGTCGTGCCAGATGACACAGGTAAGGAGCTCCATGTCATGGTCGGTCAAGAACCCCATGTCCTCATGGCGGGGGAAAAGGATGGCACTAAAGCACCGGTGGGCGAAGCGAAGGACGGGGTCGGCAATAAGAGTGCTGTTCTGGGAAGTGGGGGAGTACCGGTGGTTAGGCCCAGCGATATCCCTCTACATGGCAATGAGGTCAGAGCGCTCGGGCCGGGTCAAGGTAGAAACGGGGGGTGGGGTGATAAGATGGTGGTAGAAGCTGAACCCTCGGCCAAACTCTGTCATGGTAAGAGAGAAACATCAGCCGCCTAGCCGGAATCGAAATACGGGTACCGCATCGCCAGGTGTCTCCCGGTACACTGCTCCATCAAACTCAAACAAGGCAGCAAACTCCAAAAATAAATCACGGAACATAGAAGTGCTGACCTTGAAAATATCGAGGAGTGAGGTGTGCCCGAGAAGTGCCTCCAAATCCTCCAAAATACCGAGATACTGTGGAAAGATACTATCGAGGTATTGGCCACTCAACGGTATCTACCGACGAGAGAAGCGTCGAACCTTGTCATATGCGAGGTCAGTGACCGGGAATACCGTGTAAGGATAGAGAGCACCTGAAGGTCCCGGCCTAGGTACAGGTGCAGCAGCAGCGGCAAGCTCTGTGGGTGGATCTACCGATGTAGAGGGTGTCTCGGTGGAAGGTGTGCTCGAAGAGGGAATAACTGCTGATGAAGATGGCGCTGGTAGAGCATCAGCTGGTGGAGCAGAAATGGTGGTGCTCCAAACCTAATATTATTATTCTATGTAAAAATATAATGTAAAATTTTATAAATTTAAATTTTAAAATTTTAAAATTTTATATTAATTAAAAATACAAAATATAACGAAAAAATCTATTTATTGAAAAATTGACATTGTTAAACATTAAGTGTTGTTAATATTATATCATATAAATTTAGAATTTCAATATTATCAAAATATTATTAAATATAAAAAAACTTTACAATTATTCAATTTAAATTATTTGTATAAAATATATATCACTTAGCAAAATAGTTCTTTGAATAAATGTTACTTTATGCTGAACAAATTTTAACAAAATAACATTAAAATTGATTACTAATTTTCTAAAATTTAATTATTCCAACCCATTGATATTAAAATATTTATTATATTTTTATAAATACATCATTTCATATTTTATAAATGATATTATTAAAGCTAATATGTAACACAAACACAAACACACACACATATATATATAATTATATAATACAATATTTTTATTTCATAATAAGTTATCTTATTCTAAATTTACAACTAACAATAAAAAACATCGGTATACATATTGATTATAAATATATCCAATGATTATATTTTTACGAAACATATTTATAAGGACTATATTTCCAATGATTGTATTTATAATGGGTATATTTTGTTTTGATATATAGATATGATAGTACCAAGAAATATATTCTCACTTTTTTAGTCACACTACTCATTGTCATTGTTTAAATTTAAATATTATTAATTTATTAATCCATTCATGATTTTATTACTCATGATAGAGTTTCTTTTGCTATTGGGGATTCATAATATTGAAGATGATCCAAGAGATTTCCTGGTACTAAGAATTTTATTCTTCTTATCTATTTATTATTTACAATAAATTTATATTATTTTAAAGGATATAATAAGATATTTTGATTAATAATTATTTTCATGTTATTTTTTTGTAATATTTTACTATAAATGAATAAAGCATTTTCATTTTTATATTTATGTTATATGAATTATTTCCTTATTTATTACAATTCTGTTGAAAAAAAGTTGCTTTATAAATGTATAGTTTATGGAATGAATATGTTTCATAAAAAGATAGGTAATTAAATATTCAGGAATAAATATCAATCAGGTATTCAACGCCTTCTAAATACTTATCCAGAACATCTAGTTAAACCTCAAATCTGATAAGATGCAATAGAATGTGGTTCCCATTAAAACTTACCACATTCTTAATGTATATCCTGAAAAGCTGATCAAGAGATAAATATTATCTAATACTAATGAAATGTGATTAATTCATATGAATATAAACTCGAAGAAAAATAATATTATATCTTTTTGATGTTTTGGGTATTTAGACAAATAATTCCATAGTGATGTTTTACGATTTCTAGTTTGGTAAGGGAAGTGTTTCTAATATCCTCCGAGGCTTTGGTCTATCATCCTTATTCACATACCAAAAAATATGATGCATAATCTACAATATCACTTTTTATGCCATCCCTCTAAAGATTATTGTTCAGATCACTATACATATTCATAATTATTGGGTTAATAGAGATTTATGAACTTTTATCTCATCAAAAAGTTCCTTCTTTTAATATTGTATAGATAGGGAACCTACTAAATTCATGATCCTGATTATTCAATTACTTTAATGGTTTAACTAAGAAACATTCCCCACCTTATTCTATAGTTTTATATCTTCATTTTCATACTATTTAATCTTCACATAGAAATATATTTAGTAATTGATCTATGAAATATAGAATCTATAACTATTTCCCATAATTTCAAGATCCATATTCTATAAAATATAATGTATTTAATCTCTTTAAATCCACATCATGAAAAAACATGCATGGTCACTCAGAATCAGATCATCTGGTAATTTTTTCTCCCTCAAAGGGTGGTAATGTATGGAGCAGTCATAATATCTAATCAACTACAACTATCTCCTTGGATCCATATTCATTTATTTTTAAGGTAATATGTTCATCACACCTTTATGATAAGTATATATATCAAAAAATTCCATGTATATAAAACTTCTCTACACCCTTAATGAAAAAATTATAGCTTGGAGCTCCAAATCACGAGTAAGGTAATATTTTTCATGAATTCAATTGTTATGAGGAATAATCTATCACAATATCATTCTACATGAGGTCATATACCAATAAATTCTTTGATGAAATACTATAGATCACACAACCCTAACCACTATAGGGAAGTGTTAGAACTCATCTGTTAAAAAAATATTTTAGGATTGAATATTTTCAATTTTAACATCATTTTTACCAACATTGACTTAAGCGATGTTATGAATAAGTGTTTTGAAATCAATTTTTTTTAAAAATGTGTCTAAACAAATTAAAAAAAATTATATATTGATGATTATTTAGTGCTTATTTAAAATGATTTTCCAAGTTTATTTTAGAAATTTCGACATCAGTTTTTCTAAAAAACTCACATGGAATGACATTTTGACAATAGTTTTTAGTAAAAATATATATCGAATGTATTTTTATTTGGATTCATGAAAAGAAGTTTGATGTTAGTTTTTAGAAAAAATAGAGGTCAACATATATATTATTTAGATTCAACATCGATTCTTTCATAAACTTATTTAGGAAATTATATTTTTTGTAAAAATAAAAATTGTAATTTTACATATTCCAAAAATATATGGATCCTTATAAAAATATGTCAAATAAATAAACACGAACAAAATAATAACCCTATAAAAATCATAATATATCATATTAATGAAAGAACCATTGTCAAAATACACATTTTTAACCCTAATTAAAATATACATTCCTGAAACATCTAAAACCTATAAAAAATAGAATATACATAATTATAGAATAAAATGTTTGTCTAATAATAATTTTTTATCAATAATTTAAAGTGATATATGTGATAATTTAAACATTAATCACACATAACAAATTACTTGAAAAATAATTCAATGGTGGGTAAGGTATTACTTCACATACAACTCAAAATCTTTGAAAATATATAATAAAAAACAAATATTATATGATAAAAAAACTATAATATTATTTAAACTATAAATATAAATTTATATTTCAAGAAAAAAATAAAAAAAAATCTCAAAAAAGTGCACGTAAGAAAATAAGGGTGATGTGATTTATAAAAAAATGGATTTAGAAAAATTCAACTATTTAAAATGAATAGTCATTACTTATAAGTTTTTTCTCAGAGTTCAGTGATTCATTAATCATGTTGTGTCTTAGATTATATTCTCCTGTTATGAAATATTTTCCAATGTTTTATAGGTGTTATTTGGTTTTTGTTGAAGCATTCATTGGAGGTCATTTAGTTGATAAATATTTCTAAAGAATAATTTATTGGGTCTCAAATCATCGAGTGAATTTATAGGCTATGCCTAGAATATAAATTCCAGTTGTTTTCCAAAATGAATGATAAAAAATAACACTTTAGTTTTAGAATTATTAATTTATGGTTTTTAAATAAATTCTAACATATACAGTAAACAAGTTATCAAAGAGTTTTTACATAATTTATTTAATAGTTTTTATTTATACTTCCCTTCGCTGATATGTTATTTTTTATGGTTCTGAGAAAATTTAATTTAAAAAATTAATATTAAAATTAATAATTAGTATACAGTAAGGAATTATTAGAATTATTTTTGGTTTTTTTATATTTATACCTTTATACATTCTTATATTATTAACATATAATTTAATGTTTCTATAATGAAGGTTTTCTATGATTATTTTAAATTAGTGGGTTTTTATATTTATTTTTTTCTATAAATTATTGTATCTATGGTACATTGATTTTTTATAGATTTACATGGATTAAGGAATTTTTCATGTTTCCTTGATTCATTTATTTTTCCTCACTCAAATGAGTTCATGGTTTAGTTACTCATTTCATTTGGTATTAATGATCTATCATTATAAATTAAAGGCTTGTGTAGTATAGAGATTGTTTTGTAAATCCATATCCCTTTATAAAAAAGAGACAAACCTATAAAAATAAATACTAATACTAATTTAATGATGAAAATTATTATTTAAAAACTAATACAAATAATTTTTTAAATTTTCATAAAAAACATTTTTAGTGTTAGATTGGGAACCCTCACATCATCAACAGCCACATATTTCAGCATCATAAATTATTCAGTGCGGAAATTAAAATTTCAAAAACTAATAAACATTCAAAAAAGAATTAGATAAAATATCATATAAATGTGATCACTACAAATCCAATTAGCTACCCGAGGATACCAATAATTAGGTGAGGCTCATCATGTCCAAAAGTCATCTCTATCATCTCATCGCCATCGACATCATCTCATTGTCATCTTCATCAACATCATCGATAGTCAGGATTTGGGAAATGGAAACCCCATCATGAACAAAACTGATGGTGGCCACCATAACCAGGATAAATTAATTGCAAAAATTAGAAAAATTTCTTCGCTTATAACATTGATGATGATACACTGAACAAAATACATTGAAGAAAAAACAACTCCCATTTTTGTTGCCATTTCCACCACTGAAAATCACCACCCTAGAAGAGAAAGAGATCCAGGATCATATTCAAAGGAGAAATCTGAATAAACCATGAAACTACAAACTCGAGATTCAAAAAACATAAAACAAGGCCCAAAACATAAATTAATATAATAAACTAGAACCTGATCTTCATATTTTCTAATCTCTTACAATTTTTTGTAACTCTAACATTAGTATTTAGATACTGCACTAATATTGAAATGTATTCTGGATAAATATGGCCATAAAAAAGTGGTATCATTTTGAAGGAGATGCATGAGTAAATACTAAATTAAATATGGAATATAAAAAATAATTTAATTTTTTATTTATTTGAAAAAATATAAACTGATACATAGATTTACACACATGAAAAAAACTACCACATAGGCATGATGTGCTCATAAAAAAGTCAAATCGTAATATCTTTTTTTAATATTCTCAATTGATAGTGTGTTTAACATATGTTATAAATCAACCAAAACACACATATATTATCTAATGAATAATACATAAGGAATAATATTTTTGTCCCTTTAAAAATATCAGACATATATGATGTTTTTGGCTCCTAAACCTTTTGTTTCTTTTATTCTAATTATTTTTATTTTAAATTAATATATATAAATTATATATAGGAAAAAATTATATGTAATTTAAAATAAAAATTAAATAATATTGAAATTAAAATTTAAATAACATTTTAATTAAAATTTAAATAACATTTAAATTCAATGCATTCCTCATATGTCTGATTACAAAAAAAAGATTTTAGGAAAACAATAAAAAATAACCAATACAATCTCTGAAATTTGTAACCTCCAAGTAGGGCAATTGAAGTAGAGTATTTAGATAAATAAAATCATGTATGAATATTATTACCTAACCTATATTCATAGGTTGGTGGTGTATATATTCCCCGAAAATATGTATGATTCTATACACTATTGTACATATGAAGGGATATTTAGTATACAACCCACATTATAAGGTCAGGTCCAAATGGGAAAGTGGAGTATCTTGCTACGTAGGATGGTTAGGCTATATAAAAATCACAAGATATGTAGGGTGTTATTTTCTAGTAAACTATACAAACATATCCAACAAAACTGATATAATTTGATTTCCAATGTAATATTTTTGGTTTTTCAGCTCAATTTCATTGGAAACTATTTCTCATTCCCTTGATTTCATACATTGATGACCAAAAACATTCCTAATACTCACAACCACCTCATATCTAAATATAAATCTAAGGTTTTCTATATTTCATAATGAATTGGAACAATTTTTCATCCTGCCGACAAATATAAAAGTCCCCTGCATCAATTTCTATTGATGTTCATACTAAAAAAACATTAATGTTGTATATATATGTGTTGTTAATTTTAAAAATAAAAAAATTTATAGAATATATAAATTAATTTATGAAATTTTTTTTAGTAACATATTATATTTATCTCTTATATAGTTTTCATTTTTTTTCCTTCTATCTATTTTCTATTTCACATGGCATGTGGGGGGAGAAGGAGGACAAAAAATAACCTCTTCTGAACCGCTACTAGATTTTGCTGTTAATTTATTAATCATTTGTTCCATCATTTTATCCTCTAGAAAATTATACCCTATACATGAAAAATTATGAGGGTAAAAATTCATCAACTATATATATTGATTAGTACTCATAGATACTTATTACAAAAAAATAAACTCATAACAAAATAGGTAACAAATAATTAATTTTAAAAACTAAAATAATTATCATACCATAAATGTTTCATCATTTTAGATGAAAACAAATTTATTAAATATATCGACATCTAAAAATCATTTTTCAAGCATGTATTTTTATTCCATAACTTCCCAAAACATTTATTTTTTCAATTTTTTAAAACATTCTCCGTCGAACCACTGCTAAAATTATAAATCAATTATTAGATTCTTTTATTTTGTAAATATTGAAAGTCATATGTAATTGAATACATTAAATATTAAGCATTTAAAAAATATAATATTGAAATAATGAGATAAAAATATATTAATGGAGATATTTTACTATTATAGAACCCCACGTCTTTTTTTTCTCCATATTTTTATCAACATCAAATAAGGTTATAAAGTACTAATCCTGAAATGGATTTGTATAGTGGTTTTATTATTAAACTATTTTGTATTTGGGAAAGATGAGTTATTATTATAATCAAAATTAATTTGTATTCATTGATATCTTCAGGAAAATGACATTTTTTTGGTAAACATGTATCCTGCATCCACCTACACTATAAATCATCATCTCTATAGAAAAATTAGAATACTCATTTGTAGGTGCTGCATCAGTGGTCCTTAAATGTTTTTAAAAATTAAACATTATATTTCATTAAATAATTATAAAACTGAATTTTTAATATTATGAAAAAATACATATACCTTGATAAATTGACCTCTACCTATATTATTAGCACTAAAATAAAAAAATGTAATAAAATTATATGTACCTATATATTATTGGAAAATTTAATATTTCAAAACAAGATTACAAAAAAATTATGTAAAAAATATATTTTCACACATGTGTATGTTTCATAAAAAATATGATTTCACGATTCATAACCCAAAAAAAATCAAACTTAGACTATTAAATATAAACTTTAATTCTAAAATGATATAAACTTTTATAAATTTAAATATCACAGTTATAATTTTTTTATATGCTTAAATTTAATGAAATTATAATGATGTACGTTGGGAGCTCAATGCACATTTTTTTAAAGATAACTGTTTAATTTAAATTTAAACAAAGAAATCATATAAATAAAATATCTATATATATTAGCATATAGAATTAAACAATTAATAATTTGAAAAATATTGGTTTTAAACATGAAAATTTTGAAAAAGAAATAAAACATAATTTTTTTCCAAAATAATAAGGATATTAATTTAGTGTTTTTCAAAATCCCTTCAGCATGATCATTTCATAAAATATGAACTATGTATACCTTATAGTAAATGTTATCATCTAAAAATTGCATAATAGATGAAGAAACCTCTCAAATATTCATATCATCAAAATCCTCATCTCCCGAATGAATTCCATTCACCTGTAAAACAATAGAACATTAATAATTTGATGGATCAATGCCATAAAATATTTTCATTGCATATGTGACCATAATAAATAGTTTATCATTACAACTAATTATTTTAAAATAAACCAACGTAAACCAATAATCACCATGTTTCAAACCACTATTATTATCTACCCTTTTGCACTTAACCACAACAACTCAAAATTTAGTATAATCAATTTTCGTTATATCCTCATGAAAACCGTAATATGTAATTGATACAAAAATTGGGGTTTTATATTTTTCACATGATATATATAGTGCTTCAGTGGTAAACATTATCCTACTAATTTGAATAGAACTCTTACCGTACTGATTTTTTATATAAAATGTGTACTTATTGATATCAAATCTCGACCATGTGATTAAATTAAGAGACAATCCCCCTACCAACCATTTCAATGTTTTAGATAAATAAATATTTTTGTTTATTTTCACTATAATGAATGAAACATTTGTATTTTTTACGTTGAATCATCAACCACTTTTAATTTCATTTCCAATATCATACCATTAATTTAGTTACATGTAATGATATATTTCATTGAATTACCTTATTATTTTTCCAAATGAATAAATGTTTCTTCATTAATTAATCATGTGGAATGAACTTTAACTTTAATCCTCAAATCACACTACCTTAATTATCAAATATGAAATGAAGATATATATTTAGACTAATATGATTCAATTTATAAAAATAATCAGTATATAAATCATTCACCAATTTTGATACATATTTTTGGATAAAAGAGGGCTCTAGTCAATAAGGATATTTAATGTATCCCTTCAAAATTTTCATATATCTTGAAAAAGGATATATATAATGTAATTTTTTTCCCATATATGCTTATCTCACACACCAAATGAATCTCTAGATGAACCAATATATCCAAAAAATTGGTGGGAAATACATTTTTAGTTGAAACAGTATAATAGAAAATTTATTCGCTAACCCATATAACAAAATTGGATCAACAGATTTTTCTAGAAATGTATTTGAATAAATAACAAAACCTAATGATTGTATTTCTGATGTGTCGATAAAATACCATTCCGTATGACCAGTAGTTGTTTTTTCATCAATATATGAAAATAATTATATTTCAAACCTATTAATTTAAAATTACACAATGACACAAAATTATACACATTTTAATAATATACATTGGGGTCTTTTATTCCATTAAGACACTAACAAAATTTCATCTTGTCACTCTTTCTTAATATGTGACATGTAGGAGGTAAATATGTTATGCTTCTTTCATAGAGAGAGATAACTCAAAATGAATTCCCAGAGATATCAAGTCTAATCCATCATAAAATATATATTTGGGATTTAATTTTATATCTAACTAATTTTTTAAAAAAATTGTCACATTTTTTTCCTCATCATAAAAAACATCAGTGTTTTGTTTTATTTCTAAAAATATAAAATAAGGTAGTTTAAAAAATATAGACTTCTTATTCTAGATATTTTTTTGATACCCATAACATCCTTTATTTTGAAATGTGAAATTAATATTTTTCCTAGTGTCATGATATTCATAAATTAAAAATGGTTGTGATGGAAGATTATAATTCTATAAACCATTAAATTCTCCTTTTAATCCACGATAAGGATGACCAATTCGAAAAAATCATCAATGTATCATGTACACTGTCTTTCTTCCATTCTACAAACTATAATATGAATTATAGTCTTCAAAAATTAAAGTTGATTTATATCCCTTAATATTTTATCCACATAAGTTTCTATAATCATGAAACTTATTTTTATTGTAAATATTATCATAGAACACTAAATAAAATATTATTTCTTGTATTAATAAAAAAACATACATCATGTCACCTATAGAGTTTTCAAATCATCAATCAATGGAGATTGATACAAGTAAATAACATTTTAAAACTTCTTTGGTCAAATAATCACCAATCATAACATAAAACATACTTTCTTCATACATATATATGGGAAAAATTTGTACACTACCAACAAAAAAGGCCATGAGATCTATTGTTTAATGAGTATTTTATATGGATTTCTTCCATCCATGCACAATAACATTATAAAATTTCTAACCTCACTTCAAAAATAACAAAATTGTTTATAAAATCCCTTCCACTATAGTGAATCAGCCGGGTAATGTATATAACAATAATATATGCACTTGTATGTATGTCATATTAACCTTTTAACATTATTTTAATGTTACAATAAATGCCTTAAATGAGGAATTATTGGAAGGTTAATTTTTTTTAATGGTGGTTTTAATTCTGGTACCTGTGAATGAAACACAGTTAAAATTACATACATCATATATTGTAATGTGCTATATTTAGTAAATTTTGATAAAGAATAATATTAAATCCTATAAAACAAACAGTCATTAGGGAATGTATGTGTTTTTTATACCCCAATCACATTTTTCATAATATTTTATCGGTGTCATTATTAAAATCTAGAATCTCGTTTCTTTCTATAACTAACTCATTTAAAAGTTCAATATATTCTGAGAACCTTGTATCACTCCTCCAATTTATTTCTTTCATGATGAATAATATCATTATTAACAATAAAATATCAATGTAACCAATGTAATTATAGTGGTTCCTCATGTAACACACCGAGATTTTATGAAAAATATTATTTTTAATTTCATTGATGTCTTTTGTTTTACGCTACATCAAAAAGAGCTTTCACTACACGCATCCCTGACTTGGCTTGCATTATACGAATCACGACCTTCCACGATAGCATGTGTAGTACGCAATACCATGTTTCACTAAGCGAGATATTATTATAATATTATTATGAACTAGCCATTATGAATAGTAATACCCAATTTTTGAAATTTTATTTTTAAAATGGACATCATTTTTGGATTCGGAATATCGAAATTATCCTAGGGTGAATTTTTTGTATTTTTCTGAAAACTTTCAATTTTTGATGAATAGTGAAAACATTGGGTTACTATTTAAAAACTGACTTTTTATTTAAATAATTATTTATTTAAATTTATTTTAGGTCAAAATTGATACATAATACCAATATATGTTCATGGTAATTCATTGAAGTCATTTTATAATAAATTTAGATATATAAGAATTCTATTGAACTTTTCACCATCTTTTACCCACCTCCTAGGAGAATTTGGAAATTTACATAAAACAAAATTTTACCGCTTCTGTGAGTTGAATTTCAAAAATCCGAGAGAGGCGGTTAATATCAAGGTCTAAAATTTGGTTCAATGCGATGAAAATAATTTTTGCTGAATAGTAACTTTTTTACTTTTATTTACCACGATTACAAGTAAATATGGTAATTAACTGTAAAAATGATATTTTTATTACCCTAAAACATGTCCTAATTCTATTGGATAAGTTTAATTTGACCAGAAACAACCTTAGAAATAAAATATGACCATTTAGGTCCACTTAGATTAGATTAGGACATTTATTATTAATTTATTTAAAGTATGGTTAAAATAGTTAAAATCAAAGTTTAATAACTAAATCATTTTAATATAGGGTTATACATAAGATAAATTCGACTATAAATATTCATTATAAAGATAATACTATTTCCTATATAATGGTATTTTATTTTAATATTTATACATTAAATAATGTTATTTATTTATGACACAATGATGACGCAGTAATTATCTTATTAATGAAATATTAACATAATGGATGCTATAAATACCCAAATAAATGTAATTAGATACTTTTTATGAATTACAATAAATTTTTAGGTTAAAATGACATGTTAGTATTGATTTAATTAACTTTTTTAGAACTAATAATGCTGTTATAATTTTCACAAAAATCAATTACCAAATAGTGTCAACATTGACATAAAATAGTTTTTAAAACAAATATTATATTATTAATTGTTATTATATTCCTAAAAATCTAAGGATCAGCCAAGATACTTATATCATGATAGGTGTATCATTAATGGACCACTTTGGGGTCTCTTGGATTTATATTTCAGGTTTATTAACTATATAATATAAAAATACAAAGTGACATTATAAATGTCAATCTAATTAACTAAGAGTTAAAACTAAATGATAAGGTTAATATAATGACCCAAAACTGTCTAAAATATATTGGTTGAGATTATTTCGACCCATCCCCACTTTATATTTGAAGGAAATCAATTTGGAGCTATTATAAACCGAATATGACTTTATTATAAAATAATATTTTAAGTTTTTTCTAATGTGCCCCTCTCCTCCCTTATAAAAAGGTCACCCCTTACCTCTTCTCTTCACACCCTTTTGAGAATTGAATCTCGGAAAACCCCTACCCATTTCTCTTCTCCACTTCCCTGGAAACATTATGGACGTTCTGGTCTTCGAAAAAGACCAACTCTACTTCCTTAAGATGAAGCTTAAAGGAGGTGCGTCGAAGAAGAGTTAATCTCTTCTTCCGATTTTCTCAAGTTTCTTTCTTCTTCTACTTCTTATTATTTAAATGTCTTGTTATAAAGTAATAACATCAGTATTAATTATATACTGATATGATATTATAAATATTAAACAACCCTTTTTCACCTTCTATCCATCCTACGGAAAACGAAATCATCGCGTGTGCGTACGTACGGAATACCGTCTCCACGCCGTGGTGTAATCTTTTTTCGACCACCACCTTACTTGGATGGGTATAATTGTGTAAATAAATAACTATATATGATTATTGTAAAGTGATATTGATTATTAAATATTATACATAAATTTCAATACAATTCCACGATCATGGTAATGATATCATCGCTTGTGCGTACGTACAGAATACCGTCTCCACGATGCGATGAGATTCATTCTCCATGTTAACCATTCATGAATGATTATAAAGTATATATAATGAATAATATTGAAATATATGACATAATAATGATACTGGATTTATGTATATATATATTTATGTCATCTACTTAATTCCATTCAATTCAATAAGGAAACGAAAACAGCGTTCTTGCGTACGTACGACCTACCGTCTCCATGAACGGTGTATTTCATTCCATTTATCGATATGTTATAAATAATTATATTCAGAATATATATTATATATAAATCATTTTTTACATTCTGAATTACATAAATCAGGATATAAGTAATAATATCAAGAACAACAAGTTGAAACCCATTCAATAAATGAAACAATTTTACCCAAAACGGTGCTTTAACATGGAATTTACAAAAGAAGAGGTAATATTAAGACATAAGTGAACCATATATGATATCAAAACAATGAATATGATTCTGTAATAAGTCAATGAAATTATTTAAATCATTATACAGTAGTTTCGGAAACATACGAATCATATTGGACATAAGGCAAGGTATAACTATTCCAATCTTATTCTTATCTGAGATTGTTATTCGTAAGTATTTTCTGGGGTAATATTTATCATTCATGTCCTTGTTTTATAAAAATAGTTTCATGTACGTCTAAAATCATTTTTACCCATTTTTTACTTTTACTACTTGGTGTGTAAGGAATCTTTTTTTCTCCATACAAGGTACTTTTTTACTTTTCCAACAAAAGTACGAGGAGAATGTTTTTTTAACCTATACGAAAAGAATAGATTTTTACAGTTTCATAATGTCTAATTTTCATAAAGATTCATATACAAGATTTCATGAATATTTTCAAAAAAATACTTTTATTTTAAAATTTCATGGCATTTTGTGAAAAGAATATGATTTTGAAAAAGAAAGGATATTTTCCTCTAGAATTCATTTTAAGTGTTTTGTCAAAACTATTTTCCATCTACGATGACATTATTTCATATGTATATGTTTCAAGTATAATGTCACTATGATTTACATGGTTTTAATTTTCTTATTATGAAATGATATCCATTTGTTTTATATGGATTTTGTGATGATGGAATTATGTTTATGAAACCCATTTTATTCTTTGGGTTATGATGAATGAAATATGTATATTTTCTGGCACAAGTAAGAATGATTTCATAATGAGATGGGTGGGACCTATATCTCCCTCTAATTAATTGGGTAAAGATTTATATCTCATGAGATAGACATGGCTGGAATGTTATGTTAATCCGGTTATGTGATACAGGACTTGAACAAGAAGTGAACTCGATTCAGAAAGGGACTTTTTCTACTAAGATGGTCTTGGAAACAATGCCTTGGCTACTATGGAAATCATATCATGTGCTTAATGTTTTGTCAAAATTACATGATTTATTTCCAAGATATTTTATCACGATTGATGTTCAATTATGATCTATACCTTATGCACTACCATGTTTTATGTTATTTCTCAAGATTTCGATTTTTAATCATTATGTTCATGTTTTTATGTTCAAATGTATATGGTTTGTTTTATTTTCTCCATGATTACCCTTACTGAGCATTTGAGCTCACCCTTTATATGTTATCTTTTACCCATGATTTCATGAATGGTTTTAGGTAAGAAAACAAAAAGGGGGAGATCTTTATGGGAGATGTTGAAGATATTTCACCATGATTAGAAGAATATGTTCCGTGTTTCCAAAGACACTAAACTATTATGGTCCTTTGATGTCAGTTTTTGTTCTGTATTATTTGTTCTGTAAAAGTAATGTAATGTCTATGTATGTCAAGATTTGGGTCTCTATAGTTGGTATCAGAGGAAAGGTTTAGTCAAACTTTGGAAACTAGGATGTGAGAACTTTAGTGAGATCCCTAGAGATATTTCTAAGGTATGTCTAGGGATGTCCCTAAGGTTAAGTATAAGTATAGTTTATAGTCCTAGAATTATGGTAATGATATTAGAATTAAACATAAGATTTTAGATATTGATGTTAATCCCCCTTGATTATGATTTTGGCCTCTCACACTATTCTTTTTGGGTTTTAGAAAATGGATGGAAATAGGAAGATTCACGATAATGGGGGATATGACGGACAATAGAATGATATTCTACTTGAGAAACCAAATGAAATTGGATCTGGAATCCCACATATCGTTATTATTCCTAATCATAAATCTCATAATATGATCAATAATCTCAACTTTTGTAAGTTTCTCGACTCAGATAATAAGAGAAAGATGGAGTTTCATGACGATCATAGAGGAAAGAAAGTTCAATTTACCTCTTGTAAATCATGTGGGAAGAGGCATCAGGGAGATTGTTTGAAAGGAACTGGAAGAGGCTTTGGGTATGGAAAAGAATGACAGAAATCCAATAAGTTCAAAGGAAAAGGTTTAGTTAACACCATAGAGAAGGATAATGGTATTGCTACGACATCAACAATGGTAGATGTTTTGAATGTGGAATGTTTGGGCATTATGCAAACCAATGCCCTAATGGAAAGTCTCATAAAGAGAATCAGAATGGTCATATGGGTAGTATCTATGTGGATGATGACAAGATACTAAAAATGATATATGCGATGGAAGAAATGATGATGCTCAGTCAGTGGTTTAAGAAGGAAGTGTAATCAAGAAAAATGTATGGTACTATGGAATAAAGAAAAATCTAAGGATTGTTACACTATTGTATTTGCTTGAGTTTTGAAAGTATGTGTTGAATGGTACCGGTATCCATGAAGGGTTATTAAGATATTTTTGGAAAGCACCTAATATGAGTATAATGAAGGGATAATGAAATAATTAAATGTTTGATGGTATTAATGAGATCATGACTAATATAAGGAAAAGGTGATATCATGGTTTGAGTTTAAAGAATTTTAGGGATTTTGGTATGTGGAAAGAGTTAACTTTTGAAAGAACTCATGTTTTCACTAATGTTCTATGGTAATTCATGTTTCAAAATAATACATGATTAAGGTATTAACATGTTTGGAATGCGATCAACAAGATATATCTTATGATATATGGGGGATAAGTGATGGTATTCACATGCTTGGTTAATAACATTTCTAGTAATTGTTTTCTTCATACTATGAGATTAGACAGAAGTATTATGGATAAGTCTAAAGACTGGAATGGATTATGTCACACATCAGATAGTATAGTTCAAGGCTAGAACTTTTTTTTCGATATTATTGCAGGAATGTTATAATAATGTAGTTTTAGAAAAAGGAAAACCCATAGGATGGATGACAACCCATCGGGTCGGACAAGGTTGTAGTAATCAAACCCACAACCGAAGTGCGACATGCCTTTATCGCCTACCATTGGCCTACAGGAAGTCCCTTGTTAGTAGAAAATAGTTTTATTTTATTAAGCTCTATGATAGATGAAGTATAAGTCTATTTTTGGAACCATATATGATTAATATCACCATAATATTGACTTATAACTTTTTCTAACCTTTTGTTTGAGACAGATGAATTAACCCATCATTCTATCACCTGAGATGCTAATACTTAAATAATGACAAATTCAACTTCATTTCTTTAAGAGATGAAGTGGAAATTGGTCAAGGCATGAAAAATAGTGAGATTATACCGAAATAAAGTAAGTATTTTTTTTAATTCTTCAACTTTAGGGAAATGATTTTGAAAACCAAAAATGTTGTCCTAGTGCCCTTATATCCGATGAATCATATGGTACCTTAGATCATCACAAATTTCTGGCTTTTTGATTGTTGTCTTTTTCATATCCATGTTCTCTAATACTCTCCATCAGAACATGATGGTTATATTTCTCTTCCATATCCATATTTTCACCTATGTTCTTCTATGTGGAAACCCAGTGATTAGTTAATTTGGGTAACCGTTACGTTTCATACTTTAGTTTTTAAAGATAAGTTTTTGTATTCCTTTTTATGATGTGGGTTTCTATTAAATAAACTTTCGAGTAATAAACCATTTATAACCCCGGCGAATTTCAAGGGCGAAATTCATTTTAAGGGGGGTAGAATTTTACACCCTGAGATTTTATGAAAAATATTCTTTTTAATTTTCTTGATGTCTTGTGTTATACGCTACATCAAAAGGAGCTTTCACTACACGCATCCCTGACTTGGCTTGAATTATATGCAATTGTGACGTTCCACGATAGTGTGTGTTGTATGCAATACCAAATTTCACTAAACGAGATATTATTATAATATTATTATGAACTAGCCGTTATGAATAGTAATACCCACTTTTTGAAATTATATTTTTCAAAATGGACTTCATTTTTGGATTCAGAATATCGAAATTAACCTAGGGTGAATTTTTTTTATTTTTCTGAAAACATTCAATTTTTGATGAATAGTGAAAACACTGGGTTACTATTTAAAAACCGACTTTTTATTTAAATAATTATTTATTTAACTTTTTTTGGTTGAATTGATACATAATACCTATATAAGTTCAATTTAATTCATTGGAGTCATTTTATAATAAATTTAGATATATAAAAATTTTATTGAACTTTTCACCGTCTTTTACCCACCTCCTAGGAGAATTTGGAAATTCACTTACAACATAATTTTACCGCTTCTGTGAGTGCAATTTCGAAAATCCGAGAGACACTGTTAATATCATGGACTAAAATGTGGTTCAATGAGATGAAAATAATTTTTGGTGAATAGTAACTTTTTACTTTTATTTACCATGGTTAAAAGTAAATAGAGTAATTAAGGGTAAAAATGATATTATTATTACCCTAAAACATGTCCTAATTCTATTGGATAAGTGTAATTCGACCAAAAACAACATTAGGAATACAATATGACCATGTAGGTCCACTTCGATTAGATTAGGACATTTATTATTAATTTATTTAAAGAATGGTTAAAATAGTTAAAATCAAAGTTTAAAAACTAATTCATTTTAATATAGGGTTATAAAAAAGATAAATTTGACTATAAATATTCATTAAAAAGATAAAAATATTTCCTACATAATGTTATTTTATTTATAATTTTTAGACATTATATAATATAATTTATTTATGACAGAATGATGACACAGTAATTATCTTATTAATGAAATATTAACATAATTGATGTTATAAATACCCAAATAAATGTAATTTGAGACTTTTGATGAATTCCACTAATTTTCGATGTTAATATGACATGTTAGTATTTATTTAATTCACTTATTTCGAACTAATCAAGATGTTATGATTTTCACAAAAATCAATTACAAAATAGTGTCCAAATTTACCTAACATAGTTTTTTAAAAAAATATTAAATTATTAATTATTATAATATTCTTAAAAAAATCTAGGGTTCATAAAAGATACTTATATAATGATAGGTGTATCATTAAGGGACTACTTGGGGGTCTCTTGGATTTATATGGTAATTTTATTAACTATATAATATTAAAATACAAAGTGACTTGGTAAATGTCAATCTAATTAACTAAGAGTTAACACTAAAAATAAGGTTAATATAATGACACAAACCTGTCTAAAATCTATTTCTTGAGATTATTTAGACCCATACCCACTTTATCTTCTATATAAATCAATTTGGAGCTATTAAAACCGAATATGACTTTATTATAATTTAATATTTTAAGTTTTTCCTAAAGTGCCCCTCTCCTCCCTTATAAAAAGGGCACCCCTTCCCTCTTCACTTCACACCCTTTTGAGCCTTGAAGCTCGGCCAACCCCTGCCCATTTTTCTTTTCCACTTCCCTAGAAACATTTTGGGGGTTCTGGTCTTCCCAAAAGACAAACTCTACTTCCTTAAGAGGAAGCTTAGAGGAGGTGCGTCGAAGAAGAGGTAATCTCTTCTTCTGAATTTCTCAAGTTTGTTTCTTCTTCTACTTCTTCTTCTTTAGTTGTCTCATTATAAAGTAATAACATAAATATTACTTATATTCTTATATGTTATTATACATATGAAACAACCATATTTCACCTTCTATCCATCCTATGGAAAATGAAATCATCGTGCGTGCGTACGTACAAAATACCGTCTCCACACCGTGGTGTAATCTGTTTTCGACCACCACCTTACATGGATGGGTATAATGCAGTGAATAAATAACTATATATGATTATTGTAAAGTAATATTTATTATTAAATATTATACATACACTTAAATACAATTCCACGATCATGGTAATGATATCATCGCTCGTGCGTACGTACGGACTACTGTCTCCATGACGCGATGAGATTAATTCTCCATGTTAACAATTCATGAATGATTATAAAGTATATATAATTAATAATAATGAAATATATGACATAATAATGATACTTTATTTATGTATATATATATTTATGTCATCTACTTAATTCCATTCAATTCAATAAGGAAACAAAAACAGCTTTCATGCGTACGTACGACCTACCGTCTCCATGAACAGTGTATTTCATTCCATTTATCAATCTATTATATATATTTATATGAAGAATATATATTATATATAAATCATTTTTTACATTATATAATTATGTAAATCAAGATATAAGTAATAATATCTAGAACAAAAAGTCTAAACTCGTATAATAAATAAAACGATTTTACCCAAAACGGTGCTTTAACATGGAATTTACAAAAGAACGAGTAATATAAAGTCATAAGTGAACCAAATATGATATCATAAAAATGAATATGATTATTTAATAAGTCAATGAAATTATTTAAATCATTATACAGGAGGTTTAGAAACATACAAAGCATATCAGAAATAAGGTAAGGGATAACTATTCCAATCTCGTTCTTATCCGAGATTGTTATTCGTATGTATTTACTGGGGTAATATTTATCATCCATGTCCCTATTTTATAAAAATGGTCTCATGTACAGTTAAATTCATTTTTACCAATTTTTTACTTTTACTACATGGTGTGTAAGGAATATTTTTTTTTCACCATATAAGGTACTTTTTGACTTTTCTGACAAAAGTACGAGGAGAATGTTTTTTTAACCTATACGACATGAATAGATTTTTACGGTTTCATAACGCCTAATTTTCATAAAGATTCCTCTACAATATTTCATGAATATTTTCAATAAAATTCCGTTCTTTTAAAATTTCATGTCATTTTGTGAAAAGAATATGATTTTGAAAAAGAAAGGATATTTTCCTCTAGAATTCATTTTAAGTGTTTTGTCAAAATATTTTCCATCTACGATGACATTATTTCATATGTTTATGTTTCAAGTATAATGTCTCTATGATTTAAATGGTTTTACTTTTCTTAATATGAAATAATATCCATATGTTTTATATGTATTATGTGATGATGGAATGATTTTTATGAAACCCATTTTATTCTTTGGGTTATGATGAATGATTTATGTATATTTTGTGGCATAATTAAGAATGATTTCATAATGAGATGGGTAGGACCTATATCTCCCTCTAATTCATTGGGTAAAGATTTATATCTCATGATATAGACATGGATGGAACGGTAGGTTAATCCGGTTTAGTGATACAGGACTGGAACGAGGAGTGAACTCGATTCAGAATGGGACTTTTTCCACTAAGACGGTCTTGGTCGTAATGCCTTGACTACTATGAAAATCATATCATGTGCTTAATTTTTTTCCACAATTACACGTTTCATTTCCAAGCTATTTTGTCACGATTGATGTTCCATTATGATCTATACCTTACACACATCCATGTTTTGTGTCATTTCTCAAGATTTCGATGTTTAAACATTATGTTCATGTTTTAATGTTCAGATGTATATGGTTTGTTTTATTTTCCCCATGTTTACCCTTACTAAGCATTTGAGATCACCATTTATATGTTCACTTTTCCCCAAGATTTCATGAAAGGTTTTAGGTAAGAATACCAAAATGGGAAGATCTTTATGGGAGATGTTGTTGATCTTTCACCATGATTAGAAGATTATGTTCCGAGTTTCCAAAGACATTAAACTATTACGGTCCTTTGGTGTCTGTTTTTTTATGTATTAAGTATTCCAGAAAAGTAATTTAATGTCTATGTACGTCAATATTTGGGTCTCTACACATCAGGATATCCATATAATAATTAAAAAATTTATGTTTTTATGGTTTCAATGCCCACATCAGTAAATAATTATATAATACGATCCTTTATGTCATTATGGATATTTTTATCAACTTCAAGTGTGTATCATTATTTTATTTAACCATGACATATATAACATGTATAATTACGGTCAAAACCAAATAAAATGGGATTAGCCTTCATGTTTTTGGAATTTATCTTTCTCATATTCAAATACTCCACAAATGGATACAAAATAAAAATGTTTTTTTAATTTTCATTTAGAAAACAACAAGAAATCATATACTCCTTTATCAAATTCAACTGAATTTATTCATAAATTTATCTAATTATGATATATTAATAACCTAATAACACAATATAAAAGGTGAATATATTAATACTTATAAAAATTCAAAGATATTTTTAATTATAAAAATTTTAAGGATAAAAGCATATAATCAAAATAATCAATTATTGATAACTATTTAATCATTGAAAATAATTGTAAATAATGATGAAATATTAACAAAAATCATGGAGTTAGGACAACCCACTCCTGCCAAAAAAATATTAAATTAAATAAGATTCATGATATTACAAAACAAGCTTATGAATATGGGTATGAAGGACACCATGTGCATATGCCTCAACAAATCTAGGAGCAAAAGTCTAGTGAAAAAAAGGACTATATTAAGCTTGCCTCCACAATGGCTCTCCTTGACAAGGAATCATAAATCTGGTTAGATTCTCTATAAATAAGTGTCACATAATGATTAATATGGTCAATAAGTTGAAGACATTTTATCTAGGGTGACATCATTCTCCATGGGACTTTCCAGGATCGTTTCTTCTGGATATTAATTTCCACGATCGAATCAGATTCCATTGAGATGAAATTCATTTAGTAATAGACATCATGTTAGATAGAGTTAATCATAAAATGGAACTCAGCTTCAATGGAACATCCATTTCCATTGAATTGGTAGAATAATACTTTAACAAATCCCAAATGGTTATGAAAGACACCACACAACCTGAATCCCCCGTTTAACCTAATGCCACCCCATCCACATTAACATTTATCCAAGAGGGTATTATAGTGACCTATCTGATCAACCTCATCAACATTGGTTTTTGGATCCTTCTAGGAACACTAATGTTTCTTATTACAAATAATTTATCTTAAGAAATAAAAAATTATACATAGTTTATCTTGAAAAAATTATTCATAATTTATCTTCCAAAAATTATACATAAATTTTATTCTAAAATAAAATAATAACATCTAAATTCTTATAAATTATATATAAAACAAAAAAACATATAATAATTAGATGGAAATTATCATAACAAACAATCATCAGAATAAATAATTATCATAACATACAATTATAAAATATTATATATTACAAAATAAGTTATAAAAAATTAATTATATATAAAAAATAACTTACAAAAAAATTTAAAAATAGCTTATAAATTATAAAAAAAATTATAAAAAATTATATAAACTATTATACAAAATATTTTTCAAACAATTATATATAAATAAAAAAATAAAATTATCATAACATATAATTATTAGAAAATATATATAAATAATTTTAAAAAAATTATTCAAAAATAAATTAAAAAATACTATACAAATAGTTATGAAAAATATCATTCAATAAATATTCATAATGAACAGTTATCATAAAAAATATTTAAATAAAAAGTCATATAATAACATATAAACAATTATCATAAAAAATAAATAAACATCATTAAAAAAACCCAACAAATTTTGAAGTTTGATAATGATAAAAACCTCTAAAAATATGATAAACTCAATAGATGTCCATGGAAAAAGGGCGGACACTATTATTTTGACAAAAACCCATTGAAAAAACGAAGTAAAAAAATAACTAAAAAAACCTTAAATCACGGTTGGGGAACAACTTTAATAGCTCTATGATTGTGAAATAATAATAAAGAATCAAGTATTCAAGTTAAAAAATGTGAAAAGTGGATTAAAATTGACTAAAATAGATAATAAATAGTCACCAAGTGTTTTTGAAGTCTTTGGGTTCCATCATCAGTCGAGAGAGAGGGTCTCGAGCGAAAGGAAAACAAGGGTTTGTGTTGTGAAAATATTTTTTAAATAAAATTTAACATATTTTTTTTGAAAAATAATTTAAATATTTTTATGATGAGTTTTCATGTCATCTTCCTTGAAATAAAATGTTAAATAGTTTTAATGACTTTTAACATCAGGTTTCATTAAAAACAATGTTATAAAATTTATTTAAATGGCCATTGACATCGATTTTCATTAAAATTGATGTTGAATTTTTTAATAACTTTTAACAACTATTTTCATAAACAGTAACGTTAAAAATGACACAAAATACATTTTGATATATGTTTTGTAAAAAAATGGTATTAAAATTTCCCTTCGTTACTTTTAATGTCATTTTTTAAAACCAATGTCAAAATCCTAGCGCTAAAGACTATATTTCCACTAGTAAATAGTGTAGTATCCAAACATATTTTCAACTCCTTGAGATGATATTAACATTCATCTATAAAATAGTGATTTTATCCATTTCACATCAACATGGTTAGTGGATTATATAGGCATGATAAATTTCTCACAATGTATAAATAATAATCCTCCAATCAAATAAAATCATGGATTTTGGTCACAATGGTTGGTGTGAGACATCGTTCATTATCTTTCATATTTGAGGGATATAATGTAATACCATCAGTTGCAATTATTTTACCCAAGAAAGATACTTTATATATTCAAAGTTCTCATTCATTATTTTGTTTCTTAAAAATTATCATTCCCTAATTTATTTAAGAAAATCATCAAATGATATAAATGATCTACGTTGATCTAGGAAAATATAATAATATTATCTATAAATACTACCACAAACTGATCAAGGTAAAATCTAAATAATCTATTCATTAGATCAATTATATAGCTGAGGATTTTATAAGTCAAAATGGGATCACTATAAATTCATAATTAATATATCTCATATAAAACGATATTTTAGGTACATATTCCATTATAAACCTCAATTATTTATATCTGTAATGAATGTAAATAATGGAAAAGTATTGATCTCCAAGCAGTTGAGAAAATATGTCATCAATATGTGGTATAATATACTTTTTCTTTAACGTGATCTAGTTAGGTTCTTGATAATTAATGAAAATATGCATTGAACCATATTTAATATTACCAAAAATAATATGTGTACCCTATGGTGACACACATAAACCTAAGATCCATTATCTATATTTTTAGGGAGATTTTTCTTTAATTACTATAACTTAAATGAGGCCATTTTATGAAGAGTATTTTAAATAGGTTTAGGAGAATGTATGATATTTATTGATAACACACCATCATGATTCAAGGTAAAACTATTCAAGTCATAAAGAAATACATTATAATATTCTATAATAATCGGAACATCTTAAATATTGAGTTTATTAGCAACCATTTCAGAAAAGTACCCCTCATGAATATATATTAATACCCATACAATATAATTAATTTCTATTAGATGTTCATACTCTTCCTCACACCAAAATATGACTATTGGTTGATTAAAAATATCAAATTTGGCTTACTATCCTTAGTTGATATGATAAATATATAGAGAACGCAAATCGATGCTAAAAAACTCACTAAATTCCACAAAAATAATAATTATAATATTTTCATGAAACACATTCATACAAACATCTACATGAAACAAAAAACTAAAGAGTAAAGAGTAAGGGTTCCTTAAGTATCAGGATTATCCTTTGGTATTGACATATCATTGGAAATTCCTAATTGTTATGGTATTTCAGTTATTCCATGGATCAGTGAATTGAAATGAATAATGCCCATGCTCTAAAAATTCAATACATTAAACTATTAGTGGGTCCAAAGGATGATATTTATTTCCCTATATCGATATCATTATTCTTTCCTCATTAATTATTTTTCCAATACATTGCCTTTCCCCACATGAAAAAAATATTACCATTCCATTGATATTTTTTCCAAGGTGATTATTCCAACATTATTGATATGTAGGAATTGAATATTCATTCCTTAGTGGTATTTATCAATTGAAAACCCATGAAACACCAATTTTATATTATTAGGTGTCTCAGGAAACACATCTAGTTTCATGTTATTAATTATAAATCATGATAGATGGTTAGAAATAACCATAATATCTTTTGATCCATATTTTATCTTGATTGGTTTCTCATTCATAAAATACCCACATTATCTTTCAGTACAATTATTTTCATTCTTCATTATAGTTTCAACAAAATTTCAAAAACGAAAAAACATTTTGTGACTACCAAAAATCAATTTGAGAAATCACATGATCCTGAAAATCATTCCTTAGATGTCTTTAATTATAATAATATCTTATTAACCCATGAAATTTTAATTTTATCTCATATAACTATATATTATCATAGGTTGTAATATATTTTATACTATCATTCATCAAAAACGTTTTTTATGAAAATTTTAATTGTCCAAATCATATCTCTCATGAGTGTCAAACTAGGTGTGCAATTAGGCCTCTTTATCATAAACTAGGTTAGGAAATAGTTAATACCCGCACAACATTTTTAGGGTTACCAAACCATTATGCACCTATACCAGATCATGTATTCCGAAAAACAAAATTATTTTATCCTGTATTTAAACTTATCACTAGGGTTTTTGCCAATTGTTTTAATCACAATATCTACAAATAGCTAAACCCTACTCTGATACCAACATAGGTAAATCAATCAATATATATATATAAATAAAATTTAATTTTATATGAATGATTAATACATTACCTAATAATACTTCCCTAAAATTGTAAAGGGTTAGTTTCATTGGATACTATACAACAAATTAACTTATTTCATGAAATATCTTCAACATCTCCAAAAAACTTCTTCTCAAATAGTACTCTTCTTAGACACACCCTACTTAAAACATTCCTATATATCCAAGGGAAATGGAAACATAAGTAAGGATAATCTCATATTCTTAGTTATTTAAAATAGAAGGCATATCAATAAATGATAGTATGTGAGTATAAAATAAGTATATTTTTATGATAATATGATCATAAAAAATTAATTTCAATCCCATATAGTCAATGATCATTAATCATTATCCATGGAATAAATATTTTTCATAAAAAAGGAAATAATTCATAAGAGTCAAATCATTAATAATAAATCTCGAGATAAGAGAACACATCATAAGTATATGAAATATGTTTTTTCATCCACATAAGTATTAAAATAACTTCCGTGGTTATAGATCATTAAAAAGACTATCATAGTGGAAAAACCCCACGGTATGTTGGGATCGCCCTCTATAACATCCTTTATATATTCAAGGATCACTTCCATGAATATCATAGTGGATAAATCCCAATACCGATCGGGGTTCACTCCCAATTATAGTCTGTATTATCTTTAAATTCTACCCAATTCATTTTAGGGATATATAATCCAATCCCCATTTTCACATAACTAAAACCAAACCTATTTGTTCCACAATTTCATAATAAAATTCATCATATCAATGTTGTACAACCCATGGAAAATAGAAAATGGTTTTTTTGCAAACAACAGATCATTATATACACATCATTCATCCATAGAATGAAAGATGATGGTATTATAACCACATTCATTATCTCAATGTAGATTAATTAATCAAATTAGAAATAATTTTTTTTCACTAAATCAGAATAGGAATAACATCATAATATGTAATATAGAAAATTGGATTCTATTATAAAATAATAACCTTAATAACGTATATAAAACATCAATGAATGTTTATATAGATGAAAAATACCTTTGAAAGAACTTTTGGACATTTCTTTGAAATCATGAGAAAAATATTAACTTCATTAGAAAAAATTTCGAATAAAAATAATTGAATATAGATAAAATTATTTTCATGGAAAATAATAACAAGATCATGTAATAAAATCTTCAAGGAAAATAATTGAAGGTGGGAAAATTCATTCATGCAATATATATTAAAACAAATATTCTTTTCCATCCTTTAGTAAAAAGGCATATATAATATGTTTTCCAAACATTGTAAAAATCAATTTTTAGAACATTTAAAAGAGAGGAAAATATGGTTAATAATGAGATTAAATAATCATTTAAACATATTAAATAAATTTTTTTAATTTTTTATTGATCATGGACATGGAAGAAATTGTTCCTTGACCAAAGAAGAAATAAGAGGGGATTTTCATGAAAATTTATTATCAATAAATTTATGTACTAGAGAGATAAGAATTAAAGGAAAAGGTTTAACCATACAAATAAAAATAGTATAATGAAATATATGGGGTTTAAAGGATAAATATCATATAATTTCTCTTAATGTAAATTTTATATATACAATCTCAAAAAAAAGATATTGTAATATTAACCATTACCACAAGTTCCATCTTGATTAATAAAAATTAAAATATCATTTATAATAAATATAGATTTATTATAAATATATTCTAGAACTATATTTATGTATAACATAATATATATCATTTTTTACAATTTCTAATTTCCATTTTATTAAAAATTCATCATTTAGATGTCCATTCAAGTGAAAACTGATAGGTTTTACATGCATTTTTCATTTTAATGGTTCTAGTACTTAGACCTTGATCATGTTTTCATAATTTAAAAAATATTAAAAATTTATTCATTATCATATTTTTTCATTATATATACTTTTATAGCTAACCATATATGTTTATGATGAAGAATAATGTACATAAAATCATGGAGACAGTAGTCTGTAGGATCACAAGAGTCATGTTTCCACTTTTTTATGGATGAAAAAAAATAATGATAAATAATAATTACATTTTCCTAAATCATAATTATAATATAAATATAATATATATTTAATATATATATCTTTTTTACCATACATTTTATGTGGAAATGAAAAAAATCAAATCACATTATCGTGGTGGTATTCCACACTTAATCCTGAGTGACATTATCATTTCCCAATAGGCGGGAAAGAGATAAAAATAAATATAAACATTATATTAAAAAATATACTTATGGTAAGAATAATTATTACACCATGTAAATATGGTTATATGAAATTTATATGAGGTTTAATAATAGTGAAACCTAAAAAATATTGATAAGAATATATACATATTCTTCTAGAATCTTCTATTGAAAATAAACATAAGGGTTCCTAGATGGATATTTAGGAAAGAAAATAACCTCTAAGAATTGGATAGGGATATTAGGAGAGTATTTTGGACGATATTGGTGGATCTAAATGGATCACGTGATGTGGATAGGAGAAGAGAGGATGTGTTATTTTATAAGTGTGGTGAGTGGAAAACTTGAAAATAATTAAAACATTAAAAATAATAAGTATAGATTCAATTGAAAGAATCACAAAGGGAAAAAAATTCAATGATCATATAATTTTGTGTCTAGAAGTCTTTAATCAATAAAATTTATTATATTTTATGTGATATTTTAAACCTTATATTATACTTTAACCACCTCATTAACCATTTATATCCTCTATCAAGGAAATAAATTATTACTATAAAAGAAATGTATGTGAAATCATTAATTTTTTTTGATGTTATGATCCCATATGTGGAAACAATTTTATCAAATTGAAATTATAAAATAGGAATAAAATAATTTCAAAACAATCATGAAAAATGAAACAAATGTTTTTAGAAATTATACTTTTTAAGAATAACATAAAATTTAATCCAATTACACACCTTGTAAAAATAAATACATGGATGTTTATTTATTTTATTGAATATATTGTATTAAATATTCATTAATATAACTCATAAATAGTTATTATGTTAATTTATTATGTTACATTTGTTTTGAATTAAATTAGTTATTAAAAAAATATATTTTTACCATCAATGATTTTGAAATAGGTAGTGATTTGAGTTGGTATCCCAACCCACACCCCAAAAAACCTATTGAAGAAAAATAAGGAAAAAATGTACACAGGAGGTGTAAATAGATTACAACATCTCTGAATAAAAGAAATTGAAAACTTCAATTTCCCAATGTTGAAAAAATTCCATCCTATAGATTATAACTATACAATAATGTAATCTCGATTGAAATGATCTTCATACTAACCACCCCAACATTAGAAAACTTTTACTGACTAAAAAAACATTATAAATATAATGAAAATTTATGTTTTATTATTTTAATGAAAAAATGGATAGACCCCAAAAACCAACCAAAGATAGGGTGGTCTAAAATAGTGAATTCCAAGGGAATATCCTTTGACAAAATTATTACTATAAATAGAAAAAATACCAAACTTGAGTAAACAATCATCTGAACATGTGAATTACACCCTCAGAAAATGGAATCTGCTACAAATATGGCCTCCCTTCTCACATGACGAACAACACAACCCTGGTTTATCTCCAGAAGATACCTCCAGACTAGATAAGTAAAATTCCACTGTGGGACCATTTTACCTTACAGACCCTGTACCTATGTTTCTAAGTCTGACTCAATCTCCACCACCATCAATGCAATAATCTTTCAAATCTTAACACCGAAAAAAAAATCTCTCACATTCGCACCCAACAGACTCCATGGGCTTTAACTGGTTCTGAATGCCACTAAAACTGATCCATTCTCATTACGCAGGAGTCCACCCCCATGAATATAGCCATTCATAAAAGAACCATCCACGTTGAATTTAAAACCTTATAATGGGGACCGCCATGCAATCCAACATCCAAATGATATGGGCTAATTCATAGGCCTATTGAAGAGAGTAAAAAGGACATGAGATTCCAAGACACCCTTAACCAGAGAGCCTAGCACATGCAACAACATCTTCAGTCTGATCTATAAGAAATAAACTGGATGACTCCTATCTAACATTACCTTGTTCTGAGCTTCCCAAAGTGTCCAAACAATAACTATTAAAATGATGGCATACACCTTGGATTCCAAATCCGGAGAACCCACATTCGAAAAACACTAGCTGATGAAATCTTGCATGGAGGCAGATACAGGGGAAAAATGGCCCCACTGACCCAAAGAAGACGAAAGACTGGCCGCCCAGTCGCTTGAGGTAAACAAATGAAGAACTAATTCATTTTTGGGAGATGAGTAGCAAAAACATTTATAAGCTAGATAAAAATGTTTCATTTGTACATTATATTCCATAGGAATATCTTGGTTTATCACCCTACAAACCAAGAAATTCATCTTTGTTTGAACCTCTTTTCACCATTGGCGGGAGGCCCAATTATCCCAAACACTGACCATTATTACGGCTCTCGATAAGCACAACCATTAAAGAAACCCAGTTGGTGCACTAGTAAAGTAGCACCTTTCATCCTCCTCCAAGAAGAAAATTTCATTAAAAGTCACCAGCTTCTCTTAATTCAAGATGCACTCGAGAAGGCAAGTGATGTGGCTGGCTTCTTTGACAGAAATATCCTGCATAAGGAATCCATAAAAGAAAAACATTCCCTCACCCAGTTATCATTACACATTTTAATATATCCTCGCCCAACCACTCATAAACAGGATTCATTCAGAGCATCCAGATGAGAAAGAACAATTTTTGCAAGACCTGAGAGTCTCCCTCTATCCCTGTCCTCCCAGCATTTCCCTTATTTATACATGATTATCTTGGACCAAAGGGATTTAACCTCAATGAAATCCCATGCGAGATGGCCCTACATGGTATGCATCGAATTCAACATGTCCTTGAGCCCCACACCACCCACACCACCCTCCTCGACTGGCTTCGCCAGGAGACCCCACAAAGCTTAGTGACAATGGCCCGTTTCATTGGCATCCTAATGGAATTTATTCAGAATTTTATCCATCAAAAAAATAATCCATTTGGGGGCAGTGATGATGGAAAGGACATGAAATAGAATGGAGACCATTACACTATTAATAAGGGAGACACGACCACCAAATGACAAAAACTTATTCTTCCTGCTAAGAATAATGAAGATAATCCTATTGAAAAGGTTATCAAAGAATAGTTTCTTCTCCCAGCCAAAAGAAATAGGGGCGCCAAGATACATCATTAGAAACTACATCTGCTGGATTCCCAAGGACTCTTCAAAGGAACAAACCCTTCTACCAGATCACTTATTAGAAATAAAAACATTTCCCTTTCTGAAATTGATACATTGAACACTAAGACAACCATAAACTATCATAACCTCAATAATATTTTGAAGAGAAGACTACATTCCATTCATGCAAAAAAGAATATCATTAGTGAACCTCATATGAGAGATGGTGCCATCAGAAGCACGTGAATGAAAAGAAAGGATCTTCCTATCATACAATCCATTGATAATATTTTAAGATAAATCCCCCTGATATGTGATGAAAATATGTAGATACAAGGGGTCCCCTGGCCACACACCACAGACACTTTTAAAGTAACATAAACACATCCCCATAAGAGAAACAAATAGCAACAGAGTGGAATTGAAATGGAAACAAATATCACAAATCCATTCATGGAAACCATGTTTTCTCATGATCTGAATAATGAAGTTACACAGTAACTAATAAAAATCCTTATCCATGTCCACTTGAATAATAACATTAGATACAATCGCCATTCTTTGAACATCTTCTACAAGTTCTTTAGCAAACCCAATCGCTCCTTGAATACCTCTTCCCTTGACAAATTTGTTTTTCTCTTAAGAGATGATGTTTGGAATGAACTTGTCCAACCATCTAGAAATTAGGATTGCCAAATTTTTTTAAGAAACATTGCACAGTGAGATTGGATGATAATGTTCCACTATAAAAGGATTTTTCAATTTGGGAACCAAAACCACCATGGAGGAGTGTGTACACTTGTTTAATGGGCCTCCTCTAAAGATGTACTGAACAGCCTCAGTCACATGAGCTCCCTCAAAATCTGAATCCTCCACATAAAAAGCCGTTGGGAATCCATCTGGACCAGGAGCACTATCTAGGGGCATGTTATGAATAGTCACTACTACAAATACGGGCATTAACAGTGCTAAAAATGTGCTTTAATAGTGCTAAAAAGGCGGTGTAATGCTCGGCACTGATAAAGGGGGTACCCCTTTATCAGCGCTCCTTTAGCACTGATAAACTTATCTTTTATCAGAGATTCTTTAGCATTGATAAAGGTGTAGTTTATCAGTGCTTTTTTAGCGCTGATAAAAGCACAATTTATCAGTGCTAAAAGAGCCCTGATAAATGCCCTCTCTGCTGCTCCGATAAATCTGCAGCAGCACACCCGAACACCTGCAAAAAAATAGTATCTCAAAAATCCAATTAAATTAAGTATACCCATACAAAATTAACTCATAAATCATATGAAAATTAGACCAAGTATACCCATACAACAATTATACTCGTACACTATTAACACATAATTTATAAGTTAATCAAGTACTTAAAGAAATCAATTCAGAATTCAGGGGGTCTGGGGGCTGTTCAAGGGTTTGGGGTGGTTGTCCAAGGGGGGGGAGGGGGTGTTCGGGGGGCTTTCTAGTTTAATCCTAAGGCTCCACATGGGTGTGTTTTATCAACACATTAATCATTGTACTTTTCTCTATCCACTATGCATCATGTTCTCAACCTCAAAGAAGTTATAAGGTTTGTACACACACTAAGGTGCACATACATGGGGGGGGGATGAATCTCATTAACAAACCCCCAATATTAAACCCGCAATAGGCTATTGTAATTGCATGATCAGGAAATATGCACAGCCTAGTTGAGAAAGAAATGGAATAAAACTAATAAAAAACCATCATTGATCCTCAAATCCATGACCATGATTAAACCCAAATTAATTTTCCATGTTCTGAACTTTTACCAAGAATTTCACAAGGATCATGTCGACATTATAAAAATATAGTTTGACCAAGTCCTACCCCATCTACATCAAGACACATTGATTCTAAATTATTAAATCTTGATCAACCATACCTACTTCATCCAATGTTAGTGTTTCTCTGAGTACATCATAGGAACCACACAAAACATATAATATAACATGGTCTCCCTACAATATACATAATTATCAATGACCTCCAATATGTGAGTTTTATTTATACTCTATCATGGAAATCCACTCATGGGAGTTTTCTCATCCAGGGAATACCCTCAACAGTATCTCAGACCACCCATATGGGTTCTTCCAATTACGAGGCATAAGACCTACAAGGATGTCATCCCTATACTATGGGAGTGCCCTTATTTAGGGAATAATACTAAGAAGCATATATTCTTTACCATATGGGAGTATTATCATCCAAATAATAATCCCTATAAGCATATCAACCCTCCGATATGGGTGTATTCACATTTGAGGCATAATCTATATAATCATCTCAGCCCTCCCCTATGGGATTATTTTTCATTTAGTGAATATTCCCAATAAGAATATCATCCCACTCATATGGATTTATTCTCATTTGGGGAATAATACCTATATACATCTCATCCCTCCCCTATGAGAGTATTCTTATTTAAGGAATAAGACCAATAAACATATCCACCCTCCCAAATGGGAGTATTTTCATCCAAATATAAGCCCATAAGTATCATAAACCCAAAAACATGATCACCCTAGTATACCAGACCAACCATGACTTGATATATATGATTCCCCTGATATATTTCATTCCATGACCCCCCATTTAAAAGATCACTGCAATCTGAATGCGTTTGGTCAGATTTCCATAGGTCAGTTGTTGTCTTCAATTAAAATCTTGTCCATTTTAAACAAAATAGAGACCCTTTGAGTTCTACCGGCCGCACCGTTCCTCTGATTAAGGCGGGGTTGACTCGTACACATCACCAAGGACACATGGATCATTCTTATAAAAGATCAATGCAATCCTAATGCGTTTGGTTGGATTTCCGTCGGTCAGTTGTTTTCACTTAAAATCCTGTCCATTTTAAACAAAATAGAGACCCTTTGAGTGCTAGCGGCCACACCATGCCCCATATTGAGGCGGGGTTGACTTTTACACATCACCAAGAACCCTTGGATCGTTCTTATAAAAGATCAATCCAACCAAATGCATTTGGTCAGATTTCCGTAGGCCACTTGTTGTTTTCAATTAAAATCGTGTCCACTTTAAACAAGAGAGACCCTTTGAGTGCTAGCGGCCACACCGTGCCTCAGATTGAGGCGGGGTTGACTCGTACACATCACCAAGGACCCTTGTTTCGTTTTTATAAAGGATCGATTCAATACAAATGTGTTTGGTTGGATTTCCGTAGGTCAGTTGTTGTTTTCACTTAAAATCTTGTCCATTTTAAACAAAATAGAGACCCTTTGAGTGATAGCGGCCACACCATGCCTCATATTGAGGGTGGGTTGACTCGTACACATCACCAAGGACCCTTGGATCTTTCTTATAAAATATCAATGCAATCCAAATTCATTTTGTCAGATTTTCAAAGGTCAGTTGTTGTTTTCAATTAAAATCTTGTCCATTTTAAACAAAATAGATACCCTTTGAGTGATAGCGGCCACAACGTGCCTCGGATTGAGGCGGGGTTGACTCGTACACGTCACCAAGGACCCTTGGATCGTTATTATAAATGGTAAATGCATTCCGAATGCATTTGGTTGGATTTTCATAGGTCAGTTGTTGTTTTCACTTAAAATCATGTCCATTTTAAACAAAATAGAGACCCTTTGAGTGATAGTGGACACACTGTGCCTCAGATTGAAGCGAGGTTTACTCGTACACATCACCAAGGACCCTTGTATAGTTTTAATATATGATCAATGTAATACTAATGCGTTTGGTCAGATTTCGGTAGGTTAGTTGTTGTTTTCAATTAAAATCGTGTCCATTTTAAACAAGAGATACCCTTTGAGTGCTAGCGGCCACACCGTGCCTAGGATTGAGGAAAGTTTGACTCATACACATATCCAAGGACCCTAGAATTTTTCTTATAAAATATCAATGCAATATGAATGCGTTTTTTTGGATTTCCGTAGGTTAGTTTTTGGTTTCAATTAAAATCGTGTCCACTTTTAACAAGAGAGACCCTTTGAGTGCTAGCGGCCACACCATGCCTCGGATTGAGACGGGGTTGACTCGTACACATCACCACGGACACTTGAATCGTTCTTATAAATGATCAATTCAATACAAATGCATTTTTTCGGATTTCCGTAGGTCAGTTGTTGTTTTCACTTAACATCTTGTCCATTTTAAACAAAATAGAGACCCTTTGAGTTATAGCGGCCACACCGTGCCTCGGATTGAGGCGAGGTTGACTCGTACACATCACCAAAGACCCTTGTATCCTTCTTATAAAAGATAAATTCAATACTAATGTGTTTGGTCAGATTTCTGTAGGTCAGTTGTTATTTTCAATTAAAATCGTGTCCATTTTAAACAAAATAGAGACGATTTGAGTGCTAGCGGCCACACCGTGCCTCAGATTGAGGCGGGGTTGACTCTTACACATCTCCAAGTACCTTTGGATCATTATTATAAAATATTAATTCAATCTGAATTCATTTTGTCAGATTTCCGCAGGTCAGTTGTTGTTTTCAATTAAAATCTTGTCCATTTTAAACAAAATATTGACCCTTTGAGTGATAGCGGACACAACGTCCCTCGGATTGAGGACGGGCTGGCTCATACACGTCACCAAGGACCCTTGGATCGTTTTTATAAATGATCAAGGCAATATGAATATTTTTGGTCAGATTTCCGTAGGTCAGTTGTTGTTTTCACTTAAAATCGTGTCCATTTTAAACAAAATAGATACCCTTTGAGTGATAGCGGACACACCGTCCCTCGGATTGAGGCGAGGTTCACTTTTACACGTCACCAAGGACCCTTGGATCGTTATTATAAAAGATCAATTCAATCCGAATGCGTTTGGTTGGATTTTCGTTGTTTAGTTTTTGTTTTCACTTAAAATCTTGTCCATTTTAAACAAAATAGAGACCCTTTGAGTGATAACGGCCACACCGTGCCTCAGATTGAAGTGTGGTTGACTCGTACACGTCACCAAGGTCCCTTGGATCGTTATTATAAAATATAAATGCAATCCTAATTCATTTGGTCGGATTTCTGTTGGTTAGTTGTTGTTTTCAATTAAAATCGTGTCCATGTTAAATAAAATAGACACCCTTTGAGTGCTAGCGGCCACACCATGACTTTTATTGAGGAAGGGTTGACTTTTACAAGTCACCAAGGACCCTTGGATCGTTTTTATAAAATATCAATGCAATCAGAATGCGTTTGGTCAGATTTCTGTAGGTCAGTTGTTGTTTTCAATTAAAATCATGTCCACTTTAAACAAGAGAGACCCTTTGAGTGATAGCGGCCACACCGTGACTCAGATTGAGGCAGGGTTGACTCCGACACATCACCAAGAACCCTTGGATCGTTCTTATAAAAGATCAATGCAATCCGAATGCGTTTGGTCAGATATTCGTAGGTCAGTTGTCGTTTTCACTTAAAATTTTTTCCATTCAAAAAAAAATACCCTTTGAGTACTAGCGGCCACACCATACATCGGATTGAGGCGGGGTTGACTCATACATGTCACTAATGACCCTTAGATCGTTATTGTAAAATATCAATGCAATCAGAATGCATTTGGTCAGATTTCCATAGGTCAGCTGTTGTTTTCACTTAAAATCTTGTCCATTTTAAACAAAATAGAGATCCTTTGAGTGATAGAGGCCACACCGTGCCTCATATTGAGTCGGGGTTGACTCATACACATCACCAGGGACACTTGGATCTCTCTTATAAAATATCAATGAAATCCAAATGCGTTTGGTCAGATTTCTGTAGGTTAGTTTTTGTTTTCAATTAAAATCGTGTCCATTTTAATCAAAATAGAGACCCATTGAGTGCTAGCGGCCACACCATGCCTCATATTGAGGCGGGGTTGACTCCGACATGTCACCAAGGACCCTTGGATCGTTCTTATAAAATATTAATGCAATCCGAATGCGTTTGGTCGGATTTCCGTAGGTTAGTTGTTGTTTTAACCTAAAATCCTGTCCATTTTAACCAAAATAGAGACCCTTTGAGTGATAGCGGCCACACCGTGCCTCGGATTGATGAGGGGTTGACTTTTACACATCACTAAGGACCCTTTTATCGTTATTATAAAAGATCAATGTAATCTGAATGTGTTTGGTTAGATTTCTGTAGGTTAGTTGTTGTTTTCAATTAAAATCATGTTCGTTTTAAAAAAGAGAGACCCTTTCAGTGATAGCGGCCACACCGTGCCTCAGATTGAGGTGGTATTAACTCATACACATCACCAATGACCCTTGGATCGTTCTTAAAAAAGATCAATGCAATCTGAATGCGTTTGGTCAGATTTCTGTAGGTCAGTTGTTGTTTTCAATTAAAATCATGTCTACTTTAAACAAGAGAGACCCTTTAAGTGCTAGCGGCCACACCGTGCCTTAGATTGAAGTGGGGTTGACTCGTACATGTCACCATGGACCCTTGGATCGTTATTATAAAATATCAATGCAATCTAAATGCGTTTGGTTAGATTTCCATAGGTCAGTTGTTGTTTTAATATAAAATCTTGTCCATTTTAAACAAAATATAGACCCTTTGAGTGATAGCCACCACACCGTGCCTTGGATTGAGGCAGGGTTGACTCGTACACAACACCAAGGACCCTTGGGTCGTTCTTATAAAATATCAATGCAATCCGAATGTGTTTGGTCAGATTTCTATAGGTCAGTTGTTGTTTTCAATTAAAATCGTGTCCATTTTAAATAAAATAGATACCTTTTGAGTGCTAGAGGCCACACCGTTCCTCAGAATGAGGCGGAGTTGACTCGTACACATCTCCAAGGACCCTTGGATCATTCTGATAAAATATCAATGCAATATTAATGTGTTTTTTCAGATTTCCGTAGGTCATTTGTTGTCTTCAATTAAAATCTTGTCCATTTTAAACAAAATAGAGACCCTTTGAGTGATAGCGGCCACACCGTCCCTCGTATTGAGGCGAGGTTGACTCATACACATCACCAAGGAACCTTGGATCGTTCTTATAAAATATCAAGGCAATCCGAATGTGTTTGGTTGGATTTCCGTAGATCAATTGTTGTTTTCACTTAAAATCGTGTCCATTTTAAACAAAATAGAGACCCTTTGAGTGATAACAGCCACACCGTCCCTAGGATTGAGGTGGGGTTGACTCGTACACATCACCAAGGACCCTTGGATCGTTCTTATAATAGAAAAATGCAATCCAAATGTGTTTGGTCGGATTTCCATAGGTCAGTTGTTGTTTTCACTTAAAGTCGTGTCCATTTTAAACAAAATAGAGACCCTTTGAGTGGTTCAACATTCTTGCATATTGCCGGTGCATATCATCTGTTAAAATGGGAAAATGACTCATTGGAGAAAGGCTGTTTTATTTAATAACAATTAAAATTTTCCTACGAACATTTATATAAAACAATGTTTCATCTTTTTATCCCCTTAACCCCTCTCAAAAATGACCACAAATTGTACATGTCCCCAAGTCAGATCTTAGTTGTATTTGTGTACAATCTTCCATCAGGTATGCGGCCCACTTGTTTCTGAACACATCTATATCATCTTGTGAGTATGAGGATTTTCGGCAGTCAGAGTAGTACTGCAAAATAAAAAAATAAAGAATTAATAAATAACTTAAACGAACTAGTAGTTGTGTTTGAAAATACCTATTTAGGGATACTAGTTTGCTGATGAAAAACGATCTCTTTCATAAATTTACAAACATAATAACCACAATCATTATCGTTTGTTTTTTTTGGACACTACAAAAAAATTTATCATTAGTAGAATAAGTAACATGTGTTGAGATGTGTTTGGATAGTGAAATTTTATTATATATACCCTGATATTTGTCCATACATAGTATTAGCTCTCCTCCTTATGCTTATCCCCTATCCTCATTCCTTTTTTAGACGATAATTATACACCGCCCTATCATAACAGAATCCTCAGTAAAAGATAATATAAATTATATTACTTGATGTTTAGACCTAAAACGTTAGATGTAGTGTCTTACAGATTCAAAAACTCCATCATGTGTGGTCGGTTTGATGGATATACTTGCTTTGAATCCAGAAAATAAATCTTCGGAGTATCCATGTTCACCGCAATTAGCAACCAATGTTGGCTAAAAATACAAAAATGACTAAGTAATAAAAGAAGTGAAAATATAATTGATATGCTTTAATCATAGTGTATTACCCCTGGATGGTTGGTATTAGGAAAATTCTGTCATCTGTAATCTTGCATTCAAATGTTTTCAGCAAGCCGTTCACTATTACATACCTTTTTGATGGATCTATTTTTTTAGGTCTGTTGATGTGATATGAGGACTAACCAGTCCAAATCTTGGCTCATGGGAAAATTACTTCAATTGTTTTTCATAAATGCGTCTGTCAACAATATAAAATGCATTTAGTCATAATTTTCACATTAGATCAGCATTTGGAAAATTAAATCATGGAAACATACCTCATATATACATTTACAACTGTGACGCCTAGCCAACCGTTTTCAAGGATTTCATTCACATTTTCAGCAGAAAAGAAATCTTGACTTTCCTCTCCGTATATATTCTCTTCAGAAACCACTATATTACTATTACCATCTTTTATCTTCGTATCCACATGAGTCTTTAATGCTAGTAAATGTGGATAGAGAACAGGTGGTGTTATTGTGCTTTCAGTAGCTCCTTGGGATCAGTTGGTCGATCCTTTAGATGGTTTTGAGCCGACGTTTGTCACCCCCTTCCCTTTCTCTGTCTATAACAACAATCGTTGGTTTAGACCCCTTTTTTCATTAATTTTTAATGGTTTTGCTTGAAAATAAAAGGAAATAAAAACCTCTTTGTCCGCATGTACTCTTACAAGTTCTGACGGCCATGCAATGAATGTCCCAATAGCCTTTTCGACCGTATGAATATCATCATCATCAAGTGGAATAGGTAGCTCTGCCTTTGGATCATGAGATACAGTAATCGTCACTTTCAGATGATCTTTCTGAAGTGGTCTATTATGCAGTGTGGCATCTAGGATATTGAACACTATATCCCTCACTACAAGGTGATAGGTGGGTGTTGACAGATATAAATCACAATCATTATCACCCTATAGAAGATGAGTACAGAAAAATTATCAGTGTTTGTCTGATTCATATTTCATGGGAACAATTATTAGAATATTGATTACCATATCTAAGACAGTTATTTGAGGCGAATGGCTCACCTCATAGCTGGTGGGGGGTGGGGTGGGATATTCATGTGGCGGTTGTTCTTGAGTTGTGGCTTTCCTTTGCTTCCCACCCATAAAAGTTTCCAGCAACTCTCCCTGTCATTGCAATTGTTCTTCAAGGGTTGCTATTTTTTTTTCTCATTTGTTCCAATTTTTCATTTGTATAATCCTTTTTTTTTGTTATTCTCAAAATATACTCAGGGTGTCACCCCAAACCCTGCACCTCTGACATGATCGTATTTTTCTGGCTACTTCAAAGCCATCAAAAATAGGTCTGTATCAGCTACAGGAGTAACTGATTCCTGTGACTGTAAGATATAGGAAAATAACTAATTTTTTTTAATGTAATAGAAATTTTAAAAAAAATTATTTTATCATCGTGTCATACTTACACATATTTCCCACACTTTCTATGTGTTCTCATCTACTAACTTCCCTTCTTTGTTCACACGTTCCTCCTTCCATAGCACATGACATGGGATGGAAGTGCATTTGGTTTTAGACTCATTAATCTACATATAAACATAGAAAAATAATTATATTGTTGTTTATTATCACCTAAAAATATTATTGTAAATTTAAAATACGTACCATTTTCTTTTCTAATGAAGCGTACCCCATCCTTGCTTTACGATAGAGGTATGTTGGTTTTGAAACACGTTCCTTATTTTCAGTACAGAGTTTCTATTTCATAAATGAAATATTGACAATCAAAGTGATGAATACAGGTATCCTCAAACAACATATTATCACTAAAAATTTACCTGAAACTTCTCATCCCCACAACAACCAATAAATGCATCCCATGCTTCTTGGGATAACAGGTGAGCATAGAAAATGGGTGGGTGCGGGTTTATTTTACCTTTAGAATCTTTGAGGTGACATCTTGTTAAAATAGTGTGAAAACCTCGATTAATCTTTCCTGCAAGCCTTAGTACATAATCCTTGTGTGAATCATCTACTATAAATGTACTCTGCAAGAGAATGAGAATATTAAGACATTGTTTCATTATTTTATTCGCTAGTAAATTAATGAAATAAATTCATAATATTACCGTAATTTCTTCCTAGATCACAAGCTTCAGCCCGGACAGAACATGGTGCCATGAATCTGTGTCAATCGGCATGCATTTCCGAGTGACAACTCTAATGTAGCTGCTAAACATAGCCTTTTTGGGATTCACATGTTGGCCTCGTGCATTCCATCTGACTTCAAATTTGATGCCTTTGCTTTTCGCCTTAAGAATTTTGGCTAACACCGTCAAACTACGACACACCTGTGATTTCTGCGATGCTGGTTCTTCAATCCCAACCATTTCATCGATATCAACATCATCTATATGTTCATATATAATGGTATCAATGACATGTTTTGATGGTTGTTGGACCTCAACACTAAGAGAAGTAGGAGCCGCAGCAGCAGGAGCAACAGGAGGAGCAGCAGGAGGAGCATAAGGAGCAACCGGAGCCGCAACAGGAGCAACAGTAGCAGCAGCATGAGCTGAAAGAGTAGCAGGAGCAGCAACAGGAGCTGCAAGAGCAGTAGGAGCAGCAACAGGAGCAACAGTAGCAGTAGCATGAGCTGAATGAGCAGCAGGAGCAGTAGCTACTTGAGAGACTTGTTCAGCCTCAAGGTTAGGAGCATCAGAATGTACAGAATTCATTATCTGCAAAAGTGGTTGAACAGTTAATTCAGATTACATAAATTCAGTAATGATAAGATAATAACATGAGATAACAAGATCTATATTACAAACAAAATATAACCTATTTACTGAACTCTCTTTCTTTTTTTCAAAGGTTGAAAGGATTTTCCACCTCTATCGACTATAGAAATCCCTTCATTATGGTCGCCTTTAACATACAAAACATCATCTGCATTGGGACCTCTTCAAAATGATTTTGACGTACCACTGAAAGGATCGGCCTCAACTGAATTTTCATCAGAACCTTCAGTAGTTTTGGACGATAACAGAACAATCGACCACATTCATTTTGCGGGATCTGGAACATAAAAAACATGTACCGCTTGTGATTCCATTATAAACTATTCGTCTTTGTACCCTTCTTTACTAAAATCAACATTCACAAATCCCCATTCATCTATTTTATCACCACTGTTGTTATCAATCCATTTCCATTGTAAAATCAGCAATTGGAATGTTGTATAATCCAACTCCTATATTAGTTTGATAATTCCAAAGTATGACATATTTTCATAAATTGGATTTTCTTCCTTACTACAAGAAACATGCATCGCTTCAGCCACTAGTGTAACTCCAATATATTTCATGGTACTATCTTCATCATGTTCATATTTATAGAATGTATAACCATTAATTACATAACCACTGTAAGATAATACATACACACTTGGTTTAGCGGCTAGCCATCGAAGACATTCTAAAATTGAATTCGGATTTTCATCCAACTGCTTAAAAATATGGTCCTGAAACCATCCTATAAACTGGTGATTATGTGTATCTGATAACCATTTTTCATCCCTCGATGGATTCAACTGCCTAAGAATTATTTTTTGAGTTTCAATATATGGAGAAACTCCCCAACTCTTATGAAAAACATAAAGATGAGCCTGCTCCCGATCTGTAATACTGATTTTCACAGCTTCTCTTCCAGAAATTACCTCACCCTCAATGCGTCCAGTGTGACGAGATTTCGGGAGACAAATGCTTTCCACATCAGATAGGTATTCAGTATAAAATTCAATGGCATCCTCAACAATATATCTCTCCACTATACAACCCTCTTGCCGACTTCGATTTTTGACATACCCTTTCAAAATCTCCATATACCTTTCAACATGATACATCCATCTATTGTGCACAGGACCACAAAGTCGAATCTCTCTCACCAAGTGAATCATCAAATGAACCATTATATCAAAGAATGTTGGCAAGAAGAATATTTCTAATTCACATAATATGATGATAATTTCTTTTTCTATAGCTGGCAATTTCCCTGGGTCAAAAACATTGCTACATATAGCTTTGAAAAAGAAATAAAGTTTGGTTAATGTATGATGAACATTCCTGGGAAAAATGCAACGTAAAGCTATAGGAATAAGATTTTTCATAAAAACATGGCAATCAGGTGATTTCAAACCTTTTAACTTCAAAGCATTCATTGGCATAATGTTATTGATATTTTATGAGTAACCCTTCAGAACCTTTACATCATTGAAGAAGTTTCAAAACTGATATCTCTCCGCCCTATAAGAGTATAAGTATCTGGAGGAAGAAACATTTGATTTTCACCCTTCACGGGAGCCAACTCTTCTCGTATTCCCATGTCAACCATGTCCAACCTTGCCTTAATTCCATCTTTTGTTTTTCCAGGGGCATTTAGCAAGGTTTTGATAACACTGTCACATACATTTTTTTTCCAGATGCATCACATCAAGAAAATGTCTAACGTACAAACAATTCTAGTATGGTAATTCAAAAAAAAAACTGATCACTTTTTCCAACCGATTTTCATAATGTTTTTCGAAAATGGTTTACCAAAAATAGTGTTCAGATCTTTTACTTTCTCAAACAGCTGATCACCTGTTAGTGGAGACAGTGTTGCGCGTTTTTCTTAACTTCCATTGAATGATGTTGTCCAAGATCGGTACTTATGCCGATGAGGTAGAAATCTACGATGTCCTAGAAACACATATTTCGATGAATGTTTCAACCTAATTGATTCTGTATCTTCTTCGCACACGGGACACCCTTGAGTTCCTTTAATGCTATAGCCTGAAAATTTTCCATAAGTAGGAAAATCTTTTATTGTCCCATACAACATCGCTCTCAACGTGAAGTATTCACTTTTATAAGCATCATACAAAATTACACCTGAGCCCCATAATAACTTCAAATCCTCGATCAAAGGAGCCAGATAAACATCAATATTGTTACCTGGTTGTTTTGGTCATGATATAAGCATAGATAACATGATGAATTTCCACATCATGTATAACCAGGGTGGAAAGTTATAATTTACCAACTTAACAGGCCATGTATTATGAGTACTGGTTTGAAAACCAAAAGGATTCACTCCATCTTTAGAAAACACAAGATGAAGGTTTCTAGGCTCTTTTCCAAATTCAGGATACTCATGATCAATTTTCTTCCATTGAGGAGAGTCGTCCAGATGACGTAATAACCTATCTTTATTTCTTTTATCTGCATGCCACGACAATTGTCGTGCAGTTTCTTCACTTCCATATAGACGCCTAAACCTTGGAATGATTGGAAAGTACCATATAAATTTCATAGGATTGGATTTATCTTTCTTGTATCGAGAAGCACCACACTTTGGGAATTCTGTAAGTGATTTTTTCTCTTTCGGAAACAATATACAGTCTTTCGAGCAGGCATGTATTCTTTCAGAAATCATTCCCATCGAGCGTAGCATTCTTCTAGCTTCATTTGACCGGCTTGGGAGCTCATTATCTTCCGTGAGCATGTCATTCAAGAAGGAAAGTAGTTCCATAAAACTAACATCACTCCATCCATTGCCTGCTTTCAATTTATACAACTCCAGTATAGCTGACAATGTTGTATACTTAGTGCAAGAATCATACAATGGCGTCTTTGCACAACTCTTTAACTTCTCAAACAATTTTGGGCAATCACGGAGTTCATCTTGAATTTCCTTTGCCATTTCCTCAATACGATCTTCATCATCATTGACATCTATAATCACATCCTCCATACGGTCTTCCTCATTATCCATATTTTTATTCATATCTGACGATCCATAAAATGCAGTTTTATCCCAGCTAGTAGCTACATTCACCTTTTATCCGTGTTTATTCCAACATTTATAACTCCGATCTATTCCATGACATATCAAATGTTCTTCCAACTCCTCTGGAGTAAGTAGTCTATAATAACAACAACGTAAACATGGAAAAAGGATTTGAGAAGGATACTTTGAGTGATCCTTTGCAAACTTGATGAACTCTTTCACTCCATTCTCGTACTCTATTTTTAAAAGATTAGCATCCATCCAATCTTTATTCATCTCCATACTATTTGAATCTCAAATATTAGTATTTATGGTTCAATTAAACAAAACAATAATTCCAAATATAGTAGAAGAGAACCACTTCCTTATAAAAATGGAGATTAATAGATCCTACCCATTAGTATTTATTCATCCTCATTAAATATAATTACTTTAGATTCATTATAGTTTCCTAAAATCACCCCAGACCAAACACAAGAATAATCATGAATGATACATCTACCACTCCTTGGTCTCTGCCCTACATTCAATATCATCATGCCTAAATACTCACTGCTGGTGGAAGCACTACAAAAAAAAACATGGTTTAGCGGCGGTTTTGTGGCGGCGGTTCACAAAACGGCCGCTATACCTTTTTCGGTGAAGGTTTCACGGCGGTTTATTAAAAACCGCCGCGAAACCCGATTTATTTTACACAGCCGCCAACCCTTTCCCCCTTCCCCTTCACGATCCCTAACCCTCGCGACTCCTCACCCCCCGCGCTGCCGCCGACTCCCCACCCCCCGCGCTGCCGGCGACTCCCCACCCCCCGCGCTGTCGGCGACTCCTCACCCCCGTGCTCTCCGGCGAAACCCGCACCCCCCGGTGCCCCCCTCGACCACTGGTGACCCCCTCGACCACCGGCGACCCCCTCGACCACCGATGACCCTCGCGCCCCCCGCGCCCTCCGGTGACCCCTGCACCCCCCACACCCCCGCGGCCTTCGGCGACCCCCCGCACCTGATTTGGTATAGGGAGTGGTACAATATTGTGCCTTTTCTTTATTAATGCATGATTCCCATTCCATGTGATTTGAAAATGCATTATATTCATTTTTTTCATGAATTATTTAGTGTACTATTGAATCTAATATTGAGATTATATACATCAAATATTTTTTTACAATTCATGCCTTGTGCGCAAAGATTAATTAGTTGGGTTGTGAATAATTGTTGATATATATATTTAATTACACATATATTTTTGAACATCACAATGATATATTTATGTGGTCATAAAATAATAGTGTTTCTTGTTAATTAATCATAGTTTGTTTTAGTCTTTAAAATTAATTATTCTATATGTTATTTGAAATTTAGTTTCTTTGTAAATATATAGTCACTACATTATATTAATTGATGATAAATCATAGGTTATTAACTTTTATTTTTTCATGTTAATTGAGTACATGTTTTTAGTTGTGAATTAATGCTATAATAAATGGAATTATTATAATTGTTTTCCATACGATGTATTGTTGCATGCAGCCCTCCAGGACCTGTACATAGAAAACCAGTTTGGGTTAGAAAATTTCTCTTTAAAAGGTTGAATATTCAACATCCTTTATTTGAAAATGAACAAAAATGTGTCTAGAGATCATGAACACTTGGTCAATAATGGATTCAGTTGATGGAACACTATTTTTCTTTAATAACAATCTCAACATATTCATACTACATTATTTTGATAACAAGAAAACATTATTAATAATTAGTTACTGTATAGAGGTATGTTACGACTATAATATACTCTCTTAAATAATTTATTCCTTTATTAACTGATATCAGTATGGATCAAACATCTTAATTTCTTATCATAATGCTCTGTTGGGTTTTGATCTGAAATTATTGTTGTCATTGAACTTTTTCTAGCATGACATTCTTTTGGAACTATGTCCTAAGTTGCAGTTTCATGGATAGCGGTTCTTGCGCATCCCTTATTTTTCATCCAAGATCAAGTACTTGCATTATCTGTTATCTATTAATTTTATTTCAGTTGTGTTTTAGGCCAATGATGTCATCTATTTCATTTGGGAAATGTTTTTGGTTCCAACAGTTTGAGTTGTGGATGAATTGCATATTAGTTTGTAGGTTCACTGTTATTTTCATTTACTACTATTTAGGCCCATCTGGAGTGTTTTTTTTGAATTTTAACTGTTATATTCTACTGGAATGAGAGTTCTTATTTGTATTTGAGGAATGAATGTCAAGCTTCAGACTGGTTGCAGGTTCCAAGTTATTGATTTGTTGTCTTAGTGCTGCGAATGCTTTGTGTTTTGGTTTTCTTTTTGTTATTTTGTTTCTTTTCATTTATTGCCTTTGGTTTATTGGTTCCAATGTAATCCCCATGGTGTTTCATGGACAGTCGTGCAAAGTTTTCTTGTCTCTGTTTGTGTTGTTTTGTTTGATTTGAGTGTACTGCTTCTCGATTTATATAATATGACTTGAAGTACCATTCTATCACTACCACAAAACTGGGCAAGGCCTCCGCCCTGCCTCCGCCCTGCCTCTGCGCTGCCGTCGGTGCCTCCTCCTCCACCGCGGCCTCCTCCTCCTCCACTGCGGCCTCCTCCTCCTCCTCCGCTGCCTCCTCCTCCTCCGCTGCGATCGCCTCCTCCTCCTCTTCTCCTGTTCCTCCTCCCCTCCACCGGCCTCATCCTCCTCCTCCGCTGCCTTCGCTGCCTCCGCCCTGCCTCCGCCCTGCCTCCGCGCTGCGGCCGGGGCCTCCGGTGCCTCCTCCTCCACCGCAGCATCCTCCTCCTCCGTTGATGCCTCCTCCTCCTCCGCCGGTGCCGCCAGTGCCTCCACGTCTCCTCCTCCTCTGCGGTCACGCCGCAGTCACGCTGCAGTCACGCTGCGGTCACGCCGCGGTCACGCCGCGGTCACGCCGCGGTCACTCCGGTGCCTCTGCGGCCGCCGCCGCCTCCTCTGCCACCGCGGCCGCCACCTCCTCCTCTACTCCTTCTCCTCCTCCTCCTCCTCCACCGGCCTCATCATCCTCCTCCTCCGCTACCTCCGCTGCCTCAGCCCTGCCTCCGCCCTGCCTCTGTGCTACCGTCGGTGCCTCCTCCTCCACCGCGGCCTCCTCCTCCTCCACTGATGCCTCCTCCTCCTCCGCCGGTGCCACCGGTGCCTCCGTGGCCACCACCTCCTCCGCGGTCACCCCACCGTCACGCCGAGGTCACGCCGCGGTCACGCCGGTGCCTCCGCGGCCGCCGCCTCCTCCTCCTCCTCCACCGGCCTCATCCTCTCCTCCTCCGCTGCCTCTGCTGCCTCCGCTGCCTCCGCCCTTCCTCCGCCTTGCCTCTGCGCTGCCGTCGGTGCCTCCTCCTCCACCGCGGCCTCCTCCTCCTCCACCGCGGCCTCCTCCTCCTCCTTCTCTGCCTCCGCTGCCTCCTCCTCCTCCGCCGCGGCCGCTGCCTCCTCCTCTGCTCCTGCTCCTCCTCCCCTCCACCGGCCTCATCCTCTTCCTCCGCTGCCTTTGCTGCCTCCGCCCTGCCTCCTCCCTGCCTCCGCCCTGCCTCCGCGCTGCCGCCGGTGCCTCCGGCGCCTCCTCCTCCACCGCGGCCTCCTCCTCCTCCGCCGATGCCTCCTCCTCCTCCGCCGGTGCCACCAGTGCCTCCACGTATCCTCCTCCTCCGTGGTCACGCCGCGGTCACGCCACGGTCACGCCGCGGTCACGCCGCGGTCACGCCGCGGTCACGCCGCGGTGTCACGCCGCAGTCACGCCGGTGCCTCTGCGGACGCCACCTCCTCCTCCGCCACCGCGGCCGCCGCCTCCTCCTCTGCTCCTTCTCCTCCTCCTCCTCCTCCACCAGCCTCATCCTCCTCCTCCCCCGCTGCCTCCGCTGCCTCCGCCCTGCCGCCGCCCTGCCTCTGCGCTGCCGTCGGTGACTCCTCCTCCACCGCGGCCTCCTCCTCCTCTGCCGATGCCTCCTCCTCCTCCGCCAGTGCCGCCGGTGCCTCCGCGGCCACCTCCTCCTCCGCGGTCACGCCACGGTTACACCGCGGTCACGCCGCGGTCACGCCGGTGCCTCTGCGGCCGCCGCCTCCTCCTCCGCCGACGCGGCCTCCTCCTCCTCCTCTGCTCCTCCTCCTCCTCCGGCCTCATCCTCCTCCTCCTCCGCTGCCTCCGCCCTGCCTTCGCCCTCCCTCTGCGCTGCCGCCGGTGCCTCCTCCTCCACCGCGGCCTCCTCCACCTCCACCGCGGCCTCCGCCTCCTCCTCCGATACCTCCGCTGCCTCCTCCTCCTCCGCCGCAGCTGCCACCTCCTCCTCTGCTCCTGCTCCTCCTCCTCCTCCACCACCGGCCTCATCCGCCTACTCCTCTAAGACAACCCTTGAATAAAAAATTGTTTCTTTATATGTCAATGGTTGAAGACATGATTATAAATGTCTGACTTGTAATACTCAAACTTAGAGTGGTGAAACTTAGATGAATAAAGTGAAAATAGTGGCCCTCTTTATAGTTGGTTGTGTATGAAACCATTGAGAAACATCATTCCTCTTGGAGGACATCTAAGGTCAAGCCTAAACAATCACATAATCTCTCAGGTTTAAAATGCATTATGATCAGTTTCGATCACACATCAATGGGGTGTTGTTTGAGGCATCATAAATGTGTGATCGATAGTGTTATGATAAGTGTGTAGCCCGATATTCTTATTGCTCCTCAATGAGGTGTTGACGCTGTCTCCTATGGACCAGACTTTTTCTGTTGGTCTGAAGTGGTAAATGTGATCAATGAATCATCTTTATTATATTATGCATACTTTATGATCAATGGTTCATCTTTATTATATTATGTTTCTGTAATCTTACACTATCGTATATTTTGTGTAGGCACATTGTGATATACATGGATAAAAGCTGGATCACATTACCGAGGAACACACCTCAACATGTTAAGGGTTTGAATGAGTTTTTAGATTTTGCAATTTCTAATCGATCCGTTGAAGGGAGAATAGGATGTCCATGTCCTAAATGTAAATTTAGAACATGGTTGAAGAGGGATGAAGTTTATGAACATTTAATACTGAAGAAATTCCCTGATCAATATTTGTGTTGGATTTGGCATGGAGAATCAAACAATACAGAAAGATTGAGGACTGATGTTAATCCACAGAATGAGGTCCCAAGTTTGTTGCCAATGGAAAATGAAATGCAAAACCTCAAAAATGATGCATTCGGCACTGCAAGACACCACTATGAGCATCAAAACATATCAGAACAACCAGAAGATGATGCTACAAATTGCAACGTGACAAGTGATGTTTTTGAGACTGTAACACAAGCAGATCAAGATTGTAACATATCATTGGATCCTCCTCTTGATTCTATGGAGCCAAATGTAAGGGAAAACTTCAGTGAGAAAAATGCGTTTCATGATTTAGTTGATGATGGAAATCACGAGTTGTATAGTGGGTGTTTGAAATATTCAAAGCTTTCATTTCTGCGGAAGTTGTACCATATGAAATGTCTTTGTGGAATTACAAATAAGGCAATGTCTATGTTATTAGAATTGATTCGTGATGCATTTCCTGAAGCAAAAATCCCAGAATCATTTTATGAGATGAAAAAAGTTGTAAACAAGCTTGGTATGAATTATACAAAAATACATGCGTGTCCCAATGATTGTATGCTTTACTGGGGAGAGGATTCAAGTAGACAGAATTGTAAGAAATGTTCTTCTTCTAGATGGCAGTCAAAGGGTAATGTTGGAAGTATGACTGAACATAATTTCATGGAGAAGAAGAAAAGGAACACACCTGCAAAAGTTTTGCGTTACTTTCCTTTGAAGCCTCGATTGCAAAGATTATTCATGTCATCAAAAACCGCCGAACACATGAAGTGGCATGCTATAGATAATAACAATGATGGGTTAATGAGGCATCCACGAGATTCCCAATCTTGGAAGGCATTTGATTCATTACATCCAGATTTCTCAGCTGATCCTAGGAATGTTCGATTGGGATTGGCTGTCGATGGATTCAACCCATTTGGGACTTTGAGTACGAGTTATAGCATTTGTCCAGTTGTTTTGATCCCTTATAATCTGCCTCCGTGGATATGTATGCAACAAAAATCTTTTATCATTTCGATGATTATTCCTGGAAAACAAATGCCTGGAAATGATATTGATGTATACCTGCAGCCTTTGATTGAAGAATTGCAGGAGTTATGGAGCAACGATGTTGAGACATTTTATGTTTCATATAAAACAATGTTCAAAATGCATGCTGCTTTAATGTGGACCATTAGTAACTTCCCTGGGCTTGGGAATTTATTTGGTTGGAACACTTATACGGGTTTGGCTTGTCCTGTTTGTAACTTCGATTTCGAGCCCAAACGGCTACCTCACAGTAGAAAATGGTTCTTCTTGTGCCATCGATGATTTCTTGATGCATCTCATATATTTTGGCTGAAAAAATCAAAATTTAATGGTTCCATTGATCTTAGACCACCTCCAAAGTTGCTAACCGGTTTTGAAATATTGACACAGCTTGAAAATGTTAAAACAGAATTTGGGAAGGTTCAGCAATTGAATGATAGCGGAAAACGAGTGCGAAGTGCATCGTCAAGTGAAATCAGAACGCAACAATGGAAGAAAAAAAGTATATTCTTCAATCTTCCGTATTGAGAATTTAATTCTTTGCGCCACAATCTTGATGTGATGCATATTGAGAAGAATGTATGTGATAAATTTATTTTCACATTACATAATGAGCATGGAAAGTCGAAGGATCATCTCAATGCTCGCAAAGACTTACAAGTAATGAACATAAAACGTGATCTCTGGCCAGATGAGAATGAAAAGTATGCTCCGGCCATTTTTTCAATGAAAAATAGGGATAAAGATGCGTTCCTTCAAATTTTTAAGAATGTTAAGGTATCTGATGGGTATTCGAGTAACATCTCGAGGTGTGTTGACTTGAAGAATCGTAAGTTATATGGATTGAAAAGTCACAATTCACATATTTTGTTACAACAGTTACTACCATTGGCATTGCGTACATTATTACCTGAAAAAGTTTCTGCTGTTGTACTCCAATTCTTCACATTTTTCAGGAAATTATGTGAGAAAGCTCTACATCCATTTCAGCTTGACAACCTACAGGAGAGGTTTGTATTGACCCTTTGTGCAATGGAGATGATCTTTCCTCCATCGTTTTTTACTCTCATGCTGCATTTAACTGTGCATTTGGTTGACGAAGCTAAATTAGGAGGCCCCGTTCATTATCGATGGATGTATCCAATTGAGAGGTATTTTATTTATATGTTTCCAGTTAAGTAAACAATTTTTGGCATTTAAATAAATGCATAATATTATTTTTTTTTCACAGATATCTTGGGAATTTGAAAGCATACGTGAGAAATAAAGCTCAAACAGAAGGCTCTATTACTGAAGGCTATTTGGCCGAGGAGTGTCTCACCTTTTGTTCCAGATATTTGGATGATATTGAGAAAAGATTTAATCAAGTTGGACGTGTTGACGAAACATCAACTTATTCTCAAATGCATTAGAAATAAAAAATATTTCTTGCTATTGGCCGATCAGTTGGGAGGACCTCATACGCGACACTAACATAATTGGAATTATTACAGGCACATAGATATGTGCTGCTGAATAGTGAAATTGCAGATCCATTTATTGAAGAGTTGAGGATACAAACAAAGAGACGAATGAGAGGCTGAACACGAAATGAAAAAGATATAACGAAAGCTGTGAATAAAGAGCTGGTAGAATGGTTTGCACGACGTGTAAGTTTATAAATATTGCAATAAATACGAATATTAGTTTGACACATACAATTTTCAAATCTATTAATTTTCTTTTTCAGATCATGAATACTGATACTCGAGCAGACTTGTCAGAATATTTGAAGATTCTTGCTAGAGGTCCTATAAAACAAGTTAGAAAGTTCAGCGCTTATAATGTGAATAGTTTTAGATTTCATACAGTCGATCGAGAAGTGGGTTTTAAAACACAGAATAGTGGTATATTTACATTTTCTGAAGTGGAATACTATGGAAAGTTGCATGATATTATTGAATTAAACTACCATGGGCATTTTTATGTTGTTTTATTCAAATGAAAATGGGTCGATATTATCAGAGGTGTTAAAAGAGATTCCTTGCAATTTACTTCTGTAAACATCTCTCGCTTGATGGATGTTGGTGATCGTGAGCTGCATGATCCATATATCATAGCATCGCAGGCAAAAATGGTATATTATGTGAATGATGTTGTGGATGAAGGGTGGAGTGTAGTTACTCACGTAATACAAAGATATTTGTATGATATGGGTGATGAAGTGGAAGATTTGACCTCTACAATTGAATTTCATCAACAACAGGAAGCAGAATAATTTGTCCATCATGATATTGAAAATATTAGTCTAGCAAGGATGAATGAAGTGGATGAAGCAATGGAGCAGGAAACCGACATGATTGAAGGGGAAAATGATTGTATGTACAATTATTTATTCATTCAGCAACCACTTGTTTCATTTCTGTAGTCATTCATTATCATTGTTATATATATTTTGTTTGTTATTACTGGGCATCTATTATCATTTTTAAATGTTTTTTTTCTGCATAAATTTTTTGAAATATATATTCTGAACTTAATTTTATTTGATTAAATGACAGGAATGCCAAGGAAGAAGTGGTACACCATTCCTTCTACTTCTGCGACAGATAACGATCCGTCTGTCCCCACGACATCTGAGGCAGAAGCTGCCTACATCCATGAATCATCTCCCCCTGCACCATCTCTGACACCATCAGTGGATGCCTCATTAGAGGATGAGTCATCGCCTCCCCCTACAGGAGCCTCAGCAGTGGGGCAGCGACACGGCCCTTCCAGTTCATCACGGACATTCTGGAGGGTCACAGTCATAGGTACAAATTTTAATTAAATAAATTTATTGCATTTTGTTTATAGTAATTGTTTGCTCATTGCAGATGAAAACAATGCATCCGTGGAAAAACACATAAAAATTTATGATGTTTGGAACATGCATGGCGAGAAGATAGTGGTGCCATTTGATTCTTATGGGGTCCCGACGGATGACGCCGCAGGTTTACTTGGTCAGATTATAGGTCAACTGGCAGCGAAGCCCATTTCCCTGCCTATTTCATATGATGATTGGAGGCATATGCCTCCAAACTGGAAAAATGAATTTTATGATTCTCAATTAAAGGTAATTTTATTACTTTATAGTTTAATTGAATGTCATGTTAATAATATATTCAAAATGAATTTCTGTATACAGATGTTCTCCCACTTTACCGTTGCTGATGTGATAGCATAGAAGTGGACATTGAAAAATCGTGGAAAAATATGGAAAGATTTTAAATAGAGGTTGTGGTGTGATGTCAACGATACTTCGTTGACCTTGCAACAGATGTATGAGAAGCTACCCAGTGGGGTACCGAAAGAACAGTGGAAGGTTTTTGTCGATAGACATCGTGATGAGAAGCGGATGGTATTGAAATATATATTATTATGTTATCCTCATTTTACATTTATACATGTACATGAAGAGGAGATAGACATTGAATATAATACTGTTAAATTGAATTTTATTTATTTCAGGATCTCTCAAGACAGAATGCTTCAAACCGGGCAAAGCAGGTCATCCCGCACACAGTGGGTTCAAAAAGCTATTCAAGAAGCCGAATGTCATTGGTAATATTTTAATTAGTTTAAATATTTATAAGATAATATTATCTATTTAACATATTTAATTGTTGATTTATCTTTGTTTAATGCAGTCATAGAGTTTAGGGCATGACGCATCCCGAACAGAACTGTGGCTGGATGTTCATAAAAAAACAGATGGAAGTTTTGTTAATGAACAAGCCAGAGAAGTTGGGGTATGAAGTCAATTATTTATTATAATAACTTATTATCAGTTTTTACTGTGTTAATATATATTGATATTTGATTTATAGGTAAAAATTAAAGAAATATGGGATGCCAATCATGGGCAATCCTACTCAGTCTCCCAGGATGACCTGGTTGGTAAGGTCCTTGGGAAGGAGTATCCTGGTAGAGTGCGCGGGATGGGTTTGGAACCTGTACCATCTGAGGTCTTTCTCATGCCATCAGGGATTTCGGCTACATCTAGTCCTGATTATATTCATTTCATACATGAAGATGCTCATAGGTAGATGTCTTCTCTACGAAACACAGTTCACAGCAGGGGGATCAGATATCTGGTTTGCAGGAAGAGTTGCTTGTAATACGTCAGTATATGAGCAGATATGCCCCCGGTGGTAGTGCATCGGGTAGTGGTGAGAAGGTAAATCACAAAAAAATCAAAATCATTTAGTTTGTAAACTTTTATTGGTTTTATGTTTTATTATAAATATGCAACAATATTTAATTTTCAATATAATGTTCTTACAGGTGGCAGCAGGTGGTGGAGATGAAGGTGGAGAGGGTGACGATACATCATCAGATGATGAGTAGTAGTATTGTTGATGTGCTGAACAAGTATGATAACAGTTGGTTTGTATATGTAACATTTATGGCACATAGTTGCCAGCAAACATTTCCATATATGTAACCCATATTAATACCATTTCTACTATATAGCAGCATTCGGGTAGCCCCATTGTGTAAGCTCGATTCATAAATGGATTGGGTGTTCTGACATGCTGGTTGGGTTGGTTTCATCTTTTATGACAAATGTTATGGAGTTTGTGAGTGTGAATCAGATAAGTGTCACATGTGCGATTAAGGTGAATCTAACCTAGTTCTCTTATGAGCAGTTGGTCTATCTCTTCTTTTCATGACTAGGACACTCCTAATTTGGGGAACATTGTGTCAGATATAGTAAAAATGTCCTTCTAGGTAGTATAAGTGATGGAAGTGTCTTAGAGGTGATGGAAGTGTCCCCAATCTTCTGATAATATTTATACTCTCTTAGTGTACTCTTTCTTAGGAACGAGCATGTCCCCTATCTTTACGTCATCCTCGATGCACTAAGAGAGGATCAGTTATATACCGAGCTAAAGCTATCAAGTGTTATTCTTTTTTAATAAATAGGTTTTATCAATGTTTCATGCGGGATGCATGGTTTTTATTGAGGCATGGTTAGTTCTTGTGTGATACCTGAGTTCCTGTGTAGGAATGCCTTGGACAGACTTTTGGACACCAACCGTTTCCTTTGACTTGATCACTATATGAATGTCATTCTAGGCTCAGTCAATGATCTTATGTGGATGTTTTGGTCTTTTACCAATATCTCACTTGTAAACTTGGAGTATGGACTACCTAGGGATAGTTACTTGGACTCTAACTTGATGATCTTATTTTATCCCAAACTTATCGTCTGACTCAAAGGTGATGTTTAAAGGGTAATGACTATAGAGGGATGGATCTAGGTTCCACCCTTGTTCATGCTGGGGAACAATGTATTAAATGGTTAGGTGATGTAATGACTAATAAATTTCATTGAAAGTCAGGTATGGGCTTATGTGAATGTGCATGTGGTAAACACAGGATTTCATAGAGGAGGGAATTGTGGTTCAGGTTGTGATATGTGAGTCATCTAAGCTGAGTATCTTGGGAATGGTTAGCTGAAAGTGGATTGAATTATTATACTTCTTCTTAGATGTATATAGGTGAAAGTATCCATTTAAAACATGTCACTAGGCTAATGTGGGTGTCATGAAAGGGTTGAAAATGTATTCTGAGAGAGATTTCATGACTAGTTTCAGTTAGGCTGATTGGAATTTGACTGTTTCTTTATAGTAAGGTCCCTATTATGGCATCAAGAAGTATTTAGGATTTCCCAATTAGAGGAAAAATTCCAATATTATCATTTGAAATCTTTGGATATTCTTTATAGTAAATTACAATGGTGGAGAATACTATGGTTCATAATTATCTGTTAATGTTAAAACCTATGGTGGGGAGCACCATCGGTTGGATGCTTAAAGGGATGACGATGTGATCATTTATCTATATTCTGGTGTGATTTATTTTTTAGGGAAGTGGTGTAGTAGATCCAAAATTATTTTTTTCCAGTTCAGCATTTAGCGGTAGTTTTAACCGCCACAAATGCCATACTTTGTAGCATTTAGCGGTGGTTTGAACCGCTGCTAAATGCCTTGCTGGGCATCATTTAGCGGCGGTTAAAACCACCTCTAAATATATTACGTTTATATTTAGTGGCGGTTTTTACCGCCGCAAAATAGGCGCATCAAACGGCATAATTTTGCGGCGGTTAAAACCACCGCGAATAAAGAGGTGTGGCATACCCATAAAACCGCTGTTAAATGGAGGGAAACCGCAGGGAAATGAAGCATCTACGACACATTTTTTAAACCGCCGTGAAATAGAAAAAACCGCCGCTAAAAGATTGCCGACGCCAAGTTTAGCGGCGGTTTTTGTAAACCGCCGCCAACCCATTTAACGGCGGTTTAAACCGTCGCAAAATGGGAAAAAACTGCCGCTAAGGGCTGCTTTTGTTGTAGTGAAGTGAAACCGTTCCTGATGATCATGCCAAGAAGAAATGGAAACCAAAAGGGGGTGTGAATCAAAATACCCCAAACAAGATGGAAAAACATGTTATTTAAGAATAGGTTAGTGGTTTTCATGTTGGCTAGACACCTATCCAATAGACTCCACAAGCGGTGATGGCCTCTACAGTTGTTGCAGCAGGTGAAACTGTCACCTGAGAAGCTGAGATCAATGAGGCCCTTCCTAGCCATGAACTGAACAAACTCCATGATGGCCTTCCTCTGGAATAGGCTTATACCTTTCCTTTCTTTTGGGTTGGAAATGACATTAATGTCACCCCCAACAAACAATGGATGGTGGTTAGGATCGAAGGTATTTTTTTTAAAAGGACAATCAATCCCCCTCAATTTTTTAAAATACCAATACCATAAACCATTTAAAAAAAGACATTTTAATTTATTTTGGAAATCATTCCCAAAAAAAATCAATAAACAAACACATGCCAAACCATTTGGAATTTTATTTAATGAATCAACTTATCTTTATTTTAAACCATGATTTTCATTTATAATATCAAATACACCAATGGTAGAAGGAAACCTAATTTATTTCAATGAAAAAGGTTAATTCAAAACAAGATACCATCCATTCCAAATATTATTTTAATTAATAGGTTTATTTTGGGCTTCAAAATGATCAAAACATGTCTAACCAACTTCAAATGGATAAAATATGAATTCATGAAACACATGAATCCCAAAAAGAAGATATTGTATAGAAACACCCACTTGGAATCTTAATGAGTCTACTCAAATGAAGAACATCCTACATCTCCAACTACATCGATACTTTCTCATATACAACGACACCACTAGCTAGATAGTGGCCCTCACCATGAACATCATAAATCTCCAAATAAGATACTACAACCACTAACCATGAAGAACATCATAAGATGGAAATATACTAAGAACACATCCCTTCACCCAAATAAGAGACTACAACAACTAAGCATGAAGAACCACTAAGAGCATAATTTTAAACCTAAGGAATGATACACCCAAAACATACCAATGAATTCAAATGAAATACTTTCTAAACCAAACCATTGAAATCCTCAAATGTTCTTAACATCAAACCCCATCATATCTCCTAATAAAATTCTTTGATAACACTATTTCATGGCCTATACACATTTAGACCCCTCTATTGGTTAGTAGATTATAGTGTAGTGACCCCCTAAAACCATCCTCCAACATGTCATGGGTTAGTGAATGCACCGAGGGTATTTATCGAAACTATGTGCAATGTTCTTCTAATAATAAATAATTGATATAGTTTAACATCAAGTTGTATAAATGATTTTTCGAATGATACCAAGTGAAATTTAGTATGGTAAATATGTGTGATAAGACATTTTTGGTCTAACTAAAATGGGATATATCCTAATGAGTGTATTTTGGATTCACATAAAATATGAGTCTATGTGGTATAGTGTTTTTCAACTAGTAGTAGTATGGACAAATTAGTGAATATGGTCCTCTATGTGTGGGAATGTTTTCATTTAGAGTATGGCCTAATATGTATGGTTACCATAGAATAAGGCCCATTTGAATTGGATATTTGGGCTCATGGGTAATTTTTTGATGCCTCTACTGGGGAAATCACTCAGGCTTGAATATGTTTCCTTGGGCTAGCCACGATCCTCATAACCTACCTTACCTATTTCCAAAGGTGGAAAGAGTCCACCTCCATGGTTGATAATATTGTCCCCTTGATTGGAATGGGAATATGGAACATTAGATATTCCTTCTATAGTTTCCTTCTTGGAGTATGATTCCTATTCTGGGTCTCTGTTCCAGATACAAGTCATGTTTCTGAATCTAGTTTTTGGTTCTACTCTCTAGTGGACACAAGGTAAATACAATTATTATTCTAGTTACAAGGAATATAATTTTAGTTGAATATAATAATAGTGATGAGTGTATTGATAAACTATAAAATTCATCTAAAATTGAGGTTATTAATTTTTCATTAGCTCATGACATGAGGTGTATTATCTGTAATACATGAGTCATGCCATGATTGATAATTCGTAACTTATTCTTATTTCAGAAGGAATTCAAGTCTTATAACCTCTATAATCTTACGCTCATTACACAAGGTGGATCACATTTTTCATGTGAGGAATCTACACCAATTTGGTTCATAAAATATATTCATAGCACATAAGGATTTCTATATTCATCAACTAATGAATCGTGTTCTTATCACACCGGGTACGAACATAAGATCATCTACTAAGGGAAGTGTTTAGAGATCGTATTCTCATCACATAGGGGATTATTTGGCACATCGCCTAAGGAATCTTATGCTCCTAGTGTGAGGTATAATCCTAGGATCATTACCTAGGAGATGAATAATAGATCTTTTGATCATCACTTAGGGGATTCTTAGGCATTTCCCCTAATGAATCTATTTATAATCTCATGAGGTATAATTAAGGGAACATTATTTGGGAGAAAAAGAATATCTCATATTCCCATAACATAGGGACTTCATATTCTCGTCACCTAAGGCAACCTAGGATTATCACCTAGAGTTGGATATTTCCTGAGTTAAGAGTGGTCATAGGTTTATATCTCGGTAAAGGAACTCACATATTTGAATTTTAGAATAGGGAACCACCCGATACACTCATCGTGTAGGGGGTGAGCATAGTTTTATAGCCACCATTTCATTTTTATCCATGAAGTTATTCAATTCCCACAAAACCCTTTTCAATTTCATCATTAACAACTATATTCTATGTCACTGGGAAACTAAAAGGAAAACCCATATCAACTAACGATGTCATCTCCCAAAATAACCCACTCATTACATCTTTTTAACAATGGAAAGGTTGGTGCTTCCCCACTGCACAATTTACCACCTCAACCATATCACATTTTCCCCCAATGGAATCTATCACAACCAAACTAAAAAAAACTTCTCAAACAACCCCACCAAAAAACAATGGTGATTTTCAACAATAAAAGTAAACGAGCACCATGTTCTTGAGAAATATAATGAAAATTAGTAAACACAAGTGAATCATCCCCTTTACATCATTTTCGAACAAGTATGGTTCATTTTCTTCAATTGGTCAATCCTTAATACCCACCTATAGAATAAAAAACCATGTTAAAAAAATGATATACAAATGGGAGAGGAGAACAATATTGAAAAAAGATTTGGAAAACATTCCTTAAAGGAGGTCCGGCAAACCGGAGCTTGATAGCGTTGCAGGCGGCGGAGGTCCGAAAAACTGAAGCTCGAGGGCGGCGGAGGTCCGGCAACGCAAACTCAGCGGGTGGCGGAGGTCTGACAATGAGAAGCGAGGGCGGTGGAGGTCCGACAACATGATCTCAGCGGGCGGAAGAGGGGAGTCGCAGGTTTCCAGTACCGCGAGAGCTTTAGATCGCGATAAAACAAGGGCACTATGCAACCGACTTTATAAAAAAATGCACTATGGTTTTATCAGCGCTAAAAAGAGCTGATAAAGACTACCTTTTTCAGCACTAACATTTTAGTGCTGATAATGGTGTACTTTATCAGTGTTTTTTTTCGCGATGATAATTGTACCCTTAATCAGCGCTTTTCTAGCGATCATAAAGGGTCTTTTTATCAGTGCTATTTTAGCGCTGATAAAGGTTACCGTGTATGAGCACTAAAATTTTAGCACTGATACAGGGTAACCTTTATCAGCAGTTTTTCTTAGAGCTGATATAAGGGGGAACTTCCCTTGCCCATATTTGTAGTAGTGAGTTTCCCATACCACAACCCCATCCAGTAGAGTCTCAAGGAGATCATTCTCAGCTTCCCCAACATTGTGGTGGATTCCATCCATGAAGGTTGCCTGCCCCTTTGACATAATAGGGAGACCAAGGAGGATGTTAGCATGGAGCGTCTTGAAGTGATCAAAGGTCATTTGGCCAGTGACATCAATGTATGTAGAATAATAACCATCCTCAAGCTTAAAGTTGATTTTCATCGATGAATGTTCTTTGACATACGCATGAAAAAATTCAGAGTTACGATCCCCCTCCTTCAGACATTTGACGTAGGAGCGCTGTTTGTAATCCTGCTCCACCTCCGTCAACCTCTCATCTAGAACACCTCACTTGTCATAGATCCTCAAAACGTGCGATCATCCCAACCAGTTGATGTTCGGCCTCCAACCCATCAATTTCAGATTGTAATGATTCAATCAAATTAGAAACCACTGTATTTTAAAGAAACCATGAGCTGATATCCTTCTTGAGTCACTTTAGATGCCTAGAAAGTACAACCCACGCTCTCCCAGAGAACTCTTATTCCCACGAGCACTTCATCATTTGCATGAACCCCTCCATCCAATGCTAGCTGGATGAGTACATGAAAGTTTTACTTTTCAGTATCCCTAGATTCAGTTCAACCAAATGTGGGGTGTGATCAGAGAGAATGCAAGAAAGATAAGTCATTGGGGATCCAACAAACAAATCTAGCCCTTGGATATTTGAGAGGCACCTATCCAATCAACATCAGATCCTGCTTCCACCACGTCGATTGTTGCACTAGGTAAAATTGCACCCTTCAAAGCCCAAATCTAAGAGACCCTTACCAGCAATAAAGAATCGGAAGTCAACCATGCCACTAGATGAGCTTCCTGATCCACCTCTCTTCTCCAAAATATCAACAATCGAGTTAAAGTCACCACCAATTAACCATGGGAGACCCTCCAGATCAAAGGAGTCCAGACACTCCCATAAGGACCTCCTAGAGGGGACATCAATACTGGAAAAAATGAAGGAGTAGAATGAAACCCACCCTCTAAACCCAATCCTTACTATAATACACTGATCCGAGATTTGCACTGGACCCACTTACAAAGAGTACTTCCAGCAAATCCAGATATGATTATTAATAGAGTGACCGTGAAAATGAAAACCAAAACCCATATTTTTTGCGAAGAAAGTTAACCTACTAGGATCCTGCATGGGTTCAAGAATATAAACCAGGGACGCCCCCAATCTACGAGCGAACATTTCCCATATGTACCAAGACCACGAGCATTCCATATAATGTACCAAGGCATTAAAGGGGAAATGGGTCGGCCTTCTGGCCCCTAGATCCTGAACCTAGAGCAAATAAGATATTACCACACACCTCCTTTGCCATCGAGCGAGTGACAGGTCTGGAGGAACCCTCAGCAGAGAAAATCTTCTTTGAAAAAGGGCTCTTTTTCTATAGAGGACTATTCGACTCCTCTAATAGAGAGAACCTCTTTCTAATGGGAGAACCATGAGGCTCGACTGGATCCGCATCATTTTGAAGAAGAGACTTTAGAACCAGATGACAAAGAGAGTTCTGAGACTGGACGATATGCTTCGAAAATTCTTCCGATAAAGAGCCCCCCAAAGAGAAACCGAAATCCAACTTGGATCTCCCAATTGAGACCAGATGAAAAATCTTGAGAGATTCTGGTGAGAGAAAACAGTGGATCCGGACATTGAAGGAGGGATGATCCAGCACTATAGGAATCACCGATGGTAGTAAATCCCACTCTGCCGGACCCTTGCACGACATCTCCGAGGAACCAGAAGGAAGGGACAACGACAACATTTCAAAAAATCAATGACTTCTGAAAAACCGCTGTTGACGTGGGCCCTCTCACGAAAAGCAGTACATATTTCCGAATTCCCGCTGACAATTTATGAAGAATCAAATATCGCTTTAGTAGTGTTTTTCACCCATCATTGGTTTCATAGGATTTCACATTTTCCTCTGACAAAATTCCAATGAGTGCCATTGGAAGCTGCCTGCCAAGAAAGACCAAGGGGAGAAAGAAAAACCAGACCTTGCCACCACAAAAACCATTCCAAATATTTGATAAGAAGGACATGAGGGAACATCCTCAAAAGGTTCATCTCCACTAAAATCCTTGGTTTACCCACATCCAGCAGCAGTTCCATATTCAAATCCGAGCAAAGATAACCACCCTGCGCATCATCACCTACTCCCGCCTGTATTGAAGGGTTGAGAAACGATAGAGGGAGGCCTAGAAGCTGAATCCAGTCTGCCACCATGAAAGATTCTTTACCGTAATGGATTCCTAGGACCAATGAGATAGAGTAAACCGAGAATCCAATGATCTGACCCCCACATGATGGTGATGAGGTACTAACCATGTCATCTTTAGAAATAACTCCTCATCATCAGAGTGCTTAAAGTAATATCATTCACAAAATCTAGTGACTAATACCATTAGGTTCATAGTAAAGCACTAGGATACTCAATATTTATAGTAAAAAATTGACAAACATTTGTAACATCATCTTAACAACCATGATACAACAACCCTTGGAAGCCATTAAGATTTTTCCATCATGACATCAGACAACATCTACAACTTAAATATAGTCACTTAATATAGATTCACCAAATATGCATCCTTCAAAATATATAAATACAAAAAAAAACATTCAACATTTTGAACCAGTCCACAAATCAAAAGCAATACGAAACAATGAGTTTCAAGAGCTCTATCCAACAATTGTATACATATTTTTGAGAAATTTAAACCAATTATTTTTTAAAAAACCTCTATGAATATCATCACAAAATAGAGTCAATTTATTATGCAGATTCCCTTAAAATTGATCTAAATGTCATCATATATATAAAAAATCAGCAAGATTTATATACTAGTAGGTTCCATCAGGGTCAAACCAAATTTCCAACATAAGAATGGGGGACAAAAAAATAACTCAAAAATAATTAAAAACTGAGTCAAATTAAGATAACAAACCATTCTACCAACCAGAGATAAAATATTCCAGAAAGAAACAATTAATCAAAATAAATTAGTAAGTGATCATTGCTAAAGAATTACTTTGAAATTAGAATTAAGAGTTAATGTATATTATTACACCATCCTAATAAACATCCATTTTCATAATTTAAGATATATCTCTGTGGTAACTTTACTATAACTATAATTTTGATATATAATTTCATATTTCCCGTCCATCCAAAAGACTATTTATTCCTCCAATTTCACAATAATCATATAGGCATCTCTATACATTGGGTCATCCTCTCCATTGTTTTTTCTCCCATTCCTCTCATTTGTTTCAGTGGATTCTGTAAAATTTTCTACAACTATATACATTGGATAATATAATTTTTTTCATTTGTAGATGCTTAACATGATCTAGTAACAACCATCATCTCTAAATTAGTGTATGCCCTATATTTTCAGGGTTTTATGGGATTCTGTGTAATGAATACATCCACATCAAACCATCGGATTTTTTTAATTCCTATAACTTGACTTTAATAATGCTTCCTCAGTATAACTATATAGTTCATAAGAATCATGTGAGACATCAATAGTCTTAGAGTGTGTATAATGTTCCTCTTATTTCAAGGGTTGAGATATTCTAGGGAAAGTGGGATCATTCTTATTAATGTTATCCCTGCCTTCTTTTATAGTCTGATCATTATGGAAAACATTCACAAAACCAAAGAGGTTAGGAGGAGAGGGATATAAATTTCAAGGTCTAGCTAGAGTCTTATTAGCATTATTATCTATAGGATTTCATTAAGGGACAGTAACTGATCTTTTATACACTCATTTTTCATGCCAAATAGAATTATAACGTGTAAGAACGAATTCATCAAAAAATATTTTTTCACTCCTATGTGTTGTAACCCATTTTAAATGATCTGCTAAAATAAGCTAGTAAATGTTTGAAAATAAACAGTAATGGAAAACTAGATTTTTTTTGTGAATCCACATGTGCAGTGGAAGAGGTTGAGATTTTTCGATTACTACACAAATTCTAGTGATAAAAGGATAAACTGAATTTTGGTAGCAGATTCATGTTACATGGGTTGACATATAAGGCAAGAAATTAAGAAGTGGGTGTCCCACAAAAATTTATGTAGTGGAAAACTAGGTAACCCTATCCAAATGGGTGAAATAGGAGGTTCATATTCAGTGTTGAAATCTAGATAACACAAAATGAATTTCACGGAACACCCACAGAAGGACAACAAACCTCTCTCCCAAAGCCAATAACAATTATTTTTGGATGTGAAAAAGAAAATCACATGAAAAGCATTCCATAGGAAAACATGGAAAAAGAAAAAACCAAGTAAACCAATAGACTTTTGTTGGAATTAAATAGAGGGTCAATTTTTGGAAAACATACCAACAAGAACAAAACATAAATCGAAGGGATGAATCTATACCTCTTTCATCAAAAAGGAGATCATAGATAGACATTTATATCAAAATCTCCTTATATCAATGAAAATTAGACCCTCTGAATCATCATTAACATGTGATACTTGATCACAACTACAATTGAAATCCACCAATGATTGATACTTCAAATAATGGAATCTTCTCTGGTTACTCAGTGGTGAATTCTTTAGTGGCTCCATCCTCCATTCAATTCATTTTTTCTATTTATAATCAATTTATAACAATTTTGTTTTTATTTTTTATAGTCAATAAAAATATATGTCATCAATATAATAGTTCATTATTTTTCAAGGTACATAATACAGTGAATTATACAATGGTTAAAAAAATTTATCCTTTAAAATAAAATGATATCATTTCTAACATTAAAAAACAAGTATTGATTTCTTATGAACTAATCATTACATTTTCATTAAAGAAAAGTTTTTTACATATTTTTTCGAGTTTATGTATTATTATTCACACCCACCAATCTAATTTCTAGGTGATAATATTTTCATTTAATAATAATATTTCAATAGTATATTGTGATTCATTTAATATTGGTGTTATTGTAATGAATGTAATCAAACACATCAAATTTACATAAAGAGAAATATATTATAAAATATTAATGTGTTATAGAGATGAACTAAGAAAAACATACATATATTTATTTAGTGTAATAATTTCATCTCAAATTAATAAAATAATCCAAAAATAATAATTTCTAGAGTATTTAATGATTAACTACTTAGAAATATTATTACATATTATTTCATCATCATTTCTTGCAAATATGTATTTATAAAACTTCCTTCTACATATAGTACTGTATAAAATCTCTTACTAACATTAATATATTATGAAATATTTGGGACAAGATCACATAAACAATAGTCATTTGTGATGGGGTCCCATTGGAAATGCCCCATAATTGAATAACATGTCACAATTTCTTTTGATGATATGTCATAAATTATTTTTGGCGATTGGGGATCCCCACTGTAATGATATTTAACTATTATATATATATATATACATATATATATATGTATTTTTTATTGTGAATGGTATGTTTTTATAAATAATTATTTTAAATTGGATATGAACCTTATCTCTAATAAATAAATTTTTTGAAAAATAAAAAAATTTGAAAGATGAAAGATAATAAAAAACAAAAAAAAACAAAAGAAAAACAATACAATAATATAGAAAAACAATAAACAATAAAAAATAAAAAATAAAAACAACACAATAATATAAAAAAGTAATATATAATTCTATAAATAAATAAATTAATAATAATATTTTAAAAAATTTCCATTTAAATGTTTATCATAATAAATGAATCTAAAAAATACATAAATCACTGAAATTTGGTAGGGAAATATGTAGAAGGGGGTGGGGAGAACTCCATAACTATAACCTAGTCCAAAAATCACATATAATCTATCATATGATGCTACTTATACTCATATTCTCTACAATGATCCACCTATTATCTCTTATGAAATTAAAGAAACTCTTCCCACTCTCTACACAGGGTCCCTATAACCTCATTTGGAGCTTACAACTTCTCCTCACACTCTATAGCTGATGATGATAATTCTCTATGTGATCCCCTCAAACAGGATAATTAAAATATATTAGTATCATAATAATTGATAATCATCAACCAAAAACCAAGACCAACCACCTAGCATTTCTCGAAAGCATAACAAGTTTTTTACATCCATGATGCGTCATCAAATCCAACTACACTAGTTACTAGACCCCAAGTCTTGGTATACCTCTCATCATGTGTTTGAGAAGTTTCAGTGTCAGATGACTCTTAAAATTTCAATTTAAAAATAATATAGTAAAAATATATTTTTTAGTTAATTTTAAAACAAAAAAAGTGTACAAAAGATAATATGGAACTATCGACCACCAGTAATATCTCCAATGATAGGATTAGTGAACATCATCTTATAAAAATTGATCTCAATAAATTGTGGAACCTCAATGGCCTATATGAATAATAAAATAAATAGTGTTCATCTATAATTAGATAAATTATTAAATAAAAGGACTAACCTAATGTTGTTAATGAGTAATGAAGAAACGACTTCTAGCTCTATGTGTGACCCCCAACCTCCCCTAGTTCAACTGACCTAATGATGATATCCTCTAAAAATATATATTTCATCCTATATGAGTACTATAAAAACCCCACCTTAAAACATTACATAATCTTGAATTAAATTAATAATTCACATTGAGGATCTTTTCAGGTTTAGAGTTTTAGAGAATTAGGACATAATTATTACAATACATCTAAAAAATTATAAAGTAGACACTTATACTCAGTTTCCATATTTTTCATAAAATAAAAACTTTTGAAAAAAAATTCATTTGTAGTTCCATTTTTTATACAGCATGACTTTTCCTTTATCCCATCATTGACCCAATTCATCTTTATATCCTGTGAAAACTATTTCAAAATTTAGGGATTAGCATAAGAAGCTCAGTAAGGGTTATAAAATAAAGAAAGAAATCATTATTCCATCAATACATAGAAAACAAAAACTCTTTTACACACTTAGTGAAATCATATGATTTATGAATAACACATAGTAATCAAAAATCATAAAGGCAACCTATGGCATCCAAAACATACTTACGTTGTGGCATTCATAGCTATGTAGGGAGTTACATTTGGAATACCCATAATTTTATATTTCCTAAATCTCTTATGAGAAACATTCATGCTTACCTCTATCATGTTACCCAAAGAATTGGAGAGCTATCTTGAGCTCACCCTCCCATGGTTTATCACAGAACCACCAAGATATGTAAAAAATTCCCAAGAACCATAACAAATTCATAACACATAAAACAAATATAAATTAAAGATAACATTTCCACATTTTAATCACAATATATTAAATATATTGACATAAAAAATCCATTATCAAAAACATTTTCAAAAAAAGATACATAAAAGTGTATATGTTATTTTATTTTCCATTAAAAACATTACTACTTGTTAAGGAAGCTAGAGATCAAATAATACTTGCGGTGGTGGAAAGGACATTGTTACCGCATATGTTAAAAAGAAAAATTTGGTTTTGTGGTTTAGTAAAATGAATCATTGAAAAATATTCCCTTTTAATTAAATGGAATGTCCAAGGTGTTTATACATCGTATAATATAATGTCATGTATAAAACAAAATATGGCTCAATGAAAGGAGATTGAGACGAAGTCCCTTACCACGTGTCCGACTTGACCCATTTGTTTTTTAATCTCCTGAATAATAAAATAAAGTTAGTTTCTACTCACTTAAGAACCTTTTTATAGTTTATTATTCCTTTTATATCACTTATTACCATTTTATAAACATTATGCAATCATTTTAGTTAATAATGGATGTTTTGTCGATATTAAGTACCTGAGTAAAAAATGAACATGTTATAATTACATGTTGTCCATGTGGTCAAAAATCCATTATCTACTGACTGATATTCATGATATAGATATCATATATAAAATATATATCTAGTATATTTACGTATTTATAATAGTACATAACATTTGAAGATAAGAAATTAAATGCACCATTCCTGGGGACGGTAATCCGTACATACGCATGAACACTACATTCATTTATATTTCATATTTAATGGAATGAAAACATAATTATACATAGGTATATTATAATTACAGTATAATATAATATATAATTTAATTAAATCCATCCTCTATATGTTCCACGTATGGTATGAATGAGTCATATCACTTTGAGGTGGCGGTTGTCCGCAATTTTTCAAATGAAATCATTGTATTTACCCCCTATTGAAACCATAAGGGTATTATATACATTAAAAAAGTAAGAATAGAAACAATATGAATATAATATATATCACATATAAATACAGTTCCATCTTAATTTCCACCATAAGAGGTGGTAGGATAATGTTGAACAATCATCGTTTCGTGAGGCAGTAGTTCACCGTCTAGAGAAACAGTATATTCTTTACCCAATAGATGATGGTTTGTGTATGTGTAGTTAGAATCCATATCATAAAAAAACCTAGTATATTTAGGTAACTGGATTTGTTATAAAATAAATTAATAAAATGAGTTTAGGGGGTTGGAGAAGTAAAATAAAAGAAAATAACTTAAGAGAAGACGTTACCTGTAAATCGGCTATCCCCCTTTGGTTTGAACCCAAATGGTTTACTTGGATTGCCTTCTGCCAAGGGGAAGGATTCTAGGAGGAATATGAGGATATAGAGAGCTTAATTGGGCAGAGTATGGTTGAGCTAAAGGGATTGATAGGTTTGAGTAATGGTTTAGAGGTGATGGCTTTTTATAAGGGGGAGGAGGGGCTCTTTTTTAATGTTTAAAATTATTATTTTATTATATAATAATTATCTGTTTATAAATGTAAAAAACTCATTAATACCTAAGATAAGATGACTCATATTCAAAATTAAATCATCCAATAAGAATTGGATAGGTTTTGGATATTTTTTTATAATCATATTTATTTAAATCATTCATTAATGAGGTAACCTCTCCATCATTATTATGTAATAAATAATTTTATTTATTTGATATCTAAAAATTATAAAAAAACATCATGATGAAGGAAATCCTTTAATATTTAAAAAGAATATTTACATTAAAATAGATAACTTACATAACCACATGTAATAATTTGTTAACTTAAAGATATATGTTTTTGTCATTTTTGTCTTTACTTTAAATTAATTAATATAAAGTGTCATTATCACTCACATGTGGCTACATGGGGTCCCAAAATCCACCACGGGATTTCCATGGTAAAAAATGTATCAACCAATAGAATTAGGCCACATGTTAGGGTAATTTAATATTATAATAATATCATTTTTACCCTTATTTACTAGATTTACCATTTAACCATGGTAAATAAAATATTTACTAACGTAAATATTCATATTGTATGAAAATAAAATTTACCTATTTACACAATTTGGAAGTCCTGATTCAAAATATGGAATCAATTTTTTCAAATTCAAAACAAATAATTGGTAGAAATTAATTTAAAATTAATTGCTGTTGTCAAAACAAAAAGTGTGTTTTTAAAAAATAATAACTATCAAAAGAATAATAATTGTTTATGTCCAATTTTAAAACGACAATACATTAAATGACCAAAATTGGATTTATTGGAAAAAATATAATCTAATTACTCTTTAAACCCAAATAAAAAGATAATCTATCCATAAAAATAAATTAGGTTAAAAGGCCATTTTGAGTTAAAATATAGTAAATTTCACTATTCATTAAAAATAAAATTTAACAAAAAAATATCATAAATTTACCCAAAGAAAATTTTGATGTCCTGATTATAAAGAATAATATTATATTGTCAAATTAAACATATAAAAGTGACCAAAACTATATTTAATGAGGGTACGCCATCAAAATGCTGTAAATCGACCTTTTAATGAATATTAGAGTATTCATGCTTAAAATAAAATTCTTTCTTATTTTAAGCGTCTAAAATATATTGAATAAATGTAAAAAAATTTAAAAAACATGAATAATCATATTTTAGTTTGTTTTTTTCATTTCTTCCATTACAACGACTATGCATTAACTACCATTTAAAATAACAATATTATATTATTATTTTTTAGTATAAATCTACGTTGTGTGCAAGGTAATATTTCAAAGAAACTAGTTGTTGTGTATCAGCTATGCCCTCAAACATAGAATCCACATTAAAGTAAAATTAATATTTAATTTACAAATATTAATAAATTTGAAAATACAATATTCTTTATTTACATGGGTTGTTACATCCTTCCCCCCTTTTGGTAATTCGGACAATGCAATTCTATTCACTTATCAAATAAGTGTCGGTATTTATCCCTCATAGCATTTTCAGAGTCCCACATTGCCTCTTCAACTATATGGTTTTTCCACAAAACCTTTACATGATGAATTACCTTATTCTGTAACACATTCTCTATTTAGACAAGAATCTGGACTACTTGTTCCTCAAAAGAGAGATTCTATTCCAACTGAACTACCTCTCAGCTCAGAACATGAGATTGATCATGCATATTCTTTCTCAACATGGATACATGAAGAACATTGTGTACCTGAGATAAAATTGGACGTAAATCCACTATGTATACAACTGATCCAACTTTCACCAGGATTTCATAAGGTCTAATGAACCTCAGACTCAACTTTACCTTCTAACTGAAATGCATCACACCTTTCCATGGAGAAACTTTGAAAAAGCCATGATCACCTACCACAAAAAAATATCCTTCCTCTAGTTACCGGCATAACTTTTTAACTACTCTTATTTATTCTCATGTGCTTCTTAATCAACTGAACTTCTTTTCCATCTCTTCTACCAATTCTGGTCCCATCAGTTTCCTTTAACCTACTTAATCCCCAAATGCTAGAGTTCTACACCACCTCCGATATAATGCCTCAAATGGAACCATATATATATTGGAATGATAACTGTTATTATATGAAAATTCAACCAAAGAATGATGTTGGTCCCAAATTCCTTGGTAATCCATTGAGAATGCACGTAACATGTCCTCCAAGGACTGAATTGTTTGTTATGACTACCCATCTGATAGGGGATGAAAAGCTGTAATAAATTTAATTCAGTACCCAACATCTTCTTAAATACTTTCCAAAAGATAGAAGTAAAACTGAGATCATGATCAGACACAATGGAGTAGGGAACTACATGCAACCAAACTATCTCTTTAACATTAAACCAAGAAAGATTACATAGAGACAAAGTATCTCGAATAGGAATAAAATGAGAAGATTTAGTCAATCGATCAAAAATAACCCATATTTAATTATTACATAGAGATATATTTGGTAATCCAACAATTATGTTCATGGATATATTTTTCCATTTACAATCTGGCACCAGTAAAGACTGAATCATCCCATTCGATAACTTCCCCTTTGATTTAACCTGCTGAAAAGTCAAACAGTTCATAGTAAAGTCTGCAATATATCTCTTTATTTCATTCCACCAGTAATACTCCTGAAAATCTCTTTACATCTTAGTACTACCATGAGGAATTGAAAACAGAGAACTATGAGATTCACATAACAACTCATTCTTTAATTGTGAATCACAAGGCACACATAATCTCTTTCAAAATCTGAAAATACAATCATTATTAATGTTAAAATCAGGAAACTTACCCTTTTTAACCAACTCTACCATTTTTTGTAACTCACTATCATCCTTCTGCGCTGGCTTAGTTCTGTCTGATAGAGATGTTTTCACTGACACCTGAAACAAAACAGATAAATTTCGGGCACCAACAACTTCTATGCCAAAGTTCATGAAATCAAAAACAAATGGATCTCTTTCCAAAAACAACATGGTTAATGAAGCATTAATTTTTTCACTCAAATCATCACCTACTTTATTTTCTTCTCTCGGATGGAAATGGATCATGCAATCATAATCCTTGATTAATTCCATCTATGTATACTATCTCATTTTTAATTATTTCTGAGTGAATATATATTTTAAACATTTTGGATCATTATATATTTCACACTCTACTCTATACAAATGATGCCTCCAAATTTTTTAAGCAAAAAAATAGTCCCTAATTCCAAATCATGTGATGGGTAATTTATCTCATGTGGTTTCAAATGACGTGAAGCATAAGTAATTATCTAATCATTCTGCATCAGGACACAACCAATTCCTTTCAACAAAGAAGAATTGTAGATAACAAACTCACCATTTCTGGAAGGTTGTTCCAAAATAAGAGTATTCAACAATCCTCTATTAAATTTCTGAAAACAATCATCACATTCTTTTGTCCAAATGATCATAACACTTTTCGAGTTAACTTAGTCCCAAGGAAATATAACCGTGAAAAATCATCAATAAACATCAGGTAATAAACCACTAATATAAGAAACCCACAAAACTCGGTTATATTTGTGCGTCTTGGAAACCCTTCAAAACCCTTTGTTTTAGCAGGATCAATAATTATTCCATTTTTTGAAACAATGCTACCAAGGAATGAAATTTTGTGTAACCAAAACCCACACTTGATGAATTTCCCAAATATTTTCTTTTCTTTTATGGTTTTCATGAAAACTGTTAAATGACATTCATGATCCTATTTACTTTTAGAATAAACCAAAATATCATCAATGAACACAACCAAAAACTTATCCAAGAATGAAAGATTAATTCTATTCATAAGATCCATAAATACAATAGGTGCATTGGTTAATACAAAATGCATAACAACAAATTCATCATGGCCATATCTCGTATAAAACATGGTCTTCAGAATGTCTTCTTCCTTTACTTTCAACTGATGGTACCCTGAACAAAAATAAATCTTTTAAAAATACTGATCTCCCTAGAGTTGGTCAAACAAATCATAGATATGAGGAAATGGATTCTTGTTCTTAATAGTGATATTATTCAATTCTCTATAATCAATGCAAAGTATTATTTAACCATATTTATTTTTAAAAAAACAATATTGGAGAAGCCCATGGTGATGTGCTAGGTCGAATGAAACCTTTATGTAATAAGTTTTTAAATTTCTTCTTTAACTCCAAAAGATCAATTTGATCCATTTGATATGGGGTTTGGAAATTGGATTAGCATCAGGAACTAAGTAAACTGTAACGACCCAAAGTTTCATTAATGGAAAATCCCTCTTGATCCAGTTAAATGTTTCTTTATGAAAAAAATGTTTTTATAAGATGTCAACTTCTTTAGTTTTATGTTAAGATTGGTGACCGTTACTTTTATAGCCGTTGAACAGTGATCATCTGAGTATTATAAAAATAAGGCTTTAACGAAACCATTTCTACTCAGAAAAAGGAAGCGATGGCCTCATCTAGTAGAATTTCCCCTTACGAAGCCCATTTGTCGGAGCTCGAAAAAGAGGTGGCATCTTTGGGCTTTTCCCTTGACCAAGCCCAAGCTGAGCTTCATCAAGTCAAGCTCGAACGTGATCATCTACGGGAAAAATGGAAGTTGATAGAGATTACCACTCGAGCGATGTTATCCGAGCAACCCCAAGAGTCTGTCACCATCGCACACCTTAACCTTAGGTCTTATGCGGCTATTTTAAGGGGTTATGTAACAAATAAGTAGCACCATGTTCATGTACATTATTTTTTGTATATAATAATGAATATAATTTTTTTTGATACATTGTAATTAGTTTTTAAAGTACAAATGGTGTTTTTAGTTATTATTTAATTAATAATTATATTTTATTAAATTAAAGGATTTTTGAATTAAATAATATTTTAATAAAATATTATTATTAATATTTAATTAATTTTTATTAAATATAAATGATCTTATAATTTTATGAATGCAATTAAAATTTTTTATTAAGGTTTGAAGGCCATTTCTGTCAAAACCCGTGAATTTTTTTATAAATGTCGGTTTTTATTTTAAAAGTGAAAATTCACATATTTATAAAATTATTTAGATAAAATAAATATTATTTTTGGAATGAGGACGTCGATTTTATCCAACGGTGAAATTTTCATAATTTTCTGAGACAGTCAAATTTTTGGGTAAAAATTAAATACCATTTAAATATATAATGTGTTTTATGACATCATAATGACCCAATGGTGATGTAATAAAATACCATAATCCTTATGTTCGGCCAATATGTGTTTTATCATTAAAATAATGAGGTTTTGGGTTTGTTTGACTTACTTTTCAAAGCATTAATGGAGCCCCCAAGACTTATTCAACACTTTGCCTTTTTAAATTAATTTCCATGGGAGTGTGACTCACCTCCACATAAGCAACCCTAATTTTTTAATAAGTTCGGACCTTGGACTTGTAAAATATTGTTTTCCTATTTCCTTTTCCAGAAACCATGTGCAAATACCATGGGATGGTTTGTGGTTTGGATTATTTTAATATAAGGGGTCCCAAACCTAAATAATAAAGAATTCTCTCACCTTTCCTATATAAACCCACCCAAGCTCCCACTTCCTCCTCAATCAAAGCCCTTGAAGTTTGTCCAACCTCTGCCCTACTCTCTCTAGAATCTTCTCAAGGTGACCCAAGCTCCCATGAAGCCTCTCACTAGCCTCTCTCTAGCCTTTGGAAGCACACTTCCAAGTAAGGGGTTTTCTTCCTTTCTCATTTTTTGTCAATTTTCTTTAAGTTTTATTGCCCTTTTTATTTCAATTATGAATGTTGGGGTATGGTTTCGCACCTCCCCCATACTGTCCTCTTATTGTTTGAATGATGGGAGAACCCATTCTCTCTCATTAAATTCCTCCCATGTACACCCGTTACTATGCCGAAATTCCGAAAGGAACTTCTCTTTCTTCTTTTACATTCAAGTAATACTTTTGTATCATGAATCTAAATCCCATTTCTATTGTTGGGACATGTATATATATGATCTCCTTACTGTCCATTACATGTAAATATGATGAGGAACCCCTTTCTCTCTCATCAACCTTTTTTTTATGAATTCTTATGTCACGCCGTTACGCTGCCGAAATCGCACCGATTTTCTAAGCCAATGTCTTTGTGTAGTGAATACCATGCCCATTTCTCCATCAAGGGTATTCAACTTTATGCACATTTACATATTGATTATAATGTTTCATGTATGAATTCCACAGTTCTTTTATCGTGGAATAAATGATTATGTTTTATGAATCCATGTTTTATGATCCATGTGGCACACTTATGCATGAAATGAAATGTTTAAGAAGGGTGCACCCTTTATAGTGCTCCAATGCATTGGGTAAAGTATAGTATCATGATACGTCATGGGCAATGAGTGTTTACTCATTCTAATTCAAGTGCAACGAGGGTTTACTCGTGCTTCAAGTGCAATGAGGGTTTACTCATGCTCCATGTGCAATGAGCCTTGGCTCATGCTAATTCAATGTTAAGTGTTGTTGCCACATTTCCATGTTATGATTATCATGATTTATCATGCCTTTATGTTCATGTTTCTATTATGATCTATTGATATGCCTATTTCCTAACATGTATTTCACTCCTCATGTTATTCATTGTTTACTCCCTTACTGGTCTTTATAGCTCACCCTTTTCTTATGCATGTCCTCAGGTTATCCCATGCAATGCTAAGTACGAAGGAATGTAGTGGTCATGTAAAGGAAGTTTTCAATAAAGATATTGTATTTCAAGTTTAAAGTTTTTATGTAATGATCCTAATCCCCAAAGACACTAAACCTCTCGATCTTCTTTGTTGGATCAAGTGATGTTTTATGTAATAAAGCATGCTTAAGTTGTAATAAAAAGTAGGGTTGTCATATAAACAGTATATTAAACTTCCCAATCAGGTATAATACTATGAAATTCACCAGAAAAAACATCAAGGTCCTCATATAGTACTGGAACATCATTAATATGAACAGTTCCTTCGTTTTCAACAATATGTGCATGGTAGTATTGTTTTCCATATTTTACTAGTTTCTCGTCTTCTTGATATGTTATCAAAAGTAAGGGTTCATTCTTGTACCCAAACTGAAAATTATTCGGAAAAGAAACATCTTTATCTCTGCAGTCATTCTTAGCATAATAAACAGAAATCCAATCCATACCCAAAATAACATCAAACTCTACTAGAGTCAAAACAATAAGGTTTTCATGTAGATTATTTTCGCACACAAGGACAAGAAGGTTCTTATAGTTTCTTTTTGTCTCAACATTTTCGCCAGGGTTTTTACCATAAGTACAAGATTCATATCTTGAGATGGAATTCCCAATTTACCAAAAAAAATCTCAGAAATTAAATAGTGTGTATAACCTGAATCAAACAACACATTGTTATAATCTGAACAAACAAATAGTGTACCTGATACTACTTCATTTGATGGGATAACATCTACAAAAGTAGTTTCAAAGGATTTAACCACTCATTTCTTCTTGTATTCTGACAGCTTTCCCTCAGTTGAGTTATTTGTTGAACACTCATTTGCATAATGACCCATTTCATTGCACTTAAAACATTTTACTGACTATAGATTAGATTTTGTCTGACCATTACCCTGATATTATTCAGTGCTATTACGAGCATTATTCCCCATTTTACCACATTTGTAGCACTTATACAAATTTAATATACATTCCCCAACATGCTTTTTACCACAATTTTGAGAAACTATAAACTTATGTTTCTTACCATCAGACTTTTTTGAAGACTTCTTCCCTTTCTTCTACCACCTCGACCTCTTATTATATTTTTTATTCAAAGAACACCTAATCATCCAAAAAATCAATTTCCACCTTCTCTACACATCGAACATGTTTTCTATAATTTTGGAACTCACGAGAATCTAAAGCCCTTGGATACTTTGGATTTAATCCCAAGTAAAAATGGTTGATTTTACTATCATGATATCGTATGAAATTTGGATCATATCTTGCCAGTTAAGAAAATTTTGCTTCATAAGCAGCCACCAAGTCATCCTCTGACCTCAATTCCTAGAATTGTTTTTCCATCCTAAGACAAAACACCTTAGGAGAATATTTCTCAAGAAACATACCTTTGAATTTATCCCAATAAGGAGCATTAATCTCCTCTCTATCCCGGATATTTTTCACTATCGACCACCACTGATCAGCTTAACCTTCAAAATAGTATACAACAAGACTAAACTTTTGATGTTCTGAACCCCCCATGACATAAAAAACCTACTCCAATTCTTTGATCCACCATTCTGCTAGAACATGGCCAGATGATCCTTTGACTGATGGGGGATGTTGCCTCATGAAATGCTCCACTACTGACCTGTTCCTATGTGGTTGATCTGTATGATCTCATTCATGGATACCACCAACATTTATATCCTGATCCAACTATTCCATCACTACAACAAACTATTCAGTTATGATTATGACCATCTCAGTTTGCTGATTTGGAAGGTTGTATTCCTCCTAATGTCGTCCCATCGTAACTACCATGTTTCCTCTGTAGAAAACCATTCCGAATGAAGAAATACTTGAGGTGAAGCAACATGGTAAGTTTTAAATGCTATATCATTTAAATATTACCATAAATTAATTTATGGACATTAATCTAACAATATTCTAACTCCTAAATATGTCTAAACTGACCTCTAATACCAACTATAAGGACATGACCTTAAAAAATTACATAATCTTGAATTAAATGAATAATTCACATTGGGGATCTTTTCAGGTTTAGAGTTTAAGAGAATTAGGCCATAACAATTACTTTGCATCACAAAAATTACCATCTATACACTTCTACTTAGTTTCAAATTTTTTTATAAAATAAAATCTCTTGAAAAAACAGAGTCATGTCTAGTTACTTGTTTTATACAACATGAATTTTCCTTGATCCCATCCTTGAACCTAATCATCATTATTTCCAATTAAAAACATTTTGAAAACATGGGATGAGCATAAAAGGCTCAGTAAGGGTTATAAAATAATGAAATAAACCATTAGTCCATCAATATATATACAAAACATAATCTCTTTTACTTACCTTATGAAATCATAATTTTTATAAATAACACATAGTAACCAAAAATCATAAATGTATGTTGTGGCTTCCATAACATACTAACGGTGTAGCTTTCACAGCTACATAGAGAGTTAAATTTGGAATCCCTATCACAGTATATTACCTAAATATCTTAGATGAAACATTCATATTTACCTCCATCACATTACCCAATCCATTAAAGAGCTATCTCAGGATCACCCACCCTAGGTTTATCACATAACCAACTGTATACATAAAAAATTCCCAAAAACAATAACATATTCCTAATACATAAAACAAATATAAAGTAATGATAACATTTAAAAATTTAAATCACAACATATAATTTAAATATAATGACACTACAAGTCCATTACCAAAACAATTTTCAATAAAAAAATATGTAAAATATTATATGGTATTTTGTTTTCCTTTTAAAAACATTACGCCTTATTAAGGAAGCCAAAGATCAAATAATACTCGCTGTAGTGGAAAGGTCATTGTCACTGCCTACATTAAAAAGAAACATTAAATTTTATCTTTTATTAAAATGAAATATAGAAAGATATTTCCTTTGAATGAAATGAAACGTCAAAGGTATTTATACACCTGTGTATAAAACAAAATATGCCTCAATGAAAGGAGATTTAGACGAAGTCCCTTAACTCGTGTCCGTCTTGACCTGTTCGTTCTTTAATCTCCTAAATAATAAACTATAGTTCATTTCTAATTTATTAAGATCCATTTTCAACTTTATTATTCTTTTTATATAACTTATTAACATGTTATAAACATTATGTAATCATTTAAGTTAATAATGGTCGTTTTGTCGATATTTGGTACTTAGGTTAAAAAAGAACTCCTTATAATTACAAGTTGACCATGTGGTAAAAATTACATTATCTACAGAATTATATTCATGATTTAGATATCATATATATCATATATATCCTGTTTATTTATATATTTATAATATTACATAACATTTGGAGATAATAAATTAAATGCACCATTCATGGTGAAGGTAAGACGTACGAACGCATGAACGCTAATTTCATTTCTATATCGTATTTAATGGAATGAAAACATAACTATACATAGGTATATTATAATTACAGTATAATATAATATATAATTTCATTTACTCCATCGTTTATATGTTCCACATATGGAATTAATGAGTCATATCACTTTGAAGGGGCGGTAGTACACACTTTCTCAAATGAAATTATTGTATTTACCCACTATGGAAACCATAAAGGTATTCTATAAATGAAAAATAAAGAAGCATGGATACGATATAAATATAATATATATCACATATAAATGTAGTTACATCGTAATGGCCATCATAATAGGTGGTAGGAGAAGATTGAACAATCATCGTTTTGTGAGGCAGTAGTTCGTCGTCCATAGAAATAATATGTTCTTTACGCATTAGTTGTAGGTGAGTGTAATTTTAGTTCATTTACATATCATAACAAAAACCTAGTATATTGACGATAATGGTGTTGTTATAAAATAAAATAATAAAAATAGTTTAGGGGTTGGAGAAGTAAAATAAAAGAAAATAACTTAAGAGAAGACGTTACCCTTAAATCATGTAACTCCCTGTGGATTGAACCCAAAAGTTTACATGAATTTCCATATTCTCTTGGAAATGATTCTATGAGGAATATATAGATGTAGGGAGCCTAATTATGAAGAGTTTGGATGAGCCAAAGGGATTGAGCGGTGTGTGTAATGGGTTATAAGGGATTGTTTTTTTATAATAGGGAGGAAGGGCTCCTTTGGAACGTTTAAAAATATTATTTTCTTATATAATGATTCTCTTTTTATAAAGGTCCAAAACTCATTAAAGAAGAAGATAAGATGAATCGTGTTCCAAATAAAATAATCAAAAAATAATTGGATAGGTTTTGGAATTTTGTTTAGTTTTTATAATCCTATTTATTTAAATCATTATTTAATGAGGTATATACTGCATCATTATTTTGTCATAGATAATTTTATTTATTTGATGTATAAAAATTATAAAAAAATCATGATTTAGGGAATATTTTTAGATTTAAAAGGAATATTTATAGTCAAATGTATAACTTATATAACCTCATGTAATAATTGATTTACTAAAAGTTATATGTTTATGTCATATCTTCCTTTACATTAAATTAATTAATATAATGTGTCATTATAACTCCCAAGTGGCTCGATGGGGACAAAAAATTGACCCAAGGATGAAAATTGTCACACATGTATTAAAAAATAGGATTTGGACACATGTTAGGGTAATTTAATATTATAATAATAATATTTTTTATCCTTATTTACCAGATTTACCCATTAACCATAGTAAATAAAATATTTACTGAAGTAAATAATCATAATGCCTAAAAATAAATGTTACCTATTTACAAAATTTTAACATCCTGATTCCAAATATTGAATCCATTTTCCCAAATTCAAAACACAGAAGTGGAATAAATGAATTTAAATTTAATTACCATTGTCAAAATAAAAAGCGTGTTTTTAAGAAATAATAACTATCAAAAGATTGACACATGTTTATGTCCAATTTCAAAGGGAAATTACTTAAATGAAAAAAATTGGATTACTTGGTAATAATATAATATAACTAATATTTAAAACAAATTAATAAGATAATCTAACCATATATATAAATTAGATTAAAAGGCTGTTTTGAATTAAAATACAGTATTTTCACTATTCATTAAAAATGAATTTTATTAGGAAAATACAAAAATTTACGCAATGTAAATTTTGATGTCCCAAATCTAAATAAGAATTTTAGTTGGTCAAATAGAACATATAAAAGTGACCAAAACAATATCCAATGAGGGTTCGCCATCAAAATGTGGTAAATCAACATTTTAATGAATATTAAAGTATTTATGCTAAAAATCGAATTCTTTCTTATTTTAATCCTCTAATTTTTTTGGATAAATGTAAATTTTTTTAACAAACATGTATAATTATATTGTATTTAGTTCTTTTCAATACCTCCATTATAAAGGCTGGGTGTTAACAACCATATAAAATAATAATATTATATTATTATTTTTTAGTATAACTCAACATTGTGTGCAATGTATGATTTAAAAGAAACTCATTGTTATGTATCCGATACGCCATCGATCATAGAATCACCTTTAATGTAAAATTAATATTTAATTCACAAATATTAATATATATGAAAATGCTATATTCTTTATTTACATAGGATGTTACAAACACAATCCATGCCAAACCAAATAGGAGATGTACTCAGGTCGATGTCTGCAACATGATTGATAAAAAATGACGTCCCCATCGTTACATGTGGATATCTTCTTCATATTTGGAAAAACTGAAGGCAAAACATACACATAATGGCTTCCCCGAAGGAGTTTCTAATTTTATCATCAATGAGATACCCTAAAACCTAAAATTAATTTATAATACCATGTTAACAATTAATGAAATTTTAAAATAACTATTACATATTTATGTAACATAAAATGATCAAAAATTTTGTTCCAAACATCATAGGGAACATGACACTGCATCACCAATGCACAAAAAAATATTACATAGAATAGAACTCCTCTATCTATTAGTTATATGCCTAAAACTCTGGGGAAACAGAAAAAATTATAAAAATATTATTACATATATTAATTAATGAAAAGTAACTAAATTAAACAATTGAACATACCTCTTTATGCATCGATAAAAAGAGGGACATCGATATTTCTCTTGAATAACATCTAAAATCATTAATCTTGTAAGACCACGATCCCATTGAGTAGATGGTGAAGTTTTTATAAATAGTGGATTAGATGATGAAGTACCATGCTCATCACCAGGAAGCACAACATCATCGTGGCTAAAAAACATACCCTCAAAAGAAAAATCAGCCATTGAAATCTCAAAAGAATGTTGTTTGTCAATAATTGAAAATGAGTAATATATATATATATATATAATATGAATATGACCAACATGTAATTGTGTCATTATTCATCTTCAAACCCATCTTCTATTATGAATGAGTCTACATATTCATCTTCCCTAGTATTATAAATTTTTATAGAAGTTCCAGCTTCATACTCAATTATTAATTAAAATTCATTTGTTAGATCATCAACATCATCATGACCATCTACTTTTAACTATGGGGTTTCATCATTGATATTTGTTTAACTTCCATGAAAAGATGTATCTGGAATTTAATCTAGAAAAAATTAAATTCCATGCACTTCAAGAAAACCACATTTATTTTTAATAAACTGATTTTCATGGGATTTTATTTTTATACTTCTCCTCCAATATATTAAATCCCTTGAAGTATCATAATAATTTGAATAATAATTTTTATGTTCTTTATGAGACAATAAAAATGGTTTATTTACATCAATAATCCATTCCAATTTAATTTCGACGATTCCATGGTATGGATGAATATACACTCCTTTATAAGTATTAAACCAATAACATTTAATCCTCATTACATATTTTTTCTTAGAAAACTCTGTTCAATTATTTCATTTTGGATGCGAAAAAATTTAAATTCACTTTCTCTTTGAAGATATTATTTCATAAAAAAACCAGTATAAATTGTTTTTTTGATTAAAAATTTGAATGTGTATGAAATATTAACCCATTCACCACATATTCATTATATGATTTAACTATTTTGGATGATGGGTAACTTAATAAAAAAAATTTAAATACAATATACTATATAACAAATATAAAATTGATTTCATATGGTAAAATATAAAAAAATTTATTTTAATAGTAATGAAACCAATATGAGAAATTATTTTTCAATATTCCTCAGTAGAAGTAGGTTTAATTTGTGGAAATTGTTTCATGATATGAATTTCATATATTTTATTAATAAAATAATATCAATTTCTTTTGAAAAATAAATAATAGGTTATAGATATAGTAACTATATAAATCATGTAATTTCTTAATAGTTGATCAATAAATATGCATTAAACCAATGATGTAAATTATCTAAAATCCACCAATCATAAACTCAACCAAATTAATATTCTAGCTAGAAAAATAGTAATAATTAAATGTTCTTTACATCATCCACATTTATCTCATTGCAAACCATTATTTATTTTTTGAAGGACATTATGGTTTCAAATAATGGGATAAGAATAAAATAATTCCACATGAAAATTTTTATATGTATTTGACCCTTCAACAGATTCTTTATTACATAAAATTTTCTCAAATTTCGTTATGTATCTCTTTTATGGGGACATCCCAGAGAACTATACCAACCATTTACATTTTTATCCATAAAAAAATTTTATATCAAATATTCCATTGAATTAATGATATTGGTGGGATATTTTTTCCCATTTACATTAAATTTTAAAAAATATTTGGGCATTTTATTAAGTGCATCATATATTTTTGTTATCGCACAAAGGTATTAGAATTAATATGATATTTCTGTCAGGTCATCCCAAATCATTGAATTAAAAAAAATATATAAATAAAATTTGTAGAATAATATTCATCATAACATGACAATCATGACCTCTTAATACGATAATTTAAATACTTCTAAAATATGTACCCATATTTGAAACATAATTATCTAGTTTCGTCAAATATTCAATCCAATGTAAAATATAATAAATGATTTTCTTGGAAAGTGTATAACTATCTTCTGGATTTTTTAACTTCTTTTATCATTCATTTTCAAACAGAATTATCTAGTTTCATTCTTTTATCATTCATATAAGAAATATTTTTAAAAAATTACTTTTCAATATGTATGAAAATCCACATGACAACGAAAAAAAAGAACAATACGAGCAATCACCAAAAATATTTCATTTAATTAAATTTTTATCTTTCTGAAAGACATATAATATTTGTTGGTTTATAGTTTATCAAAAGGTTATGAGAGGTAATGGAGAGAAAGCATATTTTTAGTCAATACCATATATCATTTCTGGATGAACATATGTTTTAATTGTACATTTTTTGAAATGATTTTTGTTCATTTAGAAAGGATGATCAATTGAATAAAAATCTATGATTATAGTAAAAAAACAAGGATTTATCCCATTGACAAGAATAACTTTTTTTTGTGACTATTATAAGGTGATCATGATTTTAGACCATGTGTAATTTATCCAGATAATATTCTATGTTGTAAGAATTAACTTATTTTCCACATTAAAGAATATTTCAATAGGAAATTGTGTTTTGCAACAGTATCATATACACTGACATCATTACACCATAATATATTTAAATCATAAATAAATGGCATAAAACAAACATCAGTATAATTTTTTTATATCTTGTAATTAATAATTTTAAATTTAAATGTGGTTCATTCAGAAAAATCCATTGAGATAAGCTATATATGGTTATAAAAATAACCTAATATGAATATTTACTACTTTAAGAACCAAATGGATAGAAACACTCAATATAATGATCCAGTAACATGTTATAGGCTTCTGAAAAAAAGAAGGATGTACATGGACAACATGATTCCATGAATCACCATCACAAGAATGATATAAAATTTTCTTCATTTAAATTATTTAGTTCCCATGATATCAATGGTTTTGTGTTATGAGACATTAATAAAATCTACAATCTGGGTGTAAGTGGGAAATGCATCAACTTTGTAAAAGGAAACAATCAAAACTTCCCGTATTGAGCCCCTCTCAGTATCAATTTTCCACATGTAGGAAAACTAACTAAAGACACATTTTCACCATAATATGACATGAAATCATTTGAACATACATGAATCTCTCGATAACCAAGAACCAAATTATAATCTATCCTCTTTCTCCAATAGAAATTGTTAGGTTACACATTTATTTCTGGTAATAGTGATTTATCCGAAGAGAATTTATAATCAAAAATATATTTGATATTCTATCATCCCATTTAATAGAAATAGATTTTGTAACAACTTAAAATTTTATTATATTATAAACAGGTTATAAGGAATCTTTAACACACATTAGAAACACATAAAATTGAGATGGTTTTAACTTAGTAGATAAATAAATGTCATTCCAAGTTTCTATTTGTTTCAATAATGAACCATCAACCTCATGTAATAATTTTTGAAATTTTAATGGATATGAAACCATATTATTAGTAACATCTCTAGAACTGAATTCACAGTGTTGATACCAATGAATATAATCTTTCTGAAAACCAAAAAACACAACAGATGACACCCAATGATGCCAAATAGTTCAAATACTATCACATGACATTTCTTACAATGAAACATAATTTTCCATTACAGAAATAATTTTGGTTTATATGATACAAATGATAAAAAATATTCAACACCCACAATATATATTGTATTTATATAAGATTCATTTGTATTACTCTGTTGATTTAACCAATTATGATCTGATAATAAAGACTAATATCTACTTCCTTATTCCATATTTTTCTATGAAATAAGAAATAAAAAAAATTCTTCTGATTAATATGATATTAGTAAGTGGTTATATAAAAATAATTCAAAAATAAAAAAATTATATTACTTTTTAATATTATCAATTTGATGTAATTACCACTATATTTATCTAATTTATTAAATTAATGTTAATTTTTTATATTTACCAATTAATTTTTTTATAATTATTATTAATTTCTATTAAGGAAAATATAAAGATAACATAGGGGAACAAGGGATGCATGGATTGATGTGAATAATGGTAAAAATTGAGTGAAATAATTCCAATGCCTCAACATCGAGACTATTTAAAGGGGAAACAGTCATGGAAAACATTTCAGTTTAACCATAACTGCCACACCTCCACATGATCTGAATATAGGTTCACTGGAATTCTTTTAATATATTATATCCTTCATCCCCGACCAACCATGCTTCCCTCAAGTGAAGTATGGAGAGAAGGAGGTGATGGAGAAAATAGATGTAAAAAATTTTGTCTCCATATTTCGTTCACTTAATGATTATTACAAGTAAAATTTACACATTATTATGTATTTTTATTAGTTATCACTCATTACCAGATATTTTTTTACTAATTACCACTCATTAGTAGTAAAGTTTTCTAATTACTACTCATTAATAGTATTGTTTTTTATAATGACCTCTTATTACATGTATTTGGTTTTTAATTACTGGTTATTATCTATAATTTTTTCTAATTACTGCTCATTATCAATATATTTTTTTATAATTACCTCTCATTAAAGAGTTTTTTTTTTCTAATTTCTGATCATTATGGTTATTTTTTTATTTCTCATTTCTATTTTTTTAATAATTACCCCTCATTACTAGTATTTTTTAATTACTTCCCATTATCATTAATTTTACCTAATTACCACATATTAATGGTAATTTTCTCTATTTTCCGCACAGTACTGGTATTTTTTGTTATTACCACTCATTACCAATAACATATTCTAATTACCTCTCATTGTTGGTAAAAGTTTCTAATTTCTACTCATTATTGGTAATTTTTTCTCATTACCGCTCATTATCAGAAATTTTTTCAAACTACAATGCATTTATAATATTTTTATTTTCTAATTACCACCCATTATTGAATTTTTTTTTCATATTATATTTCATTATCTATAATTATTTTATAATTACTTCTCATTACCAGTATTTTTTTACTAATTACTGATCATTTCCACTGATTTTATCAAACTACCACTCATTTAATCATGTTTTTACTGTGTAATTCACATTTTCAATAATTTTAACTAAAAAAATATCATTTATACTAAATTTTTGTAATTGCCATTAATTTCTTCTTATAATAAATAATTGCTAATCATTGCCATCATTTTTTACTAATTACCACTCATTACCTGTAATTTTTCTAACTAATTCTCATTAATGATATTTTTTACCAACTACCAGTCATTAGTAATAATTTTTACTAGCTACCACTATCTTCTCCAAATTTTTATTAACTACAACTAATTTCTACTAATTATAACTTTCTTCCAATTATTTCTGGAAATTTTAATTTATTTGCACACATTTTTGATAATGTTAACTAATTAATTCTCAATTTCTCAAATTTTTAATAATTTCTAACTAATTTTGCTAATTTTAAATAATTATAGCTCATTTATTTTAATTTTTACCTATTAACACTATTTTCTGCTAGGTACCGATAATTTATGACAATTAACTCAAATTTATAATAATTATTGCTAATTTTAATAATTACCACTAACTTGTACATATTACTGCTAATTTTTACTAATTGTTTTTTAATTGTTAATAATTATCTTTAATTATTTATTATTAATGTTAATCATTAATAATGACTAATTAATGTTAATTACTAGAAATATCTATAAGGTTTTATTATTTATTACTAAGGTCTCAAAATTATTAATGAGTTCTTTTAATCAGTACCATAATTTTTTTCAATTATAATTAAATAATATTAAATAATACTACTTAATGAGAATTAAAACTAAAAACTAAATATTAAAATAAGTTACTTCTAATGAAGAAATTAAGGCTAATTAAAACTAAATATTTAGAATTAAAAATAACCACTTCCAATAAAAACTAAAAAATACTAATTAAAATTAATTAATTTTAATTATAACTAATTATTAATAACAATAAATACTAATTTATAATAAAAAATAAAATAATTAAATTCAAAAAAAAATTAAAAAAATGTGTTAAAATTGAACCATATATTAAATCAAAATATGAGAATTTTATTCTTAGTAAAAATTTAAACATTTAAATGAAAAAATGAAGAGGATTAAATGAGAAAATATGAGTAGAGAAAATCTCAGATGGGGAATGAATGGTTAAAAATATGGTGGGGAAAATATATAGGTTAGATTAGTAGTAATGGACCCCGTCACAAATTGTATCCACCATAAATAAGTGTGTCAGTGATAAAAAACATATTTAGGAAGGTTCATGTCCTAAAAAATCTTATGTAGACACATTGTTTTTGAATGGTTATAAATTTTTGTAATAATGATTAGTAATGAAAAAACATATTTCTGAGGACAGTAAATACTCATTGCAAAGAACATTTCTTGCAGTTCAGTTCATTGTCGAACCAAAGATATTTGTATTGGGAATGATTTCCCTTTGCAAACAATTGTTTATTTGGGATTTGTTTTTATGGGAAATGAATCTCATTGCATATAGTCCCATGGTAAGTACTATTTTCATCATGCGATGGGCCAGTAGCAAATAGCTAGTCACAAAAACCAATTTTTCCATAGTGAAAATTCGTAAATAAAGAAGGAGTGAGCTCAAATTATTGGTAAGGGAAATATTATCAATGAGTCTTAAATGGTTAGGTTGTAATCACCGTATAAAAACATTATCATGGTGTAAATATCTTATTAAAATCATTATAGAATCAGAATAGTTTTCAAAAATGTCAAGATATAAGGGAATATTACATCAATGATCAAACATATACTCTATTATAAGAACTCAATGTCATGAGAAACTTTTCATGATCCAAAGGTCTTGAAACAAGCATGTGGAATAACATATAAGTTTAGAATACACATTAGCAAAGGAAATCACAACATTATGAACATAGCTAAATGAAATAATTCATATACACATAGTTGTGAAAAATATAACCAGTAATCATATCGTTGTAAAGGTTATAAACATACTTAAAAAACAATTATGTCTTCAAAAAACATATTTATATCATTATACATAAAATATTAATAAAAAATAGAGGGATTTTCTTCAACTATAACACAATGAAAAACCATACATATGTATTCCACATGAAAGCAATCATATATCATATCCTAAAAAAGCCTATTGAAATAAAATGGGTTTCATGAATCTTTTAAAGTGTCATACAAAATATAATTTCATTTTAGTAAATTTGTTAGAAATAATAAATCTCCCAAAGGATGTATATCAAAAAAGAAGATAAATTTTGACAATGAATAATACTCTATAAGATTTATATCATTTCAAGGGAGAAGAAAATGGGAGAATAATAGTAAAAAGTTTTTTTATAAAACATTTATACCATATCTTAAAAGGAAGTTATGTGGAACATTCAATAAATCCTTAACGACAAGGTGGGGGGAATAATTTTTGAAAACAACCTTTTAAAAAATTTACCAAAAAATGTAATGTTGAAAATAAATAAAATTCATGATAGGAAATGTTATGTGGAAGATACAAAATTATTAAAAGTGAATTAAAATTCTTTTTTATGATTTTTAGTAATTTTTAACAAAAATATTCATTGATAAAAGAAGTTTTAATACATAACATTTAAATAAGATAAAGAGTAATTTTTAGAGTTAAATTGATAATAATCATTATCTTTTAAAATTATAAAAGAATGTTTCTACGTAAATGAAGAATGTGGATATGGAGTAGAAATATCCATAAGGTATTATAGAATTATTCTAAATAACTTCATATTTATGAAGAATAAATACATAAATGAAGAGTCAATTGATTTGAAAATTGAAATTCTCTAAAAAAATGGGGGAAAAAATATAATACAATCATAGGACGGAGTAAAATATTCTTGCAAGACCCAAGTCAAGGATATGATTATGACTCACTGAAATGTGTTGGGTCAAGATAATTCCTTACCTTTTATCCAATCATTCATGAATGAGGTTTAACATCATATATAATAAATATAACCATATTAATCACTTAATTCCGGAAATTATTCAAGTATATTAACTTTTACACTCTTTAATTATAGTCACTAATGATACATTTATTAGTTATTTATTGTTTATTTTAATCTATGGATGTTATAAATTTTTATTGTTTTGTACCTGTTTCCTATTAGATATGTCAGTCCTTATTCATTCATACCAAGTTTAAGATTCCTATATTATCCATTCTACTAGAATAAATTTTCCAAAATGATTTTATAAATTTCATGTTAATTTCATTAGATGACTAGTTACGATTCAAAAGGATAAAATATTTAATGATCTTGTTTTGGAAATTTTATTACAAACAAAATATGGTATGATAATAGGGATTTCAATACTCGTATTAATATTCTATAAAAATTTATTATTTACATATTAACATATAATATTTATTGTAATTAATTTTATATAATCAACTATAATATAAATTTATTTCATCTTTCATGTAGGTGGTTAAACTAAACCAAGAAAGAAAATGTTATAATCTATGGCTGAGTAGGATTCTGAATGTGATTCTTTAATTATAAAATTTCAACATTACAATAATGATATTATTTAGAATTTATTAAGGTTATGAGTAATATAAGAGAGAATTTTTATGTTGAATATTGAGAATAAAATTATTGGTATGGGTTTCAAGAGGAATTACATGGCTAGGTGTGTTTTAGGGTGGGTGGAAGTGAGATATATTTATTTGTGCAAATAAAGGACATTTACATGAAAACTTGGGTTAGGTGATGAGTAAAGATGGTTTGAAAATGGTTTTAAGTTATTTATATAGATAAATATTTGTGAGAAATTTTTGAATGAATTTTATATCTAAAAAATGCCTTCATGAATGTCTACGTGTCATGTTTATTTAATAAAATTTCTGCCTTGATCGATTCCCTTAGTTTACCCTTTGTTAACATGTTGAATTATTTACCATGGTAATTATATTATAACTAAATATATACGATAACCATGATAACACAATTTATGTATTTTGATTATAAATTTCAACTCTATTTAATATAATTCAAATTGTAAATATTATAAATTTAACTTTTAAATTAAAATGTTTAACTTATAGAAAGGTTATGTTTATAGAGAAATGAATTCTAAACATTTACGTGTTATTATTTTTTTTTCTAAAAAATTACTAATTATTTAAGTGTCCATATATTTTTTTATAAAAAAATTACACTAAATTAGTCATTTAAAGTATATAAAATTAATTAATTCAAATAAAAATAAATAGAATTTATAAAACAATTGTTTGAAAATATCCCTTTTACACATACCATCGTAACTAACTTTTCCATTGATAACATATTTTTATGCCTAAAAATTAAATTGTCTATATTATGTAATATTAATATGATTATTAAAAATATGAAATAAAATATATTTTATTCAATCATTAAATGCGATAAAAATTAATTTTAACATAAAAAATAATAATTTTTTAAGAAATGTATTTCTTAAGAAATGAAATAATTTACTATGATTCTTTTCCAAGTAAAAACATTTAGATTAAATATTTATAATATATATTAATTTTTTTAAACCCTTTTTCATTTAACAAAATCCATTTTTAATGAATAATTTTATTTAAATTCTTAATCTATATAAATACCCATAACATATTAATGTATAAGTTCATTAATAATTATAAGATTATATCATTTTTAATTCTACATAAAAACCCATAAATGAATCTATATAATATGTAAGAGTGATATAAGTAATGGTGGCTATCACATGAGGTTATTTAGCCAGCATAGATATGATAGATATTTCCATGACAATGAACATCTCTTGTACATGATTTCACTCACACCGTACTTATTTAATATTGGATTGGTCTTGAAGTAGTGAAAACCCTATAGATGATATCTCTTTTCTAATGTATGATAAATGAGGCCCATGATGAAGGATATTACTATTTGATTATATTTATTATAATTGATTTCATAATCTAGTTACATCCATTTTTTCTAAAAAAATAAATGATTATATTCACATTATAATTCTTTTATGATAAAATGTGTCATGGTAAATTTTAGTTTGATGTTTTGTGTGAAACATGATATAGAAAAAAATATTAATTTATGGAAAATACACATTCTAAAATTATAGAATTTTATATTAACTTCAACGTTTCCAACAATTCATGAAATTTTGAAGTACAGATTAAAGTGTAACTCAAAAAAATTCTATTAGACTAGGATAGGTTCTAGTGGGGTAGGTAAATATTGTTAAAATTATTTTATACATGTTTATGAAAAGATATCATTATATTTGATTTAGGTCATGATAGAATATTTTTAGCTTTATTGTAAATGATGTTTCTATAGAGATTAAACCTTACATGTAATTTCAGGCCAGCGAATTCAAAATTATTGTCAACACTATAAAGTCCAATGACATCACATAATAAGACTTGAATGAGGATAATATTTAGAATAAATGTTTTGTAATTTTTTTATATTATATATTGTCATATCCAAAATAAATATGGATGGGTTCATATAGAGTTATAATATTGTATATAATGTCCATATTGATTTTTAGAAAGTGTGAGATTTTTAAATATACACCTTGATGCATAAAAAATGATGTAGTGTCTGTTTCAATGTTTTAATTTCAGTTTGTTCAGGGTATATTATTCCCAGTAATTCTATTTATTTGAAATAGTATAATATCTCTTTTCACCAAAATTCCTACAATCATTATCTTTCTTATTCATCTAAATGATAGATATTGTGATGATGTGTAGATAAATTTCTATTTGTTAACAGAGTTTAATGATATAATCATTAATGATTAATTATTATAAATATTTATAGTTATATATCCAATATTTAACTATTTCACATTTTCTGAAATGTTATTATTCTAACTGGTTCATTCATCCAATGAATGTAATCTATAAATTTAATATTATGAAAAATAATTTTTCAATATCCATGATTATTTATAAAGTCAAAGCTCTCTTAAAACTCTTATATCCATTCTCTATTGTAGAAGATATGTCAATTATAATGCATTGTTCATGCCTATAATTTTTTTTTATTATAGTGGCTAATAAACACCTTTGGTGGATATAAAATGTTGGCCAGTCATGAGGGAACATGATTACAGACTAAAAATTAAGTTTTTATCATAAATACTTTTTAGAAATAAAGTAATGATTTACTTGGTCCTGTAATGATGATGTAAAAGGGTACCCTTAAGAAAAATAATATAATAGTTTGGGGGTTGGTAAGTAAAATAAGAAAAGAGTTTAATGAAATGAGATATATACCCTTTTTCCTCAAGACTATCCACTTCTATGTTCACCACTCATCAAGTTTATCGAATCATAATATATTAGAAGACCATTTTTTTTTGAATTCATAGATCTCATAAATTATAGACCAACATTCCAACGATAATACATGTTCGAACATGCTAACTATTTTGGCATTGGATTTAATCACTGACAAAGTTGAACCTCTACATTTATAGATAGACATGTCAGTACGAATACCACTATCCTACTCTATAGGGGAGCATCCCTTAATGTAGAAAGCCTTAAAAGTGAAGATAAAATATCTTGATTAATTACATATGTGACCCCCACTGTAACACCCTATTTTAAAGGGAATTATTATTTTTTTTCTAAAAAATTGAATTTCTTTAATAGCTTTGATTATTTGAAAGACCATGTTGTAAAAATCAATGATATATTATTAATATTATTAGTTAAATACGACCATTATAAAATAGCTATTATACATAGACTGATGAATAGTAATAAGTAATTTTTAAAAATTATGTATAATGGTTTTATATAAATAATACATAATAAAAAACCAAGCATATAAATTTTTTGACAAGTCATTATAGTTTTGAAAATTTTATTTTCTCAAAAAAAATGTTTACTTATTTATTGCTGAAAAATATAATGAAATTAATTTTTAACACTTTTAGAAAATTAATTTTATAATATAATTTTCATTTTTTAAATCATCATGTCAAAATTATCTTAGAGGGAATTTTTTGTATTTTTCTGAAAAGAATATTTTTCCCGTGAATAGTGACAAATACTGGTATTTATTAAAAAATGAATAATAATTTAAAGGATTTATAATCTTAATTTTGGTTTTAAAATTATTTTAATAGTAAAATTATATCATTAATATATCAATTAATCTAATTTAGTTTATTGAAATAATTTTTATAACGAATATTGATATATATATATATTAAAACTTTTGAATATTTTTTTTATTTGAAAGTATGCTTTGTCATCGCAACTTTGGTATTCATTTTAAATTAAAAATTTCTAAATATATGAATAGGGTTTGAATTTTTTTTATTTATTTTGAATTAGATTAATTCATATTATGTAATATGGTTAAGTTATTTTTTTACCACAATGAATAGTAAAACTCATGATTTTTTTTAGTGTAGTTCAATTAAAAAATTGTTTATCGGGGGTTAAACTAAAACGATAAGGGCTAAAAATGATCCAAAACTTATAAAATAAAAATTTTATGTATATATAGACACCCGATATTTTATATAGAAAATAATGGTCTATTTTGAAGCCTTGTGTCTTAAACAAATGTAGGAACACCATTTTTATTTAAAAAAAATCACAAGTGTTCCATTCAACGCACCTATAAAAGGCTACCCAATTAACTCTCATATTTAAATTTTCAAAAACATTTAGCTCATCCTATCCATAAAAAAATTACTTACTTTTTATTTAACTTTTTTTGATGTAAATTCTTGGAATATATCTAAAAAGATATCCAAGACAATGTACTGAGATGGTGTGTGATTTTGAGGCCCGATGGGCCCGAAACTATTTTATAAAATATAATAATTTTATTAAATACATGAACATGATTTTTTCATTAAATAATGGGTTAAAATCTAAATTGGGGATTATAATAGAAATTCTTGGGGACCATTGAGCTCAAAATAGGGGTTTACCTTAGGAACAATATATGCATTGTTTCTATGAGGCATTTTTGAAAAATCCATCACACACACAAAAAAGAATAAATTAAATAAATTAAATTATTTTTTTCATTTATGATGTTTCCAAGATTATATTTTAAATACACCAATATGGTAAAATTTCCAGGTAAGATAAATAAATTGACAAATTGGAAAGTGCGTTGGGGAACTGTTTAGAGGCGTTTATGGGGGAGAACGACGACCAAATAATGGTTCATTGATTGGTGCATAGAAAAACTAAAGTAACTCACTAATTAAAATTACATTGATTCTTTATTCATCAAAAAACTATCCAAATTAGGGTAGGTTGATTTTTTGGATTAATTCCCCAGTATTTATTTATATGATGAATAAAAATCAATCAACGAATAGATTTATTCGCAGATAGGTCATATTTCATGATGGGTTTATCTGTGGAAATTTATTGGAGAATATTATATTTTATTATCATTATTCATTATTTTTCCCAATATAAAATGATATATTCCAAACAATCAATACCATGTTTTTTCCTATTATGTTTGTTTCTTGGTTTTCTCTTGTTGTTTTATATGAATTCATCATCGGGGTCTCGTTTAACTGGTGGTTCAATATATTCATGGGAAATAAGACATTGTGAACCCGTTTCTTTGTGAAATGATTTTATATCATAGAAGTTGGATCATATTAACAATTTTAATGAGCTATAATAGATGTGGTAGTGGGAAAAGTAGATTTGGGATACCATATTTCATTTTCCTTGGCTCCCAATGATGGATGATGCACAAAAAAATTCTCCGAATGGTTTAATAGACAGATTACTTTGTTTGTTGATAAAAAGGATCAGTTGATATTTTTCTAGGGATTTAGATATGAGGAACGTCTATATATATTGATGGAGTATCAGATGACTAAACATGAAATAGATACAAGATTCAATAAAATCATTTAACACATATCATGTAATTTGGGATTACACATCATGTTGGACCCATGGTGTAGAGTTTGGATTTTTAGATGATTTTATGTATCATACAGTGTGTTACCCATGTTACATATAAGGTGACCCTTACCTAGGGTTTTGGAATGTGACCAATGGGGAACACGAGAATGGGAACATGCACGTCTAGTTTTGCACTGACATGACCAGCTAAACAGGGGCATGACCAACTGTACATGGAAATGACCATCTGTACATGGACATGAACAACCATACATGGAAATGGACATGAGTACCCTGGTTAGTACTAGTTGTGTACTTAGGAATGGACACATACATAGACACATTCAATTTCACACATACAGAATCTGGTGTCAATGGGACAGGTCATATACTACTAGAAAATGACGTATAATCCATCACTATTTCCATTGAGCCTTTCTCCTCTTCATATTGGACATGATTCATTAGGGTTCATTCCCTATATCCATTCCTTGATGGTTAGTAAGGAATTATGTGTTATACATAGGATATTGATACCTTCATTGGTACTTTATGGATAGAGTTTCCGAAATCCTTCCGTGAGGCTTAGAGTGAGATCCTCTATCACTATATTTTCCTATATGGAGTTATGGGCATCATCGTGATGAAAACTAAATGGTCTCTAATCCTCTAATTAGCAGGTTCTTCCATATTGAGTTGTTGGTATAACTCTTGTACATGGGTTTTATCCTCATCTGTGTATCCTTATCTTCAAAATTACAATATTTACATCTAATAGGGAGACCTTTTGAGTAGTATATCTCAGATACATTCCATTAGTGATATTTGACTTGTCGAGTTTTTTCTCCTAGACAAATTCTATGTGGAACTATTTAGAGGAATCACTAAGATGGCTTTATTGTTGTGACATTACTTTGTGATTATGTGTCTTTGTTATGTATATTTGGATATACTTGTTATATGATATATAGACATATACATGCATATAGATGAATATTTTTATTTTTTTTATATGATTAGTATTTTGGGGTATCCTATTGAGTATTTTTTTACTGACCCCTATTTTGTATTTTCCAACACATATAGTGCCTTGTGCAGATGATTGGATGCTTGACTGAGTCCTAGTGGGACCTGGAACATGTGGCGATTAGTGTTCTTGATAGACCAAGGTTTGATCTTATGGTTAACTTAATAGCATTCCCCACCTATACTTTCAGGTTGACTTAGATTTAGACTCATTATGATGGGATTGGATTTGTAAATTTTTTATTTCTAGTACTTATAGCCTTACTCTAGTAGAGGTATTTGGAAGTTTTCATTCTTCCTTTAACAATCGTTTTATATTTCAGAATTGTATGGGCTTAGAGATGTGTGGGTTATATAGGAAATTTAGGCTGAGGCCTCTGATGTGAGTGATATTACTAATTTGAACGGGTCTCCATCCCCTAGCCTATTAGAGGCGTGATTGGGGTAGTAACAGTTCATGCCCCTTTGGTGTAGGTCATGATTGAGTATTATTAGAGAATTTAGTTCTACATTATGACTATAGTTTGTATGTTTGGTTTGGGAAAACCATGTTAAGTGTTTCGACCTCAGATTTCAGGCCATGAACTCCAATGATGGTGTGACAAACAATATATTCATAGAATAGGACTCTGATCACATTCATTTTGACATGGTACCTGAGGAAACTGGTTATAGGAAAAAATGGAACATGCTTTATATAGGAATGGATTGTGGTTTCCAAATACATTTGAGTCAACACTCCAGATATACTCATTTACCATAGTACATCATTTTTATTTTAGGATTACTCTATGATGTCATCCAGCTAGGATTCAACATCGATATCATAAGAATAATGACCTCTGTAATGACGTATTGATACGGGGTCCTGTTATAGAATTGTTACCTTCAAGTGATTAACAATTTATATCCACACATATTGAGTATAAGTTGGTACTCACAGTACTAAATGATGGGGTGTGCTGGCTAAGTGTGATTCACATGTTTCAGTTAAAAAGAACTATCATATTCTGATGATAGACCAAATCAAAGGAATATGATGACTATATTGGGTTGGTGACATGAGTTTTCAATATTTTCATTTCACTAATAGAGAATATTGCAGTTCTAGCAGTGAACCTTCTCTAGGGATTTTTTGGTTGATTTTAGGGTTTGGTGAGCCTGGATTACAAAGGGGAGACTCTATAACGATCCATGAAAAAGTGCCTTTTCATATAGTAGTTATCTCTTTAAACGTTGATCGATGTACACATCCAAGAGCTTCTAGAGCTTCAACAATATTGTACGATAGTTGAAGAGTATTCATGAAGGTTCACCAACTCCTCTAGGTACATGATGGATAAGGTCGATGATTAGTTCTTTAATTCTGAACCTTTGAATGAGAAATTGTTAATGAAAAATGATTATAAATTATAACTCTATACATTTACAACCTATTATAGGGTGTTAGAGCATGATTTTGTTGTTGATAGTTTCCTTTTTGAATATATGTAGACAATTATTAGAGGAAATGGGAACTAAGGAGAAGACACATCAACAGTAGGGAGATGACATCAGTATCAGGGACCTGAACATTCGATTAGTTTTAATAGGTTGCCCCAAGATTCAGGGTTTGTGGTTTAGGGATCACAAGATGGGTTTAGTCATCCCAACGAGTGGTGGTGCTACACATGTGACAACATGAGACATATCACATGAGATTTTCTAACCCACCGTACTACTGGTAAAAAGATATTGGATGGGATACTGAAGTTGGGGAAAAGAAAGAAAGAAATAGGTATGTAGGGTGACAGTCATGAATGAAGATGTATAAAAGAAGTTAAAAGGGGTATACATTTTGACTTGTCACCACATCCCCCAGGAGGTCCACACCATGCCCAGTGACTAGGAGGAATGGGTTGGGGGAAGATACATTCAATTAAGAATTGGGAATTAGATTCTCCATGTATTATACATGGTATCCATATTTCTTTTCTTCCATAGTTGTAGTTTTGATAGACACATATTCTATTCATTCCATTATTTTTACTTAATTTTTATTCAAAACATAGAGATTCTAGTAGATCCCTTGGCTTGACACATGTTCATGGAGACTCCTACTACAAATGAATATATGATCACAAACTTCTACCAATAGCGTAACCTACCTCTTGGAGGTGAGGGTTTTTGTTAGAATTTTTTTGTAGCAATGATGTCTCCATTTGATTCCATCCTAAGTATGGATTGGTTATTTATCATTCATGCCCAGATAGAATATTTCAAGATGAGGATGTGGTGTGTCTGAAGTGAAGAAACTAGTATTTTCTTTTTGGGTGAAAAGTAAACCCATTAAGCATAGGGTAGACACATTGATAAGAGGGTGAAACCTATTACTCATCAGTTATCCAGCATGACCATTAGTGTAGTGGATTCTATGAGTTTCAAGTTCCCTACAATGGTAGAGGAGTACATGGATGTATTTCTGAATGGTGTTCTTGGCTAACCTCTCTATAAAGAAACAGAAATATGAATTGATATACACACTGAGATAACCCCAATATATATTCCAACATATCAAATTGCTTCTTACAGAGCTTTTCAATATGGGGGTGTTGTTGGAGAACATGCGAATGAAGGGCTTTGTTAGAACCAATGTTTCAAATTTTGAAGCCATAGTATTATTCTCCGGGAAGAAAAAAAATATGATGTTGTATATAGATTAAAATGGACTAAAATAGGTGACCATAAAGAGAAAAAATCCACTACTGAGGATCAATGTTCTCTTTGATGTATCGATATGGGAACGATGGTTCAAAAAGATTAATCAGTTTTCAGGTTATGAGCAGTTGTGAGTATGGTATTAGGATATATGTAAAAAAACAATAATATGTTTATATAGTCACTATAAAAAAATATTGATACACTTTGGCATGAATAATTCCCTTGAAGGGTTCATGGGAATCATGAACTATATTATTGATACATTCTTCGATTGTTTCATGTATTTATTTATCGATGACATCCTAGTATACTCCACATCTAAGGAGAGGCATGTGATAAATTTGGGGATGGTTATGGATATACTCAAAGATAAAAATATTCAAGAGAATCTATTGAATTTTTAATTCTAGATCGATGAGGTTCATATTATGGGACTTTTTATCTCTATTGATGGTGTGATAGTGGACCCAACAAATGTTAATGAAGTGTAATATTTGGAGATTCCCAAGAACATGATGGTGGTGAAGAGAAACTATGGGTTGGAAAACTACTATAAATGATTAATACTTGACTTATTTAGGATATCACGTCACTTTATAGATTTGAAGCAAAAGGTGAAGTCATTAATGTTTACCGGGAGGTTCCATTAGGCTTTTAGAGACTTGAAATAGTGGTTGAAAAGCACTATAATCTTGATATTTTTAGAGGTGGGTGTTGAGTACTTAGCGTTCTGTGATTCATCAGGAACTGATCTTGGTTGGTTTTTATATAACGGTATGTGGTGGTTACCTGTGGTTCATTTCATTTGTGACCATAAGAGTATAACTACATGACCCAAGATCTTGTGATAATAGTGGTAGTATTCTGACTAAAAATGTGGTAAAACTACCTAGTGTGAGGGAGGTTTATCATCTATTCTAAACACAAGAGTCTCAAGAATATATTCTCTCAGAAGGATTATAACATTAGATAAAGGTGATGGATAGAGATCATACATGACCATGAATTCAATATTTTATATATTCATTGGAAGGTGAACATGGTAGAAGATACACTCAGTATGAGATCTTATTTATAGTTTCAAAGTGAGGTGATTGAGAAGTTCAACTCAATGTAGTTATCCTTTATGAATAGAGACTGAGAAGCTGACATCCAATCAATTGTTTTAAATATTATTCTTCTATAGTGATTCATGGAGGCATAACATTGGGATACAGATTGTCAGTCCCTATGTACAGATATATCCCTGAGACATTCTCCAGACAAATTTTTTGAAGGTGGTGAGTATGAAAATCATTTTCGAGGATGCACAATGGTACTAGTGAAATTGTAAGATAATATTCTAAGAGAGTTTTGTACATATCATTTGATGGTACCTACATGTATGAAATATATGTACCAAGAAATCAGATGTTTGTTTTGGAATCCAAGGATGACAAAGTTAGTTAGAGTGTTTGTGTCTTGATGCTTTACATGTCATCATGTGAAGGCTGAGCACCAAGATTCTATAGTTTTAGCTCAACCCCTTGAGGTTCAATAGTGTATGTATGCTGGGATATCCATGGCATCATAATGGGGGTACCATGTATGGTCAAGGGACGTGATATCATCTAGGTGATCATAGACCAAATATCCCATGTTGTCCCACTTTGTTGCGGTTTGATAGTAGAGTTTAGAAGAGATATTGGGATTAAAATATGTGTGAGAGATAATATAACTCCATGGAGTTCATAAATGATAATTTATAACTAATATGATCACTTCAAATCTTGATTTTGGAAGGGATTATATGGGAATTTTTTGACTGAGGTGCATTTGAGAGTAGATTTTGACACCCATCCTAACAACTAGACTGAGTAGACAATTCATGTTGTAGTGGACATGCTGTGGGTTTTCGTGTTGGAATTTGGCCATAGTTGGGAGGATCACCTACCACTAGTGTAGTTTTTATAATACAATAGTTCCCATTCCACCATTATTTTGGTACAATTTGAGGCCTTCTATAGGTGAACATGTAGGTCACCACTTTACTAGACTATCCCAAGGGAGTTAACACTTATGAGCCCAGAGTTGGAGCGAGCCACTAATGATATGTTAAGGTCATACAAGAAAGAATATGGACTAAATAGACCCATCATAGGTCCTTTGATGACTGATGGTGGATAAATTTGGATTTATAGGTGTGTTGAAATTATGTTCTTATGGGATTAAAATCAATGTGAATTATGAATATTTGTCTAGGGATACATTCTATCATTGAGATTCAATCTCCCTTTCTAGATACAACGTATATTTGGAGAGGGGCATACTACTTAGATATACCATCATGGTTAGATCAAGTACATGATGCCTTCCATGTGTCATAGCAGAGGAGGTACATGAATGATTTGGCGCATGTTATTGGCTGTAGTGATGTACAAATCATGTATGACATTACATTTACTGAGTACTCAGTGGAAATCGATGATTGAATGAATATTATCCACCATGGATGATTGTTTCCCCTAGTGCGTGTTTAGTGGTAGTATGAGAATCCTCAAGAGAGTAGCTGGGGGAGGAAGGCTAAGTACCCACATCACTTTGTGGAGCCTTTTTTTGGATTTTTAGGATGTAAATCAATAATGTGGGGAGAATTTTACATCTATTTTTATCATGTAATGCGTTGGAATATATCTATAAATATAATGGAGACTAGGTTTGGGGACGTTGTGTGATTCAGAGGCCCGGTGTGCCTGATTTTTTTTTTGAAATTTATAAGATATATTAAATACCAATGTGAAAATATTAACTGAAAATTGTAATTACATCGGAACAGGGGATAAAATCATAAATTAATGTGAATCATTTGTTTTGAATGAATTCATTACTATAAGAATGAAATAACCATTTTTATCATGGAGAGTTTGTGAAGAAATCACCACTAGCATAAAAATAAAACAAATTAAATTTTTTTGTTTTATTCTTTGAAGATGAAATATTTATTCTCAATTAAATATGATTTTAGGTCTAAATTTTTGGGTTAGCCTCATATCCCTACAAATTTAAGAGAGCATTAGATATTCATTGGATGATTTTTCCAGGGTGAATAAGAAATAAATCATGGTTTAATGATTAGTGCAGGAAAATGTTCAAGGATCTCAGCAATAATGATGATACAGATTTATTAATTCCCCATTATTTATTTCAACAGATAACGTGAATTAATCGACCAATATATTGATTCATGGATTGGTTTTATTGTGATATGGTTTTATCTAAGTAGATTTATGAGAGAATAGTTCATGTTATTATAGTTCATCATTCGTCATTCAAATTGAAACAGATTGAGGTCAACCGAACATGTCCAATGATCTTTCATATTTTCTAATTTTTTATTTTTACCATTTTTCTATGCGAGTTCATCATCAAGGTCTCATTTTATGGGTGGTATGATGAATTAATTAGATATATATATTCACACACTCCTTTGTTAGCATAATGAATCAATATCACATACTAGGGCTCAAATTGATGATGTGATCGAGCTATGATGGATGTGGTGGAAAAAAACATAGATTTCGAATAATCAATTTCATGTTATTTGTCATGTAATGAGGGATGATGCACCATGGTGTTTTCTGAACATGTTGATGACTAGATTCCAAAATTAAATGATGACTTCGAACGACCGATAATGTTCCTTGGATCCCAACATAGGTTGTGGATGGATCAATGGATGGATGAGTCGATGACTATTTGTAAAAAGGATTTCGGATTTTGGTACATCCCATGACACACAAAGTGTTATTTGATATTACCTTGCATGTGGGACCCCTGGTGTGACTCAAGGGTTTCTAGATGAAGTCATATATCACACGACTTGTGACCCCTATCATAGATTGTGTAAAACTTTCCTAGAACATGGGAATTTATCCAGGAAGGTACATGAGCATGGGAACATGGAATTATTTTCAGACATGGTCATAGATAGTTGTACATGGGAACATGTATCCATATATGAACACAAAAAACCATACATGGACAGGACTGGGAGTACATAGGATCAGAAACATGATGTACTACTGCATGGAAATGAACATATACATGGAACATTTCAGACAAGAAGAAATTGATTTCAATGGGACACAACATGTACTACAAATACACCCTCTATCCTCCTTCAATGTCTTCTTGGGGCCCTAATACTTCTCATCTTGGAAATTTTTTTTGGGAGAGTTCCCTATATCTATTCATGGGGGTATATTATGGAATCACATCCTACACATTGGATTGTGAACTCTTTAGTGGGACTTATTAGATAATGTTGTTTTAATCCTTTTGTGATGTCTGGATTGAGATCCCCTATCATTATATTTCCCTAGTTTGAGATCATGGTATCTTTGATTCCAATGTTATGAAAGCACCGATCCTATACATAGCAGGTTATTCTAGATTGTGATTTAAGTGTACATCATAGACATGGGTGTGATACTCATCTATGTATCCATTTTTTAATACATTCATACTTTACATTTAATTGTGAGAATTGATTAGTAGAAAATGTGGGAAGGATTCCATTAGTGATATCAGAACTGTGGAGTGTGTTCTTAAGAATGAGTGCTATGTGAAACCTTCAAATAGGCTCCCTAAGATGGAATTACTATTGTGACCTTACTTTGAGACCATGTGTTATTGTTGATTATATCTAGATATTATTTTTTATATGTGTTATAGACATATAATTGTGTATATATCACTGTTTTTCTTATTGTTATATTAGTGTTTTTAGGGTTGCATACTGAGTATGGTTATACTCACACCTATATAATATTTTACCACAAATTTTTTGTCTTGTGAAGACGATCATCCATTTGAAATATCCTCATAGAAAATAATACTAGGTGGTGTTTAGTGAGATGGATAGACCAAGGTGAGGTTCTGTGGTGATATTGACAGTAGTCCTCATATATACATTCTGGTCGGACTTGTTTTAAATCTCTTTTTGTAACGCTTGTATTTGTCCTTTTTTTCTTTACAATACTTTTTAACACTAAATTCTGGGATTAATATGTATTCATGCATGGTTTATCAGTTTTTTATAGTTCAGCATTGTATAGTCCTAGAGATTTGTGCATGTGTACATGTAATTAAGACAAAGGCCTCTCATGTGAGGGATATTCATACTCAATGATGGTCTCCTGCCCTGGCCAATTAGAGTGGGGATTGTGGTAGTCATGGTTTAGACCCCACTCATATGGCTCATGAAATTACTTCCCTCCTTTTATCACATATGACTTTATTCATAAATTCAACCTAATAATCATTTTTTTTTGAAAACCAATAGATGTTCTACGAAGAATATATAACACTCCAAACTAAGAATTTTATTTAATTTTTTCCACCAACCCATATAATTAATAATAAACATTGTTTATATATTAGCTTCAATATATTCTGTATAATTTTATTTTTATATGTTAATGTCATAACCTACAACCATATCATTTTTCATCAAAAGGAATATGAAATCTTCAGTCATGTGTACCGTGGACTATCACCTCATGAATTGATGATATTTAATTTCCAAAAATCCTCTATCAACTAGATTTATTGATGTATTAATTTTTAATATATGAATTTTATGATATTTCTATACTTATAGAATTATTAAATCACGTATAGCTTCACACATCAAATTCTGTGGGAATATGATAATGTCACTCGTGTCTATAATGGAATACCACCTCATGAGGCGAATAGATTGGTTAAGGATTTACATGGAAGTTAATAAGCATGAGATTAATGAAAATATGTGATATATATGACATGAGAAAATTATTTTATGGCAATATATTATTTAACATTATTTTTTTTCATCCATAATAGAAATAGAAACGACGTTCAGGTGTAGGTATGACCCTCCATTTCCATGAATAGAGCATTACATTTTCTATCTCTAAAATTTATGGATTACACATATAACATATATACTAAATATATATGATATTTATATAATGTTCCATTTTATTTAGATAATGGAAACATGATTTAATTATTATGTTCAAAAACAAAAAATCAAAATATACACTAAAAAGAAAGTAGTTATTTCCCGAAACATGACATTAACATGGAATTTTTAATAAATAGGTAACAAAAGGTCATAAGAAAATAATATATGGTATGATATATATAATTATTAATCTTTAATATTTTTTTTAAAAAATTAATTTATTATACCTGATTTTTGATCATTTATGATCGAATTCAAGACATAAGGTATTTTGTTTTTGTCTCAATTTTCTTTCCTAGAGTCATATGTTATGTTAAAAACCTATCTTTTGTTATGAGGTGTATATATGTACCCTTTAACATTTAATAATATTATTTTATTTATTTTCATGATTTTTTAACATTCATTTAAATTTATTACATCATGTGTGTTATAATTCAATGTTACCAATGTGGTAAATATTTTATGTTACAATCATATTATTTATAGGGATTTTTTATGATTATGTTTATGATGATGAAATACAATGATATATATCTTAAGATACTCATGAATCTTATTCTACTTTTTTTATATCATGAGAATAATTTTCTTCCTTTAATTTTCGTCTCTTTATATTCTCACGAGTTCAAAACATTATTTTGAAGAAAAATAATTTTTATTTATCCATTTGGCTGAAAAATCATTTTCACTCAGAAGAATATTTTATAATAATATTTTCAAAAACGTTTTGTAACATTAAATAAATAATTTATTAAATAAACTTTAACCCATTTTTTACATTTGTACAATTTTTTTGAAATGAATATTCATGTCATTTTCCAAACAATTCCCATTTATATTTTATTGAAAATGTGAATGAAATATTTATTTTATCATTTAAGGAATGAATAGAATTATTTGTGGTAATAAGAAATCATTTCTTTAAGGATTCTTTTATAAAATTCCATGTTTATTTACAAATTAAATTCTTTTAATTTTATATTTTTAATTTTTTTTCAATGTGATTAAAAATGATTTTCTGTCAATGATGACATTTTTTACGTTACCTATCCATTAAAAGAGAAATTATCCAAGGAAAACATTTTTATATTTTCTGTAAATGGGTTTTTATGATGGTATTAGGTTTATGTTTTTTTTCTTACATGGGTTATATCATGGGGAAATGTTGATGAAACCTGATTCTTTTCATGGGTTATACTATGATGAAATTATTATAAAACCTATCCCTTTTCCACATGTTATGATATGTGTAAATTTTTATGAAGCCCATTTCAATTTAGTTCTTATGATATGATTAATTTTTTAAAATCATGTGGCATCGAAAAGTATAATTTTTATTATGTGATGAGTGTGACCTATATATCCATCTAATGTAATGGGTAAATATTTGTACATCATGAGATAGATAAGACTAGAATAGGGAGTGAACCCAATTTAGTAATTGGAATTTTATTCTATGATGGTCTTGTGAGAAACATATAACTACGATGATAGTTTGGGGAGTGAACCCATTACACGTTAATAGCCTTGGTAGTGAGCATTGACTACCATGTGAATTATATTATATTCTTATGTTTCTTGCATGATTTTTTTCTTATACCTATATTATCCTCTCATGTATCATGTTCATTGATTTCTATATGAATCATATATTATTAAATGATAATATTTATTACATGAATCAATATTTTGATAATTGATATACATGGTATAGTTTTCCTAAGTTATCTTGATGTTCTCATGCCATTATTTTCATGTAATGATTAGGTATCTCCCTTTATTACTGTTACTGAGAATGTAATCTAATATTTTCTTATGTCCCATTCCCTTAGGTATTCAAGAAATATATTACATATGATATGTCTATGAGTTTTTGTTAGCTATGAATAACATACCAGGATATGATTTAGTTCACATACAAACTATTTATTTATGTTTCCATGCTTTCAAAAATACTACACCTTTATGACCCTAAGGAATCTGTTTGTTTAATGTAATGAATATTCATCTAAAAAGATGTAATATATTTTTAATAAAATATGGGGTCACTATAGTTAGTAACAGAGGATTGGTTTTGTTAAAATTTGAAAAATAGGATGAGAAAACCATAGTGATATCTATAAGGAATTGTTGAAGGGTAATTACAAATTGGATTCAAAATGATTGAAAATGACCTGGAATATTGTTAATGGATATAGTTAGTGGTTCTAAGAAATTTTATCTTTCTATGGATACTATAAGTGGATTTGGATATGAAATTGAGGTTCCTAGGGGTAATAACTATGATATGGGTGCATTGATCTAGAATCGATCACCACCTGGTGCACGAATATAGGCCTTACTAAACAACTGGTTTGACACTCCTGATAGATATGATTTTGAAAAACCAATTTTCTAACCATAATTAAGTATGTATAAAATTTATGAATGTGAATTACCTAGGATAAAAATGAAGTGTAATAGATTAAAAATGAAGTTTTTATGATTTCGACATCTTATAAGTGATTTTTCACGAGTATGGGGTTCCCTAATGTGATTATTGTTTCTTAGACTATGATTTTTTGTTTTAGTCAATGGTCGGAACCCAAATGAACTGTGTTCATGTTAAGTGTGATTTAAAATGAAATTATTGTACTCTGAAGTTGCTAAAAATTATGGGATAGGGAATGAAAAATATAATTTCTAAAATCATAAAATATTACCTAGATAAGAATCATACTGAACATCCAAATGGGAGAAGGAGTGATATATGTTTCATTAAGTCCTTCACGAGGAAATTTACACCATCATTTACTGGATCCATTGATATAAAAAATTATGAGAAACGGATCAGTACCACTAAAAATATATTTTACATTATCCATTGTTCAAAACATGAAAATTTATTTTTGACCGTCTATCAATTGGATGGTTAGGTGGATAAATAATGGACTCTCATCAAGAATATAAGGTAAGATAATGAAATTTTTTCCATATATGGGGATGAGTTCAATATACATTTTTAAATAACTAATTTTTTATATTCTTCATATGAATATAGATTAGGATTTCCTTGAGCTAATAAAAATGGATAATGAATCTATTAATACATATAAATAAAATTTAACAAGTCTTATGGGGTACACTCCAAGTATTATCATCCAAACTGAAAGTAAGGTTGATTGATTCATTAGTAAAGAAATATCTCAAATGGGTGTTATCCATAAGATACATCAGTAACTATGAATATATTTTTTTTATGTGATATCAAGTTGAAAATTTAATTTTGAGATACGTATCAATCTATTGTTTTTGATAATTAGAGAAAAATTGAATTTAGTGAAAAATATAAAAACATGTAGAGATGAAGACAACCATTCCTTAAATCTAAAAGTGTGGGAAGAAAAATGGTTGATGTTGTCAAAAGGGATCTAGAAAATTTTTTAATTTTGGAAGGGAAGAACCTCAGGAAATCAAATACTGATGTGATGGGAAGAAGTTACATAATGATTCAAATATAGAGAATGCCACATAGAATTCATTACCCATAGTCAAGTGATTCAAATGTAAAGAGTTTTAGCATTATGCCAACTAGTGTCCAAATCTATAGGTTAGTGATGATTATCTGTGTCAAAATCTTCTTAATTTGGGAGTAAAATTGAAATCTCCTATGATCAACATTTTTGGGAGGCGTATGATAATGATGTGGTGAATGGTATACTTACCATCATCTCTATAACTTAAAATGTATTATATAAATATGTATCTACCCACTATATCGTACATGAATAATTTTATAATTGTATAAATATATCACTCAAATGATAAGACATATAATTAGTAGTGAAAAATCATAATGGTATTATGATCACATATGAAGGCAATTATTCTTCACTAAATAATATTTCTGATAATATGATCACAAAAAATATTTTTATTCTTCATCTCATTGAATTTCCTTTTATTTTATAATTTAATTGTTTTTATATAAAAAAATCACTCATCAATTTATGTGTAAGGGAAGTAAAATTTGATATTTTAAAGAAACGTATGATCATTTATCAATAAAATGCTAAATATATACATATGATGGAAATAGAATCATATTATTGAAATTTATTCATATTTATGAGGGAATATTATCTCATATGGTTGGGTTGAAATTCAAAATCAACGAAACACCTATTATAAAAGTGTTTTATGATGTGTTTTTAGAATACATTCTTGTAATTCCCTAAAAATGTGATGTCATGTTCCCAATAGTACTCCTACCTCATGGCCCACAAATTTGAAATGATCCCTATAGAATAGAACTGATTGAGTTGTAGGAAATGAAAATGAATCTCTATAATAAGCATAAAAAGGGATATATTTCAAAAACTATTTCACATTGTGTTACACCTATTATTTTTGTTAATAAGAAAGATAGATCGATGCATCTCTAAATTTTTTATTTGGATATGAACAAGATAATGATGATGAAAAAGTATCATCAACCCTGTATTAATGACCTATTTGATCAACATCATAGATATCAATACTTTTCCAAGATTACCATAATTATAGATATCATTATTTGCGGGTCAAGAATGAGGATATAAACTATTAAACATTCCATCCAATATATGGACACTATGAATATACAATGATGCAATTCAGTCTTATTTATGCCCTTGATATGTTCATGGATTTAGTTGGTAGAGTCTTTAGAGAATAACATGATCAATTTTTGGTAGTATTTATAGATGATATTTTTAAATATTCACATAGAACATAAGATAATTTATATAACTTGTGAATTTTTATAGTGAACCTAATGAAGGATAAACTATTTAAATTTTTTAAAATGTGTTAACTTTAGCCACACAAGGATTAATTTTTGGGATATATAATATCTACAGAGGGTATATTGGTAGAACCATAAAAGATGAAGGCTAATGTGTGTTTCCCTAGACCAACCATGATGAATGAGATCTATATTTTTCATGTTTTATTAGGATATGATCAATGTTTTTTAGATAATTTTTCAAAACAGTCTAATCTACTCCCCATGATAACTATAAAAGTAGGAAGGTTCTCCTCGAAAAATTAATGTGAGGAATAATTCCAGGAACATAAGATAATATTAGTCACTGCACATGTACTTACATTACCCTATACTATAGAATGGTTTTAAATATATATTAATGCATCCAATAATGGACTGGTATGTGTTATTATGAAAAATTAAATGGTTATAGATCATGCCTAAAAAAATTGAATGTTGATGAGAAAAATTAACATGGTCATGATTAGAGTTAGATACAAATTTTTTTATTAATGATATGGGGGAATTATATTTATATACAAAAGTTTTCTATATGTACATATAAAAATAAAAGTATATATTCAAATAGAAGGAGTTAAATATGAACCATATAATATGGTTATAGTTGATTACCAATTATGAATGCTCTGTATATTACCACCATATGAAAGAAAACAAGGTGGATGATGCCTTTTGTGGAAATGATAATTCTATCTTATTCATCATGAAGATCACAAAAGAATTAATATTTATATAGTTTCAATGAATATATATGGAAAGATTTTAGGATGGGGAGAAATAGTATCTTTCTCAACTGAATGTTTAACCTTATATCCATGTAAATATTAAATAGGTGTAGAAGGAATATGTGGAGCTTCAAAAAAGAGTCAGAAATGTTCTTGATTATAACTTTGATTGGGATAAAATAATAAGGGTTAATAATAGGGTTTGTATTTCATTCATACAATGTTTTAATAAGGGTTTTTTAGAGGAATTTTATAGTTCTTCATTATCTATTCATCTTGGAAGAAGAAATATGTATGGATATTTAAAAGAATATATTTAGTGGGATGGAATAAAGGGAGATAATGCAGAGTTTGGATCTTGATTCTTGGTATATTAAAATTTTAAGGATGAGAGAAAAAAAGTCTTAGGGGATGTTATATCCAATACATATTCCATAATGGAAATAGGAAAACATCACCATGTATTTTTTAATTGGACTCCCCAAAACATTTAAAGGAAACAATGATATATTGGTTGTATTCAATCACCGTAAAAAGTAAAAAAACATAATCGACATCATTAAAGACTTATACATTAACTATATTTCTAGAATTCACAATAATAAAATGGAAAGGAATCATGGAATACAACATTCCATTGGGCGTGATCAAGATATCTGATTTACCTTTATGCTCATGCAAAGTATTTAACATGATCTGGATATATTTTTATGTTTCCTAACAATATATCATCCTGATACAGATAGTCCATATGGGAGAATAGTTCATACCCTACATGTTATGATGATTTAATTTTATGTGTATATTAATGGTTTTTGGGATAAACACCTTCATCTATTTTAGGTTTCATACAGTAATTACTTTCACTTGATCATTCATATGGCTCCTTATGAAGCCCTATATAGAATTAAGTGTAGAGCTCTAATGTGATGGAATGAACATGAATAAAGAATAATATTGGTACCTAATATAGCTAAATAAATGGAAAATAAGTATAGATCTATACAACAACACATCAACGTAGCTTAGTGTCAGTAGAGAATTAATGCTTAGAATCATTGGCATGATCACAAATTTGATGTTTGTGACATGGTGATTCAATGAATATATTAATGGAACAATTTAATAATATATTTGAATAATTTAAAACTAATCCCTTCATATATCATTCCTTTTGTAATATTTTTTTTTATTTTGGGATTATATCATATTAGTTAGAACTTCCACCAAACCTCTCTCAAGTTTATGATATTATCCATGTATCCCTCTTTTGGAATTAATAACTGTAACATCATATATGTTTGGTACAAGATGAATATTGACTTTTTAGTTTTCAAATATTGTATTTTTATGTATATTTTGAAGAAAGAATCTCACATCACTTTGTATTTTGTGATTGTTTTTAAATCAATCAGACTTATATCATCAAAATAATGAGACTAATGTTTTTCAAAGGAATCATTCTAACCATAGGTCTGGACGGGGAGAATATAGTAATGGGGAACTGGTTGTGATGGGACACACATTAGGTCCCCAAAAAATGTTTAAATATCTTACTGGAAGTTAATGTTAATTAGATTCACCATAGATTCAGTGCGTAATAATTGTTTATTTATATGAAAAAATAGAGTCGCTATGGCTATGATAGAAAAATGTGATGTTTCTTTTTTTATTAATATTTTATATAAATCATAATTTGAATTGAGAAACATTGATACAAGATTTTGGGAACAAAGGTTCAAGTAAGTGGTACCGATTCTTTCCAAAATGACCAGATCCGAGTTGAATTAATGAGAGGGATACTGATGATTTACTATAGCATCCAATCATCCATTTTAAGCATAATGAAATGTTCATACATAGGTAGATCGTACTTATGATAAGATAAGATCACACCAAAAATGATATTTCCCATAATTGTGTGTATCCATACAAATCGTACTCATAAAGATCATGTAATGGGGAATCGTATTCAGAGAAGGAATTTTTTGAGGCGGATGGACGAACAGAATGAAATAATGAGATCAAAAATATATTAAACCATTTTAAAAGGGTTAGTTTACATTATATGCATCCAATTGAGTTAAATGAAGAGGATAAGTTATAGTTTTTATCTTAAGATGGCCAAGAGAAATGGAGAAGAAGTTTGCCGGATGTACTATCAATGCGAAGCTCAGCATTCAAATGAATGATCATATTCAGAATTTAGAATTAGTATCCATTGATTCATATATTTCATTCAATTAATATAGAGATTCGTATTAAAGAAATCAGGATTAAAAAAATAATGATGTATTAAAATCAAACTGGTGATTCAAATTAATCTTAGAAGTAGAGATAAAGTCTAAAAAAGAATCCAGAATAAATAAGAATAGTTGATGAATTAATAATACTCTAATGATTTTAGGGTAAATTGATATTTTGGTGAATTTAAGTGAGCAGTAAATGTTTTACGTTTCCTACCAAATCCACTAAAGGGTTACCTATAAATTTTTAAAAGTACACTGTACTTTTATGATGACCGATATAATTTTCCTAAGAGAGAATCTTTGAGTTTTTAAAGAGAAGAAGATGGTTTATGTATTGAGTTTTTAAAAAAAGATTTGACTGATTGATGTGAAATAGATGATAAAAGATAAAAAATTTATTTAGCTAATCATCATACTCAAGGATTATTGTACTAATATAATTACAATGTTTATCATGTCAATTATATTTTAGTGATTATCATATCAGGATGAATTTATTGTATTGGGATTTTTGTACTGGGTTTTCCAAACTATGGAAGATAGAGAAGAGAAGTGGTGATAATTCAACACTATCATATTTTGTCAAAGTTATATATTTTTACTATGGAGAATTGTATCGAGATCTATCATATTGTGAAGAATTATATAATGTAGAATCGTACATATAAGAATCAAACTAGGAAAATCATAGCTAGGAAAATAAGAGTGAGTTTAAATAACAATGTTCCAGAATTTCTTACATTCTTTTAAGTAAGAAATTAATGATGTGATTTTAAATTGAATACATTTTTTAAGATAAAAAAATAAGAATAGGCAACATGATTTGATAAACAATCATTGTACTTACCGATCTCTGATAATATGGTGTACATAAAATTTTGTAATTCTTTATATCATTCTACATGAATGGAAGGGTATATCATACTCACTATAATCTAAGGATTTTTTTCCTAGTGGATTGTGTAGTATTGGATCATTTTCAAACCATACTAGGTACGTATCTGTTATTATTGAATAGTAAACCTTATAAATCTTTGTGTTCCTATGGATGTGTGTTGGATTTGTTTTCAATTGGTAATTTAAATCCTTAACATGAGGTAAAGGGTGTTTCAATTGAAAATAAATGTAAAAAAATACCATTAATTCACCCATCCCCCTATCATGGATACAACTATACTGGATGGGAATGTTTAACTGCTATCAAAGGGCATGTTGCCTTCAATTATTCATTGCCGAAGGAGAATTTCAATTGTTTTAATATTAAAGTAATTCTGGTCTTAAATTGGACGAATTATCATATATGGAAAGGTATAATGATGCCTTATCTTATATGTATTTGTTATGAAGTTATTGAAGTTTTAAGAGTTGGGTTTCTTCCCATTATGATAAAACCCATATTATATTGGTCGATAAGAGAAATCTGAAGAATAATGGAACTGAATATAATTTTATATTGTCAACAATTTCAGAATGTGAATTCTTATGGGTGAAGGGATTTTTTATAGAGAAAGGTATATAAGATATATTTAAAAATGATTATGAGGGAAATACAAAAGTGAAGAAGGAAACACTACAAATATGGAGATTGAAATATGAATATTTAAATATGGTTGAGCATGAATATATTGGGGACTTCTTCCCTAGGGTGAATGATATTATGAGTAATATCAGTTGTCTTGGTGAAAAGTTTGATGAATCTATAGTTGTTGAATAGATATTGAGATTCATAGTTGATAAATTTGATGCAAAATATTTTCAGTAGAAAACATTGATCTTGAAACATTATCTCTTGATGGATTTAATAGTACTCTTATGAATTATGAAATAAGAATAAAGAGATCTATGAAAGGAAACAAACAATTTGATAGGGAAATGTCTTTCAAGACTGAAAATAAGGGAACGTAAAATACTAAAACACCATGGAAGAAATATGGAGTCAAATAAAAATCAAATTTCATAGGGAATGAAGGAATATTCTTCAAATCTAAAAGCCTAAGTTTAATTTCTAAAAAAGATGAAGAAGGTAGTGATGTTGAATCCAAAAGATCTGTTGATTATGGTATTAAAAATAATTTTATTTGTAATATTGAATGATGAATAATTCAGATTAATTAGTTTATAAGAAGAATAAAATCAAATAGATATTAATTTCAAAGAAGAGTTGAAAGAATTTCTGATAAATATCAGAATACTTGAAAAGAAAAACAAAAAGTTGGAAGTTGAATGCTCAAACAACCAAAAATCATTTACCGATGAGATAGTAATGTAAGTGAAATTGAATTATTATTTGATGAAATATCTTGATGAATCAAATAAGTTTAATGATAATGTAGAAGTGAAATTGAAAGAAAAAGAAGAAGTGTAAGAACATTTCCAAAAAAAAATTCTAAAGCTAAAGTTAATGGTAAATATTTCCAAAAATATGTCACTGATGTAGGTGAATTTTCTCATAATGAGAAACCTAAGAAGGATAAAAAAGTAACCATTAATGTGTTTGTGGAATTATAGATTTTTTTTTAAAAGAAGAAAGCTACGAAAGTCATGTGTGTGGCCAATATCTATAATGTCAGAGATTTAGAAGTCTTAAAGAACCCCGAGTCAAAAATTATATTAAAATAATCATAGTCTGGAAAGTTTTTAAACACTTATTGTTATAATAATTAATAAAATAAAATGAATAATCATATTTATAATAGAATTTTTAGTGGATTATAAAATAATGATAAGAAGGCGACTGAGAAACAATTTCACAATTCTAGGTAGTACGGATGATTTAGAGGTAAATACACATTTCATGGTTATTTATGGTATTATGGGGTATTTAGACACATAAAAATTATGTTTTTTAACAAAAAAAATTTGTATTATCCTATTTTTTATGAAATGAAATGTTTGGGAGGAGACAATTCCATCAAAATAAAATGTTTGAAAAGGTTGTTTTGAAGAATCCTAATAATGGTGGAGTAAAAATTGAAAATAGGTTCCAACCATTGAAAACTATTTGGGAAAGATTTTAGTAACTGGGACACAATGTAAAAGTATTTCTTTTATTGTTACCAACACTACAAAATTTTCTTAAAAATTATCAAAATATAAAGATAAAGAAAGGAAAGAAAGAAGAAAATTCTTTTGTTGTTGAAACCCCACTGAAGGTAATAAAAGGAAAAAAAACATGGATTCATGACAGTGGGGTTTCTTCTTATATGAATGGAGATTTGAAATTTTTGACAAATAAGAATGATATAAGGAAGGAACAATGAAATTGGGAAATGATGAATCCCTAAAAATCAGAGGTGTTTGATCAGCCATCATTTGGAAAGAAAATATGTAATTCAAGAAATCAATGATTGTTAATTGGTAGAAAAAAATTTAAATGTGTTTGACAATTGTCTGATGAGGGTAACAAATTTATCATCAGTAAATATGGTTTGGTTGTCATGTGTGAAGAATATGGGATTATTGTTACAAGAGGCCAATGTATAAAAGAAGTTGTTTTTTGATTGGTGAAACACAAAACTCTTGTTACATGAGAATGGTGTAAAAGAATCAATTATGTCATAAAATGATGGGACCCATGTTTCCAAGAAAACCAGGAATGTAATATAAAAGTTATAGTGTCCAATGAATTCTTGATTTTCCAATAAGAAGAGATTGGTGTTGTACCTTTTTCTAGAAAAAATTATTACAAATTTGGGGCTTAAGAATGTTGAGATTTGTTAAAAACAACCCCTCAAGATAATTTATTATAATATCATTGGGCCAATAAGAAAATAATTAAAAAATAGTGATAATTATTTCATTAATTTCAATAATGATTTTAAATTCATAACTTGTGTTTATTTACAAGAAACAAAAATCCAATTCATAGAAAATATTTAAATGTTTTAGAAGGAGTGCTGGGAAGGAATATTTGTATTCTAGGAATAAATTGAGAACTGATAATGGAATTGAATACAGAATTGAAGAATTCAAAAGTTATCATCAGAATAATGGAATTATGAATTATTATAGTTCCACATACACTTCTAAAAATATAGTGTTTCTAAATGAAATAATAGTTGTTTGGTTGAAACGAGAAGAACTATGTTACTTGAACATGGTCCATCTCATTACATTTAGAGGTGAGCTATGAGTACTGCTATTTATATTTAGAACTATTTTTTCTAAATTCCTCAATTAGGTATAAATCCATATGAATGGTTTTATGGAAAACCACCATGTTTGAACACTTATGTGTTTTCAGAATTCTATGTATTATAATGAAAAATGATGTAATATGTGGAATTTTTGAGAAGGAATGTAATGATAGAATACTTATTAGATATTATTTGGATGGATGAGGATATAGATGATTAAACAATGATAAAAATTAATTATTGATTAATTTAATGTGATATTAGTTGAAAGAGGTTTGAAATAAAAACATATTCAGATAGATGAGATGGATAGGAAAGACAGTTTTGAAAAAAAAGTTGTAATAAAGAAATAGAAACTTTCATTCCAAATCAAGAAGAAGAAGAAGAAGCAGACTTAGATATTTTAGTTGATGAGGAAGATATTAAAAAAACAAATCCATGTTTGAGGAAACAAGTGGAAACTGAGAATATAACTGGCGATCAACATTAGAAGGTTCAAACCAGAAGAACAACAAATATTATTACACATAATTCATTATTTTCAAATGTGGAGACAAATTATATAAAGTAAGTCTTTGATAGTCCATAATGATTTCAATCCATGAATTAATAATTGGATCAAATTAAATGAATAATACATTGGATCTCCTAACCATTATTGATAACAAAAAATTCCTTGCGACAAAGTGGGTTTTCTAGAACAAGCTGAATGAAGAAGTTAAAGTTATAATAAATAAAGAAACATTGGTCTTCAAAGGGTATTCTTAGATTGAAGGCATTAATTTCAATAAAACCTTTTCTCTTGTGGAAATACATGAGACAATTATAACCATTATTTCTATTGTTGCACAATGAGGCTATAAGATCTTCCAAATGGATGGTACATCCACATTCTTTAATGGGGATCCAGGAGAGGATGATTATATACAGAAAACATTGGGTTTTTTGTTGTTGTGAAAGATGAATGTTATGTGTGCATATTGAACAATGGCTTGTTTGTTATAAAACATGGTTTGATTTCATGGTATTCAAATTTGTTTACATGCATAAGGAAGATGCGTTTTATGAAAGGAATATTGGATATAAATATTTATGTGAGAGAAATTAAAGAGAATTATCTCATTGTAATTGTTTATGTTGATGATATTATCTTTTTTTGGGAATTATGAATGATCTTGTGAAATATTGTTTTTTAAATATGAATATGGTATTTGAGATGTCCATTCCAGAGGAAATGAAATAAATTATTGGGTTACAAATCTATAAAAAGGATAAATACATCATTATTTCTCAAGAAACATATGATAAGTAACTTATCAAGAGGATCGATATGGAAAAATCCATAACTATTTGCACACCTATTTTAGTGGGAACCATGTTTGGTAAATATGGATAAGAAAAATAAGTTGATTAGAATGAGTATCAAAAGATGATTGGAAGCCTATTGTATGTGACTCCCTCAAGACCCAAAATTGTTTAAGTTGTTAACATATGTTCTAGATTTTTGAGTGATCCTAAATAATGACATTTAATTTCTTGAAACATAATTCTCATATACATTAGAGGTATAATATAATTAAAAATAAGGTATTGTAACTCATATAGTTTTGAGTTTTTAGGGTATTTAGATGCTGATTGGGCATGAAATGCTGACAATTAAAGATTCACATATAGTGGAGTATTGATTTTGGGAATGGATTGTGTTAGTTAGCATTCAAGGAAACAAAAATCAGTAACTCTCTATACTGATGAAGTTTATTACATTGTTTCCACTAAAGAAACAACACAACTCATGTGAATGAAACTCAATGGGAATATTTTCTTGTTGAAGTGATGTTACCCTTTCTCTTCGGTAATGGAAATCAAAGATAAATCAATCTCCCTAGAAGTCCAATTCAATATTCATATTAAAAACATATTAATATCAAATAAAATTTCATCAAATAGAATGTGGAGAAGAATTAATTAATTTTGGATTATTTTACAACACCGGAACAGGTTGGTGACATATTCACAAAACCATTACTAAAGGAACCATTTTCTAAATAGATATTAATCATGGGTTTCCAACAACTTTGTCAACAAGTTTGAGGTATGTGTTTTTGATCCACCTATCATCTAAACTTTTGATAATTTTTTCAAGGTAAAAAATTGTTTTCATAAATTAATGTATTTCACATAAAAAGAAGGTGTTTTGGGTAATATCTGAATTCAATTTTTTTTGTGAGTGAACTATTCTAATTGGTTGTTGGAGTGGTTGTTAGAAAAGAAATTTTTTATTTCTGGGAGGATGAATAAAAGATAAGGTTGAAGAAGATATGAGGAAGAAAAAAAAGGTTTTCATAATCACTGTTTCTGGATAGCATGGATTTTCTACCAATGATTCATGTTCAGTACAATGAGTTAGATCATGCAGGCTTCGAATTATTAATAATTAATCCTTTTATTAATGAGACAATGTTCACTGATTTATGAATTTTGTCTGACAACCAAATCCAAAGGGGAAATTGTTAGGACCGAGATGAAGATGAAGGTGGTTGTTTTCAAATATTGTATTTTGTTGTCAGGGAATATTTTATAAGAATGAATATCACCTCACATTGTATTTTGATATTGTTTTAAATATAATCAAACATATTACTTCTAAAGAATCACACTCATGTTTTTCAAAAGAATTGTTCTCACCATTGGTTTAAAATGGGAGAAGATCATAAGGAAGAATAGGTTGTGATTGGACTCACCTTGGGTCTGGAATGAAAGTGAACATATTTTCCAGGATTTTAATATTTGTTAGATTCACCTTGGATCTCATGTGAAATAATTGGGTGTTTTTATGAAGAATAAGAATATCCATGACTACAATAAAATCAATATGATGATGCATTTATGATTTTTATTTAATATAAATAATATTATGATTGGATAAATTTTAATAAAATTTTTTTGGAGTAAAGGTAGAAGGAATTTAGTAATGATTATTTTTAAAATGATCAGGTAAAAGTGGAAGTGAAGAAAGATATGATGTCGATTCACTAGAGTATCCAATCATCAATCTGAAGTAAAAATATATTTTTCTACCTTGGATTATCATTGTCAAACATATAATAAAAATGATCTTTCCCAAAATGATCAAACACAACAATGAGCTTATCCATGAAAATTGTACATAGAATGATAGTAATTTATACAATCGTATTCAGAGAAAGAATTGGCTATGTCCAATGGATAAAAAGAGGAGGGAATGATATCAAAAATGTAGAAAACCATTTCAAAAGGGTTGAATTACATTAAAGGTCTCCAATTGGTTCAGGAGAAAAGGAGAAGATTATGATTTGTATATTATTCAAATCAAAAGAAAAAGTGTATTTTTCTAGATGTACTATCAAGGGAGAGGTCGATATTCAAAAGAATGATCGTATTCAACTTTTAGACGTGATATCAATTTTTTCAATTTTTTTTCAATTGGTGTAGAGAATTGTATTATAGAAATAAGGATTGAGAAAAACCATACTCATGTATTGATATCATGCTGGTGATTTAAATGAATGTTTGAAGAAATATATGATGTTTTAATAAGAATCAAGATTCTTCCAGATGAGTTGATGATGTCAAAATACCTCTGAGATTTAGGGGTAAATTATTATTTGGGTGAATTTAAATGAGCGGGAAATTTTTTAGGATTCTTACCAAAGACCCTTGAGGGAAACCTATAAAATAAGAAAAATAAAATGTACTTTTCTGATGAATGTTGTACTGTTCATGAGAGAGAAGCTTTAGGTTTTTAGGGAGAAGAAGTAGGTCTCTGTATGGAGTTTGTGTTGAAAAAGTATTAATAGAGTGAAGTGAATGAGAAAATATAAGATTAAAATGATACATTTGGATGAACATCATACTCAGTGATTATCATACTCAACTGATTACCATATTTATTAAATCAATTGTACTTGGGTGATTATTGTATTAGGCTGAATTAATCAGATCATATTTTTTTATTTGGTTTTCTGTACTGAGGACGATGGAGAACTGAAGTGGTATCAATTCATATAAATCATATTATATCAAAGTTATATTTTTTTTATACCGGGGAGAATCGTATTAGGATGTATCATACCAAGAATAATCATATTAATGTGAATCTCACTCAGAGGAATCAGACTAGGAAAATTTTGCCTTGGAAAATCAAACTGAGTTTTTCACTTCAATGTTCAAGAAGTTCTTACTTTCTTCTAGGTAAGAAAGGGAAGATGTGTTTTTCAATTGAAAATATTTATGGAATCTAAATATAATCATAGGTAATATGAGTTATTACCTGATCAATGTATTTCTCTATTTGTGATATAAGGGTTCACACACACTATTGAAATTGTTTACATAGTTCTACATCAGATTACTGGTATATCATAACTGGTGTAATTAATGGATTTATTTCTAGTATATTTTATGGTATTGGATAATTTCCAAACAATACCAAGGATGTAGTTATTCCTATTGATTAGTGAAACTTGTAAATATTTCTATTTTTTTTGGATGTTTGTAGATTTGTATTGAGCAGGGAATTGAAGCCTTTAATAGGAGGCAAATGTTGTTTTGATTAAAAAGAAACAAAAAATAAAAAGTATATCTGATTCACCCACCACCTATGAGTGATACAACCATCATGTCTGGGTACTTACAACATATATTGAACTCATAGGTCATAACAATATAGTAGAATTATACTTATGGGTAAGAAGTAGTGGATATTCCAGATCATAAAGATAATGTTTTTAGAAATTAGAGAAACCCCATGATTAATGTTTTGTGGTGAAACCACCAGTTTAAAGAAACTATGTGGGAACCGGTAGAAATGATCTGCCAGAGAATTCTTTATTTTGTTTATATCAAAGTAATAAATTTTGAGAGTGAAATTAATTTTAAGGGGGTATAATGTAACACCACAATTTTTTTATAAATTTTAATTTATTTATAATAATTAAATTGCATTGATATATTATGTTACATGCAACACCAATTTTTAAAAAACCATGATACAAGAATAATTTTATTATATAAATGTGACTCTTATAATCTACCCATTAAAAATAGTTATATGAATATTAATAAATTAATTTTTAATATTAATTATAATGATTTTTTAAAAATAAAAAAAATTTATAAAATGTGCACTTAATTTTTGGAAAACTCATTAAAAGGTTCAAAAAGAATATTTTCGAAAAAAAAACTGTTTAATTTTTTAGTGAATAATAATGAAATTAAATTTTGACAATTTTAGAAAATGAATTTGATAAAATAATCACCATTTTTTAAATAATATTTTCAAAATTAGATTAGTTTTATTTTTTTGTGACTTTATTGTTAGGATTAGTTTTTCAGTGAATAATGAAAAATATTGGGTTTTATTAAAAATTATTTTTCCATTTAATGAAATAGTATTTATATTTTTTTGTTTTAATATTATTTTAAAAGTAAAATTACTTAAAATTTATATCTATTAATCCAAATTTGGTCATTTTAATCATTTTATTATTTAATATATATATATATATATAATTTTTTTAAAAGTTCGAATATTTTATTTTGGAATGAAAATTTCTCGTCGCAACTGCATGTTTAATTCTATCTTACAATTTTCTACTTATGTGGATATATTATAGACAAATTGAGTCCATATTTATAATAATAATAATTTATTTTATCTAATATAGTCAAATAAAAATTTTCATATAATTAATAGTAAAAAAGTTAAAAAAATATTTACCTTGATTATGGTAAAAATTAGTTTACCAGGGCGTTAAACTAAATATATATGTGTTAAAAATGACACAAAAAATTTCTGACCCCAATATTCAATCCTTATTTGTGGCATATATGTTATATAATGAATAATAGTAATTTTTTTCTCTTTTTTTCTTTATAAAAATATGGGTATATCTTTTTCTTTTACAAAACATTACACGGGTGACACTCACCTCACTTATAAAAGGCCACCATTTCTATTAACACTTTCCAAACCATTTTTTTTTGAAAATACAAACCCAAATTAATTAAATTCCTACATAATAACATATTATAATAATTCTTTTGGTAATAAATCTTTACTAACAATAATTTTGGTATAAACCAAAACAAGTTGTCTGAAGAAGAGATAAAACCCCTACCAGAGTGTTTTATTTTATTTATTCCTCAACATAATTTAATTATTATTTAAACATGATGATAAAATGAAATTAGTATCATCATATAATTATATTTTTTAATGTTATTATCATTTACTAAAACTCTCTACTCTTCCATTAAATGGGGGTAAAAGGAATCTTTCATATGTACTACGAACTGTCGCCTCAAAAAATAAGGTTATTAGTTTTTAATCAACACTTATCATAGTTGGATATAATGATGGATAAATTGTGAATATATTATATTAATGATATTATTAATACTTTTTATTTATTATATCACATATACTATCCAACATTCGATTTTGTGGGAGTATGATAACATCGATTGTTTGTACAGTTGACTACCTCCACATGAAGTTATGTGATTCGTTCATTATTTATGTTGATGTTAATAATGACACATTTAATTAAAATATGTGATATTTATGACATAAAAATTATTTTTAATGGTAATATAAAATTTAATTTTTTTTATCAATGCAGGAAATTGAAACAAAATCCATGTGTTCGTAAAACTAAACATCTCCATGAGCAACATATTTTATTTTTTGTCTCTAATAATTATATCTTACTCTAAATAAATATATAATGAATATATATAATATTTATATAGTGGATAAAATTATTTATATTGTATAATCATTAACAATGTAATAGGAACAAAAAAAATTAAAACATACACAAAAAACATTGTAGTTATTAACCTAAACGTTACATTAACATGGAATTATTATGACTTTGGTAATAAAAGGCCATAAAAAATTATATATGGTATGATATATATAAGTACATGTTTTTTGATATAATTATAACAAACATATATCTATTATATAGGTTTTTCAAACTTGTATGATTGATTATGAGACATATGGTAAGGTATTTTTGTCCCAATTTGACTACCTTGAGACATATGTTATGTTATGTATCTATCACATTTTATGAGGATTATATTAAACCCATTTAAAATTGAATATTGTAAATTGTTTTTATCATGATATTTTATGTTTCGTTTAATGTTATTACTTCATGTATTTTACAATTTATTGTTACCCAATTGTTAAAGATTTTATGTTACAATCTCATCATTTATCATGATTGTTTATGATGTTGTTTTTCAAGATTAAATATTTTGATATCTCTTTCAAAAAACTAATTAATTTCTTCAAATGTGGTTAATTTATAAGATACCATTTTTTCACTTCATTTTCTTCTTTTTATTAACTTAATATTTTAAAAAACTATTTTTATAAGGATCATATTTATTTATCTATTCAGTTAAAATGAATTTATTCATCCCAAATAATGTTTTCTAAAATTGTTATCAATTTTCTTGAAATTATAAAAATGATTTAATAAATAAATTTTTACCCATTTTAGTCTTTTTTACATAATTTTTTGAAAGTAAGGTTAATATCCTTTCAAAAATAATGCATGTTTGGATTTTAATGAAAATGAGAATGGAATGATAAAAATTATCCCCCTTCATTACCAATAAATTATTTGAATATACCATTATATTATTCCAAGTCTATTTCCAAATACAAGGATTTTTTATTTTTTATTTTTTATATTTATAAAAACGTTTTTTCAAATTTGAAAGGATATTTTATTCATGAAATGTTTTAAATGACCATTAAAAATCATTTTCTATATAATTAGACATCATTTTATGTTAGCTATGACATAATTGGGATAATATCAAATTACATAATTTTTATTACTTAAATGAATGGTTTCTTTTTTGACAAAATTATATTTATGAATATTGTTTCTTTTCTATAAGTAACAACATGAAGAAATTATTACAAAACCCCTTTTTTCATGGGTTATGATACAATGAAATGGGGAAATGATTATGTTACCTTTATATTTTCCACAGGTTATTATATGATAAATTTTTTATGAATATCATTTTATTTCATTGGATTTGATACAATAAATGTTTTCTGATTTTGTAGCACACATACATATAATTTTCATTATGTGATGGTTGGGGCCTATATATCCTTCCAATTAATTGGATGAATGTTTTTATATCATGATATATATAGGACTATAATGGGGAGTGAAATTAGTTCATTAAGGGAATTTATAATTTATGATGGACTTTAGAGTGATCCTTCACTACTATAATGGTTTGGGGAGTGAATCCATTCCACTATGATAGACTTAGAAGTTAACCTTGACTACTATGAAAATTATTTTCTAGGATTATGTATATTCAAAAATACTTTGTCTTATAAAATTATTATTCACTCATGGATAATGTTCATTTATTTCTTTATGATTAATATATTATAATCTTCTTGTGTTTATTCAATAAATAAATATTTTTATCTTCAATATGCTGGGTATTATTTTCATATGTAATACTCATATCCTCATACCCTAATTTTCATGTTATGGTTATGAATCTCCATTATTCACCCTTAATGTGAATCTAATATCGTCCTTTCTTATATCTACTTTCCCCTAGTAATATATAAATTTATTAACACTGATTTATCTAAGACGGGTTCTAGTTGTGAAAATCATAGTGTGAGATGATGTAGTTCACACAAGAACAAGTTTTTAATGGGTCCATGATTCCGATGGAGCTATAAAATTACGATCCTCGGGGGTTTGTTTGTATAATTTAATTAATTCTCATATAAAAATATATAATATAATTATATAAAAATACTAGGTGTATATACCCACCACACATTATTTTATATGAGAATTCCCTATTAGTGTACATATTATAACTAGACGCAGGAGGGAACCACTGAACCCAATATCCCGACCCCCTACTAGAAATTTTGAATATTTCTTCTATTATATTTTCCTAGATAACCTCAATTTTAGATAGTATGTTAATCCCTCAATCTAAATGATGAATTGAAAATCTTAATTTAAATTATATTAATTTTATTACTATGTATTTGTATATGTAGAAATAAGTTCTTAGAGTTTTTGAGACTCTCCCAGATGGAAAAAAAACCTTCTATAAAAGTTATATTCTAAGCTAGGACATCAAAATATAGAGTAATATCCGCATTAAACCAAGTAAAAATAAATTCCAAAAAAGGAATAAGTTTGAGGGGGATATGTGACTAACCTACATGGAAATTGAATACAATGTTTGTCTAATATCTTACGATGAAAAATGATCCTTTATTTCTATTTGAGGATAATGATAACATTAATAGTTAGAAGCCATCAACATACCCCTATATTTGATACCATTTTTGACTGACAATTATTTATTCATTTCATGTTAAACAAGGATTCTATACTAGAGAGGATGTAATTTTTTTCATGGGATGACACCACATTCATCTCTCATGAGGATTTTATGTGAATGTTAATGGACAAATTTACTATATCATTAGAATAATAACATTAAAGTAAATTTAAATGAAAAAAAAATTCATTAATGAGGTTCATACTTTATATTTTTTACAATTAATTTTTCATTTTTATATCATTCAAGACAATGTTGATTAGGATGGGAAACTCCATCGCATCTCGTAGGGTTATCTCTATAGTTAGGCTGAAGGGAAACATAACAGGGTCTATATGGATGTTTCCTTTTAAGAATAAGGAATATATATTACCAATGATCCACTCCATGTGGTCTATGATAAATTTTATATGCTCTTGGAGATCTATCCATAGTGGATAAGGTATGTAGATATATTGTTATGTGGAATCCACCAAATTCTTATATTTAGTTACGATATACTACACCTAAAAAAGGTTTCCTTCTATGAAATCCCATGCTGGTTTATCCAACATGGACTACAAGGATTTAAAAAGAATCCTCCAAATTAATACCTCATCATTAATTAATTTCTCTATTTCTTTATATTTTACCTGATTACATTTACCTTTCTGATGTGAATTCTTAATGAAATCCTTAATCAATTTTAATGTTTACTTGTGCTGTATATATGCATAGAGTTGTCCCAAAAACCATTCACTTATAAATTCAATGTTTAATTATTTGGTTATGAATTAGGTTTTATGTGGAATATATTTAAGTAATTTAGATTCAATTTGCTTATTTGATGATGTTATGAGTTCTAAAAGAGGAATTTGGTTCCTGGTTGATGTGAGAAAATGGAGGGTTTTATATTGTATATTTTAAACAACTATAAATAAAGAGAACAAAGATATCCAAAATTATATTTTAGTTTTTAGTTTCTTGAAACAATTATTCAAGGACACAATCCTTTAGAATTTTTGTGTAGGTGAAGAATCTATTTATGATATTATTAGCGATTATTGAAGCATGGATGTCTATTCCCCTTATGGGGTAATAATCATTTAAGGAATATCTTAAATGAGCATGCTAGTTGGGAGAGGCTGGAGGGAGATGTGAGATGAGAGGGTAATATAATGACATAGATGGATTAATTCACCGTAATGGTTGGTGGATATGTGTAATATTACTTTTTATGGTCATTGTTCTCTGGGTCATCTAATATAATATTAAAAATAAGTAAAATTGTTTTTTGGGTTACTACGTATTTGGGAAAAATAAATAGAATATTTTAATAATTATTCCACAAATACCACGAATGATATATTTTTTAGACCATTTCAATCAATTTAAAATATATTTTTTGGTATTATAATTTTTTGGACTAATAATTTCAAAGGAAATATCGTATGAAAATGCTGAGGGGATATTTCTTATATTTTATCAAGAAGAAACTGATGTTTCCTTCAAATAAATCATTTGTTTTTCCCCGAGAATTCTATTTTATAAGAATATATTTTGTAAGTGGATGCAAATTTGAGTATCCTAATGGATATTTTAATGATTATGAGACATTAATTACTCTCAATGAGTCCCATAAATAGGGGCACACTTATGGATTTTTTTCTTAAATTTCACTAATAACAGATTTATGACTAAGAAGTGTGGGATGACCCAGTGATGGTTATATTTTATAATTTATTTTAGTTAGAAATAAACCCATGGATATATTTATGAAATCATTCCCATAACATTTCCACTCATCCTTAGTCATATAAAGAATATAAAATTCCTATTACAAGAGGTTTTTATAAGGTAGTCACCCAATGTGGGTTCCAACTATTTTTTATTTTTCAACTCCTGTCAATTCAAAGAATCCCCAAAAAAACAATATGTTCAAATATAATTGTATTGTTTATGTATCATATTGTATCACTTTTCATCATAATCCCATTTGGATTTAAAAAATATCTGACTAGATATACAATGATTAAAATAAGATGAAGAAGACCTCTTTGAGAACCAAGCACATCAACCACAATTTATCATCATCCCAGTAAGACTTCAATATATATTGAAAAATATTATCACTCAATATAGAATTAGATGATGACATAATATTTGATACTAAGACTCTCATTTTATTATCTTGAATACTTTTACTCATACATATGATCTAGGATTCTAAACATTCATCTTTAGATTCACTCTCTCATAATGGTTTTCCATGACATATTTCTATGATATATATTATTTCACATTTTCTCTCATAATATTTTGTATTTTTTAATTTCAATAAATTAAATATATGTGAAATAAATTTATTTAATGTAAAAAAATTCAAGAGAATAATTTTATATAATCATATTAAATAATCCTCTATGATTTTTTCATTCAATTTAAAATCGAAATAAAGTTTCCCACGATCTCAGAATATTATTCCCTACATTAACTACATGTATATAGTAAAACTTTTATTCTACCATTAATTTTTGGTTTGTTAACATAAATTAATTACATAATCTTTTGTATCCCTTGTAAATATTAAGGCTAGTTAACAAATTGTGAATTTTTTAATTCCATGAATATCCATGTCTACTTCCATGTTGAAATAAATTTTAGATATACCCTCTTTCACATGCTTCCACAATATAAGAACTTTTGAAAATGTAATATAGTATCTAAAAAATACAATAATTATGAATTCATAAATAATAGCTTCTTATCAAGATGAAAATGATCGCTTAAAATATAAAATATCAAAACATCTTAGTAAAACACTGCATATTTTATATCATGATATTCCTAAAAATATATATATTGGTCTGAGACACACAATAATTTTTTAGATGCACCCGTTGGATTCATCCAGCATATATGATATTTAATTATTATTTTTTAAAATTCACATTAAATTGATTTAAATATGGTCCAGATAAGATGTTTTAAAATTTTTAACATCTACTTGAGAATTTTTAGTTTTTAAAATTATCATATTATTCAATATAAGAAAAATCATTTTTACACCCAAAAGTCTCATTTGAAACATATATATTTATGTGAATAATCATATATGGATTGACTGTATGAACTATTAATTAACTACATTGATGAAATATTTAGAATAAGATTCATCATATGAAGACATCACATAACATATAGATCAACCATGACTTCGATGAACTACATGACCAAATGATCGACAAATGGGTTATTGACTAATAACATGAACATCATGATCAACTACATGATCAACATATTTAATATATAACAAAACTCATGAATTAATCTATAATTATAAAGTTAATAAAAAAATACTTCAATAGAATTTTGATCTACATTGATTAAAGTCAAAAAAATCATTGTATTCTCAAGAAAATCATTCAAACTCTTCATGTAAGTAGAAACATAATGAAAACCTAAAAAAATTTATCAAAAGCTTCAATGGTACATAGATCTATACCTTTTGGATAAATTGTAATAATCATAGAACTCTTAATTATAATCCCCTATATGTAAATATAAACATTAATTATTCTGTGAATACTCATGTTACATACTATCACTTTTAAAAAGTGTCTTTCAATATATTACCAGAAAAGGTTATATTTTTGATACAATTACATCAATTATTGTCATGAAAATTTGTCCAAGAGAAACAAATGGAACCCTTATTTCAATTATCAAAAATCACCATAAAAAAATTATCCAGCATCATAATCTATGACTTCAAATATCATACTATTAATCTCTCTATCTTTTAATAATAATTATATTCCCAATTTTCTCAAGATTTGTGTTACTATTTCTCACCATTTTTCAATAATATATAATGAAAATTTTGTATTAATTTAAAACATTCTCAATTATGAGAATAATGATTCCCATGAAATTTCATAATAATATTTTCAAAACACTCTCTTGGAATTTAATTTATAAATGAATCTGCTTCTTAATTCTTAGTGGATACAAAATAATAGTTTATATAATCAGATCATAACTATTAATTAATAAAATGATACTTGTTATCTATATGTTCGGATCATGAGTACTGCATAATATTCATTTTAAGATCTATTTATCTAATATTTTCAGAAGAAAACTAAATTTGTTCCTCAATAATAGATTTTTGCAATTTTATTATTTTAATATCTAAGAAATCATAGGTTTCCAAGATATAGATAGACTTAGCTGTACTAAAAGTCATTGACAACTATATATTATTCTGGAAGTGTAAAAAAACACCAAATAAGAAGAATTTACTATATGTGGTTATTCTATCAGCATAATACCCTACCCAATATACATTTTGTAAACCCCTACAACTATAGGTTCGATCTAAATCCATACACTAGGATACTAATTAATGTTTCTTTAATATATCTCATATTATTATTAGTTGCAAACATATGATAATATTTTGTATCAGTTTTCAATTTATCAAAAATAGTGACTATAATATATGTCCATGATGTTGTGAAGTAAAGAAGGCCGCCAGTTTTTCTTATTTTTTCCTTTTAATTAAATTTTTTACCATTTTTATATTTTTATTATTTAGTTACATCAACACCAAGAGTGTAATATTATATTGCATCATTATTTTATAAATTTAATCATTAATTATTTTTTAAATATGTCTTATGATATAAAAAATTAATCATATTATGATAGAATTTAAAATCCCAGGAAATTATTCATCTGTCCCAAAAAAATACATCCAAATTTTTTCCATTGTTTTATTTTTAAAATATTCATAGATATACTTTTAATCACTTGTATATATTATATAATCAATATAGATTATACTAATTAGAGTACATGTGGTGACTTTCATCCCATAAATGTTTATATCAACTATTTTTTTTAATGTTTTAGATTATTTTCCATCTAGTTAGGAGTATTGAAACATAAAATCCAGTTTCTACCCACATAATGTAATCATTAACATCTAAACCATCCATCTATATTAATAAAAAATAAATAATTGTGGTTCTACAAAAAAATTACCCCTTAATGATCTCAATTTATAAACGATTACATTACATATATTGGGATAAAATTATACATTTTTTGAGTTCCCACATGTAATGTAATCTTGATGGTTTCCATCCCTGAAACTAGTGAAATTATTTCTTCAAAATCAATTGTTTATATTTCATAGAATCCATTTAAATATAATTAGGATTTGTTACTTATAAAAAATACTATATCATTTATGTTTTTTTTCTAAAAAACCATATAGTTCAATATTTGTTTCATGTATCCTTGGTACAAGATCACTTTTGGTGTTCATGTCAATTTGATCCACAAATTGTTTCATGGAAGTAATCTAATATTAATGTTCAATTAATTCTAAAATTTAATTTTCTTTAATTTTTGAAATTATAGCATTTTGATTCTCAAAAATCATATTTATTCTAGTCTAGAGAAGTTCATCCTAATTTCCAATTATATTTTTATTACCAATATGCATATTTAGCCTTGGATCCCTCATTAAATAATTTTTAATATCTTAATTATCATTAAAACTATGATCTAAATGAAGAACATAAATATTATACTCCTTGAATGATTATTCAAGGGGTTGGTTTTCTTGATTTTTGTCACTATTAGATTATGGAAAGGCATCTTATTCATAAACTAAATATCTTATCTTAGAAAAGTTCATAATATTTTTAAAATCGAAATAATTAATGAGTTTATGTATCAGTTTTTATTATACATGTATCCACTTCTATTTTAGATATTACCCATGAAAATTCATTATAATTTTGTAATAAAATGTCTTATGTTAATACAAATAATATTTTCTAAAATAGATGACTGAAATAAATCAATGTTATTTCATAGTAAGATTCATATATAACTATATCTAATTAGGTTTATTTTTCTTAGGACTCATAAAAATCCATTAATAATAATAATATTAATGAAAACAGGTTCTTTCTAGAAAAATTTAAATATTAAGCTCAAAAAAATCATCTTTCACATTTCCACAATACATTGGGGTTTCCTCTTTGTTATTCTGCTTTTTATAGAGATTTGGGATTAAAAATATTTCTTATTCTATGTGATGTAAAATAATTCTCAAATTAATTTTATGTAAATTATTATCCATTATTTTTTCATAACATCAAAATGCACACTCATTTCTCCTTCTATACATATAATAATTTATTTTTAAAATAAAGAAAATTCATCAAATTTGTGTATCATGAACATGACTGTAGTCATCCTTGTGGAATAATTGATGAATGTAATGAAATAAAAATAATATATTAGATAATACATTCTTATGAGGCCACACAAATCTATTTGAATATGTTGTAATGGTCTTGATTATTGTATATCCACTTTTATATGTGGTGATTGTTCCATTTCAACCTTTTGAAATGTTTCAAAAACTTACTCCCATTAAAATTTCAATCTATGAAGATCAAATTCCATTTAATTCTTTTATATTTTAATGATAATTATTTGGGAAATATTTCCAATTACTATAAGGAATAATTGATTATCTTCATCGGTACTTATATAGAAAAAGCTAGTTAGATCAGTAATGTGGAATAATTTTTCACTTTTTATTTCTACACTACTGATTAGACTTGCATATTTAGAACTAATTTTGACACATGATTTTTTATTAAATAAAAAACCATTTAATTAATTGTAAAATTTTATTTCACTAAAAATATCGAGCTTCATACCATAAAAATAAAGAACATATTTTAAATTGTCCTTATTTTCTTCAATATCATATGAATCAATACCATTAATTCCAAATTACATTTCATTGAATAAATTCACTATTCATTTCGCATTTTATTGAACATTATTCTTGATTTTAGTGTCACCTAGAATATATGAAGAAAAAATAGTCTCTATGATCAATAGATTTCAATTACTCTTTTTATGTAATGTGAATTCAATAAAAATGGGTCTTTCTCCTAGATTGTCCTTATATCTTGCTTTCATTTTTTATATTATTTTATTGAAAGAAGAATAATCAAATAATTTTCGTCATTAGGTCCATATTAATGACATCTCCCATATATATTATCCAATATTTTAAAGCTATTCCATATTGGCATAAAAAATGGTTCATAGTAATTAGCATGATTCTACAATGGTGAGATTGTGTGTCTTGAGATTTTCTCACCTTCTCCAGTTGAAGGAGAGGGTTTCTCATCACCTTTATTATCCCATAAACAAATATATTTTTAAATGTAACCTATATTAATGGAAAAACTTGTTTATAATTAGCTCTATTATATTCGGATTTGAACTTATGCCTTGAGATTATATATTTCAGTGGACTTTGATGACCCAATATAGATATCAATAGATCAATTAAATACATATCAAATATTCTACAATTATTTTTTAGATTATTGGAATTTTGATTATGTATTACAATGATTCCAATATTTTCACCAATGTTTCTCCTCACGATCTTTTATTGTCTTGACATATTCTAAATATATAATCCATAACCTTTTAATATATTCCATTAGGTAGCTTCCTTTGGGGAAATAAATCTAAATCATTAGAATTATTTTTATACTCTTTATTCAAAATTTAATTTATTTATCATGTTTTTTTATTCTTCACAAGAATTGATTCAAGTTTCCTTTTTAATATATGTACCATCTTTGAAACATCACCATATTCATATTCAATTCTAAAAGATTCATCATGCTTAACAACATGTGTCATTAAATTTATGAATTGACTATCAAGTTTGTCATATGATTGTTTTTAATAAGGCACTTAATCCTATTCCTAATTATATAACATATTTCACATTTTTATAATTGGGAACTTTTTTTATGATCAATTGATTTTGAGACATTTTTTTGTTTTTATCCCATATATTATTAAGGAGTTTTTACCCCATTATCAGATGAGGTTTTCACTTAATACCTTCAGTCCATATTTTTAGTATACATTGATTACCCAAACATTATCTAAATAGATCTGTAATTATAATCTCTCAAATTATTAAATTCCTTTTCAACATACATGAATTTTTATTATGTCCTGCAATGATCCACACCATTCTACTTGAGTTTCCCATAAATTAGGTTTGTAATCATGTTATTTTATATAATTATCCCTATGAAAATTTTAATATGTTACATATGCTTCATTAAATTTGTAACTTTTTTATACTTTACATTTATTCATTGGATAAGTAATCTACCATTGTACAATATCTGCCTAATGAAATCATTTATATATGATTTTTCCTTTGTACATTCCCTTTACTTTTCAATAATTTCTTATAATAAGGGACATGAATCCTTAATTTTCATTATCTATCCCAACATATCCATATGTTTCACTAATTCCATCATCTTTTTCATCTTTGATATTAATAATCCTAATGGATTAAAGTGGTATTTTAACTATGAATTTATTTTTAAATGATACTGACTTTATTATTTCATATGTTTTGAGTATTTTTTGAATCGTATCAAGGAAGAGCACCCTTTGATCTTCTAAAGACAAAAATTTAGAATCAAACATGTCTAGAATGTTTATCATTAACATAGTAAAAATAGTAGAGTCATCTATATTATCATAAAATCCAATGATGTTATTAAAAAATTTATTCAACCTTGTAATAAAGTCATAAATTTTTTCATCTTTCCCTATCATTATGTATTCAAAATGGATCCTTAAATTTTATTTTGCAGATTTATTGAATTTATACATTCCATCATAGTATCACATATTATTATCAAGTAATTCTTTCCCATTTTAAAAGAACATTACCTTAGTGTAGTATTTGTCATATAGAGTCATTATAATAATTTTTTTTACTTCCCCTAAGACTATGAGATCATTTTATATTAAAATTTCAATTCATCTATTCTAAAATTTAGTGGTAAATCATCCTTAAATAAATCAACATTTCCACGGACATGTGAGATAAGAATGTGTAGAGAATTAATATTATATCAATGGTAGTTCTTGTAATCAATCATTCACACACCTATGGTACGAGATTAATATTATCCATCACATGTTACATAGGGATATGATAGGGGGAAACATTCCTCAGATACCACATTAAATTCCATAAGAACTAATTCACCAATTAAAAGAGGGGATGAATTAGTGGGGGGTTTTCTATTATAATTTAATTTTATTAGAAATAAGTCCTCATTTCTAGTTAAAATATGAGCTCCCCAATTTTTCAAATCTTTCATACATGTATGAAAAAAATGTACAACACAAAATGTTTTTATAAAGATTGAACCCAGTGTGGTTCCCAGTCATTTTTTTTGACTCTCATTGATCCATGGATTATCGACTAAATAATGAGTTAAAATACAATTCGACAGACCATGTATCATCTTAAATATATATTCTATGACATCCCATGTATGTTAATATTTTTTCATGATTTATTGAATAAATATACACATAATACAATCATAAAATATTAATGGGCATAGTGTCAGTGGAAAATTAGATACATAACATAATAACTTAAATATGGAAACAAAGAAACTATTTAAATCCCATTAAATTGCTCTAAAAAATACATTACTCTTATAAAACTATATGTGATAACCTATGGATGTAAATATGGGGTAGATGATCTATAATCCCTGTAAGGGAATAATCAAATAATAACATAAGGTAAATTAGTAAACATTAGCCCAGATGTACAATCTAATTAAATTTAGTGGTGAGAATAATAATATTGAAAATTTAAAAATTGTATATGATTATAAAATCAACATTACATAGTAATGTAAAAACAATATAAATCATGAAATCCAAAACCAATATCATGGATTAATATCAAAAAAATCCCAAAATAGTGTTCTTAGAATAACATATTGTGAACTATACATGGTATCTCATGAGATAAAAACATTACCCGATTTATTATAGGAATATATAACTTCAGGACTACCTGTTACATTCATATCTTGTATATGAATTTGTGTGAAACATAGATCATACATTATAAGAAAATATTTAATTACATTTATAATTTTTTTTAAGGATTATGGGTTGAATACATATATGTACCCAATCAATGAATTATAGGAACATCTAGGTGAGTAAATTTGATTGGAAATGGGGATGGGTATTCAATACAAAAAATGATTGTTATATAAAATTGAAGGATACAATTACTAGCATAAAAAGTAATCATAAATATTCATGGAAGGTTTAAATGAGTGTGATATGGGGTACATAATTACTATTAAATTATAAGGAAAGTAATACAAAAGTGAAGAAATATATTACAATATGAACAAATTGATATCCAAAGGTATAATAAAAAAAATGTTTGAATAGATAAGAGGAGATGATACCTTACACTGAGAAGGTGTTTCTAAAATCATGGAAGTGACATCTTCTAAACATGGAAACACATAGCGAGAAATATAGATAGGTTTAGGCATAGTAAAATATTTATCAATGTGTTTTTATTGAAAAGAAATGGGATATTGGGTGGGAATCAATTTTAAATGAGATGAGAATTCTTAATTACATTATATACATAAATTTTGGTGTCTATATGATAATATATTAAAAAACACAAAACAACCCATTGTTTTTAATATGTTTTATTTCAGAGAGGAATATGATTCAAAATTTTATAAGTCAAAGAAAAAAAATAATCAAAATAATACCCTTGGTGACATGGAAGTTAGTTATATAAAAAAATAATTAATTTTTAATCCTATAAATATAATATATGTGTTTGATGATTTAATAAGGTTTTAGAAAATTAATAAATTAACATAAAATCGATTATTTGAAAGGCGAAACAATTTTTTCATATATAATATTTATAGTATTTATTCAATCACTTTTTGGATAATTTGATTATATAAGACATACTATATATTTATAAGATATTTAATCATTACATAACAATTAACTAGGTTAATAAATTATGATAAATTCACCATTATCTAATTTCGATATGGAGAGATCAAAAATAATAATTATTTTATCAAAATAATTGTCTATATATTATAAATGTTTCATTTATATAAAAATAACTATTTACATGGAATTACTATTTTTATGATAATAAAATGGGATAAATGTACTAATAATTGTAGTATAAAAATAAAGATGTAGATGCTCAATATACAAGAGGGGGGTGAATTGTACAATTTAAAAATTTATTTAAAAAAAATGAAAGATCTTAGTTTAACGAAGTTAAACAAAGAAAATTCACAACACCTCAAACACCAATTGAAAGATTCAGATAAAGTATGAAGTTACAAAATTCTAGTTCTATACACTTTCTTCAATCTGGAAAGCGATTCCGAAAAACAGGTTCTGGAAATATGGATCCAAAAAATGAAACTTAACCAATGTTTACAATATGAGATTCTACCTTAAAGCGTATAGAGTCTAACTAAATTATAGTACAAGTAAGTAAGTAAAAGAATGTTATACTTTCCTTAGTAATACAATATGAAGAGGAAAAAAAGTAGTAAAACTACAAGTAACAAACAATTACTCTTTTAACCCAAAGAGAAGGGTATCCAAAAACCTTGGATAAAGGTCCCTTGATTTATACATTCAAGCAAGTCTGTCATACCCACACCAGGGTAAGCCCTCGATACGAAGATCGGAGTCTATGTCTTTCTATCCCCGCAAGCCCTAAACTTCAAGTTAGTTGGAAACTCTAGCTTCCTCCCCAAGGAAGCCCTCGAACTTCAAGGTAGTCGGCACCTCTGTCTTCCTATCCCCGGAATCCCTCGATTCTAATCACCAACAATCGGAGTCGAACGATGAAAGCCTGTGCAAGGAAAACTTTGAACAGGCTGTTCAATCTTTCTGCGTGAATCTATGAGAGTTGATAAGAGCCTCTCTCTCAAGAAATCACTTCAACAGCATATATGAAAATATTTCAAAGTTGTTGTTTCTTTTCAAATGAGCTCCTATTTATAGGCGAAGCTCCATCAGTCGGATCACTCCTCCAATGGTCATATTTTCCTTAAACAGAATGGATGACATTGTTTTATAACAAAACATGTGTAACTGAAGGCACGACATCATTTTATAGGGAAACTAGTGTAAGCATAAGTAGAACTGATGTTCGGAATGTAAGGAAATAAAAGTTATGAGTCTAACCAAAATGGAATTCAGAGTCTATAATAAAATGATATTCAGATTCTGTTTTGTAGGAATTCAGAACCTGAATTATGTAGAAATCCAGAATCTGGTTTCTTTAGAATTCGGAACCAGAACATACAAAGTTCAGAGTCATGTTCATGGGAATTCAGAGTTAGAACTCATAAGTGTTCGGAGTCTGAATTCAGAGAACTAGGAGTCAGAACATAGATAAGTTCGTAATCAGAATTCAGAGTCAAACTACATGAGATTTCTTATCCATAATTCAGAATGGAACTTCATTAGAGTTCGTATCCAGAATTTGGAGTGGAACTTCATTACAGTTCATATCCAGAATTCGGAGTGAAACTTCATTACAGTTCATATCCAAAATTTAGAGTGGAACATCATTACAGTTCATATCTAGTATTCAGAGTGGAACTTCATTACAGTTCATATCCAGAATGTGGAGTGGAACTTTATTACAGTTCATATCCAGAATTCAGAGTGGAACTTTATTACAGTTCATATCCAGAATTCGGATCCTAAAACAGAATGATTCATATCTAAGCATTATATGATTACGAGGTTTTGAATATGAATCTGATTTTTATACATAATAAAAATATTGTTATGTATAAGGAAATCTAGGTAAGGTTAAATTTTCTTAAAGAAATTTTCCTTATAGAAGTAAAATATAGATTTTCTTACGTATAAGGTGTTTGTGATTTTCAAAACAAGAAGGAATGGAAAAGTCAAAAGGAAAACCTTATTGACACAACAATATCCCCCCTTTTGGAAAGCACAAACAACCTTAAAAAAAATAATATAAGGACTTTGAAAAATTTTCATTAGACTTTGAAATTAAAACTTATCCCCCTTTGTTCATGGATGATAGTGAATACAAATATCCCCCCTTAGGCTTAGGATCTCTAAGGATTGTATTCTGAATTTCAGGAATGGGGTTTTCATTATCATGGGAAGGAAAAACTTCTTAATGTGAAACTCCTCCTTACTTTAAGGATCTCTTCACATAGAAATGTTTCCTTCTCCATTTTAAATTTTTCTTCCTCCCATTTTGAGTAGTTCTTTTTCTTTCTCCCCCTTTGTGATTTTCAAAAAGAATTTAAGGGAATGGAAAAGAAATAAAGTACCTGAAACATTAGTACATAGCAACACAAGATACAACGAACCAAACATTTCATTAGAGTTGGAAATTTTTTTACAAGGTAAGACAAATGCAACAAAAGATCAGATTGGGTCTATTAGTCTTCCTTTTCCTTCGGGATTTTCTTCTTATACAAGGTTTTCAATGTCTTCAAATCTTTTTGATCCTCCTCAGCTTGCCTCTCCAAGGGTTTTATCCTTTCATCTTGATCTTTCAAGATTTCTTCCTGATCCTTTATGGCCTCTTGTTGCATCTTCAGTAACTCATCTTTCATTACAAGCTTTTCTTCAAGATCAATCCGGAGATATCTATCCCTTTTAAAATTTTGAGCAAGATAATTAACCTTCCAATTGAAGTCTTTTACCTGTTGATTCTAAGATCTTTTCTCAATGATAAAAACATCCTAAATATTCTTAATCTTGGCATCCTCGGCGTCAATAGCATCGTTAACATCATTCTGAAAACGATCAATCTCAGCCATGTATTCTTCAACATTCATAGACCACAAAGTGATTTTGCTGCAAGATTTTCTATGAACATCATAATTGATAATGAAATTTCTATGGTCAGCCTCAATCTTCACACACTTATCCATCACCATAGATAAGGATTATGACTTCTGATTTAGACTGTGTTGTAGCATCTAACATCTAGTGTCTATAGTGGGAAATATCTGAATGGTGTCTACCATATTTTTTGAGGACTCAAAAAAAAGTCATCACCATGTGCTAATGATTCCGAATCAGACACTTGGATTGGGAATTGTTCTTCTTCAATTTTCACCAGCGTCCTTTTAAGAGAACCACCAACCTCCTTCTTTCTTATAACATCTGTTGTTGGTGTATCCATGAGCACTTTCTTACCTTTATCAGTTTTCGGAATTGGTTGATCATATGGAGATTCTTTCTCACTCTCCGATAGTTGAACAATCTTGTCTTCATCTATTTTCTCCTTTTCTGCTCCTTCCTCAAGAAAATTCTTCTCATAGGATTCTTATTCAGATAAAACATTTTCCTTCTCTTCTTCTTCCTTATCATCATCCTTCCTACCTTATTTCTCAACTCCCTTTCCCAGAGTGAAAATTTTTGCGTATTCAGCCTTTTCTTGACAATCCTCAACTTGTTTAATTAGGTCATCTAGATCAGAACATCCTTTTTCTTCTTCTTATTCCTCTACTACTTCTTCTTTTACTTCTTCACTAACTGTTTTCTCTACTTCTTCAACAACCTCTTTCCCATTGGACTTTTCGGAGTGAAGTACTTTTTCCCAGGAATCTCTGGTAAAGGTTTAGTAAGGAATGTTTCCGGAACTGGAATATGCCCAGAAGCCATATTTGTTGCTTTCAAAAGAGATTGAACAATCTCTTGTTCTGAAATCTTCTTCTTCAATTTCTTTTCTTTTTCTTGTCTTTCCAACTCATCAGAAGCTTTCTCTTTTAAGGCCTTAGCCTCAGCAGGATCTAATCTGAATTGAGGGTTCCCTTCTTTTCTCTTCTCCTTGTTTTCCCTCCACTTAGTAGCCACTTCATCGGGGTAGGATTTTTGTTTCTTTGGCTTTGGTGGTGTAGATTGAGTTTCCTTAGATTTCTGGGTCTTGTCTTCAGCCACCACTTCTTTCAACTTTCTCTTATTCGCTTCCTTTTTAGATGGTTCTAGAGTTTGTTTATCTTTCTGAGCTGCCTCAACCTCTTCCTATGGTAAAGGGCATAATTATCTGGATTCAACAGAAAAATCCATCTTCATCCTCTTTAATGTATCATCACTAACCAGCATTACCTTGCAATTTCTTTGCTTGGAAGTGAAAGAAACATTAATTGAATCAAGACATCTAATAATAATCTTAGAAAGAAAGGCCAAATACATTATAATCTGAGCTTTTAGATTCCCTTCTTTAATATTCTTAACTGCAATCAAAACATGTCTCATCAAATTCAACTTCCTTAGATTTAACAAAAAATCTAAGATGTATATATCAATCTTCTTGAGATTATCATTATCACCCCTTCTCGGTACTAAAAAAACATGTACTCACAACTGTATAATCCGATTATTCGAAGAGAGATGAGCAATCTTAGATGTCTTCGCATCTTTAAGTCCAAGGCATTTTAATGCCTTCACTTTGTTAAAAATTCATTGCTCATCCGGAAGCTTATGTGAACAAAACTCAGGTTCACCTTCATAAGATAGACCCACAAAGCTTTAATCCTTGGTGTAAGAAAGCATATAAGTATTCCCATAAGATTTGAATTAAAAATTCTCTCTTCTATCTTCCTTAAGGAAGGAAACATAGTCATAAAACTCAACAAAAAAATCTGTATAAACCAGATCCTGTTTCTCTGGATTTGATAATCAAACATTCTCCCAGCCATTCAATCTGATATTATTAGATATAAGAGAATCATATTTGTAGAAACTCAGATGCACTAACCAATCCTTGTAAACTAACCATTTTGAGATTGGATTCATAGTTGACATATCCCAAGAAGTAGCTTCAGTAGACATTCAGAATTAAGACCTCTGGAAGATTCAGAACCGGCTATAAGAAGGGAGGAAGATTTTCAACACGCGAGTGATTGAAGATCGATGTGGGACAAATATCGGGGGTTACCCTTTATATAGGCGATGGATGTGACCATTGAGCTTCCAAAAAATATCAAATAGTTGAAAAACTCTCTGATCTGATGTGACGGTTGAAAACATACCCACAATGAAATCTTGAATCCGATCTTTTGAGGTTTTAATAAAAACAATCAGATTTTAGAAAACTAGAATCCGAGAAATTTTAAAATTCATAGGAAAATACCAATAAGAAAAATATGACTACGAAAACTTAAGTAAGGAAATAATACCTTTCGGATTGGCTATGAAGTTTATTCGTAATAGGTGATATTCTTCGTGAAGAAATATTTGACTATGAAAAACTGACTACGAAAAACTTAAATTTGAAAATACTTTGAGTACCAAGACTCTAGTATAAAAAGTATGAGTACAAAAATACATGTACGAAAAGTTTGAGTATGAAAAATTTCAGTACGAAAAGTATGTGCATGAAAAATTCCAGTACAAAAAGTTTGATTATGAAATTTTTTTTACGAAAAGTTTGAGTACAAAAAATTTTAGTACGAAAAGTATAAGTACGAAAAATTTTCAATAAGAAAATTCCAGTTCCAAAAATTTCCATTACGAAAATTTCAGTTCCAAAAACTTCATTACGGAAATTTTAGTTACAAAAGTTTGAAAAACCGACTATGAAAAATTTTGATTACAAAATATTTTTTGAAAAAAAAAACTGACTGAAAATTTTGATTAAACTAACAAGAAAATGTACCCCCCTATGAAAAGGAGTTTATTACTGTAAAGAGAATTGTTCAAAAAGAAGTTAATGAAGAAGGATTACCTCACGATTATTATTCCTAACTTCTGTTTAATGTATTCAAATCTATCGGAAGGTAAGGATTTTTTGAAAATGTTAGCAAGTTGTTCTTGAGTTCTGATAAACTGAAGAATGATATCTCCTTTTAAATAAACAAAACATTTGAAATTAAGGTTTTTCCAAGATCAAAAACGTTACCTATAACAATAATTTCTCTCTAAGCATTATCTCTAAAAGTTACTTTTCCTTCTATCGTCTTGACAATATTTTCGAAATAGTTTTTATTACCATTCATGTGCTGGGAACATCCACTATCCATGAACCAAGTGTTGTTGTTGGTACTTTCCCTATTTTTCTAAAAATGAGAAACAAGTTAGGTTTTTGGAAACCAGACTTTCTTGGATCCAGAATTGTTAGACAATTTTTTTTTTGGGTATCCCCATTCGTTTAGAATAATATGCTTTATGAAACCCAAGAGATTAAACTCTATTCAAAGAATAGTTTTTCTTCCAATTCCCACCACATTGACCCTTAGTGAAAAAATGTGCTCTAGATGGAACAAAATAGTTGTTTTTTAAAACTGGGTTTTGGTGAGTATAACCTACTCTAGTAGTATTTCCATGAGGATTAATTTGAGAATACATCTTGTAAAAAATTTTATTCCCAGATGTAAATTTTTCAAGAAGCTTCTTAAGAGAAAAAATTTCAGATTTTAGTCTGACGACTAAATTTCTATCCTCAGGAATCATTTCCTTAGAGTTAGATTTTTTCCTAAAAAACTTCCATATTTAAAATAGCATTCTTAAGATATTTATAAAGTTATTCCTTATCATAATTTTCTTTCTCAAGGTATTTATAAAGTTTTTCTAAATTCTCTTCTTAATCTTTATGATCTGAAGAAAGATCTAAAATTTCTTTTTTAAGAATTTATTCCCTATTATTTGCCTTTTCTAATTTCATAGAAATTTTAGAATTTTTTTCTTCAAGTAACTTGGAAAATTGAGATACTTCTTCATATGAAGGTTCTTCATTTTCTGAGGATGAAGTATCTTCATTAGAAATATTATTTACGGAATAGTAATTCTTATCAAGAGATAAATTTTTTAAAGCCTCGGCAGAGCGTACCTTGGCAATAAGAAATGTATGTGGAAAAGAAGTATTAGAAATAAATGACATATTCTTCTTAGCTGATGAATCATATTCTGAGGATTCAATTTCTGAAGATTCTCCACATCTAGCACTCCACGTAGTATTAGATTTTATACTTTTCTTAGCTTTAGCTTTATAGAACTTCTTCCTATTCCTTTCAGTATGCCTCATCTTTTCTTCCTTTCTTTTTAAGCATAGGAAAATCAGGTCATATGTGTCCACTTCTCTTGAATTCATAACATGTGACCCCTGAATCTTTCTTATCTTTCATCTCCTTCTTCTTATACTTGTATTGGAAATTTCTTTGACCAAATATCTTTTTCATTCTTTGAGAAAGATTTTCTAACTCATCCTCTGAGACGTCACTCTCACTAGATTCGGATTGGATAATAACCTTCATAGACTTGGATCTAGTTACTCTCTCAGGAGTCTCAGCTTTCATGTGATTTGATGTTGTAGTAAAAGAAACAATACCATTCCCATTCGTTTTTATGATGTTGTCGACATCTATCTTCATCCTTGTTTCATGTTGGAGAAGAGTTCCAAACATCTCATCTAAAGAAATTTGAGTAACCTTCCTATTCTCATCAATTATTTTCCCGTTTGATTCCCACTCATTGGGAATAATATCAATAATCTTATCCACAAGAGCTTCATCATCCAGACCTTTCTCTCCCATAGATTTTAATATTTTCATGATAGTCATAAACCTTTGCGGTACTTTGCTTATAGGTTCTCCATAAGGAAAGTTAAAACCACGATACTCAGATCTCCACATAGCTATTCTCGTCTCTTTGACTTTGGATGTTCCAAAATGAGTAACTTTGAGTTTCTTCCATATACAATTAGCTATTTTACAATAAGAAATTTGGCTATATATGTTCCTAATCGTTGAAAAAGGTAGAGTATTGAGTACCTTATAGTTTAATTGATAATCATGCTTCTCTTGTTTTGTGAAAGCACTTACGTTCTTATCAGGAATTTGATAACCTCCAGTAAGCATAACAAAATTATCTACCCCAGTATTGATAACGAAAGTCTTCATTCGATCGCTCCAATACTCATAATCATTTCCATAAAAAATTGGTGGTCGTGTAGGATTTAAGTTGTCGATTGAGCCAACATTTAAACCTGCCATATTAAAAAAATTTCTACACAAAAACGTGTTAAAAACAAAAGTTTGGATTCAAGGAAAATATTCCTAAGAAAGGAAACTATTCCCAAGCAAGGAAAATATAGAACAATGAAAAACTGAGTAAGGAAAAACTTATATGTGAGTATAAGTATTTCAGAAACCTCCTCTGATACTAATTATAGGATCGAAATATCGATGTAGATTCTCAATATACAAGAGGGGGTGGGGTGAATTGTACACTTTAAAAATTTCCTTAAACAAGGAAAGATATATGTTTAACAAAGATAAACTAAGAAAATTCACAACACCTCAAACACCAATTGAATGATTGGGACAATGTATGAATTTACAAACTTCTAGTTATATACACTTGCTTAAATCTGGGAAGCGATTCCGAAAATCAGGTTCAGGAAATATGGATATGGAAAATAAAACTTAACCAAAGTTTACAATATGAGATTCTACCTTAATGTTCATATAATCTAACTAAATCAGAGTACAAGTAACGAAGTATACGAAAGATATACTTTCATTAGTAATACTAAATGCAGCAGAAAAACAAGTAGTAAAACTACAAGTAACAAACAATAACTCTTTTAACCCAAAGAGAAGGGTATCCAACAACCTTGGATAAAGGTCCCTTGATTTATACTTTCAAGAAAGTCTGTCTTACCCACATCAGGGTTATCCCTCGATACGAATATCGAAGTCTCTATCTTGCTATCCCCGTAAGCCCTCAACTTCAAGGTAGTTGGAACCTTTGTTTTCCTCAGTACAGAAGCCCTCGAACTTCAAGGTAGTTGGAACCTCTATCTTCCTATCCCCGGAATCCCTCGATTGTAATCACCAACAATCGGAGTATCATGAAGCTATGAGAGTTGATAAGATCCTCTCTCTCAAGAAATCACTTCAACATCATATATGCACAGATGTCAAAGTTGTTGCTTCTTTTCAAATGCACTCTTATTTATAGGAAAATATCCATCAGTTGGCTCCCTCCTCCAACGATCATATTTTCATTAAATTTCGGAGGGACCTGTATGTGTGTCACTCAACCAACAGTTAGTTAGAAACAGAATGGATGACCTCGTTTTATAACAAAACATGTGTAACTGAAGGCACAACATCGTTTTATAATGAAACGAGTGTAAGAATAATCAAAAATAAGATCGAAATGTAAGGAAAAAAAGTTCAGAGTCTAACAAAAATGGAATTTGGAGTCTATAATAAAAGGATATTCAGATTCTGTTTTGTAGGAATTCGGAACCTGAATTCTGTTGAAATCTGGAAACTGGTTTCTTCAGAATTCGGAACCAGAACTTTCAAAGTTCGGAGTCAGAGTTCATAGGAATTTCGAGTCAGAACTCATAAGAGTTTAGTGTCTGAATTCAGAGAACCTGGAGTAAGAACATAGATATGTTTGTAATCATATTTCAGAGTCAAAATACATGAGAGTTCGTATCCATAATTTGGAATGGAACTTCATGAGAGTTTTTTTCCATAATTCGGTGTAGAACTTCATTACAGTTCATATCCAGAATTTGTAGTGGAACTTCATTACAGTTCATATCAAGAATTTGGAGTGGAACTTCATTATAGTTCATATCCAGAATTCAGAGTGGAACTTCATTACAGTTCATAACCATAATTCGGAGTGGAACTTCATTACAGTACATATCCAGAATTCGGAGTGGAACTTAATTACAATTCATATCCATTATTCAGATCCTAAAAAATAATGCTTCATATCTACCCATTATAGGATTCCTAGGTTTTGGATATGAATCCAATTTTTTTACATAAGAAAATATTTATATGTATAAGGAAATCTAGGTTAGGGTAAATTTCCTTAAGGAATGAAATTTTCCTTAGAGAAGTAAAATATAGATTTTCTTAAGTATAAGGTGTTTGTGATTTTCAAAACAAGATGGAATGGAAAATTCATAAGGAAAACCTTATTGAATCAACAATAATTTTATTAAAAATGAAAATATAAAATTTATACTTCTAGGGTCTAGATAAATAACCCCTCATCACACCAATTTATTCCCCATGGTTATGATGTGTGATTGTGACAATTTCATGGAATGGTTTAACAAACATGGTTTGAGATATGATCTCAAAAATATTAATCTTCTCCTATAAATTCTTAATATCATTATTCAATTGTTGAATTGTATAATGGTATTTGAAAAGGTAAAATTACATATATTCCATCTTCCTTGTAAGCCTCATTATAGGTACTTGATAGGGTATGTTCCTTCTATTATAGATCATCACTTAATGTTTACGTGTCAATTGGATTTATCATGACTCTTTATGTATTATAATTGTAATTTACACTTTACAATTGTTATGTTATCAATATTTATGATACATAATCATATTTTAATTCAAACATGATATAACTTATATGTCAAAATATAACTATAGTAGTTCATGTGATTTATATAACTTCGATTTTTATTAAGGAATTTATATATTTTAAAAGAGAATTTAATTAATTATACGTGGGTCATTACATTATTTTCCCCATTAGATATATTTCTCTAAAAATTTCACTTCATACAGAAAAATAGTTAAGGGTACTCATACTTCATCACATAATTATGTTCCCATGTTTCTTCCTTAGACTTGTGTTTATTCCACAAAACATTGAACATGTGTTTTTTCTTATTTCATATAACACTATATCTATAACCTACGATTATCTATATATTTTTTTAAATGAGAGTTAGTTCTCTAATGGTACCACCTTTGTGTTCTGCAAATATGTGGGGCATGTTTTATACTACCTGAAAAGGGATACATGAAACACATCTTGTACATGAGATATGTATGGTGGGAGTTCTAGACACTATCACACAACTCTAATGTGACCAATGATTTTAAAGGGGTCAATTTATCTTGTAGTAATATTTCCCTTAATTTAAAAAGCATGTATTTCTTTCACATTGATATACAAAATCCCACTTTATATTCGACCCCATATAACATGAATCATTGACGAAGATCTATATAGATTTTTTTTGACTTCTTATGTATTTCATATATTGTTAAATGGACTGAACCTTCTCTATCATATATTGGATAAGCTTTGGTCCCATTATCTTCTTCTATCTAACATCATCTTTGCATGTTGTAGTTCAAAATATCTTCCCATACAAAGCTTCAAAAGGTGTGAGTTAAATTATAAAATGGAAAAAATTAATATATGTGAAATACATTAAGGGAATGTGGTGATCCAAATATAATTAGAAATTAATTGAACTATATTTTACCAAATCCTATAGAGTTTTAATGGTTCTTTTAGATTGTCAATCCATATCAGGGTAATAAGTATAACTAACACTCATTGTTTTATCCACAAATACTAAAGGTTTCTCAAGAACCTAGAGGTAAAAGTGATATATTAATTAGATATGATTAATTGTGGAACTCGAAGATGTATTACTACATCCCTTATGTATATCTTGATGAGTTTTTCAAGATAGAAATACTCTTTGATACAAATTATATGCACATACTTTATAAAGTGATTTAATCCAAACATATTTTGTTATTACCTTTTGATTTCATGGGGAGTTCTATAAAAAATCATGATTATGCTTAAACATTTCCATATTTTATATTAATGGGATTTTCTATACCTTTAAAATTTTATTATTAACTCTTGACTTATTATTACACTAAGCATTGTGAAATAAATTCTGAAATCATGCACTTCATGTTATGCAATTAAATTTTTTTCTTCAACCATAAATAAATGTTAATCCCTCTTGGATGAATATATAAGGACGAGCTATGATCATCATCCAAAATTTTACTCGTCATCTTTTTTATTAATTGGACACATAACTAGGTTCCAAACCTTATAACTCCATCTCTAGAAAATATGAGCTTCAGAATATTCACTACCTTTTCATGTAGTACATCATCGTATTTTTAATAATATTTTCCATATAATGAATGGATGTTTGAGAAATTATCTGGGTAAGTTAAGATGAAGATAATTTCATTAATCACAGGTATATCATCAACATGCACATGAAAATTGGATCTCTTGTAATCTTTATCATGGATAGGATTTTAGGATCTTATCTATTATCAGAATATTCCACATTGCTCACCTTAACAGGACGATAATGGATTGAATAATCCTGATACTTTATTATATATTAGCCCAATAATTGGTGTATATTTTTCCCCTTTTAGGTGAATATATACTTGAGGAATTTACTAGCTTTCAAGATGTTATACTTATCCCCAGAGATATAATGACATCAAATATTCAATATAAGTATAACTACAACCAACTGATGATCATGTGTTGGGTTGTTTGAATCTTGGATATCTAATTATAGGGATGAATATTCTATACCTTTTTCATATATAATGATTACCAAACCGAATCATTTTTTGGAAACATCATTTAAATCACAAATCTTGCCTTACTGGAGGGTAATTTGATAACATATTAAGGGATTATCCACTTCATTAACTCTTTATATATATCCTTATATTCATCAATTCAGATGAACTGAACTCCCTTTATAGTTTTCTAGGTTAGTGGGAATTAAAATCATGTGAATTATCTCACATATAAATGACAGTACACAACTAATCCACGTAAAATATGTATTTCTGTCATATATGTTGGTGTTGAATATCATTTATTTCCATCTATGTTTAAAGGATCCACAAATTTTTCATTTTCTAGTGATAAAATTCCCCTAACATGTTAGCTACATCATTCAAAAATCATATTAAATATAATTCACTTTCAAAATTTCTTTTTTCATGGTCCTTAGTACAAGATAATAATTCTCTTCATGCTTCACCTTGAATTTCTATTAGATTAGAATATTTTTTTATTGAATTCAACATATATTCTTAAGGTAATCCTTGATTACTGAATTCATTATCTCCGTGAAAATTACTTGAGAATCAGTCAAAAAATGTGTACACTATGAACTCATAGATCAAATAACTTTTATGAAATGAACCATTGGTGTTATCTTCCTTCTTTACCATTACTTTATATTTTTCAGACCAATGATCCTCTTTAGAGAAGTTATAGGCTCCATGTAACTGATTAATCAAGTCATATATCCATGGAAGAGGATAATTTTTATTTATTATGATCTTGTTTAGATCACAATAATCAATGAAAATATGCATTGATTCATTCTTCTTCTTGATAAAAAGCACCAGTTCACCCCATGGTGAGGTACATGGGCATATAAACCATTAATAAAAATTCTCACATAGATAATTATTCATATTTTAATTTTCAATAATGGTCTTTATATATTGATTATTTGATATTGAAAAATATTTGGGTATAAATTAGATCAAGAACTCAAATTCTAGACTCGGAGGAAGACTAGATCATTCATTATGCATCACATTAGTGTTTTCCTTCACAATGGGCATGTAATCATGAATTATATTTTCTTTATTCTCAATCATTTGATCTAGATTTTCATTCTTATATGGAAGTAATATATAGGATTGTGATTATGAAATTGAAGATAATTTATCTTGGTCCTTGAACTTATATAGAATTGTAGGGAAAATTGTTATATAGATGGCGATTACCTTCTCTATGAAACTTATGTTTTATTTACACATAGAAACCAAATACATACCCAGAGTAGCATTGAATTACAATAAATTGAGTATTAGAATGTTTCTTTGGAAATTCAGCCCATGATGTTTGTTAAAGGATGAGTTATAAAAAAGGAATGTAGTTATAAAAACATTTTTTTTCTTTATAGATAATTGAACTTCCATGTTTTCATGTGGTGTTTGAATATTTCTACTAAACACGTGTGATTGAAAAACTACCTAGAACCTGAATCAAATATTAAATTATTAATCCTTCAATGAAAAAATAGTGTACCTATCACTAATTCATTATATATTTCCACTTTAGTAGTATTAATGACATAATCTCTCCCTTTCTCTCCTGGACATGGATATTTTTGTTGACAGTTATCATTGACAACCATTGGTTAAAGGAATTTATTTGAAAAGTGATTTTGTTCCATTAAATTGAAACACTGGGTAGTGTTATGGGGGTTTGCTATACAATTGTTTTCTTTCATCACATTATGGGGTTTCTACCATCGAAAATTACTATCTCTGATCGCTTTTCCCCATACCTAAAGCATATTCATATCCCCTTGAGGAAAATTTTGGGATTCTTCTCCCCACACGTTTGAAAATTGTGTTAATGTAAATTATTTCTTGTATAATATTTCTAAATTTATACACTCGAATTTATATACATTCTTCTATTATTATCCCCTAACCCATGATACCCTTGAGAATCCTCAATATCTTATTCAATTTTGAGGGCACATCAGATGATTTATTCCTAGTTTTTAAATTCAAGAATCAAAAAATATTTTCATAGTCACCTTTATCCCACAAAATAAATGGTAAAATTTTCTATTTAGGGATAATGGAAATTATTGAGGTATATTGTTAAAGACATGTTAATTTTTCCTCATATTCCCAGATTCATTCTTTATCATTTTTCATGATCCAAGGAAATCACTCTCCATTTTTTGTTAGGGAGTTTAGGGAACGTATTTATCAATTTTTTGGATTTATTTCTACTCTATCACATAGAAATCTTCTTTTGGATTCATATTTTTGATCAATATCTAATAAGGATAAGCTTCTCCTTCATTACATCAAACAAACATAAATAGAATCTATTTCATAGAGATTTTATGGATGGAGAAGATATTTTAAATAGTGATGTCCCATTGTTACAATATTAAGGCATCAAAAGAACAATTAAAATTAAGAGGCCTTTTAACATAAAGGCTCAATTTTTATCATTTAATATCATAAGGGGTTATGTATATTCCCCATTAACAAATTTTCTATTCAAAACATCATTAATTGAGAGATTATTTTAGTGATTTTTTTAATTTCTATCTCAATTGGGCTAGATGTCTCGTTTTAGTAGCCATTAAATTACTCATCACTTTGGTTATTGACTTACATCCTCATATTCCGATACACTGACAAAAAGATATGGAAAATTATATATTATAATTTTTAAACTATTAACCGAATAAAAGGTAAATTATAAACATTTAATTGATAACACATATATGAAATATATCAATTAACCTATTAACATATAGGTTTAAATATATGTTAACCATGATCTATTTACTAGTAGAAAATATTCTAAGTGTTTATGTTCCCTTCACAAATTTTTATAAGGAGCTTGTGAATTTATCAAATCATATCCCCCGAGAGTTTGAATCAATGCCTCTTTGTCATGCACCATGTGAAGATCGATTCAATGCCAAATGTTCCATTTTCGAGGATATTAACCATAACTACAACTATTCCTGAGTCATATCCACATGCAGTATCAAGACATGTATTTTATTACATGGAATCCAGATACTCTCCTCTCTACAATAATTTAGGGATGGTTTTCTATATTTATTATAATCTATATGGATTTCACTAATTTTTTTCTAATCATAATCCAAAAAAATAACTAATCATTCCTTTTATACCTACTATGAAATCCCATGTATTTTTATCACTTAATTCCATGATTTATTATATAAAGATAAACATAATACTATCCTAGATGATCGAGAGGCATAATGTCATTGGTAAATTAGATACATAACACAATAAATTAAATATGGATATAATTAGATTATTTAAATCTCATTTACATGATCATAAAATTAGAATGATCATGTAAAATTACATGTGATAAATAGGGGACATACATAATAAAAGTACGAATTATTATATGGTGACCCATGACTTTTATAGAAATTATTTCATGATTTTGAACAAAAAATATCCTATAAATACAACCAAGTACTGTGAGTTCTAGTGTATTTTGAACAATATATTCATAAAACATCAAAAAAATCTTTTTTTATTCTCCTTAGGGAGATTTGAAAACTATATATGTTAACATGGGTAATGCACAAAATAAAGGGGTGAGCTAAAAATCCATTTAAGGTAATAAACATGATATGAAAAAATAATTTGTGAGTCAATGATATAACATGATATCATAAAAGTGAAGTCTCATGAGAAATTACATAGAATAATAACATAAATACATAGAATCATATGATTATTGAAACCAAATAATTGTGGAAACAATATATATCAAGAAATAAACATGAGTTAAGACTAACATCCTATAAAATATCACCTGGTGGAAAAAGTTCCCATATTGGATTATGTTTACTCTTTAATAACAAACATAACATAACATGAGTCCAAAAACATTACCCAATACATTTCAGTTCCATATTGGTGAATCCCATCATAATAAGTACTTAATTGTGTGTTAAAAAAATAAAAAATATATTTTAAGACATAAAAAAAATACCCATTGAAATAAATTGGTTTCATAATCATTCATATTATCAATATAAAATGAGATTTGAACATGAAGGAATTTGATAAATGAGCTTATGAAATGTATTTACCCATCAAGGGAAGGTATATTTAGCTATGTTTATATGTAAGATAAATATATACATAATTTAGAAGCAATACATTACATAAAATGATTTCATCTCTAATGAAAATTCTTTTAAAATATTACATGAATTATTTTTGGGAAAATCCCATTTTCACATTGAAATAAATTTTATAAAGTCAATAAAATTATTAAATATTATAGATAAATTACTTGAAAATATACATGAAAATTTTTAAATTAAACTTTAAATAATTTAGTGGCCATGATGGTGATAATTTCCAAACATGTTGTATATGTTAAAGGAAGTCATTCCATTTATACTTTAGAAAATTTCAAAATGTAACTCATTTGGAAAAAGACAAAAAGATTAATTTTAAATTTTTTCTTAAAAAGTAAAGCATGGTTGAATATGTCTTAAATAAATAATAATAAAATGGAAACGCGAAATCTTTAAATTATTTAATATAAAATATAGGCATGGAAGGGAATGATCTCATATCTGAATGAAGATACGAGGTTAGTACTACTTACATAAAACATTCATGATATTTTTTCATTCAATTATATATAAAATAGAAACCAAAAAATTTAAATAAATTCATTTCCATATGAAAAAAAATTTATGTGCATCAATAAAATAATTTTATTTTATTTCTCCCAAAGGTACCTTTAACATAATTATTCTTTAATATAAATGAGATTGCAACACAAAGCCTTTACCACTTTGGTAACCTATGAATAAAATAACATTGGATGAAATAAAATGAATTGTGAGTTAAAATACCATTATGTATAATGTATTAATGAAATAAAATCTAAAATTAGAATTATATACACTATATGAAATAAATTGGTGTATAACATTAAAAGTTTCCTCAATGAATGGAAATTAAGATAAAATCCCTTACGACAGGTCAGACTCATCACATATGTTCTTTATCATCATCAATAACAATATTTGTATTACTTATTTACTTTATTAAAAACATTATTAATATTTTTAATAATTTTATTTTATTTATTACAATATTATATTTTATTACCTAATCAATTATTTGAATGTTAGATGTTTTGATGATGTTCAATTCATAAGTCCAGAGTAACATCGATATGTTGACTATCGCCAATGAGATCATTATTTAATTATATACTAAATGATAATAAAACAATAATTATAATTTTTATAAATAAATTAGAGTTTTAAAATTTACTTTAAAATATGGTTAAAAATGATCTATGTTACAGTCATGGAGACGACAATCCATACATACTTTGGAGTAATGATTCCATTTTTCAAATGACCATTCTGGAAATATTGGAAGTATCATATTATCTTTAAATAATGATAATTAAATAATATATACCATATTATTTATTTTAATATAATTATATATATCATCCATGTGATGTGGAAATGAATAATTAATCACATCGCTTCATGGGGGTGGTGGTCTATAAGTATGCATGAACGATGTTGTCATTTTGTAGTGAATGGGATGGTATGAAAGCTAATGACATATTATACCTTAAGAATGATAAATACGTCTTGAATTACATATATATAAATTAAATCCATCATTAAAACCATAATTATGTGGAGGTTATGGAAACAAAATTACATTGGTTTTTGAGGTAGTAATCTTACATACAAATAAATAAATGTTTTGTTTCCCATTTTGTAGTACCACCGGTTAGAGATATGTGGCCTTTTTTAAGCCTTTTTTTATTTCAAAGTGCTTGAGATGAATTGGGAAGAGGTTGGGAGAGTTTGGATTGGTTTTGGATGTGTTTGGGGGCTTTTAAAGGGGTGCACGGTTTGAGCACGGTTAGTGTAAACCATGCGGATTACTCAGAAAACTGTGAAGACCTTTGTTCTCGAGACAGTAGGCCTAGCACGTCCTACGCATGGTTTACCGGACTGTGCGAGGAAACAGTGCGAACCCTAGCTCTTGAGATTGTGGAGGGCACACGGTTAGCACACAGTTTTCCAAACAGTGCAGGCTAACCGTGCGACCACTTAAAATTAGGGTTATAAAACATGGGCTCCCTCGAGATTCCCACATTTCACTCCACTCTTCCTTCCACTGTAGCATCACTCGGGATTTTCGGTTCTCAGGGGCTAGAAGGGTTCTCCCACTCGGTTTGGGAGGGTTTTTAAGAGTATTAAAGGTGGTTTGAAGGCGATCTCTCTCTGGTAAGTCTCCTCCCATGGTTCCTTGGTTTTTTCCTCTAGATTTGCTCTTCCCTCCTTCTTGGTTTTCTAGATCTACACTTGTTGTGTGTAGATATAGGGTTGTTTTGGCCTAACATGATAACGTTTGGGCCCGTTGATGTTAGGAAAGGGTTTTTTAAGGGAGTTTCGAGGAGGCGTTCTACCGGATTGGGGTGCATTTGGGTGAAAGGTCGATTTCGCCAAACCCTAAGAGGTAGGTGGCTTCTCTCTTGACTCCACCTGGTGGAATTGTGTGGTGCATTTACAATTAAATTTTTTGTTTGAAACTTAATTGGTAAATCATGTGGAAATTTGTTGGAAAATGTATGGGTGAAGAAATTTGGGGTTTTTTGCATGAAATTGGGATTTTTGGGAAAAAATGGGTTTTATTGGGAATGGGTTCAATTGGATGAATTTAAAATGTTGATTTTAAATTGACATTGAACTTGAGCATGATAATGGCATGTGATGGTGTTTGCAATAATATGTAATCTTGTGTGTCTTGTGCTTGTGTGGATATGGATGGGATGTTGTATTGGAATGGGTTGTGATGTTGTAGAGTGGTCGAGAAAGTGCCACTATAATCAGGGAGATGGATGAATAATGGTTGGAAGGGCCACCATTGAGACAAGTGGCTAAGAAAGCACCACTTGTCAGGTTGTGAACGGGTTGGCCGAGAAAGTACCCCCATTGTTGGCTGATTGCTTTACTATCTGATTCTTGTGGATGGGGCTTGTGATTTAAATATGAACATGGTAACCGGCTTTTGTCTTGGTTGTGGTGTGTTTCCCTTGTGTGGAATGTTTGGATTTTGTAATCAGTTTTCAAATGGATTTGTTTTATATAATTTTTTTTATATAAATGTGCTAAAGGTTTATCCTAGTGGCGTGTGTAGGGAAGTCATTTGGGGAAAACCTACTGAGTAGTTTTACTCACCCCCTGCTTTGGCACTTTTCTGACTTTGCATATGTAGTATACCGGGACATGGGAAAAGGTATGGCATCTCCATCATTTAGCGGTGCCTCGTGATGCTTGGTGGTGCATGGAGTTTGGAGCTGGAGTGGAGTTGTGGTTGTGTCACAGATTGTCTTGTTTGTCTTTTAGTTTCCGTTGTACGATGATGTTCTAGAATTATTGGGTTGTATGAACCATGGGTTTTTATGGTATGGTTGGTTGAAAACAAATGCATGCATTATTGTTGTTGATTGTATGCTAGTTGGGTTATCCTCTTGAGGGAAAATCATTCCACACTTCTCTCTTAATGCCCTCCGCATTTATTTCCAGCCTTTGGCGCCTTGGGAACATCGCTTAAGGCCAAGTAACCCTCACCGCCTCCTCATGCCAATGAGGAAGGGGTGTGGTGTTACAAGTGGTATCAGCTTGTTCAGTCCTTGGGAGTTGATTCTTGGATTTGGAGTTGACATTCGTTCTTGGTTATTCCTTGAGTCGGGATGGTTTCAAGTTGTAGGACTATCAGAACATGGAATGTATAACAATAAAGGACGTAGCTAACCCTTTTTTCTGAACACTATGTTACCAGGGAGTTGGGTACATAAGTGTTTTGGAGACACTTGTAGGTATTGAAAATCTCATTGTTGTGGGTGTAGCCAATGAGATGAGCATGGTATGCATGGTAGAAATGACTCCCCACTAAGATGCATATTTCATTGGGGTATAATTATTTATGGTATGATAGGAATGTGGGGATTTTGAAAAATCTCAATAGGGTTTCAAACCGGAAGGATTTGAAACATGAAAACTGGTAGTATTTTGAAAATGGTTGATTTTAAAAAATGGCACAACATGGGAAATTTTCATGAATAGAAAGTTTGGTTGTGATTGATTGTTATGAAATGGTATTTGATGTGGTTGATTTGTGATGTCTACGGAAGAAAGACTCATGCTGGTTTGTTTTATGTTTATAGAAATGGCACCGGGTAGGAATCGTAGAGACCAACTGGAAGTGGCTGATAAGAATGTAGATGCACCTGAGCCCCAGGTGAACCAGCAGCTAGTGAAAATTATAGTCCATGATTTCCAAGAGGTGGGAAGTATAAATATATTAGAATTGCCCAAGCATGTTGACTATGTGGATCAGTTTCAAAAGAAGAACCCACCCATTTTTAGGGGTGATGCGGACCCAGAAAGAGAAGAGGCATGGCTGTCCTGAATAAATAGAATTTTTGAATTCCTGGGAACCCCGACCGAGCTGAAGGTTCAGTAAGCAACATATAAGCTGGAGGATCTTTCCCTTTAATGGTGGGAGCTGGTACTCCAAGCGGGGAAGGACCATGGTATGACATGGGAAACTTTAGAGTAATTGTTTAACAAACAATTCTACCCTCATACGTTCAAGATTCAACATACAACTGACTTTTTCAGTTTTAAACAAGAATAGATTTCAGCAATGGAGTATGCAGCTATGTTTATGAGGTTAGTGCGGTTTTCACATGAGGTGGCAGGTAGCACGTCACTGAAAGTAAGGATTTTCGAGGAGGTCCTGAGGCTGTAAATCCATTCTAAAATAGAGGTGCTGTGTATCAGGGACTACACCGAAAAGGTAAATCAAGCGTCGGTAGCTGAACGAGATCTGCTGGGAACTCTGGTCGGAGGAAGTGTAGTAATACCCATATGGACTAGTGGGAACTCTAACGTTGGGTTCAGGCGAAAGAGGGACACATATTCCTAGAGCGGGGGCACGACACAACATGTGACGACGGGATCGGTGAACCTATCTCCGAAACCCCAGAGTAAATTGGGCTCTTTTTAGTGTGGCTCCTCAACGCATATCAAGAGGGATTTCTCAACACAACCCAGATCATGTTATAGTTGTAAGCAGATGGGGCACCTCTAGTGACACTATAGGAATGATCCGAGGACAAGCGTGTTTGACACTCCGCATGGATCGCAGGCGTCCTATGCTTCGACGGGATAGGGGCAGCAGCATACCCCTCATCAACAAAGTATAGTTAGTCATGGTGATTCTCAGAATACCATGATGCCTCAGCAGGGCATTAAATAACAGAGTGTGACAACGAAGGCGTTGTTCGGAGCTGAGAAGATTGTGATGGATGATCAGCCGGGACCATCCACAGTGCGGGGTACGATTCTTTTAAATTATACCTTCATGCAAGTGTTGTTTGATATGGGTGCTTCAAACTCTTTTATTTCTACACGCGTTGTTGATTTGCTGGGTTTAAAAATAGTGATGATGCCTTCGGTTCGGAAACTTCAAACCCCTATGGGTAGAAAAGAGTGTCGAGCCTTCTTGTGTAGAGCATGTTGTATCGTTGTCGGCCAAATTGAGATATTGTGGGATTTCTCAATACATGAGATGGATGTCTATGATGCAATCTTGGGCATGGATTGGCTAATAGAGTTTAAGTCCCACATCTATTTTAATGCGTGAAAAGTGAGTTTTACAACACATGATGGTGTTGGACATATCTTTAGAGGATAGAGGCATGACAAGAAGGTTGAAACAGGCTAGTTGCCACTGGCAGTTGGCATGTTATTGTATCAGTTGGCGGTATTGTCTTTGGAATCGATAGAGGGTGTCGGGAATAGTGTTCTTCCAGTAGTGGTCGACCAGTTAATGGATGTTTTTCCCGAAGAATTCTATGGGGTCCCTACTGTAAGAGAAGTGGATTTTACGATTGTTCTCTTTCCGGGGACCAGCCCTATCTCACTTCTGTCTTACCGGATGGAACCTATAGAATTGAGGGAGTTGAATGTCCAGTTGGCGGAGTTAGAAAATAAAGGCTTTATCTAGCCTAGAACATCTCCGTGGGTAGCACCGGTGTTGTTTGTGAAAAAGACGGATGGAACATTGAGGCTATGTGTTGATTATCGTAGAATTAACCAAGTGAAGATAAAGAACGGATATCCACTTCCACAAATTGAGGATTTGTTCGACTAGCTGAGGGGAGCCCAATGGTTCTCAATGATCGACCTGAGGTCAGGATATCATCAATTGCGAGTGAGGCAGGAGGATATTCCTAAAACAGCTTTCATAAGTAGATATATTCATTATGAATACGTGTTGATGCCCTTTAGTCTAACCAATGCTCCATCGGTGTTTATGGCCTTGATGAATCAGATATTTCAGAGATATCTGGATTCATTCATGGTGGTGTTTGTGGATGATATTCTGGTGTATTCGAAGACAAGGGAGGAGCATGAGCAGCACTTGGTGATAGTGTTAGGGATCTTGAAAGATCATCGGTTGTATGCCAAGTTGTCAAAGTGTGACTTTTTGATACAGGAAGTCTGTTTTCTTGGACATGTGATTTCTGAATGGGGTGTTTTAGTGGATCCAAAAATGATAGAGGCCATTATCTCGTGGCAACCGCCAAAGAACGTGTTTGAGATACGGTGTTTCCTCGGTCTAGCTGGGTATTATCGGCATTTTGTTTGTGATTTTTCACGTTTTTCTTCACCGATGATAGATTTGACAAGGAAGAATGCTCCATTCCAGTGGAGTGAACAATGTCAACAGTGTTTCGAAGAGTTAAAGGTTCACCTTACATTAGCACCAATATTGGATTTTACATAACCAGGAAGAGGGTACGTGGTGTATTGCGATGCATCGAGATCAGGGTTGGGGTGTGTTCTCATGAAAGGGGATCATGTGGTCGCGTATGGCCCACGGAAGTTGAGGGTGAATGAAAAGAACTACCCAACTCATTATTTGGAGTTGTCGGTAGTGGTCCATGCTTTGAAAATATGGCTCCATTATGTCTTCGGTGATAAATTCATGGTCTACACGGATCATAAGAGTTTGAAGCACATTTTCTCACAAAGCGATCTAAACTTGAGGCAAAGGAGATGGATGGAATATCTCCATATGTTTTATTTTGACTTAATATACACACCAGGTAAAGGAAATTTGGTGGCAGATGCATTAAGTAGGAAATCATATGATGAGGTTGTGAAGAAGGCATCAGACCAGTGGTATTTGATGTCGGCTAAAGTCGATATGCGGTTGGAATGTGAAGACCAGGGTGATAGAGCAGTCTTCTTTCTGGTTACATTGATTCCTGACATGGTTGGCCTTGTTATAAGGGCACAAATATCCTATCCTAAATGTGTGACCATGGGGTCAAGACTCAACGGTGGGGAGACCATTAAGTGTTGGAAACTAAATAATGAATCAGTTTTGTGCTTCCATAACTGGATAGTTGTACCAGTGTCTTGTCAGGAGGATCTTCTCGGGGTGTACCATCATTCCAGGTGGGTTTTTCACCTTGGAATTCAAATGATATATCAAGCTTTGAAAGTGCAGTTCTGGTGGGATGGTATGAAAAGAAGGGTGACTGAGTTTTGTTCAAGATGCTTGACATGTAAGCAGGTCAAGGAAGAGCATCAGAGGCTAGTAGGAATGTTTCAGTACTTACCAATCCCTGTTTGGAAGTGGGAGTAGATAGCGATGGATTTTGTCACAGGTCTCCCAAGAATGGTCAGAAAACACGATGCCATTTGGGTGATAGTGGATCAGCTAATGAAGTCAGCCCATTTCATCCCAATTCGTGAATCCCATATGGTGGATGATCTGTCCAAAATCTATATCCAGGATGTGGTAAAGAGGTATGGTGTTCCAGCTTCGATTGTATCAGATAGAGATCTGAGGTTTACATCTTGTTTTGGGAAATATTTGCTGCAAGCTCTTGGAACAAAGTTGACAATGAGTACGGCATATCACCACCAGAAGGATGGCCAATCCGAGAGGACGATACAAAACTTGGAAGATATGTTGCGAGCTTGTGTGATAGATTTTTGTGGCTCATGGGTGGAGCACCTGTCCTTGTTTTAATTCTCATATAATAACTATTATCAAGAATCCATACAGATGGCTCCGTTTGAAGCATTGTATGGGCGACCATGTCTTTCTCTACTATGTTGGGTGGAAACTGGCGAGTCTTCGATGGTTGGACTGAGTCTTGTCCAGGAGACAATAGAAAAGATCAAGTTGATCAGGAAGAGGATAGAAACGACTCAGAGTCATCAGAAATCCTATGCGGATCATCGTCGACGTCCATTTTCATTTGAGGTGAGTGATCATGTTTTCTTGAGGATTTATCCTTGGTTGGGACATCGTCAGTTTGTGAAACAAGGATAGTTATCTCCGAGGTACATTGGACCTTTTGAGATTGATGAGAGGGTTAGTGAGGTGGCTTATCGGCTGGCTTTTCCACCTAGGTTCAGTGCGGTACACAATTTATTTCATGTGTCGCAGCTGAAAAAGTACCAGCCCGATCCGGGCCATGTTATTAGATGGGATCATGTTGAGCTAGAACCAGATGCTTCATTGGTGCACGTGCCATTACGGGTTGTGGATAGGCTAGATAAAGTCTTTCACGGTAAAATAATCAGTCTAGTTTGGGTTTTGTGGCAACATGGCCAGATCAAGGAGGAAACTTGGGAACAGGAGAAAGAAATTGCCGAACAGTGGCCAGATCTCTTTCGGAAAAGGTCGGGTTCACTACTTTTTGAGGACGGAAAGTCCAATGGTGGGGGGAATTTAGTACCCCCTGTTTGAGGTATGTGTCCATTGTTTATGCCTTTTATGTGTTTAAAGTGCTTGAGATGAGTTGGGAATAGGTTGGGAGATTTTGGATTGGTTCTGGATGTGTTTGGAGGCTTTTAAAGGGGTTCACAGTTTGAGCATGGTTAGTGTAAACCGTGTAGATTCCCTACGAAACCGTGTGAACCCTTATTCTAGAGACAGTAGGCCTCACACAACCTGCGCACTATTTTCCAGACCATGCGAGGAAACCATGCAGATCATAGCTCTCAAGGTAGTGGAGTTCACACGGTTAGTGCACGGTTTACCAAACCGTGTGAGATAACCATGCAACCACTTAAAATTAGGGTTATAAAACCTAGGCTCAGCCAGGATTCCCTCATTTCACTCCTCTCTTCCTTCCACTCGAGTCTCACTCGGGATTTTTGGTTTTTAGGGGCTAGATGGGTTCTCCCACTCAGTTTGGGAGGGTTTTGAAGAGGATTCAAGGTGGTTTGAAGGTGATCTCTCCCGGTTAAGTCTCCTCACATGGTTCCTTGGTGTTTTCTTCTAGATCTGTTGTTCCCTCCTTCTTGGTTTTCTAGATATACACTTGTTGTGTGTATATATAGGGTTGTTTTGGCCTAAGATGACAACGTTTGGGCCCGTTGATGTTAGGAAAGTGGTTTTAAGGGAATTTCGAGGAGGTGTTCTACTGGATTGAGGTGCGTTTTGGTGAAAGGTCGATTTCGCAAAACCCTAAGAGGTAGGTGGCCTCTCTCTCGACTCCACTTGGAGGAATTGTGTGGTGAATTTACAATTAAATTGATTGTCTAAAATTTAATTGGTATATCATGTGGAAAATTGTTGGAAAATGTATGGGTGAAGAAATTGGGGGGTTTTGGCAGGAAATCGGCATTTTTGGGAAAAAATGGGTTTTGTTGTGAATGGGTTCAAATGGATGATTTTAAAATGTTGATTTTAAAATGACATTGAACTTGAGCATGATAATGGCATGTGATGGTGTTTTTAATAATGTGTGATCTTGTTTGGCTTGTTCTTGTGTGGATATGGATGGGATGTTGTATTGGAATGGATTGTGATGTTGTAGAGTGGTCGAGAAAGTGCCACTACAATCAGGGAGATGGATGGATAATGGTTGGAAGGGCCACCATCGAGGCAAGTGGCCGAGAAAGTACCACTTGTCGGGTTGTGACCGGGTTGGCCGAGAAAGTACCCCCGTTGTTGGTTAATTTCTTGACTATGTGAAGTTTTTGGATGGGGCTTGTGAGTGAAATATGAACATGGTAACCAGCGTGTGGCTTGGTTGTGGTGGATTTCCCATATGTGGCATGTTTGGCTTTTGTAATCAGTTTGAAAATGGATTTTTTTTATATAAAATGTTTTATATAAATGTTGTAACGGTTTATCCTAGTGGCATGTGTAGGTAAGTCAATTGGGAAAAACCTACAGAGTAGTTGTACTCACCCCTTGCTTTGGCACTTTGGTGCCTTTGCAGATGTAGTATACCCGGGCATTGTCAAAGGTAAGGCATCTTCATTTTTTAGAAGTGCCTCATGATGCTTGGTAGTGCATGGAGTTTGGAGATGGAGTGGAGCTGTGGTGGTGTCACAGATTGTATTGTTTTTCTTTTAGTTTCCGTTGTACTCTGATGTTTTGGAATTATTGGGTTGTATGAACCATGGGTTGTTATGGTATGCTTGGTTGAAAACAAATGCATGCATTATTGTTGTTATTTGTTGGTTGGTTGGGTTATCCTCTTGAGGGAAAATCGCACCCCACTTCTCTCTTGAATCCCTCATCATTTATTGCCAGCCTTTGGCACCTTAGGAACGTCTCTTAAGGCCAAGTAACCCTAACCACCTCCTCAAGCCAATGAGGAAGGGGCGGGGTGTTACACATTTTATGGACAAAGAGATGGATACAAGTAATTATATTAACCTAAGGAATAATAGTATATTAGAGATTATCATGTTACTAAATCATTATGGATGAATAAAATTTTAAGGAGTATGAATAATGAAATAAAAAATTGTTTATTTATAACTATATATTTTTAAGAGAAAATCATAAGGTTTAGTCCAAATTCTACAATAGTTTTGTTTTTAAATAAAACATTAATCTTGAATAATGAGAGGTATATAAGGAAGTTATGTGGTTATCAATTGGCTGAATGAAAAGGATATTGACATGAGTCTTGGAGAGCAGAAGATGTGTCCTTTTATAAACGAGGAAGAGGGCCCACTAGGAATTTTCATAAAGGAACAAAAAATGATAAATTATGTCTAAATAAAAATCTTATAAATGACTATATATTAGGTGGGATATGATAAGGTTGAAATACAATCACATAATATGATTTAGACATGTTTAATTGATAAAATTACCCTTATATTTTTTCTTACCCCAATTAACCCATTTAAACATCAACTCTGGTCATTATTTTTTTAACGGAATGGGTTATTATTTCAGCTATAAAATAAAAAATTGATCATTAATTTATTTATTTTGACATCGGAGACTATTTAATATCGTCATTTCCATTTTGAATTATTTTATAGGTTTTTAAATAAATTAATAAAATATTATTTAAAATAAACTATCATTAAATTAAATTTTGACACTATTTATTTATTTTTTCTTCAATAGCATGTAGATAAAAATTAATTTACTATATAAGTCAATTCAACACCATTAATACATAATTACAAACTATAATATTAATTTGGAACCATAAATAATCCCAAAAACATTAACAATATGAATTGAAATTATCATTATATAAAGTAAAAATTAATATATATAGGTATAGAATTTAAAAATTTCATTATACAACTCCAAATTATGTTTTTTTTATATTAATTAAAATAATTATATGTTATTAAATTACAATAAATTTTAAAAAAATTCATTTTACGCCAAAATATCAACATATACCAAAACCATGGAAATTACTAATTTAAATGAAATTAAATATATTTTTCTAAATAAAATGCATCATATGTAAAGTTAATAAAAAATACAAAAATATAATTTAAATTTTAAAGTATATGATTTAATGAAATGAAATGATGGTATTTGAAAAAACAGAAATATTCATTATTCCCATAAAAATAATCCCTTTTAAAAAAATCTCAAAATTTTAGCATAAGATAATTTTGACATTATGATTTTAAAATTGATAAATTTTTTTAAATATATAATTTCTAATTTTTTAAAAAGATTAATTATAAAATTGTTTCATAAAAAAATATAACTATTTGGAATAAAAAATATAATTTAATACAAAATTAGTTTACGAAAAATTTGAGTGATTATTTAATAAGAATTTCTTAAAAACATTTATTTCGTATGGACTTTATATAAGTTTCATAAAAAAAATTAATACTATTTATAACTTCAAACAAAATAACTATGTTATAATAGTAATATTTAAATAATAATATTTAGCGTTTCTTTTTGGATTAATGTTGCATGTCGTATACACAATAAAACATATTATTTTAAATGTAATATCGGAAAGTGGTAAATTCTCCACAACTTCTCTAAATTCCATCCTCACAATTTTAAATCAATCATAGTAATGAATGTTTTTTTAATATAAAAATACCATTATTGAAATTACACATCATACAAATGGATGATAAAACATCCCCTAGATAAGATATAAATGGAAGTATGAAGGTTATCTAGATATCTACATAATATGGATTCCAATTAGGAAAAAAAGTGGGAATTTGAAATATGTACGTGGAAGAAAATTGTAATTTCCAAATGATTATTAAGAGTGACATAGATAATTGGTGACAATAAAGTGAATGGAAAAGAAAATTTTATGGCCAAAACCCCATAGATATATGATTGGTGAAAAGTCCACAAATTCATCAATTTTTTTAGTATGATATAATTTCTATTTCAATATCATTTTACTAGAGTCTATAAATTTCATTAAATTATAGACTAATAGAATATTGACCTATAATTACTTGACAAATTTCTATTTCATAAGTGTAATTGCATCCTTTGTTTGTCCATTGATCAGTTTCCACTCAATATACTACTATATAGAAGGAATATCCAATATGAATTTTTCATTTCATTGGTAATAAACATTTCTTTTAAAGGATCATAATATTAATAAAATAATAATAACTTATTTATCTTATCATTAAATATTGTCCAAAATTTTATGGTTACCACAAGGTAAGATAATAAAAAAAGTATAAACATTTATATGAATAAATAATAAATTTTACTTCATAATTTTCACTAGAGGCTCAACTTAGATTATTCCATAAATAAAATACCCAACATCCCAAATAAGCTGTAAATTAAAAAATTATTTTTTTCATACTAACTAATCATTAATATTAAATGAAATTTCAGATTAAAAGGTTCCAAATAGCAGAATCTATGAAATTGTTTCACAAAATATCATTAGTCAACGCCAAATCCCAAAAAATAAAAAATATTTAATCATATAATATTTTTTTCAAATTCAAATTAACTTTTATCAATAATTATTTTTTATGAAAAAAATATCACTGTAACTAGTAAATTTAATTTTCCAGTGGTTGTTACTGTACCCATATCACTATTCAGTTATGGGTTCAAGCCCCACGACCAAACTGAATATGATGATTTATCACCTTACATAAAGATATACCATTTTATGAAAATATATTAATATAATTCCTATAAAATTCCAAAAAAGATCACTAACATCCTTAAAATATCACTAAACATAAAATTGTTTTTTTCCACAAATTAATTTTATGAAACATATTTTTTTCCACAAAATCAATCAATCTTAATTAATTATTATATCCTTAACATTAATTATCAATTTAAACATTATTTTTTTCAATAATATTAAACATATTTCCAAAAAATATAAACTAATTATACTTCAAATAACTAAAAAATTAACCATCCAAAGGGTTTATACCCATAAATGTGTCCTAAAAATATCATAAATCATCTTAAACTCCCCTCCCATAAATGCATAAAATGGGTGTATGTGAATTTAAAAATATGATATACCTAGGAATAATAGACACAATACATTTTTATTTTGTCCCTTATATATATGTAATATCATAGTATTTCATAGGATCTATTCTATAATTCATCATGGTTCTTTATAGAGAAAATGTAAATTATCCAAAGGATATCTCATAAGATTGTAAAACCAGGTTCACTATAAGGGAATAATCACCATACTTAGGAATCATGGTTGAGATATACTCAACAAACGTTTTGGGGGGTTATTACCCTAAGATTCATTTGTGCCAAAACCTTGACCACTTTTTTTATCCTGACATGTATTTATTGATAGGAAAACCTTATAATCACTTCCGTATAAAAAATTTATGATTTGGTATCATAGATAGACTTATCTCAAGGGGTTTTAATTAAATTTATACAAACATAGTCTTAAAAAATTACTATAACATTATATGATACAAAATATAGAAACCAAAACCTTTTAAAAGTATTATTGAATTATTTTTAACATAATAACTCATTATTTACACCCAAATACCATGGGGCTATGTTTATTTTGAATACTAGGAACATAAAACATCAAAAGAAACTAAAACACAACTTTCTTATTTTTATTCTTCGTAGTGAGCTTCTAAAATTGTATAAGGTATCCTAGAGAATAAATTAAATAAAATAAGGAGTAGAAAATTCACATATGGGAATACACAAGATAAGGAACCATAATACATGAGTAAAATCTATAATATGATATCATGAAAAAAAATTCTCAAGAGAAACTACATTGAAGAATTACAAAAATGTAATGGTGTCTAAAGACCATAGAAACAAAATAAATGTTTCATTAACATATAAAATGATATAAAAATGAGTCAAAGATATCTTCCTAGACAATATCACGTGGTTGAAAAAGTAACATAATGAATTAGGTTTACTATCTTTTACAAAACATAATGTATCATGAGACACGAATGATTACCCAATGCATTGGAGTTTTATCTAGGAAGACACATCATAACATATACATGCTTATGTGTTCCACAAAAGGAAATAAATATTAATTCATAAATATAATAATTACACATGAATGGAAATGTGTTGCATAATCTTGGCTCAGTTTATAATCAAAGGATGTTTAATAAATAAAAAATTTGCTATGCGAAACTCACGAATTTTTTAACCCATCAATGGAAGGGATATATATATATATATAAGATACATATATATATAATTTTGAATCAATCTAAAACATAATAGTTTTTCATCATATATAAAAATATTTGTAAAAGATCATGTGGAATATTTCATGATGAAAATACCCTTTTCACTTTGAAATACATTATTTATATTCTAAAAAATTCATATATTATATAGAAATAATTTTTTTTGAAATAAAATGGAAAATTGTAAGGTAAGATTCAAATAATATTGTTTTCCTAATGGTGGAAAATTCTGTACATGCAATATAATTAAAAATAATAAATTCATTTCACAATTTTTTAAAAATACAAAAATTATATTGTTATTAAGGATTCATTTTAAAAAATTTATAAAAAATTTAGAAATAGGTAAAAAATTATTAAAAAAATTATTTTATAAATCATTCTAGAATATTAAAAAATTCTTTAAATTAATTTTAGGAAAATATAATCATGGGAGATAATTATTTCATATTTAAAAAAAGAAAAAAGATGATTAATATTTAAAAATTACAATCATGGTGTTTTTTTATTCTATAAAGTTGTAAATGGAAACTAAACATGAAAACCATAGTAATAAATATAAAATAATAAAATTAATATGGTTCAAGATAATTATTGTTTAATATTTACCCTAAATACACATTGAACCCAAATAATTTCAAAATGAAATGTTATTGTAACATAAAGACATTACGTCTTTGGTATATTTTGGATTAAATTTTGTTGGATAAAGTAAAATTATGTGAAAATATAAATACCATGACGTCTGAAGTATTTATGAAATTACATATAAAATGGGATTTATATACATTAAATAAAATAAAATTATGTATAACATAAAAAATTTTCTTCAGTGAAAGTAAATTGAGATGGATTCCCATTCCTCTGGTCTAAATCATCTGGTATGTTGTATATCAAACATAATAACAATCATATGTTAATTATTTACTATATTAAAAAAAATTGTAATGTTTATTATTCCTTTTATTTTATTTACTAAAATTTAATATTTAATTATGTAATCAGTAATTTTATTGTTAGAAATTTTGATGTTATTTGGTTCGTATGTACCAAATGACATCAAAGGATTACTAAAGACAATGATGTCATTATTTCACAATCTCTAGAATACTATTTTTTATATAATTATAATTTTTATTCATAAATTATTAAATTAAATGAAACAATGAAATATGGTTTTGAAAAATTAACTACATCAAAATCATGGAGATAGAAATCCATATATAAGCATTTGTAACATATCCATTTTTCAACCATCATCATGGAAAGAAGGTAAGTGTTATTTTAAATATATTTAATTATAATTATATCATAAATACCATATTATTTCATTTAATATTCTTATATGTATATATCATCAATTTTATTTGGGGATGAAGAATAGATCACATCACTTCGTGGAGGTGGTAGTCAACACGTACACATGAACGATGTAACACCCCAATATTTCATAGTAAATTATCTCATTAAAGTAGTACAATAGCTGGTGCTACATGCAACACTGAGTTCGAGTACACCACAACATACCAAACAAGCCGCTCCAAAAGATGTTATGAATATTATTAAGTACATTTTGAATCTTATATACTATATATAATTTTAATATCCATATTATGTGTTTCTTAGACATAATATAAGAACAAATTCATTTTTTCAGATAAAAGAAGTATTTTTTAAAAAATTCAATTTTACAGCCTTTTAATGGAGAACCCTTTTTAAAAACAATATTTGACTCTTTTATATATTCAATTTAATGAATTTAATTCTTCTTTTTATGTGGGTTATAAAAATTTAGTCTCGATAAATTTTTGGTACTTTTTTGATAATATTCATTTTTTGATGAATAGTTAAAAATACTAAATTTTAATTGAAAAAAACATTTTTAATCAAAATTATTTATAGTTTTAAACTATTAATTTTAATGGTTTATAAGAATAATTAACTTATATTTTTACAATTTAATACAATGTAGGTCATTATAATTAATTTCACATTTGAATTTGACATAAACATATGTCAATCTTTTGATAGTTTTTACTTAAAAAACCACTTTTTTGGTTTTGACTACGAGAATTAATTTAAATTTAATAAATGAAACTTCAATGTTTTGAATTTGGTAAAATAGAATTCATTTTTGAATATAGAATATCAAAATTAGAAAAAGGTAATTTTTTTATATTTTTCTGAAAAAAATCTATTTTTGATGAGTAGTAAAAAAACAATGTGTTATTGTTTAAAACAGACCTTTTTATTTAAATAATTAGTTATTTAATTTTAATTTATTTGAGTTCTAAATATATACATAATACCTATATATTATCAGTGTAATTCATTGGAGTCATTTTATAATATGGTTAGATATATAAAATTTTATTGAACATTTTACCGTCTTTTACCCACCTTCTAGGAGCATTTAAAAATTTGCATAAAATATAATTTTAACTCTTCTATGAGTTGAATTTAAAAAAATTGAGAGACACAGTTAATATTAGTAAGTTATATGTGTTTAAATAAGATGAAAATATTTTTTGGTGAATATTAACTTTTGACATTTTTTTACCACAATTACAAGTAAATTAAGTAATTAAGGGAAAAATTATTTTATAATTACCCAAAGACTTGTCCTAATTCTTTTGGATAAATGTAATTCGACCAAAAAAAATTTTCAGAATAATATATGACCTCCTTTGGTCCAGTTGGATTAGATTAATACATTTATTATTATTTTATTTAAAGAAGAGTTAAAGGTGTTAAATTCAATTTTTAATAACTAATTAATTTTTAATATAGGGTTAAACATAAGATAAATTCGACAATAAATTTTCATTAGAAAGATAAAAATATTTCTCACATAATGGTATTTTATTTATAGTTTTTATACATTAATGAATTAAATTTATTTATGACACAATGATGATGCAGTAATTACATTATTAATAAAGATTAAAATAGTTGATATTATAAAAATCCAAATAAATGTAATTTGAGAGTTTTTATAAATTTCACTAATATTATAGATTTATATGTCATTTTAGGGTTGATTAAATAATTGTTTTTTATGTAATCATGCTATTGTGATTTTCAAAAAAACCAAATACTAAATAGTGTCAAAATTGACCTAATTGAGTTTTTAAAACAAATACTATATTATTAATTAATATAATACTCTTCAAAAAATTTATGGATTGGAAAAATAACTTAGATAAGGTTATATATATTAAAAATGAACCACATGGGGTTCTCTTGTCTTATTATAGTATGTTTATTAACCATATAATATAAAAATACAAAGAGACATGGAAAATGACAAACTATTTAACTAGGAGATAAATCTAAAAGATAAGGTTAATATTGTGACCTGAAGCTGTCTAAAACATATTAGTTGAGTGGTTTTCGACCCATTCTGACCTTATCCTATAAATAAATAATTTTTGAGCCATTAGATGCCGAAAATGATATTATTATAAAATAATATTTCAAGATTTTCTTAAAGTGACCCCCACCTCTCTTATAAAATGGTACTTCCCCATATCTTAATTTCACACCTCCAAAGCCTTTTGGATCAGTCATCCCCTACCAACATATCCTCAAAACATCCCTCCCTTAATCCTAGAGTCCTTTATTTGTTCAGAAAGCCATCATATTGATTCTTTTTTATCAAATCAAAAGAAAGAACCTGAAGAAGAGGTAAATACTTCATCACCTCTTTAAAGTTATTTTCTTCTTCAACTTCCTCTTTCTTTATTGTTTCCATTATGAAATAGTAACTACAACATCTAATATATACTTTGATGTTATTATAAATTTGGTACAACCATATTATTTATTCTATACATCGTATAAATTAAAAAGTCACCATACGTGTGTACGTACGACTTACCGTCTCCACGTTGTGGTATAGTTTGTTATTCATACACTTCATTTTTTTTTGGATGGGTATAATAATGAATATAACTGATGTAAATAATAAATATAACATTTTAATGATTCTTTATACATTATATACCATCCAATTACATACAATTCCACTGTCAATGTAATTATATTGACGCTCGGGCGTACCTATGGATTACCGTCTCCACGATGCGATGAGATTCATCCACACATTCACCATTCAACGATGATTATAAAAATGTATATTATTAATAAGTATTCAATATATGAAATCATAATGCAACTATATACATATATATATATTTATATGTATGTACTAACATATATATTATTTACTTACATCCATTCAATACGATATGAAAACAGAAACAACATTTATGCGTACTTACGACATACCGTCTCTATAAATTATATTTTCCATATTATATATCAATATATTATAAAAATTTATATTATAAGTATATATGATATATAAATCATGTCTTATATTGTGGAATTATGTAAATCAGGATCTAAATGATATGATCCAGAATAAGAAGTTAAAACATGTATGATAAAGAAATCAATTATTACCCAAAATGTTAATTTAACAAAGAAATCATTATTAAATGGGTCATATAAATTTTTAAATGAATCGTGTATGATATAATAAAAATTAATAGGTTCTAATATAATATAATAACATACTTTTATCATTATACATAAGGTGAAATGTACCCTAGACCAAAGGAATGTGCAAGGTAAGGGTTAATTTCATAATTTTTTTATTATCTGAGGATGTTTTTACGTATGTATCTACTAAGAAATATTTATAATCAATGTCCATGTTTCATAAAAGTGTTTTCATAGGGATTATTTTTAAGTGAATTATTACTAATACATCATTTTAAATGTTTTAATGATTTATTCTTATAAACCATTCTCATTAATTTCTATGTTTCAAAATGTTTTTAAGGATTTATTTATATAGACATGTATGTTTTAAAATTTTAAATCCTTTAAATAGTTTCAAAGTGTTATGGGACAATTTGATTCAAAAATATCATTTAAATGACTTCCTTGATACGACTTTTAAATGATTTCATGAGAAGGGATACTTCTCTAAATGATTTTTACTGATCATTTCGAACTATTTCAACATCCTTTCTAGGATATTATAGTAGATTGAGGTTGATTTATTATGATAGAAATATTCAATATTGTATTGATTGTTTTGTGATATGTTTGACTATGGAACTGTTACTTTTTATACCATTCATGTTTTATGGATAATGTATTGAAAATTTTTATGATAGTTTTAATACGAATGTATTTGTTATGTTTAAAACTTTTCATAAGAAGAATGCATTAGACATAGTAAGTTATGGGTGAATCCCACTATAGCTCTTAGATGCATCGGTAAGCCTCATGAGAAAAACCAGTGTATTGGAACAAGGCCTTGAAAAAATCATAATTTTTATCTTGGTATAAGGCCTCGACTATGTGGTTATGAAGTATGGCATTATGCATTCCATAATTATGAATGTGGCAATTGATATTGCGTGTGATTATTCTACTTGTAGAATATACCTGTGAATAAGTAAATGTAATAATTAGTTTTTATATTTTATATATTATGCTTATGTTTAAGATTAAAAATATTTGGTTTTCATCTTATACATTTCTATAAATGTTTATGCTTATTTATGAAAGTTTCCGATATATTGTTATCTTTATGGAGCATCTGATCTCACCCCTTTAAATGTTTTATTTTTACCAGGATGTGTAGAGGAATTTTATGGTTTACCTGCTAGGATAGGCTAAGGATATAAGTGTTTTCAAAAAGGGAAAAAATGTTTTTGATGTTTTTATTTCACGATGTAATGTAACTCTTATGAATATATCTAGTACTTCCAAGGCTACAAAACTTATCATTCTTTAAGGACATGATTCATTATATCATGACAATGTATTAAAATAATGAACCAACTCTAGGATTTTGGGGTTGAGGCATTATATTTGGTATCAGAGGAAGCTTAGTACAAACCTTGGAAACTGGATTTAGAAAAACTATGATTAGAGAACACTACCCTATGTTATAATTTAAGGATTAGAGTAGAATATCTTCATAGAATTTTGGCATTGTAGAGATTTTGTGATTTTTCCAAGAAATGCTTCCCTTTCTGGATACGAGCAGGTAGAGGCGGCTCTGGAACAGATGTACCTAGGGGTAAAAACCAAAAACACCTCTTCAAGTTAGACTCGAATGGGAACCGGTGAACGACAATGGGCCTTACTTCACTCTTGGTTATGACTCTATCGGGGGATATGATTAGGATAATTCTCATTTTCATTATAAACCATTATGTAGGGTTTATGAGTGTATAAATCTCCAAAGAATACATTTTTTCAATTATGAATTATATCTATAAACTATCCAATTTATGTTAAGTTTTTTATAAGATTGGAATTATGTATTGTGATTCATAAACTAAAGTATTGTTTTCTATTGTTTAGAAATGGTTCCTCGTATAAGGAATGAGAATTCCAACAATATTCATGATCGAAAGATTAATAAGGATCCTATATTTCATGGTATTAAGGCAACTTTTAAAAGAGAAATAATCTCCCAAATATTCTCATCATATGAATAAATAGTATCATGTGTTAATATGATAAGTAATGAATTTTTTGAGACATATGGATTTGAAGGAAATCAAGAGAAGAAAAGGATGGAAGAGAGAAATATGGATAAAGGGAAGAGGGGAAAGAAGGATATTCTCATATGTGATAACTATGGAAAGAATCACCTTGGTAAATTCTTGAAGGTAATGGGAGTTTATTATAAGTGCGGAGAAAAGGGAAACCATGTACGTTATTTCAAGGGTAAGAAAATGGTTTCAAATTTATAATTCTTCATATTCTAGGATTTGGAACTCTATGCGAATCAATGTCCAAATCATTGGAGTATACCCCAAATTATTCTATTGGATAATAATCAAGTTATGATACTACTGAAGATGAAGAAGAATTATTAGTGTTATTATGTTGCTATTAAATTATTTTTTCATTGGATTATTGTATTAATGATGTTCATGTTATAAGAATTATACAGTATATAAGGATTGTACTATAGTAATAATTCATTAAACAACTTGAGATTGTGTGGAACCATGAAAAATGACTCAAAAGATGGTTATTTTTTGGAATATATATAGTTGAGAGAAAGATAAAAAATATTATTGTTTTGATACTGAGGCTGTGATTTTGGAATAATATATTATTTATTTGGATCAATTATATTGGATATTCTTGACTACCTTGAAACTGATTAATGATTTGTATATGCCATCACTATTGGAGTTTACAACAATTTTTAATAGAAGGAGTATATACATTATTATTTAAGGATTAAGGGAGCATTAATGAAATCAATAATGTTTTATGATAATTCAGGGTGTTATAGTGTTTTAAAATAATACATGATGAAGGTATTCACGTGTTATTACATGGAAAAATAATCTTCATTGTGTTTACCTTCCTTTTAAATTTTAGACTGTGAGTTTGAAAAGAAGTATTTTGGATAAGTGAAAATGGTGGAATCGATTAAGTTTGAAATTGGATAGTATTTTTAAGGTTAAATTATTTCTTGATATTATTTTTGGATTGTCATAAAAAGGACAACCCAGAGGTCGGGTGACAAACCGTTGCGTCCGACAAGGCCGCAAGACTTGAACCCACAACCGAAGGGAGACAAGGGTTGATCACCTACCATTGGTTTATGTGATGTCCTGGTTTGAATAATGTATTTTTTTTAATATTATAATAAATGAATTATGAATTCATTAGTTTTGAACCCCATATGATTAGGATAAATAGAATATTTCTGAATTTTATTATCTTTTGTAGTGAAAGAGGAGTTTGTGGTAGGAATTAGTTGAAGGATGAAACTCTACGTATCAAGTATATTTTTTCCACTTATTCTATGAATAAATTAATTCTAATTTTTTTTGAAGGGATATTAAAACAAAAAATGTGTTATCCTAATACATCATGTTTTATTGAACTGATGATATTTTAAATCAACATAGATAGGTGGCTTTGAAGACCTAAATTTTACACTTGTTTGTGATTTACGACCTAAATAAATCACTATAAATATTTAAATTTCTCCTCCAATTATGTGTCTCTAATTTCCCCCAATGTTCTCTTAACCGAGATCATAATTGCGTGGTAATGTTTTCATTCCAATTCCCTCTTATTAAAATTAAAAAAATTTACCCAATTTCCGATGTGGGTTTTCCACAATGGAATTTTTCTATTTTTAACCTTTTATTTTCAAAGAACAATTTGAAATTTCAATGACACAATTTATTTAATGAGGGGATATTATAACACCCTAATATTTCATAGTACGCTATCTCATCAATGTAATACAATAGCTTGCGCTACACGCAACATTGAGTTCGAGCGCACCAAAACATACCAAACTAATCGTTCCAAAAGTGGTTCTGAATTGTATTAACTGAATTTTGAATCTTATATACTATATATAATTTTAACATCCATATTATGTTTTTCTCAGACATAATATAATAAAAGTTTATTTCAATCATATAAAAGAAGTATTTTCCAATAAAATGCAATTTTACCACCTTTTTGTGGAGAAACATTTTTAAAACTAATATTTGACACTTTAATATATTTAATTTAATTAAATTAAATTCTTTTTTAGAAGTGGGACATAAAAATTTATTTTGGATATATTTTTGTTACTTTTCTGATAACTTTCATATTTTGATGAATAGTTAAAAATACTAAATTTTAATTGAAAACAACATTTTTAATAAAAATAATTTATAGTGTTAAATTATGAATTTGAATGGTTTGAAAGTATAATTAGATTATATTTTTACTATTTAATAAAATATAGGTCATTATATGTAATTTCAAATTTAAATTTGACAAAATCACATATCAATCTTTTGATAGTTTTTACTTTTTTTTAAAAAACCCGGATTTTTTGTTTTGACAATGGGTATTAATTTTAAGTTAATAAATGAAACTTATATGTTTTTGAATTTTATTAAATAGACATCATTTTTGAATTTGGAAAATCAAAATTAGCTTACGGTGAATGTTTGGTATTTTTCTGAAAACTTTCAATTTTTGATGAATAGTTATAAACACCGCGTTATTGTTTAAAACCAACTTTTTATTTAAATAATTAGTTATTTTATTTTAATTTAATTTAGGTCTAAATAGATACATAATACCTATATATTTTTAATTTAATTCATTAGAGTCATTTTATAATAAGTCTATATATATGAAATTCTATTGAACTTTTTATTGTCTTTTACCCACCTTCAAGGAGAATTTAAAAATTTAGCTAAAACTTAAATTTTACCACTTATGTGAGTTGAATTTCAAAAATCTGAGAGACACAATTAATATCAGTATGTGAAATGTGGTTCAATAAGATGAAAATATTTTTTTTGGTGAATAGTCAATTTTGACTTTTATTTACCACGGTTAAAAGAAAATAGAGTAATTAAGGGTAAAAATGATATTATATTTACCCTTACACATTCCTAATTCTATTGGATATGTTTAATTCTACCAAATAAATCCTTAGGAATAAAATATGACCCCCTTCAGTTCACTTTGATTATATTAAGACATTTATTATTATTTTATTTATACAAGAGTTAAAAGTGTAAAATTCAATGTTTAATAACTAAACCATTTTTTATATATGGTAATAAATAAGATAAATTTTACTATAAATATTCAATAGAAATATGAAATGGTTTTCTACATAATGGTATTTTATTTATAATTTTTAGACATTAAATAATTAAATTTATTTATTACATAATGATGATGCAGTAATTAACTTATTAACGAATGACTTAAATAATTGATATTATAAATATCCAAATAAATGTAATTTAAGACTTTTGATAAATTCCACTAATTTTAAATGTTAATATGACATGTTAGGGTTGATTAAATAATTCTTTTTCCAAAGTAGAGATGCTGTTATGATAATCACAAAAACCAAATACTAATTAGTGTCAAAATTGACATAATTTATTTTTTAAAACAAATACTATATTATAAGTTGATATTATATTACTAAAAATAAAAGGTTCGGACAAAGGAAATATATAGAAATACAAAGAGACATGACAAATGAAAAACTATTTAACTAAGAGTTAAATAAAAATGATAAGGTTAACATGGTGACCTAAACCTGTCTCAAAACTATTGGGTGAGAGGTTTTTCGACACATCACCATCTTAGCCTCTAAATAAATCATTTTTAAGCAATTATAAACTGAAGATGATTTTATTTTTAAATAATATTTCATGCTTTTCTGAAAGTGACCCTAACCTATCTTATAAAAGTGTACTTTACATTTTCTTAATTTCACACCTCCATAGCCATTTGGCTCAGAAAAAACGTACCCAAATATCCTCTAAACTTTCCTCCCTTCTTCTTAGAGGCCTTTATTTGGTCAAAAAGACAACCTATAGAGCCCTACTGATCAAATCAAAAGGAAGAACTCAAAGAAAAGGTAAATATTTCATCACCTCTTTCAAGTTGTTTTCTTCTTCCACTTCCTCTTTCTTTGTTGTTCCCATTCTAAAATAGTAACTTCTGTATCTTTAATAAACTGTGATGTTATTATAAATATGGTACAACCATATTCATTATTCTATCCATCCTATAAATGACAAAGTCACCATACGTGCGTACGTAGGGATTGCCGTCTGCACGTCAAGGTATAGTTTGTTATTCAAACACTTTATTATTTTGGATGGGTATAATAATTAATATAGCTGATGTAAATAATAAATATAACATGTTAATGATTATGTATAAATGATATACCATCCAATTAAATAAGATTTCACCATCAATATAATTATATAGTCGCTCATGCGTACGTACGGATTACTGTCTCCACGATGCGATGAGATTCATTCCCACGTTCACCATTCAATGATGATTATAAAAATATATATTATTAATAAGTATGTATTATATGAAATAATAATTATACTAGAGATATATATATATATATATGTATATATACTTATATATTTCTTATTCACTTATTTCCGTTCAATATGATATGAAAACAGAAACAACATTTATGCGTACGTACAACCTATCGTCTCCATAAACGATGTATTCCATTTCATATATCTATATATTATACATATTTATATTCTAAATATATATTATATATAAATCATGTTTTATATTCTATAATTATGTAAATCATGATCTAAATGATATGATCAAGAATAACAAGTTAAAACATGCACGATAAAGAAAGAAATTATTAAATGAAATGTTAATTTTACATAGAAATCATTATTAAATCGGTAGAATAAATTCCTGAATAATGTGTGATATAATACATACGAATATGGTTTTTGTATAATTTAATAACATACTATGGTCATTATAGGGGAGGTTAAACATTCCATTGACCAAAGGAATGTGCCTGGTAAGGGTTAATTTCACTATCTCTTTATTATCCGAGGTTGTTTTATGTAAGAATTTAATACAAAATATTTATTTTTCCAAGTCTATGTTTCATAATAGAGTTTTTAAAAGGATTATTTTTAAGATACATTTTACAAAAACATCATTTTAAATGTTTTAATGATTTATTCTTCTAAACCTTTCTCATTAATGTCCATGTATTCAAAATGGTTTTAAGGATTTATTTATATGGACATGATTGTTTTAAAATGACAATTCTTTAAAAAAGTTTCAATGTGATATGGGAAGCTTTGATTTAAAAATATATTTCCAATGACTTCTTTTATATGGATTTTAAATGATTTCCTGAAAATGGATATTTCTCTCAATGATTTTTACTGATCATTTTCAACTATGTCAACATTTATTATGGGATATTATTCTTGATCAAGGTTGATTTAATATAATACAAATATTCCATATTGTATTGAAGGATTTTTTATATGTTTGACTGTGGATGTGTTACTTTTTATACCATTCATGTTTTATGGATAAATTATTGAAATTTCGTATTCTAGTTTTAATACGAATTTTTATGTTATGTTTAATCCTTTTAATATGTGGAATTCATTAGACATAGTAAGTGATGGGTGGAGCCCACTATAGCTCCTCGATCCAGCAGTAGGTCTCATGAGACAAACCAGTGTCTTGGCATAAGGCTGTGACAAAATCATATTTGTAGTCTTGGCAGAGGGCCTTGACTATGTGGTTATGAAGTCTGGATTTATGCATTCCATTATTATGAAAGTGGCTATTGATATTGCATGTGATTATTAGACAAGTAGAATATCCATGTGAATAAGTAAATGGAATTATTTGATTTTATATATTCCATATTATGCTGAAGTTTATGTTTAAAAGGATTTTGTTTTAGTATTATAAATTTCCTTAAATGTTTAGGATTATTTATGAAAGTTTACACGATATTGTTATCCTTAATGAGTATATGAGCTCACCACTTTCTATATTTTATGTTTCCCAGGATGTTAAGAGGTATTTTATGGTTGACCTGTTGGGATAGGCTAATGATATAAGTGTGCTCAAAAGGGATAAAATGCAGTTTATGTTTTAATTTCATGATTTAATGTAAAACTTATGAGTATATCTAGAAGTTCTATTGCTACTAAAATTATTATTATTTTAGGACATGATTTCTTCATATCAGGACAATGTATTAAAATAATGCACCGACTCTGTGCTTCCGGGGTCGGGGTGTTACAAACGACATTATAGTGTTTTCATTGGTTGGAAGGGAAAGAAGTATTTGATATATTAACATTTCATAATGATAAATATTTCCTGAATACCATATATATACATAAATATTAAATCCATCATTAAAACCATCCATACGTGGAGCTGATTGAAAATGAATTAAATTAGCTCACATGGCGGTATTCTTCTGTTCACATAAAAAATGGTTTACCTTACCATTTGATGGAATAGGATATAGATACAGGGTATTCCATTAATATTAGAACATCCTATTGTATAAGAGAAAATTATTTTATTATATAACATGTTTTTATAATATTTATCGGAGGTATTTGAAGAATGATAAACAAAAGTCATGATTAAGAAATATACTTCTTCTTTAGACTTCCTCATTAGGTTTTCTCTGAAAGATTCTCTCGGTTGGTTTTATCATCAAAACCCGAATTCTATGACATCAATATGGATGTAATTAATTTAGTTTTTATGCATTATTTGAAAAAGATATATTGAGGTTAGAATATAACAGGAGTGAAAGTTTCCTTTTATTCATGGGGGAGAGGACCCACTAGGAAATTTCTTAAAATAATACAAATTGATAAACTCATTCCCAATATAATTTCTTAAAAAAGGTCAAATATTCGAATGTGGGATGGTATTAGGTTTAAAAATGGAAATAAAATAGAATTTACATATGTTTAATTGTAAAAGTCTTCATTATATGTTCGTTTAACACCCATTAAATATGTTTTTACCTTAACAATGATAATTAATTTTTTAAACTAAAAGAGTAATTATTTTACTTATAATATAAAAATTGGATAAAAAATGGATAAGGATAGCATTTTAGACTATATACCATCATAATTTTCCTATTGTGTGATTTCTAGTATTTTTAGAAATTTAGTAAAATAATATTGGTCAAAAAATATCATTACTGTCATTTTGAAATCATTCATTTAATTTGTATTTAATTACCTAAAGATAATAATGAATTTATAATTTAATCTATTCAAACATATATGATAATAAATTATTAAATATAAAATTATTTTTTATACATAAAGAATTTGAAATACATAACTTTTAATGTTTTCAAAATAGTTTACCTTGGATTATCTACTATTTAATCAAGAGATGTTCCCATATTGTGTAATAGTTTATAGTGACCATATAAAAAATAAAAAATAAAAATTAATAAACATCATAAAAATAATTTTATTATATTAAAAATAACTTTTAATATTCATTAACCACTCATATTTATCCATATGTGAACATATACGAGATATTTAATGGAATAAAAGTGATATTTTGTCATTTTATTTTCATAAATTATTATATAGGTCACATTTAAGGAAAAGTGCCCCATAAATAATTGAATCTATGAAAAATGTTATAAGGGTGTAAAAAATTATTCAATAATAATTTTAAAATCCCGCCACATCCCATTGGATTTAGAAAGTGGTGAGATATTACTTTTCCTAAAGAGACATTCCCAAGGCTCTAAAGGCTGGCAGTGAATGCCAAGGGATTCAAGAATAAATTATATAATGATTTTACCTTAAGGTAAACCATCCAACAAAACATGACATTTCTTACAAAACAACATGATGCATGTAAACAAAGAAACCAGAACCATATGTTACAAACAGTCAACCATGTTATTCCAAAAAATTCTCAAATGCCAAAATTACTAAGCCATACCAATCCAATATCAGAGTACTAGGAGGAATACTTAACAAGATACCCATGGTAAATAAAGACACACTCTACTCTTCCACACCAAGATCTATGCTCCATTCACCACCAAAACTACCAGTACATCACAAAGATCAACAAAAAGAAGGAGGGGAATTTGATTTAACTAATTCCTAAAATAAGACATCATCTAAATAAGAAAAGTTCCAAAGTAGGGGTAAGTAATAATACTCAGTATTCTTTCCCAAAAAGACCTACCTAGACACTCCATCAGGATAGAACATGTTAGCAGAATATATTTAAAGCTCAAGAATTAGTGATACAATTAGAAATAATCTAAACACATATTTACCCAATGAAATTTAATCAATTAATGCACAAACATGAAATAAAAACAAAAATTTCATTACCCATTTCATTTTTCCTAATCGCATACATATCAAAATCATACACACAATTATGTCTCAGAATAAATACCATTCATACCAATCACACAATCATGATGATACTTATATTGTTTCTCATTCATGACCAACCAATCTCTTCCATGGTGTGGGACTATATTTCCATACCTGGTGTGGGACTCCATGCTTGTCACCCTCCCTTTTTGATGATGGTGCATTCATGACCATCACGATGATGGTGATACATTCCTGACCACCATCCATCCAACTCATGAGAATCAATATTTACAAAAAATCAGCACAAGATTTCAATCCAATATTACCAAAATCTAACCTCCCAATATATTCCAATACTAAGTTAACCAATTATTCCCACAATGATTTTAACATAACATTTCATGTTACCTTATTAAATTGTACATTTGTGGAATACACCCTCATACTATTTTTAGGTCAAACAACATTTTAAAAAAACAACACTTTTATTGAAAACCATTATTCATAAACCATTTTCTAGAAATCAATTAAACTAAAAAATTTAATATGAACATTTTAATATCTGACAACAAAACCTATTTCAAAATATTAATGTATTTCCCCCAAAATCCCCAAATCACAAGAAAAAGGGTTTCTGCCATGCATCAAACATCTCAAACACAATAAATTTCTAGGTAAAACCTTTGATTAAATTTTTTTCTTCTAGTTCTTGCAATGTGGAGTAGAGAGAGAATCCACCTACCTTTAGGGCTCAAGGGAAATCAACCCACAAGCAACCAGACCACAATTCTAGGAGAACTTTTCACTAAAACCATTCAATATTATCTTCCATAACATCTTCATGCCATAATATCATCATTTAAAGAAACAAAAAACCTTGATTTACAAGCAATGGATGTAGATATAGAAACCCAAGAGATAGGTAAGAGTAGTTCTAGAGAAAACCCCAAGATATCTAAGAGAGGATAATTAACCTAGAAGAACAGTCTGAAAACCACCAAGAAACCCCTTCGATTTGGTTCCAAAATGGGTGGGAGAGCCCCCCTCTCCCTTGTGATCAATAAATCTCATGTGGGGTTTATATAGAAAGAAAAAAGAGAGAGTTAGGGAAAATATTGAATAACCCCATTTAAAAAAATATATTTTTAATGGTCAGCATGGTCAGCTTGCACAGTTTGACAAACCACATGCTAACCATGTGGAGGATACTATTAAAATAGTTTCATATTGCAAAGTTATCTGGGAAACTCAAACAGTTTCCCCTAACCGTAATCAAACCATGTAGCCTTAAAAGGTCTTTAAACCTTTCTAAAACCATTCCAAACTCTACAAAACTCTCCCAAACATTAACAAACCACATTATATACCTAAAAAGATATAAAAATGGTCACATAACTCAAACCAGGGGTGCTAGATTCTCCCCATCATAGGACTTTGCATCCTTAGAATGTAGAGAAATACCACCCTACCAAAAGAGCTCAGGTCATTACTCGAAAATCTATGTCTCCTTCTCCCATGTATCCTCTTGAATCAGACCACGATGCCACTGAACTAGGACTAAACTGATTATTTTACCATTAGTGATTTTATTATTACTATTCATAATATGTACTAACATATCCTCCAATGAAACATATATAACTACCTCCAAATGATCCCATAGAGTCACATGGTCATGATCCGACTGATAATTTTTCAACTGCGAGACATGGAACAAATTGTGCACCACACTAAAGCATATGGTAAAAAAGCCAACCGATAATCCAACTCTCAAATCTAGTCAAGCATCACAAAGGCCCAATATATCCTAGGGATTAAATACCATGCATCCCAAACCGAAGATGTCCCAACATAGGAGAGTTTTTAAAAAACACATGGTCACCCACCATGAATGAGAAAGGTCATCGATAATGATTCACATATGATTTTAAATGACTCTGTGTCATCTCCATCATCTTCCTAATCAACATGATCTTTTAAGTAGTCTCTTTTACAAGGCTTAGTACAAACATAAAATTTTCACCCATTTCCACCCAACATAGTGGAGAACAACATGCTCATATATACAATACCTCAAACAGATCCATATTTATGAAATATTGATAACTGCTATTATAGGAGAACTCCACTAATTGAAAGTGCTCCTCCCATGAACCACAAAAATTCATGACACATGCCCAAACATGTATTCAAATGTTTGAATCATCCTCTCAGATTTCCCATCCATTTGTGGATGATATTCCATGATCATTGTCAACTGTGTTACAAGGGATTTCTATAAGGATATCCACAAATGAGATGTGAACCTCGAATCTCTATATGATACAATCGAAACTAGAACACAATGCATCTTTACTACCTCCTGAATATAGATTTTGGAAAGATACTAAATCATATGAGATTCACGAATTGTGATGAAATTTTATAACCTTGTGAGAGAATCCATAGTCACCGATATAAAATTGTGTTACTTGACCATTCTGGGAAAACCTGTCACAACATCCATCACTATTTATTCCCACTTCAACACAAGGATATGATACTTTAGCAACATTCCTACTATCCCCGAATACTCCTTCATGACTTGCTGACAGTTAAAGTATCTAGAAACAAAATAAGCCAATTCCTTTTTTATAACAGCCCACCAAACTACTCTTTCAATATCTTATTCATCACCCAAATTCAACGACTGACATACCAGCTAGAATGATGAATAACCCTAAGAAATTTCTCTTGACAAGCCATTGGTACCACCAAAGGATTATGAAAACAAAAAACGAATTCCCATTCAGTTCCCATCACTCAATGGTCTCCCCACCATTGAGTTTCGACCTCATTGTCGTACAATAAGAATTAGATTCCTACGCCGCTTTAACCAAACCATCTATGTCCAGAATAACCAAAACCGGAATGAAGACATATCTATAACCCTAGTCCTTATATTACTAATATTTTTCAGCTATGACCGAACTAAAATTCCACAAATCCAATTCTCGTTTGACTACCTAATCATATTATTTTCAACTAAAGGCATTTTCTACTAAATTTCCTTTTACCAGTGTTTACATTAAGTCAAAATAAATCATTTAGATATATTCTATCCATATCATTTACCTAAATTTATTATATCTTTGTGAGAAAATATGCCTTAAACTCTTATCATTGGTAAAAATTTTGAATTTACCGCCAAAGAGATAGGATAAAACATTTTTAAACCTTGAATAACTACCGCCAACTCCAAATCATGTGTTTGTTAGTTCTTCTCATGAAACATCAATTTACCTGAACCATATGCATCCATGTGACCCCATGTATGAGAACACACACTAACACCAATCCAGATGCCTCAAAATACACACTGTATGCTTTCCCTGGCTTTGAAAAAACCTAGAATATTTCTAATGTAAGGCCAAATTTAATATATTTAAAAAATTTCTGAATCTTCTTATTCCATTCAAATGAAACATTATTTCTTGTCAAATTTGTCATTGATTAGGAAAATCCTGAGAAGTTACAAACAAAACAATGATAATACCCAGCTATATAAAGGATGATTTGTATCTCAAATACTATGTTTGGTGATTTCAAGGCGATAATAGCCTCTATCATGGGAAGATAAATTGAAACACCCTTCTCATAACTAACAAGTCCAAGAAAATGAACCTATTATATCCAAAATCCACACTTTTACAAATTTCACAAACAACCGATGATCTCTCAAGACCTCAGCACTATCGCCAAGTGCTACTCATGCTCCACCCTATTCCTTGACTATAAAAATATATCATAACAAATATCATTATGAAATAATATGTATATCTCTGAATTATCTTATTCAACAAGTCCATGAACACCGCTGGTGCATTCATCAGACGAAATGGAATACAACAAAATCGTAACGACCATATCTAATTTTGAAAACCGTTTTCAGAATATCCCCCTTTTGCACCATTAATTGATGATATCCTAGAAAAAAGTCAATCTTGGAGAATCACTGTGATCCCATCATATGGTCAAAAATATAATCACTGTGTAGAAGTGGATATATGTTCCTTATCATAACTTGATTTATTCTGTGATAATCAACAAAGAGTTGTAGTGTTCTATCCCTATTTTTAACAAAAAATACCATCACTGCCCACAAATATGTGATTGGAAGGAAGAATAATTTATTCTATAACTCATACTATAATAATTTTAATTCCCACAATTATGATGGTTCCATATGGTAAGGAAGAAGTGAGAAAGGACTGGTCCCAGAAAGAAGATCAATCGTAAACTCCTCTAATCTCATGGGGGAAAACATGATATTTCTTTATGAAATAAATCCATAAAATAATCCAAAAACTACAGGTAGAAAACTATTCTCAACACATTCCACTGATCTCGATGACAATGACACAAACTGATATGATATCATCCCAACAATTGGTTCCAAAAAATCCATTGCACCTAGATTTTAATTCTTCTCCCCCTTGAAGAGGTGTTTAATTCCATCGTCCATCTTAAAACAAACCATTCATGTAAAGAAATATTTGTGGGCCTTAAAAATCTCCCAAAAATCCATTATTATGATTATATGATAATCATCCATCTCAAGCCCTGAGAAATCCAAAATTAATTCAACTGAATTCAAAACTATGCAACACACTCTACATAGGAAGGCTCAATGCTCTCATTGACCTGGAGAAGTTTGATGTTTTAAAAAATAAGGAATACTTTCCATAGTTAAACCCAACAAACTAACAATATGATAATAAATCAATGAATGGGAATAAGACATGACAAACAAATCCTTCATCAATGAGGAATTCAAAAGAACCATACCTCGAACTGTGGATAGTCCTGAATTATTTTCCAGCACAAACTGTTTAGCTCCGAACAACTACTTTCTAGACACACTATTTGTTTTATTACCCTTCTGTGGTGTTAGGGTATATCTAGAATCACACTGACTAGCCTCAGCTTTGCTGATGAAGAGTAAGTTTTCTCCCCCACCCCATCTAGTCATAGGATTCCTAAAACCCTTGAGGAGTGTCTTGAACACCAGACCTTGGAGAATTACATGCTCAAGGTTGTTACATAGATTCTTAATTCATGTGGCCTACATAACCACACTCAAAAAAATCCAGATTACTTTTTGGTTAGGGTGAATATTTTAACAATCTAGCAGTCTGATTCTAATGTTTTCACTATCGATGAGAAAATGTGTCATTCTCTCTCTTTGTCTCAGTGTTAGGGTTCACACCTCATCTCGTGAGGACAATCATATATCCATTACATGGGATTCAAACCCTTATAGATATCATAATAGGAGTATCTAGTTTCTTTACTAATTAACTATTTTAAATGCCTGATTGAAGCTTTGGGCTAATAACAAATTCCCCTAGAGCATAGGTGCAACCACATTTTCAGCAGCTTCCTCTGATTTTTCACTATGATTTATACCCGGTTCCATTTCTATCAATACCTGAATCCCCATAAGTCTAAATCCCGAAAAAATGGAGGCTTAAGATTTAAATTTCAACTACATCGAAACTATCAAAATAATGAATTCCACAATTTCACATTTCCCAGGTTGCTACATTTTTGAAAAAAATCCCCCTTGTTTTGAATATCAACTCATTTTAAATATACCACAACCATTCACTTTTCAAAATCTACATTTTTAAATACCAATCATGATTTTCAAAAATCAAAACATAATTATAAAAATATAATCCATTATTCAAAATGAAATATGCATCCTAGTGGGGGGTCATTTCTACTATGCATTCCATGTTCATCTCATTGGATACACCCCTGATAATGGGATCACACTCATATAAGTGTCACCAAGGAACCTATGTACCAAACTCTATGGTAACTTGATATTCAAAATAAAAGGGTTAGCTACATATTTTTATATGAGACATTCAATGTTAAAAAAATCACACGCCTTTCTAGCATCACAACTCATAGAATTGACCCATAACTAATGTCAACACCAAGAACAAAAATTAAGGCCAATGTACTGAAAAACTGTTTTGTCATGAATGCCTGGGCCGAAACAAATTGATGCCTCTTTTAACATCCCTACCCATCCCATTGGATTGAGAAATCGATGAGGTTTAACATTACCTTGAGCGACATTCCCAAGGCAACGATGGCAGGAAATCAATACTGGGGACTTTAGGAAGAAATTTGGGAATGATTTTACCATATGGTAAACCAACCAACCAATCAATACATAACTAACAAAACTAAATGATGTATGTAAACATATCAACCAAAAAAATATGTTACCAAAGGAAAACCAAGATATTCTAAATAATTCCCAAAATCGAAAACAACCAAACTATAGAAAACCAATATCAGAGTACGAAGTGGATGACTAAAAAAGCGACCCAATGTAATCAAAGACACACTCCACTTCTCCAAACCAAGATCCATGCTCCAAGCACCACCAAAACAACTTGATCATCAAAAAATTCCACAAAAGGAAATAGATTCATTTCCTTTTCATGTGTATTGAAATACGACATCTCCAAACGCACCAAAGTCCCGAAGAATGGGTTGGTAATAATACTCATTAGGATTCCCCAAAATGACTTCCCAATACATACCACAAGGATAAAACATATTATCATAATTTAAATATAAAAATTTATATGAATCTTATGAATTACTGAAACAATTAACAACACTAAGAACCCATATTTACCCAAATCAGTTTACCCAATTTAATGCATAACCAATGAAAGAAAACAAACATGTCATCACCCATTTCAGTTTTTATGACCACATACATATCTTAATCATATAAAAAATTAGGTCACATAGAAAATACCATTTATACTATTCACACAATCATGATTCTACTTTAATGATAGAACATTCACGACCAACCCATCCCTTCTATGGTGTGGGACTTCATGCCATCCCTTGTGTGGGACTCCACATGAATTACCCTCCGTTTTTGACGATGATACATTCACAACCATATCCTCAATGGTGATGCATTCCTGACCACCATCCATCTAACTCATGACAATCGATATTTACCAAAATCACCACAACATTTCAATCTACAATTACCAAAATAATACCTCTAAATAGTTGACAATAACAAATTAACCAATTATTCCCAAAAACATTTCATCATAACATGTCATGTTACCTTAATAAATCACATATTTATTGAATACACCATCAAATTATTTTTCATGTTAAACCACATTTCAATAAAACCAACATTTAATTAAAAACCATATTTCATAAACAATTTTATATAAATAAATCAAGTTACCAATTTTAAAATCAACATTTCAAAATCCGATTACAAATCCCCTTTCACAATATTAGTGTATTTTCCCCAACATCCTGAAATCATCACTAAATGAGCTTCCTCCATGAATCACACATCACTACCAAAATCAAATTCAAGGAAAAAAAATTCATTGAAAATTTTCCTTCTAGTTCTAGCAAGGTGGAGTAGAGAGAGAAGCCACATACCATTAGGGTTTTGGGGAAATCGACCCACAAGCAAACACACCAAAATTCTTGGTGAATGTTCCAAAAAAACACTCAAGATTCTATTCCATAGCATAAATAATCTCTAATCTCTTCATTTAGGGAACCAAAAACACTAGATCTATACGTAAGAAATGTAGATATAGAAACCCAAGAGATATGGAAGAGTAAATCTAGAGAATACCACAAGAGAACCAAGAGATTCGATGTATGTGAGAAGAACCACCATGAAACCACAAGGAAAACCCTTTTAGTTTCTTCCAAAATGGGTGGGAGGGCCCCTATATCCCTTGTGATAAATGAATCCGATGTAGGGTTCATATAGAAAGAAAATAGAGGAGTTAGGGAAAATCCTGACTAACCCCATTTTAAAAAGCATTTTTAAATGGCAAGTATGATTAGCTCTCACAGTTTGAGAAAAAACGTGATAACTATGTGGATGAAACGTTCCAAATAGTTTTATATCTAATTATTTCCTATTTTTCTTTCATCTATTCCCCTAACCGTGCTCAAACTGTGAATCCTTAAAAAGGCCTCATAACTTTTCTACAACTTTTCCATACTCCACCAAACTATTTGAAACATTACCCAACCACTTTATATACCTAAAAATAAATCAAAAAAGGTCACCTAACTCAAACTGGGGGTGATACAATAAGGAAGTTATTTTTTTCTTAACACTTGTTTTTAACCTAGGTTAACCTGATTTACCTTATAAGAGGGTTATTTTTTTAATATTTTTACAATTCATTATGAAAAATATTATAGGTGAACATATTACCAAATATTAATTATTATAATTTCAAATATGGAATAAATTATATCAATATTTTATTCATATAATTATATTAATTTAATTTTAAAATTTTCCTTGAAAATGTGTCGAAAAATGATTTTTCAAGAAAGGTATTTTTCAAGAGAAAAAGGATGTCACATTAAATCTATGACCAGTAAAAATCATTATATAAATTTAAAGTAACATAGATAGATATATAATATATAAATTAAATTTTAATCTTTCCTTGTAAGATTTTATTTGAATTTAATACAATGTAGAGTCATTATGAACTTAAAAAGAGTTTGTAGAAAAATAATTTTTTATACCTAACCAAAATCATGAAAATTACTGATTCAAATGAAATTAATTATATTATTATAAATAAATTGGTTCTTATTTAAATTTAATTTAAAACAAAAAATATAATTATACTTTTAAACTATTTATTTAATGAATATAAATCAAAATATTTGAAAAATATGAATTTTTTACTATTCACTAAAAAATAAACCATTTCATAAAAATATTAAAATTTCAACAGAAGATAATTTTAATATGATAATTTTAAAAATGATATAAATGATATAAAATAAAAAATAAAAAATATTCAATATATTATAAAAATATTTTCTCACAAAAATCAACCAAAAATATTTTGAAGAAAACATAATGTTGGAGAATAAATTGACTTTACTAAAAATTTAAGTGATTAGTTACTAAGAAATTATCAATAAATTTAAATTGATTAGGTTATTTATATATATATTTCACTAATAATTTTCTACTATTAATTCCCACTAATTAAATCTATAGGTTATAATAACCATATTTAAATAATAACATTTCATGGTTTGTTTAGACTATGTGTTGTGTGTCATATATTCAATCGAACATAATGTTATACTATTAAACTATTAGCTTGTTTCATATAATTCATAGTAAGGTAATAATAAAATAATAAAATAATATAAATAAGTATATGTTTTTCAAGAGGCATAAAATGATAACATAGATAGGTGAGAATCATAATCTTGAACATAAAAGCATAGTATAAGATAATAACAACAAGGTAACTTATGAAATTGAAAAAAAACATAAAAAATGACATTATAAAAAAATAAAGGTTAAATTCCTACCAATAATAACATAGTGTTCTTAGTATAAAATACATTTCAACAGAAATGGTATATAATGAGATAAAAACATTACCCAATAAATTATAGGGATATATAATTATGGTCCCACCCATCATATAAATATCATGTACAAGAATTTTGTGCCACATAGATCATACAATAGTAGAACATACTTCATTACTTTTAAACCCATAGTTAGGGAGTTTGGTTTAAAAAAATTTAATTATAAAATCAATTATTGACGGGTACAACATGGTTAAATCATTTTTTCTTATAAATATGGATTAAAATATCATAAACAAATTTTTAGATTGGAAATTTGAATGATAATTTTGGTAGCATAGTATGTGAACATGAAGATTAATGTAAGATTTTAATGAGTGTTAATGGGGGTATATCATTACTTGTAAATCCTAATACTAGAAAAATTGATATGTCAAAATATATTCCAAAATGAAAAATTGGAAATACAATGTAATAATATAAAGATTGTTCTTGAATAATGAGTAGGAGATAATCCATTACTATAATAGGGCACTTATAAATGCTTGGGAGGAGCATCCAATTATATTACGAACACCTTGGGAGGGTTATGGAGTGGGAAATTTAGAATATATTCATGATAAATTTTATTTGAGTGAATAATATTAGGAGTTTGGGTATATTTTTAAAGAAAAATATATGGGAATGAATTATTAATGTCTAAACATAGGTTTTGGACTCTATTTGATAAAATAATCCAAAACACAATATTTATAATGGGGTTTGACTTTTTTCACCAAAGAGGAGTATTTTTCAATATTTTATATGAATAAGAACCACAGTAAGTAAAATAATACCCTTTGTTATGGGAAATTGTGTGTTTCTCATAAATAATTAACTCTAATAAAATATAATATATTTTTGATTTTGGAAGATTCTATAAGAGTTCATAAAATTAATAAAATTATTTCAAGAACACATTATTTTAATTGGTAAAGGTATTTTTTGTTTTTATACCTCCTAAAATATTTGGTATATCACTTTTTTGATTTTATATTTTCATACTTCATACATTTTATTTATATCATATTTAATTTTTTCTAAAAAAATTAGTCATTTCATAAATTATTGACATTTCGTATTCTATTTTTAATACGAATTTTTATGTTATGTGTAATCCTTTTAATTTTTGGAATGCATTAGACATAGTAAGTTATGGTTGGAGCCCACTATAGCTCCTCGATCCAGCAGTAGGTCTCATGAGACAAACCAGTGTCTTGGCATAAGGCTGTGACAAAATCTAATTTGAAGTCTTGGCAGAGGGCCTTGAATATGTGGTTATGATGTCTGGATTTATGCATTCCATTATTATGAAAGTGGCTATTGATATTGCATGTGATTATTAGACTAGTAGAATATCCATGTGAATAAGTAAATGACATTATTTGATTTTATCTATTCCATATTATGCTGAAATTTAAGTTTAAAAGGATTTTGTTTTAGTATTATACATTTCCTTAAATGTTTAGGATTATTTATGAAAGTTTACACGATATTGTTATCCTTAATGAGTATATGAGCTCAACACATTTTATATTTTATGTTTCCCAGGATGTTAAGAGGTATTTTATGGTTCACCTGTTGGGATAGGCTAATGATATAAGTGTGCTCAAAATGGGAAAATGCAGTTTATGTTTTAATTTCATGATGTAATGTAAAACTTATGAATATATCTAGAACTTCTATGGATACTAAAATTATTATTATTTTAGGACATGATTTCTTTGTATCAAGACAATGTATTAAAATAATGCACCGACTCTGTGCTTCTGGGGTCGGGGTGTTACAAACGACATTATATTGTTGTCAGTGGTTGGAAGGGAAAGAATGTATTTGATATATTAACATTTCATAATGATAAATATTTCCTGAATACCATATATAACATAAATATTAAATCCATCATTAAAACCATCCATAAGTGGAGCTGATTGAAAATGAATTAAATTTGCTCACATGCCGGTATTCTTCTGTTCACATAAAAAATGGTTTAACTTACATTTGATGGAATACGATATAGATACATGGTATTCCATAAATTTAAGAATGATAAACAAAAGTCATGATTAAGAAATATACTTCTTCTTTAGACTTCCTCATTAGGTTTTCTCTGAAAGATTCTCTCGGTTGGTTTTATCATCAAAACCTGAATTCTATGACATCAATATGGATGTAATTAATTTAGTTTTTATGCATTATTTGAAAAGGAGATATTGAGGTTAGAATATAACAGGAGTGAAGGTTTCCTTTTATTCGTGGGGGAGAGGACCCACTAGGAAATTTCTTAAAATAATACAAATTGATAAAGTCATTCCCAAGATAATTTCTTAAAAAGGTCAAATATTCTAATGTTGGATGGTATTAGGTTTAAAAATGGAAATAAAATAGAATTTATATATGTTTAATTGTAAAAGTCTTCATTATATGTTCGTTTAACACCCATTAAATATGTTTTTACCTTAACAATGTTAATTAAGTTTTTAAACTAAAAGAGTAATTATTTTACTTATAATATAAAAATTGGATAAAAAATGTATAATGATATCATTTTATACTATATACGATCATAATTTTCCTATTGTGTGTTTTCTAGTATTTTTAAATAATTTAGTAAAATAATATTGGACAAAAAATATCATTACTGTCATTTTGAAATCATTCATTTAATTTGTATTTAATTACCTAAAGATAATAATGAATTTATAATTTAATCTATTCAAACATCTATGATACAAAATTATTAAATATGAAATTATTTTTTATACATAACGAATTTGAAATACATAACATTTAATGCTTTCAAAATTGTTTACCATGGATTATCTACTATTTAATCAAGAGATGTTCCCACATTGTGTAATAGCTTATAGTGACCATATAATAAATAAAAAATAAAAATAAATAACCATCATAAAAATAATTTTATTTTATTAAAAATAACTTTTAATATTAATTAACCACTCATATTTATCCCTATGTGAACATATACGAGATATTTAATGGAAAGAAAGTGAAATTTTGTCATTTTCTTTTCATAAATTATTATATAGGTCACATTTAAGGAAAAGTTCCCCATAAATAATTGAATCTATGTAAATTGTTATAGGGGTGTACAAAATTATTCAATAATAATTTTAAAATCCCGCCACATCCCATTGGATTTAGAAAGTGGTGAGATGTTACTTTTCCTAAAGAGACATTCCCAAGGCTCTAAAGGCTGGCAGTGAATTCCAAGGGATTCAAGAATAAATTATAGAATGATTTTACCTTAAGGTAAACCAACCAACAAAACATGACATTACTTACAAAACTACATGATGCATGTAAACATAGAAACCAGAACCATATGTTACAAACAGTCAACCAAGTTATTCCAAAAAATTCTCAAATGCCAAAATTACTATGCCATACCAATCCAATATCAGAGTACTAGGAAGAATACTTAACAAGATACCCATGGTAAATAAAGACACACTCTACTCTTCCACACCAAGATCTATGCTCCATTCACCACCAAAACTACCAGTACATCACAAAGATCAACAAAAAGAAGGAGGGGAATTTGATTTAACTAATTCATGAAATAAGACATCATCTAAAGAAGAAAAGTTCCAAAGTAGTGGTGAGTAATAATACTCAGTATTCTTTCCCAAAAAGACCTACCTAGACACTCCATCAGGATAGAACATGTTAGCAGAATATATTTAAAGCTCAAGAATTAGTGATACAATTAGAAATAATCTAAACACATATTTACCCGATGAAATTTAATCAATTAATGCACAAACATGAAATAAAAACAAAAATTTCATTACCCATTTCATTTTTCCTAATCGCATACATATCAAAATCATACACACAATTATGTCTCAGAATAAATACCATTCATACCAATCACACAATCATGATGATACTTATATGTTTTCTCATTCATGACCAACCAATCTCTTCCATGGTGTGGGACTATATTTCCATACCTGGTGTGGGACTCCATGCTTGTCACCCTCCCTTTTTGATGATGGTGCATTCATGACCATCACGATGATGGTGATACATTCCTGACCACCATCCATCCAACTCATGAGAATCAATATTTACAAAAAATCACCACAACATTTCAATCCAATATTACCAAAATCTAACCTCCCAATATATTCCAATACTAAGTTAACCAATTATTCCCACAATGATTTTAACATAACATTTCATGTTACCTTAATAAATTGTACATTTGTGGAATACACCCTCATACCATTTTTAGGTCAAACAACATTTTAATAAAACAACACTTTTATTGAAAACCATTATTCATAAACCATTTTCTAGAAATCAATTAAACTAAAAATTTTAATATGAACATTTTAATATCTGACAACAAAACCTATTTCAAAATATTAATGTATTTCCCCCAAAATCCCCAAATCACAAGAAAAAGGGTTTCTTCCAAGCATCAAAAATCTCAAACACAATAAATTTCTAGGTAAAACCATTGATTAAAATTTTTTCTTCTAGTTCTTGCAATGTGGAGTAGAGAGAGAATCCACCGACCTTTAGGGTTCAAGGGAAATCATCCCACAAGCAACCAGACCACAATTCTAGGAGAAATTTGCACTAAAACCATTCAATATTATCTTCCATAACATCTTCATGCCCTAATATCATCATTTAAAGAAACAAAAAACCTAGATTTACACGCAATGGATGTAGATATAGAAACCCAAGAGATAGGTAAGAGTAGTTCTAGAGAAAACCCCAAGATATCTAAGAGAGGATAATTAACCTAGAAGAACAGTCTGAAAACCACCAAGAAACCCATTCGATTTGATTCCAAAATGGGAGGGAGAGCCCCCCTCTCCCTTGTGATCAATAAATCTTATGTGGGGTTCATATAGAAAGGAAAAAAGAGAGAGTTAGAGAATATATTGAATAACCCCATTTTAAAAAATATATTTTTAATGGTCATCATGTTCAGCATGCACAGTTTGACAAACCACATGCTAAACATATGGATGATACTATTCAAATAGTTTCATATTGCAAAGTTATCTGGGAAAATCAAACGGTTTCCCCTAACCTTAATCAAACCATGTAGCCTTAAAAGGTCTTTAAACCTTTCTAAAACCATTCCAAACTCTACGAAACTCTCCCAAACATTACCAAACCACATTATATACATTAAAATGTATAAAAATGGTCACATAACTCAAACTAGGGGTGCTAGATTCTCCCCACCATAGGACTTTTCATCCTTAGAATGTAGAGAAATACCACCCTACTAAAAGAGCTCAGGTCATTACTCGAAAATCTATGTCTCCTTCTCCCATGTATCCTCTTGAATCAGACCACGATGCCACTGAACTAGGACTAAACTGATTATTTTACCATTAGTGATTTTATTATTACTATTCATAATCTGTACTAACATATCCTCCAAAGAAACATCTATAACTACCTCCAAATGATACCATAGAATCACATGGTCATGATCCGACTGATAATTTTTCAATTGCGAGACATGGAACACATTGTGCACCACACTAAAGCATATGGTAAAAAAGCCAACCGATAATCCAACTCTCAAATCTAGTCAAGCATCACAAAGGCCCAATATATCCTAGGGATTAAATACCATGCATCCCAAACCGAAGATGTCCCAACATAGGAGAGATTTTAAAAAACACATGATCACCCACCATGAATGAGAAAGGTCATCGATAATGGTTCACATATGATTTTAAATGACTATGTGTCATCTCCTTCATCTTCCTAATCAACATGATCTTTTATGTAGTCTCTTTTACAAGGCTTAGTACAAACATAAAATTTTCACCCATTTCCACCCAACATAGTGGAGAACAACATGCTCATCTATACAATACCTCAAACAGATCCATATTTATGAAATATTGATAACTGTTATTATAGGAGAACTCCACTAATTGAAAGTGCTCCTCCCATGAACCACAAAAATTCATGACACATGCCCAAACATGTCTTCAAATGTTTGTATCATCCTCTCAGATTTCTCATACATTTGTGGATGATATTCCATGATCATTGTCAACTATGTTACAAGGGATTTCTATAAGGATATCCACAAATGAGATGCGAACCTCGAATCTCTATATGATACAATCGAAACTAGAACATAATGCATCTTTACTACCTCCTGAATATAGATTTTGGAAAGATACTCAATCATATGAGATTCAATAATTGGGATGAAATTTTACAACCTTGTGAGAGAATACATAGTCACCGATATAAAATTGTGTTACTTGACCATTCTTGGAAAACCTGTCACAAAATACATCACTATTTATTCCCACTTCAACACAAGGATATGATACTTTAGAAACATTCCTACTATCCCCGAATACTCTTTCATGACTTGCTGACAGTTAAAGTATCTAGAAACAAAATAATCCAATTCCTTTTTTATAACAGCCCACCAAAACTACTCTTTCAATATCTTATTCATCACCCAAATTCAAAGACTGACATCCCACCCAGAATGATGAATAACCCTAAGAAATTTCTCTTGACAAGCCATTGGTACCACCAAAGGATTATGAAAACAAAAAACTAATTCCCATTCAGTTCCCATCACTCAATGGTCTTCCCACCATTGAGTTTCGACCTCATTTCCATAAACTAAGAATTTGATTACTACGCTGCTTTAAACAAACCATCTATGTCCAGAATAACCAAAACCGGAATGAAGACATATCTATAACCCTAGTCCTTATATTCCTACTACTTTTCAGCTATGACCGACCTAAAATTCCACAAATCCAATTCTCGTTTGACTACCTAATCATATTATTTTCAACTAAAGGCATTTTCCACTAAATTTCCTTTTACCAGTGTTTTAATTAAGTCAAAATAAATCATTTAGATATATTCCATCCATATCATTTACCTAAATTTATAATATATTTGTGAGAAAATATGCCTTAAACTCTTATCATTGGTAAAAATTATGAATTTATCCCCAAAGAGATAGGATAAAACATTTTTAAACCTTGAATTACTACTGCCAACTCCAAATCATGTGTTTGTTAGTTCTTCTCATGCAACATCAATTTACCTGAACCATATGCATCCATGTGACCCCATGTATGAGAACACACACTAACACCAATCCAGATGCCTCAAAATACACACTGTATGCTTTCCCTGGTTTTGAAAAAACCTAGAATAGTTCTAATGTAAGGCCAAATTTAATCTATTTAAAAAATTTCTGAAACTTCTTATTCCATTAAAATGAAACATTATTCCTTGTCAAATTTGTCATTGGTTAGGGAAATCCTGAGAAGTTACAAACAAAAAAATGATAATACCCAGCTATATAAAGGATGCTCTTTATCTCAAATACTATGTTTGGTGATTTCAAGTTGATAATAACCTCTATCATGGGCAGATAAATTGAAACACCCTTCTCATAACTAACAAGTCCAAGAAAATGAACCTATTATATTCAAAATCCACACTTTTACAAATTTCACAAACAACCGATGATCTCTCAAGACCTCAGCACTATCGCCAAGTGCTACTCATGCTCCACCCTATTCCTTGACTATAAAAATATATCATAACAAATATCACTATGAAATAATATGTATATCTCTGAATTATCTTATTCAAAAAGTCCATGAACACCGCTGGTGCATTCATCAGACGAAATGGAATACAACAAAATCGTAACAACCATATCTAATTTTGAAAATCGTTTTCAGAATATCCCCCTTTTGCACCATTAATTGATGATATCCTAGAAAACAGTCAATCTTGGAGAATCACTGTGCTCCCATCATATGGTCAAAAAAATAATCACTATGTATAAGTGGATATATGTTCCTTATCATAACTTGATTTATTCTGTGATAATCAACAAAGAGTTGTAGTGTTCTATCCCTATTTTTAACAAAAAATACCATCACTGCCCACAAATATGTGATTGGAAGGAAGAATAATTTATTCTATAACTCATAGTATAATAATTTTAATTCCCACAATTATGATGGTTCCATATGGTAAGGCAGAAGTGAGAAAGGACTAGTCCCAGAAAGAAGATCAATCGTAAACTCCTCTAATGTCATGGGGGAAAAACATGATATTTCTTTATGAAATAAATCCATAAAATAATCCAAAAACAACAGGTAGAAAACTCTTCTCAACACATTCCACTGATCTCGATGACAATGAAACAAACTGATATGATACCATCCCAACAATTGGTTCCAAAAAATCCATTGCACCTAGATTTTGATTCTTCTCCCCCTTGAAGAGGTGTTTAATTCCATCGTCCATCGTAAAACTAACCATTCATGTAAACAAATATTTTTGGGCCTTAAAAATCCCTCAAAAATCCATTATTATAATTATATGATAATCATCCATCTCAAGCCCTGAGAAATCCAAAATTAATTCAACTGAATCCAAAACTATGCAACACACTCTACATAGGAAGGCTCAATGCTCTCATTGACCTGGAGAAGTTTGATGTTTTGAAAATTAAGGAATACTTTCCATATTTAAACCCAAAAAACTAACAATATGATAAGAAATAAATGAATGGGAATAAGACATGACAAACAAATCTTTCATCAATGAGGAATTCAAAAGAACCATTCCTCGAACTATGGATAGTCCTGAATTATTATCCAGCACAAACTGTTTAGCTCCGAGCAACTATTTTCTAGACACACTATTCGATTTATTACCCTTCTGTGGTGTTAGGGTATATCTAGAATCACACTGACTAGCCTCAGCTTTGCTGATGAAGAGTAAGTTTTCTCCCCCACCCCATCTAGTCATAGGATTCCTAAAACCCTTGAGGAGTGTCTTGAACACCAGACCTTGGAGAATTACATGCTCAAGGTTGTTACATAGATTTTTAATTCATGTGGCCTACATAACCACACTCAAAAAAATCTAGATTACTTTTTGGTTATGGTGAATGTTTTAACAATCTAGCAGTCTGATTCTAATGTTTTCACTATCGATGAGAAAATGTGTCATTCTCTCTCTTTATCTCAGTGTTAGGGTTCACACCTCATCTCGTAAGGACAATCATATATCCATTACATGGGATTCAAACCCTTATAGATATCATAATAGGAGTATCTAGTTTCTTTACTGATTAACTATTTTAAATGCCTGATTGAAGCTTTGGGCTATTAACCAATTCCCCTAGAGCATAGGTGCAACCACATTTTCAGCAGCTTCCTCTAATTTTTCACTATGATTTATACCCGGTTCCATTTCTATCAATACCTGAATCCCCATAAGTCTAAATCCCTAAAAAATGGAGGCTTAAGATTTAAATTTCAACTATATCGAAACTATCAAAACAAGGAATTCCACAATTTCACATTTCCCAGGTTGCTACATTTTTGAAAAAAATCCCCCTTGTTTTGAAAATCAACTCATTTTAAATATACCACAACCATTCACTTTTCAAAATCCACATTTTTAAATACCAATAATGATATTCAAAAATCAAAACATAATTATAAAAATATAATCCATTATTCAAAATGAAATATGCATCCTAGTGGGAGGCCATTTCTACTATGCATTCCATGTTCATCTCATTGGATACACCCATGATAATGGGATCACACTCATATAAGTGTCACCAAGGAACCTATGTACAAAACTCTTTGGTAACTTGATATTCACAATAAAAGGGTTAGCTACATATTTTTATATGAGACATTCCATGTTAAAAAAATCACACGCCTTTCTAGCATCACAACTCATAGAATAGACCCATAACTAATGTCAACACCAAGAACAAAAATTAAGGCCAATGTACTGAAAAACTGTTTTGTCATGAATGCCTGGGCCGAAACAAATTGACGCCTCTTTTAACATCCCTACCCATCCCATTGTATTGAGAAATCGATGAGGTTTAACATGACCTTAAGCGGCATTCCCAAGGCAACAAAGGCAGGAAATCAATACTGAGGACTTTAGGAAGAAATTTGGGAATGATTTTACCATATGGTAAACCAACCAACCAATCAATACATAAATAACAAAACTAAATGATGTATGTAAACAAATCAACCAAAAAAATATTTTACCAAACGAAAACCAAGCTATTCCAAATAATTCCCAAAATCGAAAACAACCAAACTATAGAAAACCAATATCAGAGTACGAAGTGGATGACTAAAAAAGGGACCCAAGGTAATCAAAGACACACTCCACTTCTCCAAACCAAGATCCATGCTCCAAGCACCACCAAAACAACTTGATCATAAAAAATTTCCACAAATGGAAAGAGATTCATTTCCTTTACATGTGTCTTGAAATACGACATCTCCAAACGCACCAAAGTCCTGAAGCATGGGTTTGTAATAATACTCATTAGGATTCCCCAAAATGACTTCCCAATACATGCCACATGGATAAAACATATTATCATAATTTAAATATAAAAATTTATATGAAGCTTATGAATTACTGAAACAATTAACAACATGAAGAACCCATATTTACCCAAATCAGTTTACCCAATTTAATGCATAACCAATGAAAGAAAACAAACATGTCATCACCCATTTCATTTTTATGACCACATACATATCTTAATCGTATAAAAAATTAAGTCACATAGAAAATACCATTTATACCATTCACACAATCATGATTCTACTTTAATGATGTAACGTTCACGACCAACCCATCCCTTCTATGGTGTGGGACTTCATGCAATCCCTTGTGTGGGACTCCACATGAATTACCCTCCGTTTTTGATGATGATACATTCACAACCATATCCTCAATGGTGATGCATTCCTGACCACCATCCATCTAACTCATGACAATCAATATTTACCAAAATCACCACAAAATTTCAATGTACAATTACCAAAATAATACCTCTAAATAGTCGACAATAACAAATTAACCAATTATTCCCAATAACATTTCATCATAACATGTCATGTTACCTTAATAAATCACATATTTATTGAATACACCATCAAATTATTTTTCATGTTAAACCACATTTAAATAAAACCACCATTTAATTAAAAACCATATTTCATAAACAATTTTATATAAATAAATCAAGTTACCAATTTTAAAATCAACACTTCAAAATCCGATTACAAATCCCCTTTCACAATATTAGTGTATTTTCCCCAACATCCTGAAATCATCACTAAATGAGCTTCCTCCATGAATCACAGGTCACTACCAAAATCAAATTCAAGGAAAAAAATTCAATGAAATTTATCCTTCTAGTTCTAGCATAGTGGAGTAGAGAGAGAAGCCACATACCATTAGGGTTTTGGGAAATCGACCCACAAGCAAACACACCAAAATTCTTGGTGAATGCTCCACAAAAAACACTCAATATTCTATTCCATAGCATAAATAATCTCTAATCTCTTCATTTAGGGAACCAAAAACACTAGATCTATACGTACGAAATGTAGATATAGAAACCCAAGAGATATGGAAGAGTAAATCTAGAGAAAACCACAAGAGAACCAAGAGATTCGATGTATGTGAGAAGAACCACAATGAAACCATAAGGAAAACCCTTTTATTTTCTTCCAAAATGGGTGGGAGGGCCCCTATATCCCTTGTGATAAATGAATCCGATGTAGGGTTCATATAGAAAGAAAATGGAGAGAGTTAGGGAAAATCCTGACTAACCCCATTTTAAAAAACAATTTTAAATGGCAAGTACAATTAGCTCTCACAGTTTGAGAAAAAACGTGATAACTATGTGGATGAAATGTTCCAAATAGTTTTATATCGAATTATTTCCTATTGTTCTTTCATCTATTCCCCTAACAGTGCTCAAACCGTGAATCCTTAAAAAGGCCTCATAACTTTTCTAAAACTTTTCCATACTCCACCAAACTATTTGAAACATTACCCAACCACTTTATATACCTAAAAATGTATCAAGAAAGGTCACCTAAATCAAACTGGGGGTGCTACAATAAGGAAGTCATTTTTTTTCGTAACCCTTGTTTTTAACCTAGGTTAACCTGATTTACCTTATAAGAGGGTTATTTTTTTTAATATTTTTACAATTCATTATGAAAAATATTATAGGTGAACATATTACCAAATATTAATTATTATAATTTTAAATATGGAATAAATTTTATCAAAATTTTATTCATATAATTATATTAATTTAATTTTAAAATTTTCCTTGAAAATGTGTCGAAAAATGATTTTTCAAGAAAGGTATTTCTCAAGAGAAAAAGGATGTCACATTAACTCTATGACCAGTAAAAATTATTATATAAATTTAAAGTAACATAGATAGATATATAATATATAAATTAAATTTTAATCTTTCCTTGTTAGATTTTATTTGAATTTAATACAATGGAGAGTCATTATGAACTTGAAAAGAGTTTTTAGTAAAATAATTTTTTATACCTAACCAAAATCATGAAAATTACTGATTCAAATGAAATTAATTATATTATTATAAATAAATTGGTTCTTATTTAAATTTAATTTAAAAAAAATATATAATTATACTTTTAAACTATTTATTTAATGTATATAAATCAAAATATTTGAAAAATCTGAATTTTTTACTATTCACTAAAAAATAAACCATTTCATAAAAATATTAAAATTTCAACAGAAGATAATTTTAATATGATGATTTTAAAAATGATATCAATGATATCAAATAAAAAATAAAAAATATTCAATATATTATAACAGTATTTTCTCACAAAAATCAACCAAAAATATTTTGAAGAAAACATAATTTTGGAGAATAAATTGACTTTACTAAAAATTTAAGTGATTAGTTACTAAGAAATTATCAATAAATTTAAATTGATTAGGTTATTTATATATATATTTCATTAATAATTTTCTACTACTAATTCCCTCTAATTAAATCTCTAGGTTATAATAACCATATTTAAATAATAACATTTCATGGTTTGTTTAGACTATGTGTTGTGTGTCATATATTCAATCGAACATAATGTTATACTATTAAACTATTAGCTTGTTTCATATAATTCATAGTAAGGTAATAATAAAATAATAAAATAATATAAATAAGTATATGTTTTTCAAGAGGCATAAAATGATAACATAGATAGGTGATAATCATAATCTTGAACATAAAAGCATTTTATAAGATAATAACAACAAGGTAACTTATGAAATTGAAAAAAAACATAAAAAATGACATTATAAAAAAATAAAGTTGAAATTCCTACTAATAATAACATAGTGTTCTTAGTATAAAATACATTTCAGCAGAAATGGTATATAATGAGATAAAAACATTACCCAATAAATTATAGTGATATATAATTATGGTCCCACCCATCATATAAATATCATGTACAAGAATTCTGTGCCACATAGATCATACAATAGTAGAACATATTTCATTACATTTAACCCCACAGTTAGGGAGTTTGGTTTAAAAAAATTAAATTATAAAATCAATTATTGACGGGTACAACTTGGTTAAATCATTTTTTCTTATAAATGTGGATTAAAATTTAATAAACAAATTTTTAGATTGGAAATTTGAATGATAATTTTGGTAGCATAGTATGTGCACATGAAGCTTAATGTAAGATTTTAATGAGTGTTAATGGGGGTATATCATTACTTGTAAATCCTAATACTAGTAAAATTGATATGTCAAAATATATTCCAAAATGAAAAATTGGAAATACAATGTAATAATATAAAGATTGTTCTTGAATAATGAGTAGGAGATAATCCCTTACCATAATAGGGCACTTATAAATGCTTGGGAGGAGCATCCAATTATATTAGGAACACCTTGGGAGGGTTATGGAGTGGGAAATGTAAAATATATTCATGATAAATTTTATTTGAGTGAATAATAATAGGAGTTTGGGTATATTTTTAAAGAAAAATATATGGGAATGAATTATTAATGTCTAAACATAGGTTTTGGACTCTATTTGATAAAATAATCCAAAACACAATATTTATAATGGGGTTTGACATTTTTCACCAAAGTGGAGTATTTTTCAATATTTTATATGAATAAGAACCACAGTAAGTAAAATAATACCCTTTGTTATGGGAAATTGAGTGTTTCTCATAAATAATTAACTCTAATAACATATAATATATTTTTGATTTTGGAAGATTCTATAAGAGTTCATAAAATTAATAAAAAAATTTCAAGAACACATTATTTTAATGGGTAAAGGTATTTTTGGTTTTTATACCTCCTAAAATATTTGGTATATCACTTTTTTGATTTTATAATTTCATACTTCATACATTTTATTTATATCATATTTAATTTTTTCTAAAAAAATTAGTCATTTCTTAAATTATTGACATTTCGTATTCTAGTTTTAATACAAATTTTTATGTTATGTTTAATCCTTTTAATTTGTGGAATGCATTAGACATAGTAAGTGATGGGTGGAGCCCACTATAGCTCCTCGATCCAGCAGTAGGTCTCATGAGACAAACCAGTGTCTTGGCATAAGGATGTGACAAAATCTTATTTGTAGTCTTGGTAGAGGGCCTTGACTATGTGGTTATGGAGTCTGGATTTATGAATTCCATTATTATAAAAGTGGCTATTGATATTGCATGTGATTATTAGACTAGTAGAATATCCATGTGAATAAGTAAATGACATTATTTTATTTTATCTATTCCATATTATGCTGAAGTTTAAGTTTAAAAGGATTTTGTTTTAGTATTATACATTTCCTTAAATGTTTAGGATTATTTATGAAAGTTTACACGATATTGTTATCCTTAATGAGTATATGAGCACAACACATTCTATATTTTATGTTTCCCAGGATGTTAAGAGGTATTTTATGGTTGACCTGTTGGGATAGGCTAATGATATAAGTGTGTTCAAAAAGGGAAAATGCAGTTTATGTTTTAATTTCATGATGTAATGTAAAACTTATGAATATATCAAGAACTTCTATGGCTACTAAAATTATTATTATTTTAGGACATGATTTCTTTGTATCCGGACAATGTATTAAAATAATGCACCGACTCTATGCTTCTGGGGTCGGGGTGTTACAAACGACATTATAGTGTTGTCAGTGGTTGGAATGGAAAGAAAGTATTTGATATATTAACATTTCATAATGATAAATATTTCCTGAATACCATATATATACATAAATATTAAATCCATCATTAAAACCATCCATAAGTGGAGCTGATTGAAAATGAATTGAATTTTCTCACATGGCGGTATTCTTCTGTTCACATAAAAAATGGTTTACCATACCATTTGATGGAATAGGATATATATACAAGGTATTCCATTAATATTAGAACATCCTATTGTATAAAAGAAAATTATTTTATTATATAACATGTTTTTATAATATTTATTTGAGGAATATGAAGAATGATAAACAAAAGTCATGATTAAGAAATATACTTCTTCTTTAGACTTCCTCATTAGGTTTTCTCTGAAAGATTCTCTCGGTTGGTTTTATCATAAAAACCTGAATTCTATGACATCAATATGGATGTAATTAATTTAGTTTTTATGCATTATTTGAAAAAGAGATATTGAGGTTAGAATATAACAGGAGTGAAGGTTTCCTTTTATTCGTGGGGGAGACGACCCACTAGGAAATTTCTTAAAATAATACAAATTGATAAAGTCATTCCCAAGATAATTTCTTAAAAAAGGTCAAATATTCGAATGTGGGATGGTATTAGGTTTAAAAATGGAAATAAAATAGAATTTATATATGTTTAATTGTAAAATTCTTCATTATATGTTCATTTAACACCCATTAAATATGGTTTTTCCTTAACAATGTTAATTAATTTTTTAAACTAAAAGAGTAATTATTTTACTTATAATATAAAAATTGGATAAAAAATGTATAATGATATCATTTTATACTATATACCATCATAATTTTCGTATTGTGTCTTTTCTAGTATTTTTAAATAATTTACTAAAAAAATATTGGACAAAAAATATCATTACTGTCATTTTGAAATCATTCATTTAATTTGTATTTAATTACCTAAAGATAATAATGAATTTATAATTTAATCTATTCAAACATCTATGATACAAAATTATTAAATATAAAATTATTTTTTATACATAAAGAATTTGAAATACATAACTTTTAATGTTTTCAAAATTGTTTAACTTGGATTATCTACTATTTAATCAAGAGATGTTCCCACATTGTGTAATAGTTTATAGTGACCATATAATAAATAATAAATAAAAATAAATAACCATCATAAAAATAATTTTATTATATTAAAAATAACTTTTAATATTCATTAACCACTCATATTTATCCCTATGTGAACATATACGAGATATTTAATGGAAAGAAAGTGATATTTTGTCATTTTCTTTTCATAAATTATTATATAGGTCACATTTAAAGAAAAGTGCCCCATAAATAATTGAATCTAAGAAAAATGTTATAAGGGTGTAAAAAATTATTCAATAATAATTTTAAAATCCTGCCACATCCCATTGGATTTAGAAAGTGGTGAGATATTACTTTTCCTAAAGAGACATTCCCAAGGCTCTAAAGGCTAGCAGTGAATGCCAAGGGATTCAAGAATAAATTATAGAATGATTTTACCTTAAGGTAAACCAACCAACAAAACATGACATTACTTACAAAACTACATGATGCATGTAAACATAGAAACCAAAACCATATGTTACAGACAGTCAACCAAGTTATTCCAAAAAATTCTCAAATTCCAAAATTACTAAGCCATAACAATCCAATATCAGAGTACCAGGAAGAATACTTAACAAGAGACCCATGGTAAATAAAGACACACTCTACTCTTCCACACCAAGATCTATGCTCCATTCACCACCAAAACTACAAGTGCATCATGAAGATCCACAAAAAGAAGGAGGGGAATTTTCTTTAACTAATTCCTGAAATAAGACATCATCTAAAGAAGAAAAGTTCCAAAGTAGGGGTGAGTAATAATACTCAGTATTCTTTCACAAAAAGACCTACCTAGACACTCCATCAGGATAGAACATGTTAGCAGAATATATTTAAAGCTCAAGAATTAGTGATACAATTAGAAATAATCTAAACACATATTTACCCAATGAAATTTAATCAATTAATGCACAAACATGAAATAAAAACAAAAATTTCATTACCCATTTCATTTTTCCTAATCGCATACATTTCAAAATCATACACACAATTATGTCTCAGAATAAATACCATTCATACCAATCACACAATCATGATGATACTTATATGATTTCTCATTCATGACCAACCAATCTCTTCCATGGTGCGGGACTACATTTCCATACCTGGTGTGGGACTCCATGCTTGTCACCCTCCCTTTTTGATGATGGTGCATTCATGACCATAACGATGATGGTGATACATTCCTGACCACCATCCATCCAACTCATGAGAATCAATATTTACAAAAAATCACCACCACATTTCAATCCAATATTACCAAAATCTAACCTCCCAATATATTCCAATACTAAGTTAACCAATTATTCCCACAATGATTTTAACATAACATTTCATGTTACCTTAATAAATTTTACATTTGTGGAATACACCCTCATACCATTTTTAGGTCAAACAACATTTTAATAAAACAACACTTTTATTGAAAACCATTATTCATAAACCATTTTCTAGAAATCAATTAAACTAAAAATTTTAATACGAACATTTTAATATCTGACAACAAAACCTATTTCAAAATATTAATGTATTTCCACCAAAATCCCCAAATCACAAGAAAAAGGGTTTCTACCAAGCATCAAACTTCTCAAACACAATAAATTTCTAAGTAAAACCGTTGATTAATATTTTTTCTTCTAGTTCTTGCAATGTGGAGTAGAGAGAGAATCCACCTACCTTTAGGGTTCAAGGGAAATCAACCCACAAGCAACCAGACCACAATTCTAGGAGAACTTTGCACTAAAACCATTAAATATTATCTTCCATAACATCTTCATGCCCTAAAATCATCATTTAAAGAAACAAAAAACCTAGATTTACACGCAATGGATGTAGATATAGAAACCCAAGAGATAGGTAAGAGTAGTTCTAGAGAAAACCCCAAGATATCTAAGAGAGGATAATTAACCTAGAAGAACAGTCTGAAAACCACCAAGAAGCCCCTTCGATTTGGTTCCAAATTGGATGGGAGAGCCCCCATCTCCCTTTTGATCAATAAATCTCATGTGGGGTTCATATAGAAAGAAAAAAGATAGAGTTAGGGAAAATATTGATTAACCCCATTTTAAAAAATATATTTTTAATGGTCATCATGGTCAGCTTGCACAGTTTGACAAACCACATGCTAACCATATAGAGGATACTATTCAAATAGTTTCATATTGCAAAGTTATCTGGGAAACTCAAACTGTTTCCCCTAACCGTAATCAAAACATGTAGCCTTAAAAGGTCTTTAAACCTTTCTAAAACCATTCCAAACTCTACAAAACTCTCCCAAACATTACCAAACCACATTATATACATAAAAATGTATAAAAATGGTCACATAACTCAAACCAGGGGTGTTAGATTCTCCCCACCATAGGACTTTTCATCCTTAGAATGTAGAGAAATACCACCCTACCAAAAGAGCTCAGGTCATTACTCGAAAATATATGTCTCCTTCTCCCATGTATCCTCTTGAATCAAACCACGATGCCACTAAACTAGGACTAAACTGATTATTTTACCATTAGTGATTTTATTATTACTATTCATAATCTGTACTAACATATCCTCCAAAGAAACATCTATAACTACCTCCATATGATACCATATAATCACATGGTCATGATCCGACTGATAATCTTTCAACTGCGAGACATGGAACACATTGTGCACCACACTAATGCATATGGTAAAAAATCCAACCGATAATCCAACTCTCAAATCTAGTCAAGCATCACAAAGGCCCAATATATCATAGGGATTAAATACCATGCATCCCAAACCGAAGATGTCCCATCATAGGAGAGATTTTAAAAAACACATGATCACCCACCATGAATGAGAAAGGTCATCGATAATGGTTCACATAAGATTTTAAATGACTCTGTTTCATCTCCATAATCTTCCTAATGAACATGATCTTTTATGTAGTTTCTTTTACAAGGCTTAGTACAAACATAAAATTTTCACCCATTTCCACCCAACATAGTGGAGAAAATCATGCTCATATATACAATACCTCAAAAAGATCCATATTTATGAAATATTGATAACTGTTATTATATAAGAACTCCAATAATTGAACGTGCCCTCCCATGAACCATAAAAATTCATGACACATGCCCAAACATGTCTTCAAATGTCTGTATCATCCTCTCAGATTTCCCATCCATTTGTGGATGATATGCCATGATCATTGTCAACTGTGTTACAAGGGATTTCTATAAGGATATCCACAAATGAGATGTGAACCTCGAATCTCTATATGATACAATCGAAAATAGAACACAATGCATCTTTACTACCTCCTGAATATAGATTTTGGAAAGATACTCAATCATATGAGATTCACGAATTGGGATGAAATTTTACAACCTTGTGAGAGAATCCATAGTCACCGATATAAAATTGTGTTACTTGACCATTCTTGGAAAACCTGTCACAAAATCCATCACTATTTATTCCCACTTCAACACAAACATATGATACTTTAGCAACATTCCTATTATCCCCGAATACTCTTTCATGACTTGCTGACAGTTAAAGTATCTAGACACAAAATCAGCCAATTCCTTTTTAATAACAGCCCACCAAAACTACTCTTTCAATATCTTATTCATCACCCAAATTCAAAGACTGAAATCCCACCCAGAATGATGAATAACCCTAAGAAATTTCTCTTGAAAAGCCATTGGTACCACCAAAGGATTATGAAAACAAAAAAAGATTTCCCATTCAGTTCCCATCCCTCAATGGTCTCCCCACCATTGAGTTTCGACATCATTGCCGTACACTAAGAATTAGATTCCTATGCCGCTTTAACCAAACCATCTATGTCCAGAATAACCAAAACCGGAACGAAGACCTATCTATAACCCTAGTCCTTATATTACTACTACTTTTCAGCTATGACCGACCTAAAATTCCACAAATCCAATTCTCGTTTGACTACCTAATCATATTATTTTCAACTAAAGGCATTTTCCACTAAATTTCCATTTACAAGTGCTTACATTAAGTCAAAATAAATCATTTAGATATATTCCATCCATATCATTTACCTAAATTTATAATATATTTGTGAGAAAATATGCCTTAAACTCTTATCATTGGTAAAATTTATGAATTTATCCCCAAAGAGATAGGATAAAACATTTTTAATCCTTGAATAACTACCGCCAACTCCAAATCATGTGTTTGTTATTTCTTCTCATGCAACATCAATTTACCTGAACCATATGCATCCATGTGACCCCATGTGTGAGAACACACACTAACACCAATCCAGATGCCTCAAAATACACACTGTATGCATTCCCTGGTTTTGAAAAAACCTAGAATAATGCTAATGTAAGGCCAAATTTAATCTATTTAAAAAATTTCTGAAACTTCTTATTCCATTCAAATGAAACATTATTCCTTGTCAAATTTGTCATTGATTAGGGAAATCCTGAGAAGTTACAAACAGAACAATGATAATACCCAGCTATATAAAGGATGATCTGTATCTCAAATACTATGTTTGGTGATTTCAAGGCGATAATAGCCTCTATCATGGGAAGATAAATTGAAACACCCTTCTCATAGCTATCAAGTCCAAGAAAATGAACCTATTATATCCAAAATCCACACTTTTACAAATTTCACAAACAACCGATGATCTCTCAAGACCTCAGCACTATCGCCAAGTTCTACTCATGCTCCACCCTATTCCTTGACTATAAAAATATATCATAACAAATATCACTATGAAATAATATGTATATCTCTAAATTATATTATTCAACAAGTCCATGAACACCGCTGGTGCATTCATCAGATGAAATGGAATACAACAAAATCGTAATGACCATATCTAATTTTGAAAACCGTTTTCAGAATATCCCCCTTTTGCACCATTAATTGATGATATCCTAGAAAAAAGTCAATCTTGGAGAATCACTGTGCTCCCATCATATGGTCAAAAAAATAATCACTCTGTAGAAGTGGATATATGTTCCTTATCATAACCTGATTTATTCTGTGATAATCAACAAATAGTTGTAGTGTTATATCCATATTTTTAATAAAAAATACCATCACTGCCCACAAATATGTGATTGGAAGGAAGAATAATTTATTCTTTAACTCATACTATAATAATTTTAATTCCCACAATTATGATGGTTCCATATGGTAAGGAAGAAGTGAGAAAGGACTGGTCCCAGAAAGAAGATCAATCGTAAACTCCTCTAATCTCATGGGGGAAAAACATGATATTTCATTATGAAATAAATCCATACAATATTCCAAAAACTACGGGTAGAACACTCTTCTCAACACATTCCACTAATCTCGATGACAATGACACAAACTGATATGATATCATCCCAACAATTGGTTCCAAAAAATCCATTGCACCTAGATTTTGATTCTTCTCCCCCTTGAAGAGGTGTTTAATTCCATCGTCCATCGTAAAACTAACCATTCATGTAAAGAAATATATGTGGGCCTTAAAAATCCCCCAAAAATCCATTATTATGATTATATGATAATCATCCATCTCAAGCCCTGAGAAATCCAAAATTAATTCAACTGAATCCAAAACTATGCAACACACTCTACATAGGAAGGCTTAATGCTCTCATTGACCTGGAGAAGTTTGATGTTTTAAAAATGAAGGAATACTTTCCATAGTTAAACCCAACAAACTAACAATATGATAAGAAATAAATGAATGGGAATAGGACATGACAAACAAATCTTTCATTAATGAGTAATTCAAAAGAACCATACCTCGAACTGTAGATAGTCCTGAATTATTATCCAGCACAAACTGTTTAGCTCTGAACAACTACTTGCTAGACACACTATTCGATTTATTACCCAACTATGGTGTTAGGGTATATCTAGAATCACACTTACTAGCCTCATATTTGCTGATGAAGAGTAAGTTTTCTCCCCCATCCCATCTAGTAATAGGATTCCTAAAACCCTTAAGGAGTGTCTTTAACACCAGACCTTAGAGAATTACATGATAAAGGTTGTTACATAGATTCTTAATTCATGTGGCCTACATAACCACACTCAAAACAATCCAGATTACTTTTTGGTTAGGGTGAATGTTTTAACAATCTAGCAGTCCGATTCTAATGTTTTCACTATCGATGAGAAAATGTGTCATTCTCTCTCTTTGTCTCAGTGTTAGGGTTCACACCTCATCTCGTGAGGACAATCATATATCCATTACTTGGGATTAAAACTCTTATAGATATCATAATAGGAGTATCTAGTTTCTTTACTGATTAACTATTTTAGATGCCTGATTGAAGCTTTTGGATATTAACCAATTCCCATAGAGCATAGGTGCAACCACATTTTCAGCAGCTGCCTCTGATTTTTCACTATGATTTACACCCGTTTCAATTTATATCAATACCTGAATACCCATAAGTCTAAATCCCTAAAAAATGGAGGCTTAAGATTTAAATTTCAATTACATCGAAACTATCAAAACATGGAATTCCACAATTTCACATTTCCTAGGTTGCTACATTTTTGAAAAAAATACCCCTTGTTTAGAAAATCAACTCATTTTAAATATACCACAACCATTCACTTTTCAAAACCCACATTTTTAAATACCAATAATGATTTTCAAAAATAAAAACATAATTATAAAAATATAATCCATTATTCAAAATGAAATATGCATCCTAGTGGGAGGTCATTTCTACTATGCATTCCATGTTCATCTCATTGGATACACCCATGATAATGGGATCACACTCATATAAGTTTCACCAAGGAACCTATGTACCAAACTCTATGGTAACTTGATATTCAAAATAAAAGGGTTAGCTACATATTTTTATATGAGACATTCCATGTTCAAAAAATCACACGCCTTGCTAGCATCACAACTCATAGAATAGACCCATAACTAATGTCAACACCATGAACAAAAATTAAGGCCAATGTACTAAAAAACTGTTTTGTCATGAATGCCTGGGCCGAAACAAATTGATGCCTCTTTTAACATCGTTACCCATCCCATTGGATTGAGAAATCAATGAGGTTTAACATGACCTTAAGCGACATTCCCATGGCAACAAAGGCAGGAAATCAATACTGAGGACTTTAGGAAGAAATTTGGGAATGATTTTACCATATGGTAAACCAACCAACCAATCAATACATAACTAACAAAACTAAATGATGTATGTAAACATATCAACCAAAAAAATATGTTACCAAAGGAAAACCAAGCTATTCCAAATAATTCCCAAAATCGAAAACAACCAAACTATAGAAAACCAATATCAGAGTACGAAGTGGATGACTAAAAAAGGGACCCAAGGTAATCAAAGACATACTCCACTTCTCCAAACCAAGATCCATGCTCCAAGCACCACCAAAACAACTTGATCATCAAAAATTTCCTCAAAAGGAAAGAGATTCATTTCCTTTACATGTGTCTTGAAATATGACATCTCCAAACGCACCAAAGTCCCGAAGCATGGGTTGGTAATAATACTCATTAGGATTCCACAAAATGACTTCCCAATACATGCCACATGGAAAGAACATATTATCACAATTTAAATATAAAAATTTATATGAAGCTTATGAATTACTGAAACAATTAAGAACATGAAGAACCCATATTTACCCAAATCAGTTTACCCAATTTAATGCATAACCAATGAAAGAAAAAAAACATGTCATCACCCATTTCATTTTTTATGACCACATACATATCTTAATCGTATAAAAAATTAGGTCACATAGAAAATACCATTTATACCATTCACACAATCATGATTCTACATTAATGATGGAACATTCACGACCAAACCATCCCTTCTATGGTGTGGGACTTCATGCCATCCCTTGTGTGGGACTCCACATGAATTACCCTCCGTTTTTGACGATGATACATTCACAACCATATCCTCAATGGTGATGTATTCCTGACCACCATCCATCTAACTCATGACAATCGATATTTACCAAAATCACCACAACATTTTAATCTACAATTACCAAAATAATACCTCTAAATAGTCGACAATAACAAATTAACCAATTATTCCAAAAAACATTTCATCATATCATGTCATGTTACCTTAATAAATCACATATTTATTGAATACACCATCAAATTATTTTTCATGTTAAACCACATTTAAATAAAACCACCATTTAATTAAAAACCATATTTCATAAACAATTTTATATAAATAAATCAAGTTACCAATTTTAAAATCAACATTTCAAAATCCGATTACAAATCCCCTTTCATAATATTAGTGTATTTTCCCCAACATCCTGAAATCATCACTAAATGTGCTTCCTCCATGAATCACACATCACTACCAAAATAAAATTCAAGGAAAAAAATTCATTGAAATTTATCCTTCTAGTTATAGCAAGGTGGAGTAGAGAGAGAAGCCACATACCATTAGGGTTTTGGGGAAATCGACCCACAAGAAAAAACACCAAAATTCTTGGTGAATGTTCCACAAAAAAAGCACTCAAGATTCTATTCCATAGAATAAATAATCTCTAATCTCTTCATTTAGGGAACCAAAAACACTAGATCTATAAGTAAGAAATGTAGATCTAGAAACCCAAGAGATATGGAAGAGTAAATCTAGAGAAAACCACAAGAGAACCAAGAGATTCAATGTATGTGAGAAGAACCACCATGAAACCACAAGGAAAACCCTTTTATTTTCTTCCAAAATGGTTGGGAGGGCCTCTATATCCCCTGTGATAAAGGAATCTGATGTAGGGTTCATATAGAAAGAAAATGGAGAGAGTTGGGGAAAATCCTGACTAACCCCATTTTAAAAAACAATTTTAAATGGAAAGTACGATTAGCTCTCATGGTTTGAGAAAAAACGTGATAACTATGTGGGTGAAACGTTCCAAATAGTTTCATATCGAATTATTTCCTATTGTTCTTTCATCTATTCTTCTAACCGTGCTCAAACCGTGAATCCTTAAAAAGGCCTCATAACTTTTCTACAACTTTTCCATACTCCACCAAACTATTTGAAACATTTCCCAACCACTTTATATACCTAAAAATGAATAAAAAAAGGTCACCTAACTCAAACTGGGGGTGCTACAATAAGGAAGTTATTTTTTTTACACTTGTTTTTAACCTAGGTTAACCTGATTTACCTTATAAGAGGGTTATTTTTTTAATATTTTTACAATTCATTATGAAAAATATTATAGGTGAACATATTACCAAATATTAATTATTATAATTTCAAATATGGAATAAATTTTATCAAAATTTTATTCATATAATTATATTAATTTAATTTAAAAAGTTTCCTTGAAAATGTGTCGAAAAATGATTTTTCAAGAAAGGTATTTTTCAAGAGAAAAAGGATGTCACATTAACTCTATGACCAGTAAAAATCATTATATAAATTTAATGTAACATAGATAGATATATAATATATAAATTAAATTTTAATCTTTCCTTGTTAGATTTTATTTGAATTTAATACAATGGAGAGTCATTATGAACTTAAAAATTTTTTTTAGAAAAATAATTTTTTATGCCTAATAATAAACTTGACCAAAATCATGATAATTACTGATTCAAATGAAATTAATTATATTATTATAAATAAATTGGTTCTTATTTAAATTTAATATAAAACAAAAAATATAATTATACTTTTAAACTATTTATATAATGAATATAAATCAAAATATTTGAAAAATCTGAATTTTTTACTATTCACTAAAAAATAAACCATTTAAAAAAAATATTAAAATTTCAACAGAAGATAATTTTAATATGATGATTCTAAAAATGATATCAATTATATAAAATAAAAAATAAAAAATATTCAATATATTATAACAGTATTTTCTCACAAAAATCAAGCAAAAATATTTTGAAGAAAACATAATTTTGGAGAATAAATTGACTTTACTAAAAATTTAAGTGATTATTTACTATGAAATTATCAATAAATTTAAATTGATTAGGTTATTTATATATATATTTCATTAATAATTTTCTACTATTAATTCCCACTAATTAAATCTCTAGGTTATAATAACCATATTTAAATAATAACATTTCATGGTTTGTTTAGACTATGTGTTGTGTGTCATATATTCAATCGAACATAATGTTATACTATTAAACTATTAGCGTGTTTCATATAATTCAAAGTAAAGTAATAATAAAATAATAAAATAATATAAATAAGTATATGTTTTTCAAGAGGCATAACATGATAACATAGATAGGTGAGAATCATAATCTTGAACATAAAAGCATTGTATAAGATAATAACAACAAGGTAACTTATGAAATTGAAAAAAAACCTAAAAAATGACATTATAAAAAAATAAAGGTTAAATTCCTTCCAATCATAACATAGTGTTCTTAGTATAAAATACATTTCAGCAAAAATGGTATATAATGAGATAAAAACATTACCCAATAAATTATAGAGATATATAATTATGGTCCAACCCATCATATAAATATCATGTACAAGAATTCTGTGCCACATAGATCATACAATAGTAGAACATATTTCATTACTTTTAACCCCATAGTTAGGGAGTTTGGTTTAAAAAAATTTAATTATAAAATCAATTATTGATGGGTACAACTTGGTTAAATCATTTTTTCTTATAAATGTGGATTAAAATTTAATAAAAAAAATTTATATTGGAAATTTGAATGATAATATATGTAGCATAGTATGTACACTTGGAGATTAATGTAAGATTTTAATGAGTGTTAATGGGGGTATATCATTACTTGTAAATCCGAATACTAGTAAAATTGATATGTCAAAATATATTCCAAAATGAAAAATTGGAAATATAATGTAATAATATAAAGATTGTTCTTGAATAATGAGTATGAGATAATCCCTTACCATAATAGGGCACATATAAATGCTTGGGAGGGGCATCCAATTATATTAGGAACACCTTGGGAGGGTTATGGAGTGGGAAATGTAGAATATATTCATGATAAATTTTATTTGTGTGAATAATATTAGGAGTTTGGGTATATTTTTAAAGAAAAATATATGGGAATGAATTATTAATGTCTAAACATAGGTTTTGGACTCTATTTGATAAAATAATCCAAAACACAATATTTATAATGGGGTTTGACATTTTTCACCAAAGAGGAGTATTTTTCAATATTTTATATGAATAATAACCAAAGTAAGTAAAATAATACCCTTTGTTATGGGAAATTTAGTGTTTCTCATAAATAATTAACTCTAATAACATATAATATATATTTGATTTTGGAAGATTCTATAAGAGTTCATAAAATTAATAAAATTATTTTAAGAACACATTATTTTAATGGGTAAAGGTATTTTTGGTTTTTATACCTCCTAAAATATTTGGTATATCACTTTTTGATTTTATAATTTCATACTTCATACATTTTATTTATATCATATCTAATTTTTTCCAAAAAAAATAGTCATAAAATTATGACAAATTTACCATTGGAAAACTTCGACATGGTGAGTTCGAAAAGATATATTTTACTTTATCAAAACAATTTTCTACATATAACAATTACTAATATTAAATAAAAATCCCTACTAACTAGAAAATTGTAGTCATTAGGATATTAACCACTTTCGGACCCATTCAAAAATTACATTAGGTTCATTATATTATATTATAATTTATAATAAAATATTATTATCTAATAAGAATACTTTTATACAATATTATTTAATTAAAAATATTGAATTTATAATGTGGGTGAATAAATTGAAACTATATATTCCCAAAAATATAATCATTATTTTATCAAAGAAAAATCTAATTTTTCTTGAACATATCTTGTCATAATTGATAAATCCCAGGGATTCCATCTATCTTGAAAGCTATTTTAAATGGGCTTCATAGGGTACAATCCTTCCATTTGAGTCCATCTCTTCTTTCATTTAGATCGATTTGATTTACCGTTATATTTAATATATACTAATTATATTGTTCACTATACAAAGGATATATTATCAATAATTATGTTTCTTAATGATATTTTATATCTAAATGAATATAACTTATAATGGTCAAAAATAACCAAAGTATATAATGTGTTTTATGTAACTATATTCATTAATATATCATTTATTCATTTGACAAGGATATTAAAATTTTAAAACAGATTGTCATTACATGTTTATAAATATTCAACTAGGATATACATAATAACTTCATGGTTATAAAATTATTACAATGACATGAAAGGCCTCTTGAGAACTAGGTTTCAGTAGTGAATATTGATAATATTACCCTTTAGACCTCATCAATAGATTATGATATACTCTTCAAAACTCATAATCAAAATAGATTATCCTAAATACTCATCATCACAGAGATGATAAAGGCTTCTAAACAGTGAATTCAGACTCCTTCTAAAGCACGTTTTTTCAATACTACATTTCACTTATATATAACTATCGATATTATAACTCCTAATATTTATAAGTTTTAAAACACAAAGAATTTATTTTTTTAGGAAAATAATTTTCCAGCTAAAATTATCAAAACATCATTTTACATAATGATACTACATGATCCTCTAAAATTTTATCAATCATTTTAAACTCAAGATAATGAACCCATGATCTCATAATATTATCTCTTTTATTAAATTATTTTCTATAAAAAAATTCTTTTATAATCTTGTTAATTATCTATAGATCAATGGAAAACGATTCAACAATCATCTCCATCTTCAATCGATGTTGATAATAATTCACAAATAATGAAATTTTGAATTATAAGAATTCCAATGTCCACTTTTTTACTAAAACAAATTCTAGATTTAACTTCTTCAACATACGTTCACTATACATAAATTTTTGAACAAATAACTCATTATCTCAAATATTCAGTCATTCAAAGATCATATGAATCACTATATATAAATATTTTATTGATTATTTGAACTATAAAGTTGTTATTAATCATCACAATGACATTCCCAATTATAATATATTAAACTTTTACACAAAAATATATATCTTGGAGTCGCATATAAACTTTTCGGATAAACAAGCTCATATAATCAATTAGAAAATATAATAAAATTTCATTTTTGAAACATCACATTGAACAACTGGAATAAAACATCATATAATAATGTTTATTCTTGGAAGAACAGATTCATCATTATTGGTAGTTTTATTAAATATAATATTCAATTTCCAAAAAATCATATTTACACCCAATATCCCCACTTGAAAAATCACTATGTTTGTGACCAACCTTGAGCCAGATCTACTATATGATGTAAATCCAATATTTAGACCAATAGTTTGGATAAAATAAATAAATAATTCATTGAATATGTGTATTGACCTTGAGGGATAGGATATAATGTATTAATAAATCACATATTGGTAGATCAACTATGAGTTGAACCGACCAGATGGCCAACTGATAGACCCCATGAGTAAATTATTAACCACATAGACATGATTATATTACACATTATCAAATAATGAACCCTATAAAAAAAAGTTATATGGTATTCTATTATTATTATTGTAATAATAGAACTAAATCATGTCCATCTTTATCTATAATAAATCAACTAAAAAATGCCTCATCCATCTCAGACACAACATCCAAAATCTTTAAGCATGTTGGAAACAAATAGATAATAATAACACATTCTCAATAACTCTAGGGGTACTTTATTTTTTATATTTTGGTCATAATTATGTAAATTTTATTTAAAATTATTACAATGAAGACCAATCGTAGGTTTAAAATAGTTTCATCGATGTATATTATTTCATGAATTGTTATAATATAATAATTCATTATTATTAACTTCTATCTATATTATATGATTCTACAAGAGGATTAAAGTATTAGAGAGTGATTATATTTCATGGAAAATTATAACATACATGTCTTCCTCTCAATCATTAAAAAATACTGTTAAATTGAAATACTGAAAATAATATACTATGTGTGAGGTATCATGTGTACCACTATCATGAGTGTTGGTTTATGTATTGTTTCAATGATGTAGATAAATATATTTTTTAGCTTTCCTCAAAGAAAATATTATTTGAAAAAATGAATGAATGTATCCAATATATTGATGTTGAGGATGATTTAAGCTCTATGATAATTAAAAAAATGTTTTTTTGTCTTATGTGTGGTACTTTATATGGTCATAATGATGATGATGAATCGATGAATTTTGTTCCTAGTAATAATTTTTAGAATATTGATTCATAGGAGTGTTTCAATTGAAAATTATTTTAGGAATTATTTATTATAATATTGTTAATATATTTTATTATTTTATTATATTACCTATACTGGAACACCACATGTGTATTCTTCATGGTTTGACCTTAACACCATTATGAGGGTGTCAATGGCCATGTGTTGGGCCTTTGGTAGGTTTATATATACCCCAAAAAATTATCTTTCCCTATGGGGATTTTTTCATCAATTTTGGTACTAGATTAGGAACTCCCCTAATCTATACTATCATCGAAGAGGAATGATCCCCATTTTAGAGGGTTTTTATGGTAATCATTCAATTGAATTATAAAACAACGAAGAGGATGTAGTCCCATATTTATAGGATATTTAACCCTTCAAAAAATCCTACACCATGAAAAAAATCCTATAGTTAGTGATATTCCATTCTATAATTATTAGTTTTTACACATGGATAATGTAGTTTCAAATTCATGGGTTGCATTTTAGTATTCTTATCACAAAAATTTTTTCTTATTGGGGAAATATATTTGTTATGGGATTGTGAATGATGAACTATGATGGGTTGTATTCATGTTTTTGAGTTACATTATTTTTAGATATGACTGAATCATATTCACTTTCATAAGATACATTAAAGATAATAATATTTTAATTGAGTTTTGATCAAGATAATCATTTTGAGTTATTGATATTTGAGCTAAAGAATAAGTTTTATTATTTAATATGGTTTGATCATTAGGGACACATGATCATATAATTGGATTATCTTTGAACATGAGTTGTATTTCTCGATCATTAATAACACTTTAAATAATAATTATGTAGTGACATACTCATTTTTATAATGAAATTTAAGCATTTTATAAAGCGTATTGTTATGTGGAGTATGTGGATTAAAATTTTTGAGGTGGAATAATTGGAGGTCATCGTAGATTCTTTTATAAGGAAGATGAAATATCATCCCAAATAATTATAATTTAAATTTTGAATTTTTAATAATTTTTTATTATTTTAGTGTAATTATATTTTATACAATATTTTATTAAATATATTATAAATTATTATCTTTATGAATGAATGTATGTTATTAAAAGTTTCATTGATTTTACATCATTAGTGGATATCCATTAAAAATATTTATGTTCTGTCAAATTTTGATGATTTTTCAGTATTGGTTTTATGGGAGAATATATCCCGAATAGGTCTAATATTATAATATTTTCACATTAATTTTATAGATTAAAATATCACCAAAATCGAAATATTATAGGTAATAGTCAAATATTCACTTTAAAGGAACAATTTATATTGAATTATGGAATTGTATTAATTAATAATCTTAATGTTATTTTATTAATCATTGATATTAATTGGTAATTTATTATTTTTAGTAAATTGTTTTGTAGAATGTTTTATTTTAAGAATGAAATTTGAAGTAAAATAGAAAGTCCAATTTATAAATTCTGACTGAATAAAATTTGAATTATTAATTTTTTTTATTTTTAAAATTATTAATTTTAATTTTTTAGGGTATTAGATACATACTGTGCTATATATTTTATTTCAATATCAAAATATGGATTACAATATTTCAAAATTAAAGGATCCCATTGTCATCTCAAGACCATATTTATCATTATTTACAACCCACTAATAATATGGAAATAACATGTTTTTATTTCTATGATTTTTCTAAACTTTTGATAACAATTATAAGAATTATGAAAGGTTATTTCATTCAAATTTATTAATATTTAGTTTGGTTTTTTTGATGGTCAACCGTATAGTATAAATTTTTCTATATTCTTTAACTCAAATTTTCCAACATTCCAAAACATAATCTTTCCCTCCAGTCTCTACACCATTCAATATGTAAGTGTTGTTCGATGTTGGATAAATAGGTTTTCTAATTGTGATTATATTTTATTCAACTATTTTTTTCCTATATATTTTTTTCTTTTTCATTTGGTATTCATTCTTTAAAAAGTTTTAATAATTTTTTTCTTGTAATTATCTTTTTTTCATAATTTTCTCTATCTTTCACTCACCTTTTTTATCTCCCTCATATTATTCACTATAATATACTATACTCTTGATAAGGAGTAACTGAGCCATGAAATATCTCATGGTATAATTACATTATTTGAACTCATGTTTATGTTTAATACCCATTTTGGGTCAAATTAAGGATGATCTAGAGTGACTATATAAATTATTGTAGTTGTCCTAGGTTTACCTTATTTTTATTCAACCATTATTCTCCAATAGAGGAGGAAAATGTGTGGTGTATTTAGTGATCATTGAGTAAAATGTATAATCACAAATATTAAAATGAATATATTCACCCATGATATGGTGTGTGATTATTATGTGAATATATAATAGGACAATGAAGTTTTCCTTAATATGATTATATTGGTAAATTTTCGTTCATTATATCACTGAATTGTTTTAATAAATAATCATATTTATCCTAATGTTTTACATTTAATAAAAAATATAGTTATTTTATTTCTTTATAAATTTATAAAAATACCAAAAAATAAAATGAAGTAAATTTTAAATAATAAGTGATTGAATTGTGAATGATTATAAAGAGAGACTACCTTTTCCAACCACTATGTTGTATTAGGATAATAAAATTTATATAGTGTGGTACCATATGGAAGAAACTCTCAAACATGGTTCCATTTCTAGGGATCCAAGTAGTTTCTTTTAATTTTAATTAATTATTCAATTTTTGAATATATTTTTCTATATTTTTAATAGGAAATATTTTCAATGATGTACTAAAATTCATCTTATTGTACATGGACTGACTACTGTTATGTAAAATAAAAAAGATAAAGTTTATAATAATAAAAAATAATAGTTGAAAAGATAGAAAGACAAAATAGAAAACCTAGAAACCAAAATAAAATAGTTAGTTGAATGTGCCTGTGCATATCAGGATCTATATCTAGAGAATCTTAAATATGAATTTCAACCCAATATCGTGAAAAAAGAAGAAACAAAATGATTTTTTATGTTAAAGGACACGAGTATAGAAAGGAATCTTTTCATTATTAATTATTCCTATGAACCCTCACTTCATCAAAAATGGAGTATATGCATGAATATGTCTTTAATATTTATGTATATATGGGTTATTAAAAAGATTTTGGGGAATTATTTGTCTAATTTATATGTATTGACCTAAAACAAGATCTACCCAGCCTTGGAAAATAAGAATAATCACCTATCTATCTCTCTATGGATTTGGAAGATGATGTTAAAATATTAGTATAATTTTAATAAAGATCAGATGAACCATAATATATAACTTTATCCATTAAAACTCTACAAAAATAGGCATTTTACAATGAAGAAGAACTAAAATCTAAAACAACTCGTTGATTATGAATTTTCTTAAACTAATTTTCATATGATTTTATGGAAATAAATTTTCAAATTTAATCCACTTATATAAATGTTTCATATTGAAAAAATATTTGGGTTTCCTTATTGAATTATGAATAATGTACTGATGAGTACAATGAGATATATTACATAAATTAATATCAACTATAAAGAGTACATTGGCAGTTTCGAGTGGCTTTTATTGAGGAAACCAAGTCATAAGATTCCTACTATGAAAGTGAATATTTTTTAATTGATTCGTTATTATTTAATTTTTTTTTCAAATACTATTATTCATTGATTTCACATTTTTAAAACATGTTGATACGAAAACATTTCATAATTCTCTAGAGGGAATGTAAGGGCCCATATATATTATGGTCAAAGAAATAGAGAAAAGACTCTTCTTGATCATACCTCACCCTGTAATCTATATAATATTCCCATGGGTATTGAACTAATATACTATGTTCATGGGACTCTCTCCAATATTTGTGAAGTGAATCATGATGGAAATAATATTATATGATAGTTAATCATAAATAAACTCCACACACCACCATACTGTGTGTAATATATGGATCTACCCAATAGGGGGAAGACAAAACATATGGCCCACATGAGATATAAAAAACTTCTTAATCCATTAATTACATTCTATATCTCTTTATATTCAATAATATTATTATTTTTAAAAAATTTCTCATATTTTATTCAACTTTTAGTTATAGGTTTTAATCAATAATAACTTAGAATCTAATTAAAAGTTTATTCTTCTAATAAAATAGGTTGTATTTCACTTTTATACCTGATTTATTCATTAGAATTAATATTATGTTCAATCCAAGGAATTATTTTTGAAATAAAGATATAATGTAGTGTAAATCTATGTTTGGGCGAGTAGAAAAAATCTAATTACGATTTAAATATTTTGTAATTATTTTTTTGGGAGTTTTTTTAAGATTGGAATTTAATCATTAACTATCATCGAACAATGTGAAAAATTCCAAGCTCGTTTTTAAGATTTCAAAAATATTGAAAAGACGAGTTTATATGATTTCTGAGAATTATTTTTTAAATGACATCTTGTAAATTTTTATTTTAGAACTAGGAATGAATTGTGATAGAAAACAATAAAATGGAATTAAAATTTTGACATGTGAAAACTAGAATTTTAAACTCTAACCTAATTTACTTTTCAATTTTAAAAAAGAACACATTTTGGGTCTAACCAAAAATAAATTCATATATATCATTTTGAACTTGAGTAAAATCAGTAACTGGGATCTTACATGATGTTTTGTGAAATTTTAAATAAGAAAAAAAATGAAAAAATGAGAAAAAAAACAATAAAAGTGTTTTTGTCTTAGGTGGGTCAAAAATCAACATTACCTGATTAATGGTGTTGTCATAACTATTAATTTTTTTTCTGAGAAGACCATTTCAGGTTGGGTGATGTATGTGAGATTTTTTCCAAGCATTATTTTTTAAATAAAAAAACATCGTACATAATTATAAAAAATTAATGGATTTTTGGGAGGGGGATATTGAAGGCTAGATAGATAATTAAGAAATTGACTAATAAGAATTTCATTTTTTTTATATCATGTTATTTGAAAAGGAAACCATAGTATACAAAGTTAGTAAAGATAGATTCTCTAAAGCACAACTTTTTTTAATATTAATTCAAATAAATTGTAATCTATTAAAAATAAAAAAACATGAACTCTGGATTAAAATTTTGAGGTGTAGTGGATAAGAATTTTATAGCAGTTTTAATATATTCAATGATGAATGAAAATTTTTTTCTCTTATTTTAATTTTATTTTAGTTGAATAGAAGTAAGTTAATTTTTTTTGATAAATTGGACTTTATTGGATTTCCCATGGGGGAAATTTATATGTGTGGGAAATTGATAAATCCACTAACATGATATTTTCCATATAATTTCAATGTTTGAAATCCCATGATTTTTTTTTGTTTATTGGTAATTAAAACATATTCATATTAATAAAATAATTTGAGATTAATTGATAATATAGTTTAATTTTAGATTTTAAATTATTTTCATTAGTCATTGATATTAATAGTTAAAGGAATATTTTTTAGTTATTATTTAATATGAATATGTAACGTGAGCATGAATTTGAAATCTTCATGCATATTCCAATTTTAACCTTCTGACTAAACTTTAGTATTTTTAATGTAATATTTTGTTAGTACTGATTTCTTATTTGAAATATAGTGGATGTATTGTAAAAATGATGGGATAAAGGTTTTATTAGTATAGAATGAGTTAGATCATGATTTTTCATGATGACAATGTTCCCAGAAGTTAAACCTATAAAAAATTCAATAATGGTGACCACACATCAATATCCAAGCCATAATTTATTCATCATTTCTTGGAATGGAATGAAATAAGTTAGAGAGATAAAATAATAATTAATTAAACGAGATTTCATTTAGTTCTATCATTTATATAATTAAAAGTGTGGAACAAAAAACAGTATATTCTCTAATGAAATTTTTTCCATGTTTCCAAATTATAATTCATGATATGATCTTACCCTAGACTCAATAAATTTGTTTTATTCAACATTAGATGAATAAGTTTTCTCATGGGATGTTTTCTAGAGTTCTAAAATTTTTTATATTATTTTTTATTTAGATTTTATTTATCCATCATTTTCTATTATAACATTACATAATTATATTATTTTTTAATCTATATAACAATAATTTCTCCATTCATTTATCTCTCCTTATTCCCCAGACTCTTCAAATTTATATATCTCAGTACTCATTATAATCTATTAGAACCATGATAAAGAGTAACTTTCCTAGGTAATATCCTATGGTATCAATTTAGTATTTGAACCAATGTTCTTGATAAATATCGACTTCATGATTATTTGAGAATGTTATATAGTAAGTATAAAAAACAGTGAAGTTATTTAGGGGAAATATTATTCTTCAAAAAATATCCTTTGACAAAAGAGAATCATGTGTAGTGTACCTGGTTATCTTTGGGTGAGATATATATTCAAAACCACAAGAGAATAATATGTTCAAATATACGATGATGTGTGTTCAATTAGTGAATACAAAATGGGACAATGAAGGTTCTCTCTAGATGATTCTCTTGGGATAATTTCCTCCATTCATAAAATTCAACTCTGTCTACATTGAATCATAATGTTTTATTTTATTTTTTTCTATATTCTTATGAAAACATAAATAATCCATTTATTTCTTAAATTTATAAAAATACCAAAAAAATTAAAATTTAATGAATTTGAAATAATAATTGATTGTACTCTGAAAAATACTTTTAATGGGATTACCCTGATTATCTATTATACATTAATAGTAAAATAAATTTTATATTTCATACCACTCTATGAAAGTAACATCACTACCCATTTTTTAGTGTTACCTTCTTAACTGAAATCATAGGGGGGCTGACATAAGAAAATATTTATTTTATCTCATCTAATAAAACAAACTCAACACCCATTAATTTCATTTAAAAGGGGTTCATTCCATGAACCACTCATGTTATAGGATCTCCACCCCTCAACAAAACTGATTCACAGAATGATCAACGGTTCACGTACCACTATTATGAATCTCATCCTTAAGATGTTTATGTATTTGACAAACCATTTCTCCCTAGCAATCGCAATTTTTAATTGAGAAAGAAATCATTATGGATAATATCTCAATTCAATTTTTTTCACTACATAACTAAAAACCCTATTTTTGGATACACCATATTTTCAGTGAAAGGCCAATTTAGATCCATAGACAACATCACATGCTCCCATAAGAACATTCATGATGTGGTAGCATTGTCAAATGTCAAAACTATGCAAAAATAAAACATCAAACCTCATATGGATGAATTTTCAGAAAAATGATTATCTGCACCCACCGACAAACCAACAAACCTCAAAACTACACAATAATAATGGATTAACTCCCTATAGAATTTAATGATAGATAAAGAACCAAAACTGATATTTAAACCTGATACCAGGTGTCTTGTTATGGTCAAAGAATGACAATCCGCAATAAGAGTCATGTTATCATATCGTGCAGTGACATATCTCAAATTTGAAATACTCTTATCTCATCCTAAAACCTCCACAATCATTATTCCAATGGATCAAATCTACCAAATAATAAATTGGAACATAAAATATATTAGTATACTAGAACTAGATATCAGTGGATCTCCTCACACATTGACATCTTGACACTACCTCAACTATCCACTAATCGGTCACAGTGTAAGAATTATCCCTTCAACATGATGGTCATTATCCTTTAATTTATATGATTCTCCTCAATAAAGGTGTATCATTATTATAACTCCACCAATGAATCATATTGTAATTCATGGCCAATTTTTGATCCATTATCACATGAAATGACTAGATTTGATTGTAACCCTAATACTCGAGCAATCGTATAAATAACCAATCCATTTTCATTCCCACCTGACTAAGAAATTCATATTTGGACAACCAAATGTGATATTTACACTATATATATTCTAGTATATATACAATCAAGATCCAAATACAAAAAAGTTACATCTACAAGCCTCCCAGATAGTTCTTTCCAAGGAACTCACTCAGGTCGGTCATACCATGACCCCGTAATCCATTTATGATATGACCTCATATTATGAAAGGAAATCTCCTAGATAAACAAACCCTAGTTCTCCATGTTTAGGGGCATCATATCAACCCCTAAAATCCTCATCCAGTACATGTCCATTCACTAGTGTACAATACAGTTGGACTATGCAATATTCACATTCTTCCATAACACAAATAGACTCCTCTTAAATATCCATATTAATTCCCACCCACTTTCTTAGGCTGAGTGATCTATTAATAACCCTCTCAAAGGTTCTCACCCAGATCGTCACTAACCCCAATGAATGAATGCCCCTATATAACCATGTTTTATACTTGGATCATGCTCCCATGTTTCATGTCTCACCAAACCTAGGCTCACATGCCTATCCCACCAACCATAATACTCTATATAGAAGGTTCTCCAAGTAGATTGAGGAATGTCACCATGCTATATTTGACCACATTATCACCCTCCACATGGGAATCATCCTAGAACCATAAGTTCCTACACATGATCACACTACATTAGAAAAACCAAATACAAAGAAACATATGGAAAGATATCCAACAAATATTTCCCTCTAACGAAAACCATGATAAAAAAAATACTCCAATCCATTTTCGCCCAATCCCAATTCATTTATCATGAATTTAGTCAATTTCCTTATTCATCTAAGTGTAATTACACCATGAATATATATTGGAAAAATCCATAAAAGTTATTATTTTCCCTTTTACTAATTTAAATCACATCCTAAAAGTAACTCATTTACATCAATGAATCAACTCTCCAGAACACCATTCCCTCATCATGTAATTACTATGAAATTAATACTAAAGAAAACGCATTATGGGTTTCCATAAAACCCTTGATGAAGAAACTATATTTCCAAAAATTGAAAATTCATCATTATAATATCCATATTGGATGTCATCAGAAGAAAATACATGATGGTTTAGGTATGTAGAATTCCACCTTTTCACAGGGGAAGACACCATAATGGTTTTTATTAACACCTTAATCAACTAAATACCTTATTGAAAATAACCATAGGAAACTAGAAATAATCCATTTAAATCCTATGTACCAACTATTATACATGAATGAGCTCACTTTATACTATGGGATAACAGAAACATCCATAATAATTCATGAAACTAAAAAATAATATTGTCTCACATGAGCTAAAATAATTAAATTATAACATCATATACCAATATCAATAATCACAATAACTTAGTATCCTATATTCCCTATCCCAAAATGGGTTTGTGTGGGACCTTTCTGATATACCTCATAAGCATTGACACATTTCTAGACCACCTGTCTACCAACACCCAAAATCATAAAAAATGACTTCAATACCCATTTTTAATTCCCTATCCATGGCCCACTTAGGTGTGTCTGGGATAGGGTCACCACATAGACTCAAGCGTGCCTTTTAGTATATCTTATTATTTCAATAGATAGAGGTAATATTACATTAAATATGGAGACTATGCCATTCCTATCATAGTTATCAGTAATAAAAAATAACCACACAACATTTACAACAATTTATTTTAAATTAATGAACATATACTATAGCATATATAATGTTTTTATATAAAATATACATTGATTGTAAATCGAGATAATCCCATATACCAAATAAAAAATACAAAAAATAAGAACATTGGACCAACTACTATCCTTGATCCTGATCTCAATCATTTAAAACTATCTTTGTGATCCATCTTTTTCATAATCACAACATTTTATAAATCTAAAAAAATAAGGTTTACGCACAACCGTGCTTTATTATAGTGTGAAAGAATATAAAATAGTGTAGTCTCACAAAAAACCCTTAATATATATCATTACATGTGTGTGTAGTAATAAATAAAAAGAATATAATAAATAAATATTATCTTTAGGTAATCATGAGCTGACTGGGCCACCACAACCCCTAATGTGGTACCCCCAAAAAGTGTAATTGGGGTTTGCCTTAGTGGTAAGCACCCTGTATTACTACATGAAAATTGGGGGTTCAAAACCCATTGGGAATAGGTGTTGTAGTAGTACTGTAGCCGTAATATAGGAGTGACAGTACTATAGAAAAAACTAGAACTCTAGCGGCGACATGACACTATAGCTACGACGATTACTATGGGGAACAAAACCAGGTGGGTACAGTAGTAGTACTATTCACACAATGGGCCTCGGGCCAAAAATTTGGGCCTTTGGGCTATGTAATGGGATAAATGCCCACTGGGTTTTCAGGCTACGTAATGGGTCTCCCTCTAACTATTTAAATAGGTCTTTTCTTTTCTTTAATGATTAATGATGATTTGGCCCCAACCTTTTAGAAAAATGGTGCCCCAAAAAAGACTCTATGTGCAGACTAGACCACCTTGATTCCCAACCATACCTTCTTCGGTTACATTTTAAATTCTCATCATTGCATCATTCCCTATGATAATATTGTACCTAAATACTTTAGTTAGGGTTTCATCCAAATCATGGTAGTCACTTACTTAGAATAGTTTTATGTACTATGAAACCCTACAAACACCTCTCACTGGGAGTGTTGGACAACCAAGGCTTAACTTATACCTTTAAAATTAAATTATGATATATTCTTAATGAACAATATTTTCAAAAAATGCTCCCCATATCAATCTTGTAAGTCCTGTCACCATGTCTAGAATAAAATCATATTATGGAATCTATTTCATTCATGGATATCAAACATCTATTACATAGGTCTTACCATCTCACTCCCGGATGGATCATTACACTTAAGTGAACTATCTCACTCAAGGATGTTCAAGAATTTCCCTTGGATAATCATCTCACTCATAGCCAACTAACAAAAATCTATAAAACCAAATAACACATGGATGACCAAAATTAATTGAGAATAGTAACTGGAATCCCAATCATGACAGTCTTGAAAATGCTATATCTCTCATAGATGGGACATTCCTCAATACTAGTCACCCATCATGATTAATTTATCACACACCGTGAGAATATTTCAAGAAGGTATCATAGAAAATCACACAACTTTATAGCGCCTCTAACCTAGACCCACATCCTATCAATCCACTCATATCACAAAACTTGTTATGTCACCCAAAAATGTTTCTACTAAGGCCCCCCTAACCCATATAGATATATAATTTTCAACAACACCTCATATCTGTATACAATTAGAGATAATGTAGTTATTATTATCTATTTACCTAGACCCTTAGTTTTTTACAACCTTGTGAATGTTTGTTAACACTGTTGTTACAAATATTTAGGGACCAACCAAATCCATTTTGAAGGACCCAGGGACACCCTGAGAGGGGAGGGGTGAATCAGGGTCACAACTTTTTCTTTTAATGTGATGGATCTTGTTCCCACGTTGGTAGGAATTTGTGGAACCTGTATGATGAATATGATCAGAAAGAAATCATTCACATGCAGAAGGATGACACACCACTTTTTACTTAGTTCACCACTAAGGGCTACGTCCAAGGAGAATACGCCGACAAGTTGTCGGTCGTACCAAATTCCACTAAGCTTCACTAGCTTTGGATTAAAATGGTTCGGGAACAGACACTCTGTCCCAGGCTCACTGCCTTTACAAAGGATTCGGGATATCTCACTGCTTCCCTCGGGTCACTCCCGTTGACTCCCCCTCGCTCACTGCCCTAGGTGAAGTCACACTCAGTTTACATACATGAAGTTCTCTTCATCATTGCATAATAATGCATCCTCTATTGTATGTAGATGCTCTATTGAAGTCCAATTATCACCAGAAGATCAATCTCACTTTTCGATGAGGGTACCGGGCGATCTTCCAGCTTTCGTGCAGCTTCTAGAGGACAGATTTACTTTAACAACCCTGGCGCGCTTCTGCAATCCTGGAGCGCAAGTTTCAATCCTGGCGCACATGTCACTTGTGCGGTACTAATTCGGAGTGCAGGTGACACCAACCCACTAGCGCGACACTGCCTCTTTCAACTCTGAACTTGCACGACATTGCACCTTTAACTCCCCACCTGCCTTGATCGCACAACCAACAACCGGTGCGCAACCTCTACATGCGCAACCCAACATCCGCTTGTGCGACTCAACTACTTGTGCGACGGGAGCTTGAAAAAATCTCTAAGTCTTGAACTCCATTCCAAATGAGGAGGGGGGTCCTCTATTTATAGGAAAACTGGACCCCCTGTGCGGTGGCGCGCAAGTCTTCCCTCGGCGCGCAGGTTCTGGCGCGCAACTCATCCTCCCTAGCCTCTGTCACGCTACTCACTTGCGCGACCACTCAAATACTTGCACGAAATTCTTTCCTTTGCCATATTTTGAAGTTATAATCTTGAAAAATAATAGACGTGCAAGTTTCCAATCCTCCGAGGCATCGTCGCGCAAGTCTCTTCACGGCGCGCAGGTCACTTGCGCGATCGGCCCGAAACTTGCGCGGACCTTATCCCTTTGCCAGTTTCAATACTGCTGTCTGCATGAACTGTATGATCTCGTTGCTGGTACACATTCTGAACATCCACTGAGGATTGAAAACAAACACAAATCATACTCCAAATCATGCATAGAAGACCATGGTTCCAACATTCTCCCCCTTTGGGTTTTTTGGCAATCAGAAAATAAATTCAATAGATCTGCATCCTTGTGAAAACCAAAAATAAAAGAATCAACTCATCCAACACTATAAGTCTACGTTATCAATGCTCGGTGTAGAAAACTAGAGAGGAAGCATGAATTGGGTTCCAGTGTTTTGGAATTCTCAATGATTCCCAAGAATCATTACATGATCGATGAAATCCTTCTTATCCTTCTCATCCTATCAGTGACATTGAATTCGCATTGTGTCATAGGAGCATTGTATGCCTAAAAATTCCTGAATTTATTCCTTTCTCCCCCATTGAAAATAAACCCAAAGATTGGTTATTTATTCATTGTTCATCTCAAAACATACTCCCCATGGATAGTATCTCCTCCACAAACCTGCATCACATCCATAAAAAGATAAAAACAGTTATCATAATCGGGGAGAGGGGTATTGCGTAACCTCCGTATGCACTGGGAGGTGGCTGAACACCGAGGTTCAACCTATGATTCTCAAACACAGCCACAGACAGTGGCTTGGTCAGGATATCAACCACTTGCTCATCAGTTTCAACATGATTCGTTCTAATCACCCCTTGTTCATCTTTTTCTTTGATAAAGTGATACCTGATTTCAATATGTTTCGTACGGGAATGCTGAACATGATTCTTCGTAAGATCAATTGTGCTCTTGTTATCACAGCAAATCACCATTGGTTGATTTAACTCATCATCGATATCTGTTAATTTTTTCTTCATCCATAGTAGTTGAGTGCATGCCTTTGTGGCCGAGATATACTCAGCTTCAGCAGTACTAAGAGAAGTACTTTCTTGTTTCTTGCTCAACCAACCAACAAATTTCTTCCCAATATAGAAGGCTCCACCACTAGTGGAATTTCTGTCTACTACATCACCAGCCCAGTCAGCATCAAAAAATGCTGATAATTCACTGTCCCTACCTGCAGCAAAAAATAACCCGATGTTATGGGAACCTTGAATGTACCTCATGATTCTTTTTTACTGTTGCCATATGTTCCTCCTTTGGATTACTCTGAAAGCGGGCCTCAAGGCATGTGACAAAGACAATATCTAGTTGTGTCCCTATCAGGTACATTAGGCTCCCAATGATCCTCCTATACATGGTGGGATCAACAGAGTCCCCATCCTCATGCCTTCCAAGTTTAGTTCCAACTGCAATCGGAGTTGACATTGGTTTGGAGTCTTGCATATTAAACTTCTTCAGAATCTCTCTTGTATATTTTTCTTGATAAATGAAAGTGTATTCCTTCGTTTGAATCACTTGTAGACCCAAGAAATATGTAAGCTCCCCAATCATAGACATTTCAAATTCTGATTTCATGTGTTTGGAAAATTCGTCCACTGATTTCTGCCTGCTTCCACCAAATATGATATCATCAACATAGACTAGAACCATGAATTGATTTTTTGGATAATTATTCACATAGAGATTGTGATCTAATCCTCCTCTTTTGAATTCCATCTTCTTGAGATATGAATCCTGCCGTGAGTACCATGCCCGTGGTGACTGCTTCAAACCATATAGAGCTTTATTTAGTTTGCAAACCTTTGTTTCAACAGTACCTAAAACAAAGACCACTGATTTTTCAATGTAGACTTCTTCTTCAAGTAAACCATTCATGAATGCTATCTTGACATCCATTTGATATACTTTATATCCTCTTTGGAGTGCCATGGCAGGGAAAATCCTGATTGACTCCAGTCTAGCCACTGGTGTAAAGGTTTCTTCGATATCAATGCATTCAATTTTGGAGTATCCTTTACATACCAGTCATGCCTTGTTTCTAATGACACTTACATGCTCATCAAAATTATTTTTGAAGATCCATTTGGTACGAATCACATTGTGACCTTCAGGTATCTGGACAAGATCCCATGTCTGATTCTTGTCAATCTGATCTAATTCATCATTCATGGATTTCACCCAAGATTCATCATTTGTAGATTCTTCGAATGAGGATGGCTCTACAACTGACAGAAATGCAGATTGTGTGTTATTTTTCATCCTTCTTATTTGAGTGGGTGCACTCCCATCCCCAATCCTGTTGGATGGTTCAATCTTAGCTCTTCGATTTCTCCAGCGAGGATCAGTTGCATTCTCTTCAGCCACAGTTTCTTCTTCAGATTCTTCTTCTAAGTCAACATCCAGATGTGACTGCTGAGTGTTTTGTACAACTTCCTCTATTTCTATATTTTTATTTTCTTCACGTTAAGTTTCTTCTTGATTTTCTATCACATCAGCATATGATGTCCTTGAAGCATTTGTGGTTTTCTCTTCAATTATCTTAACATCACTGCTTTCCACAATCCTTCCTAAATTCTTGTTGAAACATTTTTAGGAATTTCTGTTCATTGAGTAACCGAGGAAAATTCCTTCATCTCCATTGTCACCATACTTCCCTTGTTTTCCTTCTTTATCCCTGATGAAGCATTTACTTCCAAAGACATGAAAGTATTTTAATGATGGATTTCATTCATGACACAATTCATATGGTGTTTTCTTCTCACCCATAGAAGGTTTTGTTCGATTCTAAATGTACACTGCAGCTTGAACATCCTCTTTCCAGTAATGTCATGGAATATGACTCTCAATCAGCATAGTTCGTGCCATATTTTTCACCTATCGATTCCTACGTTCAACAACTCCATTTTATTGTGGAGTTCTCACAACAGCTACCTCATGATGTATCCCATGCTTCTCCAGATAATTTTCAAAATCAATGGACGTGTATTCTCCTCCATTGTTAGATCGCAACACTTTGATTGTTCGTCTAGTATCATTCTTGGCGATTTGCCGATATGTTTTCATGCAGTCAAGGACTTTTCGTTTCTTGTAGATGACCATCACACATTCCATTCTACTGTAATCATCTACGAAAAGGACAAAGTGCATTTATCCATGAGTTCTAGCAACATTTATCAGCCCACATACATCTGTATGAATCATATCAAGAAGGTGAGATGCCATTTTCTTCTTTGGCTGATATGAACTGCAGACCAGATTCCCATGGATGCAAGCATCACAAGATTTTTCATGCTCACGCTTCAGGTAGGTAATGTCCATGACAATTCTCAATTTTGATATTTTCTCCATGTCTTTTTGATTGATGTGTCCCAGCCTCCAATGCCACAAATTGTTTTCTTCTTCAACAGTCATGTAACATACATTTTCTTCACTATCAACCTGATACAAGTTGCCTTCTGTTCAAAATCCCTTCATAAGTGAATTGACTATCTTTCCCTTGATAGTGCAGCCTTTCCGATTAAAAGTAACTATAAGTCCCGAGTCACAGAGTTGACTCACGCTGAGGAGATTATGACGTAGGCCATCTACGTAAAGGACTTCAGTCTTCTTTAGTTCTCCATTAGCTAATTCTGTACTTCCACTCCCTTTGATTTTTAGAGCTCTATCATTACCAAATCATACCGTACCATCAACCTTCCTTTTGATATCCGTTAACAGGATGGAATTACCTGCCATATGAGTTGAACAACCGCTATCTAGAATCCAAGTACATTTGTTATTTGTAGATTTGAGGGCCACCTCTGCAAGGTTAGAATTCTCAATCTTCTTCCATTCCTTCCATGAGACATTGGATTGAGTATATGTTACTGATGGCCTTTCAATTATCTCTTCCGCATACCCTGTTTCTTCATAGTCGAAATATTCATTGAGAGGATTGAACCTATTTGAGAGAGCAACACTGTCTTGCTGTGGAGACTTGACTTGTCTTGAACTTCGGTATGAGGTTTTCATGTCCCTTCTCTTCCTGCAATTAGCAGCCTAATGAACAAAGTTAGAACAACGATAACAATATCCATAGAAATTGTTTCTTCTATAAGAATTAGGATATGAATTTGTTCTCCTTTTTGAACTTCTATATCTTCTCTATTCAGATAGCTTCTTGCCTCTTCGCAATAAGACATGGTATGGCCCAGATAGCCCCATAACTGACACTTCATGAGAGGAAATGTCTTTTCACTTGAATTTATCATCATACCTTTTTCCTTGGGAGAATAGTTAGACTGTCTGTAATTTCTGAATGTTTGAGTATAATTTTCAGTTCTCCTTTTAGTTTGGATTGAGATTTCCTTTTTCAAAACATTAGGCAACATTTCAAAATGCTAAACTTTCATCTTATCTTTCTTTTGGATCTTTTCACTTCCAGCAGTTGATGTCTTAGCTTCACAGCCAATTACACTCTTTCCCATGCAAGCGAGTCTTTGATCACTCAAGATTTTTCCAACCCCATATGAACCACACTAAGTTCTTGCCAGTAATTCTGAATATGAGAATCTTCCAAAAAGTATTTTCTTCCTCGATTCTTTTGGAATTGATTCAGTCTCAAGTTTACTCCTTAGAGTAACAACATCCTCCTCAAGACCCTCAACAGTCTTGGATTTTTCATCTACTCTGGAGGTGAGGTCGTTGATGACCTTTTCCTACTCTTCAATTCACAACATTATATCTACTACATCATCATTGATTTCAATTATTTTAGATTGTACCTTCACAAATTCTTCATTTTGTTCAATTTCAGCTTCATGTTTAACAACGTATTCAGTTGATTATTCTACAATTGATTTCCACTTATTTCAACACTTACATTTAGTCTTAATCTTATTGACCACATATTTAAGTTGCATCTCGGGATCTACACAAGTTCTCAGTTGTTTTTCTCCACCAGTACCTTCTGACTTTTCAACAGTGGCCATCATGGAAGCATGGTTCCCTGTTTTGAATTCTGCTTCTTCTCCATCACAAAATTCATTATCATCTTCTTCCTCTTCACAGAAAAAACTCTTCCTTTGCATTTTCTTTCCAGATTTGAAGTCTCCATTTTTGAAGAACCTTCTATGAGGCTTCTTGAAGCTTTATTATTCAATATCTTCATCATTTATCTTTCTTGTGCACTGGGAGGCAATGTGCCCAACTTTTCCACAACGAAAACATTCGATAGGTAACTTCCCATTGAATTTCCATTTTCCCTTCTGGAACTTCTTTGCAATGAGATAAAGTATTTCATTTTCTTCATCATCTTCACCAGTACTATATTTTGAGATTTTTAGTTTATCCATGGCCCTGAATTCCATTTCCTTTCTCACATGAGTCGTGACATCTTCTAGGTTGACTCTCATTTTATATGCTACCAAGCTTCTCAGTAGATCATCAAGAGAAAGTTTGGAAAGATCTCTTTCCTCAAGAGCTGACACTTTTGCATTTTACAGAGGTGGATGTCTTATTAATATTTTCTTTACAATATAAATGTATTTGATTTCTTCTCATGGCCCCCAAATTGCTCCAACCACTTCAGTAATTCAATTGAAGAATGAGTTTGTATTATAATCTGGATGCATCTTCAGATCATCAAAACGATTTTGCAACACTTTTAGTGTCACCTCCTTCACTTTTCAATCTCCTTCATAAATATTCTTGAGTTTATCCCACATGGATTTTTCTAAGGTGAAATTCATCACCTTTAGGTAGATCTGATTAGAAAGGGCTACAGTGAGTGCATTGTGTGCTTTAGCATCTGCATCAAGAATTTTCCTGTCTGTTTTAGTCATAGCCAGGCCTGTTGGATCAGTGACATGTATTCCTTGCACAGTAGAAAAAAGAACTTATATTCTAAGAGATCATAGATGAGATATAATTCTGTTCTTCTAGATCTAGAAATTACTTCCATCGAAGTGAGGGACTCCCCTAACATTTTCCGCATTCTCCATAACGATGAAGGACATATTCAACACCAGAAACCTTTACCCTCGGATACCACTTGAAGGACCCAGGGACACCCTGAGAGGGGAGGGGTGAATCAAGGTGACAACTTTTTCTTTTAATGTGATGGATCTTGTTCCCACATTGGTAGGAACATGTTGAACATGTATGATGAATATGATCCGAAATCAAACATTCACATGCACAGAGATGACACATCACTTTTTCCTTGGTTCACCACTAAGGGCTACATCCAAGGAAAATACACCGACATGTTTTTGGTCATACCGAATTCCACTAATCTTCACTAGCTATGGATTATAAAGGTTCGGGCATAGACACTCTGTCCCAGGCTCACTGCCTTTACAGAGATTCATGGATAACTCACTGCTTCCCTCAGGTTACTCCCGTAGACTCCCCCTGTGTCACTGCCCTTGGTGAAGTCACACTTAGTTTATAGACTTGAAGGTATCCACATCATTACATAAAAATGAATCCTCTGTTGTATGTAGATGCTCTTTTGAAGTCCAATTATCACCAGAAGATGAATCTCACTTTGCGCTAAGGGTACTGGGCGATCTTCCAGCTTTCGTGCAGCTTCAAGAGGACAGATGTACTTTAACAACCCTGGCGTGCTTCTTAATGCCTGATGCGCAAGTTTCAATCCAAACGCGAAAGTCACCTGTGCGGTACTAATTCGGCACGCAGGTGACACCAACCCACTTGTGCGACACTGCCTCTTTCAACTCTGAACTTGCACAAAATTGCACCTTTAACTCCCCAACCGCCTTGGTCGCGCTACCAACAACTGGCGCGAAGCCTCTACATGCGCGACCCAACATCAACTTTCGCGACGAGAGAACAAAAAAATCTCTAATTCTTGAACTCCATTCCAAATGAGGAGGGGGGTCCTCTATTTATAGGCAAACAGGACCCCCTACGCGGTGGCGTGCAAGTCTTCCCTCGGCACGTAGGTTCTGGCGTGCAACTCATCCTCCCTAACCTCTATCGCGCTACTCAGTTGAGCGACCACTCACATACTAGGGTGACCTTTTTTCCTTTGCCATATTTTGAAGTTATAATCTTTAAAAACAATAGACGCGCATGTTTCCAATCCTCCTAGGCATCGGCGTGCAAGTCTCTTCACGGTGCACAGGTCACTTGCGCGACTAGCCCGAAACATGCGCGGACCTTATCCCTTTTCCATTTTCCCATGTTCTAATATTAGAAAAAAAATGGCGCGCAAGTTTCCTCTTCATGAAGTACACGACGCGCAAGTCTCATTTCCAAAAATAATTTTTTCATTTGTCATTTTTCAGGCCAAAAATTTTGGCAAACACTGGGAATCAGCGCCACCTTCAATACTGTTGTCTGCTTGAACTGTATGATCTCTTTGCTGGTACACATTCTGAACTTCCACTGAGGATTGACAAAAAAACAAATCATACTCCAAATCATGCATAAAAGACCATGGTTCCAACAAATTTAACTATAAGGCCCTTTGAAAAACATTTCCATGTCTCGAATAGTTCCTCTTTCCCACACCAAGATCATATCTCTCATCTACTAAGGGATATTACCTAACCCCTCAGAAAGAGTAAACCACTCTTTCTCACATATTCCAAGACCTATAAGATTTGTCTCAATCACTTCACAAAATAATACCCACCTATATCCCTAGAATAATGTTCCTAATCACAGATGAGATTTATTACCATGTATCCATTCATCTATCTTTCCTAAGCCCTTCATGAACACATAATAATCCAAGGAACTAAACCTATGAAATCCTATATCTCATAAAACATACCCAAACCTCTTATATATCTCTTATAATCTCAACCAAAGCCCTAAAACCTTGGTTAAAAAGTCATCATGTGATAAAAAATTACCCAATGTTATAAACAATAATTTTTTTCATCCTTAGAGGCTCATTTCCACCCTTTTATCTCAACTAATGAATCTACTGGTCTATATAACCCAAGAATGAACACCTAAAATATATGTGAATTTATTCCTCCAACACACACATTTATATGAATTTATTATATAGGGTTGACTTACATAGAATAATGATTTATTCCACAATGAGATCTCATGATCTTCATCCATTCGTACGGACCCTCATCCATCCTTTCAGGTACAAAACTCATTTGATAACATATAAATAAATTATTATATAATTAAACATTTAAAATCAATTATTTAATTAAATAAAAATTTACATTAAATAATAAAATCTCATTGAGTACTTATGTTATACAAAAAACACAACCAATGACAGGCCAACATGCCATTGTTTTCTCATGGATCATCCCTGCTAGAAATCCCTTAAAACTGACATCAATTGCAAAGTCAAATTAATTCAAATCATTCAAAAACACATTAAAATTTTATACCATGGAATAACCTCATTGAAATGGAACATAATGATGTCAATACATCTCATATGGGTTTCATATATCCACCATGAATTAAATAAAATTAATTATTGGAAAATTAGACATTTTTTGGTAATATATTTACTGAAACCCTAGAAAAATTTGGAACAAATAAGAGGAAAATAAATTAGTAAAATAAATAGAGGATAAAATAGAGACCCTACGATGGATATGATTTTAAAAAATAGAATTTTTTTATATGTAGAAAATCAAAAGATAAGAATGAGGGGAATAGGTCCAGTTAAAAATGGTGCCCCTAAAAACCCTTCATGAATAAAATTAAACGGGGAATAACTCAGAAAAATATGGGATTTCCCACATCTTGAAAGATAAACCCAAAACATATTCATAGTGTGGGTAGGGTGTTCACACTATGAAACACAATGGAAAACACCATAAACACATCATAAAATTCTATTGATGGAGAAAACAATGTTTCAATCTATAAAATCCTTGAGTCACCCCACAATTTCCCCATTCACAGTCCAATGTCCCCCATAAAATTCATTCATAGCTTGAACACTATGTAACTATGTGAATGGAATGAAGATATAGTTTTTCAATATTCAAACCTTCAGAACATCCTTCATCATTGACATATGTAATTATGAAAAAAATGGGGATTTGTTTCCCATCCAAAAAACATCACTTTGAGAGGTTTAAAAGTAAATGTTGTTTATTCGAGTCTCAATTCTAAAAACAACCCCCTCTCTAAATCCAAAAATAAAATTACCTCATAAATTAAAAATATGTAATGACATGGTTCCTTATAGTACCAAAATTATAATAACATTTTATTATATCAAAAACACTTATTTAATTGTATTATAATGTTTAAATTATATTTTGAGGAGGTTTAAGAAGAAATAAACAATAATGGATTCTAATAAAGTGATTACATCTTCCTTGATTAGCCTTCATTACATACCTCTTTAAAACTTTTTAGGTTGGTTTGTAGGTTAGGGGAAAACATTATGTCATGTGTGAGGGTTTTGGGAATTGATTTGAGTGGTTATATGTTATGATATGGTACTCAATGACTCTATAGAAGTTAGAGGTAAAATGGTGCCTTTTATGAATAAGAAAAGAGAAACCATTGTAAAAAATCATAATTTTAAAATAATATAAATACATTTCAAAAATAAATTGTGAAGAAAGGAATCCAAAATTCAAGGATAAGGTTGGTTAGGATGATATCCACTCATCTAGAAAAATTTTAGAAAATATTTTTTGATACTTTTGACCTTATCACATAGTTTTCTCCATTGTTATCCCTTTTAGCCCATACCGTGGGGAATAACATTCACTATAGTAATATAATTTTATGAATAAAAATAATAAGAAATTATTAAATAATTTTTATATTATGTTTCCATATCTGAAAAAAATTCAACTCAATTCAATTTATATAGGTAATATATATTAATTTCAATATTAGTACATGTAATGCAGTGAAAAACATGTTTTAAAAAAATTTATTTCGCATCATGAAAATGAATTGATACTAAATTCACACATTGAATTGATAAACATGAAATATATTGGTTTATTAATAATAAAATTAGATTTATGAGACTTAAAAAATGATCCATAACTGAATTTAACCTTCTAAATGAATAATATAAATAACTATAAACAAAATTTCTTTTTTTAGAATAAAACATCACCAAGGTTCTAAATGTCATACACAGGTTTCAAAATTCAACATAATATTTTTAAATTATTTATATTACTTATAAAGTATATAGGTTTTCTATAAAATGTTTCAATAACCTTAAAACCCTATTTATACAATGGCGATGCGATAAATGTGATTTTTTTAAAAACCATATTTTAGAACATTCCCAAAAAAATAAACAATTCCAAAAAAATACCAAAAAATCATCCCAAGGTTTGTATGAAATGTTGAATTAACAATTTAAGTTAATATCATGAAAATAAGATTATAAAATTCAAAAATTAATATCTAGAAAAAAATAAAAAATATATAGATATGATATTTTATATAAAAAATAATTTTTATAATTAATGTTCATAATCTCATTTTTTTGAATTTTAAATTAATTGAGTGTCTATATTTTTTTATATTACAAATATTTCAAAATCTCAAAATCATTTTTTAAAAGTGATCAAATTAATTTATTAAAATAAAATATTAAATACTCTAAAAACACTTCTTAGAGAAATATTTCTTTTCGATATATATTCCTTAAGTCAATTTCAATATTCAACTAAGTGTAATTCCACCATGAATCTATATAGAAAAAAATCCATAAAATATATTATTTACCCTTTTAATAATTAAAAACACATCCTAAAAGTATCTCATTTTCATATTTGAATCATTTCTCAGGAACACCATTCCCACAACAAGTAATTACTAGGAAATTAATAATTATGGAAACCTATTATGGGTTTCCATATAACCCTTAATGAAGAGAATATATTTCCAAAAATTGAAAATGCATAATTATAAGATCCATATTAGATGTATTCAAAACGAAATACATGATGGTTTCGGTATTTATGATTCAACCTTTTCATATGGTAAAACACTATAATGATTTTAATTAAAAATTTAAACAACTAAATCCCTTATTGAAAATAACCACAGGCAACCAGAAATAACCCATTTGAATCCTATGTACCAACCATGATACATGCATGAGCTCCCTTTTTACTATGGGATAACAGAAACAGGCATAAAAATTCATAAATCTAAAAAATAATATTCTCTCAGATGTTCTAAAATCATTAAATTATTACATGATATGCTAATATCAATAATCGCATTCCCTTAGTATCCTATATTCCCTATCGAAAAATTGGTTTATGTGGGACCTTTCTGATATACCTCTTAATCATTGACACATTCCTTGACCACTTGTCTACCAACTCCCAAAATCATAAAAAATTGACTTTAATACCCATTTTTAATTCTGAATCCATGGAACACTTAGTCATGTCTGGCCTAGAATCACCATATAGACTCAAGAGTGCCTCCTGTTATATCAGATTATTACAATAGTGAGAGTTAAAAATAAATAAATTATGGAGATTATGTCATTGATATCATAGACATCAGTAATATTAAATAACCATACAATAGTTATAACAATTTATTCTAAATAAATAAACATATCCTATATCATACATAATGTTTTCATATTAAACATGCATTGATTGTCAATTGAGATAATCCCCAATACCAAATAAAAAATACACAAAATAATAACATTGGACCAACTACAATCCTTGAGTTAGATCTCAGTCATTTATAACTATCTTTGTGATCCATCTTTGTCCAAATCACAACCTTTTATAAATCTAAAAAAATAAGGTTTACACACACCCGTTCATTATTATTGTGTGAAAGAATATAACATATTGTGGTCTCATAGAAAAACCTTAATATACATCATCATATGTGTGTGTATTAATATAGAATGGAATATAACAAATAAAAATTACCTCTAGGTTATGAGGAATTGACTCGGCCACCACAACCCCTAATGAGGGACCCCCAAAATGTGTAATTGGGGTATGTATTAGTGGTAAACACCCTGTAATCCAACATGAAAAATGGGGGTTCAAAACCCATTGGGAACATGTGCTACAGAAGTACTTTAGTAGCGGTGGTACTATAGCAATGAATGGCACTATAGCAGCGGCAAGGCACTACATCACCGACAGGTACTATGTGGTACTATAACAGGTGGGTACTGTAGTAATATGATTCACAGATTGGGCCTTGGGAAAAAAATTTGGGCTACGGGTCATGTTAAGGGCTAAATACCCACGGGGCCTTCGAGCTATGTAATGGGTGTCCCTCTACCTAGTCAAAGAGGTATTTTCTTTGATTTAATAACAAATTAGTCTTAGGCCCCAACCTTTAAAAAAAATGTTCCCCCAGATAGACACTATGTGTAGACCAGAACACCATGATTTCCAGCCATACCATCTTCTATTATATGTCAAATTCACATCATTGTATCATTCCCTAAGACAATATTGTACCTGAATACTTCAGGTAGGGTTTCATCCCAATCATGTTAGTCACATTCCAAGGATAGGATCATGTACTAAGAATACCTGCCATCACCTCTCACTGAGAGGGCTGGACAACCAAGGCTCAACTACTACCTTCAAAATTAAATGAGGTTATATTCTTAACGCACAAAATTTTCAAAAAATGGTCCCCATATCAATCATGTAATTCCTGTCACCATATCTAGTATCATATCACATTATGGAATTCATTTCATTCATGGATATCAAACATATACTACTCAGGTCTTAATATATCACACCCAGATGGATTATTACAATTAAGTGAACCATCTCACTCATGGATGTCCTAGAATTTCCCTCGAACAACCATATCACTCATGGTCAACTAACACAACTCAATAAAACTATTTAAGTCATGGATGATCAAAATTAATTGAGAATATTAACTGGAATCCGAGTCATGGTTTTCTATAAAATGATATATCTCTCATGGATGCGACATTTCTCAAGACTAGTCACCCATCAGGATGAATTTATCACCCACCTTAAGAATATTTCAAGAAGGTATCATAGATAATTACAGAACTTTATATCTCATCTAAATTAGGCCTATATCCTATCTATCCACTCATAGCACAACACTTGTTATGCCACCCAAAAATGTGTCTACTAAGGTCACCTTAACCCATCTCGATCTCTCATTTTCAAAAACACCTCATATCTATAACCAATTAGAGATAACATAGTTCTAATTTTCAATTTATCTAGAACCTTTGGTTTTTTACAACCTTTTGAATGTATGTTAACTCCCTTCCTACAATTATGTGGGGACCAACCCAATCCATTTCTCTATAATTCCCTTTGAAACCCATTTTACATGTCCCAAATAATTCCTCTTACCCCCACCTGGATCCAATCTCACATCTACTAAGGGATATTACCAAACCCCCTTAAAAGAGGAAACCACACTTTGTCATATATACCAAGACCTAAAGGATTTATCTCAACCAATTCACATAATAATACCCACCTCTAACCCTAGAAGGATGTTCCTAATAACTAACAATATTTATGACCATGTATCCAATCATCACTCTTCCCCAAGCCCTTTATGAACACCTAATAATCCTAGGAACCAAACATATGTAATCCTAAATCTCATCAAACATACAAAAACCACTTATATTTATCTTATAATCTCAAACGAGGCCCTCAACCCTTGGTTAAATAGTTATCATGTGATAAAAAATTTCCTAATGTGATAAACCATAATTGTTTTCATCCCAGGAGGCTTAATGCCACCCTGTCATCTCAACTAACAAATCTATTGGTCCATATAACGCAATTATGAACACCTAAAATATATGTGAAATTATTATTCAAACATACACATTTATATTAATTTATTACATAGGGGTGACATACCTAGATCATAGATTTAAACCCACAATGAGATTTTATGAGCATTATCCATTCTTACTGACCCTCATCCATCCTATCAGGGACAAAACTCATGGGAATACATCCAAATAAATTTTCATATAATTAAAATTTTAAAATCAATTATATAATTAAATAAAAATATTCATAAATTCATAAAATCTCATTGAGTACTCATGTTATACTGAAAACAAAACCAATGATAGGCCAACCTTACATTGTTATCTACCAAAAAATTCTTTCTAGGAATCCCTTCCAACAGTTATCAATTACATATTCAAATTAATTCAAATCATTCCAATACACTTTAAGAATTTATACCATGACATGGCCCACACTGAAATGGAACATAATGTTGTTCATACATCTCATATGGATGTCCTATATCTTCAATTAATTAAATACGATTAATTATTGGAAAATTACACAATGTTTTGTTCAAATATTAATTAAAACCCTATTAAAATTTGGAAAAAAATAAGAGTCAAATCAAGGAAGAAAATGAATAGAGGATTAAATAGAGACCGTATGATGGATATTATTTTGAAAAATAGAAAAAAAAAATATTTATGTATAGAGGATCAAAAGTTGAGAATGAGGGGAAGAGATCCAGTTAAAAATGGTGCCTCTAAAAACCCATCAAGAAGAAAATTAAATGGGGAATAACTCGGGAAAATATGAGATTTTCCACATCTATAAAACAAACCCAAAACACATTAAATGTGTGGGTAGGAGGTTCACACCATGAAATACAATGGAAAATCCATAGACACATCATAAAATTCCATTCATGGATTGAAAAATGTTTCACACTATAAAATCCTTGAGTCACCCCATAATATCCACCATTCATAGTCTGATTTCCCCCCATAAAAGTCATTCACAGCTTGAACACTATGTAACTATGTGAATTGAATGAAGATATAGTTTTTCAATATTCCAACCATCAGAACCTCCTTCGTAATTCACATAAGTAATTGTGAAACAAATGATGCTTCATTTCCCATTAAACAACATCACTTTTAGAGGTTTAAAAGTTAATATTGTGTTTTCAAGTCTCAGTTCTAAAAACGACAACCATCACTAAACCAAAAACTAAAATTACCTCATAAATTTAAAAATGTCAATGACATGGTTCATTATTTTACCAAAATTATAATAACATTTTAGTATATCAAAACACTTATTTCATTGTATTATAATTTTTAAATTATATTTGTAGGAGGTTTAAAAATATATATACTATAATGGATTCAGTTAAGATGATTACGTCTTCCTTGAGTATCCTCCATTGTATCCCTCTTTAAGTCTTCTTATGTTGGTGTTTATGTTAGGGGGGGGGGGAAATTATGTCATTTATGAGCGTTTTGGGAATTGATTTGAGTGGTTATTTGTTAACATATGACACTAAATTAATGTACAGAAGTGAGGTGTAAAATAGTGCCTTTTATGAATGAGAGGAGAGAATCCTTTTTAAAAAATCTTAATTTTAAAATAATATAAATAAATTTTAGAAGAAATTGTTCAGTAAAGGAAACCAAAATTCAATGATAAGGTTGGTTAGGAATATATCCACTCATCTAGTCAAATTTTAGACAATATGATTTGATACATTCAACCTTATCACATAGTTTTCTCCCTTTTTAACCCATTTAACCCATACCATGGGGACTAACATTTTCTATGGTAAAACAAATTATGAAAAAAATAGATATTATTAAATAATTTATATATTTTGATTCAAAATATGGAAACAAATCAACAAGATTTAATATATTTAGGTAGTATATATCAATTTTATTATAAGTACATGTAATGCAGTGAAAAACTAGTTTTAGAAAAATTTATTTGGCTTCATGAAAATGAATTGATATAAAAATCACACATTTAATTAATCCACATGAAATTTATTGGTTTATTAATAATAAAATTATATTTACATGACATAAAAAATGATCCTGATCTGAATTTAACCATGTAAAAGATTAATTTTAAAAACTATAAAAACAGTTCTTTTTTGAATAAAACATCACTAATGTTCTAAATGTCATACATAGGTTTATAAATTCAACATAATCTTTTTATATTATTTATATTACTTATTAAGTATGTAGTTTTTCTATAAAATGTTTCAATAACCTTAAAAACGTATTTATATCTTGATGATGTCATAAATGTGACAAAATTTCTAAAAACTGTATTTTACAACATTCACAAAAAAATAATCAATTCCAGAAAAATACCAAACAAATTTACCCAAGATATGTATGAAGTTTGTAATTAAAAAAATATGTTAATATCATGAAAGGAAAAAGTTAAATTCATAAATTAATATTTAAATAAAAATAAAAAATATATAGAAAAGTTATTTTCTATAAAAATAAGTTATAAAATTAATGTTCATAATCTCATTTTTTTCAATTTAAAATTAATTGAGTGTTTATAATTTTTTATATTATATATATTTCAAATTATAAAAATCATTTTTTAAAAGTGATCAACTTAATTTATTAATATAAAATATTAAATTCTCTAAAAATACTTCTTCGAGAAATATCTTTTTTTGAGTATGAATGATTTTAATAATATCTCATTAATTATTTGTTCTATAAAAATTAAATTTCATTGAATTATAGGTATTAAAATGACTATAAAATTATTTTTAAAAAATAATAATATGTGAGGAATTAATATAAATGTTTTTATGATAATTTATTTTAATAAATTTTTATTTTTTTATTTACTATGTGTGTTATTATATTTGTTATTTTTTAATTAAAATTTCAAATAATGTTCATTTTTTTATGATAATAAATGTTTTATTTTTGTATTTAATGTGATAAAATCCATATAATAATTTATTTATGAATAAATATAGGAAAAAATCTAATGATGTTAAAATGAGATTTATAAAATTATAAAATAATGAACTCTCTCAATCTGAAAGATTTGGAAAAGGAGTTTTTAAATGGATATGCTAGGAATTAAGAAATTAATCATTAGTAACCATAATATTGGGTAATGTTAACCATTTAATAAGTGTTGGTATATAATCATATTGAGTAAAATGGACTAACATATTGGTTTTATAGATACTATATAATTTTATCATTCTCTAAATGAGGAAGTTTGAAATTTGTGTAATTTTTGTACCATTTTATTTTAAATTTCATTTAATTTTTCATTATCATTTAACTCAAAAACATTTATAACATGTTTAATGTATGGTAAATTATTTGAATCATTTATATATTGATATTTTATTCCTATAATTGTGAATTTTTTTATTCCTCCATCACATGGGTTTTATATGATTAGAAGATATATATAAGGCTAAAAAATCCACTTCTACTATGTTTTTAAATAACATATTGTTTTAATAAAATTATTATTTGGATTTTTAAAAATCATATTAATATTATTTATATAAAATAAAATTAATTTATATTGAAAATAAACATGTAAATATCTTTATATCCCCCCGTAAATTTTCCATTTATCTATTTATCCACACATATAGTCTTATATATCATATAAACAATTAATGGGATTATTATTATAGAATGGTATTGGGAGTATTAGATGAATAGAAGGAATAGTCTATTTATTAATTAGAATTTACATTCTTTGAAAGTGGAATACAATGTAAAATCATTAATATTAACTTTTGTTTGGTGGTAAACCAAGGAATTAAAAATAAAATTTAATCCACTTCTTGATGTTTTTTAGAGAAAACTTATAAAAATAGGGAAAATGGTGGAAGATAATATTATAAAAAAATTGTTAAGAAATATAATTTCTTAATAAGTTACTTCTTTCATGTATTTCTAAAAGTGAAAAATGAAAATCTAAAAAATTATGAATATTGAGGTTATAGAGGATTCTCTATTTTGATTTTTATAATAGAAACACAATATACTTTGTTTCATAAATTAATTTATTGGAATAAAAATTATGTATAATTTATTTTAATTTATTTAAGTTATTAGCAATAAGATGATTAATATGAATAACCACACAATTAGAAAAAATCGGCAAGGCTATGTACACGGACCATGGATATATCCCATTTGACTGTGTATATAGGTTATAACCCAAACTAGGATCCACAAGGAGGTTATTTCTATTAAAAAAGTAAAATGAGTTATAACCACGATAAATCACTAACATATACAACATAAGAAGAAAAACCATCATTTTGGGTTTTGAACCTATATATCGTTCCTTCAAAGAAGGACCCACTTCTACTTTACTATGAAAAATATTAAACATGTATTATTATGTCAATATATATATATATACATATATGCATAATTTTATAAAAAAAAAATTATTTAATTTAGCATATATTGGTTTCAATTGGATGGTTCGAGACCCTATAACAATGTGTTCGTATAAATATGTATATTTTTTCATCCCATAACCATTCTAAGTAAATAATTCATTCACGCGTTTCATAGGCTAAGCTATATACATCACAATATTTTTACTTTAGTTATAGATCACCTATATCCATGACCATTTTTTTGACCAGGGATATAGGTGGCCTATAGCCACCATCTATCCCAAAAATGGCTATAGGTAAATTGTTATAGTCATGTTTTATATTATTACCTCCTCTAGATATAGTTATGTTAACTATAAAAAAAATATTTCGAAAAAAATAATGGTAATAAAATTGTATATCCCAATGATACGTCATCTATTAATTTTTTTAAAATTAAATAAAAATTATACAAAGTAGACTGATTTTTCAACATTGATATTTATTATTTATTGATTTATATTTTATTTAAATATTATTTTTTCTAAAATATCTTTATAGAAATATCACACATGTAGTAATTCAAAATACGTACCATGTAAGGGAAGAATGATTTGAAACACAATTCATTACTAATTAATATTTCCATTCATAACAAAAAATTGGAATCTTTCTCCACATTTATCAATTCATCCAAGAGAATGACCCTTATAATACAATGATATGGTGTTTTCTTCATCGAGAATATCTGTGTTGTAATACCCATGAACCGAAATCCTTGATCTTATGCATAAAACACAAACATTATAGACTATCTTTAATACCAACTGTATATTCATAGTCGTAAATATCCCATAATAACATGACTTGAAAAAAATATAAATCTCATTAATTTTAGAATACCTTTTAAGGATATATTATTAGTGAAGTATGACAATTGACAATAATATAAATCCCATGTACTTATCGACTAATAAATATTTTTATTCTCTATAATAAACTAATTAATCCATAATAATTCCAAAAAATATCCATAATATTATTTATTCAATATATTTTGTTCTAAATATCATGTGTAATAGAAAAGATTATTACATGGAGAAAAGAAAACACAGTAAGGGGTTTTCTCAATGACACAATAATGATAAAAATAATCCATAACAATCTATGATCATAAGGGAGTATAATATGAGAGTGATTAATATAAGGAAAATATATAATCAAAATAATATTATAATAATAAAACTATGAGAAAAGTATGTCCATGTTGAACATATCTATTAAAAATCTCATGAATGAATATAACTAGTTCCTCCGGGATTAAATTCAAAATTATGGATAGATAATTCCCTGGATAAAGCTAGTAAATAATGATCTTATACATCATAAAATTATAATCAGGGCCCAATTTCATGGAAATATCTAGTTATATGTATGAATTCACAATAATACTGATCCCTATTTTTATTATGCGAAATATTGATCCATTGAGTGAGTATCTATAATCAATCACCACCTGTCACTAATTATGTTCAATGAATTCATGAAATGAGAAAATAAATAAACAATACATAATAATCATTAAAAAAATTCCTTATTTGATTAACAATATAAACAAAAATAATTTTTTTACCATGTCATTAAAATAGAGAAACAAAATATAACCAATCTAGAAAAATAATGTGGATGTAAACAACCATAAATACTCAAAATCCCCATATAATAAACATATATTCTCATCCGAAGAAAAAATATATGGATTCTAAATAACACCAAAATAAATAAATGGAATATATTTCCATGTATGCGTCCATAAAACATACACAATATAGAGTACGAGGTATATGGTTATGTAAATAATTTCCCAAATCAATCGTTGAATGGAGTCATGGTTAATTCCCGTTAATCGTATAAATGCAACATAGGCTTTTCATAAATTAAGGGTAATGAATGAAACGTTATACCTATTCTAGATGGTTATGATAGAAAAAATATGTTATATATCATATATTTTATTTAAAATTAAATTACACATGTTATCCAATGAAATAATTTAGATATTAAAATTTATATAATCTCCAAGATCTAGAATAAGATATATCTAGGAATAATGATTTATAAAAAAAGCACCTTTTAAGAGTTCTAATAAATATAACTTTTGAAAAAAGAAATATCCTCTATCTTTGGGAAACATTTCTAATGAAATATTTAATAAAATAAATAGAAAAAAAATTATTTTAGAAACCATGATAATGAAGAGAGAAAGATTCATATTCAAAAAAGTTATTGAGTAATGATGCATTCACATGGAAGAAAATAAAAAAATATATTTTCTTAAAATTTAACATTATCCTTAAAATAATCTCTAATGGGTCACCTTAAAAATCCTTTTTAATATTGTGTGAATTGATAACATTTACATTTGAAATTATAATTTCAATAATTGATCCATTAAAAGTCATAATTTGTATCAAAATAAAATTTAGTGGAAGATAAAACATTTTCTTTTGAAATGATGGAAACTACATTTTAATATTTTGAAGTACCTTTGTTTGAAAACCCACATCAAATTAATAGTATTATATTTTTATTTTTGAAAGTGATGAAAATATAATTTAGAATCATATAAAATAGTCACTTTTACATTTCAAAAAATAATAAAATTAAATTTATTAGAATAAAATTATTGATATTTATGAAAATAATCATCAGTAAAAATTAGAGTTATTCGTTCCAATGTAATGTATTTATTTTATCAAATAAGTGGTTATTGGTAATGAAAAATAATTTTAATAGGTAATAATTGTAATAAAATTTGAAATAAAGGAATGTTAGGATTAAATAAATCTTAAAAATTAAACTTTGTTCAGAAACACTATGAAACTACGTATAAAAAAACAGGGTTGATAAAACCCTTGAGATGTTTGAACTTTTTGAATAAAAATCCCTTGAATTATTTTTTTAAAATAAAACATAAAACATAATGAATAATGAAATGATAATGATATAAAATATTAAACTGTATGTGGATACACCATTCCAATTAAAATATTTTTTATATTTAGTATTATGTATGAAGGAGTACCAATTTGATATAAGAAACCCAGACAATGTTCTTGATTCATTGAGATAATGTGTATAAATTAATGAATAACGATTTTTAATATATAACATATTATGAAACTTATTAATCTATATTTAATTTAATATAGAAAATTTATCATTATAGGTTATTTATTTTCAATGTACTTGTTACTTATGTTTGTTAGAAAATTGAATCATTTTAAGCTTTTTTTTAAATTTTAATAATTAAAGATTATATATTATAAATAATTGAAGTACATAATATAAAATTTTGAAAACCAACAAAAACAATTATTTTTATTTTCATATAATAATATTTTTATTTATGTTCACAATGGAATCCATCATAATGTTTTATAGAATTTTAAAGTGGATAGTTAAACTAACCCATACATGAAAATGTTATACCTTGATGGGAGTTTATGGATAATTAATTGTATTATTTAAATATCATAGAAGTCGAATTATATAATTTATATTTTTTATTTTGTTGAATCCAATTTATATCTGTTTCTTTAAATAAATAAAATCAGGAGGAAATTGAAATACATTACTTTGTGGAGACTCTAGTCTGCAAAACCCATCATTAACATTATTTTTTTTTCTATATTGAGTAAAACTAATAAATACTAATTTTTAAATTAATATAATAATATTTAAATTTAATAATAATAATTATGTTATTATACTACATTTATAATGATATAAGAAGAAAATGTTAAGGATTAATTAATATGCATATTGGGACTTTGACCATTCTCTTGAAAGTGTCCTTATAAATTAATCGATCTAGTTAACTAATTTATAATATATGCTAATAAAATTGAAAGAATATTATATAATTGGGAAATTTGATGTTTTTAGGAAGGTATTTATATAATGGGCGGGAAAAGAAGTGTTTGAAGTAACTTCTTTTATAAGTGATGAAAAATGATCTTTTTTGAACTCCCATTATTTTTCAATAATGGAATGCAAATATTCAAGGGTGAAAGGATAAAAACTGATAAATATTTTATTTTTGATGATATAATACCTTTAAAATCTTATTAAACAATTTTCCACATTGTTTAAATAATTTTCAATCCTGTTAATGCTTGTTTTTTTTCACAATTTTGGTTTTCTCTTGGTAACCAGTTCATAAACTATCAGCTTTTTCATTATATAAAAAAATAAGCTAACCATTATATCCATATATTATTTTAATAAAACAAAAAATATTCAATATTAAATCTATTCTAATTTCTAAATATTATAAAATAAACTTCTAAATTAAATCATTTTAAATATAAAAAAACATATGTTTTATATTTTTTTGACAGTTTAATTTTATTAATATATTTAGTATGTAATACTAATTGAATGAGTGGTGATTTATTTACATATATACATAAGAATTTTTTTTGTTACATATAAAAAGTTGTTATTTTTTTTAATTAGATAAAATTTACACAATACTAATTAAACTTTTCCTAAAAAATAATAGTTTTACTATTATCTAGATCGTTAACATTTATTTTAGTAAAAATTATTTTATACCCCTAAATGAATTTCAAATTTATAAATAATATCATCATGTTGGTAAAATATATATATCTTATTTTATTTAATTACTAAAAGTGGTGAAACTATTATTTTAATATTAGGGAATAAATTAGTTTTTTTATAAATATTAATTATGTTTCAAAAAATGATGTATATGGATATTAAAAATAAAACATAATAAATTTTATTTTATTTATTGTACTTACATATATATATATATATTATACATAATTGTTTCAAGAAAAATTATATCGTTATTTTATTAAGATAATGTCATAAAGGTGGCAGTTTTAGAAAAATTGACATTTTTTCAGTAATCATCTAAAAAAAATTATTTTACAAAAAAACTAAAAAACACAACCAATGAGAATATTTATATTCGAAATAAAATAATGATGTAATTTAGGTAAAATTAAAATTCATAAATTTGATAAATTAATGTTTAAATAAAAACATAAATATATAATAAAAATCATTTTCATAAGAAAATAAAATTTTAAAATAAAAACTATTCTTATTTTTATATAATAACAATTATTAATCAAATTGAAATTAATATATTATTCATGTAGAAAATATATTTTTCCACAATATATTGTGTTTTTTAAAATAAAACACAGAAATAGTTTTAAAAAAAACTATAACATTTTAAAGAATAAAACAACCATTTTTGAAATTTAGTTACCATAACTAAATTTTAATCAATGCATTAATATTAATAATTTCATTTTTTTATCATTTCTTAATTCAGTTACATCTATTTGTACCCTCCATTTTCACAGATATTTTTTTAATGATTATATAATTTTCCATTATTTTTATTAATTCAATGTTTCATGTGAATAAATCTATGTATCAAAATGTGTTTTAAAGGAAAAAAATTAATATATCATTGTGAAACAATATCCAAACCATTATAAAATGTCATATTTTCAATTTTAATTTTCACTCATATCTTTTATTAAGTGAGGGTATGTTTAACAAATTTATCATTCAGGACAAAACTTCTATTCTGCAATTTACATTACCCTCATTGTATATATTAAGTGAGTTATCTTTACTCAAAAAACAATAATATTTTATACAATCATATATTAAAAAATGTATATACCCTAATATTATAATCCATTAAATATACCTTTACCAAACCTGTCCTTATCGAAAATACATTAAAAAATAGTGAAATAATATATTAAAAAAACTGTATCATTATCCATTGAATATAATAACCAATATTTTATGAAGTCACAAATTATGAAATATAATACAAATAATGTGATAAACTACAACAAAAATATCAATGATCAAATTTTCATTAAAACAATAAAAAATTCCAATTTTTTCAATACTATCTAACTCTCTTTTTTGAAAATTAATCATTGTTTCAAAATAAGGTATATCCATCCCTTAGTCATGTATTATTAAATATTTCTCCAAAATATATCATTGTTATAAAATCAAATTTTCAGGTTATTGATACCATTTAATATATGTTTCCAATCCTTTAAAGAAAACTTCTAAAGAAAAATCTATAGATGCATCACATAATCCTCCTATAATTTGTTATATACTAGAATATATTTAATAAATATAACTCAATAAAAAAATATTTATATTTATTTTATATTAACATATAATCCTCACTACTTTTGATAGGACATGTAAACTCACTTTTCCCATAATCAAAGTAATATAATAAATTTATCATCTATTTATGTATGAAATATTATTTGGTTATATGAATCAATGTTTTCTAGACACAAAACTCCCCCAGATTCATTTTTGTGATCCTGTTTCAACCAAATAATTAAATCAATATGTTTTTATAATATCAAAACTATGTCTATAAAAAAAATCAATCGGAATATGTATTCACATATTCCCATATTGTATTTAACATATGATATTATGGTTTCACCATTGACTCTATGATCTCCCAGACCATAATGTCACTTAATAGGTGTCCTGAGCCTAGTTTCCAACATGGTCACAAGAACACCCTCAAACGCAAGAGGCTTCTGACTAGATGGGTGAGCTATGGTTGTGTCCGTGGGGAGATTATTCCTTCATCATTAGAGTGTAGAAAATCAAATAATTATAAAAATAGGTAAATAGTGGAAGTAATATATGAAAATTGAAGGAAGAATGGAAAGAGTTAAATCATTAATAAATTCACCAATTGGAATCACATACAATAGATGATGGTGATATATTTTATGTTACTATAAATCTATAAAACATGGATATATGACAATAGTCATACAAGAAAAACCCAATTTCATAAAGGAAAAACATAAAATATCCCATGAATCCGGTGCTAAAACTCGATCATCTGCTAATAGCTCCATCCTAGCACAATAAGATACCAAAAGTGTGAATCATTATTCTTCCCTTTATCAACACCTGCATACATGTAACCATCCCCAGGTACCAAATGGTTCCCGAAGATGGTGTGAGATAAATCTCATTGGTCTACCACCAATGGTGTTTATAACATATGTCACGTGTAACAGAAATTTAACAGTGTGAAAGAATGCATATATAATGTGAATTAGAATAATCTCATTAAATACCCAACTTCCTACATCATCTATCAACAAGTGTCCGAACATGTATGTGGTTCATTAATTAATTGATTACCCGTTTATATAATAATGTCAAGTGATAAACAACTAGAACAAGAATCACCTCATTATAGTATAATTAGTGAAGGTTTTATTATGTAACTGAGAAACCATAATTGATAACTATATATGAAGTGGTTCAATGGTAATCATTAGGTAATCTTAGACCTCAAGGGCTACTAAGTGAGTTGTAACAAAGTATATATAATGTGTAAGAGTGTAATCTAAGGAGAATCATCCAAGAAATTCCCACAATAATATTTCTAACTAATTACAAGGAACACAAAAAATGATAAATTGGAGATAAACAGTTCTAGGACCAAGGATGTATCCAACTCTCCATAGGTTAATTTATATCCAAGGAGTGTATATAGTTAATCTTTTCAATATAATGAAGGGATATTATGGTGTTATATCAGGAATCCAATGGTGGACAAGGATCAGGATCCTGGGTAGGTCTCAACCATGGAATATGACATCATTGAATTTAAATGACGTCCATGAGTACCCAACGCATTACCTTCAGAATACAATAGATTACCCAAGACACAACATCATATAAAATTTTCAAGGTCCATGTGCCTATTGATTCAACGTAAATTTAATTCATTATAACTAATTTGGTTATATTATAACTATTACATTAACAAATTTCCTTATTTTAACACTTTCCTTTCATTAGTTTGACAAGGCCATTTAGTATTAATCTGTTTAATTAAACCATGAAAGTCAAGTTCAATTAAAATTGGACACCTCACAAAATTCCATGAACAGGGAAAGGTTTTATATAGATGTGAAACCAAACATTCCTTGACATTTTATAAGTAAAAGTCATATAATTAAGAATTCTTTCTATAATATCATTTAAATTAATTACATACTTGTTGGATGGATTAGGTCACTCAAGAGAGATTTAATTGAGTTCCTATAAAAAATAATGTTAAAAATGTTTATTTAATAGTTTCCCCAAATAAAAAATAATACTAGATCGTTGACCAAGGTAGTGAAGTTTTAATAGATTTATTATTCAAATAGTTTCTTAAATGATTGATTAAATACCAGTTATAAAAATAAGAGATATTGGTACAAATTTTGAAAGTATTCTATAAATGAAATATAGTTATAACAAATATGTAAGAATTACTATCAAAGTAAAGTTTTGATTTTTAAAATATCAGTTAAAATAAGAAAGACTATATTGAATGAAACAGTGGATAAAACAAGTGGTTCAATCACAAGACAAGACATAATCCACTACACTTGTTGATCACCTGCCACCAAGGAATATATTTGTGTGTGTGTGTGTGTATATATATGAAACACACTCTAGATGGGGGTTAATAACAGTACATAAGACTATCTGTGTCACAAGACCTCTAGCACTGTTATACTTCAAAAAACTAACATCCAAGTCACACATGAAGTCTTCCATAGTTATAAATGAGTGAAAAAATGTGTAAAAATTTATTTGAGTGGGGATATCATGTATCCACCAGTTCAATGCAGGTGATAGTGTGTATTTTCAGTACTGAATCACACAATGGTCAAATAAATATAAATCTGTATTTAAGAGATGAAAATGTAATGAGATATAGTTTAGAAGGATCTTTGTGTCGTGAAATGTAGCTCTAGACTCTTCGGATATAGCAGATGCAATGTTCCAGTCCGCTTCTGAAAACAGAGTGTCCTGAGTAGTGTGTACTATTTTTTAGTGTTGTAAGATGTTCTTATTCTTCTCCCTGTTTCTATAAATATGTTTTCAAGATGGTTAATAGTAGGTTATTCGTTGTTTTAATCTAGAATAAATTGAATTATCTTCATTTAGTGTATTCTTTCATGTATTGGTGTTCCTCTCTATTGCATGCATTCAACTAAAACTATTTTATAATTGAGTTCCATGCATCACTTTATATCAGGTTCTTGTGTTATACCGGAAAAATTGCATGTTCACCACACCTCATACCTCATTATGTATGATGAAAATATTGTAAGAGATCACTAACTATATTAGTGTCATGAAATGACTCAAATATGACCATGAGAAACGTCTTTTAAATTTAATATAAAAGATATAAAAAATTTTAAATTATCAAACTATGTCACAGTTATGGTGAGACAGTCACAATGCCACAATAACAGTGAGATCTGGAAATCGTAGAAACGTTATAGTGTCATGTCCTTTTTCTTTTTTGGAAACAGTATCAATGTTACGATGTTTGGTCCTCTACAAATTGTGGAATAGGTTTCAGGATTACAGTGTCTTGTCTTTTGAAAATTTTGGAACAGGTATCATGGTTGAGACATCAAAGACATTGTGGAAATATGGAACCTGTAGCTAGCATATGGTGTCACAAACAATGTGAAAATCTTGAACAAGTATCAAGACTATGATATCATCAACTTTGTGAAAATACAGAACAAATAGAAAGACTAAAGTGTCACAAAAGATGTGAAAATATAGAACCGGTAGAAAGCTTTATGTTTCACAAATATTGTGAAAATATGGAATCGGTAGCAAGAGTACAATTTTATAGACATAGTCAAATATATGTAATATGACTTATGAATCAATCTTCGAAGAATGGATTATGATTAATCATAAACTTACTAAAACATATTAGAATTAGATTAAACATAGTTCACAAGATTAAAATATAACTTGTGACATTTTGAACATGATTGTGTGAGTGTTTAAAATCATGAGTTATACGAGTGTAAAAGATGATTTGTGAGCATTAAAACATGGGGAGTCCAACAATCTCTCCTTTTTGATAACCACAAATCATGGAATTTACATGAAATATATTTTTGAATATATAAACATATTACTTATCATATCATGATATTAAAGCATATATGTAATAAAAAACATAAAGGATAGTGTTTTTCTATTATGTCTCCCCCATATTATTTATCGCCCTAAAATGATACCTCTAATATTTTCTCCCCCTTTAAAAATAATGAAAAAGATAATAGATTTATTGATAAAAAAATACTAAAAGAAAATAACAAGTGAAGAATCAATTACAAACCATATTCTATTGAATAAAATGCTCAAGGTGTGTGATTTGTGGTCAGCATAGGGAGGACATTGACCATTTGTTCCTGCCCTACAATACTTCCAATTCTCTGTGGAAGTCGGTTCGTAGTATTTTCGAACTGGATCCCCCCAATACCTCTTCAGCTATACAATATATCCAAAGCCTGCTAAAAGTGTAGCAATCCAAGAAGCTCAATGCGCTGCTGTAGGTGGCCTGTTCTGAACTGGTTCATGTCATTTGGAGGGCCCGCAACAATGCCATTCATCGTAAGACAAGGTTCAACGCATCCCAGGCCTTGAATACTATACTAGTGGCCACTCAAAATTCCTGCTCACGGATCAAGGAGGTTTGCATCAATTCGGTTATGGAATTCATGATTCTCAGAAGATTATGGGTTGTGGGTTGTTTCCCCAAACTGAGGGGCCTGATAGAGGTGATGTGGACTTCCCCCTTCAATGGTTGGTTGAAATTCAATATGGATGGAGCTTCCGAGGGTAACCCTAGGCCATCCAGATATGGAGTTATCTTTAGGAATCAGTAGGTTGAGGTTATGGAATTCATTTATGGCCCATGTGGGCATACCACTGCTCTAGAAGCTAAAATGATAGCACTCATTAGCGCAGTGAATTTTCCTTGTCAAAGACAATGGAACAACATATTGTTTGAATGTGAATCGGAAACACTTGTTTATTCTATTAGAATCGGACAATCCAGATTGGCATGTAAGATGACAGGTACATGGATAAATTTCATTCACAAAATCTCTTCCCTTAACTACTTCACCACGCATACCTTTCGGGAAGAGAACTACATTGTGGATGCCCTTGCAAACAAAGGGGTGTCAGAACTGAGGGAAATACATATCAATGATATTCCTAGTGATTTGGTCCCGCTTCATTCCAGGGAAAAATGTAAAATGTCTACTTTTCGACATGTGTAATGTTTGTTTTATCAATTTTAGAGCTCTGTGCTCATCTTTATTAAAAAAATGATAAATTCCCTTACAATCGAGAAATAAAGTACAATAGATCCCTATAAAATCATCATTCAATTATTGGTAGATTCATCAAAAAAGGATTTTCCTTAGTAGGAGACATCCGATAGAGATGTAAGAGGTGAAAAAGTAGAGGTGTTAGAAGTAGTGTCTAGAGATGAAAATGGAATTCCTTCAATGATATAAGGTTAAAGGGTAGGTCTGGTGGAAGACCAACAAAATTGTTTCTCGATATTGAAATGTCTTATATGGCTCAGAACCTGAGAAAAATAAATTGTCACTGGTGTAAAAGGGATGGAGGAAGGTCGATAGGTATCATACGATAGACCATTCTTCAAAAGAGCAGCTACAGGAGTCACAATTGAAGAACTATAAACATGCATATAAGGTTTCAAGAGGTCAATAAATCTGTTAGGATTTCTCCACCATACCCCATGGCCATCTCAAATTCATCCATTTTTCCCCAAAAAAAATCTAGACTTTGTGTGAATTCCATGACATTCTGCACTTGATTCATAATGTCTTGAGTGACTAGAGGAGTCTTTGAATTCTGCACAAGATACTTAAAGTGATTGTTCAACTCATTCTTAGAATAAATTATACTAAAGTAGTAGTACAAATTAATATATATTTATTCTTGATAATCAGTGGAAATATTATAATGGATCGTCACCAAATTGATTTAGAATAGTTTTTGAACAACCTTTTTATTAATTGATATGCTTATTTAGTCATGAGATAGGCCCACACATCTCATTGGTTGCCTTTGTTTTGTTCTCAACAACCTTTTCATACACAATAATAATGATTGGTTGAATTAGAGATACAACCATCTGTTGAATCTTATCTACATTTCCCTCACTTAGATAAGAAATAGGATCTTGAAAATATTTCAAGGATTTTTTCTGATCTTCAAATATAGATTTAAGAGATTTCACCTCATCACTCAAACACTTGTTCTCAACTTTAACTTCATGAATTTCAGGAATCATCTTCAGTTAGATCTACCAAATGATTTTTACCAATAGAATAGTATCATTTCTTTCCATGAGATTGGTCACATAGGCATTCTATGACTTCACAGGGTTCTCAAAATTACACAATAAAGTTTCACCAAAAACATTCAGAGCACTATGAATTGAAAATTCGGAACATTCTTAAGCTAGTTTAGAAATCAGAACTAAAATAGGATCAGATTCCATAGTTAGGGATTCTTATTTTCTAGATATTGGTTTCATTTTAAACATAATCAAATGATCAACCCCTTTTACAGTTTCATCATAGGTACCATCCACAAGAAAATAACTAGGAAACCTATACCATGTATCCATAGAACATGGGTTAACAAGATTTTGATTTTGAACACATTATAAGATGGGGTGTTGCTCCCCCCTCAACAAGTTCATCTATTATAGGAATAAGATACTCAATATCTTGAACCATTACTATAATTTCAACTCTTTCAACAACACCCACATCACTAGACACCCGAAAGGCCTGTTATTTCTTTTATTCAGTAGATAGTATTACTCATGTTTCAACTGATTATTTAATTTGATTCATAGTAGCAGTATGCTCTACCATAATATAATTCTCTTCCACTACAACAACACATCCATTAGCAGTAGCTTCATCCATTTCACTTGCATTAACATCACCATTGTAGAGATGTTATAGCTCAGGAAACAAACCAAAAAATGAGAAAAAGACATCACCATCAGTTTCCTATTCTGAATTATCCACAATCTCTTTGGTATCTAATCTAGGATTAGATATATCTTGAGGTTTTAAGTTATTTTCAATAGGAATAAAATCCTCACACAACCTATTATTAACCTCAACCCATTATCTCTTACACGAATTTTATCTTATTTTCATTATTTTGAAAGTATCCTTAGAGATACAAAAATCATATTCATTATACACTTTTTATTCTATTCAGCAACACATTTGGCTATAAGAATAGAATAAACAATACCATGAATGGAAAAGGGAGGTGGAATTTGATGTAGTTTTGATCATATCACACATGTGATGTATAATATACTGACCGAATTTTATTTTGTGTCCGTCCTTTAGAAGATGAATAAAAACACCCCATGATAATTAAGATTTAAATGATCCCATTTCCTTAGGAAAATGAGATGCCAAATAAACTGGAACAATAACCTTGACTCAAAATCACGATAATTAAAAATAGGTCATCTTTTATTCTTATTTCAAGTGAAACATCCCATAGCCTCTTCAAGGCTAAACAGATCACTAGGTGGAGGAGGACCTCTTTGATAGTCCTAGAAAATCATTCATGATGTTCAAATATGTAAGGAAAACATTACCTTGGAGAAAAATATCATCTTTGACCCTTTACCACGATCTGAAACACAAAATCATCCTTGAAATTGAAGGTAAGAATGAAATTATGACAATAATCATAAACATGATTAGGGTAAATGGTTATTTTCTCATTGGTAAAGAAATCCAACCACCCCTTTTCATTTAAAACTCATAGAAAAAGGCACTTACTAGACACGATCCAATTTGCAAAGATTTCCATTTCGGGCATGATATTGCTACCCTCAAGACCAGGGTTCAATGGCCTCTTGAGAATTACAATAGGTTCTGTCATCTGTATCATCTGAGACCTGTGCTTCACAGGAGTCGACAATGATGGACGCTTCATCAGGGGAATTTAGCACATGCCCAATATATATGAGAAGGAGGGAAACCGGTTTACGAGGGAAAAATGGTTTCAGTTTCAAGAGAAGTAACATTGAGTGAAGTGGAGCGATAATTATTTATTATTTAAGTAGTTAAAACACCAAAAACAAAAAAACATGTTAAAAAAAATAAAACAAGTTATACAAAAAGAAATATTAAAAAAAACTGAATAATACAGTGAGACTGGTACATGCATTCACTGTTTCAGTATTATAGTGTAACTCAAAATGGTATAACCATAATGAACGAGAAAATGAACATAAGGCAACGAGATGTGAGATTTTGAGATGATACAACAATTCCGAGATAGTAAACCAAGATTGTAAATTGCGAGAGTGATCCTTAAATAGAAAACTGAGATAGTAATACCGAGATAGTAAAATAAGATAGTTAAATTTTCACTAATGTTTAATCATTCCTAATTCATGTATGATGTAATTAATCCATTTAGAATTTAATGGATTCATGAAAATGTCTGCATGATGATGTTCTATTCCAATTAATTCTAAAGTAATATCATGTTTTTTATGATGATCCCTCAAATAGTTATGTCTGACATAAATATGCTTTATTATAGAATGAATATAATTATTTTTTGATATTTTAATAGCACTTATGTTATCACAATTTATAGGGACATGATTTAATTGATATTTATAGAATAAAAAAGTGGGTTTCATCAATGAAATCTAACCGCAACAACCACTAGTATTTATGTATTCTGCTTTAGCACCAAATAATGCAACAAAATTTTTATTTTTACCACACCATCAAAATAGCGACTTGCCAAAAAAAGTGACATGTTCTAGTGGTGGATTATAAATCTAACAAAAAACCACCAAAATTTGTATTAGAATATCTAACTATGTCAAATATTTTTCCTTTAGGATTGAACAATCCTAAGTTGGTAGTTTGTTTGAGGTATTTGAAAATATTTTTATTGGTAAGAAAATGTGATTTTTTTGATTTTCTTGAAAATGAGCACACATACACACACTAAACATAATATCATACAAAGTAGCAGTTATGTTGTTTAAACATACAATAATTCATCTAATAGTTGTATAATCAATATATTTACAATTCTTATAAAGATCTAGCTTACAGGTGGTACACAATAGAGTATAAATACTTTTAGTATTATATAAACCAAAACATTTTATAAGATATTTAGTATATTTACATTGATTTAAAATAATTTCTTCCATATTTTTAAAGATTTTAAATCAAAGGATGAATTTCAGTTCTCCCATCAAAATCATTTCAAATTCATTTTTCATCGTCTTTGAAAAATCAACACATAAAGAATAATGTGACGATCCAAAAACAATATCATCAACATAGATATGAAAAACTAAAAAATCTTTATAAATTCTTTTAACAATTTGAGTATTATCAACAATACCTTTGGTAAAACCATTTAAAATTATAAAACATCTATGTCTACCATAAAAATATCTTGGAGATTGTTTTATCCATATAAAAATTTTTTAATGTAAAATTAATATTTGGAAAATGATAGTATGTAAACCCATGAGGATGTTCAACAAAAACATCCCCAAATATATATATATATATCCATTTATGAATTCACACTTGAAATTTATTTGATATAATTAGAAATTTAGATGTGCTGCATATGAAAGAAATATTCTAATGGCCTCACATATATCAACTGGTGAAAAATAATCCTCATAGTCCTTCCCTTATTCTTGAAAGTAACCATGAGAAAGTAATATATATTTATTTAATACTATGGTACTAGATACATATACTTTATTTCTAAATAACCACTTTGATCTCATCGTCAAGATGTGTTTAGATCTATCCACAAGTTTCTAGATGTTATTTATTTAAAAAGATTTAATTCTAATTTGATATTTATCAACCAAAATTCATCATTGATTGCCTCATTGATGTTCATAGCTCAAGTTGTGATAAGAAAGCTTGATGTTCAACCTGAATTCTTAGAGATGATATAGTCTCTGTTCTTTTATCTAAAAATCTAAATATATAATCTAAAGGATGATTCGTAAGGGTTTTAATGGATATAGTAAAATAAGGTCTAGAGACTTTTGATTCATTAAGAGGTTCAGGTTAATTATATCTAGAATCTAGAGAATATCCAGAACTAGAAGATTATATAGATTTCTTGACAGTAGTGTCAATGGATTTCACAATCATATCCAGATTTGACAAATCATCATCATTGTTTTCTAGGGAGTTCTTATGTTCATGTGGACCTATTTCATTAAATTTTACATGCATTGATTCTCCCACACATGGTTCTCTTATTGAAGACTCTATAAAGATTACTAGAGATTGAATGACACTAGAAAATTCCTTCATCAATTATGGATGAAAATTTTTCACGATTGTCTTTAGTATGGAAAATGTAGACATTGAAACCAAAAATATTTAAGTAATTAACATTGGGTTTTCTATTATTACATTACTTATATGGAGTTTTTTTTATGAATTGGTATAATGAAAAATTTATTAATGATATAACAATATGTATTAATAGCCTCAACCCAAAAGTAAATAGGCAGTTCATATCCATTTAGCATTTTTATAGATGTTTTATATAAGGTTATATTTCTTAATTAAAAAACTTAGTTTTTTTGTGGTTTCTTAGGGGAAGAGATGTTATGACTATATATATTTTGTAAGAAAAAATATTCTAAGTATTTGTTTTCAAAATCATGACCATGGTCACATCATAATGATTTAATTTTATATCCACTATGATTTTATACAGTCCTATAATAATTGGTAAAATAAGAAAAATCTTAACGTATGTGATCTAAGAAGAAGGTCAAATTATATATAGAGTATTCATTTACAAGAATAGAGACATAGTGCTTTCCATTATGACTTGAAACTCTAGAAGGTCCCAAAAATTCAATGCGAAGAATCTCGAGAACTTGAGAAGTTGAAACTTATTACTTAGTTTTGAAAGATATGTTCTGATGTTTACCCTTTTGACAAGAATTATAGACTTTTGCATTTTGAAATTGAAATTTAGGTAGATCATTGACTAATACATTACATGTACGATTTTTATAGGAGTGTATATTGATGTGTCATTGTATTCTATTCCATATCCATGAATTTTTGTGAAATATACATAATCATGAAACATTTTTTTAAACTAATTAATCAATGTAACTAAATAAACATTTTAATTTCTAAAATAATAAAATACTAACTCATTATTAGAATTAAAAACAGCACAAAAAATATTTTCAAATTTAACATGAAAAACCATCATAAAAAATTGTGAAATACTATGATTATTATATTTTAATCCATAAAAATTTAATTTATAAATTAGAACTGAGTTAGAGTTAATAATTTTTTCAGGGGAAATTATTTTTCTTTTAACATTGTCACCAAAGATGAAATGTCCACCATAAATATTTTTCATGTTCATGAAGCATGAGTAATATACTATCATCTTTATTGAACATCCACTAAAAAATTATGATATAATTTTATAGGAGATCTTCAAACATAATTCATACAATATAATTAAGAAAAAGACTATTTTGGTACCCATATCTTTTGGGTTCTAGAAATATTAACAATAAGATTTTTGGGAACCCATACTTGCTTCACCAGTTTCCTATAAACAATATTTAAATTAATATAAAAGTAAATATTGTCATGTCTTAAAAAATTAATTTATTTAATGAATTCCTAGAGATAGACTTGAATAATTTTTAGTTTTGGGTATAGAAATAGAATTTTAATTTTTTTGTTATAAAATTAGTTTTGGATATATTCATTTGTCTATGTTGGTATCCTATTCTAGTAGTATAATTAGAAGCTACTTGTTTACCAATAATTTGTGTTAGCGTATTATTTCCAATGGTAAATTTTTTTTGGTCATTTTTTAATTTCACGTTATATAATTTATGTTCAATTTTTTCTATATGTAATTGAGCGGTCCATTCCTTTACAATTGTAAGATCCGATTTATTAGTACAAGTGAGAGCATGCTCCTTAATCATGGATTTAATTTATATTTTAACTCGTCACAAGTATCTTTAATAATTTGGTAGTATTGAAAAATTTAATCATTAAAAATATATTTAGAATCTTATTAATCTTTATAATAATATGAATTATGTACCAGAGACTCAAGAGTTACCTCTGATGTTTTCATGAAACACATATAGGATTTGATAGAAATTTCATCATGTGAAATTCTATGTCACTTGAGCTACCCTTACAAGCACTCAATGATTCATTCATTTCCTTTTTATACTTTCAATCATTGTCCTCAGATAACTTCTTATATTTTATCTTGGGGAAATTTACCTTTACATGTCCCTTTCTTTTACATTCATAATAGATTATTTCACTAAAATTATCACATTTTATCCCATCCTTTTTGTAGTTTCCCTTGTTTTCATATTTACCTTTGTATATGATATTCTTAGTGAATTTTTCCCTTATATAAACTTCATAAACCTTATGTAAAATCGTGAAATTTCTTCATCACTATCTGACAGTTAATCGTCATTATATGTACTGTCATAATGAGTCTGTATCCTCTCAATTTCATTATTTTCGGAAGTACTGGTTTTTAAAGAAACTAACATTCTCTTTGGTTCATCATCTTCTCATTTTTTAGTTTTAAATATTCCTCGTAGATCATCAATTTAAATATCATCTCCATGTCTATAAAATTACCGATATCAAAGGATTCTAAAATTGATATTGTGGTTCGACTACAACTTTTAGGTAAACATTTGAATAGCTACATGATTTGTTCTTTGGAACCCACTAGATTTTTAAGAGAGCTCATTGTATTATCTATTTCTTAAAACAAGTGATAAATATCAAAAATAGGTTGATCAGGCTTCAAATTAAATTTTTCATAATTGATATTATAGTTATTAAGTCTCATTTATTTAATATTAGCGGTTCCATCATGTGAGATAGCTAAGGTAACCCAAATTTCATAGGCTTATTTACAAGAAGATTTTCATTTAAATTCGTCATCACAAAAGGCACAAAATAAGGCTTTCATATATTTATTATTATTATCGTAAGATAATTTTGTAGAATCATTCCATGTTGTTTTTGGTGTTTTTGGTATTTCATATTTATGTACTATCACTGTCTAGATATCAAACTCCATTCTTTCTGTGTGTATTTTCATTTTAATTTTAAACATAGCATAATTTTTCCATTAAATATGGGAGGACTATTGTTAGTAGCACCTTCACATATTTTATCCATAACAAAAAGATAATGGCTAGGTTTTAAAGAGTCAAAAATTTATAACAAACATAAAATTTGAGATCATTAAAACATACAAATTTAACTATTGATCATATTTAAAAATGGATTGAAGATTTTAAAAATAGTAGGTTGAATGCATAATTTGATACTAAATATTGGTCATAACTGGACTAAAAATATGTGAGTGAATTTCATTCCTATAAAAATTTCTGTTAAAAATCTACATTTAAAATTTTTCCTTAATTAGAAATAAAACTGGCCGGATAACTAAGGTAGTAAAATTATAATAGCTTGAAAATTCAAATAGTTTCTCCAAAGATTGATTAATTCTTAGTAATAAAAATATTATATATATATATATATACATCTTTTGAAAATACTTTAATAAGGAATGATAGATATAACTACTTTCTAAGACAAATAATCAATGTAAATTTTAGTTTTCTGAAATATGGGCTAAAATAGAGAAAGACTCAGTTGAATGACACAACGAATAAAACAAGTGGTTTAGTATAAAGCTGAGGCCTAGTATAATACCCTTGGTGATCAACTACCTATATGAAATATATTTTTTATATCTATAAATCTTTTATCGACAACCCTGATCGGGGATAATAATAGCACGCACGACTGTCCAGGTCACCTGACTTCTACCAATATTCTATGTGTGAAAAATAATATCAAGTTCACATATGACTTCATACAAATTTATATGTGGGTGAAACAAGGTGTAAAAATATTTTATTGTGAGGATAACTTGTATCATATATTTAAGTGCAAGAGATAGTGTGTGTTTTAAATACAGACACACACATATCGAAGGGTAATAAATCACCACACAACAGATCCGAATGTAATGAGATAGTGTTTAGTAGGCTTTGTGTGTCATGAAATGATTCTCTAGACTCTTTTGATGCAGTAGATACAATGTTCTTGTCCTTTTATATAAAAATATGTTTATGATTCAATTATTCTATTTTTCATGGTAGTGAGATGTTCTTCTTTTCATTTTAGTTGTAGGAAGGATGTTTTCAATATGGTTCATAGAAGGTTCTTCTTTTTTTTCCAACAATAGGATTTGAAAGTCCTTCCTTTAATTTATTCTTTCATGTATGGGTGTTTAAACTCTTTTCATGAATTCAACTAAAACTATTTTCTACTCGAGTGTCATGCATTATTTTATTTTAGGAACTTATGTTGGACATAACAAGGTGAAATATCTCCACACCTTGTACCTCGTACTGTATGCCGACAGGACCGCAAAAGAACATTAATTATATTAGTTTCATGAAATTACTCAAAAATTATTGTTATATAAGACTTTTAAATATAATAAAAAAAGATAGAAAAATGGTTTTGAATGGATCAGTATCATACTTGCGGTGAGACCATCACAGTGCCACAATCATGGTGAGATCTGGAACCGGTAGTAATGTTATGGTTTCTAGTCCGTTTGGAACTCCTGAACCTGTAGCAAAGTTATGGGTTCTATTCTGCTGAGAATTATATAACTAGTCGCATGGTTACAGTTTCTATTCCTTTGTAAATGTTGGAACCGGTAACACGATTACAGTTACATAGAATTTGTTAAAATATTGAACCAGTAACAAGCTTATGGTTTCACAGACATTGTATGAATCAGAAATCAGTAACAAGATAACAATGTCATAGACTATGAAAATATGGAACATATAGCAATAATATGGTGTCACAGACAGTGTAAAAATAGTGAATATGTATCATGCTTATGGTGTCATATAATTTGTGAAAATATGGATCCAGTATCATGCTTATAGTTTCAAATAATTTGTGAAAATCTGGATTCTGTATAAACCTTACAGTTTCACAGACATATTAAACTATATTTATTCGGTCATAAGAGGATATATTCAAAGAAAGGATTAAGATTAAACATAATAATTCTAAAAAAATAGAATAAGACGATTCACAGTTCACATGGTTGAAATTAAATTTTTGATATTTTGAACGTGATCTTGTGACTGTTTATAAAAAATTAATTTTAGAAGTGTAAAATATGATTTGTGAGAATGGAAACCTATATAGTCTAATATTACATATAGACACTTACCATAGGTAGGAAAATTTGAAGTAAAAAAGTCACAAGATATTCAAAATTTTAGGGTTAATTAGGAAATTAATATAAGGAGGCTTACCATTAGTGTGTTCAAGCTCAAACACATTCATAACTTGTCTAAAAAGTGTCAAAACACTAAAAACGCAAATATGTAATATCACCTTTCTTGGGATATTAGGAGTTGTGGGTGTAACCACTAATAATTAATCAAATTTATGGAATTTGGATAACCATAAGATTCTATGGAATATAGTAGTGGAATATATATTTAATAAATGTCATTTGATGAAATAAGTGGGCCCCACAAGACTATTCAAAAATTAATTAACCTAAGGAATGAGTTATAGATCTCAAATATTATGCTTGCATGGATTTCATCGTCCAGTATTAGCCTCTAGATAAGCTTGGAATGCAGTATATTTGAGAAAAGAGTGAAAACAATTATACTTTGATAACATGTTCGAGGGAAAGTGAGAAAAATAATAGCTAAAAATGACTTGAGTAATTAACATTTCCCATCTAATGTGGTGAACATATGCTCAAATAGATCCCAAGAGAAGGATATCTCTTGATCCCTATGTTATGATTTAAGAAATATCTAATGTGGGAGAAATTGAGGTTCATCTTAATGAAAAATAGATTAGGGAATGTGTGGGATAATTAGATCATTATGAAAAAAATAGTAAAATTAACCAAAAATATGGATACACATAGTTTGAAAACATAGATTACAAAATCGTGTGCCAAACATGCATAGATAACTAGATAAAAGTGAGAACTCAAACAATTTGGCTACACAGTTCGAGAAACCCTTAGCCAACCTTGCAATATGGATATTCTCTAAAATGAATACCATTTTCATATTTTATACCAAACATTAATCATACTTGTAGAATTTAATTCAACTAGGAATCATGTACAATTATTCCAAATAGATGTGTTCTGGGATATGAATGATCTATGAGAACCCCTCAGACCTTCGTGAATTCATTAAACCTCAAATTGATGTACAAAAAAGTAACACTAAAGAAAAATTTAAAGCATATACACCTAAGTCAAAAAAGGTTTTAATAGTCTACCCCCTTAAAGGATCATGTCCCCTAGTTCAACTTCCATGCTAGGTGAAACACTATCTGAGAAGAACTTTGGCCACTGTGCATGTGCATCGGCCTCTTAATCCTTATTATCATCCTATACTTGGTTGTGCTGCCAAAGCACCCATACTAGAGGGGAATATTGGACATAGAGAGTCTTAATTCCCCTATTGATGATATATATAGGATAATCATAAAAAAATCATTATAATCAAGTTCAAATTCCCCAGTATCAAAACCATGAGAAGGTTCGGCATGATAGTGGTGAAGCTGTGAAACATAGATTACATTAAGCAAAGCACAAGACCTCTGATGTAGTAAAAAATTGAAAGTATACAATATCTACTATTTCCAATATGTTAAATTGCCCTATATAACATGGTTATAACTTCCCTTACTTTTTTAACAATAACTTCCAAAACCTGGATGATACCTGTAGGAAAACATGACCCCTAACCTTGAACTCCAGAGGTCTTTGATGACTATTAGCTAAATATTTTTATCTAGACTGAGTAGCATTCATACAATTCATAATCATCTGACCCTACTTTGATGTCCCCTGAATGAGATAAATAAATTGTTGGGCTGCATCACCTACCTCTAGCTATCATTGGGGAGAATGACATAGCCTACCATTTAATCCCTCAAAAGGAGCCATCTAATTTGTCATCTAAAAGGATTTATTATAGGAGAACTCGATGAGAAGGATATTTGTATCCCATGTACTACTAAAATCAAGGAATCATGATTAGAGAATGTATTCTAGGACCTGTATCATCTTTTCTAACTTTCCATTGGTTATTTTGTGAAAACTTATGCTTCATATCACATGTGTACCCATATCCTTCTGCAACCCCTTAAAAAAACATGATGTGAAACAAGAATCCCTATTTGAAACAATAGTATGAGGGACCCTATGTAGTCTTAGAATCTGATGGACATACATTCTTTTGAGATCATATTCTGTGAAAGTCTACTAAAAAGGAATATAATTGAATGATTTTTTAATTGGTCAATATGTACCCATTTAGTGTCACTACCCCTTAGAGCCCTATGTATTCTAGTAAGTAAACTCATAGAAATATCATTACATTTCTACTCAGTAATGGATAGATATTGTAAATGTTATGTTGGTCTCTGGTGTTCCACATTCACCTACTAATAGGTGGAACACCTCATTAAAAAACCATATACCACCATTTTTATATCTAAAAACCAAAATGAGAGAGCCTGTTTTTCTAGAGACATGATCACGTCTTAGTATCTTTAAAAATCTAGTTGATGGTTTTCCCCACCATGAATTTTACCAAAAAAAGGCTAATCCTAAATTGTGACATCTCTACCATTGGAATTGTATTAAAAAATGTCCTAAGAGTTCCAACAACACTTCTCATGTGATTCTAAAAACTATTAAACGGTTTATTACCCACAGACACCTTTATCTATGTCATGCTATTTTTCTATAAAAATACAAAACCAACTCAAACTACACTAACCTTCACATGAAGATGTGCCCAAAAATTTTCCTTCAGCTTCCATATAAATTAAACAGTAATGGTAAGAGTCAAACCACCACCGGATGACCAGCCTAAAATATTCCTAGCTTAGATGGATGGAGAATCACAAACTGAACTACAATTCCTTTTTCTATGGAATCTTGAGTTTTCACTAACCATATCCATAAAATTCTATAACTGACTTCTGGTAATGTTCCTCATTCAACCATCATCTGACTATTTAAACGATCATACCTCAGCATGAACAAGGGTGTAAACATGTTCCAGCCCACTGGAATCACTACACCTTTTTAACATCACTTTCAAGAAAAAAACAAAGAAAATATAGGCTAGAGTTAATTAAAAATAATTCTATGTAAATATACCTCAGTATTCTGTAGCCCAAATTTTATGTGAGGCATGGTACAAGACAAAACATCAACACAAGAAATTTGACTAAGCCCAGAGTAGCATTTTTCTGGTAGTCACATCAAAAAAAGTGGTTGTCTACCTAGAGTCGGTCAAAGTTATTCCTAATCCTGAACCCATGTTTCATTCAAAAATAACTAAGCCCTAGAAAAACAAGGAATCTGGCACTTGACTCTTAGAGAGGTCACTAACCAGCCCAATGAAATTTAAAATTTAGGGCAAAATAATATTGACACTCTCTCAGTGCATCGACGATGACATCAAGATAGGGAACATACTCATCTCATTAAATGATTACACTAAAAGATTTCATGATTTTCAAGAATAGTAGAAAACCCCACTGGCCAGCTTCCCTCAAAAGAATCTTTGTTTCACCTACCAATACACCATTACAATATAATCACTAGCCTTCAATACACATGAAATATCATGATAAATCAAGCTACACCACCGATTTCCCTCCAAGAGTAGAAATGTTTATCATTGGTTGAATACACAACCAAATATTTCAAATTTTTGATTCGATGAAAGCACTAACATGATTCCAACTTTCAAGCCTCATGGGAATTCAATAAAAAAAACCATTTTCGAATATTCATTTCAGGATGTGCTCCTTCTACTTGGAAGAGAGAATATTGAACAAAACCAACATGATTCTCCCACCTCAATGGAATCCTAGTAATTGTAATAAGAGACAGACTAACCACTCATAAACACACTAGATTAAACTCAAAATAACCACATGTGTGATACTAATTAATTTAATGCTTATATATGTTAAAGTATTTTTCATGAAATCAAAAAACAAACTGAACAACATGTCAAAAAACATGAGTATTTTGAAATTCATTTTGAATATTGGGGAGAACCTATTTACGTTAACACTTAAGTCACTATACTATGGTGATAACCTGAGAACACTCTCAAAAACACAAATCCCAAATACTTTTAATTATCCCAAATGATTCATTATATCATTCGTTAACACAATGGTTACCATGTACATGAATAAAAACTATCCCAAGGTTCTATAAAAAAGAAAATTCATCAATACTATCCATAGGATATATGACCTATGTATCCAAGTATCAGGTGGTTCATAAAATATTGTTAAATGGGGTTGTACTACCCCATATGACCATTATCCTAGACAATGATATACCAAGTCACCCGCTACTAAGGAAGTCGAAATGGTCACAAGACTTGAAAAATTCATGGCCAAGCCCTCGAAATGTCTAACCTATTGAAATTGAGCATTATTCGATGCTCATTCCTATAAAAAGGGTCAAAGAAAACCATGACCACCCATCTAAACAAGTGGTTCATTTAGAAGGAAAGAGTCCCACTAGGGAAAACAACACCTGAACGAAACCATATGTCTGAAACACACAACATCTAGCTAGAAATTTTATCTTTATGGGTTCTACCTATCATGGTTAGTTTCTTATGATGCACACGCTTTAACTCCATCACTTGCTCACACTAAATAAAAGTCACCTAGCTCACAAAACTATTATTTAAGTCATTAATAATAAAGTTAAGGCCTATAGAAAATGATCACATTTCCATTCCATGGAAACTCAAAATGAAACTTTAACTATGTACACCACTTACTAGTTCCATTTCTATGGTCGTTACAGTTATTTACATTCATCCTTAATCTAATTAAAAGATTCAAACAAAAACCCATGAAACCATATTAAACCCAAAAAATTGGTTCATAATTTAACTAAGGACCCATGGAATACCAGGAAAGTATTATAAAACATCCTATTAAACACTAATAATTTATAGACATCCCATTAAAATTTGGAAATTTATCTCACAAATTCCCTTCAATAGATAAGGAGGCCTATGAGGGTCCCCTCAAGACAAATAGGGTTCATTAAAAAAGATACAATATAGCAGTTTTTTTTATTTCTCATGGTTATAAACACCCATAACTGGTTGTGTCAAATGAAACAGGTACCAATTGTCCTACATGGGCTAGTTGTGCATCTTTGAAGCATATCACACGCCTCAGAACAAACTTTATGAAAAACTAATCAACACTAACTAAAGATGAATGTAAGAAAGGGATAAGTACCGAAGGAATACTACCCAAAATACCATGTTAGATGGTCAAGTATCGGTACCTTCTCAAGTATTAGTTTCAATGATTCTAGTAGATAAAGGGTTAACAATACCTTACCTCATCTTTAACTGTAAACCATTTTGATTAATTTCTAATTTTAGTGTCTGTTTCACTCCATTACATTTCATAATCATGACAAGGTAAGATAAAGACATGAAACCATTCCAGTGTAATATTTTTATTTTCATATAACACAATTAAATTTTCATTTAATGTGTACTATTATTCCCATTGAATTAGCTCACATAATCCTTATCACAAAAAACAACAACCATTTGAATTTCTAATTGAAATCTTTATTTATTAAATTACTCATTTCTACCCATGAGGAACTATAAAACCTCATGAAATGAAAAAAGTAACCACTCAATCCTAGAATGAAGCACAATATTTAATATATAAACAAGTAAATCTACACTCATCAATCACATGAATGAAAATAAATTAAATGTAGTGAAATGAACCAATATAGAATGAAGATATGCTAGACAAGAGAATTCAGGGGTTCTATATGATGCATGTAAAAATTATTTTTTCCTTCATATAATCATCCCAAGTATGAAATAAAACCCTCAAATAGAATAATAACCAACATATACATACAACATGTTCATCACCAAATGTTTAAATGATAGAAACTGTAATTGGGAAAAACATAACAAAAATTATAATTTATAAAACTCGTCCATTACCACGAACATGGGTTCACGATGCCTAAGAAGTAATTATGACCATTTACCAAGAATTCATAATCTTATGATAATTGTATAAAAATAGTAAATAATGAATGGAAAATGAATCTAATTCCACTTTCTAATGTCGCAAACCTGAATGCCACTAAATGGGTTCCCCGATACTTATTTTCCACATGGTTTCAGCTAGATCTCACTGAAAGCTAGAGGCTACGCACTAGTAGTGAAGACCTAGGGGTGTTAGTGGGGATAATATTCCCTCATTACCAAAATGTAGTACAGAGGATTTACATAAACCTAGGTAAACATTATAAGTAGTATAATTAAGTAGAATAAACAACAGAAATAGATAAATCATTAAAAACAAAAAAAAATGGAATATCATAAAATAACTGATGATGATATATGTATTGTCACTAGAAATACATATATCATGGATATACGGTACAATGTATATGATGAAAACCCAACATAGAAAACTAAATACATAAACTAGACCATGCATCATGAGCTACAGATTAGTCATATGCAACCAGATCCATCCTAGAATAACAAGAAATAAAGTGTTTAATGTATTATGTTTTCCATTATAAAAAACCTTATAAAGGTAATATAGAATGGGTAACAAATAATGTCCAAATAGGGTGTGAGATAAATCTCAGTGGGACTCCACAAATGGTTTTTATAACATACAATTTTTTTAATAGATATGTAATAGTTTACAAGAATGAATATATAATGTAATGTATTATAATGTAACTAAATACCAAACAACATACTTCAGCCCTTAGATAGTGTATAAACATGTGACCTATTCATTAGCTAATTGGTTGCATTTTTATATAAAAAAGTAACATGAGGCATATCTAGTAATGAAATAACCTCATGATAGTATAATTATTAACGGTTCCATGTTGTAATAAGGAACCCATAATTGATAAATAAATTTTAAGTGGTTCCACTGTAATCATGAAGGAAAAAAGACATCGGGGGATACTATCTCGGTTGTAACTGAGTCAAGATTTATGGAAATATTCTAATCCACAAAGCATCATCCAAGGAATTACATCAATAATATATCTATCCAAGTCGAAGGAATACAAACAATTTAAATAAAGAGATAAGCAGTGTTCATGAACGATGATGTAACTAAGGAACCATATGTCATGGTAAATCCAATGAGTATATCCATTGAATCCTATAATAATAATTATGGGATCTTATAGTTTCAGACATGTAATCAAATTTTATATAAGGTTTCATTCTCGGGTAGGTATCACCCAAGGCAACTGACATCCTTGAATTGGAATGACATCCTTAAGTACCCAATGTAGTCCCTCGAGAGTCCAAGAGTGAACCCGAGTCAAAAAACATATAAATATGTCAAGGCTAATGCTCATAAATATTATCCTTAAATTTAATGAACTATAATTAATTTTTTCATATGATAACTATGCCATTAAAATATTTACTTGGTTCATGCATTACCTTTAATTATTTTGACACTGCCATGCGTTATTCATCCTTTTAATTAAAACTATTTTAGTAAAGATCAAATAATAATGTTTACTACACTAACTTCCTTGAACATGTCATGGTGTTCTATGTATGTTTAACCAAACAGTCATTTATATTTAATTAGTCCAAGTCATATACATCTATATGCTTTCCATAGTATCATTATATTGAATTAATTAAATTTATGCACTTATTATATGTGAATGAAGTAAAAGTAATTAGGCATAAAATATTAAAAATATTATGATTAAATAGGCAATTAATAGAAATTTGAATTCCATTAGTGTGGTCAATCTCAAACACACTCGAACAGTTTCTCAAAATTGTCGAAACATTAAAAATACAAATATGGAATACCACCCAACATAGGGTGTTAGGAGTTTTGGAAATAACCTCCAACCACAACTCAAATTTATGGAAATAGGATAAACATATTATTCTAATAAAAATAATCATAGAATATAAATTCAACAAATAGAACTCGATGAAATAGGCGGGGCAAACAAGTCATTTAAAAAATAAACAAACATGAGGGAAGAGTTATAGACCACCCACCATAGGCTTTTACGAATCTACTCATCTATTATTAGACTCTTATTTAGGTTGGAATAGATTACTTCAGATAGATGATTAAAAATACATACACCTCGATAACTAATTTGAGAATAGGAAAAATTAAGAATGACTAAAAAGGAATTGGGTATATATTATTGCACATCCAACGAGATGAACAAGAGCTCAAATAGATCCCAGAAGAAGAAAACTTCCTGATCCATAAATTTTTCATTCAAAAATCACCAAAATAGGTTAAATGTTGGTTCATACTACTTGAAATTAGAATAGTGATAAAAGAGAGTGATAAGTAGAAAATTATGTTTAAAATTTAAAATTAAAAAAAATTATCCTATTAACAGTTGGTCCGCATTATTTACCAAACCATCAAACAACCATGCATGGGTACCTATAGAAATGAGGAAATCACAGGTTTTGGACACAATGTTTGAGAACCCTTGATCCAATTGTTTGATGTGGATATGGCTGAAAATTAAGACCATCCATATAGTTTAGACTTATAGTGTGTCCTCCTTGTACAGTTTACACTAACCATGTGGCAGGGTCATGTTTTAAAAAATTTTGTGTTCTGGGATTTAAATGAGCCCCAGACACCCCTAAAACCTTCATGAACTCATTAAGAATCCACATTAGGTATATAAATTTTAATTCTGAAAAAACATAAAGGATATAATCCTGATACAAAAATACTGTTCTTAAAGACTCAACTTTTTAATCCTATGTTTCCTATGTTCATTCTTTAATTAGTTTTTATAACCTAATTATTTGACATCAAACTAAAATCCTTCTAAAATATTTCATTAATAAAAATATGAATTGACCAAAATATATCCCCCATGAGTATCAAAAAAGGAGTAATTTTATGCCTCTATATCATGCACTAGGTGATGACCGAGTAAATATCGATCATTCCATTTCCTGGGTTATCACCCTTAGGCATACCTTTTAATATCCTATACGCACTTCTAGTATATAAAAATTATGTTATTTATAAAAAAACCACAATATATATACTTTAAAAAAACCATTGGAAGTTATCCTGTACTTAGAATTATCACATAAACTTATCTATTGGGTTTTCAATGAATTTATCTTAGTCTTATTAATAATATATTTAATATTAAATCAAATAACATCCTAATATCTAAATTTATCTAAAAATCCACTAGAAAAAACTATAATAACATGGACCTACAGTCCCATATTGGATGCCTAAGACAATGATTTTACATATTGGATTTAATATCAACTAAAAATTCCTAGGTATAATTATCCAATAATTACATGCCAAAAAAACTAAATTGCAAACATTCCCAAGACCATTTGGTTTTTTTTTTGAGAATTATAAAATGAGTAAAATGATATACTAATAAATCCAATTTATTATTCATTTAATTTGTATTATTTTCCACTATATCTGAAACTACTTAATGCTTAATAATTCATCAATATCTCACAAAATTACTCTAAGAAAAAAAATTATTTTAGACATATAATGCGTCATAATATTCATCATAACCTGGGGAAATAGAATCATAGGAAAGGATGAGATCAACTATTTAGTAGGGGTATATATAAATGATAAAAATCTATGATCATAATTGAGCATTACATGAGAAAAAAAATCTCTCTACGAAAATAGAATATCAAAATAATTCCATAATTAAGAGAAATTATGACCATACCATATCTATGGTTAACATATATATAAATAAACACATATTTGACAATAAATAGTTACTTATTGATGATATTCATAATTTCGGATTACTATTTCCCTTTCTTAAGATTAGAAATCAGGATCTTAGATATCATGGTCTTACCATCAAGACCCTATGTCAAGGAAATATATTATTAGGTGATGGCATAAAAAATATCAATGATATTGTTTTTTATTAGACCATCATTACATCAATGGGATATCTATAATCTACTATTTCCCATTACTAATTATATTCAATAAATGTATCATATGGGAAAATTAATAATCAATACATAACTATATTTTCTATTAATAATATATATTAGAATAATTATATACGGATTGCTAAACCTTTTAGCTTTTACAATAAAAGGGTTAATATTATCTTCAACATATGGAAAAGGAAGGGGGATGGTTAAAGAATACATAATCAAATTTTTGGAGTAATCAATTAAAATATATTCCACAATTAAAAATATATTTTGATTTTAAATAGTACCCATAACAATAAATGGAATATCCATTAATGCAAGATTCCCACAAACTAAAATAATATATAGTATGGTGTATACGGTAAAGTAGATACTGTACATAATGAATTGATATATGGAATCCTTCTGAAAATAATTCAAACAATGAAATAAAGAATAGGTCATTCACAAAGTTAATGCAATAAAAATTTTTATGCCTATTTATAGTTGATAGTTTGGAATGAAAAAGGTTGTGATGGGTCATATATTTGATATAAATTGACTTTATATAAAAAATTTAGAGAAAGTTGGTATGTGGTAAAATTTTAAAAATATCCATGACCATTAATAAGATATATAAAAAGATAATTACTTATATTAGAAATATATTTTTATATTTTTTTTGAAAAATAACTTTGGAAATAAGAAATTTCATTGACCATATATAATTTTTTATAGAAATATATTTTATAAAACTATGATAAAATATTTTATTTTTGAAATAATTATTATGTAGAGAGTAAGATTCAACGAAAATACAAATAAAGAATAATGATGTGTTTACATGTAAGAAAACTTAAACATAGATTTTGGGAAATATTTTTTTACATTATTCAAAAATGATGATGTTATGGGTCAACATCAATAGTTATTTAGAAAATGTGTGATTATAAAAAAATGTTCCATAAATAATATATCCTTTAAAATATATATAGGTTATGAAGATAAATTTTTATTGTAATATATAAAATTTTAGTTTGAACTGATTTAAATACATTTTTAATATTTTAAAAAAACTTTTTTAAAACCCAATATTGTAAAAAGATTAATAAACATTCTTTATAAAAAGGGGTTAAGATAATTATGAAAACCATATAAAATAATACATATTACATTTCTAAAATGGATATTAAAACATTGGTGGGATGAAAAATATGAAAATGGAAGAAAATATTCATTTATAAGAATAAGATTTATTATTACCAACCTTATACTTTTGTTAAGGAAAAATTTTTATTAAATATGTATTTATCGATAATGTGATTTAATTTACATAGAAACAAATTGGTTATAACATGTCAAATAGTGTAATGTTTGTATAAAATAATTGATTAAAATTATAGTTACTTATTATAGAATATATGTTAATGTTTAAGAGATCTATTCAACGAATCCCTAATAACATTACAAATTTTTTAATACAAAATCCACGTTGTTTATTATTTTCTATATAAAATAACATATCATAAATAAAAAAATTTTATGATACAAAATATTAATTTTTTTGTTCATACACCATTCCAATGAAATTATGGTTTAATATAATAATCATTTCTCAAGGAGTGTATATTTGAGACAAGAAACTCATACCTTGTTTCTAATTCATTTGATACATGTACCTAACTTCATAAATAATAAAAATATATTTATTATATATATTATTATGAATGTTATTAATTTATATTTCACTTATTATATATCAAATATTATATATTAAATTTATTTATTTATTATATATATTTATTATATTTTTGTGAAAATTGATGTAGTGTTGGCTCAGTTTGGTAATTTAAGCGATCAAATATGATAATTTTTTTTAAAATTTAAATATTAAATATATCATTTATATAACAATATTCCAATAATAATTTTATTATTTTCTAATAATAGGGTTAGTATATATATTCTTATAGTAATTCATGATAGATTTTTATAGCACTGTTCAGATAAGTGGTTAAACTATTCCAAACTTGAACACACGATATCTCGATGGTTGAGTATGATTAAAGCGGATTATAATATTATTATAGCATAATAATAATTATATTTTTATATTTTTTTATGTTTTTGAATAATATTTTAGGTGATTTAAATAATGAAACAAAATCTAGAAGAAAAATTATATACATTACTTCGCATAGACAATAGTACGCACAATGCACAATTATCATTATATTGTGTTTTTAATTGTAAAAAAAAGATTCCCATTAATATATGAAAAATTATGTCTAAAAATCATATTATGTTTATCATATTAAAATAGTGATGATAATTTTATAAGATAAATATTATGAAAAAAATTATATGGATTAAGAAATAATCATGTTGGGGGTTTGAACATTCACATTAAAAAATCCTTGTAAAAGAAGGGATTAAGATAACTAATTGATAATAAAGGCTTATGAATACACTATTGTATTATAAAGAAGAAAAATTACATATTTAGAAGAAGTGATTTTATGTAATGGGTGTTTCAGGATGTGATGGATGTGTCTGTTTTTATAAATGAATGAAAGGAATATTTTGTGAACACCCACTAGTTTCTAATAATGTAAGGGCACTATTAAATGTCAAAAGGATCAAAACGTGATAAATAATGGATTTTGGTGATAGATAATAATGATAAATCCACCACTACTCATTTTATGATGTTATTTAAATAATTATAGAGCCTTTTAAAATTACATATTCCATTTCACCATTTTGTTCTTACTTGGGTACCTAGTTTTTACTCTATTAGGTTATATATTAATAAAATAATATGGTAAAACTTATTGAAATTTATTTTCTAAACCAAAATTTAATATCCATTTATTCTAATTAAATTAATAATTATGAAAAAAATTATATTGTTTTTTGAAATTTTAATAAAAATTATATTAAATTGTCATTGGGGATGTTATTAATTTATTTTATTAGATATAAATTATATAATATTAATAAAATAGTTTATAAACAATGGATGATTTAACATTATTATTGTCATTAACGTTAATCTCAAAAAGCATACTTTTTTAAATAGAAATGAAATTGAACTTTCGAAATTATATGACAATGTTTATCTAAAACATAAAACCTATTTTTTATTTAGTTTCTATTAGTGATGAAAAATAATTTTTAAATAATAGTTAATTAATTAGTTTTTAGACTAAAATATTACTTGTGTTTATTAAATAGTATTCATGTGTTTATATATACATAAAATATTTTTTATTCATTTTGTACTTATAATATATATATATATATAGTATGAAAAATGATTTAAAAAATTTAAAATTTATTAATTTATTATGATAATATCATAAAAGTGAGGGTCTTAACAACATCCTTATTTTATCCCAATTCACATAAAAATACATTACTTTCATAAAATTAAAACAATTCACTACAAAGATAATATTGTTTTCTAAATCCGAAAATGAATCAAATTTAGTAAAAGTAAAATTCTAAAATTTTATAATTTAATTTTTTTATAAAAACCTTTATATATATAATAATCATTTTTATAGGAAAATTAAATTTAAAAATATTAACTATTATTTTTCATATTTTCTATAAAATAATAATAAATTTTTGGTTAATATATCATTGATATAAAATAACAGTTTATTTGTAATGTATTTAGTTTCATTTAATAACACACATAATCATATTTTTTTGGAATGTTACTTTTTAATGCTTAAACATACTTTATTAGTTATTAAGTAAAAATAATTGAATTTTTATCAATTCCTTGGAATTAATAATTACTATAATTTTTATTTATACATATATTTCTTAATTTGGTTAAATTTGTATTTAAAAACCATTCCTATAGATAAATTTTAATGGCTATATAATGTTATGTGGTTTTAATTAGTTCAATGTTATGTGTGAGGAAATAAATTGAATATATTTTTGGTTTTAAAGGAAAAAATATAATTTAATATCTTAGGGTGTCACATATGTTTTATGTTCAAAAAAGTGATTATGATCACTTATAAAGGATTCATTCTTCCCCAATATAATTAATTTATTATAGAAATTAATTATGTTATGTTTGTAATATTTTATCCCATGTATTTATTTTGAAGGATTCTAGAGTCAAAAAGTTTCTTCACATTTTTTATTCATCTCTTGAAGGATTTCATAGTCATATTTTAAAATTTTAATTACTAAAATCATATTATTTTAATTTATTAAATTTATGGTTGTTATTCAAGAGTGTTTATTATTAGTTATTATCTGTTCCGTATGTTTGGGGACTGATCATCAAATATTTTCTTTATTTTAGTTGATAAATCATTTATTTGATCACATTTTAGTTCCAATTTAATTTCAATCAATTGAATCCATATTTTTAATTGTCACATTCCAACCAAATTTCAATATTATATCCATTTTGATATCTAATATTGGAGTAGTATCCTTCATCAGTAATTACTTTAGTGGGAATGCCTTCTATAGATAACTCTAATGGATAACATTCTTATTCTTTATTGGAATCTAAAAAAATTCAACAAATTATTTCATATCATTTATTAATTTTAATATTAAAAGAAATGATATTCATGAAAGTTATCTTTATGTTCTTCTATATGTCAATGTGTATACCTTTCTATAAATTTTAATGAGTTAGTTAGTATGTAACATTCCATACCATTGGTATTCGATTACATTTCAAAAGAATGTTTTGAAGAGAAATTTTGAAATAAAAACATCTAATTAAAATGATCATTTGATAGATATATTGGTGATATAATAATTTATTATATCCTATAGATTCCATATTCATTTATTTTAAAGTATTTAAAATTTTCAATAGTTTAAATTTGATAAATTTTTCTTCGGTAAACACATTTACTGTTTTTTTATGATCAAAAGTAGTATATCTCTATGATATATTCCTTTCAAAATATAAATTAATAATTTTTAAATGGTAAGATGATTTTAATATGCCGAAACATGTTTTTCTTTGTAATAAGAGAAACAAATTAATTTTTATTGGGTTTAGTTTTAGTAATTTAAAATTTATGGGGTAAAATTTTAATTTCATTTTCAGTTATAAGAAATGATGTTGAGGGGTTTAAAGTTTTCGTATTGATATTGTCCATTTAATATGGTAGAAAATTAAAATCGATTTCGGAAAATTCATTATATTCTTGACTAGTTTTATAGGTTAGTGGATGTATCAGTTATATAGAAAAGTTTTAATTGATTCCCACTATATATTTAGTGGACCATTAAACATACAATCTTAATAATGGTATTTTTTTTTCACTTTTAGTTTTGAGTTTTATTGTTTTAATAAATTATTTGTGTATATTTGTATAGGAATAAAAATATATCTTCCCCAAATATCTCTAATACTCAATACAATATTAGTGGATGACTTCTATTTCATTTCATGAAGTCTAAATGATCTATCTATGGAATTGGAAAAAATAGAATTAGTAGACAATTTTATTTTTAGTTTTATTAGAAAGTTCCAAGGTATACTTTTTTTCTATATTATAAATACCATATTTCTTCATGGCTTGAATTAATTATTGGAATTTTATGAGGGATATTGAATTTGGATTGCAATAATGATGTGGATTGTTTTTATTACTTTAGGTGTGTGTTATCAAACTTCTATGAGCATTCAATTTAGGACACTAGTGTATTTTGATTGATGCAATATTCGAATTAAATTATATTATAATATATTTATTTTATATATCATGTTAAGTCAAATTATATTTAATAATGTTAATTAATAGAGACTAACTTTTTGAATTTTTTATAAAATAATTTTTTATCAAAGGATTAATAATTCAGTTTACTTTTGAGTAAAATGTGTTATTTAAATAATTATATTACATTGATAAAAGTGGAATTAAAATAATGGTTTACTTTGTTAAAATAAAAATATGATTACATTATTGTTATCTATTTAATAATAATTTATATGTGAATAAATATAACAATTGGGGAAATGACATTACAAGTGAAATTAGTTTTTATTTTTTGAATTAAAATATCTAATTCTCCATTTTTATGTGACAAGTGTTTTATTAAAAATTAATTTTATATTAATATTCACTATTAATGATGTTAATTTTTTTTGAAAATAATTTTTTGACATGGTTATTTGTTAGTGATGTTTTATAATTTTTTTAGATTAATATGTTTCAATATGATCCAAGAATTAATCATAAATTATTGGATAATTTATTTTTAGGGATTAAACCAGGGTTTGGGTTAATATAGGGAGATATAATTATTAATGGGGTATAAAAATAGATTATTTAATAGATTAATATAAAAAAATAAACTATATTGGGTTATATAAATTAGTGATTAATATCAAGAAAGTAACTTTCTCTCTCTTTAAGTCACATAAATTTTTAATGAATGATTTACAATTTTATTTTAAGGATTGAGGACATAATTAGAATTATTATTTATCAAATTTGAAGTGGGTTAAGTGATGTACTTGAGATTAAAAGTGATTAAGAAAATATTACTGTATGAAATAATTATAATTAGTCTATATATTATCTACCTAGGAGATTATTGAAATCTATAATGGTTAGTTCGATAAAAATATATGAATCATAATGTGATATAATAGATCATGGGATAATACCTAGATTAAATGAACAATATTTATATGTTATGAGTAATAAATTGATTAATGTATTTAAATGAATTAATTGTTTCTAAATGAAATGATTGTATGTTGGTTGCTAATTTTTTATTTTAAAATATTCAATCTAATGTTGGATATATAATGGATATTTTATTAAGAATTTAATGATGTGAAATTTTATAAATTTTTTAATAATTATGTTTATGATTCCTAGGATGGTGTTGGGATTGAAAAATGGAATTATTTTAGTAATCAATAATTAGATTTTAGGTACTAATTTCATTAAATAAATGGGATTGTTTGGGATGTAATATTTATATCTACTATTTATTTATAATAATTAGAAATTATATTGAGTAGTTTAAATTTAATGTGGTTTTTAATCTCTCTATTGTGAATAATATATATATATATATATATATAATATTTAATATCATCTTAGAATGGTATAATTATTATGTTAATTAAAATGATAAATGAGAGATGTTTTTCGATAAATAAAGGTGAAAAACCAAGTTCATTAGTGATTAAATGAACTATAATAAGTATAAAATTATTATGTATAAGTTAAATCAAATAATTGATTTGTTAAGGGAATAAGGGAGTGTTAGTAAATGATTAAAATAATATTTTAACTAAGTGTATTGTTCAATATTTTTCTTAGTATTTTATTATGGTCTAGAATAAAATTAGTGTTGATTAAAATAGTTATATATTCACATTTTTCTGTAGAGTATATATTTATTTGTATAATTAGGAATACATTATGTTAGGTTGTGGAATAACTATATATTTTTTATAGTTAAGGTAGATCCTTGACTTTGGATTTGATAAGATAAACCATTGGTTGGATTTTTTCATTAGTTCCTAAATATGGTGATTATTCCATGTGTTTGTAAAGGATACTTTTTGAATGATGCATCTATAAGGGTTACTACATGAGGAATATATTTTAAAATGAAACCAGTTAATGAATATTATGATTTTATACAAGGAATATTTGAAACATGTATTTTCTATGATAAAATAGTCTTATATGAATTTTATACTATAAATGGAACCAAGATTCTCACCATAAAATTAATGTTACATTTCACTATATAGATATGATAACATTAGAATGATGGAAAATTTTTGGATCTTTGAGGTTCCATACTAAGATTTATTCCTCAGACTATTAATTAACTTCACATGAATGTGTTTGCGTATTTTCATGTGATTATAGTTATAGATGATGAGTATCTGGAGTTAGAGATTAGGATCATTTGGATGATACTGAAGGGGGATATCAGAGTTAATAGAAAGGTTTTCTTCTAAATGTTGTTAGTTATTTTAGTTTTTCAATATTATAATTCATGTATTCTAATTTGACTATTACTATTATTGGATTTTATAACACTCGATAATTCATTGAAATTATTTTCAGTTTTATTAAATTACATTTTGTTTAATTTTTTTATGTTAGTTTTACGATTAGTGAGGTCATTTTTATGATGATACAATAGTTTGTAGTACATTTCTTAAGAGACACTCTTATACCATCATCATATGTTACTAAACATTGGTGATCAGTGAGTGAACTTCATACCATTTATATCCTCGAATTGATACCAAAATTATTCTACTATTACAATTATGTTAATGATTCAAAGATATTTATTTTCTGATGTCTTCATATTTTAGGATAAGAAATAAGATTAAAGGATATGATTGAAAATGAATGTTCTTCACAGTTCACAAGACAACAACAATATAATATAAATTAATTTTATCATGGAAGTATTGGATTTAGTTCATTGATTGAAATGAGTCATTATTTGGATACTTCAAAAATAGTTTTGTTTTTTTATTGGGGTTATTAAATTTACTTGTATTATGTTTCAACAGTGGGTTTATCTTTATTCAATACACATGATTACGACACATATGAGATTGTGCATTTGAATATTATTTATATGTTAATTGATTATGATGTGTAATTATCTTATAATGATTTTCTATTTTTGTACTTATATAACATTAGTTTGTTACTAAGATAACTTTTTTTATGGTAGGTTGGAATGGGCCAAAGGCCTTCATTTTTTATTATTTTTGATAATGCACCTTTCAATTGGTGAGGTGAAACCCTTACATGGCCCGAAGGCTTAGAGAAAATTACATGACCCGTATGTCTTAGAGGGAATCACCCATACCAGAAAACTTAGAACTGCTCCTCCCAAGCATATATCATGATATCAGCACTCCAAATTCGTAGGGCTGGTCGGCTAGCTGTCCTATGAAAAGCTATATAGACCTGATACTAATGGAAAATCCATACCCTCTCATTATTCCAAACCCAGTTTTCTTTTCACTAGTGAATGTGCCTACCCTGAATCCTCATCTTAAGCCTTGTTCCTTGATGTAAAACTAGTACATTTGAATTAAAGTGGCCCGAAAGCCTTGGGGTGGCTCTAAGGCCTTACGGTGGCCCTGAAGGCCTTGAGAATCAATAGTCCTGAAGGCCTTGGGTGGCCCAAAAGCCTCGCAGAAACTGTGGCCCAAACCATTAGCTCAATAACCCAAATAGGTGAATTGATCTTACTACTATAGTACAAAACATTACCTACTACGATGCCTATTATATTTCCTACTATAGTGCCTACTACAGTGGTTTTTTCTTTATCTGTCAATAATAGAATCAATATATAAATGAAGAAAATAAAATTTTTTAATATCTATGTTATATCTAGTTAAATTGATTATGATCTCAATGGATTTTTCATAAACATAACCACTAAAGAGATAACCAATGAACTCTCGTATATATAGGGATAAACCCATCCACTAGGATCCTTATTTATAACGATAGGACCCCCAAAAACAACAAGCGTGTATCACCTTATCCATAAAGATGAATGGTAAATAGTGGGTAACAGATTATAGTAAATATTTCATGAACGTTTAACATATATCCCATAGGGTGTTCCCATCCATTTATATTGAAAACCATCATTCAATTAAGGGATTTTTGAATAGGTTTTCAAATCTATGTTACACTCATATGTTATAGTAACATATGGCCATTTGGGATATATAACCATTTATAGTTTCAATTACTATATAAAATATCACTTATCTATCATACACCATGATAGAAATGGGTTGTATTCAATGATATAATTGTTTAAATTACCATATCTATGGATATAAATTGTGGTATATCATACATTTGGTGCCACCCCAGAATTTCGCCCTCACCATTTTTTGAACAATCTTCTGGTTCTTCATTTTTGTAACATGTTCTTCATGATCTGAATTGAAATTTTTTGTTTCAAGTGGTATATATTTAAATTTTGACTCATTGATTTTTTGGGTGGTGTTTGGAATTTTTCATTTTTTGTGTGATCGTATGGGGAGGAAATAAATTTCTAGGTAAATTTTTAAACTCTTACTGTAACTTATCTATGGGGTGTGATTGATGGATGGTTTGTCGCTTTGAGTTTTAAGAGTTATTTGGTGAAAATGGTGATGTTTGGGGGAATTTATCTAGGTCACATGGTTAAAGCACATGGACAGTTTAACCATCAGCCAATGTGTGAAGTGTTCAAATGGTTTGTTCTCATTGTTTACATAACCATGAAACATATGCATGAAGCCCGTGCAACATTACAATGTGGGAAATCACATTTATTGCACAATGTTTGTCAAACCATGCAAGATAACTACACAACCCACTCATGGAAGGGTATTTTGTGGTTTTCTACTTCTTCTTAATTGGGGATTCCTCCCATGGACACCCCACTCAATTTCTCCTGAACTATATGTCTACCATGGAATACATTGGCTCCTCCATGCTCATATAATGTGATGTTTATGCGACTTATTACTGATTATTCACATAGATCAAAATGTCTGGGATCCATTCACTTCCATATTTTCTTTTATTACATTTTCCATTTCTCTTCTAACCCTAGTGGACATGTTTGGAGAATTTTCATACATATAATGGGTAAAAATCGGTGGGTTTTTTTATTTAGGTTCTTTTAGGATTTTATTACTTCTAGAAATTGTTTTGGATTCATTTCATTTGGGCATCATTGACGCATAAGTAATTTGAGGTATATTCCCCATGAATTTACCCATTAAATTATAGAATGCTTTGATTTAATTTTTTCTCACCTTCCATTGATAAAAATTAGTTATGGATAATTTTTATAATAAATGTTTGATATAAAAAGAGGTGATTTTAGATTGATTTTAATTTTTTGAAATGGTTGTATTGGGTTTTTCACACTAAGTTCTTGATGAAATTTTAATTTGTCTCTTGTAAATGTGATTTGTATTTGAAATAATTGTATAGGATTTATAAATTGGTTTTTTAATGTTATTTTTTAAAGTGGTCTACAAGTTGTTCATTAAGAAAAGAATTTGATATGTGATAGTTGTAAGAGGCCTGATTAGTACTTCTAAATTGGTTTCATTAAAAAAACCTTCTCTGAATGAGTATCTTTCCTTGCTGGTTGACAAAAAGATAGAAGTGTCATTGGTTTGGTACATACCCTTTGTGATTATAGTTAAAAGGAAAGGGAAAAATCATTGGATTGGTTGAGGTGGTGTTGGTTTTTTTGTCTTATGTGATGTCTTTTATATATGGATTTTTCCTGAAATTATTTGGCAAACCTTTTTTTAAACATGAAATGGGAACATAGAAAAACTATGAGGACTTCTGACAATTCTTACTATACTAGTTTAAATTATGCATTGGCTAGTGGCCCTTAGTATGTAATTATCTCAACATTGAGATCATACCCCTCTGTTAAACTAGGTAGGGTATGGCGGAGCATGTGGGTGGATTTATTTTAGCAGGTTAGACATGCCTACAGGATGATTCAAAAGTATTGTATGTTATGGATTTTTATCTTAGACCCTAGTTACTCTTTTTTATTCCCCAAAACTAGATTATCATCAGTAGATGATTTAGATGACATTCCAGGTATGGACTCTTGATATCCACAATCTAATTTCCCTCACAATGTGATCATTGTCTATGCACATTGTTTATAGTGTTTTCTTGGTAAAAAAATGTGTCGTTTTTCATGAATTTTTTATATGAAATATGTTTTATTTGAATAAATGTTTTCCCATTTTTTTATATATTTGTAAAATGAACATTTCCCATTTGGTTTCCCTTCCCCTTTTCCCATAAAACATAATTATCCTATATGAATTAATTTTTTTAAAATTATAAGTGTACTGAATTTTGATTTATTATCATTAAAATGATATTTTTATAAAAGCTAGAATTATATATTTTATTTGAAAATTAATATATAATATTCTTTATTTAAAATATTTTCATTTGAAATATATTTATTTTAGTTAGGTACTGTGTTTTTTATACTCACACCTATATTTCAATCAGGTTTTTAGATTTCGTTTTAAGTTCCATTTAAGGATTCATTTCCCTGGGCGATGGTTGTATATGGACTGTAGTGTGATCCTTGTGTACACATGGATAGGTTGTGGTTTCCTGGGTTTGTTTGGGATTTCCCTATATAGTTTATTTGTCCTATTATTTATATTTTTTATTTTTAAATGATGTTCTATTTGGTAATCATATTTATTTTCATATTCAATAATATTATTTCACAATTTTATTATTTATATGGGGTGAAATCATTAACATAATCACATCGTTGATTCCATTGGTGCTTGTTACTATCCTAAAAAGATCAGGAATTCCTCTTAGGCCTTGTCTTAGGCCCGATTGGGTGTTGAATTATATGGAATCATAGATTTGTTTATAAGAAAATGGTATCCTAACTAACAAAAAATTGTAATACTTTCCTTTCAAAGTGACCTATGTTTTTTGGGGATATTAAGGTAGACAAAGTAGGATTTTTGAGACCTCAGGGTGTATGTACAAGGTAGTGTATTTATAACAATTTCTATACTAATCCTTTGGTTTCCAAGGTATTTCTTGTTATAATCAATCTATGCGATTCTTGTCGATTTCATTGAGTTGTGAAATGAAAATAAATTTTGGAAAGAAATATTCATGATCTCAAAGGTCCTAGAATTCCATATGGATATAGGGACATAGTATTTTATGACTCCCCTACTGTTGGTGTGATTATAATATGACAACCACCGATATGGAAACATCACACATCACCACTAGTTTCCCCCTTCTGATTTTTTGGGAATTCCTTAATTATAAAAATAGTTTTTAAAAAAATAATGTTTTGGTATAATGTAAGGATTAATTTAAATTGTCAATGACTTCCTTTTGGAATGTTTAAAATGGAATTTCAATAATTTACTAGAAATAGGTCTTTAAATTATTTCTTATTTAAATATATTTTGGGTTGGAAATGAAATGGTTTAATGGGATTATATTTTTATAATGAAAATACTGATTTTATTAAAATAATTAATTTTGAGAACATAATTTATGTTGAAAATAGTTTAGGAATTTTTTCTAAATAAGATGAAATGGGTTTTTAGTCAAACTATTCTTAATGAAATGATATTTTTTGAATTTATGGAAATTTATGGAATGAGATTAAATTGTTTTATTATGATTTATGTTTTTTTATAAATATTTCTTTCGATTTTGAGGTGATTTGTATTTAAATTATCCTTTCAAAGTTTTTTTCTCTTGGCACACAGATTGCACATAGTTTTGAAAAAATGTGTGAATTTCTGAAAGTAACCATGTGTGCTTTGGTTTTTTTGGATGAGGTTTAACAACTAACATATTGTTAGTCAAACCGTGTTTAATGCATTGTAGAAGCCACTATATTTTGATATACCTATTCTACATCGATTGAGAAAAATTTCTAAAACATGTAGCCAAATTATTTTAGTGGCCATGATGTCCAGTAAGGGGTTCACTGTTGGTGCATAGTTTGGTAAACCATGTGGTCTAACCATTTATAGTGCCCTCGTGTCTTAATAATTTAAAAAGATGGTCTGAATTTTATATTTTGAATTTGGAAAAATGTTTTCTTTTTTTTTGCATTGGAACTCTTGTGATTTGGGAAAGATATTCCCTATGCAGTGTTTTGAGATCGTGAATTCTTATTGATGGATTGGTTATAAAGAGTTCTTTATTTTCTTGTTTATTTGTATCTACTACCATATGTATTTGATGAATACTCACAGTGCAGCCATGGGTGGTGCATCATTAAAATTATTCCTAGTTGATCAACCCATAGAATTCCTTCTAGAATTTGGAAGATGAATTATCTTATCTTTCTTGCTAAATCAGATCTGCTCAATGTTGATGAGTGGATGCTGAAGATTGATATAAATATTAGATTACTAGTGTTTAAAAATCCCCCATTGTTAAAATTTTCTACCATTATTCTCAAATGTCCAACCTATAAATGGTGGAATTCAGTCTCTCAAAATAAGGCTTGGGATGATCTTACTCGGTATTTATTCAAGGCTTGTTCCTCCAATAGTAAATTTTTTAGATAATAGTGGTAAGGAAGGGGATTGAGATGGGCTGACATCAGAAGGGTGTTATATCAGGGATTGAGTTTTATCATCAAATTTAATATATTTCTCTATTGGATGTAAGGTATGTTGAAAAGTATCCCTTGAAGGATCAATATTTTATGTATGGGCTTCATCCAAATCTGCAACCGATTTTGTGTGATCCCAACTTAACCACCATTTCTAATTTGGTGAGGAAATCTATTAAAATTGAATTTTTGAATGATGAAGTTCATGAGATGGACAACCAACGTTCTGTCTCAAGAAATGGTGAAGGTAATTCCAGTAAAAATAAAATATAAGGAGCTTGAAGAAAGTGTTTCTGGTAGGGGAATTAAGAGGCCTTTAAATCTTTCATCAGTGAGTTCTAGGTGTAATACCCTGATGTTTAATTTGTGTGGTATGTTTGATCATAATAATTCATTTGGTCTAAGTGCACAAATGTCCTTCAATTTATGTGGGATCCTATTTCAATTTCAAAGGTTCTGTTTGGGTGTTTCTAGGATGTGTCATGGATCTAGATCCAACTCTCTGAAAGAAACCGAAATCTATTTGTAGGATTAGGGAACTATTTAGACTCATTTTAGAGTATCCTCTTTGTAATGTTTCTTTGTTATAATGGTTTTATCTAGTGGTGGGTTTGGTGTTTCATTTTCCTTTAATTGTATGATTGGATATTGTAAACCCCTTGGGAACTTTTGTTTTAGTTGAAGCATGTTTTGGAAAATTTTGAACATTGAGTCCCTATTAGGGGTTTTCAGCTACTGATTGTGAGGTAGTTGATGATGGAAACATCATGTTTCTATCCATAGTCCCCGAATAGAAGCTGTAACATAGTTAGGAATCCAATTGGTTTTAGGGACCTTATTATTGATTTTGCCTTTAGTACTGGAATAATGACAGTATATGGTTCAATGTTGTGTATCATGTTTTCCCCATTGTGGTGGGGATTTATTAATCTATTATGGGTAAAGTTTCTAAGTTGGATCGTGATGGATATCTCATGATTTTTTGTTTATAAAATGTGGGGAGATCCACCATGGGTCTTGTTGAGATATCTCCTATGATAAATTGGAACTCGTTATTCTCTAATGGTGGGGAGTCAATTGTGGCATCCCCATATGGATAATCTTGTATAGTCTCTAGGGAAGGTTTTCATTAGGTAGATTATTTTGGGGTTGTTTCCTCCACATATTTCCATCCAATTTAACAATGTACTTTCTTATTATGCCCAACAGTTTTATTATAATGTACTTTTATAAGTCCTTAATTAAACTTTCCCTCATTTCTCAAGAAGTGGTTTGGTTTTGTTGATTTATTTCAGGTATTATTTTTTGTCTTTTCTTTGTTATTAATCAAGGTGTTCTTTTATTTTGGTAGTCAAATCTTGTGAGTGTGTGAACATTTGGATTTGATCGATCAACTATAAATTTTTGCATCTTTCTAGGGTCATAAACCATAATGGTGTGGATAATTTTCCAATCAAGATTTTTATCTGCATCATCTATTTGGAATTATCATGTTGTTCTAGAATTTCCTCTCATGTTATAGGATTTTTGGATTAAAATTTGGTTTTATAGGATTTCATGATTTACATTGTGAGTCATAGTATTTTTGGGAGGTATTTTCCCTTTTTCATTGCTTGTGTGAAGAAATACGGAGTAAAGGGATTATTGACGAGTTTTTAAACCCCCCAAGTATCACATATCTATCATGTTTTTTAAGGGATGGTTTATCCCCTTGAGTTAATGATGTTTTTATTTAAAAATTATGATATTTGTGGGATTTTTTCCATATCACACGGTTAAGGTGAATGGTTAGTCTAACCATACAACCAATGTGTGCTGGGGTCATGCAGGTTAGTTTCATGGTATAACTTACCATGAAACGTAGGTGTACAACCCATGTAGCACTAGAAAGTGGGAAATAATATTATTTGAAAATTATTTGTTAAACCATGTGAGTAATCACACAACCCACTCGGTGAAGGTTATTTGTGGGTTTCTCCATTTTTTAATTGAGATTTTATCCCTTGAAAACCACACTTGATTTCCCTCAACCTAATCCCCTTCCATGGATCATTTTAGCTCTTTCAAGATCCTAAAATGTGGTTTTATGTGATTTATTGGTGATTATTCAACTAGATCAAATGGTTAGGGATCCATTCATTATCTCCTTTTCTTTTTTTCCATTTTCCATTTCTCATCTAACCCTAGTTTCCATGATTTTTTTATTTTAATATATATGTTGGTTCAAAATTTGGGGGTTTTCTTTGTTTGGTTTATTTATGGACGTTCTTGCATCCCATAAATTTTTTAGGGTCGTTTTTGGTTGGGCATCATTGATGTAGATGAGATTTAAGGTAGGATCCATTTGAATTACCCCTTTATATTCAAGAATACATAGATTTGTTGATTTTCAAACCTTCCACGGATATGACTTAGTTATTGATGATTTTTTTAGTTAATTTTTGATGTGAAATGTGGTTATTTCATCTTTATTTGAATTATTTAAAATGGTATTATTGTGTTTCTCACACCAGGTGCATGGAGAAATGGTTGGATTGTTCTTTTAAATGTGTATTGGATTTGATGTGATGGTTTGGGATTCTGAAATGGATTTTTGAATGTTAATTGGTTTTTAATAATGGTGTGCATGTAGTTAATTATAAAAAGGTTTTGACATGTGAAGGTTATATGATGACCAATTGGCATTTTTGAAATGGTTTTGTTGGAAATACCTTATTTGATTTATTCTATTACCTTATTGGTTAACAAAAATATGAGAGTGCACTCTATTAAGGACATCCCCTATTTGATTATTTTTTAATGTCAAGGTACTAATCCTTGTGCTGGTCAAGGTGGTGGAGGTTTGTGTGAATTGTGTTATGGATGGTATGTATGGGTTTTTCATGAATTTATTTTCTAAACACCACTGTGAACATGACATGGGAACCTACATCGCAACAAGGACTTTTTAGAATTCTTTCATCACTATTTTAGATTATGCAATACCTAGTGGAACTTAGTATAGACTTTTATATTCTTTGGGATTGTGCACCTTGGTTACGCCAGAAAGGGTATGATCAATAATGGGGGGGATTGATGTCATCGGGTTAGACATGCCTATAGGATGAGTCAGATGTATAGTCTGTTATGGATTTTCATCCAAGCTCTTATGTATTCCTATTTTTTCTGGAACTATATTATATTCAGTGGATAGTTTAGATGCCATTCTTCCTATTGTATCTTAATCACTGTTATCCCATTGCACTCGTTCTACAATAATGGACTATGCTCATGGTTTATGTTGTTTTTTTTTGGAAAAAATAGAATCAGTTGTTTTTTATATGAAGGATTTAAGAAAAGTTCTCTAAAAGAATATATGATTTAACCTTTTCACTTGTATAAAAAAGTGTGTTTTTTATTTTTCTCTCTTTTCCCATAAGAGCATAATTATTCACTATAAAAGGAAGCTTATTTTAAACTAAGAGGGAAGTGGACTGTGTTTTATCTTCTTAAATATGAATAGTGTTTAAAACATTGATTTATATAATGAATTTTAGAGATGAAAATGACATTTCTTTGTTTAAAGGAAATGTATTTGGTGTATATTTATTAGGTCTTACCTACTGAGTTTTAATACTCATTCCTATAATTATTTATTGTTTTTTATTTTTTTTGTTGGATCTGTATTAGGATTGATCACCATGGGAAATGGGTGGTTATAGACTAAACGGTGACCCTTGAGGTCACATAGAGATGTTGTGGTTGTGAGGATTAGTTTTGGGATTTTCTATATAGTTTTATTATCAAGTTAGTTGTATTTTCATTTTATTTGTAAATGATGTTCATTATGGTAATACAATTTATTTTGGACTTATATTTTATTATTCATGTACTTCTATTTTTTATTTTGATTCAAATCATTCCTATATTTACTATATTGATTCCAATGGACCATTTAACCAGCCCGAGATGTTCACGAATGCCTCTCATGCCATGTTATAGGCTTGAAGAGTTTCATATTGGATGGTATCATAGTTTGGTTTGTGAAAATATGATACACCCATTTTAATGTATATTATTCAATCTCTAAATTTCAGTTAAATCAAAAAAGGAAATTTTGAGAAACTTTTTATCATTTTATGAATATATTAAAATCTATTCCGGATACAATTAAACAAACCCTTATCATATTTCAACAAAAAAATTAAAAAATTAATCCTAACCTAAGGCATATGTTACCCTATGGTACATTGATGTATTAAAAATAGATATGGAATCCATACTTCATAAATGTATGTAGAGAGAGGCCTCTAAAAAAATTAATGCAACTAAAAAAATAAATGGCTCTAATTACTCCTAAAAAAATAATCATATCTCCATTAAATCTTTTACTACATAAGCTATACCATATACATAATATGTATACATATAATATACAATTATCCATGAAATAAAGTGATCACTATACATTTTTAATAAAAATATAATATAGTTCAACTCATACATTAATGATTATTTAAAATAGACTCACTTGGTAGATGAATGACTCACAAGTCACTTATTAAAATAGAAAATAATAACACATGTCACTCAACTATGAATGAACAATGATTTACTTTTCTTAAGTCAATCAAATTCTATGATATGTTTTCTCATCAAATGAGTAGAAATATCCTAGCATTTTTGAGCTCCAACTAACCACCTAATCAAATATCTACCCAAACACCCCTGATTACCTATACTCATTGCGAGTAACATTATACTCCTCACCCATTGGATTGGGAAGATGCAGTTTGTGTTATTGACCTTATGGTAAATTCTCATTACTCTAATATATGGAAATAAATTCAAAGGAATTCAAAAACCATTTGATGATGATTTTACCATTAAATATAAAACTACCAAACTAAGATATTCGTAACAAACAGACATTTATATGATGCATGAGTATAACAAAAAAACTCAAATTATAATATAACTAACACCCTATTGGAGTAAAAAGAAGAACCATGACCATAAAAACACAATGTTACTAAAGACATCAACCAATAAATCCTTATATGATCGAGGACCATAATCCACATAAAAATCCTAAGGTATCTAGAAGAATCACAAGATAACATAGTCACCTTTCCTTTATGCATTTCATGATAGATTACATCTGAATATACATAATAGTTCCCAAGAAGGGGGTGAGTCTAAACTCTATAGTATTTCCCGAATGACTTATCAACTGATGTAATGAGGATAAAACTGGTTTTAAAAATTTATAAAATAGTTTAAGAAATGAAAATTGTTTATAACAAAGACATAAATCATTTTTTCCATTGTATGAATGAATAAGATATCATGGAAATTTATGAAGTTATACATCAAAAAGTAATTTAAAACATTTATAAATTTGTGATTTTTCATATAATTTTATCATTCCACAAACATCCACAACATCCACACCCAAAATTGCTTTTAACATTGATAGTGAAACAACACATCCAAAATTTGTCTATTTGAAGGGGGTGCTTCATGACATTGTCTATCCCATTTGACTCATGCACATCTATTATGGCCAAATCATATCAACCCATTTCAATCAAATCATTTTTCCCTTTTCAATGAATTTCCAAAAAAAATACTTTCTTCGAACAAACCATATATTTAAATCCTAAATATTAAAATCATGAATCAAATGCACCATTTGTAATTTAAAAAAAAACATTACTAAATAGGTTTCCATAAAATCACCCATAGGTTTGAAAAAACATTCAAGCAAATCATTTAATTTGAAACCAATCCATAATGTTATAATAAAGAGGAGTGGAGAGAGAAACTATCTACCTCTCAAACTTTGGGGAAAATGAATAAGGAAACAACCAATTAAATAACCAATATTATGTATTTTATATAAGAATGTATATCTAATTCCCTTCATCAAATTCAATAAGAAATCATCAAGACTACCCTTATTGCACATAGATATATCGCCTAAGAAAAATATAAATAGTTTCAAAAGATAGGATAAGACTATACATAAGAAGAATCATGACGAATAAGCACATATGATAGAATACAGATCTATAATATACATTGGATTTCATTTATCTTTCTCTAAGGTGAAATGTAATTTCCTATACATCCTTCATAGGAAGTATAATTTTTTTTAGACTATTTGGGAAAAAATGAGTGATTAAAGAGATAAGATGCAATAGATCTGAAAATTTTGAATTTGAAATTTCAAAGTTCATGGTTAGGGTGCATGGTTTAGAAAACTGTTTGCTAACCATGCATGAGTTTCTGTCTCAACCCACACCTCTCACAGTTGGTTCACACCGTTATATATAAATTTCACCAATCATGTGTTTTCCCACCAAGAAAAAGTTCACTATTTCTCACATGGTTTGGAAAAAATATTATCCAATCCATGACCTACCCAATGCTCGGTGTTTTCCCTTGCATGATTTTTTAGGGGTTTTCCACAGTTTCTATGAACCATGCTCAAATATGAACTTCCATAAAATCATTCAATAATTTAAAAAACACCTTGAAACCTCAAAAACGAAATCATGGACATTATAAATACATAAAAAAAATAAAGGTTCAAATGCCTGAAAATGAGAATGATACATAATTTTCAACATTTATATTTCCATCCATAAAAATTTGAAATTCAATGTTATCATGGATGATTTTTATTCATAGCTATAACATTTCCCTTTGATTCACCAATGTTTCCTCATGAATGTGACCATGCTCCCAAAAAATGTGTACTAGGCCAATTATTTTCCCATGCAAAGCTTTCTATTCCCTGTCAAAAATTTATACTGAAACATGAATCAACATAGAATATGTCACTTGGTAAATGTTATCCCATAAAATTACATGGTTATGATTATGTTTATAGTTCTATTGTTGAGAGACATGAAAAAATTATGAAATTAACTAAAAAATTACTGAAAACAAAACTAATATGTAACCTCACCAACTTCTTAATGTATCTCAAAAGAGCCTATATATCAAGGAGACAAATTTACAGTTTTACCAAATTGATGATTCCCATGAATTAGAGAGATTATCAGGAACACATGACCACTCACCACAAATGAAAATATTCATTAATGAGGATCTATATATGATTTTTGAAAACTATGTTCCATGCCCATTATCTTAATAATCAAGTAAATATTATATGTTGACTCTTGGACAAGGCATGGGAAAAACTGTTAAATAAATTCCTTGTTCCACCCAACAATGGGGTGAATGAAAAGGTCATATATACAATATATAAAAATGATCCATAGGTATTGAGTCATGATAATTTTTGTTTAATGAGAACTAAACTAATTATATTCCCTACTAACATGATCCAAACAATCAATTACATAATCTATAATCATATATTTAAATTTATAGATTTTACTCTCAAATTTCCCATCCATTTTTGAATGATAAGTTGCACTATCAAGAAAGTTTTCTCCAAGGGATTTCTGCAATGATTTTCAGAATTGATATATAATCCATTGATATGGGTTTGATACTACAAAACCTGGTAGTCTATTCCTTGTTAAATCTTATCAGATGTATATTTTTGGAAATCCATTCACCTTGTTGTACTTATGATTAGGGATGAAATTATATAACATTGTGAGTCGATCCTCTATCACCCATATAAAATCATTCTTCCAAACTATCCTTGGAAGACCTATAATAATATCATAAGCTATCCAAAACTACTTTTTTCATGGTAATTGTTAAAGAATGCATCATTATCATAGGTTGATGGTGAACTCATAAGACTAAAATTCATAACCCCATAATCATAATGGTAGTATCTAATCTTGGAAGATTTCATTAGAATATCATACTTCTGAACCCATAGTTAGTGGTACCGAGAATGGAAGTTAATATTTGAGAACTATTTGGATCCCCTAAATTGATCAAATAGGTCATAAATGCATAGTAGAAGACACTGATAATTTATTAATGAAATTTTATGAATACAATATTGCACACAAATCCATTGTGTTCCATCAACCTTCTTCATAAAAAAAAGTTTATACACATGGAGATACACTAGGATGAATGAGCCATTTTCTTTCCAAATCATCTAATTAGTCATTTAATTCCAGTATTTCTATTGGGTACATCCAATAAGTAGGAAGTGAGATAGGAATAGTCCCCAGTAAGAGATCAATCTTTAACTATATATCTCTCATGTGTTACAAACCTAATAAATTATAAAAAAACATCTAAAAACTGATCAAAATATTTTGGGAAACCCATTTTCCTTATCTAATCCTTGGATAGTAATGGAATATCTATCATCTGGTATGATATAGTTATAACTCCCAATGATAGTAATCATACTCCACTTTCTTTCACATTTTCATATCTTCTAAATGGATTCTCGATACCATATATAGTTGTAAAATTATCTAATATGGTTCAACATTCTATCTGAGATTTGATAATTATAAATCAATCCATACCCATGATTAAGTCACACACATATATCTCAAGCATAGTGAAATTAAAAACCAATTCATCCCCATTTAAAGTTATAAAAAATTATTTCCACTAAAGGCTCGACATTCCCTTTGTATTAGAGGGGTTTTCTTTTTCAAAATAGAAGGAATCATAACAACATGAAAACCCATATTTTCAGCAATAGGAGAAATAATAAATGAGTTGGACATACCTAGATAAATGAAGCTTGTATAAATTTAGAAAAAAAAATCATTCCTCTCACTCTTGAAGGTCTAGATTGATCATCCAAGATCATTTTAATAGCACTATATAATTTCTTACTCACCGTAGTTTGGTCTTTTTACCATGATGAAATTTCACTTCTTGATTATTCATGGTTTCCCTATATTAACCTTGGATAAATCTATTATTATGATGATAACTATTCTATTTCACCCATCCCATCGAAGGATTCAATGCCTAAGAAGCATGAGATGTGTCTGGAGAAACTGACCATGATGTAGTATGCCAATATCATTATAGATGTCCCATATGATTACAATTGTTACATGCAATATGTTGTATCATTCAATATAACATAATCTGTTCAACAGAACCAAATTGATAAAAATTGGGGTTAACCTTCAATTTTGGAGAATGATTCACTAATCTTGATATCTGATTCTGAGTCATACAACCTCCTTGGAAATTAGAGTCCCTCTATCAATTATTCACAATATTATAGTTCCCACCAGTTCCAATAGGTATCAACATACATCCTCCAACCATTTTTTCTGAGATATTACATTCTAAAAGTATTGTTCAATTTAAAATTTCTATATAATCTATTATATTAATCTTGAAAATCTTTGAGATAATTCGTAATTTATATCCTAGACCAAAAATGCAAGACATCTCGGATTCACTTGTAGAAACTTCTTGTGAAATGTATAATAATATCATAAATTGTTTAGTATACATTATTATCATTATATTCTCATGCTTCATGGTGAATAATTTCATTTCTTTTAAAATAAGGAAATCATGAGGATAATATTTTTTGTTTAACAATTTATCGAATTCGTACCATTAAATGAATTTTTCCAATTCATTTTAAACTTATAAATCCCTACACTCAAGAACATTTAGAATATACATTCAAAACATATGATTTAGCATAACTAGTGATCAAGGAAATCAAATATTTATTTCATTATATTTTGTCACACTTCTTCATCTTTTATGTTGTGTACCTCCCTAAAATATGGGTGGATTGCGCTTTTGAAACTAAACCAAATGATTCAATTATATTGGCTCATAAATTTTTTCCCTCCATTCATTGCTTGAAAATCCCTAAAAATACATTGGACCAAATGTTAATTCACCTCTGGATAAAATACAATCACATTATGAACATTCTCTTGCATCTAGTTTCTTCGATTATTACCTGATTTAATTTTCATTAACCAAGATACATATCATTTATTGTTAGAATCTGAAAAAAGTCTTAATCATTTCATGTTAACTATATCACACATATCACAGTAGGGCTTTCAAAAATTTAAACATTAAAACCATTTTTTAAAATCCCACCATTATTTTTTAAAAATTAAAAAAATTTCAAGTATTTTTAGAATATCAATACTTTTCACCAAACCATAAATCGTTACTCAAAATAAACTGTGCACCCATAGTAATATGTCATTACTATAAATTCATATCACATATTTTTTATAGGCTAAACTGTAATGACCCGGAAAATCTTAATGGCTTGAGAGTGCAATGAGTCATTACTAGGCCTTAAGAGACATCCCCAAGATGCCAAAGGATTTAAATAAATGACGAAGGGTTTCAAATACAAGTGGGGTATGATTTACCATTTATGAAATCAACCCATACAATTATCCATTCACTATATGATGAATAAACAATCAAAAAACAAACAAAAACTTCATTTATATTAAACCACATCAGAGAACACCACAACTGAAGACTAAACCAAACATCAAAGTATACATCAGAAAGAGAATAACCCAAGAGTCTAAAAAGACCCCACAACTCAGTGGATCACAAGCTCCAGCTCCACAGCATCTCCCAAACATCACCACAAGACACTAGTAATGAGATTCTTTACCTTTACCTATGTCTCAGAATATAACATCTACAAAAGCACCAGAGTTCCAAAGAAGGGGTGAGTATAAAACTCAGTAGGTTTTCCCCAATTACTTCCCTACTCATTCCACTAGGATAGAAGAGTCGGACACATTTATATAAAACAGTTTATATAAAAAAATTTCACCAAAGCAGTTTATCACTAAATATAAACTATTTTTCCAAAACCATCCATGCTCAAAAGTATCAAAGTGCAATTTAAAATGGCTTTTCCAAAACTTTATTTTCCAGAAAAATGAAAAAACAGGTTTCCAAACCACTTCACAAACATCCCGTTTTAGTATTCCCAACCATTTCAGAAACTCATGAAATCAACCATGCATGCATCGTTATGACAGTTCCATACCCATGAGTGGTCTCTCTTCGATCTACCAAGCCGTCATAAGGTAATTATTCCCATCTGCCATTACACCTTTGGCACTGAGCACAAGGTCTTATTTCATCCAAGTCTCGTACATATAGTGACCATGTGCCATTACACCATTGGCACCGATCACAAGGTCCTATTTCACCCAAGCCTCGTACTATACAATATGAACACACACTTCACATTTCCCACAATCAGGAAAACCCATCCATTCCATAAAACACCTTTTATTGAAAACCATTTTCTATCATAACCAAGTGTGTTCAAACAATTCAAACAATTTCAATAAAGCTGCCTTTTTATTGAAAACAAATCAATCAAAACCATTTCAATAAAATAACCTTTTTATTGAAAACCCCTTATTCATCAAACCATTTACAATTTCAGTGATTTCATAATTTAAAATCAACATTTTAAATTCAAATATCCAAGTCACCTAGCACACAATTCCCATATATTTCACAATTTCATCAAAACCATAAACCACCACTAAAGAAGATATACTCCATGATTTTCACAATAAATTCCATTCAAATAACCAATTTGAAACTAAGACAACCAATTCTAACAATAGTATTTAAGAGTGAAACCACCTTCCTCAACAAAAAGGCAAAACCAAGCAACAGATGAAGAATTCTCAAGAACACCTGGTGAAAACTCAAAGAATCCTCCTTAAATATATTCTCCTCAAAGATCTGGCTTCGATTCACCAAGAGAAGACTTCATATCGCCTCCAAAATGATGGGAGAACCCTATTTGACCTTAGGAGAACCAAAATCCCATGTTAGGGCCACTTAGGATCTTTAATGGGGAAATTAGAGGGAAAACGAGTTAGATCCAAAATTTAAGGATCTAATTTTAAGTGATCGCATGGTTAGTCCGCATGGTTTGACAAACCGTGGGATAACTGTGCGCTGGATACTGCCTCATCCACCCTTCTCACATGGTTTGGCCACATGGTTAGACAAATCGTGCACCGACCATGTGGAAGCCACTGCCTCCAAGACCCACTACGCACGGTTTTGCCGCACGGTTAGAAAAATCGGGCACTGACCGTGCGGCTTCCCCTTTGACTCAAAACATCATTCCAAGCTCTCCCGACTATCCCATTCAACACCCTTAAATTTAAAACCATGAAAAGAATCAAGAAATTGTTACATACCAGAAACCGGGGGGTACTATATTCTCCCCACCATTGGGATTTCCATCCCCGAAAAGTAGAAAACCATTGCTTGACTGAAAGAGTTCTGGCCACTTCTCTTTCATTTCTTTCTCGTGTTCCCAAGTCTCTTCCTGAATTTGACCATGTTGCCACAAAACCCGCACTAGACCGATGATTTTACCAAGCAAGACATTATCCTACCTTTCCAAAATCTGCATCAGGATATGTACCAACGAAGCATCCAACTCTAGGTCAACGTGATCCCATCTGATCACATGGTCAGGATCAGGTTGATACTTCTTCAACTGTGATACATGGAACACATTATGCCCTTCACTGAACCGTGGTGGTAATTCTAACTGATATTCGACCTCTCCAACCCATTCCAGTATCTCAAAAGGGCATATATATCGAGGAGATAATTTGACCTGTTTCCCAAAACGACGGTGTCCAAGTCTTGGAGAGATCCTCAAGAAGACATGATCACCCACAATGAACGATAACGGTCTTCGACGAAGATATGCATAAGATTTATGACTAATCGAAGTCGTCTCTATCCTTTTTCTAATCAACTGAATCTTCTTCGTTGTTTCTTAGACAAGGCTCGACCCAACTAGTAATGTCTCACCTGTTTCTACCCAGTAAAGCGGAGAACGACATGGATGCCCTTACAATGCTTCAAACGAAGCCACGCATATCGAGGATTGATAACTGTTATTGTATGAGAACTCCACTAAGGGTATCTGCTCCTCCCATGAGCCACCAAAATCCATTACACAAGCCTGCAACATGTCTTCCAACGTCTGTATCGTCCTTTTAGATTATGCATCCATCTGGGGATGATACGCCGTACTCATAGTCAACTGAGTCCCAAGGGATTATTGTAAGGATTTCCAGAAATGAGATGTGAACCTCGGATCTCTATCTGAGATGATAGACACTAGTAAACCACGTCTCTTTACCACTTACCAGATATATATTTTTGAAAGATCTTCCATAGTATGATTTTTACGAATCGGGATGAAATGGGCCAAATTGGTTTGATGATACACTATCACCCAAATGGCATCGTGTTTCCAGACCATTCTTGGAAGACCTGTAACAAAATCCATTGCAATCTCCTACCATTTCCACACTGGGATAGGTAAAGACTGTAACATAACAGCTGGTCTCTAATGCTCTACTTTAACATACTGAATAGTTAAGCATCACAAGACAAACTCGATCACCTTCCTTTTCATGTCGATCCACCAAAACTACGCCTTTAGCACCTTATACATATTTTTTGTACCCTGATGTACAACCCATCTTGAATGGTGGTAAGCATTAAGGATTTGTTCCTGAGCAGCTAATGGTACAACCATCCGATCTCTGAAACAAAAAACTGAACCCGCTTCCAGTTTCCAGCCATCAATGGTCTCCCAACCATTGAGTATTGAACTCATTACCAAAAATTCCGCATCATATGTTTGTGCATCTTTGACCACATTTACCAGATTAGGAACAAGCCTAGCTGAAATGAAATCCACAACATCACCTCGGTCTTCACATTCCACATGTGTGTCGGCTAAGACTGACATCAACTTCCATTCATCTGAAGCTTCCTTTGCCAACTGAGCATAGGAATTACTACTTAATGAATCGGCCACCAAATTTCCCTTACATAGTGTATACATCTAGTTAATGTCGAACATTTTAAGGAACTTCATCCATCTCCACTACCTCTAATTCAAATCTCACTCTGAGAAAATGTGTTTCAGGATTTTTTGATATGTAAACACAGTGAAATTCTCACCAAAGAGATAATGAGGCCAAGTCTTCAAGGCATGGAAAATTGTAGCTAACTCCAAATTGTGTGTTTGGTAATTCTTCTCATTCACCCTCAACTACCTTGAACCATAAGAAACAACATGGTCTCCTTGCATGAAAACACAACCCAACCCTGTTCCTAAAGCATTATAATACACCACATACCCCTGTCCTGATTTCAGAAAAATCAATATGGGTACTGATGTAATGCAAACTTTCAACTCTTAAAAAGATCTCTGACATTCCTCTGTCCAATGAAATGCACTTTTTTTCTTTGTCAATGCTATAATAGGTGATTCTAGTTGTGAGAGTCGTGCACAAAGCGTCGGTAATAACCGGTTAGAGCAAGAAAACTTCATATTTAAAAGACATTCTTCGGCGGTTTCCAAGAAAGAACAACTTCTATATTTTCTGGATCCACTGAAACACCTTTTTCCTAAACAATATAGCCCAAAAAGCGTACCTATTATATCCAAAAATCTCACTTTGATAATTTGGCATAAAACTGATGGTCTCTCAAAATCTCTTGTACTATCACCAAGTGTTCCTAATACACAACCCTTGTTTCTAAATACACCAAGATGTCGTCCACAAACATCAAAATAATGGAATTAAAATATTATTGAAACATATGATTTGTCAATGCCATGAAGACTACTAGTGAATTCGTTAGACCGAAAGGAATGACTACATATTTGTAGTGTCCAAACATGCTTTTGAAGCTGTCATTGGAATATCCTGCTTTCGGACTCGCAGTTGGTGATATTTTGATCGCAATTCAATATTGGAGAACCATTGAGCTCCCCTTAATTGATCAAACAGATCATCAATGCATGGAAGTGTATATCTATTATTTATCTTAACTTGATTAAGCTTACGATAATTCACACATAGTCTAAGTGTTACATCTTACTACTTTACAAACAAAACCGGTGCTGCCCACGAAGATGAACTTGGCTGAATGGAACCCTTGATTTATTGCTCCTCTAACTGCACATTAAAATTCTGTAACATTGTTGGTGCCATCCTATAAGACGGAAGGGAAATAGGACTGGTCCCCGGCAGGAGATAAATCATGAACTCCACTTACCTTAGAGATGGTAACCTTGAGAAGTTCTTGGTAAAGGCATCTAGAAATTGATCCCCAACAGATGGAAAACTATTTTCCTCGAACTATTCCATTGATGACAAAGACAAAACCTCTAACTGATATGAGATCGTGCCAACAGTTGGTGACAACCAATCTATTGAACCATCTTTGCACTCTTCTCCCCTTTAAAGAAATGTCTAATTCCATTCTTCCTCACAAAACTCACCATTCATGCATAGAAATAGATGTGGGCCTTACACATGCCAAACAATCCATTCCCAATATTATGTCATAATCATCCATATCAAGAATTGAGAAATCCCACATCAATTAAATGTCATGACCAAATAAACAACATGCTCGACATAGGAAGGATGGACACTCTCTTTGACCCATAAGAGTTAGTAGGTTCAAAATAGAAGACATCATTTCTATGTGTAAATCCAATAGTTCAACGATACAAGAAGAAAGAAAAGAATTGGGAGAACCTGTACCAAACAAATCATTCCATGACGTTGGAATTAAAAGAATTGTACCTGACACTTTAGAGGGTCCTGACAGATCATCCTCTACAACTTGGTCAGTTCCAAGTAGATGAGTGTTTTCTAGGATCTACTCTTTATTTTCCTGATGACACATCCATTTATGAATATTGTCATGAACATCCAACCTCAATGCATTATGGAAATAGTGCTGAAGGTGTCCCATCTTGTTAAATTTATGACATTCTTGAGGTTGTGCCATACAATCCAACTTGATGTGGCTCATAGAGCCACACTGGAAACATCATGGCTAACTATTGGGTCTCGGAGGAAGTTTTAGCAATCATGTGGTCTGATTCTGATGTGTTCTTCCTCCTTGAGAGAGGTTGTCTGATTCCCTCTTGCTCTTAGTGTTAGATTTCTCATCTCTTCTAGTGAATATAACCGTGCTTCTTCCACTTGGATTTTCAGTAGTGACAGATATTGTAAATAAGGTATCCGGTTGCAGTCCCAACTCAATGGTTTTAAAATCCTGAGCGATGCTTTGGACCAACTGATGGTTCACCTGTGGTTCAGGTGTAACTACATTCTCACTGGCCTTTTTCGACTGGTTTCTATGATGCATATCGGGTGCCATTTCCAAAACCAACAACAAACTCCGTCAATCTCACTCTCTAGAAATTATCGGCTTATCATTTCAAATTCTATCACATCAACTATCACAACATTGTTCTCAAACAACCTTTTTCCATGTTCAACCATTTTTGAAAACATTCAACATACTTTTTGATAATCAATCCATTCTCAAAATACACCAAATACCATGTTTTCAATGTATTTCATTTGAAAATCATTTCTGTATTTTTCAAAACCTTACATCTTTCTACAAAATCATAACTCATTCCTCACCATGAGATATGAAATCCTAGTGGGAAGTCATTCCTCTACAATGCATGTCATGATCCTATCATTGAAAAAACCCACGACAATGATATTTCCAACATTCTAGAAGTGTATCCAAAACACTTATATACCCAACACCTTGGTAACTTGAAGTTCAGCATAAACGGGTTAGATATGTCCTTTTATGCTATACATTTCATCTTCCGACAATCTTAATTCTGTCCAAGATGACTACCCAAGAAATAAACAAGAAGGAATTTCAACTCCAAGACCAAGAACATCGATGACCACTTGTTAGGAAATGACCGAACAAACTGATACCATTTGTAATGACCCGCCAATTATCATTGGGTTGAGAGTGAAACGAGTCATTACTAGGCCCTAAGAAACATCCCCAAGATGCCAAGGGATGGCAATAAATGCCGAAGGGTTTAAAATACAAGTGGGTGACGATTTACCCTTTAAGAAAACAACCCATACATTAACCATTAACTATATGATGCATGAACAATGAAAGACCAAACAAAAAATTCATTTATATTAAACCACATCAGAGTACACCACAACAGAATACTAAACCAAACATCAAAGTACAAAGAAAAAAGAGAACAACCCAAGACTTCGGAAAGACCTCACAAATCAGTGGTCCACATGCTCCAGCTCCACAACATCTCCCAAACATCAGCACAAGCCACTAGTAATGAGATGCTTTACCTTTACTTGTGTCTCGGAATATAACATCTACAAAAGCACCAAAGTGACAAGTTAGGGGAGAGTATAAAACTTAGTAGGTTTTCCCCAATGACTTACCTACTCATTCCACTAGGATAGAAGAGTTATCCACATTTATATAAAATAGTTTATATAAAATCATTTTCACCCAAGTAGTTTATAACTAAATATAAACTAGTTTTCCAAAACCATCCATGCTTGAAAGTATCAAAGTGCAATTTAAAATGGATTTTCCAACACGTTATGTTTCCAGAAAAATGACCAAACAAGTTTCCAAACCATTTCACTAACATCATGTTTTGGCATTTCAAACCATTTCACAAACCCGTGAAATCAACCATGCATGCATCGTTATAACAGTTCCATACGGGATGTTTGTGGAATGGTTTGGCATTCCCAAAAATTTCACAAACCTGTGAAATCAACCATGCATGAATCGTTATGACAGTTCCATACTAGAGGTCGATGAGAGAGTTTCACGGGTTTGTGAAATCAACCTCTACCTCCAAGACCCATTGCACACTGTTTGGCCGCACAGTTAGAGAAACCGTGCACCGACCGTGTGACTTCCCCTTTGCCTCAAAACATCATTCCATGCTCTCCCGACTCTCCCATTCAACACCATTAACATTAAAACCAGGAAAAGAATCAAGAAAGAGTTATATAACAGATACCGGGGTACTACATAAACCAATGATAATGAGGCCACAACTCCTAGGTGTGTCACAAAACAATCATGTAACAAAAATACCAGGTTACATGAATTTCATCATAAAAATGTAAGCTACACCTTTTTTTCTCTACATGTAAATTTCTAATGACCATAATCTTTACTACATGCCCATCATAGTGACTTAACTAATGATACCAAATTATCAAAAAAAATGATACAATTTGAAACCAAATGACCCTAACTCATTTTCTTCTGAAGATATAGGGGGTGTTACTATCATTAAGTGACATCCCCAGGACACCAAAGGCTGGTGATAAATTCCAATGTATTCATAAATCATTAGGGTAAACTGCCCCTTTAATGATAAAACAACCAAACTAAGATAACCATAATAACTAAACATCTATTTGATGAATAAGAACAATAATAAAAGGAAAATATAAAAATACTAATAAACAAATCAGATTACAATGTGCATCCAATACCTTAAAAATTTGAAGACACTAATGAAAAAAACTAGAAACTCCCAATCTTCTACATGCTCCAAATACCCTTGAAAAAACCATGCTACATTGATGCCTCATTGAAGAACTAGAATACCTTGCATTTACCTATGTCTTGATAGAGAAAATCAATAATTGTATAATAGTGAAAAAAATTAAATGATTATAAACATAGTAGTATTTCCATAATGACTTCCAAACTCACACCACTACGGTAAAACATTTTATCAAATCTTATTAAATATTTTAATTAACGAAAGATGTTTTTAACAGACATAAATCAGTTTTTTTCCAATGTATGCATTAATAATATATCAAAATAATATTTTTAATGATTACATCATTAATAAAATTAAACAAATTGTAATGTTGTTATTTTAAATATTATTTCCCATTTCCACATATATCCACAACATACAAAAAATCATGGTATTACTATTGGTGGTGGAATTTCACATACATACATCTTCCCTTTGATGGTCACATATAATGACCATTATCCATCCCATTCAACTAATTTCCAACAATTATACCCAATTCATCTCAAATCATTTTAGTAAAGTAACTTCTTATATATTAAAATTATTTCAGAAAATTCATTACTTGAATCAAACCAACCATAAATTTGAAACCAATATTTAAAAATCCAAAATGAAAATCTTTTTACACAATTTCAAATAAAATGTCACTAATGTGGTTTACTTCAATTAAAAAAATGGTTTCAAAAAAATTCCATGAAATTAAATAAACTAGAAAATAATTCTTAATTATCTAATAAATAAGAGTCGATAAAGAATCCACCTATATCTCATTATTTTTGGAAAAATAAAGAATGATACATTAAATTCAACAACCTATCATAGATTTTCTAGATTTGAAGATCAATATTGTTACCTTCAACCAATTAAACATGATATAATCTTGATTCCGATGATAAAATATAGATCTATTCTCTACATACTAGATATATTATTCCAAAATATTGGATAATAAGTGATCTATGATGAATGATAATGAATGGTAACTTATTGGAGCGTCTAGATCTCTAATTGACTCTATGCCACATAAAACATACTCATGGATCAAGGGAAATAATCTATCAAGATTTTGGAGGGTGAGTAATTTGTATTATACGAGCATTAGTGAAAGAAAAAATAGTTAGGGATATTAAATGAAATACATCCAAAATTTTATGATCTGAAATATCATGGTGCATGATTAGGGTATACAGTTAGAGAAACCCTGTTCTAATAATGGACAAGATATTATCTCAAACCACGCCTCTTTGGGTAGGATCATGTGGTTAGACAAAACATACACCAACCATGTGTTCACCTACTCTCTGATGGTGCATAGTTTTTTCTCTACATCTCCATGGTTTGGCCAAACTGTGTTCCAATTGTGCTTTTATCCCGTACTCACTATTTTACCATGCATGATTTTCTGGTGGTATTCCCTAGTTTCTAATAACCGTGATCAACCTTTTCACCACTATAAAATAATAAAAAAGTTCTAAGACCACTTATAACATCCTAAAATATATAAGAAACTTTATATATACATAACATAAATAAGAAAGGGGTCAAGTGCCTAAAACTAGGGGTGGTAAAATTAATTCCTATTAAAAATATTATATTATAAATGTTATTAAGACATGTATGATTAAAAACTATGGTAATGAGGATTTATAAGAAGTATAAAGTTATTATATGTGACCATATGTCATTCTATGTGATATAATTTTCATGTTTTTTCTAAATAGTGTCTCTCTAATAATTATCTTATGAGTCTATTCATTGCATCTCATATACAACTCTTTATATCGAGTTGAAGATTCTACTCAATCTAATCTTACCATATAATCAAAAACCAATAATACATAGTGATGATCATCGATAATGGAGAACTAAAATTCATACATTGATGGTATATTACCATTCAAATATTCATTTAATATTAATTGATGCAGCTATGAATGAATAATAAATGAATATTTTCTTTATTATAAAATTATGATACATTTTACAACATTTGGTTCCAATATATCGTGTATCTTATACATATATATTCAACATTCCTATCATTATTTTGCAATAGTAATTGATTCATTAATTTATATGATACATTATCCCTTATAACCACCCAATAATTCATTGAATTTCCCTAATAATCGATTTAACTTAATTATATAGTAATTGAAAATGATGTTTTTGGGCATTTTGTGAGACTGTGGTTCCTTAAATTGGAAAATATTTCTATTTCAGTCATTGTAAACATATATTTATAACTCTATATTAACATCTATCCCATGTTTAGAAATTTACATCTTAATCCACATATATTCTTTCATAACAATTGATGAAATAATAATCTTATGCTCTATTATTATGTCTGTTACAACAACTTATTTGGAAATCTTCCCACAAAAGCCCCACAATTTATGAAAAACATTAATCAAGATTAATATATCATATATTCATTTTTATATTATAAATAATAATAACAATAATCATTTAAAAAGATCCTAAACTCACCTCCAAATAATAATCCCATATCTTTAATTCTTATCTAGTACATAAGGATATTATTTTTAGTGATCCATTGTGTCCCACCAGAATTAAGTTACATCATGTCATGTAAATAAATTAATAAATGATATATCATAAAGAGGAATAACAAGGAATTATATAAATATGTTCCAATAATTTTTATTTATATATATTCTTTATTGTATATTTTCAGTGAAACATCAAAAAATTCCCTTTATGGAGATATCCATACTAAACCTCTTTATAAATGTTAAATTACATGTGTTTTGAATCAATCATTGAAATATATTAAATTTATCTCTATAGATATTCATACATAGTATATGAGATGCTTCCCCATTTCCCCATTCCATTGATTGAGAATCATGCTCCCAACCACATATTTGAAGAATGCAATGTTAGTACAACATTACTAATAATAAGTACATCATCCTCAATAATAATAATAAAACCACCATATACCAACTAATATTATTATATACACTATAATAATCTATATTATTTTTTAACTGAACACATTAATTATATCATGATATTAAATATTACAACTTAGATAGGATTTCATGAATCCATACTGGATCCTTTTAAAATTCTAGACCTTAAAAGAGTAACTTTAAATTTAAAACATTTGGTTTTATCATATAAACATCATATACTATATTACCATTATGGAAAGTTTGTTTTATATAAATTTCATATATTTCATAATCTTACTTTTCTAAAATGAAAAGTAGTATCTAAATGGAATTTAACATCATCCCCAGTGGAAATGTATCAACAATTTTAATATCACGATTTTTTTGGATAATTTTTTCAAAAAATATGATTTATATATAAGTTTAATAGCATTCATATTATCATTTATATTAAAAATCCACTTTAACTATAATGATCTCACCTATTAATGTGAATCCACCATGTCTCAATCATATTTGTTGTAAATGGAGTCTATATCATATCCCATGTATCTTAGCCAATTATCTTAATCAAAAACTAAATGGCTTCTTCGCATGTGGTAGAACCATTACATATGAACATTTTTGCAACATAATATTTCAAAAGAACTCTATAAATCTCTTGATTATCAAAAATCCTAATACACCATCAAGATTTTTATGTATCCTAATTATGTTTTGTTCCTCAACTCTTTGTGGATCCTACTCAACTTCCATACCAAGAAATCATAATTTTTTTATTCAAATTATATAGTTTAAAAAATACTCTTTATGAATCATTAAACGATATACACATTCCAATGGAATTTAAAATATTCGGGCATACATATTTTGTGTTGAGTTGGATAAAATAAATATATCCCTTAGTTTCTTTTGGAAAACAAAAAAAAATAAATTCTTTGATTTAGTGTGAATCATATTAATATGAAAATTTCATAAATATTCTTTATAACCCCAAATACTTCTAAAATCCATATTGTTGGATTAATATGTTCATATCCCATATAGTGTTCTTATGACTTTTTTATATGGAGTTATGTTATGTATAGATGCATTATTTTTTAGATAATATGACCACAAAGAAAAAAATATATAAACTAACTCATCACTAATTAAACCATAAAAAAAATATGATTCCTCATCTCAAACACAATATTTTTATAGTATCATGAATTTATTAAGTTGTTTAATAATTACTTAATATCTAAAAAGATAAATAAATTCATCCTAAATTATTCACCACATTTAGTTAATCTTAGATTCTTAATATTTTCCCCATGTTTGTTATACATTTAGTCTAGAAACTATTTGAAATTATTAAAATTCATATACTTATATCTTATCACAAAGATATAAAAATACTAATTAAAGAGATCAAAATAGTTTAAAATGTACGCAAAACTACAAAATTCATATATAATCCATAGAAAACACACATCACAATGTTTATGATCCAATACTCTATAAGACTTTTCAACTTTTAAAATGAACGTGTCATTGAGAATCTTATCAAATTAACAAGACTATAATGTATTAAACAATTCATAATCAAATGGTTCTAATAATACAACTACTTTGATTTAGTTGATGTATTTCTCATTTAAATATTCAAGGCGCAAATGATAAAATTAGATGTGATTTGTATCATTAATAATCATTTATTATGAATATTATTGACAGGATTATCAATATATAGAATGTATGAATTTTTTACCGTATTACATATTCCATAAAATATTTCATTTATATATATATAGAAGAAATATTATTATTAATAACTATTGAAACACCATATTATCCAAAAAATATACAAAATTGTTTTTATTTGGGGGGAACATAATAATAGTTCTCATATTCTAGAAATAATCTTGTTAGAACCAAGGATTTTCATATCTTGAAATGGGGTATATTTTTTGTTTGGTGTCAATCCACACTGGGTTGGTCAAGAATTTTGAAAGTTATGTATATTTTGATACACGATACTTTAGTGTTGAATATGGTATCATTTCCAGTTTTTACCAAATATTTGGAGCTCAAAATCTAGAGGAAGGGGAATGAATTCTGAAATATGGATATCTAGAATAAAGTCTTCAAATATATGGTGAAGGAATGTGTTATTTAATGATTTTATTTTCAAACAAATGTGAAGCTTCATGATGGAATTTGATGTTTTAAATGTTTTAGTGTTCATGAAATAGGCTCCATGAAAATTGATGAGTAACGATTTTGTGATTTTATTCTATGCGACAATGAGAAGCTTCATGATATAGATAATTTTAGTGACACATTTTACAAAAAATAATGCTTCATTAACATGAATAAAATAGTTTAATGAAAAGGATATTGTTATATTGGAGGACTCATCAAGAGAAATTTTCTATATATAGTTGGCCTAACTTGTATTTGATGAATGGAGAGAATTTGAGAAATAGTGAATTGCTCTGATTTTGTGAAGGTCAAAATCATCATGAATATAGAAATCTTCTTGACCATAATCATCATGAAAACCATTGTTATGTTCTAATTGATACTTATAATTTTATGAAAAGTATATTTGTGAATATTAGGATCTTGGTGATATTTTGGGGATCTACATAGCCTTGGAGCTTCACAAAAGATAATGGGTTCATGTAGTTTGATGAATCATTGAAATAAGAAGGGTGTTTTGTGAAGGTTGGGTGCTTCATGAACAGTTTTTTTGAACATATATTATTATTGATTTCTACTATCAAGAGAATCATTTCAGTACAATGGTTCTAGCATAGTCTTGTTTTAATAACGGAAAATTACATAAATTCTCAATCTATTGAAGCATCCTATAAGTTATTAAACTGAGTAAGACTTCACCCAATGCAGTGTTTAAGGGGGAAGTCTATGGAAGTGATCCGAGAGAGGTAGTGTATTATCTCTAAAATTAATATAAATGTTGTGTCTCTATCATGGAGTGACCAAGTATGAAAAATTTTAATCCACACTATATAGTGATGCTAATTGGATTCTAGAATGACTGATTGGATTTTGACTTATTCTCCTTGTAATATGCCATAGTTGTGAACCATATAAAACTATTGTGTTGTGTTTCTACTTTTCCATCTAGGTGTTTGAGAATTTCATAATTCCATCATATATGTTTAACTAGTTCCATCCAATATATTACAAATATCCATCTAATTTAATGAAAAATTATACACCTTGATTTACACATCCCCTCTTAGCGTGGTCTAGGGTCCTGAAATTCCAATAATTAGATTTAGATAACATGCCTCGACAAACAATGTAGAAGATATTTCTCTCTTAACAACAAATGAATATATTTATCGTTTTTATTAAAATTACCATTTATCTCTGAGATTGTGTTTATTGTTATAAGTATGTGTTAGACACAAATTATCTATTTTTCATTATTCAGAATTGGAGAAATATACCTTTATAAAATTAACATTAATATTTTCCAAGTTATTCTATTTGTGAAGAATTATTTAATTTTTATACTAATATATGCATTTTTATATTTCATACGTTTAATAGTTCTCATTATGATATGCATGATGGATTCCATAATATAAATCCAAAATATATCTATTGGTGAGAATTATTTGTTATATAACTTCATCAAGATCATTTAATGTATGAAATGACACTAAAAATGATGGCCGCATATAACATATCCATTTGGAAGGAATATATCCATATTTTACAAAGTAATGAGACCAAATAGGTTGTTTTCTCAAAGAACATTTATATAAATTGGTTATCATGCTAGTCATATCAAATATGACTCTTATATAATTGAGTAGATAAATAATTTTATGAATTCATCATATATATATAAACTCAACTCTATTATTCCTGTATAATAACTTTTAGGGTATCCTAACTATGTGTCACCAAAATCATACTAAGGAATTTGGTTTCCTAAATGTTAAATTTATTCATTTCCACCCTATCATAAACAAGATACCCCATGGGATTCCTAGAATAGAATGACCTAACAGGTGGGATGTTCGAGGTGTTGCGATGAATTTGAATTAGAAGGTATCTCAGACATAGTATTTAAAGGGTTTTCATTTAATTTCTATCTAATTTAATATACAGTACATTCATATTAAATTCATAACTATTTAAACACATTTAATCATCATTATCACAAATTTTATTTATTTAAGAATTCATTTTACTAACAATTTAGTTTTACAGTCCCCTTTATGTCCACCTAATTAATATATTTTCCCAATATTAATGTGTAACTATTTACACAACCCAAATTTTGAGTTACTCAAACAATAATAGAATTAAAAAATATTTTAACATTCCAAATTAATCTTATGTATAAGGAAATAATATATTTTCTATAACAGTTTTTAATAATAAGAAAATGTTAATATTCACATGTGTAATCTTAGAGCCATATTTAAGAAAACCCCTTATTCCATAAAATAAGGCATATGAATCTAGGATAGTGGAATTTTTGTTCTAAATTCTCTATAACTAAGGATAAATTACTCATAAGATAATAAAAATCATCAAAACATTAATAACTAACATATATAAACAATTTCAAAAAACTAAATTCAATGAAATAGATAAAATTTCAAATTGAGTTCAAGTAAGAAGAAATGTATATCTTTTTTTGTTGTTCCTATCATGTAATAGATGGAAATATTATTTATTGGAATAAATTTTTCATGTAAATTAATGTATACATACTTTTGAAATTTCATAAAAAATTTATAAAAATGAATATTCAAAAGGAACAAAAAATTTTATGTACTATATTTTTTTAGAAAAAATATTTAAATATAGACTTCTCAAATATTATTTTGTTACACAAACTCTAAAAATAAAGACTAAAAAAATTTAACCCTAACCCCAAGTTCAATCCCATCAACAATATTTGGTCCTATGTATAATATAATGTAATAATTAACTAGGACCATTTAGCTTTTCTAGACCAATATTAAAGAATTTTTCATGGGTACCAAATAGTAGCCCACACTGGGTGTGTGTTAAACATAGTAGGCCACTACCAATAGTTTTTTAAAAAATATAGTTTATGTAATAGTTTGTGTAATAGTATTATGATTAGTGACATTATTTATATATTTATTTTAGTGCAACTAAATAATCTAGCAGAACCTCGAGATCCATGTTAACACATTTGGCCATCTATAACTGCTATGACACGATGTAATAGGTCTCTATCCAAACACACCAATAGGTCAATTACTAGTATCCAGAATATACATATATGATATAATAATGAAAAATTGGACCAATAATTATTCCCATGCATGGGGATAATTTCATAATAAACTTATAGTTGCCCTCAGGTGAATTACCATACCATGATCAAATTAAATGTCCAGTTCACATTGAACCAAATTTGATTTCCTATTCTATGGACCAATCCAAATCAAACTGATACATTAATAACAATATGAAAATTAATGAAATATATATAAAAAATATTTTTATAGGAAAATTTAGGCTAATCACAAGTAAAAATTCCATTTCATATGAACTACTAGTCAATATTCCAATTCATGCCAACTACTAGTCATTATTCTAATATGTCAATATACTAATATACCATTATTCCATTTTCCTATTTCATGATAATTATAAAATTACAAGATAATTGTTCCATGTGGATTTTGAATTTACAAGTTAAAAAATTGTTTAAACCAATCACACAATTAAGTTATAAGGAATTACGTTGAACTATTCTAAATTATAACCAAGGGACACTGATTAGCACACATCTAAATATTCCAAAATTATAGAGTAAAATTTTCTAGTTGACCTGATGGGATCAACATTAGGTATATGTAATATGATTTAAGAAATTGTACTATATTTCCATTGGAATAGTTCATGCACACATAGTTTAATCACAATTACACACGTTAATCGTACTACAAACTAAAGGATGGCCATATGAAGATCCTTTAGACCACCTACCTCAAAAAATTGACGAATAATCCCAATGATATTGTGTTTTAATAAATTTAAAACCCCCAAAATCAATAATCCTAATGATAGATCCACCACATCATGGTTTGATGTATAAACATTATGGAGAAGAATATAATAATACATCAATTCTAGACATGACTTTCTAAATCAAGATGTCTAGATCAATAAACAGATCATGGAATATAAAATTGGTGTATGAGAAGCTACATAAGACCTAGATAACCATTAAATATCACTAATTGATAGTTATATTCAATGGAGGTGTATTATAGAGTTAAACAATTCATTCAGGTGGAGAAAATATGATATTTCCCTTGATTTCCCAAGACTAGAATGGAACAAACGGCTAGCCAGTGGTGCCACAATCTTATTGATTGTTCCATGTAGAGTTCCTATATGTTTGGGAACCCCACCAGTGCCTAGCTATAATCTCACTAGTTGGATGGTGCTGATGAACCATCTAACTTGGGTGTTTGCTATAGTATTACTGGTACACTGCTTCATCCTCTTGAAAGACAGGGGAAATGAAATAGTCCCATTAATAAAAATAACGTATAGCCCTAGATAATTAATATCCATGGATCCCTCAGAAAACTTTTAAACACATTTTTAATTGTGAACACTACCTTTTAACAAAACATGTTTATAAGAAACTAATGGGGGGAAGGACGAGGGAAAAGGATAAGGTCAAAAAACCTATGCTCCATATCAAAATTCATCCACTAGTTGTTCTTCTAAGAATTAGTAAGATATACCTATGAATAATTCTCATCACTATAACCCCATTCCATTCAGTTTCCTAGATATACTTTTAAATACACCCATTCCCCCACTATACTCATAATATGGTAAAAATTCTTCCATGTTTATTCTTCTCACAACAATATACTACATGGATACTATTCTTCTCAAGGCACTCATTCACATGAACCACAATATGAACAAAATCTATCACATGAGATGGATTATAGTTATACCACTGAAATTGATGCAAATAAAATAAGACATTATGACATAATAGTGTTGTAGAAGAGACAATCCTTAATCAAATTTAATTATTCTCTACACATCCTGGCATGGCCCAAAAATACTTAGCACCATCTTCCGAGATTTTAGATACAGTGTTTACCTAACCTAGATGACTCTTGCAAAAACGAATAGTGACCAAACTCAATTTTCAGAGGTCATATATGATTGTTAGAATATGATTTCTACCAAATATTTACATTTTCCGACAAATTTATAATCAAATCATCCTAATTTGGCATCCCATTCATTAGACTAGGTTAAATGAGTATAAAATCACCTACTTATAACCTTAACATAGGTGTATGAAACTACCATTCAAATGAAGCCATTAAAATACCCATTTGTATTGTGTAAGATTGGTATAGAGTAAGAGGTTTCCAACCTCTGATACCAATTGTAGGATCGAAATATAATATGAGATGCTCAATATACAAGAGGGGGGGTGAATTGTATATTAAAATTCCTTTGGAACCTTTAATGTTAGTTAAGAATAACTATGTTTTCCTTAAGTAAAGGAAAAGGCTAAGTTTAACAAAGTTAAACTAAGTAAATTCACAACACCTCTAACACCAAACTAAACTTGGAAAGAGATTCCAAAAGTAGGTTCCGGAAATATGGTTCCGGAAATTGAAACTTAAAAAAAGTTACAATATGAGATTCTACCTTAAAGCGTATAGAATCTAAATGAATCAGAGTAAGTAAGAAAGTATAAGAAAGTTATACTTTCCTTATGATACAAATTACAACGGAATAAAAACAAGTAGTAAAACTACTAGTAACAAGATAGTAGTCTTTTAAACCAAAGAGAAGGGTATCCAAAAACCTTGGATAAAGGTCCCTTGATTTATACTTTCAAGCAAGTCTGTCTTACCCACACCAGGGTAAGCCCTCGATACGAAGATCAGTGTCTCTGTCTTGCTATCCCCACAAGCCCTCAACTTCAAGGTAGTTGGAAACCTCTGTCTTTCTCAGCAAGAAAGCCCTCGATCTTTAAGGTAGTCGGCACCTCTGTCTTCCTATCCCCGGAAGCCCTCGAATGTAATCACCAACATTCGGAGTTGCACGATGCTTTGAGAGTTAATAAGAGACTCTCTCTCTAGAAATCACTTCAACAGCATGTATGCACAAAGTCCAAAATGTTCATCCATCCGTTTCGAGATTTTTTAAATGAGCTCCTATTTATAGATAAGGTCGGCTCCTTCTCCAATGGTCATATTTTCCTTAAAGATCGGAGGGACCTGTACACGTGTCACTCAGACAACGGTTAGTTTATAACAAAATGGACGACATCGTTTTATAACAAAACAAGTGTAACAGAATGTACGACATCGTTTTAAACTCTAACATAAAAGTTCGGAATGAAAACTTCGGAGTGAAGGTTCGGAGTGAATAAATTCAGTGTATAAAACAAAGATAATCAGATTCTGTTTAATAGGTGAATTCGGAGTGAGAATTCGGAATAGAAATTCGTCATCCAAAATCGTAATGAGAATTCATCATCAGAATTCGTAATGAGAATTCGTAATCAGAATTCTTAAGGAGAATTCTTTATCAGAATTCGTAATGAGAATTCGGAATGATATTTCATCATTAGAATTCGTAATGGGAATTATTCATTGGAATTCGTAATGAGAATTCTTCTTCAGAATTCATATTCTGAATCTAGAATTGAACTTAGTCAGAGTTCATATCCAGAATTCGGAATGAAACTTCCTTATAGTTCTTGTCCCGAATCCGAACCCTAAAACAGAATGCTTTATATCAAAGTTTCAATGATTCCGAGAAAATGAATCTGAATCTCATACTTAAGAAAAATATGGATGAAAATATGATAAGGATAATTTTTCTTATAAAGGCGATTTTCCTTAAGAAAGCAATTTTCCTTATAAAAGCAATTTTCCTTAAGAAAGAAATTTTCCTTATAAAAGCAATTTTCCTTAAGAAAGCAATTTTCCTTAAGAAAGCAATTTTCTTAAAGATAAGGTGTTTGTGATTTTCAAAACAAGAAGGAATGGAAAAGTCATAAGGAAAACCTTATTGACTCAACAATCTCCCCCTTTTTGGAAAGCACAAACATCCTTACGAAAAAGCTATTCTAAGAAGAAAGAAAAAAAATAAGGCTTATCTCCCTTTGTTTTAGTGATATTGATGAATATGACTAACTCCCCCTTAGACTTTGAAACTCTAAGGATCGTATTCAGATTTCTGGAGTGATAGAAAAGAATGTCTTCTTTAAGAAAAAGCTCCCCCTTAACAAACTCTTATTAGAGTTCTTTTTCCTTGGGAATTTTTCTTTCTCCCCCTTTGATACACTCTTATTAGAGTTATTCTTTTTCTTAAGGATCTTTTCCTTCTCCCCCTTTGTGATTTTCAAAAAGAATTGTAAGGAATGGAAAAACTTAACAAAGTACCTGAGATATTAGTAATGACAACAAAAAGAAACAAGAGACACAATTTTTATTAAAATTTGTAATCTCAGCAACAAAAAAAAAACACATCAAAAAGATCGGATTGGGTTATTTCGGATCTTTTTCCTTAGATATGAGGCCCTTTAGAATAGTCTTGATTTTCTTGAGGTCTTTATGATCTTCTTCGGCTTGCTTCTCTAAGACCACTATTCTTGCGGATTGAGCTTCAATTGTTTCTTCCTGAGCCTTCAACTTTTCTTCCTGAGCTTTCATTTTCTCTTCCTGAGCCTTCATCCTCTCTTTAAAATCGATCCGATGATCCCTTTCAAATTTCCAATTTTGAGAAACGGAATTGAGCTTCCCATTCAGATCTCTCACTTCCCGAATCCGAAAGTTCTTTTCCTCTGTCAACTTTTCTTTAAAGCATGCAGTCATCTCATTAAACTTCTTGTCCTCGGTTTCAAAGGCATCCTTAACATTATCTTGAAACTCATCGAAAAGCCTCATCTCTTCCACAGACTTCTTAGACCAGCTTGTCATCCTCTTGCAAGATCTTTTATGAGCTTCGTAACCAATAAAGAAGTTTTTGAACTGTGCCTCAATCTCAACGCACTTATCCATAACCATGGATATAGAGTCTGTTTTCAGATTCAACGCATGTTGGATCATCTTTCATCATGATTCAATACTTGAGAAGGTCGGAATGGTTCCTACCAACTTCTTCAAAGACTGAACAACAAAGTCATGCCCCAGAGAGGATGACTCCAAATCTGAAATCTTGCTTGGAGAGTTTTCATCCTCAATAAGCTCCAACTTTCTCTTTGAAGAACTACCAACTTCCTTTCTCATCCTCTTTTCTGAACTCAGAGTATCAGCAAGAATTTGTTTCCCCTTATCTTTTTTCGGAATAGAATCCTGTTCCGGAGTTCTCTTCTCACTGTCAGAAACGTGAATGACAATATCTTCCTCATCAGCAACTTTCTGAAGAGCATCCTCTACGTTTTTCATCTGAGAAATATCATGTAAAAGTTGTTCTTCTTCTCCATTATAGGAAACTTCTTCTTCTCCTTTCTCTTCTTTCATTGCAGGAGTAACTAGCTTTGAAGATTCAGCTTCTGAAGTCTGGAGCGATAAGTGTTCCGAAGGAGTTCCCTTGTACTCATCTACTTGTTTTAGCACATCTCCTGTCTCACTACTTCTTTCAGCACCTTCTTCTACTTGTTCCACTTGCTCTACTTCCTCAGTATTCGTAGCAACAGCCTGTTCCAGAGCAACAAGATTTCTTCCTGGAGTCTCAGGTAGAGATTCCAGGGAGAAAGATCTCGGAACTGGGATTGTTGCTGAAACCATTACGTTGAACTTCAACAACGCTTGAACAGCCTCGGCTTCTGACATCTTCTTCTTAAGCTTCTTTTCCTTAGCATGTTTCTCGAGCTCATCAGCAGCTTTCTCCTTCAATGATTTAGCTTCCGCAGGGTCCAATCCGAACTGCGGATCCCCTTCTTTCCTCTTCTCTTTGTCATCTCTCCACTTTGTAACAATCTCTTCAGGATAGGATTTCTTCTTTTTTGACTTTGGTGGTGCGGAGTGGATTTCCTTAGACTTAGGATTTTCTCCTTGTTCTTCCACTTCTTTCAGCTTTCTCTTCCTTACTGGCTTGGATGATTACGGAGCAACAGATTTCGGAGCCACTTCTTCTTGAGGAGGTAGATCAATAAACATTCCAGACTTCTTGTCCAAAGCTATATTCATTCTTTTAAGCGTGCCATCACTAAGCAGCATGATCTTGCAAACTCTCGGTTTAGATTTGCAAGCCTCCTTGAAAGACTCAAAACATCGAACAATCAACTTGGAGAGGATTGCTGGATACATAATAACCTGAGCTCTCAGATTCCCCTTCTTCAAATTTTCAATATTAAGAAGAATATGCTTCATCAAGTTGAACTTCCTTAGATTTATCAGGAAATCTATGATATAGATCTCACTCTTCTTCAAGCTGTCCTTATCACATTTTCTCGGTACGATAAGTCCTTGCACCCATAATTCCAGAATCTGGAAGTTTGTAGATAGACTTTCAATCTTCGGAGCCTTGTCATCATCCAATCCGAGAGTTTCTAAGGCATTTTCCTTGTTGAAACTACCCAAAGAGTCTGGCAATACGTGAGAAATAAACTCAACTTCACCTTCATAAGTTAACCCTACCAAGCATGCAACCTTGGTGTAAGAAAGCTTATATGTCTTGCCATACGATTTGAAAGAAAACTTCTCTCTATCATCTTCCTTAAAGAAAGAAAGTGATTCATAAAATTCGACAAGAAAATCAGAATATACTTCATCTTGATTCCCGGTTTTAGATACCGCAACATCCTCCCAGCCATTCAACCTGATGTTCTTTGAGATGACAGAATCGTAGTTGTTGAAGAAAGTCGTATGGACTAACCTTTCTCTGTAAACTAACCACTGAGAAATAGGCTTGGTTGAAGACATTTCTTGAGATGCTATCTCTGCAGACATTCGGATTAGAAGTTCTCTGGGAAGTTCGGAACGGAGAAGACTGAAATTCGGAACGACCTTAAATCAGAGGGGCAGAGCTTCAGCACGCGAAAGCTTGAAACCGATGTGGGACTAGAATTTAGGTCCCTTTTATATAGGCAACGAGATGACGATTGACATTCCATAGTTGATCTAACGGTTGGAATGAGCTGCGATCAGATCTGACGGTTGAGAGCTTGAATCCGATCATTTTGAGGTTTTATTAAAACAAAGAATTAAGAAAACAACTATAATCCGAAAACATAAAGAAAATGCCAGTAAGTAAAATATGATTACGAAAACTTGAGTAAGGAAATCATACCTTTCGAATTAGCTTAGGAAAGTTATTCGTAATGGGTAATATAAAGATGACTACGAAAAACTCACTACGAAAAACTAAATATGAAAAACTCAATACGAAAAAATAAATATTAAAAAAACTTTGTACGAAAATCTGGTTATGAAAGTACCAGTACGAAATTTTCCATTCCGGAAATTTTCAATACGAATACTTCCATTCCAGAAGTATTTTGTGTGAAAATATCCATTCTAGAAAATTGTAGTTCCGGAAGTTCCATTCCGGAAATCTTCGTTCCGAAAAGTTTGAAAACAAATTTTGAAAAAAAAACTTTGTTAACCAAACAATCAAATGTACACCCCCTATGAAAAGGAGTTTATTACTGTAAGGAGACTTTTTCAACAGAAAGTTAATTAAGGAGGATTACCTTACAGTTATCATTCCTAACTTCTGTTTAATATATTCAAATCTATCAGAAGGCAAAGACTTTGTGAATATATCAGCAAGTTGATCTTGTGTTCCGATAAACTGAAGAGTAATATCTCCTTTAAGTGTGTGATCCCTAAGAAAGTGATGCCTAATATCTATGTGTTTTGCACGGGAGTGATGTGCAGGGTTTTTACTTTGGGAAATGGCACTTGTGTTATCACACAAAATTTGAGTTTTAGTAAAACTCAATCCATAGTCTGTGAGTGTGTGTTGCATCCACAACACTTGTGCACAAGAACTTCCAGCTGCTACATATTCAGCTTCAGCAGTGGAGAGTGCAACTGAATGTTGCTTCTTGAAGGACCAAGAAACTAATGAATCTCCTAAGAAATGACAAGTTTCGATTGTACTTTTTCTATCCATTCTACATCCACCAATGTCAGCATCAGAAAATCTTTTTAGAACAAAATCATTTCCAGAAGTATAAAATAATCCTAGATCCATGGTTCCCTTAAGGTAGCGAAAAATTCTTTTTACTGCATTTAAGTGAGATTCCTTAGGATTGGATTGATATCTTGCACATAAGCATAATGAAAACATTAAGTCTGGTCGACTAGATGTTAATTAAAGTAGACTTCCTATCATACCTCTAAAAGATGTTTTATCTACTTGTTTCCCAGCTTCATCAAGATCTAAAGAGTTTGAGGTACCAATGGGAGTACTTATACTCTTAGTGTTGTCATAACCATACTTTTTAAGAAGATCTTTAGTATACTTATGTTGAGATATGTAAGTTCCTTCTGGTTTTTGAGAAATTTGAAAACCAAGGAAAAATGTTAACTCACCCATCATACTCATTTCAAACTCAGATTTCATTAGACTAGCAAAAGAGTTAGTCAATGATTGCTGAGTTGAACCAAATATAATGTCATCAACATAAATTTGAACAATCAAAACATTTCTCTTATCTTTCTTTATAAAAAGGGTTGGATCTGCATTTCCCTTAACATAGATATTTTGAAGAAAAAATCCAGTGAGTCTATCATACCATGCTCATGGGGCTTGTTTAAGGCCATACAAAGCTTTGGTAAGTCTAAAAACATGATCTGGATGTTTTGTATCTTCAAAGCCAGGAGGTTGTTCAACAAAAACTTCCTCTTGAACATAACCGTTAAGAAAAGCACTTTTCACATCCATTTGGAAAAGTTTGAAATTAAAGAATGCTGCAAAGGCAAGTAGAATTCAGATAGATTAAAGTCTAGCTACTGGAGCATAGGTTTCTTCATAGTCTATTCCTTCTTGTTGATTATATCCTTTAGCAACAATTCTAGATTTATTTCTAACAATGAATCCATTTTCATCACATTTATTTCTGAAAACCCATTTTACTCCAATAACAGAAGTTTCCTTAGGTCTTTCAACCAAGGTCCAGACTTTATTCCTTTCGAATTCATTTAGTTCATCTTGCATTGCTTTGATCCAATCATCATCACCTAAAGCTTCATCAGTGCTTTTAGGTTCCAATTGGGAAAGAAATGCTAGATGCTCTACTTCATTTCTTAAGGAACTTCTAGTCCTTACAGGTTGATTTACATCACCAATGATACTATCACTGGGATGATTCTTAAGAACCACCTGATTTGGGTTTTGTAAAACCTGTTCATCAACATAGGGTAGAAAGTCATCTGGGGTAAATGTCTCAGAAGTATCTTCTAGAACAATTTCCTTATCAGAAGGTTCTTCTATCAAAGGTTGATAATCAGTTTTTGAAAACACATCCGAAGATGTAAGTTGAGATGGTTTAAAAACAAAAGGATCTGATTCATCAAATTTTACATGTACTGTTTCTTCAACAGTACAAGTATTTTTATTACAAACTCTATAAGCCTTAGAGGTTGTGGAATAACCTAAGAAAATTCATTCATCAGACTTTGGTGCGAATTTATGTAAGTTATCTTTAGTATTCAAAATGAATACTTTGCAACCAAAAACCTTGAAGTAGGAAAGTCTTGGTTTTCTACCATTCCATAACTCATAAGGAGTTTTATTAAGAAAAGGTCTAATCAAAACTCAATTTATAGTATAACAAGCAGTACTTACAGCTTCAGCCCAGAAATGTCTAGCAATAGAATATTCACTCAACATGGTTCTAGTTATCTCTTGAAGAATTCTATTTCTTCTTTCAACTACACCATTCTGTTGAGGAGTTCTAGGTGCTGAAAAATTGTGAGTAATACCTTTCTTACTACAAAAAGTTTCAAAATCAGAATTTTGAAATTCTCCTCCATGATCACTATGAATAGTTTTCAATAGAATGTTTTTCTCATTTTTAACTTGAGCTCTAAAACTTTTGAAATAAGAAAAAGCTTAAGATTTCTTTGCTAGAAAATAGACCCAAGTAAATCTAGTGTAATCATCAACTAGAACAAACACATAATATTTTCCTCCAATACTTCCAGTTTGTGTTGGACCAAAAAGATCCATGTGCACTAACTGTAATGCATCGGTTGTTGAGACTTCACCGATTGACTTAAAACTAGATTTATGTTGCTTGACATATTGACAAGGATCACAAACTTTAGAAGAATCAAATCTAAGCTCCGGTAGATCCTTAACAAGTTTCTTCTTAGAGAGTATACATAGGTTTCTTATATTACAGTGTCCTAGTCTTCTATGCCATAACCAAGAGTGATCTTCCATTGCACATAGGCAAGGTAAATCTTGGCTTCTTAGGTCTTCTAAGTTTAAGGTGTAAACATTCTCCTTCCTGTTGGATGAGAGAATAAATTCTTCCTTGGAATTGTGTACTAAACACTTATCATTCCTAAAATTCACAAGGTAACCTTCATCACATAACTGACTTATGCTAATGAGGTTGTGCTTAAGACCTTTAACTAAAAGAACATTTGAAATCGAAGTTTTACCTAAAAGAAAAATATTACCAATACCAACAATATCTCCCTTAGCATTGTCTCCGAAATTTACCTTTCCTCCTTTCGTTTTGATAATCTTTTCAAAAAAGCTTTTGTTACCAGTCATGTGCCGGGAACATCCGCTATCCATGTACCATGTATTGTTGCTGGTCCTTTCTTTATTATCCTGAAATCAATAAAAAAATTAGACTTTCGGAATCCAAACTTGTTTGGATCCGAGATTTCTAGACAACAAAATTTTAAGTATCCACATTTTCTTAGAAAAGTAGGCTTTGTGAAATCCTAGAGATTGGGTTTTATTTAAGGAACAATTCTTTTCCCAGTGACCACCACATTGACACTTGGTACAAAATGGGGAACTTTGAGGAACAAAATAATTGTTACTGAAAACTGGTTTTGCATGGGTATAACCAAATCCGGATTTATTTCTTAAAGGTCGTATTTGAGAATACATTTTATCAAAATTTTCCTTACCATGGGTAATGTTTGATAAACATTTGTTTAAGGAAAAAATATCGGACTTCAGTTTTACAACCAAGTTTTTATCCTCAAAATCATTAGTTTTAGAACTAGAGTTAGGCTCGAAACTATTTTTATTAGAAATTACTTTTTCTAACTCTTTAGAAAGTTTATTCTTTTCAGAACTTACTTGCTCATGATTTTTTGAAATACTTTCAAAATCAGCATTTTTCTTATCAAGATCTTTAGAAAGATCTGATATGTCTTTTGTTATAATAGAATTCCTAGAATTTGCCTTATCAAGTTTCTTACTGAGTTTGGAATTCTCAATCTCAAGAAGTTCAGCAAACCTAGAGACTTCTTCAAAAGTAGGTAAAGTATTTTCCTCATCAGAAGATGATTCTTCATCAGAAGAGTTATAATACTTACTATCATTAGAATTTAAAGAAACATTGGTCAATGATTCAGCATTTCGTACCTTAGCCATAAGACAATGATTATCAATAGGTAATCTGGCTAAAATACCAAGATTCTTCTGTCCTGAAGATTAATAATCAGAAGATTCATCTGAAGTGTCACCACCACTGGCACTCCAGGTGTCATTAGCTTTCAGAACATTCTTAGCTTTGGCTCTATAAAACTTCTTCATGTTCCTGTCTGAATGCCTTTCTTTTCTTTCTTTCTTTCTGAGCATAGGGCAATCTGGTCTAATATGTCCAACTCTTTTACATTCATAACATGTATCTTCTCCATCATTCTTATCTTTTATATCCTTCTTCTTATACTTGGATTGAAAGTTTCTCTGTCCAGCTATCTTGTTCATCCTTCGAGCAAGATTGGCTAATTCATTTTCTGAGACTTCACTCTCACTAGATTCGGATTGGAAAATGAATTTATTAGACTTGGATCTGGTTACTCTCTCAGGAGTCTTAGCTTTGATCTGATTTGAAGTTGTAGTAAAAGAAACAGTTCCATTTCCATTCTTCTTCTTGATGTTGTCAGCATCACTCTTCATTCTGGTTTCATGTTGTAGAAGAGTTCCAAATAATTCATCAAGAGTAATTTGAGTGACCTTCCTGTTCTCATCTATAGCTGTTCTCTTGGATTCCCACTCAGTGGGCATAATGTCGATTATCTTGTCCACAAGAGCTTCATCATCTAAACCTTTTTCTCCCATAGATTGTAGACTGTTGACTATGGTCATAAATCTTTGTTGTACTTTACAGATAGGTTCTCCATAAGGAAAATTGAAGCCATGATATTCAGCTCTAAGAATAGCTCTTCTAGTCTCAATCACCTTAGAAGTCCCAAAGTGTGTGACCTCTAACTTCTTCCATATACAATTAGCTGCTTCACAAGAAGAAATTTGGCTATATATATTTCTGGTCATTGAACATAGTAATGTATTGCATACCTTATAGTTGAGTTGATATTCTTGCTTTTCCTGGTTAGTAAAGGTTCAGACTTCCTTGTCAGGAATTTTATAATCACCAGTAAGCATGACAAAGTTTTCTACTCCAGTATTGATAACAAATGTCTTCATACGATCTCTCCAGTATTCATAGTCATTACCATCAAAGATTGGTGGTCTTGTAGGATTTAGATTTTCAATAGATCCAACATTAATTCCTTCCATACTAGAAATAACTTTTCACACAAACTTGTTATTAGCTCAGAATTGTAATCACAAAGTTCGGAATGAGAAAAGTTCGGAATGGATAAATCAGAATGACAATGTTCGGAAGGATAAAGTGAGCAAGAAAAACTTGTATGTGAGTACTAGTATTTCAGTAACCGGCTCTGATAACAAATGTAAGATTGGTATAGAGTAAGAGGTTTCCAACCTCTGATACCAATTGTAGGATCGAAATATAATATGAGATGCTCAATATACAAGAGGGAGGGTGAATTGTATATTTTAAAAATTCCTTTGGAACCTTTAAAGTTAGTTAAGAATAACTATGTTTTCCTTAAGTAAAGGAAAAGGCTAAGTTTAACAAAGTTAAACTAAGTAAATTAACAACACCTCTAACACCAAACTAAACTTGGAAAGAGATTCCAAAAGTAGGTTCCGGAAATATGGTTCCGGAAATTAAAACTTAACAAAATTTACAATTTGAGATTCTACATTAAAGTGTATAGAATCTAAATGAATCAGAGTAAGTAAGAAAGTATAAGAAAGTTATACTTTCCTTAAGATACAAATTACAGTGGAATAAAAACAAGTAGTAAAACTACTAGTAACAAGATAATAGTCTTTTAACCCAAAGAGAAGGGTATCCAACAACCTTGGATAAAGGTCCCTTGATTTATACTTTCAAGCAAGTCTGTCTTACCCACACCAGGGTAAGCCCTCGATACGAAGATCGGTGTCTCTATCATGCTATCCCCGCAAGCCCTCAACTTCAAGGTAGTTGGCAACCACTGTCTTTCTCAGCAAGAAAGCCCTCGATCTTTAAGGTAGTCGGCACCTCTATCTTCCTATCCCCGGAAGCCCTCGAATGTAATCACCAACATTCGGAGTTGCACGAAGATATGAGATTTAATAAGAGACTCTCTCTCTAGAAATCACTTCAACATCATGTATGCACAAAGTCCAAAATGTTCATCCATCCGTTTCGAGCTTTTTTAAATGAGCTCCTATTTATAGGTAAGGTCGGCTCCTTCTCCAACAGTCATATTTTCCTTAAAGATCGGAGGGACCTGTACACGTGTCACTCAGACAACGGTTAGTTTATAACAAAATGGACGACATCGTTTTATAACAAAAAAAGTGTAACAGAATGTATGACATCATTTTAAACTCTAACATAAATGTTCGGAATGAAAACATCGGAGTGAAGGTTCGGAGTGAATAAATTCAGAGTGTATAAAACAAAGATAATCAGATTCTGTTTAATAGGTGAATTCGGAGTGAGAATTCGGAATAGAAATTCGTCATCAGAAATCGTAATGAGAATTCATCATCAGAATTCGTAATGAGAATTCGTCATCAGAATTCGTAAGGAGAATTCTTTATCATAATTCGTAATGAGAATTCGGAATGAGATTTCTTCATTAGAATTCGTAATGGGAATTCTTCATTGGAATTCGTAATGAGAATTCTTCTTCAGAATTCGTATTCTGAATCTGGAATTGAACTTAGTCAGAGTTCATATCCGGAATTCAGAATGAAACTTCCTTATAGTTCTTGTCCAGAATCTGAACCCTAAAACAGAATGCTTTATATCAAAGTTTCAATGATTCCGAGAAAATGAATCTAAATCTCATACTTAAGAAAAATATGGATGAAAATATGATAAGAATAATTTTTCTTATAAAGGCGATTTTCCTTAAGAAAGCAATTTTCCTTATAAAAGCAATTTTCCTTAAGAAAGCAATTTTCCTTATAAAAGCAATTTTCCTTAAGAAAGCAATTTTCCTTAAGAAAGAAATTTTCTTAAAGATAAGGTGTTTGTGATTTTCAAAACAAGAAGGAATGGAAAATTCATAAGGAAAACCTTATTGACTCAACATATTGATGCATAAAAGCTATTATCAACATGTAATTCAATGAGAGAGATATGTTTATCACAAGAATCATATAATAATAGCACAAGAAGTGACAATATGTTCTCCATATATATATTGGCCATTCAGAATGGTCATAAATATGATGATGAGAGATTGTTCTAAGATTATATTATGACCCTAGTTCAATTTAAAGGACCATCTATAAATGTTATGTAAAACAATGATCTCAATCTAATACAATTCTCCAAGGTACACCATACAACTAAAAAATCTTCTTCACAAATAGGTTACCAAATTCAATAATTATGAAGGTATCTATAATAGGTATGAAATAGTATAACTCCATTAGTTGATAAATCTTCACCCAAAATAATCCTTATTTCATGGTTTTTTGGGTAAAACTTTTAGGAAATCCTTGGCGATGTCATCCCACTTCCATTTTGGGATGGGTAAAGGCTGCAGTAATAATGTAGTCCATTACTGTTTATATTTTCAAATACTTATAAGTGTATAATCAAGCCATAAATCTTGATACCTCCTTTATATTCCATATCCATCAATACTACCAGTAGTGGTTATGATAAATATTTGTCAAACCAAGATGTATCACACTTTTAGTAGCGTGGAATTCCCTCATAATTAATTTTTTTTCATGCTCACGGAAATTTAAATACAACCATGGACATGAATAAATAAATTTCCCTAAAATAAATACTATAATGATGGATCCCCACTATAAATTTAATTCATTGGGGAAAAAACCTTATGAAAATATAACTACCTCATTATGGTTTGATTCAAAAGAGAAGGAACACTAGAGGCCAATGAGAGAGTTTTTCACCCCTCAGACTCCTAAAATACTCTGTAAATTCCTATAAAAACTATTATCATATATAAATAATTACAAGATTCCAAAACTATAAGAGTCTTTATCATCATAATAATGTTTCTGACCATGGTGTTTCCCTTTCTCAGAGTATATTCTAACTCGATGTGGATAGAATTATGATACTCAACTCCCTCCTATATTGAAGGTCCATTTCCATTTTGGATAATTTAAATTTCATGATCATCTATTATTTGTAAAAAAATATCATGTCTAGTAGAAAATGTCCACATAATCATAGAGCATATACCATTATAGCTAACAATAGATCATGTGTTGGATAATTCTACCAATTCATCCTCAAATTTCAATATATATTTGCAACCACTTCATTTTGTCATATTAGAACATCTTTGATACTAAATCATGACCTGGATAAATACATGTTATTAACATTACCTTACTGATGTAATGTTAGGATCAATATTGAGGTTACCATTATCCTCATTTCCTATAAATCTACCACATATGATTATAAAAAAACAATCGTAACCCCTTATTTAATCTAATTTTAAATAAATGCTTTAATAATGAAGAAGTTATAGATAAATAAAAAATAACAGGAAACAAAACTATAACACCTCTATAAGAGAGAGACATTAAAGGATAAATGTTATTACCCATGTAAACAATTTGAACATTTTGTTTTGGGGATCCTACGTTATTTGAACTCCATATTTAAGTGTTCTTGTATTCTAGGATGTTTCTCAGGGTTTGTGTGAGTGAGGAAAAAATACTGAAAGAACATCTATAAGAATATAGGGATAGAAATTAGTCTGTTAAAAAACCCAAGTGGGTAATATTATATGGTGTGTTGGGAAAGAAAAACATGATATTATAGAGAGACACATGCGCTTATAAGACTATGTTTTTTGATCAGGGATGTCTGGTTCTTCAAAATGTTATTATACCCAATACCCAACTGGATGTGTAGATGTACTACCATGGTTGGGGTCTGGGGTTTTGAATGAGGGTTTTTTTTAATTAAAGGGTTGGAGAGTGTAACAACCCTAGAAAAGATAGACATAATAGGATAAATTTTACACCCCATGTCAACTTGGTGAACCTTTTTTTTGACGAATACCTCACTAGAACTCCACAATTCAGAATTCATGGACTGAAGTAGTTATCAGGATGGTTGAAATTTTGTGATGTTTCCTAGGTTGTGTGTGAATGGGGGAAAACACATAAAATGAACATGTGTTCCCTATGGGTACAATCATTAGTTAGATTAAAGGGACTAGTGTGTATATCCTATGGTTTACTGGGAAGAAACAATGGTATTTCTGGAGACCAATGGGGTTAGAAGACTAGGTTCATGGATCAGGGAAGGCTAGATCGTGGCATAAACCAATAAATCCTGAATTCATGATTAATTTCTGAGGTCACTACCAAGACACCATGGAAACACTTTATTTTTTTTACATTTTCATTCTAGACTCATAGATAGTGTGTCTTAATAAGTGCACTTCATCAACACATAATTGAAATTTAGTAGGCTTTGGATATAGAAGATTATCTCTCAATATACTATAGATTATTTCAATATGTTGTGAATGATCATCTCTAGAATAGGATTATACTATTATTGAAGAACTTATAGGATGTTTCTTGACGTGTCTGTCAGTGATGATGATACACATTTAATGAAAACACATTTTCATGTTGGGTTTAATAATTTGTATGATAATAAAACCCTCTAGGTGTAGATTGTGGTGTGTTGAGATGGAAACCTCAGTATTACAGGAGAACCATGGGGTCAAATGAATAGGTTAATAGAACTATGAATGCATGGTTGGGAAAAAATCCATTAACATATGATTAATGAAATCATTAATGGGTCCTCCCAAGACACCACAACAACTACCTTATCTGGGTCCATTACCACTCTATACATTGATATATCATTTCCCAAAAAGTGTACTTGGTCATTCCCGAAATACCATTTAGTAGGCTTAGAATATAGATAATTCATTCTAAGTTTACTCTATATGATTTCATGATGATAGTCATGATCATATCTAGAATATCTGTATACCACTATTTCATCATTGATGATGACCACAAACCGATCTAGATATGGATGGAAGATCGGATTCATCAAGGGTAGGAATACCATTGGTGTATTTTTTTATTTTAACTACTTTACCACAAACTCATACAAGCTATATATGCTTCTTAAAAATGTTTAGGGTATATTTTAGAGTCTCACACTTAACCTATGGTACCCTAACATCAATTAAATTTTGGGTAACGTTCCGGAACCTAAAAATTTATTAAATATATCATCGATGTATGGAACAAAATAAATGTTCATTACATTCATATTGTCCCACCTCCAGTAATCGACACATTAATTAAAGGACCCATAAACCTCATTGGTGAAAAAATAGGGGAACCACATAAGGATATAATAGTTCATATAAATACCTTAGATTATAAATCAACCAATTAAGCAATGAACTCTCAAATCATGTCCAGTGTCATCAAATATGGTGGAATAGATATAGGTTTGGCTCCTGAAACAAACACGATGGAGAACTAAATCTCCTATTACTTTGGTAATCAGTATAACTCTTTATGAAATAAATTAAGAAATTAGTCCATTAATATAGGAAATATATTCTAATATGAGTCACCACAATCCATAATAATTAATTCTACTAGGGATGTGAAATAATCAAATTTCTTCTGAATTAGTCCCACATAACTATCCATAAGATACTATTAATTATAAAAACCACTATTACCCCCTTATAGAGATATGAATATCAAACTCCTCTGATAATATTTTATATGATATTGGTATAGATATTCATAATCGATAACCACATTCATGTCAAAACCAGTCATCTATTTCATAGAAAACTCCCAGAGAAAAATGGATACCACTAATTACAAGAGAACTCTATTTACAAAACATAATACCCACTAATTTAACCCATAATGTCTATCAATGGATGTAATCTAATCCACATATTCCGAAAACTCACCCAATCCCTTATCTAATTGATAAAATATAAATTAATTTGATTATTTTTATCAAAAAATACAAATGAATGGGTAGATGATACATTAATTGTACCTCTAACAGTGGAAGGACCTTCACCTTGACTCCAAAGAGTAAACTGCATTTTGTAATATTAAATTTCCCTTATACCTTGGGCTCCAATAATAATCCCCTAATTTACTTCTTCATACTAATAATGATGGTCTTATTTTGGGGTACCATTCCCCTATCCTAGCCCATGAGACCGATGGAAATACAACTACCCATATAATGAGTGGTAATTTTGTCCCTCCCAAGCTCTGGTGTATGTCATGATCCTTTAATACTTCTAATTTACTATGATTTCCTATATAATTTCTACATATAGCCCAATATAACACAATATAAACACTATAAGTTATGTAAATGTAATTTCCAATGTTTTTGGATAGCCTTTCCACACTAATATCACATCAGTTGACTATATTCCTAAGGTGGAGGTCCACTCAATTTTATCTAAGACTACCACTACCCTGATAAAATTCTTATTATGGTGTTCTATAAAATCTAAATATGAACTCCATGATTGTATGAAAATAATTGTTTTAACACCACTTGATGCCTCCTTTAGTTTCACTTCATTGATGAGTTCTAAATTAACCAACTCAGAGAGGATTTTCTAATGAAATACGTTCACCTAAGAATTTTTTTCATACAAAATACCACACTATAAGTTCAATTACATATTTACTAATATCATATCAATACTAGAGGAAATTGTTGAAGGTTGGTAATGAAACCATATTAGTCTATAATATATATTCTATAATATTTTCTTTGAATGAAATCTTATTCCCTTTAATCCATCATTTCATTTGGGTATAAGAGACTAAGAAAATTAGCCTCAAATCCTTTATAATTAAAATCTTAATGTTATCTAGAAATCACCATATCTCCTAATAGTTCTTTATTGGTCCTCATAAGATATATTTAGAAATCTTCACACACCTATCCATAGGTGTCTCTGAGAGACAAAATGTTATTGATATGGAATCGATCCCTCTCATTGCTACCTGAGGGAATCCCTCTCATGTTAACCTAGGTGTTTTTTGTAGTTGGAAATCCCACTTCATATAGTATAGAAAATGGTTTTCATAATTATTATCCCTCTCCATGTATTTTATAATCCACATTAAATGGTCACAGAGGAGATCAACAATCAGATTCTATAGAGTTAGAGGACATCTTGGTTCCACTATGTGAGGAGTTATCTCATTGAAACTCTCCTAATGTTCAATTGGCAGATAAAGTGGATGTATTTATCAAGAATGGAAAACACACTCATTAGATAATATGGTTCATAACACGATCAAACGTATAATGATAATGATATGATAAATAACTATATATACATTACCACATAAAATATTTTCTTAATAAGAGAATTAACTTGTTTTTAATTATTATACATTTAAGAAAATTTTAAAAAGGAAGATTAATATATAGAAAATAAATCACTTATATAGAAAATTCATGATTCAATATTTCCCAATGTGTCTACCATGATATATGCATATACACCCTATGTCATATCGGTGAATATATAAAATATCAAAAATCAATAACATCATACAACAAGTTTATCCTATAAGGTTAAATAATAGGAAAACTATAACAAGAAAAAGATAAAAAAAATAGAAACCACATCCATAAAAAAATTGGGTTTTCCAAAATATATGATTTAGCCACTCACATTCATAAGATCATTTCAATGCTCAGACACATGTTATCCTCCTGTCTACCACGTCCCAGTTTATGAAGAAAAAGAAAAAGGTTAACCTTTGATATCACTTTGTAACAGCTCTATCCTGGTTCTCACTCACGTGACTAATATGGGTCTCCATGAGGCCTAAAGTGTTCTTCACCGTATTCTAGAGGCTTGCGACTTGGAGTGATGGTCTAATAAGTGTAGTGGGGAGACTATACCTTTTAGTAGAACATAATAACTACATAATAAAATTATAAAAAATTATTATAAATCTCCTCTAAAATATATATAAGAAAATTCAAAATCAAGACAATATAATAAAGCTGTTAATTTTCATACATAATGTTATACCATAAACCAACCAAAATATTGAAACTAAAAAAGAACAAAAAAAAACAAGACCCAAATCTCACACTCAACCCCTATCCCAATGTTATTATCCATGATTTAAAATCAACCAATAAAGGACATGGAACACTTCCCTTTTCTAGAAATATGTTCATGAATTTTAGATAGGTAATAACTGGATTCAAAAATAGGGTGTGCATAAAAGATATTAATCAACTAACAATGCTGTTAAAAATATATAGTTTGAGGAATAGTGAATTAAATAGTACAATAAAAACACCTTTAATAATAATTTATCTGCAAAAAATATAAATAAACATTCCAACCATTAATCTCCATAATGACACATGTGGGTGGCCATACATGACATGATATAATGTCAAATTTATTATGGTATATTCATAAGTTGGACCAGTACCAATATCCATAATATATAAATATGATAGAATAACTCACAAACAAACCCAATAAGAATTCCCATGAATTGGGCTACTTATATAGTAAACATAAAATGTACCCAAGGAGAATTACTATTCATTGATCCAATTATCTATACATTTAACTACAAAAAAAATTTTAATTTCAATTCCATGTGCCAATCCGAAGACTAGTGCTAAAACAAAATAATTATTTTAATTCATTCTTAATATATCACCAATTGAATAATATGAAAATTAATTCCAATTTAGATTAAATATTCTAATTCATGCCACATACTACTCTACATGCCAGTTAATGCCAATTACTACTCAACATACGAATATGCCAATATTCCATCACACCATTACGTTCCTAATGGGGTCTGCCGAAGGCTTGTGTAAAGGTATTTAGTAAATATCATAGGAATATGATTTGAAGAGGGGATATAGAAAGTATTTTAGTGAGATAAAGCATGTTACATATAAACGAATCCAATAGTAGTCCTTGTTGAGCTATATTATACAACCTAACTCAAGAGAAAAGAATAAGAATTCAGAGAATAATCCATTCATATCAATGTGTAACACCCTAAATACCAAAGGACATTGATATATCCACCATGTCAATGATGGATGAAGAATAATGATAGATAATAATAGAGTAATTCTTCAATTATGGTCATGACATTTTTATTCTTGACATCCAGATATAATAACATATATAATAACTCAAAAATGGTATTTTATAAGTCAATTATTGCCTATAGAACCCTTCCAGATCACTAATTACATATTAGGTCATAAAAATAAGGATTAAATAATTAAATTTTTGGTTTTAGGTGGAGAAACTATGATATTTACCTGGATGTTATAAGCCCAAATCAACACCAGCATCTAGCAACTACGTACGCCAACTTGATGATAGCTCTAGGAAGAGTTCCTATAACTCTATGAGCCCCACCAAAAATCCTTTTTCATCTCATCAACATGACATGGAATTCCTATAGAATTAATATTGTACTTACTCATACAACAACTTGTCTGTGGCACTTAATCAATCCATTTACTACTAGCCACTTCTATACCATTTTAGTTTAGCTCCCCTGAGCCCAAGATCATCTCTTGACCAACTTTTATATTAGTAATAATGATATTTTACAAATAATGTGGTTTAACAAAACTAAAATAAGGATATCCATGGACAATGGAATGGGTCTTAAACATTATGTTAATCAAATCCTATGTTTAAGCAATGATTATTAAAATATGGTTTTGGATTCACTTGATGAAATTTGATGTGATGAATGAATAATTAAGCATGTTAAATTCGATGATTTATTGATTTTTTTATTAATGTAAAACAATTTTCCATAATCAAATGTATGAAGAGAACAATGTTTGTAGAATGTTGAAGAGTGTTTTGGGAACTAAATTTCAAAATAATAATGGGGAATACAGAATAATGGGTAGAGATTTTGTGATGTATATTGAGATAAATAATGGTAGTGAAGGGTAATTTAGTGAACTTAATATACAATATATTTTATAAGTATTTTTAATAGTTTATTAAAAAAATATTGACAATTAACATAGTCCAACAATAGGACTAATGAACCAATTATTAGGCGTGATATCTTGTTGTCCCTTTCTATCCATTGAGTGTTTGGGTTCGTAGTGGCCCATTTGTGGGCCTGGAGGAGTACACATTGGTATGATCACATGGGTTTGGGAAATTATTCCAATGGTCTAGTGTGAGTCTGTGCAACCAGTTTGACATGTAGTGTGTGTTTTGCTGGTGTTAATCCCCATCTTACAACTCAAAGGAATTTGGGAACTGATTAAAAAATATGGAATTAATATACCGATTAAATATTATATGTGGGAAAATGATAATCACTTCATTGTTCATCCACTTTAATGACTTATAGATATAACATCCACCATTCAATTTTATTGATACTAGTCAACTTAAAGTTACAAAGAGTTATCATCTAAATTTTTATGAATGATGGATTATCATTTTAGCATTATACACTATTAATGATGCCTAAAATATCTAAATAATTCCTTTACCAAATCAATATTTTCCTCATTGAAAAAATGATATCCAAGTGAGATAAAAAAACCAAATTCATGCAGTTTCACTAACATGCAAGATCATAAAATTATGGAAATGGTATTTCAATACTATTATTGATTGAATTATCCATGTAGAATTTTTTCTACAAACCCAAAATATATCACATAGACAAAATTATAAAATTATTATTCATGTAACTGATTGATACATATGTGTTTTGAGGTTATTTTACACTACCGATTGAGTATAGGGGACTCTCATATCCAACTCTTCTCCATAGAAATTTTCCTCATGAAATCATTATTGGTGTATATTGATGAATTGAGAAATAAGAATATATGTAAATATTGATTTTTTGTGGGATAATGATAGAAAATTGAACCCGATTCGTTGGGATATTTATATAAGGATATTTAGAAGATACAACGTTTTATATACTGTAAGAATAAATGTAATTAAATCTGATTCTTATTAACATTCAAATGATCAGGTCCATTAGAGATTTAAAATATTTACTTCATTACACAGTGAAAGGGTTAAAAATATAATGGGGGAGTGAATGACCCAAAATTAAGTTATAGAAATCAATGGACACATTTTATATGGGGTAGCATAAAATAAAATAAATATATATCTAGCAGTTAAAAAAGGAAACTACAACTGAATGTATTATTATTACAGAAACACACACACACACACACACAAACACACACACACACATATATATATTAGTTTGATAAACTTATATGTTTACATATTTTGAGATAATAAAAATATATTAAAATGAAAGTTGTTTTTATTTCATCGATATAGAATATATAGATGATTTTTTGATATTGATGGTGATATTAGTAAATTGAAAAACTGGGAGAACTTGCTGCATTTGAGGAATCATATTTTGGAGATACTTATGTGTCTATGATTGCAATTTAGGGGTCAAATATGAGAAATATTTTAAGAATAATATTTTACGAGTATTATTTTTTAATGAATTTAAAGAATAACTAGATTGCACCAAATTTGGAAGCTGAGTTTCATCACCTATTAAAAAAATAAATATTAGTTTCTTGTGAAGATATAAAAGGAATAGAAAATAAGATGGAATCTATTCTCCTTGTGGTGAATGAGTATTTCAGGAATGAAATATTTCTACCATAGGATTATTATTTGATGAAGAAGATTTGATGGGGGTGTGTAACATGTTGTTGAGAGATTGTAACTAGGGCATGTAACTGGTTTTTTTATATTCACACGTGTGTATATTGAGGAATTTATAAATGGGCGGAATTGTTATAGAAAGGATTATGATTTTATTCCAAACCTTGTAAACCCATGAATTCGACATTCACTATTATTAAAATTGAACATGAGATGATATTGAGATATAACATCGAGTTTATATGGAACATTAAAAAATTATAGGTTGAATATAAATGTAATAGAATTCCTAAAAAGAAACCATAATTTCACCCCCCATGCTCAGTGGTTTATTTGTCATGAGGCACTATAATTTTTTAGAGTGCATTAGGTTACCTTTAAAGATCCATATCTTTTCATATTTTTTTTTATAAAAATTATAAAGTGAATGAATTCTAAAGTGTTTGAGTTGCCTCACCCGGAGGAATGATATTCAGGGAGTTTTTTAAAAACATAAATGTATAAGATACAAATAATGGAAAGGAAGATAATTTTTTTTCCAAAAGTAATGGGTGAAATAACTCCAATAGAGGGTTGTTATGGTTGTACAAACAGTCACTGCTATTTTGATTTTTATTCTTCCAACAAATCTTGTTCATTCTATAATAGTGATATACCACCCAGTGATATTAATTTTAAACTTAATAAATATGTTAATATGGTTTTGGATGGGGTCAATATTTATATTGGTGGAACTATCATGTTCCTTCAAGAAGAAAATTTTCTGATGGAAGGAAAAGATAATTCCAAGGAAGGGGTATCATTATAACATGTTAGAATATAAAATACTCTCAAAACAATGTGATAGAAAATGATGAATCTATTTTTATTTAAATTTAATGAAATGATTAATATTTTTAAGAATTATAATGAAATGTTAGAAAGAAATATTTTTTTGAGATTGTGTTTGTTGAATCGTTCCATTCATTTTAATCAATGAACAGAGGGTCTATATATATAAAAATGATCAAATAGAAATTAAATCCAAAAGGATCATGGAAAATGACTCATTAATAAAAATATATTATGGTATTAAATGAGTGTTTATAAATTTAGAATGGATTGTGAAGATAAAGTTGAATTTGATGAAGATTAAAAACATTTCTCAGCACATTATGTCATGAATTGAAAATTATATTTTTCAACATTGAAAATACTCATTTTTAAAACTCACTATTCAATAAATGCGTTTCAACTCCAACATGGTGATATTTTATGTATTCCATTTATTTATAACCATTAAAACATTAAAGATAGATTATTAGATATTAAAATTATCTTTTTTAAGTTGTGGTGAAGAAAGTAGTGACATCCATATCTCAATGAAATAATGGTTCTAAATATGTATTGTAATTCAAAAAGTGTAGGATGATATTAAAATTATAAATAAGTATGGATGAAGATATACATATAAATCTAACTACCATTTCTATGTTTGATGGTATAATATGTATTAGTGGTGGTTCAAAAGAAAAATTCCAATAAGTTGTGAAAAGGATACAAAACACATTATGTTCAAAAGCATATAAAGAATGTAAAAAATAAAATAAGATCATGGTTTGTGGGATAATTTTGGTTCCAAATTATATTTTGGAATTTTTCATTAGATTTTTTTTTAAATTCCATTATATTAAAAAAATCTCAATTTTATGGGGAGATATCCATTGAAAAAGTTAAAACAAAAATAAATGGCTAAGAATAATTTTCAAGGTTGAAATATATTTGATGCTTTGATTATTTTAGTGTTAATTTCTATGAAATTAATCACATAATTGATACATTTACTTATAAACACATATCATGAAAGGGAGAGAAGATAATATAACATGAGATAGAAGATTAAACTTTTGGTTAGAAACTAGAAGGATGTGGCCAGTCAAATTAATCTCAAGAAGATAAATATGAGTTCTATTTTTTTTGAAGAATGGTGTAAAAAAGTAAATCATCTGAAGCAATGTTGAAACTACCAAACAATTATCAGTATTCCCAAATTAATCTTTGGGATTCTTATAACATATTTTTATAATAATATAAAGTTATATTAATAAAAAAACCAATATATATTGGTAAAATGAATATTCCACTTGATGAAGATGATTTTCATGAGGTTTTCAACAATAGTAAATTTTTTACTAAAGATGCTCTATGTGAGATATGAAATAAATCTTGATATAATTCAAGATTTTGTTTTACAACACTTCAATAAAAAGTGGAAGAGTTGATAATAATGCATCATGTATTGGTATATTCATATGATTTGATGCATAAAGATGTTATAACATCTCACACAATTAAATTTTTAGGTGTGATAAAATTAATGCCATCAAAGGATAAATTAGATTTTAGAATCAAATGTAAAACCATAAATACTACATAAATAATAGAAACATGGTTGATAAAAACATCTCAACCTTGTTTTTTATATCGAGGAAAAAGTAAATACACCTTATTCTCTTATATATTTTGGGTATTGTATATTGGATTAAAATAACTAGAATTGAAGTTAAAACAATATCTCGAGGGGAATCCCTGAGAAGCAATGAATGTTGTGATATTATATATAATATATAGTTGAAAATGTAATAAAAATTATATAGTCACATAAAGAATATAACATTAGTGTGTTCTCAATTAGGAATATCACACAATAATTTTTTTAAGAGACTCAACATCTAAAATATTTTTGAAAAGTGTTTATATTAAGGTGAAACCAATTAAATAATAGATGAGACCAAAACATTTTAAACATGAATTTATAATTTTTTGGTAATATTAGTAATAATTATGTTAGAGTTATCTCAATAAAACTCTAATACATTATTATTAATATTGGTAAATTTTCTCCCCAATGGGGAGTTTTGAGATTTCAAAACATGGGAAAACGGGGTAGTTACATGGCATTTTCATGAAATATTTTATTTTATTTAGATAAGTTTTCATTCTATACTTTTCATTTAAATAATCATGTTTTCATTCACCCCATGTTTTAGAAATAAGGTTTTTTGAGCATGATGTGACTTTAATTGAAGTTTATTGAAATTATATACAAGATTGGTTGTATCCCTCTTGTTTTATACATAAGGATATAACACATAGACAAAGAGTTGTATAACTATATTTTATTTTCCCAGAGAACCATGTGACATCATGCATATCTAAGATCCTTTCAATAAAAAATCATTTGATGATGAAGAAAACGTTTTGAGAGGAAACATGATATGAGAATGACCCAAATTTTCCATTGAATTTGTTTTTCAAAATGGGGGAAAAATAAGAATGTCCATCCAAGAACACATATTGATATTGAGTATTTTTATTGACAACAAATTAAATGACTAAGAATAAATAAACCAAGTACTAATGTAAGTATTTAATTTTTATAATGGATAAATATATATATATATTTTAATATTTTTTAGTTATTTAAGATAAAGTTGTGCTTCTTGGATAATTTTTATAGATTCACTTGATGAAATTGTATTTTATTCTTGATAAATTCAGCATGTAAAATGTGGTGATTGATTTAACTATTCTTCAATGTCCAATACTTATCTATAAGGTATATTATAAAATGGAAAATTTTTAAAATATTTTAAAGAGTGATTTGGAATTTATATTTGAAAATTATAATTGGGAAAGTAGGATACTTTGTATATAATTCATGAAGAATACTGAGTAATGTTATGGTAGTGAAAGAGAATTTGTTGAAGAGATAGTATAATATATTGGATAAAATCATTAAATGGAGAACTAATAGATATGAACAATTAACGTAGGCCATACAAGGGACTAGTGAAACAATGATTAGGTGGGGAAGATAGAAAACCCTTTATAGCCCTGGATTAGATAGCTTATGATTGGTCCTAGTGTTAGCCAAGAAGATTGCTCTATATAATGAAAACAAATGTTTGGTTTTGGTTTATAGTGGGACAATGGGGTTTGGTTCATCAAGTGTTGATTTTAATGTATTTATTGTGAGTAATAATCCCCCATTTCAATATTGATGTGGTTTTGACCCCAATTGATAAATATAGAACTGATCAATTACATTAATATTCAATATTGGATAATTATAAGTACTAAAATGTTCATTCAATTCAATGAATTACTATTTTTAACCACTATTCGATAGAGTTTATCTAACACATATTATAGTTATATGTGTTTCTATTCTACCTTTAGACCTAAAATGAATCATTAGTGTTATTCTATTCTCTATTGATGAAGCTATAATGATCGAGAAGAAGAATTAATCAAACCTAAGTGGATATTTTGGAAAACGATAATCTTAGTGAGATAGAAATATAAACTACATGTAGTTAAACAGCCATGCAAGAACATCGAATAAACGAAATGAGATTATAAAACTGCCATTAAAGGAATTATCCTTTCTACCATTCCTCTATTTACATATACATATCATGTAGGAGAATTCTAAATGTGATTTTTTTAATAATAGATTTTTAATTGAGGGCTTTGTGGTTATGTTGTGTAGTTTATTTATTATAGGATCCATAAATATTCATATAAAAAAATGTTATTTATTCAGTGGTTTAAAATTTGTCTTTTATTTATAATGTATGAAATAAGGATCCTTATGAATCTAAGGATTTATATTTGAGGATGATAATAAAGGCACATAGAGCTTAAATATTTTGGGTATTTGAATGATGATTTATAAAATCTACAGCCTTCTATATACTATATGAATACACACATCTATATCCGAGTCTTCTAGGTATTCAAATGAGAATTTTTTTCTAAGATTTTATATTTGGAGTTCAATACAATTTAAAATGGAAACAAATATCATGTGATTTTTAATCAACTATGATAAAATAATGTAAGTCTTTTTATGTTTTCAATATGTTGTAAGAAAAAAGACAATTTTTAGAGGTTTTAGAGGTAAAAAATGTGAAATTTTACTATAGTTGTTTATATTATTCCACACACACACACATATATATTGGAGGTTGATATTGTGAAATTTTTCTACCACATGAAACATAAAAAAAGAGAATAGGTTTTTGTATCACCGATGTAGAATTTCAAGAATGTATACTGGTATCAATGTTGATATTAGTTGATGAGAAAACTATGAGAATTTTATTATTTTTGTTGAAATATTTTGAGGTGGCCAAAATGTTTTTTATGTGAGTGATGAGTTAAAGATATGAAAAATTAATGGAGGAATGGTTTATGTGTTTGGGTTTTGATGAACATGATAAATATCTGGATTTCACCAACATTGATAGTTTAGTATTGATACTATTGTAATGGTCCAATATTAGTTGTTGTTGAATATTTAAATGCTATATATAGGAGCAGTGACTCTTGATATCTTATAGAGGAAGACTATTTAAAGAAGAAAATATTTCAAACAATATATTATTTTTCTTTAAATAAGAGTATTTGGGGCATGTGAAAAATTAATAATATATTTTAAATAGGGTATTTAACCATTTCTGTTGCATTCGCATGTGGGTATAGTGAAGAATCATTAAATCGAGGGAGTAACCGGATTATGAAAAGACCATGCTTCTTTTATGAATGTTGTAAATCCCTATTTGATTATTTATATATTACTACATGTGCACATGAGGTGATATTTATGGATAAAATTGATTGTATCTAAAACATTTACATGTTCACAAGATTGAATATAAAATAAAGAAAAGTAATAAAATTAAACAACTGATTATCCTCCCACTTAGTGTCTTATCCAGCTCAATGCACTAAAATTTTTATTAGAGCAAAAAATATCCATTTTTTTCCAAATCATTTTAATAGATTTTATGAAGATCATATTTTAGTACGTGTTTGAGTTTCCATACATAGATTATAAATATTTAGAGAGTTATTCAAAAAAATTAATGTACATGAATAATTGAATAGAAAGGATGTTGTGGATTAATCCAAAAGTAAATGGTTAAATACCAAAAATATAATGTTATCAATTTTGTAAAAATTTTCATTATTCTTTTGATTGTGATTCATCTAATTAATCTCATTCAATCACTAATAATGAGATATCACCTATTGTTATTTATTATGAACATAATGAACATTTGATGAAGGCTCATGAAGGGGTGAAAGTTTAAATTATTGGAACTATTGAGGACATTTAAATTAAATATTTTTAGTTGGAAGATGAAACTAATGGCAATAAATAGGTATTGAAAAAAATGATATAATATCCAAAACTCTCACAAAAATTGTGAAAGAAAAGGAAAAAATAGTTTTCATTTGTATTGAATGTTATGATAAAACTATTGAATAAATTAGAATAAATTTATTTGATAAATATTTACTTGATATTTTTTTTGACATGTCCCTTATATTTGAATCATTGAAAATATTTCTTATGGGTGTTTAAAATTATCAATTGGATATGAAATCCAAAACGATCAAGGATCTTAACTCATTGTCTTTTGTAAACATTTCATTTCATGGAGTGGGTGAGGAGAAAATAATAATTGAATGTGAATTAAAAGTGTCTTTTATATAAGATTGAATGAATTCCCTCAACATGAGATGACATGAATTAAAAATTAAATTTAAAAATATTGAAAAGTCTCATGTTGAGAATTCACATATAGAAGAAGTGAATTTCTAATTCCATATAATTATATTCGAAAGAATCTATTTATAACGAACCATAATTCCATGATAAGAATATAATTACATAATCTAATTATCTTTCCATAATTGTATTTATGAAATATGTACCATAAATATCTCATTGTCAAAATTTTCTAAATTAATTTTTTATAAAATTATAGGATTAAATAAATTATTAAAATATAGATGAGTAAAAATAGATAACAGCTTACCACTACGTCCACAGTTGATAATTGAAGATATATAAGTTGTGGTTCTCCATAAGAAACCCAAATGGTTGTCAAAAGGACCCAAAACATTATGTTGTAATTTCTATATTTCATGTAGAAAATAAAATAATATTTGTGTTTGTGTTACATTAGATTTTTGAATTAGGAATTATATTTTTGTATAAGACATTATATTTTTATGAAAAATGGAATTAAATATCATTTGGTATATATCCATAGAATTATATGAAACAATATTCACAAAACAAATAAAAATCATTCATTTTAAAAAAGATTTGAATTATTTTATTATGTCAATGAATATTTCCGAGAAAGTACTCATAAAAAATATACATATACATATAAACATGTACCAAGAAATAATATGATGAGAAGATGACATGATAAATAAAAAACCTTTGGTAGAAATGTAAAAGATGATTCCAATAAAAGTATTCCCATGAAGATAAACATGGGTTCTATATTTATGAAGAATTCATGAAAATAAGAACTCATTTGAATCCATATAGAAACACTAAAAACTCTATCAACATACCCAAAGACATTATTTTTAATTTTTCACCTAATTTCGAGAAGGAAGAAAATTTAAAAGGAGAATAATGAACATCTAGTGATAATGGTCAAATGAAGATTCCACAATAAGAATAAAATTTAAAGTGAGGTTTTCAACAATGGGAAACTACTATATTTAATAATTTATGCACGATAGATTAAATAATGATGGATATAATTAAATAGGATTTTTAGCCACACATAATGAAAATGAAAAATCATTGAAAATATTTAATATTTCATTGGGAGATGCATATGACATGATAGACATATAGTGGTAAAACATCTCACTTGATGAAATAGTAGGTGTTATAAGATCAATGCAATGAAAGGATAAATATAATTTCAATATAAAGTGTGGAATCTATAAAAATGAGAATGTAATTAAATAATGGTTGTAAAACCATCTCAACCTTCCTCTTAACATTTAGGAACAGTTAATTCCTCATTACTCCCATTTATATTTATTATATTGTATTTTTTTCTTAAATGGAGGGATTTTAAGGGAAATAATACTCTCAAGGGTATAACACAATATGTAATGAATGTTGTGATATTATTATTAACAACATGTTATGAAATTTATCAAAACTAGATAACTACAAAAAGAATAATATTTTGTGCTTATATAATATTATAATATACTGTAATAAATTAATGAACAAACTCACCATCATAAATATAATGTGGAATTTTTTACTTGGGGGGGGCAATGAATAGATAAAAATTCATTAAAAACATTGTAAACATAAAAATATATTTTTTCAAAAACATAGTTAAAAAAGTTTTCTATATTATATTCACATCCTGATTCCTTATTCTTAAGGTTAACATGTTTTATCATAATGGGGTAGTTACATTACTTGTACAAGATTTATTTTTATAGTTTCTTAATATGTATTTAGGTTACAATATTTTTTTATATAAATAGTTTTTCACATATCCCATGTTTAAGAAATGTGATTTTTTATAATTATATCCAAATATTTGATTTTAGAAAAAACATAGAGAATATTAATTTTATATATCCAATTTTCTACACTGGCCTAGACTATATAGAGTTAGATTTTATTTCCTAAATGATATTTGATAAGGGAACAAAGTGATATTATTCCTCTCTCATAAATGTTAATGAAAAAATAATTGTTGGGAGAAGAAATGGGTTTGAGATAAAATATTTGATGGTATTTGACAGAACTTATTATTTTCATTTGATTTTCAATAAGGGGGAGAAATATAGAATCCATAAAAGAACACATATTGATATTGGTGATTATTATTTCCGATAAATTCTATGGGTGTGAATAATGTAACCGTGTTTGGAATTATTGAATTTTTCTTCAACAGTTTAATATGAGATGTTGAGTACATTTGTTGACTTAAAATGATGTGGAGATCCTTTGAGAATTTTTATGGATTCAACTGATGACATTTGATGTCATGATTTAAAAATTATCCATGTAAAATAGAACTATTTTTGGAATTTTACTTTAATTTCAAGGACTTCTAAAGAATAAAATTTATATATAGCTCAATTTTTTCTACAAGGTTAAGAGTGAATTGTAATTTTTATTCCAAAATTAGAAGGGGTAATGAATAATATTATTCATATCTTTACTGAAGGATACAGATTTATTTCATGGTAGTGAAGGATAAATGGGGAAACATCTTAAAAAAATATTTGTTATGTATTTTTAATAAAGAATTAAAAAATATATCCAACTAATATAGCACTACCAATAGACTAGTTAATCACTGCATAGGTGGGACAACAGGTTAACCCTTTCAGTCTTGGGAGTAGGCGTGGTATGCGCAATCCATGTGTAGGATCAAAGGAGAATTCACTAGAATGATCACATCAGTATGGTTATGGTTGCTAGTGGGAAAATGTAGGTTGGAATAAAATTTGTAGTAGATAGTGAAAATATTGCAGGTGCTGATACCCCACTACCCAATATAGGGTGTTTCAACACTTATTGATAAATATGGAAGTTCTCACCCAATTTAATATTCGATTTGGATCAATAAGAAGCATTTCATTATTCATATTCTTTAATGAGTTATGGATATAACACCCACTATTCGATTATATTGATATAATATGTTTTATTGTTACAAAATGATCCCTTCTACCTTTGTAATAATGAAGGATCATAAATTCACTATAATCATACATTAATTAGTCCAAAAAATTTCAATATAGATCCTTGATCAGATCTAGGTTGTACTTGTTGAAAACTTTTAATCCAAGTGAGACTGAAATATAAAATGCAATTAGTTACACTTTAATGCATGATAATAAAATTAACGAAATGGGATTTATATTATAATATTTAATAAATTATCGATTTAGTCGTTTTTCTACGTACCCAATTATATCACATAGATGAATGCTTAATGTGAGATATATAAGGATTCGTACAAACTGTGACTCTTCAATTAAGAGAGCGAATTATAGAATATAGATTCTAATTCTTCATTATATTCAAATGTGGATTATACAATCTAGAGAAATCTGCATACAACTCAAATTAACATGATTATACCTGAGTCATGAAGATATTTAAATGAGAAAATCATTAATATAATTTATAGATTGATTTCATTATGGAGTAAATGGAAAAAACAAGCATGGGTTAATTAATAACTTATGATGCTGTTATGGAATTCATTGGACGCATACTCTATGGGTTAACAAAAAATTTCATGTATTGATATCATGGTGGTAAAATTGGAAACTAAAATTGTACGTTTTATTATTATTATACCCCTATTTATGTTGTAGTTTGAAAGAGTGTTATGTTGCTTCTGATCATGATATTAAAAAAACAAAACAAAATAGAAGTTTTTTTTGTGTCATCGATACTTAATGACTAGAAGATCTGCTGGAATCATAGTTGATTTTAGATTATATATAAATTGAGAGAACATGAATCACATTTTTAAGAATATATTTAGGTGGATGATATTACTATGTATTTAATTGGGTCTGATTTATCCAATAAATATTTCAATAATGATATTTTATATGTTAGAGGTTTTAAATTAAATCAGGTATATCTACATTTATCTAAATTTGTAAGGTGATTTTCAAGACCGGTGGAATTGATCTATATAATTTTATACTGATAATATTTAAGTAATACAAAATAAAAGTGAATCTATGATTCCTATGGATGATGAATATCTAAAGAAGAAGATCGCGTTTACCTTTGGATTGTTAAAATAACAGGAAGAACCGTTGAGTTGTGCATCCAATTTCATAGAGATAGTAACTTGGGAAAAAAACCAATTGAATTGAGTTCACTTATGGTTATAGTTAAGAGAATGTTACTGGGGTGAGTAACCAATTGTAGCAATGAGTATGATTTTATTTTATTCCATCTAAATCCATCTTTGTTGGTTTTTATATTATGAAAAATATAAATGATGTGATTTCAATAGATAACATTGAGTGGATTGAGAACCTTAAAAGGTTATAGATGTTGATAATAAAATAAATATAATTTATAAAATTAATAAATTATTCACCCCCACCACTATCAGTTATTTATTCGGATTAATGTACTACAACTGGTTTAGGTTATCTTTAATATCATATATATAAGTTTTCTAATAATACAGTATAAATGGGTGGGTTGTGGAATGGTCTTCGTAACTTCATATCTTGAGTTTAAATCATAAACATCTACAGTGCTACATCATGTGTTTCATATCCATGTACATATTTCTAGGTCTTCTTATCCACCAAATAACACTATAATTGGTGTCTGTAATATGCATGAAAAATTATTATGAGGATTATTATTTTTCCATCACAATTGTGGCATGAATATCCTTGTAAACTATGATATTTACATCACTGAATTATCTATTTTTCCACTCCTATGAAATTTTTTATTATTTTATTTTCATATATACAGTTCAATATGTTTCTCTTTGGTTAATTTAATAATTAATCACACCTAAGGATTTATATAGAGTCCCATGATATTCATATATATATATATATAATACATTGGTTCTATATTTTAATGAATAAGTCACACAAATATCCTCAATAGTCATTGAATAATAATTTTAATATCTTAAAGACTAGTTATATGAACCCTTTAATTTAATACACTTGGAAAATTTAACATTAATTGTTATTCTCTAGAAAATATTCTAGATATCTCACAGGAAATAATCATTTTCATAACATAAGGATTGGAAACATAAAAAACATGTGATCTCAATTACTTATTAAGGTAAAAAAAATTTATAGTTTAATTGATCATAAACCCAAAGCAGAACCTGTGGAAGACACAAATTTCTTAATAAAATATAAATAGAAAATAAATGATAATTATAAAATATGTTAGAGTAACAAAAGATCATTAAATTATCTTTAATGAAACATAATAAAAATGAAAAGGCTCAAACATTTCTCAGTAATCATATAACATGTGAGTATGACATAAAATCAAGGAATGAAATAAAAATAGTACATAATCATGAATACAATGTATTTTATGGAAATTAAATATATCTTCAATATTTGTCATAATTTTATTAACAACATTGAAATGTTTCAAAAACTAAATCATTGAAAAAATAAAACAAAAAATGTCCATTTACATTCATGGCCTTTGGATGAACCACATGTCTACTCTTGGGATTTGGATAAATCCCCAGGTTTACCCATTACTGTTAGTGATAAATTAACCCATATTCACTTTAACTCGTGATAAATCTTCCCATGTACCTTATAGGCTTGTCTTAAATCATCCATTACACACTTTGGATCCTGTTAAATCCTCCCATGCACTACATTGTCTTATAAAAATCCTTATATGTATACCATTTTAATCTGAGAAATCCAATTTTGTACTTTCATGGATGTAATAAATTCTCTTTGTACACTTTGGACCTTATGAGAGAAGAAAATAAACCAATATATTAGAAATAAATATAGGACCACACCCGTCATCATCCATACTTATGTGTTCCATAATAAATTCAATAATTAATATATATTAAAGAACACAAGGATAAAAATATATTTTTTTATAAACATCTAAATGAAAACCATTCACGTTCCATAATGATCACCTGAAATAATTGGGTTTTATAAAAATAAAAATGGAATAAAATAAGATTGTAAATTAAATCATCAGAAACTAAAAAATTGATCACCAGAAAAACAATATAACATGAACTAAATATATCATATGTATTAAAAATTTCATTTTACAAATTAAATCATATAATAATAACATATAGAATGTTATAGATGCCTCAATTCACAAAATATAACCCTTATAGTGTAAATAGATGTGATTTGTTTTCAAAATTAACCCTTTAAAAAAATTAACTAAAAATAACATTCAAAATATAGATCGATAAATGGAAGAAAATTAATTCAAAAAACACAATATATTGTGTTTCAAATTGGAAATCCTAAAAAATCATAATTTTTTATAAACGAGATGTGAAAATAAATTGAATTAATTTTACGTTAAATTTAATCTTTAATAATTGAGACATGAAACTGAAATAATTATTTCCACAAAAATAACTAAATATAATTTAAAAACCATTACTTTTAAGAATAATCATTAATAATGAAAACACTAAATGTGGTTTAAAATAAAATAAGTGAAAATAAATTGTTATATTTTATTTCTAAATAGAATATTCAATATGGAACCATGAAAAAGATACAAAAATTTTCAAAACACATGTATTGGGATATAGGACATTTTATTTTTAAATTATGGAATGATCTTGTAAATTTTTTGGAATTACCATATTGAACACCCACATTAATAAAAGGATGATGAAAAATTTTATTTAAAATTATTAATTGGATGAAAAGTGATAATTAGAGATAAAAACATTTTGGGATTCCACTTGGGAATGGAAAATATTTATGGGAAGTAATAACATGGATATTTTTCTGAAATATATAAATTTAAATTGTAAATATTATTAAATTTTTTTTTTCATGAAACCATAGAATTTTCATGGTAGAATATTTAGGTGTTAAATTTTTCTTCCCTAAAAATAATGGTGATAGTAAAACATAACAACCTCATATTCTATAATCGATCAATATTGAATGAATATATATATATATATTAGTTAAAATATATAACACTTAAATATCAAATTGTGTTTAAAGATGAATTATTTCTCAATAAATGGAAATTCAGTTTAAATCTGTAACATTATTTGAAATTCAATTTATACATGAACTTAAATTAATAAATAACTATATACAGATTATTTGATAAATTATTAGAAACCATATCCTTCTATAATAACATTTACTTTTTGGTCATCCCTTTTTAAGTTTTAATATTGTGTTTCTCAGGTTTAGAGAGCATCAAAAAATATTTTGGGATTTTTCTGCTAATCCTGGGTTGCATACTACCTAAATGACATTTTTATAGATTAACATTATAGATTACAGTATTAATATATTGTGAAGATCATTAAACGAATCTTTTTTATGGAGTAAACCCATTTACATAGTAAACCACCTTTTTAAATCATAAAATAGTCATTTGGGAGAAATTAAATTATGTAGACTTGTTTTCGGGTGTATATGAATCATTGGAGACTTATGCAATAAGTCTAAGTTTCATGATTTAAATCCAATTTTCCTTGTTTGTTTTATTATGTTCATAAAAAACTCCTCCTCCATTCTATATGACTCGTATCCTTCAATCCTTAGGAATTATTCTAAATGATTTAAGGTATTTCCCCTCTATCTAGATAAATTTGTATAGCGCTCAATATCTGTGGTTATTGCGGTGGATCTATCTAAGTAAGATACCTCCCTATTTATTTATTTAAATTGATCATTATAGTATCATTGATATGTATTTGGAGGATATATTTATAATTTTTTATTACTCTAGATCCGCTGATGATTCTTCTTCCAAAGGCCAACCCCCCGTGTTGGTTTTGGTGTAGTGTGCATGTCTATCAGGGTATGTTGTGATCTATCCCCTTCTTCTACTTTTTCATTTGTGAAATTTTATTGTAATATGTGGGGAAAATTTTTAGGCCTCTATTTTATTATTTTTTGTACATTTTGAAGTTTATGGACCTTATTATGAGTGGTTTTTAAACATAGATTATGGTGGGCAGTTCCATCCCTTGCCTATGTTATGTAAATAGTTGATTGTTATTGTTTTGATAACTTGTTTTCTAAATGAAATTTAATGATTTATCTATTTGTTTTTCGGAAATGTGTTTTGAGAAAAAATTATTTCACCGTTTATTTGGTAAAATAAATAATGATTCAAAGAATTGTGAAATGGATTGTGAAATGGGATATCAATCGAGGTTTACATAGAAATAATAGGGTGTTTGAAATTTAATTGTGAACTTTTAAAAATTTGATAGGCCACACATATGATACCTTAGTAATTAAGTGGGTGGTTTAGTATTAGGACTCATGGTTTCATATTTTTAAAGGTTCCTCTTTTTGGGGTGTTCTTCCATTCTAATATTGAAAATAATTTGGCATCAGTACTTGAATTGAAATTGTCAAAGGGTTCACTTTCTGGGGTGTTCCTTTTTCCCATGACCTCTATGCAAGGGTATGTGGGACTTGTAGTGAAATCTATTCATAAATTACATACAAGTGACCAACCTTATGTGACCATGAATTATCGATATAATTTATATCCTTTATATGTTGGTTTTTACATCATTGATTTGATATAATTCATTTGATGAAATTAAAATGGTTTACTGGATCTATTCATTGAAACTATTTTACCTGAATTATTTTTAAACTGTGGGAAAAGGGGAAACAATTTACCATGTTTTTAATATATAACTTCTTTAATTAGTATTATTCCACTATTTATAAATTCATCATATGTGATTATTGTATAAAGACATGATATGGAACATGTGGCTCTGATCACACTGATCTGGTTTAGCTAACACCTTTCCCACCCCTTCATTGATGTGTAGACAATCTGTTGTATTTTGATGTAGGAAATGTAAAGGTTCTAAAATGAGTAAATGAGGTTTATGATATCTGGCTATATGTGAATAGGGGTATGATAGTTTGGTGCTTCCCACATTATCACATGGAGTAATTAGTTTTTATTTACCCTATCTTTTTTGTTATAAAAAATGTACCTTTTAGTTTGGATTAACATAATTGAGTTGCATATGTACTCACATTTCTACTTGTTAATAAAATATATTTAATTTATTTATCTTCTAATATTATTATATGTTATATGTAACTATGCCATAAATTTTCTTTTGGGATAGGAATAATTATTCTCTCTATTATTTTTGATGTACGGGTGCTAGTCACCTGCTTATGGGTATTACGATCACCCATCGAGTCTTTCCAAATTCGGTATCACAGAATGATTAGATTTTTTATCTAGTTTTGGATGTGGAAGTTTGTTATTAGTGATATTTTTCTACAAGATTCATTCTCTTAGGATGTTTAGTATACTGGAGATAGTATATTCAGAACATGACAGGTAGGTTGTTGTGGATACATGGACATCCCTTATTGTTAAGAGACCCATGTTACCATGGTATATCAGGATGTGTGTCTCATGTGTTTCTTTTTTACCTTTATATAAATTTTCCTTCTGTTAATATGCACTGAAAACGGTTTCTTATATTTTTCTTGTCCTTTTTGTGTATGTTCTGCGTGTAGTAATAGGCCTCTAGGACATGTTCCTCGGGTTCCTAGAGAGGGTGTAGTTAGAGATTTTTACCAATGGAATTAGATGATGGATAAAAACATTATTGAGGCTATCGTGTGACCAGTTCATGTCATGTACCTAAATGTAACTTTAGTTTATAACCATTATTTAGAGGTGAATCTAGGAGTTTAGAAATATAGTGAAATATCACAAGAGTTCCTATGTTAGAATCCCTTTTCCATTAATGCTATAAATTAACCTCACAAGTTATAGGAATCATTATAAAAGATCAGATAGGTCAGCAACTTCTTAGATACACATTTGGATATCCATGTGAACTAAATAAAATTAAGTCTCCATGGACCTAGTAAAAAGTTGTGGGAATTCATAGTATGTGAAAGGATAAATACGATTTTAGGATGGAAGGGTTTCAAGACCCTTATATTTTAGTATTACATCCCCAAATATTTAAAAATGGAAAATTATCTTGAGTTTCTCTCTTCATAGTAGGGAGGTCATTACATGTTGGAGTATACCAATTTGTTAAAATTTTTGGTTCATTTTACTCCATATGTAGTAATGAAGGATGATTTTAATGAAAAAATAATAATTATAAGGATTGAGTTTAGAATCATGATCATTGATATATATACAAATGATTTCTAACTATGAAAGGAATCTAGATAGGTCCATGTTGACAGAGATGAATATGAATAGTAATATTGGTTACTCTTTAACTTCTCTTTCACCAAGTGATAGATTTGATGGATCATTGGGAATTTATAATAAGTAGGATGAATATTACAGGGGTTTTGGAGATAGTTCATAGATTCTTTCTTCCTACCCACAATCAATAATATATAGTAGTGTTCCTCTAACATTATATTAGTGTAGAAAGGTAGGAAACACCCTCCGTACTTTTCATGCACTCCCCAATATTAATAGTGATTTGGGACACTAATAAAATGTGTTGTGGTTATTCTAGGATATGTATATGCATCTTTTTGGTAAGGATTCTTCATTAAAAAAGGCTAATGTGGTGTAGTTAGATACGTCAAAGTATAAAAGTATTTATATATAGGCCTCCAATGTAATGAATCATTATGTATTGAATAATTTTTTTGATGGTGAATGATGTAATCCTAGAGAGATGAGAGGTTCCATTTTTATTAAATATTATATAGATATATAATTATATGGAACTAGTTCCTCACTTTAATTTTTATCAACCAATTTTGGTGATTTGATTAGGATTTGAATAGATCTCATTTCTCTCATTTTTGAGATGGGGATACATATTCGAAAGAGGAAGAATTAGGGGGTATAATGTCCATATTTTTCTTTACTGATAACTGAGACCTAACTGAAATGAGAATTATTAGTTCTCTATATAGATCAATATGATTTCATAACCAGGATAGAATTTCATGTTTCCCATCATACTGTGATTGATTTCAATGATTAGAGAGTTTTATTAATTATTTCTTATAGGATATCTTGGGTATTTTAGGGAGAGTGAGATCCATGGTATGGTCATATAGGGTATTCCCACCTAAATATAAGGATTTTTCTCTATTCCATTTCAGTTATGCCTGATGAAATTTCTGCTATTTGGTATATTCCCATTGTTTTTCGGTGTATACACAATGTCTTCCGGATTGATTTTATATTTTCATGAAAAATAAAGGGTTAGATTTTATGATTTATTTTTATTTGGGTGATAATTTGATCTCGAAACCCTATATCATTTCATGCCAACAGAGCTGAGAGAGAATACAATACAGTTCAATGATCATAATATGAATGGTTTTATTCTCCCATGTGTTTCACTATGGGAAAGGCATGTTCTATTTTCTAATAAGAATGATGGTTCACATCATTTGTTTGTGTAATATAGAATGTTGGTCCAATTTAAGAAAAAGAATAAGTACTATTTCCCTATGTAGAGGACCTTTTTGATCAATTAAATTGGTCGAGGTGTTTTTTGAGGACCGAACTTCTATCATGTTATTATCATCTCAAGGTTCAAAAATATGATATATTGGAAAATTCTTATTGAATTTGTTCTGGACTGTAAGAATATATTTTCATTCATTTTTGTTTGACTAATGATCTGTTATTTTTTATGGAATCGATGTACTAGATATTCTGTTAGTATCTTGAAAGCTTTTTCATTATGTTTTTGGATGATATATTAGTTTTTTTGAGATTTGAGGAAGAAAGAAATCACCATCTGAATCTATTTTTTAAAATATTGGAATCCATTGTTTTTATGGAATGTTTAAAAAATGATATTTATATATCTAATTAATGATATTTATGGGATACTTGATTTATAAATATGGTTGATTAGTCAATGTTGAGAAGGTGGAGGTTGTCCTGTCATGGGATGATCTATATAATGTCTTTGACAATCAGAGTTTCTTTGGTCTTTCTAGTTATTATCAACGACTCATCATGGATTTAAAAAAATTGGAATCTCCGTTAACTACAATTGTTTGAAAATTAGATAAATTCAAATGTGGTGATATGTTTTATATTTATTTTTAAGAGTTGAAATGACTTATGAAATCAGAAAAAATTTGATATTATTTGTTGTAGATTAGTGTTATGTGGCATACTATGATGCTTCATGTGATGGTTTATGATACATAATTATGAGGGAAAATAGTGGTAAATTATTCTCATAACTACTCAGTCCTAATGGGAAGAATTACCCAACTCCTGATTTTATTATGTACACAGTTATTCATTTTCTTATGTGTTGGAAGAATTTTCATTTTGTGACAGGGTCATATAATTTTCTAACCAGAAGAGTATGAGTTATATATTTTTTTAAATGTATTTCAATCTTAGATAGAGGCGGTGGGTGAATTACCATTATGAATTATATTTTGATATTCCCTACACCCTATTGAAGGGGAATTTCATTTCGAATTCACTTTGCATGAAAGTGTCATTGTAATATTTAATTGATTCGGTGGAAAGGTAGAAAATTATGTGGATATTCATTTATTTTCATTTGGAAACATAAGAGGATGATTTTTTATGGTTCTAACGAGTTTTTATATGTCATTATCTCTTATTTCATCGATTTTCATGGTCAGATGAAAGATGAGGTGTTTAATGGTGTATTGGAAAAAATTAATACCAAGTATATCATTTTAGGTTCGTCAGACCCATTTAGAAGTATTCTCTACTTAAATAATTTTTTTTCATCCCTATATATATGAGTAGTTAAGATATATTATATTTTCATGGTTCTTCAGGGTCCATTATTATGGGTTCTATGGTGATTTATTGTGACATGAATCATCATTTCTGGTAGCTATGTCTAAATCACGTCATTATAGAATTTATCTCCCACTATTACAATAAGAAATAGTTTATCTAAATCCATCTGGTTTTCTCTATGATCTTATTATTCCTATTTAAAAATGGGATGAGGTTTCTATTGAGTTTTTTATTTGATTCCCCATACTCCCCTATGTAAGAACCCTCTTAGGGAAGTGATCGATCATTTGATGAAATTAGCCCATTTTATTCTGATTGCGGAAATAACTAAAGTTGATTTTATGGGTTATCTATATGTGTACAAGATAGTGAGGTTATAAAGGCTTCCCAATTTTATAATTTCATATAGGGATTATTGTTTGACTTCTAAATTTCAAATGAGTCTCAAAGTGGAAATGTAGAATCAAATTAAGACGACAACAACTTACCATACACATATAGATTGTCCGATGGATTGTTCTATTCAACTTTTAGAGGATGTGATCAATGCATGTGTCTTTTATTTTAGTATATTATTCAATATACATATCATACTAGATGATTCTTTTATAAAAACAAATATCCATTTTCAATCAAAATGGAATCCTTTGAGGATTTATATGGTTTTTCTGAACATGTCTAAAATTTATTAGAATGTGGAGAATGTTGCCTATCTTGTGGAACCGAGTATTATTTAAGAGATGTAGATGATGATATTCGGTATACATTGACATTTTTTATAGTTTAATTTTTGACGATATTTTATTTGGATAATAAATATCGTCTTTTGGTGTTTTCCATTGGTCGTCCATTTTTCATGAATTTCTCTCTGTGGTTTTATCACCATCAGCTTGAGAGATTTGTGAATTTTGATCGAAGATATGTTGGACGATTTGAGGTCACATAGAATATTGGGAAGGGAGGTTATAAATTGGAGTTATTGGATCATTTTATTAGTAAACCAGATTTTTTACATATATCGCATCTCAGGATGTACCATCCTGATCTGTGACATGTTTTGAGTGGGGAAGAGATTCATATAATGTCTCATGTTTCATTTATCAAGAAACTAATGGATATCACTGATTATTAGGTGGATTTATTGAATAGTATGTTTATATCATTCGTTATAGTGGAACAGAGACATGGATTAGATTATCCCAAGACATGGGAGTGATAATTGTCCATGGCAGGGCATTGTTATTACCTCTTTCAAGAGAAAAATTCGTCCATAATACATCCCAGGGATAAAAATTCATATGTTTGGGAAATCATAACATCTGTTATTTTAATATATACTATTTTTGAGATTCATGAGTGAGTTTCATAGGTTTATAAAGCATCAAAAATAATTTTTGTCATTTTTAGCATATCCTATTATGGGTGATACCTATAAGTTATTTTAACATATTATTATTTGTTCATATAGAATGAATATTCCAAAAGGAAAATTATATGAAAGTATTTTTTGTTCTAAAAAAATTTACACCATAAATCACATTTTTTTATAAAATATCCACTCATGGTAAATTAACCTGACAAAATGTTTTTTCATCATACATGATTCATGGTAGATTTACATTGCAAGACCACAGTTTAAGATGTAAATATGATGTGACATAGTGGTTTTATTCTATTATCATGTAATTTCTATATCATTTGATATATTTTATATCCCCCCTACCATAATAATTCTTCCAAATTATTGTGGTTGTTTCCTCTCTTTACAGATCTCTTTATTGGATTTACTATATCTATATTGGTTACATTATATATCTCTTGGAAAGTGACCTTTGTTATTATTCATTTACATTTGAAATAAAAGTGGGTTTAGTATTCATTTATTGGATATATTGATCAAATGTTTATTATTCTTGATATATTGATCAATCTTCTTCTGATTTTCAACCATCCAATTGGTATTAGTGGGTCATATGAGTTTTTCATGGTATGTTTTGATCTGTCCTCTCTGATTTTTATTTTGATTATGGTAGGAGATTTTATGATATTGGAATATATTTTAGTGACTTTATGGTTTTATGTTTATTATGGTATTGGTGAACCCAATTTAATGTGGATTGTGAGTCATGTTTGAGGAGTCTAGTTCTATATCTATCCAATTCTATGTGAACAATTGATTGATTTCATTTTGATTATTTTTTCCAAAATAAAATTGAATGAATTAAATCATTGTTTGGATGAAATTTATTTTGAGTTAAATATGTTTTCCAATCATTTGGGTAAAAGAAATATGACTTTCAATAAAAATTGAAAGAGATTACAAAATGGGATTCCAAAGGAGGATATGATAGACATAAATGGGTGTTTAAAATTTTATTATGAAATGAGTAATCCATTTTGAAATGATTTGATATTCCAAACATGGGAGCCTTGGATACTTAGGTAGGAGGTATAGTATTAGGGTTAATATTTTGATATTGTTTGGATGATTTAGTTTTTGGGTTTTACTTGCATTCCTACATTGAAATATATTTGGATCTTTGACATTACCAAATTTTGTAGGAGGTTTTATATTTTGGAGTGCTCCTCTACCCCCTAGACATTGTTTCCGGGGTACTTGGGGTTCATAGTGCACTGTAGTCATGAGTATTGTATGGGTAACTTCTCTGACATAACCATGAGATTTTTTGAGTCTCTCCTTTATGTGTTGGATATGTACTTAATTTATTTTAAATAAATTATTAATTAAATATAAATGGTTTTTAGGATATATTTTTTGAAACAATTTTACCTATATCAGTTTTAGAGTTGTAGTCATTGGAAAATGTTTACAATGAATTTTATATGAAATTTATATAATAATTATCATTAAATGTGTTATAAATTGAATATATGGTAATGTTTTATAGAGAATTGATATGTATAAATAGGCTGGTACACCTTTGATATGGTTTACATCACACCTCGCACACCCCTTTGACATTGAATGGACATGGTATTGAATTTTGATGTATGAAAAGTAATAGTTCTATAATGAGTTTTTAATGGTTATGATATTGCGGTATAGGTATATGGTGGTGATATAGTTGGGAATTGTACATATTATCATATAGAGAAGTCAGTTCTAGAATTAGTAAACCTTTTGGTTTTTAGACATTTACCATGGATTTTGGTTCAACTATTCATGTAATAAACTAGTCTAGGTACCCTATTAACCCGATATCCATGCCGACCTTATCATATCGCAAATGGAGTTCCCAATCCCCATGGGTTGCTGACTAGCACCTAGAATCATACAACATGCATGTGTGAATAATTTTTTCACAAGACATAAAAGAACAAAGAGAATAAAGTCCATATTCAAATATAAAAAATATCCATTGAGAGGAATGTACCAGAATACAACAAGTCATAAAATCCCAATGCACAATAACCCAAGTACTGAAAACTAGGAAAACAGCCCCAATCCCCCAACAAAAACAGCTCACCAAGTCCAAGATCACATGGTGCATCCACCTCCAAGATAACACTTCCCATTGTTGGACCATGGAAGGAGAAAGTATACAAACACATGAAGTAAAAAGTATTCTATAACCATAGGACAAGTAGGATACCTCCAATGATTCCATAATGAATTCCAAAAATAGATTATCCAAAAAATATATTTCAATTTTTTAAATAAACTGGTTTTCAAATTTAATAACATATTTAAACAAAACCCACAATACAGTAATAGGATGATGGGAAAAATTACATTTAAAGCACAAGATTTAATTTAAAAGAGATGTAATATTTCTAAAACAAGGGGTTAAATAAAACAGTTACATAAAACAGTTTTCGTAAATATATAAAAGGCATGTAAATATGTTTTACAACATTGGTAAGAATTTATATCTCAAATATAAATAAACAAGCGATCATGATGGTAACCTTCCAAAAAGCATAATAGTATTAACCCGTTATAAGATTCTGAACAATCTAAGTTATCTCATAAAAATAATTATACTCACATCCCCATAACACTGGATAGAGGTGACTCATAACCCTCTTATTAGGGATGTGACCCCCCGTAGGTATGTTTTAGAACATTCTAATAACGGAGAATGTATCCAAATAACTCACCAATTAACATAGTATTTAATGTTCTCTTACATAATAAATGATAGTAAATTCATTTAAAAGATACATAAAATTATAAAAATCCAATTATTTCATTTTGATACAAATTTTACATTTAAACCCAAAATGGTTTTCAATTAAAAACATTCCCATTTTTTCATGATAAAACCATTGAAATTATATCAAATCATTCTAAGACATTTTAAAAAGTATGAAATCCAATAAATTCCAACACAATAATTATCAAAATTCATTTTCCATAACTAACTCAAAAAATTAAATTGAAAACATTACCATAAAACCCACAATTTAAATTGAACAATATAAATCATCCAATGTTCATAACAACACCCCAATTCAATGGAATTTTGGGATTTCCTAATTTCTATTTTAAAACCATGTAAAATATTCAAATTCATTGGAAAATTTTTTTTATCAATTTAATTGAACGAAAATTTGATCAATTCAATTTAAATAATCAAATCAAATAAATTATGCTATGCAATAATAATAAATTTAGATAATCATGATAGAACCACCTACCTCTTCCCAAAAGACAGCACTTGGAACAACACTCATCAATAAGAATAAAGGTGTAGAATATTTTAAAACATTTCCTTGAAGTGAGATAAAACATCATGAGTGGAAGATACATCAATTACTATATGATCAATTGAAATCCCAAGAGTGGAGAAAGAGGAAAATATGAAGAATTGGGGAGAAACCTTACCCAAATTTTCCCCACCAAAGTAATGATGATCAAAAACCCAATGAATGAATCTGGTATTTTTGTAATTCTTCAAGAATTCATGATGAATGCTTTGGGGTGAAGGAATAGGAATTTTATTTTAATGAATAAAGAAAATCCAACAAATTGCTACTTTTATAGGATGTTGTTAGGGAATTACATGATGTGCACTCAAGATACACACCATGGCATACTTAATTACCGTAATGGTGAAGAAACATTGAAACTATAGTGCTTATTAAATTTGGTGTATTAAAAGTCATGTAATGTCAATTAATGTCCTGAAATTATTACATTCTTTAATCATAGAAACATGTACCATTTTTCTTTAAAGATGAATACTCTAAGTTAAAAACCATTCACCAACATCATCAAAATGTGTAGTGATAACTCACGAAGTGTACCCCTCACAGACTGAGTAATTTAATGAAATTCATGTAGATCCATTAAATTATATGTTCTTATCCTACACGATATGTAATTATCTAGAAGTCTATAGAAAATAATTGTTAAAGCTAAAAAACTTACAATCCTATGATATCACCATTAAAGGTATCCTGTCAATTCAAACTCAACCATTTCAAAATCATATAAAAAAAATTGAAAATATTTATTGTGTAACTGTTAGGATTGTAAAGATATGTCAAAACATCCCCACCAAAAGATCTTTTTCCCTAGAAATCCTATGAATATGATCCCATTCCTAAGAGATGTGATGATTTATCTCTAAACAGTGCCACACATTCCCACATCGCGTGAATATCAGAACGATGCTGCCACATCACACAATACAATGGTATTTAACTCTAATGAACTTGCATGGTCTCATAATCAAATTTCACAATTTTTTGATCAGTTATTTGAAAGTCACGCTCATTCTGAAAAGCACTCCAGCTCAAAACATGAGATGGATCTGATGGATTCTTTCTCATCTATAATACATGGAATATGTTATGTATCGACATTAGCTCTAGTGGAAGTACAATATGGAAACAAAATTCCCCACATTCTGAAAAACCTTTAAAGGTCCCACCAAATGAGGAAAATTCATCCCTTTCATCACAAGAAACCGATGAAACAATCTGGGTGAATCATTCAAGAACACCTAGTCACCAACTAAAAAATATAAAGGTCTGTGGATTCGATCTGCATAAAACTTATACCGGCTCTATTATATCAACAATATCTGATGAATCAGTTTAATATTATATGTCATGTCATGCACCATGCTAGGTCCAACCAAGGAACTCTCACCAACCTCCGACTATCTTAACATATATTTACAAGGCCGACCATACAAGGCTTCATAAGGATCCATTTTGATCATGCATTGGTAAATATGGTTATATGTGAACTCAACATGTCATATATGATCATATCAATCCCCATAAAACCTATGATACTAGTGCTTCTTAATGGACACTCCAAAAAATGGGAATTAAGCTAAGGAGCTCTATCAAGAAGTATATCTGACGAAACTCCATTAAAACAAGAACTCTCTTTCACATAGAGATTCCCCCACTCATCAACATTGGAAATATCTCAAATGGGTATAATGTGAGCCGACTGTGACAACTTGTCAATCACAACCCATATAAATTTTTTCCATCTATTTGTATATGGAATCCCAATGACAAAAACCAAAGATATATCAACCCACTTCCAAGAAGGGACTAAAAGTGGATGAAGTTAGATCAATGGTTTCTGGTGCTCATCATTCTCCAGTTGACAAATATAGAAACAAGTGAATAATTATCTAATGACTCAACTCTTCCCTGGCCCCCAAAACGTATGATGTATATCATATAAAATTTTTATGGTTCATGGATGTACTGCCCACTGATAATTATGACAATCCCATATAATAGGCTTTCTTACTATTAATGTCACTAAGTAGTGATTCTAATAACATATATGTTCCTCTTTGGAGAATGAAAATATGGCCACTATATCTCAACCATAATGAGGGTATCTAAATATATAGATTTAATCATAATGATCATAGTCCTAGAGAATCAATTCTAGAAGAGATAATATCAACTGAATTCAAGATAATGATGATTCATCCATTTTCTTTTAAACTCTAATATTCACCTTTTCAAAGAGAGAACTCAAATTCCAATCCTATGAAGATACCTTCACCACAGGGCTATAAATTTTCTACTCAATTCATCTATAATGACATTACCTATACCAAGGGTATATGCGATGTCAATATTGACAGACAAAAAGTACTCCACCCATTTTCATTGGTTAATATTCAATTCTTTCTTAGAGAAGATATAACGTAGGACTTTGTCGTCTGAATACATAGTAAACATTCACCATAAAGTCATTGCCTCCATAATTTTAGGATGTGCATCAAAACTGTGTGTTCATGGTAATGGGTAGGATAAATATTCTCATGTGGCCAAATTAAATGAGAACCATAGGAAAAAACATGATTTCCTTTAAAAAAACACAACCCAAACCCAAACTTGATTCATCAAAAAAGGGCACATAGCCTTTCCCAGCCTCTGGAAGAGACAACCCAAGATTATTAGTCAAAAGATATTTTTTCTCAATAAAGGAAATATGTCATTTATCATCCAATAAAAACATCACCCCCTTCTTAGCTAGAGCAGTCATCAGATAAGCAGACATTGAGTAGTAATTCATGATTTTGTGGTAGTATCTGACTAGTAATATGAAGCCCAAATTTTCTATGAAATTTTGTGGTTTTTTCCAAGTCAAAATAGCCTTTAAATTCTAAATTTAAACTTATATATCATGTTAAAACTCCACATTCCCAAATAATCTCACATCCGGAATGCAGATGTCACACAATGAAAGGTTGTCCTAAAGCGTTGATTTCTTAACAGACACAAAACTATTGTAAGATGATGAACATGGTCCTACATGGATTTATCATAAACAATAATTTCATCCACAATGATTACCAAAAAAGTATCATGTTAGTCATGTATAATCTTGTTCATTAAATCCATCCAGACTATATGATCATTTTTCATGAAAAAGTGCATAACCAGGTACTCATAATGGTCAGACCTACTCCTAAAGGTATTTTTCACAATGTAAAGTTCCATTATCATTAAAAAGGGTAATTGGATCAAAGGAAAATATCTAAAAAGAAATTCAAACCTTTAAAAATCATCATAATCATCAATCCATGGAAAAATTTACTTTTTATCTATTATAACTCGATTGATATTTCAATATTTAACAAGTAAGAGAAGAGAATCCTCATCCATCTTAGTTATGAGGACAGATTCCACCCAAGGAGACCCAGTAAGGCAAGTATAGAGTTTTTAAAGAAGATTTTTCATCTAGGAATTTAGCTCTTTCAGTTCAGTTCGTTCTATTTGGTAGGAGGGAATTTATACTGGTTGAGTACCTAGTATTATTTCAATGATGTACTCCACATCCCTTACTCGTGGAAGACTAGAGAAATCCAAGAGAAACACTTCAGGAAACCCAATGAAGATTAGAGAGAGATAAAAAATCATTGAATCCTTCTCTAAATCAAAAGAATACACTAATATTACAATCCCCAATTCTGGATTAGAATATCCAGCTCTGCTCGACCTTAGGTTATAATCACTGTGAAATTCAAGAGACCCACCATTGGGTGTAGTATCTTAGAAACATCAAAGATACAAATCAATATGTATTTATTATCAATTATCCAATCCATCCAAAATATGAAATATTTATAATTCATTTTGAGAACCAGAAAACTCCATGAAATCTCGACATATGAAAGAGATAAGACACAAGCGGGACTACGAAGACCCTTCTCTATTTTCATACCAAGGGGTGTTGTAATAACCATTGTAGAAGATTGTTTCTACAAAGGATGATAAATACGATTAAAAATACAGGTTGAAATAAATGAATAAGATGCAACAATATCAAATATACTAGTCAATAACATTGATTCTATAGTAATGGTATATCTCGTGATTGGTGAAGACATGTCTGCTTCCTCTATAGAGTCTTTTTCCCTGTGTAGAAGCTCTGTTCTAGATGATTGTGGCTGGAACCCTTTTGTATGTGAAGAATTTGGTATCCCTGTAGTTTTAGAGGATATGTTGATCCCATTACACTATTCATTGTAGAGATGTGATGGAAGAATCTTTGTAAGTTCCCTTCATGGTTGTAAGGGCCACCATTTTTCTATGCCTCAGTGGAAAACCTATAAGAATGTCCTAAATTTCTACACTGATATAAATTCAAATAATTTACTCTTATAAAGTTAAGTGGTATATGAATACCGCACCATCAAGAAATGTCATGAGAATCATCATGCTTCTATTTTCCATTTAACAAACCAATGCTCCCACTGGGTGAAAAAGGAACTATCATTAACCCTGACTTTACAGCCATATCCAATGCAACCATCAATTCCCTATCCATCACATCTGCATCAGTGGGATATTTCAAAAATAAAAACCTAGAATGGATATCATATTGGATCCACTAATAAAATCTTATTTCCTTTATCCTTTTGTTAGATACCATATTTGAGCAAAATTCACCATCTTAGAAAAGCAATTTGAATACTTGGTCACAGTTTTTTCATCGTTCTCAATCATGAAAAGATCTATTTCCTGGTCAAAACCATTGATTTTGGATAGAACTGGTAATTTAAAATATCATTGAATTTATTTCACCCTAATCCCTCATGCTTCCCTGATGTCACTATAATGTCCCACCATCTCATTTTTGGTCCCTCCAACAAGAAGGTGGCACACTTCTTCATGATTACGTCTTGTGTGTCCAAGAACTAAAATAAATATTATTTCTTGGTCAACCATTCCTCACAATGTTGAAGTTCAGTGGATCCATTAAAAATTGGGGTCTTCATGTTATGGAACACATTAGAATGATTCCAAAGAACATCCCCCCTGAGGGTCTATAGTTGGAGTCTGAATGGGGACTAGGGGTGGTGCATTTCATAGATATTGGATAGTGCACTCGATCAACACAACCAGATTTGGTTCCACTGGAGGATTCACTTTTTGTGGTTTTGTAAAATCTTCCCCTATGTGTGATTTGAACATCTTCTCAGAGGAATGATGATACAACACATCAGTAGATAACCATTAGAGAATTCTCAAACAAAGAAACAAGGGAAACCTAAATCCCAAAAGTTAGGACAAAATTATTTGGATTTTACTCCATCCAAATGAAAAAGGGTAAATACATGGAATAGTCCAAAAGAATTATTTCCCAAATAACCCTTAGTGAATTAAGGTTCCTTTTTTTTGAGAGTTGTAAATGAACTCAATCAATACTACCACCTAAGTCCTTACATGGTTTAAAAAATTCATACTAATTTAAAAAAAGTAGAACAACCTCCACTGGATACAAAATTTTCCAGAACCAGCCTGGGTACTCTTGTAACCTGATATCCAAATCATCCCTGACATAGCCTGAAGGGTATTCCCAATCCCCGCGGGTTAGTGAAAAGCACCTGGCATCAAACAATGTTTATGTGGGAACAATTTTCCCACAAGACATAGTAGAAGAAAAACAATAAAGTCAATATACATATAAATGAAGGACCACTAGGATTAATGCACTAAAATACCACAAGAAATAAAATCAAAAAGTAAAATAACCCAGAAGTAAAAATAGGGGGAATACCATATGTCCCAATTGACACAACTAACCACGTTCAAGCTCACAAGCTGTATCCTCTTCCATGAGACCCCTTAACCTTGCTCAAATTTAGAAGGATAATGTTTACAAACACATGAAGGAAAAAGTAGACAATAAGCCTAACCCCAGAAAGATACCACCAAATATTCAAAAAATTATTCCATATATAGATTATCTAATGAAAAGTTTTCAATTTTCAAAATAAACATGTTTGAAAATTCAAGAGCATATTAATAAAACAAGATTTAGTGTTTCAAGAAGATGGAAAAAATACTTTTAAAGCATAGGATTTACAGTAAAAGATGTGGAATATTTCTAAAACAATGACCTAAATAAAAAAGATACATAAAACAATATATTTAAATCTATAAATGGAATTTAAATAATTTTAAAAATATATGGATACATTTATATCTCAAATATAAATAAAAAAGGGAGCTTCATGGTCATCTACCAAAATGTATGATAGTATTAACTAGCTTTATCATTACGTAATCTTTATAAAATCTTATAAAAATGAGTATACTCCCATACCTATGACACTGGATTCAAGAGACTATTCACTCTCCAATCGAGGATGCAACCCACAACAGGTATGTTTTAGAGCATTGTAATAGCATAGACTATATCCAAATAACTCACCAACTACCTAAGACTCGAATAGGCTTTTACATAATCAATGATTGATTTTTTTAATGACATGTTAAACTAAATTATTCACATTATTTAATTTGAATTCCAATTTTCCATTTAGTTCTAAAAAAAGTTTTAATTAAAAAATTTCCTTTTTCATAAGAAAATACCATTGCGTTTCAATGAAAAAATTGACCAATTTTCTCAAGGTTGAAATCCATTAAAAAAAATTCAAACCTTTTCACAACAAATGTTACACAATGAAAAATAAATTTTTAATTGAAATAATTTATATAAAATTCACAATATAAATTTAGAAATTTAAATTATCCAATTTCCATAAACACAACCCAATTCAATGGAATTTGGTGTTTTCCAAATTTTTTTGCAAAAATTATTTCAAAAATCTCAATTTAAAATAATTGGGTTTTTATAAATTTAATTTAGTGAACATCTGAGAAGTTTAGATTAAAACAACAATTGAAATAAATCAAGAAATACAAGGATAATGGATTTGGCTAATCAGGATGGAACCACCTTCCTATTACCAAAACAAAGCACTTCAAATAAAACCCGTCTATGAGAACGAAGTCATTGAAGATATCGACACATATTTTAGAAGAAAGATATATCTACAGGGGCTTATAATCTGTTAATTTCAAGATGTTCAATTGAATTCTCATAAGAGGAGAAATAGAGAAACATGAAGAATGAGGGGGAACACTTACTCGGATATCAATAATAAGGAATTGATGATTGAAATCTAAAGAAATAGATTATATATTGTTGGAAGTCTCAATGAATGACTATGTAAGGCTTTTGGTCAAAGGAAGTGGAATTAGAGAGGAATGAATGAATAAAATCCAAAAAACTACTAATTTTTATAGGCTCTTATCAGGGAATTACATGGAGTTTACTATAGTTACATACCATGATACACTTAATTACCATAACGTTGAAGATGCGTCAAAACATCAACACCCATTTAATTTTGGTGTATTAGACAATGTGTAATACCAAAACACATAAATGTAAATATTTTCATAAAAACCTTTAAATATTTTCATTAAAACCTGTAAATATTTACATTAAAACTGTTTTAATGTGTTAAAAACAATTCATTAAATTTATCACAACATTTTTTGATAAGTCACGATCTGTACCCATAAATACATGAAGAAATTCACGGCTTTCATGTTGAACCATTACCATATGTGTACTGCTGTTACATGGCATGTAATGCTCGGGCTATCTATAGAAAATAATTGTTATGGATGAAAAACCAAAATACCTCTTAATTCATAGTCAAAGGTATCCTCCAAATTCAAACTCAATCGTATCCTAAACAATGAAAATAAAAACCATGAAATGATTTAAGGTGTACCTGTTAGGATGACAACGGGATTTTATAGTTTATGTTTTATTTGTACCATTTCATCTCTTTGGTTATGACCTAAATTTATTGTAGTTATCTACTATTATTCATTTATATTATATGATTCCATCCGATTTAGTTTGTTTTAGTTTAGTAGATATCAATACCTCTTTTATTGTGTGATGTTAGGGGTCTTATCCCCAGCCTATGGGGTTTGCAAACTCCATTTGGGGATTGTTTCATTAGAGATCAGAGCCTCATTTTATGGATGATCTATTCCATGATGTGAGTTGTGATGTGACACCTTATATATTTAATTCAATATTTAACGTTTATTATAATATTTACTTATTTATTATTCAGCTCCTTATTGTGGTTTTGTGAAAATTTATCTAGTGTCTGCTTATTTTGTAATCTTAGAAATAAAATGTTACATTAATAATAAGTTAAATACAAGATATAAATTTTTAAAAACCATAAAATAATAATTATTTACTTAATATACTACACTAAAATTAGTTCTCATGTTTCCGTATTAATCCTTCATCATATTTTAACGCATTGTTTATATACATGGTTAAATCAACCCAATAATGATAAGGATTTAACCCGGTTAGAGAGTATTGTTACCAAAATATATATTTTAAAATTATATCATTATAAAATAATTATTTTGATATTTTTGTAAATATTTATCATGGGGAAATACATATTAAGGTATTTAAATATTTTATTAAAATCTATATGAAAACATATTGCATCGTGGAGGTGGGATTCCTCGTGTATGCATGTTTAGCATCCACCTTTCTTAATGATTTGGAGGAGGTAAAGATGGACATTAAAAATGGAAATCAGAATCATAATTAAATGATTTATATACTACTTATTCAAAATTAACACAATCAATATCATTTATTAATTAAAGTAATTATAAAAATAAATACTTTCATTTTGAGGAGTGGGTATTGCATACAACAAACTAATGATTTTATTTTGATATCCTATGTGTATTGAAATTAATAACTATGATTTCTAAAATTTTATTTTAAAAAATTATGTATGAAATTTATACCTATTTAATCATATTATTATGGTTTTAAGTAATTTGGATGACTAAAATTAATAATAAAAGCTCATGAAAGACATCATATACACATTGGATACTTGATATTTCCTTGGACATTCCTTCCAATTGATGGGATGATGATAAAAATGATAGAATAGAATAAATTTTTTATGGTATATACTTCAAGGTATATTTTGTGGGTGATGTTTCAAGGGGGAAATAAAATGTGATTTTTATATTTTTAGTGTGGAAGTGTTACACAATTAAAAGAGGATAAAATGGGAAGTTTTGGAATTAATCATCATTTTTCCATAATTTCATGACACTATTTAAGGTTATAAAAATTAAAAGTTCTAAAATATGTGTTGTGGGGAAATTTAGGTTATAAAATATTTTAAATAAGTTATTTTAAAACATATTTCTAACATGTTTTGGCATACTCCCATATTAAAACACTTTCTATCTCTTAAATTTTTCTATGGAGACTATTTTTTTAACATAGTAATTAATTATGTGAAATAAAATTAATATGTTTTTTATAAAATTAAAATAATTGTATGGTTTTAAAATAATTTTTTTTATATTTTTAAATTTATAATTTTTTGAATTTTTTTTACAAAATGAAAAGAATTTATTAAGTAAAATTTTTTTATTAAAAAATTATTTTTTTCATCATTAAATATTTATATAAGATAAAATTATCATTATTAATTTTTATGTTGACATAAATTCATCTGTTGAAAATCTAATGTAGTATATAATGCCATCATGTAATGATAAGAAATTTATTTCATCATCTAATCACTTAAATAGAATAAAGTAATGAAAACCATATTTTGTTAATTTAAAATTCTTATTTAGTTTTAATTTATATTTGAAAATGAATTATAATGTCAAATACTATTTTAAAATATATTTTTATATTCCAAAAATACACATTTTATTACATAAGTTTTTTTCTAAATTTGTAGGACAAATTACATTATGATGAAATCATAAAAGTTATCATTCTTATTAAAACCAAATTATTCGACTGAAAATCATACTTTTTAGAACAATATCAATGAATCATACCAAGTGTATTTCCATATTGAGAATTAAAAATTAATTTTATTTTATAAAATTTGAATATTAATTTTTCTAATTTATATTTTAGTATAAAATATAAAATACAATGAAAATGAATTTTATTGAAAATAATTTTTTCAAATATTAATGACTATCAATTATTTACCTTATGAATATTTAATGGGCTTCTATATTAGTTTTAATATATATTTATCGATATTATTATTTTATTATGTTTTGTTTTTTTATTTTTTTTAGTTTTTGACAAAGGATTTCAGGATTTGTGTATATTTTAAAGGATCCAATATCCTGGGTCGTGACATTCAATCCCATTTAAATAAATTTCAACTGAAATTTTTTAATTATTAGTGAATATAAAATCTAGTTAAAGGTATCAATAAGATTTATATTAATAGAGAGTTGATTTTTAATTTGGTATCACCATTACAAAATCTAGTGATATTATAAAACTCATATATTCCTTACTATGAGGAATATCCAAATATTGAGTTTTTTCTCACCATTTGAGATAGACATCCTTCATGAATATGTATCGTAAATTAGATAATGGAATTGGTTTTACAATAGTGATCATGCTCATCCTTGTACCAATTTATGTTCATAATTTGATTTGAAATATTAATTGTGAGGTATATATTATCATAATTAATGTGGAATATATGTAATGAGTGTAATTTAATGCCCAAAAATCACCTTAAATTCACTTAAAAAATTAATAGAAATATCATGATGAATATTCTTATTAACAAAATTATGTGATGCAGTAACAATAGAAGAAGATAATATCGAGTCATTAGGGTGTTGATATGATTATATTACAAAACATCATAATCCTACTTGGGTGGTTAGAACTAGATTTCAATTTGATATCCTCAAATATAGAGTGACAGGTGAGTATACCTTTTACTGTTAATTTTAATGAACCAAATTCATCATATGAATAACATAGGATTTATATTGTTTCCATAGTTTTGGATTTTTCTAATGTTGGTTATCATCGTTTACTAATGGGCTACAGACACATTTTATATAATGCTAGAATTATAGATATTTGGGTCATTGTAAATTCATTACCTCAATTTAATTAATCAATATCATTATCTCAGCCCAAAAAACATGATCTATATGGTAAATAATTCCACAATTGCAACACTTTCATGTTTCTACAATACATTCTATTGGGTAATTATTCAAATATTTTTGAGATATAAGAAGTTGATATTTTTTCCTCAATAATGTTTAGCACTTGATATTCTATGAAAATCCATCATTCTATGATTTGGAAAGATTGGATTTTTAGAATGTCTCATGTTATTAATCATAACTGAAGATAGTTGAGTGAGCATAATCGATAGGTTTATAAGGAAAACATCCATACCACTTGGTTACTCATTGATATTTTTTCTAAAATTCCTATTATTAAAATGGATAATCCTTTATAAATCCATTTATAAAAACAATCTTGTTATCATCAATGATAATCATTTATATCATAAGGTAACTATGAAAAAATCAACCGTAAAACATGTCCCTTTATGAAGTAATATCATTATATTTTATTTCAACCAAAATATCTCTTGGTTCAAACTTGGTAACATTAGAATGGATTATTTTATAATCTATTTCCTTTCCATAACATTATAAATCTTTTTATTTTCCTATAAATAGAATTTTTTTGAGAAAAGTATATCCCTTGTGATTGTTAAATGGGGAGGGCGGTTAGGCCACTTTTATATGCACCTCGTGATGATTGAATAAATAACCAGCACGCCGTCTAGGGGTTACTACGAATGGGTGTACATGTGATAGAGCCCACATCTATGTTTTTTATCAATACAACGATAAATTTTTACAAAAAACTATTTACTAAATAATTTAGCAATATTTTTAGTTATAATTTTATACTGAGACTCACCCCTAAGATATTTTTCTTGGGGTTTCACTAGAGTTCTTTAAACTAATATCTATAAGTGACTAAAATAATCTAATAACATAAGAAAATATTATTTACACAAACTATTGAGACCTATAATAAACATATATAATAATTACAATAATAAGAAAATTTGATTATTAGATTACATAAATAGTCACATAACTCAACCGCTGATATCATTAGTGCCATGGCTGTTAGCTACATAAAAATCATATTGCTCTAAACCTGTGATTTTTTACACAATTATGATCCTTTAGACCCTTTTATAGACATATCACATGAAATAATAATTTTAATATCCTAGGGATAAGAGAAAGAATAATAGGTAGAGTTAAAACACTCAATACCGTAAAACATTTATCAAAGAGAAATAGATGAAAAACACAGAGGAAAACTTGAGGAAGACATAAATGTCAAAATAAAAGATCATAATAAATTATATTATCATCATAAAAATATTAGAGTAATATAAGATCATAGAAACATCATTAAGATGTATTAAATGAAATTAAATAGTTCAAAAAATATTTCAATAATAATATAACATGAGAGCATGAAAATAATTGTGGAATACAACAAAAATAATGAATAATAATGAAATAATATAATTTCATGAAAGTAAAATAAATCTCTAAAATTTAGTATAAATTATGTAACTCCTTGAAATTTTTTTGATACTATAATTATATGAAAATTTTAACAAAAAATACATATACCATCTTTTTAATGGGACTGACCTCCTATGTAAAACTAGGTTGGGGATAAAACCTCATGCGTACACCTTTAGCTTGGGGATAAATCCAAATTTATACCATTTATCTTGGGATTATTCTTCTAGTATACTTCATTGGATATGCGATATATCCTCCAATATAACTAAGTAGTTTGGGATAACACCCCCCTCATACCTTATTTTCATTGGATAAATCCCCCCATGTACCTTTTGTCTTTGGATAAATCATTTCATATGCCATTTTGAGCTCTAGAGACAATGCACAAATCATTTCATTAGAGGGTGATATTGGACCCTACCCATCATCATCCAAACAATATTATTCCACAAAAAAATCATTTAAAAACATATCTTAATGAAACGATGTATGAATAATGGTTTTATATATCATCTTAATGGAAATAATTTACTTTTCATAAATAACATGTTAAAATAACACAAATTTCATAAAATATCCAAATGGTTTTACATATAATCTTCAATTATATTTTCTGAAATTGAAAAACTGATCACCCAAAATAATTAGAAAACATTACATAATGAAATCAAAGGATTAAAAAACACCCATTTTCCAAAAATAAATAACAAAATAATAAAATATATATAGTGATCAAAAAATCACTTCCTAAATGAAAAAACTTTGAGTGTATATAATGGGTAAAATAAATTTTTTTCCCAAAAATGATTTAATATAATTTCCGAAGAATTACATTAAAAAAACATTATTTCAAATGGAGGGAATAGAATTTTGGAAATATTGATCTAAATTGTTCAATATATAAGATCCTTAAAAATAGATAATAGATTCAAGAAATTGAATTGAAAATAACTGAAAGAAATTTTAAATTAAAATTTATATTTAAAAATAAATACATGAAAAGGACATAACATTTTTAGGAAAATGATATGAAAATACATTAAAAACATTTTCGTTTAAAAATAATCCATAATAATGGAAAATTAAATGTAGATATTGTTTTATATAAATAATGTGAAAATAACATGGAAATAATTATAAATAAAAATAATTTATTTATATTAGAACCTATAAAATGACATAAAATTCAACCAACTAAAATGGGGAGTGGAAAATAATACATTTTATTTGTAAATGATAGAAAACCCTTTGAATCATTTTGAAAAACCTTATTGAAGACCCACATCATAAAAATGATGATAAATCCTTAGTTTTAAAATGATTAAAGAGGAAATAATGGATCATTGGAGTTAGAAAATATATTATACACTACGTAATGGATATGATTTGTCGAATGTAAATTACAGGATATGGTTGAAAAAATTCTTTAATAGGAATGAAAATTATTCTTATTAAAAATGAATTTTCACAAAAAACTAGAGTCATAAAGGAAGAATAATTTTTTGGGAAACATTATTTCGATATAAAATATATATAAATACAATATATAATTATCAAAGGTTGTAATATGTCAAAATTCAAATACGACATCCAAAGAAGATTGATTATTACCCAAGGGAGAGGTTTGAGTTACAAAAACCGCTTATAACTCGAGGAGCATCCAAATAAGATCCACATAAAAGATAGAGAATAAAATTTACTATATTTTATAATAAAATAATTAAAATCAAGATATAATATCTTATATTTTTATTATATAAACGACATATATATAATTTGAGAGAAATTAAAATCTGTCTCAAAGAGGGAAATTCTGTGATGAAACAATTACTGCAAGGGTAATAATTTTGTAAAAAACTTCATGAAACATGGGGAATATATTTAAAAGTACAAAAATATGACAAAAATATTATTCCTAAAATTTTATATCCTTCAGGTAGTTAAAAATAACATAAATAAAAATTGGATCATAAATATAATTTATATCTCAATGAAGGGAAATTGAGTTTAAATCACATTCTTTATTTCATATTTGTAATGCTCACATGTTTATTTTCTATAATAACCCATTTTTTATTAGATAAATTCATAGAAACACGAACCTTATATTTTTAACAGATCATGGACAATTTATTATTATATGACATTTAATTATTATAGAGTTCATTCTTATGTTTGATTGAATATTGAATCAATGTCTGCCTATTTTGGTAATTTTATTGAAAAAATATTCTACATTAATAATAATTTAATTAAATATTATAATATATAGAGACTATATAATAATAATTATTTACATAATATAGAACATCATAATTCTTTTACTTGATTTCATAGACATTATATGTATAATATTTATGGATTGTTCATCTTGGGGTTAAATCAACCCAAACATGAACACACGTTCACTCTATTAGAGAGTATGGTAAAATAGGTGTTTTTATTGACATAATAGCATTATAAAAAATGTATAATGATATATTATTTATTTATTTTTCATGGTGAACCATACTTGAAATGTTTAAAAATATATAAAAATATATTTGAAAAATGAAAAATGTTTTATCGTGGTTGTGGGATCCCTTAGATATGCATGTTTAGAATTTATGTTAATCAATGATAGTTAGGGGTTAAAAGGGTGATTTAAAACATGAATTTAATAGTAATAATTACATTAGACATGTAATTACAAATACATATTGACTTCTGAGGGGGGAGGGGTGAATTATGGTTTCTTTTTATGAATTTCTTTTCATTATAATTAAGCCTGTTGAACTTATTAAGGTTCTTGATCCACTAAATAGTATATCATAATCTCACCTCTTGAGAACATTTAATATTTGATATAGAGTATAAAATATTTTTTTTAAATAGTAATATAAATCTCCTAATCCTTATTGGACCTATCAATTAATATTAGTTATATATAATTCACTATCAAATAAGTGAATACAATTGCTTTCATCTCCCAATAAAATAATTCTACTTTTTTCCAACCGGGAGACTCCATTTGATTTTGGATCTAACTGAGATAATTCTTGATTTAGATATATGTAAAATACAATATTTTCTCCTAGATCGAACCAGAATACTTCACCTACACCCAGCCCCAATCAGAAGACATAATATCTTATTAAGAATTAATCCGTTGTATGATGATTTTCTTAACATTTTCAATGATATTGTAGGATCTGACTTTCTCATGTACTCTTTTTTTAAATTAAAAAATCTTTGGTTAGATCTGTTGGGTTTTTCCCAATTATATGATCACATGTAACTGGTCAATTTTTTCACTAAAAAATATTCTTGGTCTTGATTCCTTTTTTATGATGGGAATCCCGACCTCAATTTATGTGTTTATGTTGTCCAAATAAAATCTTAATTTATATTTTATAAAATAATATTATGAAAAATAAATTTAATTTATTCTTGAAATGAAAATTCAATTACACATTTCTCTTTAGTTTGATTTCATCTGAAACAATAGCACATGAAAATTTGCCTTTATTGTTTTATTTTATTCTTATAAATATTATATATTTGGGTATCTCCATTACCCAATTAAATATTTATGTGATTTATGATCTCATTCATGTAATTTCATCTCCACATATTCTTTAAATCTTGCATTCACAACCATGGAAATCATCTCCATGCATATGTATACAAATCCTTCTCAAAATCAAGGGATGTGTTAAAAAGAATTGTCCTATAAAACCGATTCACAAAAATGTACTATGATAACTCATTTTACCTTCACTATCCTCATCAAATTCTTCAAGAAAACATATTTATAACTAGTATAAGAAATGTGTGTTCTATATTTACCTTTAGAAAAATTAAAAATGGGATGTATCGATTTATCAGAACTAGGGAGAATGACAGGTGAGATTAATGCACCTACCTAAATGATTTCAAGGAATATAGAATTTCATGAATCTTTCTAAGTGTCCTTAAAGAAATTCATACACATGTGGTGTTTTTCTCATTCTTAAATTTAGTACACTGATAAATATATATCCCCACAAAATAATATTTACGGTTTTTTGTTTCGTTAGAAATAATATCCTCTATACTCAATTGAAAAACCCACCCTTTGTCATGTTTTCTATCCTTTTGTTGGAAGGATTCACCAACTTTGATCCATGAATTATGTAATGTTGATGCCTTGATTTTTATTTCATATCCTATAATTCTAGAGTTATCTAGTTAAAAAAAATACATATTCCAAAAATCATGGAAAATTTATATTAATCATTGCGGTGATATCCTCACATTCATGTGATGTGGATTTAATACATACCTTTCCAAAAAGAGTGATCTATTCTAGGAATGGACGATGCGTGAAGTGTCTATTAAAACATAAATTATATTTAAAATCTATATTTAGTAACATTTATATATCTTCAAATGTGTAGAATTCATGAAATTGGCTACACCATCTCATAATATTGACCAAAAAAACATGTAGAATGATCTGACTCTACTGATAGTGGTCGACCATCTTATCCTAAAAACATCACCACCATCGCATGTCAATAAAAGGAATATGAAATCACTTGTTGAAAATCATTGGAATTAGAGTATGGATGATTATTAATACATAGATTGAATGGTCTATTTTATATTTATCATTTTAAAAGACTATTGAATAGAAACAAATCTATCATTTTTCCCACATAAAATTCTCAAAGTGTCTTCCCTCTTCATTATTAAAAAATATGTTCCACAACTCATCGAGATGGTGATGGGGGATTAACAACCAAAAACCATCACCCAGAACCCCAAGTCTTTGGCCCTATGAGTAATTTTCTAATCCTATGTAGCTTTAAAGAATGCTCTCTGTGCCTTATATATGGGCCCATGTGTGCCCCTCCGGCCATTCCATGGTGGGATTATTCATGAACCACCACTTATAAACAATACAACTACATACTAGCCTATGATGGTTCCCTTGGGAGTGGTTGAACATGGTACCACATTTCTCATTGGTCAAAATTGTTTATTCTATTCTGTAAATTAGCTCCATTTTTTGGTATAGTCCCCCATTTTAATTATAAATAACTTTTTATAGAATATCATCAAGGCACATAGCATATAATAGTCATCTTTTATAATTCCCCATGTAAATGTGAATCACATATTCCATGGCCTTCTATTATTTCATAATGTTGTTGTAAACATAGTGAAAACTCTATAAAAAGTGTCTCAAAATTTTAAATATCTTAATAATAAAAAATCATATCTCAGTAAATAAAATTTTCCAAGTGTGATATACAATGTCATTTGGTGAATCTATAATAATAATCACCACTACATCAAATATCTTGAAACTCATTATGAATCCTCATTTAAAAAATTACAATAATGAACCCAAAAATATATATCATAATCATTAACCTTTTTCACCATTAAAAATATTAATGAATGGTAGTAATAAAAAGAAAAATGATGTCTTTTTTTCTATAGGTGGTAGTCCGCACAATGCACCAATGATGTATTTTTTATGAGTTGGTGAAAATGATTAAAAAAGTTTTGTAACATTAATATATAAGAATATAAGTGCAATATTTAAAATATTTTCATCATATTACTATTTTTATAAGACTTTATGATTATTAATATTGTGAATAAAAATTTATGAAGGAAATAATACCTATGATGAAGAAATTATCATTCCTTGGAAGTTCCCATGAAATTGAAGGGCTTATACTAACTAAGAGTAACCAAGGGATTTGTTTAGATAGGGTTCTTAGGAGAGTAAAACAATATATTTTTTATCAATATATAAGTGATCAAATTTATCATTAAAGGTTGTAAGTGGTGTTGGTTTATAATAGGATAAAACACTCACTTTTGGAAATATTCATCATTTTCCAATAATGGCATGAAATTATTCCTGGATTAATGAATCTTAAGAAAAAAATGGATTGTAAGAAACAATAAGTTCCAAAATAATATCAAACACATATTTTAATTTCTTTTATCATATTTTTGACATTTCTACTTATTAAAACTCCTGTCACCAATTACAAATTTTTTTGGGTAATAAATATTTAACATTAGTAACTATTTCTGAAAACTAAAATTAATATGAAAATTACTAACATATTTTAAAATTATAATTTCAGGTTTTAAATTTATTTTTTAAAATAAAATTTCAAAATATGTGAAAATATAATTAAAATACAATAATCTTAATCATGTAAAATTTGTTTTTATGAAAATGATGTTTTTCAAAATTAAATTTATAAATAAGATAATTTTTTTATTATTTCAAATTTTAATAACATAAATTTATTTATTATAAATAAAATAAACAATGTGACAAAATAATTGATTTTGGAAACAAAATTTCACCATCAAAGATCATAATTAGGGGAAATGACTTAAAACTAGTTTTCATTAATGTAACATTATAAGTTAGATAAAAAATATTTGATATAATATTATAAATACAATGAATATTTAAGATTAAAAAAATTTATTCAAAAAAAAAATATGTTATTATATAATATTTCCAAATTTATAATTATAATAAAACATAATGATAATATCATAGAAATTATAATTTCTTCAAAAATGAGTTTTTCAACTGAAAATAAGCTTTTTCAGAAAACGCCAATGAAATTAATAATATTTAAATTTTGATGTGAGGAATTAAAAAAATTATTTTTATTTTATTATATTTAAATTATAAAATTTATAAAATTCAATTTAAAATGAAAATACGTAATAAAAAAATGGGTTTTGTTAAAAAAATTACCTTTTTCAATATAAACTCCTATTAATTATCTACATTGTAAATATTTAATCGTCATCTATATTATTTTGTATAATTGATTTATTAATATCTATATCTTATTGTTTTATGGTTTTTAAATATGTTATATCATGTGACACAAGTAATATGACAAAGTATGGATTTTAAATATCCAAAATTATGGATCATTACATTTTTATTGTTACATTAATTTATTGTTATTTATTTATTTTGAAATATTAAATTGAACACCTCTCAAAATAAAAATTATATATTATATTTATATTAAAACATGGTTTTATATAATAGTTTTAACATCATTCCAATCATATTCAAAATATTCTTAAATTTAAATTATACAAATTAAAATGAGGGCCAAAAAATATATTCATATGAAGAAAAATTAATGTTGAAAAACATGGAATAATAGTATACAAAATTTAGAGTTATTTATTCCACCCCAATAAATTTATATTTTCAAGTACATAATAAAAAAATGAAAAATAATCCAAAAATAAGATATAAAAATAATCAATTCAATATACTCATACACACAATGATAGAAATGTAGATTCCAAAAAAAACATAAGTCATCACTCAAGAGTGATATAATCATTACTCTTATATGAGTCCATTTCAAATCTAATGTCCTCCTTCACTAATATTATTTAAAATTTATTTAATTATAATAATATTTATGATATACCGTAAAAAATAAATTATTTATTCACTAAATATCATTTATTTAGAGTTATAACAACTCTCAAGAATGAAAAATACATCAATTGAATACAAGTTATCAAAATTTCCCTGTACAATTAAATCCAAATTAATATTGGATACCTTTAATATATTATCTCCAATTTATAATGTAGTGTATTTTTAATGTAAAAATTATAAATTAAGACCAAGAAATCTAATTGAATTCAAATAGTACAAGGACTTATTTTTCAATTATTACTAATTAAAAATACTCTACTATATCTTCAGTGAAATATTGTCAACTACCACTCATTCAATGCCTTCTCTATATTCATCAATATTGTATGTGAAATAAAAAAACTCTAACACTTTTAACTAAAAATACTATAAAATCTATCCCTACAAGGAATATACTATATACAATATTTTTTTATCAATTAATCAATAAGGGGGATTGTGGTTTTCGAAGGATCAATCAAAGGTAATTAAATTGTTACTATATTTTTAAAAATGAATTTAATCAATATATGTAAATAAAAATATCTCAAGAATCATTTTCCCAATACACATGTGAATAACCTCTATGTTTTCTCATTAAAATGACATAACATCCCAAATATCCATGAAATAATCTAAAATACCTCATTAAACTAAATTGGAATCTTGTAATAGTACTAAATAAGTATGTAATGGAAGATAAGTGATATTATAATGTGTCTTTTTATAGGTAATTGATGACCTTTATGGGTTTATCAAAATAAACTAAAAATGGTAGGTCTTTATATTATGTGATTTAAAATTTAAAAAATAATATCCTCATTCATTATAATGTGTTTCATCATCCTCATATTTTAAACATTTCTAAATATAAATGTTTTAGTACTGATTTGTATCTGGTGAAAATCTTTCAAAATAGGGTTGGATTATGAATATTTTATAGGGGATTAGAGTTCCCCCAGTGAAAAGAAATTTTGATATATTTAGAAATGAATTCATGGAATAAAAAGTAATGATCAGACTATGTAATTCAAATTTCTAATATTAACAGTAGAAAATATAAATCATTATAGAAATTATTTAAAAATAACTAAAAATAGAATAAGGTTATAACAATTAAAAAATTCATATTTCCCTTACATTTATTAGAACGATTAATAACAATTTCCGAATATTAAAAAATTTATCACTTAATTAATTATTATCCAATGTTAATAAGGGTAAAAAATTCATGTGCACCAAAATATCCATTATCACCACTTAAATGCACATTTTCCCAGATTCATACAAATTTGAGAGATATTACAAAAAATTTATTATGTATATTCAATTACATAATGGATTAAAATTAATGAATGATATTGATAATCATTAAAAATTAATATTGATTATTTTCATTTATCACATGAATGTAATTTTTTTATATCATTACAATTCATTTATTTAATTTTGGAAACTTTGATGGACATCATATAATCTTATTTTATTATGAAAAATGGAATGCTAAAAAACATATATATCGAGATAGTTAAAAATAATAGTGATGTTAAAAATGGATCCATGTTTTTTTATGTTAGAAAAAGGATACATATAATGATATGTAATATAATTAAAAATAAATGAAAACATAGAAACACAAATCAATTAAGGAAAAAATACTGTAAATAATAATCACGGTCACAAAAATGGGGGATGGGATATCCTAGTATTTTAAGGTGCCCATAACATCATAATTACCAATATTTTAATCCTACCCTAATGGTATTTTATTGGATATTGGTAAATCTTGATGATATTCCCACAACAATACTTTTATATCCATTATCATTATAGTTAGGTTTTTATTTATAACCGTAACATGAAGTTTCTTCTGATTTGTAAGATTTAGATTGGATGATCCCTCTGACATATTAGTAAAAGACTCCCTGAGATCATTATAAGAAAATGGACTTTGGTAATTTAGTTTTGGGCTTATCCATGTTTATCCGATTTTTCATGATGTATGAGAGTATAGGGTACATGTTTGGTGTGATTATAGTCTTTTAATCTTGGGCCTCTCTTATCATATGATCTTTAATGGTGCGTACCTATTTGGTTGAGGTAATTTCTATAATAGTGGTTATAAAAAATGGTGTAATATCAATGTTTAAAGATATTATATAATAATGTAAAATATTTATATGTTTTGTCACAACATATAGAGGGATCTCTCTAATCGACATCAAAGAATACTATTAGGATTTAGGATTGATGAGGGAAATCTCAAAGGGTTCCACGATTATCTTTTAATTTCACATAATTTACATACCAATATCTAGCTGGAGTTTTTTTAATGGATAGATATACTATAGGGGATAGAGGTGGTCTAATATGAGTTATAGATGACGATGACTGTGTGTACTGAAAATGACATTTGGGAGGAATTTTGGGTGATTGAGCATTAGGTGAGTGGTTTGGAGGAGATGGCGGTGGTTTCAGGGTCAAGGGATGGGGTTGAATGGGTGGTTGATAAAATTAAATATCAAGTCATTGGAAAATATAATTTTTTATTCCTATGATGTAATGCAATACATCCTTATAATATTCATTTACTACACTAGAGAAATATTTAAAGGTAGTGCTAGGACATGAGTATCTATAGCATAGTTTATGGGAGAGGATTAATGATGTGAGTACCATTGTAATGAATCTCATCAAACAAAACCTCCCACTAAATTTTTTCATACTCTTTTTACCCCACATAGTAATTGAAAAAAATTATATAATTTCCATATCTTCCAATATATGTAATATAATCATCTAAAAATTAAAAATAGAGGAAATTTGTATAAATATATGGAAGTATCGCAAATTCTATGAAAAATATGTTGTAATGTTTTTAGTTATGATCATAAATATGTCATTATTCATTTATCCCTTAACACAAATGAAATAGAATTTTTTCATATAAATTCCTACTCTATAAAAAATAGAGTGTAAAATAATCCCATTAAATAGAATGAAACTACACTATGATTCATCCTTTTAAATAAAATGAACGATTTATTAATGCATAATCTAGATGAGTGAACTATTCAGTTGGGTGACTATTTCTTCGACTACATCATTTCTTTATTTTTGTTCTGTAGCCAAATATCACTATAGTTAATAAGTGGCATCTTTAAAATTACTACATTATTTTGTTCAAATAATCCATTTTCACGAAAACTGATGGTTATAAATGCTTTCCCTTACTCTAATTTTTTTCATTGATAGGTTCTAATATTATTGTCTAAAATGAAATGGAATATCATGTTTATTTTCCTAAAATATATCTAAAAAATGTCATAGTTAGATAAAAATACATCTCCGAAATCACCTAAAATATATATACTAAATTAATGAAATTTTTTTGTGTATAACTAAACAATAAATTCTAATTAACTCTAATGCAGACATATCAAATGATTTTATAAGTTGGACATTATTTATTTTAGTCTTTCTCAACCACTCTATATAAGAATTGGTATTGAATTAGAGTCATCATTGGAAGGTTTGTTGGGTTAAATCCTCAATTTAGGATTTATATAGGGATATAGACTTAATAATATATTGGGTTTTGAATTAATTATGGTTTGATAAATTTTTTATTGGTTAAGGGTGGATTTTACACTATTTAACATTATGAAATGGATGTTTCTTAGGGATATTGATGGCTTGCACTCTAGATTTGTAAGAAGAATCATTTTTATTTACACATATAGTAAGAAATTAAATGAGGTTAGATTGTGGAGTGTCTAATATAGAGTTTTTATTGGGGGTATTTAGTTTTTGAAAGGTTTGAACTTGGTTAGTGAAAAAATATGGGATTCATGTCCCAATTGGGAAAAAGGGAAGTGAATGGTATAAAATCTAGGCAGAGGATACAAGGAATTGACACAAAAAAACTAAAATATAATAAAATGGATTATATGAGTGTTATTTATTTTATTTTAGAGAGATTGTTTTAGGGAAATAAGGAAATGATAGATAGTGGGACATAAAGGCTCATGGTAAATCCATGGGTTTGAAAAAAAATATTATACACTTTTATTATGTTGCAATTTGAGTAAAAGGGTTATGTTAGAATTTATCTTTTTATAATTACAAAAAAAATCCAAAACTCAAACATATTATAGTGAATGTTAAATATGAAAAATGAAATCATTGATACCCAGAGACTAAAGGTGTAGTTCAGTGATTTCATGGCTTCTGCCTCTTATCATCGGTCATGTCACAGTTTTATTATTCTCTATTAATCAACACATGAAAGCCTCTACTTCTGACTTATTTGTAGTCCATTAAAAAATTTAATTTTTGGATATCCTTTATCCTCATCCTCTTTAGAACACTATTTATAAGTCATCATTATCATCTGTTTCCATTATAACCTTATGGTATTAGATTATAGTTTTATGGAGGCCCTTGTGAGAATTACGTCTATAGATAACAATTTTTAATTTTTAATCATGGTTTAACTAGAAACCATGAACAACTATAAACTTAGGATTCATTCATTCTAGGGTCATAATGTGGTGTAGTAAACCTTATTAATAATTTTTTATTCCCCAATTAATTTTCCCTTACACGTTTGACATGAATTGGGCAGAAATTTCATATTTTAAACTTTGAGAAATCTATAGGGGAAGGAATAATGACCAAAAACCTAGTGTATCATTGTGAATTTTCTGGTATTTGAGAAATAAATATTTTCCCTCATTCAATGAATTAAATAATTTATATATTAATTCTAATACATTTATCCTCAACATATGGTAATAATGGATGGATTTTGTCGATGTTTTAAGGAATTAATATTAATTTTACAATAATTATACATGTTTCTAAAAAAACCATATCCCTCTTATGAACATTAATAAAGAGATGAAACCCAAAATGGAAACATGCACGGGTTTACACTGACCAGTTTCAATATTTAATAATTAATTATCGTGATACATGAGTGACTAAAATCAAAATTTAAGTAGATGATACACCCATATTACTAATCATTTACATAGGAAAAAATATATGTCTCATTCACAAGGAAGGTGGGTACCTTATTCCTTTGAATAACTATAGATATATGTTAATTTTCCCCCCACAGAGGATCCCAACCATCACGATTTGATATACTTAAAAAAATATCAAAAATTTAATTTGAAAAAAATAAATCTAATCTCAAGTGTAGCTTAATTTTTTTTTTGAATTTTTATGTTATATTTTTTTTTCTTTTTCAATGGTATTATTTGAATAGGTTCCTTATAAATCACATCTTACTCATCCATCTATAATAGTTTGTTTCCTAGAATGACCTTCATTCAAATTCAATAATTTTAACTCATAATTAAATTGATGGGAAATCTCTATTGGGAGGTGTAATGGTTTCACATTCCCCAAAAATAATGCATAAATAACCATTAATTTATTATATGTTATTTGTTTCACCCATGAGACATCATTGAGTTTACTTGAATAAAATTATTACATTCCATTAACAAAATTCTCTAAAATTTTATTTGGATTATAGTTTGAAAAATCTAGTTATACACTCATTAGAGGGAGGTATAATGTGCTTTTAATATAGTTAAATGTATACTTTTTTAGTAACCTATTAATAAATGATTGTCAATTTATATTACATGATATATGGTTCACAATTTGTGAAATCTAATCCTAAATATTATATTATCCTTTAAAAATTTAGTGACCACCTTTATTGTATTACCTTTTTTGGATTCCAATTCAACCAATTTAGAGGAATATTATATATATTCTATGAAGAATTATTATCCAATAGAATTGGTGAACAACATAATTTATTATATTTCCCAAACATAAAAATATTCTACATCCATTACGGCTTGATGTGTTATTTCATCCATTTTTTCAATGTTCCTGGTTCAATTAAAATAGTCATAATATTTTTTATGATTCTATAATCACAATATACTATTGTATAAATGAATCCATGTTGGGGGATCATGAAAACTATATGTCATGTACCCTAGAAACATCATATTATTTATGTATATAAAAATCCCAATATAATCTCTACTTTATTAACATTTAAAAACTACTGAATCTACCCATCACTGCATTACATGAATAATAATAAATCATTGGAAAAATAATTTTTTCATTTTCATAATAACATTTTTTACTTTTGGAATGAAAATTTTAGGGTACATCGAAGCATTTACCTAGTAAATAGTGATGTCATTAAACCATAAACATTATGTAAGATCTAGTACAAATAGTTATTAATCATGAAAATAATCCATACTATCAAATAAAAAATTTCCACTTATGTGTGATAACCAATTTCTTTTATAAATATTTAGTGAAAAAATTATCCAATATTTTCTATTTATTAATATCAATATAAAACTGTAGGAATAATAAAATTGAGAAGATCAATAGAGTTGAATATATTTTTTTTAAAAGTTATTTTTGGATTCAGTGATAATTGTAGACTACCAAATTAGAGAGGAGAACCTAGGTTTACAATTATCTAATGTAAAAAAATACATGTATTTTGATCCACATCAAGGTGTAGTTGACCTGAACCTTTATAAGTGTTTTTATTTCATAGTAGACGATTTAATACATTATTTCATTCAATTTAAAAATGAATCCCCTATTGACTTGTATCTATCATTATTTATTAGTTCAAATATATCACCATAAATAGTAGTACCATGATTTCAAAAGTAGAGAAATTTTTTTCCTTGAATAATTTATTTCTCCTCATATAAAAAAACAATTCCATTTATTTTTCCAAAAAAAGAGTGAATGGTAAAATTATGTGGAATAAATTTTTAACAGATCTCTTATAGAAACTAGCATGTCCTAATAAAATCTTATTTCACCCTAAAATAATGGTTTATAGAAATTCATGTATTACATTAATCACATTGGGATTTACCACTATATCATCCTTCAATATCTGGTGTCCATCTACTATAAAATATTTCACCCCAATATATATATTTTAAAAATTCATATGTAGTCATGTATCATTATATTTTTCCAAAACCCAGTCAATAATTTTATGATATATCATGAATAATCATCCATAAATTTATATATAAACTTGGAATACCACATGAAAAATTTTAACCATACAAATATAGATGTTCTTTATGCAATTCTGAAATTTCATGGTTGAATTACACATACTTAATGGCATGTGTTGACATACAGTGGTTTTATAAGGTAATAAAAAGTTTTTTAATCCATGGTATGTCACGGAAAATGATTTTTTCTATAACCATAAAATCTATCATGACACCAGTACAACTAATATTTTGATTAGAACACTATAATTTGATCAATAATGGATATTCACTACTTGTTGAATCATTAATATTATAATAGTCAATACAAAAAATCCAACCCATCACTATCATTGTGGATATTAACTCACCATTCCTTATTCTAATGGATTTACCTCATTTTTTGTACTACATATAGTGGGATCACACATTCATTATTTAAATTGGATAAATAATTCTGGAATCCAATATTCCAAATAATCCAATTGAAACTTCATACATTTGGTTTTACTTCCTTTCCAAAACGTCATACATTTTTGGTTTCATACATTTGTAGAATTATTAGTTTGTTAACATTTTATTATTCAAGATGACCAGAAAAATAACTCTATCTCTAAAGAATTTTTATTTCTTATTTTTTGGATGTTAATTTAACTTCATCATTGGATACATAAAAATTTATTGATACTATTCCAAATGGATTCTTCTTGAATGATGATCGTCTATATTGTATCATATCCATTTTTTGATTACGTCTCAATTTTCCACATTCTTAATATCTACATTATCATATTTGAGATCCATAAAATATTTGTATTACTCCAATTTAAAATCTAACAAGTCATTAAACACTTAAATGAATATTATTTAATTAATACACTATGGTCTATCTCAATGGTTCACTACATTCATTGATTCAAAATTCACATTATCCTCTTTACCTTATAATATTAAAAATACATGATTAAAATTAATGATTTATTTTTATATGGAAATACCTATTATACCATGTATGATTTGAGCAAAATTATATTATTCCATTTATAGAGTGTGAAAATCTATATAAAAAATAAATTATACCATATTCACCAAGACATTCCTTAAAATAAAAAATAGGTGCATAATAAATATCTATTTAATAAAGTGAAACTCTTCTAGGATTAAAATTAATTACCATGATATTATATAAAAAATTTAGTTGAATGATATTAACACTTTCATTAAGGGAATGTTTTTGGAATGTTTATAATCCAACTCTATAGGGAAAATATAATCTAATAGGATATTTGTGTTTAAGTGGGATGTTTCCTCGAATCGCATATGATAACTCTTCAAATTAGGATATCATTATCTATCTCTATTAATATTTCTTATTCGATAAGTTTATATTTGAAAACGTTCCATTATAGAATATTTGATGGATTAACATAGTGAATACAATACTATTATACATCTATTTCAAGATTTCATTGCACATTTTTTATTAATCGTAATTCATTACTATGAATATCTTTTTCAAATAAGAAAAAGTTTGGTAAAAGTTTTACACTTTGGGTACATATAAATAGTCTTTATTATCACTCATGCCTTCCCCTTCAAAATCCTTTCGAAATTCATTGGTTAATTCATTTTCCATTATTTTCTGTTCTATCATGTCTTCCATTTTCATCAATATCAACATACTTAATTCTTTCTTCTTAAGATCCCTTTAATTCACCGAGATCATAAAATTAAATTTCTCTATCATACCTAAATTTTACATTTCAATTGATAGAGTTTTCACTTATAATGATTTCAAAAAATATCCCAATTAATGATCAGTATTCTAAATATAATATATATAATTCAAGAAATCAATTTCATTGTATAGAATATTTATCTAAAATTAATAGGTAATTTAATTGTTTTATATAATGTATTGTGTAAAAATAGATAAAAATTGGGTCAAGATTCTTGAGCATGTGTTAGAAACTACTTGTGTTAGTCTTATGATTATAAATACTTTTTCCCCAAGGTATTTTTTATAGAACATGGGTCCAATTTCTCACTAAATTGAGTGAAATCCCAATAGAAATTGGTAAAAATTTATGCCTTGATATCCTCTTAGTGGTTTATATCTATTTTTGTTGTATTGGATGGATTAAAAAAATAGTTTGGAATTTTTTTAGCAAAACCCCAAAATACAAGACTAATAATATTTTACTTATTCCAAGTTATAATATATTGAAAATGGGGAATTTCTTCACACATTTTAAAAAATTATTTTTAGGGACCAATTGGTGATCTATTAAATTAGATAGATATAAATAATTCCAATTATATTGAAATGATTTTTTATTGAGTTTATAATATTGTTTTCTTTTTCAGTTACTGAAGACCTCATTTTGGAGAGACACGTTTTCATTTCATCTTAAATAATTCTATGTATTTTTTGAAAAAATTATCTTAGGAATTGGATTTTGTTTTTAATAGTAACCGAAACCATGATACTTCATCAACCATTACTCCTTAATTTGGAATAAAACTAAATTTTAATGTCTCTACCAATATTAAAATCATCCCTACCAGATATTTTCATTATATTAGTAACTATTTTAAGAAATACCACGTATCAAATGTCTATTCTTCATGTTTTTGTTGATAATCTGTATCTCATTTTACTATTTCATAATTTTCATTGATAAGAATTACTTTTTTGGAAAAAATTACCTTCAGTATTATACAAAGACATTATGAAGCCCCATTTAAATCATATAAACTATAATTTTTTTTAGTAATTTAGTGAGAAATAAAATACTATATAGAAAAACCCATTACTGTGCCCCCTATTTCATTTAATTTTCTTATATATATCCAAAAATATAGAGACGTGTTTGGAGGATTTATACTTTGTAATTGAAAGAATTAAACAATTTTTTGGAATATTTAGAGTATACAAAGATTTAAGTAAATGTTTTTGTTTAGAATTATTGGGATCACAATGAAATTATAAACTAATTTGATTAATATAAGTCTATATTCCATATTGGACTTCTATAATTTTTATATATGGACACGAATGAAAAAATATTCTAGTTTATTCTCATTAACATCATGTTTGAGGTGGTATCACGCAACTCATCTTAATTATATAAATAAGTTGTTTCCAATAATAGATTAAAAATCATAATATTCAATAATTTTTTAACTTCTTGATCAAGTGTGTGTTCATAATTTGTGAAATTTAATTTAGTTAAAAAAATTAGTTGAGTAGATGGAGTGGTTCTAGAAATCATATAGTCAATTGATATGGTCACAATGACTAGGATTTCAATCATAATTTGGGAATGAGGTTTTATGATTAGAGGATGTATGGAAGGGTTTCATTGGATTTGATCTATATAAGTAGTCACATTCTAGATGTAAAATTTCATTCACTTTTGGGTTATATGATGTTTAGTTATGTCATTTTATACTGTTTACTAGTGGTGGTGGTCATGTTAAAGATTGTTATAACTAATGAGTAGAGGGGGTAGTGGAACAAATTTATAGTAGAACATTTAAAAATTAATTTCAACTGAAGGAAAAATTGATACTCTCTATATAATGAGGGTGGTCCCCTCTGATATGAATAAGTTGAATGTAAATGTGATTACGTATCTATATTAAACCACGGTGACTCTTAGGTTCCAATATTGCTATTTTTTTTGAAATAATATATTGAAATTGTTTTTACGTGGATATAGGAATTTCATTCATAACCACATAAAACAATTGTTTTTTACTTATTACATTTACATTCATTATTTCATTTTTAAGTCAATAGAATTGTAATTCATTCAACTTAATGGCAGTTATTTGGGTGAACATTGTTTATACCATGGGCAGAAACATTAATCCACAGTGTTACATCCAAATTTTAATTTTACCAAGTGATTCTAGAATAGCTAATTTTTAATTTTTATAGAAAATAAACGAGAAAAGAATTATCAATAGCTGTTTTCAATGAAATTGGTTCACATTAGAAACTATAGTTTACTTGGTTGATCATGTAATATTATTTTTCATAGATGTATTTCAAAATTTAGTGGATATCATTTGTTTTTAAGGGAATCCATTACAAGAAGAAAAGTTATTGATCAATATGATTGATTAAATATATTTTAGTTTCTAGAAAATTCATATATAATAATATATAATTCACAAATATGTCAATATGATATTGGATGGTTTTAATAATTGAGTCATGGAGAAAGGTTAATGTTAAATGTTGGATTGAAATGTACTTGGTTTGATACAAATTTTTTTAGTCCAGAACATGAAATTAATCATTCAAGATGACAAATGTATAAAAGAGTTTACACATGTTCTTAAAGATATATATTAGAATCCCACATTATTGTATATGGTGTGCTTGATTTGGAGGTTATTAAACCTGATTATATTAGAAGTATGGTTAACATCAGATTATTTAATGATATAAACATATTTAAAATCAAATTAGATTCTATGAATTTCACATTTATAGATGATTTTTTTGATTATTATGTTATCATATCTACCAGAATGTTGGGAAGCCATGTATTTGTTTTGATGTACATCAAGAGGAAAAAATAAAAAATGTCATAAGATATGTGAAGGATGATCTACTCATACCCACTAAAGTAATTAATTAGATAAAAAATAGAAGTACCAATAGATTTATATGGGGTAAAAATCATAAAAGATAAAAAATTCAATGAAAATAGATTATAAATTCCCCAAAACAATTTCATAGTGTTCTCCATATGATTAATTAAAAACTAAAGTTATGTAATTGTCAACCCTCATCAATTTTGAAAGTGATTGTTTACTATAGACTATAGATCCCTAATTTGTTCTTAGGCCTCCTAGTAGCACAAAAACACATAGATGAAAATTAATCCTTGATCAAGGATCATGATCATCTATGTTATACCTCTTAATCACATTGATCTTCATAGGCTGATTTATACATGTGTGATAATTTGATCAATCGAGTAATGAGAAGGTATTGAGTTACATTGATGTGCAAGAATTATAAGGTAAATAATTTTTGATACAAGTACGTGTTCATCCAAACATGGGAAAAAATATATTTTATATACTTTAATATAATTTATAAATTCATTCAACAGAAACTACAACAAATTTTATATCACATCCCACAATAAAAATGATCATGGATTCCACAAGATCTTTTAGGTGATAGATGGTTTTCCATCAAATGAGAACTAATAGTCTCCCATGGTTGTATAATAAAAACGTTAGATTCTTATATTCTATTTAATGAATTGATATTTTGTGTCCTTGTAGAAAAATCAAAATACTATCATGAAATAATCCATCAAACATAAAAATACATATGTACTCAGTAAGTTAAGAGTTGTGTTGCTATAGAAAACATGACATTCAGAGGATGGCCATAATTAATAGTGAGTCAAAAAAAAGGAATTTTTTTCCTTTTATTTCTACTCAAAAAATCAAATTTTCTATATTTTCAAACCCTAAATAATACCTATAGGAAAAGATATGTTGGAATCACAATTATTTAGCACTCATACCAATGCATCCATTATAATTAATTATTCTCATATGATATTACAAAAATTAAAAATGGGATTCTTATCAAATTATTATACAATTTTATTGAAAATTTACACTATAAAACATAATTGATCTTTTATATAGGTAATTTATAGAAAATAAATCATGCTCAATGTTATTGAAATCTCACCATGTATAACCCCATAGGCTTTTCCACATAAGGGGAAACTAGTTGACACTTTTTCAATGAAGGACGCCGATGTTATTTATTTGTATTTTCTGTTCATATGTATTGGTATGTTTTCTATATGAAAAAATTCATTGAAAATATTTATGAGGAAAATAGAAGAATTTGGGGTTTTCACATAATATCTCGGGTTTATTGATTTCAGATTTATCTTGGTCAATTTTTCCTTAAAATAATGAAACTATTGATTCCAGAACCATGGACATTGTTCCTTCAAGGTTCATAGTATGAACAAGGTGAAATAGCCATAAATTTTTAGAATGAGTTCAATCCAAATGTTATACCTATGTGTTTAGGATTTAAGGGAACCCCATTCATGTCTTTAATTCAGGTCCCCTCTCATCCATTTCTAAACTCATTAAAACTCACATTTACACTAATTCGGCCATATCTATACTATCCAGACTCTGAGTTGAATTCGATTTTACATAGGTTGATGTTTTGAAGCCATTAACTTATATCATATTGGTATATAATCATATTAATGGTTTTTTCGAAAGGGTGAATTATGAATATTACCCAGACTATTTCATTTCATGAGTGAAATTTCACAATTCTAATGATCTCTATATTATTGTGTCACAAAAGGAACCCATTTCAAAACATCTTGTTTGGTAGACGATATATAGATTGAAAAATAACAATATTATTCTCTTATTTGATTTCATGATCCTTTAATGGAAATGTACGACTTATGTGGGGTTATCTTCAGGACATTCATTGTATTCTTGGTTCCCCCTCAATTCATAATCACAATAAACTATAGGAAATATATTTTTATAGATTTGTAGATACTATCCATGTTAATCGATAAAAATACATGGAGGAGGAGGATGAACATATTAACACTTCAGAACAATATATATATGAATCACAAGAACAAGATTTCTCAAATAAATAAAATGTCTTACACACTAGTGCTACAAATGGATGAAATCATTGTTAGATCCTTATGGGTTTACCACCCACAACCAAAAAAGATAAAAAAATGTGAGGATTAATATAACTGGAAGTAGTTCACTTTATCTATATCCATAGGAATTATATTTTATGAAACATGTAAATAAATATTTTTTTGATACATGATGTTGAGAACAAGCTTTTTAATATAGAGATCCTAGTGAAACAGAGTGAATAATCTTCTGATGGTGTATTGAATATTGAAGAAAGGTGGTAATAACTATGTTATTGGAAGTGGATGTTTAAAGAGAGTAAATAATAAGAGAATATCATAAGGAAGTATTTTTTAATAAATTTCATTTCTAATAATTTAAGAAAAAAGAGGTTACCTAAATAAATATTACATGATAAGAAGAAAACCTCAATAATGACTTCTTATGGAAAGTTGAGTGTGATAGTATATAGTAGTGTGAATAAAACATAAATGGTTATAAAATATAAGGAATAATTTATTATAGATTCTATTGATTTATTCCATTCCATAAGAGGAAAAGTAGGCATATCAAATTATGTATACAAAAATTTTGGATGAGTACATCAAGATGATGATAAACCTCATAAAATTATGGGAAAGGGAAAACTAAAATTTCAATTGATGAATGGTATTTTTATTAAACTAGTTTAAGTAAGATATGTTCCAGGACATTGGAATAACCTTATTTTATTGGAGCATCAGGGTTATGAATGTTTAGGAATGATATATGTTGAAGGAGAGTAAAAATTACACAGGGATCTTTTATTATAGAAAGTGGTGTGAAAGTTGGATCAATATAATTGATTAGAAGTGTATTGGTAGAAAAAACATCCAAAATGAAATAATATGTATGGTAAAAATATTTTCATACCTGTATTGGTAATCACAATGGAAAAAGTATAAGGATTATAGATGAAAAATGAATAGTAAATTATGATCAATCAGACATTATAATATGTGAGAGTTGTATAGTCAAAAAGTAATGAAATGTATATTTCTATATTTTTGGTAGAATATATCAATAATTGATGTGAGATTTTATTTATACAGATTTTTTGTGACCTTCCCCAGTTTATTATTATTTATGATGTCAGTACTACGTAACCGTCACTGATGATTCCACAAGAAATGTATTAGAATAAATTTAAAACAAAAACAAAAGTGAAGTGTCTAAAATATTCTTTCAAAATGATGATATGGTGGAAATAGAATATAAAATTAAGATATGATTTCTAATATTAGACAATATTTGTGGGTTAAGTAGGAGGATTTCTCAAATTTCTACCATAAAATAGGAGTCATACATGAGAATAATTTTCATGGAAGACATGGAAAAAATAGTGGTGTCATGAAAATGAATCAATAATTAATGGAAACACAAAATATTTATATTAAATTAGGGAATGAATAAGGATTTTTGGGTGGAATTAATTGAAATACAAACTTACATAATCATTATAAATCATTCGTTATAAGTTGGAAAGAAGTGACATGATGAAAATTGGTCTAGAAATGATTCATTACTATATCACCTTAGATATTTCATATGCCTTTATTACAATCATTTTGTTGAAAAATGTATAGATATGAATTATTTAAAATCATGAAAATTATTTTTTGTATGATATGAAGTTGAATAAATTGGGATAAATGTTTGGAATGAAGAAAAGATGAATGTTTTTAGAAATCAGATTGAAGGCTTTCTTGAGAAGATCTTGTGGATTGGATGGAACATAAAGGAAAAGGAGGTAGAGTTTAAAGATTCAAAATCACTTCATGTTGAACTGAATTATGTTTCTAAAGTTTCACATGTTCTGGAATGTTTGTATCAAATTGAATCTAATAGAAGGACTTATATACCAGATGTAATTTCAAAGGGCAGTGTTGAATGTTCAGAAGATCATCCAGTATAATATATATTTGAATGCTCATGAACTAGGGAAGCCAATCTATATTTCTCTAAAGATCGGTTTTGGGTTTTATAATTAAGGATATATATGAATCATAGGTCAATTTATAAATAAAATAAAGGAATATATTCCCAATAAAGATGTATTATGCTGATATAAGATTCATACTTTTAACAGATTCATGAGAACAAGTGGAATAATGATGTGTCTCCTAACATTGATTACAGATGTAGGTAATTAAGAATTCTTGGTTACATGGATTTGATACAAGTAAATAAAACATGGTATCTTCTGTAAATACAACTATTGAATAAATTACATTAGATCAACTAAATTTTATGATTGAAATAATAGGTTTATGGAATAAAAGATATAAAAATGGCTTACTGGGAAAGGGGTTAAATATATTTAATTAATTTTCTTCTATAAGATATTATCATCTGCGGTAAAAAGTTTTATCATCAAAATTTCTTCATGTTTGGGTTCTTCTACAAAAGTTTACCCAGAAAAAAGATATGTGAAGATGATTTTTATTTATGAGTACTTGTAAAAATATATTTATATGAAGAAACATGTTTGTTTCATACAAAATCAGAATCCTGGAATTGGGTTAAAACTAATTATGAGCCTTTATGGTTTGAAATTGGTCCCATGGTACGGTAACCTATAATTTTTTCCATTATAGAAGATCATTTTTTCAATATTTGTAAGTCTGTTAAATTTTTTATTTGAAGGACATCACCATACAATAATTCATAACCATAATTTTACATGTGGGTGATATGTTGTTGGTAGGCTTGAATGTTCATTAAATTCACAATATTATCAATGATATATCAAAAAATTATTAGAAGTGAGGTCTTTTCGAATAAAATAAAATATTAGTTATGATGATTAAACCCAATAAACAAATCCATGTTTTGTTGTATCATAAAACATTTCAACTATAATGTAACACCCTGTCCCTACCTCATTGTCTTGAGGAGGTGGTAAGGGTTACTAGGCCTTATGCGGTGTTATCAAGGTGCCAAAGGTTGGCAATAAATGCCAAGGGCTTCAAGAACAAATTGGGGAACGATTTTCCCTTATGAAAAAACCAACCAAACCATCAACTATCAATAACTATATGATGCATGTAAACCAAAACATTCAAGCAAGTATTCCCAAAGGACAACTATGTTCTTCTACAATACAACCCAAACCCAATACAACCAACACTGTATCCGAGTACTATGCGAAAGACTCAACAAAAGACCCAAAATAAGCCAAGGCACACTCTATGGCTCCAAACTAATCTTCAAGCTCCAAGATCCACCCATACATCACAATACACCGCTAAAGGATGGTGATGCCTTACCTTTTCCCAAGTCATGATACACAACATCTGAAAAGAGACCTATGTTCCAAAGCAGGGGGTGAGTACAACTACTCAGTATGGTTTCCCCAAATGACATCCCTTCACAGGCCACTAGGATAAAACCATTAGCACATTTATATAAAACCATTTATATAAAATAATCACAAGTGAACCCATTACTATAATCCAAACATGTCTTTACCAATCCATCACACTCAAACCAAGAAACCAGGGGAAAGCCAACCAAACATGCCACAAGCCATTTCATCATCCACAAACTAGCACAACAATTTCCAAATTGCAAATAAATACACAAAAAACAACCAAAACAACCGAACAGTGGAGATTTTGTCCAACCCATTCACCCAATCACACCTAGTAGATCTTCCCACCCACAACCAAATAGTGGAGCTTCTGTCCAACCTGTTCACCCATTCACAACTAGTGGCTCTTTCCGTCCATGTATCCTTTGATGGTGGACTTTCTGTCCACTATCTATCCCCTTTTTATAGTGGTACTTCTCGCCACATCAGCAAATCATTCACATCAATCTATAAACAATAATATTTCCCACCATGGTCACAAAACCATACAATCAACCTATTCCAACACATACCAATCCACTTCAATAAATTTTTCATTTATTGAAAACCAATTTCCATGCAAAACAAAATTTCAATAAAAATGACATCTTTATAGAAAACCATTTTCCATCAACCACTTTCCCAAATCAATCTCAACAACCCATTTTAAAATCTCTATTTTAAAATCCCCAAAAATAGAATTTCACCATATAACCCCCATTTCCCAAAAAATCCCCAAAACAACACCCAAGTGATATCTAATAAATTTCACATATAAAACAATAATTAATTCAAAGAAAAATAAATTAATTGTAACCAAACCCATTAGCTCTATCCTTGTGGAGTTGAGAGAGAAGCCTCCTACATTTAGGGTTCCCGAGAAATCGACCCACAAGTAATCGCACCAAAAATCCGGTAAACGCATCACCGAAACCTATCTATATCCTCTTTCCTAACCATCAAAATCCATAAAATCATCATCCAAGGAAACCAAAACCCTATATCTACACTCAAAAATTTTAGATCTAGAAAAAAAAGAAATAGAAGGATGTAGATCTAGAGGAAAACACAACGAAGCCAAGAGGAGAGACTTACCTGGGAGAGACCACCCTCAAAACACCTTCAAACCCCTTTGAATCGCTTCTTAAACGAATGGGAGAACCCCTCAAACCCTTGAGAACTGGAAATACTGAGTGAGGCTTGTGTGGGAGAGGATTTAGAGAGGAATGAGGCATTCCTGAGTGAACATGGGTTTTAAAACCCTATTTTAAGTCACCTCACGGTTAGCCCATATGGTTTGGCAAACCATGTGCTAACCATGCACACACTAATTCCTTGAGAGAAAAGGTACACACAGTTGCCTCGCATGGTTTGGATAATCGTGCGGAGGCCGTGTGTAGCCTACTATCTCCCCCTACACGGTTTCCTGGAGAATCCACACGGTTTCCCCTAACTGTGCTCAAACCGTGCTCCCTATGCAAAGACTCCGAACTCATTCAAAATCATTCCAAACTCTCCCAACCTCTTCCCAACTCATCTCATGCACTTTAAACACATAAAAACCATAAAAAGGCCACATACCTCAAACCTAGGGTACTAAATTCCCCCCGCCATTGGAATTTCCGTCCTCAGAAAGTAGTGAACCTACCCTTTGTAGAAAGAGCTCGGTCCACTGCTCGACCATCTCTTTCTCCCACTCCCATGTCTCCCCTTGAATCTGACCATGTTGCCATAGAAAACAAACTAAACCAATGATTTTACCACACAATACTTTCTATTTCCTATCCACAACCCGAACTGGCACGTGCACCAACGAAGCATACTGTTATAGTTCAACATGATCCCATCAAATCACATGGTTACGATCTGGGTGATACTTTTTCATTTGTGACACATGAAACACATTGTGCCCCACACTGAACCTAGGAGGAAAAGACAAATGATAAGCCACCTCACCAACCTCCTCAAAAATCTAAAAAGATTCAATATACCTCAGAGATAACTTTCCCTACTTCCCAAATCGACGATGTCCCAACCTAGGAAAGATCCTCAAGAAAACAAGATCACTCACCTCAAACAACAACGACCATCGACAATGATCCACATACAATTTTTGATGACTTTAATCCATCACCATTCTCTTCGTGATCAACTTGATCTTCTCCGTAGTCTCCAGGACAAGGCTCAATCCAACCATCTAGGCCTCACTTATTTCCACCAAACATAGTGGAGAATGAAACGACCGCCCATACACCACTTGAAACGAATCCATATGTATGGATTCATGATAACTGTTATTGAATGAGAACTCAATCAAAAACAAGTGCTCCTCCCATGAGCCACCAAAATCCATAACACAAGCCCACAAAATATCCTCTAGAGTTTGTGTTGTCCTCTCAGATTGACCATCCATTTGAGGGTGATACGCGTGCTCATAGTCAACTGTGTCCTAAGGGATTTCTGAAAGGATTTCTAGAAACAAGATGTAAACCTCAGATCTCTATCAGATACAATCGAAACTGTAACACCATGCCTCTTTACCACCTCCTGGATATATATTTTGGACAGATTATCCACCATATGACATTCATAAATCGTGATGAAATTTGATGACTTCATTAATTGATCCACTATCTCTCAAATGACATTGTGCTTTCTGACCGTTCTTGGGAGACTTGTGAAAAAATCCATCGCTATGTGCTCCCACTTCCAAACAGGGATTGGTAAATACTACAACATTCCTACTGGCCATTGATGCTCTACTTTGATCTACTGACAAGTCAAGCATCTCGAAACAAATTCATCCACACCTCTTTTCATACTAGCCCACCAAAACAGTGCTTTCAATGTTTTAAATATTTTCTCAATTCTTGGTTGAACAACCCACCTGGAATGATGATACACCCGGAGAAGATCCTCCTGAAATCCAACTAATAAAACCATATGATTCCAAAAACACAAAAATAAATCTACATTCAGTTGCCAACCCTCAATGGTCTCCCCACCATTGAGTTTCGACCTCATGGTCAGACACTCAAAATCAGATATCTTGTGCCTCTTTAATTAGGACAACTATGTCAGGAATCAACAAAACCACAAAGAAGATTGCAGTATCGACCAGGACTTTACATTCCAAACGCGTGTTAGCTATAACCGACATCAACTGCCACTGGTCTGAGGCCTGATTCACCACCCGAGTATATGATTTTCTACTTAATGCATCCACCCCCGAATTTCCCTTACCCGTTGTATACATCATGTCAAAATCAAACAACTGAAGATATTCCATCCATCTCCTTTACCACAAGATCAAATCCCTTTGTGAGATAATATGCTTCAAGATCTTATGATCAATATATACTGTGAATTTCTCACCGAAGAGATAATGACACCACACTTTCAAAGATTGGACCACTACTGCCAATTCCAAATCATGAGTTAGGTAGTTATTTCATGCACTATCAACTACCATGATTCATATGAAACCACATGATTATCTTGCATGTGAAAGCACCCTAACCCTATTCCCGATGCATCGCAATATACCACGTACCCTTTTCGTGGTTATGTCAAAACCACGATTTGTGCTGATGTAAGGAGACCATTTATCTCTTCAAAACACTGCTGACATTGTTCATTCCACTGGAATGAAACATTCTTTCTTGTAAAATCTATCATCAGTGACGCCAAACGTGAAAAATCTTGAACAAAATGCAGATAATACCTAGCTAAATCAAGAAAAATCTGTATCTCAAACACATTCTTTGGAAGTTTCCACGAGATAACTACATCTATCTTTTAGGGATCCACTAAAACACCCCTTTCAGAAATCACATGGCCAAGAGAATGAACATCATGTATCCAAAATTTACACTTTTACAATTTGGCATACAACCGATGATCCCTCAAGATTCCTAGCACTGTCTCTAAGTGCTACTCATGCTCCAACCTTGTCTTTTAATACACCAGAATATCATCTACAAACACACCACAAATGAATCCAGATATCTCTAAAATATCTGAATCATCAATATCATGAATACCACTGGAACATTCGTTAGACCAAAGGGTGTAACAACATATTCATAATGATCATATCTACTTATGAAAGATGTTTTAAGAATATCATCCTTCCTCACCCGCAATTGATGATATACCAACCTCAGGTCGATCTTGGAGAACAACTGGTCTCCCCTCAGCTGGTCGAACAAATTATCAATTCGTGGAAGTGGATATCTATTCATTATCGTAACATGGTTAAGTTGACAATAATCAATACATAGCCTCAATGTTCCATCCACATTTTTCACAAACAACAACGGTGCATCCCATGGGGACATGCTAGGATGGATAAACCCTTTGTTTTATAACTCTTCTAACTAGAAATTCAATTCCCACAGTTTAGTAGGAGCCATCCGGTAATACGGAAGTGAGATAAGACTCGTCCCCGGAAGGAGATCAATCGTAAACTCCACTTCTGTTACAGAAGGTAACCCGAATATTTCATCTAGAAAAACATCCATGAACTGATCCACCACTATCGGAAGAACACTCTGCTCAACACCCATTATCAATTCTAAGGACAACACCACCAAATGATAGGATAACATGCCCACAGATGGTGCCAAAAAACCCATTGCACCCTGTCTTTCATGCCTCTCTCCTCTAAAAAGATGTCTTACACCATTGTGTTTCATAAAATCCAATGTCCATGCATTATAGTTGATGTACGCCATAAACGTCACCAGCCAATCCATTCCCATGATTACATCATACCCATCCATATCAAGAACTGATAAATTCTAGGTTATCTCAACCTCGCCCACAACAATACTACATGCTCCACACACGAAGGCTCGACACACTCTTCGACCCAGAGGAGTTTTATGTTTTAAAACCTAGGGCATCATTTCTACCCTTAAACCCGGAAACTCAACCATATGTTCAAAAATAAAAGAGTGCAATTCACCCGTATAAAACAATACATGCATCAAGGTAGAATTTAAAAAAAAAATAGTACCTCACACCGTGGATGTTCCCGAATAATCATCCACCACAACCTGCTCAGCTACAAACAATTCCTTTGTTTCCACACTCTACTCTTTATTGCTTTGTTGAGGCATAGTGGTATTCCAAGAATCGCCATGACCCACTTTACTCTGCTAACGAGGGGTGTACTCCTTTCCCTGACCCAACGATGCATACGACGTCTGCGATCCCTGAGGAGTGTCACACGCACCTGACCTTAGAGAATTTCGATAATAACAATATAGATGCCTCATCTACATACAATTATGACGTGATCGTGGTTGTTCGATACAATCCCGCTTGATGTGGCTCGTATAACCACTCTCAAAACATACTGGCTTGCTCTGGGGATGTGAAGGAAGATTCACTCATCCTGCCATCAGATTATGTGTCATGCCCCCACCCTTAGAATTATTGTTCCTCCTTCTCTTGAACCCAATGTTAGAGTTCCCACTATTCCCCATAGGTACCACCATGCTTCGTCCACCTGGAGCTCCCAACAACCCCCGCTCAGCCACCGAGGCTCTATTCACCATCTACGTATAATCATCTATACACATCACTGCTATCTTTGAATGGATTTATTGCCTTAACCCCACTTCAAATATCATTTCCTTCAATGACGTGCTACCCGCCACTTCGGGTGCAAACCTCACAAAGTTCATAAACATAGCTACATAATTCGTCACACAAATATGCTCTTGCTTCAAACTGAAGAAATCAGTCGTATTCTGAATTATGAATGTATGTGGGTAGAATTGTTTGTTAAACAATTACTCAATGCCTTCCCACATCACACCCGGGTTCGTCCCTGCTTGGACTTCCATCTCCCCCCATTGAAGGTCATGATCTGCCAATATATATGTGGCCTACTTCATTTTTAACTCTACCCGTGTTCCCAAGAATTCAAAGATCTTATTCCTTCTATTCAACCATGCTTTTTCCCTCTCTAGATCTAAATCACCCCTAAAGATGGGTGGATTCTTCTTTTGAAACTGAACTTTATGATCCACGTGCCTTAGTTCATCCACTTTTTTCCCACTTTACATAGCTTGGAATGCTTGCTCTATACTCTACACTAACTGTTGGTTCACCTGAGGCTTAGGTGCAACCATGTTTTCATCGGCCACTTCCGGTTTGTCTCTACGATGCCTACCCAGTGGCATTTCTATAAACAGAAAACAAACAACCATGAGTTTCACATTTGTTGAAATCACGAAATCCCATTTCAAATCATATTACACAATACTATCACAATGAGGATTTCCACCTTTCCACATTTTCCATGTTTCACCATTTTGAAAACCAAACAATTTTCAAAATACAAAATTTATTGACATTTCAATTTTGAACATTTTTACAACAATTTCTCAATTCAGCCCGTAAATCATTATGACCAATGAAATATGCATCATAATGGGAAGTCATTTCTACCATGCATTCCATGCTTATCTCAATGGCTACACCCATGACAATGATTTATCCAATGCCTATAAGTTTCTCCAAAACACATGTGTACCCAACTCCTTGGTAACTTGAAGTTCATCATAAGAGGTTTAGCTATATCCTTTTATGCTATACATTCCATGTTCTGACATTCTTATGCCTTGATACCATCCCGACTCAAGGAATATACCAAAACGAATGTCATCAACAAATCCAATGATCAACACCAATGATAGAATAACTGCTCTCACTTGAATGTTATGGACCGAACAAACTGATACAACTTCTAACACCCTACCCCTACCTCATTGTCTTGAGGAGTCGATGAGGGTTACTTGGCCTTAAGTGACGTTCCCAAGGTGCCAAAGGCTGGAAATAAATGCCAAGGGCTTCGAGAACAAATTGGGGAATGATTTTCCCAGAAGTGACAACCAACAAAACCATACACTATCAATCACTATATGATGCATTTCAACCAAAACATTCTAGCATGTATTCCCAAAGGACATCCCATTTGTCAACTATACAACCCAATACCAATACAACCAATGCCATATCAGAGTACTATGTGGAAGACTCAACAAAATACCCAAAACAAGCCAAGGCACACTCCATGTCTCCACACTGAGCATCATGCTCCAAGCTCCACTCAGACATCACGATGCACCACTAAAGGAGGGTGATGCCTCACCTTTTCCAACTTCATGATACACAAAATCTACAAATACACCAATGTGGAAAAGTAGGGGGTGAGTAAAATTACTAAGTAGGATTTCCCCAAATGACTTCCATACACACACCACTAGGATAAAACTGTTAGCACACTTATTCAAAACAATTTATATAAAATAATCATAAGTGAAACCATTAACACAATCCAAACATGCCCTTACCAAGCCATCACACCCAAACCAAGAAACCAGGGGAAAGCCAACCAAACACACCACAAGCCATTTCATCATTCACACACTAGAACAAAAAGTTCCAACATGTAAAGAAATGCACAATAAACAACCAAAACAACCAAACGGTGGACTTTCCATCCTACCCGTTCACCAAATCACACCTAGTGGCTCTTCCCATCCACAACCAAATGGTGGAGCTTCTGTACAACCCATTCACCAATTCACAACTAGTGGCTCTTCCCGTCCACTTATCCTTTGATGGTGGCCCTTCCATCCACTGTCCATCCGCTTTTTATAGAGTTAATTCTCACCAATTCCACACAACATTACTATCAATCCATAAACAATCATATGATCCACCAAGGTCACAACAACATGTAATCAACCAATTCCAACACATACCAATCCACTTCAATAAATCGTCCATTTAATGACAAAAAATTTACATGCCAAACCACATTTCAATAAAAAAAACATCTTTATTGAAAAACATTCTCCATCAACCATTTTCCCAAATCAATCTCATCAACCCATTTTAAAATTTCTATTTTAAAATCCAGAACAATAGCATTTCACCGTAAAACCCCCTTTTTCCCAAAATTTCCCAAAATATCACCCAAGGGATATCCAATCATTTTCTCACATCAGACCATAATTAAATCACATCACAAAGAATTAATCGTATCAAAAAACATTATCTATAACCAAGTGGTGTCGAGAGAGAAGCCACCTACCATTAAGGTTCCCAAGAAATCAACCCACAAGAAACAACACCTCAAATCTTGCGAACACACCACCAAAACCTCTCAAGATCCCCTTACTTAACCACCACAAGCCTTATAATAATCATCCAAGGCAACCAAAACCCTAGATCAACACAAAACAAGTGTAGATCTAGAAATCCAAGAAATAGAGGGATGTAGATCTAGAGGAAACACAAGGAAACCAAGAGGAGAGACTTACCCAGGAGGGACCACCCTCAAATCGCCTTGAGACCCCTTTGAATCGCTTCCAAAATGAGTGGGAGATCCCCTCCAACCCTTGAGAACTGGAAATCCAGAGTGAGGCTTGAGTGGGAGAGGATTTGGAGAGGAATGCGGTAATCCTGAGTAAAGTCGGGTTTTAAAACCCTATTTTATGTGGTCGCACGGTTTTCCCACACGGTTTGGAAAACCGTGCGCTAACCATGCGTACGCTACTGCCTCGAGAGCAAGGGTCCGCATAGTTTCCTGACACGGTTTGGAAAATCATGTGTAGGCCATGCAAAGCCTACTATCTTCCCCTAAAAGGTTTCTTGGAGCATCTGCACGGTTTCCCCTAACCCATCTCAAACCGTGATCCCAATGAAAATCCTCCGAACTCATTCAAAACCATTCCAAACTATCCCAAACTCTTTCCAACTCATCCCATTCACTTTAAACACATAAAAAAGCATAAATGATTCATCATACTTCAAACCAGGGGTAGTACATATAAATTCATTGAGAGATTAACAGTGAGTGGAAGTAATAACGTGGAAACTAATATACTTGGTTACATTAAAATATCATAGGAGAAGGCAGCAACAATAATATATGAGAATAAAAAAATGGATAATTTTTTCACATATTAGTTTCCAGTTTTTATTTGTATACAATATTTTGTACATGTATGAACATTACTTATGTAGTGTGATTGGACAACCTTTTTATAGAAAATAATGTAAATGTTTATTTAGAAACTGTTAAGTGGATTATTCAGAATCCCATTGGAATCAAAGGTACAAATCATTAATTTTGAGATGAAGTATTTGATAGATGGGGTTTTAGATATAGGCTTTTGGGTTATTTTTATTCTTAGATCATTATAATTGGATATGTTTACACACTAAGAGAAAAAATAATAATTTTTTTCTAGGATATAAATTCGGATTCAACATTCAATAATTGAAGAACAGTTTGTGTTTATAAGGAATGAATGAGAGGACATGGAATATATAAGTCTCTTAGTTAAGGAACTCAGATACATATATGGTAAAGTATTTGTTATTTTTTTATAATCACATTGTAATTAAATTTGATAAGAATCTATTATTTTATTAATGAGCTAAAACCATTGTTCTAAAGTACCATGATATCTATAATATACTAGAATATGGTGTTTTGTAATTATATATGGTCATTGGGAAAAAATATATTATATTTTTAAAAAGTATTTTGGCTTAAAAATATCGAAGCAATAGAGATCCTTAATTTTGTAATGGTGGAGAAAAGGAGCCAGAGAATCTTTATATGCATTGGAAATAGAAATATCATTATAAAAGGATAATGTGGTGTTGTGTTGTCTAATATAAAGTAGCATTTACGCGGGATGTTTTTCAGAATGTGGGATGCCGACTTGAGTTTTATGAATTTAGTCGACCAAGGGGAGTGGCTCTAGAAGGCTGTTAGTTAATTGAAGTAAATTTAATGATTTTTTATACATTAGAGTTTTAGATTGTGTTTTATTATAAAATATCAGTTTATATAGAGACTTATGACATGTTATGTGCAGTGGGATTCATTTGGGAAGTGAATGAACATATACTTCCAGAATATGAAGTGTTCAGTTTCTCAGTTTTTTCTTGTTTTCTAAAGGTGAAAACCACAAGGAATGTTGTTAGAGATATCAGTGGTGTAAAAATTGGAACAAATAAAATCCCTCACATTGTAGAGGGTAGTTCTAGATGAGTGGATGGTACTATTTATAAAATAATGGTGAAACCCATGTGATATGAATAGGTTGAACATAATTGTGACTACATTCCTCTAATGACCTAAAGTTACTCTTATGTCAATAAAATGTAAATTTTTATTTGTAATGAAACAAAATTTTATAATGTATCTCATATAGATGTAGTATGTTTTTCCGAAACAATGTAAAACAAAAGTTTACATTTCTATATTCTGATTTCCTCTGCTGGAATAATTTTTTGTTGAACTGAACATGTATAATGTTGGTTAAACATAGTTTTTTGGATTTGGGTTAACTATCATTCTACTATGTACCCAAGAAATAAGTTAAAGAGTTCTAGTAAAAATCGATCTCCCTGTGTTATTTTGGGACTAATAGGTTTTACAGATAACAAGAAGGAAAATTTTAAGAGGAATTATCCATAGTATGAGTGGTACGAATGATACATCTAACACAATTTAATAACAATAAAAAACACATATGAATGTAAAATTGAAAATAAAGGAAAAATGGAAAAGGTAATGAATAGTATTAAATCAAGAAATTAATAATAATCTACTTGAATAGTTTTATGATATACCATGATCTAGATAATGATAGAAAATGCAAGAATTTATCCTATGAATCATCATTTACCATGAATTGAGTTGAATATTTAAAAATATAACAATTACCCAGTTTCTAAAATTGATAGATCGTACTATAAATTTGTATGTCTTAGTTAAATATATTATGAAAAAAATAATGGCACAATTCCCAAGTTATTGTAATTATTATTTTTTTATCCAAACAATTGGAATTAAATATAAAATTAAAACATATTAAAACATACAAAGCATAATATAATGAGTAATTCTTATATGGAAAAGAATATATATTTGATTAAATTCACTGTATAGGTCTCCAAAAATTATGATTTCATTGTTTATAGATAAGATAGAGATGATTATTTTCAAGATTCATAAAGGTAACTATTTTAATTTTAATAATTTCAATCAATTATATCTTAACCCGTTAAATTATTTGTGACCAAAATAATCTAATTTAACTAATATGAAATAATTTCTTATATCAGCTAATAAAGAAATATTAAGAGTACTCTCAAAGTCAATATCTACTTACATTACATTGGTTTTTCATGATTACCCATTATGTTACTAAAATATTTATTTATAGATAAGATAATAATTCATCACACCGTAATAATAAATAAAAAAATTTAAATAAGAATATTAAATCAATAATAAATCAGCCTCCTCTTACTCTTAATACAATATCCCTAACGTGAATACTCAATGATGACTAATTGAGAATAAATCATAAGTGAAAAGTGAATCTCATGTGATGTATGTTAAAGTGATGTTAAAGAAATATTATCAATTATCAAACAAAAAATGAGAAAATGAAATTGACAATAAAAATATCAATATATGTCATCTATAATAATTTTCTACTTTCCTCATCTTTCTCAATAGTAGTATAACAAAACATTTCCAATCTCCCTAAAAACCATAAATAAAAAAAATTTATACCTTTTTACTTAATAATTTTTCAATTCAATTCATCATGAAAGGATTCCTGTATAATAAATAATAGCATGAATATTTCATATCAAATCTTCACATCTACCTTCTCCAATATAAATAGTTTCACATGTACTTGTGAAAAAGTGGGGGTTGTTGCATGATATTCATATAACTATATCATGGTATTAAAATATTCAACAACCATAGATATCACTCCCAATATTCTTGATAAATATTCTATCTCCAAGTCCTTAACAAATAACATTTCACTGTAATGGGTGTCTGACTACAGAATAATCAATATAATAACCCACGTATTCTTCATTCATAGTTAATGTTTGAATATCATATTCATACTTCTATTTATAATTATCTAAATATTCATGTTTTTTAACTATAAATAATTATTATGGTGTAATTTTCATCTTCATGTTAAATAAATCATCACACATATCCTTCCAATGCTTCTCATAAATGATCATTGTGGTTTTACCTGAACATCTTATTGTGTTTTTGTTCTAAAATTATAGATTTTTCTTCACATTAAATAATCATAGTTTAATTTAAGTGTGTTGTGACATGGTTTTGTCAATAAATGGAATCTTATTATAAATTATATTAATTGTATTATAAAATATTCATTCTTCTCAAAAACATCAATAAATATAAATAATGGGTATTATTAAGCTTATATGTCATTGGAAAATTTTAAAAAATATTGTAGAATAAAATATTTATCAATTTTTAATGAGCAATAACAATGACTTCATGACTTTTCGAAGATAGAAAATTTTATGAATCTATGATAAAAAATATATAAATTGTTTTTGTATAGTGGTGTGTGGTTAGATTTTAGATGAATTAAAATTTCACTATGAATGTTTTTTATGACTTATTGAGGAAATAAGTGGATTCATGGGGAATCACAATTTGTTTTTTTTTATTTAGGAGATGAATATTTTTGAGTCTTTTTTTATTATGATACATTCATGGTGGATAGTATTATGTGGTATTTAATTATTCTTATGTGTGGTTATTCTTGTTGGTATGTTGAAACGGAAATAGAATTGATATCTTTGTGAAAATTTTATTCACTAAAGATACCAAAAATAACTTCTTGAGGATTTGAAACATTTTATTGGGGAGTTTCTAATGAATAATAATTTCTGATATTAAAAAATTGGGGTTTGTTTTGGATATTTATAGGTTTTATAGTGTATCATATATACATTTTGAATTGGATGAGACATAAAAGAGGTTTTCAGGGCTATCTTATAGTTTTGTCCATTATATGAAAGAAGAAAACACCAATAGAGTTCACGTGGTTTGTAATTGAACTCTACTGGGTTCAGTCATAGCTAAGGATAACATTAATAGCCAATAAAATTATCGTGGATGATTCTCAATGAAACAATTTACATTCAACACTAATTATAATGGGTGTCTTAATCAATCAAGGACATAATTTATTGGATTAATATAGTAATTAATCTAAATTTAATATAAATATAAAATTTCAATTAAATATTAATTATCCACTAGTTACATTGTTGCATGGATAATTTCATATATAATTTTTCCTATGGTTTCCTTAAAAAGAATCATTTTTTTCATTTATTTTATGTTCAAATTCCCTTTTTTCATGTATTTTTCGAGGAAATACTCAAATTTGATCAATGAAACACATATGCATCCAATCATTATATACACTATTGAGAAACCTTGATGTATGTTGTCATAACCTTATCAGAGAACAGATTCAGTATTTTAGGGTACTTTGGCCAATGTGATTCATAAATTTAACTACCCTATAATTTTTAGATATGATACTCATTATTAAACAATGATACAATTAATATAAATTTCTTGATGTGTAAATAATTGAGATTGTTTATTTTGAAGAAATTATTTGGTATTATGACTATTTATTACATATTGTATATGGATTTTGGTATAAAAATATTTCTGAATAATTAGAGTGACTCCCCAAATTTTAATATATAATTTACTTTAAATAAGTCAATGAGGTTATTATAGTTTACATGCAAACAAACAAACATAAATATAACCACAATATATTTAATAAAAATATAAATATTAAGAGTGCCTTTTAAAACATATCTATTGAATTAGTAGTTTCGAAAATGAGTATCTTATTTTTGAGATATTTATATAAACAACATAGGCGATACATTTAATATTAGAATAAAATTAAATTAATATATATAAAAAACTAGGAAAATATATTTATGAATAAAAATACATTTCTCTAATATTTTTAAATCATGAAAATATGTATATTATAATAAGATAGTAAATAAATATATTAATAATATAAATAATATATTATCAAAACTTTTATTTGTAATAAAATTAATGAAAAAGAATAGTTATAATTATTGAAGGATATTTTACAATATGAACAGTTTCCTTAATATTTAAGGATTTTATCAAAATGTTAAATTTTAAAATTAGAGATATTTATTTTTAAAATACTAAATTAATTTTTCATTAATCATAGTAATACTATCTGAAGATAAATTTAAGGTAATTTTCTAAATTAATTTTTTTGAGAATAGTTTCAACCATCATTTCTAAAAATTATGTGACATTTTAAACATTATTATTATATGTGTAAGAATTTTAAATTCATGAAACATTATTATAAGTTACAACCGACATTATATATATGTATTTATAATTTAAAAAAATTATTTTCATATTTTCCAACACATGTTTTATATTATAGAGAACAAATAATAATTTCTTAAAAATTATTTATACATTTTATACATTTTTATATCGAAATTAATTTTTATAATTTCAATAAATAAAAAAATGAGATTTATTTTAGATTTATAATTCTTGTGTATAAATTATCTAATGTGGACCACTTTATGTTCAGCCATTAATATTAATTTACCATGGATAAAAACTAGTTACTAGGGTAAAAGATAAATGGATAAAAGTAATAATTCAAGGGGTAGAATAGATTGAAAATTATCAAAACATGTATATAATTGGGTGTATGAGGTAAGTCTTATACTCGTATCTTTCCCTGTGGATTTATTTCTCAATATTTGAGCCATGTTACAGTTTTAACATGTGTTCTCTTTATATAAAGTTAAAATATTTAAGAAAATATCATTGTCACTGCTTATGAAGGGGCCTCTCACCACCCATTCACGGAACCCATAAAAATTTGGTTTCCTCATAAGACCCATCCCATTTTACTCACCTAAAATGATAATTCACTCTATTAAAAATTTATTCCTATGGTTTTAGTATGATTATCTTTTCTTATGTGATATTCCTAGGAAATCTCAATGTTCTCTATGTGAGTAATTATTTTCAATTTATTTCATTTCCTTCTATAATTATATTCAAATTTATTATTCATAAAAAATGTAGGTAAATTATTTTTTGATATATAATGGATTTATTTTTTCTATAAGAGTATTAAAAAATCAGCTTTTTCATTTTCTATTAGGGAAAAGGAAAATGTAATTTGTGTGTTGTGTAGACTATTATGTCCACGACACAACATGTTTCATTTTCATTTACCATCATAAAAAAGATGATATAAAATTGAAATTTAATAAATAATTATAAATTCTTTATTATTTTTATCATTCTAAAATGATAAACCATTTTAAAAAATTCTATTATTCTTTGGAAAATGAAATCTTCGACCACACATATGTAATGACTATATTTCTATTGAAGGATTGCATTTAATTTTTATTCTCACCTCCATATTATATGTATGGAAATAATGATGGGATTAAAAGGTAAATATTATAGTTATTTTATCATTTCTGTAAGGGAATTATATTTTTTTGAACCGATTAATTACATGAACAACATGAAATAATTGTTACTTAAATCTTATTAAATGAGTGAACTAAGAGGAAATTGATATCTTTTTTCGTGTAAATATTTTATATTATTTTATTTCTTTTCAATTGATTTATATTTTTGATATATGACTCTAATAAAAACTAAATATGATCAGTATCTTACGTTTATAATGACATTACAAGTAAACCATCTTACAATAGTCTATTAATCAAGGTAGGTTAATTTTTTGGTTAGTTTATCCACCTTCTAAAACAATACAATTAATTTTAAGTTATTGATTAATATGAGACGTTATATACTATTATAATAATATTTAAATATTTAGATAATTTATTTTTTCTTTGGTATGTTTATATCAATGGAAAACTTAATAATTAATAAAACACCATTATTATTTAAGAATCACTAAAACATGATCATCATTGAATTCATATTCGTGGTTTGTAAAAAAAAATTTAAGAGAAATGAAATTATAGAATTATAAATATTATATTAAATATTTTATAATACTTTATATTAAATAATATTGACATAATTATGAATAATAATATATACCAACACGATGTTTATAAATCAAGATCAAAGAAAAAATATTTCTTACAATCAAGGTTGAAAATATATAAAAACTAGTCAATATATATATTTATATATATTATTAAGTAGGAGTAGTAATGTTTATAATCATGATTATGGTTCATGTGTATTTCATTAATAAAAGTAATTCAATTATTATGGTAGTTTGGTGAGAGTATAAAATGGATCTTGATTGAGGTAAATGTTTATATCTCCAATTATTCTATTTGAGATATTTTTGGTATTATGCACCTAAATACATTTATTTGGTGTATATACTACCTATTTTATATATTGTATTATTATTAATATTATAATTATCTAATTTCATGTTCAATTACTATACATTTATTTAAATGGTTTTTTTTAATGTTTCTAAAGTCGTAAGTGTTTTCTTAGTTAAAATTCAAATTTATTGATACATAAAACATTTTTATCACCCTTTTCTATTTTTGTGGTTTGTTCTCTAACCATGCATCTAATTTTTTCCTAATACTTTTATTTAGTGGGATAATATATCCAATTAATGTTCTCTTAATGATATTTCTATATATTTAGTTCATTCTCTTTTAGTAAGGATTGTTTGTAACTCAACATTTGTACATTGTGTTATTATCATTATCTTAAAATTAATTCATATAAGTTGACTATATTGATCCCTTTGATTTTATTTTATGGTGTTCTATACTCATTATTTAGATATTTATATTTCAACCAAATAAACCCTTTGACAAATATTTTTCACTTCATGGGACATGTTTCCCATAAAAATATTAATAAGCCAAGTCTCCTTTCTTTGTGTTATGTTTTCTTGTCCTAAAGTTATATCATCCATGCCTAGGTTATACCACCACAACATTTTGATATATCATATTTTATAATTTTATTTAAAAAAATTGACGTTTTAATAATAATTAATGTTGTGTTACTCTTCTTAAATTGTGATTTGTGAACAGAGGAAATTTTAAAAAATATAAAAGCATTGGTCTTTTCACTTCCATAAGTTTTGAAATCCAATCATAATTTATCAATGATAATACTTAAATTTTATGAAGTTTTAATATTTAATTTCTTTTTAAATTTAATGGTTCAAAAATCATTCATGTCATATTTTCATGAGTTTTTATTGAATTGAATATGTGATTTTTTATTTGAGGTCAATATTAAAATTATTTTACATAATATCAATTTAGATTTGGATTCCATCCACCATATTATTTTAAAATATTTTTATTCCAATGAGCTATATGTTACATTATTAATATATATATATATATATATTATCATTTTGGGGATTAATTCAAATTAAAAAAATAATTAGATTCTTGATCATTTTTTTCCCACAGTTTGTAGCATTATTTTTATAGGTGTTATTTACATTTATCGCAACACGATCCATTGTCACCATTTTTATGTTTGGGATATATTATATTAAAACTATTAAAATTCTTTATTTTTATGTCTTATGATCACGTTATTCCATCATCTACTTAACTAAATTCTCATTACCCTATATGGTTTAAACAATTTATTTTATAAATTCTAAATGGACGATATTCCCCAATAATGAACATTTATTTATTGACATAGAGAATATATTAGTTTTCCATATTTTATTATTATAAAATGAACTACTATTTTAAATTTTATTATGTACTATTTTACCATCCACCATTTTTCTCTTGAGGGTTAATGATCATGTTATCACTTTTGTTGACATGGGGAAAATTATTGATTGTATTGATGGTTATTTACTACAACACATGTTTCTCAATTATTGATAATATGTATTATACATTATCTAGAAAACAATGTTTCTATTCATACTAAGGCTATGTAGAAAATTTTATATAATATTTATTGATTATGGTCTTTTAGAAAATTAATGTTTCGTGAAATAAGACCTTAACAATATTGTTTTATGTACGACATTAAGAATTCCATCAGTATGAGATCAGTATTGTTGATATATATGTTTTCATTTATTTTCATTGATATAGAATTGTAGAACCATGATTAATGGTATGTTACCCTTACTTGATTCTATTTTTGGTCATAATGTGTATGGATGATGGATGGGAGAGTGGGGAGAAATTTGGAATTTGTTTGTGGAATAAATTGATGTTGAACAGGTGACGCAAGGTTTGCATAACCCTGAAGAAAAAACCGTAAAAAGTAGTCATCATAAGGTAGTAGCTCAAGAATATTTTGATCATGTTTTGGGAGACCATGAAAGGGTAAGTTTTATGGGTAGTGGATACCTCACAGTTAGCGCATGGGTTGCAAAACCATGCCATCAAACCATATGCAAAGTCAGAATGAGATCCCTAAAAATAAGATCTCACTCAGTTTTTCCATAACTCTACTATTTGTACCCAAACATCCAAAAAATTGTATTTTTCTTCTAAAATGGTCATGTAATGTTCTCCCATTACTCTGAAGTTGAATTGATGGCTTCTCATAGTGAATCAAAGGTGAATTCTTGAGATATGTGATCATTCATGATCAGTTTCATAGATATACATAGATCTAATTCTCCTATTCTCTTAGATTATTAGAACTAAGTCTGTTATAGGTAGATCTAGATGTTTAGATGCCCAATATTATTATATTTTTTCTTCGTCATTCTAGAAGAAGATATCTAATGTGGGTTCTTGGATAATCGACTCGGTTTTCATGTGCATTCTTAATTCATAGGGGTTTTCATCAAGACCAACGAGGTAGGAGGATTCTTTCTCAAACTCACTTAGAATAACAGATTTTATTGGTTTCAAATTGAATTTTTGGTGTTTAATTAAATGAGATTTGGTTATTGAACACTTGATCAACACCTTTTTCAGTGTTGGATGTGAAATATTGAAAATTGGGTTTTTGAGTAAGGTGCTTTGGTTCTTGATTTTAAAATTTGGATTTTAAAAAGTGGATTCTTCCAAAATTGTTGGAAGATGAATTGGATTGGATGATTTAAATTAAAGGGACGTTTTTATTGAAATTAATTTTTTTTAGAAATTAGTTGTCCTTGGTGTTCAATATAAGTTCCGTTTTATTGAAGTGGTTTATTTTGGTAATAGAAATATTTGATCTAAATGGTGTTGGTGTGAGTTCTTTCTTGGCATGCCATTAATAAGGGATGAGTACCATTTGTGTAAAAGTTATGGGACTCTAGATCAAGGGCGTGTGTCATTGGTAAAAAAGGTAAATAGATGAGAGACCACTCGTGAGTATTGAACTATCAAATGAAACATAGATGTATGGGTCGGTTATAAACTGTTGAATAGGTATGCCTAATGATAAGATGAATTGGTTATAATATTTGATTGGTTATTTTTCTAGAAAAATAACTTTCCAGAACATTGATTTCATTTAGTTTTTTTTCACATGGTTTCAAATAGTTTTTTAACATATTTATATTTGGTTATAAACTATTTTGGTAAATTACTTTATATAAACAATTTCATACAAAAGAGTCTAACAATTTTTTACTTGTGGAATGAGTAGGGAAGTCATTATGGGAAACCTGCTGAGTTTTATACTCACCTTTGCTTTGTCATGTTGTTTCTTTTGCAGATGTTATCTTCCAAGACAGGGGAAAATGATACATTTTCCACATTTATAGCAGTACTTCATGATATTTGAGCTCTTCAGAGATTGTGGAGATTGGAAGTTTGGGAGAATGGAATCTTGTGGCCTCCTAAGGGTCGATTTTTTATCCACTTTGTAATATGATACATGTTTGGTCTTCCATTTTGGCACTCGTTTAGGTGGTTTTGAGACAGAAGTTGTTTTTTAGTTATATTTCTATTTTTAATTCATTATTTAGTGATTGGTTTGGTTATGGGTTATTGGTTTATTAGTTTATATCTTAATGGGTAAATCGTCCCCCACTTGTAATTGAATCCCTTCGACATTTATTTACAGCCTTTGGCATCTTGGGGATGTCTCTTAATTCTAATTAATGACATGTTGTACACTCAAACAAGTGAAAATTATCAATCCATTACAAATGTTATCAGTCTAGTGCTTACAGTATGTTACACATGTTACCATCTTGTTCGGTGCTTCCATAACTAATGGTCATCAATGTTATTGGTCTCAGAGTTTAAATTACTTCTTTTCTATCCTTTAGGATGAAATATTGGATTGGAGTAGTATTTTTGGAACATGAAATATATACCATAAAACAACCAATCTATCCCTTTTATTCTTAACTTCAAGATACTAGGGAGTTGGGTAAACAAGTGTTTAGAGAAACTTCTAGGATATTGGAATCTCATTTTCATGGGATTAGCCATTGAGACGATCATGGCATGCATTGTATAGGAATGAATTCCCACTATGATTGTATATTTTATTTAAAATAAAGATTTATCATTTTATATAGTGGGTAAATTTTTGAAAAATTTAGATTTCATTTTCAAATGAAAGATTTTAAAATGAGGAAATTTGGGGTATTTTGAAAACGGACTGGGTTTCAAGATCATGAATGAATGATTCAAAAATTGATGGAATAGATGAGGGTATTTTGAGAAACAAATTTTTTTATAGTTGAAGTGATAAAATTTCATATTATAATTCAGCAGTTTCTAGATAGTGAGATTGATGGAGATTATTATTAGTTTAGAAAATGGCACCTGGTAGGAGTTGTCAAAAGCAACACAACGAAGCTATAGATAACATGGTTTCACCTAAACCACAGGTGAACCAAGATATATTTTAGTGTATTTTTTCCATGATTTTCATGTTGTTAATATAGGTAACATGAGGAATGATCCCTAGAATGTGGATCATACTATCTAATTCAGCATGCAGAATACACCTAACAATCTGGGTGATGCTGAACCCGAGAAGGCATATGTGTGGCTTAGTAAGATGAATCATATATTCTACTTCATCAATACAACGATAAGGATAATGGTCAAGAATGTGAAGTTTATTATCAAGGATTTTCCTAGATAATGGTTTTATATAGAGATGTAGGATATGTTGAGTGAAGGCCTTACATGTGAGGATTTTGAGGAATTGTTCAACAATGAATTTTATTCTCACACGTTCATGATCCATAAAATGACAAACTTCATCATCATGAAACAGGAGAGTCTCTCTATCACTAAGTATTCAGATATGTTCATGAATATAGTATGCTTTTCAGTAGTAGTCACAGTATGTGCATCCTTGAAGGCAGACATCTTCGAATCAGGACTAAGGTAGGAGATTCTATCGAAGATTACAGTGCTATATATTAAGGGTTTATACAGAGACGATGAACAGAGCATCTGGGAATGAACATGATATATCAGGATCTGTAGGAGGAGGTGTGATGATACCCACATGGAATGGTGAGAACTCACGAATTTTATGTAAGTGGAAAAGGGATACATATTTCCATGGGGGAAGTGGATACCTGAATTAGATGGTTGGATCAGTGAACCTTCCTCCATGACTATAGAGGAAAGAAGGTTGCTTTCAATGTGGTTCTCTAGACTATATAATGTGAGAGTTGTAAGAACCTAGATCTTATTTTCAAGTATTTATTTCATTCTGGTTGTTTTTTATAAAAAGAGGAGGTTTGGAAAATTCAAGAGTACACGTCGTGTCCTTATAAGCACACACTGTGTACCCGGTTACCGCGTGAAGAAATATGCTAGCTGTGTAACGGCCAAGAAGATGGACGTGTAGGGTGACCTTGAGACCATCTAAAGTGAAGGAAAGTTCCATCAAGTACACACCATGTATCCTTAAAGAACACACCACATACTTTCTTTTTTATTTAATTAAATGGACCGGGGTCACATCTAATTGGAATAACACAATTCTTCTTCATTCATCTCGTCAAGGAGTGAACGAGACCGCCAATTTTTCTCTAATCTACCAAAAAACCTTCCTTTCTTTGAATCGAACTCCATCTATTGTGTTGGAATAACATCAGTGAGTTCTTCCTTATTCTAGAACCACATCTCTTGATCTATATAATTTTTTGAGATATCTTCGGTTAAATTTTTTTGGCGTTTTTTACATCTATGACATTTTAGGGAGATTCATGGACTAAGGTACACGTATATCATTCTTACAATGCCGAGGTAGGTGGTTTGTTCTTTTCCCTAGTTATTCTTTGAGTAATATGTTCAAAAGTTTCCAATACCCTTGTTCGTGGTATTGGGTGTTTATGGGTTTCATCCTTTTTATTGCCTGTTATTTCTTGTGTGCTGGAGTAGAGGATTTGTTATTGTAAACAATGTATTTACCTTGCTATGGATGTGTTGCCCATGTTTTCTTGATATTGACCTTTTGTTCTATATTTTCCTGTTAGATTGTTTTCTTTTTTATGCCTTGTATTGATTGGATGGAGTGATTTTATCCATCATATTATAATCTTCTATAGACTGTTTATCCAAGTAGTTCTTGTGGATAACATTGGCTACCATATATTTTTTGTGCATGATTGTTTACACAGGTTTGTGGGAACCTGCTGTAGTAGACTAGAGGAGAATGGACATTGAGGGATTCTCCATATTTTCTATTTACTTTACATTGAGAGACCATACAGGGAATAGACATAACTTCTCCCTCAAAGTGTATGTATTTCATTTTTATGAGACCATAGGGGGAATTGGATGTTGAGTGATTCCCTAGAGTGTCTACAGTTACTGATACGAGATCACAAGGGGAATTGATGGTGATTTCTTTCTTAGAGAGACTTTCCTAAAGTTGTACCAGTGGGGTTAGACTCTGAGTACTTCGTAAAGAGTTTCTTGTGTTTTTTTGTTAAACCAGAGGGGTTAGGTTGTGAGTAATTCCCATAAGATTCCATATTTGTGATTTGTAGCTTACTTGATATTTGAAACGGAGTGAACTTGAGCTATAGGGATGTTTACTTTTTGGTATATCCATGCATACTACTTATTCTGGTTTATTGCATTCCATATATATTCCCTTACTATTAGTCCAACACCTTTGTGTGGTTGCCTTCTGGGAATTGTTTCACACCATATTTGGGTCGTGCTTTAAGGTCTAAACAGATTATATTATTGCAGGTCTATATAAGGTAAAGCACCCTTCTACATTAGGTACTTGATTGTTTTGGAGGTGGGGAGCATGGGGCCAAGTTGAGGCTAGAAATGTTGTGGATTTGTTTAATTTAGTTTCTTTTTCTCATTGGTTTATTACTGTATTCCTACATTGTGACGTGTTTGGATAATTTTCTAGACATATGTATCATGTATAATTTTTATATGTGCTCCAGATATTTATTTCTTTCAATTTTATATTGTCTACTGTTTTATGGTATTATTTTTGTTTCTGCTATTGTTATTTTTTTTATTTCAACTGCATTACTCTTCTAATGAGGGTATAGTTTTTCCACTATCACACCTAATGCTCTCACTGCTAGTCGGCATCCTCTGGAATTTGGGGAAATGTTCTTGAGGCCAGGTGACTAACCAGGTATGGGGCACCATTGGGCAGCTTCCGAAATCGAGATGTTACAAAGGGTTCTCAAATGAATTAGTTTCTTCTTATCTTTCTATTCGAAGCCTATATCCAGGGATATGAAGGGATTGGTACTTGGTAATAAGCTGTGTTAGGCGGTAACTAACCTGGGTACAAGGAAAATCCAATTTACCTCATATATTGATAATTTTTTTCCTAATTATTCCCCTATTACACTAGATTTGATTTCACCATTGGGTGATTCACATGTTTTTTGTAATTATCATTGATATAATTGAGCTTCAATTTCTATTTCATCCCGATGAGATGAGGGTATTCCATCTCATGCATCATATATGCACTAGATACAAATCACACGTTATGCATTTTTTCATTCCATTTTTGGTGCATTAGGGATTGCATGTTATTGTGAATGATGTTGTGCTATATATGCTTACTATTGTGATAGATTCCTTTATAGAATACCTTCTTTTTGATAGGGTATTTAGTCATGTATCATTTCATTTGAATGAACACCAATAATTGGTTTTTGAGGAGTTATGGGCTTTCATGGATCAGAATTTGGAGGATAATTGCATTGTTATGATTGTATATGACATGTATAAGATGGCTAGATTTGATTTGTGATGAGTATGGCCACTCATAGATTATAAATTGGCACATTAATGTTCATTTCAGTGTTTTTTTTGGATTTCAAAGTCGTTTCTGAGGTGTACTGTCTGGATAAAACCCAAAATACATGGCGTCTAATGATAAATACATACCATGTACTCTTCTATTCGTGATGGAACTATTTTTCTTAGGTAAACACTTTTTACTATATGTACTCACCGTGTACTATATGTACACGTCGTGTAGTCTCAAACCATGTCACTGGCTATGTGGGAAGAGGCACAAGGTTGGGAAATCTTTGGTTGGACATGTCGTGTGTTGTATCTACCCACCATGTTGTGTAGACCATGTATCCCCCCTCGTGAATAACTACACAGATGGATAAAAACATAGGTTATACATTCCGTGTAATGATTGAACACACCGTGTAGTGGAAACCATGTATCTGACCATGTAGAATAACATGGGGAGGTGGAATCTATCTTGTATAGGCTGTGTCTGGGAGAAACACATAGTGTATAGTCAGCTATTTATCCAGTCGTGTGACTATCAATAGGGGTCAGTGAAGTACTTTTAGTAAATGATGTATTTGGAAAAAACATTTTATGTAGTCTTGTTCAAGGAGAACTGTGTGGCCTAACCGAAATAAGGGAACACGGGCCTGGAAAAAGAATTAACTACTGATCTTGTCTTGGGAGAACACACCGTGATTATGGGGTGTTACACGACCAGTTTTTGTAGAAGTACACACCCATCAGAAGTCTTAAAAGAACAAACCATGTAGTTGTTATACACATCATGCAACCATGTCTTGAAAAACATGAATGTTTTACTTCTTCTATTTATTTCTTGCACTTATATGTTCTGGTCCTTGATAATCTTGATCTAAGATGTGTGCTTGAACTAGTAGAGAAATTCCACCAATACATCCTCCAGTTTTGCGCTAGTTATAGGGTAGTGATTAAACACTTGGAATAATAGATTCAGAACTTTCAGTAGATCCTCCAGTCATTCCCATCGTGGAACCATCCATTATCTAGGATACAAGTCCCAAAGAATAGTTCTGAGATGGCTTAATGAGGTTCAAGAATACCTTCTGAGGAGTACCACATCCTTCCCCATCTATGGAAGAGTTGATGTGGGGTTTCTAGAAGCATCATCCTCACACCTTCATAGGGGAAGGAGGACCTCAGGAAGCAGATTCATGGTTATGAGCCATGATTTATTACATCAAGCATTTAGATATACCTCCAGAGATAAGAATCAATCTCAGTACATATATACTTAAGGACTCATCCATGATATGGTGGGATGTGATCTCATGGGCAGGACATCATCTGGCTATGATGTGGGATGATTTCCAGTGTGAATTTACAACTACATATACCTAGAAACTATGAGATCTGATTGAGCCTGACAGTTCCTGATTCTTAAGCAGGGTACTCTCTCAGTCATGGAGTAGTCTTCTCGCTTCACTGAGTTTCAGCACTTTATGACTATTCTAGGGGATGCTGAGTTATTTATGGAAAGGAAGTTCGGGGATGGTCTCGGGCATGACATCCAATCTCAAGAGAATAACATCATGTTGACTTCCATCTAATCTATAGTCAACCATGCATTGATCACAGAGTGACATATGTGGGATTCAGGAGCTGTTAGCTAGGGTGGATCAACAGCCAGAGTTTTTACACCTCTTACTGACAGCCGGAAGTGTCATAGGAAGTCTACACATGGAGGTTGTAGTAGAAGTTATTCTTCCTCCAGGGTACATGTGTCGTGATACCAGTGCGTGAAGAGTGGTAAAATGAAGCCATATTTCCTAGGGGACCTAGTGGAGTGCCGATATAATGGTAAGATGGATCATATTATGTGTTTTTGTGAATTCTCCTCACCAGTAGCTAGCGATAGGAGTTATTCTATTTCTATACATTCAAGATCAACACCACTGATTTCTCATTAGTCTGGGAACTAGAGTTTTTCTGTCCGTTTAGGCTGAGGTGGAGTTCATGGCCTTAGTAGCCAGTCAGTAGGCTATCAGCAACAACATGGTGGATTGGTTCTGGGTGGTCAGGCAGGGTTATAGGGCTGGGGTAAAGCCATAAATTTTTAGTGGGGAAGACCCATCATGTGAAGGAACAAGAACCCTCTATATTTCATGGTACGATCCTAGATTCCATAGTTTAATCTTCTTCCATTTTAAATATAGGGGCATCCCATAGTTTCATATTTGTTTCTGTTTTGGAGAGCCATGGGATCTATATCTTTTATTCTACTGATATCGTGATGCTAGATACTCCATTTTGGATATGAACGACTACTATATGTTAGTGCAAGGAGATCCCTCTTGATGTTGGTGCATGTAACTTCTTATGGGACCTCCATATCCAAGATATGATGAGCTCTGATATCATTTTTAGAATGGACTGGTCAGTTCCATTCTCAGCTATTGTCGATTTCTATCATCACATGGGGAGTTTTACATCACCAGTGGGTAGTATGTTTCTGTATAAGGTAGAGTGGAATGTCTTGGTGAGAAGAGAAGGACATGAGAATCATGGGTTGGGAGCAATTATAACCTATATTTCTAGTATATATCTAGATGACTAGGGGACTTCACAGATAGACTATCCTCCTATGGTGGATTTTTTCAGAGATGTCTTTCCAGAGAACATTTCAGCTTTGCCTCCAGAGTGCGAGGTAGTTATTTATATTGAGCTCATTCTTGGAGGGGAACTATTGTCCATTCCTCCTTATTGGATGGGTACACTAGAGTTACAGGAGCACAAGAAACAGTTGCAGGAGTTTCAGAATAAGCGATTCATCTGACCCAATACTTTTCTTTGTGGTTCGCCTGTCATATCTACGAAGAAGGTGGAAGGTAACCTCATACTTTGTGATGATTATCAGAAGTTGAACCAGTTGATGGTAATTAACTGATATCCCTTATAGAGGATTGATTATCTATTTGATCAGCTTCAAGGAACCCTGGAGTTCTCGAAGATTGACTTGATATCTGATTATCATCAGTTGCACGTTAGACCATATGATATATCTATTACAACCTTTCAGAGGAGGTATGAACTATATGAGTATGTGGTTATGTCTTTTGGTCTCACAAATGTTCCTACAGTTTTCATGGAACTGATAAACTTATTTTCCATGCATAATTGGATTCTGTCATTGTTGTTTTCTTGGATGACATCTTGGTGTACTCTCACACTCGACACAACCATGCCATAAATCTTGAGATCGTTTTGAGTACACTGAGATAGCACCAGTCATATGATATGATCTCAAAATGGAACTTTGGGATATACCAAATTCACTTATTGGGTCATGTAATATCAGAAACAAGAGTGTCTGTAGACCCATAGAATGTGAAAGTATTAGTTTCATGGGGGAAGCTGAAGAACATTTTTGAGTAATGATGCTTTCTATGGATGTCTGGATACTAATATAATTTTATACATTACTTTTCATGCCAATAAACACCACTGATGATCCTAACTAAGAAAGGTACAATGTTCTTCTTGTCCAATTCTTATGATTCAGCCTTTTAGAAGCATAAAAAAGGTTGAATTTAGCATTGATACAAGTTTTTCCTGATCTGGGAAAGAGCTATACTATTATTATTGATGTATTAGGTATCAGGCTAGGAGCATTGCTTATGTAGGGGGAAGGTGTTGTGGAATACAGGTCTCAACAGTTGATTCCACATGAGTGGAATTAACCAAAACATTATCTTGAGTTGGCTGCAATTGTTCTTTCCTTACGTTGTTGGAGACATTATCTGTTGGGAGAGAATTTATTAGTTTTCACCAACCACAAAAGTCTCATGTAAATATTTACTCAACGCAATCTGTATTTGTTATAGCGAATGTGGTTGTGTACCTTCATTTTTTAGGCATTGTGTTTTCCTACATGCCTAGGAAAGGAAACATAGTAGTTGATTCATTGAGTATGAGGACTCAGATACATACATTTCAGGAGGCCAACAGTGAGTGGTAGCTCATATATCTGTTATCTAATATCCATTTAGTGGAGTTAGCCAAACAGAAGAAAAAATTATTTTCATCTCTAACTGTTACCTCTACTCAACTTGATCAAGTGAGAATGGGGAATATATCAGATTATAAAGGCCTAGTTCTATGAAAGAGTGTGACAAGAGAGGAACCTATTCTGGGATATACTGTAGGCGAGGATGAGATATTTTGTTTCCTGGGGCATGTATGGGTGTTAGCAGTCCTACAAGAGGAGATGATGCAAGAATTTCATTCCTTAGTTTGTGAAGGTCATCCATGTGTCACCAATATTTATCGTCATATACACCATCATTATTGGTGGCCAGGTATGAAGTGAAATGTTGTTGGTTTCATGATGAGGTGTTGCACTTGTCAATAGGTGAAGGCGAAGCATCAACAACCACCAGTGCTTTTTCCTTAGGTACCCACTCCCTAATGGAAGTGGAATGTTGTTTTTATGGACTTCATGACAGGTTTACCGAGGTTTCCTTGAGGGAATGATGTAGTATGTGTTTTCATTGAAAGACTCATGCAGGTTGCTCAATTCTTACTGATAAAAGAGAAAATATATATTGATTAGATGGGAAGGTTGTACTTATGGGAGATTGTATGTCTATATGGGCTTCCACACTCCATTGTTTCAGATAGTGATTACCATTTTACATCACCGGTCTGGTAGGTATTACAAAAGGATTGAGCTACACAGGTACTTCTGAGTACATCATAACATCCCAAGACAAATGGCCAATCTAAGCATATGATTTAGATGCACGAGGACATGCTTCGAGCATGCATCATGGGTTATTGAGGATCTTGGGAGAAGCATATAACTCTTATCGACTTTTCCTACAGTAATAGTCTTCAAGAAACTATTTATATGACTCCTTATGAGTCTTGGTATGGTAGGAAATGTCGATAACCCCTATGTTTCTTAAATGTAGAAGAGGTAGCTATGCTAGTAACTCTTCTTTTCTAGGATACCACAAAGTAGATAAAGTTGATTTTGAAGAGGATGTATACATAATAGTCATTATAGAAGTGTTATAATGATCGATGGATATGACCTCTGGAGTTAGAGGTTGGAGATCATGTTTTCCTGCGTGTCACACCAGGGTTAGGACACATAATGATTAGGAGACAGGGTATGCTTTCGCCGAGATATGTTAGACCATTTGAAGTTTGGGAGAGTGTCGGACTGGTTTCCTATTGGATTCAATTACCTCAAAGGTACCAGGATATGCATGACATTTTCCACGTATCTTAGTAGAAACATTACTTCTCAGATCCTTCTCATGTCCTTCAACCCGAGGATGTTGAGTTTTATTTGGATTCATCTTTTAAGGAGAATATTATCAAGATGGTGGATTTCAATGTGAAGGTTCTTTGTTTCTAGTTTTTTCCTCTTGTACGAGTGCTATGGAAGAACATGCGAGTGCAGGACGAGACCTGGGAGAGGGAGGCTGATGTACGACCACAGTAGCCGGAGCTGTTCCAGAAATTTTCATCTACGACGCCTTCATAGAGAAATTTGGAGACAAATGTCTTTAAGGTGGGAGGTTTTTAAGAACTAGGAACTTCTTTTTGGGAATGTCTTTAGTTCTGGATGTTTTTTAGAATAAGAGGATTTTCAGGAAATTTCAGGAGTACACACCATGTACTTATAAGTACACATAGTGTACCCAGTAGCTGGAGGTATCCATGTAAATGCCATGTAACTTCTAAGCACATGGTTGTGCGGGGTGACTTGGAGAACTCCTAAACCAATGTCCGGTTAATTAAAGTACATGCCGTGTACTGTTTAAGAACATACCATGTACTTTATTTTTTATTTTATTAAATTGATCGGGGTCGCGTCTGGTCGACAAAACACACTTCTTCTTTTCCCGTCTCATCAAAGAATGAACGAGACCACTAATTCGTCTCTGAGTCCCCAATTCACCATCCTTTATCCGAATCAAACTTCTTCAGTTGTGTTGAAATCACATAGGTTATTTATTCCTTCTTCTAGAACCTCATCTCTTGATTTCTCCTTTTTTGGGGGATATCCTCAGTTGAATTTTTTTGATATTTTTTAGATCTATGGAGTTGTATGGTCTTTCAAGGCCTGAGGCTCACATATATCTTATTTACAACACCAAGGCAAGTAGTTTGGGACTCTCCATAGTTATTCATTGAGTTTTATGTGCAAATGTTACAAATACCCTTGTTTGGGGTATGGAGTGTTTATGGTTTTTAGCCATGTTATTTCCTGCTATGCATTGTGTGCATGAGTAGTGGTTTTGGTGTAAGATCCCTGTTTTTGGAAGGGTGTGTTTTTGCCTTATTTTGGTTGAATCCCTTGTTTCAGGCTTCAAGGGATGTCTTCTGAAAGTATGATAGGTCTTGGGGGTGTTTCGGGGGCTCGTGGCACAAAAGAAAGGAAAGATGGGCCAGAAAATCCTAGGTGCATAGCATGCGCATGGCCTGGGAAAACTGTGCGGCCTACCCAAGTAAACCGTACAACCCTCCTCTTCCAAATAGTAGCATGCGTAGGGTTTTTCAAACCGTGCGGCCAAACCTTGCGGCCTCTTAATGTTGGGAAAAATTACGAAATTTCCACCCCTGGATTTTAAGAACCCTCTCGGGATTTCTTCTCCATTTCTCCCTCTTCACCCTAGGAACTAACAAAATCTCCCAAGAGCTCCAAGAGGTCAATCTTCCTCGTTTTAAGGCGTTTTGGGTGCCGTTGGATGCATATTGAAGAACCAGGTAAGGAAAATCTTATCATTGCTTCTCTTTTTGGTGTAGGGTTTGTATATTCTCTCCCTCTTGTTTGGAAGCTCTAAAACCCTATCTTTTGGGTGAGTTCTAGGGTAAAGATCTAAAGTCTATATAGATTGAGGTCTAAAGACTCTATTGAGTGTGCGTTCAACCGCGGTTCCAAGGTATGTGTTTTACAGACGTTATCCCCTAGTTTTATAGTGGATTTATGCATGTGTGTCTTTGCTCATGGTTTCCTTTTGATGATTTTTGATCAACCTAGTTGTGGTTGGTATAAAGGGTGCTTAAAAATGGTAAACGGGATCCCTCACAATCCCCATGGGATGCGCTGAGTATGACTTGACCTAATTGGGTCCATCCATGGTATGTGGCGGCTTTTCCAAGGTTTAGGGATTCTTATTAAACAAGTGAACTTGTGTTAATAAATGGTAGATCCCTTGAAAAATATGTTAGGCATGATTTGTTGAACTTGGAATGGATGTTAGGCGATGCACCTAGACATGGAAATAACCTACAGGTTGTTTGAAATGGGTTGAATGGTTGATTCATGGAAATTATGAATGGGTTAAATGGGTTAATGTGTAAAATGATTAAAGTCCATAATGGGATAGGTTATGGGTCTAGTGTTGAATGCCTTGTGAGATAGGCATAACACATGGAAATTGGGTGAATTGTTAAATAATGTGAAATAGAAAAGTGTTAATGAGTTCTGTTATAATGTGAAATACCATGTGGTTTTTTGTTAATGGTGTTTGTCAACGGACAATGGTATGGTGGGTTGATGGTTATTTATATATAATAGCATGTTCACATGGCTTGGGAGAGTGAGGTATGACTTGAAGATCTACCCCCATGGGTTGAGTGAAGACTGATGCTCTGAACTCCACCCTAAAAGCATGTGTTAGGAATGTGGACTGAGGATCCTTTCTTCTAACTATTGAATCCACTTAGACTGAGGAATCGAGGTGAGGATATGGTTGCTATGAAGCGGTTAGTCCTAGCGGGGCAGGATAACGATTTGTTTACACTATTTCATGTGACTGTTGGCCTTTGTCCGAGGTAACATAATGTATGTGATTAACCCATGGAAAGGTGATGAAATGGTAAGTGATGATAATTGGTGTGAAATAAATGGTAATGGTAGTGGAAATGGATTTGGATCTGAAGTAGTTAATGGCACCTTAAATAATCACTTGGAAATTATAATTCATATTCCTTTTGCACAAATTTCCTTTTCATACTGGATATTTTGTAGACACCATTGGTGGTGTCCTACTAAGTTGTACTCACACCCAGCTCGGGCCACCATTGGGTACTCGAGCAGACATCATGTTTCCAGGTTAGGAGAAGGGAAAGGGTCCTTGCTAGATAGTTTATTAAACATGAGTATCACTTGGTGAAGGATCCAGACATGGAGTCGGGATCATTTTGGGATTTTGGTCGTTGTATTTATTTTGGTCTTTTGTCCACTTTTTCACTTGTAGTTGGACATGGAATATTTATTGTTGGAAATGGTTGTTATACATGTTCCTTGTTTATTGATTATTTTTTATGCTATTGGGTTATTTATGTTATTTCTTACTGTGATAAAAAGGGGGTATAGTATCCCCATTTGACCACAAAACCCCCACTGCTAGTCGGTGGCCTTTGGTGTATGGGGAGGCGCGCTTAAGGTTATGTAATGACCCGGCTCAGAGCACCGGTTTAGTGGCTTCCAGGTTGGGGATGGTACAATGTGGTATCAGAGGAGGTCTTTCTTATCCTTCTATGAGGTCTTGTTATTTGGGATAGGTTTCCAAGGGTTAAGATGTTTCGGGACTTCTTAAATGATCTCGTGCTTGGGACTTTCTAACCCATGTACAACTGAAAACCCATGTCACCATAGCTGGGAAATGTTTTTCTTGGTTGTTTGTTATTACAGTGGATGATATTTCACCTTTGGGTGATGCACATGTGGTTTGATGTGACTGTTTTATGATATTTGTCTTATGTCCATAACAATGTGAGGATTTTCATTCATGCATCATTGTAGACACCTAGGGAAATAGGTGACATGGATTGTGTTATCCACACACACGGGGTGGGTATGTGAGGTATGAAAGTAGGGTGCATCATGCATTTCCTGAAACCAAGAAATAATGAGAAGAATGAAATAAAACAAGTGGGTAAATGATGTTTAATGAAATATAAGGATTATAAATGAAGTGGAAAATGTTCGTGTAAAATGTTGTGTGAGTTTGGTGGTAGTCCCTAGTTTTTTACCCCCGGTGGACCATGGCCCATGGTAGGGATGGACGGGGAGGTGAATTTGAGTTGTCAATTTCATTGAATTAGTATATGAAAATGGGTTGTTGTAGCTAGTAAAGATTTTTGGATGGACCCGTGAATGTTTTAAGAGATGCATGCTAAATATTGTTCTTGGAAATGTAGAGAGATGCCACCACGATGTCAGTTACAAGTTGGGCAGCAGGAAGATGCTACTGAGAACACTCCTCTAGTAGAGGAGCATGAAAATATAGTGATCATTGAAGGTAGCGAAGACCAGTTCCAGGACAACATGGATCGTCTTATGAAGATGATGGATCAGGACCCAGGGCGGGTTGCACCGAGTATGTTTGAGCTGACTAGGGAGTTCCTGCTGCAGCACCCTACGACCTTCACCAGAGAGGGCGGGCTAGTGGAAGTGGAGTTCTGGTTAGAGTCTATCCAAACAATATTGGATCATCTAAAGACCCCTGTTCAAAATAGTGTAAAGATGGCTGTTTATATGTTGCAGGGCCAGGTAAGGCGTTGGTGGGAAATTCAAGCTCAGACCGAGCATGCTGAGGGGATGTCATGGAATGTTTTCTAGGAGAAGTTTATGGAGCATTTCTACCCAGAGACATTGAGGTAGGAGCGTGCTGCAATGTTTATGAGCCTCAATAATGGATCTCCCTCGGTGATAGAATACTCTATTCTCTTCACTGATTTTCAACACTTTGTCCTAGTGTTGGAAGGGGATGAGGAAGTGGTAGAAAAGCGTTTCTAGGATGGGTTGAGACATGAGATCAGATCTCAAGTAAATATCCTCTTCTTGAAGAGGTTGATAGAGGTGATGGATCAAGCAGTTATCTCTAAAGGTAACCTGAAGGGATCTTTGGGTGGTGGGCTTGTTGTGCCAGCTGGGTGGACAAGTGGTGCATCTTCCATAGGTCGGGAGCGTCATTTGGGTAGTTTCTAACAAGGTGGTCAGAAGAGAGGGTCAGCCTCTCAGGAACCAGATGTTCTGTTCTCAGTGCAGTAGGTCGGGGCATATGCGTGGTCAGTGTCCTCGAACATCCAGTTGACTGTTGTTTGTGCGACATGATGTGGCGTGTGCAGAGGTTCTATAGGATCCTTCATACGATGGGTGGTGTTGATGGTGAAAAGCGGGTACTAGGTATGAGAAGGGGATCAGTTTCCTCATATTAGGCAGGCAGTTAAAGCTCCAAGGGCCATACTGGCAGGGGCGGTGGACTTGGATCTCTAGGGAAAGACCGCTCATGCCAGCCGGGTAGTGTAGCGCAGGGTGCTCCGGCCGGAGCCCAGGGTAGAGGGGCAGGTCAGCTTCAGGCAGTTCAGTTTGCATCTGGTGATGGCGAGGCCGAACCGTCAAATATTCAAGTTACGATCCATGTAGATTCTACGTTTTCTAGTGCATTTTTTTGGCACAGGTTCCACAAATTCTTTTGTTTCTACTCAACTTGCGGTCATTCTGGGTTTACCTATGGAGTAGGTGTGTGGGGTTATGTCAATTAACACCCCGTTGGGGTGCGGGTTGAGTATATCAAGCAGTGCAAGGGATGTGCCTCAGAAGTTGGTGGGTATCGTTTTCTGTGGGACTTGTTCATTTTAGAGATTTCATGGGTTGACCTAATATTGGGAATGGAATGGTTGGTGTAGCATCGGGCGCACATATACTTCTATCGTCGTAGAGTATCGTTCAGTTCAATTGAGGGTGACGCTTATGTCCACCATGGAGAATGGGATGTTCGAGCAGGGTGTGTGGGGCTGTTTTTTCAAAAGATGAGTGGACTCACAGCTCAAGTGGCATGTCTCATGCTTGAGGATGATAAGGGATGGGAACAATCTCATTTTCCTCCCGTGGTGGATAAGTTTCAAGATGTGTTTCTTGAGGATTTCTCAGGGATACCAATTGAGAGGGATGTCGAGCTAACGATCGAGTTGCGGTCGGGAGTAGAGCCTGATTCTATTCCACCAAACCGAATAGCACCAGAAAAAATACAGGAAATGATGGTTTAACTTGAGGAGTTGGAGATTAAGGGATTTATTCATCCAAGTACATCTCCTTGGGGATCTCCCATGCTTTTTGTAAAGAAGGCCGATGGGTCGTTGAGGCAGTGTGTTGACTATCGAAAGTTCAATCAGATGACGGTGAAAAATAGGTACCATATTCATAGAATTGATGACCTATTTGATATGTTTTAGGGTGCCTCCGTGTTTTCTATTATTGATCCGAGGTCAGGTTATCACTTGAACAGGGTGAATTCTTCTAACGTACTGCAGACAGCATTCCAGAGTCAGTACAAGTTGTTTGAGCTTGTCATAATGCCTTTCGGCTTGACCAATGCATCGGTGGTGTTTATGGAATTGATGAACCGAAACATTCATCCATACCTTGAGAGGTTTTTGGTTGTATTTATTGATGATATCTTAGTGTACACGATAATATAGTATGATCATGAAAAACATCTTGACATCATCTTGGGTACACTAAGAGTGAATCAGATATACTCCATGCTATCAAAGTGTCAATTTTGGATAGGTGAGGTGCATTTTCTGGGTCACATCATCTCAGAGGCTGGTGTGAGAGTGGATCTATAGAAATTCTAGGAAGTTGTATCTTTGAAGCAGCCCAAGGGTGTTTCTGATGTTCCAACTTTTCTGGGTTTGGCCGGGTATTACCGAAGGATCATTCAGGATTTCTCTCGATTGGTAGCACCACTATCGGGCTTGACCAAGAAAGGAATCAGGTTCGAGTGGTCTGAGGCTTGTGAGAACGCCTTCCAATATTTGAAGAAGTGGTTGACGACCACACATATCTTGATCTTAGCTGAGCCGGGTAAGAAGTACATTGTGTTTTGTGATGCGTCAAGAGTTTGACATGGGGCTGTGTTGATGTAGGATGAGTGGGTTGTGGCTTATGGGTCAGGGCAGTTGAGACCCCATGATTGGAAAAATCCCACTCATGGCCTTGAGTTATCTGCAGTGGTGTACACCATGAAGTGATGGAGGCACTATCTATTGGGAGAACAATTTATTGTGTTTACTGACTATAAGAGTTTAAAGTACATTTTCTCACAACGGGATTTGATCCTTCAGCAGTGAAGATGGGTGGAATATCTCTTGTCTTTTGACGTTGAGTTTGTGTACACACTGGGAATGGGAAACAGTGTTGCTGATTCTATGAGCAGGAAGGTTCAGAATCAGGAGGTTCAAGATTCTATCACCAAGTAGAAGGTGATGGATTTGTTTGCAGAGATGCACCTGGAGGTGCAGGAGGAGAGTGGTCAGGTAAATCTTGCTTCCTTAATGATAGAGATGATGCTTTTGAGTCGAGTTAAATAAGTCCATCTTGATGATACTAAGTGTTTGATAATGAAGGAAAATCTTAAAGGTGGGGAGCTACATTCTGGTTGGGCCGTCAACGTGGAAGATGTTGTTTATGTTCGTGATCATGTGGTTTTGACAATGTGTGTGCAGGAAGAGTTGATTTGTGAGTTCCATGCATCAAAGTGGGCAGTGCATCCTGGTTTGAACAAGATGTACCGTGATATCCAAAGGAAGTTTTGGTGGCCTGGAATGAAGAAGGATGTTGCAGGATTTGTGGCACGGTGCCTTACCTGTCTACAGGTGAAGGATGAGCATCAACTCCCAGGTGTTTTGTTGCATCCATTGCCCATTCCGAAATGTAAGTGGGATGATGTAACAATTAATTTTGTCATGGGTATTCGGAGGAAGCCGTAGAAGAATGTATAAATCTGGGTGGTTGTGGACTGGTTAACGAAAGTGGCTCATTTCATACTGATTCAGGAGACCTATAAAGTCGACTAGTTGGGTGAGATATATGATCGGGAAATAGTGCAGTTACATGGTGTTCCATGAACCATAATTTCATACCAGTATCCATGTTTCACAATTCTATCAAGGGTTGTAGAAGGTGTTTTGTACATAGGTGTTTTTGACTATGGATTTCCACCCTCAGACAGACGGGCAGTCAGACCATATGATCTAAGTGTTGGTAGACATGTTAAGATATTGTTTCTTAGACTTTGGTGGTTCTTGGGAGAGTCACCTATCGTTATTTGAGTTTTCCTACAACAACAGTTTTCATGCTACAATTCAGATGGTACTGTTTGAGGAACTCGACGGGAGGCCATGTATATCTTGGTTGTGTTGGCTAGAGGCTGTTGAATCTAATTTGTTGGGACCAAGTATCGTGTAGGAGACATCAGAGAGAGTTATGTTGATCCGAAAGCAGATTTTTATGGCTCAGAGTAGGAAGAAGTCATATATAGATCGGAGGCATACACCTCTTGAGTTTTCAGTGGGTGATAAAGTGTTTCTTTCGGTGTCGCCAAGATTGGGTCACCATTAGATTCGAAAGCAGGGTAAGGTGGCACCCAGTTATGTGGGACCTTTTGAGATTGTGGAGAGGATCAGACCAGTGGCTTACTGATTGGATCTTCCACAACAGTATGGTGGGATGCATGGAGTGTTTCATGTGTTACAGATTCGATGATATCACGCTGACCCATCTCACATGGTTGATGTGGAGGATAGGTAGCTTGAGGCCGATGCGTCCTTTGAGGAGCATCTGGTTCATGTCGTGGATTATAGTGAAATGGTCTTGTGAGGCATGGTAGTGCCATTAGTGTGAGTACTATGGAAGCATGGGAATTTTTAGGGAGAAACTTGGCAGTGGGAATCAGAAATGCGGGCTTAGTTGCCCAAACTCTTCTCTTCGGTGGATCAACGAGTCCTGGAAACTCAGCTCGAGGACGAGCCATTATAAGGTGGGGAGGTTGTAAGATACTGGTTTTTGGAAGGGTGTGTTTTCGTTTTGTTTTGGTTGATTCCCTTGTTTCGGGCTTCAAGGGATGTCTTATGGAAGTATGAGTGGTCTTGGGTATGTTTTGGGGGCTCGGGGAATGAAAGAAAAGAAATCTGGGAAAGACAAGCCTAGGCGCACGGCCTGCGCATGGCCAGGGCAAACTGTGCGGCCTCACAGGTAAACCGTGCAACCCTCCTCCTCCAGAATGAAGCATGCACACAGTTTGTGCACAGTTTGTCAAACCGTGAAGCCTCTTAATGTTGGGAAAAATTACAAAATATCCACCCTGGGATTTTAAGAACCCACTCGGGATTTCCTCTCCATTTCACCCTCTTCACACTAGGAATAAACCAAATCACCCAAGAGCTCCAAGAGGTCGATCACCCAGGTTTTTAAGGTGTTTTTGGTGCCATTGGATGCAGATCGAAGCACCGGTTTAAGGCTATTCCCATCCTTGCTTCTCTATTTGGTTTAAGGTTTGTATCTTTTCTCCCCTTATTCCGATGCTCTAAAACCCTACGTTTTTTGGTGAGTTCTAGGTTAAATCTCCAAAGGCTGGATTGATTGAGGTCTAAGGACTCAATTGAGTGTGCGTTAAACTGCGTTTTCGAGGTACGTGGTCTAAAAACGTTATCCCATATTTCTATCGTGGATTTATGCATGTGTGGCTTTTCTCATGGTTTCTGTTTGATGAGATTTGATCAACCTTGAAGTGGGTTCTATAATGGGTGCTTAAAAACGATAAATGGGAACCCTCACGATCTCCATGGGATGCATTGAGAATGACTTGACCTAATTGGGTCCATCCATGGGTTGTGCCCGATTTTCCTAGGTTTAGGGATTGTTATTAAATAAGTGACCTTGTTGTAATAAATGGTAGAGCCAATGATGAAAATGTTGGCATGATTGGTTGAACATGGAATGGATGTTAGGTGATGTACCTAGACTTGGAAATAACCTAGTGGTTGTTTGAAATGGGTTGAATTGTTATTCATAGAAATGATGAATGGGTTAAATCGGTTAATGTGTAAACTGATTAAAGACTATAATGTGATAGGTTATGGGTATAGTGTTAAATTCTTAGTGAGATAGGCATAACACATGGGGATTGGGTGAATGGTTAAATGATGTGAAATGGTAATGTGTTAATGGGTTAAGGCATAATTTGAATTCCCTTGTGGTTTGTAGTGAATGGTGTTTGTCAAAGGACAATGATATGGAGGGTTGATGGTTATTTATATATAATATCATGTGAACATGGCCTGGTAGAGTGGGGTATGACTTGAGGATCTTCGCACATGGGTCGAATGATGACTGATTCTCTAAACTCCACCCTAAATGCATGGGTTAGGAATGGGGACTGAGGATCCTTTCTTTTAACGGTTGCATCCATCCAGACTGAGGCTTCGAGGTGAGGATATGGTTTCTATGAAGAGGTTAGTCTTAGTGAGATAGGATAATGATGTGTTTACCCTCTTGCATGTGATTTTTGGCCTTAGACCCAGGTAACATAATGTATTTGATTAACCCATGGAAAGTTGATGAAATGGTAAGTGATTATAATTGGAGTGAAATGAATGGTAATGGTACTTTAAATGGATTTGGATATGAACTAGTTAATGGAACCTTAAATAATTTATTGGAAATTATTATTCATATTCCTTTTTCATGCATTTCCTGTTCATACTAGATATTTTGTAGACACCATTGGTGGTGGCCTACTGAGTTGTACTCACAGCCTACTCAGGCCGACATTGGGTACCCGAGCATACTTCATGTTTGCAAGTCAAGAGAAGGGAAAGGGTCCTTGATAGATAGTTGAGTGGACATGGGTAGCACATGGTGGAGGATCCAGACATAGAGTCGGGACCATTTTGTGGATTTTGGCCGTTGTCTTTATTTTGGGCTTTTTTCCACTTTTTCACTTGTAGTAGGACATGGAATATTTATTGTTGGAAATGGTTGTTATACATGTTCCTTGTTAATTGATTATTTTTTCCGCTATTGGTTTATTTATAGTGTGGCTTACTCTGATAAAAAGGGGGTATAGTCTCCCCACTTGTCCACAAAGTCCCCTGCTGCTTGTCGGCATCCTTTGGCATACGGGGGGAGGGGGCGTAAGGTTATGTTACTACCTAGCTCGGAGCACCGGTTTAGTGGATTCCGGGTCGGGAAAATTACATTTGGGATTTTAAATAGGGTATTTAAATTTCTATGGATGTGTTTCCCTTGTTTTCTTGATACTGACCTTTTAGTCTAGATTTTGCTGTTAGGCTGCTTTGTTTTCCATGCCAATTATTGTAAGGATGGAGTGATTTTATCCAAAATGTTGTGATATGTTGTAGAATGTATAGCCATGTAGTTCATGATACTTACTTAGGCTTCCATATATTGTTTGTGCATGATTTTTTACATAGGGTTTTGTGAACCTGGTGTTGTAGACCACATAGAGAATGGACACTGATGGCTTCTCAAGAGTGTATGTTACACAAGGTTGTGAGACCACAGAGGGGATGGATGTAACTGCTCCATCAAAGAGTCTATAGTTACACATTACAAGACCATATAGGGAATTGGATGTTGAGTTCTTCCCTAGAGTGTCTATAGTTACCGATAAGAGGCCATTGTGGGAATTGATGGTGAGTTCTTTTTAGAGAGTCTTTGCTAAAGCTGAACTAGAGGGGTTATACTGTGAGTACATCCTAGAGGCTTTCCTAGGTTTTTTGGTTGAACCATAGGAGTTAGGCTATGATTCCTTCTCACAGGGTTACCTGCTTGTGATTTTCTTCTTACATGATATGTGAAATTGAATGCACTTGAACTCTCGAATTTTCTACTTTTGAGTACTTCCTTGCATACTGCTTATTTTTTTCTTACCTTCCATATATATTCACTGACTGTTAGGCATAAATCACGGGGTGGTTTCCTACTGGGATTATTCTCAAAACCAGTTTGGGTCCTACGTTTGGGCCCAAACAGATTATATTGTTTCAGGTCTAGATAAGCGCAAGTTCCCTTATACATCTGGTACTTGATTTCTGTGGAGTTAGGGAGTAGGGGACGAAGCTGAGGCTTGCGATTTTGTGGATATTATTATTTTCTTTTTCATTTAGACTTTGTTTTAGTACTATATTCTCATATTGTGAGTTGTTTGTATCCTATCGTAGACATATGTATCATGCATCATTTGTATATGTGCTATAGTTATTTCTTTCTTTTAGTATTCTATTTTTTACTATTTTATGGTATTATTTATGATTTCACTATAGTTATCTGGTTATTTCCACTTTTTTACTCTGCTATTAAGTGAATAGTTTCCACACTACCACACCCAAGTCCCTCCCTACTTGTTGGTAGCCTCTGGTGTTTAGGGAATGTGGTTGATGTCATGTGACCAATGGGGTATGGGGAACCTCTTGGCAGCTTCAGGAATAGGGATGTTACAAGAGTGTACTGTCCAACTTAGAGCATGTCATAATTGCAACATGATGGGACATCTTCAGTGCTATTGTTACAGTGCTCCATGGTCAGGTGCTCAAGATACTTATCAGGCATCACAAGCATCATATGCTTTGACTAGGCGAGGAAAACAGAACTAGTCTCACTGGTAGAGTAGAACTAGCCATGGTTTTTCATGAAGTACCACAACTCCTCTATGAGGTAAATCTAAAATGGAAACAAGGATAATAGTGAAGTAATAAAGAAATTATAGGGAGATGAGATAATGATGTCGATGATCAAGTTGGACAATCTATGGTGAAGGGTACAACTATTTTGAAATCTTCCTCTGTGAAAGTTCTGTTAAATACTAATTCATCGCATTTATTCATTTCTTCTAGTGAAATTGAGTTTCTATGTTTAATGTCGGAAATGATTCCTTCTATTTAAAAACTCCAAACTCCTCTCTGTGAAATAGAATTCCAAGCCTTTGTGTGATGAGTATGTTAAATAACTATTAATAGAGATGATCTGAAATGGGTCTTCATGATGTTAGAAATGGATATTTTTGATGTAATCATGGGTATGTATTGGATTACAATGTTTATGGCTCGCGTAGACTATAATAGGAGAACAGTTAGTTTAATGAATGAGGATGGGATCAAACATCACTTTAGAAGAGAGAGGATGATAAATAATGGTGAAAAGAGATTGTTGGAAATTACGGTGGGAACAATCTATAACAGGTTGGAGAAATTAAATTCGAATTAATGCAAGAGATCAAGGATATTAGTTTTCATCATGTTGTGTTTCAATTTCTAGACGTATTTCATGATAACCTCTAATGTTTACCACCTATAAGGGAATTGGATTTTACGATTGATATCCACAAGGAGACCAGTCCTATTTCCCTTTTATATTATAGGATGTCACCAACTGAGTTAAGGGAATTGAATTTATAATTGGAGGACCTTGAAATCATGGGTTTCATTTGGACAAGTACGTCTTTATGGGCAGCACCAGTTTATATCGTATTGAAAGAAGAGGGAAATATTCAGTTGTGTGTTTATTATTGTATGAATAAACAAATTATAATAAATAAAAGATATCCACTTCCATTCGTTGATGATCAATACAATCAATTAATGGGATATCAATGGTTATCTTAAATTTACTTGTGATGTGGATACCACCAATTATGAGTTCATAAGGAGGATATTCCAAAGACACGTTCAGAATCAGACATGGAAAATATAAATATGTTGTAATTCATTTTGATCTAACAAATGAACCATTGGTATTCATGGATTTGATGAATCAGATATTTAAGTAATATCTAGTTTCATTTGTGGTTGTGTTTATGGACTACATCTTGTTGTATTAAAATAATAGGGCCAACCCTGTGGAGCATATGGGAAAAAGTATTACAAATCATGACAGAACCATTTTTTTCTTCTAAATTATCAATTGAGTTTTTTTGAAACAAGAAGTAGGTTTTATTGGCCTTTTCATTTCTAAAAAATGTTTTATATTGATTCAAAACATAATGAAACATTTATATCATGGAAACCACAAAATAATGAATTCAAGGTATAAGGTTTTCTTGGTATAGATGGTTACTATAGACACTTTGTGTGTGATTTGTCCTGACTAACATCACTAATGTTAGATCAGACAAATAAGAATGTTCTGTTCCAATGGATAGAGGAATTCCATAAGTCTTTACAAGAGCTAAAATATTCACATACATAGGAACCTATCATGATTTTTCTAGAATAAATATCTGTGTATGTTAGGTTATGTGATGTTCAAGATTAGGTTTGGGATGTGTTCTCAGGAATGGAGACAATGTGGTTACTTTTTATTCAAATTAGTTGCGGATGAAATAGAAGAATTAACCAACACACGAGTTGGAGTTATCTGCAATTTTCCATGCATTAAAAACAAGTAGAAACAATCCCTTTGGTGAGAAAATCACTTTGTTCATGGACCAAAAAATATAGAAACACATTTTCTAATAGTGAGATTTAAATCTGAGGAAAATAAGTTGGATGGAATACATCCATGTGTTTGCAAACTGAGGTGATGTTGAGATTTTATTCTCAGATACATTTGTTCATTATTTTTTAAATATGGTCGAAATATGCATAAATATCTAATAAATAATGTCTGGTTATGAGTTCAGAACTCAATGTGGGGAGACTGTTGAAGGTTAGAAACATGACGGGAGTTCAGTTGTGTGTTTTAGAGATCATATTGTTGTACTTATGGATTCTCAAGAACAACTTTTTTCTTTCTTTCCAAAATTTGAGATGTGATGTTCATCTAGGTACCATATAATTTATAGGGAATTGAAGTTTTAGTTTTGGTGGAGCATCATGAAAAGAAAGGTGGCCATGTTCATCTTGAGGGGCTTAAAATTTCAGCAAGTGAAATAAGTGCATTAAATACTAGCAGGTATGTTTTTGTCATTTCCTATTCTAGTGTGGAAATGGAGGAAGATTGAAATAGATTTTGTTAGATGTCTTCCAAGAACAGTTCAAAAATACAATTTCATATGGGTTCTGGTGGATCGTCTAACTAAGTTGGACCATTAAATTCCAATTTTATAAACTCTTATGGTAGAGGATCTATCCAAAATACATATATGAGAAGCGGTAAAGAGAAATATCATACCAGTTTTAATCGTCTCAGTATGAGATCTGAGGTTCAAATCTCATATCTGGAAATCCATACAAAAATCACTTGGCACACAGTTGAATATGAGCGGAGCATATCATCCTCAAATGGATAGGAAATCCAAGGGGATGATACAAAAGTTTTAGGACATGTTGATAGATTATTTAATTGATTTTTCTGGCTCATTGGAGGAGCATATACCCTTAGTGGAATTCTCATACTATTACTATTATCAATCATCGATGCATATGGCTCTATTTGAAGCACCGTATGGGAATCCTTGTCATACTCTACTGTGTTGGGTGGAAATAGGTGATACATCACTAGTTGGGATGAGCCTTGTCCAAGAAACACTAGAGATGATCCAGTTGATTAGAAAGTGGTTGGATATGTCTTATAATCATTAGAAATTTTATGTGGATCATCGTCGAAGGTCGTTGTTGTTTTCTATGAGTGATCATGTTTTCTTGAGGATATCTCCAAGACATAGAAATTTCTATTTCATAACAGAGGAAAAGTTATCTTGTAGACACATTGGCTTTTCAAGATACTGGAATGGGTTTGAGAGATGGAATATTTGTTGGCATTACCTCCATTGTTCTATTTGGATCATCATGTGTTCCATGTATCTCTTTTAAAAAAGTATCAACCTGATCTTGACCATGTGACCAGTTGGGATCACGTTGACCAAGAGTCATATTATTCATTGATACATATAGCATTATGGATTGTGGATAGGCTAGGTAAATCCTTGTGAGGAAAAAACATCAGTATAGTGCGGGTTTTATTTCAGCATGTCCAGATTTTAGAAGGGACTTGGGAATGTGAGAAGGATTTAAATGAGAAGGGGCTGTAAGTCATTCAAATCAGTGAGGGTTTTCTATAATCTATCGATGGAAAGACCAACGGTATGGAGAATTAGGTACCCCCAAATAATTGTATGTAACCCTTAATTGACTATTTTTAGGGTTATAATGTGTAACTGTGAGGGATGAGAGATTTGGGAAAAAATTAGACGTGTTTCAGAGGCTAAATTGATGTTTGGTATGTGTCACACATTTTTCCAAACCAAGTGGCCAAACCATGTGTAGTATTCCTCATGAGGTAGTAGTTATATCATAGTTGGAGCACGATTTTGGATACTGTTTAGGGGGAATCCATGTTGGAAGTGGCTACCACACATCTAGCTCATGGTTTGCCGAACCATGCAGTCATACTAGGTGCAAAGTTAGAATGAGATCCTTAGAAATAAGATCTCATTAATTTTTACCATAACTCCCTAATTTGTTTCCTAAACCAGCCCAAATTCAGTATTTTTCTTTTCATAAGGCGAAATATGGTTATTCAGTTGGTCTGAAGGTAATCGTAAGGCTTATCTTCGTGAATCAATGCTAGATTCTTGAGGTATGTTTTCATTCTTCATCAGTCTCGATTGGTTTCTTAGATCTACTAAGATCTACATCTCATATTATCTTGTATTAATAGATATATGCCCATTATAGGTAGATCAAGGTCTTTGGATTCAAAATATGATGATATTTTTTCTTGATAATTCTAGAAGATTAGTCATATGTGGGTTCATGGAGAATCGACCCAATTATATTGTGTGTTCCTTCTTCATGGGGGTTTTCATCTAATCCTTTAAGGTAGGAGGATTTATTATCTACTAAAATTAGTAGAACTGACTATATTTATTTAAAATTGTAGCTGGGGTGTTGAATTGATTGTGATTTATATTTTTAACAATTTTTTGAAACCTTTTTGAGTGATGGTTGTTAAATCTAGAAAATTGTGTGTTTGAGTAATGTGCTTTAGTTATGGGTTTTAAAATATAAATTTTCAAAGGGGATTCTTTGTGATTTTTGGAACATGAATTGGATTGTATGTTTTCAATAAAAGGTAATATTTCATTAAAATGAAACGTTGCTTTAAAATTGGTTATTCTTTGGTCTAAACCAATGTTTTATTTTGTGAAAGTGATTTATTTTGGTAATGGAAATATTTTGCGTAAATGTTGTTGGTGTGAGTTCATGATTGATAGGACCATAATAAGAGATGAGTACCATTGGGGTAAATGGGACGTGACCCTGGATCAGTGGTGTGTGTCATTGGTAAACAAGTTAATTGGATGAGAAATTGATCATGAGTATGGAACTATCAAATAAACAATGAATGTCTGGATGGGTTGTGAACTATGGATGGGGTACACCAAATGATAAGAAGAATCAATTTTAATATTTGATTTGTTATTTTTTAGAAATATAACATTCTAAAAATTGTTTTAATTTTGTTTTTTCCTAAATTGTTGCAAACAGTTCTTCTGACCTGATTATATTTGGTTATAAACTATTTTAGTAAACTGATTTATATAAATGCGCATAAATTTTCAATCCTATAATAGTTGTAAGGGAAGTCCTTGGAGAAAACCTAAAATGTTTTATAGTCACCCACATTTTGGTACATTTATGCTCTTATCGATGATATCTTCTATGACAAGGGAATATGTAACATTTTCACATTTTTAACACTACCTCGTTAAACATAGGGTGTCTAGAGATTGTGGATATTAGAGCATATGGAGCACAGAGTCTTATGGAATCTAGAGGGTGTTTAGTATTTTATCCACTATTTACATGGATACTTGTTTTCTCTTCTTTTGTTGAATTCTTTGATTTGGTTATGAGACACATGAAATTATTTAGTTTTCATTCTGTTGTTCATGCATCATTTTGTGAATAGTTTGATTATGGGTTGTTGGTTTATTGGTTTATTTCATAAATGGTTAATCTTCAACCACATCTATTTGAAACCCTTTGACAGTTATTTCCATCCTTTGGCATCTTGGGGGTGTCACTTAAGGCCATGTAATGACTCGTTGTGCTATCAATCCTATGAGAATTACTAGGTCATTACAAGAATAAACCATAATTCATTGGAGTATGGACTCTTTTTTTAAACATTGCATATATAAAATATGTACCATGTTTATTGAATGATTGATTCACTTATAATATTTACCTTACTAAGTGTTTGATCCCATCCCCTATTATGTTTCCATTTCACCTAGTTGTAAATAAAATTAGTCCATCTGATACGATTATAAGGATAACATGTGTGGGCAAATATTTTGAGTATGTTTAATAATTCTAATATATTAATAAGGTCTTTATTTATAGTGGGATATTGAGTTAATTTGTAGATAAATAAATTATATTTATTTGTTTATTATTTTTATTAGTTCTATAGATGTCTAAACTTTAATATAACCTCTTTATATTGAAAATAAAATCAATATTTTTTTGTAAGTATTGATGGTTATATCCATGATTTTATAGCTAATATCAATGAATGTAAGTAAATTATGCGTCTATGGGCACTACATTAGGGTGTTCAGGTCTAGGGATTCAAAGTTGGTATTAATGGGAATTTTTATAAAAATTTTAGGATTAGGATTTTTTGAAGGTAAGTGTGGAATATTTAGAATTTATCATAATTTTAAAAGTATAGAAAACACATTGGGATACTATATGATTTAATGATAAGCTAATAATTCACTTTATATTTGGGGAAAAGGAAAAGGTATTTTTTTAAAAATCGTAGGGATATGCTTAAATGAGAATTATAAGTATCAGATAACATGTTGATGTATTTTTTAAATTTGAAATTACAGGGTTCTCCCATTAATTAAATACATATATAGAAATTGCAAGTGAATGTAGGCTTTAGAATAGATGTACATGTGGGTTATAACCACAAAAAGGGATGATAGTGTGTTAATTTGATCAGGAAATTGTGAATAACAAAGAGCCCTAACAACTCATATGGTTTTTTACACTTGTAGGATATGGTAATTTTGGTTCAAATTCTCATTGAATAACCAATATAATGGATTCATGTTTCAGGATAACTAAATTTTTTGGGGAAAATAATAATAAAATTATTATAGAAAAATATTTATTGAAAACTGAGAGTCATATGCTGATCCATATGGATAATATGATTATATAATGGTGTCATATTGGATAAAATATTTGTATTTATGCATTTATATACATATTTCTGATTTCATAATAACTATTTCGGTATTAGTATTTGGTTGAGAGAGGAAAATGATGATGAAGATTGGAAAGGTACATATCTAGAAACCACTATAGATTATAATTTAATAATTGTGAATACATAACTATTTAAGAATATTATTTTCTTCTTAATATGATGGAAAATGCGCGTTTCTTAATCATACATTAGGTAGTGTGGTAAATATTATCATGAAAATATTATATATTTTCATTATTGAGTGATGTTTTTCAATGAAATTAAAGTATTTTCATAGAGTTTTGATTTTTTCTGAATAATATAATTATTTTTCTTTATTAGTTTTTCTTTATGGTATGAAAAAATAATATTTAATTATATTAGTGACACTTTAAATTTATTTTAGCACATTGTTATAATTGTTTGGTTAACTATCATTGAACACATGATTGCGTAATAGATAACTCTTATGATTTATATATTTATATTTTTAGGTAATAATGGGTTTATTTATTTTCAAAAAAGTGGTTTATATTGTGTGGATATCCTTAAAATTAAAAATTTTTATGATGAAATATTAATAATTTTTATTTTCAGGGATTTTTATCTACCTTTTGGAATTATTAATACTATATATTGTCTAGTTTCCTATTAAAAAAAGAGATTGTTAAATTCAAGGGTAAATGATACATTTAGTTCATTAAATAATATATAAAATCATAGTATTATAATCTATTGGACATTTAAATGGTTATGAGAAAGGTATATTATTGGGAATATATTGTTAGCGTATATAAATACTTTTGTATATAATTTTATGAAGGGATAATGTTTTAATAAGAATCATAAGTAACATTATATAGATAAATAGAGAATGAAAGATGTCATATTAAAGGCTATACCCTGAACAATGAATGTGCTAAAAATACCATAACTTAATTTATCCAATGAGTAAATATAATACATTTTTAGGGAGTAATTATTTATGAGGTGATAAATTAATTCATAAAAAATATAATATATAGTTACATTTAAATAAGCCGATGTGTTTGATAGATTTCTCCATATATAACACTAAACATAAATTAAACAGAAAAATATTTTAATAAAAATATAAAAATTTCAGATGACCATTAAAATATATAAATTTAACAAGATATAATGAATATGAGTAAACAAACTTTTAATATAAATATAATTATAATAATTTTTTATTTTATTATGAATGTAATTCAATTTTTATTACTAAAACAACTAAAAATTATTTCATTATAAAAATTATATTTTTCTAATAATGATGTTTTATTTTATTATTCTATGCCTATTAAAGTTAGATAATAAATTTACATATTTATTATGTTAATAATATATTAATAATAAATTAAATAGTAATTACTATGAAACAATAACAATTAATAAATAATATTTTAAAAGACTATTTTTTATATGAACAGTTTTCAACTATATTTTGAAATTTTAATAAAATATTTATTTTTAAAACCAAAAAATGAAAATGTTATAAAACCTAAATTATTTTTTGATTTATTAAATAATATAGGATTATGTTTTTTTTATAATATAATTTTTTTTGGTGGATATTGAAAAATATTTTTTTTTATAAATTACATGACTTTCATAACACAATTAGAATTAAATTATGAATATAAAGATCATGAAAAAAAATTCATGATTAAATATTAATTATATTTTTGATTTATAATTTGAATGAATTGGTGTTATTTTATGAATCCATATTTTTGTTTAAGTTATAAGTAATATTATATCAAAAATTATTCTAATACATTATACATTTTAATTAAAAAAATGAATTTTATCAATTTTAAAAATTTAATAAAATTAAATGGATTCCAAATTTAGAATCAGTGAGGCCAAATTAACTAATTATTATTACATTAGTTTTTGGAAATAATATTATGTTACTTTAGGTAAAATCTTATGCGCATAGTAAAAGCTAAAAGGGTATAAGTAATCATACAACGTGTAAAGAGAATAAAAAATTAGAAAAGGATGTCTATAATTGATTATTTTTGGATTATATCAACCTCATATCTTCCACACATAATTATTTCTCAAATTTCTATCCACGTTTATTGTTTTACATGTTCACCATTTATCTAAAGTTTCAATATTTATAGGAATGTCATTCTGAACACTCATAAAAGGCTCCCCTCCCCACCCCTTAAAATAACTCCTAAAATTTATTTTCCTCTTCAAAACCATATTTTTTTACATAAAATATAATAATATTTGACTCTTATATGATTATGTTGGCAAGGTATTATCAAAACCAATGCATTTCCAAGGAATCTTCAATGGAAATTACAAACTTTCCAATGTGAGTAATTATTTTTATTTAATTATATCTGTTATATTTATTTATTTATTTATAATTTTCAAATACCTATATAATGAAATCAATATTGTATATATAATAAATATTACTCTTCCGTGGGAATAATTATCAATGACGATTTACATTTTTTGTTACGAGAAATGAAACCATAATTCACACATTGCGTGAACAACGCCTCCATGGAACGTTTTTCATCTTCTTCCTTCTCCATAAGTGGATGATAAAAAATATGATTTTAATAAATATTATATCATAAAATTATAATTTTTAGCATTTTGTAATAATTAATAATTCTACCTCTTTATCTCATTTTAGGGAAAATGAAATTGTTAACCTGGATTACATGTAGACATCATCTTAAATTGACTGACTTATTTTCAATTTTTCATTTCACCATCTCCTAACTTGGCTGGTCATGATTAATTTACTAAACATATATATATATATATATTGTATATTATTTATTTTAGGTTCAATTGTTTCCAAATTTTACAACCTATTAATCATATGATTAACAATTGATTATCGTTAATTCAATATTTTGAATCTTCTGAACTTATAGAAAATTGATTACTTTTATAAAACTAATAACTTTATATATAGTATCTTATGACATTAATTATATAAAATTATGATATATAATAATAATAAAAATCACTTAATAAAATCACTATTAATCTACTATGATATTATTATAACAAAACCATCCCATAAAACTCTATTAATTATTTTAGTTTCATTATTTAGTCAATTTAAACGCCTACTTGAACAATAATATACATTTATGCAATGGATGACATTGATAACTTATTGAATATTATAATTTTATATAAATATTTAAATTATTTTTTATTTTTAGGGTATGTTTCTTTCAACATTTAACTCATTAATTATGAAAACACCTTTTTTTAGTTTCCAATCATTGAAACATGACCATTAGTTATTTTTTCTTCATGATTCTTAAACAAAAATTAAATTAAATGAAATTATATATTTATAAAATACTATGCAACATATATTCTAGTTCCTTATATTAAAAAATAGTGTTGTAATTTTGATCAATAATATATACAAACATGAATTTGATGAAACTAGTTTAAGGCAATATAGATTACATACATCTGGTGTTAAAAATTGTTGAAACAATATAATTTAAATATATAATGATTATTAATGATTATTATTAATTATAATAATTATTAATGATTTTAGTTATTATTTATCTATTTAATTTAAATTAATTATTGATGACATTTCCTGTATTTTCAGAACTGAACATGACTGAGTTGTGTGTTTTCAGCACAAATTCTCTTATTTGAGACTTGTTTTATTTTTTGCACCTAATTTAATCTTTTTGGTGAATATAAAAATTATTTAAAATATTATATCTTTAATTATATATTTATTATGGTATTATATGACTAATTATTGGACTTATCTTTCAAGGATTTTTTATTTTTAAATTTCTAAATTGGTAATTGATTTCCCACCCACAATTCAATTTTTTAAGACATAATAAAATTTGAGTACTATGTTTCTAATAATATTTATGCAACAAAAATAGATATTTTTTAATCATAATATTTTCATTATATAGTATTTTATGTTAAAATACAATTCCATTATTCACATTCCAATTGATTCAGTCAATTCCCCTACGGTAAGAATTTTTGGCCACACAACATTCATTCATTGAGTTATTATCATTATATTTATATTATTTCTTATTAGTTGGGTTCATTATAAAATTAATTGGATTATGTGGCATTATCTAATTATTTTATATCTATATATGTTCCCACCACATAACCCATTAGAAATTTTTTTACCACTTCGTGGGATATGTTTCCTACAAAGAATATTGTGGCCTAAAGTGACTTTTTATTGAGTTATATTGTTTATTAATGAACTTATTTTCTCTTTTATTGGGTTATCCAACAATAATATTTTATTATATAACATTATATAATCATATTTTTATAAAATTATGTCTTTATATAAATTATTATTCTGTTACTCTTCTTAGAGTGTGAGTTTTAGATAAAATTACTTTAAATATATTAAAAAATGGATTTTCATTGATTTTCACATGTTTTTTATTCTACATATAATTTATGAAATAAAATATCGGGGTTATAATAATTTTCTATTATTCGATATATTTTTTAAATTAATTTTTTTCGAAATCTTTTATATCACCTTTTCTTGATTTTCTTTTAAAAGGGACATGTAAAAGTGTATTTAATGTCCATAATAAAATTCTTATCAAAAAGTTCAATTAATTTTTCAATTCCATTTCACGTATCATTTTATAAATTTTTTTATCAAAATTTAGTTTTTGTTTCCTGATTTATCCTATTATATATTTATATAAATATAATTTTAGTTATTTAACTATTTTTATTAAATTATTTGATTCTTAATCTCTTCTTTTGTGGTACAATTTTAAGAATTATTTTTATAAGGGTGATTATTATTACCGCAAACACCCTCTTATATTTATTTATTTTTAATTCGGGATATTTTTTATTTCAACCAACCTTATTATTTAATTTGGTGAAATTTTGTCATATAATTTCATCATTGTCTTAATAGTATATTCCTTTACCTATAATGTGTGAAAATCACATTTTGAAAATTATTATTCGTGGATGATCACATATAAGGATTTTTTATTTATTGACATGGGAATATTATAGGTGTATTATATATTTTTATTCTAATATAAATGACTATTGGTATGTTGATTATATATTGTTTAACCATTTATAACATTTCATAGGATGTGTTTTGATCATGGAATCCCTTTTATTAACATGGAAAAAATTATACATATTCTTGGTGAATATTCAATGCTAAATAAGGTTGGTCACATATAGATATTCTGTATTTATCATTATATGGATAGACAAGTGATTATTTATCTAAAGGACACCTAGGGAATTATATTAAATGTCATGTTGAATATTATGGTGTATTAATTCGACTTAATCATTTGACGGGAGACCAAGAATAATATAGCCCCATCAAGCGTGGATAGGGCCTATGAGACGGAACATGTTTAGGTCTTTTGTCTATGCCTAAACAATTTAGAAATATGTGTGGACTACAATGTCTATGAAAAGTAATGTGTCTTGGAACATGACTTTAAAGACTTTTTTATGTCAAAAAATATAAATTCCATATGTTTTAGATCAGTATTACAGATATAAGTGTTTTCATATTTTATATTGAACATAGAATGATCTCAATTTTATGTTGATTAAAGATTATTGTTACATACCTATTCATAACATAATAGCTCTTCCATGTTTGTTCTATGAATACATTAGTTGTATTCATTCCATTAATAGAAATTTTAGATCACTGGTTCATATGTTTCCACTTCCCAAGATTATGAAAGAAATATATACATGTGGCATTTTTATAAGTATAAAAAATTTGAGAAATATTTTTGCGGGATATTGAAGATACGTTATATATTTTTTAGATTATTTTATATAGTATAATAGTGTATATTATTGGAGAAATACCTGATAATTATTAGATAATGATATTTATTAATTCTGTAAATATATAAACCCAAAACTAACATTGATTTATAAGTGATTAAATTAATCAATTATGATTTTGTAATTAAGGAAGGTTATTTAATTGTTTTTGTAGCTCGTATCGGGGAAATATTGTAATGTCGGAGTGAAAACAAGATCTGGGAGTATAGGCCCAGTGCATCATTACAAGAGTATTATGTTAAAATACAATGGTAGTTAAATTTATATTTTCATGAAATACTATAATGATTTCTAGATTAATATGTTTTTAATTATTAAATCATGTGGAAAATTTGGAATAATTTAAGAAATGATATTATTAGTTAATGGAATAAATTATTACTAAATTATGATATTTAATCCTTACTCTTTATAAAAAAATTTCATAATATAACGTTTTGAAATTTTATAATTAAATATTTTTATTATTAATGTTTTTTAAACAATAATATTATATGGACATATGATAATATTTTTTCATCAAAATAATTTTTTATTGGTAAATTATTCTTAAGTTTTCTTAAATAAATTTAAATAATTAGTTAAGTAGGGTTTAACTGATCAAGCATTTTGTTGTTTAAAAATAGATATAGTGTATTATTAAATATATATAATGTGAGTTATATATGTGGGATTAATATATAAGATTATACTTTATCAAATGGGGAAACTAACGGTTCATATCGTTGGTTTTTTCGGTGATCCTTTAAGAAATATATGTGTATCATTACTAATTTATTAGATCACGAATATGGTTATTGACATAAATTAAAATGGGATTTTTTACAAATATAAGGTTTAGATATGTAAAAGAGATTAAAGTATATTAAGAAAAGTAACTCATAATAATGATTCATTACATGATTTCCCAAATAGATTTAATAAAATCATGCATATTTATTAAAATGTATATATTTATTTCATAATTAGTTAACTAAAATATTGGGATATGATTTTGATTAAATAAAAAACAAGGATTTTTTTTGAGTTAGGAATTGATAAATTTATTTTTATATATTACTTTTTTCGAAATGAAATTAGTATACGTATTTTTTATTTTTTATTTTAATAAAACATATTTTTTATTTTTTTAAAGAAAATCAAATTGTATTAATAATTAAATTATGTGAAATTTTATAGAATTATTAATAATTATCCATTTATTACTGAGATCATAATATTCCAATGGTATTTTTTATACAATTATATGGTAAAAGGGTCATTGAATAAAATATTTCTGTTATGAATTTAATTCTTTCTATGTGTAAAATTGTAAAATTAATTTGTATGTTAGAGAAATCATACCCAAAATTATTAAACATTCATATTAAAGAGTAAGAACATTTACAAATTAAAAATTATTGAGTTATTTATTTATGTTTAGTATAATTTTTTTCATTGGTATAAAATATGTTTTGGGGATGATTTCATGAGTTTGTTATGTACAAAGATTGATAAAAAGTGTTTTTGAAGAAAAAGTGAAATTCATAAAAAAATATGAATGAAATTTATTAAAATATTAAAAAAATGAGGATGTTTGAGTATATTGGAGTGCATAACGATTGAAGGAGTGTAAATAATATTTGGTAATGAAAAACATCTTGTGTCATTTTTATGCATCAATAATTTGATTAATTAATTAATAGATGATATTCTAGATTTAAATTGGTGATGATGAAAATGGTTATTTTTCCATGTTTCATTCCGTAATATGTCTGATGATATTTTATAAGGAATTCCTTGAGTTATGAAATTTCATAATAATTTATTTTATTATGATGTTGGTTAATCATTGAATTAAGATGTGATTAGATGAACTAGTGGTTTTTGAAATTCCATGATTTTGGAAATAGGTGGATTATGTTTTGGGTTTGGAAGGGTTACTGTCTTAGCTTTTTTTGGTAGGGTTACTCCTTGATCCATGTGTTTTGAAATGATATCAGTTGTTGAATATTGAATTTTCATAACATAAATGTATAATTTATGTATTTTCTGTAATAAGGTGGATTGATTAGGCATTGATGAAATATAATATAAGTTAATTTCGTACATTAAAATTAATGTATTCATTTCATTATTCACATTGAAGAATATTAAGAACAAATATATTTGTTATAATATTTGATGTATCTTAATAAGATGTATTTTCCACACCCTATACATTATATCATCCAAATGATTACATGTGTGTCTGTGTGTGTGTTTTCATGTTGTATTTGTAGGTGTGCCTAAATCATTAGAATATGAAATTATGAAGTTTATTATGATGCAACATGTGATTAAAGGAATTTATAAAGAGATATTTCTTCATATTTATGGTTTATATTAGTTATATCACATTTCAATTATTGTATGATAATGTGTTTATTATTTTTTTAATTGTTTGAAATGTGTGAATACATAAGAATTATTTTAGATTTTGGTTTTTATTTCCTGGTTTCAATTTAAATTATGTTGGTTTTTCTATAATTTTTTTTATTATTTATGATCTATTGGATGGTAAAAAACTATTCATGTGTAACTTTTAGATAGTTGGAAGTAGTCTCCAGCCTCTAGTGATCAATATCACACCTATGGCCATGTGATGATACAGTGTTTTGGTGTACATAACTTATCATACAAGATAATCTAACATTAAAGTAATAATATTTAATATAAAATTTTATGTTTTTATTAGAGTAAATAATTCATTTCCATCGTAAAATCTTTTTAAGGATTCATTATGGGAATAAAACTAGTAATAATTATTTATATAAGAAAATATTTTTTGTAGTAATTCAAGTAAGGAAGAAAATTTAATACAAGATAAATATATTATTGGAAATGGTTCTTTTAAAAATATTTTTTAAAATTCATGATTAAAAGACTTCATGTGGGATATTTTTCTTCTATAAAGTTATACCTGAAAAGATATTATCCTATAAAATAATCCATTGATACCAATTTTTCATCAATTATAATTTTATGTTTCTAGTTGTATAGTTTCTATTGACTTTTTAGGGTACGAAAAGTGATAAGATACTTATTCTCACACCATGTATTGTGTATCATTGAGTCAATAGTTTAGATATTAGGTCTTGATATTGATTTTTATGATAGATGGTTTAGGTTATTAACATTGATAAGAAGAATAAATAAGGGTGAATTCAATGAATTCTATTTAAAATATATAAAATTAGAAATTCACAATAAAATTAATAGATAAAATTAATAAAATAAATCACACAGTTGAATTTTTTTCATAAAATAAAAAATTGACGATGAAAATTAATATCAATAATTTTAAGAATAATTATCCCCCGGGAAAATAAAACTGGATATATTAATTTGGTCAATTCGATTTTGACGATCAATTTGATATAAAAATTTAGAAAATTAGAAATAAAAACGATATATAGATATTGAAATAACTAAAAATATTGGTGAGTGATTACTTTAGGATTAGTTCCTTGACATGTTCTTTCAGTTGAAATAAAATTAGAACTAAACTAAATAATGATATATTAAAAAATAAAATACATACAGAGGTTAATTTAATTTCTAATAGATTAGAAAAAAATAACGATAATGTGGTTCAGAATAAAAAAAATAATTCCATGAATATTTTATATATATATAAAAAGATATTAATCCAAAAAAATCATTTCCTTCAAACTAAAGTGGATGGTGTACGTACCCATATATAAAAAACTATAGATATATGTATTGTATACTACCTAATAAATGATATCTTGCATATTTATGGTATTCATTTGATCATAAAATAAATATATTTATTGTATTTATCCAGATAGAATATTTTTTAATGGTTAATTGGAAAAATGTTTTTATCATAGGGAAATATTCATTCATAGAGAATAGAGGATTGAATGTTTTGAGTACTATGATGGGGTACTAATGAATATTTTTGAATTAATAAATACGAAGGAAGTATGTGGCCTAATAGACTGAAAATAAATTTAAAAATATCATAATATAATATATATTTCTTGTTGAAATTGATTAAGAAGAAAAAAATAAGTCTTTTGTAATGAATGATCTCTATATTTCTCTAAGAAGTTATTATTTATCTAGTTTAATATATATATATTTTCTATTTATTATATATTTTCTATTTATTATATTTTATAAATGATTTACTATAATTATTTATGTTGAGTTTGAATAAAACCATTAAGAATAGTTTCCTTTAGAACTAACTAACATATCTTGATACAATTTCTAATTTTACAATTGTATCAAGTTTATCATCTCTTGTGATAATAGATCATTTGATTGTTAGGGATAACCTAGTTTCTTTTGGGATACTTTTTACTTGAACCCATTATTATTTTTTTATGATCCATCATTCACATCATGACATTTGATAATTTTAATGTAGAAAAATGATGCTATTTAAGAAATATGATTTCATTATACTTAATCATCTATTCATCATGGTCAAATATACATAGAGATATCATGTTCTAGTATGATAAAATTATATGATTGTGGTATTAGATAAATTTATTAAATATTTCTATCTTTTAAATTTTTTCTTGGGAATATCTACTCTTTTTTAGTAAATGTGTTATTAGAGGGACTTTTTTATTATGCAGAAGATATCACTTTTTTTCTTCAATTAAATTTTTAATTTGTATACTTTATTTTTTACTGATAAGTCATATTTTTTTTATGTTTTTGCCTTCATCCATTTTTCTTTCTCCCATTAATCCAAAATTTTAAAATTCAATCACTGAAAAACAATTAATAGAGAAAATTAATAAAAATATAAATTTCTGTTGATCCTAAAAACATGTCATTCTAGAGGAAGATATTTTGGGTTCTTAGTGTATGAACTAGATAAAATCACAATCACTTTATGAGATATCTATATGTGACATCATTAGCCCCTTTATTTTCAACACCCCACTATGAAATTTGAAACTATACTCTAAATTAAGAAACAAATATAATGATCAATATTTGAAGTTAATTACACACCTTTTATCATAGATACCCTTATTTTCTACACTTTTATTTATTTATTAAAATAATGTTATATAAATTAATAAGTCATTATTTTTATTTTATTCGTTTACTATATATTTTTTTAATGTATGTAATTAAAAAAACATTGTGTTCAATAGTTCATTTTCTGAAATTCCAAAATCATATAAATATTTACTTTTATCATTATATTTCATAAATACTATGAATTCCCACCATTTATAGACATTGGTATCATAGATAAAGGTATTTCATTGAAATATGATCCACATATAATCATTATAAAACCCTATTTTCTATATATATGAGTATTTTTATGTGAAAATATAATTTTTAATGAAAATAACTTTAGAAATGACTTAATGTCCTTATATTAGGGTAGAATCCCAATTAACAAGTTGAATTATGCTATAGACTATTTTCTATGTTAGGTTCTATGTTGGTGCAGGATTAGAGGGCTCGAATATCCTTAATATTTATATTGTTAAAATGAAAAGTACAATATATCATTCAATCATAATATTTATGAAATAATAGAATAAATTCAAAATGAGTTCTTATATTAGAAATAAGATACTACTACTAAATCTTTAACATGTGTTTTACCATAGGTTCGATATAATCATTTGGTGTGTTGAGTGTTTAGTTAGATCGCATGTAAGGGTAAATATATTATATGACACACATATTATTTGTTTTTGAAATAATGAAATATCTCCCTAATGATGCCTCAGATAATAAATCTAATACCTCAATTAAATATGCAATGTGAGTTTTAACCTAGGAATAACACAACCTTTATCTGGGCTAGGGGATTGGTTAAATATAAATTAAGGATAATTATTTTTACCCTTTTTATTTGTATCCCTCCATCTTCTTCCTCATTCACATCCCACCTTTATAACATCGATTTTGATCTAAAAATGTAAATATTTACATGTTTTTGACAATTTAATTCATAAACACATTAACAGGTTAAATCTAGAAACTACTATTAGTTTGAGATTAAATAATAGATTACAATAGATTCTTCATTTTTATTTTTTAAAGATGCTGAATGTGATAATTTAATATATTACTAATTGTATTAATTTTTTGATTTCATTCTTAGATGATCTCATCAAGTTTACGGAATCCCATATCTCCCTCACACATGATCCATCAATTCACAATCAGTCTCTTTTATTAATTTTCAAGCATGATGATGATGGCCTCCTTCCATCATAGTGTTATGTGTTTTTACTCAGGATTTTTCCATGTTTGTTGATTTAGTTTCTCTTCCAATTTATTTTTCTATTATAAAATTCAGAAAAATGGTTTATATAAAATAAAAATGAATGAATAAGGAATTATATAGGGATAATTCCAAAAAATAATCAATAGATTATTATGTGTAATTATTAAATGATAAATTTAAAGAATTATCAAATGATAATTTCATTAGAGTATCAAAATAAAATTATGATGAACTATTAAGTGATTATTTCATTATATAATCTGGGGATAATTTTTAGAAAATATCATAGAATAGTTTTGTGAAATTATCTAGGAATAAATATATGTGATTACCAAAATATTATTTGTGAGAATTATCAAAAAATATTTCATTTATTTATTTTTGAAAAATAATTGATAAAATAAGTATTTAAGCCTTAATGTATCTTTTGAACATGGAATATATTATGAAAATTATTAAATGATAATTATTAAATCTTTCAAAGAATAATTATCTTGTTCATCCATAATGATAAAGTGCACCACACAGGAAATCATATTCATTTAGAGATATTTATTATATAAAACTTGTTTTCATAATTATTAATAGGTATAAAATAGCTCATCCATTAGTTAACTAAAAAGAAAATTTAAAAAAATTTCTAGGAGATAAGAAGTGTCATCACATGGGATATTTTTATTTATTTTTAAAAAATAGTTTTTTTGGATCTAAGAGCCCTTAATGAACTTGAAGAAACTATTTGTCGACATCTTCAATAATATGTCCCATGATGAGGGTTTCTTGATTGTTGAGGCTTCCACTCTAACAGTCAATCCACATCTGGTGTTTCATCATTTTTTTAATATCACTATCATTGAGGTGGGTATTTCCTTACCTAGTAGGGATTTTTTTAAATTTTTTTTTGATATTATAAATTATTTTTTGGAATAATTGATAAGTATTCTTAACATTGAACACATGTGGGTGGGAGTGAATCTCGTGAGGCATTATATGATAATTGATTACATTTGTATTTCTAGAGTATATAGTTTCCCTATTTGACTATGATCAGATGTTTCTATGTTTTTTTAGTAATTTTTATCATGAAGATATGCTATTACTACTTTGTATGATTTAACCATTATGTGTGTTACCATTTCCTTGGTATTTTAGATTGATTCTTGAGATAGTTGAACCATTTGTTTGATGTGTACACCTTATATTAGAAGGGTGTATATCTTGTTATGATGATAAAGATGGACCTAAGAACAACATAAGGGAATGATGGTATGGACATCTTTATAAATATATCAGGATAGGGGAACAATTTTTTAATTGATGTATAGAGAATAATAGTAAATTTTTATGATACTATTTTTTATTCATTCTCATTTATGAAACGTTTTGACTATAATTTTAGTAAAGAGATGAAGTAGGTACAGTCGTGGGTTTTCTATAGTTTGGTTAGCGAATAACCTATCAATTTTAGATAGTTTGGTTTTTTTATTATTACATAGTAATTATTATTATTAATTAAAAAAATTATACATGATAACCCTCAGTTATGGATTCATTGGTGGTGTTTTTCAATGTCTTGTATTCACACCCTACCAAGGGTTTTAAATTCTCTTGTATATTTCATGACTAGAGATTCAGTGAATGGAAAGGGACTATAAGTGGATAGTTAAGAAGATTATAGTGAGGCTAGTAGTGGGCCAAGAAGGACTTTTCAGAACCCCATAGTTAACATATTTATTTTTCTATTGTTTAATACACTATAAAATGTTTCAACTTGGGGATCTTATTATTATTTTATGATATGGATAACTTTCTTTGGTTTGTGCATATATATTACGGTTATTTGTTATCTTTTTAATATATCATACAAATTGATATTAAGGGTATAGTGTCCCCACTAATGAACTCAAACCCTCACTTTTTTCCTGTAACCTCTTGTGTATGGGGAGGTTTGTAAGAGGTTATGTAGTATTATGGATTATAACTGATGATCCCAGTCGACGTGTAACAAACTATTATCAAAAGCCTTTTATTCTCCATCATTTTTATTATTTTTAATGAAAATAGATGGTGTAGAAAATATATTTTATGGTTGGGACTCCAATAGGGGAACTATGATATTTTCTACCCATCTCTCAATAGTGGACCTATGGGTTTACATGAATTGGGGGAAGTTATGTTTTGCATTATCATTGATAAAATTCACATTGAGTGAGGCACATGATTTTTATATATGACTTATGAGATTTTGTGTTTGTTTATAAATCATGACTAAGAATTTTGTTTCACATTCCATATATATAAATGTTATCATGTTGTATTGTAGGTTATTAATTGAATTATTTTATTTGATCCATTAATTCCAAATAATCCCCTTTTCAATGATATATATAAATGACGTCATGATATTTTAATATATAAATAACTACATTAATTAGTTAATCCTATTGTGACGTGGTATTAGTAGATATTTGATGATTGTGACTAACAGAAAGGAATGAAGTACTGGGTTAGTTCCTGGAGTTTTATACTAAGGTATGAGTATAGAATCCATGGAAAAACCTAGTTTGATTCCAAATAATGATTAGTGTTTATCATAACAACACTTTTTATTTTTTAATGTATTCCCTTCACATTACTGAAGATGATTCCTCAGCATAGTCTTATGGAATTACTCGTTAAGAAGAATGAAATAATCATATAAGGGAGGATGTTACTTCATTAATTATATGTGTGTATGGAAATACATGTGAGCATGCCTCTACACATTCTCATTGGTTTTTGTAGTGGGGGTACATAAAATGGCAGTGTTTCCGATAGTGATTGTCTAAGGAATAAGATTTCAGATTTATAGCTGAATGTTCAATAAATTTCAAAAATAAAATATTTTATCCTTATATGGAACTAGTTGATACAAATATAATGAGCTGTGTGTTGTAATCATTATTGATATTTGATATAGTATAGAATCTAATGAATCAGTATGTTATTAAGAAAAGTGATCATACCATGTGCAATGACTATTTCAATACCCCTGATTTTGTAGTCCCAATTTAGATGAATGAGACCAAGATTCATGTTGATTACATCGAGTGGAATGTATTAATATAGATGATTACTTCATTGGGGGTTAACCTATGTGGTATCCTAATAAAAATGATGGTAGTATTTGAATCAACATCATTTTATTGGAAGTAGAATGAGTTAAATGATGAAAAGATACCCTTTTAATATGATCGATGTTCCTATGATTAGCTACATGGATCCCACTGGTTCTTTAATATTGATATTTTCTCATACTAACTTCATTTGTGAGTTATAGAGAAGAAAATTATATAGATATTATTTCAGAGTAGGTATGGGTTGTACGAGTAATTTTTGATATCATTAGAAATAAATAAGCCATCGATTGTGTTCATGGATGTGATGTATAAGATCTTTTACCCATATTTTTTAAATTTTCATCATATTTTTCATTGATGAAATCCTCATGTATAATAGAACTCTATGGAGAGATATTATATACCTAAAGATAATCTTATGTATTGTTTGACCATATTATCATTAAACCATGGTGTCAAAGAATGACTTCTGGATTCAAGAGGTGAATTCCCATAGAAATGTGGTGTTTGGGATGGGTATATATGCCAAATTATAGAAAGTATACGTAGTCATTTCATGAATATTTCCTCAATAAAAATCCGAGATAAAGATCTATAATGGTTTATCATGATATTAATGATGGTCTATCCTAGACTACTCCCTACTATCAGTTCCCTTGAAAATTATCACACAAAAAGAGTAACGTTCTACCTAATGGATCAATGGAGGTGTAATTTATTGAGCTAAAGAGTAGGTTGACCATGAATCCAGTGTTGATACTACCTGAGTTAGGGATATGATATATGAAATAATGTGATGAATCTTGGATTGGTTTTGGAGTAGTATAGATGCATCATGAAAAATAATAGCTTATTGGTCCTGATCTCTATGACCCCAGGAGTTTAACTTCCATAATCATCACATGGATATAGTAGTTGTGGTCCTCACATTGATGTTTTTGGTACACTATCACCTCATAGAGACAATATATGTTTACATGAATCAAACGTTCCTTCACTATATATTCACATAGAATGTAAATAATATTTCTAAAAGGCATTGGTTTGAGTATCTATTGATGTTAATATTTCAGATGGATTATTAACTGAGAATGTTAATGTTGTTTTATATTTTATTATACATAAGATATTGGGATAGAATGATCATCGTGGAAGGCCTTCATAAGATTAAAGGTGCTTATTGAGCTTGTTGGATGATTGATCATCGATTCTTTTGGGGTTTAGGGATTGGTGACATGTGATCCAATAGTGGTTACATATAATTTAATATACTAGGTAAACATAAGGCAAGATTAAATCCTTAGGTTTTATGTAATTCTTGAAAAACTAGCTATATGTGATTTGATACCTGTGTTGAGTAAGAAAATATGATTCGTGTGAATGGTTGACTGGTATTCCCTAAATCCATCAAATATTCCTTTTATGGGACTTCCATAGCCCAATATCTGTGGTACATACTAATGTGATGAATATGTACCATGAAATCTGGTTATAGTAGTAGTGGCTAGAAATGAAGAGGGAATCACAGGATTTGTGTATCAATGCCTTACATTGCATAATATAAAGGTTGAGTTCCAAAATCCCGGTGGTTTACACCTACGGATTCAGTTCCCATATATATTTCGGATGACATCAAAATGGATGTTTTTTTGGGGTTTCCAATGAACCTAATATTCCATGAGAATATATAATGATTGTGGACTAGCTGATGAATGTTTTCCCATTTTTTATAAAAAAATAGTCACTCATTGTATCAGAGGTGAATGATATACATCTATTATATTAAACACTTATTTAATTTATCATTGAAAATTAATGGAGATAATGATTTACATTTAATGCCTCAGTTTAAGTAGGACGTGTAGAAGTCCCATAGACATAATTGAGGTTTATCGAGGCATACGATCCTCAAATAGGTGGACAGTTAGAGTGGATGATAGACATACTAGATGATATCATTAATGCTTAAATTATAGAATTTATCAATGTATTGGATAATCACATATTCATGGTTGGGTTCATGTAAAAAAATGTTAACAAGAATCAATTCATATTTCACCTTCTGATGATCATTATTGGAGGCCATGTATTTCACCTCTTTGTTGGCATGAAGCAGCAATTGCGGATACATGATTCGTTGGTGACCAGCAAGAGAGTAAAACTAATTTAGAAGAGGTTGATCACATATCAGAGAATGAATAAAACATATGGTTACAATAAGGGGAAGCATTTAATATTTACTATAACAAATTAGGTTTTCATGAGAGTGACACCACAGTTAGGTTATCATCTTCTAAGTAAACTATGGAAACTACCACCATAGTTGGTGTGACCCTTTGTAATTAAGAACATGTTGGGATAGTGGAATTTAATCTGGATCATTATTCTTATGATCAATGTATGGATGACATGTTTCGTATGTCATTACTATGGAGATACATGGAAAATTTAAGAAATGTTATTTGAAATGTGGATGTTTAGTTAGATACTATTATATCATAGAAAGGGGAATCCATTGTAGATTATTGGTTTCAGTAGGAGATTAAATTGAGGGAAAACAATGAAACTTTTTCCAATATGATGGTAGTATGGTTGAATCCAAGAGGAGACATCGAAGAAAGCATCTAATGTTTGAGATAATTGGCCTAATTTGTTTTGGATAGATGGTTAGAGTAACTTCATAGGGATGATAAGTCATTACATCGGTGAATTGTAATATACTAATTTTTTTTTATCATAATAATAACCTATTTAAATTTTAATTTATGAGCATTTTCCTTAAAATTTGATTTAAAAAATTAACATTATAAATTATTTAAGGTCATTTTGAAAGTGTATACAAACTATTAAGACATTGTAATATTCTATGGAATATTTTCAATGACTAGAGAAGAATCAGTGCAGTATTACGGGTCCCATAAAGCTGAAATGTTAATATATCAAAAAATTAAGTATATTATATAATGAAATATCTCCCAAATTATATACCTGATATGAAATGTTAGATTTACCTTTAATTCATATTTAGTTTTTACCCAAGGAATAATTCATCCTTTATGCTTGTGGGGTGTTTAATTAAATAACAAGTAATGGTAAATATATTATATATTATGCACCTGATTTATTATTTTAAATATTGAAATATGTATCTAATGATTCAATTTATGGGAAATATGATACTGTAATTACATTTAAAATGCATGTTTTACCACAATTATGATATAACCCATATTTATGTTAGGTGTTTAGTTAAATCAATCTTAAATTCAATTATATTTTACCATTTATATATTTTGTAAATTTTTTTTCCAATTTTTCCCAATATCTTATTCCTTTCATGAAACCCAATATTTTTACATGGGTATTGATATTATTCCATTAGATTCAAAACATTTTTGATAATTTAATTTAATAACACAATAATGGGATGAATCTAGACACTCACCCATTAATTTATATTTGAATCAAAAAGTAAACATGTGTCTTCCAACTATAGATTCAAAATTGTGAATGGGTACACACCTTTGGGTTCTAATAGAAAAAAATATTTTATTTTTCTACCGGATGATCCATCAATTTCAAGAAAACTCATTTCTTCTTTACATACGATATATCAAGTATCTAACTGTCCCCTTCCTCGGTTTCAGGGGCAGCATCATCAGTAGCATTCTTTTCAACTACTATGTGATGTGCTTAATGTTTCTCAAAAAAAAAATTCTAATATTTTTTATTTTATTTTAATAAAATTTCTATTTCACATTCAATATATGGATAAGACAGGTGTATTTTCAATTTTAATGATGAAATCAATAATTATCAATTGATAATTTTCTCAATTTTTAAATGGATAATTAATAAACATATCAATGATTAATTATAATAAATTATCAAATGATAAATATTATGACTTATCAAATGATAACTTCAACAAATTATCAAAATAAAAGTATGAATGACTATATAGAGATGATTATATCATATATTATATGGATAATATATTAAAATTATCAAGTGAGAGTTATAAAAAATATTTTTGAATAATTATACGGGATTAAAAAAAGATATTTATAGATAATAATAATTAGATATTTATTTCATATAATTATCATTGAATAATTTTTAAGAAAATTATAAATGGATTACATTAATATTTGAAAAAACTATAATTTATGAAAATTATCAATGTAAAAATTACGAAAACTATCATTGGATAATTATCCATTTTATCAAAGAATAATTATAAAGGCTTACTACTCATGTAATAAGAATAATTTAAATATATTTAATAACATCAAAGGGGATAGATATCATCACATAACATATTTTATTTGTTTTTAAAATAAAATTACATGTTTTTCTTCTCAAAATACTTGATGGATCTCGAGTGTTGGTATGTTGGAAAATGTGATATTATGGTACATAAGAAGGTGGTCTTGACTACTGAGTATTCCAATATCGAATTCTAACCACAAATGAAATTGTTACCCTTCCATTGATGTTGATAAATTTTATGTATGATTTTATTTAACTTTTATGGATTTTGTGATTAATATTTTGTAACATAAATTATGTGTAGGAATAATTGACAATTGATTTCGAATTTTATTTCATGTGGTTGTGTGTGTGTCCCATGAAACCTTCTATGATATTTTCTGCCATGAGAATTGAAATAGTTACTGGTTTCCTTCTTTTATTATGACTACATGCTTTTATGTGTTTCTTCTATCATTTCCATGATTCTATATTATGCATTCCATGTATGATTTACCATGTGATGTGGGTAACCATTACCTTGTAGGAAGTGATTAGTACTAGAGACTAGTTCACTATCATGTCGTGTTAATTCTTTATAGGGGGAGTGTACACAAATTGTGATAATGATGAAGGTAGTCATGTCCAAAGGGTCAAGGAATGATTTTTTGGGGATTTAACCCAATTTTTCAAGATAGGGTAATTATAGTATGTAGTCTGACCCCTATTTAACACTTTTGGGGAGGGTGTATCTTGGTGTATAAATGATATATTTATGTGGTAAGATGGTCTAGGGTCCTAACTAGTGATTCTGGTGTTATATGATGATTTGGGGGCCTGATTTGAATCAATTCCTTAAGACTATTGGGAAATACGTTACATTCATAGTGAATTGTTCTTGCTCATTTACAAAATTCTATGATAATCCTTCCAATTTAATGTTGAATAAGGTATATCCAAGAGTTTACAGTGTCTTGGTTGGAACAATTACACTTATTTTTTGATGGAATGATTATTTTAATGTAGGAAATTAGTATTACTATGGAATAAACTAATTACAATTGATTACTCTAGGAAAAATACACATTGGTGGGGTCCTTATGAGTCTTTTACACACACCTTACATTGTAATTTCATTTTGATTGTATATTACAGTACTATATATACATAAAAAAACATTGTCCATGTGGTGGATGGTAGATTCGCAGAGAACATATCTAGTAGTTGATCTATAAGGAAATTGAAGGACACCACTATTTATTTATCTACTGATTTATACATTGGACATGCTTTCCACTTTGGAATCAGCTTGTTATTACATGATATATATTTGATTATTTAGTTATTAAATGTTTACTCTTGTTGTATTTTTACATTTATTGTAGTTTATTATTTATCATATTTAATTATAATGGGGGTATAATCAATCAACAGATGAACTCAAACACTAGAATCTAGTCACATAACTCTTCCATATGGCGAGGATTGAATAATGTCATGTGGATTTAAAGCTTAGACATAGTGGTATAATTAATGGGGTTATAATAATTATCTAGGATATTACTTATAGTTTTATGAAATTACATTTAATTTTATCCTAAATTGGTTTATGATATCTAAGATTTAATTAGTATCCCCCCAATGAGTTTGTTTAATATTCTTCAAATTTTATTTTAATCAAAATTACAATACATGTTACATAATAAATGAATAGTCCGAGAGACTCTGGAGTAGCACTTATCAGGTTATATAATTGAGGAATTAATGAGTACATGGTTGTTTCATATTCTGATGGTCTATACAGTAGGACAATGGATTAAGGATTAATAGAAATTGATGACTAATCAGTCGATGTTTTCTCCTAGAGACTGTACATCTAAATTTTCATTCAATTTTGTATTTCATGATATGAATTTTAAAAATATTATTAACATATAGTAAAGATCAATAAACATAAAAAACTATTTTAAAATTAGGGATTTTTCATCGACTAATAATTTATATCATTAGGACTAATTAGATCAAATTGGACATAATATTTTATATTAATGATCAAAAAAATAATTTTACCTATTACATGATCAATTATTTATTTTCTTCCATTATTTGAGAAAAATATTGTCAAATTAGATTTGAGGAAATAAAATAATACATTTAGAATAATGTAATAAATAATAATGGCATTGTGTTTTTATTTTCATTGTTCATTTGACTAGATCAATGTTGTTGATTCCTGGACTTAGAGTTTGGAATTTATTATTAATCATGATGAAAGGTATCTCTCCCTTGTCACTCCACAATGGATTATAATTCATTTTTATTATATTGATATATTTTTATCCCAAATAATTAAATATATGATTATCAAATAATAACAATAAATTTACATTATATGAACTATTATTTGTAGGATTTCGTAAAATTTTGTATTTTTGGACACATTGGTGAAAACCATGGGATTTGGTTTTATTCAATGATTTTATAAAAATGTATTTTCAATGTGTCTTAAACTGGTTGAATTTAAGATGTCAATTTATTGAATTGTTGGAATGAACTATTTTCAGTAAGGAAAATTAATTTTTCTAATGTACTAGATTGAATTGATGTAAAATAATATTTTATTGTATTAATGTAAGTGTCAGGAGGTCAAGATAGATTATAATTTTCATTGTGAAAGTGGAAATTGTATAGGGAATCATGTGATATTCATAAGAAACTTTGGTGGGTAACAACCACTTTAATTGTCTATTATAATAATATGTAGTAATTTATTAATAATTATTTTATTATTGATCACATATAATTGGTTTATTTTTTATATTAATCGTACTAATATTACGGTGGAAATAGAGAAGAGATACTTTTTATTTTTTAAAATAATAGGCTTCAATGTTTTCATTTTTTACTTTGGTTAAATTCAATATATGATCAAGTAATTGATTTATAAAATGTACTATACACTTCTCAATTCAATTGGTAACATGATTTTTGAATGACTCTTGTAAATGATATCATGAGAGTCTAATGGAGTCTTACTAAGTATTTATATACTCACCCCTACCTAAAAATAACATTGCATATAGACATGTATTATTTCATGATATAAAAGTGTAAAAAAGTAATATATTCATTATATGTGGATATAATGTTTTTTTTATTATAGTGGATTTTTCAATGTTTAGCAGGGACTGTATTGTAGGATTAGGGTTATCAAATTTAGATGGATGTTGTTTTCTTTGTATAAATGTTCAGATTTGGATTAATGCCTTTGTTATTTTCCTTACATTATGTATGGATTTTAGTTTTTCACAAAATATTTTTTAATGATTGGATATTTATTTGTAAATAAAATTATTAATATTATCCTCATGTAGTATTTTATTGATTCTAAAATAATATTATTCCCATAAAATTATGTTTATCCATCAATAATCATTTCTAACCTCTAGTGGCCAAAGAATACATCTTATGAAATGATAAAGTAATGAAATAACCTCAATAATTAGGATCCTATTTCAAGGTCGCCAAAAAATGTTATCGATGCCTTGATTTAAAATTTTGAGGCTAGGGACTTTTATAAGAACTGATTTTATGTTGGTCATAACAATGGTGTCATAAATAAAAATACAAAGTTAAAATTATTATGGATACAAATTAGTTATATCTTATTTGGTATAAAATGAAATAAAAGGATCCATTTGGTATTTTTGATAGCGGATTTTATAGGTGTTTAAACTCACCATGTATTAACATGGGTGTTATCCTCCAGTATCATGTTAGTTATGTGTAAATATTACATACATATGAGCAATATTTTTAGAATAAAAATATAATTTTTCTAAAATATATTTTTATTCCATTTTGAATGTGTTTTGTTTTGAAATTGATTATTTTAATTCTTTTCAATTTGTGTGATAAATTTTACAATTAAAGGAATAAATCACTATAGGGGGGATAAATACACATGGGAATAGGGTTTAGATTTTACATATTATTTTTTATTCTGATAGATAGAGTTTTTTATAGTTAGTTACATTATCTATTTGGTTGGTCATGTTATATGGATGTATTTTAATTTTGGGACTGTTGATGAGGAAGAGTATATGAATTTTAGGAGTGAACCTATTGAAGAAAAAATAGATATGAATGTTGTGGGTATTCATAATATATTTATGAAACAATACCAAGAAATAATATTTCATTGGAAAAGAGTGGAATGTGTTTTACATAAGGATGTGGATAATTCCCAAATATATAGCATTAGAATCTGTGAGGTAGATGCTAAAATTAGATTAATTGTATTTTACAATTTATCCATATAAGAACATATTATATTTATGTGATTCATATTTCAATAATTGATAACAATATATTTTTAATGGTATTGGATTCCATTGTAATATAATATGGAATATAGAATCATTTATGATATATGATATCTTGTGTATGTGAACTACCATGAATTTTTTAATGTTTTATTATTAGTTATGAATCATTGAGACGATTAATTTATAATATAAATATATAATTTTGATCGTTGAAATGATTAATGGTTATTGGAAACATATGGGTATATGTTACGAGAAATGTGTGGAGGTTGTGAAACATTAGAAGTTGAAAATTAATATCGTTAACTGAACAATGATAACCCTATACATGTGCAAAAAATATTTATTTTTATGGTCTTCATTAAACTATTAATTCTCTAATGATATATATAGATATTTAATGGGTTTTTCTACAAGTTAATACAATGAGATATTAAAATAAATCTAATATGTGATATGAAAGGAAGCTTCATCATGGAAGAAATATTTTATCATGATAATTTTGTCAGTAATATGTATTTCATATGGTGTCAAATGACCCATCCTCATATTATCCTCTAATTATATCATGTTGGATCTATTTGGATTTGAAATTAAATTTATAAAAAATATCTTTTCAAGACATTTCTAATGTACCTTACCCCTTTATATAAAAGGCCACCACCTCTACCCACATAGTCACACCTATAAATACACTCCATTGATCATAATTTGGATCAAATAAGCTCTCAACATTCCTACCTTCCTTTTATAAGCCTTACCTTTAGAAGATTGTAATTCATGAAATATTTTTGGCAAAAATCAAAAAGAGTTACCTGATTTAGAGGTGACATCTTCTCTCAGGATCCTTTCATTTGTTTTCCTTATCCAACCACAAAAACTATATTTATTTCATTCTTTTATATTAATCAATGTATCCTAAACATACAGGTATTCTGTTATGCTATGTTTTCGACTGATTCTTACACACACCACTATATAATGGATGAAGAGCATACTGGGTATGCGCACAACAAACTACTACCTGACAAAATGAAGATTGTTCAATTTTCTCTGACCACCGCTCGTTGTTTATATTATGATGGAATTGTATTTATATATGATATATATTATATTTATATATCCTCTATACTTAGGTAATTTTATTTACAACATACCTTTAGGCTTTACAAAATGGGTAAATGCGGTGATTTCTTTTGAGGAAAGTGTGGACTACCGCCCCTTCAAACTGATATTACTCGTTCATGCAATACATGGAATGTTTAGATAACAGATTTAATGAATCTATTTAACATATATAACCTTGATATTATATTTTAATTTTTAAATAACTATGTATATTTTATTTTTTATTTAATTTATTCAATAATGATATATTTTTAGAGTTAAATCATAAGTACGACCTATTGTCTCCATGAACGGTGCATTTCATTTCATCTCTCCAAATGTTATGGAATATTATAAACACCTATACATTAGATATAAATTATTTTTAAAGCATGGATAATATTATCGGGATAATGGATTTTTGGCCACTTGGATAATTTGCATCAAAACAATTCATTTTTTACTGAAATACTGAACATCGACAAAACATATGATATGAACTCAAATAATTAACTAATTGATATTACATGGTAATAACTGATATAAATTTAATAATAAACATTAAAAAGGTTATGAAGAAATTTTAATTTATCCCACATTTATTATTTAGGAAATTTAAGAATGATCATGAAAAGTGAAACTCCTGGTAAAGGACTTTGTCTCAATAACATTTCATTGATGCATTTATTGATAATATGCCCATTTATTATTTTATAAGTTGTATATAAAGCCACTATGACATTTCATAACCCTATTTTATCTATAATAATGTTATTTATTATTTCATGAATATTAATATTTAAATGATCAAAGCGTTATGGCACACCTTGAACATTTGACGATTTAATTATCATTTCATTTTCATTCGAGAAATTATATTATGTATTTATTTATATGAGTATAAAATGAACATACATGATTTTTTATTCCAATATTTAATTTCATTCTATGTTTTCAAGAGGAATATTTTTTGTGAATCATTTTGAATTATTTAAAAATTGACAGATGGAATGTTATTAATGTGTACAATGAAAATGACTTATCTTGCGCCTTAACCATTTTATTACTCTATAAGACTTAATGAATTTTAAAATGAAAATCATTCTTTTATTCCATTATTTGGGTATCTTGGTACTGATAATGGGTTCATAAATTAATATTGTACATTTATATATAATTTTTTTTTCAAATGAGATTAGAATAATCTTTCAAAAAATGGTTTTGTTGTTGAATGTGTTTTATTCATGAAATGGTACATGAGCATTATATCTCCCAAGTGGGCCCGATATTGCTTATACAAAGGGTTGAGCCGCATTATAGCACATAGGTGAGACTGATACATTTTATAAGAAGGGCTTAGGCCCATTATTGCTTGTGGATGAGCCTGATATAGCTTATACAAAGAGTGATTCCTCTTATAGTTATCCAATTTGGATGTTAACCATATAGTTATTCCAATGGGAAGATTTTTTAAAGGGATTCATGTTTATGATTCACTAATTCACCTAAAAGAGTATTAATTTATTGATATTGGGTTTATTGTTAGTTATTGAGAAAATTTATGATTTTTATTAATGTCAAAATGTTTTGTTTCATCTGCTCAAATTATATTGATTGGGTTATCAGGTTTTAACTAGACTAAATTTTTTTCTTTTTTTTAATGTCCCTTCATGAGATTTTAGTTCTATTTACATGTTTTTTAATGTTTTCACTAGGATTAAGGGATAATTACATGAATGACAGAATCAAAGAAATGTAATTATGATTAATAATTAAAAAAACATTTTTCTTTTTAAAAGTTTTTATGTTAGGGAGGAAATATATTTTGTGGAGGTGTCCAATATGTATTTAAATGTTTTTATTATGGAATAGATATTCCCTAATTCTCTAATGCTATAATCTGAAAAATAACCTCAATGTTAATTCATGGAATATCTCAATATTATGTAACATTCATGGTTGTGGCCATATAAATTAATTTTAAAATAAGAATTTAAAATGTAATGGAAAATGGTTTATAGAAAAATTCATTTTCAAGATTCAAATAAGGTATGGTCTTATAAAAGGCATAAAAAAGTATAAAAAAATTGTCATAAAAATAATTATATATATAGTATATATATTTAATTAAAATAATTAACATTTATTTAATAGTTTAATTGAATATGATAAAACTACATTGCACTCGAAAAAATAGTTTTTCTAAAAAAATACTACATTTTTCATCAACTAATTTTAATTATAATTTATAATGAATTTATGACTAATTAATTAATTTAATACAAATCTAACCATAAAATTTTAATAATTTATTTAATATAGACCAATAAAATAGAAAGCTGATAGATTTAACTTAAATGAATATTTTAGTTGTATATCGAGGTTTGATTAATCTCATTGTTGTGTGAGACAGAAGCTACATAAGAAATAAAATTTATAAATAAATATTTCATAAAATATTGGGATATAAAATTATTCCCACATTAAATTATTTTATACCTCAAAATTTTTCATTATGGTACAACAATAAGGATATATATATTTCATTACATCATTGGTTTCCCCTGTAGCATCATCAAATTGGGGATTTCACTAGAGATATTACCCATGGGATGTAGTCTTGTTCCATACCACTTTATGTGTATGATCAATGATTTATACAATATGTTTTTCATAATAAAGATCATTCATTATTAGTATGAATTGTAATTATAGTGTCTATTAATGGTTCTATATTTTATTTCTCAAGAGTGTCGCATTGAGAACATCATGAACTTGCAAGAGATTTTGTGGAATTACCAAGGGATAATATACCATCATTAATCTATCAATAGTATCAAAAGTGATAATATATATAGGTATCATTTTGTCATTCATTCAAAATATAATAACCTTATTCAATATAGAAATTCACTTAATAACCTTCAATCTAACATCATATTCCAGGTCACACCTAGAATTTATGTGTATCATTTATATTTACATTGTTCTAACATGATGTGCATCTAATTAGATTTAATATTATCATTCATTTTAATATAAATATCACATCTTAATAGCATTATTTATCTAATATCCTCCTTTTTGTAATTTCTATGAATTCCCACATCATCTCTAACTCTAAAAAATTGATATTCGTGATTAATTTTTCTTATTCCTGAAACACTATAAATTACATTTAATGAATCAAAATATCTTCATGTCGTTAGTTTTTTCTATAAATATTAACCAAAACAAAAAAAAAATTTACATGTTATATAATTTCCTATAACATTAAAGCAAAACCATTCCATAAATATTTAATCTTATGTCTTATTCCGAAAATGATAAGAAATAATTGAATCCCAATGAATGGAATGTTTTGATCTAATATACTTCAATGATAAAATTAATAATTATCAGGAAAACGTTTTAATAACTCATAATGACTCATAAAAAAATTATACACACTAATAATTACCCAAAATAAAGTCACAATAAACTATTATATGTTTTTAAAAGATAAATCAATATTTATTCCTTAAATAGGATCCATTCTTAACCAAATACATTTTCATTGGGTGTATAGGATCATTATTTCCCCAAACAATTTCCATAAGTCAATTCATAAAATCAAATGTGGTTTGTTTGTTCGAGAATTTATGTAGTGAAAGCTAATAAGTACTCAAAATAACATAATATATCAATAAAAGATGAATAATATTATTTTTATGGGGTCCATTCAAAAAAACTACAATATTAAATATCAAACCCTGGAGTAGACAAAAAAATGTTCCATAATAATCATGAATACATCAACTGTTGTGATTTAATTATATTTCTCAATTTTCTCTTAAACATCAAATGTTTTTGTTTCATATTTTACTCATTATCCCTTATATTATGGCATTGATTTCTATAATTACTAAACATTAAAAATTTATATCATTGGAGCGTGGGAGGTGGATTATATGTATGGTAAGTGAAATTGTTCCCAAAGCCCATATTCATTATCTGCACATGGTTAGTGAAACTGCATGTAGATGTTGTGCGGTGTTCCTAGTGTGGTAATGAGCTATGCATGGTGTTCCCACGATTTGACCAAACTATTCACAGAAACCATACATGCTAATTTTAATGAATAATTATCATTTACCCCTATATCATTTAAATGTTCATGTCATTTTCTCTTCCATTAAGCAGATAATATCTCCCCCCTTGAGCTCTAAAATCTTGTCCCTCTATAATCACCTATAACTACCTTCCCCATATATGATTTCACAATCAACTGAAAGCATTAGATAGACCAAGGTATGGCTAATCCTGTGCGTTCTTCCATCCTCACAAGGGTTTTTCATCTGGTGTGCTATTTTGATATAGGCTCATTGGACTTATTTTCTTGGTATTGGATGGAAACTCATATCTACTCCAACCCGCTCTAGGTCTGATGTTGATACTCAGCAAGTCATCATCTATATCCCTAAGGTAGGTGGTCCCACAGTTTTTAATTTGTGTTTTGGAAATTTTTTTATTTAATCTCGATGTACCTTGATCCGACCATTACTATGATCCTTTGATGTGTTGATTCATTCATGTCTAATGGACCCTCATATTTTGATATGGATGAAAAGAACCATGTTCAAGTCTTAGACATCACCATTAATCTAAAAGGATACAAAGGGGAGTTTCAATCATGAATGGTCATTTTTGGATAATTTTATAATATGAACTAAACAAAATTTTAACTCCATAATTGAGATTAAAATTGAATATACATTATTCCACTTGTGTTTGATGCATACCTAGGTTCCTCAATAGTGAATAGAAAATAATGAATTAGTAATGGCTAAATGTCACGTGAGTATTTGACTTGACACATGATTCTTGAAATGAAATTTCTAGGAGAAGCAATTTGTATTGGTTGACTAGGATGAGATGACCTAAACCTAAATGTTTAATTTATGACAAATGAAATGGATTGAAAGGGATGATGTGTCCTGGAACTTGTTTTTCTTTACCATAATTGTTTTTTGTTAAATAGATATGATGTAATATGGGTTTCCTTACATTATTTAATGTAAATGTTATGACTTATGGGTGTTGACCCAAGAAACATGAGAGACTTGAGGTACGAAAGACCTTGTGAGCTTCATGATGCAGACCCAAGGAATGTGAGAGCCTTGAGGTAAGTAAGAACATGAGATGTCCCTCGTGTATTCCCAAGAGTCTGTGAGAGCTCATGGAGTTGGTCCAGGTGTTAGACCGTGAGAGATTCCATTCTATTTAATGTTTGGGAGTTACATCCTGATCCAACCCAATGTAAATATACAAATATATATTTATATATACCTACTTACACTATATATATGTATGGTGACTTTGTTAGACATACCATCAGTGTGCTGAAATTGGTAGAATTACCATGTGTGCTATTGGAACCACAGAATGTGGTTATTTATTAATTCCAGATTGTATACTTTTTATTTTACCAACACATTATTCTCTTATTTTCACCTACTTGAATTCCATGTTGACACTGTAGGTGGTGGTCTATAGAGATTTATCTCACAGCCAATTTGGGTTATCTTTGGCACCTGAGTAGATTGTTTTCCAACTGGTATGGATAAGGGAAAGCATCACTTTTCTGACTGCTGATCATTTATATTTTGATAGAGATTGGGAATAATTATCTGAGCATAGGCTCTAGATCTAATGGATTATCTTTTGTAATTTTTTTTTTACTTTTTGATCATGTAATTCCATTCATATTTCATGTTTATATTCATGTTTACTATCAACATACCATGTTTGAATATTTGTTTCAAACAATACTTATGTGACTTCTGTTATATTATTCTACCTCCTGCTATTGACTTACTTGCCTTTTTTTGTTTCCACTTATTCTTGCATCCTTCTATTTTTATCTTCCAACATTTTATTTTTTATTTCATATACTATGTTACTCTAACATGTGGTTAATGTCTCCCCACATTACTACCATCACACCCCGCTACTAGTCGATAGCCCCTGTCATAGGAGGAGATGCACCATGGGTCGTGTGGACATCTATGATAGGGGCACTGGTTACTTGATAGTTGGGTCCCGAACATCACAATTAAATTCTAAAAATCAAATCAAATTTCACTAAATGATGAATAATAATATTTTTATAGGTTGATTTCTAAAAAAATTCAATATTAAATCTCCAAACATGGAGTTGAAGATAAATGTCCCCTAATTATCATGATTCACATCAACTATTTTAATTTAATAATATTTCCCATTTGTTTGTTAGACTTTAAATGTTTTTGTTCATCATTTTACTCATTATCCCTTAGAGTATGTAATTTATTTCCATAATTTCCAAAATCCATAATTTTATAGCATTCAAGTGTGAGTGGTACATTCTGTGGATATTTTCCTTCATTTACCTAGTTATATATCATCTTACAATAATTTTAGCATTCAATGTTTGAATGATATTCCTTTATACACTTCACACATTTACTAGTTCCCTTAAGAGGATTTTATTCATGTTTAATTGAACAATATTAGTAAAAATAATTCCCATCTTTTTTTCTACATGATATTTATAATTCCATTTGAATTATATTTTTACTTCCTTATCGAAATACTGATATTGATGGGTAACTCAAATCTTCATATCCACCTTAATGGGAATTCAATCATTTTCTACATTGCTACAGAAGATCGTTAATGATAATTCCCATCAGCTACACTATTCTCTTCCACTAAAGAATTTGTCAAACATAATTTCATGTTAGATGATACTTACAAAAGGATACCTCAAAAGTATTGTAAAATTTTCCTCATAGTTAACAATAGATTCCTAATTCTTATTATTTTTGTCAAGGAATTACTTCTTTATTTTCATGAAAATTATAATGTGGAATTACTCATTAAAAAATAATTTTCTCAACTCATCCCACTCCATACAAAACATTTAGTCTCATTCCCTTGTGTTCTGGATAAGAGTCCAGAATTGGTCTTCTTCTCCATCCAAATGATAATAAACTAGAATATATTTTTCATATTCTATGAATATAAAAACAAAAATATTGTTTTTAGTGAAATTTACCCATTATCCAGTAAGTAGTGTATTAGAGAAACCACTAATATAATGTGGGTTGTTACATAATGAATGAATCAATAGAATTTTGTTCCTTACCTTTATCATTTTGATGTTATGCATGATTCATTTCTTAAGAATGTTGTACGAGTATAACAATAATATTTTTCCACATAATTCTTAAAACATTTGTTTCTGAAGTGGATAATTATTGAATTCTCATTCAGATTAACAATTAACACTATTCATTTTGCTATCATCCACTCACTAATTCCAATAATCATAGTGTGAGAAATAATAGTCATGATTGAAAATCTAATTAATATGGAAAAACAATTACATTTTTGTCTAAATCATGACTCATTATTCTATAAAAAATAAATTTTAACATATATCATTAATGATCATTTGTAATGAATTAGGATTTTATCTTTTACCTAAAATTATTTTTCAGTTTTTAACTAATGATTTCTCATCCTCGTATCAAGAGGTTAATTAAATATTACATTAATAAAAAAATTGTGACCAGGGTTTCCACACATAGATTTAAGATCTTTTATAGGAATATTGATTACATAATGTAAAGATCCATTCAATAATCTTATACCCATAATTCATTTAGAATAATTGAAAAATAAATAAGATGTTCATAAAATATCAACATATTCTCCAACTATGTACTTCATAACTAGAACCATTATTAGAAATATCATACATAGAAAATTTCTTTATTAGCAAAGGAAATAAATAATAACAAATGATTATCTCTGATACATAGTAAGGTTCAGTATGGTAGTTATTGATTATAAATATAAAATAAAATTATCGTAAATTTATGAGAATATGAAAATAGCAATCAAAAACCATTCCCTTCACTCTAAATATCATAATATTGATTCATGGATATGATCATTGAAGTTTATACGATATGAATCATATAAAAATCATAGAACATTATACATTATATAATAACATTTTCATAATACATGGGATAGTGGAATACTCTTAATTAAAGAAAATAATTTCCATTTTAGTAAAGGATAATTTATATATCTATCATTTTAAAATGGGTCCATACCCCAAACCATCATATTATTCATGTTTCAATTCCAAGATGATCATAGTGGATAATTCCCTTAACTGAACTTAGTACACTCCCAATTATAGTCCCATTTATCCCATGAAATATAAATATTTAACCAATGAATTAGAGGAAGATATATGTCCCTCTTATCCATGTTTGTAACATGACCACCATCCTTGGTTATAAGATAACCACCTTATTTGGTTAAAAATAACCACCAACCATGCTTATAATGTAAGCATCATCCTTGCTTATAAAATAACCATTGTCCATAATTATAATGTAATAGTTATAAAAAAATAAAAACCATATATATATTTTTTATATAAGAACAAAAAACATTCATCATTTCATCACATTATAACTAGTTAAAGGAAAATATGATTCAAAAACAATTCCTCATTTCACTATAGCATAACCCATTAAAAAAATGGCTTTCATAAAAATATATTTAATATAGTAATTATCAATATATATAAATATTAATAATGAAATAAATGAATCATATCCCTATTAAATCAAAGTCAAAAAAATAATTTTATAATATATAAAAATTCCATTAAAAGGTCACTGGAACATTGGGTGAGGAAGATAACCATTCCATTTTTAAGATCACTTTTAAAATTCAAATAATTTACAAAAAATAATGGAACAATTTTAATTTGAAAATATTCTTATAAAATTGTAAAGGATTATTCGAAACATTCAGTATTAATTATGGAAGTAAATTCTTTATATTCTATATAAATTAAAAAAGAAAACATTACTCATACATTTTAGGAAGAATTTGAAAAACTAAATTTATCAGAAAATGAAAAAGAATATATATTTTTAAACAATATTGTAAGACATTAATCATGGATAAAATAATATTTTAATATTAGTGATATAATTGTATAAAAATATTATTTATAATTTTTTATAAAACATGGAAATAAAATAAATAAGTTTTTCCACTAAAGAAAGAAACAATGTAAATTTTCTTTGAAAACACCTTTTGGGAGTATTGAGTACATGCAATGAAAAAAATAAAAGATAAAATATTTATTTATATAAAATAACTAGGGGAAATATAGAATAATGAATTTCTTGAGATATAAATCATATATTTTCAACATTGTTCCAAAATCATAAACAATCTCTATAATCAATGAGATTGTAACATAAAGCTCTAACCACATTGGTAACATTTGAATCATTTGTACCAGGAAATTAATAAATTTATATGGATACTTAAATATGAATATATTTAATATGATTTATTATAATATATGTTCGTGGGAAGTATATACACCACATAATAGTATCAAGTGGGTAATATGGCAAGTGTCTCACTAAATTAAATGTGAGATGAAAATCCCATAACATTAGTTTGACTTGCTTCAAACATGTAGGAAAATACGTTGTAAAAAATATATATTTATTATTAATATATTAAAAATACATAATCATAATTGTCATACCATATTTTGTTTACTTATAACCTTTTTTATCCCAATTTTTACACTCTATTATTAAAATCTCTATTCTGGTGGTATCTACTTCATTTATCAAGTACGCTCTAGTTTGGTAGTTTTGGCTTATATATCTCTACCAAAATTTTATCATATCAATTTTTTTAATTTCTATATAAATATAATATATATAAATTATATGATATTTTATATTCATTCATAGAATATATAGATATGAAAAATGAATTACACCATTCATGAGGATGGTAGGTCGTAATTACACATAAACTATGTTTTCATTTTTTCGACAATGGTAAGGAAACAAATATAATTAATATATACAATTTATAGAATAATTATTATATCATATATATTCTATAAATCTATAACTGTTAACATTAATGTAAATTATAAATATATTACGACCAACATCGCTTTGTGGAGGTGGTAGTCAACATTTATGCATGATCGACATTATCATTTTAAAATGGTTAGGAAAGAATGAAGATAAATACGAAATTTAAATTATAGAAATATAATTATTTCATAAATATAATATATAAATTTTAAATATATCATAATACCCATCCATAAAATATTGTGAGGATAAATGAATTGTATCACAATGTGGAGACTGTATGCCTTATGTACATTCAAGCAACATTGTCACATCCCATTTGATGATAAGAGGGTGAAAAATTGTGGTTTCATAATAAAAATAAAATTTAAGTATATTTATGACAAAAAATTTATTAGTTAATTAATAATATAATATATTCAGATTTGATAATAAAGAATTAAAATAAAGTGATAGTTTAGGTGACTACATCTTTATTGAAATAACTCCTTTAGTTTTCAAATTTAGGACCCTATAGTTAGAAATTTTGGAATACTACACCCAAGAAATATGTCGTGGGTAGTGGATAATATATGTGAGAATTTTTTCAAGATATAAATATGAAATTGGTATGAATATGAAAAATGAGGGGTGCGCTATAAAATTTGAGGGGAGGGGCACTATTGTAATTTCTTAAAATAATAAAATATATTAAAGATATTATCAATAAAATTAGAATTGAATGATCTACAAAAAGAAAATAAATATCATTTTAGACCATATATTGTGCCCATTCCCTCTTTTAGTATTTTTTTTATAATTTTTTATTATTTTTAGAACATATTATTTTCATAAAATATCATTATGGTCTATTTAGAAACTATTTATATAATTTGACTAAAGATATATATACAATAGATTATGTTTTTAGTATAATTATCTACAATTATTATGATATGTAATATTTTAAAAAAACAACTTTGAACAAATTATGTTGCCCAAATTATATTAATTGTAGTGTTTTAAATTAGTTATATATATATATATATATTTAAATTCATTAGATGAATAATCCATCATTTTTGTTTAGGTATTTAAGGTAACTATATCATTTTTTTAAAAAATATAAATAAATTTATATAATAAAAATAATTCAATTAACCTCAATGTATATAATTATATTCACTCATAACTGGATTTTTCTTCTACGAACACATAAGATATATTTAATACTAAGAAAGTGACTTTGGAATGTTATATTGATCTAAATAATATGTTGGTCATTTTAATGGAAAAATGTCCCTTAAAAACACCACTTAATATTAAGGTGAAAATGGTAGAAAGACATGCATCTAATAAGTTTTAGGATGTGAGCTCATGTCTATATCACTTATTTGTAACCAATATTAACTAGATTTACCCAGTAACGAGGTAATATATTTAACCACGACTACAATTCATGTTGGTGGAAAATAAAATGGGACTATATAAAAAATTTATCCACCTAAATACCAATATTGAATCCATATTATCAAATATAATACATATAAGTGGCGGAAATTTTTTTAAAATCGGAACATAAATTGTGATAAAACTTAAATTTTAGAAAAATAAATTTTGTCATATAAAATTTGGTTTATTATTATCTCATTATTGGAAAAATATTAAATAAATGTATAAAAATTGATTGAATATATAATATATAAATTTAATTAAAATAATTATCTAATAGTGATTAATTTAATTTATTATGATGAAAATAAATAATTCTCACAAGAATAGTTTTTTATAAAATTTTTTCTTTTTACTTAATATAATTTTTCTTTTCATTTATGATCAACTAATAACCCGTGAATTAATTTTTTCCATCTATAACCAAAATTATTTCATATTTTATTTACTAAAAATCATAAATTTTATTCCAATGGAAAGGAAATAAATTTAACTATAAATAATAATATCTTAATAGTGTGTTGTGGTTGGTTTAAATTCATAGTTGTGTGGAATGAATTCTATAGACGAAATTTAATTTATTAAAAAAATATTTCATAATATCTTATATTTTTACATTAATTTAACTCTATTTCTCAATTATCCAGGACATTAGTACCTTTCAACTATTCTAACCCAAATCATATGCCTTGACTAATCCAACCAAAGAAAATCAAGTGATACTATTGATGATCTTGAAAATACCAAACATAAAAATTAAGATTTACTTGTCATTTTCTTTATTTTCACATAATAATATATGCATACACATGCTTAGCTCAAAAATACATGGATGAATGATCAGTATCAAGAAATTTCCTTATTAGTTAGGAATCTCATACTTACAACTTAAAGGGTTATCATTTACATTCTCACTAATTTAATATTCAATATACTAATATTAAATTCAAAACTATTACATCATAAGTAATATTTATCTTTTCATGTTTCATTTCCTTTTGGTTAATGATTTATTACAACGAATTAGTATCAAAATCCCTTTTTCATCCCTCAAATTAATGTGTTCACACCACATAACTATGTAACTCTTTACAGAACCAACAAGTCTATGTTTCTCACCCAAAAATAAAAGCCATGTATATTTATATTTATCCATGTGAATCATAAAAAATGTACATGATCACTACATATAATTTCATAAAATTATATGAAATTAACAAAATCCACATGAGTAAGCCAAGAGTGATATATAATAAGCCACATTCAATTCATTAAACAAGTAAAAAATGTAAAAGAAATTAGGTAGTCTAACCCTGTGACCCCATAACTAAATATAATTTAATCAAGAGATAATTAAAATCATCAAAACTATAACATGAATATTCACATAAAGTGTGAAAAAAATATTCTCAAGATCATAATTATAAATGAAAACTATTGTTAAGATATATGAAAACTACATTTTACAATGTTTAACATAGCATGTTATGTCGGGATCTATCATTGAAGTAATATAAATTGGTATATAAAATATTCTTAATTTATAAAAAAGTGTAATATGAATATTAAATAAATTCAAAAAATAAATGTACAATTTTTTCCATCATTAACCTTATAAATTTTTGAATAGTCATAAGTAAACATTATTTATAAAAAATTAATAATTCCATAATAATATAAACATTTTATATTCATTTCTATATCATACACTTTATTCTTCATATTATATAGACTTTATATATTGTTTCATGAATTATTAATAATTAAAAATTCATTTTTTATTAAAAAATATTTTTTTCATAATCTAAATAGAATATATTTTTGTAATTAAAAAACATGTCATAAATATAATCTTATTATATTTATGTAAATCATTTATTCAAAAATCATAACGAATTACATTTAATTATGTATAATTAATTTCAAAATATTAACTTTTAATATTTGAGAAAATATTTCATAATAATTTATCTAATTATTATTTAATATATTATATTAATTATATAATTTATAAAATATCTATAAATTATCATTACCTAAAAAACTTTTTAACATGATTTATAAATAAATTATAAACCAAAAAAACATTTATTATTAAAAACAATTTGGAAATAATTTTTTTTACCAATACAATGGACCTCTACCCATGTGAAGGTATCTCCCTTTACCTATATGTAGATAGAATACATACGATAAATTTCTCTTTTACATTTACATATAATGGTATTCAATGTTTTCAAATTCTATATAAAGGTATTGCATTATATACCATATGTAACAAAATTGAAAAACAATTGCTCAGTGGTAATGGACATATTACCTTTACATAGTTCCATTATGTAAGGTTATTAACATTATGTGAAGTCTTGAAATAAGGGTAAGTAATTTGTTACCTTAATATAAACTTCTTCAGGTGAAGGTATGTTTCTTGATTTTTTTACACAGGTGCTGTTTAATTTTACACATCCCACTCACGTAATCATAATATATTAATTCATAAAAATTAAAAATGGTAAATCAATGGTTAACTATACTTATCGTCCGGTTTCGGTGTATTGGTAGTAAAAAAAATTCATTTAAAAATATGAAACATGTTTGTCGTTCCTATCATTATAAAACCAATGATTCAAAACGTTTAATTCCATTAGCTTCCACCTTCATCCATTTATTTATTGTTCTTGAGAGAGATAAAAAATAATAATAAAATAAGCACTCTGTATCCATGATAATACACTAGATGATGGATCCAAAAAAAATTTATGAGGATTACCAAAATATGTTATAGTAATAGCACATATATAAATGATATAAATAGTGTTTTGGATAAAATATAACATAGAAATGTCGCTCAGACATATCGTATAGAAATTATTTATTTATAACATATAAATAACAATTTTTTAGAAGAATATTCAATACATTACTTGAACTTACAACCAAGGAAAATAATTGATTATTGAATTTGAAGACTATTTAAATAAACTTTTTTATATCATTAATGATATTAAATATCTCACACAATTATATTTCTACATAGTACTCCTCCAAGAAATACCATACCGAATCATTTATTCATAACGTGGGGAATGAAATATAGGAAATGGTGAGCTCAAATTCTATATAAGGTTAAATAAGGGACAAACATTAGAAAAACATGAGCATGATTGTATAAGAACATGAGCATAAAATTTTTAAACTATTCCTCACATACCAAATATCAGAATCAAGGTTCATTGAAGGGATATTGGATGTTCATAATGAATGAATCATAGTGGAATCAAATAAAGTGAGGCATGAGAGCATAAAACTAGAAAAATATCTAGATTTTCCTAATACACAGAAGCATGGAAAATATTATTCCAAGGATACCCACCAAGGCATTCATAACTTGTTAGGCCTCAGATGATGACATATTTACCTAACTCTTACTTATATTAAGCACCCATGTGCCCTAATTGTTTGGTTTGGGATACCTACCAGGGTACCATTCATGTTGGGATTCTGATATCCAGCACTATACCCTCTGATATCATAAAACATTTTTCATTACCCAATGAATTGCAATGAGATAGAGGTATAACAATACGCACCATGAAAATAATACATATATATTCCACAATATAATAAAAAATAATTATATAAAAACACTTTTAATCAATGTATCTTTTTAAACATTTCATCATATCATAACCTGAGGAAAAGAGACATCATTCATAATCATTTCACTATTACATCATTTCATGACTTATGGATAAATAAACTAGTTTTATAATATTTTTTACATGGTATACATTGTGGAATATAAATAGTCTGCAAAAACAAAAACAATTTATAGATACAATAATAATGGTACCCTTATTTCATATCCCTTTTAAATAATAAGTCACCCTAATTTATTTTTTTATAGATATAAAATGACTTTATAATATCACTTTGATCCTTTTGTTGAGAAAAAATTACATTTATTTGAGTATCACTATTTAAAAGTTAATATACTATTCAATTAATTTTATTTTAAAATATACATTAAAAATTATAAATTAATATTTAAAAATTATTAAAAACATTTCTTCAGAAAAATATACTATTGAAATTGAATATAATGTTAAAATCCTTTTAAGAATTGCTTTTTTACTTTAATGTTATTTATTTAAAATCTATATGATTCAAAAATATTATGTAAAACAATTTCCCTTAAAATAAATTTCAAAAAAATTAATTGATTTTGTAAATATTTGATTTGTAATGATATGTGGAAGTAATATCCATGACATGCATGTATTTAAAATAGATATTCTTTTCACATCTCGGTAAAATCCAAATGAGAATTGTTTCAGAAAAGTCATGGAGGTCACATTCAAAAATATTTTGTAAAATTTTATAAAATATTATATATTTATTCAAAAAATTATTATAATAATGAAACAAATTTGTTTGAAAATATTTTTTATTGAAAATATGATTTTGGAATAAAATTGATCATTCTCTGAAATGACAATTAATGAAACCTTTTCATGAAAATATTTTCTCAATTATGTTAAGTAACAATTAGTAGGGAAAAGGTATTATAACTTGGATACATATTTAATGACCATATGAGAAGAAAATTTATTTTTTTATTTTGATATAGATTATATGACTTTCTCATCAGAATCATAATCATAAAAAATCATGATAAATGGTGAGATTGTAACATTAATTTATACCCTTTTGTAGCATTGAAATGCAATCCTTATGATAAAATATCATTTAATGAATCCTATAATATCATTAGGATAAATAAATTAAGTATATTAAATATGAAATGGGTTGAATATACACCTCATAAAATAATATAGCTGCATAACCAAATCATATGTCTCAAAGAAGGCATAATGAGACGAATGCCCCATTTATTTTGGAAACATTTGTATAATAAACCCCTTGAAAATGAGATAAAAAATTGATATTTATATAGATATAATTTTATTTAGAATCATAATAATATAAATTCATGTTCATTATATACACCACATAAATGAATCATGAGGTGAATATGGATGTTGTCTCCCTGAAAATAAAAGTTAGACATAAATCCATCACCTTAAGTCTTATCATCCTTCGTACATATTCAAAACACATGTATAATAAATATAACATTATTATAAATATATTATATAACCATACATATATAATACCATATATAAATTAATTACATTTTTTTATTACCTATTTGTTAATAATTTCAACATGTTTCAGGGAATATTTGATTTTTTAGTGTATGATTCTATATTTTGGTACTCTTTCATTGATAATGGTTTCAAAAAATATATAATCTTATAAATGATATAAATATAATATATATTATGTATATATGTTTTTAGATTAATAAATAAGACTCAACAGTAAAAAATAAAATACACTATTCATGAGCATAATATGTCCTACAAATGCTTGAATGTTGTTTCCATTGTATTTTTAGATTGAAATAAAGAAAGATTAATGTTATAAAATAAATAAATAAAAATTTATTTGTCATATATATCATATTTCATCAATAAAATCATCCATATTACCTTCCAATAAAAATATAAATGAATCACATCATTTTGTGAGGCAGTAGTTCGTCATACACACGAGTGACGTCATCATATTCTGAATAAATTAAAATTATGAATGTATCTATGATAAAATAATTCTTGAATAATAATAGAATCATTAAAATTATATAAAAATAAAAAATATATCATTATGTACAAATGTGAGATATGGTATTAGAAAAATAAAAGTCATCGTTTCACGAAGGGGTAGTCCAATGTACACAATGATGATGATTTCATAACCCATTTGGTGGATGTAAAGTTGTATTTCAGTCATTACCTTACCAAAATAACTTAGTATATATAAGGTAATTTTTTTATTAAATAATCATGGTATAATAATAATTTAATGAGGTGGAGGGAGAATTGGAAAAACATTCACTGATGAAAATTACATTTTTTTCAGGTATTTATTGCAATACTATACTTTTAGACATTTTATTACAAGCTTTTAAGAATAATTAATTTTTAAATGAAAAACAAGGATCATAAATTATAGTCTTTTTAGACATCTATGGACTTAATTTGAAATTGTGAACCCTAAATAACGGCATGTATTATTTAAACAACATAATGACCTCTTAAAGTTCTTTGATATCCTATGTATGCACATGATAACTTGTGGAACACATGAATAAAGGTTTGAGAAAAAATTACATTAAGGGGATACACATTAGAATAAAGAATAGAAAATGGGTTAGAAGGAATAACATAATGACATAAAAAAGCCATAGAATAAGAATAATCATAAGGAATAATAATATATTAAACTTCAGATCATGTTATTTTGGTTAAATAGGAATATGGCAGCAATATATAACATTAAATTAACATGAGTTAGGGCTATTCGACCAGAATATATCACATAGTGGACAAAGTAAAACAAAAGAATTATTTTTATTTCCTATCACAACATAATATATCCAGAGATTAAAAATTATCCAATGCATTAGAGCACTATATAGGCTCACCCATCATAACATGTTTATGAATATGTGTTCCACATGAAGAATCAATCATAAGGTAAAAAATAAGGGTTACCCCTGGAATGGAATGGGAATCATAATGAAATAATAAGGCATAAAAATGTGTGTATCATAATATTATCTATCAAATAGTGTATTTAAATCATAAATTTCCATTAATAATGGAAAATAAGAATAGATCATGATAAATTATATCTATATAAACTTAAATCATCGGAAAAAATTGTAATAAATCCATTGAAATGAGCCACTTTAGTGAGGTTGAAGGGAAAATATAAGATTCTTTAAAGAGGAAAGATGATATTTTTTTCATAAAAATAGAAATGAACAGTGATATATGTTCATTATAATAAGAGTGATTTTAATGAGATAATAATTGACATTAATAATTCATGAAGGGTACTTGAAAATGGGAATAAAATCAGGTTGTTCCCGTTAATTTTCATTGCATGTCAGGTGGAATTGAAAAGTGAACCTTATAAAACAATTATTTACCCATATAATAATGAATAACTAAGGAAAATATTGGTGGAACATATATATGTAATTAACGAGTATTAAAAATTACTAATTAATAATTACATTTGGTTAATGAGATAGAAATCATATCACAATGGAAAAATAGAGGTTTAGAGGGAATTTTTTACCTTATATTTGAAAGTGTTATAAACATTCAATTGATGCACTGAACAATTAAATTATATAGTCTAATTAAATAATATAGAACAGATACTTCAATTGTTTTGTTTTTATAATTTTAATGAATTCATATATTCCCACATTTATGAGTTATAATAATTTCATCTTACTGGGAGAAGTCATTTCATTATTTCATTATGACTTCACTTGGTTATAATTTTGGATGTTCTTTAATATTTGGAATAATTATACTCAAGAGAAGATATATGTTACTAATTCACTTATATAAATTTTAATGTTCTCAAATATCATATTTTTTCTTTTTTGTATGAGGAAGATTCATTAGATAAATTGGTTATAAAAAATGATTAGGTTATTTTTGTGGTTTTTTGATCATAAAAAACTACTGTTGTTTTATTGTTTATATATATATTTGTTACATCACTTGAAATGTTTTTACATATTACTATCTATATTAACCAATATAACTATTTAGTTACATTCCTTGTATGAATTAATTGAAAATAAAAACTAAACATCTTAGAATGTGTTGAATTAACACCATGAAAACGATGGTATATTTTTCTTAAAATAGAGTGGGGGGGGGGTTCTACTTTATATTCCATTAAAATAATAATATAATATTATATAAATTATACTGTAGTTATCATGTAACATTCTATTTTGTAGGAATGTATGAGTTAGTAGAATGAAAGTGTATAAAACAGAAATGTGGAGGATTTTACATCTTGTATATCATCATCTTGAGAACCTCTTCAATGATCTTGGGTTTTGTAATTTTCTAAGTCCAATATTTCATAGAAATTATGAATAAGCTATAAAATGGAATTTTTTATAATTTTGTAAAAATTCAAGGCATTGGATTTGTTAGGAGATGGAGTGGTGGGGGTGGTATGTATTGTAGGAGGAGAGGGGATTTGTTTATTCTTGTATTCATTTGTTTATTATCATGGCTCAAGAATTTCAATATTGTGGATTCCTATAAATAAATATATTAAATGATTCATTATATTTAGAAATAATGTTTTCATAAATCATTCATAGATCATATATGACTAAATAATTCAAATATTTTGTTAAATACCATAAATAATTGTATTTCATTATTCACTATAAACTCACCTATTTTTTTAAAAAAATTACCCAAACCATTTTTAGACATAAATATTTCTAAAATAGACTCCATTTAATGATAATAATTCTCTAAATATGAGAAAATTAAAATGTACATAAAATCAACATTTATTAAAAAAAAGGTATTAATAATTTAGCTGATTTTTTGACCTTTTGAAAAATTAAGTATGGTCCCATAAATTTATCAGATAATAATAAGAGAATAAAATATTATTTTATGAATATATTAATGAAAATAAATTTTCTTTTCAATCATTATATTGATTATAAGAATGAAAATAAAATTTTATGTTTCACAAAAATACCAACATTTAATTTATTATATTTAAAAAAATTAGTTGCTTATACAAATATATAAATATATTATTTTCTAAATTTATAAGATACATTATATTATTAATTATTTCATAGGTAAGGTTACAATTATAATGGATGGATTACTAATACTAATGGTTTTATTTATTTTCCAACACATGGGTTACTATTCCAACAGTATAGGTTTCTTAATTTCTATGAAGACCCCTTATTTCATTTTTAATTAATGAGAATATTAATATTGATTGGCTGTCTATATGATTTATTTATTTTATATTTTATAAAATAATTATATGAATGTAAATTTCATCAGTAAAATAATTGGTTGTTACATATTTCCCCCTTATGAAATTTCACCCTCAAAATTTTGTATTATATTCTCTATTGAATAGATGTCAGCATAATTCTCCTTCATTTCTTCCTCTAGTTCCCTTGTCTCCTCATTATCCATATGATTCCTCCACAATACATTTAAAATATAAGTATTCTTGTTGCTTAGAACATTTTCCCAATGAACTGGCATTTTCACTAGATTCTCCTCATAAGATATGTCATTCTCCAGTTGTAATACATCTAGATTCAGTACATATAAGTGATTAGGTATATAATTCCTTGTGTGAGATAAATGAAACATGCAATGAAATTGACCAATATTATGTGGATGTGGAATCCCATAGGCCACTATATTTATGTGATCTATTATATCAAAGGGTCCAATGTACGTTTGGATAAGAATCCCTTTTATTCCAAACAACATTACTCTCTTCCGTGGGGATATTTTAAAAAAGAATTTTTCTTAATCAGAGAACTATAAATTCTAACTACAGTTGTTATTATAGATAATTTTATAATTCTAAGTAGATTTGATATTTTTTTTCATAGCATAAAATATCTCTATCATATATTTTACTAGATTCGTTCCAAGTTACTTCTATTCACCAACATCAACAAAATAGGCAGGAGTTCTACATTGCTTCCCATGCAGAGCTTCACATGGATTCATCCAAATAATCGAGTGAAAACTAATTTTTTATGATAACTCATCATATAAATGATATTGATATCATCCACATTTAAATCCCACTGAATAGGATATACACATATCCTCGAGCATTGCAATAGTCATTTCGGAATGGATATTAGTTCAGGAATGATATGTCCTTCTAAAATTCAATTAATGCATAAATCATGATAAATAATTCTCTATAATTTAGTTTTGAAACTATAATATTGATCAGTTAGGATCAAAAGTTATACCCTAGGACTCTACATGACATATGTTAGACATAACATGGAATAATTTTTAAGAAAAACATCATCTTGAATAGAAACTAATTGGATGGTATTGGTGAGTTGATCCACTGTAACCCATATCATATTGTTTACTTTGGATGTTTTCAAGAGACTAGTGAAAAAGTCCAACGTGTATTTTCATACATATATGTGTGTTTAGGTGATGGTGGTATCATTCCAGTAAATTTCGATCACTCTACATTAACCCACTGATATTCCAAACACCTTGAGATAAACACCAGAATGATCTTTTTCATATTTTACCACATAAAGTGTTATTTAATCTCAAAGTAAATATTCACACTTCTAGTATGTATGTCAAAATATGGGTGATATGCATTATATATTATCTCCTTGTTTATCTTTGGTGATGGAGGTACATAAATCCTAGTCTAAACTGAATGACACCATTATATTCAATGTGGAACTCATGTAAATTCCATTCCATTACTTATTTCATCTTATTTTGTAGATCCAGAACATTCCTTTATGATTAATTGATATTATCTTGGATTGATGCTTGATAAATAATTCTCTCAGTGTAGGATGTATTCTCTAATGTTTTTATTTCTAGATACAACCTTTGCATTTGATTGAATATAATGTATTTCCCATAAGGTATCATTAATTATAAAAAGGTAACTTTCAACTAAGAGAATCATCTACCATGATTTTAATCCTATGATGATAGTTAATAGAGAAATAATTGTCCTTTTATTTTCTCTAACGATCTCATCCAACGCTTTCATAGATCAATTTGTGTGAATATTTACATTATCCCATTTTTATTATTATATATGTCACAATTATAACCATAAAGGTACTGTCATAATATTTTCAAGAAATAAAATCATATTTGATATGTATAGATAATACATTGGGTCGTACAGCTCATGGATCATTAACTGCAAATAAGAGTCAAAAAATAATTTAGAATTCTTCATGAGTAAAAAATACAATCCTTTTTAAGTATCAATATATATCACAAAACCTTCTCCCCTTCTTGGTTGTGTGAGAATAGGTACAATGACAATCCCCTTGTTGATCTCCACAAATATGTCATCACAAGCTTACATCCAAATGTATTTTACTCTTTTTCGGGTTAACTTAGTTAGTTGGTTATACAATAATGAAAAATTCATCACAAAATATCAGTATTACACATATATTCCAATATAACTATTTATCTCTATTACAAATGTTGGTCTCGACCACTCCTCAATTGAATTTCTATTAGAATTCTCCAAATATATTCCCTTTCTAGTGATAAAATTTCCAATAAATGATAATAAATCTATATAAAATATCATTAACTATAATTTTCATAATGTTATCTCTTCAAGAAGTAATTAGAACAATGATCAAATTCTAGTCATGTTCCTCCTGTCTCATTGATCATACCATAATATCATCTAAAAATAGTAACAAAATATTTTCAAGGACATCAATAATGATTCAATTTGTTATGTATGTGAAAATTGTTGTAAAATTATTGAGTCTGATGTGAATCACTATGAAGTCATAGTGTCTATAACATAATAGAATAGAGTTTTTGGGAATATATTTTTTTTCACCTTTAATTAGGGATATCCTAAATGAAGTCCCAAATTAGAGAAATTAGTGGCCCTATGTACCTTCTCGAACAATTCATCTATCCATGGTATGGGATAATTTTTATTTTTCTTAATAAATATATGTAAATAATAATCAATGAAGTGGCACAATGATCTGTATTTCTTCTTTACATAGAGATCATGAACAACCATAAAAAATTAAATAAATAAATAATTTTTCATTTCATCCAACTCAATAGTGGACATTCAAGAAAGAGTATTTGATATAGGTAGTGATGCAGGAATAAGTTCAATTGAGAATACAAACAATTAGTAAAAAGGAAGTCCATGAATTATTTTCAAGAATTCATCAGTCTAGTCCCTCATTGGGGGCACGTTTTAAAGCATGATCCAATATTTTTTATCATTCATATGAGAATCACATGCTTTCTCAAAAGCTAATATTATCCAAACTTGTGATAATTATTATGAAATATATTCATCACATTCTTTAAAAATATAAAAAAATTGAGAATGCCTCAAGATGTGAAGAGTGAAATACATTTTTAGATAGTTGATGTTGTTTTTTTGTAAATATATATAATTCATTCTCAATTTAACATCAAACTCTACTATAGGAAGTAAAAAATTGTATGTAGTGAGGTTTAGTGTAAAAAAATAAATTGGGGTGGAGTTATATAATTTGAATTAAATAACATCAAAATTTGATTTTCTAATAGATAACTCAAACTTTATACATCGAGTTGGATTTCGAATTGTTATAATAAACATATATGATATAAAATCATGTTGAGAACAGGAATGAAATATTACATTCTCTATTCCTGGATAAAAAACCGGTGTACGTGTCACTATTTCATTTTCAGTATCCTCCTTTACAATAGTTATATCATATGACGTTCCTCGATACCATATATGTTGTTATTGATTTCTTTTAAATCCCCTTTTATTAAAGAAATTAGCTCACCAAATGTCGATGTTCCTTGATGATAAAACAATAAACTACTTGTTGAGCATTGGAATAAACCATCATTTCTTATTCCATATTATTGGAATTATTTAAATCCCATTAAAATTATCCTAATTACACTCTTTTCCACATTTGATGCATCTCTTGTTTTTCCTAATTCAGTTTCCAATATTATTCTTCCCACACCTTTGACATGTGGGGTATTAGGTCTTATTTTCAACATGGGATTTATCTATTGATCCTATAATATTGATATCTTTCTTCAAATTATTATCATTGGGACCATGATACCAATGAGTGTTTTTAAAATCAATTTAAATGATTAGGGAACAATGAACTATCTCCTCATGTTATCAATGTGTCCAATAAGTAACCCTTTTTTTAGAATTGGTTTTAAATTAATAATGATGTGATCCACCTTACATCCAATTTCAATGAGAAATATAGATGCATATCATCCAATCCATGATAATTTTTCCTCATAAACTCCAATACACTCATCTTAATTCTAATTAAGTATGAGGAACTCTCATTCCATATTAAGGCGGTGACTTTGGGGAAAATATATATTGAAATTCTTTTTATTTAATGCTTCCCAATCCATTGAATCAATTTCCTCCATGGATTATTTATTTTATAAATGTAAACCAATGATTTTATTCCTTAAAAAACAATAGGTTGGCATGAAAACATTCTCTTCTTTTTAGTACTAGAAGATATGAAATATCTTCTCAAAGGAGTAAGTCAATTTTTCTCTGATGAGGGGATTAGAAGATCCACTAATTATAGGAGTCCATTTTCACATAATGGATTGAACAAAACATTATCTTTATTAGGATAATAGAGTTTTTCACACAATTCATGTTATTATTCATATCACAAGATGGTTGAGTGAGTACTTTTTTGAGGTTTTGATCACCCGTTCCCATTCGATTTTTAATTTCATTAAGATAATTCTAAATTTTTTTATCACATTGATTATTTTCCAAGATTCTCTTATTTACGTCCATTAACTATGAAAAAGAAGGTATAATTATGGCGATATAATACATAGATAATAAGCATATTAACAGGAAAATTTTAACATTGAAATATAAACATTCAAATGAAATTTATATCTAAACATGTGATTCTGAAATTTTCAATCTATATAATAATTAGTGATATCGTTATCCATGGGGTTCTTACTCATCTATTATAGTCTTAATATAAAAAAACAGCCTATTCTCTGATATAAATGATAGCGACCCTTTCTTTTCTAACATAATGTTATATGATTTTAAGCATAATTAATCATCAAATACAAACAAATGATTTTAATTCCCTATGTCTTTGGAGGACTGGGTACATAATTAGAAAGCATGAAACCAAAATAAAGACATATTTTATTTAAAATATATAGTGAAATCCTGACATCATTCGATCTCTAACATATATGTAGGAAAATATAGGGAATACATGAATAATGGATGATATGAAAAGCCCCGTAAGAGAATAACCATAGGAATACAAAATATCACAAGAGTTATAAGGAATAACCTGATGACATAAAAAAGGTATGAGACATTAATAAAAATATGGAAGAATAACATATAGAATACGGGATCATGTAAACATGGACACATAGTAATTCTTCAAAAACACATAACATGGCATAAACATGGGTTGAGGCTAACATCCAATACTATATGATATGGTTGAAATTGTTCGATAGAGAATTTTGGTTTACCCCATATCCTAAAATGATGTCTCATGTGACTAATCATTACCCAATTAATTTTAGTTCTATATAGGCACAACCTTCATAATACATTCTTGAATATGTGTTCCACATAAAAATTCAATCATAATGAAAAAACATAAGGGTTACCCATGGATAATGGTGGGTATAAAAATCAGGTCAAATGGCATCGCTAATGGGGTAATCATATGGGTTTCAATGAAAGAATATACTTAAATAATTTATAGACATTAAAAAGGGAAATAGGAATACATCATTATAAATTATGTCAATCTGATTGGAAAATAGGTAAAAATCGTGTTTAAGAATATTTAGGAATAAGCCACTTTAGTGCGGTTTTAGGTAAAAAATAAAATAGTCATTAATGTGAGAAAATGAATAATGGTTTGGATAAAACAACTAATAAACTAAGATATTTGTTTCATCATAAAAAATGTTATTTTATAAATATATTTGTGTCTTAAGAAATATTACAATGTTTCATTGAAAATGGTTATGAAATTTGTAAGATCCCTTTAATAAAGATTGCTTATCAAGAGGAATTGAAAATGTAACCATATAGAACATTTAGGTCCTCGTAAAATAATGAATAATTTAGTTAGGTAAATATATTTGTAACATAAACATATAATGTATTAGATGTTCCTAAAAGGAATTAATAATCACTTTCGATATAAGAGATAGAATGAAATACCTGAAGGAAAAAAAGGATGTTTGGACATAATTCCATACCTTCTATCTAAAAGTGTTCTGTGCATGCACATAATGTTGTAGATAATAAAATTAGATCCATTGATCAATTAGTAAGAAACCTCTTAAACACAAATTTTATGTATTATAATTTTATTATAATCTTTTATTGATTTCTTTTATGGGTTATAAAATTCAAATTCTTTATTCTCGGAGCATTTGTTTCATGATTTCATGGCCTGTTTACTTGTGTATAATTGGGTAAATTCATTTAAAATTTGAAAAATTCTACATCATTGAAATTATATAGTATTAATCCAATTATATAAACTTATTTGGTCCCATATATAATTTTTTTTCATCTTTTTGTGGGGATGGTTCATTACGTATAACGTTAATATAGAATTATTAGTTAATTTTTGATGTATTTCAATCATAAATATCAAGTTTTAATCTATTTTAATAATATATATATATATATATATATATTGCTTCCATTAATATATTGTTATGAAAATTTATCAAGGGAAAATGAATTAACATACTCCACAAATGTTATTGAATTGTCACTTCTTTGATGATGTTTTCATTTTTAGAAAATAGGGAAAATGAAGGATTTAATTATTAATATTTCAGTATCATAATAACATTCTAGTATATATATGATACTAGATTTATCATGTAACATTTTATTTCTGAGTAAAGGATGATGTTTAGGAAATAAAGTGTTTAAAAGATAAATGTAGAGGATTTTTCTTATTGTATATCATCACCTTTAGAACCTCCATAATGGACTAAAGTTTGGCGTTTCATTGACACCAAATGCTCCAAGATATGTGGAAGAGGATTAGAAAGGTAATGGGGTATAATTTAGTCAGTCATAAATTAATTGTAAGTGTCAGGAGAAGTGGTAGTTAAGAGAGGTAGGAGATGTGGGTTTTGATTATATTATTATTTTATTTAATATTATGGATCAATATTAGCATCATTTTGGATTCATATAAATAAATATATTAAATGGTTTAATAGAGTTCAAAAAAATTGGTGGTTACCTCAACAAACCATCATCCATTACTCAATAATTAATGTATTTGTTAATTAAAATAAATCACTAAACTTCAATATTTACTAAAAATTCATGTATTTTTGGAAAAAACAAAAAAAAACCTTACCAATTTTATAACATGTAGTTTTCAAAAAATCTTCTATATTTTATGGAAATAATTATCTAAATATGTTAAATTAATTTTTTTCTAAAATCATAATTTATTTAGTAAATAAAAATTTTAATATTATAAAAAACATTGATGAAAGTGTATAAAATTAAATATTGTCTCATAAAATTATATAATAGTAATAAAAAAATATATTCAATTATGAATCCATTTATAAAAATAAATATTCATTAAATACAATTTATTAATTATTAAATTGTTAATAAACAATTATGTTTCAGAAAAAAGAGACGTAATTGATTATTTCATAAAAAATTATATACTTATTCAAATAAATAAATATTACATATTTTCAATTATAAGATGCCTAAACATTACGTATACATTCATAGGTGATATTACAATTCTATTAGGTAGAAAATTATTTATAATAGACATATTAGTATTCCATCAACCATGTTACTATTGCATCGTCATAGGGTTCATAATTTATATAGGTACCTACTATTTAATTATTAATTTATGTGAATATTTTTTTAATAATTTATATTTGTGATTAATATGTTTTATATTATATAAATGTTTATATAATGGGAAATTTAATTGAAACAATGTGTGTTCATTAAAGTATCCACCATATTTTTTTAATGATAATCATTCTTAAGTTGTATTTTTTTTAAAATAATGATTCTAGAATGAATGGAGGGATTTAGGTTAGTAATTTTTGTAGGACATGGACTAACTAAAAGGATTTGATGGTATGTGGAAAATTAGTTAGGGGGTGTCTTTTTATATGTGAGGTTGTGGTATGCTAGTAAATTTATTAAAACAAAAACTATATCAACATATTATAAATGAAAAAATGGACCAAATGGAACAAATTATATCCTTAGAATGATAAAATAAAAATATTTCAGTCCAATTGATTTTATACATGTTTACATGTCATTTTCACAATTATATTCTTAGTTTATCCCCTAACAATCCAATGTTTTCCTTAAGTGTGGTAAAAAAATTTAATGTGTTTATTATTACTTATGGTCAAATACTAATTTTAACTTATTGGATAATATATATTATTCTTATTGAAACTATTAAGTAAATTTTTTAAATTTAAATTCACTTATGTGGTTGATTTTAATTTAAAATTAATATTAGAAAGGCGATGAAGAAGTGAGTTTTTAAAGTAAAAATGTTCAAAAGTATACACAACTATAATATCGAAATTCAATTTGAAATTTATTCAATTTATTTAAATTGGATTAATATATAAAATTTATCTAATTTTACTTTATATTAATATTATAATATAATTAAACTTTATAAATTTATTAAATGAAATTACATTTTTCAAATGAAATTCAGGGTTTTCATGATTCATTAATAAAATGAATATTTTTAGAAAAATAACAAAAATTCACCAAATTATTACTGATACATGATGGTTTAAAAAAATAATTTGGTTTTATAAAATTTATTTTCTATACTATAAAATTATAACTTTAAAACAAAACCCACAAACAAGAAGGAAATGTTTGTTTTGGAACTGAATTTTTTTCATGCAAATGATGATTTAATTTTAAATCTCTATATAATAATAATTGTTTCAATATAAACTAAATTTTATTTATATATAATATATACATTTATTATAAAATATTTATATTTTCATATTATTTTAATTAATTAAAATAGTGAAACATTATTCACTTTAAAAAAGATTTTGAAAAAAAGTATTTTAATCCTAAAAACAAACATATACAAAAATAAAATATGAAGATGAATCAAAATAAATTACGATGGTAAAGAATAATAATTTTATTATTAAAATATTTGTAAATATAAATTAATTAATTTCCTTAAAATAAATTTATTTATGATAATATGGGTTTTCAATATTGATTGAAAAAATATGTATTTTCCAAAAAAAATACAAAAATTTTACCATAGATAAATATTGGTATAATAGTCACAAAAATATTTTTATTTTTATAAAAATAATTTTAAAATATATATATATATATATAAATATACAATAATACTTTATTATAAAAGGAAACTAATAATTTTTTAATTAAATATTTTTTTATGAATATAATTACATTACTGTAAATGGAATGATTATTTAGTAAGTGATTATAAATAAATTTTTATTGAGAGGCCATTTATATTCATTTCTCATAATGTAGATAATAAAATTTATATTTTCCTATTTAATAGATAGATTATAACAGACATTGTTAAAATAATATTATTTAATGGTTCACTATACCTTAGTGTCACAGGTCATATACATCTTAAAAACTCATTTTTTTAGGTAACACAATCAAAAATCAGTATTGTGTGTATTGAAATATATAATTAGGGTTATCTGTAATAAAAATATCAAAAATAATAAAATCATTTAAAAATATTTCAAAAATTAATAGGGTGTTACATTTTACCATGACGACCATAAAATAAATTTCCCTTTTAAAAAAAATCCTGACCATCAATGGTTTAACATTTTCAAATCACTTCATCAAAACCCACACTAATAAAATGAATACAAAAAAATCCATTAAAAAGGAAACGTTGGAATAATATATTTTACATAAATTAACTCATAACTAGGTTTCAACATGTATTTTACCAACCTTTTTTGAGATATATCTTTCATTGTTTTAGGTAATCTTTTACCCTTGTTCATGTATATCAAGGGTGGGGTTTTTTTCTAGGGAGTTTAGGTGATATTTGGAAATTTGGAAGGAAAATTGGTAGTTCATGATTTTCACATAGATTTCAAAAACCGTGTGCCTAAACCTAGCAAACCACACTACATGAGATAGAGGGGGATTTCTCAATTACTGCACGGTTTGGAAAATGGTACACCCTCATTGTAGAAGAGGTGTTCACGAGTGATGAGGTGCATATTTTGGGAGAACTGTTTGGTAAATCATGATACACATCATAGAAAACAATGAATATATGATTTATTATTCATAAAATTAAAATTAATATTCCTCAACTCCCCGCGTTTCACCCTCATCGCCCCACTTGAACTTATAAGTTCTCCGTTGTTTTCGGGAGAACTAGAGAGGAATCCAAGGATCCACCAACTCCATTTTGATGGATCACAGATCTGTTTGAAAGATTTACACCTCTCTCAGTATTTAATTTCATTCCTATTGGATTCTAATCCCTCTCCCATCTTTCTCCCATGTTTTGGATGGACAATTTCATTTATTAGAAATAGATTTATATCTAGGTTTTGAAGATCATAATTTATTTATATTTATCTAGGGTAACGTTTTACATCTCTTTCATTGTTGAGAAATTTATCATTAAATTTCAATTTTTTGATTTCGGATTTGGAAATAGTTCATCCACTATCATGATGTGGGTGGTTTATTTATCAATTCCCAATGTCTTGATTACAATTGTTTGTATATAGCTGTTTAATTTCTATTGCACATTTATAAATTAAATCGAGAAATGGATTTATATATTAATAAATTAATAAATTATCATATCTTATAATTTATTGGATATTGGGTTATGAAATTATTTATTTGAGGGTATTACAAAATTGATTTATTTAGGAAAATTAAGTTATGTTAGAAATAAACATTAATAGTTAATGAATTTTATGATTAAATGTTTATTATGGTTTAATAGCGAGTTGTTCATATTATTCCATTTAAGGTAAACTAATATACCATTATAGTGGATATGGTTAAATAGTACACCATGATGTGAATTTTTGATAATAAGGTAAATGAATATTAACCATAATGATTGAGATCAACATGATTTATGTTTTATTTTTAAATATGTGATATACACATGTGAGACATGGACTCATTCTTCGAGGTCATTTATGTGATTAACTACTATATGTGTGTGGGACATAGAATATTTCTTCTAAATACCATTTTTTAAAATAATTAGTTGTGTTATATGGACTAATTGTATAAATTACCATGACTCTATAGACATGGTTTTATTGGAAAAAATATTTGTAATAAACTATGTATTTCAAGTAAATATGACATGAATTAAAATTAAATGGATATTACTAACCCATGCTATAATTAATTTTTATTTTTGATGTGATATTTTAAGACAATGGCATGGCTTGAAGTAAGAATTTATTGTTTTGGTGTCTTCTTAAACTGTATAAAATTATGGGGTTAATTAAATAATAATGAAATGTGATAATATTATACATTATAGAATATTATTAATTATAAAACTATAAACATTGTAATGAACTATATTTTGATTGGGATTTTATTAGTAGTGGCCAACTGAGTTGTACTCACACCCTATATGTGATGCATGATTGGTACATTAATAGACATCATGTTTATTGGACATGATAAGGTAAATAGATATATATCGGACGGTTGATTTGATATTGAGAATGGATGAGGGAACCAAACATGATTTCAGGTCCTACATATGAGTATTAGTGTGTCTTTATTGGGGGTTTTCATTTGATAAATAACACATATATGGAAAATTATATTACCAAATTTAGTTTTTTATATAATTTTTTCTAGATTTTATTCATTATGTGATACAGATCTGTATTTTTTTGTGTTATTTAGTATATTTATTATTGTTATTTTTTATTGTATATTTATTTTTGCCATTACACTCCTTTATTAATTTTTGTATAGTCTTACCATGTTATATATTAAACCTTCATTGCTATTCCGAAACCTGTAGAATATGGGTAGGTGTTCCTGAGGTCACATAACTGACCAGCTTAGGGAAACGATATATATTACATTGGTCGTGATGTAACAAAGTGGTATCAATGTGGTTTTATGTTATTTTATTCTTCTAACCATTTGTAAAAGTAAGAAAAGTTATTTTTATGAGTCGTGAATTTTTCAGGAGCTCATGGATGGGGGAAGTTTACCCATGTATGAGGGTAAAAGAAAGTACTCAGTGTGGGCCTTTTATTATTGATGATTATTACTAACATTGGATATTATTTAACCTTATGTGATGTAATATTTTGTGAGATGATATTATTTCATGGGTTTTTTTCATCGTGGCATATAATTGAAAGATGGTTTAGTATGAATTAATTATTTTAGGCTCTCAAGATTTATACGTGAGATGTGTTATTCTAGGAAGGCACATAAAATAATTTTTTGGGAGTTTTCTTCAATGAAAGTGATCTTCCTTATTTGTTTAATTTCAACAAAAAGTATTATTATATATGAATTTATAATTCTAAATGATGAAATTTGTGATAAATTGAAAAGGATAAATGGTTTTATAATGTGAATATTAAATTTTGATAATGTGTTTACCCCTTGTTATCAATAAAAAAATCCAAGGGATGGTTGAGTTTAGTGATAGGGACATAGTTTTGAATGTGTTGAGAATTATAGTGGATGAATTGTTTTGGATTTATGTGAATAAATCTTATATATATATATATGATAATGTTTTCCTATATTTCCTATCATTTCTATTTGTCATTTAAGATATTTTCATCCATGAAGACATTTTTAAATGGGACAATAAGAGGAAATAAAAATGTATGATCCTCCAATTTGGGAACCTTGGACTCTCATATTTCTAGGTGAGTATGCTAGAGAGTAGTTTCATGAGAATTTTTATCTCTCTATGATGTTTAAGGAAAGAGTCTGAGGGATGTTTGGGAAAAGTATGTCTAACACGACATGATAGTATCACATGCATATCCATCCAACATTATGTAGAGATGGTGGATCTAAAGAGGCTACATTATAGATTGATTTTTTTACATATGATCCTAGAAAAATTAAAGACACAAACTATGAAAAGAGTCATACTAAATGATTTTTATGATACACAGACAAGTAAAGAGTTTTTGGAAAAACCAAACACATGAAGGAAATCTAGATAATATGGGCGGTAAATACATCTAGGATAAGTTCTTGGTGCACTTTTACCCTCATATTCTCTGATGGGAGAGGGTATAATAGATTATGAGGTTGATTTAGGGGATAATTTCTATAATGGACTATGCGGGAGGATTTTTTTCATTTATTTGTTCCAATAATGGTAGTGGATGAAGGTACTATAATAAAAATTTCCCTAGATGAGATTAAATTTGAAATTATATCTAATTTATATATCTTACCACTAAAAAGGTTTTTAGAAGTGGGGAATCAAGCTCTCATTTTTTTGGGGAACTTGTTGGCAGATTCCAATAAGTGGTAGGTATTTTTTTAGATGACCATGAGGTTATTATTCAAAGAGTAAGAAGTGACTCTATGATAATGTTAACCTCATCCACCATTATATACTATTGATTAGGCTATTAGTATTTCCATGAGTTTCAAATGTTTCATTCATATTGGTAAATGGTTTGGGGGTGACAATCCATGTTGCAATTCAATTTAATATTTAGTTAATAATGAAGGATTAATAAGAAATTAGAATTGGAATTTGGATCATATTAATAGATGATAAAAGTGGTTCCCCATGTATCCTGAATACTTCATTTATGTATATATTAGCATGTTATTATTGTGATAAATCATATTTAATAATGATAAAATGGACAGTCCTGGTGATTCTATCCACTATAACCCATATCACATTATTCCTTTGAATCTCTTCTAGAGTCTAGTGAAAAATTCCTTGGCAATGATCTCCTATTTCCATGTGGTTATTAGAAATGGTTGCATCCACACCATGGAAATATGTCACAATACATTAACTATATATCATTCCATTACCTTTGAGTCATACTTAGCTATATCCTTCATCAAGTTTCCCCACCAAAAGTTATCCCAAAAATCATGGTACATATTCGTACATAAAGGATGCATAGAGAATGATGAGCTATGTGAAATATCCAATAGCCCCTTATTTATCTCCAGTGGTGTAGGCACAAAAATTCTTCTTCCAAACCAAATGAAACTATCTTCATCGATTTTTAATTCATAAATCATAACATAATTTTATGATTCCATGTTATTTTTAATCATTATATCATCCATTTATGACTACTTAAAATTTAATTAGATAGAAGGATAATAAATAATTTGGGAAAGGTAGGTTGTATGACCTTATATATGGATTTTTATATCCACAATTTTCAAATACATGAATATAGTATTTTTCAAAATGTATATCACAGGTAATGTATTATATCCATTTATAGTAAGAACATCAACTTCTTTGTTCACCATTCTTCTATCGTAGTGAATAGTGAAATTGTTGTACTCGACCATATTTAACCATTTTCATTGATACAGATTCAACTAATTCTATGTAAATATATACATTATACTCTTATGATCTGTATATGTAACACTTCTCACCATAGAGGTACTATGGCCCAATATTCTAGGTGAATACCATAACTGCTTACTCCAGATCATGTTTTGTGTTGTTATTCTCTTGGATCACTTTATATTGTGAGCCATAGTCTATCTATTTATCATTAGAAAAGAGATAAAAACCAAATCCATTCCTTAAACCATCATTATATATCACAAAACCTTCTCTGCATGATTGTATTATGAGTAAATGAATATTTATTAAACTCTTATTATGGTCACTAAATCTATCCTTTCATTATGCAATCCAAAATTAATTACCCATGTCCATGATAAAAAATTTATTATTCTATAAAATCAAGATAAATTTCTCAAATAAAAATCACTAGTACACTTATAATACTAGATGATAATGGTTTTCATATTTACAAGAGGGTCTGTAAAATTTAATAATTTTTATTTTTATATAATGTTAAATAGAAATTCCATTTATTGTGATCATGTGATTCAAAAATTTTATTTGTTACATCCAAAATCACAAATTCATAACATAAAATATATTTTATCCTTTCATAATATCACTAGAACAATCATTATATGCTCTTAAGGTTCCCCCATTATCATTGAATAAATTATAATATCATTACTAGATAATAAAAAACATTTATCATGGGTGTTTTTATGAATTATATTCATCAAATACAAAAATATATTAGTGGAATTATTAACAATAAATTGAATCACTAAAAACTTACAGTGGCTATAACATATATGGAAGGTTGTCATCTGAATATCAACCTTCTTTACCTACAATTAATGATATCCATAATGAACATACACCTTTGAGAAATACTGATCTCTTAATATTTAATCATAAATTTTATCAATCCATTGTAAGGGTATATTTTCATTATGGTGATCTTATTGAGTGCTCAATAATCAATACAAAGCTTCATTGATCCATCATTTTTCTTGAAAATTGATCTAACACACCCCATGGTGATGCACTATGACAAATGAAACCCTTTTCCAAATAATATTGAAACATCTTCATTAACACCTCATGTTCAATCAAGACCATCCTATAAATTAATTTAGATATAAAAATAGATATTTTTATTACTCTATTGAGAATACTACCTCATTTTCTAGGGGAAGGTAGGGTATCTATTCAAGAAATACATTAGTATACTCCCTTAAAATGGGAGTTTATGTAAGGTTTATACCTTCCTTTAACTTAATAAATTGGTAAATATGCTCTTCTTTGTTAACTATCAATACCCACTCTAATGAGAGTTTTGTAAAAGATATTAATTATACTTAATTCATTTATATAGATACATGGGGTGGTTTAGAATATAAAAATCTATTTTAATTTTATGAAAGTGGATATATGATCTATATAATAAGATACAATCTACTTGCTATATAGTTTTAATGTCCACTACGAGACGAATTATGAGATCTGTGGAAAAAATCAACCCACATACATGAATAGTATAAGAGTACAGTACTTGTGGTGTATTGATTGCACAAAAAATTGTTTTTTCAAAAATACCTACATAATGGTATCATGAATATTATTCAATAGTTTTAGAAAACTCTCATGATATAAAGTAACATATTAAACAAGAATAAAATACTCATTTTTCATTCCTAATACAATATTAATTGCACCATTCGTGACATGATTTGATTTTTCCCCTCAACGGTTTTGATGGTATGATATTTCACTTCCTCCTTCATATTTGGTGTTTAATGGTGTTGAATACCCTAGATGGTGTATTTTTTAGTGAAAAAACCTAAAAAATATCCTTTATCCCTATAGATGAAGCATTGAACGCTGGGTTGTAAATTAGAAGGTGTTGTTTTTTCCACCATCACATTGGTTAGATTAATCTTTTATCATAGACATTAATGACTGTGGTGGAATTCCCATGATTTTTTTTAAATACATTGGAATTTACCAAGTCCGTAGTTTCTGATGGTGCCTGATTCCGAGGCCTGGTGTGCCTGAAACTAGTTTTTGATGTTTTGTTCAGATACGTTCAGTAAATGTACGTGCATGATTTTATATCTTTTGAACCGGTGCTCGGAATTGAAATCCAAGGTCACTATTGAACTGGCAGTGCCAGTATTCACTTAAGGAGACCTTCACCATAGTTGCGTTTTATCAAGATTGGAGGTTAAATTTTGGGGTCTTTCTAAATAAATTAAATAAAAATATGTACAACATATTTTTATTTGTGGTGGTTTAATCCTCCAGGGGAGGTTGGAGGTGGGGCCCACCCGGAAATAACCTCCCTTGGGAGGATATAACTAGGTGGGACCCACAAGAGTATAAACCCACTTTAACCCACATGTAACTCTCATTAAATTGGGGGAAGTCTCTTAAACATCTCTTGAGTTTATTAAAGCTAACTCTCCCTTATTTTTTTAAAAACCTTCCACATTCCCCATAATGGTTCCAATTCATCCATTAATGAAGTGAGGTAGCTAATTTAATTATATTTTCAAAAAAATTTGAATTCTATTTGTAATTATTGGAAATAATAAATTAATATGGAGATATTATTTTATTTTGGGGTTGGTGATTATATTTGGTGGAACTTTGGAGTTCTTGGAGAAAAGTCTTCTTCCAATGAAGAACGACATCCTCACCAACAAAGAATGCTCCTCATCTTTGAGGAATGATGAAAACTGTCCTCGATCTTTGACCAAGCTATAAGAGAAGGAGACGCCTGCAAAGAACGTGGATGATGCTTCTTCCTCAGATGCTCCCCAAAGTCAACAAATTGACGCCGCCTCAACCGTGACTCGTCAACGTTCAATGGAAAATAAGAGGTAGAGGTTTGAGTTGAATTACTTTCTTGTTCATGATCATTAAACCATGGTTTATTTGTTGGAATATTTTTATTACCTAACACGGAGGGTGTAGGATGAACAAACATGACCTGACATCCCTCCGTTGGTTCTTGATTGGTTGATGATGGCAGTCATGAAACGACGCCACCAGAAGAGAGAACCAAATTGGAGAATCGGCAGACGACGACGGGTCGGCCGTGAGGAAACGGGTAGTGCAAGGCTGGCAGAAAAAGGTGCAGCATAGTCGGGCCATGTGGAGGAGCCACAGGCTCTGGCCAAACTAGGTTGCGGCAGAGGAGGCCCGGCATTGTCGCGCCGTGGGGTGGAGCCGAAGGCAGCGTCCAGGTTAGGTAGTGGCAGTTGAGAAGCGGCGCCGTCGCGCGGCACGGAGAGAAGGAGGATCGTGACTCTATCTTTCCATGGTGGAGGAGTGGTGGCGGCAAGCTGGGCCGGTCGCCATGGAGTTGGACGAGCAGGACCAGCCGGGTCCCATGGCCCCTGAACTGGCGCATCGTGCCGGTTATGTTCAACAAACTGGGGAGGGGTGCGGCACCCCCCTCTCTAACGTGGCCGGTTGGGCCGCCACATACAAGGCCACCCCAGGCCGGGTTGCCCCACGGCCAGGGCGCCCTATGTCAGGCATCCCTCGGTAAGTCCCCCCTTGGCCGGTCCGCCTTTGGTCGGGTCGCCCTTAGCCGAGCTTCCCCTGGCCGGGCCACCCTCGGGTCGGGCCGCCAATCAAGATAGTCCTTCACTTCGGGTCGACCTATCCCCTCATCTCTGGTCGCTTCCTCGGACTGGGTCGGACCCACGGAATGGGTCAGACCCCGGTTCATGCCGGGTCAGGCCGTGTCAACCTGACTGGGTCGGACCAGACCCAAGCCCGCTATGGTCGTTTATACCTTTTAGCCCACATCTGGGGATACATGTTTCTGATTGACATACTTCCTGCGGTGATGGAATTATTGGAGCGAGAAAATTCTTTTGGAATACCCTGCTTGAGGTTTGGACATAGTTGGTGTACAATCGGGTTGGATTGAGCCTAAAAACTAATCGGGCCCCTGGAATTGAAATGCCAATAACTCACATACCAGGCGTCCGATTGACGCATCGTCTGTCATGATGGGATCCTTATGATGAGACAGAACTACGGGATACATAAATTTAGGACTTCGTGAATGTTGATTTATCAACACTTGGCTAGAGGAGGGGACCCTCCCGGAATCATGCATGTTGTGTGCAGGAAACCTAGGGATGGATGCAACTATGATGACTTCTTTACCGGAATCCTCCGTGGGTTCGACAATGAATAATTCTGTACCTGAATCCTCTGTGGGTTCGACATTGATGACTACTGTACTGAAATCCTCTGTGGGTTCGACAGTGATGAATACTATACCAGGATCCTCCATGGGTATGATAGTTCTGACTTCTATTCCTGGATCCTTTGTGGGTCCAACAGAATAGCTGGTCCTATATCATGTGTGGGTATGACAGCATAGCTGGTCTTGCGTCCTATGTTTTTCCGACAGCATTGATGAATCAGTGACTAAATCTGATCATATCTATCACTCTACAAAAGGTGTATACCTGTGTGAGCTGAGTCTTGTCTTTCAACCATTATCATCGTGGTGATTGGCATTAATTCCTTTGTGAACTGGGTAATGCTTGTGCTCGAGAGTTGGAGTCAAACTATGATTGGTAACATAGGTATATGTATGTACATATACCTAAATAAGGTTGGTTGACACTTTGTGATTGTATCTTACTTCTGTGGTTTATCCTTAGTGGATTCTGGGAGATCTTCTGGGGTCTTGGGTTCCCCACTGAGTATTTTTATACTCTACCCTTCACGGGCTTCGCCCGTACCTTGTTGTGTTCTGTGTAGATGACAGTCAGTAGTGACCGAGGCTGAGGGTGATGGATGGGAGGCAGCTTGGAGCTGGACTAGATGGGACATACCTTATGGATGAGTGTTCGAGTTCTGTACCTACCCTTCAGGTAGGATTCACTAGTGGATGTTCCAGGAGCTGTTTGTCCCTTTTTACTTGTACTTGTACTTGTTGTTCACTTTGTTTGTATACTGGCCTACTTACTTTCAACACAATTATCTTTTCTACATTAATACTTTTTTGCTTCTACAGATAGTGTTCAGACTGTGTGTGTTACAGGTTTAAAGGCAACGCCTTCCCTTTTATCGGGATTACACTTTTTGGTGATAGTCTCCAGTCCCTGGCCTATGAAAAGCGGGCTTGGGGTAGTCATGACACGACCCCCGAGGAGGGGTCGTGATGAATTGGTATCCAAGGAGTCAGTTCTACCGCATTACATGGACTCATATTCTTCTAATGGAAATAGTTTAAAGTGTTTTGGGTGTTGTTATCTGATTAGGGAAAATAGTGTTGGTGTGATGGAAGACGTATCCATACACTGGGACTCTGATTTCTGATATCCGACTCAGTGCATGAAAACACTAATTGCATGTGTGTTTCTTTTGAAAAAGTTTTCTTCATGATTACGTTGTCTCATCTCACCAGGTATACTATTTTAACCATGGTGCACCTATTTATTTTCTGGATGGCCCCACGATGGCAGCCATCTAGGGTTCCGAGTTATTTACGAGATGGTATCCCACCGAGCGACGAGGCCTCGGTGCAGGGCCCCATCACAGCGGATGTACTAGTGGTACCAATAACAGCTAGGCCACCGATACCACCAGCTCTAACAGTAGAGACTACACACTGTCTGAGTACATTGCATGAGTTCCATCGCCAGAGGCTGCCCAATATCCAGGGAGAGACGGAATCACAGGCAGCTGAGGATTGGTGGGAGGCTATCGTGAGAGATTTCAGATTTCTAGGGACACCAACGAACCTCATGGTGATCCTTATTGCAAGTCTCCTACATGAAAAAACATACCTACGGTGGAGCCTGATGTTCCATGTTCATGACAAGGTATCATTACTCTGAATAGACTTCTAGAGTCTCTTCCGGTTAGATCTTGTTCCAGCCACCCTTCGTGCGGTGCAGATTCTGGAGTTACTTCATCTGTATCAGGGAAACATTAAAGTAGCTCAGTACTCAGCGAGGTTCACCGACCTCTCGCGCTACTCCACAGACATCGTACCATACTCCTTCTTCTGGGCCTGGACCTTTGTGTAGGGAATCATGCATGATATTAGGGCATCGATGATTCCCCTCAGCATCTCGACACAGGAGGGATTGCTGGATCGAGCCCTTATAGTGGAATGATTTCTCACTGAGCAGTCACCAGCAGCGAGACCCACGATAGGGTGACACGTATTGAAGTCTTCTAAAGCTGGTAGTAGATAGATATCGCAGAAGTACAAGCGGACCAGGCCATCAGGTGGGAGACCCCAGGATAGAAGTTTGGTTTTCTAGGGCACATGAGACAGATCCATTTATACGAGGAGTAGGAAGCGCTATGCTTGTGGCGGACGGGTTCACATGGCTCGTGACCACCCGACCCTCCATGCAGATGAGTAGTAGATGGTAGAGGGAACTCTCAGGTAGAGGCATATTTCTGACCGTGGTGGTCTGCTAGGAGCAGAGAGACATGGTAGAGGAGCTGACCAAGTAGCGACTTGCAGATGGCGTTTTGAGGCCCTACCACCACCACCACCACCAAGAGGTCCACCCCGACCACATGGAGCTGGAAGATATAGGCGGTCTAAGCTCCATGTAGTCGATGCCAATGACCACAGCCCACCTGAGATGATTCAAGGTACTATATTTGTCTACTCCACCTTTGTAGTAGTACTCGTATACATAGGTTCAAGTCATTATTTTATTTCCACTGCCCTGGTTCGGAGCTCGGAGATTCCGACAGAGCCATTGGCTCGATTCTTATGAATAGAGACTCCTGCGGGAGAAAAAACGATAATTATGCAATAGTTTTGGAAGTGTGAGCTTACTCAAGGAGGTGAGAGATTCTGCTGGAATATCCTCGTATCGGTGTCGAGGCCTTACGATATCATCTTTAGTATGGACTGGTTATTGATAATTCATGCCCAGATTGACTGTATTAGGTTCAAAGTATGGTGTGTCCACACAGATGGGACCAAGTTCTTTTCCACCGGCAAGAAGGGAAACTTTACAGTGGAGGATGGACTTAAACAGAGGAGGGGGCGACAAATCACACATCAGTTGGCTAATCTCATCCTCGGAGTAGTTGATGTGCGGAGTATGAGTTTTTCTTGTAGTGGTGGATCAGTACGTGGATGTTTTCCCTGACGATGTTCCATGACTACCTCCTCCGAGAAAGGTAGACTTATACATTGACCTTTACCCCGGGATGACACCGACATATACTCTAGCATATCGGATGGCTCCTTCTATGCTTTGGGAGCTATAGGTACAACTGGAGGACTTGCAGGGGAAGGGATTTATCCGACCCAATGTTTCACCCTGGGCATCTCCTATTTTGTTTTCCAAGAAGGCAAATGGGTGCTTCCGACTGTGTGTTGACTACCATTGCCTAAATCAGGTGACCGTGAAGAACAATTACCCACTTCCGAGGATTGACAACCTCCTTGATCAGATCAAGGGAGCATGATGGTTCTCGAATATAGACCTCAAATCAGGCTATCAACAGCTCATAGTTCAAGACGCAGATGTTTAGATGATGGCCTTTAAGTGTCAGTATGGACACTACAAGTTCTTGGTTATGCCCTTTGGAGTAACCAGTTATCTAGTAGTGTTCATGAGTCTCATGAACATGATCTTTTACCCTTACCTCGATCACTTTGTCTTAGTCTTCATCGACGACATATAGATCTACATGACTATAGAGGAGGAGCATACTTACTATTTACGAGTAGTAATGGACGCACTCTGAGATCACTAGTTTTATGGTAAGCTCTCGAAGTGCCAATTTTGGATTTGAGAGGTTCAATTCTTGGGACACGACATCTCGAAGGCTGGAGTTGCAGTGGATCCAACGATGATCGAGGCAATACTTGCTTGGGATCCACCAAGTAGTGTGATGGAGGTTCGATGTTTTCTTGGACTAGCTGGGTACTATCATAGATTTGTGACAGATTTCTCTAGAGTTTCAGCAATTCTTTCAGCATTGACAAAGAAGGGGAAAACTTTTTTTTGGTAAAAGTGATGCCATATGAGCATTCAGAAGCTGAGACAAAGGTTGACTAGTGCGCACATCTTGAGGCTATTAGAGGAGGGCGTAGGGTACATAGTCTACTGTGTTGCATCATGGACTGGACTTGGGTGTGTCCTGATGCAGGAGCAAGCAGTGATTGCGTATGGATCTCGGCAGTTGAGATAACACAAGTAAAACTATGCTACCCAAGAATTGGAGTTAGATGTAGTGGTATTTACCTTGAAGATGTGGGGTAATTATCTGATGTGCGAGTGTTTTACAGTATAACATGACCACCAAGGTCTAAGGTACATCTTCTCGCAAAAGGACCCGAACCAGAGATAGTGACGATGGCTCGAGTTCCTCTTGGACTATGACTTTGAGACAGTCTATACCCCTGGGAAGGGGAACGTTGTAGAAGATTCTCTCAGCATGAGATCAGGTATTCAGCTGCTAGGAGAGGTGATGGAGCAGCTGGCCGTGATGCAGATATCCTTTGTGGATAGAGATGGAGAAGCCTTTCTACAATATCTTATAGTCACTCCTCAACTTATTGAATGAGTCAGAGATGCATAGTGTGGGGACGTTGACTGTTAGACGCCACGTGCTCAGATATCCTCAGGGCAGGCAACAGATTGTTTTTATTAAGGGTGGGGAGCAGTCATTCTCTTCAAAGGATATACCATGGTACCAGTTGCAATTTGGGAGGAAGTTTTGAGGGAGTTCCACACATCTCCTTTAGTGGTTCATCCAAGAGTGGTGAAGATGTATCAGGACCTCTGATGATAGCACCAATGGCCGTGTATGAAGAAGGAAGTAGCAGAGTTTGTCTCATGATGCCTCACATGTCAACAAGTGAAGGTGGATCACCGGGTTCCAGCAGGCTTGATTTAGCCTTTAGAGGTCCCGGAGTGGAAGTGGGACATGATATCCATGGATTTCATAATGGGACATCCACGTACATCTAGAGGACATGACTCTATCTGGGTGATTGTTGACCGACTCACCAAGTCGACCCACTTCCTACTGATTAGAGAGCAGGTCCCAGTATTGTTATTGGGATTCCTCTCTCTACAAGAGATTGTATGGCTACATGGTGTTCCATCGACGATCGTTTCCGATCGAGATGCTCGATTCAATTCCCGGCTATGGAAGGGGTTGCATGATGCTTTTGGGATGTAGCTTTGTTGGAGCACCGACTTCCATCCTCAGACAGATGTTTAGACTGAGAGGACCATTTATACTCTGAAGGACATGATATGTGCATGCATCCTAGACTTCGGTCATAGCTGGGAGAATCAATTACCCTTGGTGGAGTGTGCATATAACAACAGCTAACACCCCACCATCGGGATGACATCTTATGAGGCACTATACGACCGACCTTGTAGATCACCTCTATGCTGGATTGACCCAGGGGAGTGAGTACTTATGGGACCAGAGATTGTAAAGGCTATGATGGAGAAGGTGAAGATCATCTAGGAGTGGATGAAGACTGTACAAAGCAGGCATAAGTCCTATGCTGATAGGAGAAGAGACCACTGGAGTTCAAGGATGGAAAATATTTATTTCTATTGGTCTCACCTCGACGTGGTCTCTGGAGATTTGGCCGAGGCGGCAAGTTATCTCTACAATTCATCGGAGCTTTTCAGGTTCTTAGTAGGGTAGGCGAGGTGACTTACTGCTTGGCTCTTCCACCTCAGTTGTACCAGGTGTACGACATCTTCCATGTATCTCAGCTGAGGAGATACGTGCATGCCCCATACCACATCATCAACCACAGGGAGATGGAAATCTATGATGGTAAAACAATCATGGAGGTCCCATTGGTGATTGAGGATCGACAGGGGCGGGTCCTACATGGATGGTCGATTTCTCTGGTACGCATTCACTGGCAGCATGAGAACCTCCATGAGAGCACATGGGAGTGAGAGGATAAGATGAATGCTATGTACCAACATTTGTATCCATAGTGTGATTTGTAGCTCATGGGGACGTAAATCCCTAACGCGGGGAGAATGTAAAAACCCAGAATTTCCATGATTTTTTTCAATACATGGGAATTTTATGAGCCCGCAATTTCTGATAATGCCTGATTCCGGGGCCCGGTGTGCCCAGAATCAGTTTCTGATGTTTTTTTCGGATACATTCATTAAACAGACATGAAATATTTTATATATTTTGAAGTGATTCTCGGAACTGAAATATGAGGTCACCTTTGAACTCGCAGCGCCAGTATTCTCTTAAGGAGACCTTCACTGCAGTTGCATTTTATTGAGATTGGATGTTAATCATTGGGGTTTTTCTAAATAAATTAAATAAAAGTATGTATAACATATTATTATTTTTGGTGGTTTAATTCACCAAGGTGTGGATGGAGGTGGGGCCCACCCCTCCATAACCTCCCGTAGGAGGATATAACTAGGTTGGACCCACACGAGTGTAAACCCCCTTTCACCCCCATGTAACTCTCATTAAATTGGGGGAAGTCACTTAAACTTCCCTTGAGTTTATTAATGCCAACTATCCCTTATTTTATTTAAAACATTCCACCTTCCCCATAATGGTGCCAATTAACCCATTAATGAAGTGAGGTATCTTATTTTAATTATCTTTTCAAAAAAAATTGAATTCTTTTTGGAATTCTTGGAAACTATAAAATAATTGGGAGATGTTAGTTTATTTTGGGGTTGGTGATTATCTTTGGTGGAACTTTAGAGTTCTTGGAGAAATGACTTCTTCCAATGAAGAACGATATCCTCACCAATGTAGAACACTCCTCATCTCCGAAGAATGATGAACACCATAACTGATCTTTGACTATGTTATAAGAGAAGGAACCTCCCTTAAAGAACGCCGACGACACTTCTTCCTTGGACGCTCCCCCATGTCAACGAATTGATGCCACCTCTTCTGTGACTTCTCAACGTTCAACAAAAAATAAGAGGTAGGGTTTTGAGTTGAATTCTTTTATTGTTCTTTGTCATTCAACCTCAGTTTATTTTTTGGACAATTGTTATCACCTAATGTGGAGGGAGTGGGATGAAAAAACACAACCTCACGTCCCTCCATTGGTTATTGATTGGTTGACGATGGTGGTGGAACAATGGTGCCACCGGAAGAGAGAACCGTGGTGGAGAATCGGAATCCGACGACGGGACGACCGTGAGGAAACCGGCCGAGAAAGGCCACTAGAAAAAGGCACGGAACCGTCGTGCCGTGCAGAGGATCCACATGACATGGCCAAAACGGGTCATGGTTGAGGAGGCGTGCCACTGTCGCACCGTTTGGGGGCGTTGAATGCTGTGGCCAGGTCAGGCCGCGTTGGTGGAGGCATGGCACCGTCACGCTGCACGAAGAGTAGGAGGACCGCGGTGCCATCATGTCGCGGTGGAGGAGTGGTGGAGGCTCGCTGTGCTAGCCGCCATGGATACAGACGAGCGGGACCAGCCGGGTCGGCACCCCCTCCCCCGCATGGCAGGCCGAGCCGCCACAGGCCGGGCCACACTCGGCCGTGCCACCCTTGGCCGGGCCACCCATGGCCGGGCTACCTACGGGCCGGGATTTCCCCTTGGCTCGGGTCGCTTCCTCAAACTGGGTCAGACCCACGGACTGGGTTTGACCCCGGTTCAAACTGGGTCGGACTAGACCCAGACCCACTATGGTTGTTTACACCTTCTAGCCCACATATAGGCCTACTAGTGTCCGATTAACGTACCTCCTACGATGATTGAATTCTTAGAGAAAGACGGTTCTTTTGGAAACCCACGCTTGATGTTTCGATGCATTTGGGGTACGGTCGGGTTGGTTTGAGCATAAAAACCACTCGAGCCTCTGAAACGGAAATGCTAATAACTCACAGAACGGACGTCCGATTGATGCACCGTCTGTCGCGTTGGGTTTGTTATGATGACACGGAACTACGAGATACATCAACTCAGGAATTATTAATAGTTTATGTATCAACAGTTGGCTCAAGAAGTGGACCCTCCCGGAATCGAGCATGTTATGTGCGGGAACCCTAGGGCTGGCAGTGACAGTGATGACTTCTGTACCAGAATCCTCTGTGGGATCGACAGTGAAGAATTATATACTGGAATCCGCCGTGGGTTCGACAGCGATGAATACTGTACAAGAATCCACCATGGGCTTGACAGTGATGACTATTATACCAGGATCCTCTGTGGGTCCGAAAGTTCTGACATCTATTCCTGGATCTTATGTGGGTCTGACAGAATAGATGGTCTTGTATCCTATGTGGGTCCGACAACTTAGCTGGTCCTGTATCCTTTCTGGATCTGACAGCTTAGATAAATCAGTGAATATATCTGATCATCTCTATCACTCTACAAAAGATGTATACCTATGTAAGGTGAGTCTTGTCTTTCAAATTTTATCATCATGGTGATTGACTTCACTTCATTTGTGGACTGGGTTATGCTTGGGCTCGAGACTTGGAGCCGAACTGTGATTGGTAACTTAGGTATATGTATGCGCATATACATATGTAAGGTTGGGTCATACTTTATGATTGTATCTTTCTTCTTTGGTTTATCCATTGTGGATTTTGGGAGACCTTCGGGGGTATCTGGGTCCCCTACTGAGTATTGTTATACTCACCCCTGCACGGGCTTCGCCCGCACCTTGTTGTGTTCTATGAAGATGACAGTCAGAAGTGATCGAGGCTGAGGGTGACAGACGGGTGGCGTCATAGAGCTGGACTAGATGGGACATACATCAGGAATGGGTTTTAAAGATCTATACCTACCCTTCAGTTAGGATTCACTATTAGATGATCCAGGAGCTATTTTTCCCTTTTTACTTGTACTTGTACGTTTTGTATTGTTGAGTTTGTATGTTGGTGTACAGTTGGGTTTGTATATTGGGCCACTTACTTTCGCACACATTTCTTTTCTATATTAGTACTTTTTGCTTCTACAGCTAGTGTTCAATCTATTTTTGTTATAGGTTTAAAGGCAATGCCTTCCCTTTTATCGAGTTTATGCCTTTTGGTGCTAGTCGCCAGCCCTTGGCCTATGGAAGGCGGGCTTGGGGTTGTCACAACACGAGCCCTGTGGAGGGGTCGTGACAAGATTCATAAATTTTTAAAACATAACCCATGTAACCTTTTAAAGTTAATATAGTTATTATATTTTGGTAAATAATCATGCATGAAAAAATATGAAGGAATACAGAGCACATGAGAGTTACATGGTCCGTCCTATGTGTGAGAACCTACATCATTACCATAGCCACTCTCATGGGTGTTTATAAATTCATTTCTTTTAATAAGTGATTAAATTTTTTTCCATGTCCCATTATTCAACTTCAATTTCTTAATACGAATGATTATACTAACTGTAATTTGTATACAAGGTATCTTGCAGATCAACTAATCCAAAAAAAGAATAAATACTATGTTCAATTTGATACATAAAGGTCATGAGACTGATGACTCAGATCTTAATGTCCTTCATTTTTATTAATCCATGTTGATTGACTAAATTAGATCAACTAAAAAATGATCCCTTTCTCAATCTTTACCTGAAGAAACCTTTTTTTTTGTTTTCATAACCAAACATAAGCTTATTAGAAACTCCACAAAACTCAATCCCAACATACTCACTCTAAGGAATTTAGTGTGATGGCCTCAGAATGATGCAATTTGTCTCAATCTGTAAAACACAAACTCTGCTCAAATTCTCTATATGATCATCCATATTCTAGTAAAGAAAACATTTATTAGTATGACCTTCTTCTGGGATCCCATTCAAGAAATAAAAATTGACAATAAATACACACAACTCCACATATTGTTTTGTCTTGAAATGTTATAAAATGACAATGAATTGTCATTATATTTATAGGAGAATCATAAATTATATTGTGGTAAAATGAAATAAAATTCCCAATAACTCAAATTTGAAAATCCATAAATCACTCATAATTAAAATTCATCTATGACTTCTTCAAACCATCCAATTATTTCATCGAGATTCGTTTTCTCAAACAAAACAAATTTAATTCAGTATGATATTTTTTCTTGAGCTTCATCTTCCTTAACTCATTATGATAAGCGTTTCTTTATTATCTATGTATGATCTATATTTTATTCTCAGATGAATATGATGTGACTTTAATTATTATCTCATTAATATATGATTTTCTATCTCATCTCACTATGATCTCCCTTTCATTCTCAGCTCATTATGATCTGACCATATTTCTCAGAACAGTTTAATATAACTATCATAGATGGATCATTATGTTTTGACTATCATATTTAGATTTATTTTTATTGATTTAATTCTCAAATTCGACCCAAACAACTATACTAATCTGTTCTAGTTTGATGGATTCCTTATAACGAAGAAAATTAGAAGTACAATGAAATTATAATTACGATTTCAACACCAATCAATAACATAGAAAATACATAGAAAATCATCTTTAAATCATTAATACTATTGATTTGTTTTGAATCCATTACTTTTGAATATGATTTTATGTGTCTGGTTTACTGGAACCGATACATTCTTCATGATTTACTATTTCATCAAAAGAATTTATCATGATATTTTTCATGATTTGTGAGAAGCTCATGATGATAAAATCAATGTATTATTTTAATATAGAATGTATGAAAACTATCTAACTCCTCACATAATTTAATTAAAACAACTCTTTAAAATCAATTTTTTCCTCTAATAGTAGCTTTTTAATTTCTAAAAACAATTGTGTTCGAAAGATCTTTAACATCATACCAATGAAACTAAATCAATTGATGAATATATTAAAAAATTAATCTAACATCCACCTTTCATACACCGTCTAGGTCATGTACCACATAGTTTGATAATTGTTTCCAGAAACATATATCCCAAAAAATAACATTCACAAAGAAAAAACCATTCTCCATTGTTATGTTTGGTTTCTAACATTTATCAATTTTCAATATTTTATGTAAAATGATTATGTTGGAATACGTCTGATCCAGAATAATAAAACATTATTTTAAAAAAAATAATAGTTTTCAAAAAATACAAATCATTTTTAAAAAACATCATATTGATTTTTCATTATCCCTTTTGGAATTGTTGAAAAACATCGTTACCAAAATTTTCAAAATAGAAAATTTTTCCCAAGTCAATATTTGTAATCTTTTTTATTATTAAAAATTATTCTTCCTTATAAGAGAGTTTCCTAATTCCACAATTCATGATTAAGAAATTTTTACGGAATTCCATTTTATAATGATAAGAAAATTTTAATCCCATATAAAGATAAATTCCCCCTCCCAATTCATTTACTCTCAATTTTATTTTTCTCTTCCCCGTTTTATGATTACCACAACATTAAAATCATTAAAAAATACATGTAAAAACTTCTAACAATGTACATTCAATTTACAAAGTCATTATTTTCTCCCCCCATTTTTCAACATAATCCAAAGCATGGTGGGTGACAACCTTATGATATTTGGGAAGTCATTAAAGGAGGATGAATATGAAGTTGCGACCATAACTCAACAAATTTTTTTTTGAAATTCAATTATGAAGATATAAGAAATTGCATACACGGTGGAGATATATTCTATCAAAACACCTCCAACTGCAACATTCACCTTAATAACGTGAAAAGTTATATCATTATATTTTAATCATAAATCTTGGACATGATTTTTAGAAATATCAATTGAAAATTGATTATCAATAAGTATCTTCAATGGGTTAGAAACATTTACAGTATTGTATTCTAGCTAAACTATTAACCCACAAAAAGTTTAGTGTAATCATGATTAAATGAATCATATTTAGATTTAATAGTGCTTAATGTTTCTAAAAATTAATTCTTACAATGAAAACTAACAATTAAATCACACATACAAATTGATCTACATTGTATTTATTTTACATCATTAAAATCTGAAACCCAATCAGTATAAATATATCCATGAAGAAAAATCTAAAAAAAATTTATATATAATAACCACATTGATGTTGTTCCTTTGACATATTTCAAATGTATCTTCACTAGCAACATTTGTGATTGTTTTGGAGTTCATCAATACCTATAAGAAAAGAAGATACAAAAATAATATCATATATTCATGTTGGAATGTAAAGTAGACATTCAATCATGTTTTGAAAGTTATCTGATTTACACTTTCTCCAGAATCATATTTACTCAACTTTTTCCACACATATATATGAGTATATTTATTGGATTAGGCTGTCCAAAAATCCCTTATCAATTCCCCAACGTACATTTATTGATATATGAAAATTAACTTTTAATTTTTTTTAAACATGTAAACTACATAATAAAGATAATTTTCCAAACAATGAAATTCCATATTAATTATCATTTCCTAAGGAAATTTTTTTTAAAACCTTTTTGTTCATTTCTATAAAACATTATATAATCCACATAAAAAACTAAATTTAGAGTTCTAGAGTCTACTGATTTCAAATAAAAGTTTTTATCATCCGTTCATTTATAAAAATTAAACATTCTCAATCAAAAATAAAGTTTTTTAATACTCAAAACATGGGGATTGTTTCTATCAATAAGAGGCATTATTGAATCTATTGTCATTTTTTTTCTAACATGAAAACTAGAAGGTTTTTAAAAGAAAAATACTTTCTCAACATCACCATTTATTAAATTAGACATTGTATCCTCTTGATAAACTCATTAATTCTGATATTAGTTCACAAATATAAACATTATAATAGGTTATAACCTTATAACTAAGGAAAATGTTTCAAAAAATCGACTCCTTAAACCTATTCATAGCCTTTAATAACATGTCTTTATTTTTTTCTTGAAACATATTCTTTATTGTTGAATTTTATTTCTATAAACCCAATTTGTTTTGATAAATTTATATTATACATGCAATCAGTTCCCATGTTTTATTTTTCTCAATATGATCAATCGATTTATTTATAGAATCCACCCATTCATTGTGTTGAATAACATTTGAAACTGATTCTTGTTCATCTTTTGAGATGAGTGATATTTTATTTTCTAATAATATTTTCCTTCAGTAGGTACTGGATCCTTCTAAATTAAAATAATTTTTTTGGACATAACATGTTATTGTAAGGTCAGAATTGTCAATTTATCTCTTCCATGTAATAATTCCACATCAAATGATTCTCTTGATTCTTGGTAAGGATATTTTGACTCACTATCATTGGATATCCACAGATTAACCTCCTTAGTATTCGAATATAATTTTTAAATAAAATTTTATTTTCAATTACATTTACATCATTCAATTCCAAATAACATTGTAAATGTTTGTTCCATGATTTTTTAAATCCTTCATTAAGCGAATACACCATTAAATATCCTTCCTCAACATCATTATAAAATTATTCTGATATCAGATATTTTTGACTTTATGTAAACATGGAATTAAATAAACATTGATATAATTCAACAAAGGTTTTTTCTATACAAAATTTCAAAAGAAGTCATTTTTATTCGAGGCCAAAAAACTCTTTTATGAATATATACAGTAGTAAAAATATCTTATCTATATTTGAACATTGAAATTTTATTTTTTTCCAACATAAATCTTCCCATTTCCACCAAACATATAAACATTATTAATGTTACTCAATCTTGTTGTTGATTTTAGGGATTACTATATTGATGTTTGATTCCCTGATTTCCAGGGTAATTTTAAAAATTATTTATTTATAATTCAAAACCTTTATCTATTTTCAACTACTTTATATAAGCCCCACTTCAATCTCAAATTATTATCTGAAAACAAGAAAATTTCTACAACATTTAAATTGTGTTTTATAAACGTGATGTTTTTCATCCGAGTGATATAAAAAATAAAATTGATATTGTATAAATATAATTTTTTGGATTAATGTATTTTAAGACCACATAAATTAGAATGAATATGTATGAGAGGTTTTTTAGACAATATGTCAACTTTCTTCTGGATTTTTTATTCATCATCCATTTCTAACATGTTACAAAAAAAACATAATATCATAGTTTCAATTCCCAAAAATTATATGTAGAATTAAATATATAATAGTTTTTCATGTTTTCATTCCCATAGTGTTTATATCTTTGAAGAAACAATCTATTCTCATCTTCATCACTTGGATAACATGATTTTTTTTTGAAATTTGAATGTGAATACCACTTGCCTTTTATTATTTTATAATAACTATTCTATCATTAACAATTTTGATAAAAAGAGAATATTTTCTGAATATATATTCTTTTCTATCATCACAATGTTGACTCATAGTATGTAAGTTATGTTTTCACCCATCAAAAAATAAAACAACCTTAGATTTTATAATTATTTCCACAATATCATCCATTCAGAATGCTCTAATTTTTATAGAACAACCATTACAAAAGGTAATTTCCCATCCATCATAGATTTAAACAAGTTTTAATATATTTATATAACCTTTAATATGTAATTAAAATCCACTATCACATATCCAGGGTTTGTTTAGTTCACTTTCATTCAATGCTACCTCGAAATAAAAAACTCTTTCCTTAACGTTATTATTTCCAGCATCCTTTTATTTTCTACTAGAATAAAATTGTTCTAGTATTCTTTTAATACATAATTTCTAATGATAAAAATTATGATAAAATCTTCTCAAAACATCTTCTAGACATTAATTTTTTTTGTTGGAATGTTTCTAATATCCAGATATATTTCATTTCTAACATATTATGGTCTAGAAATGTAACTCATCATACATTTACCATTTATTTCACTTTCCTCAAATCTTTATAAGATTTTTGAAAGTTTATGACAATAATTATAAGACATATTTCCCAATATTAAAAAATACAAGAAATATCCATCAAATCATATTATTCTATTTTAGTATGATTTTTATCTATATATATAGTTTAGGTTACTGACTTTATTCTGCTCTAACAATCTCCAGATGTGGATTATATTTCCTCCTAAGTGGGTTTTCATTTTTATTGATAAAATAGGAATCTCACATGCATTATGAATATATTATTTCCTAATAAATATTCATGAACATTAAATTAATGAAAAATTAGATGAAAATTTATTCTTTTGGAGGGTGAGGATTTCTCCTCATTCTAAATTTTAGTTTCTCAGAAACATTATATGTATATGATTTTACTTCCAAAGATTTATTGTTGTTTGGAATTAACTTCTTAAATGTAATTTCTGACTCAAGAAACATTTATTTAAATTTGTTATCATATTTTTACATGGACTTTATCATTTTATTAAGATATTCAACCATTATTTACGGTTCAAAAATTCATAATTTGTGACATCATATCTCCTAAATTTATTCTTTCTCCTTCTTAATTACATATTTACTTCCTTCAGAATATTCATTAAAATAATTTTTTATTACTATCATTTATTTAATGAGTGTTTTATAGCTCATGAAATTCAAAAAAATGATCCTTTCTGATTTGATACTCTCTATATGATTGTTCACAAAACATCTTTATTATATAAGGAATCGTTTGTTTTCCCAACTTGTCCAATGATGGTTCTGATTTTTTCGGAACATTCATCTTATGAAAATTGTTTTCAGATGAGTATGATTAAACATTTTACTCACCATTCTTCTCTCTTCTATCATGAAATTGTTATTATATTTTTTTGGATAAATTTTATTCTATATAATTTTTTTTCAAGTTCATCTATAGAGGGGGTTCCTCATAATCCTTTCAATATTATACAATATTCTTCTTGGGAAAATTGAATGAATGTATCGGAATCAAACACATACAAAATATTTGAGAGGAATTTTTCCTCCATACTTTCCACTTTATCATCAATCGTTCTTGTATATATGGTACTTGAATTTTTTTCTTCAACTAATCTACCTCTATTTCTTTGGATTCATAAGGATCATAATATTTAGCTTTTGGTATTTTTTTTCTCAGGGCTTCGAAAACCATTTTATCATTAATATTCTTTTTGAATATATGATCTATACTAATTTAATAAGAATCAATAATGTTATTCATTTCTTCAAGATACAAACCATAATTTCTTCTATAGGTGGATTTTTAAATTCCAACAAGTCAAAATAGATTCCCATATATTTTTCCATATTGTATAATCCTCCAAGACATCAGTAAATCCTCTGATGTCGTAAAATATTTCATCTACTCTAGGAACATATTCATCAATATTTTCTTCTTCTATAATTCTAATCTCTTCATACTTACTACACCTAATTTTATTCTTTTATTCCTTCACATTAGTATTCCCTTTGAAAATATATAACAAAATGTCTCACATACTCATTAATGATATAAGAAAAATCATATTTTAATAAAAAACATTTGATAAAGAAATAATTATAGAACATATAACTTTTCCATAATCATTGTTATTTCATTATCATAAAAATTCATCAGGCATATTTCTAAATAGATGTTAACCTTATTGTAGAAGAATCACCAACTTCTAAGACAAGATATAAGACACAAGGAATCATATTTTTTTACTACCATAATAATTTATTCTATAAAAAAAATTATTAAACTATGGAAGAATTGTTATTATCCATGATAACGATTTAACAAGGGACCCAAGGATATAATAATATTTAATTTTCAAATAGATTTAATTATAATTAACAAGGGGGTTGAATTGGTTGTTTTGTTTTTATATGTTTCAATACATTTTAAAAAATTACCCCTGAAACATATTAAATCCCATATCCTTAAGATATTTTTTAAAATTACCTGGATGTAAAAATAAGAAAAATATTAGAGAAAATATGATTTATAAGATCCTTCCTTGGTGTGATAATTTATATCCTTTCTATTTTCACTCCCATGGTTTTATGTAAATTCACTATAATGATGATGTTTTTATAGCTTTTATAAACTCCTATTTTATACCTTATATATCCCAGTAGGAATAATGATAATGAATCATGTCATATTACAATGATTCATAAAAAAATTCAATTTTCTCCAAAAACATTTTTGGGTACAATGACCCTGAGTCTATTGGAATTGTTTCCAATTAACCTAGTCTGATTGAATCAATCCAATCGAATTAATATGATTCTCCCATTCTCAATTTGTTCATTAAGAAACCTTCTATTCTATATGGACAAAATATTTGTTCTTCTTAAAAAATCTCCAAAACTCAATCATAACATCATCATTCTAATGAATTTTTTCCCGTGCAATCCTTATAATGAAGTTAGTTTAAATATGAAGAATTTATAATCTATTGAAACTCTTAATATTATATTCTTATGTCTGTAAAACAAAACATTTTGTATTATTCTCTTCTTGTTAGATCTCAGTGTGGAAATAATTTATTTATGAAATACTCAACTGTAGTCTTTTCCACAATCAGGAATTGATAAAAAATCTGAATAAATCATTCTTATATTTATAGAAAACTTATAAAATATATGTGGGAAAATAAAATTCATTTCCCAATATCTCAAATTTTAAAAGTCAAAAAATAAATCACATTTAAAATTTTACTTTTACTTATTCATAACATCTAAATATTTATTCGAGATCACTTTCCGCGTAAAAATCTAAATTTTCTTTAGTCGGTTATAACATCCTCAGCTTTATCATCCTCTACTCATTTTAGTATGACTTTATTTCTCACCTCATTATGATCATCTATCTTTTCACATCTTATTATGATCTACCTTTATGTCTGAGATCATTTTGATTTTCTGATATTTCAATGCTCATTTCAATAAGTATTTCATTCTCATCTCATTATAATCTGACTATCATTCTTATCTCATTATGATCTAGCTAGAATTACCTCTTCATTTTGTTGTGATTATCTACATTAGAGTTAGTATGATTTAAATTCCATCTGATAGTCATTCTGATCATATTACCTCATTAGAGTCAATTTAATGGAATCATTATGATGATATAAGTATCAATACGATAAAATTATCACAATAATGGAATCTCCACTCAAAAACATTGATTTTCTCAAAATTCATCTGCTGTAACTCATTCGAAATTGTAAAAACTTACGTGTCTGCCATTTCTAAAACTAATCATCCTTGTCTATGTTTCTAGAACCGATACAATATTTATGATTACACCATTTAATAAAAATATTTTATCAGGATTGTTTTCATGATTTTTGAGAAAATCATGAACATTATAGCATCATATTATATAAATTTACAATGTATGAAAACATTCTTACTACTGAATTAACATTGTTAAACCATCCTCTTTGGTATCATTCTGACTTCCTCTCTCAGTAGATTCTGACTTTCTGACAAAACATTTCTCTAGAGGATCATCAATATCATCCTGATGAATATGAATTGGATATTCCATCAGATCAACAAATCTTTTGATTTATATATTCATTGACCTTATGTATTCTTTATTGCGGAATCCAAAAAACTATGTATGGAAACATGTGTTAGGAAAACAATATTCAAGGGAAAAAATAAGCCACATTTAGGTTTGGGTTATAACATTCAGAAACATTCACCATTCTTATATTAACTCATTATGATGGACTGGGATCAGTCAAGATTAATAAAACATTATTTTACAAAATTGATAGATGTCAAAAAATATAGAAACATTTTGAAAAAAAATCACAATGGTTATTCATCTTCATACATCCATTTACATAAGTCCATTATAGAAATAAGATCGCTAATTTGATAGGACCTATAACTACTTCTTTATAACTATGAAATTTATGTATGGAGAGAGACATTTTGAGGTGTACATTTAAACCACTAAATAATATATTCATTTTTCTATAATTATTAACAACTAAAATTGAGGCATAACAGCCAAGAGATGTGAAATTTTCTTTATATTTCATGAATGATTACAATCATTTGGATTAATTTCTAAAAACTGTCTCACAATATTTTTTCTTAAGTATCAAGGGAAATAATTATCATGAAATAATATCTTAAATTTTTCCCATTACATTTCTTACATTTCATCAATTGGATTAGTATTCTTTATCGATTCACACAATGGATACGTATCTCTATCAATATGATAGAATAATAAGGTGAATTTATTCTTATTATAATATCAGATGATGTAAAATTTAGTATTTAATGAGTTAACAGATAATTTCATGGGAAGTGGATCAAAATACATGCTAAATTTAAATGGTTGTTATATAAAGGACATGATGACCGATTACTCCTCTTGGGGATAAGATGGACATTAAATATAATTTTGGTTATTGTTCTTATCCTGATATTGGTGGGTATGTATCACCATGAATTTTTCATCTTCTCCCATTTCAAAGGAAATTTTATTAACATAGTAATTGACTTTTCTGTAAAATGGGATATGGTCATGTTTCTACTGGTTCCCAATAGTTTTTAAAACCGAAATGGTATAAAAAACATAATTCATAATATCACAAATAAATAAATAAATTATTATTATAAAAAAATAAAGTCTAAAATAATATATGATTATATCAATATAATTATACATTTTATCAAACTATAATTTTAGGATCATGTACATTAATCATTTTCTAAATTTATGAAGAATAATTACATTAGTTATGTATCCTTAATAATGGTTTTTATAAAGTTCATGATTAGAAAAATTATATCCCATAAGATTGTCAAAATATGTGTGTTGTAAGGCCTCTTTTTCAAAAACCCGGTGGTGAAATATTTAATACCCAGTCCAACCATTTAGGGATTATTACCTCTAGCTATATCATTGATAGATCAAAAATCCACATATATTATCCCAAAATTTATTTCTCAAAACCCCATTCTCTTTTACATTACAAAAAAGGATTTTTATTTATACTTATACTTATCATTATGGTTTCACTAATATTTTATAATCTGAATTCTTAAATAAAGTAACCCATGCTATAATACAAAATACATTAAACCAACCATTTCTACATAAATATTACATTATTATTATGATAAATAATATAATATTGATACAATCCATGGTCAAAATGATTACCATCTTGAAAAAAATATTCTCATACATCACATGTAAATAACAGAACTAATTAATTATTTGAATCCTTATACATTATTTTCCTATAATCTCTCACATTATTCTTAGTACAAGTATTCAAATGAGGATACATATCAATGAATGGGATTGTCTAAAAGCCATGTAAGTGGAGGAATGACAAGCGATGAATAAGGGACGTGAATCAATATTACATGGGTGAGGGTAATCAACATAATCATATCAAAAGAAATGGATCACCATAATAACAATAAGGGAGATATTTTAAAACACCATGTAATGTGGATTGTTATTAATAATGGGACATAATAACATTGTTATCAAATACCACACATAGTAGTTAACAATGAAAGAATCATGTTAACTTATAATATATGTGATAAAATCATAACATCCTAGTTATTAACTATTATAGCATCATGTTTATGAATAATAGACATAACATATTGATATATATCAAATTAACTAATGAATTTGAGGTATATATAATACTAGTCCCACCTATCACATCCTAAAATGCTCATAATCATTCATTCTACATAGTAAGTGAATATATAATAATAATATTAAGGATATATAATCTTGGAATAGAATGGGTTTCATATGGTTTTTAGAAATCATACAATAAGGAAAGACCTTATGGGTTCGCAAATAAATAATAGAGATCATCTTTTAGAATATAATATCATTTTCTATAACGAGAAATCAACTAAATAGGGGTAAAAGTGATGTTTATGAAAATATAGGCATTTTCAAAAGATATATTTATGTGGAGGAGGAGTACATTTTATTGGTTAAAAAATGGATATGATTATAAAAAATTAATTAATTGTGAAAGTTAAAATTAAGAACAATATATGATCATTTATACTTATAATAATACAAAGGAGAAGATAACTTAAAAAGAAGTAATCATGTTCGAGAATACCCTTACCTTAAATCCTTTTTTTCAGAACTTTTCCACCTCTGGAATAAGATACTTATTTTTTAAAAAACATGAATCCAAAATTGAATTATATTAATTTGATCACTCTTGATCAATTATAATACTTGATTTATATTCCATAATCCCAATATTATAATACTAAATGATCTTACTATCATTTTTTTCTTAAGTTATCCCATGTTACTTTGATTTAATGATCTTTCATTGATTATATCTATATATTATTAATAGTTACTAATAAACATCAATAATTATTATATTTATACATTTATATATTATAATAAATTTACTATAACATACCATAAGGGTGGTTATAAGAAAATATTTTGCAACATCCTTGTTAGAAGTTATGAGAACGTTAACGAGACATTTTCAAATAGAGAGGACATAGAGTATGAAATATAAATATATCAAAAATACAAACAATTAATTTGGTAAAAATAATTATTAAATAATAAACATGATATTAAATTAATATAATATGATTGTCAATTGAAATTAATAGAGAAAATGTGAAATATAAGAGGAAAAGTAGAGGAGAAGTGGATCGAAACATACCCTATTATCCTTGTTTCTTCTTTTCTATGATAACAAACTCCACGGGGGCTTAAATTTTAGGGGAAAAACATACCTATAATTATAAGATTACTAGAAGAATGAATATGGGTCTATTTATTTATTGGTGAGTCACTGATTATTAGTTTTCTAGTATAGGGGTGATGTGTTATTTGTGCATGAGGATATATGTATTTTAAGGATAAATTTTTTAATAAATTATAATATTCAAGGTAAACATTTCAATAGTAATATTCATGACATTATGAATTTTTTTTAAATTTACATGATTTAAAGATATTTATATACATTATAATATGATTTCGTTAGTTTTGTCCAAAGGAAATGTGGAAAATGAATAAATATTTTTGTAATGGAATATATTGGACATTATAATTTACAAAATAGTATTTATGTTTGTAAAATGGTTTTATTAAATATAAATTATTTTTTTATCAAATAAAAATATTTTTTAATCCAGAATTTTGATAATTTATTAGTTCATAATTTCATCTTTAATAATGTAATTTAAAATATGCCAGTTACAGAAAATGGTATTTTAATTATTCACATAAAAATTGAAGCATTTCAAAAAAGGACAATAAAAGAACCCTATAAATTTCAGTATGGGAATTATAAAGAATAATTCAATTTTCTGAAAATAATGTTATAATATAATTATTTTATTAATATCTATATATTTTAAAAAACATTATGTCGGATAAAATATACAACATGCATCATTGAGGATAAAGGCACTATGAAATATTACTATCAAAATTTGATTGTTATAAACCAGTTGTTTAATTTATGGGTATGTATATTAGTAAAAAAACATTTGAAATATATATATTTATATTATAATGAATAATCAAATATTTATTAATTATTTGTAAAAAATAATAATAAATTCATTATAGTAGTTATTTTTTCATAAAAAATACTATTTATTCAATTATGATATTTATTTCTTTTCATGGGAAATCCTTTTGGTTACATTAATTAAATCATATAAAATATATTTTATATGATGAAGTTCAATATTTTAATAATCATATAAAAATAATTTTTTGTTTAAAATTTGTGAATTCTTTGAAAAGATCAATCTTTTAGTGAATATTGAATAATAAGAAAAATTTAAATAAAATTATATTTTATTTTAATTTTTTTATAGTTAGTTTCTATGTTAGATTATTTTTTTAAATTTAATTAGTTATTTTTTATTAAAAATCCAATGATGTAATTTTTATGGAATTATATTCTTGAATTTATTATGAAAACATTTGCATACATAAAAATGGAAATTAAAAAAAAGGTTTCATCATGTTTTGTCAGTTTATATTGAAATTAAATTCTAGAAATTCAATTTTTTGATACATGAAAATTGGATTCCATTTTTTTAATCATAATGTTTAAATTATTCATATATTAACCATTTATTCTTTTTCAACAATATGAGTAACCTAAGTAATTTTGTTATAATGATAAAGCGTAAATAAAGTAATTATAATATAAAATAAATTTATTGGAACAAAAAAATATCTCTAAATCAAAACATAATTCTATTTTCTAATTATATTGTTTCATTACTAATCCCATATTTTGTTATATTGAATTTATGAGGCCATTTGGATGTGATTGAGACTATTATATTATTTTATGTATAGAAAAGAAAAAAATTATCCCATATCTATTTTCAATACTATTATATTTTTTAAAATTGTATTAACATAGGAAATATTTAGTTTCAAATAAAAATTTAAAATATAAATTATTTAAAATTATCAATTTAATTTATATTTAATTTTTAGTGAGTAAATATTTACATTTAATGATTACCCAACGTTGAGGAAATAATTATTCAGTTGATGGAAAAAATAAAATTTATAATATTTAAATATTAAAAGTAGTAAATTTATTAAGAATTAATGAAAACCACAAAAGTATTCGTATAAACGAAATATTAGAGTTGTTTTAATGAATTTTATTTCTATTATTTTTTTTATTAATGTAATTAACGTAAAAGTAAATGAATAGTTCTTAAATTCACATTAACGTTTTTTTAAAAAAAATTCATTTTTAAAAATTATTTTAAATTCATACAATAATTATATTCATAAATATCAATGTAATATGGTCAATTAAATAGACCATGGCCTATTTATCATTCAGTTTTTATTTTTATTGTATCATTATTATCCCCTAATAGGATTCAAACATTTATATTATGGTAATTTTCAAAAGGGGAAATGAGGAGAAAAAATAAAATGATATGGGTAACAATGTAATCCTAATTTAACCAATTTTTTTGTATGAGAGGATTTATAATCATCATCATATTATATTTTAATAGTATCAATGTGGATATATTCTAGACATCCAATTTAATTTACATTAATGTAATATTTAATGAAATCCAAACAGTGCACCTCCTTTTATAAAAGGGAGGATCTTCTTCCCATTACAAAATAATAAAAATAATTTTGGCTTGGATGATACTTACCCTAATACCTTCCAATAATTTCTCCCAAATTATATATCCATTATTTTTGGTATCATTCCATTAATGGAGGTCTTAATATTTTATAAAATGTAGACTTTTCAAAGAAGATTTATAGTTTTAATAGTATTCTTTAATTTTATTTCATTAACCACTTACTTCAAATAATTTTCAACAATGATGATATAATATCATAATTTTAAAAAATATACATTGATTTTACAAATTTATTTTAATATACAATATCTATATTCAACCTTCATCAAATTGTATAGGAACCCATCATTTAGGTTTATGGTGGACTACCGCCTCATAGACTAATGTAATTGATTTTCCATTATCATATATCATGGCTTGTTATAATTTTTGAATAATGGTATATGTATGATTCTCATGACATATTTATGATTCTTATAATATAATATATTATTTTATTTCGTACCATTCCATTCATAAAAAATGATAATGTTGTTTTTGCATTAATGAGGACTTCCACCTCCAAGAATCAATGTGATTCATTCTTTGTTATATTTATATTTTTTCTACGTATTGATAAAGGGTTATAAGAAATGGTTATCTAAAGAAAGTACTATGATAAATAAAATTTCTAGGATATATAAATAAACATTATCAAATTATATGTCTATACATATAGCCTCAAAATACATTATTCATTTATGGTCCCCGGGATTTTATTGATATGAGATGCATTAAATATTCATCTAATTTGATGTAATATTTATGATTTAACTACTCAAGCCACTATAGTTGGTATAAATCCAGTGTATTGTTCTTTTTTTCAATATTATGATTGATGTTTTTTACTCAAAGCACTGTGGATATGAATTACTGACTGAACATTAATTTTTTTATTAATGAGGGAACAAGGCCCACCAAAACAAAGAAAGGCTCAAGGAGGTATAAATTGGTGAAGTCATAGGGAAACCCCTTGGACATAACTTTTACATTCCATAGGTAGTGGAACCAAACTATAAAAAATGATAGGTGCGTCATTTGGATTTTTTGCACAAGCAAGAGCATCTGCTGAGAAACTATCTTCCTGCCAAATATACCTCACCAACTGACAACCCTTCGACTCCAGAAAAAAACTTCTGGGGAGGTAATCCATCTCCCAAAGAGCGTCGCATTTCCCCTATAGAATTCTAAGCAAGACATTAGAGTCTGACTCAATTTCCAACACCTGGAGGTCAAAATATCTACATAACCATAGACCAAAATTGACAGCCCTAACATCTGCACCGAGAGAAGAAATCAACACATAGATGGACCTAAGACCAAAACACACTGAACCTCGAGAGTCCCTAAGAATCTCCCTGCCACACATATGTCGGTTCAAAAGGGATCAATCAACATTAAGTTTCAATCCAACACCAGGAGGAAACCATATAATCCATCGACCACTGGTTCTGACATCCACCAATGGTCTATTCAGAAAACTATCAAAGGTGACAGATTTTTGGCCCGCTTTTAGTAGGGAAAACAATTCAACCAGCAACGATCACATTCTCATCTGGATATAGAGAAGTGAACGACTATTACCCTATCTAACCCAATTATGGGATCCCCAAAGAGTCCAGAAGATGGCCATGAAAATTGTAATCTACACCTTCAGCTCCATGCCATTACGATCTAGCCCATGCAACCATGATGAGATGAAAGTGTGTATAGAAAACTCCTCCTCATTGGATCAAGTTTGTAATCTGAAGAAGGACCAAAGAGCAGAGGCCCATTCGCTCTGGAGGAAGAGGTGTACCATCGACTAAACCTATAGAGCAGCATTGAAAAAATAGTGAGAGGAAATGGAAATACCCCTCCTTTGGACATTCACATCAGTATAAATTTCCTGGTTCCATACACGCCATACTAGAAAATTCATTTTAACAGGAAACTCCTTGCACCAAAGCCTTGTCGCCCACTCATTAAGAACACCCGCAATAAAGAGAAAATTTCTATAATAACGAGTAGAATAAACACCTGAGCTAGAATCAGTGAAACAACATCTATCATCGTCATTATTTAAGGTAATAGTATCAATAATCTCCCACTGATCTTGAGATAGAATCTGCCTGATCAAATCTAGATAATCGCTTGCTTCATTGAAAGAATTTCACAGGGCCGAACATCCAGGGAAGAAGATCTTCACACCGGCCCAGTTCACATCCCAAAATTTTATGTTACCTTTCCCCACAATCCACTGGGATGATCCTTGAAGATCCTCTATAATGGGAAACAAACATCATGCTAAGTGAGAGGGATGAGCTCTACAAAACATGCAATACTCCCATTGATTAGCATATCTGGCCTGGAAAAGCGACGCCCACAAGGAATCACCTGCAGTGATATCCCATGAAAGATGGTCTTGCATACCCTGCATCATTTCGGTAATGTCATGTAAACCCACAACTCCTTCAAAAATCGGCTTGGCCAGGAGTTTCCAGGGGGACCAATGGCAACAACCTATAGTATAAGCATCCCAAAGAAAAGATTTCATCATTGTTTCCATCTTATCAATCATACCTTTTGGAGGGGAAATAGTTTCCATGATATTGATAGGGATGGAAGTTAAGATACTGTTATTCAACATAACTCTCCCTATGAAAGACAAGAATATATTCTCCCAGTTCTGAATTCTTCCCAACATCCTGTTAATTATGTCTTAAAAATAAAACTTCTTGATGTAGCCAATATAAAGGGGTGTTTTTTAATATGTCATAGGAAAGTGCCTCTGTTGAATTCCCATCATGTTTTGGATTTCACTACATCTCCTGACAGAGCACTTTTTATAGATAAAAACGTGGCTTTTCCCTGATTTAATGTGTTGTCCTTTCAAAACCCCATAGAATACTATAATATCTGATGGCTTTTGTAAAAAGGATATCATGTTTTTCCTAAAAAATGATCCTCTATCCAGATACTCTAATGTTGTTGTGGATATAAAAATATTCATCTATGGGTAATAACTCTATAATGGAATGATGGGAAATTATCTTGATCATCAATAGTATAGAATTAGGGGGCTTAAGACTGTATACCTAGCTATATACTAATTAAGGATATTATTGGTTTACATCACATTTTCATTACGATCCATTATGAATCATTTTAATATACTCTTCCAATGAATAACCTCAGATAAACCAAATGTTTCATATATTAAAAATAATAATTTTCAAGACATCATATGAATTATTTTTAAATATTATATGATTACTCACTATGATGTTTGATGCTCATATTTACCATTTTTGATTTATAAAGGGAATGAATACAAAACTATGATGTTGATGTGGTGATATGTGTTATGAAATATTGATTTACCTTTTTTTCTTAGTTATATGAGTTTCTTTTTATAATGAAATATCTCATGGAGTGTTCATTCATATCCTCAGTTATTATATGTAGTATTGGGAGTGAAAAAATTTAATGGTATGATTATTACACCTCATGTTTATAGATAATTTATGATATAGTTTCGTGTTAATGTTCATCCTAATAATATCATTATTTTTCCATAGTTTATTTTTATATAATTGGGAATATATTTGATCGATTAGTTTATATCCTCTATAAATTCTCAAGGAATGTATCTTTCATTTGTTTTTTTGACTAAAATGGAAATTTTCTATCACTGTGAGAATAAACCTCAACCATCAATGGAAATTAAATCCATAATATGGGTTATACAACCAATCAATGAGATGTATTTATCTCAAATGGTTGACTTGAAACTCGACATTTAAATTTACATACTTTTTTGGAATATGATCATGTATTTCTTGAATATGTTCCTTGTCCTCCCCATGAATCATTAATTACACTTTTAAATATGTATGGTATGATGTTATTCAATGAGGTATAACTATTTTTGTTTTCTATATAAAACCTTGGTTATGATATAATATGGGTGAATAATTTTATCAAAGGAGTTATAAGGCTGTGTGGGTGTTGTTCGGAGCCCAGATCCCATATTCTGAGAAAATTTCTCAGTTTCATTGTTTGAGGGATCCTATTTTCCCAACCCACTTGGTTAGGAGTAAACATGAGGTGTTGGATATAGGGATTTAGGAGGACACATTTTTTAAAGAAACTGTGTGACCTGAAACACATTCTCATGATGGGGCTCTACTAATTTTGAAAAGGGATTACGACACGACAATACACAATTTTTCTATCGGTGCACTATGGCCATGCGGCCCCCCACATGTGAGTCATAGAAGGGCACATGGTTGGTGAACCGTTTTTCTTACCATTATTTAAATATTTGTGACACTATGTGATGATGAAAAATAATATTTTTTTATGAATGATTTTAAAACATAAACCCTTCCATTATTTCTCTGATGTTATTCTAGTGGTGTCCCCTTATCCTCCCATTCATGAGCACATTAAATCCCAAGATTGTATATGGTGTGAAATTATTATCCAATACACATTTTGATTTCAGTTTGTATCATTTGATACACATAGATACATTATTCAATCATATTGTGTAGTTCTTCATTTGATTTCTTATCGAGTGATTTTTTTATGTCCATGTTTATAATCCTTGTTTCAATGATTTTAATACATTATTATTTTTTCTTTATATGTAGATCAAAAATAAGATTATCAATGGTTGATTGTTCTACAAAGGTATTATATTATATGGTCTATACATATTTATTATGGTTTTGTGTTTCATAATCCATATTATGGATATTCCACATGTGGCACATTACAGTTTTTCCATATAAATTAATTAAATGGTTAATGTGATTTAATTTGAAACCTGTTAGGATTCCCCTTGAGTACCATTTTATGGTTAGAGGTTATTTAGACTCGTTTTATGAAACCTCTATGGTGTGCCCTTTATTTTTCCATATGATGTACCACACAGCTAGCTAAATGAGAACTCACAAATGATTTAAGTAGCATTTCTAAATTTCATGAGTGTTGAATGAATGATTATGATACGGTTTCATCAAATTTGAATGTGATTAAATGATGTTTATTTGGTTGATTGTTAAAATAGAATTTATCAAAATTGTGAAATTGGGATAGATGAACTCATAGAATGTGATATTTTTTTAATTTATGATTAATATTTGATGGTGAATTTAAATGGTGGTGGATTACATAGAAGATCTCCTTGGATTCTGATTCCATCGATGTTTCTACAATCGATCTAGTATATAGTAGTGGATTTCATGGACTTGTATACTCCATGGATACTAATTCTTTAGAATACCATAGGGAATGATACACCTTTGATCTTACAGTCATGGAATATCAATAAACATGTTTTTTTACATGCTCTATAGAATCCACCCAAGTCTATATCGGGTTTCTATATTGATGCTCATGGGTACCTGCAATAATTACTTGGACTTCAACACCATGAATCCAACCCATCATGGTCAAACTTTTGATTACACTATAATGAATTTTTGGATGTTATAAATTTGTTTAAATGGCATGAACATTGTATATGTTGACAATATTTTACATGGTGTGACCATTGTGGATGTTTATATAGTAATGATTTATAGATATACCAGTATGGGTATTTGAATCCATTGGGTAGATTTATTAGTATCACTTGTGTATTGATGTTTTTGAAGTAGACCTTTTATATGTGTTTTTGTTTATTGTAATTCATTTTTGCTTGTATTTGATCCCTAATTACTTTTAATACTATAATAATTAGGATATATAATGCACATTATGATTTTTATATCACACAAAATGGAATTTTTATAGTTAGTTATGATGGTGGAAAACTGAGTTTAATCTAACACTATATTAAAGGAATTGTTGGGTACCTGAATCAACTTCATGGTTGATTGTAGGGACTAGGGAATGCTCCAATTGTATGATTAATGATTTAGTTGTTTTTAGGAGTATGATAAAAGAAGATTGAGATAGGCTTGTGATTATAAATGGATATAGTAATTTTTTTTATTTTTTAATGTAACATTTATTGTAATGTATACATGATTACATATTTTCTAGTATTATAGAGTCTTGGCGTGACTCATCATATTATATATGATATTTCCTTCAACATTGATTAATTATCAGTGTCTTTGATTTTTACCTTCTATCTGGTTGATTTAATTATTTCTATATTTATCGTTGCGATTACAGATAATGAGATGCACTCTAACAGAAGAGAATAGTAATCCCATAGACACACCCTATGACATCACTACTAATCAGTAGACTACTGAATGAGAAGAGGTATTCATGAGGAAAGTGACCCACTAGCTATGGACACCATTTTGTGGCATCCAATATGGGAAATCACTAAGTGGTTTATAAGAATATTTCGTATCTAGATTTACATGTTTGAGATAATAGATTACATATTTCGAATGAGATAGAATTTGGTATAAAATCACACATAAGATTACCTAACCCAGGTACTAGAAAATGACAAATTCCATAGAAAATAAAATTTAAATTTTTGGATTATTATTATTATAGTTGATTTGATTCAATCATTGGGTGATGCACTTATTATTTGATGTTACATATGGTTATGGATTTCATTTTTTCACAATGATATGAGGGTATGCATCTCATGGATAATTTTTGTCACATTACTTGAATCACAAGTAATGCATTATGTCATGCCATATAGGATGCATTTCATGAATGCATGATATTATTGATTTACTAGCATGATATATATATGATTTGGAAAATTATTTGTTTATAAAAAAGAGAAACATTGTTGTAAATCATATTTACTTCAATAACATAATTAGATTTTTCTTCATTAAGATATATAATACAACCTTAGTAGTAAACTATGGAATATCAAGTGATGGAAGATTGGTCGCATGTAATGGAATGTGTTATGATTTGTATTAATTAGACAATACACTTCGATATATAAGGTCCGTGGACCCTTATGGATTAGATGTGGTGAACCATTTTGTTTAACCATTTAATAAGAATTTAGAATAAATATGAATTTAATTTAAATTGAAGGGTTTTGAAATAGAGAAATTTTCCTAGACATAACATTAGAGTGGGTAGTGGGAAATGTCTCTAAACATTATTTGGATTTCTTCTTTTAAAAAAGTTTTGGATATAGGATTTGACAATGGGGTATGACTTGTTTACATGAATATTGGAAATAGTATATCATTAATGACCATGATATTTAAATATCAATATTTTCGGAGTAAGGTGTTTTGCATTGTAGAGACATGTAGCCATTATGATCTATTGTCTTATTCTAGGAGGGAGGCGACAACCATGATTCATAGGTTGTGGTCCATGGGATACTAGTACATCATCATATTAGTCCAGATAATGTTCCATTTTTATTACCTTAAATGGTTTGTGAGGTAAATATTTGAGATATTTTTATACACATTTCTTAAATCATTTAAGGACCACTGATCCTGCCTCGTCTATGGTAGATCTAACAAATATGTTCTAGTAGTAGCATCCACCCACGATTTCTAGGGATGTAGGTCAACATGATGTTGAGGTATGTCTTGAGACTTTTTTTTTGATTTTTAGCTGTTGGGAACACCTCATGGTAGTGGAGTGATGCTCACAACTTATATAATTCTGGGAGAATAGATGTATTCTTGGGATGTTTTGAACTAGGATGATATACTACAAGATATAATTTAGATGTATTTCCAAATTAGTTTTTACAACTAATACATTTTGGGGAACCTATGAGCTAAATGGCATACTGATTTTATGCTTCTGAAGTAGGGTGTAATGATTGTTATGATGTATTCAACATGATTTTTATAAATTCAGAATTTTGAAAAGACTTATCCTGAAAATGAGTTATCATGGTATAGATGATTTAACGAATTTCTGAATACTATCATTTGATCAAATGTAAATATGTTTAGGTAGATGACTATTAGTACGATTGTGAATCAGAATCATATTTTTTAGCAGAACATGAGGGAAGCTAGGGGCCCAGATTATGGGTTTTTAGCCTCTTTACCTAGAGGTTAATCTTCTAGTAGAAGGAAATGTCATCTCGGGGCTTTGTATTTTGTGAGTACTGGAATGGTTGTGAGTGATTTAAGTGTTTTCTTCTATCATTGGTGTCAGAGTTAGGTGAATATGATGAATCAGTGTGATAGAACCATTGTTTAACAACCCAATCATTAATTAATGAAAATTTCACTTGATCTAATTAAATTTCTTATTATGTAAAATTGTTATATAACATATTAAAATCCTTGGTTTAATGTTATATGATTTCAAAAAACCTATAGAAATTGTGATCATTTCTAATATTGCCATTGGATATTTATCACACGATTAGAATAAATATAGAGCTTTAACAAATCAAATTTACATAGATAATGGAATCAATGGCCTCATCCTGTAGACTTCCCCCGTATGATGCCAGTTTTTTAGAGCTCATAATGGAGATGGTGTCCTTTGGGTTTGCTCTTGTCCAAGACCTAGAAAAGATTCAAAATGTTTAGCTTGAATGAAACGGCCTATAGGATAAGTGGAAGTTGATAGATATTTCCTCTTGAGTGATGTTATCCGTGCCCTCCACCCCAAGAGTTTGTCACTATCGCGCTTGTTACAATTTTTTACTGTGTGGGTGTTATAAGGAGATAGGTAACTAGACCATTTCACTGTGATTATGTGCATTATTTATGTTTATAAAAAAGAATATACATTCATTTTATTTTTGTTACTTTGTAACATGTTTTTAAGCACAAATAGTATTTTTAGTTAATACTAATCTAATTAATCCATTTTGAATAATTAATGGATATTTTAATTAAATTATATTTTAATAAATTATTATTATTATTATTAAACTACATTTTATTAAATATAAATTATTATATAATTTTAGGAATGAAATTTTTTTTATTATGGTTTGAAAACTATTTTTTTCAAAACCCATGTTTTTTTGATAAATGTCAGTTTTTATTTGATAATTTAAAATTCACCTATATAGAAAATTATTTATATAAAATGAATATTATCTTTGGAATTATGATTTCAAAATTATCCAATAGTAAACTTTTCATAATTTTATGAGAGTCATGTTTTTGGGTTAAAAACTAAATACCACTTAATTGTATAATGTGATTTATAATATCATAATGAACCAATAATGATGTAATAAAATACTATATACATTATGTTCATCCAATATAACTTTTTTGATTAAAATAATTTGATTTTAGGTTTTTTTGATGTATCTTACAAAGCTTAAGTGGACCCTCTAAAAAATATTAATCATTTAAGCTTTTAAAATTGATTTCATTGAGAGTGTGACTCTCCTCCTCGTAAGCAACATTATTATTTTGAGAGTTTAGGAAATTTCACTGATAAAATATTGTTTTAGCCTACCCTTTTTCAAAAACCACGGGAAAATATAGTCTTGTTTGTGGTTTGGATTAGTTTAATGTGTGGTGACCAAAACCTAAGATATAAAAATTCCCTCACCTTTCCTACATAAACCTACCCAAGTTGATACTTAATCTTCACTAAAATCGTTTTTATGTTGACCAACGCCTGACCTACTATCCCAAAAATTTTATCAAGGTTCCCCATGCTCTCAAGAAGCCTCCAGCAAGCCCCTCCCCAGCCATTGGGGTCACTTTTCCATGTAAGGGATTTCATCCATTCTCATTTTTGTCCAACTTTGATTATGTTGTTATTCCCTTTTATTTTCAATTACATATGATTGGGTATGATTTAAAACCTCATCCATACTTCCCTTTTAATGTTTTAATGATGACATACCCCTTTTCTCTCTCATTATTTCCTCTCATGTACACCCGCTACCATGCAGAAATTCCGTAAGGAATTTATCTCTCTTTATTTACATTCAAGAAATTATTTTATATTATACATCTAAATTTCATTCCATATGTTGGTATATTATTTCCCATGATCCCCTTACTATCCAATTAATAAATAAATGAGTAAATTCCACTTTAACTCCAATCAACCTCTTTTAAAAATTTCTATTTGACGTGATTATGCTACCAAAATTACACCATAATTTCCATAACAAAATAATTTTGTTGGGAATACCATACCCACTCCTCAATCAAGGGTAATCACAATTATTCTCACATACTTTTTTATTGAGGAATTAAATTTCTGTATTCCACATATCTAATTCGTGGAATGAATTATGATGTTAATTAATTAGTGTTGTATGATCAATCTGGCACAATTATCCATTAAATGAAATGATTTTGAAGAGTGAACCCTGATAGTTCTCCAATTCATTGGGTAAAATATAGTATCATGATACATTATGTGAAATTAGTGTTGACACATGAAAATTAAATTGAAACAAGGATTTACTCATGATTCATTTGCAATGAGTGTTTACTCATGCTATTTGTGCAATGGGCCTTGGCTCAAGCTAATATCATGTTAATTGTTGTTTACACATATCCATGTTATGATTATCATGATTTATCATGCCTTTATGTTCATGTTTATCTTGTTATCAATTTATATTCATATTTTATAAATTTTATTTTATTCCTCATGTTATTCCATATTTATTCCCTAACTACGATTTATAACTCACCCATTTTTTATGTATGTCCTCAGGTTATCCCATGAAATGTTAAGTACAAAAGAATTTTTTGGCCATGTAAAGAATGTTTTCAATAAATATGTTGTATTTCATGTTTTATGTTGTTAAGTAATGATACTAAGACCCCAATACAGTAGACCTCTCGATCTATTATGTTGTATTAAGTGAGATTTCATGTATTAAATAATTTTTATGTGTGAAATAAAATCAGGGATGTTATAGTGGGTATAAGTGGATGTGTTTAGTTATTTTTGGGGTTGGGATTAGAAAACCATAGTGATTGACTTATATATAAGACTGATTATAATAAAAACAATCCTATATTTGGGTGAGTATTTAGTAAGTGGTTTATTATGGAAATACATTTATGTCTGGATACAAGCAGGTAGAGGCGTCTCTGGCACAGAAGTACGTAGGAGTAAAATATCTGACAATGTATTTTAGGCTTGACCCAGGGTATCCTAGTACATGAAAATGGGCCTTGCTATAGGCTTGGTTACAACACTTCCAGGGGATATTCTTTGGTTAATTCACAAGTATAGTATGAACTATTTTTAATGGAATTGAAAAAAAACCCCAAAAAATTTATGCTAGATGGTAAATTATAGATTACATAGTTTCAAGCCTATAGGTTCATAACTTAATGAAATAAAAGTTATTTATAAGTCATTTTTTTGTCCTTGGATTACCCTTTATGTGTTACCCATAACATTCTTGTTATTATAGCCAATGGGCCGTAATATGAGGACTCGAGCTGACAACCAACACGAATATCATTGTGATGACTATTATAATGAGAAACTCAATCCAATATAAGCATGAATATATAACATTTTCATGATCTCTCTTAGATAACTGACAATTTTAAATGAAACATAGGTCAATAGGAATGTTGAACCCCCTAGAAATAACATGTCGCGATCGAATTCTCAATAAAACAAGGCCTCCTACTTTTAAAGGATCATTTGATCCATAAATCACCAAAACATTGATAAACTCCACTGAAAATATCTTCTTCAACCTTTAATATTGAAAACAAGAGATGGTTCTTCTGCCTTCTTCTCGTATGTAGGGTGAAGTCGATCAATGGTTGACATTGCTGAACAATATGAAGCGTGAGAAGGATATAAAGGCAATGGAATGGAATGATTTCCAAAAAATGTTTTTTTATAAATATTTTCCTCACACCCTCTGGGTTATGATAAAAGGGGATTCATTGATCTCATTTAAAAAAGGGGACTAATCCATCAGAGCATATGAGATGAAATTTACAGGGCCTGGATGATACTGCTCCGGTCTTGTCGTTGCCCTCGAATACAAGATTGACCACTTCTTTGGTGGGCTGGAACCAAGCATGCGGAAATCCCTGACGATCCGTGACTTCGAATACTAAGAGAAAATTCTATAGTGTTCCCTCAATGTCTAAATAGATATCTAATAATCTCAGTGGTTTCAAAGGGATAATAAGCATAATGTGGAATTCAATTTTAGTGGTGCAATGGATAAATCCAATGACACAACGAAGAACCAGCACCCCACTTGCCAATGGTGTAGAAAAAATCATACCAGAAATTTATTAAAAAGGAATAGGAAATGCTTTGGGTGTGGAAGAGAAAGACACCTAGCTAATAACCACCAAAAAGGAAAACCCACAGATGTGAAAGAGGGGAGGAACAATCTGTTTGACTATTAACATGTTGTTCATTGCTTCACATACAAATAACCAGCACATCTTGAAAATCAGTGCCCTATGCCATGGGTTTTTGGAGTCAACCAACAACCTCCAAGGCAGCAAGGGTGATATTTTTACACAACTACTACTGAACTGAACCCTGACAATGAAGTGGTGGTAGATATGCTAATTATTCATTCAATAATTTTGAATGTACTTTTTGATTCTAGTTCTACGACTTCTTTATTATCATGAATTTTTAGTTTAACAATCACAACACCACCACAAATTATGGAAGTAATGATATTGGTGATTACGACAAGTGGGGAAATCATTGAAACCCAGGAATATAACACCTCCCTTGTCTTAATAAGTGGATTGAGCTTCCCAGAAATCCTTGTCATACTCCCTATGGTGGAATTCGATGAAATCATTGGCATGGATTGGCTTTCCCTATATAGAGCCATCATAAATTTTTTTGAGAGGGAAATCACTCCCTATATGTAGAATCAACCCTCGATTCTATACATGTGCAAGGAGGAATATGAATCATCTTTAGCAACATCATATCATGTATTGACATTACTAACCTTTGAACACACATATCAGTCTTAGATGATTGAGTACATGGAGGAAACCATCCTTGAAGACATGCATATTTTGAGTAATTCACTAAAGCATTTCCAAAGTAATTCAATGTTATTCCTCCTAGATGTGATGTTGAATTCTGAATTGATCTTATACTAGGGTAATTTCCAATATCCAAGACTCTGTATCAAATATATATTGTGGAGATTGAGGAGCTAAAGAAACAACTCCAAGAGAATATGGATAAAGGGTTTATACAACAATGTGATTCACCATGGGGAGCACAAGTCCTCTTCATCAAAACGAATGATGGGTTAATGCACCTTTGAATGGATTTTTGCGATATTAACAAAGTCACGATAAAGAAAATTTATCCACTCTATCTAATTCACTACTTTCTAGACCATCTACATGGAGCAGAATACTTCTTCAAGGTGGATTTGTGGTCAGGATATTATCAAGTAAGGGTGAACATGGAAGATATCCCCAAGACTGCTTTTTGTACAAGATACATACACTATGAATTCATTGTAATGCCTTTCAGACTCACTAATGCTCTAGAAATCTTCACGGAATTGATGAATAGAGTCTTTAGATATTAACTCGACAAATTTGTGGTATTCTATTTATATGATATTATAATATACTCCAAAACCAAGGAGGATTGTGAGGAGCATCTATGAATGATACTAGAGACCTTGTAGAAGTATAATATCTTATCAATGTACTACAAGTGTGAGTTCTGGTTGAAGGATGCCTCATTCTGGGGTTATATAATAACATTTGGTGGGATATCTTTAGATCCCTACAAGAAAACATAAATTGAGGGATGATCAAGACCATCATCGGTAAGGGATATCCATAGCTTCATGGGGTTATCAAGATATTATCACCGATTTGTGAAAATTTTCTCACGATTGTAGAATCCTCTTAAAAATCTAACATAGAAGGGAGTATATTTTTCATGGATTGATGAATGCGATGAGAGATTTGAGGATTTTAAAAAGAGGATTATTTTTGCATCCATGATCACATTACCCACATGTGGAGAACATTTTTTGGTATTCAACGATGCTTCCAAAAGGTCATGGGTTGTGTGTTGATGCAGAATGACAAAGTCATTGCCTATGCTTCAAGGAAATTGAATATTCATGATCAGGATTATTCATCACATGTTATGGAGTTAGATGTAGAGATCTTCACTTTAAAAATTTGTTTTCATTACCCATTTGGGATGTAGGGTGAAATTCACCTGTATAAAAAAATCCTCAATTATATATTTACAGAGAAAAATGAAAAATAAACCAATGATGATCGTTAGAGCTGATCGATGATTATGACTGCTTAATCCATTACAACCCTGTGAAAGCAAACAAGGTGGTAGATTCTCTGGGTAGAAAGGATCCCATGATTATGGCATTGATGAGAATTTATAAGGATAAAATCTTCTTAGATTTGATAAAGATATACATGGGAATCATAAAGAAGGGAAAATCATCAATCGTTGCACAAATTGTTGCTCAACCGTCACTTTTGGAATTGTTAATGGATGCTCAGTGAAATGATTTGGAAATTTCAAAAAAGGAGGAGGCTATCAAAAATGGGAAATATTCACAGTTCATAGTTGAAATGGATAGAATTTTTATATTTGGGTCACAATTATAGGTACCTTCTGATCCAGAGATAAAGAAGGAGCATCTGGATGACACACATAGCTCAACCTTTTGTATTCACCTGGAGATCACTAATATTTATCGATGTCTTCGAGAAAACATTTGGTGGGACAATATGAAAAGATAGATTTCTAAATATACATCAGTGTGCCATGTATGTAAGCAAGTGAATACTGAGAGGAATATGTCTAAGGTGATGATGCAACCAATACCCATATAAACATGGAAGTGGGAAAAAAATTACAATAGAATTTGTCACTACATATCCAAGGAAATCCCGAGAAACAATGTTATATGGGTCATTGTGGATCGTCATATGAAGACAAATCACCTTATTGTGATTCCAGAGGACATTTAATTATATCAACATGCAAGGATTTTCATCAATGAAGTGGTAAGGTTTCATGGAGTACCACTATCTATTTTATCTGATCGTGATTCGAGAGTCACCTTGATATTCTGGAAAATTCTCCAGCATGCTCTAAGAACTAAACTAAACTTCGGAATGGCCTATCATCCTCAAACTGATGTAAGATATGAGATAACTATTTAGAGACATGATGATATGTTAAGATCATGTTTTATGGACATCAAAGTAGGATGGGACCAACTTCTTCCACTGGATGAATTATCCAAAAATAACAGCTTCCGCTCGAGCATCTGAATGACACCATACAAATCCATTAATGGGAAAAGGTTTAGAACACTGGTGTGTTGGGATGAAGTCAGTGAGAATATTCCACAAGGAACTAAAATGGATTAAGAAATTGTGGAGAAGGAGAAAACCATTCGGCAGCATATCAAGATAGCCCAAATTTGAAATAAGAGTCATGCAAACAACTGTCTACGTGACCTTGAATTCAATGTTGGGGACATGGTCTTTCTACACATATCTCTATGGAAGATGGTCATACGTTTTCGAAGGAAGGAGAAGTTATGTCCTAGGTACATCAGCCCCATCGATATTCATGATCGTGTTAGGGAATCGGCCTATCGACTAGAACTTCCACCAACTGTGGCCAATGAATATGATGTCTTTCATGTATCCCTCTTAAGGAAGTACATACTAGAACCTTCACATGTATTCACTTCAGTGGTATTACAACTATAGGATGATCTTTCATTTGAGGAATAACTAGTTAATATCTTATATCATAGAGAAAAAGATCTCGAAAATAAGACAATTACCATCATCAAGGGGGTGTCGCGCTAACACAAGATTGAAGAGGCTATGTCGGAATCAGAGGAAGTGATGAAGTTGAGCTTACCACATCTGTATTAGTTTGGGAAAAGAAAATTTTGAAGGTGAAATTTCATTTGGGGGGAGATTTCAATGACCAAAACATTCATTAATGATAATTACTCATGATCTAATTAAATGTACTATGATGTAAATGGTTATATAACAGATGAAATTCCTTGGTTTTATGTTATTGTATATAAAAATACTTTTATGAATTGTGACCGTTGAAAATATAATCTTTGAATAGTGATAACATGATTAGTAAAAATATAGGGCTTAAAAAACCAATTTACTTAGACAAAGGAAGTGATGGCCTCATCCCGTGGTATTTCCCCATATAATGCCCATTTTCCAGAGCTTGGAAAGGAGGTGGTTTCATTAGGCTTCTCTCTTGGGCAAGCCCAAGCCAATATTCAATATGTTAATATTGAATGCAACTGCCTATAGGATAAGTGGAAGTTGATATTGATTACCACCCCAACGATGATATCTGAGCAACCCTAAGAGCATGTCACCATCACACACCTTACCCTTCAGTCCTATGCGGGTTTTATGAGGTGTCATGTTAAAAGACCATATCACTATTATTATGTGCATTATATTTGTGTATAATAAAGAATATACCTTCATTTTATTATTGTTACATTGTAAATAGTTTTTTAAAATCACAAATAGATCTTTAGTTAATATTAAACTAAGGAATATATTTTGATTAATTAATGGTTTTTTGAATTAAATAATATTTATATATAATATTATTATTTTTATAAAATTACTTTTTATTAAATATTAATTATCTTATAATTTTATGAATGCAATTGTAATAGTTTATTAGGCTTGAAAGCTGTTTTCGTTAAAACCCATGATTTTTTGATAAATGACTTTTTTTATTCTAAATGTAAAAATTCACATATTTAAAAAAATATTCAGATAAAATAAATATTATTTTTTGAATCAAGATGTCGAAATTATCCAGGAGTTAATTTTTCATAATTTTCTGAGATATTGAAATTTTTGGGTTAAAAATTAAATACCTTTTAATTATATAATGTGTTTTAAGTCATCATAATGACCCAATAGTGATGTAAAAAATAATATAAACATTATTTTAAGCCAATATATCATTTGGAATTAAAATAATGTGATTTTAGTTTGTTTTGATTTATTTTACAAAGCCTTAGTCGACATTCAAAGACATATAAAACATTTTAGATTTATAAATTGATTTCCTTGAGAGCGTGACTCACCTCCACATAACAAAACCTATAATTTTAGGATTTTGTACATTGGAAATATAAAATATTATTTTACACTCCCCTTTGGAAAACAACATGGAAATTAACAATGAGAAGGCTTTTGGTTTGGATTAGTTTAATGTTTGGTGACCCAAACCCAGATAATAATGAATTTCCTCTCCTTTCTTTTATAAACCCACCCATGATCCCACCTCCCCTTCACTAAAATAAATTTTAGCTCAACCAAACCTGAAAATACTCTGTCTAAAATATTCTCATGGATCCCCAAGATCTAAAGAAGGCTCTCTAAAGGCCCTCTGAAGCCTTTGGGATCACACATTCAAGTAAGGGATTTCTTCCTTTCTCATTTTTGTCAAAAGTCATTATGTTGTTATGACCATATATTTTCAATTAATATTTTTTGGGTATGATATATAAACTACCCAACAAACCTATATTATTGTTTCAAAGATGAGAGACCCCATTTCTCTCTCATTAATTCCTCACATGTGCATCTGTTACCATGGTAAAAGTCTGTAAGGAATTTCTCTCTCTTCAATTTCATTCAAGCAATTATTTTATATTATTCATCTAAATTAAATTCCATATGTTGGTTTATTGTGTCTCACAATGCCCATAATTTCCATTTAAGGTAAAAATAATGAGATACCCCTTTTAATCTCATCAACAAATTTTTTGAATTTCAATTTGACAGCATTTTGCTTTCGAAATTACACTAATACTTCCATGCCAAAATAATTGGGTAGTGAATGCCATACCCACTCCTCTCTCAAGGGTATTGAGATTTATGAAAATGTAATTGCTTATTAAGGGCTTAAATATATTTATTATATATATCTTATTAGTGGAATGAATTATGATGTTAATTAATAAATGTTTTATGATCTACGCGGCACACATATACATGAAATGAAATGATTATGAGTTGTGCTCCCTGGGAGTGATCCAATTCATTAGGTAAAGAATGGTATCATGATAAATTAGGTGAAATGTGTGTTGAATCATTATAAATCATGTGAATAAAGGGTTTAATTATGCTTCATGTGCAATGATGATTTACTCATGCTCCATGTTCAATGAGCCTTAGCTCATGATAATATCATGGTAATGTTGTTTCCACATCTCAATGTTATGATTACCATGTTTTACCATGTCATTATGTTAATGTTTATCTTTTTGTCCATTTATATGCCTATTTTATAACATGTATTGTATTCCTCAGTTTATTAAATCTTTATTACCTTACTAGGAATTATATCTCACCACTTTCTTGTATATGTCCTCAGGTTATCCCATTAAATATTAAGTACGAAGGAATGTTGTGTTCATGTAAAGTATGTTATCAAAAAAGATGTAGTATTTCATATTCTATGTTATTATGTGATGATCCTAATCCCCAAAGACACTAGACATCTCGATCTTCTATGTTGTATTATGTGGAATTTCTTGTAATAACTTATGTTTATGTGTGAAATAAAAGTAGGGTTGTTGTACAATCAAATTACAATCTTATAGCAGGATGTTCCAAATGTAGTGTTTCTATATAAAATTCCCTTCCACAGTCAGTGGGAGGGGGATATATGCCTCTCTAGGTTTAGGAGTGGGTTTCATAGCTTTGTATTAGGGTGGGATATAAGATAGTGTCAGAATTTTAGGCAGAGGTGGTGGTCATAGTCGGGGTGTTTAGGCACCATTTGTACGTAGATAGAAGAGTATGCATAATTCATGTAGTGAGGTTGTACCACATGGCTGTAGTTCAAGCTATATATATTCTTTATTGAATAAAACCAAGTAGAAGAGAATTAGTCTATAATTAGTGAGAGTTATGATCTTAGTAGCCTCTACATTTGTATCTACACTTTATGATATAGGTTTATCACATCGTTTTATATTTTTAACTGTTGTGAAGATCATTGGGTTCATGGTACTACTTTTTAAAGAATTAATTACACTTGAATCTCCATTGGGGATAAAAATAGTGGTTTAATGCCATATCAGGAAATTGCACATTGATATAGGAGGGTGTCACATCATATGGGGTCTTTTTTTTCCTCGAGATGAAAAAGTTTTCTTTCATACTTGGTATGAATTTGATAGTTTCTATTCATGCCTATGGCAACTGTTATCATCAAATAGGACCTTACAATCACCATATGGGGGAGTTTTTATTCAAACTAATGAATGTTATGTCGAAGATAGCATATATGGAATTGAGAATCATGATATTGGTGGGATGGTATCTAGACTGGGTTGTTGTATCTGGATGATCAGTGAACATGTCAGAAAAAATTTCTTCTAGCAGTTGATCATTTCATGGTTGTTTCCAAGATGAATATTTATATTTACCTCCAAAGATATAGGTCTAGTTCTGTATCAATCTAGTTTTATAAGATTCACCATTATCCATTCCTAATTATAGGATGAATACTACCAATTTATTGGAACTCTAGAGGTAGTTAAATGATATAGATTCAAAGGGTTTTATATGACCCATAACTTTTCTATGGGGTTTTTTGGTACTTATTAAAAAATAGGAGGATAGTAACCATCGAATATTTTTCTATTATTGTAAATTTTAACTATTTATTGTTATGAACAGGTATATCATGCCTTGGATAGATGACCTCTCTAACCATATCTATGGAGATCGAGTGTTCTTGAAAATTGATTTGAGGTTTGGTTATCACCTGGTACTTGTTCTACCTATAGACATTACTCATACATATTTTCATAGTTAGTATGGATAATTTGAATATATTGTTATTTCATTAATTTTTATGATTGAGCTATTATTTTTCATGTCACTAAGGAGCCGAGTATTCCTTATTTTGTAAAGATTCATTTCTGGTTCTATTCATGGATGATATTGTGGTGTATTCTTACAAAAAACCAGACCATGTCAAACATATTGTGTTCTTTTTGGATATTGTATTGTAGAATTATTTTTATGATAGTCCCAAAAAAGTACAATTTGAGATGGGTAATAATCAATTCCTTTCTCATTTTGTCTTAGAGATAGGGGGATCTATTGACCTTGAAAATGTGATAGATATAGTTTCATTGGAGAATCTCATGAAATACTTTGTAAAAAAGATTATTTGGGATAGTAATATATTAAATTAATTTCATATATGATTAATCACACATAGTATCACCTCTTATGAGATTCAATAAGAAGGGTGTGATGTTTTTGTGGTCATTAACCTATGAGACAACCATTCACGAGATAAAATGGATACTGACATCAGTGATATTCATAAATCGTCCAAATCTAAGAAGGGTATACAATGTGTATTTTGATGCTTCATGTATAGTTCTTGGTGTTTATCTATTTTATGGGGGATTAATTCGTGGCATATGAGGATATTCAGGTGAGGCCACATGAGAGGAACTACAGAATATATGATATCTTGTTAGTCAATATTTTACACTCCTTATGTTTTTGGTGGCATTATTACAAGGAGAGAATATTTTTGTGTAAATAGAAAAAAAATATACAATTTCTTATTTACAAAGAGTGTCTTGAATTTGAGGTAGTAAAGATGGGTTGAGTGTAAAAAATTAGGTGTATCTGATCTTTCCTTTACACTTGAAAATGTTAATGAAGTGTATGATGCACTATAGGGCACAAATAAAAGAAGTTTAAGAGGACAGTAACATGTGTAAATCATAAAATGTATTCACAATATGCACTTGGAGGACCATAATGACTAAAGGTAGAATTTTCATTCATCCTTGGTAGTGACATCCAGTCTTCCAATTTGATTAAGGATATAATTAATATAAAAAATTGTGGGACTAGTCCTATAGAAGAGTGTAGTAGGTGAGGACCAACGTCCCTATTGAACTGGGGTTGAGGAAGAAATTATATATATTTACAATCATGTTTCTTTTATCAAAATAGATATGTTGGGATATGAATCAAGAGTTTCATGTCTCAATTTGGGAAGTATTCCATATCACCTCCAAGATGTATTGTTACTAGCACAGATAATAAACGGGGTTGGTTATGAAACAAGAGGAGGATAATTTTTTCATGAGGTGTTCCACCTATAATTGGGTGAAAGTAGAACACCAGTGAACTTATTTTTTTTTTTACAAAAGGTACCCATTATTGAGTGGAAATGGGAATAATCTTTGATGGATTTTCTGAAAAGGTTTCATGAGGTGACCTCAAGGTTTTGATGTTGTATGGGTTGTGGTGTATAGGTTCGTGATGGTTTCTCATTTCCATCCAATCAGGTATACTTTTTCATTAGATGGCCATGGGAGGTTTTACATAAGGTAGGTTCATCAAAAGATTGTTTCATATAAGTATTCCCATATAACATCTCAATTATGAAAGTGTTTTTATATGGTGTTATGAAAAAATGTGCTTCTAATCATGAAATATCACCCTCGGATTGATGGAAATTTAAATCACATTAATCACATTCTTGTGGAAATTCTTAGAGCATGTTTCATTGAGTTTGGGGGTTCATTAGAGAGGAATATAACCATATTTGATTACGAATAAAAAATTATATCAGGTGATGATACAGATGAACCATCTTGAGGCTTTTTATAATATCCATGATGATCAACATTGGGCTAGTCAGAGGTTGGAGAGGTAGAATTCCCTGGACTTTTTATCATACAAGTTAGCTTAGAGTATGACGCGGTGTTTTGGAAATAGATGTATACCACACAATCGAGGTACAAGTCATACATCAATCACCATCGATGATCTTTAGAGTATTATGTTAGCGATCATGTATTTTTAAATATTACATTGTGTATAGGACATAAATGGATTCAAATACATGGTAAGAATTCACCATGATATGTCAGGCCATTCTGTTTTCTACAGAGATTCGGGATGGTAGCCTTTCAGTTACAGTCACCTCAAAGGAACCAAGTGATTTCTTAAATCTTCTATATATCTCAGCTGTGATTTTATCATGCATACATTTCTCATAATTTACATCTAGTTTAGTTTGACAAATAGGTAGATGTTTCCATTGAAGAGAATCTAATTTTTATTTTTGATAGGAGCATGAAGGTTATCCGAGGATGGTTGGTTCCTCTAGTATGGGTGATATGGTAGCACGAACATTAACACGATGAGTAAGGGGATAAGGTGGATGAATTATATTCCATGTGGCCGTGGTATTTCTAGGTAGTTCTTTAGGACCCATAGAAGGGAAATTTTGGAAAAATTCCATTTTGGGGGATTATTTTGAGATCTTGGAATTTCCTATGAGGTAATGGTCTATTTGTTTTCATCATAACATATTGGTTTTGACCTAGTATGAGTGAATAGTAATATTAAAGGTGTTAATTGGGTTTTGGAATATTTTATAAAAGATAGAGCCCAAATTTTGAGAAAAATAGACGGGATTCACAGTTAACATTTATCATACGGAGCTAGAAAGAGGACAACAAGAGGCCAAATGATTTGCTAAAACTATGAACCCTTAGGAACAATACCATATAATGGATCATTTGTTTTGGACAAAGGATTATTAAAAGGCAATCACAAGGTTTTCAATCATTTTTTCATAACTATGCTATCCACCCTTGATACAGAGAAGGGCACAATGTTGGTGCATGTTTGGGCCAACCATGTGACCAAACCGTAAAACCCTCTGTGTTAAAGAAAAAATTAAATAATTTCCCTTAAGGAAATTAAAACATAAATACTTCCCTTATTTCTCATATTTTACTCCAGATGTCAAATCACCGACTCCAGTTGGTGATCATATCCATGCATAATCTTGGATATGGTGTTACATTTGAAACTCACACTTGATTCGACTTCCATCTATCTCATTGGATCCATGTTGATAAGTTCTTTTATCATGTTGTAATGTTATTAATTCATATTCTTATTGATATTTTTATTTATTTTATAGTTAATATAAAATATATCATAGATTTTCATCCCTTTTTCCCTTTAATCTGGTCTGGACTAAACCATATATTGATATTGTATGTGTGTTGTACTATGAACATACGGTATGTGATTTATACATTTTACATTATGGTTTGATGTTTTATAATAAATATTTCAAATTTTTCACATACCTTACTTTCAAGAGATTACATAAAAATTAATAAATTTTTAAAGTAAATGAATTGGTATTTTTTTCCAATTGGATGCCATTTTAGGTTTTGAGGACATTTAGCCTCATCCTAGGACACCCATGGGGAACACCATCGATTTTTCCCTATGTTGTGCCACCCTATTGGTTTCCTTTGAGTTTTCCACTAACATATGGATACTGAATAAAGTCAATAGGAATTGAATGAATGAGTTTTATAATTTTATGCCTCTTTACATGTGATTACATTATGCGTCTTTCGTTGATTATTTATATGGATTATATAGAATGTTTAGAAATATGTTCGAAGAACTCAAATAATGTGAATATTTGTCAAATAATTAATGAATTGAAAAGATGAATTGAAAAAGAAGTGAATTCATTAGACTAGAAACATTGATTTTAATTATATTAGATTACATCGATGTTTCAACCATGGATCCTGATTACAATTGTATATTCCTTGGACCTATTTACTACTTAGACAACAACTCTATAGGTTGTCTCCGGCGTTTTTATTCCAGGGATACAGATTTCTTGGACTCACATTATAATTTCACCATTGAAATTATTCTTGGACTCCACAGAATTATTTACCATTGAGATTCTCTTGAGACACGATATGGATTCCTTGGTTTTCTATTCCTTGAATCCAATCTTTCATGTTTTGAAAGTTGAATAAATGGTGAGGCCATTTTGGATGTTAAAATTTTATTAAATTTAATATTAATTGTGTATATTGAAAAATGGTTATAAAATATGACATTTGTGTATTTTTATCTTTCAATGCTTAATAGAAATCATTGGTATGGTTATTTTTCTCCTACAAGAACAATAGATAGTTTCACATGTTTATTCATGTTTTTCAGTAGTTGTTTAAAATTAATATTTGATTTTTTTATTTGGAGACATGTTTTGATTTATAGGATAACTCTTTTTTAATTGAATTGATACACCTATGAAATATATTTAACATTTATATGGTTTTTATTATGTACTTGGATTTTTACTGACACCATTATTGGTGGCATACTGAGTGTTATCTGACACCATGTTCAGGCTGCCATTGGGTACCCGGAAAGTGTTCTTGGATAATGGTTGAGGCCAAAGAATTTACCTGAAATATGTTTCTAGGTCTTATTATTTTTTAAGACATGGATATCATATGATCAAGCTAGACTATAATGACATCCAGAGATAGTTCTTTTTTCTTTTTTTTGTATTATTTATTACATTTATTATACTGGATTCTAGTATATCGGTTTTCTTACTTTTTAGAGATATAAAATTATACATCTTGTATTATATTATGTTTAATCTAGAATTCGTTTTTTATTTATATAATGGGTTCTTATATTATTTCTAGTTTATTTATATCTTCAACTATTGACTATGTTGATTAATACTGGTATGTACACTCTGATATGAGAGAAATGTCTCCCCATAGACACATCCTAGGCCCTCACTGCTAATCAAAATCCTTTGGAATATGGAGAGGAGCACTTCTGTCTTGGTGTCCCACTAGCTTAGATAACCATTTAGTGACACCTAGATACACGAGTTACACAATTTAAATCATTATTAGTGATGCACATATTTTAAAGACTCTATATATAATGGTGTTGATTGAGTTTCACGAATTAATGAATTAACATAAGGAGAATCTATATAATGGAATCATTCATCCATGTGTTTCACTATAGTGTTAAGAGGTACATTTTTAATGAATGATGTTTTGTCGATGAATAATTGAATAGATTATTGGGAACATAATTGGATCACTATTAAGAATAATTATTATTTTCCTGACATTGATGAACTATTTTTTCAATTACGAGGAGCTCAATATTTTCCATGTATGATAATAAATTTCTATATAAAGAGATAATGGTCAATAAGAAGGTTAAAATTATGATACCATTTATTATGTTGTAAGGTAGTTTTGAATTTATAATAATATCACTTTAAATTTAAAATTCATGTGTTATATATATAGATTTAATGAATTGAGTCCTTATGGATTATCTTGATTGGTTTATGTTAGTCATTGTAAATGACATTATTATATATTCTATAATAAAGGAATAACATTAATAGATTTTAATGATTATATTATAAACCTTAAAAAGGATAATTTAAATTAAAATTAACCTTTTTTATACTAAAAGAATCAATCATGTGTCATAAAACATCAAGTGTGGTTACATTAGTAGATCCAACCAATATAGAAGTTATTTAAAAATGGAATCGACCATTTAAAGTGACATAGATATCTTGTTTTATTTTTGGTAGTATAATACATATGTTTTGAGAGAAAAATCTCCTAAATATCGAATCGAATAACCAAGATGAGGTTGATAGGATCCATGTTCTTATAGATAGATGAATATGAGAATAATTAAAATGAACTAATGATACGGTTAGTCATAAATTTATCCTTACACATCCATACATTAGAGAAGGGATTGTGATCAATATTTATTCATAAATCAATGGACTAGGTTTTTTCCCTATAAAAATTATATATTGGTATCTTTTACCTCTTAAAAATTGGCAATTCAAGATAATAATAATACAACTCTTTGTTAGGCACATAAAATGGTAAATATTCCCAAAATAAGTTGATGGAACATCAATATTCTAAAGGGTGATAAATTTATAATGATCAAAAAATCATGATGTATATATTAAAATTGAATGTGTTGAATATATTCCAGGGAGTATGGTAGGATTTGATCAAAGGTAACAGTTTATTAAAAAAATTACACATCTGAAGGAGAAAAAATTGACAAGGTCTCCAAGTTAGAAAGACTATGAATGATTTTTATTTTTAAGGATTTAAAGTTTTTCAATATTTATGTTTTTTAGAATATATTACTTGAAATTTAATGTAAATGGGATATATATTATATTTATCAGATGAATGTTCATCCGTGAATCCATGAGACAATTATGTAGATATAGAAGGAATATGTGGAACTACATAGTAAGGTGATGAATGTTCCTAAGATTAATGATTATCATGATGGAATGATAAGGTTTAATAACTTTTATCTATCAGATCAATACTAGAATTATGGAATGAGTTTTTAGATCAATCTCATAGTTTATCATTCTATATGTGTCTAATATATAAGAAGATATGCATAGATCTGAAAGATTAATTATTATTTGACTTTATAAAAAGAGATATTGAATAATGTTTATCAGGATGTCTAGTAAATAAAAATTTCGTCGAAGATATTCATCCTTATAATTGGATGTTATAACCATTTACTATTTAATAACAGAAACTATAAAATATTACCATGGATTTCATTATCAGACTCCCCAAAACATATATTAGTTACAAATATATTTCTAATTATATTCGATATATATACAAATTAATCATATTCAATTATAATAATATATAATATTTGATTGATAATATTGTTAGGATATAAATTATGTATGTTTGAAGGTTTCATGGAATACAAAATGTGATTATATCATATTAGAATCTAAGGGTTAATAAGATATTTTGGAGAAGCCTTCATCATGATTTGAATATAAAGGTAAACGTTGGCACTGTATACCATCCTTATATATATATTTTTAAAATATACCCATAAATCACATTAATATATATTTATTACATGTTATATGCATTTTTAATGTGGTTGGGATCAACACCATTACATGGTATATTTTTCTCACAATAATAGATTTCATGTACCCGGAAGGATCCTTATGAATCCCTATTTGGAAGGAAGTTTCTTATAACTATGTATTGGGATGAATTTGATGAAATACGTATATTATGAACTAATAAAATTGAGAAAATGAAAAGGAATATTTTATAAATTTAGCAACACATAATGGAAAATAAATGTTTAATAAAATTATGCTAATCATCGCTAAATATATATATGTATTTTGATGTTATGGAAAAGGAATTCCTAGGAATTTATCCCTGGAATAATGTTATGGGATTTGGATAGAAGGGATATCTGATCTATATATAAGCCAGAACCATTGAAATTCATGATTATATAGGATACGTTCTTATATAAAAGTGATTCCATCATATTTCTATAAAATTCATGATGTGTTAAGTGTATCTATCTTTAGCATGTAGATTCCTAATACATCACATGTAATGAACTAAGAGTCCATACATGAAAATAATGATATTTATTATGAGGCAAAACCATGAAATATTTTTTTATAAAAAATTTCATGTGTTGTGAAATAGTACTCCTCACCTAATCAATGTGTTGGGGAAAATAAATAAATTTACGGAAGCTATGTCAGAAAATGAGGATGTGATGAGACAAATGTATCCTTATTTGTTTGTTTCAAAATGATATAATTTCAATTTATATGTTCATATAAGGGATATAACTTAAACCCCAAAATTTAATGATATATTTCTATTTAAAACAATTTTATTTCATTGATGTAATATTTCATATAAAATAACTAGTTTAAAAAAACAACGTTTTTAAGAAAACATTGAAATACTATAAAATAATTAATATTTAATTAGAAATATATCAAAGTGAAATTATATTGGATAGTATGAAAATATATAGATAAATTGTAATAAAATTTCAAATTTTGAATATGATATCATTGATTATCGACTGATTAGAAAATGAAATTATTTAATTTGATGGTATTTGAGATGATAATTTAAAAGAACAATAGTTATGTTCGTAATGGGTTTTTTTATAATAATTAAAATTAATACATTTTAATGAATATATGTAATTAAAATTATATAATTTTTATTCAAAAATATATTTTAATATTAATTTTACAGTTTTAAAGAGGAAATGAATGAAAGGAAATTTAGTTTTATGCATGAAAAATTATAGTACTAAAAATGATTTTGTTTCGCTTTGAACGCTTTAATTAAAATGGATTGTCACAACTTTTATAAATTGAATATTTTAAAATTTATCAAACAGCTGGAATCAAAAAAATTAATATTATGTAGTAATATAAACTTAAATTTTTAATTATGATTAGTAACAATGTTAAAAAAACTCAATTACCATTTTAACATTTAAAATGTGTTAAAGGGGAAAAAATAAAATGTTAATAGTTAAATGACATAATTTCATATATCAATCCTATTTTTTATTAAAATTTAAAACATATTTAATATAATTTCAAAAAATTTGTCATTATGGATCCATTTTTCTTGAATGAGATATTAATATATTTTAATCTTTTAAAAAATTACATGAATCTTCTCACCCTCACTTATAAAATGACACAACATCTCTTATTTTATCCATGCGTTTAGAATATCTCATTTTAGAATATAACTACTCAAATACATTTCTATAATCCCTCTATGTGGATTATAGTTCATGGTTTTATCATTATTTATTTCTATCATGTCATAATATGTAACACAAAGTATGTTTCGAAATAAATTCCATAAACTCTTATTCATGTACTTTCAATTTTATTTATTCTTCTACAATTTATAAAATAATTTAATCCATCATAAAATGATGAGTCTATTATAATAAATATTATTATGTTTATTATTCTTATTTTGTATCCATTTTCTACCACTTTTACTTCAATTAGGTAATGAATGTATCACTTTTATGTAATTGTGGACTACCACCTCCATATAGGGTTGTAATTAATTTTTCATCATCATTAGTCACAAATTGTTATTATTATGTATTTAATATTTATATATGATATCTATTATATGATAATTATTATTATATAATTATATCATCTTATTAAAATTCTTACCTTCTTTTCCTTTGTGAAACGATAATGTCGCTTCTGTGTACTTGTGCACTACCACCTCCGAGAAGGGATGTCATTTATTATTAATTTTCAATTTAAATGAATTTTAATAATAATAGATTTAATAAATATATATTTAAATTAAATTATAATAATTATTTTATAAATTTGAATTATTATTTATCCTCTTACCATTATATCCTTCAGAAGTGGAAGCATCACTAATGTGTACCTACATATTCTCATCTCCAAGAAGTGATGAAATTTACTTTTCATCAACACATAATATGAACAGTTAAAAAAATTTCATAATTATTATATACTATAATTATTAAATTATTAAATTTCTAGAGATTCTAGAACTTTGAAAAAATGAATATAACAAAACATTATTAATAGAAACATGCCTAAAAAATCAAATAACAATCTCTGAGAACAATTGTTTTTATATTTAATTTTTAATAAAATGTTGATATGATATGATATGAATGTATATAGTTCCCAAAATGTTTTATAAGAAACTGTATTTATTATACTAGAGGTTTTAATGTTTAAGAATTGTAATAATTATTGAGGTAAGGGTTTATCATCTGAATTTTATTTTTGTATGACATATACCATATTCAATTCTTATTTGATTCATGTGTTCTATACACATCCCCATTCATAAGAAATATCATGAATCTATTTATATTCAGGGAATTTAATGTTTCATTTAAATGTATTTCATTCATGGGGATTATGATAAAATTTCACCAATGTTGTAAGGTTTTATCTTATAATATAATTTATATTTTAGATTTCCTATAATAAATTTTCATTCAAGGAAAATGTATATATCATATCCATTAAATAACATAACTTTCACCCACCTATATAAATTTGTATATTTTTTTATATATTATAACATGTTATATTACTCAAATCTAGTAATTGAAAAAATATTTTATTACATATTCATATTATAGTAGGTTAACAGTATGTTTTTTTCAAATGATATGTGCACATGAAAATATATTGATAGGTTTTCATTAAATGTTTTATGGGAAATTATTTTGGATTTTGATTTTGAATTTTAGAAATTGGTAAAAATCTAATTTTAATGGTTTAAAACATATGATGAAAAATACTGATCGTATTTTGATTGGATAGACCCAATTCAATACTATATTGGTTTCCAATTTTACCAATTCTATTATTATTAGATAGTATGAAATAGATTCATCTATAGATTCCTATCTCTCCCTTGGTAGGATAATGTGGCCAATAATATTCCAAATTTAAATAGTAGGTTGTTCTACCCTCGTACCAATCTGTTAGAGCATAATATATGTTTGTATATTTTTTTAATGGAAATACCCAATAGGTTTTTGTCGTTCTTGAATAACCAAAGGTTACAAATGTAATCCACACATGTGTTAATACTCTTCGAGAACTCAGCACATTATCCTAGACAGTTCTATCTTATACAGACAATAATTACACAGAAGGATATTATGGTTCATTGAACAAGGGAGTTTTAATTAATAGGATCATAACCTAACATAATCACATTCATTATTTAAAATATCAAATATATAATTGAAACCATGTTTAAGAAGAAGGAATATATTTTCATTGAATGAAGGGAAAAAATAAAAAATATAAATTTGGTCCAACCATCTTATTTCAAAATCACTAAATGATTTTATTCGTTGATGTGTGGGTAAATTAGAAGATCTGGGAGAATTAAATAATATATAGAATTAAAAAAATGAATTAATGAATTAAACTAAATGTGTACCCGACCATTGTTCAGATCATCCCCTAACCATATGGTTTCTTCTCAATCCTCATAGTCTTCTATTTATAGGTAAGGTAAAACTCATGTAGGATTAATTTCCCATAAATTCCCTAAATAAATTATTTTAGGTCAATCCGAGGACTACATGGGGGTTCCAGGTCATAAAAAGAGTGTAGCATGAAAATTAATATCAAAAGTAGTCAAAATTGGTTTGGGCCACCGACTTTCATGGTGGGACATCTGTTTCATGCCTTCAAATCCTTTGGATCGACCTCTAAATGCATTATTTCATGTCTTTAATTAAACCCAATTAATTATGGCCATTATCATTTTTTAAATAAATTTTTCATGACATGAATGAGTGTTTTCTCATAGATTCACATCTAATTCAGATCAGTTTATCACACTGAAGAATTATTTTTGATACTTCACCATTAGTATATTAGAGGATTAATTTTAAACGTAGATTAATCAAAATTATACCCATTGTAAATAATTTTTTTATCATGTATAAAACTAAAAAATAGTCTAATGTTGGCATGAATAATAAATTAATTTTGAAAAAAAATATATATTTTATAGTAAAATAGGAATGAGAAATATGGCCTTGTCAATAACCAAACACATAGAACATTATTTTATTCTAGTGTGTAATATTAATTTAAATTAATTTGGATAAATTTTTTACCTATATTCAATTTCTGAAGTAATTAAATCAAATCATTATCAATGGGTATTTTCCATTCATGTAAAACATTAAACATAAATTTAACATAAAACTCTTCAGAGAGAATAATTAATCCATGTAATTTACTTTTCCCATTGAAAAGTTATTGATATTTTACTCTCATCCATTCATATATGATAATTTATTATTAAAAATCAATAAAAGTCATGATTATTCTCTCAATTTTTTTTCTCTCATGAATCATGAAATATATTTACGTTGGATTATGCTTATATAATGAGTTCATTCTACATTAGTAAAACATTTCTAAGAAAATAAATACTCCACTTTGTAAGCTCAAAGATCACCTATTTTTTGGGAATATGGTTCTGATTACTCATATTATTTATGATTTCTATGGATTTATATTCAATACTATAAGGCTCAAAATGTTTTTCAATTTCAAGAATACTTCATGATATCAAAGGAAAAATACACTAAATCATTACCCTTTAAAATGACAACTCCCACCTCACATAACTCAACATATTGTCATCAACAATGTATGTATAAAGAATAAATTAATCCTTCTTGAATTCTTTCAATATTTCTTTTTTTCAATTCAACTATTTTACTATATCGAATGAAATTCCTTGAAATGATATCACATCATCCACCATAAATAATATGATAAAACCATCAGTATGTTATAGTTAATTTTTTTTAATTTATAACCCTTGTTTTTTAATTTTTACCCTACTAATTTATATATTTAATTTGATGAATTTTTTTTGAAAATAATCAAACTATATACATTTACAATACCAAAAATATAACTCCAAACTTTTTACCAACAATAGAATATATCTTTTTTACTATAACTAACCACACCCCTTCTATTTAAATTATGAATATTATGAAATATAATTTTAGTAAGAAAATAATCAATATAAAGGGATTATAATGTGGCTCATTCTTAGTGAGGTGATTGATAGATTCTAAGAGATAAATAAGTATAGATATAAAAGGTATCCTGAAAGATAATATCATAACAATAAATTTTTTTCAATCATATTAAAAGTTACTTTTCACAATCATGGAATAGAAAAATCCCCAAGAAAGTTATAGAAGGATACATTCCCCTATATCACTCATGAAATATTCTCATGATAGAAATGAAAAATATTTGATCTATAATTCCTTTTAGTATTGGAACATATGAATTTGGAAAAATCATTCATGGAATGAAATAATATCAACATATCAAGCCACATAAATTTAAAAATTTATATTTTGAAAATTGTAGGGAAATGTCATTTATTAATTTAGACTAACAATATTATGTTGTGAGTATTCAAAATTAACATCATAATATTGTGTATAATTATTATATTTTTTATTTTACTAATTCAATCTTATTAACGTTAAAATTTGAAATAATGCGTCATGGGATTCCTCAGAAATTATTTTCTCCTAGAATAGCCATGTAAATAAAGAAAATTAACCTCGGATAAGGAAATTTAAATTTATGATAAAAATATTCAATATTTTGTTGTGAAATTAAATATATAATTAAAAAAATAGATTTATTATAATGATACTTTAATTATAGTTTTTTAACTCATTTTCATTATGTTTTGTTTTGAAACATAATCACAATGTGAATTCATCCTTCAAAATGTGAATTCTGATTATAATGATTGAATTCCTTTCACAACATAAATTTGGTATAAATTTTATGCCACCTTTTAGATTTACCTATGAATAATAATGAAAACAATTGATGATGTATTCATGTTCCATTTTTCATAAATATCGATGATGGGAATATTGGAATATGGAAAAAATTAGTGTTTCCACCTAGAACATATTTTCATTAACATTGTTAGATCAAATAAAAATTATATTTTATAATGAAATCCTAGAATAAAAGATTTAATATCCCTAACATAATAAATTTATTATTCTTAATTATATTACTTTTGGTTTTCCATTTAAGTATATTTTAAAACAAAATCTTTGTATTCAATTGAATATAAATAGAAATGTATAACATATTACATCATTATTGATATTTAAGATATAGGTAGGAAAACCCACTTTTTAATAAATAAAAATTTATTTTCTTATAATAATGTCTGTAAATCAAAATTTAATGATCTACTATATGCTATATGACCATTAAACATATGTTTTTCACTTCTGTGTTTGGAATTTCCAAAATCTGACATACACTGTTGTGATCAGTATGTTATTTGGTGTCTGATAAAATAAACTAATTTTTTATGAATAGTAACCTACCCCAATGAATAGTAACCTAACAATATTGAATATTGATATACCCTAATGAATAATAACTATATATATTATAGTATAAAAAAATATTCAATTGAAAGTATATTGTACCTATATTTTTGAATAAGTAAATGAATGTTTTTTTAAACTGGTTTTTAATACTAAATTATAATTATAATTAAATATTATATTATGCATATTGAGAAAATTATTTTTGAATTCATTTTTTTTATTAAAATGAAAAAAAAATGATTATGGGGAATTTTTTAGATGTTTCTGAAATACATAAATGTTTTGTAAATAGTAAAGGACATTAATTTACTATATAAATACACTATAAACAAAATTCTCTATTCATGACATCACAAGTGATGTAAGCACCCAAATCTAGAAATAAAATTTATCTATTACTATTCCTGGTCATGGAATACATTCTATTCCATATCTTGTCATTGAATAATAAACTAATTATTAAAAAATAAATAAAACCCTCCTCCCCTCAACTATAAATACCACCCATTCTTACCTCTTCTCTTATGTCCTCTAAAGCCTTGTTCCTTACTAATAATATTCCTAAATAACTCACCAAGAAAATTACCCATGTCCAAAGGCCACTATTCTCATCAAAATACCAAAACCTCTCCCTTTAAGAGGTTCACAATGTAGGATGACTCAAGATGTAAATTCATATTTCCAATTCTTTCAATTCTTTTATGTTTTTTCTTATTAGTTTCTTTCCAAATATCCATTCGCACAAATTTTATGATAAATATAGTAACATATATGTAATGGAGAGATATTATGTTAATGGTATACTTCATTAACATATCTCCTTTACCTACATGTTATTTGAAACGAATGAAAACATTGTTTGAGATGTGGGAATTTATCACATTCAATGACAACAATTTATCAATTTCAATTATCATCTTTAATTCTATTCAAGAAAAAATTTGTGTTATAGTTGAGCCAAATTATGATATATGTAATATATCATTGTTTTGGTTATATAATAGTTTTGTACAAATGGTAGTATGTTATAAATAAAAACATGTTATTTGTAATAAAAGACACCGATTCTCCCATGTACAGTTGTCACTAAAGATATATATAATTGTTCTACTTCACTCTATGTAACCAAATTAAATATAAGACCATTTTACCTATTTTATGTTCAATAATAGAATAAAACATAAATTCTGGAAAACCAAGTTCATATTACATGTTTATCCAATAATGAATTTATGAGAACCAATCGTTAAAAAAAGAAAACAAACGAGCCCAAACAATGAAATTGAACTTAATGATCATTTTAAAAGGACAGGAATGAACGAAAAATTGGTATAATATATCAATTACATAATAAAGAGGTTCTGGATTTATTAATTAATAAACCAATTTTTCTTATTCAGGTCAATAATAATAAGTGGTGAACAATATCAGATTTAAGGTAAGGGATCTTCTCCATTTCTCTCTTAATCAATATTGTTCCCTATACTATGCATTTTAATGTGTAATAAAAAATTATGGGGTAGGATTTAAAACATCCACCATACTAAACTCATGTTTTATAAGTGATGATAATCCCCTTATCTATCTCAATAATCCATCGTGGGTGCACCCAACACCTTTCGGATAAACCGTAACAAATTCTATCAGAACATTATTTGTTCTTTCGGGTTTCGTTATATTTTTTATATGAAAATAGAGTTATTGTATCTGTTTATGAACATATTATATATTATTTATAGTTATACAAAACTCTTTTATGGGGACACCCTCATCCCTGTGTTTTGGTGATATATATGTTTTTAAATGATTCCCTCCTTAGAAACTTCTGATATGAAATCCTATTTTAAGGGAACTTGCAAAAAAACCAATTTCGAGTGAACTCTATCCTCTGTTTAATCCACAACTATCATTATAAATATGTATTTTTATTATTAAAACCCTCTTCATTCAATTCTGGTTTTATATATAATATTTTCATGTTATCCATGTTAAAATCTCGATAGTATTTTCCTTAAAACTACACAAAAATATATTAATGCTATTATTTCTCATATTAATTTCTTTTATGTTGTCAATTATGTTTGACCCCACATACTATGTTATATTTATATTTTATATTATAAACATCCTTATCTGTTCTAATCCATTTATTTCATGGAACCTATCATGAAACATCTATTGGTTATGCTTCACGTCATGATTGTCGTACCCAATTCTTTTGATGGGTACCCTTATGTTTATATATGGTTGATTATATATGATTATTTATGTGGTATGAAAATTCATGATAATTTTGAAATGGGTGTACCTAGATAGTGCTCCAATTCATTGGGTAATGTTATGTCTCATGAGATGTAATGTAAAATTGGATTAGCGGTAAGCCTTGACCCATATTAAGATGGGAAACAAGATTTAGAGTTAGCCTTGACTAGTAATAAGATGGGAAATGGGATTGAAAGTTAGCCTTGACTTGTACTAAGATAGGAAATGGGATTTTTAGTTATCCTGGACCCATTCTAAAGCAGAAAATGAGATTATCGGTTAGCCATTAACAACACTAAAGACATGTTTTATGATTCTACCACATTTATATGATTCTGTGTTTATATAATCACATGCTTATATGATACGATTTCTTATGTTCCATGCTGTGGATATCATTGCGTCATGACTCCTAACTCATGTTCTTAAAATGTATCCATTTTTTTATTCCTTTACTGTGATTTTTACGTCATCCATTTGGCCATGTGTTCCCCAGCGTACCCAATGCAGATGTAAGGGCTCAAAAAAAGTTAAGAACTCGTTATGAAGATTAAATAAAGAAGTGTTCTATAGACCAATGTTTTTTGTTCTACGTAACTAGTCTTCCAAGACAATAGACTTAATTATCCTTAGCATGTACTCTGATGTATGATCATGCTTAAAATTAAGTAATGTTATATGTAAATGGATATGGTTGCTATAGTTTGTATTAGGGGGAGGTCAAGTTATTTTTTGGAGATTAGGAATGGGACACCTTAGTGAGAACCTAAATGATTAGATGATGTATAAGAAAAATTTCCTAAATTTTGGTGTTTATTGAGTATGAGGTTTATCAAGAAAATCCATCCCTATCTGGATAAGAGCAGGTAGAGGAGGCTTTTCCACATATGTTTGTAAGGGTAAAACCCGAAATCACCACTTTGAGAAAGACTCAAATGGGAACCGGTGCACGAAAATGGGCCTTGATGAACTCTTGGTTGTGACACACTTGGGGGATATTCTTTGGTAGATTAATGAGATCAGTGCAAATAATTATTAAGGTAAAAAAGAATATATGAATATAAGTTATGAAGTATATTGATGATAACCTAGATTTAAACCTATGGAATCACAAGTTAGGATATTATTCACCTTTATAGTTTATCCTTTTATGTTCAATGTTTCCTTATTATGATGAATTACTAAATATTCTGGCCCACTAATTATATGTTCTTTTCCAAGAGTTAATGGAGTGAAATAGAAGAACATTTTCCAAAAATCAATGTGATAGGAAATGTGAATATTTCTCTAATGATATTCCTAATATGAAGAGATCAGGTGATCATAACATTATGACAGTACCTGCTCAGCTGGCTCAAGTTAGAAGAAATAACATGAATCATATGGAACTCCCTCCTCCTCCATGTATAGAGAATGTTGTCGTATAATCAATCAGGTGGAAAATGCCTCCCATGCATAGCAGATATTCTGATCCCCACCTTGTGAAACAATTGATTAAATCAATTGAAAATATATTGTCCATCCACCAGTGCTTGGAATAAGAGAATGTTGTACTGGAAGTCTATCATTTTGATGGGAAATCTGATCAGTGGTGGAAATTGGTCAAGGATTCAACGTCCCCCGAGAAATTGATTCTATGGAATGGGAGGAATTGAAGAGGGTGTTTTTCAATAAATATTTTACTCAAACCCTTCATCTTCAAATGGAAAGAGAGTTCCACGGTCTAATGTAGAAGGAAGATGAGTCCATTGTGGCGTATGAAGCAGAAATCACAAGGCTTGTATGGTATGCCACTTAGATTTTCATGAACACTGAAAGAATGGTGGATCAGCTTCATGGGCCTTTTTATTTCTCTATGTTTTACCTTTGGTTAAGATATCACCAATTAAAGGTGAGGAAGGAAGATATTCCCAAGGCAACCTTTTGTACGAGGTATGGACATGATGAGTTTATAGAAATGCCTTTCATAATCACTAATGCTACAGAAATTTTCATGCATTTAATGAATAATGTCTTTAGAGACTACCTCGACAAATTTTTTGTTGTATTAATTGATGATATTATGATATATTCCAAGAAAAATTAAGAACATGAGGAGAATATAAATACTATTTTAAAGACGTTGTGAATGGAGATGATGTAAGGAAATTATAGTAAATGTGATATCTGGATGGAGGAAGTATCATTCATGGGGCATGTTATCACCAGTAAAGGGATATCCTTGGACCCTTCCAAGACATTGTAAATTGAATAGTGGACCAGACCAACATCTGTAATAGAGATCCATAGTTTTTTGGTTCTAGAAGGGTATTATCGATAATTTGTGAAGAACATTTCACAATTTTCAAACCCAATAACCATGATGACACATAAGAGAGTAATGTTTTTCTAGACTTAGGAATGTGAAGACTGTTTCAAGGAGTTTAAAATGTGGCTTATCACTGCTCTAGTACTCATAATCCCTACAAGTGGAGAACTCTTTGTGTTGTACAGTGAGGATTAAAAAAAGGTATTAGGATATGTGTTGATTAAAAATGAATAATTGATAGCATATGCCTCAAGGAAGTTGAAACATCATGAGCAATATAATCCCACCCATGATTTGGAGTTAGAGACTATGATATTTACGTTGAAAACATCGTATCATTATCTATATGGGGAAAAGTGTGAGATATATACTGACCACAGGTGTCTAAAAAAAATTCACACTGAAAGAGATTAATATGTTCCAACAAATATGGAGAGATATCATCATGTATTATGACTACTCAATCCAATACCACCCCAGTAAGGCAAATAAGGTGGAATATGCTCTTTGTATAAAGGATCCCACATAGTTATCAAGGATTGGAATTGAAAAGGATATCATTATCTTGGAATTTAAAAGGATGGAAATTGGAATCATTATGGGAGGAAAATCATCATTCCATTCTCAAATGGTTTCTCAACGTTCCCTCATGGAGAAAATAATGGTTTCTCAATGATAAAATGAGGAAATTCTAAAAATGGTGGAAGAAATAATAATTGGGAAATCATTATATTTCAAGGTGTATGTGGATGAAATTGTAAGATTTGGGTCAAATTTATGTGTACCATCCAATCCAGACATAAAGAAGGAGACTTTGAATGACACACATAGCTGGACCATCTTTATTCACCCATGGAGCTCAAAGATGTATCGAGATTTCATAGAAATCTTTTTATGGGAAAATATGAAAAGGGAGATTTCCAAATATAAATCTTAGTTCCTAGTATGTCAGCCAATGAATTATAAGAGGCATAAGTCAAAGGGGTTGATGGAAACAGTACCCTTACTATCATGAAAGTGGGATAACATTACCATGGAATTTTTTACCGGACATCCAAGGACATATAGAATAAACAATGTTATATGGGTTATTGGGGATAATCTTATAAAGGCAGCTCAATTTATCATGAATCGAGAGGACTTATCATTAGATCAAAATTTCCCATATTTACATCAATGAAGTTGTAAGTCTTCATGGACTGTCATTATCTGTTGTATCCAATCACGATCCAAGATTCACCTTGAAGTTCTTTAAATGTATCCAACATGCTCAATGTACTGAACTGAACATCAGTACAACCTATCATCCCCAAACAGATATCCAAATTGAGGGAACTATTCATACAATAGAATACATGTTGAGGGAATGTTTTATGCAACTCAAAGAATAATTCCACCAAAATCTTCCACTGGTTGAATTATACTACAAAAAAAGTTTCCAATCGAGCATCCAAAGGGCACCATATGAATCCATCTATGAGAAAAGGTGAAGAACACCGACGTGTTGGGATGAAGTCGGTGAAAGTAAGCTACTAGGACCTAAAATGGTCGAAGAAATGGTTGATAAGTTTAAAACCATTCTACATCATATCAAGGCAGCCCAAAGTCGACAGAAGAGTTGGGGAGTAACCATTAATGAGACCTTGAGTTCAAAGTTGGATACATGGTATTTCTAGGCATATCTCTATAGAAGAAGGTCATGAGATTTTGGAAGAATTGACAGATTAGTCTAATGAATATCGACCCATTCAAGATCCATGATTGAGTTAGAGCTGTGGCCTATTGACTGGCACTCCCACCTGCCATGTCAAATGTAAATGATATCTTTCAGGTATCCTTCTTGTGGTAGTACTTACCGGACCCTTCACATCTACTCACTTTAGTGGTGGTATAGTTTGTGTTTGATCTTTCCTATTAGAATAAGCTAGTGAATATCATGGATCATAGAGATAATGTTCTATGAAAAAGAAATACTCACCTGTTTAAAGTATAGTGGCAGAACCACAAGTACGAAGAGGCATCCTGGGAACTGGAGGAGGCAACGTACCCGAACCTAGTTATGGACTATAATGTAAAATGTAATTTCAATGGAGAAAAATTAGAAGTGGGGAAAATGTAATGACCCAATGATTTATAAATTATTATTCCTTTCTTATAATTATGTAATTAAATTAAAACATAATGATCTACTAAGTGCTAGGTTACCATTAAAATTATGTTTGTCACTTCTGGGTTTGGAATTTCAAAAATAAGATATACACGGTTCAGATAAGTAAGTTATTTGGAGTCCTATAAAGAAAACATAAATTTTGGTGAATTGTAACATGCCATTATTAATAGTAACATACCCAAATGAATAGTGATATAACCTAAATAATAGAAACCTTAACTATTAAACAATTAAAATAATATTCAAGTGAAAGTATGATGTACCTATAATTTAGAATAAGAAAACAAATGTTATAAAACTGGGTTTTAATACTTAATCATGATTTTAATTAAATATTAATGTAATAATATTTAGATAAAAATTATTTTAAAATGGAATTCATTTTTGGATTCTCTATGTTGAAAAATAATTCGGGTGACTGTTTTAGATTTTTCTAAAATACTTGAATTTTTATTGAATAATAAAATACATTAATTTACTGTATAAATACACTATCAATAAAATACACTATTCCTGACCTCAAAGGTAATGTTAGAACCCAAATATAGAACTCACATGAATATATTACTATTTTTGGAAATGGAATACTTACTATTCATGGTCTTGTGATGAAATTATAAACTAATGATTAAAAAATTATGAAAACCCTCTTCCCCTCCACTATAAATACCACCCATTCTTACCACTTCTATTCACTCCTCTCGAGCCACGTGTCATGCCAAATATTCTTCCCAAATCACTTCCCAATGATCCCCCACATAAAAAGGCCCCTATTCTCATCAAAATACCATAACTATTACACTTAAGAGGTTCTCAAAGGAGGAAGACTCAAGAGGTAAAATTATATTTCCAATTCCCTTATTTATTTTATGTTCTTTTCTTTTTGTTTCATTCCTCACCCCCCTTCACCCAAATTGAATGATAAATCTTTTATCAGATATTTAATGTAATGATATTATTATAATGGAAAAATTCATTATAATCTATCCTTTACCCACCTATTATTTGAATGAAATGAAAACCCCATTTGAGATGTGTTAATTTAGCAACTTCAAGGACAATAGTTTAACAATTTCTATTATCATCATTAATTATGGTCATGAATCCATTTGTGTTATTTTTTGAGAAGATTATAATATATTTAATATATCTATGTTTTGGTACTGCAATACTTTTTTACAAATGGTTGTATGTTATAAATCAAATCATGTTCTTCGTAATCAAACCCACCGAATTACCCAAAACAGATGTAACTAAATTTATATATAATGGTTAAACTTCAATATAAGTAACCAAAATAAATTTAAAACCATGTAATCTCATGTATGTCCACTATTAGAATATAACTTCAATTCTAGAAAACCAATTTCGTCTAACATGTTTATCCAAAAATTAATATAAGCAAACCGGTCATTAAAACCAATTAAACAAACTAGCCTTGAAAATGAAATTGAACCTTATAACCAATTAAAATGGTCTGGAATGTACCAAATAAGGTTTTGATAAATAACATACATATATAACTGGTTTTGGATTTATTATTTAATAAAACTAAATTATTTAATCATGTCATTAATAACAATTGGAGAACTATACTAGATTTATGGTAAGGGATCCTCTCCATTTCTCTCTTAATCAATATTGTTTCTATGTTATTCCTTTTTGTGTGTAATCCCAAATGATGGGATAAGTTTTGGAAACTCCATAATACTAGCCACATGTATTATAAGTGATGAGAAACACTTTAACTCTCCCATCAATCCCTCATTGATACACCCAACACCATGTCGATAAAACGTAGGGAATTCTACCCGAACCATCATTATTCTTTCGTGTTGTATTATCTTTATTTATAAAAAAACGAAGTTATGTTATATGTTTATATTCATATTATAAATGATATATATTTTTGTGAATCTTATTTTTAAAGACCCCTTTTCCACTCTCTTTTGGGGATATTTATGTATTTAAATGATTATTTCTTCAGAACAGTCCTTTAAGGAAGAACGATTTAAGGGAACTTACCAATTTTTTTTACCCAATTTATAATGCACACTATCATCTATTTTAAGAAAAAGATGTCATTATAAATCAATATTTTAATTATAAAAAATGTCTTCTTTAAATTCTAGTTTATATAAAATATTTTATTCTTCCCTATTTTTGAGATCTATATTATTTTCCATAAAACTGCAAAAAAATGTTTTAATGATAATATTTCAAAAATACATTTCATATATGTTTTCACTTATGATTGACACCATTTACTATGTTATATTCCTATTTTATCTTATGAAATACCATGTATGTTCTAATACCTTTATTTCATAGAGACTTTCATCATATGTCCTTTGGTTGTGCATTACGTCATGATTGTGGTACCCAATTTTTTCCATGGGTAACCTTATGTGTATGTATCGTAGATTATGTATGATTATTTATGTGGAAAACAATTAATGAAAATGTTGAGATGGGTACACCCATATTTCACTCCAATGCATTGGGTAATTATATGTCTCATGAGATGTGATGCGAAATAGGATTGGCAATTAGCCATAACCTGTAATATGATGGGAAATCGGATTGACGTTCAGCCTTGACTCATACAATGATGGAAAATGGGATTGGATTTTATCCATGACCCATACATAAATGGGGAAATGTATTGGTGGTTAGCCTTGACCCATACTAAAATTGGAAAAAAGATTGGTTGTTAGCCTTGACCCATACTAAAGACATGTTTCAAGATTATTCTACATTTATAAGATTCCATGTTTATATGATCCCATGCTTATATGATATGATTTTATATCATCCATGCTTTGGATATCATTATGTCATGACTACTAACTCTTGTTCTTAAGATGTATCCTAATTTTCATTCCCTTACTGGTCTTTTTAGCTCATCAATTTTTTCATGTGTTCCCAAAGGTACCCAAAGCAGATGTAAGGACTAAAATGAATTTCAAATCTATTAATTTATATTAAATAAATAAGTGTTTTTGAACCATGTTTTATTTTATATGTACCTATACATCCAGGATATTAGACTTAATGATCCTTTTCTTGTACTCTGATTTATAATCAATCTTAAAATCATGTAACTCTATATGTAAAAGTCAAGGGTCACTATAGTAGGAGTGGAATAACATCTACTCATTATTGAGTTATGGTCCCATAGAACCTATTAATTCTATATCCATTTATATTTTATGGGTTTCCTTCTCCTCTGGACCTTTTCAAACATACCTAATCATTATAGCCTTTCAAATAGATTCTCCAAAAACCAACTCTAGGAATATGAAGTTATTATTCTCTATATAACTATATTTCTTATATATTCATAGGTTATTTTCCACTGGATCGTTTCCTTATATGATCAATAAACTACCACTCCATTGGTTCATTCCACTTTCTTTGAAAATACAAGTTAAACTAATAAGAATAGGCTTTCTCACCCAGCTTACCACACCACATGTAAAACCGATGATAATTTTTTCATTATAATTGGTTCTAGAGTATCAAAGGATTTATTTTTTTATAATTTTGAAAACTAATCCTTAGTTAAATTTTGGGGTTCTTTCCTCCTTAGAAAATTAATTAATTTTCCAATATTTCCCCAAAATTTCTTTTACCCACATATCATCAGTTTTTGTTTTCTCATTTTCAATATTGGTGAATAAATGTATATTATTAAATTGATGTATTATAGATGTACCTTTATTAAATGATCATTTGTTACTATTGGTTTGAAAATATTATATGATTACTTCTTTAGTTATAGTAATTTATTCTCTAACCATTTTCACCTCATTTTGTAATATGACAAACATGGATTTTATCACAACATGTTTCTTTCTATGATATGTGAAAACCTTTTATTTTTTAGAATCGTTAATATTTATCATCATGATCACAACGTAAAGCTAAAAAGTTTATTATTTGTCACATTGTAAAAAATATTCACATAAATCTAATAGTTTTCATTCTTTAATCATAAAATAGGAAATTTTATATTTTTGGGAACATATATACTTCATCGTATTCATGATGAATAAATGATCTCATGGGGAAGTAATTTTTTGTAGAATAATCAAATTTTCAATTGATTTTATACGTTATTCATGGGATATTGAAAAAAGTGTATGATTTCTGGAATGATTCTTCATTAAGTCAGGGATGTTGAAGTAAACTATACTATTGTTGGTATAGTGGTTGTCCTTTTGTAGAAATGTATTATGGTTTGTGTTTTTTTTTCAATTCACATTGGATTAATCAGGGATTTTCCATGAACATATAGGATATATGCTGAATGGTTTAAAAAAATGGAAAAAATGGGATTTATACATAGCAGCACTATGAGAAATGTAGAGAATTGTATACATAATACATAGAAGAGATGGTTCATGGTAGAGTTACAGTTCAAAATAGGAAAACAATTCAATATAAGTATATCATTTTTGGCTAAGAGTAATAGATCATATCCTGAAAGAGATCAGTTTCCACAAAGGAAAAGTTATGGTATGCAGAAAACATAGAGAAAAAAGTTCGTGGAAGGAGAATTATGTGGTGAAGGATGAGCCACATCAAATGTGTAATTAAAATTGATTAGTGATATATTTTGTATTTATTTTCTTATATAAGGAGTTTGAATACCTTCATTACATAGAGTAATTTTAATTAGAAAACTAGGAGGAATTTTGTGAAGTCCATTGTAGTTCATGGGAAGACATCCCCACGAAGGAGAAGAGGCTTGTAAGGTGGATTCCATGAAAGGAGAAGTGATCGATGATGAAAGTACATTGAAGTTGTTTTTCATGGAATTGTAACCCACAATGGAAAATGGTTTGTAGAAGGAATATGGGGAATAAAAGATGTGATTGTTCCTGGAAGAAGAACTCATTAATGATGCAAAGACGGTTCACTAAAGGATGGTCGTTCCATGGAGGATAATGTAGTCTGCAGAGGAGATATGGTAAGCATAATTAGAGGCAGTCCACAGGGGGGGACACGAAGCACACATGATGTGTTGTGCAGTGTAGTTCTCGTAGGAAGTAGGCCAATTCGTTGAGGAATAGTTGTTGAACTAATAGTGCGTGGAAAAGTGGATTACATATATTGTTAAAATCGGGACATCAACAGAGCATCTATTTATAGTTTGGGATTCATCCATTAATTAAAATTAATGTACCTACAATTAAATAAACTATGTGGGGATATCCCCCATGGTAGTTAGCTAGGGGAGCCCTCAAAAGTGTTCTGAGGGACGTAGTGAGATATCCCTAAAATATTGTAAAGGCATTGTTTCTAGCACGTAGTGACTATTTATAAAATCCTTTACTATAAAATTAGTAAATATTAGTGTATTTTTTTGTGAAAAATAAACTGTCATCATATGCTCATTGGACCAACCCTTAGTTCATATCCTTGTAAATATGACATGTTACCTCTGTGCATGTGATTGATTTTTTTACTTATTGTAACCATTAGATAGGTCTAATAGCTTCCTACAAACATGGGAATAAGATACTTCATATTAAAAGATAATTTTGACACCCTAATTCACCCCTCCCCTCTCAGGGTGTTCCGGGGTGCTTCACCTATATACAATACATATTATGAGGATTCCTTCAGGTCTGTTGATGATGATTTTCACTTTCATTAATTATGAATTTCCCATAATAATGGTAGAGTGTGATAAATATTTAATCTTTCATGTTTAGTATGTATATGTCATCTTGTAAAATTAGTTCTCTTATTCTTATGAGTTTAAATTCTTCAACTATTTCTAAGAAAATGGTCGATCTATTTACATATTAAAACATCACTATTTTTAGAATAAATTAACCTATAATAAAATATGAAAAACCCAAGGGAGGAATAAAATTTATAGAATCTCTTATATCAAAAAAAGCATCAGAACAATTTAATGAACTAAAAGTTTAATTAATATACAATTTCCCAATTTGTTTATGTTTTGTTGCATTATTGGTGAGATTTGAACTACTATTAGTTTTCCTATGATGATTCATTAATTTTTATCAAGTTTCGTTCTCTTTATTTAATAATATTTTAATCTTTTACATACTTTGATATTTTCTAGAATTATTCCAATATTAGGATGTTTATTTCAATCATTTTAATGGTTTCATTAATTTATTTTTGAATTGGTTCAACTTTAATCATCCTTGATTGAATTAACAATGAATATAATAGAATATGATAATAATTTTCAATTTTTTATATTGAGGTTAATATCTAGGAATTCCATTTCAAACCTACTTATAAATTTTCCCTTCTAATAATCCCCTTCTATTAAATGGTTGGGTAGTTCATCATAATTTTTTGTTTCTTTTAAATTTTTTCATTATTTAATGTAAATTTTATTCAAATATTGAGGCTGAATTTACATTATTGTCCTTATGGTAATAATTATTAATCTTTCATTGGGATTCAATATTATTTTCACAGGATGTTTTCTATGTTTTAGACAACATGTTCTTTGTATTATCAAATATATTATTCAAATTATTAATAGTGTTCTATAAGTATGCAATTTGAATTATTTAATGGTTTTTTTGATAACTTGTTAAAGACATATGGTATTGTTTATATTAGAAGAGGGTGTTTGAAGGTATTTATTTCAATATGAATGCTTGTAGGATTTTTGAAATTAATGTGGGCACTAATATTGTTGCAGCTAGGGAGGAGATAAATTATAGTAATATTTTGGATAGAAATCTATGTATTGGTTTTTTATTAATTTATCTTGGTTGGTCGTTATGTTATTACTTCTAACGATTATTTTTCTGGAATTTTATAGGATGAAATATTTCCATACAACCTTTCATCCCATTCCCTCCTACAAACTGATCACTATAATGTTGAATCAAATAACATAAACCACAGAACTAAGTTGGGTGTGTTTTTGAATTTAGATGTGTTACAACCATTTTTATAAATAATCTAGTTATTTTTTCAACTTTAGTTCAAATTAGATATGTTGTTTCATATTTTTAAACATAATGTATTCATCTTGTACCATTACATCTCATGTCAATTAGTACAATCTATAAGAAATCATTTTGATCAACACTATGTCTTCTTATAAATTTTTATGTATGTAGGATCCTTCAGATGTGGGGTAGAGGTATTTTTGGTCATTGTTGTGAAGACATTGGGAGAATAAAATTATGTAGTTATTTTTCTCAATATTTTTATTTGGTTAATTGGTTTAATATTCTTAAACCTTCCCTGGTCATCAAAGTGTCCCCAATTGATCTATTGGTGAATATCATAGGTCTCCTTTCGTATTTATGTGCTTCTAGATATGGGTAAAATCACTATGTGAATCATTTTTTTACATCACCACTATTTTTACCTCTCTTATATGAAATTTGTATAACCATTCCCATACAATACATTGAAGTGAAAAAAGTAAATTCCATTCAATTAAATCTCTCATGTATGTCTCGATAAGGTTTAACGCATGAGAAGATGTTAGTAAACTGTAGTTTATCTCGATCTGGTTATTCACCTACAAGAATATAAAAATTATTCAAAACATGATTCATGTTAATATGTAATTCAAAATCAATTAAAAATGCATTAATAGACAGTTCATATTTTTGGTAGTGACTTTTAATGTGTGGAGATCTAGTAAGCTATAGTCTGGATTACAATCGATTATGTCAGTTTTATAGTGTACATTGAATGTTTCATTTTAATTTGTAATTTTTATCTCATAAAATTTAATTTTTGAGTATATTTTTCTAAATTGGGTTAGTGTTATTTCAATTTTAAGATCTAAATAAATTTATTTTTAATTTAATTTATAGTTCCTTGAATGTTTGAATTAATTTTTTTAATGAACTTCATCCCCAGATGTGTCACCAAGGTTTATTCGCATAGTGTCATGGGGAATGGGAAATCAATTTTATAAATTATGTATAGTATATTAGGATAAAAATAGGTTTTTTCTAAAATAGTGAACACTATAATATATTTTCCACATTTCAATAATTGTTTATGGAGAATTGCATACTGATTTGAGTTATGAATTTGAGAATTTTGTAATCAGATTAGTTTAACTGATTATATATAATTGACGAAAAATTTTGATCAAGTCCATTGTTTCAAGACCTAGTTCTATGATATCATGATTTACAAGTCTACAAATTCTTCTACTAATGAATAGTAAGAGATATATTCCCTTAACAAATCCCTTCTCACCCTCATCCATGTAGCAATCTTGAGAATATTACTTATTTAAATATCCTATAGTTACTACCACATTAAAATGTTTTGGAGAATTTTATAGTTCAATATAATTTTATTAAGGATTTCCCCAATTGGGGTTTTTAATTCCTAAATAACTAAAAGGTGCAACCAGAATCCACACATGTTAAAAAATTCATCAGTCTTCCACCATCTAACTAGACATGTTCTATCAGATAAATACTATAATTAGGAGGAGGTACATTTTGTTTCATTGAATTGGGGAATTGGAATTAATATAATCAAAACAAAAAAACATTTCATTAGGTATTCGAAACTAGAAATGAAAAATTTTAACTTGATATAATAATAATGAAATAATTTTTATTGAATGATGCTAAAAAACTCAATAATAGATATTCATTCTATCCTTACTCTTTCTCAATAACTTAGTGATTTTACCCCTATATGTTATGTGTAAACTAGATGGTGAAAGATAAATTGTTCCTCTTGATAATTAGTAAAACTAAAATAAATAAATCCAAAAAAATAATGGAATAGTAGGTCATTGCCCGATTCATACCCTTACCCCATGATATCTTATAAACCCCCCTATGTATTCTATTTATAGAAATAGATCATTATTGGATATTATTAATATCACATATATGTGACAATTAAATCATTTCTTTTCAATAACAAGGATTCTTAGTTGTTTTAGGTAAAAATACGGTATATCAACCAAATTCCCATCAAACCCCATTGGAACTAGGTTTGTAAATCCACATTCCTAGCATGGAAAATCTATCCAACCATGATATCCTTTATTTCCTCATATGGATGATTTTATTTATAGGTTTTGAAATTCACCCCCATAAATTCATTCCATTTGCACATCATGAATTCACAATTCATAATGTAAATGAATGTCTTCCCATAGATTCACCTTGTTTTCTACTCAGTACATCACTTTGAATTATTAGTGTTGGTCTTTCACCAATGAAATGTCATGGGACATAATTTTATTACTGAATTCCCCATTACTACTTTGGTATTTGTTAATTTTTTGTATCCATTCACAAAATAATTAAATATTCAAATGTTGCCAAGTGTAATCGATTATAATACATAAAAACTCAATTTTATATCCAAATATCCCTGAAAAATATGGATATTTACGTACCATTTCCACTCTTTGGTAATTAAAATGATAAAAAATATTTATTTAGTGAATATTAAGCATTATTTATTTTTTGATTGATGAAATAATTCATTGATGTTCATTCTCTTAAAAATAAATTTATTGATGTTTCTAAATATACATGTAATTTTTTAAAGAGTATATTTCCAATAAATTTTACGTTATTTAAAAAGGTATAAATTGAAGGTTTTCAATTTAATTTCCTCCAATTTTTTTATAGAAGTATGAAAATAATTTTCTCTTTTAACATATACAATATGAAAAAAATCATGTTTTCATTAATGTAATTTTAATTGAATCATTCATTACATGTTTCCATGCTTATTTTAAAAGAGAAATATTTTCTCAATATTCTATGAATTTTATATTAAAATGTTATCAAAATAAATGAAAATGTTTATTAGGATTTCAATGAGAGGATCCGAAATTATTCAAAAAGTAATCTTCTTCTATAGAAACATTATTTATTGTTTTTTATACTTAACTTGGGATATTATCATATGATATAGACCATTTTATTTTTCTATATGTATTATAATGATAATGATTTAAGGATTATTATATAAAAACCATTTATTTCCAATGCACTAATTATGTTTTGATGAAACCTTTATGAACCTTATTTTATTTCTATAGTTTATAATATGATTAAATGGTGAAATTTTTATCAAGTTAAATTCCTTACCATAGGTTATTATATTATTATGTGATAAATTAGTTTTTATCACATGGAACACTTATATCAGGATACAAGTATGTAAGGGATGGCCATAAAATTATATAGTCCCCCAATTTGTTTGTTAATACCAGATAACCACTGAGATATCTATGTTACGAGTGAACCGGATTTCATGTTCACAACATTATGTGAGGAATTTGTTTCCTATTCATATGTCTATAAATGGGATTAATTTCAAGGATATAAGTTCATACGTTAACTATATTTTGTTTCCTTAACTTTAAGAGTGAATATTTCACTATTAATACTATTTCAAATATATATACGCTTTTTCCCCAGATTACAAATTATATGATATTATGTCATCTATCACGATATATATTATTGATGAATCTTTACTCTTATGGAATATTTATTCTATTAGTATAAAACATTATTCCATGACACATGCTTAATGATATTTAATTTCATTGGATATTAATTTCTTATGTTATTATAATGATGTCATATTCATATCAATACTTTTGATCATTGATTGACATCTCATATATTTAACCATAATATTCATATGAGATCACCCATTCTTATGTTCCCATTTTCCTTTTGTTATAATTAAATATTTGTGTAGGGTATGTCTAAGGAATGTCTTTTAATAGAAATAATTTATGGGATATGTTAAGATACATTATGGAATAATATGTTTAAGCATATAGCTTCCAAATATGACAAACAATTATGGCCTTTAATCATTTTTTATTATGAGATGTATTGAATATTAATTCATTGTGATTTAATATAAATATATGAAATGCATAGGTCTCCTCAAGAGTAAAGGTGTACACAGAACCATATATATTTAAATTATTCTATGTTTAATGAATTTTATATCATTTCATGAACACAAATTTTGTAGAGTGGTTTAAACTAAAATAATTATTAGTGATTTTATTTCAAACCCACATAATTTGATTTCACTATATAACTATGATCATATTTTTTAGATTTCAATATTCCTTGTCTATAGAAAAAAAATTATTGTGATATTTGGAAATGATTATGAGATAATTTGATGGGGTATATTATTTTTTATTTGTAAATGATTCATAGGTACACCTAATAATGATGAAAAGATAGATGGTATGGTAGAGGATCAAAATGTCCTGAATCTATATACCCCTTTCACCTATTCAATAGGAGGGCCTTATGCACTGACTCTTGTATACTAACTCTCACATCCCATAGGATGGGCCTATAGCCTATCTATGGTATATGGACGCTCCCAAATGGGATGGTCTACTATATTTCATTACCTCCACCCTAATAATGATACTCAGAAAACTTGGTAGTTGGTAATATAGGTAAAACCCTCCCAGTATATGAATTTAATTTGACTTTTTCTTTTGAATGAAATATTATCTCATAATATTGATAATACATGTTTTATCTTCGTCTAATAATGTTATTTTATTTCATTCCATGAGGATTATGAGAGTATATATGGGTAGGTAGGTCCACTATCGAGATGTTATTTCCATACAGTACACAGGTCCCACTCATGAAAAATGACAGTCTATTGATATATGACCATGGTAAAGAAAATGCACTTGATCATGGTGGCTACTGTGTTTGGAGCTCCAAGATGTTGGAAAATATCTTTAGATTTTGATGGGTGCATTATAGGATGCTATAAGAGATTCATAATGTATATTATAAAGGATATCATAAACATGGGGGATCTATATTTTGTCATTAAACCTCATTTGACTGATTTCACAATGGTATGTTTTGTTTTTCTTATGTTTCAAATACATTATATATATTTTGAATTCTTTTTATAACATTATTTATATATTTTTCATTTATGTTATATTTTTGTTTTTTTCCATTTTTTCATGATAAACCTAATTCATCTCATCATATGTAATTGTTTTTCAAATATTTCCTGAAACCCACATGTGTAATCCCTTTTTAGTTTTCTTTATTTCAAAATCAGAACACCATCTCCCACTCGGGGAAAAATGAAACCCTAATGAGTACACTTGAAACATATAATTATGATATCTTATTGAGGTTTTATTATACCTAATTCAATGGAAATTCATGTATTTTGGTCATATATATTACAAAAGTCTATCAAATTCCACAACAAGGGTTCTTAGGTATGGTATTAAAGAGTCTCCAAAAGGTATGACCAATGGGACTCGTGATGTAACCCACAAATATACCTGTATAAAAGGTGACATGACATACCGTGTTCATTTCTATGTTCTATATAAATCATTTATAAAATATATTGATGATATATACTAATTGACCATTAATATTAATTAAATAAATTTTTTTGAGTATATTTATTGTTAATTGTTAGGATAACATTAGTTGTTCACTGGTACCCAAGGTAATATATTATATTATAAACTTTTTTATATTCAATTTATTATATATTATACATATAATTTTTTTCTTATTTTGTTGTTATATATTAATAATTTAATAACATTTTAAATAAATTTTATGGTTTTAAAAAAAGGAAAAATACTCGAATAAATTTATAAAATTGTCAGGATAATTGATCTAAAACTAAATTTGCGAATGTAGTTTTAAAAATCTGTAGTTTTATAATATTGGGAAAGGATATTAATATTTTTCACTTATGTATTATTGAAAATGAAATCTAAATAAACAACCACTTCTACAAATGAATATGTAAGTTAGAAAGATTCACTTGTAAGAAAATATCTTATATTTATGCAAAAAATGCATACTTCCAAAATAACTAATAAAATGGGTAAAAGAATTCAATATTGGACACCCAATGATACTTAGGTTCCACTATTTTTTAGTAATGTTATTACATCATAATATGTAATGTAATTGATTTAATGTATTCAATTCATTTATATACATATTGAACTACAAAATATATAGTGGGGGAGAGTATCAACATTTATACATGAAGATGTTTCTAAACATTAGTGAAATATAATTGTAAAAGATATATTGGATTGATTATTACATGACCATGGATATTCTATGGGTAAAAAGTGGTGTTAAAAGGAATTATATAAACTGGAAATCATTTAATGAATTCAATATGGGAAAGTATCAATCCCCCAGCACCATGGAGTACACCAAAAAAATTTCATCACTACATCTATCCTAGGAACATCAAGACTTCATATATTTATCATTAGAATAAATTTTATCGATGTATTAGATTTTAATACATTCAATGGATTTTTTTGACTAAAATATGGTGAATGGTATTTTAGTTAGAAGGTGTAGTTCAAAAAATCATAGAGGAGAATTCCTTAATGATTGCTGACGTGGTATCCTATGTTGAACAATGTATTATCCTAGTTTAATTTTTTACGTAGATAATTATTGAATTTGAAATATTTGTATACTTTTTATCCTTAATTAATTAGTTTCTACTTTTAGACACTATGATATTACTGTCAAAATAATTTTGAATCATGTTACCCAATAGGGGAAAGGATATAGTCATCAAGGTAGTATTAATTTTTTACTCTAGAAGTACCATCGTAGGGGATCATTGGTGGATAATGATTAATGAAATGAAAATATTAAATATAATTATAGGAAGAGCATTCATAATTTAATTTTTGTAAGGTATTGATTTATATACTCAAGTATTTTTGTTATTATCCTCTAATGGGGTTCAATGTACAAACTATGATATGCAGGAACATAAAAATAGATAATATGGTTTTAATAAAGGTAAATTTGGTTCTTCAAGCATTTAAATGGAATTCATGTTTCGAATATAAATGTAAATAAATGGGATCCATAATTTTCCTCTTGTGGTGAACCAATATCCCAATTCCCTTCTTAAATAATAAATAAGATTTCTATCTAACAATGTGGGAGATTTTACCATTACGGTTTTTTATAGAAATAAACATATTTCCCATCATCTATACCATACTTCAATGATTGTGTTAGGGAAATTTAATATTTACTTAGGGGATTTGAGATAACAATAATTCATTATGTTTGGCACATCACCATAGGGAAATCAGTTCCTTTTATCCAAGAATGATGCTAGGTGTATACTCCTCTTTATTGAATCTAAAATTATTATTTGGGTCCAAATTAATAATAAATACACTTTTACAATAATTATTGACCACTTTTTTCATTTAAAGTGGAGAATTTGATTATCAAATATTGATCTTTTCTCTATCAATCACCATCAATGAATTAGGGTAGAAAAATATTCCCAATAACACATTCTATATTCAGTATGGTTATATAGTGTATTAATTTTTTTAACTGAGATTATAGTGGATTCTATTATAAATAAACCTATAATAAATAATGTAATATATATATTTCTATTCATATAAATTTTGGACTTTATGAATGATGTCCATAAATACTAAAAATCCATATATAATCATACATTATCTATCTAGGTTATCTTGGAGACCTTGATAGTGAGTTATATTTTTTCATGGATATCTAAATAATAATTATAGGTCCAAAATGTGAGGATACATGGATATATAATTTTTGAACTATGAATTATAGTATAATGTGGAAGGTAAGAATCCATTATCCTTGGATGTTTCCTTTATATATGTGTGAGAATGAAAAATTCCTCAAATATGTGGGTTATTGACACTGAATTATTATGTATTTACCAAAAGTAAAATCTCTTATGACATCTTTAGTAATGAAAATGATCTAATTTAAAATATTCTGGATAGTATATGTTATCCATCTAAGGGATAATGAATATGTTTTATGTATTGTATTTGGTTCCCAAGAACTAAGATATATATATTTTATGATTCCATGTAAACATTTTTTGATTTATTATTATGTTCTTAACACAAAATTTGTAATTCATTTCTATGAAATTTTACGTTATAATGTCATAAGGGTACCTATCCCAAAAAAAATTCATAAGATTTCCCTATAATGATGAAAATAGAGAAGTGTTATAACAATATTATTAAATTATTAGATTATGCCATGGTGATATCATATTTTGTAACACAAATGAAAAATGATATTAGACGTAGGGACTCAAAATTCCATGATAAATTTTCTCATGAAATTAAACCTCATTTAACTCCATATGAATGAGGTTATGAGATCATGTACCAATAGTAGACAAAATACAAATTTTTATCTGTCACTGGACATTCTATCTATGAATTTTTTTAATCTTTATTAAATATTAATATTATTAATAATTCATATCCTGATTCACAAAAATTTCTGTATCGATTACAACTATGGGGGTATATTCATTTAGTGAATTATGATTTATTTAATGTGTTAGGGATAATATTGGATTACTAAATAATGTTTGAAATTATATTCCCATTAAATATTTAAATGAAGCTGATATCTCACTCCCTCTAATGAGAATGGAACTTTATAATCAAGTCAATGGCTATTTTAATCTATTGATGATTTCATTTCTATAATATCTAATAATGAGACATTGAGCGCATATGAAAATTACATAATTATGAAACCTTGTAGATGAGTAATATCAAGATAAAGATATTATATTACATAGTTTATATTCATATATGGTTATTGTGACTGGTCCATTTGATTTAATTCATGATGGTTGCCTTAGAATGTTGTTATAAATTAGCATTGGCCTTTAGGTAGTTTTCTCTAATTCAAATAACAATGTCCTTAGAGGTCCAAACACTATGTATATTTGGATACTTAGCTAAATTATATATTAATTTATCATGTTTAATAAATTTTATTATCTTACGAGGTTTCTTAATTATTTGTGTTTAGTTGATCATAAACTTCCAAACACCAGTTGTTTGAGAAAATATATGTGAGTTGAATATTTAATCAATATTTCATCACTATTTTGGTTAATATAATTTTTATTTATTTATTATATAATAATGTATTAATCATATTTAAGGTTTCATAAACATCAATCCCGAAGGATGGGCACGGTTAATGTACGAGTGATAATGAGATGTTTTTATTATTTTAATACTTATTAATTTCTTTTGTTTTAGAAATAATATTTATGTATCCACCTGTTTAGTGAATGTTATGATAATATTATTATAATCGTTATTATGTATACATGGGATCCCCCATGGATTAATAGAATATAATTTCCTATGTGGAAATATTTAATCTCTATGATTTTTTTATTAATAGTCTATTGTGTCATTTTCTAACTATATTCTAGAAATTAAAATCACAATTCACAATGTATTATAAATAGAATACACTCTAGACCCAGTGAATTATTCTCCAATAATGATTCTAAGAATATAGAGAGATCCTAATATAAAACCATCATTAGTTGGGAGAGAGATAAATTATCCTTATTATTTTAATAGATTCATATGGTGATCAACAATAAATTATGAAGGACATAGAATTTTTTTCCATAGAACCATATAATATCTATGGAAATGTTTAGTTGTTCACTAACCACATGTGGATAACTGGTAATAGGATTCTATCATTTAATCCTCTAAAAAAATTATACACTACGAATTGGTCTAAAAAATATTCAATGATTAATTAATTCTAACACGAGGAAAATCAGAATCTACAAAAAATAATTATAAATTAAAATTTATGTTAGTAAATGATGGATTATGAGCATTAAATTTTATATAGTTTTGAGAATAATTATGAAGGATTTCGATGAGATAATTTTATTAGGAAAAGGAAAATCCTCTTTAATTGTTCCATATAAACTAAAAATGTTATCAATTTAGTTACATTTTAATTTTTAGTAATTTAGTGATTGTTGAATGTTTATATGAATTTTATGTATGTTTCTATTTCCAACATTATAATTTTATAAATATGAATTTTGATATATTCTCTTATTTTTCTTTATTAATTGTCATATAGCCAAAAATAAATAAATTATATATAAAGAATAAAAAAATAATAATTTTTTGGTGTTCATGATTGAGTATGGACAACACAAGATTACATGATTTGTTTCCCAAATGTACATAAAATATTTTGGTTTTCATTGAACTAGAAAGAACCCTGAAAAATAGGGTTTCTAATGTATTAAATACAAACAACTTGTATTAATACATGTCTCTTATTCATTGTAAAATCCTATCACATGGTTTGTTAGACTAAATTTCAAGTATTCCACTTTTTTTCGTGGTGGTAAATGTGTAGTAAAATACATGTCATAATTTTTTTACAAAACATTTATGACAAAAAACTATGAAACATAGAGGTAACATGGAATGTAACTCCCATATAGGTCATGTACCTCATAAATATCTGTTGTTAATACACATGAATGGATAATAAGGATGGGTTATGGATTGATGATGCAGATACATATATGATGCAGAGCTGGTCTATACATAACTTGTATCCTTATTTTTTTTACAGTGTAAAATTAATTTCGTATTCCATTTAAATATACTAAATAAGTGTTTTTGTATTATTTAGTGACAGTACATTCCATGTGGTTGGCTATATATATATATATTAATTTCATAATTAATTTCATTATAGTATTCTAAACTACATTTTGTGTATAATTGGAAGAAGTTCACACAGTGTTCACATTAAAATTATTACACACTATTTAAATGGCATGATAGTATATGTAATTTTCTATAGTACATGTTATTTAATTACCTGAAATAATGTGTGTTCCATATATCATATGAGAAGATAGTATTTGAGGAAAATGAAAACTAATTAGTTAGTATAGGTACTCTTTATTTTTTCTCTAGGTATATGCATTGTACTTAATTAAAATAAAATAAAAAACAATCTATTAAATTGGATTAATATTATAATGGATGAAAATATCAATGATATATGAAAGGGAAATTATGATAAATTAATTTACTAATTATATAAGATAATTAATTTATTTTTTTACATGTACTCTTAATTAAGAATGATTCAAATGAATACATGTTTATTAAATTTGTATCCATTTCATATGTATGATGATAATGATCTAATACTGACCAATGAATGTGATTAATTTTTTAGTTTATTTTGATAAATTAATATGGGTCATTTGAGTCATCCACAATTCCTTATTCTGTAAGTGACTTCATTCCGATTATTTCATTTTTGTAAACCACAAAATCAATCCTTTGGTTCCCCACACCTACATGTGTGTCGAATCTTCTGCAATATATGAAAATACTATCTGAATAAAGGGGGGTCAATATTGTATCCAACATGAAACCAACTATAAATTTCCATTAGAGAACATATGGAATGTTATATCTTTATGATAGATACAATACCATTTTTTCACCATGGTGAATGGTTAGTTTGAAATTCTTTATATAAAAAACCATTGGATTATCTCATGACCATGCCACATTTATAAATTTATTATACGAGTTGAAAAGTTAATTATTTTAGGATGATTCATTGTTATCACTTAACCAATGAATTAACATGTATACAAGGTGTAACTCAAAATAATTTGGTATATGTTATAACTATATCTATATATTTTTAATCCCATAAAAAATCCACTTAGTAATTGGAAATATATCTTATAACTCATTAAAATTATTTTCAACATTGTTAAGAACATGGGTTAAAAAATTAATGTGGTCCCTATGATGAATAAATTTATGAAAAACATAAAGAACCAAAATAATCCTTTTATGTATAAGGATCCTAAGACCATTCATTCCATGAAAAATTAAATCCAAATATAGATTATGGAAAAAAATAATTATGGTTTTTTATTTTGAAATCTTCATATGTGGAAAAAGAATTATGTTTATTTAAGGAAGAAATGGAATACATCAAGTGAATTTCTTATCAAATGAAATAATTTCATATCAACTAATTGGGTACTATATATATAGCTTTTGTTTTTCACTCTAATCATTTTTTTTATATTTTCAAAAAAGATAATTTTTAGTTAAAAGGGAACCACACATAAAAAAAATATAAAACACATCCTTCCATGTTCCCAAATTTGTAAACAACCCATTGTAACTAATTTAAAAATTCAAAACAAAACACAGAAAACCATGGAATTCAAAAAATAAAAAACTGACACATGATAGAGCAGTGAACCACCACCTGTTACATGTTAGAACATCAACATTCATCATTCCACCAATCCATTGAGTCCCCATCATCATCAAATGTTTTATTCAAGTCATGTCTCCATCCATCATCATCATGAGAACTATCATCAACATCATCATCATCATACACATTTTTATCCCCATATGAACACCACATATGTCACAAGAGATCCTTTGAGCCCATTGTAGACGTCGAAAAACCCAAACACAATGTCACTGTGAACTAGAAACTGCCAAAGCACTACAACTGAAAATGGAATATCCTCAAAATGGAACTTTTGTGAATATTATTGTCAGTCACTGCCATAAAAAAATTGAAAAAAATTGTTTGAAAACATAAAAAAAATGAAAAAAACCACTGAGGATTTTCAATTTCACCTTGGAAACATATATAGAAACAATAAAATAAACATAGAGACAAACCGAATCTTTCTGCACTGGGAGAACTATCAGCCATAAAATCCCACCACTCAAAGCCATTAAGGATCCACTGCTCCCAATTTGACACGTAGTGGAGTGTAGGTACATGAGGTCAATTTAATGATTTAAACTCATGTGGCTCTGAACATCATCCTCACAAAAGGATGAAACCAGAATCCAAATTCTAGAAAGGCCAGGCACAACAACACATAAAAAACTCTCGATTACTGAACTAAAAAAACCAAAACCCCAATGCATCAATCACTCTAGATCATTCCTCAAGAGGTGTGGTGGAATACAAGATCAGAGTAGGGTAGAAGCAGCCATGTACTTTTATAGGGAGAACCTCAATTGGAACCAATATATCCACCATGTGAGACAAACATTAATACAAATGCACCACCGTTAAAGAAGAGTGATGAAGTAGGTTAAAATAGGAGAAGGATGGGATGGAAGGAGGATTAAATTTCACATAGAGGTGCCACTGACATTCAATCAGAGGTTTTCTGGGGGGGAACACTAGACAACGATGAGAGTGGGTGGGGTAGAGTCAAGAGAGAAGGGTTCCATTGAGTTCTTTAACCCAATTATGCTCTCTCCCCCATATAAAAGGCTACCACTTCTCAACTAATTGAACTAACACAAGTATATAAATGGATAAAAAAAGGATAATCAATAAGATATATAGAGGAGAGGTAGATCTATGAGTTAAAATTAAATAAATACTTAGATCATTGAATATAGGAGACTACCACATCACTTTCCTAATTGGGTTTATCATTGTTTTGATGGATTCTTATTCTGAACACTTAATTACAAAAAAAATATTTTGTATCCTGTAGAGATGAAGATGTATTTTTATATTTTGAAATAAAATGTTTTTCTTTTACAAAGGCTTAATATGTTGTTGTATTACCCAATTTAATTACAATTTTGTGTATTAAAATTACAAAACCATGTTTTAGAAACTAATATTGAATTATGTTCACATTACTCATATCATTCCTAAATGTGGAATAACATACATGTTCATATAAATAGGATGATGTTGATAGATCAAAATCATGTTATACAATAAATTATTTTAAAATAAATACAGTAGAAATATTTAATTATTTTTCATAAGGAAAAATAAAAAACGTAAATTTTATGGAAATGATGAAAGGGATATATATCTTCTTGAATTTGTACTAAATGACTTTAGATGAAATAAAATGTCTATATTCTTAATTAATCAAATTTACTAATGTATAGAGTATATATAAATAAGTCTAATTAATGAGGAATAATTTAATGTCTGTTGAAAAATTCAAATAATTTACAAATGTAGTATGAAATAAACAAGGCAAGGAGATTAAGAAAACATGATCTAAATGAGGTGGTGTGTATATTATCATAAAATTAATTACAATTTATGGGAGTTTATGATTAAATATTTACTCACTCCACCATATAAACCATAAAAAAAGTGTTAGTTAATAAAATAATCCTACCATGTAAGAAATGGTATATTTGATGATGAGAAATATATATATTCAATTTTTATATTGGGTATATTCATTAAAAAAATGTTGTACACACCAAATCATATTGAAATTATGATAGAAAATAGTATTAAACGTGTGTTATGTATTGGAAGTAAACACTTTATATTATATACTCATGTATCAGGTTATGAAGCATTTCTTAAAGAAAATTATTGTAACCATCTAACAAACTAATCACTAAATATATCTTTATATAATAAGCTTTGTAAATGACTGGATATTACATAAACAAAGACTTATATAACAAAATAATTATTACTATACATACTTTATTTATTATGAGGGAGAAAATTTCTAAAAGAGATAGTTTGGGAGAAAATAAAATTGATGAATTTATTCCACAAGATATACCAGTGTTAGAATTGGTAAAATCTCCATAAGCTCCAATAAAAGTGGTTTTTCCCGAAACATAGTTACTATGTAAGATCACTAGAGATATTTGATAACCCTTATTATATGGTTTTCATGTCCCCAACCAGAGTGACTCCATGTTGGTTGACATTAGTGATCCTTTTTTCTATAGGGAGAAAGAAAAGAGTTTAGAAGCAATGAAAAGGAATGTTCCCATTAAATTTAAGATGAATTCAATGAATAAGAACCAAGTATGAGTTTAGTTTGATGAACCTTTTATTGGAATGCTCATTTTGTAAAAATGGGTATTCAAAATAATTTTTTAAATAAAATATAAATTTAGTACCTATAAAGAACTTCAACTAGATAAAATGTTTAAAATTTTTCATGTCATAGTCTATGAAAAAACATTTTCTCTTATTTCCATGATTAAATAATTTATTTGTATGTTTTATTATGTAACATTCCATGATTATGTTATTTTTTAATAGATATAAAAATATATTTACGTAGAAAGAACATTCAAGATTATTTTTTCTCACGACCATATAGGTTGGTTACTCAATGTAATTACAATATGGTATGTATGTTTTGAATATCTATTCATGTATTTATGAAAGAATCATTGTTATGGAATATTCAGAATAATTAATCCATTGGAGGGTTTTGTTTCATAATTAATTAATGTGAGCCACGTGATTATAAATGATTTAGTTAGTGCGAGACAATTTTCCTAGTAGTATATATTGATGAAATATTACTTATTGGAAATGAAATACAAGTCTTATTGAGAGTTATGAAATATATTAACATATTACTATATATGATTTTATTGTGTTTGAAACATCCATTTGTGGGATCATGATCATTAATGATTGAACAAATAGGGTTCTTGGATTATGTGTAGGTACAATCATTAACAAGATACTGAATAGAATCATTATGGAAATATATAAGATAAGATTAGTTACATGGTAACATGGAAAAAATATTTTAGTAAATTATTTCTTTAGACACATATGAAGATATAGAGAGGGGGTGAATAAGATATCATATGAATCTGTGATAGGATTGATCATGTATTCCTTATTATGTAATAAGAATGATGTTACCTACAACATGAGAATAGTATGGAAATATGGAGTTTATCTTAGACATCCACATTGGTTTCATTTTATATATATAATTACACATATATGGTTCAATAAATATAATTTTTGGTATATGTAGGAGATAATGAAATAGTCATTAAGGGGTACATAGACATAACACCACATGATATTATAATATATTTCAATCTAAAACATTAATGAGTTTTATAGATTATGAAGCAAATAATCCTGAACATATGTGAATAAGTACAATAAATTAGATAAATAAACCCATTATATGGTATCAAAATGAAATATAACTCTCAAAATACATTCTTAATTTACATAAAAACAATATTGATCCTAATAAACTATTTAGGAATATTTTGTTTATTATAATTGTTTATCTACTATGTTTCCTTTAAAAAATAAATTTAAAGTATTTAAAATATTAAATATTATTTTTATAAATGTATAAATTGAGATTATTTGTTATTAATTTTATATAAATTAAAAGAAAATCATTTTACAGAAAAAATATATGATTTTATGAAAACATTATTTTATTATTACATGTGTTTTTATCTTAATCCATAAAATTAATAATCATTTTGGGATTGTTTTAATTATATGACAACATATTTTATTCAAAAAAACATAACATTCATCTATTGGATTTGATTATGAATCAAATTTAATGAAATATATTTTAGTATTTAAAAATACATTTTCATAAAAAAATTATTTGTGTTTTATTTTATTTGAATATATTATAATTAATTTCTTCCCATTATAGATGTTGAATTAGGAAAATACATATTTGTAAATAAAATTTCTAAATTTTATAACCATTCCTCTATAATTGTTTTTCATTAAGAGAAGTTACTTTGGTAAAAATTTGTTACCACATTTAGGGTTAAAATTGGTAAATAGTGGGGACAAAAAATTACAATGCTCAAAATATCTCATAATTTTTTTTTAAATTTTTATGGTTTGAAAATATTTTAACCCATAATTATATTATTATCTCTTTTTATTATCATGGATGAATATAACTTGAATATGAAATTATTATATTTTAATGTTTTGTGTATTTAAATGTTTACCACTCAACTCATTTATCTAAGGAAATATCCTCTCACTCTTCTTCAAAACACTTGATAGATTTTGGATTAATATTATATACGCAAATACTAATTCAAAATAATTATCAATGACTTTGTGGATATGGTCGTTCTATGTTACCCATCCAAGAATCATTAAGATTTATTTTAATGAATGATACCTAAAGAAGAGGTATATGTCTTTACTGATCATTTTCATGTTACATTATTATTAAAACACCATTTTTTATTCAATATACACATTAAAATTATTGAATAAAAACCTTTAATATACTTATAAATTTTTTATTAATGTTATATATATTCTCCATCTCGTTCCCCTCTATTGGAAAATGATAACTCCAATCATTTGTTTGTCTGGACAACAACGTCCATAAAGAAATGTGTTTTCCTCATTTCCTCTTAACATTGATGGATATAAGGGTATAGTTTATTTATATTTATTCTATTTATGATATATCTTGGAATATATATAGGTTTTTTGTTATATACTATTCGTTTTTTCCATTCATCAAAAAGTGGATGCTTCACTTATTCATACGTCCAGAATACCATCTCGGTGAAGTGATATAAGTAATTTTACATCACTATGTTATATGTATAGTTATAAAATTATAAATAAAAAGTTTATATAAAAATTATATAATGAATAAAATTATGTAGTGTATGATACCATGACCATGGTTTATGTAAGAGATATTCTAATCGAAACATTCATGGAAAACAGAGAGATTTTCAACTAAATATTTATTTTAATGACGTATTTTTAATAAAATGGTGATTAGAAATTATAAATGAGTTATATAATGTATATTATATATGAATATGGATATATATATATATATATAATAAATATATATATATTATATGTGGTTTTTGAATGTGTATGAACTAACTCATAAATTTAAGTAAATATTTATGGGACAAAATCATTTTTAATCATTCTTGTTTTTTATGGAATCTCATTTAGCGAAAAAATATGTTCTTAACATTTTATACCACATATATTTTAATCTACCATTCTTATTTCATGGGTTTTCATGTTTTTATTTCATTATCTATTCTTTGGTACCTAAACTAATTTAGAAAATGTTTTTATGATAATCCAACCATAGTTATTATATGATCAATGAAATTTATCCTCCATATACTAGTTCATTATAATGTTTTCAAGAATGATTAGTTTTTACATGAATTACTTAATAAGTTTTATTTTAATCTATAATTTACTTTGTTTTATCATTTTTGAAAATTAATTTTAATAATAATTTCTAAACAGTTTTGTGTATTTTATGAAAAACTGTGAAGGGAATCATTATTTTAACATTTACCACAAAAATTAATTTCCCCTTCATAAGTTATATTATCTTATTTGAATTTACATTAATTTTTTTTTCATTTTTAGTTTAAAAATATATAATTTTATCTATTCATAGGTCATTTTTGTTTAAAATATTATCCAAAAAATGTGTATTTTTATCATTTTTTGAATGAAATATTTGAATTTTATTTCGAAGTTATTTTTAATATATGTTAACATACAATGATGTATATTATTATTAAATTGGGAAATTAATTTATGAAACCATGTAATTATCTAGATTTCTTATTACGATTATGTTTTTTGGATGATTTCATGTAACTTATTTCCTACCATTGGCTTAATTAATCAATGTTGAGATAATGAATTTTATTATATTTCTATAAAATTATTTTATTTGTCTTATAAAGCCCATTTATTTTCCATGGATTATGATATGGTGATATGATGAATGTTATTATGAATTTTTTCAGATACACACATGGTTTTACAGATATTATTAGTGATATTTGACTTATATATCCCTATATTACATAAGGTAAAAAATATTATCTCGTGATATTTTATATTCTATTATGGGGAGTGATCCAAGTTCAGTAATGGGCACTATCAGTGATGATTGTTTTTGAAGTGAGTCATGACAAATGAAATGATTGAATGGAGAGTTTACCCAATCAATAGTGTAACTCTTCCTACTATGGTTATTTTAAAATTGATCCATGATTAAGAAACGATTTTATAATCCTATTTGAATTTCAAAAACTTATATCTTATGCTTATGATTTTTTCTCAATGATCATGATTGATTAATGGTGATTGCCAAATATTATGAGTTGAATATTTTATTATTATAAATATCTATGAAATGATTAATGATTAATGATCTTTAACATAGTATGTATGAATTTCATATGATATAATCTTGTCATTATACCCTTATGATAATATTATTTTCATTTAGGATCATAGGTTGATATATTTTCTATTTACCCTTATTGAGCATCAAAGCTCACTATTTCTTGTGTTTCATTTTCCCTATGTTATGAAGAAATTTTTTAAATATAAAATGTATATAAAGTGTTTTATGTGAGATTAAATTTGTGTTAGATGTTGAAGGCTCAACATGAAATAAGATGACAATGCTTATAATCTCCAAAAAACAAAACCTTAACAGTTATAGGGTGTTTATTATTATCATATGTGTTAAATATTCATCTCAAATAATATAATATTTATATAAGTAATTATTAGGGCATCATAGTTGGTATTAGAGAGGTTTTTTGTCATTTTTAAATATTAGTTCATGATTAACTATAGGTTGAAACATATGAAAACCAATGATAAAACTGTGAGATATGATAAACCTAAATATTCATTGTTTGATGAGAAGGTTCCATAATTTAATATATATAAAGAATGATTTTCATTACCATGTGACTTCTCATTCTGATTTCAGATACTCACACAAATATTTACAATGTATGAAAATTGTTAAAACTCATAATAACCAAAATAACAAAGGGTGTGAATAAAACTATGGTAGTTGTTTTTATTAAGAACATAATCTTGATTTAATATGGAGTAAAAACAATTGTGGTTATTCCAAACCACATATCATAGTATATTATTAACATCCTTTAAATGGGTGTGTTTTTTTGACAGACATAACAATATAAAAACATATTTTCAAAGGAGTTTAAATAATAAACAATTTCTTATATAATGTTTGAATAATCATAAGAGGCAATTCTTTTTATTACATATATTATTACAAAATATTATAGATAAACATAAAAAGTAGTATAACTCATGGATCCAATGTTTTGGTGTTTTGTAAAATTAATTCCATACATTACATTTAGGAAATAAAACATAAACATTTATTTAATTCATTTTTCTGTAGCTTCTTATTGGCCCTTGAATTATTATTAGTACATGTAGTCCCCATAGTATATAAATCAATAAGGGGTGATATAAATCCTAGTAAGATTATCGATAGGATCATTAATAAATACAACATGTTTTGAAAATAATTAATATAATCATGAAATAAACAATAGATCACAATCATAAGAGGAAACATTGGATAATGGTATTAAATGTGCCATGCATAAAAATGAAACTTCATGTATTATTGGTTAAATAGCACACATTTTTGTGAAAAATGATGCAATAATATTCAAAAATATTTCACATCAACTGATGATATTCTTCACATTACCCAATGAATTGGAGTTCTATATTATTCTATTTACACCCACAACATCAAAACAATTTGATTGCACTATATATTTCTCGGCCCACCCATCACCTCCTCACATTTACATTATCAATCATTCCACAAAGATCATATATCAATATTAAACATAAAAAAACATGTAATGTAATGTTATTTAATTCATAATTAATACAATAATAAAAATTTGGTTCTCACATGTAAGAGGGAATACTATACTGGATACAAGAACCATCAACCTTGAGTGAGAAGTAAAAGGTGAGTTTTTTAAAGAATATTAATTTTGAAAAACAATTTGTTTAACATAAGTTCCAGTAGAAAAAAATTATATCCCAAAAATGAAATACAATGATGAATAATTTTTTTAAGGAATAACTATTCTGAAAATTTAGTGAAAGAGAGAAAACTAAAATAAAGAACATTGGGTTGGAGATTTCCCATTACCATATGTCTGAACACTTTCTGAACTTATTTTCCTATAAAATAACATTATATTCATTAATCATAAATTAAGAAACCTTTTATACATGATTATGATTAAATATATTTTTTATGTTCCTTTATGGTCCATTGGATTTGTTATAGAGCATAATTTCGTTATTCAAGGTGTTCTTTTTCATTATTTTCTTGACGGTTCGGTTGTATACAAGAATAAGAGAATATTTATAATGACGATAAAAATATAGAATTGTTATTATATGTTATTTATTATAAATAATAAACTTAAAGGATCATAAAAAGGAGTTGTATATATAACATGAGTATGATTCATTAGATAAATGTTAATGACGATACTTTTAGGATAGTTTTTGCTCTTTTTCAAACACAATGATTCTGTTTTGTTTTATCATTTAGTGTTATGCGTATAAGTTATTTCCATATCATACAAGTGTTATAAAAGAATCATTATAATATATTTTAAACAATTTAATGGTATTATTAATTGTCTTTAATATGTTTATGTAAAATGGATGTGCATCACCCATGATGTTGACAATATGACACATCATAAATGACAATTTGAATTTTAAAATGAAATAGATTGAGGGAGATGTTTACAGTTGGATATTCAATTAACATGATATAATTGAATTATATTCATGTAATTAGATTTATAATTTCATTTTGATTATGGGTGGTGAGGATAGAATACTAAAATATATTAAAATTGAAAGGAATATAAAAGAAAAATAAAGAGGATTTACATCACGAATTATCCGATTGAGATCCTTTTAAAGGCACCTAGGCTTGATTTTTTTACCAGAAAAAGAGCCCTGAGACATGAGGGGAAGGATAGTTAAGAATATTGTGATGATTTTAGGGAATTCACAATTCATGAGAGGTGTGAGTAGATGAGGGTGTGAGGGTGGTTTTTATAGTGGAGGAAATGGGTGTTTTCTTATTATTTTAATCATTAGTTTGCTAGTTTACTTGAGATAAGAAATAGTGAGTATTACTGTAGACAACTAAATTAATTTGTGTATTTGATTTTGATTCAATAACTGTTTATATAATCTGTCACTCAAGCATATCTCAAAAATTCTGGTTTATATCATTTATCTTAATTTTTATTTTTATTTTCACAAAAAATAAAATATTCCATTAAAATACCAATAATTAGTTCTAACCATTTTTTGACATGTATATTACATAAATTAACTCCATTATTTGAAAATAATTTTTTAAATATGGGTTATTTAATTTTTAGTTAAAATAAACATTTAATTAAAAATATATATATTTTAAAATTATAACTTATTTTCTAACACATTGGAAACATAAAAAAGGTCAAAAAATTATATTAAAATCATATGAACTCAAAATATTAATTTATGAATATATATATTGAAAATAAATTATCTTGTAAATTGTTAAATTTATAATCAAATTTTAATTAATTGTTTATGAATTAAAAACACCAACACTTAACTAACAATTTTTAAAATATTTATTTACTTATACTATGATATAATTATATTATAATGTCACATAAACGATGGATAAATTTTATTTATAATAACATAGGCGATATTGCTATTCATTTGGTCAGTTTAGTATTAATATATTCCATTTTACTATTCCGAAGGGCTTTTTACTATTTCTTGGGTATTGGTTCCCAAACATCTAAAAATACTTCTTATTTATTAATTAATCATTTTTAATGTTTATATGATGCTAAAAAAGTGAATTTATACTATTTTACATTACTATTAGTAGAGATAAATTCCTTAGATAAAATTTCGGATTATTACATTCTTCCCCCGTTTTGATATTTCACCCTCAAATTTCGTATTACATAAAGAGGTGAGGATACTTATCCTTCATCACCTCCTCCAGTTCCCATGTTTTTTCATCACACATATAGTTCTCAAAAAAAAAATATATTGTGTTATATTGTTTCATAGGACATTATCCCTCTAGTCTAGAATCATTACATGATACAACTCATAAATGAGATCATCGTCCAATTATACCACATTCTGAGTATTGTAATAAGAGGGATCTAGTATGTTCATCCCTTGGGGTGATCTAAGAAGAAAATCATTAAATTGATCCATTTCATAGGATGTTAAATCTAATATTCCATGGATCCTATGAGATCAAGGATCTCAATGGAATCATTGTACCTTGGTCTTAGATTTAATTTCATTACAAACCCAATGATCCTCATCCATGGTTATATTCAAACAAATACATTATCTCAAACATCAAACATCAAGTCCATGTGATGGTTGTCAGCCTAACTATTATTCTGATTATCAGTATCATTGAAATGCTCATGTATGGATTGATCCTTCTCCATCATCTATTGCAACATCATCCCAACAGGTTTGAGTTCTACATCAATATCCATATAGAAGTTCATATGGATCCATTTGGATAGTCAAGTGGAATCTATTATTGTATTGAAACTAATCCAATTGGAGATTATGATCCTATAAACTATTTAATAATAAATCAAATCTTCTTAAAATATCATTTATTTTCATAATTTACCATTAAAATTGGCCAATAATTTTTGGGTTATTGGCCTTTATGAAATGTAATTCATTACTCAAAATGTTTTGAAGACTCATCCAAAACATAGATGTGAATTGGGGATCCTAATCAGAGAAAATAGAGATTGGAACCCCATGAAGTTTCACTATATCCTTCACATATACCATATCATGTTGTTTAAGTGAGGGATCATCAAAAATAGTCGTAAAGTGGGTTATCAATTTTGTGTCGGTCCACCACAATCCATATCACATTATTTTCTTTGGAAATCATTGAAAGACCCATGGAAAATTCTATAGTTACATTCTATGACTTACACATGGGTATGTGAAATGGTTGTATTATCTGATGTAACTTCTATCTCTATGATTTAGATTTCTAGAATATGAATCACATTAAAATTTAATCATTAATCTCCACCTTCAGGTTATAACATTAGATGTGTTCTTGGAGATCATGGTATATATGGGAACTCCCAGTATGGATAGAGAATGTGGAGAAATGTGCATTGTATAATATATAATTTTTTGTAATATATGATGAATGAACATAGATACTTTTTCTAAACTGAATAAAACTATCATCATTGATATTAAATTCTTATTGCTTCCATTCAATTGCATCATTCACCATTTTTTGTAACTCATGATCATCCCTTAGTTCCTCATTAATCTATTATTAGATATATGGTTGGGAAATCATTTGGGATATATTGGATGTATTCCCTATAATTATGATTTCTAAAATGCATCATTTTAATGTCCAATAATCTAGAGTATTTCATAATATACAACATAGAAAAACGAGAAGGTTCTTTCCTGTTAAGAGCACCTGCTACCTTGTTTTCCATGACAGGATGATAATGAACATAACATTCAATATCCTTGATTATCTCCAAACAACTCCTATGAATTTTTTATCTCCATTGGTGTGAATATATACATTAGGTTCATGTGATCAGTATATATGTCACAATTCCCACTAGAATGTTATTGCTACAATATTTTCATAGAAAACATCACAGCTGCTAGCTCTAGATAATGAATTGGGTAGTTCTACTCATGGATCATCATCTTCTGTAAGGACTAGGCTATCACATTATCATTTGGCATGAATACACAAAGCAATTATCCCTTTCAAGGATAACTATATATCATAAGTATGTATCTACATTTTGGTAATGTGAGTATAGGTGTAATGATAAGCCTTATCATTATCTATTTGAATCATTCCTCACATTCATCCGTCTAGATATAAATTACCTCATTCGATGTTAAATTAGTTAAAAAACAGACAACATTGAAAAATTTCTAACAAAAAGTCGGCAGTACCCTACTAATCCTTGAAAAAAAAGGATGTTGGTGAAACTGGAGGGTTTGATCCATTCCTCAATTGCCTTTTTTGGAAGGCTCCATAGAAATGCCTTCAGTTGTGATCAAGTGTCCTTGAATGTGACTTATTGCAACTAAAAGTCACATTTCACTAACATGGAATATAGATTCTAATTCCTAGATGTTTCCAACACAATCCATTGAGGTTCTTCATGTTTATCCTTTCTCTTGGAGTAGATGAAAATATCATCAATAAACACAAAAACAAATTTATTGAGGTAACGTATAATGAACCTGTTGATCAAATCTATCATTATTGGAGGGGGTTATTAGGTATGATTGGAATCACCAAAAAATCACACTTCCTATACATTTTATGAAATGTTGTCTTCTGAATACATCACTTATTCACCATTACATGATAATATCTAGAATAAAGGTCCACCTTTGAGAAGTACCAAGATCCTCTCAACTGACCAAGCAGTTTATCAATCCCCAAAATTGGATACTTGTTCTTTGTTGTGATCTTGTTTATTTCCCAATAATCGATACAAATATGCATAGTTACATCATTCATCCTGAAAAACATCACTAGATCACCCCAATCTGACACACTAGAGTGTATGAAACTTTTATCAAAATGCACTTGTAGCTTCTTCTTTAAATCCTTCGATTCGATAGAATCTATCTAATATCGACACATTGGGATAGAAGTATATCCACCTAGTAGTTCTAGTAGGAACTCTTCCTCACAATCCAAGGGTATTCTAGGTAACTCTTCAGGAAATACATCATTGTATTCTCTCACAATTGGTATTTCCCCTTGTTTGACACCTTCATTTGACTCAACTATTTGAGTGAGGTATTCTTAATCATAATTAATCTACAACCATACCGTTAATGGACTTTTCAAAGTATATTCATGAAATACAATGAATTGGAAGATGATCTTGGGATGGTTAGAAATATGAAAAGATATTTCCTTTTACAAACATTTGATATGTTGTCTTTATAATGAGAGCCAATCCATTATCAGTACTGCATCAAATTCCCCTAAGGGATGTATTAAAAGGATCACTAGAAGAATCTTCCAATATATTCTAATGGGAGAAGATTCGTACACATGTGGTGAAATGATTTCAAATTTTTTTATATTTAAATAAATCATTACTTCAAGGTTCCAGGGAATTAAATCAATAGATATATAAAAACTCAAGATATAATGGAATGCATAGTACCAGAATCAAAAAATAAATTTCCAATTCATTAATGAATATGAATTATACAATGTACATCTTCATTAAACTGCTCAACATTCAAAATTGTGATGGTATAATATTTACGTTGATCCTTTTTCATTGGTGGATGATGACAGTAATTACCATCGAGGACTCGAAGATTAGTGTAGTAGCTAGAATAGTTCCCTTTCTACCTACTGTTGTAGGATTCAACCATGGGTTCTTCTATTGTTTCCACCAACACAATATCCATCCTTTTTTATTTATTTTCAACATTGATGAGTTTCATGTAATTCTCTCATACACATGATGCATTTACCCATTATTTTCAGGTAGTTCCAATTATTCTTATTCTCAAATTTTTGAAATGTGGGAGGTTGAGTTTTTATTCCACCATTGTCATTAAATCCATTATATTGAAACTCCATCATTAATTTCCTATCACCAAATCCATGAGACTATTCTACAAACACCATCTCCAAATTGATGGAACATCGAAAAAATTATTTATAACTCCAAAAGTCTATAATTTCAATATCCTTTTGATGGGTTTGTTTAAATCCACTAAAGTATCTATCAATTTTTATATCACTGTTGATAACAAAACAAAAAACGTACCTTGTAATCCTTGTGAAATTTTCTTCATAGGTAGTAAAAAATTATACATCATTTTGAGTTATATCTATGAATTATTTCCCAATATTTTTATGAGGTGTAATAGGGAAATACTTGTTATGAAACCTGATATTAAATTATTACCACTCCAAATGTTCACTTTTTCCTCTGTCTTGGTGTTCTAAATCAAAGCCCCCTATTATTTGGATTATCCATCTAGATGATAAATATCAAGATTAACCTTCTACATATAATATTATAGAATAATATAAAAGACATTACTTTTTGAGGTGACCCAATATTCAATGACTAGTGGATCATAATATCCCATAAATGACATTGTACATTGTCACATAAAGCACTCGATAACCAGTTTATCCCTTTTAGGTTATGTCATACATTCCATATTTTTAGGTTATTGTTCTTAACCAGAGAATGAAATGTAATAATTTCCATGTAATTTTAAAATCTACCCCCAATACATTGGGGATTTCATTTTAGAAATTGATCCATGTACCCCACACAGGTTGTTGGCCAGGTTTCTCCTGGTTCCCACTATTTTCTAAAACAGAAAATGATATAAAAAAATATTTCATCAAGTCATGAATCGATAATTTTATCCCCTGTGAACTAATTATAAAGTCATATATATTTTGGGATCCCTATGTTTAGTATTTTCTAAAAAAAATAGTCTTGGGTGATTACTTATACTTAGTCTCATACATAGGGTTTTCTCTAAGTTTCTATAATCATAATTATTGAATTAACTAGGTCATCCTTGGATACAAACTATAACGACCCTAGTTATTCTTACACATATTTTTAAATCATTTTAATGAAAAACAACATAATAATTTACAACATGAGGATATAATGTTTTAGTTTATTTTAAAAATTACTACCATACATAACACATAAAAAATAAATCATAATCTTTAGTTTAATTCCTTAAAATGTAGCTTCTTTTTGGCCCTTGAATTCTCTATAGTAAATGTGGTCAACTATTAATTTATATCAAAATGTGGGGAAAAATACCACTAATAGGATTTATAATAACATTAAAAAATACAATATGGGGTGATAATAATCAATGTCATCATAACATAGTCAAAGGATCAAAATCATGGGAGGAAACATTAGATAAAGGCATAAAATGTGGAGATGCATAAAAATGAAACATCATGTCTTAATGGTTAACTAACAAAAATTGTTGTGAATAAATCTAGGATCATGGTAACATATATTAAAAATTAACTCATTATATTACTCAAAATAACCAATCCATTAGAGTTCTATATATATCCTGGTGCACCCATCAAATCAATACTTTTTTATTACGCTATATAATTCATAGTGCACATGTCTCATCGTAACATTTACAATATAATGCATACCACATAGATCATATCTTAATATTGATCATTAAAACCCATAAAAACAATGTGTTTCAATTAATAAATTATAAATTAATAATCTTTGGGTTCCCAAATGAAAGATGGAAAAACCTTCTTGATATAAGAATCATCAACCTTGAGTGAGAAGTAAATGTTGTGTGATTTTAATGAAGAGATATTTGGGAAAACATTGTGTTGGTCATGCGCATTAGTGGAAAACTTTTAAATCCCATAAAAGGTAATATAATTATGAAGAATTTATTTTTAGGAATAACCATACTAAAAATGGAGTGAAATAGTGGAAACCCAAAGAAAGAAATATGGGATATGGAATTCCCCTTACCATGTGTCTATACACATTCTTCAATTTAATGTATAGTATAATCATAATAGATTCATAAATTAAAAATTATAGAAACATTTATACATTAATATGATTCATTATGGATTTATTCTATTCGTTATAGGCCATTTAATGAGTAATAACAATTAATTTCATCATTTGTGACTGTTCTTTTTCATTATTTTCATTATCAGTTGTGTTGTATACATGAATGGAACTTTGTTTATAATGAGGATGAACATAAAAAATTGATAAAATATCTTATAAATTATAATTCATAATCATAAATGATATTATAATGGATTTTTTATATAACATGAGTATGATTCATTAGATTAATGTTAATGATGATTGTTTTAAGTTGATATTGGCAGTTTCTCGAACACAACAAAGTCATTTTTTATCATTTAGCATTATGAGTAAAAGTTATTTTCCAAAAATAAAAAGGGTCATAAAAAAATTACAATATATTTTAAACCATTTACTTGCCTTATTAATATCCTAGAAGATGTTTAAGGAAAATTAATGTGCATCACCCATTATGTCTGTAATTTTAGAGATCATAGGAGAGTATTTCATATTGAAAATAAAAGACTTATACAGATGAGTTTAATTTTGGATATTACATTGAAATGATATAATTCCATTATATTTAAGGAAATTGTGGTATCATGCCATTTCTATGGTAATGAGTGAGGATATAAAAATAAAAGAAACTGATTTTGAAAAGAAATTAAAAGAAAAGAGAAATGACTTACTTTCTGAAATCCGATCTTGAGATCCTCCTCAAGGATCAAATGATTGGACTTTATATGAGACCAATATCTCATATAAGTGGTGTATGGGTTATGGAAAATAATTGGGAATAATTTATTCCAGGATAAAATATTTAGAGGTGCGTGGAGAAGTGGGTGTGAGGGGTTGTATTTATAGTGGTGGAGGTGTGTATTTTCTAATTATTTTATTCAATAGTTTGTTATTTTGTACAAGAGAATAAATAGTGAGTATTAATGTGACTAAATATATTTATTATTTCATGTGAGTTTTAAATAATTATCACTTACATCATCTCGGACTCATGAATTTCTAAAAAAAATCTTTTTATCATTTATCGTAAATTATTGTGTTTTACTATTCATAAAAAATTCACATATGTCAGAAAATCCTAAAACAAATTTCCTAAAAATTTTCATACAAGTATAATTCAAAAATAAGATTAATTTTATAATTTTTTTCTATATATGAGTAATTTAATTTTTAATTTAAATCATTCATTACTTGGAAAATATTTATATTAAAATTATATCTGATTTTATCACACATTGGAAAACTACTTAAGGTCTCATAAATTTATTATAAAATCACAAGGAATAAAAATTAATTTATGAATACATTTTTTTATAGAAAATTTCATTTAAAATTATTATGTTGATCATACAGTTCTAATTAAATATTTATGACTAATAAAAATACCAACACTAATTTAATAGTTTTTTAAATATTTATTTACTTATACTGTGATATAATAATATCATATTATCACTAATAAGATTGAAGACATTTATTTATACTATCATGGGTGAGGTAACAATTCATTTGGCTAGTTTTCTATTCATATCATTCATAATACTATTATTTATCTCACATTGCTATTTCATTTGCATTGGTTCCGTAACATATTGAAATAGTTATTATTTCATTGAATCTTCAAATATAAAGCTTTTATGATGATAGCTAAGTTATTTTATTCTATGTTAAATTACTTTAATAAGGGCTGAATACATTTTTTAAATATTTGGTTCAGTACAAATCACCAAGGTAAATAACTCAAATGAATAAGAAGATATTTTATGTGTGGAAAATAAGGGTGTGTCCAAATATATTATAATGGGATAAATGAATATTTTGATTGATTTATAAATATTCATCATAGAGAACACCTAATTTGTCAATTTTTTATGTGGGTAACATGGAAATTATATTAGTTGATGCCTTAATACATGGGATAACATTAGACCATGGGAATAATTAAGAGAAATGTTTTCTGTTAATCATGGAGTTGATGGTATGAAAATCAATAATTCTATTCTTAAGGATGATCCATTGATATTTTTCTAAATTTAATGCATGATGATGTTTTTATTATTATCTTTATAGGAATTTTATGTAATTTTTATCCTTGGTTAGATATCTTTATAGAGATCCCATATCAATATTTAATGAATAGAATTCACATTTGATATTCTCCATCATCCTATGATAACCTTTCTATGTGAGGATAAATATGACCTTATAATTGAAAGAACCTATTTTATATGGATATTATATCCTATTGACGAGGTATATTTATCACAAATACTTTTGGAGAAACAAAATATTTGAGATATTCCTACCATTTGTGAATTTACTTATGTATTTGTTAATGAAATTCCTAGACTTTCTCTTAATTATATGGTTATGTTTTTAATACATATCAAGTCTGGTTATAAACATATTTCAATGAATCTATATAAAATTGTCCTAATAAAGATTCAATACTTGAAGAATAAACTCAAAGATAATAATTAAAATGGATTTATATTCCCTAATATATCACAATGGGGTGAAACAGTTCCCTTTTGAAGAATAAATATCGATCCATTTATCAATGAATTTATTATAGAGAACATAACAAGATCAATATTTAAAAAAAATGCTTCCCTTATATAATATTTATGATAAGATTAATCAATTATGATTATCTTTGTATATTTAAAAGATTAATATTATATCTGGATATCATCATCATCGGGTTGAGAAGATAGATATACCCAACACAACTATCCATATGAGGTATGATCATTAGGAATTAATAGTGACTCTGTTTAGAATTATTAATTCCCCTATTATCATTGTGGGTATTATAAATTAAGTCTCTAGAGATTCCTATATTTATTTGTTGTAATCTATAGAGATTATATTATTATATATTCAAAGTGAAAAGAGGATTGTAAAGATGATTTTATGACCCAGGGAAAGGAGAAGTTGTATGCGTAATTTTGGAAGTTTGAGCTATATCTACATAATAATTAATTTATGGGACTTATAATACCATGTGTGGGTATATCAGTGGATCTTTAAAAATTTTAAGTTATTAGGGAATGGACAACACAAACCACGGTGACTAATATAGATAGTTTTCTTAGGTTGGATCGATATTGTTGAGGACTTGTGAGTAATTTTTCATGTATATCTAACCCAATAATTATGTTTATATAGAGGGGATCCATGTTCCATTTGACATTTAAATGTTAAGAAACTCTAAAATAGATAAAAACATATTTTATTAGTGAACTTTTTATCACACTATAGTGCAACGGATGTTGGTTTATGATTTGTTGGTATAAATTGATGAAGCGGTAGAGATGTTTCATAATTTGGAATGATATGGTGATAACTTATACCACACAAGAATTTATAAATAATGAGAAAATATAACCATATATTGATTTAGAGTTGGAAATGGTGGATTTTTTTTTAAAATATGGTGGAATTATTTGTATATTTAAAGGTGTGATATATATACAATTCAAAAATTATTTAAATATATATTCATGTAAAAATATTTACAGATGTTTTAAATTATATGTCTTTAGTTGATTAATGATTATGAATGATCATTACATTTCTACCATAGTAGTGAGAAAAATTCAGATGATTCTATGATTATGTTGACCACATAGATTTTTTACATAATGAAGGTTGAAAGTTATCCAATACATATGGATATGAAAATGATATTTATTGAAATTTTGAGGAAATGTGACAAATCTTATATTTATCATATGAATTTTTTGCCATTCATCCAAGTGAGGATTAAAGTGGCATATAAGGATAATGTACAACTGTTGATGAAGGTGAGGAATGTTCCTTATTTCAACAATGATAATGATAAAATGACTAGGATCAAGAGCTGAGTATGTGTCACGTTAATACTATATTTGAACATGGTCATATTTGATGAATCTCATAGTACATAATTCTCTATTCATCTTAGAAATATTAATATGTATAGATACATTATATATAATTTCAAGTTGGACAACATGAAAATAGATATTATAGAGAATGTATCTTCTTTTTTGGTGTGTCAGCATGTATAGGTTAGGATATTGACGTATAATGGTATGTTACAACCATTTCCCAAACAATTATGTAACTGGATAAACATCACCATTTATTTGATCATTATACTCACCAAAATATCTATATTATGTTATTTTTTAGGTTGTATCTGATCACCTTACAATGTAAGAATATTTCATCACAATCAGAAAAATATTTATATATTGATTAGATTGATACTATATACTATAATGAGGTGTTCAGGTTTCATGGGGTACCACATTTTATTGTATCGGATTTGGACCTAATGTTTATGTTGATGTTATTTTTAATTCATCAACAATATCTGAATATAGAGATAAATCTTATCATAACATTTCATCCTCAGATATATGGTTGGTCTATATGGAAAATTAAAACCCAACGAGTCATTTTGAGTTATTATTTTATGTATTTCTATGATTTTTTGAATCAAAAACTTCTTTATGTAAATGTTTCGTACAATAAAATTTGTTAGAAAACCATTTACATGGATCTTTATAAACCCCACTATTATAGGATCTTTCAAAAAACAATGTGACCATATGATATAAGAGAATGAAATTTATAGGGACCTGAGATAGTTGAGGAAATGGAAAAAATGTTTATATTAGTTCTATAAAACAATAATGTACCATAGATTGGAAGAAGGAGTAATATTGATTGTCATCACAAGGATCTAGAGTTCACTGTTAGTGATACGTTATTCATTGTCAGCCCTTATCAAAGTTAGTGATAAGTTACTCAATATAATGAGGATGATTTATGTTCAATTAATTTAGGGATAATGATAATTGGAAAGTCATTACAAGATATTTAAAATATTCATTTTCATGGATGAATTTTATTTCCATCAAAAAAAGAATATTAATTATATAGATTTATAAATAATGGAGGAGATGGTTAATTTTATTGTAATGGAATTATATACATAGATTTATTCTATTTATCATTATTGTTTGTAAATATCATACTTAGTTGTTACAACGTATATATATATATATATATTTGTGTGTGTGTGTGTGTGAATTATAGCAAACAATTGGCCAAATAAGGCCACCAACATGGTAACACTCAACCACATATGGGATCCATGGCTCAACCATGTGAGAACAGTCCTATTCATGGTTATCCATGGTGGAATATGGGGTGAATACCACCCATGAGGATCAAGAAATCGCATGGGTGCATAGTGCCATCAATAATTCTAGGTGGTACATGTAGTTAAGGTGTGGCCTATAAAGACGCCGGGTGAATGTGTAGTGGAATTTGATCCCTATACATGGATACAACAATTAGTAGAAATGTGAATTCATATAATGAACAGAAAACTAATGTTGGAAGTGATCTGGGGTAGCTGCCAAATATGTACATTTTTCTTGTGCAATTTTTTTTAAATAAGATTAAATATTTGATAAATCACACATATGTTGATTATGAATGTTCCATGCTATAATACCCTACCGTATTTTATTGAGAATTTTTTCCATCATTTTCATTAAGAAGGATCAAACCCCCATCATGCTACAATCCACCCTAATGAACCCAAGCAAACATGGATGCATCATTGAGATAAAAAATCTGATATATTTGTATTTAAATATATGTCTTTCATGGATGAGACTATACAAAACAATGGATCCTATAACAAGTTAATTTAATATGGTATAGTAAAATATTGATGTGTCCGAATTTATGAGAGAATTCATGAGATGTAAGTGATATCTATATCATGTATGTGAGTTTTCTCAATGACGGAACAAGCTGGGATCATGATGGAGAATACACCACTTTTATTATAATCTAAATAATTTAAAAATACTGATAAATATATGATTTTAAACTCAACATGAAATATAATTTGTATGAAATTTACTAAATATTAAAAATTTATTAAAATTAGGAGAGTGTCATTGTTTGTTCTTCTAAAAATTGATTGACCATGATGGGTTTCTGGGGCTAGAAATTAATGAAACCTCAATTTTTTTTGGAAAAATAGATCAGCATTTAAACCATAACATATTTAATTTCATGAATAATGTTCCATTCACACTCTTTATTGAATTAAATAACAATGTGAATTTTTTATTTCAGGATGTATGAATAACTACAAGACACTCGACTATATGATTATATTTCAAACACATGATATGGGATGATATAGCCATAATACTTATGTATTATAGAAAAATGATTCATAAATATATTGCACGTAGAAAGAACCAAAAACCTTCAATTTCATAATTGAATAATAAGGTTTTATCATCTAGTTTTTATATGGAAGACAATGGGAAAGATACCCGTGACACATTTGAGATTCCATAAATTTTGAGATAATGCTCGCATTGTTCACAAGAAGAACCCATGAAACTCTTGTACAATTGTTAAAAACAAGGGTTCATATATACACATCATAAATAGTGCATAATAAATAATGACGTATGAAAGCATGGAATATATGTGCATGAATTGGGAAATTAAAATAGTTTTTTGAATAGACCCAAAATTGGATAAAGGAAAAAAGTGAAGAACATCCCCTGATACACATGTGATATAACACTTACAAATTATTTGAGTTGATTAAAAACACCATGAAATATTGTGTTATTATATGAGACTTATTAGATGATTTAAAACTGATATATTAGATCTGATATAGTTTTTGAGGGCCAAAAGAAGAAAAAATCTTGGACCGAGATAATATTTGTTTATTATCATAATGGTAAAAATAATCAATTTTATCCATTATTCGTTATACAAAGACCATTATAACTGAATAAAGATAAGAAGAGGTGTTTTGTATAATTATATCATTATTGTGATAACCCACTGATTTCTATATTAAATATTTGAATTTTATTGATTTGTTATGAATAAAATTGTTCAGATATTATTGGAGTTTATTGAATAGGGGTTGTTCTTAAATTTTGAATCACATTAATATTGAAATGATGTTATTTGAAAACAAGGATTTTTAATGTCAAATATTGCATCATACCAAGTTGGTGTCAAGAGAATGTGTTCAAAGAAAAAAATCTTGATCATGATTATATTCATAACAATAGTTAATCTTTGTTCATATGGGATAATAACCAATATAGAAAATAAGTATTAATATACACTACAGTAGAACCTCATAAATATTTCGGTGTTCTTTTGGCATGCCTATTTCATGTGTAAACTAGATAAATATAGCTGAAAAATAAAATTGAACCATTCACTTAATAAGTGACAGAATTATAATAAGCGAATAAAATTATAAAGTCATAAAAGGAAACACACAAGGATTAACTAAATTTATTTGTGTCTTCATCTCTAATCTAATCCCATCATTTGTTATCATAGTGACATGTCACACCTCTGATTATATTGAATCATTAATAATATTATGGAGGATTAAAATTATATTCCCAATTAATAATGGCCTGAAATATTATAAGAGTTCATATATATAAATAATATTTTCATTATTATTTAGGGTTATTTAAAATATTTAATCCCTAAACATTAATCAATTTGGGATTTTGAATCAATTTATGATTTTTGGTGAGTTTTTCACTTACGTATGATAATTTGTAAATTCTTGACATTTGGCAGTTTTTGGTTTCCACTATATTTCTAACATAAGTACAATTTTTTTGATTAAATTAATGTTATTCTATTTTTTATGTTTTTTTCTTGGTATATGTATTATTTTTCATGGAAAATATTCCATTTTAACTCCATCATGCCCAGATAAATCGACTAATTTGAAAAGTTATTCTTATCTGCAGATTGGACCGTACCCCATTCAAAGTGGCATATCGTGGGATAACTACATCCAAGTGGGATGGTCCTTAATCATTTCTAAATATTACTAGAAGATGAATCTTGAAAGTAAATATCATTTAGAAAATATATCATTATGTATTCCCTTGTACAAGTCACAATCGGTTGGTGGAATAGTGTTCACCGAATAGAATAAGAAAGATCCTTTTAAGAGGATATAACTTCATTGAAACTACTCCAAATGATCTGATAGATTATAGGTAGATGGTAAAATAAATTACTTATGCCATACAAGAAGGTACCATTACATGATTCAACAATACATAAGGAATAACCAAAGCATTTTTCTAGTGGACCCATTTTGTATGAATTCTTCATGTTCTTATTTTCCCTCATTTCATTATTTTTAATTTTTTACTGTATTATTCCTCCCCATTCTTCTTAATTACCCTTACAATTATGGGGGGTAAATATTATGAGTGATTGGTGTAGGTTTGTTTTTATCATTTGTAATGTTTGAGTTCTATCATTTTATTGAATAAAAACAATCTCCCTTATGTAGTGTGGGTTTAAAATTCTAATAATGGTTTTATTTTGTTGTGAGATTGTATTTTATTTTAGATTATGATATTATTATTTCTACGTTAGATGATAATTATCTCCTTACACTAGGTTTTGGAATATATACAATGTTATATATTAGTCTTTTGTGGTGAAATAATTGGAAATTGTTAGAACATGTTTGAGGGGTACTGCTTATTCATGATTTATTTGAATTAACAAGACCCCATTAAGAATTTCCTAAATAAAATGATGGTATTTTATTCGACTAATTCAAATAAGGAGTTAGAGTAAACAAAACTAATTTTATGATAAGGTTTACTCTCACCATCACCATTGACTAATGGAGTGAGAGGAATTGATTGTGAAATCACACTTTAATCATCTTCATAGAAGAGGATGGGATTAATGTAAACTATGATAACATTGAAATTAGAAAAATAATCCTATCCTGATCACTACATTAGTAATAATCACTTAAATAAATTTCATTACAAACTTATTCTATTATTTATTGGTATTTATTTTTTGTTTTTTAACTTCCATTCTTTTAAAATCAGTCAAATTTGTTTAAAAAAATCTACTTCTTTCTCATATTTAAACTGAAAAACCTGATTGTTATAGACTCCTATTAGGGGAAAAATTTGGTTTACTAATATAAAAAAATTTAACCTAATAAATAATTAAATTTTCCACACCCCCTAACAGGTGTACATCATACTTTTCACCGCTTTCAGGGAGGCAGCGCAACAAAATAGAAAAACTAAAAAAACATTCTTGAATGAGATGTTGTTCAAATATCCAATCTATTTGATTTGATTGTGAAATTAAATGAACAATAAAACAATTAAGAAAACAAAATTTTAAAAGATATTTTGAGGAAATACACCTCACGGATTCATGTGATACTTTCAGTGATCAATATCAACCTACAATAGTAGCTGAAAATCCCAACCAAACTCTACATGATCTATATGAACCTCAATTTTATAATCAAAATAACCAACTCACTATCACATACATAGAAAATGATTTTTAATTTCTCATTAAAATAATCCACATGATGCCCAAATTAATTGGCCTATAAGGGGTATAACCAAATCAAGACATCCAACAGTTCCCTTATTTCTGCTCCAGCTTCAAACCCTGAGGAGTTGCAGAAGTGAAAGTAAAGTGGAGGGCACTCCCATTATTGCACGAGGGAGCTATAAAATAATGGTTTTACAATTTAAACCATGGGAGATAAACTATAGGGAAGGTCTCAAAAGAATATTATTGATTTAATTATTCTATAAATCCAGGATCACCATAATAACGAAAGAGACTTACATCATACCTCAATCGACCAGAGAGACTCTCTATGAATACTGGGAACGTTTCAAGAATCTATTTACAAGATTACCACACCAAAATATGGAAGATAACCAATTTCTTGTATTCTTTATCCAAATATTTCATTAAAATAATGAAAATATTCTTGAATCCTCTTCTAGAGAAGCCTATATTGATAAGTCACCTACAAATATTAGAGGTCTCATTGAAATGTTAGCATAAAACTCCCTATTATTCAAAAATAGATGTACAAGCACTAGGGGAATTAATGATGTAAAGACATCTGATTCATCCTCACCCTTACATGAATCAACACTTAATGATATATTTATTTTATGATACTACTGTCAATGAACCATGTGAAGTAATATCATGGCCTAACTGAAGTATGTGGTTTATGCTCTTCTACATATCATTAAACGTACTAGTGTATAGAAGTCTAATGGATAGAAAGTTATGATGAAACCTATGAGAGAATGATATTTCATCCAAACCAGCAACATCAACCCCAAATGTAATGCCCCAACCCCAGAATCCCAGAGTCGGTGAATTATTTTAAACCATTGGCATGATTACAATGAATCAAGTCTCAAACGATAGATCAGTTTAGTAGTGTTGGAAAATAGATTACATATATGAACTTTACATTACACATTAGTAAATAAAACACAAAATCAAGGATACTTTGATAATTCCATTAATAAACTAGCTTAAACCCACTTATCAATCATAATACAATTCTTGGAATCCTGGGAAAATAAAACATTGAAACTGGTAAGTTGAAATGCTTAGTAAGGATAACAATATAGAAAAAACTTTCATAAATAAGAATAAAAATTTAAGTCAATGAATAAGACTAAAACAAAATCATTTTAAACTTAAACATCAGTATTATATGACAATGAAAAAATCAATAAATTCCATTTACTTATTCACATGGATATTCTACTTGTCGAATAATATCATTTAATATGAATAGCCACTTTCATTATGGTAGGTTGTATAATTACATACTTCATATCCACATAGTCAAGGCCTTGTGCCAAGAATAAAAATAAGATTTTGTCAAGGCCTTATGCCAAGACACTATATTGTCTCATGAGACCAAGCAATGCATCAAGAATCTATAGTGGGCTCCACCTGTCACTTACTAAGTCCAATTCATTCCTCAAATGAAAATGTTTAAACATAACATAAACATTCATTTTAAAATTAGCATAAGAAATGTCAATAATTTATCCATAAACCATGAATGGTATAAAAATAACATATCCACATCCAAACATATCAAAAAACCTTCAATGAAATATGGAAGATTTGTATCATGAAATATCGACATAAAAAAAGTTTAAAATCCATCAAAGGATGTTGACATTGATGAAAATGATTTTTAATATTTTTTAAGAGAAATATCCTTATTTCATGAAAACATTTAAAAGTTACAGAATTTAGAAAGGAATACATTTAAATAAATTTTTGAATCAAAGTGTCGCATACCAATTTCAAACTTTTTAATGAATTAGACATTTTTAAAACATCCATGTCCACATAAATAAATCCTTAAAACCCATTTTGAAAACATGTACCTTAATGAGAATGATTTAGAAGAATAATTATTTAAAACATATAAAATGATGTTTTAGTAAATATTTCCCTTAAAATTAATCCATTTTCAAACACTTTTATGAACAATGGAAATTGATAATAAATATGTCCCAGTATATACATATGTAAAAATAACAATGATAACAAAGAGATTGCAAAATTAACCCATACATTGTACTTTTCATTAGTCAAGGGTACACTTAACCTTAAGTATAAAGACTGTAGTATGTTATTAAATTATACCAGAACCATATTAATATTTATTATTTCATAAATTGTTAATTTATGACCTCATACTACCCATTTAATAATAATTTCCATGTTAAATTAACATTTTGGAAAATAATCGCTTTTTTTATCGTACATGTTTTAACATGATAAAATTGATTGTATCACTTAGATCATGATTTAAATACATAAAAAATATAAAATATTATTTATATGTAATATATATTTAGAATATAAATATGTATAATATATATATATATGAAATGTAAAACACTGTTTATGGAGATGGATGGTCATACGTACGCGTAAATGATATCTCTGTTTTCATATCGTATTGAACAGAAATAAGTTATTTAGAAATATGAAAGTACACACAAATATATATATATATATATATATATATATCAATTAGCATTATGATGTCATATATTACATACTTATTAATGAAATATATTTCTATAACCATCATTTAATGGTGAACATAGAAATGAATATCAGCTTATCGTGGAGACAGTAATCCGTACGTATGCACGAGTGAGAATATATTTATATTAACGGTGAAATAGTATGTAATTGGATGATATATGATATATAAAGAATAATTAACATTTTATATTTATTATTTACATCAGTTATACTCATTATTATACCCATCCAAATAATGAAGTGGTTGAATAACAAACTACACAACGCCGTGGAGACGGTAATCTGTATGTACGCACGTATGGTGACATTGTCATTTATAGGATGGATATAGTAATGAAAATGGTTATACCATTTTTATATTACATCATAGTCTATAAAGATACTGGATTTATTATTTTAGAATAGAAAAAAAAAAGAATGATAAAGTGGAAGAAGAAAAGAAATTGAAAGAGTTGATGAAATATTTATATCCTCTCCAGGTTCTTCCTTTGGATTTGAACAAAAGGGATCATTAGGTTGGATTTCTGACCAAATAAAGTCTACTAGGACTAATGGAGGAATGTTTTGAGGATATTTGTTTAGGGGTTTGCTAGGACAAATGGCTTTGGAGGAATGAAATTAAGAGAAAGGTATGTTCTCTTTTATAAGAGGGTTGAGGGTCACTTTAGAAAATGATTAATGTATTAATTCATTAGTCAATCATATTCAGTTTATAATGGCTAAAAATTAATTTATTTAGAGCCATAGTTTGTTATTGCTCTATTTCCACTCAACCAATAGGTTTATGACAAGTTTACGTTACCATTTAAACCATATATTTTAAATTTAACTCTTAGTTAAATAGTATAACTTTTACCATGTCTTCTTGTAATTATACACTATATGGTTAATAAACATAGTCTAAACATCCAATAAAACCTAAAGGGGTTCATTAATGTCATGTATAATATTATTTAATCCCTTTCGAATATCCTTAGTGTTTTAGGAAAATTATATCAACCAATAATATAGTATTAGATTAAAAAAATATTTTATACCAATTGTGACACAATTTAGTATTTGTTTTTTGATAAAATTATAACAGCATGATTACTTCTAAAAAAATTATCTAATAAACCCTAAAATGTCATACTAACCTATAAAATTAGTTTAATTTATCAAAAGTTTCATTTTACATTTATTTGCATATTTATAATATCAATTATTTTAATCTTTTATTAATAAGGCAATGACTGCATTATCATTGTGTCATAAATATATTTACCTATTTAATGCCTAAAAATTACATATAAAATACCATTATGTAAGAAATCGTGTTATATTTCTAATGAATATTTATAGTCCAACTTATATTATGTATAACCCTATATTAAAATTTTTAATTTATGAAAACTTGATTTTTACACTTCTAACTCTTCTTTAAATTAAATAATAATAAATGTCATAATCTAATAAAAGTGGACATAAAGGATCATATTTTATTTCTAATGGTGTTTTTTGTCGAATTAAACTTATACAATAGAATTAAGACATGTGTTAGGGGAATTATAAAATAATTTTTACCCATAATTACCCTATTAACTTTTATTCGGGGTAAATAAATGTTAAAAGATAATATTCATAAAAAATTACATTCATCTTATTGAAATAAATTTTTCTTACTTATGTTAATAGTTTCTCTTGTATTTTTGAAATTTAAGTAACATAAGTGGTAAAATTAAGTTCTATGCAAATTTTCATATGCTCCTTGAAGGTGGGTAAATGACGGTAAAAAGATCAATAAAATTATATATATTTATTTATTTATTTATTATAAAATGACACAAATGAATCACATTGAAAATATATAGGTATTATTTATCTATTTTGATTGAAAATAAATTAAATTAAATTAATTAATTACTTAAATAAAAGGTTTGTTTTAAACAACAATGTAGTGTTTTTACTATTCCTAAAAAATAGACCGGTTTTTAAAAAAATACCAAAAATTCACCGTAAGATAATTTTTATATTATAATTTCAAAAATAATGTCTATTTTACCAAATTAGAAACCTAGATGTTTCAATTATTAATTTAAAACTTATTCCCATTGTCAAAACCAAAAGGTGGGTTTTTAAGAAAGTAAAAACTATCAAAACATTGACATGTGTTTATGTCAAATTGAAATGTGATATTACATATAATAAAAAAAATTGTATTTAATGACTAAAATATTATATAATTATTCTCTCAAACCATTCAAAAAAATTATTTTGATTAAAAAAGATATTTTTAGTTAAAATTTAGTATTTTTCAATATTCACCAAAATATGTACTATATCAGAAAAGCACCAAAACATTATCGAATCTAAATTTTTATGTTCCGATTCTAAACAATAAGTCTATTTTGTAAAATTTAATTTATAAAAGTGTCAAATATTGGATTTAAAAGTCTTGTCCATGAAAAGATGGTAAAATTTGATGTTTTTATTGAAAAAACACTAATTTTTTCTGAAAAAAATGATTTTGTTCTTATATTATGTCCAAGAAACACACAATATGGATTAAAAAATTTTATAGAGTATATAAAATTCAAAATTCAGTTAACACTATTCATAACCACTTTTTGATCGACTAGTTGGGTAAGTTTTGGTGCTCTCAAACTCGGTGTTGCGTGTAGTGCAAGTTATTGAATTACATTGAATAGATAACATACTACGAAATCTTGGGATGTTAATTATCCCCTCCTATAATAAATTTAATCATCACAATTTAAAATTTTTCTTTGAAAATAAATGGTTAAGAATGGACAAAAAATTTCTGAAAAACCCAAATTGGAAATTGGGATGAAAAAAATTAGTCTTAATGAGAGGGAAATGGAAGTGAAAATGTCACCGCAAAATTATGATCTCGATTAGGAGAACATTGGTGGAAATTATAAACACCTAATTAGGGGAAAAAATAAATATTTATAACGAGTGATTGGGGTCATCAATCAATAATAAGTGTAAAATTGAGGGCCTCAAATCCATCAATCTATGATCATTTCAAATATCGCGGGTTCAACAAAACATAATGTTTTGGGATTAAACATTTTTTGTTTTAAGATCATGTCCCTAAAGATTAAATATTAATATATTCATATAATAAGTGAATAAATATATATAAATATACTTCACATGTAGAGTTTCATCCTTCAACTAAATCCTTCCACAAAATCATAATTCACTCCAAAAGATAATAGAATTATAAAATATTCTTTTATCCTAATATTATAGGGTTCCAAAAAAATTAATTAATAATTTAGTTGTCAGAACATTTTAAAAAAAGAATACATTATACAAACCAGGACATCACATAGGTAATTGGAATTTGATGCATCCTTGTCGCTCTTCAGTCGAGGGTTCAAGTCTTGCGACCCTACCGGACGCGGCGGGTCATCGCCCAACCTTTGGGTAATCATTTTTTTGATAATCCAAAAATAATTTCAAGAAACGATATATCCTTAAAAATAGTTTCCAATGACAAACTTAATCGATTCCATCCTTTAGACTTACACAAAATACATATTTCCAAATACACAGTCCAAAATTTATAAGGATGGTAAACACAATAAAGATCCTTTTTTCCACATAATAACATGTGGATACCTTCATCTTGTATTCTTTCAAAACAATGAAACACAATGAATTACCATAAAACTTTATTGATTACATTCATGCTCTATTATTCCTTATAGAATACTGGATATGCCACTTATATCCAAAAATTTCGTAAACTCCAACAATGATGGAATATACAAACCATTAATCAGTTCCACAGATGTCAATAATATCTAATATAATTTATCCAAATCCACCATATCTTATTAAAAAATCAATACCTTAGTATCAGGACAATATTAAATTTGTTATCTATCCTTCAACCAAGTATATCCAAAAAATTTATGTTGCTATAGAGTCACTTTTCGTGGTTTGATACAATCTCAGATCCTTAATGAAATAGTACTACAATATAATCCGTATATACTTTATATTTATTATAACATGTACATAATTAATAAAATACTCAAATGACACAAAAAATTAATAACAACATAAGAACTCTAATCGTTCCTCTTCATTTTTTTAGTGTCATAACTTGATTATTATCCAATAGCAACATTTGGGGTATACTCTGATGATTTGGAAATTGATTTGTGTAGTGTCCCCACTCCTTGCAGTTGAATCATTGTACATTTGAAACCTTTTTCTTACCCTTGAAATCTCATACATGGTGTCCTTTTTCTCCACACTTATAAAAATCTCTCATTACCTTCAAGCATTTACCAAGGTGATTCTTTCCAGATTCATCACATATTGGAAAATCCTTCTTTCCCTTATTCCCTTTATCCACATTTTTTTCTACCAACATTTTTTCTCTGGATTCCCTTCAAATCCATAGGACTCAGAGAATTATTTACTTATCTTATTAACACATGATACTATTTCTTCAAATTATGAGAATACATGGGAGACTATTTCAATTTTAAATATTGGATTATTACCATGAAATATGTGATCCTTATTACTCTTTCGATCATGCATATTTCGGGAATTATCATTCCTTCTACTAGGTGCCATTTCTAAACACTAGCATGCACTATGTTAGTTTATTAATAGCAACTCATAATTCCAAACTTTTAAAATACCTAATGTAAATTGAAAAGATTCGGCACATAATCTATAATCATAAAAAACTATTTTATTTGGGGAAGTAATTACTCAAAAATCCTTCATAATGGCTAGTAAAGAAAATGTTGAATTATTCTATGAATATCCCTCAGAAGAGGAATAAGCAAGAGTGTAGAAGGGCCCATTATAGTGTACCAGGATACCCCAGGTCAATCCCAAAACTCCTTGTCGGAGTTTTCACTCCTAGGTAAAATTGTTCTAGTGTCGCCTCTACATGCTCGTATCCAAACATCGATGTATTGCATGGAAAATCCACATAATATCCACATTACCGAATTTTTTGGATTTTATTCGATAATAATCCTAAAAGTATATCGTAGGGTAATGTTTACTCATCAGTTATTATATTTAACTAGTTTTCAAGGTTATTTCAAAACTTCATCTAATACCAACAGTAACGCCCTAACCCCAGAAGCCCAGAGCTGGTGCATTATTTTAATACATTTGCATGGTTACAAGGATTCAAGTCCCTAATTACCATTATGTTTAGAGTCTTGGAATATAAATTACATACATGAACATTACATTACACATTAGATGATAAAATAAAAAATCAATAATCCGTTGATAATTCCCTTAATCCCCAAGATTAACCATACTTATCAATCATAATACACTTCTTGGAATCCTGGGAAAATAAAACATGGAAATGGGTGAGCTTAGATGCTCATTAAAGATAACAATATTGCATAAATGTTCATAAATAAGCATAAATATTTAAGGCAATATATAAGACTAAAAATTCAATTTAAACATAATCTTAAGCATTATATGACAAAGATAAAATCATATAATTCCATTTAATTATTCACATATATATTCTACTAGTTGAATAATCATATTCAATATCAATGGACAGATTTATATTTATGGAATGCATAATGCTAGATTTCTTAACCAAAAATTCCATGCCTTGTTCCAAGACTACAAATAATATTTTGTCAAGGCCTTGTGTCACGACACTAGTTTGTATCATGAGACCTACTGATGCATCGAGGATCTAGAGCGGGCTCCACCTATCAATTACTAAGACCAATGCATCCCTCATTTGAAAAGTTTAAAACATAACATAAACATTCATATTAAACCTATCATACATGAAGTCAATACTTTATCAATAAACCATGAATGGTATAAAAATTACACATCCACAGTCAAACATATCACAAAAACTATAATACAATATGGAAGATTTTTTTCATAATAAATCAACTTCCAATAAGTTTAAAATTCATCAATGGATGTTGACATATATGAAAATGAGTTGTAAAACTCTTTGAAAGAAATATCCAATTTTCATGAAAACAATTAATTGTAACACAATTTTGAAACGAATATATTTAAAGAAAATTTTGAAAAGCAGTGTCCCACGCCACTTTGAATTTTTTTAATGGAATTAACATTTTAAATACATTAATGTCCATATAAATAAATCCTTAATACCCATTTTGAAAACATGTACATTAATGAGAATGATTTTGATGAATAAATATTTAAAACAGTTAAAATGATGTATTTTCCAAAAAACTACATAAAAATAATCCCTTGGAAAACAATTTTATAAAACATTGACATAGAAAATAAATATGTCCCAATAGATACTTACGTAAAATCACCCTTGGATAATAAATAGATTGTGAAATTAACCCTTTTCTTGTACTTTCCTTCAGTCGAGGGCACGTTTATCCACCTCTCTAAAGTTTGAATTATAATATTAAATTTTAATAGATACATATTAATATTTATGATTTCATTCATGATTAATGTATTTTATTATACTACCCATTTAATAATAATTTCCATGTTAAATTAGCATTTCTCTTAATAATCACATTCTTTATCGTACGTGTTTTATCTTGTTTCACTTGATTGTATCACTTAGATCATGATTTCAATACATCAAGAATATAAAACATGGTTTATATGTCATATATATTTAAAATACAAATATTTATAATAGACATATATATGAATTGGAAAACACTATTTAGGGAGACAGTAGCTCGTACGTACGCATAAACACTGTTTCTGTTTTCATATCATATTGAACAGAACTATGTGGTTGAGATATATGTAATTTATATATATATATATATCACCAGTATCGTTATTATGTCATATATTTCAAACTTATAAATGATATATATTTTTATAATCATTGTTGAATGGTGAACGTGGAAATGAATGTTATCACGTCATGGATACGGTAATCCGTACGTACGCACAAAAGACAATATCATTATATTGGTGATGAAATCATATTTAATTTGATGGAATATCATATATAAAGAATAATTAACATGTTATATTTATTATTTACATCTGTTATACTCATTATTATACCAATCCAAATAATTACATATTTGAATAAAAAATTACACCATGACCTGGAGACGATAATCTGTATATACGCACTTATGGTGACTTTGTCATTTATAGGATGGTTAGTTCAATGAAAATGGTTGTAAAATTTTTATAATAACATCAAAATATTTATAATATACTGGATTTATTATTTTATAATGGAAATAATAATGGAATAGGATGTGGAAGAAGAAAAGAACATGAAATAGGTGATTAGATATTGACCTCTTCTTCGGGTTCTTCCAATTGATTTGATCAAAATGGATCTTTATGATGGATTTATGAACAAATAAATTCATCTATGATGAAGGTAGGAATGTTGGTAGGATATTTGGTCAATTTTTGGACGAGGAAAAAGGCTTTGGAGGTTTGAAATTAAGAGAAGGTGATGTGACCTTTTATAAGAGGGGTGAGGGTCACTTTAAAAAATGTTTAAAGTATTAATTTATTATACAATAATATTCTGTTTATAATTACTCAAAATGAAATTATATAAAGACTTAGGTGGTTATGGGTTGAAATAATCTCAATAAATAGGTTTTAGACATGTTTAGTTTACCTTTTTAACATTATATTTTATATTTAAAGCCTAGTTAAATAGTTTTACTTTTACCATGTCTTCTTGTATTAATACACTAAATGGTTAATAAAAATACTATAAAGTTACAAGAGAACCTCAAGTGGCTCATTAATGACATATATAATATTATTTAATCTCTTTTTCTAGACCATATATTTTTAGGAATATTATATCAACAAATAGTATAGTCTTTTTTTTCAAAACTATTTTATGTCAATTTTGACACAAATTGGTATTTGATTTTTGTTATTATCATTAAAACATCATTAGTTCGAAAAAATTGATTGGAAGAGACCTAACATGTCCCAATTACCTTTAAAATTTGTGTAATTTATAAAAAGTCTCAAATTATATTTATTTCTGTATTTATAATATAAATTATTTTAATAATTTATTAATAAGGAAATTACTGCATCCTCATTGTGTCATAAATAAAATTTATTATTAATTGTCTAAAAATTAAAAATAACATAGAATTATGTAGGAAATATTTTTATCTTTATAATTAATATTTATTGTTGAATTTATCTTATGTATAATCTCATATTAAAAATGTTTTAGTTATGAAAACTAGTATTTAACACTCTTCTGTCTTCTTTAAATTAAATAGCAAAAAATATCCTAATATAATACAAGTGGACCTAAAGGATCATATTTTATTCCTAAGTTTCTTTTACTCTAATTACACTTATCAAATAGAAATAGGACATGTTTTATGATAATTATAATATCATTCTTACCCTTAATTACCGTATTTACTTTTAACCGTGGTAAAAAGAAGTCAAAAGTTACTATTCACCAAAAATTATGTTCATCTCATTGAACCAAATTTTAAGTAATGAGTTTTACCATGTCTCTCATATTTTTGAAATTAATCTCACAAAAATAGTAAAATTATTTTTTATGCAAATTTTCAATTGCTCCTAGAAGGTGGGTAAAAGACGGTAAAAAATTCAATAAAATTTTATATATCTAAACTTATTATACGATGACTCTAATGAAATACATTGAAAACATATAGGTATTATGTATCTATTTTAGCATAAAATAAATTAAAATAAAATAACTAATTACTTAAATAAAAAGTCAGTTTTAAAAAATAACTTAGTGTTTTCTCTATTCATCAAAAAGTGAATGTTTTCCAAAAAAAATAAATAAATTTCACCCTAATAAAATAAGAATCCAAATATAAAAAATTCAAAATGTAAGAACCCAATTCTTATTTTTTAGGTGCGGGGTTTTTCTTTTCTCCTTTCCTTCAGTGTTTTTGCGAAAATAAGGAAAATATGGAAAATTCCTAAATTTTGGGACTACACGCCGTGTACTTCTTCCACATGTCGTGTACTTTGGCCATGTGGGATGAGTACAAAGGGAGTATAGCCTTTTTGGTGACTAAGGGTGTAAAAACAGACTACAAGCTGTGTCGTGGTCCTTTACATGTTGTGTAGTCAGTCAGCAGATGAAACAGTAAGGCTGTGGGAGCAGCCGCCAGCTGGGCCACAATACACGCCGTGTAGTCAGGAATACACATCTTGTACTCATGTCGACAGATGAACAGTTTGGAGGGGCCGCCAGATGAACAGTTAAATGAAGGAAGTACACACCGCGTACTCAAAAGTACACGCCATGTACTTTGTTTTTTTCTATTAAAATGGGATGTAGCCAAGCCTGTTCACAGGGAAGGCTTACAACCAAATGGGAGCTCGGGAGGGGACGGCCGAATCTTCGAGGATCACCAGATTGAGTGTCAAGAATCCATTTCAGCCTCGAATTATCTCGTTGGAACTGCACAGGTAATCTCTCCACTCTTCTTAAACTGTTCTTTCCAATTCTTCCTCTAATGGGAGTTATTTGCGTTTAAGAGAGTTTTATTTCACCTCAGATCTACCTCGTTCTGGGACGATTTGTGGAACTTTGTTTGAGTATAATGATCAGGGGTGTTTAAGGTAGGTGGCTTGGTTTTTAATTTCCAACTGTTGTGAGTTTGTGTGAATTGTTGATCTAAGAACCCATGTTGGGGTGTTGTGTGGCTGAGGCCTTGGCTATTTAAATACCTAGAATTGCATATGTAATTAAATTTGATATTAAAACGCTATTTGGGATCACTTTTTGGATCCAGGACCACCCTGAGGGTGCGTTCCTCTGTTCATCCATTTGGCCAGGATACCCGAGGGTATGCCATTAAAATAATGTGTATTAAATTTCCATGAGAGGAATTGTATGTGAATTTCTTATTTACATGTTGGGCATGGCCATGTTACTTGTGCCTAAGGGATGTGTTCTTTTCACCCTTAGGGCATTGTTTGTTTAGCCTGAGGTAATGGTACTGCTTAGCCTGATGGAAATGTTCTATTTCGTCCGAGGGAAACTTTTCGTATGCCTGAGGGTAGTGAATTTTGTGCCCAATGGAGACACTTCGTGCGCCTGAGGGAAAATCTGTTATGCCTGAGTGCAATCACATGCGGGTTGGATTCTGATTACCTGAGGGTAAGGGTTTTCTTGTCTGAGGACACTGACTGTTTACATAGGAATTTACTGTGGTGGTCTCTTAATAATAAATAATTAAATGAATATTAAATGGAAATATAGATGGAAAGTTAGTTACTTTTGAGTATTTCTTAGTTTATTTAATTTACTTTTGCACACTGTTGTTACATGGTACACATAGTTGAGTTCATGCCTTTTCTGGGTGCCTACTGAGATTATTTCTCACACCATGTTTGGGTCATGATTTTCGACCAAAATTGATTACGTTTCTGCAATTATGGATAAGGGAAAAGGTCCCTATACAGGTACTTGATTCCTGCTGAGGAGTAGGGGATCATGGTACTAGGATTAGGCTCGCGATACTATCGGCTGCTTTTCTTTGCTTTTTTATACTCTGTATTGTTTTGTACTGTTGTGTAACATGATCTGGCTATATTCTTAGAACATGAGACATGTTGTATCATATCTATATATCTGGTTGGTTATCTTTTACTGCGGTTTTTATATTAAATGTGTATGGTTTATTGGGTCAACTATTGTTTTATGATTTTTATTTTATTCTGCTGCGCTACAAAGTGACAAATGAGGAAATAGTTTCCCCACTATCAGACTTGGGCCCTCGCTGCTAGTCGGCAGCCTCTTGCGTTTTGGGAAATGCGCTTGAGGTCACGTGGCAAACCAGGTTTGAGGAACCCGTTGAGTGGAACTTGGATCCGGGACGTTACAATGTGGTATCAGAGGAGTTCTTTTCGTTGACTTACTATTTAGAGCCTTATTCAGGGATAGGACATGAACAGTAGTTGGTAATAAGCTATTCCCAGGTGTAGCTAACCCGTGTACAGGGAAAATCCATTTTACCTCGTATTGCAATTTTACTAATTTTTCAATTTACAGTAGAATTTATTTTCACCGTTGGGTGATGCACTAGTGATTTTGGTGTTTATATTTTATCCTTGGGATCTATTTAGTTACAACACGATGAGATGAGGGTATTCCATCTCATTCATCATTTAGGCTAATGCTAGAAATCACATTCCATGCATAGTTTCATGCCATGTAGGTGAATTAGAACATTCATGTTGTTGTGATAGATTTTGTGATAGTAGAATCATGTTGTTGTGATAACTGCTTGATAAATACCTATTATGTGATATGGCATCTTGGTATGTGCTTGTTGAAAGAATGGATGTCAAACTTTTGTTTTTGGGGAGTATGGGCCCTCATTGACCGGAATTTGGTGGATCATTGATGGTTTATCCAGTTATAACACATATAAGATGCCAAACATTGATTCGCGGGGAGTATGGTCCCTCACGGAATAGAATTTGGCACTTAGGTGTTGTTTTTCAATATTTTTTGGGTTCCGAAGAAGTTTCTGAGGCATACTTTCTGGAAACCCAGTATACACGCCGTGTAGTACCTTAAACACACCGTGTATGTTCTTATATTCGGAAAGAAAAGAAAACTTTTTGACTACATGCTGTGTACCATAATTACACACCATTTAGTCTCTTCATGTGTCATAGACCGTGTGGGTGGGGACACGAGGAAGGGAAATGCTTGGGGAAAACACCCCGTGTACCGGAAGTACACGCTGTGTAGTGTTGACCCGGAGTCTGCTCGTGTAACTAACAATAAGGATGGAGGAGACCTTAATAAATACACATCGTGTCCACTATAGAAAACATTGTGTAGTCTGACCTAGGGACCCAGCAAGGTAACTAACAACACGGGTCGGTGTGATCCTTTCGTGTACACGTCGTGTCCATCTGGAACACACTGCGTAGTGTGAGCTGAGTATCAGACTGTGTAATTAACAAAATGGGTTGGCCAAGCTCACCTAGGCCACACTGTGTAACTATGGGACATGTCGTGTTGTCTTTTCCGAGGATAGACCATGTGGAATTAGCTGTGTGGCTTGAAAATGGGGTGGTGTACACGCTGGGTTCCGGTGTCACACGCTGTGTAGTATTAAGTGGATTGGTCGGTCGTTTCACAAATGACATGGGCAGTTTGAAATTACACCTTTCATGCCATGTAGATGATATACAAGACATGTAGTTTTGTTTAATAGGATCCGTGTGACTTATCCGTGTAGAAGGACCCGGGCAGGGGAAGAGAAGTCTAGTACACATCGTGTAGTCTATATAAACGCAGTGTAGTATTATTGTGCAAATTTTTGAATGCCTTCTTCCTGCTGTTACCTTTTGGGTTTCTTCATTTTCGGCCTTTGATAATATTGTTCTAAGGTGTTCATTTGACCATGTAGATTCATGCCACCGAGACGACCATGTGTTGTTCATCAGGAGAGCAGAGACGAATATAATCTAGATATGGTGGGCCACGGGCTACCAGTGGATCCTCTAGAAGAGTCAAATGTGGCGCCAGTCGTACTACTAGACACAGGCGCAGAGGCGCAGTTCCAGGAAGGATTTATGCGGTTCTTGCAGACCTTTCCGGGAGCATCGCCTCCTGCCACATCTATCGCCGAGCTGACTCGTATATTCTAGCATCACGATCCGCCTAAATTTTCAGGGGATGGCGCACCGCAGGATGTAGATTCTTCACTGGGGTCGGTGCGAACTACCTTCGAGCATCTTGAGAAACCTCCTGGGAAGAGGGTCAAGCTCGCGACGTATATGCTGCATGATTCCTCCAAGAGGTGTTGGGATGTTACCACCCAATCAGAGAATCACAGGGACATGGCATTGGATGATTTTCAGTTAGTTTTCTATTATTTCTTCTTCCCAGGGATGCTGAGGGCAGATAGAGCTCAAGAGTTCATGAATCTTCAGCAGGTCTCTATGTCGGTGATGGATTATTATGCTCGTTTCACCGAGCTTCAACGTTTTGCACCCGTTCTGGTGGGTGATGAGACGCTGAGAGCCAGACACTTCGAGGATGGTCTTTGGTATGACATCCGAGAACTGATGAATGTTTTCATGTTGCCTTCAGTACATGTTATTGTGAACCAAACACTGATTACAGAGAGAAACCTTCGGGAAGCTAGTGTTGTGGGCCAGGGCAGTTCATCACCAGTTTCTGGTACTATTTCTATTAGTAAGAGGAAGAGACAGATGAGTTCCTCTCACGGAGGTAGTACTTTCTAGGCAGTTATTTCAGGTGACACGGTCATGTTCTACCAGTGTGGTAAAGATGGGTACAAGTGACCTCTGTGTCCATGAGACCTAGTGGAATGCCGAGCATGTGGTAGGATGCGTCATCTGCTGCGCTTTTTTAGGGCGTTTCCACCTTTGTCTAGTGAGAGGGGTTGTGTGCAGACTCTATGAGTGGGAGAAAGACCATCAGCTTCTTACCAGTCGGGTAACTAGAATATGCCGGGGCGTGCATGCAGAGATGGTGGTCATGCCCAAGGTAGCCAGACACCAGGATCACAGAGGCAACAAGGCGAGGCAGCTCAGGGTAGCCAGGCTGTGTCGTAGGGGCGCAACACTGGGCAATCATATGCAGTGCAACAGACCCAGCATGAGAAGAATCCCAGACCTTCTACTGTCAGAGGTACTATTCTAGTAGCTTCTGTCTTAACTTCAGTACATTTTTATATGGGTGCTACACATAGTTTTATATTTGTGCTTGTTGTGGAGAGCCTTGGGATCTGTGTTTCTTCTTCATCTTCTTCTGATATAATAACGCTAGACACTCCGTTGGGGACTATAACAACTGGTGTGCATTAGTTCAAGGAGTTCCCCCTTGAGGTTAGTGGGTGTCACTTTCATTGTGACCTCTATGTCTTAGAGATGACATTTTGTGATGTCATTCTCGAGATGGACTTGATGGTTCCCTTTTAATCCTTTGTATACTTCTATCGTCACATGGTGCGTTTCATGTCACCAGAGGGTGATGAGTTTCTATAAAAGGGAAAATGGGATGTCTAGGAGAGTCGAGAAGGACCAAAGCATCATGGGAGAGTTGGAGTCACAGCCCAGATTGTGAGCTTATATCTGGACAACCAGTGGACTTTTCAGATGGTTTTCCCTCCAGTGGTTGATCGTTTCAGGGATGTCTTCCTAGATGACTTTTCAGGTCTACCTCCAGAGCATGAGGTGGATTTCTCTATTGATCTTGATCCAGGAGCATCACTGGTGTCCATTCCTCATTATAGGATGGTCATGCTTGAGTTTCAGGAGCTCAAGATGCAGTTAGAGGAGTTACAGGAAAAGGGTTTCATTCGACCCAGTACTTTTCCTTGGGGTTCACCGGACCTCTTTGCGAAGAAGGAGGACAGTACCCTAAGACTTTGTTTGGATTATTGGAAGCTGAAAAAGGTGACGGTTAAGAACCGATATCCCTTGCCAAGGATTGATGATCTTTTTGTTCAACATCATGGATCACGAGTGTTCTCGAAGACTGAATTGAGATCAGGATATCGTCAACTGCATGTTAGAATATCTTATATACATCTCACATCTTTCAGGAGTAGGTATAGTATGTACGAGTACTTGGTTATGCAGTTCAGACTCACGAACACGCCATCAGTTTTCATGGGTCTGATGAAATGTGTGTTCTATCCCCATCCGGATTATTTTGTGTTATTATTCGGGGAAAATATCTTGGTGTACTCTCACACTCGACATGACCATGCCACCCATCTTGAAATCGTATTTATTACACTGAGAGAGCATCGACTATATAATAAGCTCTTAAAGTTCCAATTTTTTATGGACTAGATTCACTTCCTAAGTCATATAATCTCAGAGGGAGGATTTGTAGTAGAACCAGAGAAGGTGAGAGCCGTAGTTTCCGGGGAGTAGCCCAAGAACTTATTTGAGATACAGAGTTTCTTGGGGATGGATGGTTACTACAGACTATTCATATAAGACTTCTCCCATTTAGAAGAACCGTTGATAGGTTTGACTAAGAAGGGTGTGAAGTTGATTTGGTCATAAGGTTGCGAGACAACATTCTAGGAGCCGAAGGGAAATTTGACATCAGCACTGAACCCGATACTCTCAGAGAATGGGAAGAGCTATACAGTTTACTTTTATGCATCAGGGATTGGGCTAGGAGCTGTGTTGATGCAGGGCGACCGAGTTGTTGCATATGGGTCTCAGAAGTTGAGGCCACATGATATGAATTAACGGATCCATGATCTTGAGTTGGCTGCAGTTGTTCATGTGTTGCGCTGTTGAAGACATTATCTCTTGGGAGAACATTTTGTGGTGTTCACAGACCAAAAAAGACTCAAGTACATCTTTAGCTATCATGACTTGATCCTGAGACAATGAATGTGTGTTGAATAACATCTATCCTTCAATTTTGAGCTTTCCTATACACCTGGTAAAGGTAATTCAGTAGATGATGAACAGAGCAATATGACTCCTATACATGCAGTGCAGGAGGCCAGTGGTGAATGGCAGCTGATGGATTTGTTCTCTAAGATGCATGTGAAGATGTACGACAGTCAAGGGTAGACCTATCTTTCATATTTAGTTGTGTCCTCTACCTTCCTAGATAGAGTGGGGATGAGACAACTATCCAATTCAAGAAGGCCTAGTTCTATGGGAGATGGTGGAAAGTGAGGACCCACCTCCAGGGTGGACGATAGGCGATGATGAGGTTTTATGTTTCCATGGATGAGTATGGGTTCCATGGGATATACGCGAGGAACTGATGTGGGAGTATCTTTCTTCAGCTTGGGCAGTTCATTCTTGGGTTACCAAGATGTACCGAGACTTGAGATGTCAGTACTAGTGGTCGTGTATGAAGAGAAATGTTGCTGGTTTTGTTATGAGGTGTTCCACCTATCAGTAAGTAAAGGAAGAGCATCAGAGTCCAGCCATACTGTTACATCAGTTACCCATCTCAGATTGGAAATGGAATGATGTCACGATGTAATTCGTGACTGGGTTGCCGAGGTCACCTTGAGCCAATGATGTCGTGTGGGTAGTTGTAGACAGACTCACGAAGGTAGATCACTTGTTGCTGATCAGGGAGACTTTAGGGGTTGACGATCTTGGAAGGTTGTATATCCGTGATGTCGTACGTCTTCATGTGGTCCCTCGTTCTATCATTTTAGATAGGGACACCCGTTTTACATCTCTTTTCTGGCAGAGTTTTTAGAGGGCATGGGTACACAGGTACTTCTTAGCACAGCTTACCATCCTCAGACCGATGGTCAGTCAGAGCATACGATACAGGTGCTTTAGGACATACTATCTTCATGTATCCTAGACTTTGAGGGCTCTTGGGTGATGAATATTCCCCTAGTTGAGTTTTATTATAATAATATTTTTTAGGAAACTATTTAGATGGAACCTTACAAGGAATTATATGGTAGGCCATGCCGATCACCATTGGGATGGTTAGAGGTAGGTGAGACAACTTTACTGGGACCATGTCTCGTGCATGAGAATTCTGAGCAGGTCCAATTGATTCAGAAGTGGATGGATACCATGGATTCTCATCATAAGTCTAATGCTGATCCTCGCAGACGACCATTGGAGTTCGTGGTTGGGGATCAGGTCTTCCTGCGTGTTCCACCGAGGCTGGGACACAGGCTGATCAGGAGACAGGGTAAACATTCACCGAGTTATGTGGGGCCATATAAGATTCTGGAGAGAGTCGGGTGGGTTTCCTATTGATCGAAGTTAGCACAGTGGTACAGAGCCTTGCATGACGTCTTCCATGTATCTCAGTTTCACCACTATCATTCAGACATGTCTAACGTCATTCAACCTGAGGAGGATGAGCTTGAGACAAATGTTTCCTTTGAGGAGCATCTGATTTGTATCATTGACAAGAGCACGAAGGTTCTCTATGGTCAGTCAGTTCCTATCGTACGGGTGCTATGGTAGCATGACCGAGTGCAGTACGAAACCTGGGAGCGGGAGACCGACGTATATGCTCAGTGTCCGAAGTTTTTCATGGCAATATCTTCGCCACCCTTATAAGGGTAATTCAGGGACGAATTTCTTTAAGGGGGAAGTTTATAAGAAACCAGTTCTTATTTTTGAGGTGCGTGATTCTTCTTTTCTCCTTTCCATAAGTGTTTGTGAGAAAATAAGGAAAATGGGGAAAAATCCTAAATTTTAGGACTACACCCCGTGTACTTTTTCCACACGTCTTGTACTTTGGCCGTGTGGGGTGAGTACACATGGAATGTAGCCTTGTTGGAGACTAAGGATGTAAAAACTGACTACATGTCATGTAGTGGTCCTTTAAACACCATGTAGTCAGTCAGCAGATGAAACAGTAAGGCGGTGAGAGTAGCCGCTAGGTGGGCAACAGTATACACCGTGTAGTCGGAAATACATGCAGTGTACTCATGTCGACAGATGAACAGTTTAGTGGTGCCACTAGATGAACTGTTAAATAAAGGAAGTACACGCCGTGTACTCAAAATTATACAGAGTGTACTTTTTTTTCGCTTAAAATGGGTAGTATCCATCCCTGTTCACAGGGAAAGCTTTCAACCAGACGGGAGCTCGGGAGGGTAGGACCGAATCTTCGAGGATCTTCAGATCGACCGTTGGGAATCCGTTTCTGCCTCGGACAATCTCGTTGGAACAGCACGGGTATGCCCTCCACTCTTCTTAAACCATTAATGCCAATTCTTCCTCTAATGTGAATTATTTGAATTTAAGCTAGTTTTCTGATCTACCTCGTTCTGGGACGATTCGTGGAACATCGTTCGAGTATACTGATCAGGGGAATTTGAGGTAGGTGTCTTGGTGTTTAATATCCAAATGTTGTGAGTTTCTGTGAATTGTTGAGCTACGAAACCATGTTGGGTTATCGTGTGGCTGAGGCCTTGGATATTTAAATACCTAGAATTGTAGAGATAATTAAATGGGATATTAAAATAATGTTTGGGATTGCTGCTTGGATCCAGGACCACCCTGGGGGTGCATTCCTCTATTTAACCATTTGGCCAGGATAACCAAGGGTATGCCATTAAAATAATTTTTATTAAATTGACTTCAGAGGAATTTTATGTGAAATGCATAATTACATGTTGGGAATGGCCCAGTTTTTTGCACCTAGGGGAAGTGTTCTTTTCAGTCTAAGGGCATTGTTTGTTTAGCCTGAGGGCATGGTACTGCTTAACTTGAGGGCAACGTTCTATTTTTCATGAGGCCAAATTTTTGTATACCTGAGGGCAATGACTTCGGTGCCTGTGGGAGACACATCATACACTTGAGGGAAATATCTGTTATGCCTAAGGGAAATCACTTGTAGGTTGGATTCTTATTACCAAAGGGTAAGGGTTTGCGTGTCTGAGGACACATACTTTTTACATAGGAATTCACTACGGTGGTTTCTTAATAATAAATAATGAAATGAATATTAAATGGAAATATAACTAGTATGTTAGTTACTTTTGAGTACTTCTTAGTTTAATGAATTTACCTTTGCACATTTTTGTTACATGTTACACACAGTTAAGCATGGGCCTTTGGTCGGTGCCTACAGAGATTATTTCTCCCACCCAGTTTGGGTCATGCTTTTCGGCCCAAACAGATTACATTTCTACAGGTATGGATAATGGAAAGGGTCCATATACAGGTACTTGATTACTACTAAGGAGTAGGGGAGCATGGTATCGGGCTTAGGATCGCGATGCTACTAGCTATTTTGCTTTGCCTTGTTATACACTGTATTGTTTTGTACAACTGTGTAACATGTTGTGGATGTTTTCTCAGAACATGATACATGTTGCATGATATCTATATATCTTGTTGGTTATCATTTACTTCAGTTGTTATATTAAATGTGTATGGTTTATTGCTTCCGCTATTTTTGTATTATTTTTATTTTATACCGCTCTACTACAGTTTAAAAAATGAGGTCATACTTTCCCCACTACCAAACATGGGCCCTCGCTGTTGGTCAGCAGCCTCTGGCAATTGTGTAAATGCGCTTGAGGTCATATGACGAACCGGGTTTGGGGCACCCATTGATTGGTAACCGGATCCGAGATGTTTCCCAAAACATAGAAGTTTTATTTACTAATTTAAAGCTCATTCCTATTGTCAAAACCAAAAAGTGGGTTTTAAAAAAACTAAATACTATCAACAGATTGACATGTGTTTATGTCAAATTTAAATATGAAATTACTTATAATTTCCAACATTATATTAAATGATAAAACTATAATCTAACTATACATTCAAACCATTCAATTTTATAAATTATCATTATAAATTATTTTGATTAAAAAATGGTTTTCAGTTAAAATTTAGAAATTTTCACTATTCACCAAAATATAAAAGTTATCAGAAAACACCAAAAATTTAACGAAACGTAATTATTTATGTACCAATTCTATTAAAAAATCTTATTTTGTCATATTTTATATATAATAGTGTCAAATATTTAATTTAAGAAGGGTTTTCCATTAAAAGGCAGTAAAATTTAATTTTTTGAAATATACTTCTTTTATCTGAAAAAGATGTATTTGTTTATATATTATGTCAGAAGAACCGATAATCTGGATTCTAAAATATTAGAGGGTATATAAAATTGAATATTCAGTTAACACTATTCATAACTTGTTTTTGATCGGCTAGTTTGGTATGTTGTGGTGCGCTCAAACTTGGTGTTGTGTGCAACGCAACTTATTGAATTACTTTAATGAGATAATATACTATGAAATCATGGGGTGTTAAACCAAAAAAAAGTGTATATGGATTCAAACAAAATGATAGACCACATTTTCAATAGAAATACTAGAACCCCCATCCATATGAAAAAAATCCTATAAACAACCCAACCTGTAACAACAAGCCTTCCATCCAAAAATATTCCAACGAAAGGCATATACGGATCCTTGAAAAAGTGAAAAAACTACTAAAGGGAATCATCTATAAACCGTATTTTCATTTTTGGAAGAAAAAGATAGAAAAGATAACTGATCAATTTGGATGTTTTAAGAAAATAACGAAAAATAATCAAGGTAATATACAAGCACAAAAAATACTAAACCCAAAGGATAATGTAATAATTTTATCAACAACAATTGTAAAAAGTATCACACCACCTGAACAAAGTGAAAATGATGATTCTATGAAACCTACAAAAGGTAAAACCATTCCTCTAATATAAGGATATTATAACATAAAAGGAGAAAGAACTATTTTTATTATCTGATGATTATATACTCATTTTCAAAACTGGAAATGGAGAAAAGAGATATCCATGCACCATTCCCATATTCATTAGTTAAGTCAACTAAAGGAGATGAAGAGTGGATTCAATGGTAAATTCAATAATTATTCCAAAATGTTTATATCAACAACACGCTATTAGATGTAATTCAAAAATTACTTAAGAATTCAAAATATTGGATGATTTTGTTTGATAAAAGAAGGAAGATGGATGGAAAAGGGCAAATAATATAAGGAAAAATCATCTCATCACTGATCACATTAGAGAAACCAAAAAATTGTATGATCTATGGATATTCTATATTCGATATTCCATTCAGTCTTTAAATTTTATTGACACATTATGTGATATATAAAATTACATAAATTTTATTCATCACTCAATATTTTCAAACTTTCATATCAGAGAACTAAAACAATCTCTAGTGGTGGTCCAATAAGCATATAGATCCACTGTATTCCCAGCTTGATTTATAAAAGATGTAGTCTTGGGGGTAATAGTACTGATCTTCCTAGCAAACTTTTATGTACTTAAAATGGAATGAGAATAATAACTCGGCCACTCTACCATCATCTTATAGAGTACAATCCTAAAAACAGTAAGGATTGTCATTAATGTCAATAAAGAACAATCATAACGCATCATAGATATAGTACCATACAAATCATCATACTTGATGCAATGAAACATACATTCAGAAATCACTCACTTTATGTGATCCCATGTGAATAAGTTATAGAACCAATTGAAGATTAGGGTTTGACTCTTGACTGCTTTTCTTTAGGATAAGATTTTTTATTTGAAGAATGCAATTTTCAAGAACCTGATAATCTTGATAACATGTTATTCATGAAGGTAAAATTTTATTTTATTGATGACATATTAAAATAAAACAAGATGATTAATGTGATTCCATCCCTAGAGGTAAGAATCCAATTTCAATAACATCCCTTAACCAACCCCCATGTCTACAACTGAATCCATTTACAAAGGATTTTAAGTATGATTTCCTAATGGAAGGGTAGAACTAATAGCAATAATTTCCTATAACCTCTCTCCTTAACATGAAAAACTCTGATTGACTTACTCATAAGAAATGCCCATGTCTTTGGATGGAGTTTATGTGATATACCTTGAATCAATCCCAAATACGGATCTCATAGAATATTTTTAGAATGTGATTTCTGACAAGTTATTCAACCTTAGAGTAGAGTCAGTCCCACCATCATGGATATTGTAATGAATGATATTAGGAAATTCATAGTATCTAACATCATTTACCTAATATCTTATTCACTTTGGGTCAACCCCATTCATGTAGTCCCAAAGAATACTAGACATATCACTGTTAAAAATGATATAAATGAACTGATCCCCATTATAATAAAAAATATATAGAGAGTTTTTAAAAATTACATGTAGAAAATTTAGTTACCTGAAAACACCAATTTCCAATTCCATTCATCGATCAGAAGATTGAATGGATTGTCGGAAAACCTAATTACCAATTTTCAGATGGATTATCATGATAATTTGGGGTACCAATCACACCAAAAGACCAAGAGAATATGACATTTGCGTTTCCATTTAGAAAATTATCCAACCAATGGATTTATTGTGGGATTTACAACACCCGAGGTAGATTTTAATGATGAACAATATGTATCGTCTTAGATCATATTGAGGACTTCTTGATGGAATTTTGTGATGATTTTATAGTTTATGGTAATTCATTTGATTATTTCTTCAAAAATTTGGTAAATTTATTGAAAACATGAATTGAATAGAATATTGTCCAAAATTTGGAAAAAAGTAATTTCATGGTTAAAAAGGGAAGAGTGTTGGGAACAAAATTTCACAAAAATGGATTGTGGTTGTTAAATCAAAATATTATGTAATAAATTTCATTAAATATCCTCTTTTTTAATACATATTAGATCATTCTTAGGACATACATGATTTTATAGAAGATTCTTCCAATATTTTATTAAGATTCCTCTACCTCTATCATGATTAAAACTAATAGAATATGATTTCTATATTGATTATTCATGAATGTTGTCATTTGATGAAATGAAGCAGAGGTTGATCACGCATATAATAACTTAACTACTCACATGTGAGTACCATTTTTAGTTTCTGTATGACGAAAAAACCATAAAGTGGGAGCCACTCAATCAAAATGAATTGAAAAAAATCCTCAAGTCACATCTGACGCCTCAAGGACCCTGTATGCCACATTATTCAATTACAGAAATATGAAGAATGAGTTTTTGTTAGGTGTGTTTTCATTAGATAAATTTTATCGATATATTCATGGTAATAAAGTTGTTTTTTTATCATACAACACTAAGGTATTTAGGGAAAATGTAGATTCACAAAAAAGGATGGTAAGATTGATTCTACTATTAAAATATTTCAATTTGTAAATAAAGAAAATAAAGGGAGGTCAAAATTAGATGGCTGATCATCAAAGTCTACTACCCCCACTGCTGAATTAGAAATTCCAAAAGAAACCCACTTAATGTTGAGAATCCTAGAGAACAAATCTACATCATCAATGGTGAAGTTCCATGGTATTATAATATGGTTAATTATCTCGTAATATCTCAGGTCCCATATCATTTAAATTCGCACCAAATTCAAATGATGAAATGTGAAAGTAGATAATAAATCTAGAATGATCCATTTCATTGGAATATTTAAAGTCATCAATTGATAAGAATTTTTTTAAATGTAAAATGTATTCTGCCTTTGATTTTTTTCAAACATTATATATTATAGGCCACATTGGATGAAAAAAGATTGCAATGTTAGTTCGATAATTCAAACATTATTTAACAACACTTATTAATGACTCTGATGAGTTTTGACAAATGTTTAAAAAATGTCATTTTTATAGAAATATTTCAAAGAGATAAGAAATATCGCAACAACCACATAAATTTTATATATTTTATAAGTATATTGGATAATGTTTATGGAAAAAATCCCAATATCATTTTAAAATAAATATACCACAAATTTGGTTGATTATATTTTAAAAAGGGTGGAAGAAAAATCTTATAGGACTAATGATGTGAATGTTTTATGTGATTCTGGAAGGTCTGACATATTTTTTAGGTCTGGAGTGTATATAGACATCATTATGGACCAGGAGACTCTGTTGAAATCAGAGAATCGGTCCTTTTCTGTAGAGGTTTGGGGTTAATAATAAAACATCATCTCCATATAATCCACACACTAATAGTAAATCTAAAGTGTCCATTTTGGAAATCAAATGAATTTTGAAAATTACTGTTAATCCAAATATTAATTATTTGGACCAAAGGATGGAAAACACCATATGGACATACATGATCACCTATAAAACTAAAATTGGACAGAGTCCTTATAGGCTAATGTATGGGATAAGTTATCATATACCAATGGCATTTAAAAATAAGGCTTAATGGGATGTGTGGAAGATAAATTTGGATTCTGGAAGTGCTGTTATTGATATAATACTAGAGTTGTACGAGCTATAATAAATTAAAAGAGATGATTTTGAAAAATTAATTATTTATAATGAGAGAACATTACTGTCTTATGAAAATCTAATCCAATATAAGAGCATAAATCTTGGAGACATAATGCTATTATTTATTAAAGAACCAAGATAATTCTAGTTAAACTTCATTCCAAATGGGAAGGTCCATTTTTTGTTACTCATATATATCCTTTCTATTCTATACAGAATGTGATTGATGGAGGGAAGAAGTTATTCAATGTTAATGGACATTAGTTGAGATAATTATGTGGGACCATTCTATCATAGCCATTGAAGGATATCACAATCTTCCAACCTATTTTTCATTAAATCCATTTGGTCATACCTCACAATAACACTTTCTTTCTGGTTGTTATTTTTTTGAAAAATTCTTACATGTTAAATATAATTGAATTAATTAAGAAGATAAACGATTTATTTGGGGAGAGGTAACCTTTAAAAATTAGGAATTTCATTGGATTTTCGATTACTTATTTTCAAATATTGGTTATCTTTTATCTAATTTTCACAAAACAAAATATAAGAAGTTAATCATTTGTCTATTTATGTGTTTATTTTTGATAATTTTTAAGCATAAGAAATTTTTGAATTGAAATGATTCTAAATAATATTTTCAAAAAACATTTCTATGAGTGATACCATATATCCTATGAAACATAGAATAACTAAATATTAAAAATGACTTTGTTCAAGTATAAATATCTGTGAACTTTTTTGAAAAATACACTGATTTTTGTATCCTATTCAACTTCTCATTATCATTATCATTGAATTCGGTTTCCTGAGAGGATTATGAACCATTTCTGTCATATTATTTTTCTTAACCTCAAATCATAAGAAAAACAAACCATGATTTATTTAACTAGAATTTGATTTATTCTGGAAAAAACATAAGGGTTTTAAGTACATGTGCTTTACATGATTGATTAATTTATTTGTTTTTGAAGAAACCATTTCTAATAACCTTTTTTATAAAGTTATATCATGATAATTTAATCCTTTTATCCTTTAGATTCTATGAATACACTGTTAGGTTAGCCACATTAAAATCCAATTCCCCAAATACAACATGCTCTTAATGTGAAATTGAACAATCTAGTAGATCATAAGTGCGGGGGAAGAATTAATGTATTATAGTACCTCATATGGTGATACATTGGGATGAAAATATAATTTTTATGAGATGGTTTTTCTACTAAAACAATTTTGTTGGAATATGTGCATTTTCTAGAGCTTTCATGAATGAGATTTTGTGCCTTTCTGGCGATTCCAATGAGAAATAGTTGTCTATCTGTAGAATTCATGAAAAAACATGATTGAGATTATTGGAATTTTTTCAACTCTAATTTTTATTGGAATAAAAATTCCTTGAATTTTCAAAGATATTTTGGATCTTATCTTATAATAAGTGGGGTGAGGAGGAGACCGTACTAGAGTGAAAATACAATTATATCTATTTTTCATCAAAAAGAGACAAACCCTCCTTATTCTACATCAGAATATTACACAATGATAAGATAGTAACATGAAATCATAGAAAATCCCTGAAAGGTCCTCATGATAATCATATGTCCATTACTCACATTGGGTGGATATTTAGGAATTTAATAAGACTATTGTGACTGTTTAATATGTTTGGATGAGAATGAAATTGCTAAAAAATGACATTTGTGTGATAAGAGAAAATGAAAGTGAGGAATGTGTTTTTATGCATTATAAGTTAAATAAAATGTAAATATAAAGAGTTAAATGAACAATTAACATTAAATAATTGGTTTATATGAGGCATTGTATCTTTTTTCCCCGTTGTTAAATTGTTGGATCTCAAGAATATTTGTTTTAATATTTTCGTTGATTTGATTTTCATGTTTACAGGTCCAAGTGAAAAACTAGAAAGTGTGGGTGAATTGATATATATATATATAATATGTTAATTATTACCCATGTGTTATTAAATGATTTATTCCCTTATCATTAATCAATTTGATCTTATTTTCAACATTTTATGATTTTTGGTGAGGGTTGAGATTAGGTTTGAAAATTGGTTAATTCATTAAATTTTGCAGTTTTCTATTGCCTATATATTTAGACAATTCCCAATAAATTTAAATTACAATACAATTTATTAATTTTTATTTATTTTTGTATAGTGGAATAAAAATTGTACATCTAGAACAATATCCCATTTGAACTCCAACATGCCCAAAAAAACTGGCTTGGTTAAAAAGATATTATGGTTAGTCGAATGGAATATAACTCATTCAGAGAGGCATATCATAGATTAAATACATCCAAATGTGACGGTTACATATGGGTCATAATGATTTAATGAATAGAAATCATCTAATAAAATATCAAGGAGAATGTATTTCATTATGTCCAGGCTTGAACTAATCAATATGGGTTTGGTGGAATAGTGTTCAGCGACCAGAATAGGTCATATACTTAATCCAGTATTATCTATTTTGAAAAGGCTCTAAATTATATGAAATTTCAAAAAAAATATGGCCAAATCCATTGATCACATATTATTATATTTTTTCTTGAAATGATTCGACAATATGATCGGCATAACAGAAGTGTACTTCTAGTGGAATGATTTTAGAGGAAATATATATGTTATTATTTTTCTCTCTTTTCTTTCTTCTTAGATTTGTAATTTATTCTTCATCCCCCTTTATCAGAATTACTCTTACCATGGTGGGGTAAATAGTATAATTTTTTGGGTAAGGATAGGTTTTATATTTTTTAATGATTTAGTTTTTTCATTTGATTGAATAAAAACTCTATCTCTTCTGCATTGTTGGTTTCAAATTATATAAAATGTATTTACGATCTTATACAATTCTGTTTGATGTTAAATTCAAGTTTTATTATTGAATTGTTAAATTATAAATATGTCCTTCCACTAGGTTATGATATATATACGATTGAATAGTTCATGGTTTAGTGGTGAAAAATTCAGTGACTGTCGGTACGTGTTGGATGTGTAGTTCTTATTCTTGATTTTTTGGGATTAACAATGGCAAATTGTGAATAAGTTTAACCAATTGTGGTTATTTTATGCAAATTCTTCACAAAAATAAGGTTAATATACCTAACTATGAATTTTTTATGGTTTAATCTCACCATTAACATTTACTAAAAGAGAGAGTGGAAGTGATCATGAATACTCACTATAATCTACCTTGCATAAAAGGATTTGATTAATTAGAAATACAATAACATTTCAACTGGAAATACAACCACATCTTGATCAATCAATTGAAATATCTATTTTAAATAAATTTATTTAAAAATTTATTCCAATATTATTATTTATTGCTTTTTTTATTTTTTCATTTATAATTTTTTCGAAATAAATAAATTAAAAAATAACATCAACTTATTTCTCATATTTAACGTGACAAACATGATTGTGTGAACACATATCTGGAGAAAACCTAGGATAACCACTTTACATAGTTTTGACTTAAGGAATAAATTTTTTTCCATAACCTATGATGAGAATGTTTCATGGGTCTTATCATTTAAAAATTATAATAATATCTTTGCTAATATGTTACTAAATAGAAATAATAAATAGACAAGGAAAATTAAAAGGTTTTATCTCTTTTAAAAATAGAAGAAGTATTATGAACTCTAATAAAGGAATCCAAATCTATATTGTAATGTGAATAAAATTTAGTTTAGTTTGCAAGAAAAAAATTTGGAAAATATTTCTACTTCAATGGGATAAGGGATTTCATGTGATCCTAAGGTATGTGTTAAATATGATTTAAATTTCCCAAAAGATTATTCAAGAAGTTGTGGAAGTTATAACGTGCCAGTTTATTTTTCAATAGAAAAATTAATAGATATGATGAATTTTTATCCAATGATATTTTTTCTACAATATGTGGGACATTTTAAAAAAATAGATTAAATATTTTTACATGATTTTGAGTATGAATGAATAGATAATATGTCAATGAAAAGATTCAAAACCTGTAAATATATTTTTACACAAGATATTGTCATTAGAGTAGAATATTTAGAAAATATAGGATGATACTCAAAACATGAAGAATATTACCTCAACACAATCCTATAAAAGGATGAGGATAATGAATAATTTCATAATAAGGCACACTATTTAGATGAAATTATGAAAAACACCAGTGATGTCATGATTATAAAAATGGATATTAAATCCAACCAAATTAATGAGAATCGCAATTTTATGAAATAAAATGATGTTGAATATGAATATGATATTAAGAATATGTTTATGGAATGTGAATTATGAAAGTAATTTACTAAAGATACAATGTCCTGTATAATTTTTTTTATAATATTAAGTCAAATTTTCCAATTTAGTAAAGACTCCTCATGATCCTTCATAATCAGAGATGTGTGAATTTTCTACAAAAAAAGATTCCTTAGAATATTATATTGATAGAATGACTTCATTATATAGAAATAAGTTCATTAAATCAATTTTTGATATCTCTCATGTGGTTGTAAAAAAATGTGTTTTCCATGACTCAAAATTATTGTTCTTCTAAATCTATTTCATTAAAATGTGAGGGAAATATAAATTTTGTAAAAATATAGTCGAGGTGAAAAAATGATGTTCCCTCACCCATGATATATGTGTATAAAAATGTGTATTTTTTTAGTTTCCAACATCAGCTCAACTAATGGTAAACATTTCTTAAAAATATGCAGGACAATGAACTATAATATCTAGATTATATAAAATGTAAAAAAAATATAATGATTTGTTGGAAAATCATGGTGGTGCAATATATTTGATAAGTGTGTTAGGGATTAATGTTAAGATAATATAAAGGTTAAATTACAAAGAAATCATATGTCATGAGGGATAAATCATGAAAATATGAAATAATTATAGGCTAGTAAAAATATTTCTACATCAGAAATATTAGATTCACATAATTATTATTGTAAATTTTGAATAAAAATTTTTCATGTAAGTGATGATTTTATAACTAAAAATGAATAAATAAAACGTGGGAAGAGAAAACAGTAGAGTAAAGATGATTCGTCCTTGAATTGAAATCTATTGATCGAATCAAAATAGTTTACCTTAAATAAGTTCAGGAAGAATACGTCCTTTGAAAAATATATACATGAAAATCATATTCAAAATAGGTCCATGATGATTGCATGTAAGTTTTATACATCTCAAAATTAGGATTTGATTAATGTTAAAAATGTTAATATATGTGTAAAATAGAAACATGATTTCATGGAACCTAAATACATTCTTATTATTCCTATTAAAAAAGTATAGATAGTAGTAGATTTTGATGAATTGCATGTAATGGAAACTGGAAAAGGGGAATAGAAGATTCCACATGAAGATGATAAATATCATGAGTGGTTTCCAACACAAGGCATCCATTTTTTTCATAAAAAACTTATATATGTAATGTCAAAGAAGGCCATAAACATCTCAGATAATTCAGTATAAATATTTCTAGCAGATGAAGAATGGCGTAATAATATTTAGAATGCACTTGGTTTACATGACTTGAAGACTATGTTATAAAAGAGGACTCTAGTCAAGGTTGTCAAAGAAGAAATGGTTAAATACATGATACCAAATATAAAATCCTAATTGAAATGAAAATGTGTAATCATGAATAATGAAAAAACATGGTTGAGAAAATCATCTCACATTTATTTTCACATGTAGGAGGAATGGATTTCCATCTTATTCCAATATACAATTTGTCTGATCCATACAGGAAGGGAGGTGATGGTGAATCATATAATCAGTGGGAGATGTAATTATATTATTAAATTTCCATATCAATAATATGGAAAATTAATTATACATTTTATAGAATTTATTATCCAAGTTTGTTCTATCTATGGATATCACGATGGTTAATTGTTATAAAAGATTAGAGATCAACCATGATGAAGATGATAATGCTACCATACTATAATAATATGTATGAATTCTACATCATGGAAGTGACACCAAAAATTTATATTAACATCAATTAGAATTCCAAATGAAAACTAATGATATGTTTCATTTGATAAAGTGATGTTGGATATCATCTCATAAGGGGGAGTTTGAATCCTAGTTCCTAGAACATTATACTACATTCAAAATATGACATAAATGGACGAAAATTTCTCAAGATATAATTTATGACATAATTTGTATCATTTTCCCAAAATTATTGACAAAAAATGAAGTCTCATATTAATATGGGATATAAATGAACCAACTTAAGGAACAATGTTTTGTGGAAAATATAACGTCTGCGACCCTAGTATCCTAGAGACGTTGTCTTACATTACTACATTGGTACTATAAATATTCTTTTACATCATGAAGGACTGAATAGTTTAGTATCATTGGAAAACATGATACATATATATGTTTTAAATTATAACATTGTTAGAAAAACAATATAGTAACTCCATTGGAAATGCCCATAAACTCTTATATTATCCTTAGAATTTATTCATTAAATACATCCTCACATCCTCAGAAAAAATAAAATATAATAAAGGGTTATATAATATGATCATTAATGATAATTATATTATCACACACTAATATAAAAAATTATTCATTGTTAATTACTAAAATAATATGTCAGTAAAAAATAATGTTGAGCATTATATGGGATGAATAAAACATGAATAAATAATTCCATATAAATAATCACATGAGAATGACGATTAATCCTATACATTATAAAATTTGAATAATCACTATGATTATAAATTACTAATATCATAATTTGTTAATTCAGAAATTCATAATTAAAAAACAAACCATCCATGCCTCGACCATGGCATCTGAAAGTAAATGACTAAGGCCTCTCCAAAATCCATTACTATTTTGTTAAATGAGACATACTGGATGAATAAAAGGGTTATTGAGGTCTCCACCAATCACATAATTAGTTTTATTATTTCCTCATATTAATGGATTTAATAATAAATAACATATACATATGAAATAAAAATATCATTCCCCATTCTATAAACACAATTACTAACCAATTTCAGTAGTATGGTGAATGGTATGATAAGACATCCACATTCAAACTGGTCGTAAGAAATTTAATAAAATAAGTTAGATGATAATAGTAATATTTCAATCTCAATAAAGTATAATATAAAACATAGGTACTGAAATATATTTAAATAGTCTATTAAAATCATTGTAAAATCATGAGATAAATGGAATTTTTTACTATAGAAATAATAGTTCTTTTAAGAAATCATTTGTAGTTCTCATAATATTTTGTATAAAGGAAAAAACTAAAAAAATATTTTTTTATGAATAAATTATGGATTTTATAATCAATAATGGTGTTTTAAATCATATTATGTATGGTTCATGAAAAAGGGTTAGATTTTATGAAGTTCCCTTAATTACGTCTGTTTATTGAGATGAATTGTAAATGAAAACATATAAAATATGTAATTCACTATTAAATAAATATATACTGAGTTGAATAAAATATTTTAAAAGATATCCATATATTTAATAATAATTATATATAAAAATAAATAATTTCATTGGTGTAAATAGATATAAAACATCACTAGAATGAAAATGGAGGTTCAGGAAGAAACCTTTTTCCTTAAGTCTAAAAGTGTTCTAAACATGTATATAATGTCCTGAATATAGTAATTAGATTAGTTAATTAATAACTTCAAATAAAATTTTATAGGTACGTTTTTTTATAATTTTATTAATTTATTATGTGGCCTCTTTGAAGAGATATGAGATTTAATTTCCTCATTTTGGTGGGTTATTTTCATTGGTTTTCATGATTGGTTTACATTTACACATATATGGAAGATCATGTGGAATAGAAGTAATTATCTATAATTGAAATTAAATGTTATATATTAACATCTATATGTTTTAATGTTCTTATATTTTCTTTTTTCCCAGACATGGGAATTATTTATTAGATATAACTTTAGTGATAATCTTTTATATCATATTGGTTGTTTCAGATCGCCATAATCTGGATTTTTATTATTAAGTAATATCATGTATTTATATCGGTTCCAAAATAATAAATAACTTCTATTATTTATTATAAAACATTTTTGACCAAAAATAGAGTTTGTAACCATTTTATAATGTTCCAATGTAGAATGAGGTGGAATCGTCCATGACGATGCTAAATCGACACTTTAGAGATGTTGTTTTTTATAGAATAAAAGGGTTTAAGGGAAGGTGTTTGATGATGTATCTAATATAAAATTATAAAATTAGAGTTCTTCTGAGAAAATATATTTCTCATGAATGTTTCTAATGAAGAGGGAATGATGTGATAAGAATAAACGAAATTAAAAGAAATTGAAAGAGGATAAAAATGGAATAACCTCTTGAATTCTACTCCATGTGATCTCAGTTAAAGAAAATTTGAAATATCATTTTGGAGAAACCATAAAGATCATAACAAATAGGATCCATAAAGGATAGGAAATGGTTAGAATATAAGCGTGCATAATGGCTTTGTATGTGTGAGGAGAAACCGTGGAGAGTGGTGGTATTTATAGTGGGAGTTGATGAGTTTTTTTTAATATTTTAGTCATTTGTTAATTATTTTGGGTTTAGAATATAAATAGTTTCATAATTATTAATAAATATATAAATATAAATATGCATATATTGAGATAATGGGAGTTCATAACTAATACATAATCAATTAATCCATAATTCATTTATTTATTAAATACAGTAAATTACCATATTTCAGTATTCACCAAAATTCAAATATTTTAAAAAAACCTAAAAAATTCACCACAACTATTTTTAGCTATACAAAATTTAAAAATCTAATCCATTATATGAAAATAATTTCATAAATATGATAAATTGAATTTTTATAAAAAATAATCATTTACTCGAAGAATACAGTTATTAATATTATGACTATTTTTATAACACTTTCAAAAATTAAATATGGAATCATAAAATTATCTTATAATCATAAGAGAAAAAATATTAATTTATCAGTATATTTTATGAAAATATATTACTATTATATAATCATATTAGTAATAAAATTGTAATTTTGTATTGTTGATTTTAAAAAATAAAAACACTAAATATTCCTTTTTTAACATTTATTTACATTTTACATGATGAAAATGTACCATATATTAATTTATAAGTTAACTAAACTTTTTTATACATTAATGGGTTATTATAATATTCAATTAGTCATAATAAAATTCTAAATGGTAACATTATTATTCTAATGGTCATACTTAATAGTAAATTACGGTTTGAAACAGTATGTAGCATGAAGCATAAACTATAAAGGATGAGAAATTTTAAAAGGTACATACCATATGATATTGGGGGTGTTAAATTTCACCTCCAAAATAACTTTTTTCCTCAAAATTTCTGGAATTTTATATCATAAAAATATTTGGGTAGTTCTTCATCATAAATTCCTCCATTCCCACATCACCTCTCTAGTATTATGATTTTTTCAATATACCTTCAGAATCCAAGTTGTCAGATTCCTCACCACCTATTATCTCATGTCTAAAATATATATATGCTCTTCATATTAAAATAAATCAATTACCAATTCCATTCCTTTAGATGTTCCAGGCTGAGTATATAATGTACTTACATAATAAAGATATATGGAACAGATTGTGTACATTACAAAGACTATGTGGAATTCACAAATTATAATTTAGAGCTTCAATTAACACTAGGATTTCCAAAGGCCCAATGTATCAGGGGATTACTATGCCATTCTTTCCAAATCATATAACACCTCTACATGGAGATACATTTATAAAATCATGATCTACCAATTGAAAAACTAAATCCATTCTTCAGATATCAGTATATTTTTTTATCTACTTTTACTCACATTGATATGAGTATGAATATTTTCTACCATTTCTTTTGAATCCTCTACATGTTCTGGGAAAACATGCATCCTTTCACCAATATCATCCCCACAAGTTAGCTTATGTCATCTCTATCCATACAATGCATCATATGGTTCCATTTGAATATATGAATGGAAGCTATTATGGAAGGACAACTATTTAGAAGTTCAATATGGATCCCATATAACTTAAAAGTCATGGGAAAATGATATCAACATGTTTTCTAAATTTTGTATCATACATTTTTACTCTTTAGATTGAGGTTTGTAAGTAGTACATAGTTGAATCTCCATATCCCATGATTGTTGGGGACATTTCCATGATTATGATGTAAATCAATGATAATTGTATTACAATAATGAAATAAGATCACCATGAAGTCTTAAAAATTAAATAATATATATTTTTGAATGGTTATTCGGTGGAAACATCTTCATTATAGTGAGAAAATGTGTATATGTTTTAAGTTGATCCACAATTACCCATATCGAATAATTATTTCTTGCAGTTTTTGGTAATCTTGTGACAAAATCCCCAGTAATTTAACCCTATTTCAATGTTAGAATAATAAGAGGTTTCTTAAATCCTATAGGATGTTGTCTTTCATCCATATCCTATTGAAAAACTAATCATATTGATACAAAATCAACAATTTCAAAAATCATTTTATCCAACCAAAATAGAAACATAAAATATATATACATATTAGTGATTCCCAAGTGTATATATAAATTCATGCTATGGGAATCATTGAATAATTTCCCTTTTATCTCGATTATATAAGAAAAACTTGTCTCTTCCAAAATTTTAGAATTCCATCCTCATACAGGATGTCTGTAAACTTCACATCATTCACACATCAAACATTACTTTGAAAATTTTCATCATCGATCTAAGAAATTTTAATCATTTCTAATAAACATTGTTCTCTATCCAACTGAAAATGTAATGATTTTAAACATCCAAGATAATACTGAGATCCATATTTGTAAATTCCATGTTCATAGGTTCTCTATCAATCTTCATCATGTTCAAAACTCAATAACCCTTCCTGTCCAATTCATCTTCTTAGATATTTTCCCTCCCTTCATTAGAGTGTATTGAACGGTCATAATCCTTGAGTAGCTCGAGCAATCACCTTTTACCCATATTTAGTTTTTTTGTAAGAATATATATTTCAAACTCCTGTGATATGTATATATCTCATACCATTCACTATATAGACAGTGTCTCCATATTTTCTGAGGAAATTTTATAGATTCTAACTCATGATCCAGACATGGATAGTATGGTTTAGTATTTTTCAATTTACTTCATGTATAGGAAATTACTTTATCATTATATATAAGGCCACTACTGGGTCCTTTATTTGATGTGACAATTTAAATCATAAATCCACCATTTTTGGATGGTAGAGTCAAGATGGGAGAATTGAATATTCGTTTTTAATTTTTCAAAACATAATTAAAACTATTTTGTCCATGGTCACATAACCACTTTACAAGTAAGATTGGTTATATGGATTGTTAGTCAAGAATCAATATGAACAAAAAACTAATAGTTACCATTTAATCCACTGAAACTATATAACATAGTATTTATTATTGGTGTATGACATTCTTGGAATACCTTTTTCTTTATAAGATCAACTGATATTCCATCAATAGGGACAATATGGTCAACAAAAGAAACTATTTGATGGTTGAATTCATAATATCTAAACATCCCATATTACTATTTTCTTATGATAGTCTCCAAAAGAAAATGCCTGGGGATCTCAAGGTCCATATCATTTTTGTAATATATTACCATATAATAAAAAAATACCATTAAAAATAGTAATTATTTTCATTGAACAGTTTGATCATTAGATTTATAAAAATAGAAGGTTAATTAGTCAATAAAAATAGAATTACTGTAGAAAAATAATGTCTATACCTGGTCTGAAATGTTTTCTAGGGAATATCTTCCATCCTCAGATGAAATTGATGATATCCAGGTAAAATAAAATCTTAAAAAAACTTTTCCATCCATGATGTTGATCAAATAAACCATAAAAATAAGGTAGATGACAGTTGTTGTTTATTTTGGTATAATGGATTTCTCTATAATAAATGGAATGCCTCATGGAGCCATCTTCCATCATGAAAAATAAACAAGGAGATCTCTATAGGGAAATAATTGGGTGAATAAATCCTTTATCACTCAATTACTCTTGTTTTTTCTTCATCTCTACTAATTCCATAGTGGACATGCTATAAATATTATTTGACATCAGACTCGTACTAGGAATTAAATCAATAGATAATTAAGAATCCTACTATGGAGGATGTCTAGGTTAATCTTGTAGAAATACCTAAACATATTAATTAGAAATATGTAAATATTAAATTTTAATATTTCATTCCTCATCAATAAATGATAGGTTCTCTTCAACCTCATGAATTTCATTTAAGAATATATATTGGAGGTGGATCTTTATAAGAGACCTATGGAGAACATTATATTGTAATTATTAGGGATTCAATATCTCTTCTCAAATTGTATCTTCCATTGTGTTGAATTCTATTTTCGCATTATATTTATAAATCCATTCCATACCAAGGATTATATCAAATTAAACCATAAGTGTGGTGATAATGTTTAAAAGTAATGCATGTTTATGTTTCGGAAAGGGGATTGACTTACATATCTTTATTGCAATGATACTTTACATTAGTGTTTTTAGTGAAAGATCCTTTATTAAATGAAAAGGTAAATGATTTATTTTATTGTAAAATTGGTAATGTATAAAATAATTTGATGATCCTGAATCAAATAAATATTGGCTATGTTTGAGGAAAATATTAAACATACATCCACCACATTATTATGAACATTATCCTTTGTATTTTTGATCACATAATCTTATCCATTTTCCCTATTGGTACATACATGACTTATTTTAATTATAAATTTTATTTAATTTCAAGTCATGATTTTTTCTCGGGGCTTCCCAAGATTTATGGAGGAATGGATGACTTTTCATGAATTGGGCCAAACTATGAATCTAATTCCATATTTAAAAATAAATTTTGATTCCTTTATAACTCCATAATTTTTTAACATTTTTCATCCATTATAATTCCTATTTTCATCCCCTGAACTATGAGGACCACAAAATCAATTTGTACCATTTGGAAATCTATATTCATGGTGGAGGTTAGTTTTTATTCCAGGGATTGGGCCTGCCCGAAATCCCATTTCTTGCATTAAAAATAATTATTATGTTTTTAATAACACATTCAATTTTTATGCTTTTTTTGTGATTCTAACTCCCACCTGAGCCCACTTACCTAAGGCGCACCCCCATTCAATCCCCCCCCCAATTTAGGGCTCAATAGAATCACAAAATTGGGTGAATCATATCTAGATTTCACAAATCACTGAGATTTGAAGAGGTAAATTGATCCTTTAATAAGTCCTTATATTTTCACTATTTTCCCCCATTCCATTTATTACATGTACTCGAAATCCTTTTTCAAAAATCCCCAAAATTTTTAGCTATTGTAAAATTTAGATTCTAGTGTAATTTTGCTCATTTTTTTCAATATTGTTTTGGTTTAGTGTTTCTCTCTTCAATCCCTTCCTTCTCCTTAGGGTTTCCTATAACATTCATAACATTATTGACTGTCCAGAAGTTAGGGTTCATAACTAGGGTTATATTTGGGGTATTTTTGGTGATAGCTTATGTTTTAGGGTTCGTTTTCACTTCCTTGTAGTGCAGCGGAGGTGCGGTTGACATTTCACACCAAGATTCAAGGGTTTTGACTCAAAACATTGGTAGTTTCATGTGTAAACAGTTATTGATGAGTTATATTGTTGTATTTACTCATTTTCCATATTCCTTATATGTTGGGTGTAGTGAAAAAATAGTTTATGATTGATTTGGTCAAGTGTTAAATTCTATAGTTGGGTTTTAACTTGAAATTGTGTGTTTTTATGTGTAACTCATGGTGTATTATTAGGGTATATTTTATTACATATGGATTGGTTTCTATAAATCTTTTTTGGCCTGAAAATTCTAGGTTTTTAATGTATTAGTGTCATGTGGTTAAAAATAGTAGGTTTTTTAATAGGTTTGATGTGTAAAACATTGTTATACTTCTTGATATCATTTTATTAAAATGTGTGATTTCATTTGTATCTTTTGTGGTATTATTCAAGGTTATTTTATAACACTTGATTGTGGTTTTATAAATGAATCCAGGGCTTCCAATTCTGTTTTGGATTGGAATTGGTATGGTTTGGTTCTTAAATGGGGGTTTTGAAATGGGTTTTGTGTGAAAGTCATAGTTACACCCCTTGAGTTTGTTTTATGAAAATTGTGAATGTTTTGTTTAGGTAAACAAAGTGGGTAAAAGGGTGTATATGTACTATTTGGGTGTGTGTTCATCAAATATGGGTTTTTGAAAGGTAAGGTGGTTATTTATGAAGTCAAATGTTTTTTATAAAGTTTTTTAAAGTGAAAAAATGTTTTAGAAAATGGAAAGAGAGCTACACAACATGGTTGTGGGCTTTTTGGTGTGTGTGTGTTGTGAAAAATGCATTTTGTTGATTAAATAGGTATTATATGATATTTGAGTGGTATTTTATATGATTTATATTGTCATGGAATTGTTTTTAAAAATTGTTTAAATTATTTGTGGAAGTGTTAAAGAAATATGAAAATTGTTGTGCACTATTTTGGTGTGAGTCAGATTTCAAAATCAATTTGATTGAAAAGTGGACTTTTGTGACTTGTGTGGTATACATGTGGGATGTTTGGTGAATTTTTGATATGTAAATGATATTTTCATGTAAAAACTATATTTCGTGACTTGTTTAACTTATTTGAGCAAAAAGGGAAAACCCTGGTATCTACGTTGGTGGATGTGTACTAGTATACTAGTGAATCCATTGGGTTTGGCCTCAATATCACTTAGCAAGATTGAAGATAACAAATATAATTTAACTATGATGATTATTATTGGGGACCACAAGGCTATGGGTACGTTCACTACTAGTGGCTCATGCACGAGAACAAATATCTGTGATGGTTATTCTCACTGAGATACGAGGTACCTGGGACCCAAAATGAGCTTGTTCCTAGGGGTTATTTCTTATTGCTTGTGATAATTATATCCATTATACTTACCATCATCATACAGTATATTTGTCTTGAAAATTTAGAAGCTATGGAATTTATTTTAAAAGTGTTTATTCTTTAAATTATCCCACTTGAAAAATGATTTTTATGTTTCATATTTTAGAAATTTTAACTAGAAATTACATGTTTTTGAAAACTTGCATGGTTTTAGTATTTGAATATTTATCACATAGAATATATTTGTGGTTTTATCATAATGGGAATTGGATCACACCCTACTTACACATTTTTTTGTGAGTATACTTGCTTATTTTTTTATTCTAGGTTGGGTACAATTGTTTAGTTCCTGTGGTTCGGGTCTCTAGAAGGTCCTTGGGGATGAAGTCTTGTGGAGATATCTTGAGGGAGGTTCCCCTTTCCATGAGGGTTAATGGGCGTTTTACTATTGGTTTTGTACCTTTTTATATTTAAACTGAGTTGTTTTAAAATATTTAATTCTGTTCTGAATTTTTGTAAAAGATTATTTGGTTTGAAAAATCAAGATTCATTTTTTTGGATTATTTGGTTGTTTTATGTTTATAAACTCAGGTAAATTGTTCCCAATTATCATTTTCTGATAACTGGTCACCTGTACCAGCCCATGGGGATTGAGAATGCCCTTATATCCTTACCACGAGCTGGTTTTGGTTCAATTTTTGGCTGCCGCCAGATTCTGTTTGTAACAAAATGGTATCAGAAGAGGTTCGGTCTCTTTGGGTCATATTATTTAGGGAATACTCAGGATAGTCTGGTGTTAGGATTGTCGAGAATTGGAATTCTGGATAGGAGTAGTGTGGCTAATCCCCACAACTCATGATGGGGTTCATGTCACCAGGGGAAGTTGAGACTTTTTTAGTCCATTGGTTTTCTTGGTTTGATGATGATTAGTGGAAATGAAATGAGAGTTGGGTTAATGGTCTCAGTGAGCTCGCAGGGTCTGTAAATCCATGTGTATCCAGGGATATTTCCCTAAAACACTCACTATGATGATGAAGTTATTGGAATATGGATGTAAACCTTATTTCCAAGTCAACCACTAAAACTAGTTTCTTCTCGCATTGTCTTTTGTTCATTAGTTATGAAATCTTAGAAATTTGGTTTTAAACCGAATTGGTTTTAGGAAGTGTAATGTTTTTGTGAAATAAATATATAACAAAGAGGGAATGGTATGATTTTATAAAATTATGAACTGAATTTTCATAATTGGATTAGAATTTAAAATGATGTATTTTCACCTCTTTTAAAAGAATGTACTTTGTCACGGTTGGTTTTGAAAAAGTTTATCCAATAGTGTTTTCTAAACTATTGAAAGGGGTTTTAATGGGATGAGATGTTTTCAAATTGATGTGAATAACTTGAAAGTTTTTTTCATTGGAATGATTTTTCCTTTCTGAAAAGTTTTTTTATGCGGTAATTATGGTTTGATTTTGTGATTAGTGGTCTAGAGAAAAATGAAGTATTGGTTGAATTTTTTTGGGGATTTGAAAAGACAAATTAGTTTTTATATAATCCTTTGGTATTTTCATTACTGAACACATGCATGGGGTTATATGGTATGGTGGGTGGATAATGGTAAGATAGGATGAGTTTCGTGATGGATATGAGGAGGGTGCCCGGTGTGGCACAGAAACATGCATGTGTGAGGCCCTTTGGGTACCATTGGTGGATACACTAACAACTAAACTGATTTTTTAAAAAAAATAATATTTTAATGGAAAAACATGATTTCATGATGACTAGTTTGGGATGGTGTGTATTATGAGTTTTTAAAAATGTTGATGTTGTGGGATGTTTTGAGTCCAAGAACCCGTCCTGTTTGAATTGTGTTATGGTTTTGTGTTTTGTCGGTAATCTATGTTGAAGGGAGGGTTAGTGATATATTCTATGAAATGTTTTGGGACGCCTTTACGGTGGTTCCCTTTATTTGTTTGGATCTGGTTTGTGGTAATTGTTGACAAATGGACCATGTTGGTTGGGACCTTGGGTTCTATTGATGGATAATTTACTCCCCATTAAGGGTTAGTGCACAACTAAAGTTAAACCCAAAATGTTTCTCAATTTGAAGACCCTCCAGTTGATCAATATAATGAATATTTTTCTTCGGATTTTTAGACTGAGTCTTTACCCTTTCCTTTCATGGTTTTGTGTATCCTCTTGTAGTGGGAGAGTGACCATAGAAGTTTAAAAGAGACCTTAGCTTCTTAATATTTTTGATTTTCCGAAGGTGGAAGTGGTCTGGGGTTGTTAGCATGAATAAGTGTCTGGATGTTGTCTAAGAGGTCCTCTAAGTCCTTCGTAGTCTCTTAGAATAAGGAGTTTACGTTAAGCAACCTATGTGGGAAATCTTGTCATGAGAGGTTATTGTGGCCACTTTCTATAATTATGTGTTGTTTTGGGATGTTGTTTAAGGTCCCTTTCCATGAATTGTTTATATCAGTCACAATGGTCATGTTCGGTGATGCCTTTTGATGTCATGTGCTCGATTGACTGTAAAGGTGAATGTATTGCAATCATCTGAGAGTCTCTATTATGTTAGGATAATCTATCCCTTGGAAAAACATCAAAATATTACATTTTAAGGAAAGATGATTATAGGTGTTATTTACTTTTATTGTTTCTCACCTGATAAAACAAGGTGTGATGTGTGTCTATCTTCTAAGCCCATGTATCAGTGAAATATCGGGTTAGGTTAGAGTGTGTTTGGAATATGTTATGTCTTGGTAATCTTTTTCGGGGATTGTTGTGAAGTTGTTGGTTGCACCGAAGGATGAATTATCATTCATGGGGTTTCCAAAGCCTAACTGTGAGGCTGAATATGCATCAATCATTGAGATCCATCCATAGGTCTTAGAGAGAAGAAGGCTCATAGTCATGTGGTATCCCAGGGTCATTTATACCCTTGTAAAATGTCCTATCCTTATAATGAAATATGTGAATAGTTGAGAACTATAGTTTCTTCATGGTTGAGGACATAGTTTTTGCACGATTAGAAGTGGCAGTGTTCTAGGAATCCATATATAAAGAATGATCTTCATATTTAGTGCACAGTTTCCCAAACCATACAGAGTAACCCTACACCCTCCACAAATCATTAATTTTTGTTGGGTCATTCTGTGTCAGCCAATGATGGTTGGTTAAGATGGTTGGTTCTTATGGTGGGGAGACCCACTATGATTATAATGTAAATTCCTTCTTAAAATTATAATTTAATTCTACTATTTTCACTAGGGATTCATATCAGGCCACCCCTGTTAGTGTCCTGATTCTATCTTAGAAAAATTTTGGTTGTCTCTTATGGCAGGGTGCCCATTTTTGTTCCCCCAAACCAATAGCTCAATTTTATCCCTGGTGTTGGCATGGCAGTATGTAGTCTCATTAAAAAATACCTATCTAACAACATTTTCCTTGAGTAAAAGTTGGTATTGGAGATCTCCTGACGGTTTTGTTAAAGTAAGGTAACTGTAACCTTGTTCGAATTTGTTATTTGTTTGGGTGAATTTCTTGAGTCTTTTTCAGATAGTGTATGAGGAGTTTTCTTTTGTGATAAATTATAAATGTGATTTATCATTTCAGGGAAGTGGTAGAAGTTTGGGTAGGGAGATTAATCATTCCTTAATTGATCATTGGAGGTGTTTTGGCTCTTGGGGGTGATGTTCGGAAAAGAAGTACATCTTGGTTTATCGGTTGGGTTTGGTTTTGGTATCTCGACATGCCGCGGATTTCCAGGGACATAAATATTTAATGGTGGGTAGAATTTTCAGATAAATGACGTATTTTAAAGCTAAATTTCATTTAATTTCCGTTACTGTTTTGTTTTGTGGGTTTTCCATGATTTTATTGAGAAATGGGTGAGTTTTCATTATTTAGGCCAAACCATGAGCCCTATTCCAGATTTAAAAATAAATTTTTATTCCTTTATAACTCCTTCATTTTTCAACATTTTTCATCCATTCAAATTATTAATTGTCATCCATTGACCTGTGCGAACCAAAATATGAATTTTTACAATTAATAAAACTGTAATCATTATAGATTTTTGTTTTTATTTAAGGGATTAGGCCTGCGTGAAATCCCAATTCCTTCATTAAAAATAATTTTTAATTATTTAATAAAACATTCTATATTTAAATTTTTTTGGTGATTCTAAATCCCACTCATGCTCACATACCTAACTCACTCCCTCATTATCTCGGTCCCTAATTTGGAGCTCAATCGAATAAATAAATTTTTCGAAACATCTCTATATTCCAGAAATCACGCAGATTTGAAGTGGTAAATTGATCTTTTCATAACTCATCCTATTCTAAGTCTTTTCCCCCCATTATAGTTCCTACATGACCTCCTCATCCTTTTTCAAAATTCTATTAAATTTTTATCTATTTTAAAATTCAGATACTCATGGATTTTGGGTCGTTTTCTTCTAGATTGTTTTGGGTGAGTGTTGCTCTCTTCAATTTCTTCTTTCTCCTTAGATTTTCCTACCTCTTTAATAAATTTATTTACTGTAAAAAAATTAGGGTTCATATCTAGGGTTTAATTTCGGGTTAAATCTTATGGTTTAGGGTTCTTTTTCAATTCATTGTGGTGTGGTTGTGGTGTGGTTGAGGTTTTTCTCCAAGATTCAAGGGTTTTGACTCAAAATGTAGGTGGTTCCATGTGTATACAATTATTAATGAGTTAGCTTTCTGTATATACTCATTTTTCAAATTTTCATATTTTGGGTGTGGTGTGAAAACTATTTATGATTGATTTGGTTAGGTTTTAAATTTTATAGTTCCCTTTTAACTTCAAATTAGGTGTTTTCATGTGTAACTCATGGAGTATTATTTGAGTGTATTTTATATATTATGGAATTTCTTTACTAAATCATGTTTGGCCTGAAAATTATGGTTTGGTAATTTATTAGTTTCTTGTGGTCAAAAAAAGAATATTTTTGAATATGTTTTATTTGTAAAACATTTTTATACTTCTAGAGATCATTTTATGAAAATGTGTGTTTTTATTTTTATCTTTTGAGGTATTATTCGAGGTTATTCTATAATAATAGAATGTGGTTTTATAAATGAATATAGAGCTTCTAAGTATGTTTTGGATAGGAATTGGAATTGTTTTGGTCTTAAATGGGGGTTTTGAAATTGGTTTTGTGTGCAAGACATAGTTACAACCCTTGAGCTTGTTTTATAAAAATTGTAAATGTTTTGTTTGTATAAACAATGTGGGTAAAAGGGTGTATATGTACTATTTGTGGGCGTGTCAACCAAATATGAGTTTTTTAAAGCTATGATACTTATTTAAAAAGTCAAATATTTTTTAAAATGTTTTATAAAGTGCTGAAATGTTTTAGAAAATGGAATGAGAGCTGCAGAACATGGTTGTGGGTTGTTCTGTGTGAGTGTGTTGTGAAAAATGAATTTTTTTGATGAAAGAGGTATTATATGAAATTTTAGTTGGTTGTTATATAGGTTTTAATGTCATGGAATGGTTAATTAAATTTTTTTAGAGGATTTTTAGAAGTGTTATAGAAATGTGAAATGTTTTGTCGGCTATTTTGGTGTGAGTGAGATTTCAAAATCAATTTGAATGAAAAGTGGTCTTTTCAACTTGTGTGGTATACATGTGGGATGTTTGTGAATTTGTGATAAGGAAATGATATTTTCATGCCAAAATAATATTCCATGACTTGTTTAACATATTTTATCACAAATGGAAAACCCGAGTATCTAGATGGATGGTTGTGTACTAGTATGATAATGAATCAATGGGGTTTGGTCTCTGTTTCACTTAGCAAGATTGATGCTAAAAAATCTAACTAAACTATGATGATGATGAATGGGGACCTATAGGTTATGGGAATGTTCCCCACTAGTGTCTCTTTCATGAGAATGTATATTTTTTATGGTTATTCTCACCGAGATACGATGTACCAAGGACCCACAAAGAGGTAGTGCCTAATAGTAATTTCCCATTGCTTGTGCTCAATAGATCCTTTATACATACCATTGACATAAAAAATATTTTTCTGGAAAATTTAGTAGCATTGGAATTTATTTTAAAAGTGATTATTATTTAAATTATCCCACTTGAAAACTGATTTTTTTGTTTCATCTTTTAGAAATTGTAACTAGAAATTACATGTTTTTGAAAACATGGTTGATTTTCATCTTTGAATATTTATCACATGGAATCTCATAGTGGTGGTATCCTACTGGGCACTGGCTGAAACCATACTTACACATTTGGGTGTAAGTGGACTTTGTTATTTTTTTTGTCATAGGTTGGGTACAATTTTTTAGTTCCAGTGGTTCGGGTTTCTAGCTGGTCCTTATGGGGTGAAGTCTAGTGGAGATATAATGAGGGAGATTCCCCTTACCATGAGGGATATTGTGATGTTTCATATTTGTTATTTTACATTTTTATAGTCTTCTAGAGTTTTTTTAAAATATGTAATTCAGTTCTAAATTTCTGTAAAATACTTTTTGGTTTGAAAATCCAGATTCGTTTTATTGGATTCTTTTGTTGTTTTTAGTTTATAAAATTGGTTAAATCTTTCCCAATTGTAATTTTATGATACCCATCACTTATTCCAGACCATGGAGATCGGGAATGCCTTTCAGGAATTTTCATGGGTTGGGTTTGGTGCTGGTTTTTGGCGATGACCAGATTCAGTTCGTGACACCTATCCCTTTTCTGTGGATGTTTCCAGGATTATTAGTACTATAATTTTAATAGTGTCACATTTCCATACATGTTTTTATTCCAAATTTAGTTTCATAAATCTTTCCCTTAAATTCGTGGGCTTCTTGTCATTTTTTCAAGACTTGTAATAAATTCTTTTACCGTTTATTCCAGCATAATTCCCTTTTCCTTCCATATGTAACACATTTGAAAAATTGCATTTTTTATTCATTACATTATCCAATATTTTTATAGAAACCCTATTCTTCTCTTCTTTTATATTATATTTACAAGATATAAAGAATTAATTTTCTATCTTGGAAGCACTTGAGACTCTTTGTTCATACGATTTGAAATTTTGAGATACCAGCTCTCTTCAGAGTAATGGGTTTAACCCAGAAAATAATCGATCAATCTTGTTTCTTGGATTACATATGTAGTCTGATACATGACATTATAAAATTGGATAGTTGTATCCATTCTTCATATAGTTTTCATCATTTTTTTCAGTACTATGAATTACCACTCCATATATGATTTTTTTCATCCAGGGAAATATTTTTCAATGAAAATTTACTTAAAATAATTCCATTCCGTAGCAACAATTTATTATTCCTTCTTTTTGTTTTGAATCAATGACCACATTTGATTAACATCTCTTGAGAGTAGAATAATTCTAGGATAACTTTATCCACTAAAATACTTTCCTAAGAATAAAATATGTTTCTTAAAGAACATATCCACTACTCTATAATAAATTTGGTTGTAGTACTATTGAACGATGGTGGTTGTAGTAGCATAATGTGTTCTAAAATTTCACCTTTATGTTTTTTATCAGGATGCTCGCTATGTGTAAGGTTTTTGTTCATAACCTTTTTTATTTTTCCCAGTATATTTATAAGATTCTCATCACTATTCACAACTCAAATACCAAAATCATTATATTGAGTATGACTAAAATCACTACATGGGATATGTACGTTGAAATTGATTACATTGCTTATATGAATTGGTATGTTCATGCATGATAATTATTCTTTCATTATGGTCTGTAAAGAAAATGTTAATTATCTTATGCATATCCCTTGGGAGTTTCAATCCTGGTGTGTAGTGAGGCTCATTGTCCTATACAAGGATACAACGATTCAGACATAATACACCATGTTAGAGTTTTCCCCCATAGTTACATACATGCTAGAATGATTTCCACTTGTAGTATCCAAATAGGAATGTATTTATATTAATTCCCAAATAATATCAATCATAAAAAAGTTCTTTTATGTTATTAATTGCTAATCATAAAATTATATTTTAGATTTTTCTTCCCAAATAATTTTTTGACATCGATTTTCCAAGAATTATATTAAAACTCTTTTAATACGAACTGTAATAACCCCTACCCCTATATCCCGACGTTTATTCCTTAATTAATTACAATGGTACTATGAATAATTTTTCACATACTGAAGGGACGATTAGTTTAGTATCGTTAAAAAACTAGATACATAAATAATTTTTCAATTACAACATGATTGAAATGAAATGTTGAAACTCCATTGGAAACATGAATAAAATTCTATGTAGTCCATGAAAATCATTTATAATATATATGTTATTAGTTGGGAGTAATTAAAATATAATAAAGTGGTGAGAAAAAATGTTGTGTAAGGGCATTTAATACAATGTATGCTAATATAAAAAGTAATTCATGGTCAATGACTAAAAGCGCATTCAATTAGAAAATAATATTGTGCATAATATATGAAAAATAAATGACGAATAAATAATTCCATATAAATAATCACTTGATAATGAAGATTAATAATGGATATTACACTAATCTAATAATCACATGGATTTTCAATAACTAATATCATAATGAGGTAATTAATAATTCACAGTATCATGAACATACAATCAGGGTCTCCACCAAAACACCTAGAAATAAATGGATAAGGCCTCGACAAAATCCATTTAAATTTTGTATCATTATTCCTACCAATTCATATAAGGGTATAGTTATCCCCATCCATAATGTAATAAGTACAATTAATACCTTATATGAATGGATTCAAACGTAAACAACATATACATATGAAACTTAAATAGCATTTCCGAATTTGTAAAGACAATCACTAACCATTCAAATTAGTGTGGTGAATGGTAATGTAACAAATCCAAAATCATAATGATCATAATCCATTTAGTAAAATATTTTAGAAGATAATAATAATATGTCATTATTAATAAATCATAATATATAAAATATGTTTTTAAATAGATGAAAATATTATGATAAAAAAATTATGGTATTCTTGAGAGAAATACATTTTTTACAATACAATTAAGAGTTGTTCTAGAACAAACATTTGTATTTGTCATAAGTAATTATATAAAACATAAATATAAAAAATACAATTTTTAAGGAATGAATTATTTATTTTATAAAAATAATACCATCTTAAAATTGATTATGTATAGTACTTGAAAATTTATATGAAAGCATGACATTATCTATAATTGGGCTTGAATATAGAGTAGAATTAAGAAGGAAACAAATAAAAAATGTATTAACACATTAAAGAAAGATAATATAATATATAAATCTCCAAAAGGACATATTTATACCACAATGTGCTTTTTAGATCACCATACCATTCCAAATTTGCTTTTAAAATTTATTATTCACATTTTATAGGTGTTTTTCTTTCCAAAAGACAAACCCCATATGCCATTAGAGGATATCTAAAGGATTTGTTACCAAGATGAGGTAAATTACTAAATATATCACATTTATTTTCTAATTTTATTTATCTCCTATAAATATATTATATTTATCATAAAATAATAAACTTAGTATCGTTAAAATTATTAATTTTTATTATTATTATTATCAAAACACCATTTTACACACTCTTTCAAATCAAACAAATGTCAAAATATCGCACATGTGTATGTATCGTTTACTATATCCATATTGTAATACCATAAATTTTTCATGAACATATTTTAGGGATGAGTATTAGGAGGGGTGTAATGTTTATATATTATAAGTATTTAAAAATTATAATTCTGTAATGATAATATAACATCTACGTTGTTACCTTCCAACTGGTTGGGAAACAATAATGTTTCTTGTGTGTATTTGGGGACAACCACCTCCGTGAAGCGATGTAATTTTTTTGTCATTTCTATTTTACTTTTATTCTAATGATGATTGATTTTATGAATATATATGATACATAATTATTATTCTGTAAATTATAATTTTTATTTACCATTTTTTAATTTCATCAACCGAATAATGATAATAGTTCTCATGTGTACATATGGCTTAACGTCTCAATGAATGGTGTAATTCATTGTATATCTTTGACAGTTATGGATAACTGTATATATATATATATAATTAATATATATTAAATCTACATAATTTCTATCATTATGAATTTTATTTAACCATTATAAAATTAAAAGGACTATGACCACCTAACTAAATCATAAATAAAATACGAAGCAATTATCACACAATATAGTGATTTTAAAAATTGATATCAAATGGGTAATAAAATGGCTATATGTAAATAATATATGGTTGGATATATATGAGTATGGTTTTTTATTATAAATATAAATTAAATATATATTTATTATATATGAGGTTATCAGGTATTAAATAGAATTTGGACATTTGGTAAGAGATTTTAATCTCAATTTTATTTCTACGAGAGACATGCCTTATTAAAAAATTGCTTATTTTTTGTGGTTTATATACTTCATATGAATGCATTTTATGAATAATCTTGTGAAAAATTAGGATATACATATCCATCTAATTTTATTTCTTTCATGGGGGTTACTGTCACATCCATTACATATTTTAGAGATATTTTTCTTTAAATTATCATTCTTCCTTTTTCATGGGTGTTTCCCATGAATTTTGGTGTAAATTTTTGTATTTTAAAAATTGGGCCAAACTACAAGCCCATTTCTAGATCTAAAAATATTTTTTTCTTTTATAACTCTTTAATTTTTTAACAATTTTGTTCTATTCAACTTCCCAATTGGCATAAACTATATATTAAAACAACCATTTCAATTTTTACCCCATAGGAATCCATAATAATGATTGATTCTGGTTTTTTAAGTTGTTAGGCCAACCGAAATTTCTATTTCCTACATTAATGTTTTGTAATTATAATTTTATCATTAAATTAATAAATTTTTTTCAGTGATTCCAACTCTCTCCCGAGCCCACTATCATAAGGCATTCCCCCATTATCTCCGCCCCCTCTTTAGAGATCATATTAATCGTGAATTAGGGAGAAATATCTATAGAATTATCAAATCATCTAGATTTATAGTGGTAAAATTTTTATTTCATAAATAATTCAATTTTTTAATCTATTACCTCATGTTCAGTTCTCACATGACCTACTCAGCCTTATTTGAATATCAATTTCATTTTTGGATGTTTGGAAATTTATCTACGAGTGTATTCAAGGCATATTATTAATTATCTCTCAATTAATTGAGTTTCATCTCATGATCTCCCCATTTTCTTAGGGTTTATTTCACTTTTCATGAGGTTCTAAAATGTCCTGAAATATGGATTAGTACCTAGGGGTTTTCATTTATTTTCATCATCTAATATTAAGTTTTCAGGTGGCTTTTCAATCTATTATGGTGTGGGGGTGGTGTGGTTGATGTTTCACACAATGGATTGGGGTTTTTGAAAAAAACTTTATTTGATTCAATTAGTTAGAAATTATTGATGAGCTACCATTATTGATTTATTTATTTATCATGTTCCTAATAATATGTATGTGGTGAGAAATTTTTTTTTGGTAGAATTAGTTATTCATGTAGTATTAAAGATAATTTTTTCTTGAATTTGTGTATTTTTAAACTTTAACTCATGTGATATCTTTTGTGAAAGTTTTATAACATAGGGAAGTTATTTTTTATTTGTTTAATGTGGCTTAAAATTCAATTTTGGTAATGCTTTGGTGTGATTTTGTCCTTCAAAGAGGGGGTTGGAATAGGTTTTATGGTCAAAACATGGTTATACCTCCTTGTATTGTTTTATAAAAACTTTTAAATGATTAATTGAGTTAAACAAGATGTGTAAAAGATGTGCATGTACTATTTTACTGTGTTTCATCACCTAATATTTGATTTTGAAATGTAAATCAGTGATTTCTGATTTCAAAAATTTGTAGAATGTTTTCTACAATTTTGAAGGGTTTTATTAAATTAAAATAACGGTGCGAAAAACATTTTCAGGATTTTTTCTAATAGTATGATGTAAACAAAGAATTTTTTTGGGTGAAATTCATATTATTTGACATGTGTTTGGTATGTTATGTGATTTTAACTATATTAGAACAGTGTTATAAAATATTTAAGTTATTATTTGTCGTGTGAATAATATGGGAAAAGTTTCATGGGATGTTTTTGTGTGAGTATGATTTCAAAATCAATTTGAATGAAAAAGGGGATTATGAGACTTGTGTGATATACATGTGGGATGTTTGGTGTGTGTGTTGCTTATAAGTGGTATTCTCATATTCATTTTATATTTCACGACATCTGGAATTTGTTTGATCATATAAGGTAACACCTGGTTATCTAGGTTAGTGGACTTGTACTAGTATGCCACCTATCCCATGGTGTTTCCCCACTGTTTCACAAACAAAGATTGATGATTAAACCAATGACTAAAATATGAAGAAGATGATGAAGGGGGCCACTAGGTTATGGGCATTATCCCTACTAGTGGCTTGTGGGAATGAGAACATACATTTGTATTTTTATTTTCATAGATATACAAGGTACCTAGGCCCACAGTGAGCTAGTGCCTAGTTATTATTTCCCATTTCTAATGCTTATTAGATACTTAAGTCTTAACATAATTATATGGTATATTTGGAAATATAATTCAGTTGCTTTGGAACACTTTTTAAATGTGTTGATTGATTAATGTAGCCCATGTGAAAATGGTATTTATTTAATGTTGCAATCATTAAAATTATTATTAACATTTCATGTTTATGAAAACATGGAATATTTTCATCATTGAATATTTGGGACATGGAATCGTTTAGTGGTGTAATCTTACAAGTCTTTGTCTCACACCCTACTAACACTATTGGGTGTAAGTAGACATGGTTATTTTTTCGCAGATTTGGGTTGAAATTTTTTTTCCGATGGTTCAGGTTTTTTGCGGTCCTTCTTGATCTCGTGTTGTGGAAATGGCTTGAGGGAAGTGCCTCTTTCCAGGATGAGGTTATTAGGATTTCCATTTTGGGTTTCATAATTTCTTATAGCCTTTTATAATTATTTTAAATTTTTTAATTCATTTATGAATTTTTGTAAAATATGGTTTTCTTTGAACAATCTAGATTTGATATATTTGACTTTTTTGTTATTTTTTTGTTTATAATATCAGGTAGATCATTCTAAAATTTAATTTTCTTATACTAAAGAACATGTGAACTCCATTGGAAATTAGTAATTCCCTTTCGGCCTTTTCACAGACCATGTCGGGTGCCAGATTTGATGGAAAACAGATTCGGTTCATGATAAAATGATATTAGAGGAGGTTCCCTAACTTTTGTTTTGTTATTTGGGGATGATTCTGGATAGTATACAGTAAGTATTTTCGGGGATTGACATTAAAATTATGAGTAGTGTTCCTTCTATCACACCTCTTGATGTGATTCATGTAGCTAGGAGATGTTTGGTTTTATCTGAGTCCTTTGGTTTTCTTGGTATAATGACCACTAGGAACAATGAAATGTGGGTTGGGTTTATAGTCTCAGTGTACTTGCATGGCATGGAAATCCATGTGGAGATGTGGATATTTCCCTAGGACACTATTGGTGATGGGGAAATGATTTCCATATGGCCTCCAACCATATGTTCAACTCATCCACCAAAACTAGTTTCCCCATGCAATGTCTTATGTCCATTGGTTATGAAATCTTGTATGTTTGGTTTTAAAGGAAAACTGATATGGTTATAAGAAGCGTAATGTTTTTGTGAAGTGATTTTATAATAATGTGGGAATGGTTTGTTTTTTTAAATCATAGAACTGAATTTTCCTAATTGTATTGAAATAGAAAATGGTGTGTTTACATCTCTTTTGAATGAATGAACTATATTAATGTTAGTTTTGATAAAGTATTTCTAATAGAGTTTTCTAAACATATGAAAGGTGGTTTAATAGGGTGGAATGTTTTTTGAGGTCATGTGTGGAGTTTGGAAATGGATTATTATTTGGAAACTATAGATCATTTTGAAATGTTTAAAGAAATTTTTTAATGTTGTTTTAAAATGAAATGATTTGAGTTCCCAATTTAATATGAATTTATGAAATGAAATTTGTCATGAAATTAAAAGTGCTTTGAAATGGGATATATGTTTTGAAATTATTGTTTTTGAATTGAAAGTTAGTTTTTATTGAATGATTGGTGATATATTATAAAATTTCATAAGACATAAATTGAGTTTTTATTTTGAGGATAACAGTCTTGGGAGAAAACAAGTATCTGTTGAATGTTTTGGTTTTGAAAAGTGGAATGAATTATTGTTTTAACCATTGGTATTTCCATAAGAGACCATTTAAATGGGGATATATGGTATGATGGATGGTTAATGTAATGTGATGTTGAGTTCTTGGATGGATATGAGGAGGGTGCCTGGTGTGGCATGGAAACATGCATGTGTGAGGCCCCGAGGGTTCCATTAGTGGATGCCCTAACCATCAAAACATTATAATTAAAATAGATGATTTTAAGGGAGAACAAGATGTCTTGATAAAAATTTTGGGATGTTGTGTCTTCTGTGTTTTTAGAAATGATGCTGGTGTGGGATGTTCTGATTCCATGAACCCCTCTTGTTTGAAGGGTGTTTTGGGATTGGGATTGGTTGGCAAGCTGGGTTGAAGGACTGGTATGTGGTCTCCCTATGAAGAATGTATCAGGTCAACTTTACAGTGGTTCACATCATGTTGTTGAATCTAGTTTATGGTATGTCATTACTAGTGGACTAGTTTGGATGGTTCCTTGGGTTCACTCAATTGATAAGGAACGCCCCCATTATAGGTTAGCGCATAACTAAAGAGAAACCTGAATTTTTTTAATGTTCCACAACTTTCTTAATATAAGGAATCCTTTTCATGAGCATTGGAGATGGTGTCTAAAATATTTTCATTTAATTGTATTGTGGATCCTCTACTATTGGGAGAGTCATCAAGGGAAGTTGAAAGGGACCATATTTCCTTAAGTTACAAAAGTAGTCAAAGGTGAAAATATTTCATGGTTATTAGTTATGGATGATCCTTAAGAGGGCATATGGGTCCTTTATTAGTCTCTTAGAAGTGAGGGATGATGTTATGCCACCTGTGTGGAAAATATTGTCAATATAGGATGTTGTTGTTGTTTTTAAGAATAGTGTATTTTTTTAGGACTTGGAAAAACATCCCTTTCCTTGTCTTGTTTCTATCAGTCCCAATGGTCATGTTTGGTGATTTCTTGTGATTTCATGTTCTCATTTGACATAATGGTGAAGGATTATCAATTCTATGAGTGTATCATGTTTTTGGAAGCGTGGTTACCTTTAAAAATATATACATCCTTAGTTAGAGGAAGGTGTTTCCATATGTCCTTTTTTATTTCCATTTCAAATATGACGAATCAAGGATTGGTGTGTGTGCATATTCTAAACCCTTGTTTTGGTAAAATGTTGGTTGATGGTAAAATGATGTTGGAGTGTGTTATGTCTCGTTGAACCCATCTTGGATCTCGGTATAGTTATTTGTAGAATCAAAAGAAGAAATTCCATTCGAGGTTTTCAAAATCCAAATTGTGAGGCCGAATATGCATCAATCATTTGTGCTCTAGCCACATGTATGGAAGTGAAGCTCGAGTGTAGTCAAGTAAATAAATGGTTCAATAAAACCATTGGTTTAATTCCTATCCTCAGTATGAATGATGGGAATAGTTTAAACCTTTGGCGCCATCATCTTCATCTAGTTGTTCCCATTTGGTGGTAGATGTTTGAGGACATTGTTTCCATTTCGTAGACAAAGATCATACTATCTCACATTGGTTTCCTTGGAGTTTTTTTTAAATGATTGAAATATGGGATAGAAAGATTAATCTGCACGGCTTTTGCAAGATCTGTAGTAACTGTGAGCCATCCTAGGGAACCATACGATAGGAGATAGTAGCTATCACATAGTCTCCACACGGTCATGTACCTTGGCCCATGAAACCACGCCAGGATTCCCCTTTAAAAAGAATGATCGTCATGATTAGAGAATGGTTTCCCAAACCATGCACAGCAATTGTGAAACCATTCCAACTCATTAAATTTTGGGGTATGTTCATGTCAGATCATGGTAGTCAGTTCAAACGGTTTGTTCTTATGGTGGGGAGACCCAATATAGGTGTCATTTATGTTTTTTTGAAAAATAATAATGATATTGTACCCCTTACACCAGGGAATACTTCTGGGCCTCCCCCTATATGTTTCATGATTGCATCTCAAGAAAATTTAAGCTGTCTATTATGGTGGGGATCCCATTTGTGTATCCCCGTATCAGTAACTCAATTTTTTCCATTGTACTGGCTTGGAACTGGGTAGTATTATTCAGAGCTATATAACTAGACAAACATACATCAGGTAAACATTGTTATTAGAGAGTTTCCATGGGTTATGTTTATATAAGGTTAGTGTAACCTTTTTCGATGTTGTTGTTTGTTTGGGTAAACTACTTTAGTCAAGTTCAGATGGTGTTGTGGGTGTTTTTTAATTTAAATTGGAATGTGGTTGATCGTTACATGAAACGAGAGTATTTTTGGGATTGTGAGAGTATTCCATCCCTGATTGACAACTGGATGTATCTTAGCTCTTTCATGGGTGGTGAAACATGTCAAAAGAGTCTATTTTTGGCATTTCAGTTGGGTTTGATTTTTTCCTATACTCTTACAGTGGAATTTCGAGGGTGGAATGTTTTATGGTGGGTAGAATTATGAAATAAATTACTACTTTTAAAGGTATTATTAATTTAATTTCTATTCATGCTTTGTTTTGGGGGTTTCCCATGGATTTTGGTGGAAATGCTGGGTTTTAAAATTTTGGGACAAACGGTGAGCCCATATGGAGTTTTAAAAATATATATTTTTTCTTTTATAAATACTTAATTTATAAAATTTTTACACCCATTCTACTTTACAACTGGAACCGCCTTGTATTTAAAACCACCATATCAATTTCGATCCAAAAGTAATCCATAAAAATGAGTGATTTGGGTTTTTTATTTAGGTGTTGGGCCATCTTGAATACCCATTTATTCCATTAATTTTTGTATTTATTTAATATCCCATTAAAATTTTAGGTTTTATCAGTGATAAAAACTCTCACCTCAGACCACGTACCGCAGGCGCACCCCAATGCTCTCATCATCCTATTTTGAGCTCATATTCATCGTGGATTCTTAAGAAACATCTCGGGATTTCTCAAATCATCCATATTTTAAGTGTAAAACATTTTCATTCATAACTTCTTCAATTTTTACTATTTTACTTCCATTTAAATTCTCACATGATGTACTCAGACTTATTCGAATCCTAATTCCATTTTTTGTTTTTTTAATTCTTCTTCTAGTGTATTTGGGGCATTTTATTCAAGATCTCTAAATTAAGTGAGTTTCCTCTCTTATTCCTCTCATTTGGTTATTGTTTCTTCCACTTTTCATGAGGTTCTAAAATTTCCAGATGAAAGGGTTTTTACCTTGGGGTTTTCATTGTGTTTCATAGTTTAATCATGATGTTCTAGGTGGATTTTCACTCCCTTATGGTGGAGTAGTGGTGGCGTTGATATTTCACACAATGGATTGGGGGGGTTTTGACAAAAAAAGGTAGGTGATTTCATGTGTATGAAATTATTGATGTGTTATATTTCATGATTTAATAATTTATCAGGTTCCTAATATGTTGTGGTTGGTATGAAAACCATTTTTGATAGAATTAGATTAGCATGCAGTATTAAAGATACATTTTCTTCTTGAAGTTGTGTATTTTTAAATATAACTAATTTGATATCATTTGTGGTAGTTTAATTAAATATTAATGTGATTTCATAGTTTTTGAAAGGGGATACCTATTATAGTTTTTTAATTTTTTGTTGTGAATTTTACCATGAAAGTTGGTTTTGAAAAAGGTTTGATGTGAAAAAAATTGATATACCCCATGGGATTGATTTATTAAATATTTTAAATGATTTATTGATTTAAAAAATGCGGCTAAAAGATTTACATGTAAAATTTTTGTGAGTGTGTTCACCTATGATGGGATTTTAAAAGGTAAATTGGTGATTTAAAATGTCAAAAAAATTAGAATGTTTTATAAACTCCTGAAGGGTTTTTTTAATTTAAAGAATATTGGGAAACAAGTTTTAAGTCTTCTTTGAGTGAGTATGATGAAAAAAATGTAATTTATTTTGTTAAAAGAGAATTATGTTACATATTTGTGGGATGTTATGTGATTTAAACTATCATTGAATGGTTTTATAAATTTGTTAATTTATTACATGATGTTTGAAAGATATGTGAAAATGATGTCCTCTGTTTTGGTGTGATTTTTATTTCAAAATGGATTTTATTGAAAAATTGGATTATGTGAATTTTGTAATATAAATGTGGGATTGATGGTTTTATTTTGGATTTTATGTGGTATATTAATAGGAAAATTATATTTAACAGTTATTAGAACTTGTTTGAGAATCAGGGGGAAGATTCAGATATCTATGTTGGTGGAAATGTACTCGTATGATAGTTATCCCATGGGGTTTGACCTCAGTTTTACATAGCATGATTTATGATCAAAACAATAACTAAAAATGATGATGATTATGATGATGATGATGATGGGGGACCAATCTGTTATGTGTATGATTCCTACTAGTGGCTTTTGTGCACGAGAACAGATATTTATATGGTTACATTCACTGAGATATGAGGTACCTGGGACATACAGCGAGCTATTTTCGAGGTTTTATTTCCCATTTCTTTTTTTTATTATATACATTATGCTATATGCCGTTATAAGGTATGTTTGGATGTAAAATTTAGTAGCTTTGGCACAGTTTTTAAAAGTGTTGATTCTTTAAATTATCATACTTGAAAAATGGTTTTTAGTTAAAGTTGCATCTCTTTAAAATTATTAATACTATATTATGTTTATGAAAACATTCATCATTTTCATCATTGAATGTTCATCACAATGAATCATTTATTGTTGGAATACAAATAAGCTTTGGATCACACCATACTAACAACATTAGGTGTATGTAGCCTTGGTTATTTTGGTCCCAGGTTTGGGTACAACTTTTTTTGCCGATGGTTTGGGTTTTTTTAGAGTCCTTCGTGATGAAGTGTTGTAGATACGGATTGAGGGTGATCTGTCATTCCATGAGAAGGTTCTTAAAATTTCCATTTTGGGTTTCTTAATTCGTTACAATCTTTGATATTTGTTTTAAATTATGAAATTAAAATCATAATTTTTGTATAAGATGGTCTTAAAAAAAATATTTGTTATATTGGTATGGTTTTTTGTAGAATTGTTTATAATCCTAGGTAAATAAATCCCAAATTTTAATTTTATGAATCCTAGGCACTAATGACATCCCGTGGGGATCGAGAATGACCTTCGGGCCTTGTCAAAGACTGTGTCTGGTGCATATTTTGATGGCAAACAGATTCAGTTTGTGACATTTATGATTCAAAATTTACAAAAGTGGTAATGGTTTATTTCACAATGTCATCATTATTCCAGATTTTTTATGATTTAGTATCAATTATGTAATATTTATCTACCATGATAATTTATTCAGAAAATAATTATATTTTCTATTATTCTCCAATGAATATTTAATAAATTTTTTATTAATGATTTTATTTTTAAAAACCTTTTTGAAATAAATATTTTTATTATTTTATAAATGAGGAACTATGTGAATTTTCAGATAAAAATATGGAATAATTATTTAAAATTATATTTAATTATTATATTTTCCCCCCATAATGTTTCATTAATTTTTTTAATCGTAATATAAAAGTATTAGAGTATAGTTTCCAATAAAATGTTTTTATATAAAAGAGCACGAATTTTTAAAAAGAAAGGTGGTTTTAAAATGAGAAACTTATTTTACTAAAGAAATATTCCAAGTGGTATTTCAAAATAATTTTCCATATAAGTTGTATTACATTGATTCAAAATAATATCAAATTGTGATATAATATAATGGTACCATCATTATTATTTTTCTAGATTGTTTACATTTATGATGAAATGATGTATTTTTTACGAAACTGATTTCTTTTACATGGGATATGATGTGATGAAATGTGTATGAAACCAATTTATTATTGTGTTCTACTATAATGAATTATATTTTATAATGTGTAACACATTAGTATGATTTTCATTATGTGAATGGTGTGATCTATATATCCATCAAACACATTGGGTAAATATTTATTACTCATGAGATAAAAATTTTATATGTGAACCTGATTTCATGTTCATAAATTCATAAAAAAACTATATTTCATGTTCATTAGGTAATTTTTTTCCATTTCCTTCATGTATATAATATCATGAGTGGACCTGGTTTCATATTAATAAATTCTTTCAAGGGATTGATTTAATTTCATTAACATAATGAGTGACCTTGTTTTTCTTTATACATGTTCACAAAGTAATAAGTTTATGTGACAATTCCATATATAATTTCAATGATAGGATCTCATGGATTCTGTTCATGGGTTATTTTTTGATTAATGTCATATGAAATTACAATATTTATTCAATGACTAATGATTATGACCCATAATATGTATGGTGTAGATTTTAAATGTTACGATCATAGAACCATAACTTTATGCTCATCTTATGCCCATGTGACAATTGATATATCCCTTTTACCCTTATTGATTATCTAAACTCAGAATTTATTATGTATCATTTCCCTATGAAATTAAAAAAATTAGGAATTGTGTTTATAAGAAGGGTACGAGTTGTGAAGAACATAATGGGAGATGATATAGATCAATTACAAACCATTTGATTATGTATCAATTTTTTTAAATGCAGTAGACCTACTCTATTCTAGTGAGTGTATAAATTGTATGTAATGAATATTTATCTACCTAGAAAAAATATCTATGTTCAAAATATTTTGGATGCTATAATAAAAGAAATATAAAAATGTTTAAACGAATTATGAAAATGAATGATTGAGGTATTATCAACCATATATCATCTACCAATCCATTTTTTCCATTTTTATATCCTATTGACTTGTGAAATAGCTGACCAATTAATATTTAGTAGAAATATTTGAAAAATATTCATTCTCACAACTTATAAAAGGGGAATTTCACCATCACATTTGGATTACCCTAAAAATTATACATTCACTATAAAATATACCCTTATTACTGGACCTCTAACACTATTCCTTTTCCTTGAATCTCTATCTCAAAATATTGGGCTACGACCTCCATTTATATAGTGTCACCCGGGGAAATCCCATGCCCTTAATGTGAGTACTCTTTTTTTACCAACTTATTTTATTTTTATAATGAATTTTAGAAATATTATTTTATAATGTGTATATAATTTCCAAATTAATTAATTTATAATTAATTTTTTTAATCTATGGGAATAAAAATTCACACATTTTCTATTAAGATAAAAGAAAATTTTCATTCAATAATTGATCGGATTACCTCCAACACGAAGCGACAAATTCTGTCTTACAACACCCCTCTATTAACTGATTATAAAGGTGAAATTGAATATAATTCGAAAATAAATTATAAAATTATTATTATAAATAGAATCTTTATAATCCGACAATATTCCCTCTAATTATTTGGTTAATGGAAACTGAAATTTTGTGGGGATTTGACTACCACCTCCATGAAGTGATGTGCATCATTTATTAACAATTATATTTATTATTTATTAAACTCAATTGAAATATTATTCAACACATTAAAATTATTTTAAAAAATATAACTTTTATTTTTTAAATGAGATATTATTACTAAAAGAAACCACCTTTCTAATCATAATCATCCATTAATTGTGGTATCTTGACACTTAGGACAATCCAAACACCTAACTGAATAATGATATAAAATAATATCATGGATTAATATAAGAACATAATTAATTATAATATTTTATATAATTAATGAAATTAATTTTTTATTTTTGTTCTATAAAGATAAAATTAATTTTAAACTCATTTATTAAGATACCATTCTGTGTTTTTTTAAATATTATTAAAACATGTTTATCACCAATTTCGCATACACGAAGTACAAAAAAAGTAATATATAATTAAATTATGACAATATTATTAATTAAATTCACAAATTTTAATTACCTTTAAGTACTTATAAATTATGAATTTTAGGATAATAATGAAGGATTACAATGCTATTATGATTCTAGATCAAAACAATCAATATTACTCACTCCCGATATGAAAAAAAGATAATACCTAAAAATAAACATGTAGAGAAGAATAATAAGAGGTTTTTAACAAATTATATATATATATATATATATAATGTATTAAAATATGTTATTAATATAGTTATTTTTTATTACTGAGATTCAATAACATTTGTGGATGTCCAGAATTAATGTAAGGGTCTTCACTAACTCTGTTTTCTTCCACTGAGTTAAAACATTATAATATTACTATATCTTTCCACAATTTCATTTTTATAAGAAATGAAGGAATTATATAGTATTTATTCAATACATTATATGGTTCTATAATTATTCATTACACCTTTATTTTTGAATGGTTATTAACTCAAATTTTATGTTACCAGAAATGGGTTTCCTGTCACAATTTTCAGAACTTGAGATATATTTCCCATTATATGCCACGTTTTACATAGAAATGCTTCTCAAATAGAACATTATTTTTTTCATGATCATATCCTTATTAATTTTATTTGATATTCTGTTTTAAATTATAACCTTCATGAGGTTTTAATTAAACTTATTTTAAATTTTTAATTGTTTCTCATCTAAATTATTACCCATTTAGATATATTTCATATTATTCATTAATTTTATTTTATATGTAGCATTTATTATCCAAATAATATATTTCATCTTTATCATTTCATTATTCATGGTATTTAATTTTAATTTTAAATCATATATTTAATTGTATTGTGATTCAAATGTATATAAAGCTATAGGTTTTTTTAGTCTCTATTTTTAATTTCATAGGACATGGTTGATATTGAACACTATTTATTGATTTAGATTTTGTATTCATTTACAAATTATTTTATATTACAAATAATATATTTTATGTCCATGTTTTTTCTCTCATTTTCGTATTATAATAATGTTACAATTATCATAAGGGTGATCTAATATCAATTTTTCTTAATTGAGATATTATTTATATTCACAAATTTTTTATTTCATACAATATATATGATTATTTTATTAATATTTAAAATATTTAATAATATTTTAATTTGGGGCATAAAATTTTAAAAAATTCAACATTTACTTTGTGTTTCCAAATCATCCTCTGTTATTGGAAAGATTATTCTTCCAATTCCATTGCTCTATGAATACCATGTTTATAATTTCACTATTAGAAGATAAATCACATAGATATCTATACATAAGTTGATTAGAGACATTATTTAGTTAACTATATACCCTTGTCCATTTATATGTTATTTTTATGGATACTTTCATAAAAATGTATTCCATTTATTGACTGGGGAAATATGAAAAAAAATTATACATGTTATTTGGATATAGATAAAAGTATATTACAAAGGAATTTTGATTTTGTATTATATAGTTTAATAAATCTTTTATATGTTGAATCAATTTTATGAAATAATATTTTTATAAGACTTGATATATATAGACCATTGATGCATCAAAATTTCTCGTGAGACAATCTATCATCGTTGAATTATTATATGCATTCCATAAAGAAATATTTCCTAAAAACAAGTCCTTTCTTGTATTATCTTCATGTATAGGATATGATTTAAGGGCTTTAGTCATAAAATTAGTATTCTAGAATAAATAATTTAATAACTAAGGAAATTATTACAAATATCCATTAGATTTTTTCTATTCTTTTTCCATCAAAGAATTTATTTAAATAGCCTGTGATTAGTTATATGTAATTATTTTATTTATTAATTCCATATTATTTATTCCATCATAAATCCTTATATATGTTTTCACATATTGATATTTTGATATCACCAATTGTATATTTCCATTTTCGCATGTTATTAATAAATTTTTGAAAAATATAATATTAGGAATCAAATTTCATGCATGGATATTTTGTAAGATATATTTATGAATTAATATAGATTAATTAATCTCTTATATTGTGGTAAAATATAATTTAGTAAATAAATATATGGTATTTATTAGTAAAATTTTCTCCTATTTGTATAAATATATAAACCTAAAACCTTTTCATAATATATTGAAATTCAATATTTTAATTAAGACTTTTGATTATATGATATTTATATTTATGGATCTACAATTAGTATCAATGATATTACATAGTGTTTGTGTTTTCTGAATATGACATGGTAGTGGGGGTATGTATCTCTATAGTTGATTTCAGAGCATGTTTTAGATAAATTTTGTTATTATTAAATTATTCATTTAGGATGTTAAATTCATTAAAACGTGATAAGTTAATGTTGATCACAATTTCAATGGTACAGATAAACCATTATGTTATTTGATGGAATAATAAAATTTTATGATATACTGGGATTATGATAAGAGAACATCATTTAAAACGCCAGGTAATATTCTAATGGATGATTTTATGTATAGGAGAACATCTCAAAGTTTTTGTAAAAAAATATATTTTTTTGATTTTTTTATCAACAAAGTCCATGTCTGCATACATGAAAGTTGATGCGATTATGGATAACATCGAAAAGTATATGGTTATGTCATTGGGTCTCACGAACACTCCAAAGGTCTTCAAGGAACATGTTAACTAAGTTTTCTATTAATATCATGATTATTTTGTGGTGGTTTTCATGGATGATATCTTGGTGTATTCTCACAATCGACACAACAATTCCACACATCATGAGATCATTTTGAGTACAATGAATGAGCATCAGTAATATACTATGCTCTCAATGTCCCAGTTCGGGATGGATATGATTCACCTTCTAGGTCATGTCGTCTCAGAGAAATGATTATTGGTGGACCCTAAGAATGTGAGAGTTGTTATTACCTAGGAGCTGTGTAATAATGACTTTGATGTGTGGTGTTTTATAGGGATATAAGGTTACTAGATAAATTTAATACTGGACTTCTCATGTTTAGTAGACCCGATGAGGGGCTTGAAAAGGAAGGGTGTGAAGTATTTTTTTCGTGATTCTTGTGACACGACCTTTTAGGAGCTGAAACAGAGGTTGATTCCAGCACTGATACTAGTTTTTCTAGAACCGGGAAGGAGTAAAACTGTGTACTACAACACATCAGGTATCGGGGTAGGAGTATTGCTTATATAGTGGAGTCAAGTCATTGCATACATGTCTCAGTATTTGAGGAAATGTCATAGTAATGATCTCACACATGATCTCGAGTTATCTATAGATGTTCATTTATTATGTTGTTGAATATATTACTTATTGGGGGTTAATTTTGTGGTTTACACAGACCACAAAAGTCTCAAGTACATAATTACACAATGTGATCTAAATCTGAGTCTGCGAATGATGGTATATTTCCTTCTGAATTTTTACATTGATCATTCTTATAGGCTTGTAAAAATAAATGCCTTGGCTGATGAAATGAGAAAGAGTACTTGGATATAGTTACCTCAACTGGCCAGTATCGAGTTGTAGGTGATGACATTGTTCTCTGAGATGGATTCAGAGGTGAACAACACGTAGGGCCGACTTTTTACATCCTTAACCATTATCCATACCTTACTGAATAGAGTGAATATAAGTAGCTATCATATTCCAAAGTCCTAATTCTACAATAAATTATTTTAGAAGAGGACCCTCCTCTTGGTTAGACAATAGGTGAGGATGAGGTTCTGTGGTTATTGGTACACATATGGATTTCAACAGACATGTGTGAGGATGTGTGGTCAGATTTTCATGCTTTGGATTGAGAAGATATTACTTATGTCACCAAGAAGAATTGGGATTTACATCATATGTACTGGTGACCAGACTTGAAGGGATATGTAGCTGGTTTTTTTATGAGATGTTCCACTTTTTAGCAGGTGAAATAGAAATAGCAATGACAAGAAGGACTTTTGTAGTAACTAAACAATCAAAATTGGAAATGTAATGACGTCGCAATGGATTTTGTGACATGTTTATCGAGGTCACCCTAAAGTAATGATGTAGTATGTGTTTTGATTTATAGGCTTACGATGGTTTTTCATTTCCTACATATCAAGGAATCCTTAGGTGCAGATGAGCTTTTGTTGTTGTAAATCAGTGAGATTTTATGACTATATGGGGTCCCACATTCAATCATCTCATATAGGGATTCTCAACATACTTATTATTTCTATAAAGGGATATAGATGGATTTCAGTTCATAGGTTATTCTGAGAACAACTAACCACTGCAGACATATGCCATGTCAGAGCTCATGATTGAGTTGTTGGAGGACATCTTAGGGCATGCATCCTATGTTTTTTGGGGTTTATGGGAGACACAAATACACCTTGTTGTGTGTTCATACTATAATAGCTTCAATCATAAAACCTAGATGGGTCCATGTGATGATTTTTATGGTAGGCATTGTTGATCACCCCAGTGTTGGATGGAGGCTGGAGAGGCAGTGATGTTGGGACCTCATCATGTCTAGAAGGCCAATGATCTGGTTCAGTTGATTCAGAAGAGGATGGATAATACACAGTATCACTATAAAAAATACACTGATCACCATAGATGACAATTGGTGTTCATGGTCAGGGATTCAGTACTCCTATGTTTCACACCGTGGTTGGTACATAAGAGGGTCATGAGACATGGTAAGCTTTTACTAAGCTACATCAGTCCATATGAGATTCTGGAAAGGGCCAGGATGACATTATATCGATTTCTATTACCTCATAGTATTCAAATTCATTGTGACTGGTGATTTATTTTGATATTGGTTCTTTTTAGCACGATTTATTGTAGGATAAAACACATGAGAGGGAAGCCAAAGTACAGTCACAATTGACATAATTTTTCTATATTGTTCCTTCATCACCATTGGAAGGGAAATTCAGGGAAAAATTTATTTAAATTGGGATATTTGTATGAAACTGTTTCTTACTTGAGGTATGGATATTTTCTTTTTAGTTTATACAAATGAAAATTGTGGGCAAGTGGTCATGGGGATGGTTAGAGGCCTATTATATCAAGTGACATAAAACTACACATCATGTACTTATAGATAAATGTTATATATGGAAGGACACACACCATGTAATCGTTGTACATGACCATGTAATGGTTTGTCCATAATTTGTGTTGATAAGACATTTATTCTCAAGTACATACTGTATAATTTTTTTATTGATTTAATTAGGAATTAGATTTATTTTCCCAGACAATTAAAAATGACTCTTGTTCGGCGAGCATTATTCCCAGGAAACTCCAAATAGGATTTTACCTCCCTTTTCATCACATGACCACCAATTCAGTGACCATAAGATGTGTAGTATTTCCCATGGGTAATCGTTCAATTCACATTAAGCCCCTATTAAAAATTTATTCTCTTGATATAATTTTTTATGGTCGGTCTTTTAGAACCATTTTTTAGATCTAATATATTATATTATAATACAGAAATGAGGTAATAGAAAAACCTAATAAATATTTATATGGTTTAATAGTGTTGAAGGAATTTGTGAAAATATTGGTTAATCATCCACGAATGATGAAAAATATTCAAAATAATTTATGATCATTTCAATGGGCCAAATGGATATGAAATTAAAAATAAATTAATCATATATAAATGATTAGGATATAGTGTAAAATGAAGTTCATCATGAAAAAGGAATTTAAAATTATATGAGGTTGTTATGATATAATTACCTAAGAATTTTTAAGTTCTTGTGTGGGAGGAGAATTAATTATTATCATGTCTCATATGACTTTTTGGTTATGATTCCATCACAAATTAATATTCTAAATTAGATATAAAAAAACCAAAAGTTTTATGATGCTTTCTAGATCATGTTAATATGGGAAATAAAAACTTGGAAGTAGTTATGAAATAAAATATTACTATTCACCCTAGGAAAAATTCTTCTGAAAAATTACCAAGTAATGAAATAAAGAGTTATCTTAAGTTTGGTGTAAAGGAAGGAAGAGTAACATAGATGAGAATAAGTTATCAACCTTGTTTCCATCATTAAATAAAAAAGGAGCTTCAAATTATTTTAATATATATTTCATTTTATTTGTACTATCTTCTCATATAATTAAAGGTGATCTACATGTTTTTAGAGTATAACTAAGGATAAACCCATTCATTCAAATCTGTATATTATATTATAGATGTCACCATATTGAAATTATCAAATAGTATATATATTGAAGTTGATTTTTTGAAAAGGAGAAACCATGAAAATTTTTATAAAAAATCATTATAGGATGTAGGATAAAAGTACACATATTGGAAATATTACAATATTGGATATTCAAAATAATAGTTGAAGAATAGGTTCAACCATGATAATTAATGGTTTGGAGGGTGCTCTTGAAGGGGATTTCGAGAAACTAAAATGTATTATAATTTCATGAATATATAGAAATATGGGATTGTTCATTAAATATTTCTTTGAAGAGGTATCTATTATTATTTTCGCATACATGGTTCTCAGGAAGAAATTATCATTTTATGGTGAATGTATGAATTAGTTAATTACAAAAAAGTGATAAAATGTTGGGATGACATCTGAAGATATATATTATTATTGTTTCAAATGTTATTAATATGTTTATTAAGATAAATGTTGAAATTCATTAAAAAATCCATGTTAATATTTTTCACAATTGTTATAAGAAATTTATATGAGGTTAAAAATATTTTATTTTCCCTTGGACATGGATTTTTAAATTGTTATCATATTCTACATTGGTTATTAATAGCATCATTATCTATATCAATCCCAATTATTGTTTAGACTAGGAATGAATCATATATACATAATGTTTAATAATTTATGGCATAAGACTATATATTAATTGATACCACCATATATCATGGATCATTGAATTTATTATAATTAAGGGGGAGATAAAATTAAATGAAATAAAATAATAATCATTAATTTATAATATTTTTTTTGAAAACAAACCCAAAGTGAGATACTCATGATGTAATAACCTAGTAAAGATCACTCGGTCTGAAATGAAGTGTCCCTTTACCTCATGTAAACATCCATATATATAAAATCTTGTTAACTAATAATGATATTATAAATTATTTCAAGGGGACCTTGTGCACTATATATCAGATAACCATCCACAAAATTCTAATAAAAGAAGAAATAATAACAAAAAATCATAACAATGAACCCATAGGAATCAATAAATAATTTAATTTCATGATTTATCAAAAGTGAATTAATCCCTAGAATCTCTAGTCAAGTGGGATGCCCAAATGTGGAATGTCAATATAAAAATAATGAATAAATTAAAAATAATTTTAAATGAATAATAATATAATATGATCCTATAGTTTGTATAAATAATGATTTAATATCACCCACAATTATCATGTCATTAAATTGCAAGAGGGCCTTTTCCCTTACACAGATCCATGGTCATAATATCTTCATGAACAACAAGATACCTGGGTACGGTATGAGTATAATTCTTGAATGAAATTTACAACTGGCCCTTAAAAAAATATAATCATACGTATAATATAATATACATTAATATATTTAATTAAAAAATAACCATATAAAACCCATCTAGTCGTTCTATGGTAACTAGGCCCCAAGAATACTCAACCATGCCTTCCTTAACTCCATACTCAAAGTATGTGTTATTTACAGAATGTTTTATAATCCTTTGTATATGTTGGACTAGGAACTTTGACATTGGTAAGGTTATACCAATATCCTAATCCTACCACAATTGATAGGGTAACAACCATCACCATAATTCGATCATCATGAACCCCACTCTCTCACTCAGGGGAGGTCACATAACATGGTCCAGTCCATTCCCTCTGAATCATAGGTTCTTTCCCTAATTTAATCTTACTCAAGATAAGGTCATATAAATTCTGTAAAAAAACAAATGGAAAATAAAATATAATAAAAAATATTGGAATAATAAATAATTTAGTGATAACCCATAATCTAACAATTGTCTTGACCACCACTAGGATATCCTCACCCCTAAATTGAATAATGGACTGTAATCCATTATTTCAATGTGATTCCACTCACACTCCCCTTCTTAGAAGTTTACCATAACCATATATGGCTAACTGATCAGTTTATAGAAATAAAAATTAGACTCATAGGAATAAATATGAACCCACATCCAATCTATGTAATACTTATTTAATTAAAATTTATATTATGATAAAGACATCCTATATAAATCCTTAAAAAGTTCTCATTCTAGTATACACTTCCTGATTTAATCCTAAACCATCAAAAACATAAAATAATCCCTAAATCATCACATTTAGGTAATATACTAGAGAAATGATGAAATAGTACAAGAATAATAACTCTAGGGATTATAAAGTATTATATTTACCAAGAGAGATCAATCATAACAAACAAAAATTCAAATGACCAAGAGCTAATATGGAGGGGGCTCAATGTATCTAAAAAGAGACACCACACTGGCCAAATAAAAATTGATGTTAGGGTGAATATTGGGGAAATAAAACAAGAATGTTTTGGGAAATATTATAGACATTTCACTGATAACATACATAGTGAGTGGATCATATCATAGCCACAGTGGACGATATGTGGTGCCTCCTAACATGGTAGTGTTACTCTGTAGTCTTTAGACCATAGTGAATACACCATACAAATGTTATAGGGGATGAAACACCCCCAAAATATATGTGTCCCTATATAGTGTATCCATATGTCCATTCCATAGGGAATCTATCCCATTGAGCCCCTTGAAACAACCATAGCTGGTACTTTACAATCTTCCAGCCACTTCAATAGCCACATCACATCAACCAACATCACACCATACCCACCGATCTATAATAGAATTTTGGATGCAGTCTCAGTTAACAGTCCAAAATATCACTATTGTGTATCCTCTAACACTCAAAAAAATAAAGACCCTGGAAATTTAAAAATATAATGAACAATTGAAATCATAATACACCATAAAATTTTAAGGCATTATAAACTCTCCATATAATATATCCTCATCATAGATAAGATTATATATGGGTTATATCGAAAATCTTGGTCTGATTTACTCATTCATATTAATATGAATTTAACATCATATGTGGGGTCTTATATTACTACCACAACACAATGATGAGTGACACTATCTTCAAAAATAGAACCTTATCATATTAGTCTATAATCAGCAGTAGGTGCTCATAGAATAAAGTATATATATCTAACATAACATCATTGTCATTAGTCACATAAAAATATTTGTATCTTTCATTGGAATATATCACATGTGAAACATCATACGATTATTTTATATCATAGTGTAATATTACATCTTTATAACTCCATTTATATCTTCTCGACAATATCAAACAGATCATCATATCATGGATTCATCTTCCCCTATTTCCTAAATTTTTCATTCCAATATAGATGTGATAAACATAAAAAAACACAGTCACCCATAAATAAATCTAAGGATCACCAACATTGTTAATCACACAAAAACATCCAACTTTAAGTGGTAACGAAACACATCAAAATTGATAAAACTAATTTTGTGATTACAAACACCAATATTAGTTTGATCGTTCCTAATTAACTCCATATAACTAACACAATAAAGTGTTTAATGACCTACTCTATAAATCCACAAAAAAAATTATCTTAATTAAACATTTATAGCTATTGTCATATTAAAACTTATTCATGGAGATATGGTTGTCTTATGCTCCACCGAAATCATGAATGCTTTCCTTGCGCATGCCTTCTAGTATATAGATTATACACTCTTACTATATACCAATATATGGGTGATATTGTTTAGTCATTTTTAATTGAGACCTCAAGGAATTATGTAGGCCCTACCTGAATAGATGTATGAAATGTGCATCCAGATTTGATACACTTCTCATAGGCACACCATGTGATCACAATATCTCCCATACATATAACCTGTCTAAATCATCAATGAACTAAGGCTATTTAAATCAAATAAAATGTGAAACTTCCATCAACTAGAAAACTACCAAACAAACCACATCCTGAACTATTAGAATTTGGGGTAGTCTCATGAATAGGTAGATGCTACCCTCATTCCAAACTGATACCATAACTATAAGGGGTTAAAGTTAACAACATAGTAAGTAATGATCCAACTTTATCCATCAAAATGTAAGGTAGTAAGAAAAAACCATATAATATTCTCATTCATACTTCTCCACCAAATATATAGCCTGGTATCATGATACATCTTAGGAATACATGAATGTTATCCCTATTAGGAAGTATGGGAGTCCCCCATCAGCTCTTCCAAAATAGATGTGGAGAAAACCACTGTAATAGGGATGTAGAAATTTTCAATTATTCCTCAAGTCCACCCCATAAAATAATCATCTTTAATAACACATTCATTTATCCTAAATAAATATTAATCATACCCTTTGTTGTCCATAACTCAGTACTGAAATTTAGATATAATATTCAAGGGATCACAAACCAGAACCTACCATTCCTTTAACACATCCAACTACTAGTATAGAAGATAGATTTTCAGTTTCTAATACACTTTATATGTTTTAAATATCTCTTCCTAGTACATTATACTTATATAATCCATAGAAACATGCCCTATTACTGGGTCATATAACATCTCAATGTCCAATTTTTGTAGGTTCTTGACCTAATGACTATATTATTGTTTCATTAATAAAACTATAATATAAACCAGAAGATATTTTTCTATTTGTAGATTAAAAACATCTATATATATTGATATTAGATACCAAACATCAATTCATGAACCATAGATATTATATCCAACTCATGACTAGGGTATTTACGCTAGTGGAGAAATATCTAATAAGACCAATAAGTAAAATTTTTACTCTACTACATCTAATAACCTCTCAATATAATGAAATAGGCATTGAAATATACCATATAACTAATTTTTTTTTGGAAGAAGCATAATTTTAGTGTATATTAACGTTATCTTTAAGTTCATATATATCCTCCTTCCACATGATAGTCTACTTCAACTTAAATCCCTTCTTAGTCTTACAATTAATAGGTACCTCAATGTGATATTATTTTTGCATAAAACACTTATAATATTAATCTCATTCATAAGATCTTATGATATTTAATAAACTCATGGTCCAAATAGTAGACTAAAGAGATTAAATTTTTACATGGCCAAATGATATATCTCCCTCTAAGATAACATTTCAATGAAAACTAACCACATAAATATAAAACATAATGTATTAGTACTTGGAATAAAGTTGATGTGGCAATATAATTCTAAAAAAATCATGTTTCTCATCATCTGACTACTAGGTCCATGAATATTACTATATTTCATTGAGAAATACCCCAATGAAGGATCTTAGGTAGAGAAGTAAATCAATTAGTTTTTGAGATACATAAAAAACCATTGGTGCATTCACCCAAACGATCAACATCCCTAGGTACTCATATAATCCATGCCTTATCTTAAACACCATATTTGGTAAATACTCATCAGGTCCCATAATTTATGGTAACCAATCCCCTTTTCAATCTTGGAGAACCAACATGCACACTTAAGTTTATTAAACAATATAGAAATCCATGCCAAAAATATATCAGTTTATTATCTTAAACATGTTTTCCTTTCATAAAAATATTCAAAACCAAAGGTCACTTACCACATTATTGGATAATAGAACTAAATCACTCTAAGGTGAGCTAAATAGATGAATAAATCCCTTCAACCCGGGGTTCTTGAGTGGTTCTTTCTTCTACATTAACTCTTATAGTTCCATATGATATGTTTGATCCGACATGTGCTCCACACATGAAACTTGATCCATCTTGATGTGTATTTCTCTAATTAAAGGATTTCATGAACAATCACCTAGATAAAATCCATAAACCCATATAACACTAGAGAAAAAGTGGTTGGAAGTATTAACTTTTCTTGAATAAAGAATATTACATGCCATATGTACTATAGTGGCTCAAAACCAACTAAAATAAACTCCAACTCCCCCTCCAACATCAATATATCACTATTCTACCAGAAGGTACTTATGACCCTTGAAGATGGTGAAATTCATCATCATATTATTTATATCAATGTGCGATTATGTGAATATCGTTTAATATATATAAAAATAATTTTAAAAATAATCATATCAAAGACAATAAAATACTAAAAATTATCATATCCTCATACCACTTTGAAACATATTAGGAACTTAAGAACACAATATAACATATATAAAGGAGGTTTATCAAGTGATAAAAACACATAGAAAAATTCTAAAATTATCCCCAACCTAGATACTACTTCTGATGAGATAATGGAATAAGAATCCCAAACATAAAATAATAAAATAAAAAACATAAGTTAATGAGAACCACAACTTTAATAATTGAACGAAACATAACTATATCATCTATAACACGATCCAAATAATAATATCAATATACCTATGATCTATGAACCTTATTTATGATATCTAACTCATCAATGGAATTTTTCCCTTAGTCGTCTACTACTGTTGCTACCCCTAGGATCCCTTTCCCATCCAATGTTATAACCTCTATGACAAAACACTTCTATATATTTGAGGTCCAACAATCCAAGTGCTCGATCACTACGTCTACCTTAATGCCATGCATATCCTGAAAGTGTACATATTTACCAAAATATATGAGATATCTGATCTTGTCATATGAATACTTTTTCCTTAGAGGAATAAACCATGAACTATAAAACTGACCAACCCGAGCATTCTAGTAGCAGTGATAGGGACTAGTATCATGGTTAGAGAAAAATAACCCCTAGTATTCCCAAAATACCTATCATTACCATAGATATGCTAATCGGATCTCTTATTCCATACACTGTAAAATGCACCAATGAATCAACTTGGAACACCATTATAAATGATTTTATTCTTTCTAGACCTGACACTAATAATATGGTTAGTATCCTACCTCAGTCATCCACGTCCTATGGTTCTTATTCCCGACCAATAGTAGAGAAAAATTGATCACCACCGGAAAAAAGACAATGTAATCTAACACAAACATTGTTACCTATTGGATATCCAAAAAAATATATTCTTAATCCAATCATAGTGTCTACATAAATGTATACTCAAAAAATAAACCGTAATTTCTACCCTCAATTGACCACCATGACATTGATCCCGAATCATCATACCCCCACCACCTCCTAGAATGTACATGTTATATCTATGATGCCAGCGTTATATGTTGATCATTTTCCTTTTCTACCTGCCCAATGATCCCCTTTTGAATCTAAATAAATTCCCCATCATCCAAAATTTATTAACACCCTTATGTTTTAGAGTGTGTTATAGTTGGATATCTTGGAAAAAATGTTGTATCACAGTCCCTCAATAGTGGGAACCACAACCACCCCCTATGATTGGTCCAACATTTCCTTGCTAGAGAGTAACTAGTTGTTAGACCATTTGGGTTATGTCAAGAGAATAATAATCCTAGACATCCTTAACATTTAGAGGTGTTAAAAATACCAAAATTTGGGATTCCCTCTATCTCTCCCCATGGAGGAACCATAGAGTGTTGGTAAGGCAGAATTAACATATAATCCAAAAAAAATCAATGAAAATTCAATTTACAAATAAATTTTTTTAGAAATTTAAGAAATTAGAAATAACACACATTATAAAAAAACCTTTTGGAATAAACCCTATATGATTATCCCCGAAATCTAGGCCTAACAAATAATAACTCACTAGAGTCTTATGCCTAGGTCTTTGGTGGCTATGCATTCATCAAAATAGTAATAAATAAATAGTGAACATGCATAGATCAATGTATGTAAATTTCACCAATAATATCATTTAGAAAACATTGAATATATAATTATTGGTATTTAATTCATTTAAATATATATATATCACATGTAATTACAAACATTACATGTGATCATTAATGTCTATACATGATTTCTGAACTCACCAACTTTTCATATTATGTAAATGAAAAAAGATATAAAAGGAAATCCCACTTCCCATGTAACCAGGGGTTTCACTCTGTATGTTTTTTCAAAATATAACAATAGAGTATTACTTAAGTCATACATATCCAATATTTATAATAATGTTCTGTAAATAGTAAAAAAATAAAAGGGGCTATGTTTTCCTTTTTTGAAAACCTATATTGGATCATTTGGTCTAAGTTAGAGGGTCATATAACCACATGTGTGCCTCCAGGTATCATAGAGGATATTAACAAGACAAGAGGGAATGAACCCTTCTCTAAGGATACTATTTCCTTGATATAATATAATCATCATACTCCTAAAAATATAGATAAATAAATAATTATAAAAAGTCCAAAATTAACACAATTGGAGAATTATATAATATCACTAGAAGAATTATCAAAATGGAATAAAATCTCATATATCTCTAGTAAATTATGGTTCCCCATATTGGGTGGATCAACATATATATGACACATGAATGATCAAATTAATAATTTAAGCATTTTTGATACATATTCTAGAGTATCTCTCAATATCTAATCAATCCCATCCACCTCCATGTACATTGAAATATAATATAGGGAATATTCCATTAACATGTTCTATAACCATGGTGTATACACCCAAATCAAGATTCTTGTGCACAGTGTGAGTACATATCCAAAAAATCTACCACTAATGGACCATTAATGTAAAAGTGAAATATGTAAAAATGTAGATTCATTCAAAGTATTAAAGAAAAAATAAACATGCTACAAATGTTGATTCATCTTGAATCACAACTCTATAATAAATCCCCAACAATATGTACTTTAAATTTATATAGAAAGTAAGAGTTATTTGGAACCCTAAAACCAATTCTTTCTGAATTATGGTAAATACACTAATTCATTGCACACTCTCTACTTCTATAAAGATTAATCTATAACCAAATTGATTCCCACATTCACTTGATACAAAAAAATAGGTTCTCACTGAGCTACAAACACAAACATGCAAGAAATGTCACACATATTTATATAAAATCCATAACATTATAAACACTTTCTACATTAATACTAAATGAGTGTACCATCTAATACATACTCAACCATTCAAAACCAAACCTATACAATCCAAAATGATTCCCCAAATTGTTATATCTCGTTTTTAGACAACAGAAATTAATAAATATGCAGAGAAGGATAGATATTGGTATAACAAGTGAATAGTTTTACCCAGATCAATCCACAACGATGAAAGTCATAATGAATGGATAAGAGAAGGTATGGAGGGATGTAAAACAAAATAAATATATCCCCCATGTAAGACAAATATTTTATTGAGTTGGGATAGAATAAGGGTGAAAAAATGTGGTGTTTCTAAAAAAAGATATCGATCTTACCCTTAAATAACCACTCAATGAGGCAATGACATCTCAAATATTGGAACTGTACCCTATATCCTATTCACTAGGAAGAGACATAGTGTGATCCTTAGACAATGGAAAAGATTTAATATCAATTTAAAAGAGATTTACATTACTATATCTAAACAATTTGATCATGTCCTTAAGGTCATGTAATAGTGAATCCACAAAAATAGATACCCACAATGTATACATCATTATTACACCAATTCAATTCCCCACACATCATCAGACACACATCATTTCCTAGTGACACACTATAACCTCTAACAAATATTATAATTTCTATTTTATGCTTTACCAAATCTCACAAAACATGAATCTAATCGAGCTCTAACAATCAAAAAAACTTGATTCGTTTACAATGTTATAATATAAATATTTATTTAAAACATAACTCAGCTTGAAATTAATTAGGTGTTATAATTTAAACGATTTTAAGTATGGTTTTTTTTCAATGATATTGAATTAAATGTGTATGATGTAAATATATATTAAAGAGAACATATTAGAAGTTTCTTAATGTTCTTAGGCATATTGAGGAAAATACTTGACGTCCAAATCAAGGATCCATTATATATTACATATACAATACTATATGGTGATTAGTGAAACATGTCGATTCTAAGAAAGATGATTTAAATATTTTTCATATAAAAAAGGTTATGTGAAGTGAGTAGTTTATAATATTCATATATAAAATTAAATAATATAATTATTAACCAATTTGATGTTTTTGAAGATCAATTTACATATAATATTTGACTAATAATGTTACTCATTGATTTTTGTAATAATAAATTTAATTAATAAGATTTGACTAAGTGTAGAGGGATAACAATTCAATGGATCATGAATATTGACAAATTTGAAATCTCTAAAGAATTTTTTATGGAAATTAATATAATTTCAATAAAATTATTTTTATATGAATGAATTAATGTATAAATATACATTAATGATCAGATTATTTTTAAAGAATTAAATATATGTTATGAAAATTGATATTCATTAAAATATACATAGAAATATTTATATATTAAATTAATCATTATAATTAATTTGATAGTGAATATTGATAACTTGTTGTTATTCTAATGTTATTTGATTTGCAGGAGATTACATAAAGAACATTTGGGATGATCCTAAAGTTATATGTCATTAAATAACTACATAATGGTATAATTTGAAATATATTTACAAAAGAATTGAAATTTGAAAATTCATTGGGATCAGTAAAAAATGAAATATATTTTTGGTTATATAATATGTTATCTAAATAATGTTATTTATTGATAAATTATAATATCTTACACATGAGTCATTGTGAAATGAAACATATGTGTGAGGGAACTGGAATATATGATATATTTTTAGTTGAATTGTTTGGTAAAGTCCTTAGAGTATCTATGGTACATAATATATAAAAAATGTTACATAAAATTTTTTATAGATAAATATCCAAAGGTAATGTGGATATAGTGTTATGTAAAATATCTATATTTTGAGTAAGATGGTCTTGTGTGTTCATATGTTTTTTGATGGAGACCTATGAATAAATATGAAAAGGAAAGTATCTTGCATTATATATAATAGAAAAAACACACATTTGTACCATCAGATTATTTAATGTAGAAAAAGGATTAATTTCACGATTATATTCATTATATTTATTAAAAAATATATTATTTTTCCATTTCAAATATTTTTTATGATGAGTAATATTTCAAATATAATAAAATACTCAGAATTAATAATCTTAGAAGGAGAAAATGGAATATGGAATAGAGTGTGATGACCCTATCTTAATCATCAAATACTAAATTCCATGACGTTGATGGTGATTAGACATGATTCAAGAAATTATTTTTCTGTATTAGGCATGATGAACATGTTGTGTTCCCTGAATGTGTTTGATGAATCACAAAGCAATATAACAAAATGAATATTTTAGAAATGGTATTAGAGAATTAGATCCCTCTACTCTATGATAAAAATATCACAAAAAATGTTATATGAATAGAGTTGTGTGAGAATAATAAATTTTAATAAATTATTCATCTTCAAAATTATGATTGTGCATTATTCCAATGTAAATGTGGATTCATTATGATATAGGTTTTTTATAATGATTGAAAACAGAGTGAGAAGTTCATAACAGATCTGCTATATTGTGAATATAAATAAATAATCTTTTAAGATAATTTAAAAAGGATGTTATATGTAATAAATTTAAATGATATTTTAAGGATAAAAATAATAGATAATAAAGTTTTAATAAATCATGAAAATAACATTCACACATATAGTGAATAAACATTCAAATTAGTAAAAAAAATAGTTATGTGATTTGACATTGATATAATTTATATATCTAGTGAATTTGAGAAAGAGAGGAGTGACCTGAAACATTATCTATCTTTTTAATTACTTCTATGAAGAACTGGGATATTTTCCACTTCATTTAAAGAGTTTATATTTTTCAATTAAATAAATAAATAAAAAGAATAAAAAGAAGAATAGAAAGAGAAATTGATAAATAAACCCTTTTATATGATGAATATCTTAGAGTTTCAAGAAGAATACCTTCGAATATCATTATTTAATATTTCTATATCATATGTATTGAATCATATGATTAACATAATTCAAAATGGTCATGAAATCTCAAAAAACTGTTGAGTAAATGCGACACTCTCTTGAGATTCCAGCATGCTAAGAATTATGATCCCATTATTTATGTTAAAAATGACCTATGATTTTTTATTGATCATCACCAAGAGTAGTAGGATGAATATAAAATATTTATTTGGATAAAAAAATCTATAGTCAAATTCCCTAATGTAAATAATAGTTAACATTCATTACACTTGTTTGGTTCTAAGAATATGGTGCTAAGGATAAACCCTTTCTAAAGATCTCCCTTCCAAATAAATGTGGAGTTTTTTTCGATTGAGGTAAAAAACATGACATAATAAGGATATTGAAATTCAATATTAAATTATACTATCATTAAAAATTATATCATTCTTTATTGGGTACTTTCATACTAATGTATATTCATGCACAAAAAAGATAGGTACGAGTGAGAGATCCATTCAATAAAGATGTGTTGAGGTAAAAAATGATAATGTTTAATTACATAAAGATAAACCAACATTCATCATTCTTTATCCCTAATCTAATTTTTGGAGTTATCCCTAGTTTTCCAAAAATATAAATTAGTATGTGAATAACTCTGATGGAATATAAGAGAAAGAAACTAAAATCTATGTGTGATGATCATAATTTCTACCTAAAGAAGCGAGTTGAATATTCTTAAGGAATAAAATCATGATGATTGGTGGTTGTAAATAACTATTCATATATATATAATTTTATTTTTATTCAAGTATTTTTTTGGGGTTTTATTTTGAGTCATGAGATGAATAGAGGGTTTTTCATGTAGTAAAGATAAAAATCAGAAGTGGGGGTGGGTGAAAAAGAAAATTGACTTCTGGTGGCATGGTAAAAGATTGGGTATAGGTGGTTCATGTGGTATTTTCTAACCTTCGTCATAACCTATGGCATTATACTATGTATTGAGTGTACTCTCTAGAAAATTTTTTTTTAGAATGTTACTTTTGTATTTTTTCTATAAATTTATCATCCTAGGGTTTTTTCCTTGTATTAATGTTTATTTTCTTCTATTTCAACCTTATTCATGTTACTACGCTTAAAATTTTCTCTTGAACATTATATTATCATGAATTAATCGAAGTTGGTTCTTTTTTCATTGGAGTTATTTTTTGAGATGCTAAGCCCATATATTTCCTCAAATCGTTCTCTTCTAGATTATTCTATATGGTTTTAGTAATAATATGAATTCTTCATAAAATTGTTAATGATGAATAATTATATATATTTAAAACATTTTTTTTATTTCTATTATAAAATATTGTATTTTCATATATAAAGTAATTACCTTGGGTTTTATCCTCAATTCTGTTAATTATTTTTAATATGGTTTCATCATAAGGATTCTCTTGGTTCTATATTGAAAATAAAATTATTTTTGAAGGTAATTTAGGTACCCATGATACCTAATATAGTATTTGGTAATTAAACTACTTTGTGAATGAAGATTCATATATCCTACTCTATAATGGTATTACTAGAAATGGTGTTGGACTGAGTGAATACAATAATAATCAAATGTATTCATTTTATAATATTTGTTTAAATATGGGAATTATTTTTTAGAGTATGAAAATATCTTCAAGATAGTATTCCATGACTCAAAAATATTTAATATGGAAAATTTTGAATATTCTAGATATCATGTCATTTACTTAAATAATGTTTAAAGGATTATATTTTATGCATGATTTTTTTTTTGAAACCACCCCACATGATTCGATTTCGCTATATAATTCATTATTGTTTCTAGATTTAATACATCATTATATATTTTAATAATTAATATTACGATTTTTATAAATAGACTATTCTTAATTGTAATGGTTGTATTATGTTAACAGAAAAATGGTTCTCAAGTCCACTAAATGCTGAGGAAGCAGATGGTGGGTTTTGATGGGCTTGTAGTTTCCTGATTTGGTACATCACTTTCTTTATTCAATGGGTTTAGGGAGTTACATAACTATAGTATAACCTCTCACAAAACTATAAGATTTAATTACTCCTCATATATATATATATCCACTAGGATAGGATGGTATGTAATATTTCCCTACCTCTTTCGAAGCACTACTACCAAGGTAATAATATTGTAGATAATATATTTAAGGAAAAAATGAGTATGAGGTGATTAGTTTTTATCGAAATTTGTAAAAAATAGATATGTTTAGGTATGTTGAATATTTTGGAATAATAATATATCCCTATTTTATTTCTTTACAAAAATCGGAATATAATCATTTGTTTCATATGAGTGGTGACAACTGTTGAGATATTTTGCTCCCTCCATACATCAATCACTCATATGATTTGTGTATATCATTTTTATATATGTCCAACATAAATATAAAGCACCAAATCATTGGGGATTGTGTACATAAAACATAGATACATGATATGAAATTTTTGGATTTTAATTAGTTCGTTGAATTTTGGTACGAGGGCTTCCCATAGTATCTTTGTAGATAAGTATTACACATGGGAGAACAATCATTTGAACTTGGGCCTCATTTGGATTATACCATTTCTATATTTATATTTTTTATCATATTTCACATATTTGGTATATATTTTCGATGTTTTCTTTATCCTATGATATATATATAGAAATTTTCTCATGTTTTTTTCTAATTTCACTCATTAGCACATGTTGCACCCACTTCTATTCATATTTTTTTATATAATACATCTATCTAGTCTTTATATAGGTCGTTATAAATATAGGTATGAACCTATATACTTTTACATAAATTATTAATGGGGGAACCATCTTCCACTAGGATAATAATCAACCCATGGAATATATTCTATAAACAAGAAATTATTTGTTGTTCATATATTTCAAGGATGATTGACCATGATATTGTTTAGGTACTCAGGTCATAGTTGTTATAGTTTCAATCCACAATTTTGGAGTACTATAATAAAATATAGGAATTTATATAAATGATTTTATTATTTCTCATTTCTCTGTAATATAAATGGAATATTTAATGGCATGTTTTCTGTGTGGAACAAATAATGATTACACTTTGGGAAAATATTTGGTTTACATATTTTCATATTATACATTGGTTTATTTAAAAATATTATTAATATTACTTGAATTATTATAACCATATTTTTAATATAATCTATTAGATGTTTTTGGATGGATCATGAATGAGATTTAATTAGATTCTAAGGTAATCATACTATGTATTTTTTTGATCCCACCCCCCTAATCGCACATCATGTAGTTCAAGTTGAATATTTATTTCATGATATAAGTAAGTTTTATGATATAATTTGAATCAATGAAGGATCTGGTGAGTTTTTATAATGATTAAAATAAATAGAACCTTTAATATTAAACATTTTTTAATCTTCGTTCATTCATAAATCTTATGATATATGTATATCTTTATATATGTGGATCATTGTAATTAACTCCAATGGTCAATTTTCTGAAAAAATTTGATATATTATAATATAATTGATAGAAACATCTTCAGAAGAAATCACAATTTTTATTACCTAATGATCTAATAGTTCAGAACATTTTTTATTCTTAAAAATGATAGAATAACCCTAAAATTTGAACATTATATCACAATGTATTCATAAACAGATTCATGTGTTGGTATTTTAGTTTTTGAAAATTCATCCTGTAAAAATATAATAACTCAAATAGAATCATAATTCATATCAATTATATATAAACTGTATTATGATTTAAAAATTAAATAAATTAATGATTATAACTTACTAATAATCTCCCACATTTTTGAAAAAACATTTTCATTAGAATATTTTCTAAAATAAACAAACATTAAAAAGTTATATCTCAGTGGTAATCCTAATATGGAATTTATCCAATTTTTTGATATAATGATTTAGAACATATGATTTCAGCAAAAAGAAAATAATATCGCATAAAATATCAATATATTAAAATGATTTTGAATACTCAATGAATAAAATTTTGTTTAAATTTAATGAAAAAATAGATTCAATTTATTCCCTATAATAAAATAACTTGTAAAAAGATAATAATTAAATAATAAAAAACAACAATAAAAATAAAGTTTCATTAATTTTTTCCCAATGAGATTAGATAAAAGAAATTTTTATGAGAAAACTACAATAAAAATAGAGAAATTTATATAAATTTATAATTTTATAGTTGTATGTTATTAGATTCCTTGGGATCATCTTCATGACTTTAGATCATCCCGATATTGCTATTATTATAGTTTATATAATCATGTTTTTCACATAAATTCTATTTTTATAATGATTTTCTATTTTAAAATATCACATTATGTTGTGATTTCATGTGGAACATCACTTTCTCCACCCTTATTGTGAATTTTATAATGAATCTATATATAATTAAAGAAATGGTTTACCATTATCAGACTGTGAACTTCTCCTTAATGACTAATGATCAAAGAGAATGCTTTGGAATCATCTGATGCAATTATTAATTTATCATGGACTTTTATTACTCATTTATAGTTTTATTATTTTCATTATATATAAGTTTATAAATATACTATTGATAAAAAACATTTTTCTAGAAAATAGAAGATGTATTAAATAGAAGTAAACTATTTTTGATACTGAAATCCTTATATAATAATTTAATATTATCATCATCTGAAAATATTATCTTTGATATATGAGTTGTTCTCAGTGGCTATTATAGACTGTAAAAGTTAAAACACAGATTTCATATAGATTTAGTAATGAAATAATTTTTAAAGTAATATGAATAGAAAAGAAAAAAATATTTTTGAAAATATGTAAAACCCCCCATATAAAATTTAATTAAACAAAAAAAGTACCTAAATTAAATAATACATTCCTTGAATCAAAAAATGATATTAGTGAAAATAATGAGACCTTCATGAACTTATCTTCTAAAACTAATGGATGTTATTCCCATTTCAAGGGAGATTCAACAAAAGTTTCAGATAAATTATAAATCATTCATAGAAAATGATAAACCATACATTTAAAAATTAGTTGACATAAGTAATTTGATATGTTTAATTATTTTTTATATTTTAATGTCTAATGTTTGAAAAATATTATAATTTAAAATAATTAGAGAAATAAAAAATTAGATAAATTTTGAAAAAATCACCCCTTATATTTATAGCGGAGTTTTAAATTTAAATAAATGGATGAAATAAGAATTGGATTGAAGATCACATAAAGATGATCAGTATCAACTTCATTTTAATGAATTTAAATATATTATCAGTAATTGTATTTTTTAAAATAATTGTATGAAAGTTGTTGCATAAAATAATTAAAAAAATATGTCTCCTTTTTATTTTTTATTTTTACAGAATTGGTTGCTACAATCTATATATTTTCCATTGATTTGTTTTCTACGATTCAGGATAAGCTGACGAAACTAGTATAATCTCAAATAATTCTAGTTTAGGGGAAATTTAATCCAAAATATACAATTTTCTGTCGCATCGATAATAGTTGTTCATGAAAATATTTCAAAGCTATATATATCTCTTCGGTAAGGGAATGTTCTACGTAATGTTTTTCCTTATTTGACCATGAGACTAATACCTCAGTTGAGAAATTTAATTTCCTTAAAGCAAATTATATATTTAACATATATCAACTGAAGTTATCATTTAAGTAATTTTTAAAAAATATTCATTAGAAGAAAAAATTAACCAAATTCTAAAGCACATTTATGTGTTATGAAAATGTGTATTATTTTATTTGGATGAAAATATTTTATATTAACATGAAAGCAAACACATATATATACTAAAAATATTATATATGGACCACTTTAAATAAAATATTTTAATCCTTGAAACCTACTTCTAAATTGTTTTTTATCTACCTATTTACTAGTTTCATCAAGATCATGATTGATAGATGATTCCATGAGATTACTATTGTTCGAAGTATTTTAAAATAAAAAATTATTTATTAAATATTAAATATAATATTTTTCATTTAAAATATTTATTTATGATTTAGGAAAAAAATCATACCATTGGGATATTTATGTTCCCACATCTTGCTCATTTCAAACTCATTTTTCATTAGTTCAGAGGTGTTACTTGATATAGACGTATGAGTTGAACCAAAAACATGTCATCACATATATTGGAAGAAATATGGTATTTTTGAAAACATTTTTTATTAACTATTGGATAATTAATTCCTTAACAAAATTATTTTGAAGTAAATATTTGGCATGTCTATCATACCATACCATTTTAGATTGTTTAAATCTGTAGAGTGATTTGTTACTTTTTGGATAAATTGTAAAAAAATTATGTTTCTTAAAAATCAAGAGGTTTTGTAACATAAACTAGTTCTTATAAATAACCATAATGAAAATTAATTTTTATATCCATTTGATATAATGTAAAATTAAAATGATATGAAATTGTTAATACGATCCTCATATATTATTGTGTATCTACTAGTGAAAAAGTTTCACCATAATCTATTCCATCTACTTGAAAGTAAACATTAAAAATAAGTATTGTTTTATTTTTAAAAATAAATCTATTTTCAGCACTTTTGTTTCTAAAAAAATAATTTTAATTTAACTACTAGTTAAGTTTTTAGGATGTTCAAGTAAGCTCCAAATGTGGTTCCATAAATCTACATGATCTATTCTTGTGTAGTACATATCCATTTTCCACCACCAAAAGAAAAATATTAAATTTTATAATATAATTGGGATAGGAAAGAATGATGATCACAATGATTTCATAGAAAACATCAATATTTAGTTGGTTGAATTAAAAATCCAATAATATAAACTAATGTCTGTCAAATTAGAGTGATTATTTTTTGTATAAACTAGTTATTTGAGCCTCAAATATCATAATTATGTCTTTTATAATAGTTTTTTTTGATAATAAAAGTGTGATGATATAATCTTTGGGTGGTTTATAATTAGTATGTAATCATTTTATTATAATAAATTAATTGAGAAATTTAATATAATATCATTGGTATTTTAAAAATAAAATGGTTTTAGAAGAATTATAGATTTAAATTCATCAAAAATTACATAAAAAATTCATCAAAAAACTCTATAAGCTTTAATATTTGGAGAATAACCTAAAAAATTCATTTATTTTTCATAGAATTAATTTTTTTTTAATGGAAATTTTTATACCAGATCAGTACCTTATATACAAAAAATATTAAGTAAGAAGGTTTTTTAATTAATCACGTCAACAACTCATAAGAAGTTTTATTAATTAAAAGTATGAATAAAAATAAATTTAAATTACAATAACTATAACTCACCCCCTCATTCAAAAAATATCTATCAATATAATACTAACTTATAAATTTTCGAGATATATTCTAATGAATGGTACTTCTTCATTAATCTATAAAATTTTTCTATGGTGTACTTTGTGTATAAAAATTAAGTGTTTTACTTTTTTAGCTGTAGAATTTTTAAAATAAAAAAAATCACCACCATAATCACATTATCTAGTGAAAAAATTATGTTATTTTTAGTCTTAAATATTATCTTCAAATAAAATAAAATAAATAAAATATTCATATTTTTGAGTGAGAATTTAAACCAATGGAAATTTATTATAATCATCATCTATGAAATATAAATAATACATTCTTACAAGACTGCCAATTTGTGTTGAACCAAATAGATCCATGTTAATCTACTAAAAAGATTTTGTTGTTTGGACTTCACATTTATATTTTAAACATTCATCATATTTATTATAAATATACAAGGATCACAATGTATAGTTAAAATAAACATATGTTATAGAAGATCACTAACATTTATTTACGTTGAAATTTTAGTTAAATTACATATGTTAAAATATCCTAGACTCATGTCCCATATTTAATATAATTATTTGTTGACACATAAGAAAAGAAATTGATTATTTCTTAATTCTTCAATGTGAAGTGTGTAAACATCTTCATTCAAATTGTTCGATTATAAGAAATTACCTTATGAACATTTGAACATTAAAATTTTCATTCATGAGGTTCAAAAAATATCTATCATTCCATAAATAAGATATAATAATTAATATGTTCTTCCTTTGTAAAAAGTAAATCATTGTAAATAAGGTATTTTACAAGGAAAATAAATATCACCAACTCTGATGACATCACCAAATAAAGTTTCTCCAAAAGTAAAACTTCCTATTTTCAATTTATAAAATTTTTAGATGCTTGACATGTCTGCCTTCATATGTTAAAAAAAATCATTATCCAAATACCATTTGATTCTACTTTCAGTACTCATAATACATTCCTTAAAAGTAAAAATTATATTCAAGGTACCCAAATATTTTAAGGTTGAGTAATGTTAGAAAATAATATTTTAGGAAGCCACATATGTCTAATATATTCTATTGTATAACTATTATTTATTCTAAAATAAAAAGTTCTTGAAAGTAAAAAAGAATAAATTTTATTCACAGAAGAATATTTTATTCAATCACCCCATCTTTGAAATTTATTGTAAAAATACACTTTTAGGTACAAAATAGATTGATTGAAAATAAGTTTTATCATAAGTAAATCATATTTCACATAATTCCCTTAAGAGTATTATTTGTTAATATATTTCATAAAAATTTTACTAGCTTGATGTAAAATTAAAGAAATGTTTTAATAAAATAATTTTTAGAATTAAAATTATCATATACATAATCCTATTTTCAATAAAAAAATTATAATCATCTAAAGTATTTTTTCAATCTAGTAAAGCTTAATGTAGTGAAAATTTTTATGATAATATAGTAATTATTTTATTATATTTTTTAATAATAGCTTCATAAAAACCATCTAAGTTTTAATGTGTTGTATTTTATTGAATCATAATAGTTACACATAAATCCATTTATGCAATTTAATTAAATATTTTTTTTCAATGATTCATATTTTTGGTAACACCCCAACCCAAACCATCGGGTTAGATTTATAGAGTCACATGAGATCATGTGTTTCTCCCCGTATTCAAGTAGATACCAACATATAGTAAGGATTTTAATGCCATAAATGCAGAGAATATACCCCCAGTATCATATCATCATCCTATATAATATGTATAACTAAAAAAATAAATGTAATCATGAGATCACCATAAGGAAAAATATTTATCAAAATCCACATAGTTTATACAAATGAATAAGCACGCTCACAAAGTAAAAAAGTCAATCTAGGGTATGAATGAAGTCAATAAATAAATAAATAAAACTATAGTAACCTTATTATGTATATCTTGTAATACTGTCAGATCCAAACTCTATAACTAATTCATATTATATGGATCTAGTTCCCTTTCATGATTCCTTAACATGAACTCTACACATGCATCATACTATCCATATAGGGTGTGAGTAATAATACTAGTAGGACACCACCATTGTGTCCTTGACATGTGTTCATAGGTATAATTGTTGTATTGAATGATAATTATAAATTCATAAAGAGGAATAACAATCATATAATCACATACATAGCAGTCGTTCACTAACAAACTCAACACAGACCCCTGGTTATACCTTCATCAATTCAATGTTGAAAGGATACTCATAGGATATAATATGTGCAAAATAACAAGAAATAAGGATCATAAATGAATCTCGGAATACTTTTAAGGGATAGAGTTAGGTCATAACCATGGACTGTTTCATCCCAAACTCATCATGGGTTAGGACACTAAGTAATCATATCACATATTTTCATCATGTTAGGCCTCTAGGAAATCATTTACCTTACAAAACATCCTCATTTTAGACTTCCAAGTCATCATTCCCATTCCCCTATACTGGTTTCCTTCACTATCATCATCATAATTCATGTCCACTCCCTCACTAAGGGATATTCATCACATGAAGGTCCACCTAAATGAAGTAGAAAGAAAAACATCCAAAGTCATGATAAGATAAATATAATGGTATAAAATTAAAGGAAATTTATGTTGTATCATCATTAGAAAAAATAATAACAATATAAAATATATGTGATCAATAATAAACATGTTCAAAATGATTATATAAATACTCATGGAATAACATAAAATCAATGTGTCTCACTGAAAACATAAACACACGTATGTGTTCATAATCATGAATAGTTTAATAAGGAATCCCAATATAAGAATTGTAGATTGGAAAAAAGTGTATATAAGAGCCTCAAATATTGTGTTAATTCATACCAAAATTTTTTAATAGAGGAACTCCAAGGATTATCAAAGGATCAGGGGGAAAAATTTCACACACCTAAAGATAATGGAACACATGTCAGGGATAACTAACTGGGGTTCTCATTCACCATGAAAGATGTTTTGAATAGAGAGTCAAGAAATTTATAAATTAAGATGGTAATTCTATAATTATATACCCTATAGTGTCTATCAATAGAATAAATTCATAGGTATATCGAATAAGGGGTATCCAATTCACCATAATCATTTTCAATTCAATAATAAATCAGGAATTCTACAACAATTATTGAATAAATATTCATGTATATAAAATTATCATTGAAAAAAATTAATCAATTGATGTAAATAATATTTTATATTTTATTCACTAATAAATTCTCATAATTATTATTCTTTGGAAACATACCTAGAAATATCCACTATTCCTAACAATTCTATCTCCAACAAAGAGGGTTTTCATTGAAACATATTAACATTACCAATCTACCATGTAATTATTGATTTATTATTTTCTATCATCAATATTCCATAAAGATTATTTTTAGGAAGGTGATATATGAACACTTACATGATGAACATTCAGTTTCAAAAGTAGATTACGATTTTTCAGGGAATCATGTCAACTTCATAGATTCACCACAATTTTATAATTAAAGTCTAAATTCATCATTTTATCCTGATAGGATACATAAATTCATATTATATAAAATCTAAAATCACATGGATGAAGTATAATTATTTATAGATCTATTGAAAATATCTTCAATTATTTGTCACTAGATTAGATAAAACATTGGGAGAAGGGGAGATGAATGGTAGCTCATTGAGAGATGTGAGGTATTAAATTTCTTATAGTCCAAGTTGTTATACTTGGTTATTAAAAATTGTGGAATACTACTCAGAATTATAACACTTAGAGTGAATTTAAATAACCCTTTTACTGGGCACACCGGCTAACCGGTGGGCCTTACCGGCAAATCAGTAGATCCCCATGTTGTGAGATACTCATCTTCTAGTTGTTCAGTGTTCTTGGTAGAATACATAGAATTTTAGATTTCCACTAGTGGGATGCTGGTGTTTTCAAAAAAAATTTAATCATAATAATACAACATTGGTAGGATAGATGTTGGTTTCTAACCAAATCATGTCCCTTCACTCCTCAACTCTTCAAAATTTGTTTATCATACACAATTTATTTTAATAAAATCCTCACCACAACCCATATTTGATAAGAAGAACAAATTTAAACAATAAATTTATTAACATTTTATATCTCATTTGTTGAAAAAAAATTGCATGTTACAAATAATCCCAATAATAAATTTTCATCCCCAAGATGTTCCATTAAAGGTTCTACTCGAATAATTCGGGCCACTGCGATCAAACATTAGCCTCCTCAGCCAATTTATCATCAAGGATCCATCCATGATTCCATATAATGTAGAGAAGCGTCACAATATTCCTTGGAATTACTTTCTCTCTCTAATCTATGATCTATAATGGGCGCCCTACATATGATGCATTAATATCTAACACAACATCCCCACAATCGATGACATGCATAGAATCGACCATGGACTTATGATGCTATCACACATGAAAATAAATCCACACCATGCTATTGAGATGGAATATATGGTTTATATTTAACTATCTAAACCCTCTTGATGATCTCGAATGGTCTAACATAGCATGACGTTGGTTCCATAATTGTCAATGATATAACAAATCCATCACTCTATGAAAAACCTAGTAAACTATAGAAAACATAAATGGTCACATAATATGGCTGGAATATGACATATACCATTTTGAGTTATTATCAGCTACATTTAAATAAACTACACTCTCTTTTACTTCTTCTATACCATATTAATCCATACCTCTACTACATCACAATACTCATGACAATAGAGTAGTTAATTACATATCCTATCATGAAGAGCTTCATAAGGTTCCATATGAATCAAAACCTAGTATCGTTAGATGTTTCTGAACTCAACCAAATCTATGTGATCAACCCATTTTCTCTCAATTTCGATGGCGTAAAACCAAATAATACTGTCTAATATGAGAATAATTTTCTTAGACTATCTATGATTATAAGGATTCTATGTTATGATCAATATCAGTTTTTCACCTTGGTCCTTTGGAAAGACATTCTAAAAGAATGATTGGAAAATATTTTATCTCTACGATAAATTTCTCAAGGATAATCCATGTTTGCATTCAATATAAATAACAAACATATATACCAACTTATCTTCTATGTGAGTCTCAAATATCAATAAGAAATGAGAAACACTTGTGAAATAATGGACAACCACTTAGAGAGTTTCACAAATACTGAATTTCCTTGATAACCGCATAAAAATTTTCATCCGGATATCCACCCACATTCACATTGGAATTAGATATGACCGAAAAAAAACATAATTATTTTTCTTCCAAAAAATTACCCACTGGATGGTATGGAATCGTGAAATTAACCATAAAATGTACCTCATTATCCTACGAAACTAGAACTATCACATGAATTCATATTACATATTATTTACAATAGTATTTACTCACTACTTAATGTAATGGATTTACGTCATCAGATCCCCATTAATGGAAGTATCATCTATAACTCCTTCATGTCTAAGGATTACATCGTCATTGTCCAAGGACGACTCAATTATAAAATATCACCCCACAATTGTTAGCTAATCCCATATAATAGTACACTCTTGGATAGTCTCTTTTTCATCCTTAACCTGAACTACTAAATAACATGTGATCAGAAAAGGAGAAAACATCATGAATCAACAATCCTCATAATCATCCATACTCTAGTTAACCAACAGAATCATCATGGGTCACTATTCATCCAAATGATTTTCATCAAGCTCTTGATGTACCTGAATTATATGGATAATTGTATATGAAAATATTTTACCCTTATTAGGTTTATAAGCCATATCAGTTTTGAATTTAAATAGATTCTCTACACAGAACATCTTCATGATGTTTATATCCCACTATGTAAATATATAGGTAATGTTTGTACTATCATTATAGATAAAAAACCTTTTCATGAAGATATAGTGTCACAATAAATCAAATATTTATCCAAAGATACCAACTCCATGTTGTTTGTAGGATATCTCCACTCATGGGGTAGCTGCTTTCAGGACCAATAAGCCACTACCTTCTCTAAATGAACTAATAATAATCCCAAATCATTGCCTAATGCATCCAAATATACATCCCAATTGAACCCTTATTAATGAATAAATAACAATGGAGATATAAGATACCACTTATTTAACTGAATAAATGATTCATCAAACATGTAAATCCCCTACAAATTGACTGACCTCATCATCATCATAGTCATAAGTAATTATAATTTGGGGAACACATAGATAAATTATAGGTATTCTCCAATTAAACCAAATAAGATCATAATCTAAATTTTTTTAGGGATGTGTCTTGGACATCAGTACCCCAACTTTTAATGGGCTGATATACATACATATCCTAGACACCACAAAGACAAACTATTTTCCCTCATAAATACAAATGATTCATTTCAAAAGCTTGGAGTAATGTTGATGTTATTAATGATTACACAAGGATATATTCATATGTCTATCCAAATGCTATAGCATCCATGAGTAGAGACGAATTTCATCAATATATTCCACAAAATAAATCCAATATATGGGTGCAAAAACTTGTTCTTGATATCCAAAAATATCGGTGAATTTTTCAGTCCAAATGGAATCACAATATACTCATATATCCCACAACTATTCTAAAATTATAGATTATGGAATTCATCCTCTCTAAATCATTTTGTGATATAACAACTGATGAGGATTCATAGATATCCATTGCACTCCCCATAACCAATCAATTAGATATTAAAGACATATAAATGGATATTCAATATTTATGATCAGGTAGTTTAGAATCCATTAATATATCCATATTCAATTACTGTAGTCAGTCTTCTTGGTGAACAAGATAGGTGAATCCCACTATGTATTACTCATCCTAATATAAACATCATGCTCTATGTACTTAATTTTAACCATGATATCCTTTAACTCATCTGGTGACATAAGATTATGGGGTATAAAAATTGGTTGAGCACCCAAAATCATCTCTATTTATAATTTAAGTAATCTATTTGGGGGAGATTCAGATGATGTATGTTGGAAATACATTAAAATAGAGGTCTACGACTAGAAGAAATATGACAGAATTATATTGGCCATGCTAAAATATCAATGCCAGTAATCTACAGAATGATTGTCACAAAATTAATAATCTATATCCCAAATATACCAAAAATAATTTCCAATTAATTTTTCATAGTTTAATTTTATATCATTAGTGAAATAAAATATAACAACCTATAATAGAATTCGATGTGTTCACAAAAACTAGCCAGCCAATCTATACTGAGAATCACATCGAATGTCATCATCTCTAGTATCTTGAACTCCCACAATAGTCTATAATTAGAAATTACTATTGAGTAAATTGAAAATTACCATAGATACTTCACATTAATTTCTTACAATGTATCGTTGGAAATTAACATAGAGGAATACATGTTGATTAATTCAATAACATAAAAAACATCAGAATATATGAATATAATTAAATAAGGTATTAGATAAGGTATATGTGATCAAAACCATACCTTGAATTGTAGATATCCCCTAACAACTATTTTCTAGAGTCTAATCCACTACATAAACATGACCACCATCAGCTCTGAGATCCTATCAATAAGATGAATGAATTTTATCAGTTATCATTATTTTTTAACACTATTGAGGTTGCGAGACATGTCCCATGTTCCTATATCACGTATTCATTGATAACATATGGAAACCTAGCCTCAATTATTTATGAAATAACTAATAGATATTGGATAGCTAGATACATTTCATAAATATTATTTGAGTTTTTTATTAGGCCCTCTGATAGTTTCCAATATTCTTGTAGTTTAATAATGGTATATTACAAAATTATGGAATTGAAGGAGTTGAATTATACTCCACCTTTATACCACTACCCACCTTCACATCTCTAGTATTACTATTACTTCAACTAAAAAATCATTCATCACAGTATTAGGAAGCCCACATACACAATCACTAATGTGAATAATAAAAGCATATACTCATACCTCCTCCAATACTTTCTTGATCAACATGGACATGTAGAGAAACTATGGGTATGTCAATAGATAAAAACATTATACCTACTATCCTATGCCATAATTTATTTAGTCTCAAACTTAATTAACTTATATGCCTTGTTTCTAAAAGAGAAGTGAAAAAAATGAGAAGTGAAATGATATGATATATGTATAGAGATATATTCATGGATCCCTAGTTCATCACCAAATACTAATGCACTCTATCATGACTCATAAAACCATGAAATAATTCCTTAATGAACATGGAATGGAATGTATCCCATTAGAGGCTTGCATGCCTATTTACCTATCCCATGATTTCTCACCAACACCTATTGGGTCCCTCTATCTTTAAAATTATAAGTTCCACTTTCATTTCTATAGGTTTCTAAATGAGGTCAAATACACCCTCGATGATGTCTCTCTAATCCTCATCATCATGTGGTCCACTAATTCTCTAAATGGATGGTCGATGTTAGAGATATAACTATCTTGAGTATTCAACCATGGACCTCTATATTAATCCTTCATGGAAAAAATATGTATAATGACCCCTATATGAAGTTGTAATTCTACTTGTGTAATAATAACCATTGATGTAGTGTTCTCTATAGCGACCTCTTATGAAAAATGTGGAGGATTAAGGTTATCCTCCCTTTTATGATTACCCCATACCATTTTCGTAGGTTACCCCATTTGTTTTATATGTGGTGAAATATTATATAACATAAAGTGAAACGATTAGAAATTTTAATATGAATTCAAATTATATTATGGGATTATACAATGGTTTTTTTAATAGTCTAATCATAACCCAAGGTATATCCCTCCTAAAACTAACTGAATTATCAAGTTCGATATGTTAGTAAAAGTTATATATATACAATATATTACAAAATTTTATATTTATACTAAATAATTCCATTATAGACAAATAATATTATTGAAAAACAAATATCCCACACATTAGAGTACAAGTTTATCATGAAATGATAACAAAAATTAAGACATCAAATTTAAGAACTAATATGTAAGACACAAAAAGTGTATATATTTCATCTGATCCTATATTCCTAGATATTAAGCATAGATTGATTTCAACATCAATAAATAATAACAAAAATTCAATCGTCATTAACTCAAAGATTCATTACACAAGAGCTATCCATGCATACAGAAACTCCACGACTAATTTACCATATAACTATCACCATCTTTCATAACAAATGTTAATAAAAAAACAAATAAATATTACTATATGATAAATTTTTTTCCCCAACAGTAACAACTCTGTCCAATCTACTGATTCACAATACCTCAAGTGTGCCTCCCCGTAACCAAGAAGTTTTCAACTAGCATTGAGGGTCTAAAATCTATTTATGGGGATAATACACCGTCAGTATCATATCATCTCCATAAATAATATTTATAATAGAGTACTCCAAATATCATAATATTATTATCATGGGGATAACTAAAATGAAAAAGGAACAACTATATAGATTAGAAATTAATTGTATCCCAAAGTGGAACAAAAAACCAAAGTATAAATAAATGATGGTAATTAATTAATAGAATTGAGGAAATCCTACACGGTCTATCATGGACTGTCAGTAGATCCATTCACCACAAATAATCCATTTTTCATAAGACCCTTTAACATTCCTATAACCCTATACATGAATTCTTCATGTACAATTAAATTACCATAGATGGGGTGAGTAATAAAACCATATATCACACCACCAATGCTTCCTCAACATGTGTGAATAGGTAAAATAGGCGTGTACCATTATAATAAAAAATTTGAAAATAGGTATTACCATAATATAATATTGTAATAAGTGGTTGTGTTCTAAGAAAGACACTACATACCCATGGATGTAACTACATAGACTCCATGCTTGGATAATAGTCACTAAATGTCATATGAGAACATGAAAAGGTCGTGAGGGACATAAATACATCATTAAGTAGTTTGAAGGAATACTTTTGTGTTAGGAAAGCATATTTTCATATCCAATATATATCAATATCATGCCTCAAGGCCATAATACCACTTAAATGACATGCTTTCAACCTCTAGAACATTTTTCCTCTAACATCTCAACCTTGGGTCAACCCCCTCATGTCCTAATTCCATTACCATGTGATTTTTTCTATCATTATTTCCATCACAAGCTATGTAAAATCCCTATTGAAGGGATAATAATCACATTTGGTTTGCCTATTATGGTACCGAGAACATCATTTAAAGTCATGTAAACACAAATAATTTGGTATAGCATATGTGGAAAAGTATATATTATCATCATGATATAAAATTGTAGCAATATACATCAAATGTTATCAATATTCAACATTTTCAATCATGATACACTTTTATCAAGGGATAATGAAACATTTCTGGGTCTCATGGTCTAGAAACACACAGACACACATGCATTAATAATACATAAAGTTCAACAAATGTATTCTATAAAATGAATTATACTAAGGATAATCAATAAATGAGAGAACCAAATTTTAAGCAACATACTACCTCAAGGTTATTTATGATAAATTCTATGGTTTTTCAAATGATTATAGGATGATCAAATTGAACACCCATATATAAAATATAACACATCATGTATGTCAAACATGTGTTCCAATTCTACAAGAATGATTTTTATAATGTAGAATAAATATATTTAAAAATAAATAAGCGGAAACTAAAATCACATAACATATGGTTTCCATCAACAAAATAAATTTCGAGGGATGTCAAAGGATGGGTCACTAATTCACTAGAATTATTATTTATTCATCGATCAATCTGGAATTCTTCCCCAATTGTAGAAGAGATCCTCTGAACAAGGCAACGATTATTATTGCATCATTAATCAACCAACAAATAATAGATTTGTAAATATAATCATGAATAATAATATAGAATTATAATCTTTCTATAAAAATTGACCATGAAACAACCCCCATTCTTGATAATTCTAACTCTAATAAATGGGGTTATCATTGACAAGTTGAGTCTTGCAATAATCTATTATGAAATCATAAAAATATTTTAGTTCCATTTTTAATCCCCCATCAAGAAGAAGTTTTGGACTGTGTTTCATGAACAAATACCTAATGAACATTCATTGTCAATGGTAAAATTTAAATTAATTCAATTAATGATGCCGAATTTCTTGATCCCTCGTTAATTAAAAAATAAAGGCTTAATTATTCTTTATATCATGATAAAAAACATATATCCATTATATATATATATATATATATTCTCATATAACATTGATTAATAATAACTTTCCATATATCTAAGGAAAATCTCACTGATTAATCATCACCATATTGGTAAAAGGGTGGATATTACAGGGATGAATATGACATACATGAGATCCATGGTGAGGTATTTAATTCAAAATATGACAAGGGTTCAAATTTTTGGTATTAATTTTTTTTAATAAATGTTGAATGAAAACATATGTTTCAAATTTAATGCACACCTTTACTGAGCATACTGGCTCTCCAACGGTCTTCACCAACTAGCTCATGGAAACATTGGTTGGATGATGCCTAAAAAGTAGTTATTTGATTTGTGTGGAAAACTAATTGATATTAAGACACAAAAAAATGATGGTTAGTGTCTCCCCACCAGTTTCTTGGTGGGGTTTGTTTAAAAATTCTTTTCCGCTATAACCACACCAGTTGGCCAGTGGGTTCCACTGACTTTCTAGTGGCTATTTTCTAGTGACCTCAAGTCCATTCTCTACCACACTCTTCAACCTATGGTTTTTAGACCCTTAAAATCTAAAAAACTTCTTGTCAATAACCCATATTAGAGATTAAATAATGATAAATGACATATTTATTAACTCTTAATATCTTATAAATTAATATAAAATGGGGATGATTTGTTTTTATACATTATATAGTTCATATTTTTCATCATTCCATGAATTTTAAGAATCATAATTGGTATTATAAGTAATATAAAATCATGGATTAAAATTTGAATCCACTATTTATTTACCCTTTCCATGAATCAATTTTCCTTCCATATAATATTTTTTAAAAATCATACAATTTTTTGGATTTTTGATCAACTATATTCTGATGATCTTTATAAAGATGTTCCACTTTCACTATTGATTCAATTATATACTGAATTATGATTTTATATCCTTTTATTTATGAATAATTTCTTATCTTTATATTTTTCTTATTCAGTTTACAATAAGTGGGTCTTATATGACCTTTTTTCAGTCATAGAATTTAAATTATAAATAATATTTTTAATCTTTATTTTATTTATATCATTCAAATAAACATTTCAAATGTTTTATTTTCTCAAATGTTGATCCATCCAAAGTAAAATTTTATCAAGATCACTATTGTAACATTCTAAATCACATGGATATAAAAAATAAATTATCTGTTTTAAATATGAAATTTCAAATTTTTTATCACATGAATTAAATGTACTATAATTTTTTTTCCTAAACTAGAAAGGAATTATATTCTAATATTTATTTTCCATTTTTAGAAAGTCATTTTATTATTATCTCATATTTATTCAATGTTTTAATTAATCCATCTAGGCATATCATTTTTAATTGTTTATTTACTTGTATTGATGTCCTCGTAAACACATGTTCCCTCTCTATAATATCAATAATCCTTTCAATGTAGTGATATTTTAATTATAAATTTTTAACAAAGTATTTTAAATGTTTGATTATTTTCATATTGTTTTGATGCATTTGTGTTTTATTATCTCTAAGAAAAATTGGAATATTGATAATCAACTATAAGGATAGCTATGTGATTTTAAAAAACATTAGATGTTGCAAAACCTGTAATATACAAAATTATCTAAATTCCACTTTCCATTAAAATTTATGATATATGGCTATAGATGTTCCAAGGCATAAATCTAGGTAATATATTATAAAAAAATTTATATACTTGATATTCATGTTTTTCATAATGGGATAATTGAATAATTTTCTTCGACTAAACATTATAATTTTCCATAGTCATGGTAATTTTTACTAAACTGCTACTAATTATATATAATTTTATATGGTCACAATAAAAATCAAAATCATGTCCCTTAAAAATATATGGTATTGTTGGAATTTAGTTATCAAATGTTTAAACTAGTAGTGCTCCCAACATAAATAGCATATTTCATCTACTAACATGGTTAGTGTAAGGAAAATAATTATAGATTTCTATAAATAAACTAAAATAACAAATGAACTAAAAAATCTCAAAATCGGGGTAGAGAGCAACTCGCATACCATATTTTTACCAAAAGTATTATGGATAATAAAAAAAGACTAGTTTTAGTCAAAATAAAATAAAATAAAAATAGTCATGAACTTAAAGTATTAAATTGATTAACTTTTTATCATAATAAAAATTATATCAAAGATGGATATAAATTCATAAATTTTAATAATTTTTTATATTATATTAATCTAAATATATGATAAATTAAAATATAGTGTTTATAGTGGAAATAATGTGATCTGTATTTTGAACTACCTATGAAAGAGTTAAAGCCGTAGAACATTAAACAATTTGAATTAGAAAAACTAACATGTTGGATGAGTATAATTTAAATTTTAAAAAAACACTGAGTATTCATTATAAAAACAAATACTCCTTTAAAATTCTATTTATTTAAGCCTCACTTTTAATCCTATGAGAAAGGTATATCGATAGACATAATCTAAGGTACACATGGCTTTCAACATGTAAAAAGGTATTTCTTATATTAAACCTACCATAAGTGAAATATTCTTATTACAAAAAACACTTGAATATACTTTTAGATAGTATCTAAATATTCACACATTAGAAGTACAAGAGATATGTCTTTATAACCTTCGATTTCGTCATTCTGATGACCGTATTTTCGGTATTTCATAACCTAGAATTCAATAATCAATAGATATTGAAAATAAGAATGATTATAATGGAAATTCTATGATATGTTTCATAAGAAACCATACAAAATTTTATCACTACCAGAATAACTCATAATGAAAAAATTACACTATTCAAAAGCACTGTCATGAAAAAATTTCACATCTTCAAAAAAATGAACCACTTATTGAATTCCCTTTTTTCTATACGTCATGTGTCCATTATATTTTTTTCTCGATGAGTGCCTTTAATTATAAAAAATGTTTTTTTAATAATTAGATGGTATTATTTCACAAAAAAAAATATCAGTTTCAACTACATATGTAGTAACATATTTAGATATACTCAACATTTATTTCATCTAGTAATGAGTTACTTCAACACCACTAAAATTATTCTTAAATAAAATGGGAATAACCATTAATTAGAAAATTATTTTATGGATGTTTTATTTATAATATTATAGGTTTTTATTTCAGTTTATAAAAATTATCACTTCAACAACATAATAAATTAAATAGAAAATTAAGTTAAATGAAATTTATTATGATGTGTATTTTTATTTCAGAAAATAATAAATAATTGAGTATAACTCTATAAAAAATACAAGTATTAATTATTATCTCAATATTATTGATAAATCAAAAATTGGGGTTGAAGATAATAATTGCGATTATCTAAAAATGATTAATAAAGTTAATAAATGTTTAGACATTTCATTGTAATATGATTGTCTAAAATATACAATTCAATAATTGTTACCAATATATTATAACCTAAAATTGAGAAATAGATGGAGTGAGGTCAGTTTCATAGAGCTACTTTCTATATTGGAGGGTATGATTTTATATTTCAATGATTTTAAATATTTGAAAAATAAAATAAGTACATGTCATATTCCATTGTTATGAGTTATTTTTAAATAAATTCCCACCCAAAAAATTGTATATTATTTTTAAATGAGTTTGAATTTCTACCAAAATGTGAAAATTATGAAACACATAATTCTTTGGTCCCATTCACTAAGATCCAGTTTCTAAAAAAAATATTTATATACTAAATTTGAGACCAACATTAGATTATAGACATAATTATTTCATAAGTACATGAATTAAATCAAATATTTCATTATTCCCATTATTGATTCCTTTTATGCATATTCATATATAGAATTTTGAAAAAATATAAACTAATAGAGGGCGTGATTATTTTATAAGAAAGGAAAAAATTCAATGATTTAATAAAATACATAATCTATATTGAATCATCAATATATCCAACAATGTTTCTAAAAAATAAATTCATTTGGTCATATCATGTTTAATGAATTTATTCATAACCTGATGAAATTAAAATATAATAATGGGTAATCTAAAACACTCAGTATATGTAATCATAATTAATAAAAATCAAATATCATAAGTGAAGATAATATGAGGATAAATAATATGGTTGGAATGGACAATAAAAATAGTTCCACAATCATAATACAATATCATCATAACCTCTCCCAATTTTTTATATTCATAAATACAATTGGGGTTATAATTAAAAAATTCATCAATGATGTAATCCATAATATCAGACATGTAATTCCATTCCTTATTCAAAGATATGATGATTTAATACATTATGATATTACCATCAAGGCCATGTGTCTAGGGAATATCATGTTCTTGGGTGGAATACACCAATATACATAGGCTATTATTTCATAGTACCTATTAATGAATTGAGGTATATTCATTAATCTTTCTACCTTCATTGAACCACGATTCCCTATTTTATTTCACTATAACACCATTGAATTAAACTTATTTTTTACCATAAATTCCAAATATAAAACCAAATTAAGTACATTTTTGATTGAAATATGTAATATTTATCATTGTTGAAAAAGAAAATTTTACTTTATTTATATTTTAATTGTAGGTGGAGGTGATCAGGATTCCCAAGAGATGATCCAGAAGGAAAATGTTCCAATCTTCCTTGAATACCAAGAAGACATTTCCGCCATTTTGAACATTTAATTAAATTTATAAGCCCAAATGGGCTGAATTTTTCTGGGACGCTCTATTTCATCATGGGCTACAAATCATCTCCAAAAACAGAATCACAATTCATCATTTATGTGGAACATCTAAAACAATATCTCTATGGGATAGAATCTACAAGAATTCAAATATTAGGTTCAACATTTTGACAAGATCGCCCAATACAAGTGTACAATGGCTGTAAAATATAAAAAGAGATATTAAAAACCACATAATTTTTTTTCATATATTTTAAAATAATTTATATAGAGTTTTAACAATCCTAAACTGAGGCACAAGTGGTATCTAGAAAACTGTGTTCCCAATACCACATCCCAATTTGGCTATAAAAGGGAACCGTGTTTACATCATTTTCATGTTCGAAATAGAAGAAAATCTATACTATTTTGGAGTCCTAATTGAGTCTCCTCCTCACCCTAGTTGTTTTGAAGGACCCTATTGTAACATCCTATTACTATTTTTAGGTATTCCTAAACCCCTTCTTGTTTTATCAGTGGATGGGTTTCTTTTGGGGTCATTCCGAATGAATTTCACATAATTTTGGATGATCCTAGGAAGGGGAATTGTTTGTACATGGAATATGCATTATTAGGGAAAACTGGGTGTTGGGGCCATGGTAGGAATGTTGGCTCTACATGGCCTGCACAGGGTCTGATCTAACCATGCACAACTTCCCAGTAAACCGTGTAGACAAAGTCTTCCAAATCTATACTTTTAATTAAAATTTCATGAGCCCCCTTTTGTAGTCATGGAATGACCATATTCATCCTCAATCCATTTATCCCTTCATCAGATATCACAAGGGTTTTTTTTGACTCAAACCCCTCCTCGATTCAACCTCAAGTATGAGGAATTCCCTTCAATATCAATTAGGTCGGTTTCGTCCAACTGGTCTCTAGATCATGCGTTCTCCCTCTTTCTACTTATGTTTTAATAGATAGTGGTATTAGTTTATGGATCTAATAACTGTTGTTTTGGGATCATAAAAATAAGTTTGATTATCATTTGTGTGATCGTCCTCCATTGCAGAAAAATCCCTATTTTGAAATGGAATTGCATGATTCATGGTTTTTTTAAAGGTGGTTCTCTCACGATGGCCAATTCTTATTAAAACTAATTGATTTTTATAATTTCAATTGTTTAAATAAATTGAATTTATTTTGTTTTTTGAAAAAAAAATTCAATTGATTTTATTGGAAAACAAAATTTTGATGAATTCAGCTTTTTGAGGGGAACTTGGTTTCTGGATTGGAATCAAAATTTGGTGTGATATAAATTTTTTAGTTTTATTTTTTTTAAATGGATATTAAATAAATTGAAATTTTGATTTTAGATGAATAAAAATTTCTTTGATGGATTTTTGTTGAAAAACCCAAAATTCATGTCAATTGGTGGTTTGTGATGAAAATGAAGGAATTGCTTGATTTGGTTTCAATCCCCAGTTATGTGAAAAATAGATTAAAATGTTTTTATGGAATCCTTGGGGTCACATCTTGGTGAAAATGTATTTTTTGATTAAAAACACATTATTGTTTTAAAATAGATAATTCGCATATTTGAAATGGATAATTTGATGAATTGCATTATTATTATAATTTGAAATTCCCATCATTGATTTTCAACATGAGAACATGCAAGCCTTAGTTAGTTATAGAGTGAATTAGAAAGTCACTTGGTCAATCTACAATGTTATAAAATATCATATTATCACATCCCATTCCCTGTAAGATATGGATTGGATCACTTTAACTTAGCCCAAAAGGTGTGTACATACATACTTTCTCGTTCAAAGTGTTCGATACCTATAACCTATATTATCATACATATGCGGGGAGTTACCATGTTTCATGAAAGTTTGTATTTATAATGTAGACATATGCCACTGTTGTAAATTTTTTTACATTCTTTCAGAATTTTAAAAAACTATTTATATAATGTTTTTGTTAGTACATTTTCTAGAATTACTATTTTTGATGAATATACTTTGATTGAATGAAAATTCCATCTCTTGAAATATTTTAGATCAATTGAAATCAATATCATGATTTTTAAAGAAATTTCAACCATTTAAAATGTAGTGCATTATTTTACTAAATATGATTTGTTAATACCAAACCAATTAGTTTTAAAAATTGAAAGCACTTATTGGTTAAACCAATTTTTGAATCTATTATGGAATATTTTTCTGAACTTTTACTGGGAATTTTCTCATAAAATACTTATGACTTCAGGTGTTTGTATATTATCTCCTTACATGTACTTGTAGGGAAATGAGATGACTTGGAGGTGTATCCTTCAGTTTAACTATGGTATTGGTGAGTTGTGTCCATAGAGAATTTATGATTTTCATTTCATTTATCACATGAATTGTATTACTTTGGTGGTTGTTTTCATTACACTTATGGAAAAATACTCCTAGTATATTTTTCATTTGGAATTCATACTATCTTGTTTTATTTTATATCTGTATTTTCAGTTGAAATATTGATCCCACTTTTAGTTTGTATGATTCTAGGTCCTGGTCATCAACTCCTAGGTATTAGAAATTTCCTTTCTGAACTATATTATGAATCAATCAGTTATCATGTTTCCATGGTACCCAGGTTTATTCATGATAACATTGTATGATAGCTTCATGTTGAGATTTTTTTGATGTCAATATGCATGGTTTAATATTTTCATGAAATTAAAGGAAGTTGTGATTGATTTCCTAGCTATCTCTCACCACAATGAACCCTACGGTTTTATGGATTGTAATGGAAAAAAAATCTTGTATTTTAGATCTAATATATTCATTATTTTGATTTGGATAGTTTGAAATCCAAATCTTTTACTTCTTACTGGTGGGAATTAATCTCCCTCATTGCATAGATTGAGAATTACCAATTGTCTTCTTTGTTGATTGATGTTGTTTTATAGTATTAAGACTCTACGAAGACATAAGAATCTGACCCAAAAAGAAGCTAAAGCTAATACTTAGAGAGAAAAACTTTTTTTGGATTCGAAACTAATTGAGTTGATCGTACACACTTCCCATGCTCAGGGAGAAGAACCACCCCCAGTTCCCTTTCATGATCTAGTAGGGGAACCCCATAGGGACCTCTAAAATATTAGTTCTCAAGAGTTTATTCAATAAAACCCAAAATTTATTTTGTGGAAAAAATGACCCTAATGGTTCTGAAAAGTGTATGTGAAGTTTGTTGATCTTATTTGGGTTTTTGGACACACATGATGATATAAAGGTAAAGTGTCCCACCATCATGCTAGAAGGTCCATGTAGAAAATTGTGGGAAATTGTGCTCATAGTAATGAAACATGAGGGATTAGAGTGGAATGGATTAAATGTTCTTTTCACAGAACAATTCTATCCATATTTGAGGTTGTTGTTCATGTCTATAGAGATTATCAGATTTGCGTAGACTGAAAGGTATGTGGAAGATTATGCATACTATTTTGTTGAGTTTTTTCACATACCACCATAGATTGTGTTAAATTGGTGTTTGAAAGCTCAAAGGTGAGAGCTGAGACATTGTTATGATACCCCTTATCATGTCTTCATGATGAAGATACCCTCTTATAATGATGTATTGGATAGATCTCTGATGTTCGAGATGGACCTGGCTGGTAATTATAGGTGTTTAGGAGTTTCTATTTATCATAGTGGTGGTGTGAGTTCCTTCAATGGATAAAGGAAGCTTGTTGATTATTGTGGTAGTTCATGATGGAATAATTCTTCTAACAGTCCTATAGTACCAGGTAGAGGTCCTTTGGTTTGACACCATTGTGGAAATCCAATGTATTATATGATGGTTTTCACTAATTGACCAATGAAATGTGGCTCATGTGAAAATTCATGTCACTTACAGAGGGTCTTCGATATTTATTACCCAATCCGTAGTAGAATAAGATCCTCATATCATCTTGAAACTGTAGGGAAATAATATGCTTCAGGTGAAAACGGGATCTAGCCATAAGTATCCAGATCTAATCTTCTTCATAATGAGGGTGAGTCTATAGAGGAAGCCGAAACGGGTCTAGCAACCGTGAGATGCACTGTAACCATATCATCATCATTAATTACTACATTATTTGATACATTTGAATCTCATTTTTCTAGTTTTACCCATGTTGTTAATATGCTTAATCTTCATATAATTCTTTTTTCGTGTTCAATAGATATTACTACACCCCATGGTACGATGATAGAGCATGGTCTCTGTAGTCCTTGATGAGTTTTTTCTCTATCTAATGTCAAATTATCTTGGAATTTTTGGATCATGATATCAAATCATTTTACATCATCTTTGGGATTGATTGGTTTATTTCCACTAAATCTTGGATTGATTACTATCTTCAAAGGGTCTCTTTCAATACACTCGGTGGTGTATATCTCATATTTCAAGGAGAGTGAGACCTGATGTCGAGAAGGGCAATTCCATCTTATCTAGAGTTGGGGATAGTAATATCATAATTTTCCCTTAAATAAATGTTTGAATAATTGAGTGTGGATATCCCTCCAGTCATTTTTTAGTTTCACGATGTGTTTCATTGTGACATCACAAGTTTTTCTAAGTAAGAGAGATTGATTATTCCACTCACTTGATTCATGGGACAAAACCTGTATCTATTCCCTATCTCTTCTAGGAAAGATATGAGTTGATATATTTGATGTCACAGTTTGAGGATACTCATGAGAAAGGATATATACGCCTGAGTGTGTACACCCGGGTGGCATCCATTCTATTTTCCATGAAGTTTTATGGTTCACTTCTTCATTGCATTGATTACCAAAATCTCAATCGCGTAATGGTAAAGAACATGTATGTGTTTCCATATATTGAGGATCTATTTGGAAATGTTAAGGAAGACAGGTGGTTATCGATGTTTTAAATCTTCTCGTGTTAATATCAATTGAAGATAGAAAATATGATATTCAAAAAACAACCTTTCGGAGAAGGTTTGTACATTATGAGTAAATTATCATGCCTTTTGTTCAAACCAATGCTCTGACAGTTTTTTTGAATTTAATGAACAATATTTTCATGTGTATCTCATTTTCATTGTTCTTGTCTTTTTGGATAGAATCCTTATGTACTATAAATTTTCGGAGGATCATGTGCATCATCTTAGAATTGTGCTGAGTTTGCTAAAAAATCACAGAATATATGCCATGCATTCAATGTGAGAATTCATTATTTAGGATGTTATGTTTATGGGACATGTGGGTTCGAAACATGGGATATCATTTTTCCCTAAAAAGGTAAAATTAGTTATGACATGGGGAAACATTTAATTACTTCTAGGTTCAGTGATTCTTGTGTTTAGTCGGATAATATTGATGGTTCATGAAGGAATTCTCAATGTTAACATCTACGATGACTGCCCTTACTCGGAAGGGAGTGAGGATTTTTTGGAGTGATAAATTTTATATTTAATTATGTTAGAAGAAAATTATTTTTCATAATTCAATGTTTTTGAATCTACTATAGGTTCGGTATGGTTATGTGGTATTTTGAAATGTATCATGTTCAGGCATGGGATGTGTTATTATGCAAGAGGATCCTGTCATTTCCAATAGATCATGTCATCTTAGGAATCACTGAAATAAATATTCGACCAATGAACATGATATGACAGTTTAATGAACTCTCTAAAGTGTTTCCAGTCTTACCTTTATGGATAATATTGTACTATGTTTACAATGCAGAAAAGATTGAGTTATATCTTGTCTAAAAAAATTGAATCTTTTCTAGTGGTTTTTTGTGGAATACAAGAAGTTTATTGAATATGACATCTATAATTCATTGTGGAAAGATAATTTCATTTTTGATTCTTTGATAAGGAAGATTGAAACTTTAGTAGTGAATGAATCTTCGAATGAGTAGAACCTAATGGATCTCTTTGCACAGTGGGATATTGGGGTTCATTTTACAGGGGCTGGGATTTCCTTTGCTAGTGTTTACTTTAAATCCTATATTCTTGAATTAATTCATTAGGACCAACGTCTTGATGATTAATTCCACAGAATTAGTGGCTCACATAATGGTGGGGAGATATTTTATGGGTGGTCATTCTCTAAAGAGGTAATTCTATGATATACAAATGATTTTGTGGTACCAACTTTTTGTAAGGAATGATATGATTGGGGAATGACATAACTCTTAGGGGGATGTGCACCCAGGAACCAAAAATATGTTTTAATACATGAGGTGGAAATTCTGGTGGCCACGTATGAGGTGAGACATTTCCTAGTATGTCTCTCCTTACTATACATGACAGTAGGTGAAATTTGAGGACCAGAAAACATTAGGGTTGCTTCAGCCACTTCAAGTACATACATGTCAGTGTGATGATATATCTATCGTAATTGTGGTCATGTTTCCATGTATCTAAATTATGAAAAAATTTATTTGGGTCATGATAGATAAGCTGACAAAACCAGATTAATTTATAATCATTCATGATATGGCCAAAGTTAAGGAGTTGGGAAGTCACAATGTGAAAGAGGTTGTTTGGTTGAATAGAGTTACATCAGCTAAAATATCTAATAGTGAAATTTTAATTACTTCTATCTTTTGGATATTACTTTAAGAGGTGTTAGTATCTCATGTCCATTTGAGCAGAACATACCATCCATTGTCGGAGGTCCAGATAAGAATATCTATATGTATTTTTGAGTATACTCTCAGTTCCTGCATTATCGACATTGGTGAATCAAGTGATTATCATTTGGGGATGGTTGCGTTTTATTATAAAAATCATTATGAGTCTTCGATAAGAAAGGATCCTTTTGAGGCCTTTTATTGCCTGCCTTTTATATCCCTGTTGTGGTTTTCAGATATTGGGGAGAGTTACTTGGTTGCACCTAGCGTAGTCTAAGAGACCACACCAATGATTCAATTGATTCATCATAGAATGTGGATATCTCAGAGACGATACATGTATTATTTTGATCATCGCCATATAAATTTTGATTTCTCAGTTTGTGACTAAGTGTTCTTGAAAGGTTCACGTTGGTTGGGTCATCGACATCTTGGGATGTAAGGGAAGCTTGATCCTATTTTTTTGGACCTTTTGAGGTTGTCGAGTAGGTGGGGAAACATACATACCAGTTAGGACTACCACTATAGCTGGTGTCGATACATGATGTGTTTCATGTATATCATATTTTAATGTATCTATTTGACCCATCTCATGTTCTGGGAAGGCATGATCCTGATGTGGATCATGATTTATCTATGACTGAATGACCATTAGGATAGATGATTTTGAGACCAAGGTACTTTTAGAGAGAATGATAACTTTGGTTCGTGTGCTATAGAAGCACAGTTCTGATTCCCATGTGACATGGGATAGAGATTCACATATGAGGGAGTAGTGACACTATCCATTTATTGGGAAGGATTTTTTTGTAGAAATAAAGATTCTATGGTGGGGAGGATGTATCATCATTTTACAATTTTTAGGTATTCTTAACCTTCCCTCTTTTGATTGAGAATTGGTTGGGTTTCTTTGGGGGTTGTGCAGATAATTTTTTTAAAATTATAGAGGATTCTGGGTAGGGGAATTCTTTGTGCACAACATGCACATGGTTTGGGAAAATATTTCTCCATGTCCATGTTTGGATAGTAGGATCCACAATGCCTATGAATTGTTTGACATATCCATGCTCGACATCCCAAAAAATCTTCCCGAAAGCATTTTCCAAATCCAAATATTTTAATAAAAAATTTCAAGCCCCTGGTTTTAGTCCAATAAAGACATACTTCAACACTGAACAATTTATCTCTTCCTCAGAGCTCCGTATGGTAATTTTTTGTGACTAAAATCCCACACTTAAACAATCTGAAGAATGAGGAAGGACCTTCGATCTCATCCCAGTTTGTTTCATCCTATCATTACATATGACCCGCGTTCTACCCCTATATCCATAGGGGTCTATATTTCTTAATATTAATTTCTGGATATGATTACTCATATTTTGTTATCTTAATCCTAGGGTTTATTAACTTTTAGGTGATCTTCATTAGTTATGGGAAAATACTAATTTGTATTTGATTTTGTGAGATTGATGGTTTTCGATATGTGGTTCCATCATGATGATATATTTTTATTAAACATAAATGATTTTTTTTTAATTCCAATTAATATAATAAATGGAAGTTGTTTGGTTTTTGAATACAAATTATTTCAATTTTTTTGATGAAAAAACCCAATTCCGTTGAATTTGAGTATTTTATGGAGAATGGGTTTTTGACTTAGAATCTGAATTTGATTAGATTTAAATTTTTTAATTTAAATTTTCATTTTGATGGGAATTGAATCAATTGATATGTTAATCTTAATTATTGAAAATTTTAATTGATGAATAGTTTTTGAAACCCCTTGATTCATGTAAATTGGGTGTTTGTGATAAAAATGTTCTAATTGTTTGATTTGATTTTAAACCCCTGTTTTGTGAGAATTGTCATTAATTGTTTTGATTGAAACCTTATGATTTCATCATTGATAAATGGAATGTTTAAATTAAAACCATGTTATGGTTTTAAATGAGAATTTTGGAATAATATAAATGGTCATCAGGATGAATTTCAACATTATTATAAGATGAATGTCCCATCGTTGATTTTTTACTAGAGAACATGCAATCCTTAGGTAGTTAGTGAGTCTATTTGGGAGTCACATCATCATTATAAAATTCTCTAAAACATCGCATGGGCACATCTCATTCCCTAGGAGAGGGTGATGAGATCCCTTTATGTTAGGACAAAAGGGGTGTATGTACATACATTGTGGTTCATTAAGTCGGATCTATATAACAAAGACTATTGAATCTATGTGGTGCATGACAATGTTACTTGATGGTTTTTATTTTGAATGTATATATATTCCATCACGGAAAATATTTTTATATGCCTTGATAATTTATATAAATTTATTATATAATGTTTTTATTGAATCCATTTGTGATAATTTCTTTTTATGAAATGTATCCTTTTATAGAAGGAAAATTATATCTTTTAAATTTTTTTTATTTCTATTGATATGTATTGCATGATTTGATAAAGGTATTTACATATTTTAAACTATAAAGCATTATTTGTTTAAAAAAGTTCTATCAATTTGAAACCAGCTTGTTTTAAAAATTGAAAGCACATTATGGTTAAACTGAAATTGGATTCCATTAAGGAACCTTTGGGTGAAATCATAAGGGTATTTGTTTCACACCCTACTCATCCCTTCTTGTGTTTTAATATTTTGTCCTTCCAAGTTCGAATAGGGAATGGGGATCCCTTAGATGTGGATCTATTGGTTTAACGTTGGTCTAGGTGAGTTGTGTCCTTAGGGGCATTGGGATAATATTTCCCTTTTAGTACATTAATTTTTGTGCTTTAGTAATATTCCCAATTAACATCTAGTAATTTACTCCCTATGTTGTTTTCTTTGTTATATATACTGTCTTTATTTAATTTCTTTTTGTATTTTTTATGGAAAAATAATTACCATTTTCAGCATATATGATGCCAGGTACTAGTCGCTGACCCATTGGGATCTGAAGCACCCATCAGGCTATGTCAGGACCGATTCATTCATTGGGTTTCTAGGGTACATGGGTTGGTTAGTGACACCTAAAATCATACTAGGGTACATGTGTTGGTTAGTGAAAATGATTGACTTAAAAACTCTCCTTGAAAAAACATCTAAAATTGTATGTATAAACATTTAATGGATAGGTTTTCTCACTGTTGAATAAGTGTGAACCATTTACCTTGTGTTTAATGGAATATTCACAGTGTGGGCACCCTTATTATCTATGAGTTTTTTGGGAATAGATTGATCCTTGGGGTGACTGCGTGATGCCTGTTGTGATAAATATTATTTATATGTGAATTTGAATGGATTCTTGGTTATCATCAGTTGGATTTCCTTCATTATACAATCAACATGGGAACATGAAATAGTGAGCGAATTTTTTGAGAATTATTGTTTCACTAGTGAGGTTCTGAATGAGCATGTCTCTCATATTATGTGTATTTGTTATTATTGATATGGGATTTCACCTCTCATTTTTCATCATTTAGGGTGTGTAGGAGAATTTTAGGTAGTGTTGATATCATCGAGTGAGGAATCTTTTGGGATGAGTGAACAGGTTTTAGATTGTTTAGGATTATTCACGAGCTCCTAGGTTTCTCAAATATGTATTGGTACCTAGACACTTATGGTGGATTATTGATATGCATGATTGGTTGGTTACTCTTGAGTACTTATTTAAAATTCTCTTATATAATGATTGTTATGATTCTCTCATTATTGGTATGATTCATTAAGAAGGGATAATTTAGAATTTAATGGTTTATGGAAAAGTTTTCCTCTTAAAAATGTTTTATACACTCTTCATCAAATTTTCAAAATGAAAGAATCACACCCTCATTGAAAATCTCAAAGGAGGATTTTAAGAAATGAACATTGTTTTAGAATATAAAATGGGAAATATAGCAAGATTAATTTAATGTGAAAAATGTTTAGAATGGATTTATTTTGTATATTTTATTAATAACATGATGTTGATGTTTCTTTTATTTAAATAGATCTTCATTAGGAATAACTTTGTTCGGGTAAACTTACTATGTTCTAAAATCATGCATATAGTTCTTTCATGTTTTATCTTCTAATGCATAATAAATCTTTAGTTTGATCATCATGGGCGATGGTTGGTTATATATTAGAGAGTAACCATCAGGGTCACATGGATATATTGTGGAATTCATATTTAGTTTGGGGTTTTCTATACAGTTTTTTGTTAAGTATCATTGTTTTCAGTTTATATATAAATGATTTTTAGTTTTGTGATTGTATTTATATTCGGATTATAAATTAACTTTTGTTAATTTAGTATATTTTGTTTCACTGAAATCATTCTCTTAGATACCTTGTTGATTCCCCAACACTAGTTTCTAGCCCATGGGGATCAGAAATGCCCTTTAGACCTTGTCTTGTGGCGAGTTGGGTGTCGCTAAGATGAAATACAATAATAGTTTTTGAAAAATTAATTAATTACTATATTTTTGTGACTCTATATAAATTTGAAGAAACTATCTATATTTATTATGCATGTATATAAAATAATACACAATGATAAGATTAACAACAAATAAATTCAACTTAGTGAATGAAAAATGACAATGAACATCATGAATTTTGGAATGAGTCATGAAACCACTATCTTTGGTTATCTATGGATGGAATTAGTGTATATTGTATAAAAATAGGTATAACAACTCTTTATTGGTTATTTTGGTCAATTATAATTTTACACCATGATTATGTATGAAATGAGTCTATATTTGTTTCATTTATCATCCTTCATGAAAAAAAATCCATTGATAGGATATTAATATTTATTTGGAACTAATTAAAAATGATTTTTAATTGTTATGGGATATAAATTCTATAGTGTATTATTCTCAAAAAAAGTATAATTCAAACTTATATTCATGTTATTCAGTAAGATAAACTCCTTTCAAACGTATTGTAATTTTTTAGAATATAATATTAAAGGATGATTAAGTTGACTTTTGTGTGAAGGAGGTTGTAAAGACCCGTAAAATTCAAGGGAAACTTTTTCTTAATTTTCTTTTGAATTTTACAAGAGCGCGGTTTCATACGGCACCTGATTCCGAGGCCCGGAGTGCCCGGAATCAATTTCTGAAGTTTGGCTCGGGTACGTTCAGTGAACGAACGAGCGGGAATTCCTAACTTTTGATCCGGTGCTCGGAATTGAAATCCGAGGGCACCGATAAACTCGCAGCGCCGATATTCGCTTAAAGAGACCTTTTCGGAAGTTGCGTTTGTTGCGGGACGAAAGTTAGTTTTTGGGAGAATTATAAAAAGTTGAATAAAAAAATGTGGAATTCTTTTTATTTACTTTTGTAGGTTAACTCCTCTCAAAGGGAGTTAGGGGTGGAACCCACACCCACATAACCTCCCTTGAGAGGATTAAGTGTGGTGGGACCCACACGAACCTAAACCTCTCATCTTCTCCCTTAAACTCCCCTTTTAATTTATGATGGAAAGTTGGATAATTAATGGCTTGAGTTGTCTTAATTCAAACCTTTGAATTTCAAATTGTTGGATTGACTTAATAAAATAAGCTCTTAGCTTATTTTGTTGGGTTAGAACTCTTTAGCCATCTTGAGAGCTTTTGAGAGCTTTTCTTCCTTCTTCAATCTTTGACGAAGAACGCTCAACTTGACGAAGAACGCTCAAGCTCCGACGAAGAACGCAACTCCTCTCTTCTTCGTCTTCCATGTCAACGAGAGGGAACGCCGCTTCCTCCTCGGACTCCCTTCGTTGACATACGAAGATTCGCCAACGACGTATCTCTTCGGACGTACCTCTTCGTCATCGGATTTGACGAACGACTACCGCGACGCCCGACCTCCGCGACGTTGTCTTCCGCGGGACGTTGACAAATCTTCGAACCTATACCCAAGGTAGGGGTTGTTGTATTTTGTTTATTTATTTATCCTTGTTCGTGGTTCATGCATGATTAACGTAAGGATTTTAAGTTGTGTTATCATTTAACGTGAGGGGGCCGGACCGCATGAACACGGCCGAACCCCCTTAATTGTTCTTGTTGATTTATCTTGCGGGTGGAAACAAGGTGGTGTGGTGCCGTCGCACCACGCGGGTAATTGTATGTTTATATTGCGCGGCGCCGTCGCGCCGCGCCGTGGAAGAATCATCAAGAACGCGACGCCGTCGCGCCGCGTCAAGGGGAATCGGAGGCGCGGTGGAGGGGCGCGGTGTCGTCGCACCGCGCCGGACGACGAACACCGCGGCCGGTTCCGGGCCGCGGCGGGATGAGAAGACCGGCGGCCGAGCCGCCGGCGTCGAAAGCCGAAAAGGGGACCGGATTTTTCCAGTCCCGTTGGAGAAAACCAGCCGGCTGTTGGCCGGCCGGAAGGTCAAAGGCCGGGGGAAATAAATTCCCCCTGCCAGCTTTAAAAACCCTCCTCATTTAAGAGGAGGGCGGTTTCCTTGAGGGGGGGGGGGGGGGGGGGGGGGGGGCAGGAGGCCCCCCGGTTTCTTCAAGCCGGCCCCCACGTGGGGGGGGGGGGGCGTTGTTTTTTAAAAGGGCGCGGCATAATGCCGCGCCGCCTCTCCAATCAAGCGGGGGCTTGATCCCCCCCCCCCCCCCCCCCGCATGCTGCCTCCATGCGGCGCCAGGCCACCGCGTCGCCGCGCCGCCGGCCGGCCGGCCGGGCCGGGTCGGACCCGGTTCGGGTCGACCCGGTTCGGGCCGACCCAGGGGGGGTCGGGCCGGGACGGCCCGGACCCGGACCCCCCCGTTTCGAATCAGATTCGGTCTTTTGGCTATAACTTGAGCCACGGACCTCCGATCGACGAACCGTCTGCGGAAACGCGATCCTTGGATCGAGACGGTCGTTTCGGTATATCGCACTCAAGGTTTCGGATTACTTTGAGTTCGGCCAGGTTGGTTCGTTCACGAAACCAATCGGGCCTTCGGAGCGGAAACGCTCATATCTTGAGCTACGGACGTCCGATTGACGTGCCGTCAGCTGTATTGTGTTCCTATTAGTGAGAAGGATCTTTTGGAATACTCCGCTCGAGATTTGGACGCAGGTGGAGTACGGTCGGGTTGCTTTTTCCTTAAAAACCAACCGGGCCCCGGGGACGAAAATGCCAATAACTCTCAGACCGAGCGTCCGATCGACGCGCCGTCTGTTGCGTTGAGTTCCTGTTGACGATACGGAACTTTTGGATACATCAACTCTGGACTTTGTGACAGTTGATGTATCAGCCTCTCGGCTCGTGGAGCGGACCCTCCGAACGAGCTTGCTGTGTGCGGGAACCCTAGTGCTGGCTGCGACTGCTTCTCCGACAGCGACGATTGTGCAGAGATCCTCCGTGGACTCCGATGACGACCATGAAGAGATCCTCAGTGGACTGCGGCGACGACTGTGCAGAGATCCGCAGTGGACTGCGACGACTACTGCATTCAGCGATCCTACGTGGATCAGTGCTACAGGTCCTGCGTGGGCCCGATCCAGTGTGGGTCCGAACCTGTGTAGGTCACTGCGGGGGTTAGTACCTATCGATCCTTCGTGGGTCCGACGACTTAGATGGTTCAGTGATCATCTTTATCGTCATCCGAAGAAGTATACCTGTGTGAGCTGAATCTTCTGTTTTACTCGATAGAGGTGGTGCGCTTGGTTGTAGCGGCAGACCCGCGATACTGGAGACGATCATACGGAGTACGGAGACCGTGTAGCCGGCTGAGACCTGAAGACTGCTCGACCGACTCGACTTGGAGTGAGTCGACTAGCCCAGTGGACGAAGCGCCCGGTATTTGGCGGCAGACCCACGGCAAACGGAGCGCCTGGTAGTTGGCAGCAGACCCGCGGTACTCAACTGGAGGAGTACCTCTGTAGGCTATTTGGGTGAGCGCCCGGTATTTGGCAGCAGACCCTCAGCGGACGGAGCGCCCGGTAGTTGGCGGCAGACCCGCGGTACTCGACAGGAGGAGTACCTTAGCAGTTTTAGGTTAGTGAGCAGTATCTCAGAGTCGTGACAGGACACTGTACACTTCAGAGATGGGGCTCTTCAGTAGTTACGTTTTGATAATGAAAATCCTGAGTGAGCTGAATCCTATTTCTTTCCTGTGTGGATTGTGTTGTGCAATCCTGTGTGGATTACGTTTTGCTTTCCTATGTGGAATACGTTTACTTTCCTGTGTGGACTGAGTTGTACTTGGGCTCGGAGGTTGGAGCGTATTTGAAATTGATGACTTAGGAATATGTATGGGCATATACCTAAGCAGTGTCGGTTGTTACTTCGTGATTGTACCTTTCTTCGTGGTTTATCCTTTGTGGATTTTGAGAGATCTTCAGGGGTCTCGGGGTCCCTACTGAGTAGCTTATACTCACCCCTACATGGGCTTTGCCCGCACTACGTTGTGTTGGTTGCAGACGACGGACAGCGTTGATCTTAGCTGAGGCTTGCAGAGTAGGACGGTACCTGGAGGTGGACCACTGGGCAGGGCGTGCTCGAAGAGGACGGCGGGACCCATGGAGCAGTGGAGCTATCTGTACCCACCCTTCAGGTGGGATTTCCAGTGGACAGCTCGGTGTAGCGGCTTTTACCTTTCAGTTGTTGTTTTCCCTTTCGAGTTGTACTTTACTTTCAGTTTGGGTTTGTATACTGGCCCATTTACTTTTCAGCACTTTTAGTTGTACTCTGCTTTTGCTTAGTGTTTACTTTTCGCTTGCTTACTCTGTGGTGTTTGTGTACTTTACAAAGGCAATGCCTTCCCATTTTACCGGGATTTACGCCTTGGTGCTAGTCGCCAGCCCCTGGCCTATGGAAGGCGGGCTTGGGGTAGTCACGGCACGGACCCCGAGGGCGGGTCGTGACAAATTGGTATCAGAGGAGTTCGGTTCTACCGCGAACTCTGATATTTTCTATGTGAAGCAATAATGTTTAGCGTATTGAGTGTGGTTATCAGTCCAGAGAGTCCAGTGTTGGTGCGGTGGCCGACGTATCCGTACACCAGGACCCTGACTTCTGATTTCCGACTTAATGCACGAAAACATTGATTGCGTGTGTGTTTCAAAGTTTTCTTTGTGATTACTTATATCAGCTCACCAGGAATACTGTTCTGACCGTGGCGCACCTGTTTCCTTTTCAGGATGGCCCCACGACGGCAGCCAGCTAGGGTTCCGAGATTTGAGCGTGACGACAGCCCACCGAGCGATGAGGCCTCGGTGCAGGGCCCTTTGTCAGCAGTGGCACCGGCGGTAGCACTACCCGCCGAGCCCCCGATACTTCCAGCACCAGCCGCTGACGATTCACGTCGCCTCAGCGCACTGCATGAGTTTCAGCGCCAGCGACCACCCAGGTTTCGTGGGGAGACGGATCCCCAGGCAGCAGAGGACTGGCTGGAGGCAGTGGTACGAGTGTTTAGGCTAGTGAGGACACCAGCAGACCTCATGGTGATCCTCGCTGCGAGCCTACTACACGCAACAGCAGGACGATGGTGGAGATTGATGCTCCAGGTGCACGATGAGGCATCTCTACTTTGGACTGACTTTGAGAGCCTTTTTCGCTCGGAGTTCGTCCCAGCCACCCTTCATGCAGTGCGTATCCAGGAGCTTCTTCAGCTGCGGCAGGGCAGCATGACGGTCGCTCAGTACTCGGCGATATTTACCGATCTCTTGCGCTACTCGACCGACATGGTACGAGACCCATTCTTCCGGGCCCGGACCTTCGAGCAGGGTTTGAGACACGAGATCAGGGCATCGCTGATCTCCTTCAGCATACCGACTCAGACAAGAGTACTGGAGAGAGCCCTCCTGATCGAGAGTTTCCTAGCTGAGTCCACAGCGAGACCTACCGCAGGGCGGCGGATAGCGGAGTCTTCGGCAACAGGTAGCTGATGGATGACTCAGGGTTCCAGGCAGACCAGACCTACCAGTGGCCGACTGCACGACTCAGGCTCAGTTGTACGGGGAGGCAGGGGTGGAGTCAGAGCCAGGCGTGCCGAGAGTGGGCAGTGTTACTCCTGTGTCGGGATTGGTCACATCGCTCGTGACTGTCCGACCCGCCATGCTGATGATCAGCAGTTAAGTGAAGAACCTCTCGGGTAGAGGCAGAAGTTCGACCGTGGCGGTCCGCAGGGAGGAGGCGGACGAGGCAGAGGAGCTGGACGCGCAGCCGGTGGTGGGCGACGCTTTGAGGATCTGCCACCACCACCACCAGGAGGTCCACCCCGACCACAGGGAGTAGGTGAACATGCGAGAGCTCAGCTTCAGGCAGCCGAGGCCTTCGATCATGGAGCTCTGGGAGCCGATGGACAGGAGCATTACTAGTGGATACGTCCTTTGTACTTCTGGTTCCTTGTTGCATTTGTGTAGAGTCTTGTATTATGAGCTGCAATAATAAAAGACGCATACCTTTGTGATATTTTCGTTCCTGTCCTCTTTCGTGATGTTTCTAAGAGGTTCCAGTTTTGGCTTTTGACTTGACCCTCACTTGTGAGACATCTACTGGAGGAGACCCAGTTACCACACACTGATGCCGACAGTGTGACTCAACCCTTGGAGGTGAGAGTAACGGTTGAATCTCTTAGTAGTAGCGTCGAGGCCTTACGTCGTCATCCTTGGTATGGATTAGTATCATCCATGTTAGGATTGACTGTTTTAGGCAAAGAATGTGGTTCATCCAGGGGATGAGACCAGATTTCTCTTATCGGCAAAGAAGAAATCTTGCAGCTCTGGTGGGACCGGAGATGGTCCAGGCCACGACAGAGAAGGTCCAGGTCATCCAGGAGCGGATGAGGACAGCTCAGAGCCGGCAGAAGTCATATGCTGACAGGAGGCGGAGGCCACTAGAGTTCGAGGATGGCGACCACGTCTTCTTGCGGGTCTCATCTCGACATGGTATTCGGAGATTTGGCCGAGGCGGAAAGTTATCTCCGCGCTTCATCGGACCCTTCCAGGCCCTCAGCAGGGTTGGCGAGGTGTCTTATCACATGGCTCTGTCACCTCAGTTGCACCGGGTGCACGACGTCTTCCACGTGTCTCAGCTGAGGAGATACGTGCATGACCCAACGCACATCATTGATCATGGGGAGCTTGACGTTGACGATGGGGCGACTTTTACGGAGGTCCCGGTGGAGATAGAGGATCGACAGGAGCGTGTCCTGCGTGGGCGATCGATTCCTCTTGTGCGCATCAGATGGCAGCACGGGAATCTCCAGGAGAGCACACGGGAGCGGGAGGCTCAGATGCGTGCTCAGTACCCTCATTTGTTTCCCTAGTTTTTGATGTATCTTTACGGGGACGTAAAGCCCTGAGGTGGGAGTAATGTAAAGACCCGTAAAATTCAAGGGAAATTTTTTCTTAATTTTCTTTTGATTTTTACAAGAGCGCGGTTTCAGACGGCACCTGATTCCGAGGCCCGGAGTGCCCGGAATCAATTTCCGAAGTTTGGCTCGGAACGTTCAGTGAACGAACGAGCAGGAATTCCTAACTTTTGATCCGGTGCTCAGAATTGAAATCCGAGGGCACCGATAAACTCGCAGTGCCGATATTCGTATAAAGAGACCTTTTCGGAAGTTGCGTTTGTTGCGGGACGAAAGTTAGTTTTTGGGAGAATTATAAAAAGTTGAATAAAAAAATGTGGAATTCTTTTTATTTTACTTTTGTAGGTTAACTCCTCTCAAAGGGATTTAGGGGTGGGACCCACACCCACTTAACCTCCCTTGAGAGGATTAAGTGTGGTGGGACCCACACAAACCTAAACCTCTCATCTTCTCCCTTAAACTCCCCTTTTAATTTATGATGGCAAGTTGGTTAATTAATGGCTTGAGTTGTCTTAATTCAAACCTTTGAATTTCAAATTGTTGGATTGACTTAATAAAATAAGCTCTTAGCTTATTTTGTTGGGTTAGAACTCTTTAGCCATCTTGAGAGCTTTTGAGAGCTTTTCTTCCTTCTTCAATCTTTGACGAAGAACGCTCAACTTGACGAAGAACGCTCAAGCTCCGACGAAGAACGCCACTCCTCTCTTCTTCGTCTTCCGTGTCAACGAGAGGGAACGCCGCTTCCTCCTCGGACTCCCTTCGTCGGCATACGAAGATTCGCCTACGACGTATCTCTTCGGACGTACCTCTTTGTCATCGGATTTGACGAACGACTACCGCGACGCCCGACCGCCGCGACGTTTTCTTCCGCGGGACGTTGAAAAATCTTCGAACCTATACCCAAGGTAGGGGTTGTTGTATTTTGTTTATTTATTTATCCTTGTTCGTTGTTCATGCATGATTAACGTAAGGATTTTAAGTTGTGTTATCATTTAACGTGAGGGGTCCGGACCGCATGAACACGGCCGAACCCCCTCCATCGTTCTTGTTGATTTATCTTGCGGGTGGAAACAAGGTGGCGTGGTGCCGTCGCACCACGCGGGTAATTGTATGTTTATATTGTGCGGCGCCGTCGCGCCGCACCGTGGAAGAATCATCAAGAACGCGACGCCGTCACGCCGCGTCAAGGGGAATCGGAGGCGCGGTGGAGGGGCGCGGTGTTGTCGCACCGCGCCGGACGACGAACACCGCGGCCGGTTCCGGGCCGCGGCGGGACGAGAAGACCGGCGGCCGGGTCGCCGGCGTCGGAAGCCGAAAAGGGGACCGGATTTTTCCGGTCCCGTTGGAGAAAACCAGCCGGCAGTTGTCCGGCCAGAAGGTCAAAGGCCGGGGGAAATAAATTCCCCCGGCCAGCTTTAAAAACCCTCCTCATTTAAGAGGAGGGCGGTTTCCTTGAGGGGGGGCAGGAGGCCCCCCGGTTTCTTCAAGCTGGCCCCCACGTGGGGGGGGGGGGCGTTTTTTTTAAAAGGGCGCGGCATAATGCCGCTCCGCCTCTCCAATCAAGCGGGGGATTGATCCCCCCCCCCCCCCCCCCCCCCGCGTGCTGCCTCCGTGCTGCGCCAGGTCGCCGCGCCGCCGCGTCGCCGCACCGCCGGCCGGCCGGCCGGGCCGGGTCGGCCCGGACCCGGACCCCCCCGTTTCGAATCAGATTCGGTCTTTTGGCCATAACATGATCCAAGGACCTCCGATCGACGAACCGTCTGCGGAAACGCGATCCTTGGATCGGGACGGTCGTTTCGGTATATCGCACTCAAGGTTTCGGATTACTTTGAGTTCGGCCGGGTTGGTTCGTTCACGAAACCAACTGGGCCTTCGGATCAGAAACGCTCATATCTTGAGCTACGGACGTCCGACTGACGTGCCGTCAGCTGTATTGTGTTCCTCTTAGTGAGACAGATCTTTTGCCATACTCCGCCCGAGGTTTGGACGTAGGTGGAGTACGGTCGGGTTGGTTTTGCCTTAAAAACCAACCGGGCCCCGGGGACGAAAATGCCAATAACTCTCAGACCGGGCGTCTGATCGACACGCCGTCTGTTGCGTTGAGTTCCTGTTGACGATACGGAACATTTGGATACATCAACTCTGGACTTTGTGACAGTTGATGTATCAGCCTCTCGGCTCGTGGAGCGGACCCTCCGAACGAGCTTGCTGTGTGCGGGAACCCTAGTGCTGGCTGCGACTGCTTCTCCGACAGCGACGATTGTGCAGAGATCCTCCGTGGACTCCGACGACGACCATGCAGAGATCCTCAGTGGACTGCGGCGACGACTGTGCAGAGATCCACAGTGGACTGCGACGACTACTGCACTCAGCGATCCTACGTGGATCAGTGCTACAGGTCCTGCGTGGGCCCGATCCGGTGTGGGTCCGAACCTGTGTAGGTCACTGCGGGGGGTTAGTACCTATCGATCCTTCGTGGGTCTGACGACTTAGATGGTTCAGTGATCATCGTTATCGTCATCCGAAAAAGTATACCTGTGTGAGCTGAATCTTCTGTTTTACTCGATAAAGGTGGTGCGCTTGGTTGTAGCGGCAGACCCGCGATACTGGAGACGAGCATACGGAGTACGGAGACCGTGTAGCTGACTGAGACCTGAAGACTGCTCGACCGACTCGACTTGGAGTGAGTCGACTAGCCCAGTGGACGGAGCACCTAGTATTTGGCGGCAGACCCACGGCGGACGGAGCGCCTGGTAGTTGGCAGCAGACCCGCGGTACTCGACTGGAGGAGTACCTCTGTAGGCTATTTGGGTGAGCGCCCGGTATTTGGCAGCAGACCCTCAGCGGACGGAGCGCACGGTAGTTGGCGGCAGACCCGCGGTACTCGACAGGAGGAGTACCTCAGCAGTCTTAGGTTAGTGCGCAGTATCTCAGAGTCGTGACAGGACACTGTACACTTCAGAGATGGGGCTCTTCAGTAGTTACGTTTTGATAATGAAAATCCTGAGTGAGCTGAATCCTATTGCTTTCCTGTGTGGATTGTGTTGTGCAATCCTGTGTGGATTACGTTTTGCTTTCCTGTGTGGAATACGTTTACTTTCCTGTGTGGACTGAGTTGTACTTGGGCTCGGAGGTTGGAGCGTATTTGAAATTGATGACTTAGGTATATGTATGGGAATATACCTAAGCAGTGTCGGTTGTTACTTCGTGATTGTACCTTTCTTCATGCTTTATCCTTTGTGGATTTTGAGAGACCTTCAGGGGTCTCGGGGTCCCTACTGAGTAGCTTATACTCACCCCTGCACGGGCTTTTCCCGCACTACGTTGTGTTGGTTGCAGACGACGGACAACGTTGATCTTAGCTGAGGCTTGCAGAGCAGGACGGTACCTGGAGGTGGACCACTGGGCGGGACGTGCTCGGAGCGGACAGCGGGACCCGTGGAGCAGTGGAGCTATCTGTACCCACCCTTCAGGTGGAATTTCCAGTGGACAGCTCGGTGTAGCGGCTTTTACCTTTCAGTTGTTGTTTTCCCTTTCGAGTTGTACATTACTTTCAGTTTGGGTTTGTATACTGGCCCATTTACTTTTCCGCACTTTCAGTTGTACTCTGCTTTTGCTTAGTGTTTACATTTCGCTTGCTTACTCTGTGGTGTTTGTTTACTTTACAAAGGCAATTCCTTCCCATTTTACCGGGATTTACGCCTTGGTGCTAGTCGCCAGCCCCTGGCCTATGGAAGGCGGGCTTGGGGTAGTCACGGCACGGACCCCGAGGGCGGGTCGTGACAGAGGTACACTCTAAATTAATTTGTAATATAGAATGATGTCATTGATTATTGTGATCTAATGGTTTTTACCTCAAAAACATTGATATTAGTTACAGAAAAACACATTCAATAAAACATAGAAAAATGTTTTTACCGTTATTATTAATAGTATATGAACTTCAAGGTAAAGTAAAGGATATTGAAAATGTTTTAATAAAACATAAACAAAATAAATTTTAACTATGGCTAATATAAAAGATTAATTAATTTTGAACTATCTTACTTGATGAAATTTTATATAATGAATTATCTAGAAATAATTCATATCAATAAAAATATATGACATGTTATACATGGCACATTACTAAACTATTAACAAAAGTGGTTAATTCTTTATATAAATATCCAATAAACTAGTTGATGTAATATTTCATTCAATAATGGAAAAATAAATTGATATCAATTTAAATTTTTTTTGATGTACTTGTATATACTATTCAATTATAATTAGGTTCAGAAGATAATTTATTTTGTACTTGGGATTTGAATTTTTATTCCCATACATTTCATATAGATATACCCAATGGAATTCTATATAAATATATTGAAAGGTTGTTCCTAAAATCCAAGATGCGTAAATGTTTTTATTATGTAGTACTATATTTTATAATGGTCCATTGAATTTTTTATTTAATACATATCAAACATGGGAAACATTAATCTCCCAAAATCTCATAATTATGAGTGCATATTAGGTCATGGAATTTCAAAAAGTTATTTTGTCATAATATGTATTCCATATTTGCAATGTCAAGTCTATATTTATAGAATAATAATGTATAGGTTGGTTCATTCATTAAAACTCTTAAGAATTAGAATACAATAAGTGATAAATCGTTGATGTAAAATACACATAACCAATATTTTATTTCCCGATTTTGAACATACATATAAAAATAGTTATCCAAAAATAGAAAATCCATCTCTGTTTAATTGTGATTATTGTAAAATAATAAAGTATTCATAAATTATATTAAAACTGATACATTATAAATAGTAATAGGTTAAATAGAATAGAATATAATGTATATATTATAGTTCTAATGAGTGGGGACTTTATTTTGAAAAAATGAATACAAGTATCAGGTTTCATGGTTGGAGATATAATAAATATGAATATATCATACATTTTGATCAGTATTACGTTATATGAGTTATATTATATTGTATTTCATGTTTGAATTTTCTAAAGTAGATGTATTTATAATAGGGATATATTAAAGAGTTAAGAATTATGATTAGTAAAATTTAATAATAGTAAGTATGGATAAAAATACCATCTTATTGTAATAAAATTATAAGAAATATTGAAATTTTATATACATGTTCTTGTAAATTATAATTATTCCATTATTAATTTGGTATAAAAATTAAATATAGATCTGAGTGTTAATTCATTTGAATATTATCAATTCCTCAGTAAATTAGAATTATTATTTACAAGTTTAAAAGATATGATTATTTATATGTCACCTGTGATCATTGTGAGATAATATAAATAATATATAGAGGGAAATAAATCTACAAAACCCAAATCATATAATGATTTTATTTCATGACATTAAAAATATGATTTCATAAAATTAAAACTGATGATTTAGAAGTCCAATGACATTAGAATATAATACACATAAATTCAAAAACATAAAAATAATGATTAATTAATTATTTAAAAATATAAAATGGTGATTATAAAATTTAATCATCTTAGTATAATGCACAATATTATATTTGGATATATATATATATATAAATAAATGGGTATGCTTTAAAGATCATATAGTGAATAATAATTTCAGTTAAATATTGTTATTGATATGGGAGCCGTAAAATGATATCATAAAGAATAAAATAATATATCATCAAAAAGGAAACCTAAAAAGAAAAAGACGAAGCATTTTTGAAATTTTTTCAATAACATAAAACATCGCATTATTTTCATATGTGAAAGAGATCCACTTAGAAATTTAGTATAATGTGTCGGGATAATATTATGTGCACCATATATCGTATCCCATGAGAAGATAAGATTAAACAAAGAATTGGATAACTATAAATTTAAAAAAAATAATCTTAAAAACATTCACATGGAAATGCGTTACTTATAAGGAAATTAATCAAATATAAATAGCCTTATAAATTCCCAATAAAAGTGAATGTCTTGGCTAATATTGTCTTAAGACATAATCAAATGTAATATCATAAATATTCCAATGAAATATGGGATTATATATTATTGAATTGTATTAAAGGAATTAAATTTTATAATCCATAAAAATAATGTTCACATGAGGTGGATACATAAAAATTTAGGGAAAATTATTTTTTAAAATGAACCATTTAATTAGGGTTTCAATAAATTGGAAAACTTTATATAAAGAGTGTAAGAGCATAAATTTTCTTCTAAAACCTTAAAGGTTAAAAAATATATGAAATTAAGGAAAATATATCCCACATTTTTAACATTTAATTTATAATAATATTTATTTAAATACATAAAAAATAAATATAACATGAGGCCCAAATGTATGACGGTAGTTCAAAATATCCTTTACCATGGGTCCATGAATAATTTGGTATGATCAACTAACATTCTAAATAATAAAATAATATTTATTAGATACATTAGTAAGAATATTTTTATGATATATTTCATTAATTATCATTACGTTATTTTTTTAAAATTCATTTAACAAATACATCATGTTTATTCATACTCTCAAAGGTGTTCGTTTTATGGTTCCAACGAGGCTTTTGTTTTTGGATAATTTTGGATGATCTAAATAAATGGGGATAAAAATAAAAAATTGAAATGAAATGATATTTATGTCATTCCAAAAAATAAAATGGTCCCAAGTATATATATATATATATATATATATATCTGTGTGAATTATGACTTTTAGATTATTCATTTTGTAAAAAATTCGTTCATTATAATGATAGATCATTTAAACGGTTTTACTGACCACAATAAAGAAAATTATTTTTGTTTTAAATATTGATTATTCATATATTAAAAAATGTTAAATGAGTTATAATATATTTATTTATCATCATATTAAAAAATAATTTTATTTTTATAAACTAAAATGAAGGCCATGGTGAAAATGATATAGGCCATCCATGGGGGTTGTGAACGAACCAAAACAGGGGTGATGATTCCATTTTTAAAAATAATAAATGTAGTAAGATTATTGATAATAAATTAATATAATAACAAATTTATTAAAATAATAAAATTGGTGTTTTTAGAATAATCTAGATTGAATATATTAGAGGATGTATAAGAATCCATGAATTTATCCGACTATGGTTGACTGTATTATATATTCCTTGGGATGTTAACTCTTAGGTTTCCCCTTATTGAACATATTATGATATTTTATAAATAATAAAACTCCTTGGGTGTGGGAAGAATGTGTAGTTAGATATATTATTATAAATTAGTAATTTTAGGTATCCTATAATGTGACGAGAAGAGGGGTGGTGAAGGGTGGTATTTGAAATGGGAGGAGAGGGGTGTTTTGAATATTATACTCTTTAGATTATTATTCTTTCTCAAGAAAACAAAAACTAATTATTATTTTAACTATATATTTTAATGTTTTCATATTATTCTAAGCTAACTGTTTCTAAAATATCCCCACATACAGTTAATCATGTAACTACATATAATGTAAAATCCCATATTTTCTTTAATTCACTATTCATAAAAAACCATCATTTAAAAAAAAATAAAAAATCACCCTTGTAGAATTTATCATGTGTGATTACAAAAATGATAACCATTTTTTCACAATAATTTTCCAAATATGATATATTTAAATTCTATGTAAAATATTTATTTATTCAAAAATTCTAGTCATTATGAAAAAAAATTTATCCCATTGAAAATTTGTATGTGGAATAGTAAATTTATATTTTCTTTTACTAAAATATTGATTTTTTATATGACCCATTTATATATATAAATTTTATTTTAAACATTTATATTTTCTATAAAAATTTATTTTAATGAAAATAAAAAATACATATATTATTAACGTTACAAATACACTTTTTCATGTTAAACATTACTTTTTTTAGGGAAAAATATTTATTCAATTATATTGTGATATAAATTTATTATATTTGTTTTTAATAAAATATAAAACTAGTATTTCACAATTCTAATAGTTTAGTTACTATTCTAAGGATCATGTTATTATTCTTATTGATTAGTTTTATTATTCTTATGGTCATATTACGTCGATCATATAACTTTATACTCTATGTATATACATCAAATTTAATTCATTAATCTATTACATCAATTTATATCAAGGTCAAATATTCTCTATTATCAAAATTATTATTACATTAATATTGTTCTATTTATTTTTTAGAATATTATTTATTATTATAATAATCCTAGGTGATCGACATGATCCAATTTTTTATATTCTAGTTTTTTATATTTATTTATCCATTTTAATGTTGACAATTTTTGAAGGATTAAATTTTATAAAAAATGTAATGTTCCCCATTATAATAATGTGTAGTTGATTTTTATTATATCGTGAATGTGTATAGTACTATATTACCGAGTGTGATAGATGCAGAAAAAATCATAAGGGTAATTTCATTCATAAAATTTGAGGTCATTACATTATCCCCCCATTATGATATTTATACATTAAAATTTATTTATACATACTAAGATGAAAAAATAGTTGTTCTTATATTTTTTTACATTTTAAGGTTCCCATGTTTCTCATTTAAATTTCTAATTCTTCCATAGTACATTAAAAAGGTGATATTTCTTACTGTGGATAACTTTGTTTCTATTGTTCAATATCTTCATTGGTTTCACCTCCGAAGAGATATATATCTCCAATTATAAAAATAGTGTGTTTATAACATGTAAGGGATCTATGGTGAAATTTTTTAAGAGGGATATTTGGATAAATGTTTGAAATTTAGATAGGAATTTTGTGATTACAAGATAATAATCGATAGCACTCATGCAATCAAGAACCTCAAAGGGTTAAATGTATATAGTACATTGTTTTTCCTTCTACCAAAACCTCATTAATCTTTTACATAGTGATATATGATATAACACATTATCTCAAACTAGATGCTATAAATATCACTGATGAATATCAATATAACTCGTTAGTTGAATGTGGGATACTTAGATGTGTTGTTGGATGGTTTTACCTTCTCAGAAATGTATTTTACCAGTTTGGAACCCGATTGGTTATGCTCTCTATCTTCTTCCCAAAATTATTAGTTATTTCGTTTCCTTCCATATATGTATTTTTAAGGATCCATTTTAAAGATGTAGTGAATGTTATTTTTGTATGAAAACAAGATCAAAATAGTACATTGATCCCAACATCCATTACTAACCATGGAAGATCTCAAAATATCCACACGGTTCTGTATTTTTTAATCTGATTGACATCAATCTAAGGGTGGTATGCTATATAGAATTACAAAAATATGGTTGGAGCATATTGGGGAATCTTTTTGAAATTTTATGTGAAATTTGGATCACAGTCACATAAAATTGATCATATTGTTCCATAAAGTATCAACATTTCTCAAATGCTTATCTTTTATAGTTTATCAATTTAGAATTCATCATGGGTGGTAATGAAATGATCGATATATTTAATATATTCAACCATAAACAATATATAATTATTATCTATGGTTTTCTTCAAATTACCGATTTATTATCCCCTGAGAGAGAATAATATTCATTTTTTTATATTATAATATTCATGTTATAAATATTCATAAACACCTATGTTAGTATATTATGTAATTTTAACTCTATTACAACTCATTATTTCAATTCATGCATAAAATTAAATAATTTTTGACAATTATTTCATTCCATAGTTAAAAACCAACAATTGATACCTTATTCTGATAATGTATAAAATATTAAAAAATATTTATAGGGACATTATTTTCTTCTAGAGTTATATGTGCTATAATTGGGATAATGATCAAAGTGGGGCTTGAATCCATAGGATTATAAAAAAATTGAATTGGAAACTAGTCCATTAAATCCTCTTTAAAAATTAATATAAATTTAAAATAAATAATAAATTTCAAATTTGGATAGGTTAATTCTATAGGATACTTTCATAAAATCATTTACAGGGATAATTCTTATGATTTAAGAGGGTTCCAGATGGTCTAAGTTGACGATGTAATTCTTGAGCTGGATTTTATGGTCTACAATCACGTCCCACTATTTCGATCATCTACCTAATACTCAAAATTTAATTGGGATTAAATTTTACATGTTTCGAGAAGATATATTTTGATTCTATTTCTAATTCTACATGCCATCCAAATTCATCCATCTCAAATCTCATTCTTCTGTAAATGTTAGTGGCATACTAGCTTAATCTTACTTACGATCAGGGTTGGAAAAACCCATTTTCCAAAATCATCCCACTACCATAGTCCTACCATAATCAATTGAAATTATATATAATATATTGTTCTTAATTTAATTCATTCAAAAATCATATTTAATTTATTAGTGGTGAATTATTTGTATAGAAGTGTTGTATGTTTTCTATGTAATGTTATTATTACATGTTTATGTTTTAACGACATTACTCCAAATATAGGTTATTTTCACCGTAGTTTATAATGAATTTTTATATTCTTATTATATTCTATTATTTTTATCCACACATCGACAAATTTTTTTAATGATGTGAATTTATTCACACAATGAAGAAATAAGTAATTCACACAATTATATATTGTTTGTTATATCATGGTTTTTACTTCTTCAATTCATCCCATATAAGTATACATAATCTTTTCATTTATATCATCATATAAATGGAGGGATAATAAAATTATTAGTAGATTTGTGGAATTTAAAAGGTTATATATTTACTGTTATTTATCATTATAATAATTATGAATAATTTCTTTAAATTGATTTATTTATTCAACTTTTTTCCTTCTCCATTGGAATAAAAATTTTTGAGGTTACTCCTACTATGTTCTAAAACTATTATATACCTTTACAAACATTAACTACCCTCCACCAATTCTGTTGAAGAATTATAATACAATAGTATATTGGTGGGATAAGTAACAACCATGTCAAACCTATGTTATAATTCTCAACCATTAACAATAAAAAATCATCATATAAACTATTTGAAACCAAAAAATACCATTTCCGACCTTTTCTAGTTCAATTCCAGGTATCCATTTAATATCCAATCTAATAACCAAAATATCATCCTATAATTGGCTAACTGTAACATCCCAGGTAAATAAAGATTAAAGAATTTTCATAATTATTAATATTTACGAATTAAATATTAATTTTATTTTAAAGGGGTTGCTATGTTCGATAGCGTACCCGATACGCAACGATGAGTTTCTTTGAAACTTACGTAGCACACCAGTAATAAAATAATATTATTTTAAATGTTAGTTAACAAGTAGCCGTTGTAATGGCGGGAATAGATAGAAATAACTAAAATATGATTAGATATGTTTTTAAATGTTTATACATTTACCCAATAAAAGATAAAGGCTTAAAATACAGAAAGAGTTCAATTTTAGGGCATATATACTCTAATTTTCACTAAAGGTTCACTTATCACCTTTTAAGGGTGAACCGTCATTAAATATAGTTTTTATCACTCTTATACTTTATTTTGGACCAAATATAACTCTTATTTATAATCGGGACATCAAAATTTACTTTGTGTAAATTTTTGGTACCTTTCCGATAAAGTTCATTTTTTTTAATGAATAGCGTAAAATGTTGTATTTTAATTAAAAACCTCTTTTTAATCTAATTTATTTATATGATTAGATTATCTTTGGAATTGGTTTTAAAGTGAAATTAGAAAATATTTTTACCATTAAATCCAATAGTGGTCGTTGGAATTAATTTCACTTTGAAAACGGACTTAAACTATTGTCAATATTTTGATACTTATTGTTTCACAAAAACACGCTATTTGTCATGACAGTGGGAATTAATTATTAAATTAATTAATTTGACTTATATGTTTTGAATTTTGTAAAATGGACTTCATTTTTGAATTCGGAATATCAAATATAGCTTAGGGTGAATTTTTTGTAATTTTCTTAAAATCTTCAATTTTTGATGAATAGTGAAACCACTAAGTGGTAATCAAGCAAACTGATTTTTCAGTTAAATGAAAGTTTACCACTAATGTGTATTGAATTTTGAAAATCCGACATACATGGTTGTCATTAAGAAGTAAAATGTGGTTCAATGAGATTAAAATAATTTTTTGGTGAATAGTAACTTTTTTTCATTAATCACGATTAGAGGTAATTAGTGTAATTTAATGTAAAAAGGATATTATAAGAATGTGAAAACACCATGAAACTTGTCCTACACCTATTGGGTGAGTCATGGCCGACCAAGACAAGCCATGGGCAATCTTGGGGACCCCATGGAGCCACTTTAGTTGGAAAATGACATTAATATATTTTTATTTAATGTTAAAGTGAAAATGACACTAACATAAATGGTTTTACTAAAAGAATTTTTGAGTGGGGTTATACAAGTCCAAATTTTGATTATAAATATTAATTAGAAATATAAAAAGAATTCCTAAATCATAGTATTTTTTGTATAATTTTTAGACGTTAAATAAATTAAATTATATATGACATAATAATGATGCAGCGATGACATCATTATTTGACGATTTAAATAAAATGGAAAGATAATGAAAAATATAAAACCTACACATGGCCAAAACCAATTGGATGAGTGGATTTAGAACCCTTATCACCTTATCCACGAATTATATCAATGTGGGACCTTTTAAAACCGAAACACATTTTCAAATAAAGTAATATTTCTTTACTTTCCAAAAGTGCCCCTCCTCTCCTCTTATAAAAGGCCCCCACCTCTACCCCATTTAACACACTTCTCAAGCCTTTGGCTCGGCCAACCCCTGCCCAATTACTCTCTCCACATCCCTCTCCTCATCCTAGAGTATTCCCTTTGGGCAGAATCCTTTCAAAAGAAGCCTTTAGCCTCAAATCAAAAGGAGTTACACTTTTAAAGGTAATTCATTCTCTCTTGTTCATTTGTTTTATTTTGCTTCTCCAACCCTCTAAACTCTTTTTATTTACTTCTTCTGTAACAACACCAGTATCTTCAATATACTAGGATGTTTTTATAATATTTATTTGAGCTACACTTTCATACAACTACATCAAATGGTTAAAGAACATACGGTTTCCGTGGATGGCGAAATTCTGCCTCCCGAAACGATGATTGTTCAATACCCATTTAACACCTTCAAGGGTGGCCATTATGATGTCACTATTTTTATATATGATATATAAAATGATTATGTTTTCTTTAAGCTTCTGTATTTTTCATTTTTGGCATACCTTTTTGGTTTCCATTATGGGTAAACACGATATCTTCATTTAAGGAAGTGCGGACTACCGCCCCCTAAAAGTGATGTGATTCGTTAATGCCATATGTGGGACGTGTAAAGGATGGATTTAAAGTTATTATATATGATGTTATACTGGAATTATAATATACCTCTATATCATCATTATTTCATTCCATTAAAGTATGAGATATAAATGAAAGTAGCGTTCATGCGTACGTGCGGCTTACCGTCTCCATGAACGGTGCATTTCATTTCTTATCCCCAAATGTAATGTAATATTAAAAGTACATGTATATAATGGATATATATAATTAATGATATATCTAAATGATGAATATAATTCTGGAATTAAAATATACATACCTCTAATTTAGTTTTAATTCCACTAATATGACAAAGAAATGAAAGTAGCGTTCATGCGTACGTACGGCTTACCGTCTCCATGAACGGTGCATTTCATTTCTTACCTCTAAATGATTATGTAATATTATAAATACATGTATATGCTGGATATATATGATATATATGATATCCAAATCAGGAATTTCATTCTGGTTATAAAGATCTTTTGACCACACGAACAACATGTAATTGTAAGAAGTCAACTTTCGACTTAAGAACCAAATATTGACAAAACAAAAATTATTAACTTAAATGGTTACATAATGTTTATAACATGGCAATAAGTGATATAAAAGGAATAATGAACTTTAAAAAGGTTCTTAATAAATTATAAATTAACTCAAGTTTATTATTCAGGACGTTAAATAATGATCGAGTCAAGTCGGACCCAAGGTAAGGGAACTTCATAACCCAATTTTCATTCTTTGGGTTAATCTCCTACTTTCAAATTATGTCATTATATTATTATGTCATATCTTTTATTTGTACATTATTTATGTGTACTTATAGTGAATACACATAATATATCTATTTCATTTTAAAAATTATCTTGGTAAGGGACTTCGTCTCAATCTCCTTTCATTGAGGCATATTTTATTTTATACACAACATTATTTTATACGGTGTATAAACTACTTTGACTTTTAATTTTATACAAAAGGAATATTTTTATACGAAGCGTTTTACTAAACGACAAAAAGGAATGTTTTTTTAACGTACGTGGTGACAATGACCTTTTCCACCGCCGCGAGTATTATTTGGTCTTTGGCTTCCTCAACAAGCCGTAATGTTTTTAAAATAAAATAAATACCATATACTCTATTATGTATTTTGGTATTAAAAATGGTTTTGATAAAGGATTCTATTATGTTAATATATTTATGATATATTGTGATTGAAATATGGAAATGTTATCTTTCCTTTATATTGGTTTTATGTTTTATGATTTTATACTGGTACTTGGACATTTTAACGGGTGGTTACGTTATAAACCATATGACGGGTGGTGCCGTGAATACCAGGACGGGTGGTTACGTTATAACCTCCAATGCATTGGGTATGGAAGTCGGCCGTATGGCTATTCCATTAAGTATGTATGGAAATTGGCCGTATGGCTATTCCATTAAGTGATATGTGTGGAAGTCGACCGTATGGTTATTCCACTTAAGTATGTTTATGTCCCAAGTAACCTTTATATATATTCTATGTGTTCTTTATATGGGTTTTATGGTAATCCTTTGGTTACAAAAAGGTATGTAATGATACTTTATTTAGTGAAGATTTTTTTTACTACTTCATGAAGGTGAAGGTATTACTTTGATATAGTATACATGGTTTACTTGATGTTTGAAAAACTAACAGTTTTCATTCTTTTTTTTTATCCCTTACTGAGCTTTTTATGCTCACCCCAAGTTTTTCGAAATGTTTTTCACAGGACTTAAAGTGGAATAAGGTCAAGGATGGGATCAAGGGAATGTCATTCTATCTAAAACATCGAATCTAGACATCTTTCTTTTTAAGAGTTTTTTTTTATGGAGACTTAGTAGAAGTGTCTACTTTGTAATCTTTTAAGATGTAATAGTTATGTTCTAATTCTCTAAAACTCTATACCTGAAAAGATCCTCAATGTGAATTATTCATTTAATTCAATATTAAGTAAGGTTTAAGGCTGGGGCCTTATAGTTGGTATCAAAGGACAGTTTAGACAACTTTAGGAGTTAGAAAAGTGTTAAATTATAATATGATTGAAATGATATAGCATTTACGGATTACCATGTTGCTTCGCCTAAGATATTTCTGTGTTCAGAATGGTTTTCCGCAGAGGAAACAAAGAAGCTATGTTGGGACGACATCAGAAGAAAGATAACCTTCCAAATCAGCAACCTGAGATGGTCGGAATCGGAACTGAACAGTTTGTTGCAGTGATGGAACAGTTGACTCAGGCTATAAATGGTGGTGGTATCCATGCACGAGATCAGCCAGATCAACCGCAGAGGAACATGTCAGTGGTGGAACATTTCATGAGGCAACATCCCCCATCATTTAGAGGATCCTCTGACCCTGTGCAAGATGAAGGGTGGATTAAAGTACTGGAGAAGATTTTTGATGTCATGGGGTGTTCAGAACATCAAAAGGTTAGTCTTGCTGTTTACCGTTTTGAAGGTGAAGCTGATCAGTGGTGGGCGATGGTGAAAAATATAAGGGATAGTGATGAGATTGAGGATCTTCACTGGGACGAATTCAAAGGTATGTTTCTTGAGAAATATTTTCCTAAGGTGGTTCGTATTAGGATGGAAAAACAATTCCTAGAATTGAGGCAGGAGGATGATTCAGTGGCTACTTATGAAGAAAAGTTCACTCGATTGGCAAGGTATGCTCCAAAATTCATACGAGATCTTGATAGTAAAATAAACCGTTTTTACTCAGGGTTAAAGCCAAAGTATCGAAGGGCTTTAGCTTCTCGTGAGTTCAAAAGTTATGAAAAACTTGTTCGATGTACGGAGAAGGTGGAAATAGAGTTTGCCGATGATCAGGTGTTCTATGAAAAACAACATAATAGGAGATCTAGTTGGCAGGAAAAGGGGGAGAATTCATCAAAGAAGCAAGGAGGTAAGAAAACCAAATATCCATCCTGTGAGAAGTGTGGTAAAATGCATCCTAGAGATTTTTTATCCAAGTCTGGTAAGTGCTTTCGGTGTGGTAAGTCTGGTCATATTACTCGTAACTGTAAGGAAGATGATCAAGCAGGAAATGAAAAGCCAACGGTAAGATGTTTTAAGTGTAATGAAATGGGTCATTATGCAAACGAGTGTCCAACGAAGAACTCAACTAGGGGAATGCAGCCAGACTACAAGCAAAAAGGGGTGGTGAAATCCTTTGCAACAACTTCAGCAGATGTTGGGCCATCGAATGAAGTGGTATTAGCTCTAGGGAGCTCAGTATTTTTCGAAGATTGACTTGAGGTCGGGGTACCATCAGTTGAAAGTAAAAGAAACAGACGTTCCGAAGACTGAGTTCCGTACTAGATATGGCCATTATGAATTTGTAGTTATGCCTTTTGGGTTAACCAATGCACCTGCTGTATTCATGGACCTTATGAATAAAATTTTCCATGATTTTTTGGATAAGATTGTGTTTGTGTTTTGAGGTTTGTGAAGAGGTTATGTGTGCCTTTTGATTCACAGTTGAAGAATGAGTTGTTTTTTCATCCTGGCAGTACTAAGATGTACAGAGGTCTGCGGGAGTATTACTGGTAGGATGGAATGAAAAGAGACATTGCTGATTTTACTATGAAGTGTTTGACATGTCAACAGGTTAAATCAGAGCAGTAGTTACCGAAAGGGATGCTTCAGCCTTTACCAGTGCCAGAGTGGAAATGGGAGAATATATCCATGGACATTGTTGTGGGATTACCGAGGACATCTCGAGGTAATAATACAATCTGGGTTATTGTTGATCGCTTGACCAAATATGCTCATTTCCTTGCTATACGAGATACTTTCTCTCTTGATCAACTTTCCCGTTTGTATCTTAAAGAAATAGTCAGGTTACATGGAGTTCCTCTCTCCATTGTATCAGATCGTGATCCCAGGTTTACTTCTAACTTTTGGAAAGGCCTTCAGAAGTCGTTGGGTACTGAATTAAATTTTAGTACAGCTTTTCATCCTCAATCTGATGGGAAGTCAGAACGAACAATTCAGACCTTGGAGGATATGCTACGAGCTTGTTCTATGGATTATCAGGGAAGTTGGGACCAACATCTTTCTTTGGTTGAATTTTCATATAATAACAGTTTTCATTCGAGTATACAGATAGAACCATTTCAGGAATTATATGGGAAGCGGTGTCGAACTCCAGCTTTCTGGGATGAAGTGGGTGAAAGGAAGTTGATGGGACCAGAATTGGTAGAAGAGTTGGCTAAAAAGTTCAGCTGATTCAGAAGCACATGAGAATAGCTCAGAGCAGGCATAAGAGTTATGCGGACAACAGGAGGAAGGATCTCTCTTTTGAGGTAGGTGATCATGTTTTTCTCAAAGTATCACCATGGAAAAGTGTGATGCGATTTGGTAAGAAAGGAAAGCTGAGTCCAAGGTTTATTGGACCATATGAAATTCTGGAAAGAGTTGGATCAGTTGCATACCGAGTGGCTTTACCTCCGAGTTTATCTCAGGTACACAATGTTTTTCACGTTTCGATGTTGAGAAAGTATATGCCAGATCCATCTCATGTTTTGAGCCCAGAGGTAGTTCAGCTGGAAGAGAACCTATCTTATTAGGAACAACCGGTCCAGATTCTTGACCATAGGGAGCAAGTGTTACGGAATAAGGTGATTCATCAGGTAAAGGTTTTGTGGAAAACCATGTGATTTAAGAGGCAACGTGGGAATCTGAAAATCCTATAAGGGATAAATACCCCCACTTATTTTGATAAGTGAATAAAATTGCGAGGACGCAATTCCCAAAAGGGGGAAGGATGTAACATCCCAGGTAAATAAAGAATAAAGAATTTTCATAATTATTAATATTTACGAATTAAATATTAATTATATTTTAAAGGGGTTGCTATGTTCGATAGCGTACCCGATACGCAACGATGAGTTTCTTTGAAACTTACGTAGCACACTAGTAATAAAATATTATTATTTTAATTGTTAGTTAACAAGTAGCCGTTATAATGGCGGGAATGGATAGAAATAACAAATATATGATTAGATATGTTTTTAAATGTTTATACATTTACCCAATAAAAGATAAAGGCTTAAAATACAGAAAGAGTTCAATTTTAGGGCATATATACTCTAATTTTCACTAAAGGTTCACTTATCACCTTTTAATGGTGAACCGTCATTAAATATAGTTTTGATCACTCTTATACTTTATTTTGGACCAAATATAACTCTTCTTTTGAATCGGGACATCAAAATTTACTTTGTGTAAATTTTTGGTACCTTTCCGATAAAGTTCATTTTTTTAATGAATAGTGTAAAATGTTGTATTTTAATTCGAAACCTCTTTTTAATCTAATTTATTTATATGATTAGATTATCTTTTGAATTGGTTTTAATGTAAAATTAGAAAATATTTTTACCATTAAATCCAATAGTGGTTGTTGAAATTAATTTCACTTTGAAAACGGACTTAAACTATTGTCAATCTTTTGATACTTATTGTTTCACAAATACACGCTATTTGTCATGACAGCGGGAATTAATTATTAAATTAATTAATTTGACTTATATGTTTTGAATTTTGTAAAATGGACTTCATTTTTGAATTCGGAATATCAAATATAGCTTAGGGTGAATTTTTGGTAATTTTCTGAAAAACTTCAATTTTTGATGAATAGTGAAACCACTAAGTGGTAATCAAGCAAACTGATTTTTTCAGTTAAATGAAAGTTTTCCAATAATGTGTATTTTATTTTTAAAATCCGACATACATGGTTGTCATTAAGAAGTAAAATGTGGTTCAATGAGATTAAAATAATTTTTTGGTGAATAGTAACCTTTTTTCATTAATCGCGATTAGAGGTAATTAGTGTAATTTAATGTAAAAATGATATTATAAGAATGTTAAAACACCATTAAACTTGTCCTACACCTATTGGGTGAGTCATGGCCGACCAAGACAATCCATGGACCAACTTGGGGACCCCATGGAGCCACTTTAGTTGGAAAATGACATTAATATATTTTTATTTAATGTTAAAGTGAAAATGACACTAACATAAATTGTTTTACTAAAAGAATTTTTTAGTGGGGTTATACAAGTCTAAATTTTGATTATAAATTTTCATTAGAAAGATAAAAAGATTTCCTACATCATAGTATTTTTTTATAATTTTTAGACATGAAATAAATTAAATTATATATGACATAATAATGATGCAGTGATGACATCATTATTTGACGATTTAAATAAAATGGATAGATAATGAAAAATATAAAACCTACACATGGCCAAAACCAATTGTATGAGTGGCTTTCGAACCCGTATCACCTTATCCACTAATTATATCAATGTGGGACCTTTTAAAACCGAAACACATTTTCAAATTATGTAATATTTCTTTACTTTCCAAAAGTGCCCCTCCTCTCCTCTTATAAAAGGCCCCCACCTCTACTACATTTCACACACTTCTCAAGCCTTTGGCTCGGCCAACCCCTGCCCAATTACTCTCTCCACATCCCTATCCTCATCCTAGAGGATTCCCTTTGGGCATAATCCTTTCAATGGAAGCCTTTATCCTCAAATCAAAAGGAGTTACACTTTTAAAGGTAATTCATTCTCTCTTGTTCATTTGTTTTATTTTGCTTCTCCAACCCTCTAAAATCTTTTTATTTACTTCTTTTGTAACAACACCAGTATCTTAAATATACTAGGATGTTTTTATAATATTTATTTGAGCTACACTCTCATAAAACTACATCAAATGGTTAAAGAATATACGGTTTCCGTGGATGGCGAAATTCTGCCTCCCGAAACGATGATTGTTCAATACTCATTTAACACCTTCAAGGGTGGCCATTATGATGTCACTATTTTTATATATGATATATAATATGTTTATGTTTTCTTTAATCTTCTGTATTTTTCATTTTTGGCATACCTTTATGGTTTCCATTATGGGTAAACACGATATCTTCATTTAAGGAAGTGCGGACTACCGCCCCCTAAAAGTGATGTGATTCGTTAATGCCATATGTGGGACGTGTAAAGGATGGATTTAAATTTATTATATATGATGTTATACTGGAATTATAATATACCTCTATATCATCATTATTTCATTCCATTAAAGTATGAGATATAAATGAAAGTAGCGTTCATGCGTACGTACGGCTTACCGTCTCCATGAACGGTGCATTTCATTTCTTATCCCCAAATGTAATGTAATATTAAAAGTACATGTATATAATGGATATATATAATTAATGATATATCTAAATGATGAATATAATTCTGGAATTAAGTTATACATACCTCTAATTTAGTTTTAATTCCACTAATATGACAAAGAAATGAAAGTAGCGTTCATGCGTACGTACGGCTTACCGTCTCCATGAACGGTGCATTTCATTTCTTACCTCTAAATGATTATGTAATATTATAAATACATGTATATTCTGGATATATATGATATATATTATATCCAACTCAGGAATTTCATTCTGGATATAATGAACTTTTGACCACACGAACAACTTGTAATTGTAAGAAGTCAACTTTCGACTTAAGAACCAAATATTGACAAAACAAACATTATTAACTTAAATGGTTACATAATGTTTATAACATGGCAATAAGTGATATAAAAGGAATAATGAACTTTAAAAAGGTTCTTAATCAAGTATAAATTAACTCAAGTTTATTATTCAGGACGTTAAAGAACGATCGAGTCAAGTCGGACCCAAGGTAAGGGAACTTCTTAACCCAATTTTCATTCTTTGGGTTAATCTCCTACTTTCAAATTATGTCATTATATTATTATGTCATATCATTTATTTGTACATTATTTATGTGTACTTATAGTGAATACACATAATATATCTATTTCATTTTAAAAATTATCTTGGTAAGGGACTTCGTCTCAATCTCCTTTCATTGAGGCATATTTCATTTTATACACAACTTTATTTTATACGGTGTATAAACTACTTTGACTTTTACTTTTATACAAAAGGAATCTTTTTATACGAAGCGTTTTACTAAACGACAAAAAGGAATGTTTTTTTAACGTACGCGGTGACAATGACCTTTTCCGCCTCCGCGAGTATTATTTGGTCTTTGGCTTCCTCAACAAGCCGTAATGTTTTTAAAATAAAATAAATACCATATACTCTATTATGTATTTTGGTATTAAAAATGGTTTTGATAAAGGATTCTATTATGTTAATATATTTATGATATATTGTGATTTAAATGTGGAAATGATATCTTTCCTTTATATTGGTTTTATGTTTTATGATTTTATACTGGTACTTGGACATTTTAACGGGTGGTTACGTTATAAACCATATGACGGGTGGTGCCGTGAATACCAGGACGGGTGGTTACGTTATAACCTCCAATGCATTGGGTATGGAAGTCGGCCGTATGGCTATTCCATTAAGTATGTATGGAAATTGTCCGTATGGCTATTCCATTAAGTGATATGTGTGGAAGTCGACCGTATGGTTATTCCACTTAAGTATGTTTATGTCCCAAGTTACCTTTATATATATTCTATGTGTTCTTTATATGGGTTTTATGGTAATCCTTTGGTTACAAAAAGGTAAGTAATGATACTTTATTCAGTGAAGATTTTTTTTACTACTTCATGAAGGTGAAGGTATTACTTTGATATAGTATACATGGTTTACTTGATGTTTGACAAACTAACAGCTTTCATTCTTTTTTTTATCCCTTACTGAGCTTTTTATGCTCACCCCAAGTTTTTCGAAATGTTTTTCACAGGACTTAAAGTGGAATAAGGTCAAGGATGGAATCAAGGGAATGTCATGCTATCTAAACCATGGAATCTAGACATCTTTCTTTTTTAAGAGTTTTTATTTTATGGAGACTTAGTAGAAGTGTATACTTTGTAATCTTTTAAGATGTAATAGTTATGTTCTAATTCTCTAAAACTCTAAACCTGAAAAGATCCTCAATGTGAATTATTCATTTAATTCAATATTAAGTAAGGTTTAAGGATGGGGCCTTATACTAACCATCTCAATCTCCTTCACAATCAGTTCAACTACCATTACATTAGTAATTGTGTCCGAAAATGGGCATAATGAATTATGAGGTTTCATCATTAAGATTATAATGGAATATAATTAAAATTATTGAGACACCCATGCTCACACAGGAAGTACCATCCTCAAACATAATAGAATAATCTTGTTGTATACAACCCTCTCAGAAACATATCAAACTTGTGACCATTAAATTGAGTGGTACTACCAATGAATAAGAAGAAAAAATGACTCTTAATCAATCAAAGGCTTCAAATGTCATGTTAAATCGGGAGAATAAATTTAAAAATATTAAATATTTAAACTAGAATGAAGATGAAAATTATTTTCATAAATGATAAAATTGAATATAACGATTAAAAATGATTAATAAAAGGATATTTAATTTAGTATGAGATTAGTTTCTTTTGTTCCCATTATTTAAATTTGTATCATTTTCATAAATCTATTTCAAATAGCTCTATTGAATATTTTTTAGAATCACCAATCAATAGAACCATTCGATAAATTAAAAACATCGAGTTTATGCCCACCCTTAACCCTAATTATTTTAAATTTCATTGTTGAAACGTCATTGAAAATGAGAAGAATTATATTTTTAATTATAGAAGAGGAATACATGTTTGATTCAAATTAACAAAATATACTTATAAAAATTTTAACCAACCCATTCTGAATTTCACGATCATACATACCACAGGAAATTATTAATTCATTGGTGATTTCCAAGAACATAATGTTCCTATTCATTTTAAACTAATATTAAACCAATTAGTAATTCTACATGATTTCTTAAGAATGATTAAAAAAATAATTATATAGAACCTTGTGATTATACCCCAAACTTAGTGTCAATGTTTTTTTCTTAAATAATATTTGAATCCTTCTTATAATCTTTTATTTTTATTCAATAAAAATTTAATTGATTAGGTGAAAAACAAAATAACTAATATGTTTAATGATTGTATTGGGTACGTTGGAAGGTCAATGTTGAGATGAAAATATTAAACTATGTGATTTCTAGTAGGTAACCCCGACCAAAATGGATTTTATATTATAATATTTTATTTTATTTTTGTATATTTTTTTTAAATGACACAATTTTTTTCCTTTCTTACATTTTTTTATTTATCTTTTTTCATTAAATATCTACTTCATCAATGTTAAAATTTATTAAATATGATTAATTTCATTTTTATGTGTTCATAAAAACCAATAACTAAAAATTGAAAAAATATTAAATAAAACAATGAAAAGAAAAATGGATTGTCATGGGTAAATGGTGGGAAACCCCACCGTTTGACTTGAACGCACAACCTGAGGATAATAGTAGAACAGACTTTTCTTTCTGAATGGGAATATCATTCTGTGATGATCCATAATATATATATATATATAGAAAAATTTCACACTTTAGGTCAGGGTGAAAACCCGATAATATCTGAAAAGGCCAGACAACTCAAACCTATTACTGAAGGGAGTCAAGGAGTGTGCTATCCACTGGCCTGTAACCTATAATCCTTAAATATTATTAAGTATTATTTTATATATAGTTATATTTTATAATTCTATATATAATTTGGTTATGAAGTGCCCAGATCAGTGTGAATCACTGAGAGGGGGAGGGGGTGAATCAGTGATCCCTTCTAACTTTTTACTAATTGATTCTTTATCAATTAAACCTCTATGGCTGGTTAAAGCCTCGATCCACTCTTCTTGTATCTCTCAACCTTTCCCGGATTATGCAGTAATGAAAAGGCACATGACACAAGGATTTACAAGGTTCGGCACCAAAGGCCTACATCCTTGCCATGCTCTCCCAGCATGGATTCTCCATTATAACCTGTTAAAATTACAATGGTCGATACAGAGTCCCACTGTATCTCTCCTGAGTCCCACAGGAGGGTCTTTATACTGCGTCCCACAGTGTTACCAGAGTCCCACTGGCCTTCTCCAGAATCCCACTGAAGACTTCTTCTCCCGGAGTCCCACAGGGTCTTCTCCTGGCTCCTCGAGTCGCACGAGTAGCTCTTCTTCACTTTAAGTTCTTCAAGTATCCTCAGCAGCCTGGGATAAAGGCTGCTGGCCTTGCTCTTCTCTTCTGATCACTTGTGGTTGATCAGGGCTTCTCAAATACTGCAAACTCAGACAAACAATATCTTTCACTTTAGTCTGGCTCAGTCTCAGTTGCACACCACTGATTTAGCACTGTTCACGTGTGCACGTGCATGCATGCATGCATGCACTCTTCCTTTCCTCTTCTTGGTGCAGTAGACCCACAAAGGGTGTAATCAATTATAGCACACACCTTCTCCACAATCTTCACACACTATATTCAAATTGTTCACACACTAAAAGTGTGTTATACTTTAGTGTGGGTCAACTCCTTCTTCTTCTTCTAATGTGTATACACTTTTAGTGCACACACTAGGTTCGACCACTTCTTTAATTTGCACACACAAATTCTTCACTTAGCGTACACTTGTAGTGACCTTCCTCTTCTTGCACACAATAAATGCCCGTAGGGTGTTCCTCTTCAATTTTCACACACACACACTCAAATGAGGTGTGATCTTCACTTCACCCACACAAGGCTACGGCCTTTCACTTCTTTTGCACACACAATTTGTTCTTTCTCTTTTAATCTTCAAGTGTGCACACCCAACAAGGCTACGGCCTTCACTTGTTCAATTTGCACACAAAGGCACAAAGGCCTCGGCCTTACTTCTTCACCTCTCACACACACAAAGTGTGGTATTCTTGGCCTCAACTTTTTTGCACACACTCAACCCGTAGGTTCTTCACTTAGCACTTGTGCACACACTTCGGTTCTAAGGCCCTCTTGTCTTCCCACTTGGCTACGGCCTTCCTTCTCTTCTTTCACACACACAAGGCTACTGCCTTTTCTTCAAATGCACACACAACCCGAACACTGTAGCACACACACAAAGGTGTGGTAAATTGCCTCACTCAAACTCCCTGCCAAATGAAGGCGTGCATGGGGTGCGGCCAACCTCTTCTCCACTGCCGCGTAGGGTCACAAGGCGCAAGGGTGCACGAGTGCCGCGCAGGTGCCACTGCCGCGGGGTGCGAAAGTACAACACCCGCGCGCACATCCTCCTGCCGCGCAAGTACGCGGGCAGTGAGGGTGACAACCTCAATCGCGCAAGGAGATGCGGCTGGGGTTCTTCCTGTCGCGCAAAGGAGGCGCGCAGGGGACCTTCGGGCCTCGGGTGGCACCGGAACACACTGCCGCGCAAGTGGGATGCACGGGGGCTTCTTTCTTCACGAGGCAGAGAGCACACGCGGGACTTCAAATATTCAAAGGATCAGCACATCAGCCAACGGCTCAGAGGTCTCGGCCTCTCTTTATATAGGCAGAGGGATGCTTCACCTCTTCCGCGGGATTCAAATCCAAACTCCCAAAATATTCGGATCTTCAAGATTTTTTCAAATCTTGAACTTTCTTTCCTCTGTTTCAACGCGGCTTCCCTTATTTTTCGGTCCCTCTACGTGCATGCGACTCATAACGCATGCACAACCTTCGGTTTAAGCTCATCCCATGCAAAAACACCAACCACGTGGCCTCGGCAGCTTCGTTTGCCTTAGCCTCATTCGAAATTCTCCTTACATTGCATGCACACCATTTTTAGGCATGATCCTGTTCGTTATGGCCAGACGAGCTCAATGGTGCCTTCGGTTTGATCGGAGGTGGCCGGAATCTCAAAATCGGTCGTCGGATGGCCTCTGGTTCAGCGGCGTCGCGGGAGATGCCTCGGCTCGAGCTCGAGGAAGGAGATGAGCTACGGCCGTCAGATCAGGCGATGGAGATACATCGGGCGGCCTGGATTAGATCGCGGCGCCGCGGATGGATCGTGCGACGCAGATCAAGCGCGCGATGAGACGGACGGCAGAGATTTGCTCCCGGGATTTTTTGCGCGTCCCACATCGAATCCTCACCCGGTTTCTCCGCGGCTTATAACCCTGGCGCTGCCTCAACACGCCAGTTGAACTTCTCCCCTCCCGGTGCCGCCCCGCACCGGGTTCTCTCTGCGGGCGCGCTCTGCGCCCACTATGCTCCCTGCGGGCGCGCTCCTAGCGCCCACTATGCCTCCTACGGGCGCGCCACTGGCGCCCACTATGCACACTACGCTCCTTCGGGCGTGCCCCAGCCACCTCTGTGGTGTCTGCGGGTGCGCCCCTGCCGCCCTGAGCTCACCCCACGGGTTCCCCCTTGGGCGTGGCGCCTTAGGCCCACATGAGCCTTGGGGTTGAACCCACAAGGTGCTCACGGGCTGGCCATATTTTTTGGCAAAGTAAAAGAAGAAGACTTTGTCAAAAACAAAGTCCTCCATGAGTATAAGCCAAATGCCAAGCCACAACTCTAAAACATCCTTCTTCTACATTTCTTCTTCTTCATTTCTTCTTCTAATTTCTCCTTCTTCCTTTCTTCTTCTTTATTTAAAAATCTTCATTTGAAATTCCTCCATTATCTTCAACATGTATTCATCACTTACGAATGGAATTTCAAACGGTTTCTTCTTAATCTTCTTCATCTCCTCTTCCATATGTGTTCAATACTTAGGAGGGACTTCTTCAACTGAATCTTATGAATCACTTAAATTATTCAAAGTGCTTCATTTATCTAATCAGAGATCAATTGGATCATCTTCATGTTCACATGCACTAAGTGATAGTGCATGGACTTCATTAATGCACATCACCCACTTAGTAGTTGTGGATGGGACTCCTTTCAACTCCTCATGCATTGTGAAGACAATGCATGGTCTTCAATCAATGTTGTGACATTGTATCATCAGGATACAAGTTCTTTGAACTTAAAGAGCAGCTCAACAATCGTCTGATGTTTTTTTAGAGAATGTTTCAACCATCATTTCCTATGTCACTTAGTGAATCTCCTAAGTGACATTCCTCTAAGTTCCATGGCCATTCCCCATTCATCACCAACACCATCACAACCTTTGTCATTCACATCTTGAAATTCCTTGACTTCCATTCATTCCAAGACAACTGCATGCCTCATTGACAACAAATGCAACACAATTCACTTCAATCTCCCCCTTTGTATTTGTTGTCAATACACTCCTTCAGCACATATGAATGGGTCAATATGTGTGCCAATATTTCTCCCCCTTATTGGCAATCAAATGCAAAGGTGTGGTGTGGTTCTCTTTCAAAAATATCTTCCTCCCTTTGAATAGCATCTTCTTGAAAATCACTAAGAGAGGGATGATGCCACATGTTCTTCTTTAGCAAAGAACCTTTAGTAAATCAACTCTAAGTCTACTTGGGCTAACCCGGTGTAGAAAACAAGAGTGATGTAACCAAGGAACTCAATGCTGTCCACAATTCTCTACACTTGTGAGATCATGCTTAGGGGCTTGAAATTTTTCAGATATAACAATGAATTGCTAAATCCTGCACATACTTCACAAAACTCATTAGAAAGTTCAGGTGCAAAGATAAAGCTCCCCCTTTCAACCATTTGTCTTCAATCAATACTCCCCCTTAATTGTCATGATGAATGAAATTAAGAATCAAGGGATGAAAGTATGATTGGAATACCTTCACTTTCTCAAGATGATATTAATTTTAGAACATCATCTTCTTCAGATTTGCTCCCCCTCAAGGGGTGCACTCCATTCTGTCCAAACCATCCTCCAGTTGAGAATGATCATCATCTTCAATTCCCTGCAATGCCAGCACATGTAAATACCAATAGTATAAGGGAATAAGATGGAACCTCCTTGGTTCATCAATGTGAACAACAAGGTTGAGAAGATTCTCTCAACCGAGATGTCCCATTTTCACCATTCTTCACACTTGCACATTTTATCTTCATTGATGATTGTGCTGATGTGGTTCTCAAAACATCTTCATGTGAAACCTTCTTCTTCTTTTTTGCTTTAGCAGTTGCCAGAGCTTCATCTTCAGCTCTTTGCAGTTCTCTGGCAAGTTGCAACTGATTTGGCCATATGACTAGTAAATCATTTGGAAGTGTGGCCTCAGTTCTGGAAGTTCCACATGGTTCTTTGGATGCTGCTAAGCTACCTCTCTTAGGCAACTTATTTTCAATCAGTCCCTTCTTCTTCTGGATTGATTGTCTTTTGGAGTTCAGTCTGCTTCTATTTAGTTTCATGGATTCTTTACAAAGGTCCATGATGTGTCCTTTCTTTCCACAGTAGAAGCATTTCTTGGTGGTCCTTCTGGATGCATCACCCTTCTTGGACTCAGACTCCAAGGACTTCTCTTCATTTATCAAACACTTCTTGGGAGCATTCTCTACTATCTTCTTGCTTCCCAAGGAATCTTTTTGAGCCAGGTTCTGTGATCCTTTCATCTTTTGAGCTCTGGATACAGTTGGAGATTGACATGTATCTTTTTGACCACTTTTGCAATCATCCCAGATGTTGTCAAGTAATCCAAATCTGTTAGCAGTAAACAGATGTCTTTGGACCTGTGGATGTTGCTTCTTTTCCTCTGGCTTGCTCCCCCTTGGCATGGGCTTCCTCTGTGCTTTGGCATTCAGTGGATTGTACCAACAATCCTTTGCACAATTCCCATACTTGTTACAACACCAACATTGACCCACAAATCTTGACTTCTTCAGTCCTTCTGATTGTTGGGTACTTTTCTTGATTTGTTGTGTTGTTTCAGGAGAGCTCTGCTTCTTTTCTGTCTTCATCCATATTTGTGTGGATTCATTCGTCCATCCTGCACTTTTTGTGGAAACACATTTAGAAACATGAGTACAAGATGGTATGGATGGTACCTTCTTGTTAGAAGTTGTTGCACTTTCACTAGAGGATGTCTTTCTTTTAGAATCATCCTTCTCAAGGCATATTTGAGTAGCAACATGTCTTCTTCCAGTCGACTGGGAGGCTTTGGCTTTGGGTGATTGCTGATTTGTCAATATCACCTCCAATTCTAAGCATTTCATGTTAAGGGAGTTCTTCTCATCCTCAACAGTTCTTAGCCTTCCTTCCCAATTCTCCACCAGTTGTTTCATCTGGTCTTCATGCACCTTCTTCAATTCTTGCAATGAATTGTCCAGCTCCTTCACCCTTTTGACTTTGTCTTCTAGTTGAGCATCTTTGACAACCATTGACACTTTGTTCCTCTTTTCCAGTGCATGGAAAACTTCTTTGATAATTACTTTAAAGATTTCTTTCTCAGAAAGGCTTCTTTGCAATTCTTCAGTAGTGTCTTCATATCTTTCATTGCAAAGAGATACTGTTTCATCTTTGGCATTTACCAGCTTTCTGAGAGTGTTGGTTATGCCAACCCTTTTAGCCAGCTGATCTTCCATAGCATTGGCTTCTTCTTCTAACTGTGATTTTTCTTCTTGAAGATCATGGATGCCTGTAGCTATACACTTTGCCACTTCCATGGGAACTGTCTTCTGAAGATATTTGAGTGCACTCTGAAGATCATTCATTGTTTCAACTTCATCACAGCTAGGACAGGCTTCATCAGAAGAATGATAAAAGGAATTGTCATCTGATGTGACTTTCACATTTCTTTCCATAGAAGGAGTTTCTCTGATTGCAGCAACCTTCTTCTTCATCTTCTTGGCCTGTTTCTTCTTTCTATTTTTCTGAGTCTTGGCAGATATCTCCATTTGAGGTTGGTCGCTCGTTTCCTCAAATCTGCACTTCATAAAGACTCCCTTGGATCTTTTAGAGGCAACCTCCCTCTGATACCAATTGAAGTGCCCAGATCAGTGTGAATCACTGAGAGGGGGAGGGGGTGAATCAGTGATCCCTTCTAACTTTTTACTAATTGATTCTTTATCAATTAAACCTCTATGGCTGGTTAAAGCCTCGATCCACTCTTCTTGTATCTCTCAACCTTTCCCGGATTATGCAGTAATGAAAAGGCATAGGACACAAGGATTTACAAGGTTCGGCACCAAAGGCCTACATCCTTGCCATGCTCTCCCAGCATGGACTCTCCATTATAACCTGTTAAAATTACAATGGTCGATACAGAGTCCCACTTTATCTCTCCTGAGTCCCACAGGAGGGTCTTTATACTGCGTCCCACAGTGTTACCAGAGTCCCACTAGCCTGCTCCAGAATCCCACTGAAGACTTCTTCTCCCTGAGTCCCACAGGGTATTCTCCTGGCTCCTCGAGTCGCACGAGTAGCTCTTCTTCACTTTAAGTTCTTCATGTATCCTCAACAGCCTGGGATAAAGGCTGCTGGCCTTGCTCTTCTCTTCTGATCACTTGTGGTTGATCAGGGCTTCTCAAATACTGCAAACTCAGACAAACAATATCTTTCACTTTAGTCTGGCTCAGTCTCAGTTGCACACCACTGATTTAGCACTGTTCACGTGTGCACGTGCATGCATGCATGCATGCACTCTTCCTTTCCTCTTCTTGGTGCAGTAGACCCACAAAGGGTGTAATCAATTATAGCACACACCTTCTCCACAATCATCACACACTATATTCAAATTGTTCACACACTAAAAGTGTGTTATACTTTAGTGTGGGTCAACTCCTTCTTCTTCTTCTAATGTGTATACGCTTTTAGTGCACACACTAGGTTCGGCCACTTCTTTAATTTGAACACACAAATTCTTCACTTAGCGTACACTTGTAGTGACCTTCCTCTTCTTGCACACAATAAATGCCCGTAGGGTGTTCCTCTTCAATTTGCACACACACACACTCAAATGAGGTGTGATCTTCACTTCACCCACACAAGGCTACGGCCTTTCACTTCTTTTGCACACACAATTTGTTCTTTCTCTTTTAATCTTCAAGTGTGCACACCCAACAAGGCTACGGCCTTCACTTGTTCAATTTTCACACAAAGGCACAAAGGCCTCGGCCTTACTTCTTCACCTCTCACACACACAAAGTGTGGTATGCTTGGCCTCAACTTTTATGCACACACTCAACCCGTAGGTTCTTCACTTAGCACTTGTGCACACACTTCGGTTCTAAGGCCCTCTTGTCTTCCCACTTTGCTACGGCCTTCCTTCTCTTCTTGCACACACACAAGGCTACTGCCTTTTCTTCAAATGCACACACAACCCGAACACTGTAGCACACACACAAAGGTGTGGTAAATTGCCTCACTCAAACTCCCTGCCAAATGAAGGCGTGCATGGGGTGCGGCCAACCTCTTCTCCACTGCCGCGCAGGGTCACAAGGCGCAAGGGTGCACGAGTGCCGCGCAGGTGCCACTGCCGCGGGGTGCGCAAGTACAACACCCGCGCGCACTTCCTCCTGTCGCGCAAGTACGCGGGCAGTGAGGGTGACAACCTCAAGCGCGCAAGGAGATGCGGCTGGGGTTCTTCCTGTCGCGCAAAGGAGGCGCGCAGGGGACCTTCGGGCCTCGGGTGGCACCGGAACACACTGCCGCGCAAGTGGGATGCGCGGGGGATTCTTTCTTCGCGAGGCAGAGAGCTCACGCGGGACTTCAAATATTCAAAGGATCAGCACATGAGCCAACGGCTCAGAGGTCTCGGCCTCTCTTTATATAGGCAGAGGGATGCTTCACCTCTTCCGCGGGATTCAAATCCAAACTCCCGAAATATTCGGATCTTCAAGATTTTTTCAAATCTTGAACTTTCTTTCCTCTGTTTCAACGCGGCTTCCCTTATTTTTCGGTCCCTCTACGTGCATGCGACTCATAACGCATGCACAGCCTTCGGTTTAGGCTCATCCCATGCAAAAACACCAACCACGTGGCCTCGGCAGCTTCGTTTGCCTCGGCCTCATTCGAAATTCTCCATACATTGCATGCACACCATTTTTAGGCATGATCCTGTTCGTTATGGCCAGACGAGCTCAATGGTGCCTTCGGTTTGATCGGAGGTGGCCGGAATCTCAAAATCGGTCGTCGGATGGCCTCTGGATCAGCGGCGTCGCGGGAGATGCCTCGGCTCGAGCTCGAGGAAGGAGATGAGCTACGGTCGTCGGATCAGGCGATGGAGATACATCGGGCGGCCTGGATTAGATCGCGGCGCCGCGGATGGATCGTGCGGCGCAGATCAAGTGTGCGATGAGACGGACGGCGGAGATTTGCTCCCGAGATTTTTTGCGCGTCCCACATCAAATCCTCGCCCGGTTTCTCCGTGGCTTATAACCCTGGCGCTGCCTCAACACGCCAGTTGAACTTCTCCCCTCCCGGTGCCGCCCCGCACCGGGTTCTCTCTGCAGGCGCGCTCTGCGCCCACTATGCTCCCTGCGGGCGCGCTCCTAGCGCCCACTATGCCTCCTGCGGGCGCGCCACTGGCGCCCACTATGCACACTGCACTCCTCCGGGCGTGCCCCAGCCGCCTCTGTGGTGTCTGCGGGTGCGCCCCTGCCGCCCTGAGCTCGCCCCACGGGTTCCCCCTTGGGCGTGGCGCCTTAGGCCCACATGAGCCTTGGGGTTGAACCCACAAGGTGCTCACGGGCTGGCCATATTTTTTGGCAATGTAAAAGAAGAAGACTTTGTCAAAAACAAAGTCCTCCATGAGTATAATCCAAATGCCAAGCCACAACTCTAAAACATCCTTCTTCTACATTTCTTCTTCTTCCTTTCTTCTTCTCATTTCTCCTTCTTCCTTTCTTCTTCTTTATTTAAAAATCTTCATTTGAAATTCCTCCATTATCTTCAACATGTATTCATCACTTACGAATGGAATTTCAAACGGTTTCTTCTTAATCTTCTTCATCTCCTCTTCCATATGTGTTCAATACTTAGGAGGGACTTCTTCAACTGAATCTTATGAATCACTTAAATTATTCAAAGTGCTTCATTGATCTAATCAGAGATCAATTGGATCATCTTCATGTTCACATGCACTAAGTGATAGTGCATGGACTTCATTAATGCACATCACCCACTTAGTAGTTGTGGATGGAACTCCTTTCAACTCCTCATGCATTGTAAAGACAATGCATGGTCTTCAATCAATGTTGTGACATTGTATCATCAGGATACAAGTTCTTTGAACTTAAAGAGCAGCTCAACAATCGTCTGATGTTTTTTTAGAGAATGTTTCAACCATCATTTCCTATGTCACTTAGTGAATCTCCTAAGTGACATTCCTCTAAGTTCCATGGCCATTCCCCATTCATCACCAACACCATCACAACCTTTGTCATTCACATCTTGACATTCCTTGACTTCCATTCATTCCAAGACAACTTCATGCCTCATTGACAACAAATGCAACACAATGCACTTCAGGTTATGTTCATTTTTTTATTCCTTATATTGTTCTTTTGTGTGGTAAAATAAATTGGTAATTTCCTTCTATTATTATTTTTAATTAATAAATAGAACCTATTTAGTTTCTATGGTTTTTAATTGACATGGTGTGTGCGAATAAGGTGTTTTTAGGTAATTTATTTTTCAGTAAAATCACCTAAATCCATATATTCTATAACATTATATATTCCTGTATGGGGTGTCCACAAGTGACATCAAAATCAAATCATCAATTGGTTATGGCATGACTTTAATTTGTAAAACACTTGGATGTATTTTTCCATGAATCATTTTTAAATTTCATTTTTGAACCCCTTTCTTCTTCCTCAACCTCTTCTAAATTTTAAATCAATAATTTAATTTATGAAAATGTTATTCTATGTGAGGGGGTAAGGTAATAAAAATACATGTGTTAATTGAAGAAAAATTTATTTAACCATTCATTTGAATATATGGATTGATAAAATGAAAAAAAAATATGAAATATTAATTCATTCCATGATTTTTATTTTGATTCAATTTTATGTTCGTGATCATAATTACTTAAAGGTATGGTGGTCTTATGTTAATTTTTACTATTAACATTTCCTTCTTTTTAATCCAAATATCACACTGCATGTCCTTTGGATTGTAGAATATTATTTGGAGTTATTAGGGTCCCCTAATAAATAGGATGGGTTTTATTTAACATTAAAAGTATTATTCAGAAAAAATGTAGATATAAACACAATGAATTTGTGAATATGGTATTTGATTGAATAAATTCATGGATTTCAGCACCTAGGGATCACAAATAAAACGTTTTCTGTCATAAAGTTTTTAATTTTATATATCTTTGTGGTTATTCAAATTTGTTTAAATTATTTAACTATAGGTGATGAATAAGGATGCTAAATTCAGTTGGTACACTAATGTCTTTGAACATGGGAGTTATCATGAGTGACAAACTACATAGGTTGGCCAGATTTAGTGAAATTTCAATTAACTTTTAAGAATGGAAAATAAATAATAATAATAATACTCATCAAAAAATTAGAATTTAATTACCCCAAGAGCATTCATATTATTTACCATGAATAAAAATAACTTTTGTGTCTATTGTGATGCACAACATAAAATTATGCTCAATTAAATCATTATGATATATGTGGATGAATTGGAACAAAGGAATTGTATTTACCTTGTGATATGATTATGAACCTCTATTTTTAAAATTATTTGTATGGGATTCTAGATTTTTTTTATGTGATTTAAAAATGGTAATAATTATATGTTCATTTTTTAAATAAAAGTGGTTTTAATTTCTAATTTTTTATATACTTTTTGATCGGTAATAGAAAAACTCAAGTGGGGGGATGTATTAATTAAAAGAGGATATTATTAATTTTTATGTTATAACATTTGTTTAGTTCAATGTTCATAACCATGGATATTAGTTAATTTTATAATTTAAACTCCATTTCTCTTCAATAATGAAACTATTCCTCAGAATGCACTAATAGTTGACAAATGTTTCATTTCATAGTCAAACACCTCATGTTCCTAATTCTCTTGATATTTTATGAATATTTCACATATATTTTAGAGAATATCATTTTATAATTGAGAAACTATAGATTTAATTGGGATGATAATGAAAGTTGGTGTTAAATCTAAAAGATTCGTTGTAAGTTAATCTAAATAGTAGTCCATAAAGTTTACTCTAATGGCAATGAAACATGACAAATAATGTTTCACTTTAATATATGGATACGTAAAATATTTAAATAAAATTCAAAGAACATATTAGGTGCTTTATTATGATGTTTGGGGTATTTTATATCATCCCATGTTGAGGATGATATTTTAGACCAGATTTTTGGGCCCCTAATGACATCCCATCCTTTTAAAATATATTTTAAAAATGAATTTGGATGAAATTTTACATTAAATTATAATATAGTGTGTGATAAGATTTATTCTTCTACTTCCATTCCAAATGTATCCATTTAGATTCTCATGTTGGTGCATTAGTAAGAGGAATAATAACATACGATTATTTCGTATAAGGGGTTGAAAAGCCTAAATTCCACAATCATTTCATTATCCTAGGCCTTCCATAATCATTTAGGATAACATAGACTATTGGGGGAATCAATCCAATACTTTAAAAATTCCTATTTAATGTATTTCAGTTGATGTATTTGGAAGGTAGTGTAATATGTTTTCATTTTAATTTTATGTTGTCAATTTGATATACTAATCACTTTTATTCATTTTTCTTTTATTTATTTCACATTATTTTCTTGATGAAGTTCATTTTCCATCTCATTTTATATTATTTGTTTTCAGAGTGATAATATTTCTTAAAGTATGAATTTATTCAAAATGTTAAGAGAGAAATCATCCACACAATGGTAGAGTGTTTGTTATTTGATTCTTAATACATCTTCAGAAAAGCACATATAATAAAAAATCTATCTTCTTTTCATATATTTTAATCAATGGAAGAATAATCAACTTATGGGTTGATCCAGATAAATTTAAAGGGGCTATATTGAATGTTATTTCAGATTATACTTATTTAAGATCAATTCATTTCATTTTTATTTTCATTCAATGATTTAAATTCTCCATTTACCTCCCTAGTTTTTTCTATTACACATTTTGTGTGGTAGAACAATCAATGTTTTTGGAGTGATGATGAAAAAGATCCTATATGTGTATAGTTTATTATCCTTAGCATATGAAAATAGAACATCAGAGAGTGAAGTTGGAATTTCCCAATTTGTTGAAAGAAACACTCTCAAAGTTAATACATTGAAACCATTTTAAGAAATTAATCCAATCAATCCAAAAAAATAACCTAGTATCACCTCATTCTCTCAAATTTAGTTCAATTTAGAGTCTTATTTTTCATCAAATAAATATAAATAGAATAATATTTTTCAAATTTAAATCCAAATTTCCCTATATATAATTTATTAGACTTCATGTTTCTTATTTTGTATTTGAGGATTATCCAACCCAAGATACACTAAATGCGAATGATTCAACTTTAATCAAGGGTAAATTAGGGTGATACTTCCCATGATAATATCAGTGGTGATGTTTTCCAATTTACCTTAAGAAATGGTTAATATTGTCATTATCCCCTTTGGATTTTCCAATTCTCCCATTATTTACTGACATACAAGGAAAATTGATGTATATTAATAATTTATATTTTCATAATTACCCAAAAATAGTTTTATTTCATATATATATACATATTTGTGATATATGGGTGGATATATTTGGATGTTCTATAAAAAATGTCTAATAAATACTTATTTATATCAGTTTTAATGGTATGAATTGTTGTAACCCAAATATGACAACTCATTTTTCATCAATATTTCACTCTAAGGATTTACAATTAATTATAGAATCCCCCTTAATCATCATCACCACATAATTCATTTGGGATTCCTAAATCACATCTCTAATGGATGGTTAAATAATTATTTGATAAAAGTATGTTGTGGTTCCTCCCGTTATATTTCCTATGTTCTTCCATTTCATTTATATGAATATCATACACTTATCAATACTCATCATGGATATAGTTATATAATATTTTATACCTAGAAAGTATATCATAGTATTTTCATTCCATAGAATGTTGTGGATTAGGCAGCCATAATCCATGAATAGGTCTAACCATCATAATCGATGAATGTAGAGATTCTTCCTTGTGAATTTACACTTGATGATCTTAAATCCCTATATATGTATAATTTTACTCCATAGAGAATATTCCACCAATTATTCAATGCAATGATTACTACACGCAACTCAATATCATGCATTAGATAATTGTTCCCACAGGGCATTGACTATTGAGAGTCATACGATATCAATTTATTTTTTTTCAAGAAGTAGCCTCATAATACATCCTTTAAAAATCATGGTAGATCAAAAATACACAACCAGATTTTGGTAGTTTGTGTACTAGTGTTGTGAATAAACATTTATTAAACTAATTAATGATTTATTCACATTCATCTGTCCAAAATAATATTCACCCATTAGAGTTAACTTTGTTTGAATGCACAGAAATCTTGAAAAGTCTCTCATGAATCATAAATATTACACAAATAATATATAGAAACTATGGATCTTTATTATAGTTATTGTCTTGGGACATTATTCATTCACCTCAATTTTAGATGCATCTAATGATATACCGTCACTTGTGATTACATTACAAAATAAGTTAACTTTTTATTGAAAAATTTCACACATGCTGAACTTTTCATATAATTTGTCCTTCTACACCATCATTATAATAATTCTAATATTGTCATTATGTTCCTATATGATTTTATTTTATTTTAATATATCATTAATAAATACTCCCATTATTTTTTAAGGTGATTTCTAAAGAATATTTTCATCTATTATGTAAATATTATGGGAGCCCTTGTGAGTTTAACAGCAATTACTATGAACATATATTGCTTTTACTTTTTATGAAATATAGTTTTAGGTAATAATGTTTTCTACCCATTATTTTTTGATACACTAAATTAATGTAAACATTACAGAAGACCTGGTCATCGCATTTTTAATAAAACAATTCAAAAATTAGTTGAAGGGAATAAATTTTCATTTTCATGGTTTTTTATTAAATAAAATCAATATAAATGCACCTTGACCCATAATTCATATAATTAATGTGGAATAGTTCACCCCTTATTAAATTAATTGGGAACATACACTATTAGAAAAATATCTTATAAACATGGCATATAATTGAAGGTATTTCCTTTAAATCCATGTGTATAGAATATACCCATAGTTCCATAAAGCATGGGTATAGTCTAGTACCACAGTTCCATAAACAATGGGATATCAAGACATTGTTATAGATCTAAACCCATGGTATTAGTTAAATCAAGGTTATATATCTATACTGACGTTTTACAAAAAATGGGTATAGATTATTACAGTAGACATAATATACCCACGGTTCATTGAATTATGGGTATATATACCTATCCAATAAATCATTACCAGCATACCTATCTTGTTTAACCTATAAAAAAATATAAACCACAATATATAGTAAATATAATGAGTGAATGGAAACATCTTATTTATACATGGTAAATTATATATTTCTCCATTATTAATAAGGTTGTAAAATAAAAATGTGGTATAAAACATCTTATAATTATAGAAAGTTAAACTTATATTGTTATCTTGAGGAAATATATAAAAAGTTATTAATAACCAAGAATTCCAATTGAGAAAATAGGATTTCATTCTGAAATTCCTTAAAAATTAATGAGAACATGGTTTGTTAAATAACATCGTCAATTTAAAATAATTATGTTATTGTGGTTGTTAAGTTTCATTATCCATCTAGAGATGATAAAAAATGATCGAAATAAAATGAAACTATTTAGAATGCCTAATCTAAAATAGGTAGCCAATCTCAGAATCATTATTCAGACATTGGAGGGGATACTGTTCATACCCAAGAAACATATTCAATCTCAAAAAATTGCAATCTATAAAAGACCTCATTATTAAATTCCCTACCAATTAAAATCTATTCAAATGATAATGATGGTCGTTGAAATCTCGTATGGAAATTTTTGTGAAAATGAGAGAGTGTTTGACCATATTTTAACAATTAGAGGAGTGACATATTTGATGAATATGTGTCATCCATTGGAGAAACCACTTGAGACATGCATAGAGAATCTCATATATGATTTTTATATTGTGTTAATCTATCTAAATAATGTTAAAATATTTTGGTATTTTATATACATAGTGTAATATCTAAAGGATTTGATCATGTAAACCAAATATAAATCTTGTCCAATGAAATTTATATAAGAAAATATTTCTTGTAAATTAAAAATATTCCATAATGGCTTTAAATAGACAATGATGTAACTTGAGGAACCTATATTAGATTAATATCACTAGGGGGCTCCAATAGATTGACAGAGAAGGCCACACCTCCCTCATCCTGAGAAAAGGATGCAGTAAGGTAATTAAAAATTTAACAATATAGAAATCCAAACCTACTCATTATCAAAATTTCAGATTTCATGTAACTCCATCATTTCCATAGAAAATATTATCATCGTGTTTCAAGAGGCTAAGAAATCCAATATAATTTTATTGATCGATCATTCTAAGTATATCTCATTCCATTATATGTTAGGAAACTATCAATGTTGTTTAATATTTAAGGATAATTCTTATAAAATGGTTTACATGGGATAGGTGAAATTGGAAAAAACATAAACATATTTGGATTCTTTTTAAACCATCTACTAAGAGGAAGAATATGACTATAATAAACCCCCCATCCACGAGTGAATGAAGTTTTGATGATTGGATTACTCAAATAAAAATAGATGGAGATCATACTATCCATATGGAAGAACTGTACCAACATGTTATGACTCTAATTCCATGTAAACCTTCAAAAACTATTATTGAAACGTCATCTTTAGAGCTAGGAATAATCAGTAAATACAAAATAATGTGGAAGAGGAAAAATTACAAAAAAACTCTTGTGATAATTAATTACTCTATAGATTTTATTCCCCTGTTACTAGGATTATGGGATCCACCACATTAAATAGAACACTAAATGGATAAATATTCACATTTCAGCACTATAAATATTATTCACTTTGAATTTCCCCTCTCCGATATAGAATATTCTTGCAAATCCTAATTACCAATTCCTAGCAATTAAGAATAATCATGATGTTGTAGAATAAAATCTAAGAGAATTTTGGGCACCAATGTATTTATATAGTTTCATAGGGAATAAGTGAAATAATAAAATCCAGTAATGTACAATATCAATGGATGTGATATTTGGTTATCAAATCGGTTATGAATGTGAATTTACATTTAGTATTACAAATGCATTACCATTTCTCCACCTTTTGTACACATAGAATTTCTAGAATTTATATATATTCCATATCATCCCATATCTACTCATTATAAATTCCAATGTCCATAATACTTAACATAACAATGTCTTGTATGAGCATAAAGTTTGAATTTTGAATTGATTTCCATTTGGTTTTTCATGAATGTAGGATAATTTTTAATGGTTCTGGGTTTTTAAAATTGGTAGATTATAAAAACACAATTGTCTTAGTATAGAATGTTTTCCCCTTCTGATGGGACAACATGGTGGGATTTTAGGGACAGACCACATAAGGGTAGATGTATGATGTTGTTTGATGTGATCATCCTACAATAGAATGATCTATTGTACATTTTTATTATTCTTCATTGGGTTCTTTCTATTTATTGATTATTTTTATACCCGTTAATGTTTTTAGGGGTAGTAGATTAGAACATCAAATTTGGTTGATGGTTTTTTCATTAATTGTCAGTTTTATTTTTGAATCTATCATGAGATGTAGTTTGGGAATCACTATAGAGGAATGATTTCTCCACCAAACAATTAATAAATAAAAGAAAATTAAAAAATTTCTTCACAACCCATATATAGGTTGGATGTCCATGCCCTAGGAATTGAAAATAAACAATAACATCACAATAAAAGTAGACAATATTGGATCAAACTATTAATCCAACCACTACCATGATCTCTATCCCTTGTAATGGAAACAATGCCGCTTTCTATAGTTCCCTTATAGGGCCCTTTATAGAATATAATTACAATCCAATCTTAGAAAGCGGTAAAATAGATTACTGGAGGATGCGTAAGAGAAAGTGAAATAAAAACTAAACTACAACATACATGTCACATTTAATTGATCAATTCACCTCCAAACATATAGGAAACACAAAACCCTATGGGTCCAATCATGTTCCAACAAGAAAGGGAGAACTATATCCATTATTCGATATAATATTTCTAAATTAAAGATTCATATTAATTAAGATATACACATCCTATTAATGGTACAATTTCAGTTTGTGTTGAGTCTCATATTAGATTTTTTGTTTTGATACATGTATTTTGGGCCATTTTCATTAGATTTATTTATGTTTTTATCATTTATTATCTTGGAAAATATCATTCATTTTGGTTCTAATTACCTCATTTTAATTCCATATGGGTTATAATAGTATGTTTATTTCATATCAGTTAGAGTCATATTGTTTTGAATTCATTATATTTTGACAAATTCAATTCACCATATATAATATCATGTAAGTTCATGTTCTATATGTTTGACTCATTCCAATTTAGTATCATTCAATTTTTTTATTTCAATACTATTTTATTGATTTTGATCATTCTAATCTATTTTGGATGATCTGAATTAAATTTATTCCATCATGGTTTTTTTAGTTTGAAATTTTTTTTAATGATTCTTTATATTTTTTATTTTTTTATTCTATCCATTATGGATGACGTAATATTGATTATATTTGATTCAATTCATTATATTTTGGATTTAATCAGTTCATGTCAGATTAGCATGGTTTTATGCATGTTATTTATGTTTGGATGGGTACAAGTTTGGTTTGGTTATGTTTGGTTTGTTTTGGTTTTTTAATTATACATGATTGATATTTCATATAAATTTCAACCAGACCTAAGAGACATAAACATCAATAATAAACATAAAAACACACAAAATTTGCTCTATAAAAGAAAATAAAAGGATACCCATTATCACAATATACATGTTATATATCAATTTTGTACACATATCAACTGTGAAAATAGTATTCTAGGTCCATTATAAAGTAAATAAACATGAAATAAATATAAATCTAATTTTACACTCTCAGTATACACTATTATGACACCATGATAATTTGATAGCAACAACCATGATGTGTAATCATGAATTTTTTTTAATTAACAATATATAAATTAATAATAATAATACAATCAAACATGATAATATCATTCCAAATGAAGAATGGGTATTCAAATTTAAATCCATAAGAATATTAGATAAATTTCAAATTAATCTATAGTCATGTCATTAAAAAAATTATGACACATGTTATCGAATACACAATTGGGGCATAAAATCAAGACCAGTTACAGTGTTTGGAATAAAGTATCCAATCATTCATAATCATCCAATGTACATGGTTGTAAGTTATTATTTATTTGAAATTGGTTAGTTAAAAAAGATAAAATGACTATATTTTCTCATATATTCTATTGTAATAAAGTTGAATGATTCTATATAATAAACATTTGAGATAAAATCTCCAAGTCATTGAAACATATCACATAAGGGATGTTTTAAAAATCAAATTTTCAAAATATCAGGAATTTTTAACATCCATTCAATTATTACAAAGAAACCCTAAATAAAAAGAGTACACACAATTTTAATATTAAAACAATGAATCATATATATGTGGACAGTTAGAGCATACATTGAATGAAAAAAATTCTCCATTATCATTTATTTAAATTACAATTCAATAAACTTTTTTATAACAAAATTAAAATTCATCTCATGTTTATTTTAATAACACACAATCCTTGAATATAACTAATGAAAATCATATACTATAATATAACATTTCAGTTATGAAAAAAATTCCAACAACATTGATTTCAATAAACCATTATCATCAAAAAAAATCTTATAATCATAAGATTATGTCATTTTTTTACTGAAATTATTTGGAGGAGAAATTATAAACATGATGTAAAATAATATTGTACCTAATTTCCATAATATAGTTCATCTCTAAAAATAATAATTTTTTTATAAACCATTTATTTCAAAGAAAAATTATAAAAATAATTATTATATATTCTTACTCTAGAATTATGAATGTTCATATATTTCTCTTTTAAATAACTATATTTATAGAATAATTCATAATCATTACTATAATTTCACTAAAATATATTTTTAAACTAAAAATATCTTTCTAGTACTGGTAATTATGTCACACACAATACACTATTTTAGATAACATGTAACATATTATTAATTAATAGAAATAAATATAAATCACTATCGGGTTTTTAACAAACAACATCACCCTATGAAATATATATAAGATCATTGGCATACCATTATCAAGATACACAAACAATATGATAAAATATCATAACTAATCCCAATGAGTCATAATATGCCCTATGAATTTTTCATTAAAAATGTCTACATCACATTCCAAGACAATATATGAGCATTCATACTCTAAATAACCATAAATAATTACATAAATATTGACAAACCAAATTCTATTACTAAATAAACTCAATTATATAATAAGAACAATCAAATAAAAACTCATACCAAAGATATTCCATTCCATTAAATTTATAAAAAAAATTAACCAAAAAATAATCATGCCTAAATTACTTTGTAACTACAGTTGAGTATCCGTAAAATTCACTGTAAAAAATAGAAATTCCTAGGAAACATTATACCTCGATCACATTCCGAGAATATAGAGAAAAAAGGTTTCTAGGATACCCATTATAGTATATTTTATACCAGAGAATAAATATCCCTTTGACCCAATATTATTATCACCATGCTAATGTTATATTGATAGAAAAATCATTAAATCAATAATACGGAATAATATTAAAAATAATAGGTGAGTATAATAGGAATATCTTTTGAGGCTAGGAGGCGGAGACCGCGTGGAGGCGGAGGTCAGGAGGAGGTGGAGGCTGGGAGGAGGTGGAGTCTTGGGGGAGGTGGAGGTGGAGGCCAGAAAGACGTTGAGGTGGAGGTGGTCTTGGCGGTGAAGGCGGACACCTGGAGGCCGAGGCATGGGCCATTAGGTTGATGTGGAGGCAGTTGTGGAGGTAGGTGGGTGCTGGGAGGCAGTGGCGAGGGCGGGTGGTCAGGGTATTAGAGTGGAGGAGAGGGTGCTAGGGATTGAGGATTAAATGGGAGAGGAATTGAAAATATGGAGGATATCATAATAAAAACATAAAATTGGGGTTATTATACCTTTGGTTTTGAGAAAACGTTGTGTTTTGTTCAAAAATTACTACATATACCCACTTTTTTTAAATCATTATTATATATGAGTGGGTTTATAAAAATTTCCGAGTAGTTTTTAATAATTATCTAGATTATATTATGGTTAATTTTTCATTTATTCATGTTTAACATGGTCCATAAAAAATTATTTTGGGTTATCAGTAAAGCTCATGGTACAAAATCAATTAATAACAGAAGCTATCAATTAAGTGGAATATAATGAAATTATTTAGGGAATAAATCATCATATTAACTTATAATATGCATTCATTCATGAGTGGTATACTTTTTTACCTAAACCAATCAAGATAGATATTCTGGCTCATAAGGAAATAATATTCATGTTGTGGAGACTTTTTCAAAAGAGATTCATCCTCCTACATAAACATATATAATAAATGATTTTTTTGGGACAAGAAAATTGATTTCAATCTTGTGAGAGTTTATGTTGGCTCTATATAAGGAAAAATAATCCATGCCTTGTAAAACATTGATATTCACTAAATGGGGTATGAAATTTTTTTTTGGGTATTTATCACATTACAATTGTCTTGAGAGGATTTATATTCTCGATAAACAATAATTTAACTATTTATTATTTTCATTGATAACTCAACCTCAATCTTTTGATGTGTTGTTTTAATAGTTATACTAAAATTTGATAACATGAAATAATGTGTATATTTATTATCCAATAGTATTATGTCTATTACTATATAAATTACCATCTTACCAATCACCATATAATTTTTATGAACTAGCTTAACATTACTGATAACATAATCCTATTACTACTCCATTAGCCTTGGATGTTATTGTTATTGCTTATCTTCAACAACCATTGGATCAATGCAATGATTTCCATTGTGTTCATGCTCATTTTAGTTGAACCATTAAATTGTAAGTTGCAGAATTGTTTGAATTCTCTTTTTTCATCACAAAAGCGGACATCTTCAGATCCCATTGTCATTCATCAGCATGATGAACTTTCTCTTCATTCTTGAATCACTTATGTGTTCACAAGAAAAAGATTCTAGGATACATTTCCCATACTTATGATATGTGGACATTCGGAATATATTTCCACTATGAGGATTATGAAATTTTCCTCCATAATTTTACTATATTATGTTCTTCTTATCCAAAATATGTTAAGGTCATTAAGAATCACCAATATACCTATCCAATTTATGTGTAAAATAAATAATTTCCTCATAGCTATTAGTGACTAAAATTCCTAATTCTTTTTAAAGACATTTAATTTTACCACTAAAAAAAATGGTATTTATAACATTTGGGGTCAATTAATCTATTTTAATATTATGGTGAAAGACATTTAAAATTTTCATCAAAATACTAAACATATTCATTCACTTTTTTAGTTATTTTTAGTAACACCCGGACTCTTTTAATATGAATAGTCTTGGGAAAATGTTTTTGTTAATGTATCATATTAAATATTTTCCATTCTATAGATTTTTTGTATCCCATATACTGTTTATTCTTTATAATTATGAATTTTCCACATTCAATGTAATGGAGGATATATAATAACTTTTTTATGGAATTTATCACTTGTTATATGATTAAGGGACCAAAAGATCCAATACAAGATTTGGGCCTTTTTAATATAAAGGATTTAACCCCAATTTTTTCAGTCGTAGGAGAAAAAATAAATTTGATTTGATTCATTGTAGAACTCATATGATGATTTATTCATGTATTTAAATCCATGATTTTGCCGAATATTTATCCAATCGTATTATAGAGTTAAATAGTGTGGTCATAAATATTAAAATCAAATACCATTTTAACACAAATAATTCTATTTCGTAACAATTTATAAAATAATTGATATTTTATGATGAGTTATGTTATCCAATATTCATATAAATATGAAAAATACTTTATATATAATGAAATATATATATAAAATAACATAGTAATATATATGTTTCAACCAAGGTAATCAATTTTCTATTTTATATTAATTTATTTAACATATCCTTAGTTTTAAATACTTTATATATGGTTGTGAAGAGAATGGGAATTATCATAAGAATAACCCCCAAAATCCTACCTACAAATGTTTAATCCAAGGTTCACTCATCAGGAATTGTGTGAAAATAGACTAAATGCTCAATAAAACATTTTCACAATGATTACCCTAATATATATTTTTACTATTTTCACACCAATATTCTAGTATCCATATAGGTATATAATTTATTGGAAAATACACATTCTACATTTTTACAATATTTAGATATGTTTTCTAAATTTATTATAATTTGTGGGTTTTCCCATAATGGATTGCAAAATCTAATACCTAATCAAAAAAATAAATTTCTCTAATTAAACCAATATATACCCAAAACTTATACAGTATATTTCAATATTTTAAACAGACTTCCATAAAAAATAATCTAATTATCTATAGGACCAGTGTATTTGGAATATCAGATATATAAATAAAAAATCCTCCAAATAATTACATTGACCATTTTTAGATCTCCGAAATTACATCTTTAATAGAAATTATTTTCTAATACTCTATAAGATAACCTAGGGATATAAATATGAATATGGGTAAGCTATAATTCTCATTTAGTGGTTAAACATATTAATGAAATATAACCACTGAAGGGAGAAGAATATCATGATATCATAAAGAGGATGATCACATACAATGAAAAGTAATCTTATAATAAAAACTATTATGGAAATTTTGGAAATTTTGAAACAAAATAAATCATGAAATAAAAATTGTATGTCAATGATAATCATAATGATAACAAAACATAATTTTTTAGCTCAATTTTTGGTGCACCATACATATTACATAACGATATTAGAAACATTCCCAAAATATTTTTGTTATATCTAGAAACACACTTCATATTCATAACATTAAAATTCATATTTGTGACACATATTATAATAAAAAATATGTCATAATATTATGAAAGTCCCAAGAAAATAAAATTACTTTCATTATCCATTTTTAGAGAATAAACAAATAAAATATCATAATTATTCCAACAAAATAATTTATTAAGAGTTATTGGATATTTAAAAATGAATATAGAAGATAAAATAATGAAAATTCATTACATGTAATATGAATACATATAGAATGGTGGTAAGTATGTTTGTAAATGAACCTCTAAATCATGGTTTTAGGACAAGTGTAATGAATACTTAAAGAGGGAAAGAGCATGATAATTTCCTTAAAACTAGAAATGAAAAAAATAGTATTCTATTAAAACAATTTGTGTTAACATAAACCATATATGGATGAAAACATTTTAATGGAGTAGTAAAAAAATAATTATGAATTAGAGTATTTGTATTCAAATGGTTTTTTTTTCTTAAAAGATCAAATTAAGAATATAAATTTAAAAACATGTATTATACAAAACCAAATGAAGTTAATGTAGAATATATACATATTTAAGAAAAATATATAAATAAGATATAATACTTATATAATAATAATATAGAGGTTATGTTTGATGAATAAATATAAAATGTGACCCGAAAGTATATAGGTGGTTTGAAAGATCCCTTACCCCGTGTCCAAGAAACATTTGGAATAATCTTCTAAAAACCAGAATAATTATATTAAATTTATTATACAAATGATTCAAAGCCTTGTTATAATACTTATTATATTTTACTATTATTTTATGTTTTTATAAGTAATTTTATTATTGTATAACACTATTTCATACTCTTGAGGATGTTCATCTCATGATTCTAATGCCTCATTGGTTTTTGGATAATAATCTTGTTCTCATCAAATGAGAAGAAATGTCCTGAATTGAAATTGTTGGATGTTAATTTAATTATAGAAATTATAATGGTTTTAAATATCAATATTATTTTTGACATATATATTATTCATTTACTTCAAATTCAACCATTATATGGTTTGTTCATTTTAGTGGAGTTAGTAACCATCATGAACTACATTTGGTTTATTTACATTACTGGTTATTCATACATTAAAAAATATAAAATAAATTATCATATAATTATGTATCATTATATCTAATCGTAATAAATTTTCTGTAAAATATAATGACAGTGATGGTGGATACAAAAGACGACTCATATAGAGATAGTAAACTAACCAAAACATCAACATGGATTTAATTTTTTTTTAATAAAAAGATGGTTACTCTATGAATATTCAATTAATAAAATAAAATTTCAGAATATTAATTATTATGTTGTTGTGATAACATTATGGATATAATATACGAGGGGAGTAATAAAAAGTAATAAATTTAATAGACATTGGTTGAGTGTTTTACCGCTTACTTTAGATGTTAACTCTTAGGCTTCCCTATAAGGATCTTATGAATTTTATTTTAGTGAAAACATAACTCATTTTACATAGTATTATTTTTTAGGAGATATTTGGGTATTTTATTTAAGGGATTGTAAGGAAATTTATTAGGGGAATAGGTTTGGTGAATGATGTTATTTATATGTGAAGTAGAGGGGTGTTTTTAATATGATAATCATTAGTTTATTATTTTTTCACAAGAACACATATATAAATGATTCTTGTGGATATATAAATTAATTTTTTGATGAGATTGAAAGATAATATTTTATTACATAATCAATTAATGAATTAATCCATTAGTTACATGTAGTATAAAATATAACATTTTATAATATTTTATTATTACATAAATATTCCATTTTTTAAAAGAAATTAAAATAATGTATTTATCATATTCTTTATATGTTGGTCCTAAAAATGACATCCATTTAGTCAAAATAATTTTCTAAATATGGGATATTTTTTCAAATAATATATGTATTAATTGAAAAATACTAGTCATTATTTGAAAAACATCTTTTTCCATTGAATATGTACCTTCGAATCCCTAAAATTATATTATTATTTAATTAAAAATAATACATGTTTTATTAAACAGTTTTATAGAAATTAATTCATTTCAAAATTTATTGTTTACTAGTAATTTTTACATTAATTAAAATAAAACACATATGTTTTACCTAAATAACATGTATTACTTGTCACCATGTGAAGTCAGTGAAAGATGATTTAGTTAGTTTATCTCAAACCATTGTGTTTATAAAGTGAATGTGAGATGGGATATCTATGGAATTTGTGAATGGATAAAGACATATGATGAGGGGATACGATTCAATCAGGTGATCATAGACCGACTCAACATTATGGTCCACATCCTAGCTATATGAGAGCATAGTTTAGTAGATAGCATGGGCTGCCTCTAATTAGAAGAGATAGTATGACTCAATAGATATGCATCCATGATCATTTTGGACCATGAGGAGTGACTCAAATTCTAGTTTTCTAAGGGACTGTAGGAGGAATTTGGGACTCAGTTACACTTTAGAACGTCATTTCACCCACAAACTGATAGCTAGACCAAGCTTACCATTATGGTTCTAAAGGAAAAGCTACGAGCATGCATGTTGGAATTTGGACATTGCTGGGAGGATCACCTATAACTAATATAAATTCTATAAAACTAAAATTACCATTCAACTATTATAATTACACCATTTGAGAATTTATTCATGAGACATTATATATCTCCACTTTTTTAGACTGACCTAAGAGAGTAAGCTCTCATGGCGTCATAGATGGTGTGAGCTACAAAAGATAATGTTCAGATTATCCAGAGGAAAATAAAGACCACATAGATCCATGAAAAGTATTATGTTGATTGGCGATAGAGGCCATTGGAGTTCTAAAATGGAGACCATGTGTTCCTATGGGTTTCAACCTGATGTGGATTATCGATATTTTTCCATGGTGATAAGATATCTCCGAGGATCACAAAACCCTTACAGAAACTACAGAGTTGGTGAGGTAGTTTACTACATAGTTCTACCTTTATAGTTTTACTAGGTTAATGAAATATTTCACTTGTCAAATCAAAGACGGTACGTTTCTGACCCATCACACATTATTGACAAGGAAAAACAGGACATCAAGGATGGAATAACATTTGTTGCATACCTATTAGTGATTAACGATTGGTTGGAAATGATCCTTCAGGGGATATCGATTTCTTTATTACATTTCCGTTGGTAGGATGGGAATCTTCAAAAGAGGACATCGGAGTGAGAGGCTCAAATTTATTCTCACTAAAAACATATTTTTTTTAATAAATCATATTTTGGATTTTTGGTGAAATAAATACATATGGTGGGGATAGTATATTGGCTTTTATTTTATGTGTATTATATTGGATTTAATATGGATTAGTTTCTAGACAAGGAAAAAATACATTGTGTGATTCTAGGACCATGTGCACTTACAATAAATTATTAAAATTTATAAAATATCACACATGCACAAATTTTTTTAGAAAATGTGTAATAACATCTAGACGGTTTCCAAGATTAGAAATATGAATGAACCTTTGATTTTAGAATGATAATTTTACCATTTAAATGACTTTACATTAGTTAGTACAAGTTAATTGTAGAGAAGTCATTGCTAGTGTGGAAATGAATAAAATAATTGAATAAAATAATTGAATAAAATTATTTTATTTCAGTTGGGATAATACAATTATTAGTTAGTGATTATAAATACTATTTTGTCAGAATTCTGGGGACAACTACCAGACCTTGGAGACATTGGATAACCATTAGAGAGACTGTTAGAGAATTCTCTCGGTCGATTGATGATAAGATAATGGATCAGCGTTCAACACACCTCAAATTTAAAGGATCTGACCAATGATATTGGCGCATCCCCTTTCTTCATCAAAAATAATTCCAAATAAACGTATTTCATGTGTTTTGATTTTATTCTTCCCCGTTCTTTATTTCGATGATGAAAAAAATCATACAATGAACATATTGTTTCATGGTTTGATAATGATGGGGGATTGGCTGTTTTATAGGGTTTTGATAAAAGCATAACATTGTGATTTGATTTCTTTATATTATAATTCTAATTAAAATTATCCAATATCAACATGAACATCGATCCAGTTACATTCTTCCTATATATTCATGTGAATGTATCCCCCAGTCATGTGTTCACCCCGAACGTTCATTGTAGGGCCTACAACTCAGCAAATACTGATAAATTGATCACTGTGCACACATTTATGGGCACATAAACATGAAATAATAGATTTGGGATCATCATTAAATGTGCTAGGTGAAAAGATAAGGACATGGTGATTCAGACAATGGTGGATCTCCAATTTTATGTTCTTCATTACACAATGTGGAACAATGATTTGGTCCATTTCCCTAGAAGATCTGATGAAGGAACAAATATTTTGATGATGAAAAGTTTTAGATGATTTGGGATCTACAATAGTGTTGTGAAATGATCTTCTAATCAATGTAAAGAGGCACCTGATCGAACACATGAGATGATATACGATTCTAAAAAATTCCCAACAACATGGTGTGTAATCCAGATATACATGTCGTCTGATACACATTGAGAAATGGCTAGGATTTCTTGAGGAAGTTATATACCACAAGGCATGTGACACATTTCCCTAGGCATGTGGTCTCTCCCAGATGAATTTCCATGTAATCAGGAAGTAAACAGACACGTGGTGGACTACACGGTTTGGTGCTAACCATATACCCCCCGCATGGACATGTCCTTGACCAAGTACATAGGATAAGCATTGTACCAGTACATGAGAAAACACACACGAGATGGAGTCATGTATTGGAACATGGGTAGACAATATAGGAAACATACACACCATGTGGTACTATGTGAACATGGATAGATGAAAGAATCCATTCACACAAGCTAAACATGGGGATGAGGGTGTTACCCTTACTAAATTACATGTACTGATTTATACATGGCTTGGATCCCTTTTACTTAATATCCTAGACTATCTTCATTATGTTACATTCCCATTATCAATTCTTTAATGGTTGGTATAGAATCATCTCATACTCCTAAGACTATGATCCATTCATTAAAAATTCTTGGATAGAGCCAAGAAAATACATATAATATGATCTAAATGAGATACTTTATTCATCATTGTTCCCTAGGTTGGATTCTTGGTATCTTAAACACCAACACTATAAGGGAATCAATCTATTACTTATCAGGTAAATCTATATTGATTAGTTTGTATCATCTTGTGGCCTTGAAATTGATCCTTATCTGTGTATTGTACATTCTTCGAACAATCAATATGTTCTTCCTCATGATGAGACCCATTGAGTAGTACTTCTAGAATGGATATCATCATTGTTATAAGACTCAAGAGTGTATTCTCCCAAATGTGCTCATTTTGGAATCTTCGAGCTATAATCCAATGATGTTATTCTATTGTTTCAATTTACCTCTTGACAGTGTAACATTGTTGATTATATCTAAAAATTATTTTTATTTATGTTTTATAAATATAACTATATAGAGAAGATTATATTTCCATTTTTGTAGGATTTATTGTTTTGGGGTGTCGTACTAAATATTTTTATACTCACCCCACATGGGTTTTTACTGCACATGGTGTGTCTTGTGTAAATGATCAACCTTTTGATAGAGTCCTAGGTAGACTCAGACTAGACGGTTATTAGTCAGACAAGACTGATTGAGTTGGGTTCTTGAATCTTTCTGACAGTCATTCTTGTACTTATGTTCATGTTTGAATTTTGTTATTAGACACTTTTTGGTGGGATTGTATTTATCGTTATTTACATTATTTTTTCCCCGTTCATTTTCATGTTATGGGATTTAGAAGTATACATGCATGATTGTTCCGTATCTTTTACCATTTATCTTTGTACATGATTGGACATGTGTACATGTGTACACATATATAGTATAAGACTTCCATATCTGGGATATACATTCTCGGTGAAGTTTCTATCATTTTTCCTACTAGAGGTGCATTTGGAAAGTCGCAACATGGGACTCAATGATATAGGTCATGATAGTCCATCACAAACTTTCTCCCTTTTAGTTAGTCTAATAAAATCAGCTAATCTCTCATACCTGAGCATCTCAGGATAAAAGTGATCCACGAAATTCTCTTGGAAGTCCTTGAATTCTATATTATCCAACTGTCTATCCCAAGTCTCAAGGTCCCACCAATTCTTTTCTTGACCACATAACATATAAGTATCAAATTTGAATCTCATCTTAGTTGGCATATCCAAGTGGTAATGTATAGTCTGAATGGACACTATCCAGAACTCAGCTACCTTAGGTTTCCCCTCTCTAGTGAACATTATGGGGTGTTTGCGCTAGAACTTCATCATTAGATCTAACATGATTTTCATAAAATGCTCTAGGTCGCATTCCCTAAATTTCATAAAGTAATGAAATTTCTTTTGGAACTGCTATCCAACATCTTCACCTAGAATTATTGATTCCTTAGGATCTATTAATATTTGAGCACCACTAACCATGTCGTCTTTTCATCCTATCATGGATCGTCATCATAGAGGAATATCTCTACCATGTCCAAAATATTCCTTATAACAAATAACCCCACATTGTCTTGTTTATGCAGGTGGAATACCACAATAAGGGACAACAAGTATTTCTCCAAAACATACCACCGACTCATAACGGCGGTGCTATAACTACGCTAAACCATCCTATATCTAGGTCATGGTTATCAAAGGGTAAACACTTTCTCATAATTCTAGTTTCCTGTTATAGACAAATTTATTAAAATTATTCATAATTTACAATTTAAATGTTTATTGTGGTAATTTATTATTTAAATCACACAAACTATGAAAAAAATAACTAGTTCCACAACTTACCAATAACATATTTTTCTCTTGTATTTTTAAAGTGATGCATGTGAAAAAAAAATTCTGAGTTTGAAGAATAATGTATTCATACTCCAATATCATTAAATTCTATTCCATGAGTCCAATATCTTAAAACTTCAATGACAATAATTACAACACACAAATAGTTCATTACCCATATAGAAATAACATCAAACTATAATTGAAAATTCTAAAAACAACATCCCACCATGGGTACATGGGTTTCCCCTCATACATGGGGTATCCAATTTCATTCATGAGATCATAACCAGGGCGTGACTCATTTTATTCTCTTGTATTCCATTAAAAAATAGCTTGACAATATATTGAAACTAAAACAACTTCTGATAACACTGTGTAACATCCTGACCAGGGTTCCACACACTGGTTCCTTGAGCCGGACTACTCTGTTACCTCAAGCGAATCTCTACAAATACTAGAGGTTTCCTACTAGCATTGAGGGTATAATATCTATAGTGGGTATAATATACACTAATTTTCAGAGTAATACTACATCCAAAATAAAAAAATATTAGCAAAATAACAATCCAAGGATATAACATAACCAGAATAATAACAATTTACCATGATGGAAAAAAATATAAATGAAATATCAATACTAAACAATAGATATTTCATTTCAAAGTGCATGCCATGTGTCAAAATAAAAAACCAAAAGTAAAGACACTAATATCCCCGAATGGGGTCCCGAACCACGTCAGGTTCCCTCATTCACGATCCATTGAAAATAAACCATCTATGTTGTGGGATTTTCCATTATCATGTAATAAAAACATGATGCCTATCTAGGTACCGATGAGACTGCTTGAGTAGGGTGTGAGTACAACTCAATAGGACACAAAAAATGGAATTTAAAAATAATTTCTAGTAAAAATAGTGTATGTATTTTTCCAAATAATAAAGTACAATTCATAAATGAACACTTATAAACTTTATTAATATTTTAATTAATTACATAAACCCTTGGGTTTCTATGAACACCTTAACCATAATACCTTCTTCGACCAATGAATGAATCTAAACCATACCTAATATTCAATTCACAAAAAATTATAAACAAGGTATTTTATTATATATTTTAATTAAATTCATATTACGTCGAATTGGAAACATAGTACATTTACATCTAATGGGTGTATAACATCATGTAATGTTCCCTTTGTTTATTTGGAGAATTAGTGTCTACCCCACTCCCCTGGGGTATTTAGAGCATCAGTCCATGCCCCATACAAGAATATTTTCATCCGTGAAATTGGTCCCATAATGTAATGTATAGGACCCATAGTGTATTTTGAGTTCCAACCCGTGTACTGCACCCTATTTCTCAATCAACACATATATCACATATTTCAAATCATTCAAGGTTAATCTAAATTAACCATTAATAATAATCATCATTCAAAATATTTAACAAATAAAATCTATTACTCAATCTCAAAATCTCATTAATTAATTCAAAAATTTATTAATCATATTAATTTCATAATTTTTTACATCACATTATTTATTTAAATAATTAATTAATATTACTTAAAAATTAAATTTTAAATCACCAATATCTCATTAATTAATTCAATTCAAACCGTGAATATCAATAATTAACCAAAATTGTTATCACATGGAAATTAAAAAAAATTAAATTTTAAATGATATTTTCAAGTGTTGTAAATTTAAATTCCTAGTATTTCATAAATATGAATTAATAAAGAATATAGAATTATAATTCAGATCACCTACCTCATGATTGACAATAAACGATCACCAATAGGTATAGCACAATTGAAGTGGACCAACATCAATCATGATGAAGAAAAATGTTTTGATCTGAATACTAAATACAAGATCAAATTAATCAATATATAAAAATACTATATCAAGATCTATAACCAATATCACATAATCATCCCCCTTTTATCATGATAAAATATTGTGATAATGTTGGATATCTAATCGGGAAGAAAACTGAAACTCGGGGAGGTGCAAATATTCAATACTCCCTTTCAATTTGCCATGAAAGTTGGTTAGAATCCATAAAAAAGCATCCAAAAATATCATAAAATGAGGGAAAATTACTTGGTATGAGTTCCAGTCAATTCGAGTGAGTTTATAGGGTTTGATTTTTTTAAATATAATTTTATGAATAATTTAAAACTCATGCCCTGTTTTCATGGCATGGGAACATGGTATCTTAAACCATGCACCTTAACTGTGTTCTTTATCTAGGGGGTCACAATTTTTTTCTATAGGGATACTCGATTTAAAAACAGTTCTCTAACTATTAAAATACCCTTTACATGGGTATATATAGTTTGTTGGGTTTAAGTGCATGGTTTGGAAAACTTGTATACCAATCGCGAACTACTTCTCCTTTCAAAATTTCTATATTTCACAAAAGGATACCCCATGGTAGAAACAATAAAAATGTACTCAAAATATGGTAGAATAGTACTAATAAATAAGAATAATACATGTCTAGAAATTGTCAGGGTCTTACAGTTTCGATATAAATAATAATATATATAGGTATATATATACGTTTATTAGTATGTACCGATGCATGTATGGATGTATGTATGTATGTATGAATTTTTCTTATACTATAAGTGTAAATTATAAGTGATTTATAAGGTATACATTATATATATTTTATTTATTGTTTATTAATATGTCTATGATTTATATGTATACATTATATACTTTATATATGAATACATTTCACACTTTATATGCATGCTTTATATAGATTATATGTATATGTATGTGTATTCTTCTATTTATATACATATTTACAAAAGCAAACACACTGACATATTTTTATAATATTATATTTATGTTTTTTTTCTTTTAATATATTCATCAATGATTGCAATTTCTAGTTAATAATTTCATACATGTGTGTTTGTTAACTTTTCAATACATAGTTTACCTTTTTAACCCTACATTTGAATGTGTAGTAATTGATTCCATTAACATTATGTTAGGTTTGATAGTTTTGCTTCTATAGGTAGAAGCCATTGTGTCAGATTCCTTTCACATCATTTGAAAGAAGATATTAATATGGAGATCCATTGGTTTTATTATTGAGAAGATCTCATTATGAGAACTTCACCAGGATGATCTATTTTATGTAAATTGAGGTGTGGTAAATTTGACATTGATCATTACACATTGAGACTAGAGAATTGTTACAAACACCATTCTATCAAATGATGTGGTGCCTGTATTAATCTCAAAATCAGGGTCATGATTGACTAGTTTTTTAGACAATTTATTCATTATTCCTAGAGGTGTTTTCATGTTTTCATAATTGAAAACATGATCATGGATGAGTTCAAGTCTTGTCAAGGATGACTTTTATTGAAAATAAATAATGTTTTCTTGAGTTAATGGAAATCACCACCTAAATTATGTTATTATTCCACAACAGGGTAGAATTATATGAGAAAGTTACTATTACAAAAAACCATATAACTAATTCAAATTTCATCATGTATGTGTTCTAGATGATTTTTGAGGGTTTAGTTGTGTTATGATGGCGAACCCATAATAATTTTATATTGTTCTAACTAGTGTGCAAGAGAATATCATAAAGGAGTGGAAATGTGCTAATTAATTTTGTATTTGACCAAGTGGGTTGTGTCGTATTTAATGTTATAAAATATCACAAGGTAATGAATTGCATGACTTCATTCTATTCATTTCATTCAAACTACCTTCACAATCCTAAGGTACCATCGAGGTAGTTTTAAGCCATGACGTAAGGAATTATTCAACTTCCTTTGAAAACCCCTAAAATCATAGAGTAAATTTTTTAGTCATAATGGGGTTTATTTCACTTATAATATGGAACATTTTATGTAATCCCATTCAGTTTTATTACTTAACCATGCCACATCATAATGCATTTCATTCGATGACTTGTTACTACCTTCTAAGATTTAGGTGGGTAAAATCTTCCACAATGATACAATTAAATAACTGTTACATGATTTTGAACACAATTTTTTTTAATTCCTTTTTGTTATTTGAGAAATGGAAAATTTCTTAAATCATATTTTATAAAACATAATTTTATACTTACATTGCCATGGATAATCTGTAGGGCTTTAAAAATCCCACTACTATGAGATGACAATGTGATTGTAACACCCCAGGTAAATAAGGAATATGAAATTTTTATATTTATCCATATTTGTGAATAAAATATTAATATTACATTAATGGGGTTGCTATGCTCGATGGCGTACCCAACACGCAACAACGAGTTTCTTGGGAATCTTACATTGCACTCTAATAATAAAATATTATTATTTTAAATAGTAGTTAATGCCTAACTGTTGTAATGGCGGTAATGAACAGAACTAACTACACAATGATTATGTATGTTTTTCAAATATTTTTACTTTTTAAAATAAATTTTAGAGGATTAAAAATGCAAATGAATCCAATTTTAAGCATAAACATTCTAATATTCTTTAAAAGGTCCATTAACCGCCTTTTGATGGAGAACCTCTTTTAAATCCACCTTTTGACAATTTTATGTGTTATATATGTCAAAATAAAATTTTTCATTAGAATCGGGACATAAAAATTTACTTTGTGTAATTTTTTTGTATTTTTCTGAAAAAGTTCAATTTTTAATGAATAGTGAAAAATGTTGTATTTTAATTCAAAACCTATTTTAATATAATTTATTTATATGATTAGATTATATTTTTGAATATGTTTTAAAGTGAAATTTGAATATATTTTTACCATTTAATCCAATAGTGGTCGTTGGAATTAATTTCACTTTGAAATCGGACTTAAACTACTGTCACTCTTTTGATACATTTTGTTTCATAAAAACACGCTATTTGTTTTGACAGCAGGAATTAATTATTAAATTAATTAATTCAACTTATATGTTTTTAATTTTGTAAAATAGACATCATTTTTGAATTCGGAATATCAAATATAGCTTAGGGTGAACTTTTGGTAATTTTCAGAAAAACTTCAATTTTTGATGAATAGTGAAACCACTAAGTGGTACTTATAAAAACTAATTTTTCCGTTTAAATGAAATTTTTCCATCTTTGTGTTTTGAATTTCAAAAATCCGACATAAATGTTTGTCATTAAGATGTAAAATGTTGTTGAATGGGATTAAAATAATTTTTTGGTGAATAGTAACTTATTATGTTTTTAATCGTGATTAAAGGTAATTAGTGTAGTTTAAGATAAAAATAATGTTTTATTAAATGATATGAGCTTGAAACATGTACTACCATCATTGGATGTGTCATGGCCGACCAAGAAAACCCATGGGTCAACTTGGGGACCCCATGGAGCCACATTGGATGGAAAATGACATAAATACCTTTTTATTTAATGTTAAAGTAAAAATGACACAAAATGATATGTTTTACTAAAACAATTTTTACATGGGGTTATACAAGTAATATTTTTGACTATAAATAATAAATGTAAATCTAAAAATATTTCCTACATCATAGTATTTTTTTGTAATTTTTATACATTAAATAAATTAAATTATTTATGACATCATGATGATGCACTGATAACCTCATTATTTAACGATTTAAATAAAATTGAAAGATAATGTAAAATCTAAGACCTACACATGTCCAAAACCTATTGGATGGGTGGATTTCGAACCCTTATCACCTTATCCTCGAAACACATCAATGTGGGACCATTAAAAATCGAAACTCATTCTACAATAAAGTAACATTTCTTTACTTTCCAAGAGTGCCGCTCTTCTCCTCTTATAAAAGGCCCCCACCTCTACCTCCTTACCCACACTTCAAAAGCCTTTGGCTCAGCCAACCCCTGCACATTTTGTCTCTAAACATCCCTCTCTAACTCCGTGAATCCTCACTTTATGGCAGAAGTCTTCCCAAGGAAGCCTTTGAGCTCAAATCCAAAGGGAGTTACCCGATTTTAAGGTAATGTCTTCACTTGTGTCCTTTTGTTTTATTTTGCTTCTCCAACCCCCTAAACTCTTTTTATTCAAATATTTTGTAACAACTCCCATATATTCAATATACTGGGATGTTTTTATAATAGGTATTCAAGCTACACTTACAGACACCTTCGTCTAATGGTTAAAAAACATACTGTTTCTGTGGTTGGCGATTTTCTGCCTCACGAAATGATGATTGTTCAATATTCTTTTAACACCTTTAAAGGTGGCCATTATGATGTCACTGTATTTTATATATGATATAAATGGTATTTAATTTTAATATATGCTTATGTATTTTATATTTAAACCATACCTTTATTCTTTTCATGTTGTGTATATGCGATAATTTCATATGATGAAGTGTGGACTACCGCCCCCTCAAGTTATGTGACTCGTACATACAATACATGGAACATATAAAGAATAAAATTAATGAACATATGTGACATATATAACATATATATTATACTGGAATTATAATATATATATATATCATTTATTTATAATTCCGTTAATATGACAAAGAAAAAATGAAAGTAGCGTTCATGCGTACGTACGGCCTACCGTCTCCATGAACGGTGCTTTTCATTTTTTAATCTCCAAATGATATGGAATAGTATAAAATGAATATGTAATGGATATATATGATATTTTAATCATTAATACTATTATGTAAATTATTTACTTATAACTAAATGGACAATCATTTTTTTCAAACAAGTGCATTTTTGACTCATGTACCAAACATCGGCAAAAACGTCAGATATGAACTAACATTATTAAAAAATTATTATAACATTATAATATGTGATATGAACTGAATAATAATCTTTAAAGGAGGTAATTTGGAAATTATAAATTGACCAATGTTTATTATTCAGGAATATAAAGAAACGAACGAGACAAGATGGACTTGAGGTAAGGGATCCGACCCCTCTCTTTCTTTTAAAGTACACTCTTTTATGGCATTCATATTAAAGGTCATCTGCGTTGTTGTTGGTATATTCTTTTATATTACTCAAACTGTAATTTCTATGTTCATATTATGAGAGAACCTATTCTCTCTCATCAATCCATTTTGGAAGTTATGAGTGGCGCCATTAGGCTGCCGAATTTTCGTAAGAGATCTAACCTCTCTCTTTCTTTTTAAGTACTCTCCTTTATGTAACTTCTTTTAAGCTCCTCTTTGATATGTTGGGGGATGTTCTTTTATATTAATATTTCTGTAAACTATTTTTTGATATGATGAGAGACCCTATTTCCTCTCATCAATCCATTTTGGATGTTTTAAGTGGCGTCGTTAGGCTGCCGAGTTTTTGTAAGAGATTTTTCATCTCACTTTTATTCCCGTGAGATTTATGGTACATTTGCAAAAATTTCATTTTATTGGTGTATGTACTGCCCATTATTTTACTCATTGTGTAATATACATTCATTTATGTGTATTTACATCAATTTTGTATTGTCCTTCTTTCACGGGGCGTATGTTTCGAAAGATACCCATGTCGCTAAGGTAACTTTCACCCTCCTCTTTTTAAAAGACTTCTTTTGTTATGTGTTTTAATTCACATACTAATATGTTGGGATATGTTCTTCTATATCCTTATTGATTTAAATTTTATGTCCATGTGATGATATACCCTTTTTATCTCTCATCAACTCATTTTCTGAATTTTGTAGTGACGCCGTTAGGCTGTCAAATTTTTGCAAAGGAACCTCTTAACCAAGATTTGATTCTTTGGTATAAACTTGTACTCCTTGAATATGTCTTCTATGAATATGTGTGAATAACCTATGATTGTTTTACACTTAATAGCCACTTATATTTGGTGTATTCATTTGTCACACATAATTATGTAATTGATTTATCCTTAAACCAAGGATATCGTCTTTGTAAGGGACTTCGTCTCAATCTCCTTTCATTGAGGAATATTTTGTTTTATACACAACATTCTTTTATACGATGTATAAACCCCTTTGAATTTTACTTTTATCCAAAAGGAATCTTTCTTTATACGAAGCGTGTAACAAAACGAAAGAGGGGAATGTTTTTGTCGTACGTATGCGGCGACAACAACTTCTCCGCCACCGTGACCATTATTTGAGTTTCAGCTTCCTCTACAAGCCATACCTTATTTCTAAAAGAAAACTAAATACCATGTTTTACTTTTATTTTATTTTGGTATTGAAAATGGTTTTCATAATGTTTTTATTATATCAATGTGTTGATATCTTGTGATTGAAATGGGGAATTGTTATGTTTCCTTTATGCATGTTTTATGTGATATGATTATGTTATGGTTCTTGGGAATTGTTAAGAAGACGGGTGGTTCTGTGATAATCTAAGGGCGGGTGAGCCCAATATAGCTCTCCAATGCATTGGGTAATGTGAAGGAGTGAAACGTTAAGGTTTCTCCAAAGAGATTTAAGGAATATACTGTGATGGGTATTCCAAACGTAACCAAGAGGGTTACTCCCTACATAAGAATGTTATGAATGCCTCAAGTTACCTTTATGTCTTATGATTTCTATGATTTATTCATGATTTTATGAGGTATGTTAATGTGCTTATGTTTTATGGGTAATGTATTATTTCATTCTTATGTATACTTGTACTCATGTTTCCTTTCCATATTTTTATATCCCTTACTGAGATTTTTTATGCTCATCCCATGTTTTTGGAATATTTTTCACAGGTCAAGGGAAGGGTACATGATATGATGATAGTGTCAAGGAAGTGTCAAGAAAGAATCCATGTTTTATTTTAAATATGTTTCCGTTGATGGGAAAAATGAATACTATCTTTTATGTAACGACTTTTTTTAAATTTGGAATGTAATGCAAGTTTTATGATATAATTCTCTAAAACTCTAAACCTCAAAAGATCCTCAAGATGTAATCTTGTAATAACTCAAGATTAAGTAAGGTTTAAGGATGGGGCCTTATAGTTGGTATCAGAGGTCGGTTTAGATAACTTTAGAGGTTAGGGTATTCTCTATGCACAAGTGACATTACCATAATGGTTAGGATTTCGAAAAGAGTCCTAGTTTCAGATAAAGTGAATGAGTAAGTATATCTTAGTGTTTACCTTCCTCATTAGTACATGATGGTTTTGTTGATATACTCACACTGACATTTCTGTTTTTGGTGAATGGATGGATCTAGCAGGCACCAAAGAGGCAACAGGATTGAAGGAAAATGTGGTGGTTCTGTGATTAAGATGATAGATTAAATGGGGGATTAAATGAGAAATCTTGTGGTTGTTCTAAACCAACAATCAAGGAGTCATGATCAACCACTTGAACCTTGGTATGATCTGTAATGCATCATGTACGATATGACCAATCGATGTGGAAGTTCAGGTAATAATTATAAAGGTAACCATTAGGGTTTATATGATCCTTACTTTTGAGTTAATTATGGGTTAATATATGTTATGATGGAAAATGAAAGGAATGAGATAAACTCGAGGTTAATATATGTTATGATTATTTTTGAAGATTTTATCTCGTTTTGGGGAATGTTTTAAGAATTATGTAGTTTTTTAAAAAGGACAACACGTAGACTGTGTGACAACCCGTCACGTCGGACAAAACTGCGGGAATCGAACCCACAACCAAAGTGTGACTGGTATTTATCACCTACCACTGAACTACGTGAAGTCCCTGGTTAGTTTGACTAATTCATTTTAGTTATATGATTTTAGTAATCAAGAGTAAGTTTATTTTGGGTTATCTATGGAAATGATTAACCTATCATTGAGGATATGTGATTAGGTTAATTACTTTTCAATATGAGAATTTAAGAGCAACTGGTGTTATTTGGAGATAAAAGTTAATTTGTACCTTGGAAGACTATGTGACTAAATCCTTCAAATATTTGGGTTTCAATATTAGTTTGGTTTAATTTGAAGAATTTTATGGACAAATTGTTTATCAAATGGTCCTCGTTGAACTTTGGGTTTTGTTGGACAAATTATGGAGATTAAGAATAGATTTTATTTTTATCAAGGGTTATCCTTTTCTAGATTATCTGATCTTATACTAACCATTTTGGTTTTGGTTTTGGTTAAAGTCTAAAGACATGGGAAGTATATAGTTCTCTTTTTTTGATTAGGTGATTCTCTAGAATTTGATTATAGTGAACAAGTCTTCCTAAATACTCGTCTTTTGGAGAAAATATGAGTTTGTGTAAGAAATCTAATAAAATTTGAAAGTCAACATGATAAGTAATTATGTTTCCTTATGAATAAATTCCTCAATAAAATGTAACTTAAAACAAAAATGTTTTCTATTAACTTTTCCTACTGGGGAATCAAATACCGTTTAACCCATCACAAGTTTGTGATTTTATTGTGGTTAACTTTCTCCTAAACATGTTTTCTATCACTCTCCATCAGAACATGACCCTTTTTTTCTCTTCCATATCCATATTTTCATACTTGTAATCCTATTAGGGGTTAACTCGGGTGACATTTGTACTTTTCTCCCATTATTTTATAGTGATTGTTTTACCGACTCTTATTCCGATGTTTGACATTCAAGGATGTTTCCAAGCTCAATTTTAAAATTGTGAGGATGCAATTCCCAAAAGGGGGGAAGGATGTAACACCAGAGGTAAATAAATAATATGACATTTTTATATTTATCCATATTTTTGAATAAAATATTAATATTACTTTAAAGGGGATGATATGCTCGATGGCGTACCCAACACACAACAACGAGTTTCTTCATAATATTACGTTGCACTCTAATAATAAAATAATAATATTTTAAATAGTAGTTAATGTATAGCCGTTGTAATGGAGGGAATGAACAGAACTAACTAAAAAATGATTATGTATGTTTTTCAAATATTTTTACTTTTTACAATAAATGTTAGAGGATTAAAAATGCAAATGAATCCAATTTTAAGCGTAAACATTCTAATATTCATTAAAAGGTCGATTAACCGCCTTTTGAAGGAGAACCTCTTTTAAATCGACTTTTTGAAAATTTTATGTGTTATATTTGAAAAAATAAAATTTTTCTTTAGAATCGGGACATAAAAATTTACTTTCTGTAAATTTTTGGTATTTTTCCAAAAAAGTTCAATTTTTAATGAATAGTGAAAAATGTTGTATTTTAATTCAAAACAACTTTTAATCTAATTTATTTATATGATTATATTATATTTTCAATTTTTTTAAAGTGAAATTAGAATATATTTTTACCATTTAATCCAATAGTGGTCGTTGAAATTAATTTCACTTTGAAATCGGACTTAAACTACTGTCAATCTTTTGATACATTTTGTTTCATAAAAACACGCTATTTGTTTTGAAAGCGGGAATTAATTATTAAATTAATTAATGGAACTTATATGTTTTGAATTTTGTAAAATAGATATCATTTTTGAATTCGGAATATCAAATATACCTTAGGGTGAACTTTTGGTAATTTTCTGAAAAACATCAATTTTTGATGAATAGTGAAACCACTAAGTGGTACTTATAAAAACTGATTTTCCCGTTTCAATGAAATTTTGCCATCATTGTGTTTTGAATTTCAAAAATCCGACATACATGGTTGTCATTAATATGTAAACTGTGGTTCAATGGGATTAAAATAATTTTTTGGTGAATAGTAACTTATTAAGTATTTAATCGCGATTAGAGGTAATTAGTGTAGTTTAAGATAAAAATAATGTTTTAATAATATGAGATGAGATTGACACATATCTTACCCCCTTTGGATGTGTCATGGACGACCAAGAAAATCCATGGGTAAACTTGGGGACCCCATGGAGACACTTTTGTTGGAAAATGACATAAATATCTTTTTAGTTAATGTTAATGTAAAAATGACTCAAACATGAGATGTTTTACTAAAACAATTTTTACATGGGGTTATACAAGTCATATTTTTTACTATAAATAATAAATGTAAGTATAAAAATATTTCCTACATCATAGTATTTTTTTTTATAATTTTCAAACATTAAATAAATTAAATTATTTATGACATCATGATGATGCAGTGATGACTTCATTATTTATCGATTTAACTAAAATGCAATGATAATGTAAAATATAAGACCTACACATGTTAAAAACCTATTGGATGGGTGTATTTCTAACCCTTATCACCTTATCCTCGAAACAAATCAATGTGGGACCACTACAATTCGAAACACATTCTAAAATAAAGTAACATTTCTTTACATTCCAAGAGTGCCCCTCCTCTCCTCTTATTAAAGGCATCCACCTCTACCTCCTTACCCACACTTCCAAAGCCTTTGGATCGGACAACCCCTGCCCATTTTGTCTCTCCAAATCCCTCCATAACTCCTTGAAGCCTCACATTATGGCACAAGTCTTCCCATGGAATCCTTTGAGATCAAACCAAAGGGAGTTACCCGATTTTAAGGTAATGACTTCACTTGTGTCCTTTTGTTTTATTTTCCTTTTCCAACCCCCTAAACTCTTTTTATTAATTTCTTTTGTAACAACTCCAGTATCTTCAATATACTAGTATGTTTTTATAAGAAGTATTCTAGCTAAAATTACACACACCTTCGCTTAATGTTTAAAAACATACTGTTTCTGTGGTTGGCGATTTTCTGCCTCACGAATCGATGATTGTTCAATATTCTTTTAACACCTTTAAAGGTGGCCATTATGATGTCACTGTATTTTATATATGATATATATGGTATTTATGTTTAATATATGCTTCTGTATTTTATATGTAATCAATACCTTTATTCCTTTCATGTTATGTAAATGCGAAAATTTCATATGAGGAGGTGTGGACTACCGCCCCCTCAAGTGATGTGACTCGTACATACAATACATGGAATGTATAAAGAATGAAATTAATGAACATATGTGACATATATAACATATATATTATACTGGAATTATAATATATATATATATATCTCATTTATTTTTAATTCCGTTAATATGAAAAAGAAAAAATGAAAGTAGCGTTCATGCGTACGTACGACCTACCGTCCCCATGAACAGTGCTTTTCGTTTTTTATCTCCAAATGATATGGAATAGTATAAAATGATTATGTACTGGATATATATGATATTTTAATCATTAATACTATTTTGTAAATTATTTACTTATAACTACATGGACAATCATTTTTTCAAACAAGTTCATTTTTGACTCATGTAACAAACAACGACAAAAATGTCTGATATGAACTAACATTATTAAACAATTACTATAACATTATAATATGTGATATTAATTGAATAATAATCTTTAAATTAGGTCCTTAGTCCAATATAAATTGACCAATGTTTATTATTCAAGAATATAAAGAAACGAACAAGACAATTTGAACTTGAGGTAAGGGATCAGACTCCTCTCTTTCTTTTAAAGTACACTATTTTATGTCATTCCTTTTAAAGCTAATCTTTCTTGTTATTGGGATATTATTTAATATTAATCTTAGTTTAATTTTTATGTTCATATGATGATAGACCCTATTCTCTCTCATCAATCCATTTTGGAAGTTTTGAGTGGCGCCGTTAGGGTGCCGAATTTTCGTAAGAGATCCAACCTATCTTTCTTTTTAAGTACTCTACTTTATTTCACTTCTTTTAATATCCTCTTTGTTATGTTGGGGTATGCTATTTTATATTACTCTTTCTGTAAACTTTATGTTGATATGATTAGAGACCCTATTTCCTCTCATCAAACCATTTTGGATGTTTTAAGTGGCGCCGTTAGGCTCCGGATTTTTTGTAGGAGATTTTCCATCTCACTTTTATTCCCATGAGATTTATTCTACATTTGCCACAATTTCCATTGAGTGGTGTATGTACCGCCCATTATTTTACTCATTGTGTAATATAATTTCATTTATGAGTATTTACATCAATATTGTATTGTCCTTCCTTCACAGGGCATATTTTTCAAAAGATACCCATGCCGGTAAGGGAACCTTTCACCCTCCTCTTTTTAAAAGACTTCTTTTGTTATGTCTTTTAATTCACATACTAATATGTTGGGATATGTTATTTTATATCCTTATTGATTTAAATTTTATTTCCATGTTATGAGATAACCTTTTTATCTCTGATCAACTGATTTTCTGTATTTTTTAGTGACGTCGTTAGGCTATCAAATTTTTGCAAAGGAACCTCTTAACCAAAATTTGATTCTTTGGGATAAACTTGTACTCCTTGAATATGTCTTCTATGAATATGTGTTAATAACCTCTGATTGTTTTACACTTATTATCCTCTTATATTTGGTGCATTCGTTTGTCACGCATAATTATGTAATTGATTTATCCTTAATCCAAGGATACCGTCTTTGTAAGGGACTTCGTCTAAATCTCCTTTCATTGAGGCATATTTTGTTTTATACAAAACATTCTTTTATACAGTGTATAAACCCATTTGACTTTTAATTTTATCCAAAAGGAATATTTTTTTATACGAAGTGTTTAACAAAACGACAAAAGTTAATGTTTTTGTCGTACGTATGCGGCGACAACGACTTTTCCGCCACCGTGACCATTATTTGAGTTTCGTCTTCCTCTACAAGCCATATATTATTTTTAAAAGAAAAATAAATACCATCTTTTACTTTTCTTTTATTTTTGTATTGAAAATGGTTTTCATAATGTTTTTATTATATCAATGTGTTGATATCTTGTGATTTAAATGGGGAATTGTTATGTTTCCTTTATGCATGTTTTATGTGATATGATTATGTTATGGTTCATGGGAATTGTTAAGAATACGGGTGGTTCCGTGATAAACTAAGGGCGGGTGAGCCCGATATAGCTCTCCAATTCATTGGGTAACGCGAAGGAGTGAAACGTTAAGGTTTCTCCGAAGTGATTTATGGAATATACTGTGATGGGTATTCGAAACGTAACCAAGAGGGTTACTCCCTACGTAAGAATGTTATGAATGCCTCAAGTTTCCTTTATGTCTTATGATTTCTATGATTTATTCATGATTTTATGAGTTATGTTAATGTGCTTATGTTTTATGGGTAAAGTATTATTTCATTATTATGTATACATGTACTCATGTTTCCTTTCAATATTTTTATATCCCTTACTGAGCTTTTTATACTCATCCAAAGTTTTTGAAATGTTTTTCACAGGTCAAGGGAAGGGTACATGATATGATGATAGTTTCAAGGAAGTGTCAAGAAAGAATCCATGTTTTATTTTAAATATGTTTCCGTTGATGGGAAAAATGAATACTATCTTTTATGTAACCACTTTGTTTAAATGTGGAATGTAATGCAAGTTTTATGATCTAATTCTTTAAAACTCTAAACCTGAAAAGATCCTCAATGTGTAATATTGTAATAACTGAAGATTAAGTAATGTTTAAGGCTAGGGCCTTATAGTGATGGTCCATGCTAACGACCCGACCAAATCTATTCATCCCATTAAACCCTTATTCAACCTTCTTTACACCTAATACATGAATTATATAGGTGGAATTACTTAAATTCCCTTTAGTGATTTTCATTATTCTAATGTATTGAATGTGGATTCCACAATGACTTTGGTGTTAGGTATAGATGGTTTTATGTTTCTTCATTTCATGTCTTATCATGTTTTTAGTTATTTTTATAACGGTGTTCTTGGGTATGGGATATTAAATTTATCCATTTATTTTAATATGCGTTTTAAAAACCACTTGAATCCAAATCGTGGTATTAAATCTTTTCATGCAATTAATATATTAAAATAAGGTGGGAAAATAAAATTATTATAAATTGTATTTTATAAATATTAGATATCACAAAAAATGATAGGGTAATTTACATTTTTGGTTCATTATTATGGTGTATTTTATATGATATCATAATCTCAATCATATGTTACATTCATGTATTTCTTTAATTTATATCAGATAATATCATCGTATCAAAAAAAATAATTTTCAAGCAGATTTATTGAAAAAATAGTATCATATTTAAAATGTGATAAAAAAATTAGTCAAATAATATTAGTAGGTGTTGTAGGCAATGAGAGGCATATTGAATTATAATATGTGATTACCTATTGAATTTATAGATTGGGTTATTAGTCATATGATATGAATCATTGTAGTTGAAGACACATCATATCAATCACACTCTACAAGTAAATTTGGAATATAATATAATATTTATACCGTATTCCATGATTATGGATGTATCAAAAAACACTATATTTTTTAATTTATATTAAAATTTAATTATGAATTGAGTCTATTATTTATAAATTGTTTATAAATATTGAAATCAGTAATTTGGTGATATTTATTAATTTATAATGATTTTATAAATTAATTCATTACAAAGACATTATAATTAATTAGTTAATATTAATATATTTTTACTAAATATTCCTCAATATTTAATGTAAATATAAAATTCATTTTATATGACTATAAATAATAGTTTATGAACATTAAAAAATGATTTTTTTTATAATCATAAGGGCTAGTTTATAAAGATTTTATAAATTAAAAATTACTAAAAAAATATAATGTGCTTATATTTCATTAATGTGTTATTCACAATTGATTAATTTAAAATAAAATCGTGTTTTTGGGAAATATTTAATCCACATCAAAAATAATTTTATTGATTTATTTTATAAATGGGGCATATTATATTAAGTATGTGATATTTAAATTATATAAATAGATTATATATTATACATTGGATTATAAAATGTTTACAATTAAAGGAAATATTTTATATTTAAAGTAAATGTCATATAATAATTAATATGAATTTTTTTATTATAAAATGAATATAAAGAGTTTATATTCATAATTATGGAATATACATAATGAATAGATAATCATTACAATTTTTATATAATTACATTTATATTTATGAAATTTTTATAAATGATAATATAAACATCAATGTTAAGAAGTGTTCATATATTTAAATGTTACTTTGTAAATTATTCATACATATAAATTTTTTATATACAGTGAATACATGTATTCTCTATCTTATCTTATCAGATTATTTTTTTAAAATTCTACACAAAGAATTAAAAGGTAGGTAAGACCATATAATATTAAGTTATTGTATACTAAGAACACAATTTAAAATTACAGTTATTATGTTGAATTTCGATATTGAATATAGTTTACATAAATTTTGTTTTAGAGTTATGATAATTAAAATTCACACTACTAGAAAACCCCCTTTACCCATAAATTTAATCCATTGGTATAGACTATACAAATGGTTTTGGAAACAATGGGATTTAAGGAAGACGATATTTATTTATTCTCTTGAATATCATAGTAATCATGGGTATATCCTATAAGATGTTTATCATTTCCATGTGTAAGACCTAACCATTGGTATATATCCCTATGAATGTTTTGATAAACTATTCGTATAGATAAGCCTGGATGAAAAATGTATACTAATGGATTATAAAACCGTTGGTACAGGATTAACTACCCACCAGCCAGAATCCCCCATCCAGTATCCCATAATAGCCCAAAACCTGCATAGAGCTCCCAAAATGAAATCAGCTACCATACAAGAAGCCCAAAAAAATATAACAAGAAATAGAATAAAAAACTGCACCACACCGATAACATCATATAAAACATACATATGCATCCTCATTCATAATAGAAGTCAATTCACTATACATACATGTACACTATATATTCTAGATACTAAAGTAAATCCAAACATCTTATTCCTGCTATGTAATAATTGTAGGGGATTAATATACCCAATCTCCAAAATCCATATCATTATCCACATCCTGATCCCGATCATCCACATCACCATCAACCTCACCAACATCAGCGCCAACAACAACAACCTCACCACTAACATATCAATCAGCACCACCTTCATCTCAATCAGCACTAGAAACCTTATTGGCATCAACCGAGGCATTATTTAAAGAGTTCATTGACCCAATATATGAATGAAATGTAAGGGAAACATAAGATGGAAGTGATTGATTCAAAACAGAAATATATTTTATGATATATTCAATCATCATTCTACTGCTTTCAAGCTTATGTTTTCTTCTCTCTCAATACACTAAATCGATATTTTTTTCTTCAACTGAATTTACATGAGTACATTCTTTCTTAGTGTTTTCAGAGGCTTTAAAGGAATACGATGAGGACCAACACATAGAGGGAATGATTTTTTCCCATAATCGACATCGTACACCCCATGGGTGATCTTAATCTAATACCATACTCAAAATATACATTGGATTTAAATTATCACCCATATTATCATCAATGGACTCCATGTAATATTATTAAAATTATAAAAATTATATTATATTATTAATTTCATATAAATATTTTATATATTAATAAAAAAACATAAAAACTATTCTTGTGTTTGTATATTTACATCACTTCCATCATTTTTTATCCAACTATTGAAGAACATTTCACAAGTTACATGACCATAGATGTCGAATATAGCTTGTTGAAAATGAAATGGATTAGTAATCACATATTCAACATATAAAAATTAAATAATTTTGAATAATAATTTATGTAAAATAACACAAAATTGAATAAAAAATTCATAAATTTTAAAAAATAAAATATAAGATTCTATTAGGACAAATGGGAATTTGGAAATTAAGTATAATGTCCAATTGTCCTATAAGACCAATTAACAATTACACATGTGTACATTAGGCCTAATGACAGAATGGGTAATTGGTTACTAGGTTGAATAGAAAAATGGCTTATTGGCCAAATAGAAAATTGGAAAATTGGCCTCCAGGCCTAATTTCCTATTGGCCACAATGCCTAATGTAAAATTTCACATTTGGCCATTAGTCCTAATGGAAAATTTACCATTTTTTCATTTTTTCTGTGAGGAAAATAGGTTAGTAGGGCTAATGGCCGAATAGGAAATTTGCCTTTTGGCATTATGGACTGTTTTCGATTACAACTAATGATTAATTTTTCAATTTTACTAATAGCCAATTTCCCATTAGTGAATTCGGTATAGTGGAATATTGTCCATTATTTCTAATTTAAAAATGGGAAATTGTTCATTAGGCCTAGATAACCATTAGATGTTAGGCCTAATGTAAAATTTCCCATATGGCTAAAAGGGAAATTGGAAATTATTCCTAGAGGAAAAATGAAAAAATAGATAATTTCCCTCTACGTCTAATGGCCAATTTCCCATTTTCCAATAATGTATAATGTAAAATAACCACTAAAACTAATTACATAATGGGAAATTATCACAAAGAATAATTTCCAATTTTCATCTTTGACTAATGGAAATTTCCCTCATGGAAATTAGGTATAATGTTTGAATTCCAAATTTTCCCATTAGGCCTAATTGGTAATTAGCCTCGATGCCAAATTTCTAATGGGAAACTGGCCATTATTACTAGATACCAATTGGAAATCATTATAAAAGATGGGAAATTGGCCATTATGCTAAATGGCCAAGTGGTCATTTGACCATATTCCCAATAGTCTAATTTTCCATGTAAATCTAACTATGTAAAATTAAAAATCATGTCATTATTACAATTCAAATGAAAGTACATAGTGCATATCTTACATAGGAATTAAACTAACCCCTAATGTATGTAGATATGTCATTGTAGTTTTGTACAATCTCCCCAATGCTTCCTAAAAACATAAATTTTATACAAGTAATAAGAATAAAATTTTATATTCAAACAATTTATAATTTTGAATACCGAAAAAATTTCAATGATCCAATATGCTGCCATTTTATGTATTGAGTTTCAATAAAATTGATGTATATGGGTACACCCTCTAAATCAAAACCAACAATTCTCATCCGCCCAAAATATAAATCCTACTTGTAAGCCTTCCATGACTCTCCAACAACCATCAACCTTGCATCTTTGGAATCTTCACAATCAGGAATGTTACACAGACAATTTAATGAACCTGTTAATTCATATAAATAAAATACTAATATAGATATAAATATACTAATTTTCCATAACCATATCTACACCCATTCCTTGTCCTTGATGTAATTACTGATATGTCATCAAAAATATGGTTCCACTAGAACAATATCATGGTACATGGATAAAGTGTCTGTAAATATTCTACAATGTATCACATTTTTACCTTCCATCTTATATTTTCCGTTATAATGAAACAAAATTTGAGTTTCATAGTTTCAGGATTCACATATATGATTTCATCCATGTCATCAACTAGAAGATCCCAATTAATAAGAGAAGAGGGGGAAAGAGAATTATGTCATGGTATTATTGATAAAAAATGAATTGATATAATATGACACAATTATAATAAAACAACATGATGAAGGCTCATCAATAGGATGTGATGCATCCATAGAATATCCTAGATTAGATAGATCTTAAGGAAGTGTATATTCCACGACATGATTTATGTGATCAGAATGCACAGTAGTGGTAGATGAAGGAACAAACTAATGACATGTTGGATAGATGGTAAGAAAAGGAAGTGGTATAGACATGTCCGAATATGTGTACTAGGCTAGGTGATACTTGAATGGATATGCAAATTGTAATTCCAATAACATCATTAGAGGTGATGTACATATAGAATTTAAATATGAGGGTAAATCCAATGATTATAGGGGGTTAGATTGGAACATTACTAGAGTCACAAATGATAAATGGAAATATGAGGTAGATGGGGTGTCAGCATGAGGGTAAGTGTGCGAAGGGGTATTATGGGTTATCAATCTAGTAGGATGAATCATCTCTGGTCAAATTAATTCTACCAAAAAAACTATCAAAGAATATGAACATGAAATTTTATATAGTACACATGAAAAATATTAAAATTAGTATACTAACTGAGGAAAAAAAAATGAGGCAAAGAACACTCTTACACCAATTGATCAGGATCAAATTTCACATTATTCGACATTCTGATAATTTTTTCATAACCTGAATAGTAATGAAATGTAAATTTCATTAAATTTGATTCTAAAAATCCTGAATAAATATTTGGGGTCAAAATTTTCACAAAAAATTTCATACCATCATTTAATAAAAACAACATTAAAACAAGTTTGAAACACTTCTTTAAAAATTCATAAAAATGTAATTAAATGAAATAAAACCAAAAAATAATTAAACTAACATAAAAATGAAACAAAAATTAAAATTATAATAATTACAATATTACAGACTTTAGATACTCATTCCATGGTAAACATAATGATCTCAGAACATATATTATTGTTTCTATATATTACCCACCACTACTTCTCGTTCACTATCAACTCTCACTATGGGAAAATTTGATTCATCAAATGATATATTTTGGACATCATAGATGGGGTTGTTAATGGTAGAAATTGCTTCTCCAGCATCATAAAAAATATTCCTTGTGGTTACTTTATTAATGACACAATAATCTGGAATCAATTGATATTTTACATAAAACACTTGTTTATTCATAGATGCTAAAATGCATTGTTAATTGGTATCCTAGAAATGACTCATATCAATAACTATGAATCCAAAATAACCAATAAGGGTACCATATCACATCATAGCATTAATCAATTTACATTTCATATTGTGACTCAACCTTGAGAGTAGTAATAAAATAACAATATTTTCTCAACCCATACATAATAATACAAATCTGTATATCAAGTCTGAATATGTGAAGCAATGGAATAAAAATAACTTGTAGTAGTTGAAATAATTCAATTATTTTGTGTTATCATTTTCATCACTGTATAAATTTTGAAAAATTTATGTCCATTGATTATTAAATATTTGTATTCACGAAGAAATAAATTTTGACAAAAAGAAAACATTCTTAATAATTTAGAAAAAGACTGAACATGTAAACTAAATACTTTTAATATATATGAATAATAAAATTAAAAATATATCTATATTTTAAGATAATTGATGTAATGGTATTACATTTTATTTCAACCAAGCTAGAAACTTTTATCTATGCAAATCCGCTCTTCTTCTCAATGGTAATGATTGATGAACTCTACTTATAATTTTTTTTTATTTTCCAACATAAAATAATATGAAAAGAATATGGTATATGTGAAATGGAATCTTATTGGATAACATTTTAATATACAAATAACTTACTTGATATAGTAATCAAATAAACCGTAGTTAAAAATTATTTAATGGTGTGCCCTATCTTTCTCTTTAAGGTCCAATGTTGCTAATTTTAATGAACCAAACATTCCTCTTATTTAGGGAAATGAATGATATGATGGCCCAATTTTCCCATACTTCTCATATTAATTTCCCACGGGCCAACTATGTATTGTGCTCGCATCTAAGAAATACATTGAACAAAACTCCATACATTCATGAGCTACATAACCTCTCATAATGGATTCTTCCTAATAATTTTTGTTTCCGACATATGATTTCATTGTGAACATATATGTTTTAGTGGGATAAATCCATTGAAATGTAATTGGTCCCTAAGAAGTTTTTTAGTTTGAATATGAACTATAAAATATAGCATGTTGGAGAAAAACTATGGAGGAATTTTTTTTCTAACTCAAAAGAAATTAACAGCTCATCATGCAGCATTTTTGTCAAGCATGACGTGGATATCCTTTTACAGAAAAAATTTTCTAGAAAAATGGCACATATGAATAACCATCAATGTAACATTATTAGATAAATAATAAAACATTTCTATTCGAATCAATACATGATGAAGGATTTTATAATCGTATGTTTTTAATCATTTTAGTTTGAAATATATTCAATTAACTTATATAGATATGTTTCTAGATTATCAATCATTAACATTGATATTCTCTAATGGTGATAGAAATTGGTCTTTCACAAATGGTGTGATCGGATAATAATCACAATGAACTTTACATTTTATTACAAATACACAATGATTGCAGTTTTGGTTGAATACCCCAATACAACAAGCCCGAAGAGGTCTTAAGTCCTTTTGGTCTTCCCTTTGAGATTAAAAATAATTGCAAGAAACATTTACCATATATATTTGTCAATATTCATTAGGTCTAAACAATGACATAACAATTTTTTTTGCGAATATAGATACTCAAAAAAGATAATTATATTTTTATAAATGTATATGGTTCTACTGCCAAAATTCTTCCTAATTTTATATTTTAACTGCTATTTTATTAATGAAAAACTAAATTCATTCAATTAATTAAGCGCATCACTACCTGAAATAAATTGAGGTAGTTGTTCAGTGTCAATTGTATTATCAAACCTCTGTTGATTCTTCTTGTATTGATGATCCATTGGTATGAATCATCGATTCCCACAATAAATGATACTATTATGATACTTAAACCATATAGATTGTGTATTATTCATAAAAATGGGGCATTATGGTTTTCACTTCATCCTGTAATTAGACATTATTACCTAAGAAGAATAATAATTTACGGTCTATATAAGGGAATCAAGAATCTAAAATAATTCGTTTGAAGAAGAATAAAATTTCTTCACAAACATATCACAATGATTATTGAACTAAATTATTAAAGTATTCCTATCGACATATATATCATTATTATCTTCAAAAGGACTAGATATCAGAATACTTAATAACGTGAAAGGTTTTTTTCATAAAAACCCATGGGGTAATATTAAAAAGATGAATAAATTTTTTCCACGTTTTGTGATAAGTAAGAATCTGAACAAATGGACTGAAACCACCATTGGGTATTTCCATCCAGATATTATGCACCATGTCTGAATTTTCATTACATAGGGAATCAAATTTCTATCATGATAATCCATCTCTAAGGTGAACCAAAACATCATTACCTTTAATTTTATTAGCATCCTATAATCACATATAGGTAGATATTTCATTGAAAATAAATATATTTTGATGTTTGAGAATCAATTGAAAGTGTCACATGACATTTTGTGTAACATGAGATGATGTTCCATCTGTATTTTTCATACATCGAGTTGTACCTATTATTTACATCCATTATGTTCAGTTGTTTCAATGTAAAATAAATTATAATCTTTTAGACAGGAGAACGTTGTTAGTAGAAAATCCATGCTGCTTAATTAACTTCTATGCCATAAAATGATTTGAGGTAATATTTTCCCCATCAAGAAGTATGTACTTGGAAATATAATCAATTACAGTATTATAACTTTCATACATGGGTTTATAATTACATAACCGCATTAAAAAAGCAAAAATTTTCATTTTAGTACGTTCCTGATATACTAGAGTTCTACCATTGTCCATTAAATCTTTCACTCTTTCAACATCATCATCTTTAGTATCTTCTTCATGTGTATTGATATCATTTCCTTATTGAATTGGAATAATCTCTCTAATAGTTTGATTCAAAAATGGAAGCTGTTAAAATATAATATTCTAGAAGCCACTCCATTATTTTCATTCATGAATAGTATAAGATTAGCTCGTCTCTCCCTGGTGCTACAAAACATAATTTTTTTTAGAAATGCAAATTTCGTTATATGTTGCTATCTTCCTACCAGATTAACCATAGTATTCCTAAAAATATATAGCATGTGAAATATATACCACTTCCATTGGAAGCATTATTAAATAATGAAAATATAATTTTCCAAAATTATTTTGAAACATTGTTGAAATCTGATTAATTTTTTATACATCCAACTTATGTCCATTGTATTAAAAGAAAAAATGTTTCTATCCAATAAAAAATGATAACACTAATTAATAAATTCCATAAAATAAATATAAATATCAAAGTAATCAATGTATACTTGGGGCTAGAAAAACTAATAAGGAATGTGTGATGTAGCTGAATGAGGATTCTATCAACTACTATAGAAAAATTTTGAGTATGTAATGAAATGTGTATAACTTCCTGAATTCCATGGACTCGTATTGATGAAATATAGATGTCCTTCTTGTTTGATGTTTAAAAAAGGAGTCACTAAAGTAATTAAAGTGAAGTTGTGATGATGTTCACTATACACTCAGGGATGGTAGTCAAATAAAAAAATAATATAAGGAAACAATGGTTTCAAAGGATAATGGAGAATCATCTATATAATATAAGATTATTTTAAGAATTAAATAGTAATTTATATACATCTTTTAATAATATACAATGAAAAAATCATGATTATTATTGAAATATGGAAAAAAATAATTAATAGTAATAATGATATGGATATTGTGGAATTCAACTGTTCAAAATTACAATTAGAACTTAATAAACACCAAAAGACATCTAAATATATTTATTTATTAATATTACATGTGGATTAAACATGAATTATAATTTATCAAAACATGAAATTTAAATTGATCTGCCTCCAAATATTCCTTAAATTAATTTGAAAAAACTACATCATGTTTTACTCATTCAATCCAAAGGTATTGCAACCTTAGTATCTCATCAAACTAAAAAAACAATGAAATACCATCTTCCTTTTCAGACACTGACATATGAAATGCGACATGACATTACATGTTGACACACAATTATAAAAAAAATCTAAATTTTCACTCGCTGCAACACATCGATGAAAATTTATTTGTAATTAATAAATTATGATATAATTACTAATTAAATATAAAATGTTGAACATGAATATAATAAAATATGAACTAAATATTTCAATATCTACAACAAAAGTGTAACAAATTATTGATGAAAAAAGGTCTTTAAAAAATAACCATTGATTTTATAATAAAATAACGGTTATCAGACCGTGATACATACATTAATTAAATTTTTTTAATTTATTTATTCTTATAATTATTAAAATATATATATAACATTAATTTTAGTTAGTAAATTTGTAATTATAAATTTTTTATAATAACATTAATTTATAAGTTATTTTTATTATTCTAAATATTATATTAGTATTGTTAAATGTAATTTTATAAAAATCCATTTTAATTTGACTTTTTATTTTTGACTTCTTTTTTTCATATTTTTTATTAAAGTTAATCATAAAAAATAAGGAGATCCAACCACTTTTTCTTTATGATGCAGGTGTTGGATACCCTAGAGGAAGCCGCATGACACCTTCTATCCCTCCACCCTTATCCCACTGCACCCTATTCCCCCCCCCCCCAATCAACTTACCTAACAGTCCCTCCTTCCCGATTCCTCATTCCCCAACAATGTCCTAGATGTTCTATAAGGATGGGATGGTAGAGATTCATGTTTTGGGTGTCAAAGACAAGTCATCCATGTGTATTCAACATATTGGTGTTGGAGAAGTGTCTGACACTAATACTCAACCCATTTAAATTTGTTAGTGCTAAATTTAATACCACTGATCTGAAAACTAAAAAAATAGAGTTTTCCCAAATCAAAATATACATTACATTAATAGAGAAAAAAATAAACCTAAAATCATGTATACTAAACCAAATTATGTTGAATATAACCAATATTTAAAAATCAAATATCAATTAGATATCCATGATAAATGAAAAAATATGAAATGCTACAAATAAAATAAACAAACCCCATAATAGACTATGATGAAGTAACCATAATATATGATGGATTATGGACTCAGTATCAATGATATCTAGGATTAAAAAAGCACCCAAACCATGGAGATTGCTAGACTATTTTATGTGTCAGTCATCATGTGAGGGAAACACCACTCGACCTAAGGAGGATGCACATCAGGTTGGGGAAACACATCTCTACTAGAGATAGAGGATATTGGTGGTTCTGCTTCTACCAGATGAGGTGGATAATGGGAGAGGTTCTTCGAATGGAGGACAAGAAGGGGGGATGCATTTCAGGTGATGGAAACACCAATGGAGGTAAAGGAACCTCTAGGGGGATGAGGTTTCGTTTGTGGAGTGAATTTGTGGAGGGTGGGAAGGGTGAAATATTATCCCCCCTATCCCGATGGATGTTTACAATCATTTGGGATAGAATATCTATACCTCTGGTTATAAAAAAAACCATGGTTATATAATAACTCTATTAGAGATATATCCTTGGTTAACAAAACTGTGTGTATAGGTTTTTCGGGATAACCCATTTTTCATGTGGTGTCTCTTGTGAGTAAGGTATCCCCTGGTATAGTGGCATTGGGCCAAAGATCCCACTATCCAGGAGGATAATTCCGTATTCAAGGAAGTTGGAGGTTAATTATCTCTAGCTCTTAGATTATTGATGTGGATATTTCCAAAAATATATAATTCTAAATCATTATATGAATTGTTTATAAGCCATATCCCTAAGATTCATTTGGATATTTTTTTTTAAAAAATGTATCTATATTTTTATGAGTTACACAAAATGTTAGTTGTATAAGGTGTTTTACATTTGCATTGTTTTTAAATATTGGTTTTGTGGATGGAATATGATACAAAAAATAAATCATTATAAGAATAAATTAATAAATGGAATAACATGGGAACATATAGTAATGTTATGTTCCCTTCAAGACAATAGGCATTATATTCCTTCATAGTCATAACATATCAAACCATGATCAATAAATTCAAGATGATTCATTCAAAATTATGGTAACCCATGTTTATCATTTATTAATCCAGTAAGTGATGGGTGGATCTGTATTATCTAATGGGTTGGTTCTAACAAAGACGTATTCCCATAGTTTTTCATCTTTATGCTTTATCTCAGTATTTTCTATAAGATGCAATCAGCTAGGAAACCCTAAGATTTAGGATACTAAAGTGAAACATTTGGATATATAAATATGATAGAATGAGTAAAGAGTTAACTGCTCATTTTTTCAAGAATCATATAGGATATGATTGGTTTGATTCCTGTTGATAATAGAGTAGTGGTGAGAGGAATTACATAAGGGAATTCTTTCTTAGATAAATATGAATCGTGGCCAATATATAGATAAACGTTTTTCAAATGGGGTCGTCATTTTAGTGGGATCCTATTTAATAAAATTCCTTATGAATTTTATATGAAACATGATACTCATCTAATCAAAAAATTTGGATAAATAAAATCATGATCATCAACCAACGTAGACATTATATTCATTGTTTGAATGAATCCTTTATTTTTTTTCTATTGTTCCCATGTTGATGTAGATAAAACAAAAATTAAAAGAATAACATCATTTATTTTAAAATTATTCGAATGGACACTCAATGCTTGTTTTAAAATTAATAAAATTACAACATATTATTTAAAAAAATGTTATTAAATACGTCCACCCAAGGCCTCTAAAATGTAATATAGTATAAAAAATATAGAAAAAAAGTAGAAAACCATAAGTTAAGTACTCAATTATTAAACTTTAACAAAAAATGATAGACATTCTTCATTTAAATGTACATTTACAAATTAAACATGTCTAAAATGTAATATACATATAAGCATTAATGATGTCTTTTTATTTATCTATATATTTTTTCACATAATAAAAATACTATTAAATAGTTAATGTTATTAGTATAACAATATAACATATCAGTCTAAAATGTAAGAGTTATAAGGGAACAAACCTTATAAAAATCTATCGCTATTTTGGTGGTGATAATATCAATTTTGAATCTTAAAATGTAATGACCAAACTGAACACATTCTATATGATGATGACACTATGGATATGAATAAAAACATTTCAAATAGGAAACATTATATATGTAATTCAAAAATAGTATTAAATAATATAAGTGCTATTTATAAACACTTTCACATATTTAACTTTATTTGGATTCATTATCAACAAATAAAAATAATTGAACCTATTTTATAACCTATATTTTAATATATAAAGTACCATAATCATTTATATATAATATTTAATATTAAATAACAAAATAGTATTCATTTTTTCAAATAAAACCTTTTTAAAAACATTTAAAAACTCTACTCACTAAAGATAATAACCAATGTGTTTTCCATTCATGTGTTCAGAATGCACATAACATCCAATGAATATTATAGTATAAAAATGCCAACATTAATAAAATTACGACCAATAGTAGTTCATAATTATATTATTCTACTTAACTATATAGGATTTGAAGAAACCAACGCCCAATGTAAATTGTTCCTAGTATTTCACATATATAACTAACTCCAACTTTATCATTTAGGTATTTTATAATTTTTAATAATATATTAAATATATATAAAACCAAAAACAGGGGTGATCTCATTTTCTATGTAGTGTGTAGAGATTAAAAAATATATAATAAATAAGCTATGTCCCTATACATTAAATTTACTTAATGAAATAGTAATATAAATAGAATTTTTGAAATAGTCAAAAAACCAAGACGAGTACGGTGTCCTCTTCACCATTAACCAGATCATTGATTTATTATTAAATATTATTAATGAATAGTATCTTTTACACACATCAACAGTCACTAAGAACATATCCATCATCTCCAATATAAAATATTTTAGAGATTATTTTCTGAGACTATAAAAAACATTACATGTTTCTAAAGGCTGAATACCATGACAGTTCTGATTGTTTTGCACTGAGTCATTTTATTTCATATAATCCTATATAACATAAGAGTAAGAAAACATTAAATGAAATTTTCAGTAAAACCTAATGAAAATAAAAAACTGATATATGCATCATTTGTCAACTAACAATGACTGCTAGATGGCCGAAGTAAAAAGGACACACACTATCTACAACTCTATCCACCACCTCAGTAGGAAATGTAACTGATGTTGTTGGAAAATTCATATCCTATACCACTACTCTTACCTGACCTAACTACATATGCTGATTATGTATATAATCATTAACACCTATGTTTTTAGGAATCATATTCATTCTATAAAATATATGTTTATAATCATAAAATATTTATTGAAATTAAAATTGATTAATTAATAAGTAATACAAAAGATGAATTAAAACTATTAACACATGGATCATATATAAATGGATAGATAAAGAAACAAAAAAATAAAAGTATTGCACATCACATATTATTACTAAACATGGATGATAAAAATCTGTTTGAAGTGCATAAATCCTTTGAAGATAATAGATAAAAAAGAATAAAATCCTTATTATAAGGAAATCATTTGGATCATCTACAACTATTAGAATCGCTAATTTCCAAAAAATATATATAATGAGGAATATCACCCTGAAAATATAAAATATTTTTTAAACTCTATATTCTAAAATAATAAATTTTCCCTACAATGTCAGAGTAAAATGTGTACATGATAAAATATGTTTATATATATAGGTATGTTGTATGGCCTTTGAAAATACGGTCATTACAATTATGGTCATTGTCTCTATATCAGATGGGTAGAGTGATGATATATATTGTAAAGTAGTAAATTTAAAATAATATAGCTCATATTTAAAAAAACATCAGACTAAAATGTTCTATATATATATTTATATATTATGATTAAATATCAATAATATTATTAAAATATGATATTATGTATATATAAAATTAAAATAAATATTTTTATATCAATGAATTTCTGAAAAAAAATTAGAATATAAATAATTAAATTATAATGGTATTTGATAATGAGTATTTAGTATGAAAGCATATATACAGTTTTTTTAATTTTTCGAGAAGCTTTTTTAAGTATTGTATATTTTATCCTAATAGATTTAACTAATAACAATAAAAATGTAATTATATATGAAACTACATAACGATAACATAAATATTAAAAATAAATAGTGAATAATATTAAGAACATTTGATGTTTAAAAAACGTTATTTTTTCAACAAATTAAATTTTTATTTTTATTTTTTTATTTTATAATATAAATTTATGAAAATTGGAATATAAATTCCATAAAATAAAAATTTATATAGAAATTCAGAACATCATACTTTTAATTCCATGATTTATATTGAAAAGTTGTATTTTTAATGGAAAATTTTGATTTTAATGAAAATTCAAATTTTTATTATTTTATTATTATATAAGAATATCATTGAAAATTTGAAATATTTGTTAGTCCATATATATATATTTAAGGAATAAAATTACTAAATTTAAAAATATCTTTGATCATTTAAATCCTATGGCCCATGTTTTTATAAAAAAATTAAAATTTTACTTTAATAATAAAATATTTTTTCATCTATTCCTCCAATTAAGTGTTTTGAAGGTGATGTTTTGGATTAAATTGATTTGAATTCCCCCTAAATTATATTTATTATATTATAAAACATTTTATTTCATGAAAATAAGTATATACCATAATATTATCTTGTGTATAAATTTTTATTCCTAAAAACACACTTTTACCAAAAACACTATTTTTATCCGCTATGTATGTTTATTTTTAATAAAAATATTAAACCCATATCAATTGTATTTGAAAATTTTTTAAATATATTAAATAGTAAGATTAGTATTTTTTAAAATTTTAAATTCATAATTTTTAAATTAATATTTATTACTAAGGTCCACAATTAAGTTCCAAGGTAAAAGTAAATCATGGTAAATTCTAAAAAGACAAAGATAAAAGCATAAAACACTCTAGGTTTTCTCCAAAATGAGTTTATGCAGACAATATCAATCCAAACACACTACAAATACAAATTTTTACGTTATAGAGTAATTTAATTAGGAAAAATCACATTACATTATTAAAAATGTAATCTTCACTTCCAAAATGACACATATATTCACTTATAATAATATAAAACATCCACCACTTCAATATTCAGCATGATAGAGAAATTTTCATCAAGACTCTAACAAATTTTTATTCCTATACCACTCTCCCACTTCAAAAACCCTATCTTTACTATTGGTTTTCATAAGACATTCATTTCAAGGGAAAATTCCATGTGAAAATTCAAGTCCCTAACATGAGTATCCACTTCTTTTTAGAAGTTCATTATTAATTTTTACTCTCTTAAACTTATCAATACAAAAAAATATAAAAAATTATTAATTATTAATTTTTTGATATATATATATATATATATATTAATTAAAAAAATTTATTCATTCCATTCCATCTACTATGGAAAAGAAATAAATTGATTGTTTGTACATCCATATAACCACCTCCACGAAGCGGGGTTTGTTTTTCATCATTTAATCTAAAGGATAAATTTTATTAATAAATAATTTTTCAATGTAACAAATAAAATTCTATAATTATCATTTACCATGTATGATATTTTTACCATTAGTTGAGAAATGGGATCATTATCCGTGTGTACGTGAGGACAGCCACCTCTATGAACAATGAATTTCAATTATCCTAACCACACAACTTGAATGGTTATATGAATTTTTTACAAAGTATATATGATAATTATCAAATGTTTTATCTTCAAAATATTTTATATTTTCATGATCTAAATACAATCCATTACTCATTAAAATGATATAATATTTTATCATTTTTTTTTTCAGTTTTAACAGTGAGGCAAACACTGCGTTGTTGATTATGTCATAAATTAATATGTGATGTCATTTAATTTTAACATCAAATAATATTGATATATTTAATATGTTTTAAATATAATAAAGAGTTGATATTAATATTTACATTTTTTATTAATATTTCACCTTTAAGTAGATAATCACATTGAAAAGTAGTTCATTATAATATTTATTTTCACAATACAAATTCATGACCTGCAAACAATAAAAATTATATAAAATTAATAATTGGAAAAAACTATTCAATATTTAATGATCTAGGAATTATTTACATAAATCAAATTAGTTCTAATCGATACTTTATTCATGAATATTATACTATACATAAAAAAAAGTCATAACACTAAATAAAGATAATTAACAATACATGGTTAATATATTTGTTATATATGATTATAAATTAATTATAAAAAGGGTATTATGTTTATTATAAGGTTATTATATAATTTATTAATACATTTATGTTAATTATAAGTTAGGTAAAATATTTTTTGAGTAATTAAGAACACATGGTAGGGGTTGTTTTCATCTTATATTCCTATATTTAAGACATGATATATATTATACAGAAAATTAAATTTAGGTGGATTATATACAACTTATTTCATTTATTATACAATGAATTAAAAATTATTCCATATAATTTATGTTCAATTTTAAGATACAACTTTCAATATAATATATTATAAATTATCCTAAATTTTTAATATTTTTTTCCTCAAAATAGATTTACATGAGACATGTTTATGTCATACACCATGTATTATTTTTCATAGTGATTAAATTTTCCCCAAAAAAAAATTATGATTATTTACTAATATTTCATGATTCTCTATTTTATATTTTTTTGGAAATTTTCTAGTTTCATTAAATGTTTCTTACTTGATTGTTCGGTCACCTACAATTTTATTATTTTAAGAATTAACCTGTATATATAAATTTGATACTTGTTTGAAGATAATACATTTAATTCTAGCCTATGATATCATTTTTTAAGAAAACTTATAAATATTATTTTATATTTTTCTAATAAATATCATAACCAATTATAAATTATAAAATATTATACTTTAATTATCATGTATGTTTTTAAACAAATGTATATAAAAATAATTTCCAAACAACATTTCAATTGATAATTTTTATAATTTTTCATTGAATCATTTATTAATGTTTATTTTTAGAAGGTAAAAGTTTTCCAACGTCTTCAATTAAAATTTTTTAAATAAATTTTTAATGTGAAACATAAAATCAAAATTTTACTAATATGATGAAAATGAAATGTTTTAACATTTTCCATTATAACACATCTTTACACCTCCTTTTCCTTTTTTATTTGAAAATTTTTATTTAAATTATCATTGTTTCTAAAATAAAACTATTTTACACATATATTTAAAAAATATAAATTTAAAAATTATTTTAAAATATCAAGGAAGTCTCTTATTACCAAAGTTCTTTTTCCATAATCCCGATTATTAGTGATGGTTTAGAGGAATAATGGATTCCTGGGAACTTGGTGCTATATCATTTTAACCTATGAAATGAATGATATAGTTATAGTATTTCATATTGGGTTATTGTATCAATATTCACATTGAGTTCACCATCTTTTTATTTAATGAAAATTTTTCCTGAAAAATGATTGACAGGGGTTGAGTATTGTTGCACAAGAATTGACCTCAGGTTTACCATTTTCATTTGTCAAAAAAACTCCCATATGATCCCACATCTTCACTGAATCATGGTCTTGGTTTCAAAAGGAAGGTGGTGTCTAAGGGTTTCAAAACAAATGTATATTAGGAACTCACATAGGTCAAGAGGATGAGAGGTTGTTCTTATCACACCCTCTTGGGGAGAATTATTGCATACTCTAAGTCTCTATTAAGATTTAATATTTTTTCATGTATCACATTATAATCCCAATATGGGATTGGTTACAAAAATAAATTGATTGGGTATTTAATAATTCTACATGTAAAGGGGTTTATATTAATATGACCATTTGGAGAACTAGACTGGAACCCCCCTTATATCGATAATTCATCCTTACAAAAACCATCGAAGAACCACCTAATCAATTAGAGATATGATCAATGATTATAATGATCATCCTGTAGAATCCATTACAAATAGCATTTACAACTATACTTTATAAAAAACTGGTAACTTTTTAATTGGGATACCTGGTTACAATGTTATACTAAATTTAAAAAACCTTTACAAGCATTTTTTTACTGTAATTATAAATGTGATTTTGGTTTTCAAAATATCTTAGAGAAAACTTGGATATATACCTCAGGATTCACTCTTATTTGGAACCTTCTTCACTACTAAATTCCCACAATTATATGCCATCAACCGTTTGGTATTAAACATTTCTCCAAATGTAGGCACTGCAATCAACCCAGAGAAGACACAAACCACCTCTTCCCTTCTTTTGATACGAAGTCTACGCTTTGGAATTATATTTCTATCATTTTTAATCGTATATTGTTGATTCTAGACTCTGTCAACACTAAAGTAAAGAGATGTACAGAAATAGAAAATTCTAAGTAAATTAATAACATATTCCTTTCTACTGTTGCTGAGCCCCATCATGTGATCTGATATTTTAGAAATTCTATTTCATATAAAAAATCCTTAATCAAGTAGAATGCAGGTCAGATAAGGATTCTTATTTCCATACATTATGTTCTATGACGTAAAAGGGTCATTGCAACAAAAACATTCAAGACATTATTATTCTGTGACGTCTTTGGATTGAGGAATTTATTGTCAACCAAAACATACCATTGAAGAGTTTTGGTGTTCTCCCTTTCCTGGTTGGATTAATCCCTATGCGGATGGTCCCTAGAAAGGAAATATAGGTCCTTCTGGTTGTGGCGCTATCTCTTGGAATCACATTGGTTAGATCCTCAAATTCTTTCTTGGGAACTACGACATAACCTCATATCTGGAGTCTAAAATGATGTGTATGGTACATGCTATTTATTTCACGATGAATCATGTTTGGAAAAATCTTTTGTTTGAAAACGATTCGACTACTATTGTGCAATCAATTTGGAATAGTGTGACACACCCTGGGTGGCTGACCACTACTCGATGGATGGACTGAACCTTCCCACAACTTGACATCAACAACTTTTTTACTCATATATTTCATGAAGATATAATGGTTTATGATTGATGTAATACAAATGGAGTAAATAAAGAAATTACCTCACTTAACGATCTTCCTAATGATCTTCTCCATCTTCATGATAATGATTGTAATATGATACCCTCTTTTAGACTATGTTAATATTTTTTTTAATCAAAATGTTCTGGCCTCTTAAAAAACAATAGATTTTATTTTTATATCGGGAGTAAATTGTGTGTTGTGGATGGGATTGACCCTTTATGATGTTTCAAACTTATATAATGAGAAAAAGAATCAATCCCCTTGTTGTTTCTTTATGTTTAAGTATTGCATTTTAACATCATGTGGAATGAAAATATATGATAGTTGTTAGGCATTGATAATGGAGATTGATCATTAGGAATATGTCTTACATATCCTTCATATAACAAATATCATAGTCTTTATAGTTATTTCCTCCCTCAACTCGCTTATGGGAAGTAATAGGTAATCAGTGCGTGTGAGGGTTATTTCGATAGATTTTTCAAATATATAAGTTTAATTAGGACATATGTGAATGTGGGTTCTCTTGTATGAATACATATTCATAAGGTCATTTAATTATTTTTACTCAGTAATGTTTCGATGATTGGGGTAATATTATTATGCTATTAATAGTATAATTTATAATCCCCTAGCCCATGTGATTTATGCTCGTTGTGAGAAACAATGGATTAAAAATAGTTATACACACTGTATATGAATATGGAACTTTTGTAATTTGTAGACAATGATAGAGTGTTTGATATCAATATTAAAACCTAGGAAGGAATATTATGAACCATATTTTTTATCAGGAATAGGATTCTATTTGTTCAAATAGTTTTTCAATCCATTGATTTATGTGGGAGAATAATTGACCTATGAGGGGAGAGTCTTTAAAATTAGAGAGAATGAAATATAATGAAAAAAAACAAAGTGAATGCCCATGTATGAGACCATTCCTTGTCTACTAATGGATATGGAAGGATGAATAAATCATAGGATAGTTTGGGTCTTGTGAGATGGACTATTATGGATATGGAGGGGAATACAACAATGTGTATTCCCATCAGAAGACATTTGACCCTTACCATTTGAAAGATAGAGGGTGGGGACCTTGAGTGGAATGGGGATCATATAATGAGTGTATAAACCAGGTACATTATTGAAAAATTCAATATGAAGGAGTAATTCTTTGTCAAATACACATATATTGGGGTTTACATGGTTATAGGGTAAAATCCTGAGTATTCCTACTAGAAATGGTTGACATGTCTGTGGGTGTTGTCTTAACATATCTAGGGAGCATGCCTAAAACATATGTAGGTTTCAACATTACATGTCCAAGTCTTTTCACATGAATAAATATGAAATTTATGTGGCATATCACATGATCATTCTAGTAGGCCTGTAAAAATTCAAAGGAACCAATGGCTTTTCTGAAGTATAGGACATGATTATCTTGACATGTCAAGAGAGTGTTTTGTGACATTTCCTAACATGTCTAGAGGACATCACATGATTTGGATGACATGTTCGGAGGACTTACCATGACATGGATGACATGTACATGATCTATCACTTAATTATAGAATATATCACATGAATAACATGACCTGATCTCATAAAAAACATATTTTCCAACGTAACATGACGTTACCATCATTTTATGCCTTCATTTTATAAATAACATAATTTTTTTAGACATTGAAAAGTTGATACATCACAGGACCATGTCAATATGAAGAAACTCATTCTCATAATCCATCAAAACATGTTTTAGTCCTTCACAAAATCAATCACATCATCATGTAAATTGTATAAACATTGATTATAATCCCTTATTTCATTTCCTATTTTTTCATGGTGGAAGACTAGATATTTTGTGGCTCTACACTATGAGAAGTCCTCTCTAACCTATATTCTCTTGTTAATTTTTTTCTAGGATGGAGGTGGGTTGGGTGGGGGGTTATATGAATCTTTTCAATAGATCTACCCCTCTTTGTGCAACACATAGATATAATATACGTGGTTGATTCGGTGAAAGGATCCTCAGATAATGAATTTTGTATGAACCCATCATGGGTCATCCATGACATCATGTTCATGTCACATGATATACAACGACCATGAGATCCCTCCATCATTTCAATTTTTATTGAACCCATGAATTTTTTGTGGAATTTATCATAATAAAATCAATATATCAAAGGTTCTTTGAATGATCTAACCGACAGGTATGGAGGGTCTTCACGAGCTCAGGTCGTCTGTCAATGAGGATTTACACGATCAAGTAAGATTAATTATTGACCAATGACAAGATCGAGATGTAATATCATGTGGCCTTCAAATGATTTTCGAACTAAAATCATGAGGCACATTAACCATTCATATAAAAACAGAATAACTATTATTAACATATGACTACCATGTTTTATCAATTTTTATTTGTTAAAACTTTTGGCATTCACTGATAGGTTTTCAATTAGGGTTTTGCATAATCAAACATACATGTTTGAATTTTTTGTACAATGATGGTGACATTTTTAGAATCCTTCATAGAGTGAGTTCGACTTGTCCCTATGATTTTTCATGATCAATGGACTGGTCACATGGATCACATCATCCCGTCACATGAAAAGATTCATAACTACCTTAACATGACATGTTCACCTTTTTCATATTTTATTTTATAAACCCATGATATTGACCCATCAGTTGTCTATTAGGGTATCATAAGATCAAACAAAAATTTCATAAGTCCATAATTTTATGACGTTGATAGGATCAGTGGCCTTTTAATGATAAGGAAGAAATATTCATGAGGCATTCATGGGATTAATGTACGGATCATATGATCCACACCATCGATTTTTATGAATATAAACTTAGCTACCTTCTCTTGATGCTTCCAACATTTTTATATTTTATTTTATAAAAGGTCTGGGAGATTGTTAGCTACCTAATATTAATGTATCATTGTTTCCCTTTAATTAAACTGAGGTTAAAATAAGTCCTCAACTTTATGAATTTATTCGATAATCATGTTTCCAATTTTTATTTTGTGGGTGTAAATAATTCTCCCTCATAAGTGAGGTCCACAGGAATAAGGGATTTTTCTGATGAAATAATATTCTTGCCTGGGTCTCTTATGATCCCATCAGCTGGTGTTCTAACCATATTTTGTTATTTCAAGAGACTGTTATCATTGCTCAACATGGACTATAAATAGGGGAGAGAGTATATATTCATTTATATGGTGATTTAGACCTCTAGATATCTTGAAATATCAATTATCAAGTGACCTATTCATATGACCGCTTTTTATGACACATCACGAGAACCATTCATGAGACCAACTGATATAACCACATCGCTTGGTCTCTATTATGTATAAATCTGTGTGGTTGACAAATACAAAAAAAATTATGAAATACATTTAACAATTAATGGTCATTTAAATAGTTCATTGAGAACATCCTTGGCTACAAGGATCTCTCACATTCATCAAATGAATAGCTTGTTCTTTCACATGATTGTTGGATTATTATATTATTCTTGTGACATTATGATGGACATGTGACTGTGAGTATTATAATTGATCATGTGAGTTTCTTGAGTTTATAAAAAACAATTAAAGTGAATTGTATTTATTTGTCTCTCAAAACATCTTAATGGTTACATGATTTCCGCGATTCACATGTTGCTTCCCACGTCATGTAGCTCGATTTTATTTTACCATGTATACTCAATCCATTACTTTTTAAAATCATTAGGCTTTTCTATTAGCTGTTTTTAATGAGATGATCCACGTGAATCCAATAAAGGAAATAATAGTGACCATGGATTAGAATGATTATATTTTATTTATAGTGGATGCAGACCATCGTTCCATCACCCAATCATCCTAGAATACAATGAAATATCTGATGACGAAAAAATCATAGAATATCACCCATCAAACATATTACCACTGTATGTGATATGAATTAAAAAATATGATCCCATCCTTCCACCACCATTATATATTTGTTATCCTACATGGGTCCTGAGGACCCAAAATACATTTAATAAAAATATCACACATATAGACCACTATATTAATGAGGAAAAATTCTCAAATTAGTATATGAAATATATTATTCCAAAATAATTATAAGGGACCCATCCTGAATATGATTATTACATTATGTTTTAATTATTATTAATTCATAAATCCTTCGAGAAATAGATATTTGGTAGTTTTCCTAGATGGGACCTTTAGTCGGGAGGGAGTTTTGGGTTATATAGAAACTCTCCAATATTTTTGTAGAATACTACTACCAAAAAATCTTGTGAACTAAAACATATTGTGATTTATGAAGCTATTTGGATAACCAAAACCCCTCTTATTGTAATAGGAGATTTAATGAGGAGTTGGCTAGTCAGTGGAATCTAGATACAATCATATTTCATCTCACAATTTGTGAAGTCATCATCAGTAATTGGGATGTGGAGAATATCTGTAATGTATAGATTATAGTAGATATTTATATGATTTTTACCCTTTATTTTATATTTTGATTAATTTAGATAGTAACCATACCATTTCTAATGAGTTTATTAAGCCATATGAAATGGACTCTAAAAATACCACTCTATTGTGGTCAGATATTATGTTTAAGAGGTCAAACACATTTTTTATTAAGATGTAATATTATGAACTTGAGGTCATGAAGCCAAAGTATTTCCCAATAATGTAATCCAACAATGAAAATGGATCCCTCTAGCCCACAAATAAATAGGGTTCATTCCAAAAATAGTGGTGAGAGGTTGTTCTCTACACCAACCAAGCCATTGAGTTGGATGGATTTCTCACTATATACCTAAGTGGGTACCTACTGCCACCATGAGAGAGGGGTCTCATCAGAGTTTCCACCTTTATAATTGTTGAATCAATGGTAGGAGGAGGTCATTTTTGGTTTTCTATTCATTTGCAGGATGGACTATACCACATATTATACAATATTTAGAGGAGAAGGTCCCCACACAGTGCCTATGACCCCTTTATAGTGTTATGGGTTGGATAGAGGATTACCTAGCCATGTATGAATATATGAGTTCCCAAATCACAAATGGAACCAATTTTAATCACTTTTTGCAATTCATTATTGGGTTGTGGCCAATCATATTCAAGAACATGTATATCCAAACCTGTCTAGATCATTACAATCACTTCTCTTTCAAAAATTATCAGGATCCCATTGGTAGAATAACCAATAATGGATTGAGAGATTATAAGGATCAAGCATACACTATTTCAATATGTGAGAGAACACATTCCACCAAAATTTATTGTAATATTATATACAAGTGCTATAAGAGCTATCCGTTCAGTTGTTAGTTTTCTTACATTAAAAAACTGTTTGTTTCCTATATCTACATTTGAGATGATACTCAACCTATTATAAGAACCCTGATCTTCTTTTTCATGTATGTTTTCCATTTTTGGTCATTTTTTAGAAAAAGTGGATTTTCTAGAGATTTTTGAATTAAAAGTCGTGTACTTTATGAGTACACGTTGTGTACTCGGTTACCGCGGGTATCCGTGTGCTGGCCGGGTAGCAGCCTTGCAAACGGCCAAGTAGGGGTGACCTTGAGGCTACCGAAAGCTGATTACGAAAAAGGAATGTACATGATGTGTACTTCAAAATTACACACCATGTATTTTTTTCCATTAAATAGACCGAGGTCACGTCTAATCACAAAAAAAAGTATTCTTGTAGGTTTAGTTTCTCCGAGAGCTTATTTACAGCCACAATATTCGTCTGAGCCCTTGACCAATCACTTGAACTGTGATTTGACTGTCATCGATGACATTGGTATCACATTGGTAAGCTCTCTCTTCTTCATGAGCTTCATTTCCCAATTCTTCTCCATTCTCATGTTATCCTTTTTAGATCATTATAGACATTTTTTTGTAGATATTTGGCATTTATAGGTGATTCAAGACCTGAGACTCAAGTATATCGATCTACTAATTCCATGGTAGGTGGTTTGTGACATTGTGTTGAAATTCATTCAGTTATAAGAGAAATTTTGTCCAAAACCCTTGAACAAAGTATTTCGTGTTTACCATTTTATCACTATTGATTTCCTTATATGCTGGTATGTGTAAATATAGATTAATTGTATGTGAATAGGTTTCTTTTCTATGCTTTTGATGTGATTTCCCAAGCATGTTCTGTTTACGGCCATTTGGCCCTGTTTAGCCGTTAGGCTTCCATGATGTTTCCCATGCCTAGTACTGTAAGATGGAGTGATTATTTTATCTTATATTCTTGAGATGTTGTAGATTGTTTATCCAAGTAGTTCTGGAGATTTACTTTTTTCGTATTTAATTGAAATACACATTTTACTTACACCGGGTCATGAGAACGAGGGGTAGTGGACTATAAGTGGAATTGACCATGTGAGCTTTCTCAGAGAGACTTTTTTACATTTTACTATAGGTGGAATTGACTATGTGAGCTTCCTTAGAGAGTCTTTATCACTTTTTATTATATGGTTAATTGACTATGTGTGCTTCCTTAGTGAGTCTTTACTCCTGTTGGCTATATGTGGAATTTACCGTGTTAACTTTTTCAGAGAGTCTATTTAACATTTTACTATAAGGGGAATTGAACCTATGAGCTTCCTAAAAGTGTCTTTAACGCAGGGACTATAAGGATAATTGACTGAGATAGCTTCCTCAGTGAGTCGATGTAGGATCCTTATTTTGGTTCAACCAAAGGGGGTAGACTGAGAGAACTAACTAGAGGGTTACCTTCTTGTTTTGATGTTGTTGATATATGGAACAGATTTATTTGAAACTATAGGATTGGTTACGGTTGAGCAATTCATTGTTTATTAATTTCTTTATTTTATTACATGCCATATATTCACTGACAGTTAGGCACAAATCTTGTGGTGATTGCCTGCTGGGATTTGGTCTCACTCCATATTTGGGATATGCATTTGGGCCCAAACAGATTATATTCCGGCATTTATAGATTAGGACAAATGCCCTTCTACTTCAGGTACCTGATTTTTTGTGGAGATGGAGAGCATGGCACCAAGCTGAGGCTGGAAATGCTGATGAGTTGTTTATATGTTTTTTTTCTAATTTGGATTATTATTGTTTTGTATTCTAGCATTGTTATTTATGTGGATGCTTTCCAAGACATATGTATCAAAAATCATTTATATATTCTTGGGCTCATGTTTATTATTACAAGTCTTTCACTGTTTACTTTTGGATCGATTATTATTGCTTCCATTTTTGCCATATTTTTCTTTCAGTTGTGTTACTCTTCCAATGAAGTAATAGTTTCCCCACTATAACACCCAAGGCCCTCACTGCAAGTCTGAGTCCTCTGGATGTAGGAAAAATTTTCTTGAATCCTTGTGACCTACTGAGTACAGGGCGCCTCTGGGTGGCTTCCGGAACCGAGATGATACAAAGTGGTATCTGAGGGATTCTTTAATCATGACAAACTGTTTGGATCCTATAGTCTGGGATAATATGGAATAGGTAATTGGTAATAAGTTGTGCCTGGGAGTCGCTGACCCATGTATAGGGAAAATCCAATCTACCTCGTTTGTTGCAATATTTATGGTTTTTCATATTTATGGTTGATCTGATTTTCACCATTGGGTGACTCACAAAATTGTGTTGTTATTATTGATTCTATTGAGGTTATATTTCTATTGAAACACAATTATATGAGGGTCTTCCATCTCATGAATCATATATGCACATGCTGGGGATTACATGATATGCATTCTTTCCATGCCATATAGGGTGAATTATCGATTTCATGTTGTTGTGATAGGTGTTATGCTAGATATGCATGTTTTTGTGATATATGCCTTGATTAAAATACATGTTGTTTGATAGGGTATTTTTGTGTATGATTTTGTTTGAATGAAAACCAAACATTGGTTATTGAGGTGTTATGGGCCCTCATGGACCGGAATTTGGTGATTCATTGCCCTATTTTTCATGTTATAACATGTATAGGGTTCCATGCATTGATTCCTTGGCAGTATGGGCCGTCACAGATCAGAATTTGGAACTATGTTGTTGGTTTCAGTCTTTTTCTGGACTCCGAAGTAGTTTCAGTGGCTTATTGTCTGGAAAAACCCAGAATACACATTGTGTAGTTTTGACTACACGCCATGTGTTCTTCTGTTCAGTAAGAAATTGTGTTTCTTATGTACATGTCGTGTACCTTATGTACATGCTGTGTAGTCTTTAACTATGTCATAGGTCGTGTGGGAAGAGACACAAGATATGGATGTTCTTGTGTAAACACACCGTGTACCGGTTGTACACACCATGTTGTCTTGACCTTGTGTCTACCCATGTGACTAACAACGCAGACTAATAAATCGTAAGTTATACACACCGTGTTAGTTCCAAAAATTCTGTGCAGTGTAATCTTTGAATATTTCCTTGTAACTAACAACACAGGTCGGTTAAATCTTCTTGTACACATCGTGTCCATATGGAACACGCCATGTAGTGTCAGCTGATTATCTGGTCGTATCACGAACAACACAGGTCGATGAAGATCGTCTATTACACAATTTTTCTGGCACAAACAGGTCATGGTCTTTCGTCCTAAGGAGAATCATGTACCTTATCCGGGTAAAAGGACTCGAGTAGGGGAATAGATGTCATGTACACTCCATGTGATAGGACAACACATCGTGTGTATTGGGTGTTACGTGACCTAGGAAAGAAGAAGTACACGCCCATGTGAATGAATTAATGGAACATTCCATGTAGTTATTATACACATCGTGTAGCATTGTTTTGAAAGACATGAATGTTTCCTTTCTCCTATTCCCATCTTATGCTTCCAATTTTTAGTTCTTGATGAACGTAATCTAAGGTGTACTCTTGACCTTGTAGAGTCATTCAATCAAAACGTCCTCCGGTTGTATGTCAGTTTCAAGGTGATGATCAGACACTAGATATGGCTGATCAGGGACTTCTGACAGATCCTCTAGTGGTGCCAGTCTTGGCACCAGTAGTTCTACCAGAAACAGGTGCCAATGCATAGTTCAAGGAGGGATTTCTTGAGGATGATGCAGACCTTCTAGGGAGCACCACATCCTTCCCCATCAATGGTAGAATTGACGCAGGTCTTTTAGCAGCAACATTTTCCAACATTCATAAGGGAATGAGGACCTCAGGCTGTAGAGTCCTGGCTAGAAGCCACGATTAAGATCTTCAATCATCTGGAGATGCCTATAGAGATGAGGGTGAAGCTCACTATGTACATGTTTCAGGATTCTACCAAGAGATGGTGGGTATTGATCTCACATGCAGGACTCAATAAGAATATGGATTGGGATTAGTTTTAGGGAATCTTCTATTAATACTTCTATCCAGAGACCTTGAGGGATGATCGAAACCCAGAGTTTATTAGTTTAGAAAAGGGTACTCTTTTTGTTTGGGAGTATTCAACTCGCATAACTGAGCTGAAATGCCTTATACACTTACTAGGGGGAGAGAAGTAGTTCCTTGCATGGATTTTTGTGGATTGTCTCTGGCATGATATATATTCTTTGGGGAAAATTTTCAGGCTGACTTAGATATCTTCTATAGTCAACTAGGTCCTGGTCACCGAGTTAAATGAGAGGGATTATAGAGCAGTGAGCTAGGGCGGTTCAGAACCCAGAGTTAGTGCTCCACCAGATGATATTAGGAAGTTCCATAGGGAGACTGCACAGGGAGATTAGAGAAGACAAAATATATCATCTGGTAGCCATGTGGTCTGCTACCAGTGTGGGAGGAGAAATAATACGAGGCCACATTTCCCGAGGGACCTAGTGGAGTGCCGATATTTAAACAAGATGGGTCATATTTATCACTTCAGTCAGATCTTCTCACCCACAGCTAGTGACTGGGGTTCTTCTATGAATCCCCATTCAGGTGCAGCACCACCAGTTTCTCACCAGTATGGGAACTGGAGTTCTTCCGGCCATTGAGGCCAAGGTCGAGGTCATGGTTGTGGTATCCACTAACCCGATTTTCAGTGAAAATAGGGTGAAACACCTCATAGTGGTCAGGTAGGTTCAAAGGGTCATGGTGCAGTTCAGACTATTGTAGTGGAGCAGACCCAGCAGGAGCAGGATCCCAGACCCTCTACAGTGAGAGGTAAGATCTTAGTTACATCTATTTTATCTTCTGCCATTTTCGATACATTGAATTTCCATAGCATTTTATATTTTGCTGTTGTGAAGATCCTTGGTCTCTTCATCCTTTCATCTACAGATAACATGACACTAGACACCCCGTTGCGGACTTGACCCGTGAGTGTATGTTATTGTAATAACATCCCTCTAGAGTTTGGTGGGCGTCACATCTTATGGGACCTCTATGTACTAGAGATTACATGCAATGATTTTATTCTTGGAATGGATGGGTCGGTTCCCTTCTAGTCATTAGTCTACAATTATCTCTGTAGGGTGAGTTTTACATCACCAGAGGGTGTATCTATTTTCATAAGGGAGATTGGGATGTCCAGGCGAGCAGAGCAGGATACGAGCATCATGGTGTGAGAGGAGTTACATTTGAGATAGCTAGCCTTTATCTAGATGATCAAGGGACTTCTCTATTGGAATTTCCTCCAATGGTGTATTTTTTCAGAGATGTCTTTCCTAATGACTTTTCATGTTTACCTCTGTAGCATGAGGTAGTCTTTTATATTGAGCTTGTGCCAGGGGCAGCACCAGTGTCCATTTCTTCTTACAGGATGGCTACAACAGAGTTACAAGAGCTCAAGAAGCATTGGAGGAGTTGAAGGAAAAGGGTTTCATATCACCCAATACTTCTCCTTGGGTTTCACATGTACTTTCTGTGAATTAGGTATATGGTACCCTCAGGCTTTGTGTGGAGTATCATAATTTGAACCAGTTGACAATCAAGAACTGATATCCCTTGCCTAGGATTTATGTTCTCTTTGATAAGCTTCATGGATATCAGGTGTTCTCAAAGATCGACCTAAGATCTGATTTCCATAAGTTGCGTGATAGACCATCAGATATACCTATCATATCCTTAAGGAGTATCTATGGTCTATACAAGTATATGGTTATGGAATTCGGTCTCATGAACGTGCATGCAGTTTTCATGGCACTGATGAAACTATTGTTCTATTCATACATGGATTCCTTCATGGTGGTTTTCATGGATGATATCATTATGTACTCTCACACTCGACATGACCATGCCAAACATCTTGAAATCATTTTTAGTACACTAACAGAGCATCAATTATATGATAATCTCTCAAAATGAAACTTTTTAATGGACCAGATTCACTTCAGGGGTCATGTTATCTCAGAGACAGGAGTATAAGTAGATCCTAAGAAAGTGAGAGAACTAGTTTCCTAGGAGTATCCGAATAAAATCTTTGAGGTATTAAGTTTTATAAGGACAACTGCATACTTCTGACATTTCATTCAGGACTTTTCACGCTTAGAAGCACCACTAAAGTGTCTGACTAAGAAGGGTGAGAAGTTATTGGAGTTAGATTATTGTGAGTCAGCCTTCTAGAATCTAAAAGGGAGGTTGAAATCAGAACTGATATTATTATTTCTAGAGATAGTTAAGAGCTATTATGTGTACTGGGATGCTTCAAGTATCGGGTTTGGAGCTGTGCTTATGCAGGGATAAGGAGTCGTCGCGTACTAGTCTCGAAACTTGAGGCCACATGAGAGGAATTACCCAACACACGATCTTGATTTGGCGAAAGATGTTCATGCCTTATGCTGTTGGAGACATTATCTTCTGGGGGAGAATTTAGTTGTTTTCACTGACCAAAATAGTCCCAACAATATATTCTCTCTGCATGATCTGAATTTCAGACAACGAAGGTTGGTTGAGTACCTTTAGTATATTGAATTTGAGCTTGCCTATATGCCTGAGAATTGAAAGACAGTGGATGATTCATTATGAAGGAGGACTCAGATATAGGGAGTTCAAGAGGCCAGTAGTGAATGGAAGATTATGGCTCCATTCTCTGAGTTTCTTTTGGAGGTGCACGATAGAAAGTGGAAGATGTTTCTTTCTTCTGTAGCGGTTACCTCTACCCTCCATTATTGAGTGCAAATGAGGTAGCAATCAGATTCTGAAGGCCTAGTCCTGCGGGAATGTGTGTCAGGAGAGGACCCTATTCCTGGATGGTCCACAGGCGAGGATGAGATCATGTATTTCAAGGGGTGCATGTGGGTTCCTGCAGACATACGTGAGGACTTGATGCGGGAACTTCATTCCTCAGTTTGGGAAGTTCATACTGTTGTCACCAAGATTTATCATGATCTACACCATCAGTATTGGTGTCCTGGTATTATGAGAGATATTACTGGTTTGGTCATGAGGTGTTGCACTTGTCAGTAGGTGAAGGCGGATCATCATCGACCAACATGGATTTTACAGTAGTTACCCATTCCCGAGTGGAAGTGGAAAGATGTCTCGATGGATTTAGTTATAGGTTTACAGAGGTCTTCTGAAGGGAAAATGTAGTTTGGGTTTTCATTGAAAATCTCAAAAAGGTTGCTCACTTTTTAATGATCAATTAGAACGTCAGTGTCAATGAGCTGGGATGGTTGTACATCCGTGAGACTATGCATCTACATGGGGTTACACACTCCATCATTTCAGACAAGGATGTCGGTTTTACTTCTCAGATCTACAAGGGGCTTCAAAAATAATTGGGTACACAGGTGTTCTTGAGTATAGGTTAGCACCCTCAGTCAGATGGCCAGTCTGAGCATATGATTCAGGTTCTTTAGGATGTTCTTCTAACTTTTATTTTTGATTTTGGAGGTTCTTTGGAGAAGCATATACCTCTCTTGTAGTTTTCCTATAATAATAGTTTTCATGAAACTATTCAGATGGCACCTTAAGAGGATTTGTATGGTAGGCTATGTCAATCAACCTTATGTTGGGTGGAAGAAGTAGAGGTAGTTATGATGGGACCTTGTCTTGTCCAAGAGACCACTGAGTATATAGAGCTGATTTGGAAGAGTATGGCTACTGCACAGTCCCAACAAGAAGTCTTCTGCTGATCCGTAGAGATGACCTCTAGAGTCTGAGGTCGGAGACTAGGTTTTCCAACGTGTCATACCAAGGTTGGGGAAGAAGAGTATTTGGAGATAGGGTAAGACTTTTCTGAGGTATGTTAGGCCTTTTGAGATTTTAATAAGTGTTGGCCTGGTTTCTTATCAGTTTTAGTTACCTTAGAGGTACCGGGCTATGCATGATGTCTTCCGCATTTCTCAGCTTCGACGTTAGTTCTTAGACCAATTTCATCTCTTCCAACATGAGGAGGTTGAGTTGGAAGTGGATGCATCATTCAAGGAGTATCCTATCTACATCATTGACTGATGTATGAAGATTCTCCATGGAATTTCTGTCCCTCTGGTATGTGTGCTATGAGAGCACGGGTGAGTACAAGAAGAAACATGCGAGAGGGATGCTGATGTACAAGCATAGTGGCTGGAGCTATTTGGGGATTCTTCTTCTATGTAACCTTGAAAAGGAAATTTGGGACTAAATTTCATTAAGGGTGGATTTTTTAATAACCTGGATCTACTTTTTCTGGTATTTTTTCATTTTATGGTCTTTTTTTGGAAAAAGAGGAATTTATGGAAATTCTGGAAGTACGGGTTGTGTACTTTCTGAGTACACACCATGTACATGGTTACCATAGCTATCCGTGTGTTGGTTGTGTAGAGGCTAGGAACACAGCGATGTGGGGGTGACCAGGAGTCCACATAATGTGGAGTACAGAAAAGGGAAGTACACTCCGTGTACATCAAAAGTACACACCATATATTTCATTTTTTTCATTAAACACACTGGGGTCGTGTCTAATCGCTAGAACAGTCTTCTTCTAGGTTTCATTTGGCCGAGATCTCCCGTACGACCATAATCATCTTCTGATCCTTTTACCAAGCATCCAAACTCTAATTTTACCGCCATTTATTGTGTCAGGATCGCCTCGGTACGCTCTCTCTTCTGCTTGATCTTCACATTCCTATTCGTCTTCTTTCTCATGTTATCCATTGTTAAACGTTTAAGAGATTTTTATAGATCTTCAGTGTTCTATGATGATTCGTGCCCAAAAAATCATTTATATTGATCTCCCAACACTGATGTAGGCGGTTTGTGCCTTTCTATTGAATGTATTTGACTTATATGTGCAATTTTGTCCAGTACCCATGAACAGGGTTTTGCGTGTTTACCCTTTTAAACCTGTTGATTTCCTGCTATGCTGGTATGAGTAAATAGGGATTAATTGGATGTGAATAGAACTTTTTTCTTTGCTTTGGATGATTTTTACCATGCATGTTCAGTTTATAGCTGTTTGGTCATGATTATCCATTAGGCTTCCTTGATGATTCCCATGACTAGTTCTATAGGATGGAGTGATTATTTTATCTAAGATGCTTGATATGTTGAATACTATTTATCCAAGTAATTGTTGATGATTAAATTATCCATATTATAGTTCTATACTCGTTTGACATACATAGGGCCTTGAGAGCTTGGTGTAGTAGACTATAAGGGGAATTGACCGTGTGAGCTTCCTCATAGAGTCTTTATCATTTTTTTACTATAGGGGGAATTGACCGTGTGAGAATCCTCATAGAGTCTTTATCACTTTTGACTATAGAGTGAAGTAACTGTGTAAGCTTCCTTAGAGAGTCTTTACCACTTTTGGATATATAAGGAATTGACTGTGTGAGATTCCTCAGAGAGTTTTTATCACTTTTCACAACTAGTAGAACCGACCATGTGAGCTTCTTCAGAGATTCTTTAACACTTGGGACTATAAATGGAATTTACTGAGATAACTTCCCCAAAGAGTATTTCTAGTATCCTTGTTTTTTTTTGGAACAATATGGGTTAGTTTGAAAGAACTACCCATAGGGTTACTTTATTGTTTTGATATTTTTGATTTATGGAACTAATTGCATTGAAATCGTACGATTGGATACTGCTGAGTACTTCTTTGTTTACTACTTTCTTTTTTTATTAACTGTCATATATTCACTGACTGCTAGGAATAGATCTTATGGTAATTTACTATTTGGTTTTAGTGTCACATGGTGTTTGGTATATGCATTTGGGCTCAAACAGATTATATTGCAGTAGGTATAGATAAGGTCAAAGCCATTCTACTTTAGGTACATAATTTTCTGTGGAGCGGGAGAGCATGGGACTAAGATGTGTCTTGCGATGCTGAGGAGTTGTTTATCTGTTTTTTCTGTACTTTGGCTTAGTAATAATTTGTATTCCAGCATTGTGATTTGTTTGGCCTCCTTCCTAGACATATGTATCATGCATCATTTATATATACATGGGCTCCAGTTTATTATTTCTAGTCTTCTACCATTTACATTTGTATAGATTATTACTGCTTTCATTTTTTCTATTTGTTTACTTCTATTGTGTTATGATTCCAATGAGGGAATTTTTCCCCACTATCACACCCAAGGTCCTCACTGCTAGTTTACAGCCTCATGTATTAGGGGAAATGCACTTGAGGCCATGTGACCTACCTAGTACGGGGCGCCTATGGGTGGCTTCCGAAACTGGGATGTTACACCTATGGTGGCACATCAATTTTGGTTAATGTTTACCTAAGTGTCGATTTATAATCTAATATAACTTCCTCCAATAAACACTTATATCAGATTGTGATGACATTTTTATGAAAGTGTAATTTTTACATACATAAACGGGAAATTATATTCATCGATATTTGAAGCCCAAAATCTACAACCAATAACCAATTATTATACATGAACTAACAATTAAATTGTTTCTTGTAAACCAAAAACCACAATGATATTTCCAACGAATGTGAGGCATATCACTTTTGTTTTTTTATCATGATAAGTGTTTACTAGTGTGGTTTTAATAAACATGGTGTCTATAAGTGAAGCCTCATCTTCAATCGAATTTCTTACTATGTTGTTGCAGTGAAAAAAATTCAGGACAATGAATAAAAACATTTAAATATAGTTGATACTAAATTTGGAAGAGATACACCTAGATAGAATTGAATTTGTTACTTACCCCACATCCATCTCTTTCATACATCAAACCACTGAGGTGAAGGCTCTATTTTGAGACCTTAATGCGGTGTTTGAAGGTTTGAATGGTAGAATACATTTCTTTCCCTAGGTGAAGTAGATTGTGGTTCCGGATAGAACAATGTTTTACAGGGATGATAAAGGCCATACATTCATTGAGGAAGTGGTAAAACATTTTTCTCTAACTTTTAAAATGGTTTTTCTTCTATTTATATTGTTTATGTGTATTTTTAATTTCCATTTTTATGGATGGAAGATGAAGGGGACCAATCAGTACCACCAAATTTGGAATGCTCTAAGAGGGGTGCCACTGTAAGAGATGACATAGGTGATTACCAGGAGAACAATTAGGAGGGATCCCAAGGTCAAATAGAGCTAAGTATGTCATTGATTATTATTCTTATGTTTTCATAATATATACCTCCATAGAAACAATCCTAAATATCTTCACCACCATAACCTTATATAAAACCTTATTCAGAGTCGACGTGAAAAATAAAACATTCCATGTCATAAGAATTTTCACTCCTAGAATCTTCAAGTATGGTTCATGCTTTATTTATCACGCTTTGTAATCAATTTAATATGTTTATTATAATCTATAAAAATATGAAGGATCCTACTAATGTCATATAAAGGAAAAAACGTTTGTTCCTATGAATAAATATAGGATTTAAACTAATCCAGAAGTAAATATTACATTGGCCATAATCCATCAGGGCATAGAAATAGTCAAGGTGAAAACACAGTATGATCTGACACGTTCTATTGATACTCTAGTAGTTGTGTGGTTTGTCCTGGTATAGAAAAATTAAAATTTTGAGGAGGTTTGTGTTTCTTGCTACTCTTATACTATTTTTTACCACGATGAAGGTATCTCTGTGAATATCCGAAAACTTATTTAGAGGAAAAACATATTCCCCAAATTTCAATTTTCCACAATGATTTTCTTCAGTCATATATCCCATAATGATGATGAGAAAAGTATGTTTATGGAGAAAACATTATAAATTCCACTATGACTCATGTTGTAAGCAGACGTCACCTATTCCCATGAAGATTGGATAGGGGAGAAAAATGTTTTATGCAATTAAAATGAGAACAGAATGATTCCATCATTAATCAAAGTCATTGAAAATTTGAAAGAAATTTATTATTTACCTCATGAATGATAATCCTATATACAACTTATTATGTTACCTTCACCCCAAGGATCAATGTTCTCAGATAATTCTTCTATTAAATCCTCCTAACTCGGTCAACTAACATTGATGCCATATTTATGCCAATCATATCTAGGCATGAAAGCATAAGTACCTCCCTTTGACACAAAGTCCCATACTATATTAATGTTTCTGAGTTACAGTTATGATAAGGCCCCAGGTATGTGTAATTTCATCTACACAAAAGGAAACATGTTTAGGGGGGAGATATAGAGCCTTATTTTGGTGGTCCCTTGAAGGATTTGAAAGATCTGCTAGATTAACTTAGATATATATTTATCATACACAAATATGTGATATTTGATTATAAGGTATTTCATGTAAGGGTGAAGGAAATAATACACCTAGGATAAAAATGGAGGGTCCTAGAGATAAGAGTGATTATGTGAGAGGCATTTTATTCTATCAATTATAGTCAGTATGAGGACTTGAATGAGGCTTCCCGACATGAGGTTGAAGTAACAGTTCACCAAAATTAGATCAACACTGAGATTACTATGATTGGAAAACTAAATTATAAAAGTGATTATATTTAGTAAGAGCATTCTAGGTTGCATTACATGTTGATAACCTTGGGGAAATCATTATCGGATCAGTAGGTGCTCCTTGATATAGTTTACAATGCAAGACTCGATGTCGTTTCAAGGTTGGTGGCATTATTGATGGTTGTGGAGTTGGAAAATGAATTAGTTGATCAATTGTGCCAATCCATGGCCTCCCTATATTAGAAGTTATTGGAGCTCAAGGAATCACATGTGAACATTTTATGTTGGTCTTGTATTTTTTTTCTGAGCCTCATTTCATATTAAGTATTCTCATGATAAAATCTATGTATCTTATATTCCTCCCACTTCAACACCTGTTAAATGAATAAACATGTACAAACATTATAAGTTTTTGTCATGATTTGTTACATTAATTATGTTTTTATCATTTAGTTGATTTAATATCTTATGTATCATAAAAATACACCCACCTTTTTATAATACAATGTAAACCCAAACATGAATGTTTTAATGCATGAATCATAATAAACCAATCTTGATAATTTAACAAGATATTTTTTTATAATAATAATATTCATTGATGTATCCATGAAGGGTTATAATACCCTTCATTCTTAGTATATATTCTGAATAATTAATATTCATGAAGGGTTCACTGAGTATGACTTCATAATGAAATTAAAAAAGATGACTATCCATTATTTTTTATGTAACCCTGCATCTTTATATTAGTACATAATGTTAGATGGTAAAATTTTTTGGATTTTGAGTTCATCTGGATAGTTGGAAAATGGAAAGTTTAATTAAAAACCTAATGATTGAACTGAAGGGGGTGATATTTATTAGACACACCTGGAATGATCACGAAGCATTCCATGATGAAGAGTTCTGTTGTGATATTATTGGGGCTCATAGGGATTAGTTTTCATTTCCAAAATGGGGTAGATTCCTCTAGTTAATTGAATAATGGTCCTTATTTATGAGCTATAGTTCTTACATTAATTGTCATTAAAATTAATCCCCACTCTTTTTCAAGGGATTTGAAATATTTTTAAGTATTCATATATATTGATGATGTGATTGTATATGGAGAAAGAAGATATCCAAGAAGGTTTATGAAATAATATGTTATTTGATATTCCTGTTGGGATGCATTTTCCCTACAATATGTAGTTTGGATTCAGGTGGTACATGAAATCAAAAGGTTCGAGAATGAATTATCACATTCCTTCATTGAGTATGGTTATAATACATGGTGTAATAATGTTGAGGATATTAAATCCTCTTGAATTAAATGGTTATGGGGATTCTAAATCATGGTATAGGAATATATGAGTTATTTAAAACAGGAGTTAGTGGATACAAGTCGATAATAAATAATGATGAAAACCAATATCACATGCATCTAGGGTAATATTAAATGTGATTAAGGGGGTCTTTCCTTCATGAACAAAAAACCACTAGGAATAATATCTAAGGTGTTTTCATATTCAGTAATGAATAATTGTAGAATATATTCAAAGTAGTATGACATTATTACAAATAAAATATATAAAACAACAAAGATAAATTACACAATTATATGGTATTTTAAGAGAGGTGCATGAAATCATAGAATTGAGGAGTTTCAACTCAAAAATTAATGTCATGATGGTTATTTTTGTAAACATTATATTCTAGAAGGGTTAATGAACCCTGAATTTTGTAAGACTATATATTGAACACATTATACTTGTGATAAATTTTATAAATTGTTACTCTATTTTAATATATACATGGGGGTCCATAGAGAATGGATATGATTTTACTAGGGAAGTAATATGGGTCCCATGACCTTCATGGATTTTTTATTTAAGCTCTAAATTTAACATAAACTCTTGAGAAAAAAGGATAGTGAGAGGAGACTTGAATGTTTCTCAACCTTTTCGTTTCTATTTCTCATCTTGATATGTTTTATGTCACATTCACTAGTATATTATCATAATATGGTTTTGAAAATCAAAGGATAATGATATATGTCATACATATTTGACCAAGGTGCATGATGTTTAAGGTCATGATGTATGTAAACATTGTATGAGGTGAGTCTTACACAACAACCTAATTAGGACACCACATTTTCATATTAATCCAACATCATTTTGAAAAGGAGATGAAAATGATATGTATCATATCACAAGGTTCTCATATCATGATTAATGGTATGTGATAAACATGATGATGATGACCACGAATCACTTTATGGAGATGAGCTCCACTAAAATAATGATAGGGGTCAAAATTGTAGGAACTAATTTCCTTCAAGGAGGAGATACCTATATATTATAGGTCACAAGACCTGATGCATGTACCCACAAGGGTTACATGCATGGTGAAGCAGAGTGACCCACTGCTTCTCTTCAAGGTAAATGGATGGTTTGTGGCTACCTGAAATACTAAAGACAAAATTCTATGTCTTATAGACTGATTTTCACAGAAAAAACACCGTGGAAACCCAAGAACTAGTAGTCCATGATTAGGCTCTTTTGATCTTTTGATAAAGAGGGAATATGCTATATTGTCTACATAGTTTTTTTCTATGAAATGGAGATGAAGATGTCTTGAATTTTTGCAGCATGTGATAATTACGTCTTCTTCCTAGTTTAACATCCTATAGTAAGGATATATGAACCGATATAAAATAGAGTAAGATATCCTTCAATATACTTTTCCCTGGATAGAAGAGACTATATGTTAGTGGAATATTTTATCCATAGACAATTTTACTAGTGGGTATACCTATTCAAGAGCCCTTACATATAGATATAACCCATATAAAAGAAATCCATTTCTAGATATGATTTATACAGAGACAAATAATTTATTTATTAATAGACCATCAATAAATTGAGGCATATAGAATTATTTTGGCCAATCTTCTCTAGGATTTACTATTTAATTAGAAAGAATGTAATCATTCAATAGTCAAATATTTTAATGATATTCCACTTAATAGATCTAACACACATTTGGGAAGAAGGTTATTTTAATCATAAAGTGTCTGTGACAAAGATTCAAGATCAAGGAATCAATACATATCATGTGATAATATGAATAAAGTCAAAAATATTTTAGAGAAGGTTTCCTATATATGTCTAATCTGTTTTAGGGACTAGTAATTTATATATATGTTGTTTCATGTTCCAAGATTTAGGATTTATGTGTCTCTACATATCCTATCATAAAAAGAATCAATCCCCACATGCTACATGAATTGTAAATTCCCTACATTGGTTTGAACCAAATGTAGAGAGGGTATTTTTTCCATTTTATATGTTTTGGTTAGACCCATGATTTTTGATCCAGATGTTAGTACATTTCTTGTAAATACAAGCGTCATGCCACATGATGTTTTGAAAATGATCCCTATATAGGTTTCTCCCATTTAAAATGAGTAAAATTTAATATAAGTTGTTTATGGTCCCTGAATTGATATCTAAGAATCACTATATATCCAATGATAATCATGAATCAAGCCATACATATTTCATGAATGAAAAACTCACTACATAGGGTTGATCCATACAGAGGGAGTGGGACATTTTTTTATTTGTATTACAGTTGGACCTAGTATTTGAGATATGAGCATCACTACATATCCTAGGGTAACATGAATCAAGAAACACATATCTCTGTAATTAAAAATTCTATACAATGGTGTGAACCAACATAGAGAGGGGTATTTCTCCATTTTATATGTTATCAATTAACCCATGACATGAGATATATGTTTCACTATATTTCCTATAGAAATAAGAATCAAGACACACATCATTATTGATGAAAAATATCTTTTGTATGTATAACCCATGAATAAGGGGGAATCGTTTATACCCATTAATATTGTGGTCGGTCCCAAGATTAGTGATATGAGAATCACAACATATCTTGTGTAAATATTAATCCAGCCACACGTAGTTAGTATATGAAAATTCCCAACGCAGGTTTGTCCAAATTTAGGGAGGGGATACATAATTATATCTTGATGGCCCTAGGGATGGAGATTTGGGAATTAATACATATTCTATGGTAACATGTATCAATCCAAAATTATTTCCTCAAATTGAAAAATCATAGTGTGGATATAACATGCATATAGGGTTTAAAACCGTAAATTTTTCTTTCACATAGATCTTTGTAATATATACTGAATCATTCCAGAAGTAACATCCTCTGTGCAGTTTGACAACGTTTTATAAGATAATATTCAATTTAGTAAAGTGTTATAATATAAGGATGTGTTATGTATTGTTTAACATAATTTGGTATAAGGGTAAGATTTTATATAGTTTAATATATTGCATCTAGGATCTGGATTCCCTAACAAAAGCTTTAAAATGTACTTCTTATGAAATCTCACACTAATGGAGTGTTTAACACAATCCTAATCTATTATGTCCAATGAGTAATCTCCTTTGGGATAGAATTCTGTGTTCTATTAGGCCTTTCCCACATAGGATCCAACTTTGGATGGTTCTATCATATAATAATTTTTCTTCTAAGAACCAATATTATTATTATCAAATGATTGAGTGGAGTTAATACTTTTTGTTGAATGGTCATGCAATACGATTATGGTGAACTACATGGTTTTGTAGTGTACAAAAACAATTCTCATATATCTTTTCCAACACATCCAAAAAACTATTCCATTTCCATTCAAATGAGAGTTGTTCACAGATATCTATTAGGAGTTAATGAAATTGAACATCTATGGAAAACACTACACCTATCTCATAGACCAAAAATTATGAGGATTCCTTTTATAAATGTACATGGTTTTTTGGTAGGAAGATAGATCATTGAGAATCATATACAGAAAAGACACCATGTCCCTTTCCATAATATTCTATATTATATTTGATAGGTTCTTATTCAATACCTCTATCGATCCATTTTCCACTACATTATAGTAGGATTAATTGTTGGATATGATTTTATACTACTGGTAGAATTTCATCATCTTAGAATAATAGATGCTGATTCCATTTTCTAACATTATTGTGTGAGGGGAATCACATATCACCATAATATTATATATCATGATGTTTATTATATTCATTATCTTGTTTTTTGTGGGTGGCATTGACTCAACCCATATAAATAATAATTCTGTATTAGTAAGGATATTGTTCAACTACATAGCTATATATGGTCTTATATACCCAAAAATTTTATTCCCTATACGTAAAATGTCTAATAATATATATATATGAATTTAAAATATCTTGGGGTTAATGGATGAAGTTTTTGTGAACATGAAATGCCTGAAATATCGTGGTGAATTCTAAAAATTCGTGAATCTTTGTTCGGACCTGGTGACAAAGCCTCTAAATTTGGGGAGAGGGTTTGGTTCTAAACCAGCTAGTTCCATATGATCATGAGTTGACTTCTATTATGGTTGTATGAATATATCATTCTGAAAATCATATAACGATGACTCTATCTAAAACTCATTTATAGAAGAAGATATGCTTGTTTTCCCCCTAAAAAGGTGATGTTCTTTACTCGGTGCTGAATCTATTCCATATAGGAATGAACTAATGGGAGGCTAACATTTTGTAGGAAATATATTATCAGATTCATCAATCCCATGGTGTAATTAATATCAGTACAATATGGCATAGTTTTTATCTGATTGATTTATTCCATCTCATAGAAGATGTATAGAAATACCACCCATAGACATGTGACATGGAAACGTAAATTGTCATGATAAGGATAGACCATGTCTATTGTTTTATTATTCAGTGCATCAACATAATAATTTTTTTATTTGGGTATGTGATTCAATTTTAGTTCCAATGGGAAATAACCACTAATCCTTTGACATAACTGATGATAGATTCAATTCATCCTTCTTAATGGCATATATTCCACTCATTGTTTTTGAAAACTGGTTCGAAGTACCATTTAATATTCTGGAAGGCTACTTGTATATATTGACAATGCTTTAATATTATTACAATGGCATGGTATTCTACCATGTTTTTAGTGGATCCTTCGGATGGTGAGAAAGAGTATCTCAAAAAAATGTTCAGGGAAACAAATACACTCCCTAGAAAAACTATGTTGAGAATCTGATTTTCCATTCAATTTATAATAGGAATTTGGGAGGCACTATAAAAATACATATCTCATCTTCAATCAGTGTCATTATAATTGACAAATTATGCATCAAGAAATTTTTGTACACTTGTATTCTTTCAAGGACTGTATGTGTCACAAGGAAATAATCCAAGGCCTGACATTTAAATTACATATATGATACAAATTTCATAAGAATATTGTGTACGATAACTACCAATTGGGACAAATTCCCATTCAATAATTTGTAGAAATGGATTCAATTGAACAGTTTAATATAAGAGACTCAGATGATTTCAGGGTAGAAAAATAAATGACTGAAAAATTTCACTACATAGATGAGTGTGAGGAACTTCATCTCAGTAACGGAAAATCTGGTCATAGTACCTGGAATGTTTCATCTAAGAGAGTAGGGTAATTCATTTTTACCTACATATTTTTTATACATGGATATCACATAGAAGTTATTCCATGGTGGACCCATATAAGATAAGTGGGTATCCTTCTATAGGTGGCAGTAATACTAGTATGTGTTGTAGTAACTACATGACATTATTGAATGATTCCTGGTAGTCCATATCCCACCTATAGGTGACTCCCTTCTTCATTAACATAGTGAAGTGGAGTGATTTCCTATCCTGGTTGGACATGAAATGAAAAATATATGTGATTTTCCAATATATTCCCTTCCAGTATTTATGATTAATCGAGAGTGATATTTTTTGGAATGCACTAGACTTTTTTGCATCAATATTGATTCCATGGTGTTATACCACAGGGAAAAGTAATTTCCCTAATGTTATTCCAAATAACACATCATTGTATTCATCTTAAAATATTTCCACTATAACTTTATGACTATTTATTGAAGCCACATAGGTGATAACATTACTATTAAGATTTCACCACTATGTAGGCAACGTTACATTCCATGATTCATCTTAGTAATATTCCAATGATATGGTTCGTGGATGTGTTTGTATGTAGTTCCAACATTAAATAATTTTAAGTTCATATCCTTATAGAAAAATATCCTATGAGTTAATATAAATGAAGTTGATTCTTCATCTTTATGGGCCGTCGTTATTTGATTGTAGCCAAAATACCCATCCATGTTGGGATGATCTCTGAATCCAACAGTTTCATCAATCAAATTTTATAGGATTTGAAATGGAAAATCATCCTTATGAATGAGTTAATTATAGTTTCTAAAATCAATGAATAACCAGATGTACATATTCGTTTCTTATGAGGACAATGTGGGTGAGCCATTTTCGGTACTGCACCTCTTAGAAATTTTTTCCTTGATCAAATTTTCATCTCCAAATTATATATTAGTATCATGATAGAGGTTCATTCTTCAGGAATATTACATGAAACCTCGTTGTTAATTAGAAAATACTAGGTTATGTGTAACCATATCAGAGTTAATTAGGTCCATCAATATATAACACAATGTGAAAAAAAAATTGTGTCACTTTAGAAATGCAATTCCCATCACCTACTCCTCGAGAGGCCTAAAGGCACTAATATGCGCAAGTTTTAGGTTTGCTTCTGTTACCGAATTCACCAACCTAATATCATATTTCCTAGTTTACATGACTTCCTCAAATGTGTGTGTGTGTGGGGGGGGATTTTGGAGGTCATCCTCTTCTTATTCGATATCGATTCCTATGGAGGAATTTTCATACATTGTGGGTAATATGGGGGAATATTGATCACCATCAAAAGAGGATAATACATGAAAAAATCCATTGAATTACTATACAATTAGAGTGATCGTAGAGTTATTGTTGTGATACATGTCATTATTTACCTTTCCACAAAGGATAATAGGTGTATAGACATCCTGAGTTGTATATAATATCATAAGAGAATTATTGTTATCTTCTAAAGATTCAAGAGAATTCATAGATCACATTAAATAAATTGGTTTATTTCTTTTTGATAAATCCAATTTAGATGACTCAATTTCTTTCATATAGAAAATATCTAGTAATGTGTTTGGTTCATGAATGATTTCTGGAATTGAGTATACTACCTAGATCAGGTTTATTGGAATCACATAGTTGTTTTCATGCATGCTATAAGAATTTGTAGGGGCAACTCCAATGCCATTAAGAGATACAACCAACATTACATTATCCACCTTTATTACTTTTTCTTACCTGTTATATAAACATTCCATTGACTATTTGGATTTAATTGTTTTAAGGTTGTACTTTTAAAAAATAGTATTCTGACCCTTCCATTGGTGGGGTAATTCATGAATTAATAGTATATTGAAGGAATTTCCACTTGACTATAAAGCCATGTTTTTTCAATTAGGACATTAAATTTTGTGTATTGTTATAAAACCGTGAAATCACCATTATATGTGAGGTCTCAAAACTTATATTTGAGCTTCATATTCCTTGGGGGAATTTCCCCAACTTTTAATACCCATGAATGGTTAGATTTATTTAGATGAATTCCCCCTTGTTATATCCTAAATTTTCGAGGGTTGTAATTTGGTTGAGGATGATATCCAATAAAATTAAACCATAAAACAGTAGATACCATCCATATTAAGTTTTCCTAAAAAAATATAGGGGTATAATATGTCTAGATGACCTATAACTGATCCTTATATATAAATGAGATGATGGTATGACACAACAATGGCATTGTATTCCCCTGTTAAATGATTACTACCACAAATTCTATCTCAAAATTCTAGATGGTATTTAGGGATATGATGAGTGACTCATTATGTTATTTTAAAAAATGGAGAGAATCCAGTATTTATATTTTATATGGGAATAACCTAATGATTTTATATGCTTTTTTCAATTATCTACACATTCCATGATGGGTTTCCACATATTATGTAGCATAGAAGTTGAAATGTTTGAGGCGGATGAGCCATGTTCATGGGTAGAGGTCAATGAGGAATCTATTATATGTGGCATGGTCACATTGGTCATATTATTTTTTGGATAATCAGTCAATCACACCCCTCCAGTCAGTTGTGTTAAAAAAATGGACGCGTGCAACTAATGAGGGGCTCTAGAAAATCTCAATTGGTTTTGGTCTTGCTAATGCTCTCTCCCATGGGTCTTAGATGCATGTGTGGCTTCCACTATGATGTGACAAAAATATTAGGATAGACCATACTCACACCACCCCTTTTGTCACTATCTCCTACATCCTCATCCTTTGGTTCCTTGTTCAGGTATAAGGAAAACATATTTAGAGGCATATTCGCCATTGATGATTGTATATTTTATGTGAGCTACATCAACAGAACCAAATATGATCTATTTATCAGAGAAGGATTCCATTTAGTTTGGTGGTACCCTTCTTCTAGATGTTTATATAAATAATATTTCTAGAGTTAATGTTCATGTGGAAGTTGGATATAACAATTATTCATGGATACTTTCTTATTTATGATGTTTTTCCACCTCTAAAAGGAATATCAATTATGCAGCCCTATGTTCCTTGATAATTATTAGTTTGTGAGGCATTTCACTCAGGATGGTGTGAGCTTGGAAAACTGTTTGTTGGGTCATCCAATTATCAAACATCTATCCACGCTTATCCATAACTTCTTTACAGTCACCCAATTATTCTAATAGGCTAACACTTACAAATCTCACTTGTTTCATGGCCTTTTTTTAGTATCACCTAACTATATTCAACCATTCAATGGGGGGTTCCAGGGAAGAAAAATCTATCTTGGATGGTGTGGCCCATTATCATATGGAATGAGAATTAAAAAACATAGTTAGGGATGTTGACCTAATTGGTTTTCCTAGGTTCTTATAGATTGGGTAGTTTACTTTCCATTGGTTTAGGGAAATAATTGGAAACCTTATCATTTATAAAGGAATATTCTTTTTTCATCCATTCCTCAAATCATGGGTGACCTTGATCAATTTATTATCTAAATAAGGGAGGTTCTGTTGATTCTACCTATCAACGGGTGGTTATAGTCATTTTAAGGCCTTTATGGGTGCTTGAAAATGAAAATTTATTGGTTTGAGGGTAAAAATAAAAGACTCATCCTTAACCATACGTTTTCTATCACGACCCATCCTCGGGGCCCATGTCGTGACTACCCCAAGCCCACCTCCCATAGGCCAGGGGCTGGCGACTAGCACTAAGGCGTAAATCCCAATAAAAGGGAAGTCATTGCCTTTAAAAAGTAAAAAAACACCACATAGTATGCAAGCTGATGTAAACACTGAGTAAACTGAATACAAAAGTATGTGCTAGAAAGTAAATTCTCCAGAATACAAACCCAACTGAAATTAAAGTACAACTGAAAGGAAAGTACAGCTGTTGTAATGTAAAGCAGCAACACCGATTTGTCCACTGGAAACCCCACCTGATGGGTGGGTACAGATTTTCTCCTCAGCTCCTCGGATCCAGCCGTCCGCTCCATGTATTTCCCGGCCAGTGGTCCACTTCCAGGTACTGTCCAGATCCATGAGCCTCCCCCACGATCAGTTTTGTACGTCATCTGCATCCATCACAACATAGTGCGGTCATAGCCCAAGCAGGCGTGAGTATATGATACTCAGTAAGGACCCCGAGACCCCCGAAGCTCACCCAGAATCTATGAAGGATAAACCACAAAGGAAATAATACAATCATAAATTAACAACCAACACTACCTAGGTATATGCCCAAACATATACCTAAGTCAACAATTCATGTTCGGCTCCAACACTCGAGCCCAAGTACATCCCAGTCCACACAGGAAAGAACAACCCAGTCCACAAAGGAAACCACAACCCAGTCCACACAGTGAATCATAACCTAGTCCACAATGGACAGAAAAATAATCATACTGAAGGTAATTATTGAATGTCAAGACTCAGCTCACACAGGTATACTACTTCTGAAGAGGGGTGGAGATGATTAGATGTAGCCTCTGAATCATCCTTTCATCCGAACCCACATAGGATCCTAGTATAGAAGTCATTGCTGTCGAACCCACGGAGGGTCCATGTATAGTAGTCATCGTCGTCGAACCCACGGAGTAACCCATCACAGTCGTCGAATCCACGGAGGATCCTAGTACTGTAGACGTCGTCGTCGAACCCACAGAGGATCCGAGTACGGTAGATGTCATAGTCAAACCCACAGAGGATCCTAGTATGGTAGACGTCGTCATCGAACCCACAGGGGATCCCAACACAGTCGTCGAACCCACGGAGGATCCTTGTACGGTAGACGTCGTCGTCGAACCCACAGAGGATCATAGTACGGTAGTCGTCATATTCGTCGCAGCCAGCTCTCGGGTTCCTGCACACAGCATGCTCGATTCCAGGAAGGTCCGCTCCATGAGCCAAGGGGTCAATACATCAACTGTCACGACGTCCGGAGTTGATGTATCACAATGTTCTGCCTCGTCAAAAGGAAATCAACGTGACAGACGGCGGGTCAATCGGACCCCCGGTCTGAGAGTTATTGGCTTTTTCGTCCTAGGTGCCTGGTTGGTTTTTAAGCTAAAACCACCCCGGTCTTACTCCAGCTGCATCCAAACCTCGATCAAAGTATGCCAAAATAACGGTCGCACTAAGTGGAATCCAACAAAGTCGACGACACCTCAATCGAACATCCGGAGCTCAAGTTATAAATGTTACCGATCCGAGGGCCCGGTTGGTTTCGTGTTCGAACCAACCCGGCCATACCCAAATTTTTCTAAAACCATGAGTGTGATGTATCGAATTTACCGTCTCAATCCAAGGATCGCTACGCAACTGAAGGTGCATCACTCGGAGTTCTGTAGCCCATGTTATGAGAATTTGAACGGATCTGTCCGAAAACCAGGGGGTTCGGCCCTGGTCTGACCCGGCCCGATACCCCAGGGTCGGCCCGAACCTGTTGACCTGACCTATGTCCGGGTTCGGCCCAGCTGGTGCGGCCAGGCCCAGCCGGCGTGGACCGGCCTGACGCGGGGGTCCGACCCAGCATGGCCGGCCCGGCCCGGCGCGGGCGGTCCTGCTCTGTGCGGGCGCCCGCGCGCTGAGCGGACGCGGAAGGGGGGCACTGCCCCCTGTTTTCCCGAAACAGAGGACCCCTGTGGGGTCCTCCCTAGGTGCGTCGACCAGGGGTTATGACCCCCATACTTCTCGATTCAGCCAGCCGTAATGGCCGGTCGGAGCTACTGCATGACCTGCTGGTCCCGTCTCCTGGAGCGCCGACGGCTAGCGGATCCGGCTGCCCTCCTCTGCACCGCTACAGCCATCCGCCGCAGCCCGGCTCCAGCTGCAGCCTCTTTCAGCCTCAACGGTGCGGTGCGACTGCACCGAGTTCCTTCGTCACAGCCCACTTCAGCCGCGTTTCCCTCGTTCCCGCGCAGTGCGACGGCACCACGTCACCTCCGTTCCTATCAACAATGAAGTACAACAACAATGAGGAGGAGGATCGGGCGTGTTTGTGCAGTCTGACCTCCTCCTGTTATTTTGATAACAATCAGCCCATAATTAACAAAGAATGTCAAATTAATCTTTAACGTAAAAATGAACCCCTACCTCGATAAGTAATTGAACATCGTCAAATGGAAGAAGACGAACATCGCGGTGATCGGTGTCGCGGAAGATCGGCGTCATCCCATCAATGTCGGTAAGAGAGGAGCTGAGGGTAGCGTCGGAGTTCTTCGTTCTTCATTCTTCGTTGGAGGAAGAGGAAAAATCTCTAAGTGATGGGTGCCATGCTTCGCTGCCAGCGTTCCGCCGCTTCAAGAAGTCATCCATAACTCTTCTCCTAGCCTCCATTATATAGGTGTGGGAGAGCTCATCATTGGAACGCAAGTCAATAATGAAGGATTTATGACAGAGGTCTCCACCCAATTAATCTGCTGCGGTGGCGCATTAAATTGGGGAGAAGGTCCGGGTGGGTTATTGCTTGGGTGGTCCCATCATTAAAAAAAGAGGTTTCATCCCCCTCAATTAAGAGGGGGATTTAAACCTAGAGGATCTCCCTCATAAATGAGGGAAAGTCAAGGAGTTATGATTCCCCTCCCATTTATGGGAGGTCTCGTGTGGTTTCCACCGGGATCCAACCTCTATGTGAAGCTTCTAACCACTTTATCCGTACAACATTTGTTTAACAAAAATAAAATAAAATAAATTGTTCACTTATTTTATTTAATTAACCCACGTTAAACACAAAAAATAATTTTATACCCGATCACCTGCCACCGAGATGAAAGTCATCTTAAGCGAAAACCCATGCTGCGAGTTCAACGGTTCCCTTGGATTTCAATTCTGAGCACCGGTTCAAAAGATAGGAAAACCCACTCGTTTTTTCACTGAACGTACATGATATATACTTAGGAAAATTATTCTGGGAACACCGAGACTCAGAATCAGGTGTCGTCAGAAACTTCGCACTTGTAAAATTCCAAAAAAATTAATAAAAAAATATTCATTGAAATTTCCGGGTCATTACCTTACTCCCATCTCAGGGATTTATGTCCCCGTAATGCTTCAACACACACTAAGGAAAAGAAAGTGGTTCTAGGAACGCATATGATCCTTCCGCACTTATGTGCTCTCTTGGAGGTTCTTGAGCTATCAGTGAAAGCGCACATGAGGAATCGAATGTCCACGTAGGAACCGCTCCTTTCGATCCTCGATCTCCACTAGAACCTCCACAAATGTTTCCATGTATTTGATTTCCAGATCCCCATGGTCGATGGTATGCGTCGGGTCATGCACATATCTCCTCAGCTGAGATACGTGAAAGACATTATGCACCCGGTGCAGCTGAGGTGGAAGGGAAACACAATAAGCCACCACTCCTATCCTGTGGAGAACCTAAAATGGTCCGATGAAGAACATATATAACTTTCCGCCCCAACCAAATCTCTATAATCTATATCGAGATGAGACTCGTAATAAAACATGGTCGCCATCCTCGAACTCCAGTGGTCTCCGTCTCCTATCAGCATAGGACATAGTCTGCTCTGTGCTGTCTTTATTCGCTCCTATATGATATGCACATTCTCTGTCGTAGAATGAAAAATCTCAAGTTCCACACATACTAACATCAACACTATCCACAAAGGATATCAGAAACGCGATTAGATGTTGTCTCACCACTCCTAACAGCTGAATGCCCGATCTCCTACTAAGAAAATCTGCTACAAGGTTCCCCTTCCCAGGAGTATAAACTGTCTCGAGGTCATAGTCCCGGATGAACTCAATCCATCGCCTCCATCTCAGGTTCATGTCTTTCTGAGAGAGGATACACCAGAGACTAATGAATCAGTGAGAATCATAAACCGTTTTCTCGACAAACAACGGGTTATCCATTTGTAAGAACTCATCTCCACCCTTCTTCGTCTATGATCTATAAGAGATGTTGAGATTCCTCTTCTTCTGAAAAGAGAAGTCTGGTCTCATCCCCTGGATGAACCACATTCGTGGCCTAATACAGTCAATCCTAACATGAACGGTACTATTTCATGCCATGGAAGACATCATAAGGCCTCGACGCTACTACCAAGAGATCCAACCATTACACTCTCCTCCAAGGGTCGAGTCACACTGTCGGAAATATTGTGTGGTCACTGGGCCTCCTCCAAGAAGAATCTCAAAAGTGAGGGTCAAGTCAATAGTTTTAACCAGAACCTCTCAGTATCCACTACGTAAAAAAGGACAGGGAAGAAAACGTCACAAGAGCAAGTGTCTTTTATTGCACTAGATCAATGTACAATGACACAAAGCATCAACAAACAAAACATCAACTAATCTAGAAGCATAATGAACAAAAGTTTCCATGTCTGGAGCTAGTCCCACTCCTGTCCATCTGCTCCTGGAGCTCTATGGTCGTAGGAATTGGATGTCTAAAGCTGAGCTCTCCCATGTCCACCTGTTCCCTACAGTTAGGGTGGTCTTCTTGATGGTGGTGGTGGTAGGTCCTCAAAGCGTCACCCACCACCCGTTGCTCGGCCAACTCCTCTACCTCGTCCGCCTGTTCCCTATGGACCGCCATGATCGAACCTCTGCCTGGGAGGTCCCTCTACTATCTACTGCTCATCTGGAGGGAGGGTCTAGCAGTCTCGAGCCATGTTACCCTGCCCGCCGCATGCATATCACTGTATTCTCCTCGTGTGGCTGACTCTGTTTCTTATGCCCCGCACAACCGAACCTGTTTCTTGAGATTGATCATTTGATGGTCTAGCCTTCATGGTCCTCTACGTCATCTGTCTACTGCCAGCTACAGAATACGCCGTTGTGGGTCATCCTATGGAGGGTCTCTCCGCTGGAGACTGCTCAGCGAGAAAACTCTCCACTAGAAGGGCTCTCTCCAACACCCCCTCCTACATCAGGTTCTTGAGGGAGATCATCGAAGCCCTGATCTCATGCCTCAGTCCCTTCTCGAAGGTCTAGGACCGAACGAATGTGTCTTGTACTATATTCGTGGAATAGCGCGATAGGTCGGTAAATGTCACCGAGTACTGGGCTACCGTCATGCTACCCTGCCGCAACTGCAGTAACTCCTGAATTTGCACCGCACAGAGGGTGGCTAGAACGAACTCCGAGCAGAAGAGGCTCTCGAAGTCCAACCAAAGAATAGATTCCTCATCGTGCACCTGCAGCATCAGTCTCCACCATCTACCTAATGTTGCATGCAGGAGACTCGCCGCAAGGATGACCATGAGTTCTGATGGTGACCCTACTAATTTGAGGACTCAAACAACATCCTCCAGCCAATCCTCGTCCGCCTGAGGGTCCGTCTCTCTACGGATCCTGGGCGGTCTCTGATGCTAAAACTCGTGTAGTGAACTCAGGCGATGTGGAATCTCAGCTGCTGGGGATGGTGGCATCGGTGGCTCAGTGGGTAGAGGTACCGCTGGTGCCTCCGCTATAATGGGGCCCTGCAACGCGGCCTCGTCGCTTGGTGGGCTGTCATCTCGCACGTAACTGGGAACCCTAGGTGGCTATCGTCATGGGGAAATCCTGAAAAGAATCAGGTGCGTCACGGTCAATATAGTATACCTGGTGAGCTGACAAAAATTAATCAAAAAGAAAACTTTTGAACACACATGCAATCGATGTTTTCATGCACTGAGTCAGAAATCAGAAGTCAGGGTCCTAGTGTATGGATACGTCGGCCGTAACACCAACACTGGAATCCTTGGATTGATAAACACACTAAATACCCTTAAAACTATTTCTTCACATAGAAGAAATTATTAGAGTCCTAAGTTCTGTGGTATAACCGACTCCTCTGATACCAATTTGTCAGGACCCGTCCTCGGGGCCCGTGCCGTGACTACCCTAAGCCTGCCTCCCATAGGTCAGGGGCTGGAGACTAGCACCAATGGCATAAATCCCGATAAAAGGGAAGGAATTGACTTTAAAAAGTAAACAAACAACACAGAGTGCGCAAGATGAAGTAAACATTAAGTAAACCGAGTACAAAAGTATGTTCTGGAAGGTAAATGGGTCAGAATGCAAACTCAACTGAAAGTAAAGTACAACTGAAAGGAATGTACCCCTACGGTAAAGTAAAGCAGCAACACCGAGCCATCCACTAGAAACCCCACCTGTAGAGTGGGTATAGATTGTCTCCTCATTTCCTCTGGTCCAGCAATCCACTCCGTGTACGTCCCTCCCAGTGGTCCACCTCCAGGTACTGTCCAGCTACACGATCCTCCACCATGATCAGCGCTATACGTCGTCTACATCCAACACAACGTAGTGCGCGCATAGCCCATTCAAGGGTGAGTATACGATACTTAGTAGGGACCCTGAGACCCCCTGAAGGTCAACCAAAATCCACGAAGGATAAACCACAAAAGAAATAATACAATCACAAAGTAACAACCAACACTACCTAGGTATATGCCCAAACATATACCGAAGTCAACAATTCCTGTTTGGCACCAACACTTGAACCCAAGTACATCCCATTCCACACAGGAAAGCATAACCCAGTCCACACAGGAAAGCACAACCCAGTCAACACAAGAATGAATAACCTAGTCCACAATGGATAGCAAAACAATCATACTGAAAGTAATGATTGAAAGTCAAGACTCAGCTCACACAGGTATACAACTTCTGAAGAGGGGTGTAGGTGATTAGATGTAGCCTTTGAATCATCCTCTTTTTTGAACCCACATAGGATCCTAGTATAGAAGTCTTCGTTGCCGAACCCATGGAGGATCTTTGTATAGTAGTCATCGTCGTCAAACCCACGGAGGATCCTAGTACGGTAGACGTCGTCATCGAACCTACAGAGAATCTGAGTATGGTACATGTCGTCGTCGAACACACAAAGGATCCCCGTACGGTAGATGTCTTCGTCGAACCGACAGAGGATCCCAGAATAGTCTTCAAACCCATGGAGGATCCTAGTACGATAGACTTCATCGTCGAACCGACAGAGGATACTAGAACGGTAGTCGTCATCTTCGTCGCAGCCAGCTCTAGGGTTCCCGCACACATCATGTTCGATTCCTGGAGGGTCCCCTCCACAATCCAAGGGGATGATACATCAACTGTCACGATGTCTGGAGTTGATGTATCACAATGTTTTTCCTCATCAAAAGTAACTCATCCCGACAGACGGCGCATCAATTGGACGCCCGGTCTGAGAGTTATTGGCCTTTTAATCTTAGGGGCCCGGTTGATTTTTAAGCTGAAAGAAACCCATTCATACTCCATCTGCATCCAAACCTAGAGTGGAGTAAACCAATAGAACCGTCCAACTAAGAGGAATCCAACAAAGTCGACGTCACGTCAATCAGACCTCTGGAGCTCAAGTTATAAGTGTTTCCACACCGAGGGCCCGATTGGTTTCGTGTTCGAACCAACCCAATCGTACCCAAAGTTCTCCAAAACCATGAGTGTGATATTCCAAAAAGACCATATCGAGCCATGGATCGTTGTGAATCTGACTGTGCATCAATCATAGGTATTCAGCCCATGTTATGGGCGTTTGAACAGATTTCTTTGAAAACCATGGGGTTCAGGCCCGGTCCGACCCGGGCCAATACCCCTGGGTCAGCCCGAACCGAGTCTACCCAACCCGGGACCGGGTCCGGCCCATTAGGGTGCAGCCTAGCCTGGCTGGTGCAGTCCGTCCTAGCCAGTGCGGCCCAGCCTGGCGTGGGGGTCCGACCCAGCGCGGGCAGCCCAACCCAGCATGGGCAGTCCGGCCCAGCACGAGCAGTCCGACCTGGCGCGGGTGGTCTGGCCGGGCGCAGGCGGTCGGGCCCGGAGTGGGCTGTCCGGCCCTGTGCGGGCTCCCGCACGCTGAGCGGACATGGAAGGCGGGCTCTGCCCCCTGTGTTCCCGAAATGGAGGACCCCTTTGGGGTCCGCCCTAGGTGGGATGACTGGGGGTTATGACCCCTGAACTTCTCGAATTGGCCGGTCGGAGCTACCGCGGGACCTGCTGGTCCCGCCTCCAAGTGCGCCAGCGACTAGTGGATCCGGCCGCCCAAATCTGCACCGCCGCGGCCTTAGGCCACGGCCCTTTTCCTACCGGCGTGGTGCGACGCCCCTCCGCCATGGCCCGCCCCGACCGTGACCTCTTTCGGCCTCAACGACAAGGCGCGATGGTGCCGCGCTCCTTCTCCACGGCCCGCTTCGGCCGCGTTTCCCTCATTCCCACGTGGTGCGATGGCACCGCGTTGCCTCCGTTCTAATCCACAATGAAGTACAACAACAATGGGGAGGAGGATCGGTCGTGTTTGTGTGGTCTGACCTCCTCCCATTTTTTCATAACAGTCGGCCAATAATTAATGAAGAACGTCGCATTAATCATGAACATAAAAATAAACCCCTACCTCGATAAGACATTGCACGTCGTCGAACAGTGGAAGACGAACGTCGCAGTGATCAGTGTCACAGAATATCGGTGTCGTCCCATCAACGTCGGAAAGGGAGGAGCCAAGGATGTCATCGACGTTCTTCTTTCTTTTTTGGAGAATGAGGGAAACTCTCAATGTGATGGGCGACATGCTTCGCTGCCAGTGTTCCGCCGCTTCAAGAATCCATCCATAACTCTTCCCCTAGCCTCCTTTATATAGGAGTGAGAGGGCTTGTCGTTGGAACGCAAGTCATAAATGAAGGATTTATGATAGAGGACTCCACCCAATTAATCCACTACGGTACCACATTAAATTGGGGAGAAGGTCAGGGAGGTTATTTCTTGGGTGGTCCCCTCATTAAAAAAAACAGGTTTTATCCTCCTCAATTAAGTGGGGGATTTAATCATAGAGGCTCTCCCTCATAAATGAGGGGAAGTCAAGGAGTTATGATTCCCCTCCCATTTATGGGAGCTCTCGTGTGGTTTCCACCGAGATCTAACCTCCAAGTGAAGCTTCTAACCACTTTATCCGCAAGACATGTGTTTAACAAAAATAAAATAAAATGAATTGTTCACTTATTTTATTTTATTTACCCACGTTAAACCCAAAAACTAACTTTTATACTCGATCACCTGCAACCAAGCTGAAGGCCTTCTTAAGCGAAAACATGCGCTGTGAGTTCAAAGGTTCCCTCAGATTTCAATTCTGAGCACTGGTTCAAAATATAGGAAAACCCGCTTGTTTGTTCACTGAACGTACCCGTGCTAAACTTCGGAAAATGATGCCGGGCAGACCGGGAATCAGAATTAGGTTCTGTCAGAAACTGTGCACTCTTAAAATTCCAATAAAATTAAGAAAAAAAATTTCCTTGAAATTTCCTGGTCTTTATATTTCCTTTATGTCATGGGTCTGGGCCAAGATTTAGCACTTGTTCACCAAATAGAATCTTCTAGGAGTTGTGAAGACTATAAGAAATTATTTAATCCACAAAGATAATACATCATTATATATGGTCTTTTGATATCAAAAAAATATTCTTATCACAATGTTGTAGATATTGATCTTGTGAGGGTGGGTTACTAAGTGAAATTTTACACCTTTTCATCTAGTGATGACGTCAGAAACCTTCTAATTTTCAAATTGTTTTCAATTATTGAGGTTGCAAATGATTGTTTTCCTTGACATGGTGTTGAACTAATAATGTAATTAATTAAAATTGTCTTCCCATACTATGAATTACCCTGATTGATGGATTTTATACCAAATGAATCCTGGAATTACCAATGTTCGTAAAATAGTCTTAGTTTGGTCACCATTTAATGATCTTGTGTGCTTACAATTGAGAAAAATCAGGACACTAAGTGCATGAGAAAATTTTATATATCTCTCTCACTATCAATGTTTTAGAATATTGGATTTCAAAAATTGATTGGCGGGAATGTGTCATCCAAACCGTTGGGATATGGATGCTTTTTAAGATACAAAAATCCTCACTACCCATCCACAAATCCCATTTCAGTAACTAAGGATTCAATGACTTTGAGGTGTTTTGAAGTATCTCTATCTAGACTACAACCATATATAGAGAGTGAGTGAGGATTGATGAGGTGGCCCTATTATCATATCTCACCGATTCTTGATATGTGTGTGGAAAAAATTATCACCCTAATGGGGTAGAGGTTTTCACTATAATTGATTAATATCATGATCACCCTATACATTCTCATAAATATACAACATTTTCTTGATATAGAGATGACATGATGCTCAGATTCTTCCCTTTCCGTAGTATTATCTCCCAAATTATGTATGGGAAAAGGTATATTTACTAATATTTTAATATGATTCCCAATGATAATGTATTCCCTAAGTAGTATCATTAAGATGTACGAGAGTCGATATATCGTTCTCGTATTTTTCAAGTCATTCCCCTATAGATTGAATTTTTGATATTCTTTGTGGTGCGTAGAATATTGCCATACCATTCCATTTATCCTTGGTAGTGTTTATCTAAGGAGGTGAAAATTCATCATTCAGAGGACCAAGCTTCCGAATAATTCTCTAATTTTGAAGATGTGGTCCTCAATTGGTGTATTTAGATCATCTACCTATTGAGGAATAGATTCTATATGGCACCCCTATGTGTTTTTTTTTTGGTCAACATCATCTTATGGATTGGTTTTGATGATATTCAGTGAGGTGTAATGGGAAATGGTATTTACCCAATCACTCTCCACACAATAAAGATGTTATGTACCACTTAATTGTCTTTTGAGGGTTGTATAATGTTGATTTCATAATCGCATAAAAATGTTGGTACATTTGTTCATATGAACGTTATGGGGATTGAATATGTTTTATGGGAATTCCCTTATCTGAATCTATGAATACTAACAAAAGGATGATTTTTGTCATACTTTTTGGGAGATCCACAAGTGAAATAGGATCATCTCATGGTGGGAGGAACAATTGAGATGCAAGATGATGATATTTTCCTCACTACCAGTAGTAGAATGAATCATTTTTGGGTGATGATAAGGATAAAAATTCACCCATAACAATGGAGTGATGTGGATTTAAGGATGATATTGGTACATTATGATCCCAATGGTGAGGATTTTATGACTCTTGTTCATTATATAATGTATCCTTAAATGAAATTGAAGATATAAATTCATTCATACCTATAGGAAGGGTTTCGTATCAAATCACTGTCGATTTTTTGAGGACCCTCTTGGGGTGTGGTGGACCAGGTGGTGGAAAATAGGATAAAAATGGCACCATCCCTTGGGTTTGGGGTTTGTTTGTAGTTGTTTTCATTATTTATGGGATCCTCTCAGGGGTTGATGACCCTATGAGGGGATGAAATGATAAAAAACCCCACATCCCTATGAGTTGGGTTCTCATCTTTTTGGCTACTATGGTGGCATCGATTGTGATCTGTTTGATTTAGAAAAAATTTATTCATGCATGGGATTTGTGGAAAAACTTCTTATGATGAGAGTCATTTTTATATAAATCTATAAGGTAGTCCAAAAAATATGAATTTCTTAATTGTGATTTGTTCCTAATTTCTTAAGGGGAATATATTAGGGGACTACTAGAGGTCCTCTATCTTTTCTTGAGATGAATTTTCATACTCAAAAAAAATATTCCAACTATTTGGACCAAATGGACAATGTTTTACTCATTCCCTTGATTTATATTATTTATATAACATTTTAAGATGTCACATATGAAACTATTTTCTATTCTAGGGACTCATTTGTTTGTGAAATTCCCAAAATTTACCCATCCATGGAAATGAATGTCCAAATGAGGCTTCCGTGTTTAATATGTGAAAGGTTGTTGTGCAATTGTGAAACACATGATATATATTTTTGTGATCCGTTGCGGTCTTTTTCCTAGTCCATATTGATAGTATCCAAGTATATTTTAAAATAGTGTATGGTTATGTTCTAAATGGGACCCAAATATCCTAGATAAGGGTTTTGTATAGACTAGAACCATTTATTTGTCATCCAATCATTTCTGCACTTTTATGTTACACACTCCTTCTATTTCTCATATGGGATATCATAGTCCGATGTGGAGATGGGAAAAAACATGGTTGGGAGGTAGTGTTTATATAACTCTCTCCATATATTCATTTCATATTCTTCATTTTTTTGAGTCATATTTGTACACTTGTCCAGGACAAAATGATTACCTCTTTAGGTTTCTTGCTGAATATGGTGAGTTTTTCCTGATATTATATAGGGAACTATATATTTTTAACATCATTTTATTTAAAAATACTTTATACAATGGTTTTTGTGTTATAGAACATCTATATACAATAGTTCCCAATAAACGGTAGGATCTCCTTGTCTAGAAGAGATATAACCCTTGGGGGATTTTCCATGATGATCTTCAGGAGTAAAGTCTCTTTGATCAATGTCTATACTGACATAAGCTAGAATATCGAGGTGGTTATAACCTTATACAATGGTTGATGATTCAAGGGACACATCAGTTTTTGTAGATATGAATCATAAAACCTCATGGAAACTATAAATTACGAGATAATGGAAATGATCCTTATTCTATGTCATTTACAAAAATAAATGTCTTTCCATTTGGGGTTGACTACTGATTTCAATCTTCTACATAATGGTATATTAATTATTTTGATAACTTTTTGGTTGTAGTTGGAATATGAGACAAATTTTTAAAACCTGATGATGTATGTTTATGAGTCAATGTATCATTTTAATGAATATTAACCTACATGTGGGTGGTTGTTAGAGTTTAAATGTCAACATTTGATGAAATGGTTGTATGAGCCTAGTTTAAGTATGTGTTCCCAAATGGAATATACTAACAGTCCTCTAGAATTTGATACAAGGTATGAATCTCTGGTTAGATAGCCTCTGAATGATTATAACATGGTCATTCATCGGTATAATTATGAATATGACCATGTTTTCTATAAGCTTCAAAAATACACAGAGTAGCTTCATTAGAGGGGATATGTGCCTTCCCTAAGGAGATTTCCATATTTTACTAATTAACCTATGTTGTTGTGGAGATATGAGCTAGTCATATTCCACTAGAGAATACTACTAGCATATTTCTAGAGAAATGTGTTCTCTTCCTGAGGAATTTTCCAAACTAGGTTACTGACTCCAAGTTATAATTGTAAACAGATCACAATCTAGTTCCACATATGTTAGTAATAAATTCCAATAATCAATATAGAATAGAGAAATAATTTGATTCTTATCTAGAGTAGCCACATCTTTATATTGATCATGTTGATATGCTTATTAGGCTATTGATATAAGGATATTTTCATATCCATGTATCTACACTATTGATGGAATATAAAAGTGAAGATCTTATGATATTTCTATGATTTAGTGACACATTAGAATAATTTTTTGTAGGAATATATTCTATCATCATCTTGGTCTATATGATATACTGGTTTGTATCTACAATTGAATTCGTCAAATAATCCCACTCTCATCCTCTTTGGGCCATCAAAGTATAATGATGGACTTCATTATGTTGTGGAATGGATATGTTCCTTCCCTCTGATTACTATAGGAATATGCATATAGTCAAGATCAGAGTCGGAAAGGATATGAGCCGACTCACTGGCCACTACCAGAATACATCGGCATACTTAAATAGTGTAAACAAGGATATGATCTCACTCTTTTTTATCAGTAAATTTTTATAGCTGGTGAGACATCCATGGGATCCATGTATGAGCTCCCATGGGGTAAATATGTCATGTGGTTCCCTCATTAGGTGAAAAAGGTGAAATAGTTGGATGAAGCTGGTGATGATGATTGAAAATATCCTTCTGAGGCACATCCTAAAATAGAATAACATTGTAGTCATATCCTTCGTAAACCTTCCTAATGTATGTAAGGTTCAAATTTCAATTCACCAAGGAGAATCATCTTAAGTGGTTGGTCATGCGGACAAGCGACACTAGTTTTATTGAAAAAATCAATTAATGAGATGGACTTGGTGCATTCATCAACTAAATGCCTATATGTACAACCTTAATGTATATGATTATACAATTTTGGTGGTATTGTCCAAAAATTGTGTTCTCCACCAAAACAAAAAATAATCAAGTTGGTGATGTTGTTATGCAACCCATGAAGGCTACTCTCTAAATTGAGTTTACATAATATTATCGTGACGAAGAAATGATCTCCAGTCAAGGTGGTTCTTCTGAAAGAAGTTTTTGTAGTTAAAATTTAATGAGGAAAATGGCCACCAATCAATGTCTCTTCACAATTGTGAAACATACATTATTATCTATGAATACGTAAAAAATTGGTCATTATTTTTTCACTTCAATGATTTTTCTTTTTTGGAATTTTCTAGGTTAGAATAACATATTTCATGAGAAACAAAACTTATTATTAAAGGATTTCACATGATATGTATAATAGTTTTTTCATAAGAGATGTAAAATAGAATGTTCCATCTAGTGGTTAACTAATTATTCTTATTATTTCATTGATTCGTGTCGGTTTCATCATTTTTATTTCTTTTGAGGCTATCCAAGAATATTGGATGAAAGGGAACTAATAAATCATTCCTGGTTAACCTATTAAAAGGATTACATAGTTAAAGGATTCATACTGGGATATTATTTCTATATTCACATCATGTTCACTATAATTTCTTATGATGTAAATTGTGGTAAATAATTTATTGGGGGGGAGGTATTCAGTATGGGTGGACAACCATTCACATTGGGATTACCATTTTATAGCTCAAGGAAACCCCAAAAGATCCCACACCCACAATGAATCACATGCCTACATACAAAAGTAAGGTGGTCTCATAAGTATTCCAAAAAATGGACCTTTGGAAATAACATTTTTGGACAAGATGACAGTTTATGACCATTACACCATTTTGGGCGAAATTTTTTCATACTTCAAGAATCATTTATTGATTTAAGATATGTTCATGAATCTCTTCTAAATCTCGATACAATATATGTAACCCAAGTAAAATTATCATGTTTTTCATCCATTTAAATGTAAATGGTATTATATTAATTAGACTATATGTATATATAAGAGGCCCTCTATCTTTTTCCTATTACTTCATAGAAATTGGTAGCTGGTTTTATTTGAAGTCGTAGAACTAGTCACTTTGAAGTTTACTACAATCTAGGGAAACAAATTTTTTTCTAGAAGAATAATTAACATCTATGATGAATCCTTTTTATCTTATGAGAATCGGAATAAAAAACCACATAGTTTACATAGGTCCATGTCATGTAGTTTAATGACATGTCGAAAGGAATTATACACGGGTACAGAGGCATTGGGTATAGAGTGTGAGATTTAGTAAAGGATTACAACATATCTGTCTTATAATAGTACTCATAGAATTTGTAGATTGATATACCATCTACCCTCTAATGGGAAGTAACATATAATTATTACCCATTGCGGTTATTTATACATAATAATCCAAAATGGGAATGCCTTCAGGACTTACCCAAAATGGGATCCCATATATTGAGGCATTTGAATCAGGTCATTGGATGAGGCATACATAATATGGGTTCATTGGTTAGGAGAATTTTATGATGTTAGTGATATGATTATTTCAAATACATAATCCCACTTTAGTCCTTATTGGTGTCCCAAATATGGATAAAAAGATATTAGACTCATTGTATATGGATATAGGATATATGAACGTGGGTGGACCATATGTAGTGTTTGATATGGAGAAAAAAAATTAGGACGGTGTCCCATGTATCTTACATATAGAAAGAATCATATTCCTGATAGTTTAATAAGATTCTCATTACAGTTATGGGTGATAGAGAATTATTGACAGAAAGGGGGTGGTTAAAATGAACATTATTACATGTAATATTAGGGACCTACACAAAAGTGGACTCCAATGTAGGATTCCATTTACTATCGGATGCTGGAAAATTATGGATGATAGATTATAAGAGGGTTTGTATCCCATGAGATAGATTTTTGGGATATGGATGGGATTACACTAAGGTGGATTTTCATGGGAAGATATTCAATTGTTACCATCTGATATATTGAGGGTGGGAATAATGAATGTAATGATGATCTCATAACAGGTACATATCCCTAGCACATTATAAACACTTCCCAAAAAAGGTAGTAGTGATCAGTCATTGAATCATGGTTTTTTATTTACATGGTTTGAGGGAACATGATTCAGTATTAATACTACATAAGGATGAAATGCTTGGTTGTGTTAGCTAGACATGTCTGAGTAGTCTTCCTTATATGTCAAGAGGTGTCAACTTTACATGTCGAGGGGAAGTTTCATTATTAAAGACACCACGTCTGAGGGTTGTCTCTTGATCATGATAATAGTTCTAAATGAAATCTCATGGTCCAACTAACATACCCATAAGACATTACATGATCTCCCAAAAATGTTCATAGGGCATCAGGTGACTTAGATTACATGTCTAGAGGCCATCACATGATCGAGATAAAAATTCAAGAGTACATTCATGAGTATTATGAAATGTCAAAAAAGATATATCTTTATTAGTGAACATATAAAATGAAGCACATGAACAACTCTCACAAAAATAAATGTCCCCATCATTGTTTGAATCTTCAATCATTTTCATCCTTTATTGTCTAAATACCTCAATGTTTATTAGAAGATGTAATATTATGGCCTCATATAACCCATTAAATATTTGGAAAATTATTCGCATGATTTGACATGAAAACCTAGATTCCACTACATGATCGATGGACTGATCACATGAAGAGTATAAACAAACTTCATAATCACTAAAGTCATTCCCTACATTTACCTTGAAGATGACTCTTTGTATTGTGTGGCTCTACACTCCAAGAAGTCTTATCTCACCTCTATGATTCATTTTTTTATTTGTCACACGTTGGGGAGGGAATTTATTTGAATTTCTTCTCCAAATATATACCGCTTTTAATCACATTTAAATCGCATATATGGTCCTGTGTCAGTAGAGGGAGCATCACAACATGTGTTTCACATGAACCCACCATCATTCATTCATAAAATAATCTTCATATCACATGATAAACAACAACCTTTACATAACTATGTTATTTATATATTTATTGAACCCATGTCTCGTCAATAGAATTTCACCTAATCCACTTGACTTGTAACAGAAATTTTTTGAGATCGGGATGACATGTATAAAAGTATTTAATCACCTGTCAATGAGGCCACATGTGATCATGGATGAATTGTGTGGTGCATTTCTAGAGAAAAATATGGCATATAATGAGGCATTTGTGTGATTAGAAAGTTGTTCTAATGTGGTTCTTTAGCAATTCATATGAAAAAATACACAACTCTTCTTCTTATAAGGTAACCATTGTATTTCAGCATTCACACTATATTGATTAAGAAATTATCCCACATGATGTATATTAGTGTGTCTCATGATCAAATAATAATATATTAAATCATTTACATGATAAATGAGAATTTTACAGTGTGTTTTGTATGATGAGGATGAAATGTGCTTTGTATTTTCCTTGATTAATGGACCAATAACATAGAATAAATCATCCATTCCCATGAAAATCAATATAACTCCCTTATCATGAATTATTCACACTATTCATATTTTATTTTATAAATAATATAAAATTTACCCATAATTTTTCTATCATGGAATGACATGATATATAATACATGTCTAATCTCCTTGGAATGATGAAGGTGACATGTCTAGTGGACTTCAGGTGATTATGATGACATTTTCATAGGGATTTCATGTGTTCTATGGACCGATCATTCGGGGAACATCAACCGTTCACATAGAAATCAGTATCACAAAATTAACATCATTATTACACATTTATAACAATTTATTTTAAAACTGGATTTAGTGATTATTAGGAATCCATTTATGGAAAATTTTCATGATTATAAGAACTAATCTGGATGCCTTTGCATAACCATCTGCACTCATTTGGAAGAGTTCAAGAGTCCAAGGAAGATTCTCTGGAAGACATTTTGTAAGTATGAAATTGTCACATAAAGCACATGACCCATTAACATGATTCCCCTAGAGTCATGTGATTCCTATAAACAATGTACTTAATCCTTATATTGCCATATAGAATGTTTGTTTCCTTTGTGATGAAAATGATACATTTTATTTGGTTATTTCTTTGATATTAAATTTTATGATGCTCATTTGGTGGGAATAAGAAACCCAAAAATAATATTTTTCATATATTTTATTGTATTTTTACTTATATTATCCTTTTTTTTAAGATATATTTTAAATTTAATGACAAAATATTTTATATGGATAAATTATATAATTTTAAGATATTTTAGAATTATGATGTGTCATTACTTTTTTTGGCCTAATAATTTTCAATGTATAAACATAATTTTGTTTTCAATGTATTTCCTTTGTTAATACCCATTTATTGATTCCATTTATTGGCGGGTGTTCACCAAGATGTCATCCATCGATTGATCAGGGAGAGATATTTTCATAACCATATATCCTTTATCAGAAATTTTTAAATAACATATGCTTTATTATCTGGATTGAATGGTATCTGCTGATAAATTTACTATTTTTTTTGTATACACATATATTTTAGATGGGACTATCATGTTATGATTATTTTTTTGTATTTATGAATCATTTCATTATGTGAATCCTTCTAAAAAGATATGAAACCAATTTAATTTCCATGAGGTTTTTATGATGTTTTGAATGAATATAATTTTATTTCTACATGTTATTTATGATACAATGGATAATTCATTTTCTTGTGAAAGTCATATGTATTGATGAGGATGTATAAGGACCAATGTCACCCTCCAGTGAATTGGTTATCAGTTTATATATCACGACATAGGTATTAATGAGTATGTTTTTTTCTCATAATCATGGGCATTGATGGTGTGGCTCATTAATGTTATGTTCCTTATATAAATGTATGTTCCTTGTTTTAAATATATTTAATAGTTTTATGATTATTCTAATGACTATGTTTTCTTCTCATGAAATGGGTTTATTAACTCACCCTTTTGATTCATGTATTGTTATTTTGTTTAACCTTAGTTACATTCTCTATGACCTAATATTTGATTCCAATGATTTCATTATGGAAATTAATTATAATAATATTCCATTTTTATGACCACTTATGATAATTAATTTTCATCACATATGTTTACCCTTACTGAGCATCTCATCTCTCCCCTTTTTTACATTACGATTTCCATAGGATAAAAAGAAAATTAATATATATGATGTGTCTATAAGGGAATCTACTATGAATAATTTATGAGATATGATGAATACTTGTTATATATTAACAATTTTATTAAAATAATTATAAAAACATACATTATTTTAAAAAGGAATGAGTTTTATTAGTATGTGTTTTGCCTTGATATTCTAAAACACATAGCCTAGGAGGTATAGTGAATGTATTATAGTGAAATATTATGTTTAATTCATATAATAATATTTACATGTTATTATTTATATATATAATATCAAAAAAATATATGAATCCATACACTACAATATGTACATGGGGATCTCTGACATGAATCTGACATTATATAGTTGGGTATGAACGAGGAGGCGGAGGATCTTAGTTTGAATGTTGTTCATATTTCTCTGGTCACACCATTTAAGTAAACCTAGCATGTGAATATGATTTAATTTAAAATTATATTGAATTACAAATCTCATAAAACTATTCCTTCAAGGAATGTATTTATCTCATATATTTTTTCTCCCTCAATGTTTTATTTGGTATACCAAAAACATTTCAAATACTGACTCCAACCTTATACCATCTCACAATACAAGATTTCTCTTTACATCCATAAGTGGTATTGAAAATTTATCTCCTAATATTTAGAATAAAATTCATATAAACCTCTTTATCCAAATGAGTTTCCTAAAATGATATTTTTACATATTTATATTAGTGATTTGAATATAAAAAATATTAATATTTATGATTAATTGAAATTAAATTCATAAAATTTTATCAATTTATTTTGTTAATGGACTTGTGAGAAACAATACCTTTTTATCTTCCCAATTTTCCATGTTTTATGGTGTGTGGTGGGAGATGGATGGTGAAACTAAACCTCTTCATAACCTCTACAAGAATTATCTCTTAACATATTAAAAATATTTGAAAATAAATTTCTCTTCTAGTAAATGATACCATCATTTTGATAATGTAATGGGGCCTGCATTCTATGACTATATCACATGGTGTTATGTCCTATATAAATACATGAATAAGTGATGAATTAATAAAAAAAAAGTACTTTTCAAATTTTTTATAAAATAATAATAACACCATGAAGGCTTCCTCTTACTGACTGATAAAAATTTATCTCATCTCCCTATATCCAAATACTCATTCTTGATGTACTGTTTTTCATTATATCCCCCATGAAAAAACAATCGTATGTCTATTTTATTTTAAAATCTATTTATTTGTCTTCTAAAAAATATAAACCGTGCTTTTAAATTTATTTAATACATTTAATTTTCATTTTCATTTGTAGTTAAAAATATTAAATATTTATCATGTTATATATATAAAAATTTAAGAATTGGATAAAAATAAAATAGTTGATATATTTTATCATTATAGGCTCCCAGAATAGATATTTCCTGGACATATTATATATTCTCCAATCAGGGAATAAAATTTTAATCATATAATGACTCTACATATCAATAAAAATCCATAACTAATTATAACGTAGGAAACATGGGTTATTATTATCATAAAAGTCAACTCATATCCATTAATCCCCAAGAGAATATATAATTTATGGTTCATTTATAAGCCCTCATATACCATCATTTGGTGTCACCTTATCTAGAGAATTAGAAGAAGACTTTATCCTAAGAGTCTCACAAGTAGTCCTACAAACAATTTTGATAATAAATTTATCATTTTAATAAATAATTTAATTATTGAAAATATGTTAATAAAATTATATATACATACACAGGTAAATTATAATCTTCACATGTCCTTTATTTAAATATATTTATTTAATATAATTATTTGTCACCGAATAATTAGAATTAAATGATAATAAGATGAAAATAACGTATTTTTAATTATATAATGAAATTTATATCGATTATTTTAATTATTTAATGGAGAGGAATAGTGAAGATGTAAAATTAATGAATACAAAAATTCCCAAGAAAAAAAGTGTAATTAAATGTGGATATTTTAGAAAATATAATTGTTTTTGGCTTGCTGACAAAAATGTGTAACTAAAAATGATAATTATTAAAATTAATTAAAAAATATGAGAAATGTTCAACACACACACAAACAAACAAATATATATATATATATACTTATATTCAAGTTTAAAAAATGAATTTACATGTTTAAATTTAAAAAATTAATACGATTCATCAAATAAAAAAATGATTAACAAAAACTAATGAATATAAAATTTAGAAAAACAATATAAATCATAAACATATTTATATTTGAAAATGAAAATAAATTTTTTTATATTTATTTTTATAAAAAACTAAAATAGATATTGTTATCAATAATTTTTATAGTAACATAGTTTTCTCTAAATCCCATGAAATTGATCATTTCTTGCATAATGTTATGTGAACGCTTTTCAATCATTATTGTTTTCAATTAATAGTGTCATTGATAAAAAAGAATCATTTATGTTCCCAAAATCATCAACATCCTCTTTGGATAAATATTTCTCTCCCATGAAATGTGATGTACCATTTATCATTCATTGGGTAAGTAACATAAATTATTTTCTTCACATGATCCACCAAGCTAAATGGTTACTCTTCTTAACTAAAACATTTCAAATTTATGAGTGTAAATACATAATCATCTTGGTTCACACCACTACTACTATCAATATAGTTACACATAAGATCTGATACAATATATTTAATATATCTAATATCCCATATTTTTTAAAAACTATAAAAGATGTTGTTTATGTAGAAAATGGTTTTTATCATTCTCACAATAAAATTTAAATGCTTCAGTGGTGACCATTAATCCTTGATTTTGAATTATAAATTTCTTTTCCTAATATTTCATTAAATTGGTGACCATTAATATCAAAACCTGTCCATATGGTAATAATAAAATATATCATTACTATTAACCTATTAATTATTACTAATTTAGAAAAATATTTATTTAATTTCTACTTTAATCAAAAATCAAATTTATGTTTATGTTCATTAATCAATCAATTTTTAATTATTTTCCAACATTGTAACATCAATCTAGAAATATGTGACTATATATATGGTTAAATGTAATCTTTTTTTTAATGAGTAAATTCACCTTCATCACTTCATAATATGTAAATAACATTAACATTAACCCATAGATCCCTTAAATATCACTATTAGTTGTCCAATGTAATGATATTAGGAGGAAAAAATGCTCCCTTGATACAATTATTCGGTATTTATATCAATGACCTCTTATGATATTTATTTTTGAAAAATATATTCTTCTATTTGATACAAAATTTTAACACATTCCTTCAAAAAATTGTATATCTCTCAATTGGATACTTCCCATGTAAATAAACGGGACCAGATATTCTTATAAATCACACGAAATGAATCACCTAATGGATCATTGTACAAAAAATGATGGTTGAAAATAAATTTCATGCTCATTAAATATGAGAGAAATTCATTATCCAACACATTTAACAAATTGGGAACTATAAGACTTTTAGAAATATAATTGAAAAATTAAAAAAAAATATGACGGAAGGATTTTTTAGTTGTATTATCAATAACCTATAACCAATAGAGTGTAACTGGTAGTAAATGTTGCCTCAACACATGACAATAATTAGATTTTATACAAATTAAAATCAAACAATTTAATGAATAAATATTATTACCAATTTATGATTTCCCATTGGGTAATTCAATACCATGAAGACACTTACAAAAAGCATCTACTCACTATTTCAAAATGTATGACACACCTGGGGTATTTCTGTTTTATTTTTATTTATAGTGGGAGATAACCGCAAACATTCTCCGATAAATATTAATTCTAATCATGAATGGAATCTATATATATTATTTTCATTTATGATTAATAACATTATAATAAAACATTCACATTTTATTTTTTGAACATGAATAATATTAGTGTAATTTTTTACGTAAAAAATATCCAATAAGATTTCATTAATATGATGGACCATTTTATCCATGTATTTGTTTGATCATTATATCTTCCATTCCATCAAAATGTGATATTGTTGTTTTTCACGTTGTAATAATTCTATTATGATAAAAATGGTTGTGTGGTAAAATAATAATCTTGGAACCCATTAAATAAAATAATTATCCATTGATACAGATGTTCCGTGTGTAATACTCTCTGATTTACAATGTACATTTCCTTTCATGCATTATAAAATTGATGATATCAATTCTGTTATTTGAAAATTAGACATGATTTATATCCCTTAATACTATATATAAACGATTTCTAATATATAGGAAATTCACTTATAGTGAACATTATCGTAACATACAAAATAAAATACACTTTCTTGTATAAATAAAATATTGTAACACATTTATCCCATAAAAATTTCAAATCATCAATAAATGGTGATAGATAAAAATAAATATAATTTCATAGATATTCTGGTTTAGAACTCATCAATCTCATTATAACATATTTTATATTTATACAAATATATTGGGATTTGATGTAAACTACCAGTAGAGGAATCCAAAAGTATGTATCCTATTAAGTCTCTAATTGAAAATCATTCCATATTTGTATGACATTATTTAAATATGTCCAAAAGCTAGAAATTATTAATGAAATTTCATCTATTATTGTGAATCTTTAGGGTGATATAGGATTCCCATAAGATATATTCTCATTTTTATTCCATATTAACATCCATATATCTTTTAAATTTGAAAACATAGACATCAAATAAGTAATTATTATATGCTACAATATTTATTTTCTAGGACGTTTGAATCATGTAATAAGGAATAAATCATAGTTTTAATTTTCATCCAGCTGACATCATGATGTCCAAAATTTAGGATATTCCATTAAACATTAATATTCCTTTGATTATAATTTTCTCCTTTGGGATACCATGTAACATTTTATATATCAATCCCATTAGAAATAATATTATTTTACTAATAATTATAATATTAAATCTTGTTACATTATGAAAGTATCTCATTTAAAATTTAATGAAATTATATGAATAATTTATCATCCCAAAGATTTCTCGATTTCATGTTTACTAATCTCAGTACAACTGATAATTCTATAGATTCACTACAACATCAGAACCATTATTTCTCATCATTCCCATTCAACAGTTAAAAACTAGTTTTTAAATTATTTTAATGCCTAAATTATGAATTAATTGTCAATTAAAATCCCTTATCTCATTCGGTAATTATTCAGTATTAATAGATATTGACATGTATTTTACTTCCCAATTCCATATCTAGAACATATACTTATTATTAAAACAACTATAAATTAGATGTTCTTTGATTTCTATATACCCTCTTCACATCATATTCATATAAATCATGCATGGAAAAACAATAAAATATTCATTTCTTTGATTTCATGTACTAAATTATAAAAAAATATCAATTCCTTTCTCAAATTCAATTATACTTCTTCATTCGTTTATCCAATTAAGTTCCATTAATTACCTAATGTCATAATATAATAGATAAATATTTTAATAAATATAGATAGTTATATATATATATATAAAAGAAAATAAATTAATAAAAAAAATTAATATAAATATATAAACATGTATAAATTGATAACAAACCATTTATATATAAAAACCAATTTTTAAATAATTTTTTTTAACAAGACCAGAAAACTAATGATAAACAGAAAAATTTATCATGATAAGAAATTTTATAACTAAATAATTAATAAATCTAATCTTTTAACAGAAAAAATTATAATGATAAAAAATATATAGAAAAACTATAATAAGTAGAATGATTACAACAAAAAAACAATCCATACCCATAATATAAATTCACAAATAATTTATAACCGTAAAAAAATTATTACATCCAGAAAATTATAACAAAAATCAATTTTTAATTGAAAAATACATGAATATAAACAAGAAATATTTAATGTAATTTACAACTAAATTTTAATTAATAAAATACATAAAAATAATAAATAAAAATAATAAATAAAAATAAATATTATAAATTATTGATATTCAGGTGGAATTTTTATGATAAAAAAATATAAAATTAAAAATAAAAAAAATTAAATTATATAAAATGATAATAGAGTGTGACTGAAAATAGATACTGATCATCGATGATGGGAAACTCGAATGAGAAATGTGGATACGAAATTCAGTGATATAAATATAGTTAAGGGGTAGATTTAATTTAAATGATTCAATTGGAAGGATAAATTGTGAAACAAAAAAATTGTAAATTGACTAAATGATGGACGTGGATCATGGTCAAGAATCAAAGAGGTTAGGGTTTTAGAAAAGTGGATATAAAATAAATGAAAAGTACCCATGTATTTTAAATTTTAAAAAACATTTAGAATCAGTTATGTCTTAATCAGTGTTAAATGACAATCCAAAACAATTTTAATATCATTTTTATAAAAACAAATATTAAAATATAAATTTTGAAATTAGTTATTCTATAACCAATGTTAAAAGCCTCCCTCCATCCATATTAACACTAGTTTTTAAAGAACCGATATTAAAAATATAATGAAAATAATCATATTTCGTCAAACGATTTCTCATTAAGAATGAGAATATTTATATAACAGACATCAAATATTGGTAACTTATGATGTTTTCTTATCTAAGAGAAATTATATGTCTTAGTTAAAAACCATCTTATAAAACCATGAGTCAAAATTCACTCAGTGAATCTAGACGCATATGAGTACAAAATGAATGATTCAGTTAAGGTTGCAAGGAATTATATAAAAATATCCTAATTAATATTTTTAACATATACTCAATATAATTGGGAATGTGAAATAATATTCAATTGCATTGAGTATTATTATAAAATTATGGGACTGTAGCTTTCTATAATGTTTAACCAAGTTACAAAAAAATCCTATTTTTATTTATGGAATTTTTTTGACAATATAACTGGATTTAAGAATTTATTAAACTATTATTCTCATAGAGTTGGTAATTAATGTACTAGGAATATTGTTTTCATGATTTTTGTGTTGTATGGAATGTTTATGTTGGTAAAAGGTTAGTCCAAATTATAAGAAATTACTTGGTGATTCCAACAATGTTTATTCAAGATGCCAATCAAGGTAATTGAATCATAAAGTTAATTTTAAGTTGAAGGAGTAATAATTCTATATGATATGACTGTTCCAGATTCATGAATGGTTTTTTGAACTCGATGGAATATACATGTCAGTTGTTAGTGTTATTGAAAAAAATTACTTTACATTTATGGGGTATGTCATCATAATGTATATCATACTAGTATTGGAAATATACAAGAGTTCAAAATAAACAAAAATAATAATAAATAAAATATTTTTATTCATTGTGATAGAGTAAATAGTTTCTATATAATGATGTGAATGTTATATAATTTATCAAGATTATATGGATATAGACACAGGTTATGTATATTTATCTCATTTCACTTATGTGATAAGATGAATTCCTCATTAAACATATTTTTTTAGTACTACGAGATTAATAATTATATACAAATGGTTCATGATTCATCATATTTTTAACATGTATTAAAAAGTTTGTAGGGATAAAAATATTATTATAAAAAATAATGGTTTTATCAATTTATCTGAAATATGATGGATGATATCTAATGATATCAAATCATATAAAATTTATTTTCAATATTTCATTGATAATTACCCCACAAATATAAATAAATTGGTTGAATTCCCGGATTGTTTATAATTTTTTATAAAATGAAATGAATTATTTATATAACTCAATTTTATTAGTTTTTTATTTATTTTATCATTTTGGAACAAATTACTAGTTATAAAATAATTTTTTTGAACAAGGATTTAGTTTTCAAATGGAAATTGAATTTATTTTTTCTATTCAATTTAATTTCTAATTATTCTTTAATAAATAATAAATAAATATTGTTTTAAAATAAGAATTTTAAATGGAGGAATATCATGTATGAATTATAATATTTTTTTTGTTGAATTTGAAATAATTATGATTGGAAAATTAATTATTTTACTATTAAAGTTGAAATGGAGATGATTTTACAATGGTTAAATATAAATTATGGTGGAAAATTGTGACCAAATAGTTTATTATTGCTCTGAAGTTTTCAATTCTATTAATAATTTTCATGTGTTAAAAAATAGAGGAAATGAATTTGGTGCTTTATAATTTTCTTCATTGGTTGATTTTGGAAATTAGAATACCAAATAAATTTACCCCAATAAGAAATTTCCACCACTATATCATTTCATCCTATATCTATAATGCATTTTCTATGAACATCCTTCCATATAAGAACATTTTCTTTCATTATAATCATTCGTGCTCTTAACGAATCCTTTGATAAACCATCCTTTAATGAAATATTATTATATTAATTGAATTCTATGATATCTTGGGAAACAATTCACCAAACATTTCTCCATTCCCTTAACTTCTATGGGGGTTTATCCGTATTGTGCCCAATGAACCCTGGTTGTGTAATTATATGTTCCAAGTTCATGTTTCCTACACATATGTGAAGAATTTACAAAGACTATTTAATTGGTACCTCCGATAACTAAAAGAAATGAATAAATATTTGAACCCTCTATTGAAGATGCTTGAAACCAACATTTATAAAATCAAAAGTGACTTTGCCTTAGAATATTGGAAAATTCTAACTATGCTTGATGAAAATCATACATGGATAAAGGAATGATGAATACTCACACTGTGATTGAAGGATGATGATTTTTGCAATAGTTAAAGGAAAAGGAGAAGTCCGAACTGAGAACAACGAACGTATTTATGATGTAAAATCATATGCTGATGATCATGTCGAAGGAATAAACATTTATTCACTATTTTATTTTGTTTATTAAATTTTTAGGTGTTTTTCAATGTAGGTAACACAGACTCCACACAACTATTATTATAGTTTCTTGATATGGAGCAGGTGTACAATGAGTACTCGATGAAACAACTCAATGTAGACATATACTTCTAGTTAATACAACATTTAGCTCTACCCCCTGAGATAAAACCAACTCTCTATGATACAAAGAATATAACCTGTATTCTCTTGATCCCATGAAACTCTCTAATGAATTTTTTGAAGCTATGCCACTACCATGTTGATAATAAATGATTGAGAATCAATTACAATAGAAATTCATTTTTTCAAATCATTGAAAATCAGAGCTATGTAAAAACATATTACTTCTACCTTTTTAAAAAAAGACCCACTCAAACCATTCCATCTCACCCATCTAGTGAAAATCAGTTCCAAAGATGGTCACAACCCGACCCTACCTGGGCTCGAGCCGCAACTACCCCAAGCCCGCCTCCATAGGCCAGGGGCTGGCGACTAGCACCGAAGACACAATAACTTGGGGAGGCCTTTGCCTAAGTACCTGTACACAGACACGCAACACACTCAATGAAAAAGTGCATAGTAAAAGAGAAAAAACAAGTAATGTAAAGGGAAAATTCTATATATAAACCACACGTGTGCATCGACCTTTAAACAGTACAAAGTAAAAGCTGAAAAGAAAAGGGAAAAAACACACGACCAACTAGAAAAGTGCCACAACCCGACAACAGGTAAACAAAAGAAAAACCGCTGGAAGGGTCCCCCACCTGGAACCCGACTCCGACCACCGCACATGGTCCAAGCTCTCAAACTTTTAAGCTCTGCTAATGTCACGACCAACCTTCCCGTAGACTTCAAGGGAACACCAAGTGCGGGCAAACCCCAAGAAGGTGTGAGTATAAAAATACTCAGTAGGATACCTCGAAAGCTCGAGGGAGCAATAAACGAGGTACCGAAGGGGGAGCAGTAGAGCGAATAGAAAAAGTAAAGGAGTAAAACCGAGAGTATAGTATAGAGTAATAGTAGAGAGTCCATCTCAACTCAATAAGAGGAAAGAAGGTAGACTCATCCAGACACAAGGAGCTGGAAACGGTGAGAAGTTGAACTTCTCATTGATTCTTCTCTACTTATAGCAGGAGAGTAGACTCATACAACCACAAGAAGCTAGACACGGAAAGTATGTGGCATACCCCGCGCATCTTTGCCTCTCTTGGAAAAAGAGTAACAAAACCCAGTAAGTGGGTACTAGAACAAGGTATATACAAATACATATGCTAAATAAGAAGCCCGAACAAGGTCATAAGGGGATATTCATCCCATAGCTCATCCCAAGAAAGTGAGTCACCAACAGTCCCATAAGTAAACACCATCGATTCCCAAAATCCCGCACGTCTTCGCTGAACTGCAAGTCAAGGGATCAAATCAACGCACCTCAAAACTAACCGATTTGGGCAGGACTGACTCGCCCGCACGGTTTTAGGTCGCGTCGCAAGGACGCGTCTCGGTGGGGAAAGCGCCCCTCGTACTTGAGAGTTCCACGTTAAGACTCCCCTAGGGTAAACACAACCTCCCGAGCACAACGGTGGTCTCATAATTTCAATCTGAGACCTCGTTCAAAAGTTATTAACATAGCGCCTGAGGCCGCCAAATTAAAAAAACGCCCTTGGGGCCATTTTTCACTGAAGGCCCGCGCCCTCAAAACATATACCCCTCCATGGGTAAAAGGCACGATCCAAACTCAATGGCACCCTCAGATTTCCAATTAGATCCACCATTTATGATATACTAAGTTAAGCCATTAAGTGAAAAAATTATTTAATTTAATAATCCGTTTAACATTCCGAAAGCGGGTGAGGGGTCCAAACTTCCTGCGCCGACAAGTTTTATGTCGTTCCTAGGGTAGAAAACCCATTTCGGACCCATCCGTGCACTCAGATCTTCGATCCAAAGCTCCTTTTAGGAGTTATCCCATTTATTTTGCGTGTGCAGTGTGAACGCAATGAGAATTTAATTCCGGCCATTCTGAGGCTCCAAATTGCACACCATCTGAAGGCGCTTTTCTGGAATAACATCAAGAATATTCCAAAGTCTTTCGCCAAAAAAAACGTTATCTTCCATCATTCCCTCCTTCAAGATTTTCTTCCCCGAAAAGCAAAACCAGGGAACAACTAAGGGTACTAAGACCACACCTGGTTCTCCTGTACCCAAAAGAACACTTGCACAGATCTGTGCCACCGCACACAAACCAAATGATTGATCCATTCATGCGAGGTCTGCCCTCACTGATGTCATTCATAGGAGCACGCACACATCTTCTCGGGTGAGTCACGTGGGATACGTCGTGCACCCACACCCGACCTTTGGGTTAAGGAAAGGCGGTAGGGAACCTCTCCATCCCTTTGCACGGTCTCACACGGCCCAAAGGCCCTCGGGGGTAGATCACCTCCCCGATCGAACCTCTGCATCACACATCTCAACTAGAATCACTGCCCGCACATGGAACAAGGCCTGTTGATTCCCCCCTTCCGAATATCCATATGGTAAAATACTCGAGGATATCTGGTCACTCAAGATTCCACATTCTATGTCCCACAATAAAGACCCTCTTACACACTCAGAAGTGAAAGAGTCAACACCATTGACTAAATAGAATGGTTTCACACCTTTAACCTTACCAACACAGGGTTACACCTGACGCCCTGCGTCACCCTGGTAACACCTCAAACAAGGAGCAGGGAGAAAAGCATTTCACACGCAGAGTATATCAATTATACTATAGAATGTAGAAGAGCTGTAGAGCGTACCTCTTATCACTGCATGCTATGGAAGATCGTAGTCATTCGAGGATCATGGTTGTCCATGGTCCCAACTGTCATCTCTCAGAGCCTAACATGGACCACCTAGTGGTGATGGGAAGATCTCGTAAGGTCGTCCCCCACTACAAGCTCCTCCCGCTCCTCTGCTAGCACCACCTCTCTGGGCGCTACTCCAAAAAAGGTGATGCCTCTGCCACAGTGGTACACCTTCTGCCTGCCCGATGCTCTCTTCATGCCTAGTCGGGCAGTCTCGTGCCAGGTATCCTTGCCAACCGCAAGCATAACACCGACTCTATTCAGGATGAACTGGTGCCCTCTGGAGAAACTGTAGTGTATGTCCACGCACCTGAGTCCAGTTGTCAGAAAGCCACCTGCGCCAAGGTTCGGCTTGACGATGCCCGCTAGCTGTTGCAGAAGTCTCGGCTCGAACGTTCCTGATGCCACCACCAACTCTAGAACATCACATGAAGTTCTTTGTCACCAGCACCTGCTCTAGTAGCCCGACATATGTTGAAATTACCAAGGGTACTATGACAGCATGAATATCTCGGCGGAGACCCTGCTCAAACTTCTGTAATCTGATGTTGTCATCATGGACCAAGTCCGGGTAAATGTGTTCACAGTCTACAAAACTAGTCGCGTACTCAGCCACCACCATCCATCCCTGCTGAAACTGCAGGCGCTCTTGAATCTGAACAGAGCACAAGAAGGAGGGGAAAAACTCCTCATGAAACAATAATAGAATGTCGCCCCACTAAAGCGACGACTCATCAAGAAACTGAGTCACCAGGCTCCACCAACGTCAAGTTGTTCAACAAAAAAGGTTGGATACCAAGGCTACTCTCTGATCTGTCAGTGTCTGTACAACCCTGAAAAAGATGAACCACTGTCTCCAGCCAAACCTCTGCTACCTGAGGGTCTGGCACACCACTGAACATCAGTGTTCCCTTCCACTGGAAGTTGTGGAGCATGCTCAACCTGCACTCAAGCTCAGCCTACGTAGATTAAGTTGTCTATTGCTCAACATGTGGGGGTGATGCTACCGACCAACCCAGAGAAAGGGGATCACATGTTGGTTTATAGACTATGGCCTCATAGCTCACAAGGTCATCGTCATGAACCAAAGCTGGCATCTTGGCTGGCTGTCTTCACGGATACATTCAGAATGTTATCAAGGAGTGTCGCGGTCAGATGAGCATATATGTATATACCAATAACAACAAAGATGGGGATATGAATCAAGTAGGATAGTTAAAGAATCAAGCCTTTGTGATGCATAAACCAATTTCCCTACAATGAGTGTCTCAGCATGCCAAGTCAACAAGCGGGTTATCAAAGACCTGGTGAATGGATACGTCGGCTGCCACACCATCACTAGGCTCCCTGTCCTGAGAGCCTCTCTCGAGACACGTTAACACTGTTTCCATAAATCTCAACCAATTCCTTTTTTTAGGGGCGTCCGAACAATGTCCCAATGAACAATCATGTCTTTGATACCACTTTTTCATGACCCGACCCTACTCGGGCTCGAGCCGCAACTACCCCAAGCCCGCCTCCATAGGCCAGGGGCTGGCGACCAGCACGGAAGGCACAATAACTCGGGGAGGCCTTTGCCTAAGTACCTGTACACACACACACATCACACTCAATGAAAAAGTGCAGAGTAAAATAGAAAAGAGAAGTAATGTAAAGGAAACCTATTGTAGATAAACCACATGTGTGCATTGACCTCTAAACAGTAAAAAGTAAAAGCTAAAATGAAAAGGGGCAAAAAACACGCTCAACCAGAAAGGTTCCACAACCTGGGAAAAGGTGAACAAAATAATAACAGCTGGAAGGGTCCCCCACCTCGAACCCGACTCTGACCACCGCACGCAGTCCAAGATCCCAAACTCCTAAACTCTGGTGAAGTCACGACCAACCTATCTGTCATCTGCAAGGGCGCCCCACGTGTGGGAAAATCCCAAGCTGGGGTGAGTATAAAAATACTCAGTAGGATACCTGGAATGCTCGAGGGTGAAATGAATGAGGTACCAAAGGGGGATTAGTAGAGCGAACGGGAAAAGTAAAGGAGTACAACTGAGAGTGTAGTAAAGACTAACAGTAGAGAGTCCAGCTCAACCCAACAAGAGGAAAGAAGGTAGAATCGTCCATACACAAGGAGCAGGAAATGGTGAGAAGATGAACTTCTCGTCGATTCTTCACTACCTATAGCAAGAGAGTAGACTCATCCAACCACAAGAAGCTAGACATGGAAAGAACATGGCATACCCTGCTCATCGTCTCCTCTCCTAGAAGGAGAGTAACCAAACCCAAGAAGTGGGTAAAAGAACATGGTATATAAAAATAAAGATTCTCAATAAGAAGCTCGAACAAGGTCGTAAGGGGATATCTATCCCGTAGCTCAGCCCAAGAAAGTGAGTCACCAACAGTCCCAGAAGTAAACACCATCGATGCCCAACATCCTGCACGCCTGCCCTGAACTACAATTAAAGGAATCAAATCACCACACCTCGAAACTATCCGCTTTGGGCGGAACTGACTCGCACGCACGGTTTTAGGTCACGTCACAAGGAAGCGTCTCGGTTGGGAAAGTGCCCCTCGTACTTGAGAGTCCCGGGTTAAGCCAAACCACATCTCGTCACTGCCTCGCAGTTGAGAGGTCTCCTTAAAATCATGGTCGTTCCATCACTGACCTGTACATCCAAGGGTCCCACTCTAGTAGTCACAGAGAAAAGTCACCGACTAGCCTCATAAGAAGGGATGAGTCTGAAAAGCCAACGGGTGACCCACTGCCCAGCCTTGGTGGAGGGTAAAACATAATAAGATATCAGGTGACCCACTGCCCAGACCTGCTAGACGGTAACCCCTAATACATCATCAGGTGACCCACTTCCGAGCCCTGCTGGAGGGTAGACCTGGAATAAGCCGACAGGTGACCCACTGCCCAGCCCTGCTGGAGGGTAAACCTGGAAGAATTCGATGGGTGACCCACTGCCCAGCCCTGTTGGAGGGTAAACCCAGAACAAGTCGACAGGCAACCCACTACACAGCCTTGCTGGAGGGTAGACCTGAATCCAGAGGATGAGCAACGCACTGCCTAGCCCTGCTGGAGGGTAGACCCTCAAGATTCGTCGAGTGACCCACTACCCAGTCTCTGTTGGAGTGTCCAACCTAAGAGTGTCGGGTGACCCACTACCTAGTATCTACTGGAGGGTAAACCCTAGAAGTAAGCTGGCAACCCACTACCCAGTCTCTACTGGAGGGTAAACCTGAATGAGTCAATGAGCTACCCACTTCCCAGTCTCTACTAAAGGGTAATCCGAGAACTACTCTGGCCATCTCTTCTGGATGGTACAACACTGGCCAACCGAACATGGAGTGGGTATCACGCAACCACCCAACTCCGGAACAAAAATAGAGGAAACCACTAAACCCTACTGATCTAAACCATCAAGAACAGAGAAAGGTGGAAAACTAAACCCCTCTGGTCAACCATTGAGAACATAAGGACCCTCTACATCACAAGAGGTCAAAAGTATGCAAATAAAAACACAACACGCACATGGGGCCTACACGACATGTGTCCCCAATCCAACTCCAACCAAGCGCACAAATGTTCTCGGTTACAAAAAAACACATGTACCTCCCAGCGTTCTCGCATACTCCCAGAGTATGCCACGTCTCCAGCCCAAAGGCTAACATGCACACGACCCCCAACGTCAATGCGAAGGCGTAAACATAACAACTCCAACTTAAGACATCAATGGAAGAGGAATGGCCAACCACATGTCCATAACAACCAAAATCGCTCTCCTAGGATTGTACACGATCACATGCCAAGGATTCTCTACAAACACGGTAGAAGAACCGCCACCGGGGAACCTTTCATATTTTCACATTTAATAAGATCATGTATGAGCCTCCCCTCACCTGAAAATATTACACTATTATAATCCCCACAGAAAAACACATGAGATATACTACTTACTCGCCTGAAACGATCAACCGCTGAAAAATGTACTATTCACCACATCCAACCCGTGTGGGGCCCACCCTCTAGAGAAAATGGTTTGCCTTTTCAGGCATGTGCAGACGCCAACATATCTTATGGTGGCTTTGGCCGCCAACCTTTTTCGTGGACTGGTTTGGAGTTGGTGGAGTCTGGTGACTCAGTTTCTTGATAAGACGACGCTTTCGTTGGGTGACTTTCAGTTGTTGTTTTGTGAGGAGTATTACCCCTCCTACTTGCGCTCTGTTCGGATTCAGGAGCTCATGCAGTTCAGTAGGGAGGGTTGATGGTGGCCGAGTACGTGACTAGTTTTTCAGACCATGCACGCTTTTACCCAGACTTGGTCCTTGAAGACAACATCCGAGCGCGGATGTTTGAGAAGGGTATCCACCGAGAGATTCGTGATGTCATAGTACCCTTGGGAATTTCCACATATGCCGAGGTACTAGAGCAGGAATTGGTGACAGAGAGCTTCATGTCACATTCTAGAGTTGGTGGTGGCAGCAGGCACGTCGGAGCCAAGACGTCTACCACAGCTAGCGTGCGTCAGCAAGTAGAACCTCGACGCATGAGGATTTCTGAAAACTAGGCTCAGGGGCACGGTCGTACACCACAGTGGCACAGGAGGGCACCAGTGATGCCCGAGGAGAGTTGGTTCTATGCTTGCGATGGTCGAGATCACCTGACACATGACTGCCCGACCAGGCATGCTACGACTACCGGGAAGGCAGCGGGTGCACCACCACGATGGAGGCAGCGCCATGATTGGAGTAGTACCCAGAGAGGTGGTGCTTGAAGAGGAGTGGGAGGATCTGGTAGTGGGTGACGATCTTACGAGGTCTTCCCATCACCACTAGGCGATTCACGTCAGGCTCTGGGAGCTGAAAATTGGGACCGAAGATAGTTGCGATCTTTCGATGTCTACGATCCTGGATAGCATGAGGTTATTAGAGGTATGCTCTACAGCCCTTCTACTTCTTGCAGTAGAATTGTAAGAATCTGTGTGTGTAATGCTTTCCTCCCTGCTATTTTCTTGAGCTGTTACCAGGGTGGTGCGGGGCATCGGTGTAACCCTGTGTTGGTATGATAAAAGGTGTGTAACCTTCCTCTTTAGTCGATGGCATCGACTCCAATGCTCTCCGAGCGTGTAAGAGAGTATTGGTTGAGAGACATAGACTATTAAACCTTACGTGACCAGATATCCTTGGGTGTTTCACCATATGGATATTCTGAAGGAGGGAATCATCGGGCCTTGTTCCAGGTGTAGGCAGTGATTCCACTCACGGCGTGCGATGTAGGGGTTTGGTCGGGGAGGTGAGCTACCCCTAAGAGCCTTCGGTCCATTTGAGAATGTGAAAAGGGATGGCGAGGTTCCCTACCGTCTTTCCATAACCCCAAAGGCTGTTTTGGGTGCATAGTGTCTCCCCAGTGGTTTAGCTGAAGAGAAGTGTGTGTTCTTCTATGCACGACATCGGCAAGGGCCGACCTCATGTGAACAGATAAAATCCTTTGGTCTGTGTGCGGTGGCGCAGAGCTATGCATGAGTTCTTCTGGGTACGGAGGAGCCAGGTGCGGGTAGAGTACCCTGAGTTATTCCCTGGTTATGCTTCTCGGGGACGAAAATATTGAAGGATGGAATGATGTAAAACCCGGTTTTTGCTGTGAATGACTTTGGAATATTCTTGATATTATTCTAGAGCAGCGCCTTCAGAGGGCGTGCAAACTCTGAGCCCCGGAGTGGCCGAAATTAAATTTTCAGTGTGTTCACACTGGAAACGCCAAATAAATGGGTTAACTCCTAAACGGTGATCCGGATCCAAAATATTAGAGTATGGATGGGTCCGGAATAGGGTTTTTACCCTAGGAACGACATAAAACATGTCTTCGCCGGACGTTTGGACCCCTCCCTCGCTTTCGAAACGATAAACGGATAAATTAAATAATTAATTTATCCGCTTAATGGTTAAACTCAAATATATCTTAAACGGCTGCTCGGATTGGAAAACATAGGGAACCATTTAGTCCAGAACGAGCCGTTTATCCTAGGAGGGGTGTAAGTTTCGCGGGCGCAGGTCGTTAGTGAAAAATGGCCTTGGGGGCGTTTTCGTAATTTGGCGGCCTCAGGCGTGGTTGTTCAAACATTTGAAAGGGGCCTCATATTAAGATTTAGAGATAGTCGTTTCACTCAGAGGATCATGTTTACCCTAGGGGAACCCTCCTCTTTGTCTGTGTCGGGAGCGGAATCAGGGGCGAGTCGGGCCGGGGGATTTAGCAGATATTTTCTTGATATCTGTTTACTCCCCCCTTCCCCCTTACCTCCCTTACCTGGACGCACGGCAAGCAGATGCACCCTCCCTCTCCTCCTTACTCCTCCTCCAAGATGGAAACGAAGGAACAGAGGTAGTTTTGGCCGTGGCGGAGCTCGGATCGAGCATAGAAGCGTCGGCGTTCCGCCCGCAGGTAGGCGGATTTGTGTTTTACACCCTTTCCCCGTATTAATTACCATTTATGCTCAATCGTGCCATTGTATCATCGAACGAAGCACATAATAGCATAGATCTTGTCTTGAGATTTCCAGAATGCTCTCCGGATAGAATTTTCGACCACTGAATCGTTTCTGGTGGTCCTTTAATGTTTTCCGGCCACGAGGCCTGTTTCCGGTGGTCGGCAAGGTTGTCCGGCAGACGGCGGCCCCTCGGCGGAAGGCGGCACGGTCGTGGAGGCTGCAGAAGGACGGTCAGCGATCCAGCCAGCCTAGCAGCACCTCACTGGTATGGGGCGGCATAGGTGGACCGGCTGAGGGCGCCGAAAATAGGGAAACAGGGGTCGCAAGCGCACGAACCCGCAGGGAGACCAGGACCCTCCATTGGCGGGTCTCCGCGTGGACGCGGCCGGCCAGCTGGCCGGTCGATGGAAGAGGCTACGCAGATGCACGGGCCTCATAGAAGGCGGCGGGCCGCGGTGCGGCGGCCCACGGTGCGGCAGTCTGCGGTGCGGCGGCCCACGGTTTCGGCTGGACTATTCCCAGCGGCTGGGACGTGGTTCAGCGGGCCGGCCCAGGGGTAATCCCCATTAAAAATTTTGGACGCCCATATTTTGAGAAACGAGCATCCGTTTTGGGCGCCTTCTGCGGAGGGGTGGACCTGACGTCAAGGCGGACTTTTTGAGGTGGTTTTGGGAGTTTTAACTTCCGTGGAGAGGGGTTCGGGGGCACGTCACGTGCGTAAAGCAGCTTTGCGGGCTTCCCGGGAATTCTTGTTTTGAGCGGCGCAGAGACGTCTGAAATCCGTTTTGGGCACCGTCAGTGGCGTTACGACCCTGGCACCGAGTTAGAGTTTTTTAGTGTGGTTTCGGATGATGAAGCTGAAGTTGAGGCGTGGGCCCCACGACCATTCTTTTGAGCTGCGAGCGACGTTTAACGACTTTCTCATCGGGCGTCTGTTTGGGGCATGTGAGCAATCGATTCTGGATGTTTTTCCGAGGGGATTGTAATTGTGCAATCCGCCCGCTCTAATTCGGCATGATGGTGTGGGCCCCACGAGGGCCGTTTGGGCGTTGACGGTGTTTTTCCATCTTTATCACTGGGCAACCGTTTTGGACAAGTGAGTAGTCCACCTTGTGTACTTTTTCGAGAGGATATCAACGGTGAGATCTGTTGGAAGCACTTTGGGATAGGGATGCGGGTTCCGCGTGGTACCGCTCGTGCACGGTTAGCCAAAATTTATGTTTTTCTCTAGATATCCATTCCACTCAAGTGAGTAGTTCTTTTGACGTGTTTTTCCCATAGCATTGCGATGGCGCAGTTCGCCCGACCTTTTTCGGGGACGTGGTGTGGGTCCCACCCGACCCGGCTATGGTGAATAGTACCTTTTTCACCGAGTGTCCATTTTGGTCGATTGAGTCATGAATCCCATGTGTTTTTTCGAGGGGATTGCAGTGGTTTGACCTGTTCATTCAGTTTTGGGATCTAGGGGTGGGCCCCACACGGTTTGGTTACAGTGAATAGTACCTTTTCAATGGTTGACCGTGTCAGGAGAGTAAGTAGTCTACCTTTCTTGTTTTTCCATGGGGAGTAAAACGGTGTAATATGTTCAGGCGAGCAGAACCTCATACGCGATCTTATTAAATGTGGAATATAAAAGGCGCCGCGGTGGCGGTTCTTCTACCCTGTTTGTACCGGACCCTTGTCATGTGATCGCGTGCAATCCTGGGAGAGTGATTCTTGTGGTTAAAGAGATGTGGTTGGCCATGCCTCAGCTGTTGAAGTGGCATGTTGGAGTTGTTATGTTTACGCCTTCGCGTTGACGATGGGTGTTGTGTGCACGTTAGCATTTTTAGGCTGGAGATGTGGAATACTCTGGGAGTATGTGAGAACACTGGGAGGTACGTATGGATGTTTGTACCTGAGAACATTTGTGCACTCGATTGTGGTTGACTTGGGGCCACACGTAGTGTGGACCCCATGTGTGTGCCATATTCTGCCTTGCGTACTTTTTACCTCTCAGGACGTAGAGGGTTCCTCGGTTCTTGTTTGTTGACCAGCTGGGTTGATTTTTCCCCTAGTTCTGTTCTCGATGGTTTGGATGGTAGCGGTGCTAGTGACACCCAGTGATGGAATGGGCACTGAACCTCTTTTAGGTGAGTTTTTCTAGAGTTGGGTGGTTGCGCGGTACCCACTCTGTGCTCGATTGGCCAGTGTTGTACCATTCAGTAGAGATGACCTGAGTAGTTCCGGGTTTACCCTCCAGCAGGGCTAGGCAGTGGGTTTATCATTGACTTCTCAAGGTTTACCCTCTAGTAAAGACTAGGCAGTGAGTCACCCAACAACTATCGAGGTTCTACCCTCTAGCAGGGCTGGGCAGTGGGTTGCTCATCGCCTTGATTCAAGTATACCCTCCATCAGGGCTGGGCAGTGGGTTGCATGTCGGCTTGTTCTGAGTGTACCCTCCAGCAGGGCTGGGCAGTGGGTCACCCACCGACTTATTCTACGTCTACTCTCCAGTAGGGCTGGGCAGTGGGTCTCCTGTCGGCTTATTCCAGGTCAACCCTCTAGCAGGCTTGACCAGTGGGTCACCTGATGATTTATTAGGGTTTACCCTCCAGTAGGGCTAGGTAGTGGGTCACCTGATATCTGATTAGGGTTTACCCTCCAATAGGGATGGGCAGTGGGTCACCCATTGACATTTCTCTCTTATCCCTTTCTACTAGGCTAGTCTGTGGCTTTACTCCATGACTACCGGAGCGGGACCCTTGTTTGTATGGGTCAATAATGTGACAATATTGTCATTGAGAAGATCACTCGACTGTGGGGCAGTGATGGGGTGTGTCTTGATGTTCTCCCAGAACTCTCAAGTATGATGGGCTCTTTCCCCACCAAGACGCGTCCTTGTGACGTGACCTAAAACCATGTGGGCGAGTCAGTGCCGCCCAAAGTGGATAGTTTCAAGGTGCGGTAATTTGACCCCCTTGACAAGCAATTCGGGGTAGACTTGCTGGATGTTGGGCATCGATGGTGTTTGCTTCTGGGACTGTTGGTGACTCACTTTTCTTGGGCTGAGCTACATGATGGAGATCCCCTTACGAGCTTGTTCTGGATTCTTGACAGAGCATATATATGTATATACCTTTTAGAAGTACCCACTCCTTGGATTTTGGCTACAGTCCTTCCAGGAGAGGCGAAGACCGCGGGGAATGCCACGTGCTTTCCGTGTCTAGCTTCGCGTGGTTGGAAGAGTCTAATCTGATGCTATAGGTAGCGAATACTCGATGAGAAGTTCATCTTATCACCGTTTCTAGCTCCTTGTTTCTGGATGAGTCTACCTTTTTTCTCTTGTTGGGTTGAGCTGGACTATTTACTGTACTCTTTACTGCACTTTCGGTTGTACTCCTTTACTTTTTCCATGTTTTCTCTACTGCTCACCCTTCAGTAGCTCCTTTTTTTCTCCCTCAAGCCTTCGGGGTATCCTACTGTGTATTATTTTACTCACCCCTGCTTGAGCTTTTCCCTCACTTGGTGTGCCCTTGCAGACAGCCGATAGGATGGTCGTGACTTCAGTGGAGCTTATGAGTTCGGGAGCGTGGACCGTGTGTGGTGGTCGTAGTCAGGTTCCATGTGGGGGACTCTCCCAGGTGCTTGTTTTTGTTTACCTATTGCTGGGTTATGGCACCTTTCTGGTTGGGTGCGTGTTTTTCCCTTTTTCATTTTTAGTTTACAATCAGCACTTGCATTGTATATTAAGAGGTTGATGCACATTGTGGTTTATTTATAGCATTTTCCCTTTACTTTAGTTGTCTTTTCTCTTTTACTCTGCACTTTTTCACTGAGTGTGCTTCGTGTGTCTGTGTACATGTACATAGGAAAAGGCCTCCACGAGTTATTGTGTCTTCGGTGCTGGTCACCAGCCCATGGCCTATGGAGGCAGGCTTGGGGTAGTTACAGCTCGAGCCCAGGTACAAGTAGAAGCTAAAGGTACACTGAAATGAATAGGGGAAAAACACGTGCCCAACCAGAAAAGTGCCACAACCCGACAACAGGTGAACAAAAAGTAAGTAGCTGGAAGGGCCCCCCACCTGGAACCCCACTCCTTCCACTGCACGCGGTCCATTCTCCTGAACTCCTAAGATCTACTGAAGTGACGACCAACCTGTATGTCTTCTACAAGGGAACACCATGTGTGGGCAAAGCCCAAACATGGGTGAGTATAAAAATACTCTGTAGTATACTGAGAAGGCTCAAGGGGGCAACAAAGGAGGTACCGAAGGGTGAGCAGTAGATCGAACAGGGAATAGAACAGAAGTACCATTGAGAGTACAATAAAGAGTATAGCTCAACCCAACAAGAGAAAGGTAGAAGACTATTCCTAACACAAGGAGCTAGGAATGGTGAGAATATGAACTTATCATCGTGCTTTCGCTACCTATAGCAGAAGATTTGACTCATCCAACCCTGTGAAGCTAGATGTGAAAAACATGTGGCATACCCCGCACGTCTTCGCCTCTCCTGGAAGGAGAGTAAACAAACCCAAGAAGTGGGTACCGGAAAAAGGTATATGCAAATCTATATTCTCTATCAAGAAGCTCGAACAAGACAGTAGGGGGATCTCCATCCCATAGCCCAGCCCAAGAAAAGTGAGTCGCCAACAGTCCCAGAAGTAAACACCATCGATGCCCAGCATCCTGCACGTCTGTGCCGAACTACAAGTCAAGGGTATCAAATCACCGCACCTTGATACTATCCTCTTTGGGCGGCACTGACTCGCCCGCAGGGTTTTATGTCGCATCACAAGGACACATCTTAGTGGGGAAATCACCCCTCGTAATTGAAATTTTTGGGTTAAGTCAAACCACACCTCATCACTGCCCCGCAGTCGAGAGGTCTCCTTAATGTCCAGGTCGTTCCATCACTGACCCGTACAAATGAGGGTCCCGCTCCGGTAGCCACGGTGGAAAGCCGCAGACTAGCCTAGGAGAAGGGACTGAGTCTGGAATGTCAACGGGTGTCCCGCTGCCCATCCCTGCTGGAGGGTAATTCGTAATATGATATCGGGTGACCCACTGCCCAGCCCTGCTAAAGGGTAAACCCTAATAAGATACCGCGTGACCAACTGCCCAACCCTATTGGAGGGTAAACCCAAAGACATCATCAGGTGACCCACTGCCCAACCCTGGAGGAGGGTAGACTAGGAATAAGCCGACAGGTGACCCACTGCCCAGCCCTTCTAGAAGGTAGAACTGGAAGAAGTCGACGGTAGACCCACTGCCCAGCCCTGCTAGAGGGTAAACCTGGAACAAGTCGACAGGCGACCCACTGCCCAGCCCTGCTGGAGGGTAGATTTGAATCAAGATGACGAGCGACCCACTGCCCAGCCCTGCTGGATGGTAGACCCTCGAGAGTCATTGGGTGACCCACTACCCATTCTCTGCTGGAAGGTAATCCCTAGAAGTTAGTTAGAAACCCACTACCCAGTCTATACTAGAGGGTAACCCAAATAAGTCGATGAGCGACCCACTGTCCAGTCTGTACGAGAGGGTAAACCCAGAACTGCTCTGGCTATCTCTACTGGAGGGTACAACACTGGCCAACAGAACATGGAGTGGGTATCGTGCAACCACCCAACTCCGGAACAGAACCAGGGGAAACCACTCAACCCTGTTGATCTAAACCATCGAGCATAGAGCCAGGGGAAAAACTCAACCCGTCTGGTCAACAATCGGGAACCGAGGGACCCTCTACATCACGAGAGGTCAGAAGTATACAAAGAAGAACACGACATGCACATGGGACCCAAATGACTTGTTGCCCCAAGTCAACCCCAACCATGATTACACACATTCTTAGGTACAAACAACCACATGTACCTCCATGCTTTCCAGTATACTGCCAGAGTATACCACGTTCCAGCCTAAGGGGCCTTGTCCCCTCAGTTTTCAGACGCCCGTATTTTTCGCTATGGGTGTCCGTTTTTCCTTCCATCTACGGAAACACATTCCTTGGAACGAGGGGAACGTTTTGGTATGGTTTTGGGAATTTTAAATTCCTGAAACGAGGGGCCTTGGAGGCGTGACACGTCTTTAAGTGTTTTGACGTTTTTCCTGGAGATCTTGTTTTGGACGGTGCAGACGCGTCCGAAGTCCGTTTTGAATGCCAACAGTGGCATTGCGGCTATAGAGATGAGGCTGGGTTTTCCAATGTGGTTTCAGGAATTGATGTCGGAGTTGAGGTGTGGGCCCCACGACCCATCTTTTGGAGCTGCAAGCATCGTTGAGTTACTTTATCATCGAGCGTACGTTCGGGGTGTGCGAGCAGTCGATTCTGGATGTTTATCCGAGGGCATTGCATTGGAGAAGTCTGCCCGCTCTAATTCCAAATGCTAGTGCAAGCCCCGTAAGGGCTGTTTGGGCATTGACGAGGATTCTCCATCTCTATCACCGGGCAACCGTTTTGGACAAGTGAATAGTCCATCTCGTGTACATTTTCTAGAGGATCGCAATGGTGCAAACCGTTCGTTGTGTTCTGGGATCTTGGGGTGGGCCCCACGCGGGTTGGTTATAGTGAATAGTACCTTTTTCACCGGTTGACCATTCTGGGTGAGAAAGTAGTCTATCTTGCATTTTTTTCCGCAGGGAATACAACGGGGTAATTTGTTAAGGTGAGCGGAGCCCCTTACGTGATCTTATTAATTATGGAAGCAAGTAAGGTAATCCGATGGTGGTTTGTTCTATTGTGTTTGTAGTGGACCCTTGGCATGTGATCGCGTGAACTCCCGTGTTAGTGATGTAAATGCTTGGAGAGATGTGTTTGGTTGTGCCTCACCCGAAACAAGTCGTCAGGCGAACCACTGCCCAGCCCTGCTGGAGGGTAGACCTGAATCCAGACGACGAGCGACCCACTGCCTAGCCGTGCTGGAGGGTAGACCCTAAAGAGTCATCGGGTGACCCACCGCGTAGTCTCTGCTAGAGGGTACACCCTAAGAGAGTCAGGTGACCCACTGCCCAGGCTTTGCTTGAGAGTAAACCCTAGAAGTCAGTGGGAAACCCACAGCCCAGTCTCTACTGGAGGGTAAACCCAAAGAAGTCGATGAGCGACCCACTACCCAGTCTCTACTGCAGGGTAAACCCAGAACTGATCTGGCTATCTCTACTAGATGGTACAACACTGGACATCCGAACACGGAGTGGGTATCACGCAACCACCCAACTCCAGAACAAAAACAGAGGAAACCACTCAACCCTGCTGATCTAAACCATTGAGAACAGAGCCCGGGGAAAAACTCAACCCCACTGGTCAACCATCGAGAATAGAGGGACCCTCTACGTCATGAGAGGTCAAAAGTACGGAAAGAAGAAAACGGCATGCACATGGGTCCCACACGACATGTGGCCCCATGACAACTCCAACCAAGCACACAAATGCTCTCGTGTACAAACAACCACATGTACCTCCCAGCGTTCTCGCATACTCCCAGAGTATGCCACGTCTCCAGCCCAAAGGCTAACATGCAGACGACCCCCAACGTCAACACAAAGGTGTAAACATAACAACTCCAACATGCCACCTCAATGGATGAGGCACGACCAACCACATCTCTTTAACCACCAACATCACTCTCCCAGGAGGGTACGCGATCACACGCCAAAGATCCACTACAAACACGGTAGAAGAACCGCCACCAGGGCACCTCTAAAATTTCCATGTTTAATAAGATCGCATATGATCCTCATCTCACCTAAACAGATTACACCATTGTAATCCTCATAGAAAAAAACCCGAGATAGACTACTTACTCGCCCAAAACGATCAACCGGTGAAAAAGGTACTATTCACTGTAACCAACTTGTGTGGGGCCCACCCCTAGATCTATAAAATGAACAAAAAGGTCACACCACAACGATCCCCTTGGAAAAACACATGAGATTCACTACTCAATCACCCAAAATGGACACCCAATGAAAAATGTACTATTCACTATAGGCTGGTCGGGTGGCACCCACACCACGTCCCCAAAAAAGTTCGGGCGAACTACGCCATTGCAATGCTCTCAGAAAAACACATCAAAAGCACTACTCACATAAGTGGAATGGATATCCAGAGAAAATGAAACATTCCAGCTTACCACGCAGAAGCGGTACCACGGGGAACCCGCACCCCGGTCCCGAAGTGCTGCCAACGAATCATACAGTTGCGATCCTCTTGAAAAATTACAAAAGGTGGACTATTCACTTGTCCAAAATGGTCGCCCGGTGATAGGGATGTAAAATCATCGTCAACACCCAAACGGCCCACGAGGGGCCCACACGACCGTGCCAAATTAGTGCAGGCAGATTGCACCATTGCAATCTCCTCGAAAAAACATCCAGAATCGACTGCTCGCACGCCCCGAACGGATGCCTGACAAGAAAGTATCTAAATGATGCTTGCAGCTCAAAAGACGAGCCATGGGGGCCACCCCTCAACTTTGAATTCAACACCCAAAACCACCCTTGAAAGCTTCGTCTTGGCACCAGGGTTCCAACGCCACTTACGGCGCTCAAAACGGACTCTGGACGCGTCCGCGCTATCCGAAACAAGATCCCCCCCCGAAGAAAACGTCAATTCACTAAAAGAAGTGTCGTTCCTCTGAGGCCCCTCATTTCGGGAATTAAAAATTTTCAAAACCATCTGAAAAAATTTGTCTCAGCTCCAGGAACACACTGCCGCGATGGCATGCAAAATGGACACCCGTAATGAAAATTACGGGCGTTCGAAATCAAGGGGGCAACATCCCTTGGGCTGGACCAGCCTGGACCGGCCGGTCCGCCCGGCCCGGGCCGGCCCACGGCTTGGCCACGCGGGACGGCCGTTGACCCACGGTCTATGCATAGACCGACAACAAGGGCCGTTCTCGGCTCCCGCGCGGAGACCCGCCTTCGTCAGGTATTGTTTCCCCCACGGGGTCGTGCACCGTGACCCCGACACTACCTCCCCCGTCCAGTCGCGCACGGCCTCCGCCTGAGGAGCGCCCGCCTGAGGAGCCGCCCGCCGCCGCGACACCCGCCTAAAGCCGCTCGCACGCAGCTGCTGTAACGACCCGGAATTTTGAATAAATCTTGTTTCCTAATTTTATGTGTTTATTTTATTTTATTTTTGTACTCAACAAAAATGTTTAATTTGATATCATGAGTATAATTAAAATGAGACTGTTGGGTTTTGACCGTTATTTGGCCATTGGTCAATATGACCGCTGGAAACTAAACGTTTTTATTATTGTCTCTAAATACAAGTAATCTTGTTTAATTAATATAGAAAGAAGACTCGATGGCCTCACCCAGTAGTCTTGGACCGATCGAAGCCCATCTAACAGAACTTGGGAAGGAGGTAGCACCACTGGGCTTTGCTCTGGACCAAACCCAAGATGAACTTCATCGTATGAAGCTAGAACGGGATCGCCTTCGCGAGAAGATCAAACTGATAGAAATTACTACTCGTGCGGTGGTGGCCGAGCCTCCCTCGGATTCTCTCACCTTAGCACACCTCACACTTAGGTCCTATGCTGGTGTGATAAGGGGCTATGTAAGGAGACCGTAACTGCCTTGTGTAATCCTTTGTTTTAAATAAAAATTGGGATTTCTTCTTTTGATGAAGTTTATGAATTTTCAAATGACCGGATAAATATAGTATGCATATTTTTGATGAATTTTAGAAAAAGGATATTTTAAAAATGTTTATGTAAACCTTAAATAATTAAAAATGTGTAATGATTTTCAAAAAATGGTCTTCTACAATTATGTTCAGTATGAAATTTAGAGTCTAATAAGATCAACTTGATTTTTGATGAATAGTAAATTATGAATAGTGATTTTATGATTAGGATTAGTAATGTGTCCAATTGGATTAGTAATCTCACTTAAAAAAAGTATTAATATAATCTAGACACCTTGATTATGTAATCTGATTCAACAAAATGGTTAAATAATGGTTTCATAAATTATTATTCAAGTATTAGTTTTTTCGGATGAATAGTGATTTTTAATTAAAAAATTAATTAAAAATATTTAGAAAATTAATTTTATAAAATGGACTTCATTTTTGAATTCAGAGCATCGATATTATGTTAAGGTAATTTTTGGGGATTTTTCTGAAAAAAAATGAATTTTCGATGAATAGTGTTTTTAATTAAAAATTTAATTAAAAATATTTAAAAAATTATTTTTATAAAATGGATTTCATATTTGTAATCAGAGCGTTGATATTTTGTTAAGGTGAAATTTTGGGATTATTCTGAGAAAGTTGAATTTTCGATGAATAGTGAAAATACAGTTTTTAAGTTACGGGAGCTTAATGACATCATTAAATGATGTATTAAGATTGTAATCAATATGTTCGACTTATGAATAGTAAGATAAGGTATGAGGTGTCTCAAGTGGCCAATACCATGGGAAAATACCATTGTCAAGCCCATGGTTTTGCCAAAACCACTAATGAGGTGTCCCTTTGCCATTAATGCCTTGTCCCCACACTTTCCCTATAAATACCAAGACCTCCTCTCATCCATTCGACTCCCCACTCTTCCGCAACAAAGTTCTGGTCTCAATACCTCCCAAGGAGTCCTTTCAAGGTTCCCCCACGCCCTCAACGTCCCAACCATTGAGGTTTAAGAGTTACTTTTTAAGGTAAGGGATCCGACCTCTCTCATTCATTTCAAGTAATCTCTTTTATGTCATTCCTTTTATGCTCCATGTTCTTATGTTGGAGGATATTCTTTTATACTCCCCTTACTTCCCTTTTCATGTACATATAATTAGAGATCCCCTCTTACTCTCATTATTTCTTTTTATGAAGTTTTAAGTGGCGCCGTTAGGCTGCCGAAAGTTTTGTAACAGATTCTTTCTCCCTTCTCATTTTTCAAGATCTATTTTCATGTAAAGTATTTCAAGTTCCTTTTTATTATGTTGGGGTATGATCTCTAAATTTATCATACTGATATTTTATGATCATATGATGATAGACCCCATTTGATCTCTTCAATTCAGTATTTTGAAGTTTTAAGTGGCGCCGTTAGGCTGCCGAATTTTTAAGTGGTTCTTCACCCTTCTCGTTTAGAAGTTCTACTTTCATGTCAATTCTTTCAAGTTCCTTTTTGTTTTGTTGGGGTATGATCTCTATATCTATCATACTGGACTCTTATGTTCACATTATTAGAGACCCCATTTGATCTCTTCAATTCAGTATTTTGATGTTTTAAGTGGCGCCGTTAGGCTGCTGAATTTTTAAGTGGTTCTTCACCCTTCTCGTTTTGAAGTTCTACTTTCATGTCAATTCTTTCAAGTTCCTTTTTTTATGTTGGGGTATGATCTCTATATCTATCATACTGGACTCTTATTTTCATATGATGAGAGACCCCATTTGATCTCTTCAATTCAGTATTTTTATGTTTTAAGTGGTGCCGTTAGGCTGCCGAATTTTTTAGGGGATTCTTTCACCCTTCTCATTCTTTTCAAAGTTCTACTTTCATGTCAAGTATTTCAAGTTCCTTTTTAATTATGTTTTGAATTATCTATATATCTATCATACTGAACTCTTATTTTTCACATGATGAGATACCCTATTTGATCTTTTGAAATCATTTTTGTTGAAGTTTATGTAACGCTGTTAGGCTGCCGAACTTTCATAAGAGAAATCTAATTTTTTTCTTCCTTCCATGTTTTTCATTTCAAATGGTATGTACTTGAAATTTCATTACCATGATCATGTATCATTCTTATTCTGTGCATGTACTATTTTATGGGTCATTTATGAATGCTTGACCCATTTTCCCTCTCTTTTTAATGTCTTCTAAAACCTCGTAACATAGCCGTTATGCTGCAGAATTTCCATCTCCAAATGTCTCTCTCTTTTTCTAAGGTTCTTTTATTTTATTAAGTGAATACTCAAAGATCTTTTTTCTAAAGGGGTAATCACATATATACCAAAATTTTCTATTTTAAATTCTGGGATTTACATACATGAGACCCACCTTCCTTTTCTGTGGGTTTTAAAGTGACGTAAAGATCATGTCTTTAAAGAAGTTTTTTAAACGTTGTGATTATGAAATGAAACCCATTTATTTTATGCTATATGGGTTATTTATGAAATTTTTGATGATGATATATGTGTATCACATGATAATAAAGGCAAATTTAAGGGTGCGCCCTGATAGCGCTCCAATGCATTGGGTATTGATGTAACCACTAGAGATTACAATTTTCACGATACCTTGGTGAATAACCTTTGTAATTTTCAAATGACACCTTGGGGATGGACCTTGGTGATATGTTCATGATTGTCTATGTTAAATGATGTAGCCACATCTTCAAGTTATGAAAAATGTTATTTTTATTATGATATGCCTCATGGTTTCATTTTCATGCCATAAAGTTCTTTTCATGACCTTATTGAAGTATCTCAAGTTCACATGTAAAATGTTTCTCTTGTTTCCCTTACTGGGCCTTCTGCTCACCCTTTCTTTTGATGTATGTCTCCAGGTTATGAGATGTAGTAATGAACCTAGGATGAACATGAGGGGAAGCCTTTCAAGTTTTTAAGAAGAATGTTTTATGTTTTCATGTTTTAAGTTCCTAGTTTCCAAGACACTAAACCTTAAAGATCTTCAGTTTTTTGTAATGTAATGAAAGTTTATGTTATAAAAAGGAGGGATGTTATAGTTGGTATCAAAGGATGGTTTAGTTATTTGTGGAAATTAGGATATGAAAACTCTAGGAAGAACTCTATAGAAAAGTTTAAATATAGGGAATCTTCCTGGTATTTTGGTGAGTATTGAGTAAGGGGTTTCCAAGAAAATACATCCCTGTCTGGATACGAGCAGGTAGAGGTGGCTCCGGCACAGATGTACATAGGGGTAAAACCCGAAAACACCGCTTTGAGCTAGACTCGAATGGAAACTGGTACACGACAACGGGCCTTGCTGCACTCTTGGTTACGACACTCCCGGGGGATATGCTTTGGTAAATTCATAAGCTTAGTATGAACAATTACTAAAGGAACAAAGATAAAATAAAATTAAGATTCACATAAGAATATATAATCATGGATAACCTAGTTTGAAACCTAGGGGATCACAAAGTTAGGGTACACTTTTCTTCTACAATTTATCCTTATATGCTATAAGCAAAGTATTTAAGCCCGTAATTATTCTTTCTATTCTTAGTTAATTGTGGGAAATGGAAGAACATGTCCCAAAAACCAATGTGATAGGAAATGTGATGATTGTCGTATTAATACGATAGAGATGATTAGGGGATTAAAAGATGATTATTATTTTGGAAGACGTTCACTATTTTGGGGACCCTATTTGATCAAGGTAAATAGATTACTATGGTATTTTCATTGAGGAGTATGGTTGACTTATATTTTTAAGAATCGATGAATTTAAGGAGAACTAATGGTAATTTAGGTTACTTATGGAAATGAATAACCTTTCTTGGGTAAAATATGTTTAGGTTAGATACTTTTTTTATAAGATGTTAGGTGTGGTTGATGTTGTTTGGAGATGAACAATGAAGTTGTTCTGGAAGACTATGTTATCAAATCCCTCTTGTATTTGGGTTTCAATATTAGTTTGGTTTATTTGGAGGATTTTTAAGGAACATTATTTATGGGATGGTCTATGATGAAATTTCGGTAGTATCATGGAACTTTGAAGATTTAAAAATAGTTTCCCTTCCTATGGGATTCATTCTTTTTGAAGAGTTGTTTTACCTTACCCTTTCTGTTTTTGGGATAATTATTAAAGATAGAAGAAATAGATAGTTAAATCTTTTGTGGATTATGTGATTTTCTAGAAGATGATTCTTGTGTTTTGATGAGACCAAGTAGTTTTAAATTCTCATCTTTTTGAGTAAAGATTATTTTTGGTAGAGACTTATTAAAGGGTGAAACTATACTTGAAGGAAGGTATATTTTCTTATGTTTGTGTTTTATGTAGTAAATGAATTCCTCAAAATTACGAAAAGGAACGTAAAACAAAAACATTGTCGGTTTACGTTTCCTACTAGGTAATCAAAGACCATTTACACACATCGTATTTTTGGGATTTTCTTATGGTTAACTTTCTCCTAATCTTGTTCTCTATCACTCTCCCTCAGAACTTGACCCTTTGTTTTTCTTCCATGTCCATGTTTTCCAACATGGAATCCTAGTGTGGGTTATCTCGGGTGGCCTTTGTACTTCCTTATCTTTCTTTTAAAGTAATAGTTTTACTGACTCCTTTTCCAATGTGGGACTTTCAATGAAATTTCAAAACCCAATTTTAAAAATTGCGAGGATGCAATTTCTTAAGGGGGGAAGATTGTAACGACCCGAAATTTTGAATAAATATTGTTTCCTAATTTTATGTGTTTTTTTATTTTATTTTTGTACTCATCAAAAATGTTTCATTTGATAACATGAGTATAATTAAAATGAGACTGTTGGGTTTTGACCGTTATTTGACCATTGGTCAATATGACCGCTGGAAACTAAACGTTTTGATTATTGTCTCTAAATACAAGTAATCTTGGTTAAATATTATAGAAAGAAGACTTGATGGCCTCACCCAGTAGTCTTGGACCGATCGAAGCCCATCTAACAGAACTTGGGAAGGAGGTAGCACCACTGGGCTTTGCTCTGGACCAAACCCAAGCTGAACTTCATCGTATGAAGCTAGAACGGGATCGCCTTCGCGAGAAGTTCAAACTGATAGAAATTACTACTCGTGCGATGCTGGCCGAGCCTCCCTCGGATTCTCTCACCTTAGCACACCTCACACTTAGGTCCTATGTTGGTGTTATAAGGGGCTATGTAAGGAGACCGTAAATGCCTTGTGTAATCCTTTGTTTTAAATAAAAATTGGGATTTCTTCTTTTGATGAAGTTTATGAATTTTCGAATGACCGGATAAATATAGTATGCATATTTTTGATGAATTTTAGAAAAATGATATTTTAAAAATGTTTATGTAAACCTTAAATAATTAAAAATGTGTAATGATTTTCAAAAAATGGTCTTCTACAATTATGTTCAGTACGAAATTTAGAGTCTAATAAGATCAACTTGATTTTTGATGAATAGTAAATTATGAATAGTGATATTATTATTAGGATTAGTAATGTGTCCAATTGGATTAGTAATCTCACTTAATGAAAGTATTAATATAATCTAGGCACCTTGATTAAGTAATGTGATTCAATAAAATGGTTAAATAATGGTTTCATAAAATATTATTCAAGTAATAGTTTTTTCGGATGAATAGTACTTTTTAATTAAAAAATTCATTAAAAATCTTTAGAAAATTAATTTTATAAAATGGACTTCATTTTTGAACTCAGAGCATCGATATTATGTTAAGGTAATTTTTGGGGATTTTTCGAAAAAAATGAATTTTCGATGAATAGTGTTTTTAATTAAAAATTTAATTAAAATTATTTAGAAAATTATTTTTATAAAATGGAGTTCATATTTGTAATCAGAGCATTGATATTTTGTTAAGGTGAAAGTTTGGGATTATTCTGAGAAAGTTGAATTTTCAATGAATAGTGAAAATACAGTTTTTAAGTTACGGGTGCTTAATGACATCATTAAATGATGTATTAAGTTTGTAATAAATATGTTAAACTTATGAATAGTAATATAAGGTATGAGGTGTCCCATGTGGCCAATATCATGGGAAAATACCATGGGCATGCCCATGGTTTTTCCAAAACCACTAATGAGGTGTCCATTTGCCATTAATGCCTTGTCCCCTCACTTTCCCTATAAATACCAAGACCTCCTATCATCCATTCGACTCCCCACTCTTCACCAACGAAGTTCTGGTCCCAATATCTCCCATGGAGTCCTCTCAAGGTGCCCCCAAGCCCTCAAGGTCCCAACCTTTGAGGTTGAAGAGTTACTTTTTAAGGTAAGGGATCCGACCTCTCTCTTTCATTTCAACTAATCTCTTTTATGTCATTCCTTTTATGCTCCATGTTCTTATGTTGGAGGATGTTCTTTTATACTACTCTTACTTCCCTTTTCATGTACATATAATGAGAGATCCCCTCTTACTCTCATTATTTCGTTTTATGAAGTTTTAAGTGGCGCCGTTAGGCTGCCGAAATGTTTGTAACAGATTCTTTCTCCCTTCTCATTTTTCAAGATCTATTTTCATGTAATGTATTTCAAGTTCCTTTTTATTATGTTGGGGTATGATCTCCAAATTTATCATACTGATCTTTTATGATCATATGATGAGAGACCCCATTTTATCACTTCAATTATGTATTTTTAAGTTTTAAGTGGCGCCGTTAGGCTGCCGAATTTTTAAGTGGTTCTTCACCCTTCTCGTTTTGAAGTTCTACTTTCATGTCAATTCTTTCAAGATCCTTTTTGTTATGTTGGGGTATGATCTCTATATCTATCATACTGGACTCTTATGTTCAAATTATGAGAGACCCCATTTGATCTCTTCAATTCAGTATTTTGAAGTTTTATGTGGCGCCGTTAGGCTGCCGAATTTTTAAGTGGTTCTTCACCCTTCTCGTTTTGAAGTTCTACTTTCATGTCAATTCTTTCAAGTTCATTTTTGTTATGTTGGGGTATGATCTCTATATATATCATACTGGACTCTTATTTTCATATGATGAGAGAACCCATTTGATCTCTTCAATTCAGTATTTTGATGTTTTAAGTGGCACCGTTAGGATGCCGAATTTTTTAGTGGATTCTTTCACCCTTCTCATTCTTTTCAAAGTTCTACATTCATGTCAAGTCTTTCAAGTTCCTTTTTAATTATGTTGGAGCATTATCTCTATATATATCATACTGAACTATTATGTTCACATGATGAGAGACCCTATTTGATCTTTTCAAATCATTTTTGTTGAAGTTTAAGTAACGCCGTTAGGCTGCCGAACATTCATAAGGGAAATCTAATTTTTGTCGTCCTTCCATGTTTTTCATTTCAAATGGTATTTCCTTGAAATTTAATTACCATGATCATGTATCCTTCTTATTATGTCCATGTACTGTTTTATGGGTCATTTATGAATGTTTGACCCATTTTCCCTCTCTTTTTAATGTCTTCTAAAACCTCGTAACATAGCCGTTATGCTGCAGAATTTCCATCACCAAATGTCTCTCTCTTTTTCTAAGGTTCTTTTATATTATTAAGTGAATACTCAAAGCTATTTCTTCTAAAGGGGTAATCACATATATACCAAAATTTTCTATTTTAAATTCTGGGATTTACATACATGAGACCCACCTTCCTTTTCTGTGGGTTTTAAAGTGACCTAAAGATCATGCCTTTAAAGCAGTTTTTAAAACGTTGTGATTATGAAATGAAACCCATTTATTTTATCCTATATGGGTTATTAATGAAATGTTTGATTATGATATATTTGGATCACATGATAATAAAGGCAAATTTAAGGGTGCGCCCTGATAGCGCTCCAATTCATTGGGTAATGATGTAACCACTAGAGATTACAATTTTCACGATACCTTGGTGAATAACCTTGGTAATTTTCAAATGACTCCTTGGGGATGGACCTTGGTGATATGTTCATGATTGTCTATGTTAAATTATGTAGCCACATCTTCAAGTTATGAAAAATGTTATTTTTATTATGATATGCCTCATGGTTTCATTTTCATTCCATAAAGTTCTTTTCATGACCTTATTGAAGTATCTCAAGTTCACATGTAAAATGTTTCTCTTGTTTCCCTTACTAGGCCTTCTGCTCACCCTTTCTTTTGATGTATGTCTCCAGGTTATGAGATGCAGTAATGAACCTAGGATGAACATGAGGAGAATCCTTTCAAGTGTTTAAGAAGAATGTTTTTTGTTTTCATGTTTTATGTTCCTAGTTTCCAAGACACTAAACCTTAAAGATCCTCAGTTTTGTGTAATGCAATGAAAGTTGATGTTATAAAATGGCGGGAAGTTATAGCTGCCTTGTCCCACGCCATCCACCACCTACCGCCTCCCTCAGACCCCAAAACTGTCCGGAACAACTAAAAAACCCGCAACATTCACCAGATGATTACAGACACCACAGAGCTCGGATTTCGAGTCTGAAAAAAGCGTATGGAAGATAAAAATATGTACAACGCAAATAAGGGACTTTTTTGACAATTCAGCAGCAATTATACATGTAAATATGCATTCTATGTTAAGTTCAGGAATGAGAAATACAAAACGCAACCTCCTACCTCTTGGGGCGTTGCCCGAAGCTTCGCTGCGAGGGATCCGCCGGTGCGCCGTGCCTCACCAGAGCTACCTTTCCAGATTAAAGGAGGAGAGGGAGGTTTGAGGGTGGTTCCACCAGGGGAGAACAAAGGAGGGTAGGGTATGAAGAAGGGATTAAATAAGCGTTAAAATTAATTAAAATTTTAATTGAGTTAAACCCTTGATTTAACCCGCAACCGAAACTCTCAACGGGGTCGAGGTTAGGCCTCCCCTAGGGTAAAAAACACCTCATGATCACAAAGGAGGTATCATAATTTCGATCTGATTCCCCGTTGAAAAATTATTAAAGTAGCGCCCGAGGCCGCCAAATTACGAAAACGCCCCTAGGGCCATTTATCACTGACGGCCCGCGCCCGCAAAACTTATACCCCTCCTAGGGTAAAAGGCACGTTCCAAACTCAATAGTGCCCTCGGTTTTCAAATTCTATCCACCATTTAAGAGATACTTAGTTAAGACGTTAAATAAATAAATAAATTAATTTAATTATCCATTTAACGTTCCGAAAGCGAGGGAGGGGCCCAAACGACCTGCGCCGACAATTTTTATGTCGTTCCTATGGTAAAAACCACATTATGGACCCATCTGTGCACTCAGATATCCAATCTGATGCTCTGGTTAGGACTTATCCCATTTATTTTCCATGTCCAGTGTGAATGCACTGATAATTTAATTCCGACCACTCTGAGGCTCGAAATTGCACGCCGTCTGAAGGTCCTGCTCTGGAATAACATCAAGAAAACTCAAAAGTCTTTTTCAGAAAAAAGGGGTTCTTACATCATTCCCTCCTTCAAGCTTTTCTTCCCGTAAAAGCAAAACCAAGGAACAACTCAGGGTACTATGCCCACATCTGTCTCTCCCGTACCTTGAAGAAATATTTCACAACTTTGCACCACCGTACACTGACCAAAGGATTGATCCGTTCACGTGAGGTCTTCCCTCACCGATGTCGTGCATAGGAGCACACACACCTCTTCTCGGGTGTGTAACGTGGGATACATCGTGCACCCATACCCGACCTTTGGGTTAGGGAAAGGCGGTAGAGAACCTTACCATCCCTTTTCATTATCTCACATGGCCCGAAGGCTCTTAGGGGTAGATCACCTCCCCGGTCGAACCTCTGCATCACGCGATGTGACTGGAATCACCACCCGCACCTGGAACAAGGCCCGATGATTACCTCTTTCAGAATATTAATATGGTGGAATACCCAAGGATATCTGGTCACGCAAGGTTCCACAATCGATGTCCCATAATCAATACCCTCTTACACGCTCGGAAGCATAGGAGTCAACACCATTGACTAAAGAGAAAGGATTCAAGCCTTTTACCTTACCAACACAGGGTTACACCCGACGCCCTATGTCACCCTGGTAACACCTCAAACAAGGAGCAGGGAGAAAAGAATTTCACATGCAGAGTCTATCAATTCTACTGTAGAAAGTAGAAGATCTGTAGAGCATACCTCTTATCACCAGATTCTCTGCAGTATCATAGACATTCAAGGCTTGTGGTTGTCTATGGTCCCAACTATCAGCTCCCGGAGCCTGAAGTGGACCACCTAGTGGTGATGGGAATATCTCATAAAGTCGTCCCCCACTACTATCTCCTCCCACTCCTCTGCTAGCACCACCTCTCTAGGTGATACTCCGATAATGGTGCTGCCTCTGCCGCGGTGGTGCACCTGCTGCCTACCCAAAGCTCTCTGCATGCCTGGTTAGGTAGTCTCGTGCCAGGTGACCTCACCCATCGCAAGCATAGCACCGACTCTCTTCGGGCTGCACTGGTTCCCTCCAGAGACACTGTGGTGTACGACCAAACCCCTGAGTCCGGTTGTCAGAAAGCCACCAACGCCATGGTTATTCTTGCTGATGCGTGCTAGCTGCGGCAGATGTATTGACTCCGACATGCCCGCTGCCACCACCAACTCTAGAACATGATAGGAAGCTCTCTATCACCAGCACCTGCTCTAGCACCCCGACATATGTGGAAATGACCAAGGGTACTATGACAGCACGAATCTCTCAGCGGAGACCCTGCTCAAATTTCCACACTCGAATGTTGTCATCATAGACCAAGTTTGGGTAAAAGCGTTCACGATCTGCAAAACTAGCTGCGTAATCGGCCACCACCATCCCTCCCTGCTAAAACTGCTGGCGCTCCTGAGTCCGAACAGAGTGCAAGAAGGAGGGTAAAAACTCCTCATGAAACAATGATAGAAATTATCCCCATGAAAGCGACGAATATTCATGAAACTGAGTCAACAGGCTCCACCAACGGCAAGCTGCTCCATGAAAAAAGTTGGCTACCAAGGCCACTCTCTGATCTGTCAGCATCTGCACAATCCTAAAAAGGAAAAGCACTATCTGAAGCCAAACCTCTGCTGCATGAGGGTCTGTCTCACCACTGAACCTCAGTGGTCACTTCCACTGGAACTCGCAGAGCATGATCAAACTGCGCTCAAGCTCAGCCTGCTCTACTGAATTTGTCTGCTGCTCAACAGGTGGGGTGCTGCTACCGACCCACCCGAAGATAGGGTCCTGCATGATGGGTCTTGGACGGTGGCCTCGTAGCACACATGGTCATCGTCACGAACCAAAGATGGCATCCTGGTTGGCTGTCTTTGCGGAGACATCGTGAATATTATCAAGGAGTGTCGTGGTCAGATGAGAATATATGTATATACCAATAAAAACAACGATGGGGAGATGACTCAAGAAGGACAGTCAAAGACTCAATCCTATGTGATGCACAAACCAATTTTCCTACAACGAGTGTCTCATCATGCCGAGTCGACAAGAGGGTTATCAAGGTCCTGGTAAATGGATACGTCGACCTCCACACCATCACTGGACTCCCTAGCCTGAGAGCCGCTTTCGAGACACATTAACATTGTTGCCCTAAAGGAAAACCAATTCTTTTTATTTTAGGGGCGTTCGAACAATGTCCCAAGGAATGAACCAGACTCTAATACCACTTTGTCAAGACCCGACCCTACCTGGGCTCGAGCCGCAACTACCCCATGCCCGCCTCCATAGGCCAGGGGTAGGAGACCAGCGTCGAAGGAACAATAACTTGGGGAGGTCATTGCCTAAGTACCTGTACACACACACACATCACACTCAATGAAAAAGTGCAGAGTAAAAGAGAAAATAAAAGTTTAGTAAAGGGAAACTGCTATAGATAAACGATATGTGTGCATAAACCTCTAAACAGTACAAAGTAAAAGCTGAATAGAAAAGGGGAAAACCCCATTCCCAACCAGAAAATTGCCACAACCCGGAAATAGGTAAACAAAAGAAAAACAGCTAGAAGGCTCCCCACCTGGAACCCAACTCCAAACACCGCACGTGGTCCAAGCTCCTAAACTCCTAAGCTCGGATGAAGTCACGACCAACCTGCCCATAGTCTGCAAGGCCACACCAAGTGCGGGAAAATCCCAAGTAGAGGTTTGTATAAATATACTCAATAGGATACCAAGAAGAATCGAGGGAGAAAAATAGGAGGTACCGAAGGGGGAGTAGTAGAGCGAACAGAAAAAGTAAAGGAGTACCACCGAGAGTGAATTATAGAGTAAAAGTAGAGAGTCCAGCTCAACCTAACAATAGGAAAGAAGGTAGACTCTCCCAGACACAAGGAGCTAGAAACGGTGAGAAGATGAACTTCCTATCGTGTCTTCGAAACCTATAGTAGGAGATTAGACTCATCCAACCACAAGAAGCTAGACACAGAAAGAACATGGCATACCCCGCACGTCTTCGCCTTTCCTGGAAGGAGAGTAACCAAATATAAGAAGTGGGTACTAGAATTAGGTATAAACAAATACATATGCTCAATAAGACTCCCGAACAAGGTCGTAAGGGGATCTCCATCCCATAGCTCAGCCCAAGAAAGTGAGTCTCCAGTAGTCCCAGAAGTAAACACCATCGATGCCCAGCATCCGACATGTCTGCCCTGAAATAAAAGTCAAGGGCTCAAATCACCGCACCTCAAAACTGTCCTCTTTGGGCTATACTGACTCACCCCCACAGTTTTAGGTCGCGTCACAAGGAAGCGTCTCTGTAGGGAAAGCACCCCTCGTACATGAGAGTTCTGGGATTAGCCAAACCACACCTCGTCAGTACCCCACAGTTGAGAGGTCTCCTTAATGTCAAGGTCGTTCCATCACTAACCCATACAACCAAGGGTCCCGCTCCGATAGTCACAGAGAAAAGTCACCGACTAGCCTCATAAGAAGGGCTGCGTCTGAAAGGCCAAGGGGTGACCTTCTGCCTAGCCTTGCTGGAGGGTAAAACATAATAAGATACTGGGTGACCCACTGCCCAGCCCTACTGGAGGGTAAACCCTAATACATCATCAGGTGACCCACTTCCCAGCCCTGCATGAGGGTAGACCTGGAATAAGCCGACAGGTGACCCACCACCCAGACCTGCTGGAGGGTAAACCTAGAAGAAGTTGACGGGTGACCCACTACCCAGCCCTGCTGGAGGGTAAACCCTGATCAAGTCGAAAAGCAACCCACTGCCTAGCCCTCATGGAGGGTAGACCTGAATCCAGATGACGGGCAACCCACTTCCCAGCCCTGTTGGACTGTAAATCCTCAAGAGTCATCAGGTGACCCACTGCCCATTCTCTACTAGAGGGTAAACCCTAAGAGTGTTGGGTGACCCACTACCCAGTCTCTACTAAAGGGTAAACCCTAGAAGTCAGTGGGAAACACACTACCTAGTCTTTACTGGAGGGTAAACCTAAAGAAGTCGATGAACGCCCCACTGCCTAGTTTCTACTGGAGGGTAAAACCAGAATTGCTCTGGCCATCTCTACTAGATGGTACAACACTGGCCAACCGAACATGGAGTGGGTATCGCGCAACCACCTGACTCCGGAACAAAACTACAGGAAACCACTCAACCCTGGTGATCTAAACCATCGAGCAGAGAGACAGGGAAAAAACTCAACCCCGCTGGTCAATCATCGAGAATAGAGGGACCCTCTACGTCGCGGGAGGTCAAAAGTATGCAAAAAAAAACATGACGCGCACATGGGGCCCACATTATGTGTGGCACCAAGCCAACTACAACCAAGTGCAAAAACATTCTCGGGTACAAACAACCACATGTACCTCCCAACATTCTCACATACTCCCAGAGTATGCCATATCTCAAACCCAAAGGCTAACATCCACACATCCCCCAACATCAACGCGAAGGCGTAAACGTATCAACTCCAACTTTCCACCTCAACAGCTGAGGCATGACCAACCACATCTCTTTAACCACCAACATCACTCTCCCAGGAGTGTACGCGATCACACGCCAAGGATCTTCTATAAACACGGTAGAAGAACCGCCACAGGTGCACCTTTCATATTTCCACATTTAATAAGATAGCGTATAAGACTCCGCTCACTTGAACAAATTACACCGTTGTAATACCCACAGAAAAACACGCGGGATAGACTACTTACTCGCCCAAAACGATCAACCTGTGAAAAAGGTACTATTCACCATAACTAACCTGTGTGGGGCCTGCCCCTAGATACCGAAACTGAACAAACGGGTCACACCACTGCGATCCTCTCAGAAAGACACACAGGATTCATTAATCAATCACACAAAATGGTTACCCAGTGAAAAAAGGTACTATTCACCATAGCTGGGTAGGTTGGGACCCACACTACATCCCCAAAAAAGGTCGAGCGAACTGTGCCATCGCACTGCTCTCAGAAAAAAAGGTCAAAAACACTACGCACTTGAGTGGAACAGATATCCAGAGAAAAAGATACATTTCATCTTACCGTGCACGAGCGGTACCACGCGGAACCCGCACCGCGGTCCCGAAGCGCTGCCAACAGATCACACCGTTGTGATCCTCTCGAAAAAGTACAGAAGGTGGACTATTCACTTGTCCAAAATAGTCGCCCAATGATAGAGATGGAAAATCACCGTCAAATCCCAAATGACCCCCATGGGTCCCACACCACCGTGCCGAATTAGTGCAGGCAGATTACACCATTGTAATCCCTCTCAGAATAACACCCAGAATCGACTGCTCGCACGCCCCGAACGGACGCCCGACGAGATAGTCGCTAAACGCTGCTCGCAGCTCAAAAGGCGTGCAGTGGGGCCCATTCCTCACCCCCTACTTCAATTCCAAAAACCACCCTGGAATGATTTGACTTGACATAAGAGTCCCAACGCCAGTGACGGCGCTCAAAACGGACTCCGGACGCGTCTGCGCCGTCGAAAACAATATCCCCCGAAGAAAATGACAAGTCACTTAAAGACGCATCACGCCTCCGAGGCCCCTTGATTCGGGAAATAAAAATTCCTGAATCCATCTCAAAAACCTCGTCTCGGCGCTAGGAAGACACTACCGTAGACGACATTGAAAACGGAAACCCGTAATGAAAATTACAGGCATCTGAAATTGAGGGGGCAACGTCCCTTGGGCTGGACCGGTCTGGACCGGTCGGTCCGCCCGACTTGGCCGGCCTGCACAGGCCGGCCCAGCTCACAGCGCTGGCCCGTGGCTTCGCTACATAGGACGGCCATGGACTCACTTTCCCCGCGTAGATGGTCCACGAGGTCCGGCCATGGCTGCCATGCGAAGACACGCCTTCAGCGGGTCATGTCTCCCCCACGGGGTCGCGCGCTGCGACCCCGGCGCTGCCTCCACCGTGCCGTCACGCACGACCACCGCCTGAGGAGCGCCCACCTGAGGAGCTGCCCACCGCCACGACACCTGCATGAAGCTTCCCGAGCACCGCGAAACCCGCCTGAAGCCGCCCCGCGTGCCGTCGCCTTGGCTCGCGCCGTCCGCCGCCGCCCTCAGACCCCCAAACCGGCCGGAACAACTCAAAACCCCGAAACCTTCACCGGACGATTGCGGACACCATAGGGCTCAGGTTTCGAGTTCGAAACAAGATTCAAAAAGATCAAAATATGTACTACGCAAATATGGGCCTCTCTCGACAATTAGGAAGCAATTAGACATGTAAATTTTCGTTCGAAATTATGTACGGGAATGAAAAATACAAAACGCAACCTCCTACATGTTGGGGCGTTGCCCGAAACATGGCTGCGAGGGATCCGCCGATGTGCCATGCCTCACTAGATCTGCCTCACCGGAGTGTAGGAGGAGAGGGAGGTTCTTCCACGGGAGAACATGGGATGGGAGGGGAAGAATAAGGGTTTAAATAATTGTTAAAATTAATTAAACTTTTAATTGAGTTAAACCCCTATTTTAACCCACAACAGAAACACTCGACAGGGTCGAAGGTAAGCCTCTCATAGGGTAAACACCACCTCCCAAGAACAATGGTGTTCTTGAAATTTCAATCCGAGTCGTCGTTAAATAGTTAATAACTTAGCGCCCGAGGCCGCCAAATTACGAAAAGGCCCCTGGGGCCATTTTTCACTGACGGCTCGGGACCAAAACTTAAACCCCACCTAGGGTAAATGACACGTTCCAAACTCGATGGAACTATATTTTTTCCAATTCGATCCACCGTTTAGGAGATATTGAGTTAAGACGTTAAACGAATTAATTAATTAATTTAATTATCTATTTAACGTTCCGAGAGCGGGCGAGGGGTCCAAACGTCCTGCGCCAACAAGTTTTATGTCGTTCCCTGGGTAAACACCCCATTCCGGAACCATCCTTGCACTCAGATCTCTGATTTGATGCTACGTTTAGGAGTTATCCCATTTAATTGGCATGCCCAGTGTGAACGCACTGAAAATTTAATTTCGGCCACTCCGAGGCTCGGAATTGCACGTCGTCTGAAGGCACTGCTCTGGAATAACATCAAGAATATTCCAAAGTCTTTCACAGCAAAAAACGGGTTCTTACAAAGACATTCAATGATTTACTATTATTTCTTCTTGTAAAGGTGCTAAAATTGAGATTTCACCACACCCTACCACACATATTGCAATAGTGAAGCTTATAGCACACAATATGTTCTCCATAATTCCTCAAATTAACGTCCATGTCAATATCAAATCAATGCATTCTGAAGCATTGTTTTAGAATCATACCTTGTTTTTCTAATGATGAATCTCACACCAACTCACAGCAAAATCATAATAAGAATCTGGTTGAAGTCACATCCCTATTTCATCCTTCATCATGATTTAATAATCCCCACTAATTATTTACATGTTTTTCCCATTAAGAAACAAAAGAAATTATATATACCATATCTAGTAATGTTCATCTATCCAAAATATTTCCATTGCTCAATCCTAAAAGAATCAAGCCTAGCATTCCGATTATTATAAGTCTAGGTGTTGTGAAATCATGGACAGAGGTTAATAGAAAAACCAAATTCATAGTAACAATACCAATACTACATTAATAGGACCTAAAATACAGAAACATGCATCATTTTCACCCCTCATGGGAACACAAATAATAAATTATAATTTTATCTACCCCATGAAGCTCTTAAACACATAAAATTGAGAATATTCTCAAATATGTATAAAGATTAGTCAAGGGAAGGAATTGATTCCATGCGAAAATTCAGAATATTCCCACTTGAGGAATCCTTAACCTTGATATCGTACACTTGATGATCATATAAGTCATAATAAGTATAGATATCATGACAATAGTATAAATGGGAGATGATAAATAAAACTACACAGGATATTAATTTTTACCCCAATCTGATTTGATAACATTTAGATCGTACTGATTTTCTTTGGTTTATAATTTGTGTTTATTTAATTCTAATTATAATTCTATTCCATTTTCATCTTTTAAACTATAATATTCTTTTTATTCTCTATTTTCAAAGTGATTTATCACTTATATGATGCCCACATATCCTCAGAATCAATATTCATGGAGAAAAATCCCACTTTTGGTGGTTAGATGGGACTAATAACGCGGTTATTGATTTTATTCATTAATAATTCACAATATATTTTTGTTTGATCTGAGTATAAAAATTGAGGATAATATTTACACTTTACACCCTATTAACAATGATTTAATATTACAACTATTTAGCATTATTGTATCCCACTATTTGAACTGAACATTGGAGTAGTGGAGTCATGTGTTTAAAATGGAATAATAGTATGTAAATGAATCAATGTGAGTGAGTTGGATATTTATGTTAACTGAAAACTGTTCTTACACATTCTTCAAAGAGAAAAAATGGGATTAATAGTTTACTGATGTATTACAGTAGTATAATAGGGTTACTGTATATCGAAGAATTTTTCTGTGTATGGACACATGATAACGAGTTTCTATACAAATATACGTGATTTAGAATAAAAAAATTGATTATTGAACCCACTAGAATATACCATCGGACTATCTACATTTCTCAAATGTGGTTATTTTCATTCATGTTGATTTAATTTAGGAATTACATATACAAATTAACAATCCTTATTTATTTATACAAACATTAAAATCCCAAAAGACTTTAAAATGTTATTAAATGACCTACAAGAGTAAAAAACCATCCATATACAACTCATTTGGAAACAATCCGAGACAGCCATATTATATTTTACAAGATTCTTTTCAATTTTTCTTGATGTGAACATACAACAGGACATTCATATTCATGGCATAGTTGTTAGTGATTTATGATAATAACTCATTTTTTTCATTTTAAAATTTACAATAATTTAATATTATAAATATAATATCTAAAAAGTGTTGTATTTTATTGATTCATCCACGTACCATTAGAGTGATGATGAAATTGAAATAAATAAATTCAATAATACATAAATAAAAATTTGCATACCTAAAAAAAATTTATGGGGAATCGACAACCACTGTAAAGGAATGGTGAGATAAAACATGTGATAGTCAATTGCCTCGAAGAACTTATAGAGAAAAGCAGATAAAAAGGGGATGATGAATTAGTGTCTATAGTATTTACATAATAATACATCCATTATGTGAAAGAACTACATGATTATCCTAATCATCATAAAATTTTGGAGATGATGCATGTGGAAATATTGAAACAAAACTAGGTACTTAATAAACAATTTCTAGTGGATGGTTGATTTATTTACTCTCTATCATTTAATTCCACTCCAATTCAATTTAAATATTATAATTTATAAATAAAATATAAATATTCAATGTTAATGGATATTCATTGAGAGTAGGAAGGGGATGAAATTTTTAGATTCGAATAACACATTACATATCAAATTCCCCTTCATAATGAAATCAGAATAAGGGAATTCATTAATGAACCATAGCTCATGGATAAACCACCTACGGGTGTAAAAATTTCCATTGGATCAAATTTTACTAATTATTAATTATCATAACTATAATATAACTATCCTTGTACTGTATTTATTGGTTCGGACAAAAATAATTTTTTCCTAGATGATAATGAGGAACCTATGTTATCCACCATTGAATCGAGTTTTGTGCTAGAATTTAATGAATTGGGTACTCAGTGAGAGTATGTAGAGCTAAATGAAGCGTATTTCAATTATTTAGATGAACCATTCTAGGAGGATCTAGATATCACTTCCATATTATAGTAATTATCTCGATTCAAGTAAATGGAGTTGTTATAACATAAATAATAATATCCCCCCAAGAGTATGAAGAAAAATCTTCTAGGGAGGCATACAATAAGAAATGGATGATACATAAAACATTATTCCAACCCCAATGTGCATGTTATTTTACAATACAATGTGGATGTACACAATACCCATTAATGAAAATGGAGACTTCTAAATGACAAAAATACGAGAAGAGTTTTGGAAGGAAAAAAATATTGTGGTTCTTACGGATAAAACAAAATCATCTGGTTGTTAAGCCATAATTCTTGGGACATTCCAAATATATACATTCAAATATATAGAAAATCATGGGAGAAAAAACATAATATTTTTAGTCCCTCCCTTTCATCCTTTTTTTGTTCTCAATAAATTAAAAATACTTAATTATGTTCATAGGTTTTCCCTTTTTTTACAACATCTTATTAGATCAACTAATTTTGTAAATAAAGGAACTAGGGGAGATCAAAACTCATTTTAATTGGATAAATAAAAAACATGTGGTTTCAATCCATTCAATACTATTCACACAATATAATTTCATGGAATTATTTATAAATGTAACATGGTATTATTGAATATGTGTGTAATAATAAATTTAAATTATTTAGAAATAAATTTTAATTCTTTTAGAAACATTATTAGAATCAATATTTTTTTTCAAATTGTATTATTTTCTATTATTGAATTTTTATTAATTTAATTTATTGAAAATTTTAGCATCATAATAATTCGTCAAATTTTGATGATAGTTTACTATTAATAATCGAACATTGATATAAAAATTTTAAAAGTTAAATGATTTTTTATTGAATCATATACTACATTTATGAAGGTTTTTTTCTAGAACTAGTATAATAAGTGTGAGTGTAAATATATTTTTGGAATAAAAATTATAACACGAGTTCCCAAATTTTTTTAATGTAATATTATTTAACATGTACTCTATGAAAATGAACTTCTCATAGATCCAACTGGAAATAAATATGATAAATTTCCTTTGAAATTGGATTTAAATAAGAAATTTTTATCCCATAATAAATATTTGTGAAATTAAGTACTAAGATTTTCAATAAATTAAATATATTAGTGAATATTAAATAAGCGCTTTTGTACAATTCATTGTTCCAAAAGTGGTGTCAAAAATTTAGAGAAATAAATAAATTAATAACATTATATCTAAAAAATGAAAGCATTCATGTGATGCGAATTTTAAATCCATATATAGACGGGGTTAATGGACTTATATAAAATTCATTTTTAGTTTTATTGAGAAATTGTAAATGGGAATTCTAATGTAAGAATCATACGATAAAGGGATAATTGGAATGGTCACTTGTAAACATTTTTGGATTCCACTTAGAACTTATCAGTTTACCTCTTGGAACAAAAATTTCAACCTATATTGAAATGTTTAATTGGCTGAATATCACATAGGAGGAATGAAATTTTATGAAATTTTTGACTTTGAGTTTTTTTTTCAAGTATGGAATGTGTAATATAAATTAAGTAAGACCATATTTTTGTTGGTTTTTGGTATAAATAAATTCACTGCAATGTAATCCACATGAGTGTAATAAAATAATATTTTGGTGTTGATTACATACCAAAAATATAAATTTTATGGGAATTTCATCGATAATTAACAAATTATTAAACAAAACTATTTTAATGTAGTGTTTTTCATAATTTTTAACAATTTGGGATTAAGTTATTAAATACATTAAATATTGTTTTTAAATTAATCTATTCACTAGTTATCTAATTACATTCCATAAATTAATTATAAAATGAATTTTTTATTCAAAAGGAATTGAAATTTCATTATTTTGATAAATTTAATCTAGCCATGTAAGTATTTGAGGAATAAATTTATATTGGGTTATAATGATTACTTTAAATTGTATTATATCAAGTTAAAAGTTTAATCTATTTTTGGGATGAATTTGAATATTTTATTTTAATATATTTTATTTAAATTATAACTTTCAAATTATGTTTAATATAAAATTAATAAATTTAATTTTTGGGTGTACTTTAAGTTAAAATATATTAATGCACTTGAGGGTTTTTTATTAAAATAATTCAGTTTTACTTGTTTATAAAAGGAAATGAACTTGAACCTCCCCATTTATTTTATCTGATTGCTTTATTATATTCACATACTAGATCATGAAACAATATAAAGAAATTTCAACCATTTTTATTTGAAATCATGCTTTCTTGATGCGTCATCCCAGACCATCCTTCAATGTGATCAATTTTGTTTCAATGCCTTACTTCCATTAAAATATCCAAACATTCTGTGAGAATCCATCCATCAATAGACCAAGCTTCAATTTGTTTAAAAAAATTCATGTGAGAAGTATTTCAGCACATTTATATTTCAAACCTAACCTTCTATGGGGGTTCATTCATACACTGTCCAATTAACCCTCTATTGGATATCGTCCATGTGAGGATCATTTTTCCCTCCCATATGTGAATAAATTTTAAATATGTTTGACTAATGAGCCCCAACATGCATAGAAGATTAATCAAAAGATTAACCCACCAATGAATATGAACTGATAAAAACTTGTTGGGATAAAACACTCATATACCATGTAAGATTGGACAATTTTGACTATAGTTTATAGCAATCAAACAAGGATGGATTTTTAAATAATAGAGTTTGATGAATACCCATTATATGGTAAAAGGAGGATGGTGGTATCCATATTAAAAAACAATTTTGTATCCTAAACTCAGATTTATGAATGTATTGATGACGTAAATAAATATTTTTAAGTTTATGTTTACGGATAAGATATGTCTTTGTTTTTGTCATCAGATCATTCCAATTGAATATGTTTGCACCAAGAATGTGATGAGATCTACATGTGCCTATTTTTGGTTTCTCCATCTGTAATATGTGAAAATAGAAAAAAAAATGATTCAACGGATACCTCCAATTATTGTTCAAAAAATAAACAATACCTTTAGTTATACCTTCTTTGATCGAGAATAAATTCATTTCCTTATGGAATAATACATAAATTATCTTGATTGTTAGAAATTTAATAATTCCCATATTTGAATCTATATCCACTCCACATTAATCTAACACGATCTAGCATCACCTCCAATAAAAAATACATTCTCCCAAAAATAAAGAAAAACTAAGCTATGATAAACTAAAAAATAAATTTACTTTTTCATGTAGTCCTCCTACATCCATGCCATTTTATCATTCTAATGAAAATCAGTTGCCATGACTCTCCAATAATTCTTGTTTTTGTTCCTTGTGTGGGTCCAAAGATAGAGGAGGACTCACCTCACCCCAATGCACTAATTGTAATGTCATAAAATATTTCACAGTAAATGTTTATTGAATGCCGCATAAGAGTCTCAACATGTCTATCACCACAACCATGTCTTATAAATACATTCACCTTCATTCATTATTGATCTAATAATTCTGCTCAAATTAAATGACTGTAAAATCATTATAAGTGTCTAATTTATTTCATATCCCTATTTATCCCTCATCTAGATCGAATCAATAACACTTATTAGATCTAAGTCAGTGCCTTAATGTAGAAAAAAAATATAATAAATAAAAAGTCATTTTCCATTCATGTTTTTATTATCTCAACATTACATCTACTCGATCCAATAATTTTCAAAACAATGGGATTATAATTTGTTGTCGATGATTAGTGAAATCTTGGAACAGATACAAGACTAATCCCAAATACATCATAATAGGCCCAAGCATACATCCAAAAACCATACCCATTTTCAAGTGAATCGTTTTATTCCCATACATGATTATAAAAACAATTTTATATTTTTACTACATTGTGATGTTGTGATTAACATTAGATTGAAAATATTCAAGAATCTGTAGAACGATCTACTAGTGGGAAGAATCTAATATAAGAGAATTTCTAAGAGATTCTCACCCAAAAAATCCTCACCCTCGATTTTGTACACATAAAGATCATCCGGGACAATATGAAAGAAGATCCCACAATAATGAAATTCCTAGAAAATTAGAAAAATACTATATTTTCTACAAATTTTACCTCATATTGTATTTTACGATGTTTAGGTTTAATATATTTTATTATGGATACACATTGGGGTTTCCTTATTTATGTTTTATTTTCATGTATGTTTTTCATGATATTTTTTCTTTTTTAATTTCCAACTGCATTTTGTACTTGTATTATACAATAAATTTAAATATATCATTATGATAGCTTATAATGAGACCTAGAATAATCAGATTGCATAATTATGATAATAAATTAATATTAAACCCCATGAATAGAATCTTATATTGAGAATTTAAAATAGAAACCATGTTATGGTTGAAATCAATACTCTTTGAGCGTGGGATGAAAATATGGAAATTGTAATGTGAATTATAAATCATATTATCCATTATGAAAATAAATTTATTAATATTAGTTTTGTAATTGGGATTAATGAATTAATATTAATTGATAAATTATTAAATGAAATTGATTAATGATTTTTGGTTATTGATTCTTGTTTGCATTTGGGAGATCATGATTCCATGACCATAGTGGTCGTAGTGAGTTTTCATGTGGGACAATAACTATAATTGAGCCTATGTATTGATAATTTTTCCTTAATGTGGGGTGTGTGTGGTATAGTCATAAATGTTTTTTATAACCTCATCCACCTGAGTAATTAGGGTAACCAACACATAAATTGTTTGTTGGGGGGGTGTGGGGTGTTCCCAAATTGAAAAATTGGCTGGTGAATAAAAGTATACCATCTTACTCATACCCAATCTCCATTCACTGTAACATAATATGTTGGATTATTTAGTCTGTAATAGATTAAATTTTAATGTATATATTCATATAAGATTTAACGGATATAATTTTTACAAATAATGTATGTTAGGGATATAACAACATCAGGTTATAACACATTTAGATATTTCAAATGTAGTGAATGTGGTTTGTTACATGTTTATTAGAATAGTCTAGGATCTGTTCATGTATAATTCCTGATTCATGGTATTTAGTGGATTCCAAAATACCTACTTATCTATTTATTTGAGGATTATTATGATGTTTTAAAAATATGTACATTGTTTTGAATGATATGTGATATGTCTGCATGAAATGAATCAGTAATTATAGAGGGAATTAGAGTATATGTGGTTTGGTTTTAGGGAATATGTGCGAGAAACAATTTAATATGTAGATATGTGGTACCTTCATTATGTATATTATTTTTATATATAATACCTTACATATATGTACTACATGGAGAGTGAACAATTGTGATAATGGGATATTGTTTTACCTATTTAGGTAATTATTTGGTTTCATTTTTTATTTACTGGGACGTAGTATTATTATTTCATATTTATTTAAGATGTCCTAGGGATAATCCTTCAAATTTGACTTATATGATCCCCATTATATATAAATATTTAAATTGGTTTTAATCTTCACAAAAGTTGGTTATCATTAGATGTAGGAGTATAAATCATATATAGTTTTTTAAGAGATTTTGATGTTTATGGTAACATTATAGTGTTTACATTTTTATTTTTAATTTTTTTCTATCATGTATATAATTAAATTCATTTATTTGTAAAATTTATTTATCAATTTTTGTTTGGACTATATTGGTTTATCTCATCTTGTCTATTTCCCTAAAATTTATGGAATGAGGGTAATGCCTCCAATGGTTACATTTTTCATTCCCCTTGTTTTAGTTACAAAATGATGTCATTTTTTATGACAGATCTGAGACTCATTCTTATCTTCATTGCAAACCCGGTAGGGGTATAAGTGCAGGGGTGGGCTGGGGGTGGGGGTCGTGATTGGTGAATCTTATTGGACGAAATATCATAGAACATCAAAACTTTATGAATTAATCATAATAAAAAAATTTTACATGTTATAAAAACCTCATCCCATCTAACATAGCATTAAACTAGTTTAATCGGTGGATAAAATCAATTATTATGATAGAGATACTATGATTCCTACTAGGTAATCATAATGATTTTCTACTCATAAAAATAATTTTATTTTCATTAATTATAAATTTCATACAATGTTAATGAGTTTAAGATTATTTTTCTAGATTTTCTCTTAGCTTTGAGTAAATATCAACCAGTGTATGTGTTTTATAGAGTTCGGTGCTCTATATACTATTAATATATTGAAAATAAAAAAATAAAAATATAAAATTTTGTTGTAAATTCCAACATTTTTTTATTATATAGTCAAGAACAAGGAATCCTAGAGATAAAATTAAAGAGTAATGATTCTAATGGATAGAATTTTTCAATATTCCTGAAGGATTCTGGAAACATCATGGAATATCCATTTTTGGTATTGATGTTATTGAAAATAATTAATATATTTTTAATGGATTAATATAAAAAATGAATACTTTATAATGTCAGTAAGTGTAAATGAGTTAAAAAAAATTTATATAATTAATTAATCTTGTAGTTTCTTTTTATATTATGTTCTAATTTTTTTTCTGAATCATAGATTCTAATTAAATATAATACTATCAAGCTATATTGGATATATAATATTTTTTTTGGATTTCCATCATATTTTAGTTCTATAAAAATATTGATGATGTTTATAGACATTGTTTATGATTCATTGGATTCTATAACATGATTTGAAAAGAATAATACTATAATATTTTTAATCTAGCATAAAATTGATTATTTTATATTTTTATTAAAATATGATGGATATGATTCCATAATACAATAGTGTTATGTTTAATGTGTAATCTTCTTTTAATGAAAATTTTCTTTAAACATAGAATACCTTATTTGGTATTAGAAAAATAGTTTGTTTGATTAATATTCCAATTAAGGAAATAAGTATTATATACTTACACAAAACAATTAGTGTATGTTAATATGATATTTTTAATTAAATATAGTTTATATTATTATTTTTGGAGAATTTGTGGACTTAATTTGGATTAAAGATAAAAAATTTAGTATTATACTATAAAATGTAAAAATATAATATCACTTTCATTGAATGTATTGATAGAATGAGTTCAATTGATATTGATTAAGAAATACATTAAAATAAATCATAAAATAAAATAAAATTTATTAAAATAATAACATTGGGTTTTTTGATGTAAATGATTTGGAAAATGTTCAAGGAGTATAATAATATGATTATATTTTTTAGTCTCATAATTAAACAAACTATAATTTTTATATATATTACTCAAGAATGTATTTAGTGGGGGAGTATTATTCGGATGTCACAGAGTTATGTGGCTACAATTATATAGATATATAATCAGTTTAAAATAACCATGATAGTTAAAAATTAATTGATTATGTATAAGTGTATTATATGTGATATGTTAGACATGTGTGTATATAGGGTTTTTAATAACTGATTAAGAAGTTTGAGAATATACAAGGTATCATGTTATATAAAATTAAATATAAAATCTATCATTTTTTCAAATTGGTTGAATATATATATAGATATATCAAGATGTGGAATTATAATTGACCTCTGAAATGTTGTATTTTAATTATTTTTAATCACTATTTATTATATATTATTATTGGTTATGATAAATATTTTAAGAAAACATGAGTAAGATTCTTGTATCTTGATATAAAATAAGTTCATGAGACATATAAAAATTATTGTTTGATGGATTACTCATAAATTATACAACATGGTATAGTGACCCTCTATATTCATATATTAACATTATATAACTTTTGTGGAATACATAAAACACTATATAAATAGATTCCCAAATGCAGTACTACTCTAATTCCATTGGAATCATGGGATCAAAAATAATGATGCATAAAAGAGCAATGTCATCTTCCACTAGGTTCTTATGACTCGAACCATTCTTAGAAAAATCATACATAATACATATTTTCACAGTCTGGGGTAATGAAACATAAAAATGAGAGATATCAGATGCTCAATATGTGTAACCAAGGTAGATATGTTAGCATAATCACGAGAACATGGGTATGAGAACATGATCATGATAATATTTTATAATTCCCTACATATCAAAGATCATATACCTTAATAATTGAATATATCATAGCTATTTATATTATAGAAATAATAAATAAATATAGAACATAAGTCTAGAAACCATTCAATAGGAATAAAAATCCGAATTATGTCAGAAATATTATGATCAATAATGATGTACATAATAGTCAATTTATTGATTCGAAGATCATATTAGTGTAAAATATCCTTTAATAAATCAGGTTCGTGCCAGCTTCCAGCCTTATATTATTAAACCGTGTTCACTACCCATTCCAGCCCAGTAATAAGGACCCGAGTACATTCCCACTCTAGCCATGTAATACAAAACTCAGTTCATTTCTTTTTCCTCCATGTTTGTCTCATGAGATCTAAATCCTTACCCAATGCATTGCTTGGAGATATAGGTCCCACCCATCTCATTATAGAATCATACATTCTTGTGACACATGATCATAAAAAGTATTCAAAACATAAAACATGAAATTAAATGGGATTTATAAACATTGAATAATACTATAACCTATGTAAAAAGTTACAGGTTTCTTAATCATTTCATCAAAATCATAACCCATGAAAAAAATGCAGTTTTAGTAGCATATAAATCATGTAAGAGAAAATTTTATCATAAATAACCCACCATATAACTATAATCATTTAAGGAAACTGTATAATTTTAAAATCGAATCATTTCCCCATAAAGTCATGGTTAATATTAATGGATGTTATCTTAGATTAGAAATAATTACAATAGATCTTTTGAAATCATTTCCTATGGAAAATATCAATTATTTTTTGAAAAATGAATTTTGAAACCTAATAAAATTAACTATTTTTATTGAAAATAAATTTAAATTATTATAAATTATTATTTAAAAAACCTTAAAACATTTTTTTATATCCAATATTCCCTGAAAAACATTTTTTATCATTTTTAAGATTAGTATTGAAAATATGGTTTTTGAATTCAGTAAATTTCTAAATGAACTGAGGGAAAATCATATTTTACATTAAAATATTATCATATGTACCAAATAGTGGGACAATAGTACAAATACATGAGGATATATATAATTACTATAGGAAAATAAAATTTTCATGTTTTTATGAGAGATGGATTCTAATATTTTACCAAAGATTCATAATCATTAACAATCTCAGAAAGTGATGATATTGATTAAATAAACTCATAACCCATTGTTGTATATGTTCATACTCTCAATTTAAGGAAAATAAATTTCATGATTCTTAAAATAATATGAAAACAATAATATTCAATATATAAAATGAAAAATCAATGTATATACACCTCAATAAATATTCTAGGTGTATAAAAAACCAGAGTCCCAAATAAGGAAAATTGAGACACAAATATTTAACTAATTTGGTATCTTCTGAAACGTAAAACCCATGAAATAATGATCCTAAATTGGGAATATAAAACCAATATATTAATGTACAAGAATAATTTAATACATCCAGTGTTTCTATACACTCACACAAAGGGAATGGGTGGTGAATAAAGTATATGTCTCTTGGAAATAAATAGTGAGATGAAATCCTCTTACTTTATGTATTGACACTCATATTACTCATTCAAACCACATGAATAATAAATATAACATAAATTTAGATATATTATGAAAAAAATTACTATGTATAATACAATTTATGGTTAGATCATGACCTTATATTACCCTTCTATTAACAATCCTTTGTTAAATTATTAGTTAAGGTAATATTCATTTTGGTTATCACATGAGTCTTAATTTGTTATATCTTTTGTCTATATTCATATATGATAATTTAATAATTAAAACCATAATATAACTATTATTAATACTCATTATATATTTATTTTAATAATCTTAATAATATATATGTATAAAATACAATACATCATTCATTGAGATGATAAGGCATACATACACATGAAGATGTTGATGTTTTTATTATCATATTGAGAGAAAAAAGGTAAATGAAATATGTGTATATATATGTGTATATATAATTATAATATAATAATTAATAAATAATATATATCATATAATTTCATTAAATGTATTAGTAACAAATTCCATGTAGTGTGTGAACGGATCACATCACCTTGAAGAGGCGGTAGACAATAATTTCTCAAATGAAATTATCCTAATTACACCAAATGGAATGTAAAAAATATATGTTGTAAAAGAATGAATATGACTAAATAAATAGCACATATAGTATAAAATATTTAGAAATAGTGTCTTCATCCTAATTTCCACCATGAGTGGCGATAACAGAAAAATGAAAATTCGTCATTTTATGGGGTGGTAATTCACTGTACACTTAAACAATATGTTTGTTATCCATTAGATAGAGATTTATGTAAGTGTAGGTATAAAAAAACAAAAAATAATTATATTTTGGGGACACTGTTGTGATTATAAAATCATGAAATAAAGATATTGTAGGGGTGGAGAAATAAAATAAAATAAAGGATCTTGAGGGTTGGAGATACCACTTAATCGTGTAACTCTTTTTGGTTTCTGAAAAAAGGAATAATTGAGTTAATTTATCTGAAATGGGAGGATTGTAAATAAAATAGATATTTTTGGATGTGTATTGGTTATATATGTTTCAATTCAATTTTTTTGAGAGGTGTGAATAAGAGGGAGCAGTGGTGGGATTTTTTATGTAATGGAAAGGATAGAGTTATGTGTGCCCCCGTTTTTACCTAAAACAGGTCATAAAAACATAACTAGACTGAATAATTTAAGGATAATTTTAGAATAATGGAAGTTAAATGGGTGTTGGAAAATTTTCTATGTCATTTTGGGTCTTAAAGATAATGTTTATTCTTTTTTCATGCTTAATTTAAACTTAATCAATGAAATTAATTTTAATTACAGTTAGTAATATATTTACTAAAAAACTTTGTTAAATTTTTTATAAATTATATATTATTCTGAATAAAAATATTCAATCTATTTTTAAAAATTTTAATAATATAATTAGCCGAAATTAATTTCAAATTATTTCTATAGTTTGGTTGACAATGAATGTTTTTTAAATTAAAAACATTAAAAAGATTGCTAGGTTTTTATTACCAATTAAAATGTGGAATTGATCTCAATGACCTAAATTTTATTAATTGATAAATATAATATATTATTACACATTAAAACAATTTAAATTGAATTTATCCCTTAAATTAATTAGATGAAAAAGATTTTTTTATTTGAAATCCAATATTTTTCATTATTCATACAAATGTTATGTTTCTCAAAAAAATCCCAAAATTTTACACTTTCATAATATTGAAATTATAAATTAAGAAATAAATTTTATTTTATAAAATAAATATTATAAATATGTCTAAAAATAATAGTTTTATTTTTTCCATGAAAAATAATTAAATGTTGTTAATTTTAGAAAATCATTTTTTATAACTTGTAATGACTTTACCAAAAATAATATCATTAATTAAAAAAATTATTTACATAAAAAAATTCAAAATATTTTAAAACTATTTATTATAAATAATATTAATATTTTTAATTTATATGATATAATTATCTACTATAAATAATAATACAAAATAAATTTTGTTTTGTAGAAACATCGGTGTTGCTTGTAATTTTAGCCAATTCATAAATTCATGTAACAAATTCTAAGTCAATGTTCTATTTAACATATTTCAATTTGTTGATTCACGTAATGTATTCCAATTCCATTCCCTGTGAAATGAATTTTTTTACTTAGTTCAATTCAAGACAGAAATGAATGTCTAATTAATTCAAAAAAAGGTCCACAAAAAACTGGGGGTGTTACAGATTGAGTGTTATGCACTATATCTTTGGTATACTATGGGATCATGGTTCAAATTTATAATCTATAATATATGTGGTTTGTGTGATATTATCATGAAAATCATCATATTTTGAAACATTTCATAAAGAATCAATGAGTCATAGCTAATTTGGTGGTGGTTGGGTATATTGTTGATAATGTCATTGATTGCAACATTACCAATATGATATTTTGTCTCTTCTATAATGAGTATGAAATTTTATTCCCATATTATGTGATATTAAGGATGTGTATGACAATACCAAGATTTGGAATTTGATGTGTCTATATATTTAGGTTAGGAGCATTTGATATGCTCAACCATAAAGGTAAATGACATGTATGTACTCAAAAACATTGTATATATACTCATTGAATCAATAATGTATTATTTTGATATTTGGTATCAACATAATTCATTTCTAATAATGACTATATGTATTGCAAAAAGGTATTAAATTAAAATTCGTTATCTCATATTAATCATCTGGTGGACACAGGAATAATGATACATGTTATTTATGGAAATCATTTTAGATCCATTTTTTATCAGAGTAGCAATGATTCCATCCAAGACTATAATATTTTCATACTTTTATTAATTAAATAATTTATTTTTTGTCAATAATACATAGGAAAATGGGGATAACACTATATCATATACAAAATGGGAAATAAATTTTAATTAAGGGAGTTCTCTTAAAGTATTTTATAGTTTATCAAAAATGTTTTTTATGGGTATTCACTAGGTGGTCCATTTGGCATCACACATGGTGTAGCTGATGAATGTTTTAAAAAGTTTTTATAAAATATATAAAAAATTATTTTCTGATATAGTTCCACATGTTATTGTATATAATACAATTTAAGTTCAAACAGAACTGAGATTATTAGCCTTTAGTGCATGTGAGAGATTACTATAAATATTACCCAAAATATCAATATATATGCTATATTTTAAGATATATATTATTTATTTTTGAGAATATCATATTATATGAGATTCATGTTTCAAAATGAATATTTTATGTTATAATTCATTGTGCATTAAAAAAATAAAATTTATGAAACCAACCTAGAACTGTTATAGTATAATAAATGTGAAAAAAATGATAAGAGATATTGTATCATATAAGAAATAATAAAATAAGTAGAACAAATCCTAAAAAAATAAGTTTAGAAAAATAATGTGATGTTGGATGGCTTGAAATAGTAATTAATATAAAATAAATTGTGTAGGAATTGGTTGAAATTTACTAAAATGAATATGTGACAAATATGAGAATTATGGTTAGTTTAGGGAAATAAGACTCGATTGAATTGATAAAAATATTCTATAATTGCATTATGGTCCATAAAAATTGTGAAACAAATTGGGTAGAAATGGATTTGAAAAAATATATTGTTACATAGAAAACAATTTTATGTTATTGACACACTATAGAGAGGTATTTCTTATCTACTACTCAAGGAATTGGTGATTGTTCTTTGAGAAAATAATAAGTAACCTTTTTTATGTTAATTAATATAATTTTTATTTTATGATATAATGATACATTATTCAATAGAATATAAAATTTATAATAACATAGAAATAATTCTCAATAAGAATGAAATTGCAATTGCAGAATGAAAAAATTCACAGTAGATTTCTAAAAATTAATTACACTTCAATTTTCCAATTAACTGGTGGAGAATTAATGAAATAAACATTGATGTGAAATATAAAATCTATAACTATATATATTTATTTATAATAAATGACATGGAAAACATGTAGTAAATGGAATCCATGAAAAAATGAATGAAAAAATGAAAACCATAACAAAAAATAGTAAATAATTTTAAATCAACTCAATTTAAATCATCTTATAAATTTGTAACTACACACGATCAAATGGAAAATATATATAATATTTCATCATGATATATAAAAAAATTAATAAGAATATCATAACTATCTTTTATTTATTTAGACAATTCCTCAAGATCTAGTTCCACTTAACCACTACCCATGTGGGATTCCCCTTGCCTATACTATTTTGTCTTATTTTCATGTTTTCTCTCCAATAATTATAAATAATTCATGCCTCCCAATGAAAAATGAATAAAATTTGGATCATGACTAATAACACATAAAATGTAACTCAAATATTAGTATCTGAGGTCTCCATATAGAATCTTTCACAGTTCATCACCGCCTTCAACTGAATTGAGCAGAACACTACCACTATTTTCACTACCAAATAAGATTCTTAATTCAGCCCTTTAATATTTTCTATCAATAGTTAGTATTATAAAAATTATATCAATAATATATTGATTTTAAGTTGTGATTATAGGGAACCCTTAAATTTTTCTATTCAATAACATTGGCTGATTATTTGAATGTAGATGATTGAATGACCCTAAAAAATAACTTTTACCAATTTATTTAGCCTTACATAAAATTTTAATACATATAAGAATAATTATATATATATATATATATATATTATTTCATGGTGAGGTTACCTATACTTATCCATTAAATCCTCATGGGAGCCTTCATATATGTGTATAATGACCTCAAAGTGTCAGTATGCACTTATATATTCCATTTACCCATGTTCAATGAAGAAAAAAGTGATCAATTATCAAGTTGAATGGAAATTTATACATTAGAAACATGATCAAAATGTCCCGTAAGTATAATCCCAACTCTATAGGGCCTTTACACATCATCCTCCCAACTCTTATACCTGAACTACACGACAAATTTTATGACTTTGTGAAGCTTATCAATTCAATTCAGAAAATTAAACATAAATAAAATAAATTCAAATTACAATTAAAAAAATTTAAAAAAAATATATAAACATTAATTCGAGAAGATCATTTAAAAAGATATACTTCGAACATTAAAAAAATTAAATCTAGATGGCCAAAATCTATAATTAATTTCCTAAAATATATTTCATTTAAAATATCACCAGAAAAATCCAAAATTGTCTGATCTTAAAATACATAAAAATTTCAACAAATATCATTTTATCATTTTCACTCAAAAAATCCGAATTCTAATTCTACTAATTTAATAATTGAATTTTGTATTAAAATTATTTTAATTAGTAATTTTTCAAATTAAATATACGTTGATCACAAATACGTCATTATTTACAAGACATATATTTGGTATTCATGATTCCAAATAATTTCACATCAAATACCCACACACATAATACATTTCTTTTCCTCAATCAATTAGTAAATCATATTCAGTGAATGAAAATTCATCCATGAAATGAAATAATTACAATGGTATAAAAATATGTGATTTTAAAAATTTTATCCCATGGACTTTACCAAGTATTTTATTGGGATTTATTTTTAAAAATAATTATTTTAAAATGTTATTTTGTTATATTAATAAAGATAATTAAATTTGAAAATGTTTTAAGTAATTTTAACAACATAATTCTTAATTATTTTGTTCATACAATTATAAATTTTTTTTACCGAGTGAACATACACACATAATTTGGAACAAAAAATTATTAAACAGAAAATTAAGATTAGTTATCTAAAAAAATTCATGTTATTATTATTTACTCAACAAATGGTTTTATCACTAAAATGAAATGATTATAATGGATTAAGATATTATATTTAGATATATATAATTAAAAATTTTATTATTAAATACAATCAAAATGTTTAAAATAAAATTAAATATTAAAACATTATTCAAAAACATCCAATAAAAAAGTGTTTAAAATAGATTAATTATATTATATTATCCAATTTATTCCACAATGAAAAGGAAAAAAATAAACAACTCAATGTGTAAGAAAAATCTAATTTTTAGACAAATTTTATTTCAATTTATATAGAATACATCTAATGATTTGTAATTTTATAATATTTTAATGTATTTTTGATGATTACATATTGAAATACAACTGAACTCATTTTAATACTAATCCTATATACGTAAATCTGAAAATTGTTCTTAATATTGAACTCTATATCTTGAGAAACAATTAAAACAATTTTATTTCAAAAATAATTTCCAAACATGTAGTTATAAATAATGTTTAATGTTTTAAAAAGGTACTCAAAATATAATCTATCCACAAATTAAATGTCTCTTTAAAAATAATATCTTATAAAATAAATTATTTTTGCTTAGGGAAATAATAATAGTATTTTCGAGGATGCTAAATAACATAATGTAAATAAATTATTACAATAAGAAGTAACACTTACAGAGAGATTAAATAATTATCAAATAATTCAATGATGTTTTAAGGGTACAATGTCATGATTTTATTTCTGATTCAAGCTAATTTTAAATAGAATATATTAGAGAAAAAATAGCATCAAATAATTAAAACTCATACTATACAATAATTATCCCCATACTTATCCTCCAAAGTTAAACAATATTTAAAAAATATTTGTAAATTTTTATTCACCCATTAGGTATGTATGATATAGTATAAGTGGATTAAAAACTGAAAAATAATAAATATTATAATTAATCGTATTATGATATATTTTTATCCTTATTTCTCACCAAAATGATCACTATCAATGAACCCATAATGTTTCACATTTTTTTACATTAAATTACATAAAATATTAAAATAGATCAAACATTAGATTCGACCATATCATACTCATAAAATGAAATGAAGTAAAATGTGAATGAATGTGTTAATGAATCTCTAAGACATTTATGTTATAAATGGTGTATTTAATAATAAAAATAGGTCAAGGGAAAGAGTTCCAAGGGTATAATAATTCCGATTCTACAAAAAACATATTGTAACATATAGTTACTTTCTTTTAGGTCCTCCAATATATTATTTCTGATCTCTTCTAAGTACGGTCGTGTCTTGGGGGAATTCCATGAGAACTTGGGAAACGATAGAGGAATGTAGCAATGTTTTACAACACCAATATCCCCCAATGAAAAATATGAACCCCTTGGATGCAGAGAATTCATGGATGGTGAAACATTTCACATACCATGCACGCACCTAAATGATAATATTGGAGACAAATAGTACGGACACATAACTGATGTATGGTTTTCTCTAGCTGTCCACCACTCTAGCTGACCATTGATGTAGGATTTTAATATATGAATTTAATTTTATAAATATAAAACCCATGATATTATGTACACATTCACCCCATTAAAACCTAATATTAATTTATGGATCTTAAATATTCTCATGAAGTAGATTTAACTCCTTCAACCTCATCCATTTTTGAATCAATGTGTCGGCCTAATATATGATCCATCTTCAGTAAGTGGAATCCGTGTGGGTGTTCTATTGCGATGTATGTTGATATCCTTTTTAGAGAGTTTTAAATCATCATAATTCTGATGGCTCAAAATTCATTTTCGATGGATCTAACCATCATCTTATTAGTCCTTCATTCTACATCTTATTCATAGATCTTTTTCACCTGCGATCATCATTAGTCTTCTTTTGTGGGTGTTGAACATTTTATTCTGTGATTTAATGGTTGGTAATTCCATTTGAAATTTTACCTATAATTGGAATGTTAAATTATTTGTTTTCTTACATATATTTATTTTTATTTGTAAATCAATTATTTGAATTATATAATTATGAAATTAAAAAAAATCCATGGATTCATAGTATACTACAAATTCCAATGGAATTCGAATTGTGGGGATAATTTTGAAATTTATGTACATAGTGAAGTGATTTGATAAATGTTTTCGGAAAAAACGGATTAAATTAATATGATTAGATATTATGATTAGTATTATTTTGAAAAGGGGTGAAATGATGAAAAACCCTTGTTTGGGTATTGTAATTGAAAAGGAATATTGAAACTAAAAATTTAAAAATTATATTATAAATGATGATTTTTTAGACATGATATTAATTTTCAATTTATTATTTATTGATTTTCTATAAGATATATTATGTAGATTGGGGTTATATTGTAAAATCATGAAAGGATCATGATTCTTGAGAAATGGATTGATGATGAATACTGTAACAAACCATAGATTGGCATGATAAAATTTAATGACATGTTAATGAATCATATTAAGTCTCTTATTGAGTTACATGTGTACATATTTTTATTCATGATCATTTATTTGAGTATCATGTGAATCCTATTTCTAGATGGTAATATACATCAGGCTAGATGACCATTGTTCTTATTGTTTATGTTTTGATTAAATGTACCATGTATTATAGAACTATTTTTACTCATGTGAACTAATTTATATAATTTCCTTTATATAGAATAATTATTTACCCTTTGTATGAAATGTTTTCCTTCTATTTAAAAAATATTACAATTTGATTTATATAAGAAATTGTTACATTATGTCATTCCCTATTCAATTAAATTCAATAAATGACTAGCTTATTGATGTGGAATATTTTATGGATCACATCATGGGAACATTCTAGTCTTCATAAATAACAATCGAAATTTTCCTTCAAACAATTTTAGATTTTATAATTTAATGTATATGAATAAAAAAAATTTTACTTCTAGGAGGTTAATATTATTGATACTTGATATTTTGGAGTTGTGATGGTGAACGATGTAGTTATAGTACATTTTTTAAAATGTTTTAGGAATATTTTTAATTGTATATAGAACTTTGTGTTGACATAACATTGAGTTATTTTGTACTATTTATTGGGTATGGTTTTTCCTATTTTAATTCTACTACATTATCCTTCATGAGTGTTTATATAAAAACTTTTATTTAGTTTCCTACCATTATTTTGATATAAAATATTTCCCTATTTATTTATTTATTATTCTATGTTCTAGTTTCCAACCCATAGGGATTTGGAATTCCCTTTAAGCCACATCATATTCATCTTAGGTATTAAGGTATTATGGTTTCTAGGATATTTTGTAATAGAGTAGAAGCAATGGTTGGTTATACAATTTCAATGTAGTTGGTATGTGGTCATGGTTGTTCTGGTAGATAAGAGGTTAGATTTATGGGAATGAGTAGGGAGTAATGAGAATGATCTTAACTAGATCATATCATGAATATCCTTATGTCTCCATGGTTGGTGAGTTAATGTGTCTTTTATGAGTATTTTGATCTCTTTATAGAATCATATTTAATGTTTAGAATGATTATAAATACAAGAATTCTGATTCCCATTTTAGTTGCTAATATGAGTATCCCAGATAAATTTTTTCTTATTTTCTATTGATGGTGTGTATAATCATGCCCTTGACAGGATTTTTGAACCAATGTGAGAATGGTGATATTGATAATGTGTGGCAGGGGAATCCACTAGTTGAATAAAATATTAATAATATGGTTTTGTGTCCTATCAAATTATTATGGCTGGAAACCACTCTCATTATCATTATAGCTCTTGTCATGGAACTAAGAATGGATGAATCTATAGAGTACATGGTATAGTTTAATTTCTAGAAGCCACAATATTCCAAGGATCTAATTATCCTCAACTATCTGAGGATTGGTCGAAAGGAATTGATGTATTTTTGGAGGTCTTGGAAACCCAGTATTCAATAAAAGTGATGTGTTCTACAATCATGATTGTGCGGACTTGTGGGAGATGGTGGGATCTGATGGTGATGTCGAATATGAATGAAATATTTTATTATATAGAATTAAGATACTTTTTACCAAATAATCCATCACAAATTATATGGTTTTATAAAATTCAATGGAGTTTCATAATCCCTAATACGGTGACACCAATGTGACTCTTTACCAAAAATAATATTATTTAGATGGTGCATTTTTCATCTAAGATTATGAATAATAAGAAGTTCAAGGAATGAATATTTAATATGGGTCTTCAATATGACATTTGATCATAGGTAACCATGATTAAGATGTATTCCTATAATGATGTACTACATAGAGTGTTGATGTCTAAGCATGAATTGGCTGGTAAGGTTGGGTTGATGGGAATTTCATCTATCAGAGTGGCTATTATTTGAGTCCTTTTATAATAAAATGAACTCATGAGGAGTTTTTGGGTGGATTTTTTTATCATGGTTCTTCCAGATCTCCTAAAGTGTCTATTTGTGGCTCTTTGAGACAACTCTATTGTGTAAAGCCTAGGGATTATAAATGAGTTTTTGCATAGGCACCCAAGTTCTATAGTTTATGTGGATAAATAGGTCACTTTAAGAACTTATATTACATTTTTTCAACCCCATATAGTGTAATATGTTAATGATGGCTTAAGATTACAATAGTGCAACATTTTGCATCAACAATAAAGGTATTTTAGCAATAGGAATTCAGAACAAATTTTCCTCACATTGTGGTTGATTCACAAGAGGAACTTGATAGGCGTCTAATGACTATGATTTGTACCATCAAAATAACATCATCTATATTTATTTCATTATTTGATAATAGTACATAACACTCATCAATATCAACCAATTATTTTGATCTACTTAAACTTCCCATGGAGATTTTATCTTATGTGATAGTTATTACTAAACCCCCTGGATCAAAGAGAGGTAATTGATCCTGGTATTCTAATTGTGTTTTTTCTTTAATATAGATTTATCTTACCTAGAATTTGATAGTCCTCGATATAAAATATCAGGAAATCATTCATGGGATGGGTTTGTTGATTTCTCATTAGGCATAGATTAATTATTATCTTATGCAGGTCTCCTTTACCACACCTGATGGGGTGGGACATTCCTTTTAGAGAGAACGGGACCCAAGATTTGTTAGATATTAACCTTCATTTTTAGAAGTATTAATGGTAGTATCATTTTATTATATTAACTTGGATCAACAAAATTCTAGTGATAATATCCCTTCAGTTGTCGTTGAATTTCCCAACATGATTCCTTTTAATTTATCTAGTTTACCACTAGTAAGAGACGTTGAGATCTTTATTGATTTAGTGCCATTTAAACAACCATTTTACATTAGTTCTTACCATAAGACATCAACATAATTGAAATAGTTGTAGAATAATTTTGAATATTTTATTGACAATATATTTATACACCCTAGTGTGTCTCCTTGGGTATTTCCCATTCTATTTTAATAGAAATTAAATTGTTTACATCACCATTGTTTTTATCATCATAATATCAACTGAGTTATGATAAATGAAAAAATATTTATTACCTCAGATCGATGACATGTTTCTCCTGTTAAAAGTGGAGAAGTAGTTATCAATGATTTATCTTCAATCTACTTGACCCCATTTGAGAATTAAATAATACTAAATTCAAAATAAAATTCATAAGAGTAGGTATAGACGCTATGGGTATATTGTATTTACTTTTGGTTTAAACTATTTTCCTATATTGTTCATGGATTTTTTGAATATTTTTCTCCCTGACTACCATGACATGTCTGTTCAAGTCTTCATAGATGACATATATTTTTACATTAAATCTATGTAGGATAATATGTGTCACATTGGAAAAGTTATGGAATTTTTTAGTCACTACCAAATCAATCCCAAGACCTTAAAATTTTGTTTATAGATAAATTATGTGAAACTATTAGGACATGTGGTTTATAAATATGGTGTTTTAGTTGATCCTGAGAAGGTGAAATATGTTATGACATGGGAACAACCATGTGATGTTTTTTAGATTCAAGGATTCTTTGTTCTAGTGGGTTATTACCATTGGATTGTAATGTATTTATCATCATTGGATTCACTAAAGATTGAACACTCATGTAATGGATTTAACATTGTTGGGGATGATATGTGTCAAATTTATTTCAATGAAATGAAATTTATTTTAACTTCTCAATTGGTGTTGACTCTTATAAAGGTTGTGTTGGGATATGTGGTATTCTATGATGCATCTGGTTAAGATTTGGGAAATATTATTATATTGGGTGATAATATCGTCTCCTAGGTATCTTGACATCTTATGACACATTAGTATAAATGTTGAAAACATGATCCGAATATTGTAGTGGTGACATATTCTTTTAAAAGATTATGACATTACATTTTTAGAGAATGTTTTACCATATATTCTGATCACACAAACCAAAATTATATATTCAAAAAAAATTATATTCTTTATAGTAATTGGGTAGTTTTCATGTCGTCATTTGATTTTGAATATGATTATACCATATGAAAGTGGAATGTCACCGCAAACTATTTTAGTAGGAAACATCCAACCCTTTCCATGAATGAATCTTCAGAGGAGTGTAATTTGATGGATCTCTTTGACAAGTTCCAATTGGATGTTCATCATAAATGGTATAAATAATTTTTTCCACAATTAAGGTGACCTCATCTCTTATTGGGATTATTAATTTGAATTATTAGTGTGATGATGAGTTCTTGGAGTTAGAGACTATCTTTATCATGTGGGGACCATCACTTAGTGTCCTTTCTCCACATAGTGTATTATGTGTTTCTATAACTAGTACATTATGCATGTTTTTATGAGGAAGGATATGACGTGATACTTTCATTGTAATCATTGGGAATTACACCAGGGTACAAAAAAAATGTTATATTATATGATTCAATTATTATGGTGTCTGAATATTAGATGATACATTGCTAATATTGTTGCTTATATTTATACATTCCAATACATTAAGGTTATGTGGTATAGACCTATGAGTTTTTAGAAAACCATTCATGATCCAAATTATAAGAAAAATGATATTCATTTTGTAATTCATGGTGGTTTTTTCTCATACCCCTAATATGAATAACACCACATGTGTTGTAATGGGTCAACTAACTAAACTGGCTCACATTATACCCATCCTTGATTTGACCAATGTTGAGTACTAGGGAAGCCTGTATGTACATGATTTCGTTAGTTTTTATGTTGTTCCATCTATGATAGTCTCTAATAATGATACTATATTTACTTCTTGTTTTTTGGAGAGGCATCTAGGTTGTAATTGGATATCTTGTGAGCTTGAGAATGACATATCATCTATAGAAATATGGCTAAACAGAAATGGATATAAAGATTCTTGAAGAAATTCTCCCGGATTTTTCCTAAGAGATTGGTATTTCATAATATATCTACATGGTGATGGTTTAGTTTTCCAACAGTAATAGCCACTAGAAATCCATTCATATGGCTCCCTTTGAGGCTTTGTATGGTTGCCAGTAAAAATACAAATTCTTTTGAGTAGAGATTATTGAGGTTCCATGGATGGAACAATCATAGTAAAATAGACAATAACAAATATTTAGTTGATTTAGAAGAAATTGTTAATGGGATAGATCTTATAAATATAGTATGTTGATCTTATTCAATAAATGTTGGAATTATTGGTTTTTGATTGGGTGTTCTTAAGATTTTAACCTCAACCGAGTCTCTAACATCATGGAAAATTGGGAAATCATGAACCAATATTTATGTGACCATTTTAGGTTTTTGATAAGGTTGAAAAGCGACTTACCATTGATAAATTCCACAATAGTAGATATTTATACATAACATGTTCAATATATCATAGATTCATAAGTGTATTTCTAACCCATCCCAATTCTTGATCTAGGAGAATCATGATGTTGAGCCTAATTTATCTATGATTAAGCACCCAAGCTATATAGTTGATTCTAAGATAATTTTACTTATTTTCATTATATTAAATTTGGTCCATGTTCAATTGTATAATACTTCTAATCATTACAAAACATTGGAGCATAAGACACAAATTAGATTGCAGTGGACACATCTCTTTGATATGGATCATTCTTGATAGGGTATATGGAGACATATTTTTTTATGGTCGGGAGGTCAAAACATCCAATTACCTTTTATGGGGAATTCCATGACCAATTTTTGATCTTCCTTGAGTAGATTCTTATTTGGGGGTTATTCTATGATAACATGGTTAATTTTCGAGGCTATTGGGATTGTTCACAGGTGGCACATATTTTGACCGAATTGTTGGCTCCCAAATAAAATTGGACACCAAATGGATAGTATGGAATGTATGGTGGAAACATTGTTACAAAAACCGTGTTCCCATACAGTGGAAAAAATTTACCCCATGTTGTAATATTGGGTTCCCTAGACCCAACTATTCATTGATTTTTATTACCATATCTTGTATACAAATATTTATACATGATATATTTTTTAAAATTTTATTATTTCATTTTTTGAATCCACTATTTTATGGAAATTCAAAATTATTAATGTTCTTATAAAAAAGTTTATAACAGATCCTAGACTATAATGAGAATGCCGAGATACCATGGAATTAATCTTAAATAAAGTCTTAATGGCCTATATAAATCTTACATACTAGGCATAGTAGTTGTTTTACTATCTGGTGATGGGGGATCATTAGTATTAAGAAATATTCTCATCATGTACTCACTAATGATCTCTAATAGTGGGACCGTGAGGATAGAATCACTAATTGGAATAACACATGTATTAAGTTTCCTTAGTTGTTCATATCAATATATCTATGTATTAGTCTCCAAACATGATATTATTACCAGTGTATTACATTTGAAAATATAGTTAGATTCCTTTAAAAAATGAAAACAAAATCCTGTTGAGGTACCATGTGTTGGGTACATCATTGGTGGTATGGAATTTTTTGAATGGTAATGAAAATATTTTCTTATCCATGTCTGAGATGTAATATATCTCAAGTATAGTTGATTAGTATGGAACTAACTTCATATGTATTTATAAATTTCAGTCTAAAGGAAAATCAATATAGATAGATTAATAAATAATATACTTTGAAAAGGGAGATGACACAATAGTGCATCATTAATTATGATATATTTAAAGATAGAGAGATTATAATACAAAATATGATTTCGTAGGATGGTTCCATGGAGCCTGTAAATTTGTTCTAGAGGCTCGTTCTTGGTATCCAAGAGACCTAGGATCAAATCTATGTGTGGGTAAATTTCGGATTTGTTGTAGTTGTAAAATAGGAGGTACTATTCGACATAGTAATAGCTGACACTATTCATACCATTTGGTCCTTCGGGCCACCTGTTTAGGTATAGGGGTCTCAAGGAATTTCGGCCAACAAAAGATTTCTAGACCTAGGGCCTTCATGATGTAATTTCCTTGGGTCTAACATTTACCTTTTGGTCACATGGCTTTCGAGCCAAATAAAATACCATTTAGGTAGACCACACAAGATCAGGCCTAGATGAGGATTCAAAAGCTAAAAAAGAATCCACCATAAAAGAGTTAAACAAATTATATTAATGAGAGGGTATGGAAAATACCATTGGTACCAGGCACCATGAAACTCTTCATTGGAAAATGATAGCATATTATCGATGAGAGGTTGATGGCTAGGCACCATCGAGAAGAAAATTCGGGGGTGGGGTTGTTGCTAGTGTTTCATGTCTCCCCACATTATGGTCATGTATTGGGTCATGAATGGGCCTTGTTTCTTGGTATGACGGGGCATTTATGGGTCCCCCTTCAACCTTTAAAGTGGATATTACCAATAAAATAAATAAAATCAATGCATTCGGGACATTCTACAATGTGTTTGTAGGACAATTTTTATTTCCATGAAAATTAATATATGTTTAGGGGAAATGGTGGTTTACGATAATCCCAGATTAGTCTGTGAATTATAATAAATGTTGTCTAAATAATGGCCTAAAGGTTCACCCACAATATCATCTTCACGTATCCACCTTATTTATACGAATATTTATACCAGACAATGTGGGACCCAACACAAGGTCTAAGTGTTTTCCACATTATTGATCATTGTTAAATAAATATATTCATAGAATTAAATTAATAATTAATAAATATAGAATTTATTTATTATGGGTATTTAAAATTTATGTGAATATGAGAATTAATATTAATTGTATGAATATTATTTTAATATTCCATGTTCATTTAATAACTGTAGGAATAATGTGTTGAGTTAAATGACTCGGTTTTATCGTGTAATATATATAATTTATATATTAACAATGTGTTCCAAAAAAATAAATATCATTGAAATAGATTAGTTTTTAATAATTATTTATATAGTGGACGTTAAATAAACATGGATCAAGGAACACATCCAGGATTTTTGATCATCTGCTATAAATTATTTGAGAAAGGCTCCCACCTTGTAATATTCAAAATGAGTTTTCCAAAATCTCTCTCTCCAATATTACTTTATAGAGAGTGAGGGAGAATCTTGAATGAGGAATTCATATTGACTTCATCTCTAAGAATTAAACCCACCTCGATAAAATGATCCTCAGGATTTGAAGGAATTGTTGGATTTTTTCTCTAGAACCCAGAATTCAATAATCGACATTTCAATGGATTATTAAAACATGTGTGGATGATATATAGGGATAATGATGTAGATCCTTCAAAAAAAATCTTCAAAAATGATTTTTAGTGGAGCATAGATTCAAATCTGAACATTTATATTGTTTAGATTCGTTTTGGATATCTTTTAAATTACGTGAGATCCTCAGAATGTGATGGGGTTCCTATTACTAGAGATGAAATGTTTCATCTCATTGATATTGAAAATTTTATATTCCATTGTGAACCAACATCATCAATACACCCTGGAACAATCATAACAAATATTATTGGATCCGGGTTGTAATATAAATTCCCCTGACCATGAATCCCACTCCACTAACCACGCTAGCATATCCATCTATGATTTGTTTTTAGCTATAATCCTTTTATTTATGTTCCATGATTCTAGATCTTATTCTTATATCTTCTTCTCTTTTGATCATCATTAGCTATTCTGCTACAGGTGATGATAATTTGATTTTTTTTATTTAAATGTATGTCGTTATATTTGAGTATTTCCTTATAATTTAATCCTTGAATTTTTTGATTTATAAAAAATAACTTTCAGTTTATTTAGAAATATTTTTTTAAATGATTTGGCAATCGAATTAGAAATTGAATTTATTTAGAAAAACTCATATTTCCAATGGAATTGGAATTGTGCATTGAATTTTGAAAATTATGGATTCGATGAAATGATTTTAGAATTATTATGAGAAAAATCGATAAAATTGAAATGAAGAAAATATTTTATTTTTTTTATATTGAAAAGAATGAAATGATGAAAAAAACATGTATTTGTTGTGAAATTTAATTGGAAGACTGAAACTGAAATATTTAAAAATGAATTGTTAATGATGATTAATTTTAAAATGAGGTAAATTTGCAATTAGTTATTGATTTTTTAGGAACCTGAAAGTCTTGGTAATTATTGGGTTACATGGGACAAGATCACATATTACTTTATTACTTTTTTTTATTGATAATGTTGAATCAATTAATAACCTAGTTCATTGTGATTATCCCCGATAAGATGATACTGGCTCATATTTGTTCTGAGCTCGAGGATCGTCTACACACATTTTTATCCTTGATCACTGAGTTGATAAGTTTTCTTATTCTATATTTAGAAACATACATACTCAATGGAATATGACCATGATTCTTACTATGTTTGTTTTTGTTATATGTGCAATTTATTATATCCCTTTTTTTTACACATTTCGAATAATTTATATAAATTATTTATTATAAATGATAATTTTAGAAATGTTTGAAATATTTTCTAACTATTGAAACTGAAGCATGTTTTCTTCAAAATAAAAATAATACATTTTGACATGCCCGTTTTAATTATGTTAAAAGATTTATTGGTTTATTATCATGTAATATATTATGTGACACTTAGTGTGACCTTATAAGAAATTGTAGATCACACCTTACCATTGCTTTCATGATTTTGTTGATTTTATTATTCCAGGTCTGAGAAATGGACAAGTGAAATTGGAGGTGGGGGATATTCATAATCCTTGGGATGGTTTGGTGGTGATGGGGACTGGTGGAGCTATGATCAACATGTTACAGAGTGTTTTTAGGTTTTTTTCATTATTTAGATGGTAGTTTGGGTTGAAATATTATAGATTTTTTTTATCTTTTTTCCAGGGTACTTTTTTAAATATTTGAATTTCGTTACAATAACGTTAATGTTTTTAGTTATACCAACTAGTATTTTGTATTTTTCATCAATTATGTGCAAATATCATTCCTTATTTATTCTTTAAGGATTCCATGTTCTATTCATGAATCTATGGGGATCAAGAATATCCTTCATGACATGTCAAATTTGGCTCAGATATTAGTGTAACATGGTATATAGGATGGTTCATAACACATATGGTTGAGGGCCTTTTATTTTAAAAAAATTTAACAAACATAAATTATTAAAGATTGAGATTCATATAATGTAGTTATATGTTTATAGTCATAAACCCTAATTCATCCCTAATTCTTATCCATAATCTATAAGTAGTGGTTCCAACATAATGAATGTAATTTTAGTAATTGTTTTATGTGAATATCATTATCACATAGGATTTCTAAAACATAAACATTTAAAAATGTTTTATCAAAATACACAAAATTTGTAGTACTAACATTTCTTCCAAAAAAAATTATATACTAATAATCATAAAAACCCGACCATTTATAGAAGAATATCACTAAAAATAAATCACTGTGTTTTCTAGAATCATTCATTCACAGTTACCGAGGACTTGGGCCATCCACAGACCTCGAATAGGCTGAAATGAATTCTATAAATTCATTTTTATATCCCAAAAAATCACTTCCAACATATTTCTACATTTTTGATGTTATAGAATAATCCTCAATATCACTCAATATTTTCATATGTTTATAATCTAGAACATAATTTTGGAACATGTTATGTTAATAGAAATATATCAACTCTACCACTATAATTTTTTCAAAAATAAAACCTACGACACTCTCTATATTCCATGAGGACTAATTTCCACATTCCAAAGGGAAAACTATTACATAGGTATTTTCTATCAACTTGAAATAAAAATTTTCATATTATAATCTTATTATAAAAATCTCATAGAGATCAGGATAAAATATTTAAGTATTTATGTCCTATTTAGGTACATGTGATATGGTTTTCTCTCAAATATAAATCTATTTGTACTGCCCAAAAATCTGATAAACATTTTTGATATTGTGTCATTATTCATGATTAAATACTCAAAGATCCCTAGTAAGGATGTTTATAACTCTTCTATCCTGACCACATATCATTCAATCTATTTTATAAAATTAAATTAAAAAATATGACTTTAAAATAATCAGTAACTAAACATTGAAATATTTATTCAAAAAATGGCCACATGTATCCTTTATAATCACATATTTTATAACCCCTTCAGCCACATAAACTATGTACAAACTTATTAATAATGTGTATTTTTTAATGTAATGAATTATTATTAATGATCCATTAAAAACAAATTTCCCTTTAGAAGAATATATTTTCACTACTCTACTAGTATGTAATGGTCTTCCTAGGAAGATTAAAACATTTTATCAAAATCTATTTTCAGTACTAAGGAAATCATTCTGTAATGGAAATTTCTTTGTATTGAATAATAGGTCATACACCCTTCCAATGGGATAATTTATAATCATCCCACTCATTTATAGATAAAAATATGAATTTAAAATTAAGAATACAAAATTTAAAAAACAAGGACTGAATAATAAGATGAATGTAGAACCTAAGTCACATGAAAAATTTTCTTCCGAACATTATTTACTTTTATAAGGAATAACAAGGCTTGTAGTGACTTGTAGTTTTAGATGTGACATCTTTTAAAGGATAAAAATATATTATTTTTTCACGTTTATGGTTGAAATTTTCTCTAAACATCTTTTAATAGATAATGATATTTGGTGAAATTTTATATAAATTTGAATTTTTTCAAGGCCTCCAAAATGTTCATGTTCAGGTTAATGGTTTTTAACATCTCAAAAAATATTAGATAAAAATTTATACCATTTTTAATGGATCGTTTTGGAATGAGGGAATGGAGGATCACAAATATATATTTCATGGTGGTACTTTTATTTTTTTTAAATCCAAAATTACATAATAACATCATTGATTATCTCTTATTTCATATTCTTTTTTTCATGTTTCAATAAAAAAGTAAATAGTTTTGTAGTTCAGTTTATACATTGTATTTCACTTTTCCATAAATAAAAATATCTAGCTTATTATTTTTATAATCACTTAAATCTTTAATATCTTTTTTCCAATGCTTTATCATTAATTTTTCTTGAGTTTCATACAAATTTTATTTACATAACCATCTCATTTTATAAATTATTTAGATTTATAGTACTTGGATGATTACCCTTATCCCATGATATTGAGTCTTTATCAAATTGAACTAATTTTAGTTTTATTATATGGATCCTCGATAATTTTTCCATTTTATGATAATAAAGGCTTCTCAAAAATTGTTTCATCGTCCAACATTGATTACCCTGATAATTTTATGAATCATCCCTATATTGATATTTATCATAGAAAATTGGATATTGTGTTAATCTAATCGATAAAACTAGATTAATACTTAATTTATCTATTTCGGATATTTTGGAGTTGTTACTATAATTAGGGTAGTAATTGTTTTATAATTATCCATTTTTCACTTTGTTTTATAGGTCAAAATTCATTAAATTAGACACGTTCATCCTATTATGAATATAAATCCACATTATGAATAAATTTACATATATATTTAAATAGTACACAATAATTAAAATTGTTTCCATATTAAATTTCGTTGGAATTAATTATAATCTGAATAATATTTATCATTTTACTATAATTATTATACTAGAAAATTTGTTTTTTTGTTTTTTGGTCCAATTTATAAAACATTTTTCAAGTAAATAATCTATAAAATTAAAAAAATCTCCTCCTGGAGATTGATTCATAATATTTTTAAGGAAAAGAGAGATAACATTGAAAATTGGGTCAATCAATCAGTGTGGAAATTTTTTAGGGTTTTGAAATCACCTATGTCGTGCTCTAAACCTATCTCATGTTTAGTCATTGAGCATTACCTCGTCCTGAAAAATACTAGTAATACTTTTTCCAACTTAAGTGGTTATGTTCCATGGATTAAATTTCATTATGGATGCATTAAACACTTAGTCCCATGTATAAAACACCACATCATCTATAATTTGGAACCATCTCATATCATTTCACTTCAAATAGAATTATAATACCTTCATCTTTTACTCTTCCTAACTAACCCCATTTAGAGGTATCTATATAATAGTGCAATATAATTCATCAATAAGAAAAAAAGAGTTATCATTCAATGTTCCAATAGATTAACACATAATGGAATGAATGGATTATTTCACTAAAATGTTCATATATATAATGGATAAAAAATACATGATGGGACTCTTGAAATAGTTCAAATTAATAAATCTTAAATTTTGATCTCTCAATGAAAAAATTCCAAGGTTGATGTCAAACAATGCATTATTTATAGTTCTCAGCTCAAACAATTTCAAAAGAAACAATTTAACATTTATTTCACTTTTATAATAAATTGGAGTTTTTTTATTTTTTAGGTATCAAGTAACTATACTCATTAGTGGATGATTCACTAGTTTGTATGAGAATTTATCTCTCATCAATTTAAATTCGACACACCACAACAACAACAAGAAAATTTCCAAAAGGGATGTTAAACAATTTTTTAAAGAACCATTGTTTAATTTTAATGTTTTTTGAACACTTGTCATCTTCCATGAAAATGAGTCCAATTTTTAATAAATTTAAAAGATACCAAAAATAAAATTTATAAAATATACCTAAAACATGGGTAGTAGAATGATTTTTTATTCCCAAGCGAAGGAATATTTTGAAACTAAGAATATGTAAAATAATTAATAAATGAAAATAAAATTTTATAAATATAGTTAATAAATATGATGGGATGTTAAAATGTCTGAAATAATGATAATATGAATATGAATAGTGGATTAAGTGTGTGAAGGAAACTAAAAAGAATGAAGTAAAAAATTCACGATCAGAGGTTATATTGGGGAAACAATAGTTAAATAAATTTATAAAATAAATACAGTTATTGTATCATGATTCCTCAAAATATTTCAAAATCGTATGAATAAGTGGTGTTGAAATACAAAATTTTTTATTTTCTACAAAGAAGTTATGTCAATTCACTCTAATGTTTTTTTTCAAGCACTACTCAGATAACAGATGAATCTTTTTTGGGAAAATAAGAGACAATGATTTCTAGATTTGGTATATTGGTTTTTAATTTCAGGTATAATTACCTAATACTAATCACCCATAAATACATATAAAAATAAATAAATAATGCACATAGAGTATTAAAATGGTAAAATCAAATTAATGTATAAACACATACATTATTCAAATTAACACTAATATGTTTTTTTAATTAATTAACGTGGAATGAATTAATTAATCACCACTAGAATAATATCTAGTATATAATTACATATGTTGATTTATCATTATACATAATTAAAAAGATATAGAATGTACAAATGTGAAGAAAAATATAGAAAAAAATGAAAAACATGATCTAGAAATTTAAAGAATTTCAAATAATCTCAATCAAACATGCCAAAATGAAGTTCTCTACAAATGATAAAATCAATAAAATTTACATGAATTTCTTCATGAATTGAAGAAGAAAATGAATAAGATAAATAAAAAAATTAATATTATTTATTGATCAAGATCATTATTTATCTCCAACATCTTCTAAACAACCACCCAAGAGCACCAATCCCTTATATCTAGTCTCTTTTCCAATTCCTAGGTGTCTTATCCCTCTATGTGAATAAATTACCCCCTTCTCATAACCCATGAATCTAAGAGGGATCCAAATTAATTCCTCACAATGAGAAGATCCATGATCATTATTAGAGGTATCTACTTTAAAATTTCAATTATTTACCATCTCTTTCAAGTGAAATGAGTATAAATCCCTAGAATTGATAATTTTCTTAGGTGATTCTTGATTAAACCCTCACAACCTCTCTAAAAATATTCATCATGTTCCAAAATAGATTCCCTCATCCTTTTATTTTGAATTATCATTGTAGGGAAACATGAAATTTTAGTCTCCTAAAACATAAATTTATTATTTTAATTTAATAAAGTGAATGATCCTTAAACATCCATTTATACACCATGGTTACCCTTACACATCACTTTATGTTGTGGAAGGATGTTTACATATCATTTTCCAAGCCATGTTTACCCTTACATATCCAAAGAAACCTAATAAATACCATTGAATAAGCGTCTAGTAACCTATATTTATTCCTTTGAACAATGATATCACTCATAAACATGTCTACAATAGAAAAATGTTGCCCATAAACATTTTTAATTGATCCATAAGAACCATTGTATTATCCCCATTACTATTAAAAGTCATCTCAACATAAAATGTCCTCTACTTATGATCTTTAATACTCCTATTCCTGAACCATCTTACTAGATATTGTCCCTGTGTGTGATTTATCAACTCAAATTAAAAAATTAAATATCAAAATAGAAAATATTATGCTTTCATAACCATATATGAAATATTTAAATTACTTCCAACAGATCATATATATCATCTTAACATAGAAGTTTGATAATATTAAACCTATAATCCTAAAAAATATATTACATTCCCAAAATATATATTTAAATAAAAAGTTCATAAAAATAATCCATAATATGTTTCCTTACATTATAATTCGATTAAAAAATATCACCTTATTTATTTACTACAAAATAATCAATTTTAATTAAAATTATGAATGAATTACATTTTACTCTAAAAAATTTGAGAATTAAAAATATGTTCAATGAACAATAATGTTTAAATCACAGATATCAAGAATTCCATGAAATAAAAGTGGAATGTTTCATCAAAATAACACCTTATTTATATTCTATGATTCTATATCACAATTAATCATATTAGGTATGTCATAGAACATATTCTGAGTAAACATCCCTTTAGCCTAGCATGGTAGTTGAAAATTAAAGAGTTATAATTGGAATCATTCTATAATTTCCTATCCTTGTTAAAAATTTCATTAGATCTAATATATTGATGTATTTTTTCATTAATGAAATGAAAAAATGAACCGATGGATCAATTTACTCAACCATCATAATGCATGGATAAATTGACAGTTCTTAGATAACATCACAGAGAGATTATATAAGGTGAAATCCCATTTATAATGGTGTCTAAAACATCTGTATGATCGATGATAATTCTTTATAACCCAATGATAAAACTTTATTCCAACGTTTTTTTGTGAGGCACAATCACACTGTAGAGTAAAGAAGAGTCCCACCCATTTTATGGGTGATTACTTTTATCAAAATATCTCCCATGGAAGATGGAATCCATAAGTAGCTCATAACAGATTTTTATCAAGATCTATCAATTAATGATGAGTCATAATTAATTCTTTTGATTTGTAAACATATATGTTCTGTATTTTAAATACATTATAGTCATGAATTTCATTAATTTTTTTATTTGTGATTATGGTTTTTTTATCCTACTATTGTTATTGAGTTTCAATTGATCGTATGAATCCCTTCATTGAATTACGTGAAAAAAAACCATGTATAATAAAAAATAATGAAATGTGTTTACCTTACATCGATGATGGAAAAATCACGTATCATCAATGACATGCTTAAGGTATATTACTATGAATTAACATATTATTTATTTAAATCTTTATGTGTATACGGACCAACCTGTATTGCCGAATAATTGGAGGTATTCTAATTTTGCCCACAATATTTTAGTATCATAGGGAGAAAATGTTAAAAGATAGGGAAATGGAAGAACAAGTTTGGATAAATATATTATATACATAAACAACATTATATTTGACTCATGTATTATTCAATATAATTCCATAAATTTAATAAAAAATTACATAAAATATGAGTAATGAAATAGTTTTTCCTTTTATTAGATTCGTCTAAAACATACATTATGCAAATCATTTTATAATTTGAAATGTTAAAATTGAATTACATACTTATGGGGATAAATACTTCACAGTAATAAATAATTCTCTCAATCCAAAATCAATTGTGGGTTATTATTGGAATTTTAAAATATAATACTTCACACAACACTTCCTTACATCATCACCAAGTCACAATCTATGGTTGGATTAGTTAACTATAATAATATATCTCTATATCGAATTGTGTGGTGTGATCATCTATGTAATATAATTTTCCGTGGTATACTGGACATTATATTATATTGTATCCCTATATCATAATCTATTATATCGGAATACATATATCATATAAACATCAATAGTTAGCATATATCTCCATCAATACCCAATATTCACTAAATCTTCATAGAGTTTATGCCATTTAACCTTTTATAATATCATATTATATAATTTTGAAATGATATCTTAAACCCATTCAAATAATTTCGTTTTTTAGAAATATTTCATTAACTTTATCATGCATCACATCCTGTTAAATAACTTCTGAATATCCATGAATGAAATCTCATGTAAACATAAAAACTGTTTTAGAGAAACTATACATTGTCTGTAAAATGAAATCCCAATTAATTCAACCATAATTTGTTTCCCTATGGGTTTTTGAGATGTTAAAAAAATATAAATTACTTAATTAATAAATATAAGTAACGTCTAGCCACTGTAAATAATTCATTCTGCATAATCTATAAAGGTACCTAACATTCTCTCTTTGAACATTATACATATTTATATATATGTTCACAAGCTATATTATAAAAAGGAATGCATAATCATTCAATACCATCATCCTAGACATCAATTTATTAGGGAACATAATGTATATAAATACTATATAGCCTACCCAAATGTTATAAATTATATAAGTACAAACAATATATATTTTTAAACCCATCACATGATAAAAGTATTAGGGAATATTTCATGGTGAAGGAAAATATTTGTTTTCTAATGTACATGGTCAATATTAGCATTAAGGCCTATAAAATGTTTTATGAAATATGCTATTAGAACAAAGAAAAAAAATTAACGATGTAAACATATCTATGATGAAATTTAATTTGGTTTTTGTATCATCCAACTCTTTAGGTAGTGACTTCACTGACGGCAAGAGTATGCTGTAGTGATACAAAGAACCCATTCAATCACATGTTGAATTCAATTACTCTAGGTGTATATGATTGTGAGGTGGATACCCTATTGAATCACCAGATTCATTTTTTGGGCACCGAAGATAGTGGGACCAATATAATGTTTATTTAAACATTTGAATACCCATTCATAGTCTGGGGCACCATCATAGATTGGAATTCTCTTATAATGGATTGATGTATCATTTTCAGATGAAAATATAATTTTGTAATGACATGGGCGATTTAAAAAATGGGATTCATATGATTCAATTACATGGGGACCACACATGGTCATATACTTTTTATATTTCTGTGTGCTTTATCGATGGTCATACATTCCCTCTATAGATACCTATTTTGTGAAGGAATTTCCTAGAAACACTTAAAATTATTTTCTAGAGAAATTTGAAATCAATGATGAATGCATATAGGTGAAGAAAAACAATATAGATAGAAGAATATTTTCTCAATTTAGAGGGGACCTTCCCATTTAGAAAAATATTGAATCCGTATTATAGTTTTTGAATCATATATAATGATATAAATAGGTAATTCATATAGAAAATGTAGATGAAGTTAATATAGGAAATGTAATCACTCTGTGAGTTAAAAAAATTTGGGATATTAATGATGGATCAATCACAAGGATCCTTCATGTAGCCCCATCTGAATGGTTAAGGCACAGGTTTCGCTACTAAGATCCCTTTGTGGGGCCACTCCAAAAGGTTCCTCCAAGTGGTAACCTTGTGAAGGATCGTTTGGATGATTAATTTGTGAGATCTCTTCAAGTGGGCTTATCTGTGAGATTTTTATAAGGGATATATCTATTAGGGATACAATATGATGTCCACAAAGGGAAGTCCCTCTACAACGCCCCTTTTGAGTGGTTCCATAATAAAGTTAAATTATATGGTCCCTTCATGAGGGACATACTATGAGGTGATTCTTGGAGATACCATTCAAATGTTATCCACTTTGATACACATCTGATAGCCTCATCCTAAGGCCTCACCCATGTGGGTCCAATGAAATGTTTCATCAATGAAATATCTTAATAGTAGACCATTCAATATATCCATATTCGTATCCTCTTTAATAAAATTATTTCATGAAAAACATTTAACATAGTCCCACTATTTTCTACCCGCCTCTATGTAGAATAAGCACCATATTCATAATCCAAAACATATCCATGCATTCACTAATAAAATCCTGTGAACCACATGTGTAAGATATAATCTCTTTGTCTTCAAGGAATATTCTTAGGGATTCCACTCATCCTTCTTTATATATTTAACATTATATAGTATATGGATTCACACACATATATGATTCCCATGAATGATATGTAATCAATCATGAATCACTTACCATTTTACAATGAAAGCATCTGTATCACATGATTTAATAATGAACGATAATGTCATCACCACATTACATTATATTCTATGTTACAATCCTATCACATGAACATAAATTTATTAGATCTAAATTTATGGGATCTTATTCCTATTAATTATGATATATATGAAATTTCATTGAAGATAAATCCAAGCATCCAAAACCATATTTAATCTGGGTCATACTCACTGAGAAATTAGTGTCATCACTATGTTATATCATAGATGATCCATATAATTTCTCATCATGGGGACATATTCCACCATGATCCACAAAACCCATTTTCAAGGGGGCTGTATTCTCCAGTGAGATCATCATAACTTCTATCATAATGTCATTAATAGTTAGGGATGTCTAAAAAGAGTTTTTTTGTTTAATCCCAATATTAAAAAATTATAGGAATATTATGTATAACAGTCTATTAAATAAAACCTTAAACTGTATAGAATTGGTCTTACATACACATACATAAAATACATTTCACATGGTCATTTTCATATGAGCATAAAAGAATCCACATTAGTGTTAATAACAATACCTCAAAATAAAGGATGTATCCGATTAAGTGGCCCCAAACTACAAGATTTCAAGTTACCTTTATATTGATACAGAAGAAGCTAATCTTATAGTCTTGATTCTAATACTATGAACACCTACAACACTCTATAGGGAAGATATGATCATGTGTTCCAACTATATAACTTTAAACCAAATCATCGTTAAATAATTCAATATACATGGAGAACCTATGATATATATTATTGATAACATGGATGGAGAGCATAATATATATATACATATATCATTTGTCCAATCGATGGATAACATATGATATATGTAGTTGATCACATTAATTATTTAATTTCATTGATATACTAGTATTTTGGTAACCATTCTCAAATTAGTATTTTAAAGGGATTCAAAAACAAGTCAAAAAATATATAAAAGTGTCATGGATTAGGAAATAACACTTATACAGGTTTAGATGAACCCAAAATCATATACTCTTGACCAATATTCACTTGTATAGTCACTAATAAAAATTCCAATGATCTATTTGATTTTGAAAGAGGATTGTGCTAGATCAATAAAGAATTGTGTGAACAATTTGTTGGAAATATAATAGAATACCTGATAAAATCATTTTCCTATAAAATTGATCAATCATTCAAATTCATACATGTTATAATGCCTGATTGAGTTTCTTATTTGTGTTTGTTAATAAATTGAAAAAACATTAGGAACCTTCTCAGGATCCCCCTTCGATCAAAACCTTGGAATCATAATTTGTAAGTTCTTGTAATAATTTTATAAAATACAATGGTAGATTATGTGGTTCCTCCATTGTTACTTCTCATTATCTTTGGTTCCCCACATATTTCTCAACCACTTCCATGGTTTTTTCCTTTCAAATTAGAATGTAATTATTTATAAAACAATTTGTTTACGATGAGTAGTAAAAAATAGTAAAATAGTAACAAGAATACCGCATTATTCCCAATATATAGGAAACTCAGAAGGGACTAAAAATTATGAATCCTCATGAATCACCTCATTAATGGAGAATCATGATGAAAATGGTTGTTCCTGACACTATAGAAAACCATTTACGGATATATTCTTTAGAGAATTAAAACAATAGTATGACTAAGAAGGAAAAATGTGTCTTTATTACAATTCAAGATTCACATATGATAGATATTGTTAACCACCAATGTCAGAGGATCCATGATACACTTACTATATAGGAGAATATTTATGAATAACCATGAAGAGACCAAATGTATTGAATTAGAGTAAGGTTCCTAGGAATAATTATTGTCAAGGAAAAAAATATAGAAGGTGGGGAATGCTATCATATTATCCATCCCATAGAGGAACCATTCAATAATTTCCTACCTTAATGTTAATAAGCATGAGAAATTATATAAATAATAGCTTTATGAAATTCCAAAATATCTGTTCCCATTGAAGGATTATTTCAACTAGATATGTTTGATTAAATTGATAAATTAGTTTTTCTTACTTCCACATATGAAAAACATAAACATATTTTGAATTATATTAAAGGAATAATGTGGTCCCATTTCTCCATTTCCATGAAAACGAGGGACTATATCATCATTCCAACCAAAAAATTCCAACACTACATTATGAAAAATGTTTCACACTATATATATATCCCTCCTTATGTCTTGAAGAGATACTAGTATATCCTATAATTAAAAATCACGGACCTTTGTAATTATATCCAAATGAAAAATAAGGAGTAAGAACATTTTATTTATCCTACAATTAGGGAAGAATATATGCATTATTTGGATGATTTCCAATATTAGGCCAATATTCCCACTCCCATTCATGGTGGATCATCCAAATATCTCATAAAAATAGTTTGAATAGGATCATATTCTAATTCCAATTTATGATCAATGAAATTCTCTAATAGTCACTTTGGGGTAGGTTTATATTACATCTAGAATAATTAGAACTCATTATTATACTCAGATAGTAACTATAGAGTGGGGTCATATTTTTTCCAACTAGAGTATATCATATGAATGTTTAGAAATATCATAGGTCTAGGATCAAATTTCGTCCCACATGCATAAAAATATCAGCCTATTTTTTGTATCCTATTGAGGGGAAGATAATATTGTTATCCAAACCTAGGTTGTTAGTTGGAATATTTGGGAAGTGATTGATGATAAATGGTGGACTCATAATCTTGTATATTTTTATACATGAAACAAATGTAATAATATTCCCAATCATATCCAATAAATTCATAATTATATTCTAATGATAGGTAGAATATCACCTAAGAGGACACATGTACATAAGGTTTGCTGCCTGTATTGCCTAAATCTAATCATTATTTAAGATTCTACCCTATATTTCCAACCATAAATATCAAAAAAGATATTTTAAAGAGAATTCCATAAATTTGATGTATGACTATATCAATTTCATGATCATGGAATATATCATTTAGGCCTCAAAACCTCATTAATTGAAAGATGAAAAATAATTTATTGGATCCAACAAGATTGTATAAATCATCATTTGATATGGAAGTCCTCAATTTGTTATACATGTCATTAAATATGAAGCTACTCCAAATAGTACTAACCATGTAGGATCTACCAATGGAAATATGAAGATCAACCCTAGAGATAATCCCCGTGGTGTGAGTTTCAATGGACCAGCCAACAACCTCAATGTCAATATGAATGAAATCCCTATTCTAAGACACTATATATTTGTATCAATAATTTTATTATCATTGTAAACCAAACCATACACCAAAAATGTCTTCCATAGGGAATTTTTTGTAGTAGTCCTCCATTAGATTACGCAACAATATAAAATAGAGGAAATCAATACAATAAATAATTAGAAGATAAATCAAGTGGTCCTTCCCATGGTTTTCATTACAATGGTCCTATGAATAATTAAATAACATCCCTAAAAAAAGTTCATAAATTTATTGAGATCACTCTGAGATTGAAATCATATTGGGAGAAACATAAATGTCAAGGTTTACAATATTAAGAACCATACCCATATTTAATGAATTATCATCCTAAATAAAGGATAGTATATGGAGACATTTATCCGACACACCTCTCATAGATTCCTTACCTTCAGATATGTTTGATGAGGTTTCAAAAATTCTGTTTCATCTTGAAAAATTTATAGTGACATGACCTCTATGGTTAGATAAAGTTAATGAACCGATCAACAGGGATGAAAACTATTCCATGTTCGTATAGAAATTATTATAAAATGAAAATATATAGGTCATGTTCTATCACATTCCATCTATTTTATATATTATCATAGAAATAATGAGGGAGCTATCCCTACCAAATCTATAACAAAACTTGAGGAAATGTGTATATCATATGATGGCCAAAATTCTTTCCAGTGGGGATAGTTTCAACCGCATCAAGATGATTATTGATATTTATCATCATGTTGAATTTCCATATTCATAGTAGTGTGAAACATTTAGATATAAATGATAATCAAGAATAGCCAATATGGTAACCTCGACAGTTTCATGGATCCATTAAAAATAATAAAAAATTCACCATCTGATGCACACAATAGAGGGTGGTGAAAATATTCATCCTTACACATTAATCAAATAAAAATACAAAAAATTACCTTCGGGTAGATAATGTGAAATTCAATAACCTCATGTAATGTTTTAATTTAAATTTATATATAAGTAATCCCACATGTTGAGAAAAATCACACATCTCCTAGAACCTAGAACGAATGCACTCATTAAGATTGGGCCATTGGCCCCCTCATACACTAGGTGACTAGTAAATTCAAACATGTGTAATGTATAAGGATTAATATTCTCACAACCACGTAGTAACCCTCAGTAGAATGTAGAACACCCCTAGAAGGTTCGATGAATATTGAACATGATCTGATCAAATTGTAAAATTTCATGAAGGAATCAATAGGAAGAACATTAATATTGTTAAGAGAGCATCCTCGACCCATAATGATGGTGGTGTTTTTACCACCACAATTATCTCTGGGATCATAAAACCATAATAATATCTAATATTTAATAATAATCATTCCAATTCAACCATGTCCAATATGGTTGGGGAAACAATTACCATTCTTCATCCATGTTTGTTGTTCTTCGCTACATTGGGATCATCTTCATATAAAAGGATCACATAATTTATTTTAAGGTTTGTTCTATCCTTATTATGAAAGAAACATTTAGTGATAAATATCATGGAATAACATTGAATAAACTAGTATATATCACATCTTGGTGAATATTTAGGAGATAATGTAATCCATCATAGGGGGACTAATCCAAAATTTTCAACTAAGACGAAATAGATTAATAAGGGTTGTAATTTTACATTCAAAATATACAAGGAAAGAAACAAGTACACTCTTCATTCTGATAAAGGTATGATTCCCAATACATATTAAAATATATTGAATTTTATCTGTGTCTACACCAGAAATAAATTATTTTATCGTGATAATAGAGAAGAACCTTCTGATGAACCCACTATTGGAAATATGTTCCATACATAATTACATCAAGAAGGTGTTCATACCCAACATATGAGATAAAGTGAAATTATGGGATAACCTTGAAATTTTAAATTACTACCCCTTTGTGAAATTAATATAATCAATAAGGAAATGTAAAGATTACATCCCACCGTTTATCGAAGGAATCTAACAAATTCACAATTGAGGATAAATTTTCCATAATAAAAAATTGAGTTCGAAAAATTGGTGGATCATTACAACGATTTACTCAAATAAAATATTCCTACTAAGTATTATACCAAGATATAGAAAAATGATTTTTATATAGTGCACAATAAATTGACATAACCTCCAATCCTTCCATAGAAGAGTATTATAATACAACAAGCTCTATGATCATGTGACTATTGATTCTAAGCTGGGTGAGGAAAGATTATCAACAGATTCATCCCTTCGGAATGTAATTTAATATATGATATGAATGCTACCCAATATGGCTTTTACTATGTATTACTATGAATTTCATGTAATTTGATCATATCTGTGTCCACTGATATCCAATACACAGGTGCCTTCCTAAATGATTATCCCACATGAACTTTTTGACCCTTTTGAGACCCTATCTATTTGAATGTAATAAATATAGGGGTGACACAAACATATATTGTTTATGAGGAATATATATTATTATTTATGGCGTGTGAATAGTTCTCTAGAAACTGTTTGGAATCCAATATTCATCATTTTCAATAGAACATGTGGCCTAGTGTATAATATTTGATATATTAGTTCTTGATTTGTCCATATAATGAGAATAATTGATTATCAAGAAGTACCAAAGCTCATATAATTTAGGAGATCCAAGGAACCAATACATTTTTTTGGTTAATAAATATATCTGTCTAGTTGATTATATGATTAGATGAAATATGTTAGTCATTCTGTTATTATTTTATCTCCACAATTAAAAAAAATGTATTCCTAAATTACATGAATTAAAAAAGGTGTGAGATTTAGAGAGACTAATATTACCTTCTAAAGATGAAGGGTATGAATAATTATCTAAATATACAACTCCCACAAGTTTTATTAATAGAGAACTATATAAAAAATATTTATGATATGTTATAGAAACATCAATTTCCTCTAAAATACCATTACACATTTAAACAGATTTTATCTATAGCACGATGTCTGATGGATGGCATCCATGATCTGAAGCTATATATTAACCAACACTATTATCAAAGGGTAAAAACATGATATAGGAGAGAGTGGTATCTTAATTCTAAAACCATTTCTAACACCACCTACTATCCCCAAGCACACACAATATCATGTGGTACCTTCCCTTGAATTTAAGAAAAAAACATCTCCCAAATTAGGAGGGAAATAGGTAACTAAAACATCTAAGGTTGAATAATTATCTGATTAAAACTCAGTAAATATGAATCGATCAAGTACCAATTTACATTATCTCTATGATGTAGAAAATCATTATTGAAATATTTGATGTTAAAAACCATAACAAATATGGTATAAATATCCCCTTAGATTACCACCCTTTCAATTAGATATGTGGACACACTATCCAAGAATATTTTGTCATCAAATATATCATTGAGAAAATCATCTAATTTTGGATATCAAAATATAGAAATACCCTATAATTTTTGAATTTGATATCTTATATCCCATATATAGTGGAAGAAGAGTTGATATTTTTTACTAGAGATGTGAATAAATAGTAAGAATGGATGACTAGAAAACTAGTCAATCGAGAATAAGCTATACACAGTTCTAAATCGTACAATCTAGTAGTGACCTAACCCACTACCCCCTAGAGAAATAATTGGTGACATTATATTCAAAAAAATATTTATGATGTTGAAACAATAATCATTGATAATAAAAATGATATCATTAGAGATCCAAAAAAATCCATGCTTGTCGAAACCCTTCCAAATATCTTTTCTGAATTCCTTAGAGGATGGTAAGCATTATACTAAATGAAAAAAATATTACTGTACCATTAGACAATACAATTATCATCACCACATCAATTGTGTTACTCATGAGATAATGGATCCCATCTTTGTTCTGTCATTGTGATCAGTTTTATATACAACTTATCTATCAAGGTATTTATATTTATATATATATATATAAACATGAGTTCCCAAAAAATTATTAGGGAATAGGTCATATTGGTTGAGGAGGTCAATGATTTTTGGTTTGATAGGGACTATATTGATTTTAATAACATCCCCACTAAATCAATATATTCTATATAAACATAAAGGTCAAAACATTAGTGGGTTTAGAAAAGGAATCGATTTACTTGTGAATCATCAAGAATCTATTTAGATCCATTTATTTTATAGTATTTATGAGAAAAGTTGAAGTTGTATGATCAATATCGGTGAATAATAATATATATTTAAACATATTAAAAAATAATGAAAATGAAAAAAGTAAAAATTTCCCTAATCATGGGTAATTGGAATAAGTCACTGACATATTCAGCAAAGTGTAAACCATATGTTTAGAAACATCACAATGTTAGTAATCACATATTATTGGTCATGAAATTGTCTATTTTATAAATCTTGATTCCATTTTGGCTGAGATATTTATTATTTATTCCTTTCACCATTAAAAAACTCATGGATGTTCTCATTTAATCTATATTAATACGCCAAATGTTTAAGACCAATCTCACTGTAGCAGAGGAATATTAGATAGAAACTACTCTTATTGAGTGTTACAAGGTTATATCCTTCAAAAATATTTATTGGGAGGTGTCCATACATGGATAAATAAGGACCTTAAATATATAAAAATTAAGATTTATAAAATTGAAACCCATTTTTACTTGATTCATAATAAATCTAGAATTAATCTCATACCATTTTAGACCCTCTGGTGATAAGGTAATTTTGAGGTCATTTTCCCCCCTTCAAACCAGATGATCTATTGGTATGAAAAAAATAAGCTAAAAAAACATTATAGAATCAATCTATGAACTCATTTTTAATGAAATTTATAAATATGATTTTATGGTCCTTATTCAATAAAAATACATTCGATTATCTTCATCGGAGGCCAGGGGTCTATATGCATGTGGTAGTACCCTCATAAAATCAACAGTTACTCAAATAAAAATTCAATATATCAATTAATGACATCTACGATGACATACACCCACTTTTTGTATTATAAATTTTATTATATATACATGAGGATACATAAAAGGATGGGGAACCACGTGGCGATAGAAAACACATCATCAGTTAGAACCCCTAATTATTTGGAAATTTCTCAAATCAATCTATTGACTAATCTTGAAAAATAATACATATTTACTATAAATTGAATTTTTAAAATAATTCCATATATGGGTATTCAATGATTCTATGTAATTTAATTTTAAAGGTAAAATAATACAAAACAAAACATTTCTATGATTGATATTTGAATGCCTATATAGGGAGAACACAAAAAAAATAAAGAAACCAATACCACACTATCCTTGAAGATTAATATATCAATTTTGAATTTCTATTAGAGTTCCAGTTAGGAAAATATTTGAACCCCATATCCATTTTTATCAAATTGAAATCAAGCTTCATTAGTGGAAATGAGAATGAAGTCTGGGTATATTTTTCATCATCCTCATGATATGGAAGAATTTTTTAAATCTGGCCATGAAAAGGAGGGATATGATCCCTATAATGTTAATTATGACCCTAAAAATAATATACCATACTCATATAATACATATTAGATAATTTTTGTAATCATTTACCCTTCATGGTATTGATGTGGAATTGCAATACATACATGATGACACAGATATTGATTCCCCCATGTTAGGATTATTTATATTTAATGTTTCCACCATCCAATTTTTTAGTTCCCAAAATTACCCTTCATAATAATATTTTATCAATGACAAGGTAGAGGAATTTTAAGAAAAATATGTGAAATATGCACATCTCTCATTTTAAAAAGATATTTCAGCCACCATTGATGTGATTTAGAATTTAATTCTAGCTATAGATGAGGATCATCATATTAAATGAAGAAGTAATTCAATGTCCCCTGAATAATGAGATACATATATTTCATTCATAAAAAACATTAGGTTGTATTTCTCTATAAGAATGAAGAAATACCTAGTCTAGTTACAAATGCAGGTACCCATCATTTTCTATCACTAGATGATCACCCTGGATATAAATAGGTTGTAGGGAGACATTATCCAAAAAATCCACTATATAATAAAAAGACAACAATATCATCAAATAAAAAATCATTCGAGAGGCCTAATTATTGAAATGGATCTCCAATTTCATTCCCATCAATAGAATAACTAGGAGATTCAAAATTTTCATCATCCTTAGAGAACTCAAACTATTATTCCTAGAAGATTATTTCATAATAAAAATCAAGGAGATATTGATTGATGATGTAACTGTATTATATACTCTATCCATTATTGATGGGTATTTAATATATAAATAGATTTATATGGACCCTGAAGATGAATATTTCACTACCTTTGCAGAACCCCAAGGTGTATACTTCAATCAATTAATTACAATTGGATTGAAGTATTCTATCAAAACAATACAATGTTACATAAATAATGTAATTAATCCTCTCAAATAATAGAACATACAATGCTATGTGCATTATTTGGTGTGATATTCCTAGAGATTATAATGATCCAAAGTTTTGTCAATGGAATTCTCTTCTTATAATTATTCCATAGAATATAATCACATTAGGAAACACAATAGAATGTAATTATAATAAATTCTATGCGACCATTGAACATAAATTTTCTCCATAAATGTCTTGATTTTCAGAAATCATACATACATGGTTGCATTCAGGTTGAATTTTGGGGTCTGATTGAACTATCATTCATTTTGGTGAATAGTAACATACCATTTTGAATAGTAATATTTTTCTTATAAAGTGTAAATCATCTAAATGAATAGTGACCTCACCATTTTATGTATAAATAAAACATAGGCGTGTTATGAGTGTTAATATGAATATAGAAAAAGTAATGGTATTATTGTATGTCATAAATAATTAATAATGTTTTTTTAATTAATTTTAAATAAATTATATTTACCTAAAAGGTGTTTACCATATGTGATTATTCAGTTTATTAATAAAAATTTGAGAACACCATCAGACCTAAGGTACGTGATTCTTCATGAACATCAATTATTCCTTCAGGTAATTCTTAATATCATTTGTTTTGAAAATAAATCATATATTATCATTATCTATATTTTATAATTTATGTTTATATACCCAAAATCATGTATAAATATCCATTAATCATTCACTTTTAGTTATATAAATTTAGATAAATGATTCCCACCTCAATAATTCTTGATAAGGAAACCCATTTTTAGGGAACTTCCTGAATTCATAACCAGTTTCATATAAAATGTATCATATGTTTTTAGATGTCATTATTTTTATAATATCATTCTTTTAATTATGAAATCTTTCTTTATTAAATTCAATATTTATATAAAATATTATTCCCTTTTATATTTTAAATTCCCTTTAATATTTTCCTTAAAACCACACAAAAATGTTTTAGTGATAGAATTTATTAAATAATATTCAAACATGTTGTATCATGTACTTGACATAAAAAACCATGATATATGCGAATTTTACCTTATCAATGACCATTTATGTTTTAATAGCTATCTTTCATGCTCATATATAAGATACATTAATCTATTATGATTTACGACATGATTATGATAACCATTTCATTCCTTGGGTACAATTCTGTTTATGTATGATTTATTAAGAATAATTCTATATGTCGAAAGAATATTCATGAACATGTTATGATGTGTGTTCATAGATTGTTTTCTAATTCATTGGTTAATTTTTTGTCTAATGATATGTTATATGCAACGGTCTTTGTGGTTATCCTTGACTTGTACTACGATGTGCAATAGTCTTGGTGGTTAACCTTAACTTATGCTCCTCTATGTGCATTATGTTTTGACTCGGGAAAAATTCATATTTTAAGTCTCTACAAAAGTACATTGAATTTAATTTTATATGAAAACATGTTATTATGTCATGATTCTATATTTTCCATTAGTTTTTATATAATTATGATACGCTTATAACACATGTGCTGAAGCATTATTTATCAAGATAATACTTTGGACATGATTTCTAGATCATCCCTTTCTTCAGGTTATCCCAAGGTTATCCTATGAATATGTGTGGTAGAAATGGAAGTTACAATCTCTTTCAGAAAACTAAATAATGAAATTTTATATTTAGACCAATGTTTTTGGTTTAATGTACGTAGACTTCCAAGACACTACAATTTACGATCCTTGGCATGTAATATGTCATTTTATTGTGCTTAAAATCAGCTAATGTTACGTGTAAAAGGATATGGTATCTATATTTGGTATCAGAGCTTGGTCTAGTTATTTTCGGTGATTATGAATAAATAACATTATTGACATCCTATGGGATAAGATTAAGAATAAGAAAACGTTAATTTTTTTTATTATGTATAGTTCATTTGGTTTATAAAGAAAATACATCTATGTATGGATAAAAACATGTAGATGTGCTTATAACAAAATTTTAAGTAGCGGTAAAACATGAAAACATCAAACTGGGATAAACTTTAATAGGAACTGGTGCACGGCAATGGGCCTTGCTTTACACTTGGTGTGAAACTCTTGGTTGAAATGCTTCTGTAGATTCAAAATCGCATTACAAACCACTATTAAGGTAATAAAAAGACCCCATAAGACTATGTGTTATAAAATATATCAAAGAGACACATGATTTAAAACTTGTTATTCACAAGATAAGATATAAATTTAATTTAATAGTTTATCAAATTATGTTTAATATTTCTTTTTTATGCATAAAAGAGAAGTATTCAATACCCCTAATTGTAAATTATTTTTCATAGTTAATGGCATGAAGTAGATGAGAAAATAAAAACAGTCATTGTGATAGGGTATGTGATGATTTCTATAATGATTTTCTAAATTTTATGGGAACAAGTGGACAAAACATCATGAAAATACATGGTCTTATGGATCATGTTAAGCATAATAACTTGAATCATATGGAACAACCTCCTCCTATATAAAAAGTGTAGGATTCTATTAAATCTATCATATCAAAAAGGCCTCCAACGTTTAGTGTATCTTCTGCTCCAATCCTTTCGAGTAGTGGATTAACTACATTGAATATATATTCACATTTCTCATGTTGACATAAGAAGAGAAAATCCTACTAGTGGAATATCGTTTTCATGGGGAAGCTGATCAGTGGTGGAAACTAATCAATAAGAAGGAGTCCCAAGATGAAATTAATTCCATGCTTTTTGTTGAATTCAAGAGAAAATATTCAATTAAATTTTTCCCTAAACCCTCCATCTCAATATGGAAAGAAAGTTCCAAAGAATCAATTAGAAGAAATATGAGTCCATCATGGAATATGAAGTGAACATTATAATGAATTCAAGATACACCACCCATATTTTTCATGACCAATGAAAGCAATGCAGATTTCATATTTACTAGACTAAAGACATGTCAATGAAATGTGTTAGTGATTCATGATTCAATAGTTCAAACGAGATTGTTTTTTGTTCCCTCATGGTTGAAATAGAGATTAGAGACACCTAGTGGCCTCGAGGGGCCATTGAAAAAATGCATAACATGTAGTCTAATATTGGTGATTTGGAATCAAAATACCATGATTTAAAGAAAATAAAAAATCCCACATGTCAAATTTGTGGGAGGAAGAATCCTAGGAAATATCTAAAAGGAACAGAGAATTTATTCAAATGTGGAAGCATGGGAAATATGGATATGTACTGCCACAGAGTTATGAAGAATACTATAAATTTTGAAGAAGAAAGGAAGGTTCAGATTAATAGTAATCATGTAGTGGAGTGTTACAACTTCACGGAGCATGGGCATTAGGCGAACAATTATCTTAAGCTAAGGGTTTTCAGAGGAAATCAACAACAACATACAAGGTAATAAGAAAGGGATTATACTATCACTACTATTGTGGTGAATCCTGAAAATGATTTAGTGATAGGTACACTAGTAATACATCAATGAATAGAAAAAAATATATTTTATTTTAGTGCTATGAATTCTTTCCTATCATCTCATGTTTAGTAGAACTATTCAAAAACGGACAAAAAATTTGGTGGATATGTTTTTCCGTGTGAAAAAAAATATAGAAATTATTATGTCCAAAGTATGAAACTCCTCCCTGGTAAATGTTTGTGGACTAAAACTCCCTGTAAATAATGTCATACATAATTTTGTAATGTTAGATGATATCTTTCGATTGGATTGGTAATCATTATATAATGCCAATATCAACTACCGTGAATGGGATATCACTCTTCACATCTCGAAGCATCCTCCAATTAATTAAAAGTGTAATTAAGAACTTCATTTATCTATATAATCAATGTCTCAAGTGTGGATATCACCTCTTTATGGGAAATCATTCCTAGGTCAAAATATTGAGACAAATAATAATATACTTCTTGTAGAAATTCCCATCATGAGGGATTAGACTTATTTATTCTCTAACGAATTTCCTATACTTCCTCATGGTTAATAGGTTGAGTTCCCAATTGTACATATTATTGGATCATTTTATATATGAAAGAAGCCTTATATAATGGAAACTGTAGAGATGGAAGTGCTGAAAAATAATTTACAAGAGAATCATGAGAAAGGTTTTATACTACTAAGTGATTCACTATGTGGTGTGACAGTCCTCTTCATCTTGAATAATGATGGATCAATACACCTATTCATTTATTATCATGATGTCAATAAAATAATTATAATGAACAACTATCCCTTACCTTATATAGATGACTTATCTGAACAACTTCATGGGGCAAATTATTTTTATAAGGTAGAAATTCGATTAGGATATCACCAATTAATGGTTTAATAGGAATATATTTCCAAGACTTCACATCGAATGAGGTATGGAAACTATAATTTTATAGTTATTATATTTGGAATGTATAAATCACCAAACATATTCATGTATTTGATTACTAATATCTTTAGTTATTTCCTCGACAAAATTGTGGTAATGATTATTGATGATATTTTGATATACTCCAAGATTAATGAGGAACATGAGGAAAATTTGAATACTTTTCTAATGAATTGGTTAAGGGAGAAGTTGTATGCAATGTATAATAATTTTGATAGTTGCATAGATGATTTAACATTCGTACGTAATTTCATCACTGGTAATGGAATATATGTGGACCCTTCTTTGACCACTGAAAATGAATAGTGGCCCATCCCAATATCTCTAATGGAGATCTAAAACTCTCATGGTCTACCCAGGTATTGTTGATGATTTTGGTAGAAAATTTATTTATTGTTAAACCAAATGACCACAATGGGAGAATGGTTTTTTTACACTCAAGAACATGAATATTATTTATGGAGTTGAAAAGGAGATTTATCACTACACCAGTACTCACACTCCAATAAAGTGGTGAACTATTTGGGGTGTATAATGATTCTTCAAATAAGGTAATAGGATGTGTAATAATGAAAAATTATTATGTGATAGCCTACACTTCATGGTATATGAAAAATCAGTAGCAATGTTATCTAATGCATGATTTGGAGGTGGCTATTGTGATCATTGGGTTGAAAATCTATTTGCATTTTCTCTATGTGGGGAATTGTGAGATATATACTAATCAAAAGAGTCTCAAATATATATTCACACAGAATGATGATAATATATTATATACAAGATGGTTAAATATCATCAAGTATTATGAATGGTCAATCCACTATCACCCAAGATAGAAAAATAATGTTGTGGATTCTCTAATATGAAAGGATCATATATCATTATTAATGATGAAAGTAGAAAAGGATCCAATAATTTTACATTTTTTGAGGATAGACATGAGACTCATTTAGGCAAGAACATCATCAATAATTTCTAAATTGATTTCTCAAACAACCCTCATTTATAAATAAATTATTATCAATGTAAATATGTAGAATTTATAAAAATTGTCGATTCTATTACAAATGTAAAATCCTCTGTGTTCAATATTGACAAGGAAAGATTAGTAAGATTCGGGTCATTATTCTATATACCATCTAATCCATAGATAAAGAAGAATATTTTGAGTGATTCACATGGATAAAAATTCTATATTCACCAAAGGATAACTAAGAAGTATTGAGATCTCTGAGAAAACATTTAGTGGGCCAATATAAAGAAAGGGACTGCTAAATATATGCCAAAGTGCCTGGTATGACAATAGGTGATGGCATAAACACATAAATATATGGGGATTATGAAAACAATACCTATACAGACAAGGAAGTGGCATAACATCTTGATTAATATTTTCATGGACATCCAAGGACATCTAGGGAAAAAATATATAATGGTCATTGTGGATCTATATACAAAGTCACCTTACTGTAACACATTTTGTGGGGATATATCATTGGATAATCTTGCAACGATATATATCAAATGGGTGGTAATATTTAACATTGTACAACTATCTATTATACCCAATAAGGATTTGAGATTCACCTTGATGTTATGGAAAAGTCTCTAACATGCTCAAAGAACTAAATTGACCATCGGTGTAGCCGATCATCATCAAACTAATGGACAATTTGAGTGAACAATTCAAACAATGGAAGACTTGTTTATAGTGTGTTAAATAGACTTTAATGGAGGGTGGGACCAACATATTCCACTAGTAAAATTCTATTACAACAATACTTTCCACTATGACATCCAAATGATACATTATGAAGCCCTTTGTATGAGAAGGTTCATAACAATGACATTTTTTGATGTAGTCAGTGAGAATAAGCATCTAGGACCTAAAATGTTCAAATTAATGGAGAAGATGTTGAAAACTATTCAAAAACACATTGTGGAATCCAATTGTTGATAGAAGGGTTATGTGGAAAATCATCCACTTGACCTTCAGTTCATAGTTATAGAAATGGTATTAGCCCACATATATACATGGATGAAGGTCATCTGGATTGGGATGGAAGGAAATCTATATCACAGGTCCATCAGCCCCATCAATATTTCTGATCGTGTTAGAGCTGTGGCATATCGAATAGAGATCCACCTACCATTTCCAAATTACATGATGTCTTCCATGTATCTCTCTTATGAAATTACATAATACACCCTTCACATGTACTCTCTTCAGAGGTGGTATAGTTGGAAAATTATCTTTCTTATAAGGAGTAGTGAGTGAAGTTCTTGGATCATAGAGACAAATTTTTACGAAACAATATTGCTCACCAAGTCAAGGTATTATGGTAGAACCATAAGTAAGTTGATACAGCATGGGAATTTTAGGATTCAATAAAGGACAAGTATGTGCACCTGTTTATAGTATATAATGTAAAACAATATTTTGAGTGAATAATTTCATAAGGGGGGAAATGTTATGACCCAATGTTTTATCAATGTAATTCCCTATATATAATTATTCCCTATAGTATAATAATATTATGAAATACTATATAATATCTTGATAATAATTAATATGAGTTCATTATATATAATTTTTCCTCTTCTTTGTGTATAATTTTCAAAATCTGACACACAAGGTTGCGTTCATGGTGATTTTTGGTGCTTGAAGAAACAAAAATTATTTTTTTTGTAAAAGTAACCTACCCTTATAAATATTAATATTAACCTTATAAATTTTGAAATGTCCAAAATAATAGTAACCTCAACTATGAATTTATGAATAAAATCTAGGAATTTTATAAGTAATTATATGAACTAAGAAAAAGTATTGGTATCATTGTATGTCAGAAATAAATAAATAAAAATAAAATAGATAATTTGAAAAAAAAATTATCATTGTAAAATGTATTCACAAATTATTAATATAATGTCTTATTATTTTAAAATTATTTTATATAAACATATCTAAATTTTGAAAACATTATAAAATTAGATATAGTATACGAAATTTTAATTTTTAATTAAATTATGATTTTCATCAAAAATTAAATCAAAAATGTTTTTGAAATTATTTTAGAAAAATATATTTTTTTTATTATACAAATTGAATAATGGTTTGGGTGTATTTTTGAAATTTTTATAAAATAAATGATTTTTTAAAGAATAGTAATATACAGTAATTTACCGTATATAAATAAATTATAAGATATATGCACTATTTTTATTTTCCTCACTAAGGTAAGAACCCTTGGTTTAAAATCAAATACAAATATTAAAATTTTTGTTCATGGAATCATTACTATTTCTTTTATTACGAGAATATACTAAAGTAATGATTAAAATATTGACAAAACCCTCTTCACCCACTATAAAAACCACCCACAATCCCCTCTTATCTTTACTCTGCTCAAGACATTTTACATGTTTAGATTCATCTCAAATATCTCCCTAATAGCCTCCCCCACGTCCATAATCACTTAATCTCTTAAAAAAATCAACTCCCTTTAAGAAGATATCGTGGATGATTAATTCAAGAGGTAAATTATTCTTTTCAATAATTTTACTTTCATTTTAAGTTCATAGGTTTTCTCTTCAATCATATACTCTCATAATCCAAAAATTATGATAACTCTATTCATGTACATGTAATATAATTATGTTATGATAATGGAATATATTCTTATCATCTCTTTTTTACCCTTTTTAAACTAGTAATGAAGACACCATCCGATATGAGTTAATTCATCAAATTCAAGGACAACAAGTTTTCAATTTGTTTTACCATCTTCATTTATCGCCATGAAACCATTTTTATGGTTGAACAAGAATATAAAATATGTTTTATGTATCATTTATTGTTCTATAATCACTTTTTTAACATTTTTTTGATTAATACAACAAAATGTGTTTGTTGTGGTCAAAACTGCCAATTAACCGCAAAGGTTATAAAAAACTATTTATATAATGAATCATCTTCACTCCATGTGTCCAAATGAAATTTACAACCATGTAAACTTTTTTATGTTCAATAATAAAATATAAATCCAGATATATATAGCCCTCCTCATTTCTAATGATTATACATTGATGTATGTAACTAAATCAATCATGGAAAAAAACAGACCCAAACAATGAGATTGAACAAGATAACAAATAAAAAATGTTATAAATGAAGTAAAAAATGTTACAATATATAAATTAAATGTAAAATTGGTTATGTAAATATGAATTAGCATACTTAATTTAATTATTCCAGTCATTAATATGAAGTGGATATCACTATCTTACTTAAGGTAAGAGATTCTACCTTAACAACCATTATTACATTAGGTTATTATTACTCTCTTTTTACAAAAAATAAATCCTATTATTTATTTATGTAAATATTGTAATTTATTTTTATATTCCCAAATTAATGTTCAAGTTCCATTATTAATTCTTCTTTAGTGTTATACATGAATTTATGTGATTCCTTCCTCAATACTTTCCGATAAGCAAACCCATTTTTAGGGAACATCCTGAATTCATAATTAGATTCAGGTTCACTCTATCATCAATTTTACAAAACCACTGTTTTTATAAAATATTAATTTTAATTATTAACACTTTGTTTGTTGAAATTTTGTTTTATATAAAATATTATTACTATTCCTATTTTAAATTCCCATTAGTATTTTCTTAAAACCGCACTAAAAAATTTTATTCTATAATTTTGTTAAAATGCTTCCTACATTTTGTCAATTATGTTTGACACAAATATCCATGATATATAGTTATTTTCATTTATTAATGTTCGTGTATTTTTTAATTCCTTTCTCTCATGGAAGCTTGTATGATACATCAATATATTAAGCCTTATGAATTGGTTGTGTAACCCATTTTTTCCATCGGTACCATTTTATTTACGTATGACTGATTATGTATGATTATATATGTGGAATGAATATTAAATAGCCAATTATTATGCATTTATCTAGATAAAACTCCAATAAATCAGTTAATGTTGAGCCTTATGAATGTTTTTGTGCAATGGTCTTGGATATTAGCGTTGACTCGTGCTACAATGTCCAGTTATATTGGTGGTTAAAATTGACTTGTTCTCCTCTATGATCAACGATCCCTGAATCATGATAATGACATATTTTATGTTGCTGCCACACTACTAGGAATTGATGTCCTTATGAACGCTTGTTTATGTGTTGTAATTCCACTTGTTTGATGCCTTGTTATATCATTATGTTATGCATTCTAACCCATGTTCTAAATCTTTATTTATCATGTTTATTCACCTGTTGGTATTTTCAGCTCATCCCCTTCTACATGATATAACAAGGCTATTCTATGAATATGTATGAGAACATTGGAATTCAGGATCTCTTAATGAATACTAAATAATGGAATTTCATATATATTTTCATTTTATTGGTTTTATGTAATTAGTTTTCCAAGTAAATAGACTTTATGATCCTTGGTTTGTAATATGATGTTTTATTATGCATGAAATTGTGTAATGTTTTTTTAATAGGATTGGGTATCTACATTGATCGTGATATCCCTTGGGATGGTGAGGGGGGGGGGGTTAAATGATGGTGATATTATTTAAATTTCAAATTATATAAAATTATCCATTGAAACATGATAGTGTTATGATATTTTTTGAAATTAAATAACATCCATATAATCAATTAATTATATGAATGTGTATCAAGAGACATAATATTTATAAGGTTCAGTCTCAATGTGATAAACTGTATCCTTACATTTGTGACTCCCATAGGTCATTGAAAATTTACTATTAATTAATCTGAATGAACTATATGTCAACTCCCATTAAAATCATGTATTATCTTATATGATTTATTATACTGAATTCCATTAATTACAAATATTTTACATATTTTTCAGAGACAAAATAATATTAATAAAAATATGTTCTCACTATTAGGGGACTTTAGCCTTTTCTTGATAGTAATCCTAGACTTTAGGGAATCCATTCAAAGGCCAATGAGAAAACAATAATAGAGTGTCACACACTAAGTGTCTCCATTGATATTGATTAAATTTTATGTAAATTATTTTAATGAAAAAAATATTCTTAATAATGAGGAAAAATTTGATTCACGTTTTATTCAACACATAAATTAAATAAATAATTATTCCATTAATTCTGAAAAAAATATTAATTTATTTTACTAAAAAATTAATAAATATTAATTTTCTAGTTTTTAGGTAAAATCATTATTTATGAATAAAAGTTTATTTACTACATAAAATAAATTATTTATAGTTTGAGTATAAAAAGACTATATTTTTTTATAAATAATAATTTACAAGCGGGTAAAAAATATTTTTTTTTCAAGTTAGTGTACTCACCATGGAGATTATAATAACAATAATATATTTTTTATTTTTTATAATTATTTTTATTTCAAAACATAATATTATTTATGGGTTTATGGGTTGTTAAATTATATTTTACCCAAAAAATCAAATCTTTAGATAAATTATTTTGTCTATTTTATATGTTTAATTAAATATTTAGAATAAGGAATAGTTTAACACAGTATACTTCTCTCACTCTATCTTCAATTCATATTGAATTCATCTCAAGAATATGAAGAACCAATTCAAGCCCAAGGGATCTTAAAATCAATTGGGATTTAATTGTGATTAGAGCGGCACATGAGGTTTGTAACTAGAGGGATTTTATACATAAATACTTAAAAGAAGAAGATAGAAATTTGAATAGGGTTTTTAGATGAAAAAAATCATCATATGATAAATATCCTAATACCATATAATGATTTTATAAGATCTTAATAAAGTACTAATAAATTTAACAAGATGGAATCATTTTCAAGGTTTTTGGAAATGATAAATTAAAGAATATTTTAATTTCATTCCTAGAAAAAGTAATCCATCTTTACTTGAAACCATAAAGAATTATCTGAGTAGCCCCTTTTCAAATTTTTTATTATTTATTTTATTATCGATATATGCATAATAGAGGTGAGATATTTTATTTCAATATTATTATTCCTTTAATATGATATTATTTTACATGCTTCAACATATTTATCATCTTCTCTCAATGTTTTATTTTCATAAAATTCAATAAATAGATGAAAAATTACTATAGATTCCATTGGTAAGTGCTTGAAATTTTTTCCTACTTTATTGGGTTACATGGCTTGTGGTTGTAGTACATTTCATGTATCCATTTACAAAATATTTTAATGGTCTATGGGATAAAAGACATTCTAAAATCTAATTAAACATAGTGAATTTATTTCACACCTTGTATGGAAAGGGAATTTATAGCACATGTGTTGTCTAATTATAGAACTTGTAGTTGGCATACATGTTGTGTGGTCTATATGTCTTAGCAGAAAAATTTTCAGTGTTGATGTTGTAATTATACATGGTTAAACAACATGAGGCTCAAAAAATGGAGCATTAACAATATAAATTCCATGTGTGAAGTGTACACGACATGTAGTTCATCATTTACAATTGCTAAAATACATACTATTCCCTTAGGTGAGTCAAAAAGGAACATGAACAGTTAAATACATAGCATATAGCTATAATACACATCATGTGGTTCCATATCTGATTAACACGGTAGTCCAATTTGACATTTCTTTGCATACTTGAAATTTGGAACATGTGTTGTGTTTATGTCTTGTACTTACTATGTAGTCCATCCAAGATACTTGCATAATCATAATTATTTCTCTATGGAACATGGGAAGAATGATAAAAAATGTGTATCTAGATTTTACTATCCATTTATTCTGGCCAATTTGAATCATCAAATCTGTATGAGTGTCAACCAATCATATATAATGTGAGATATGGGGTGTGTAGCTTAATATTATGAACCAGAATGTCTCCCAATAATTGATAAGATTAAATTACATTAAATTGAGAAGTGAAGCGTCAAAACATAATTTCAATTATTTTAATACCCAGTGTGTTTGAAAATTAAATAATGGTTTTAAATAATTTTTATTTCTAAATTAATTTACAGTAATAAATATATTATTATTTGATTTAATGTTTATTTCCCATGAATGTAACTAATGATTGGAATCTCTATGTGAATTTAGATGTTCATTAGGATAAAATGTAATTAATGAATGAATGAATTATGTCATTAATTAATTGATTGATGTTTATTGAAAAAGTCAATAATAAATAATAAATAATTTTTAAATAGTTTTACTTTTTGTAATTCATTCAATGAATGAATTTTTATAGTCTTAAAAATGATCTATGACTAATTCTGATTAATTTTATTTAATATATTGAATTTCTCTAGAATTAATATTTACTATATTAAAATGATTTTGTTCAACTTATCAGTCCCAAAATTATTATGTAATAAATTTATATTCAATGTTATTTATCTAACCCCATTATGAAATCATTATCTCCCCAATACTAAATGAGAGTTATTAATGTAATTAATTAAGGGAGGATATTTAGGTTCCAGGGTTTGGTTAATGTTAGAACCCCAGTGATGCCAACACAAGTGATACATAGGCAGACAACAATAATGCATCAACTCACGAGAAGACCATCAAAAGGAGTTATTATCATCGGTCATAGGTTTATTGATTTTTAGTCAATAAATCTTCTATTACATAATATCATGATTAGGTCATTTATTTCTATCAATAAATTTTTTAAATTATGGATGCAAGACCATGATCAAATAAATTATTGAATCATGTGCAATGATGGAATCTAGATATATTTATTACAATTTTTTTTTCTTACATGGTTTTTTATTTCATTTGAATTTATTATTAACAACGTGCATACATGATAATAAAGATTTATTTTATTTATAATAAATTAAAATCCCTTAAAAAATACATTGTCATACCCTGATTTCCATTTCTTGATTTGAATGAAACACTTATAACTATGTTTTTGACCAAAAATCAGTGGGAAAATTATTTTTAACATATCATTATCAAGATTATTATTGGATTATCTAACCATAATGAATCATGAAAAGTATCACTCACCTATCATGGTGTAATTTTAAGGCAAGTGTTGACATCCAAATCAGGACTCAATATTGGGGAGTCAATTTTTAGATCAATGAATTTCATAACTATAGTTGATAAAGACCAACCTACATATGCTTATTAATGTATAGTGAAAATCTAATTTTTTGGGTTGTTAAAAGGAGAATCTAGATCCATTTTTCTCGAATTTCTAAACAATTAGGCATTCTTTGTTTAATGGGGAGGGTTGTTGGGACTTGATAATGTATTGGAATAATTAATAATATTATTTATTATTAATAATCACAAAATTATTAATCACAAAATGTTCTAAAAGTATAAACTTTTATGTATTTTGAATAAATAAAAATTTTATCATGATCAATAAAAAAGAAACACCATCTCCACACTTGTTATAATAGCCAAAAGTAGTTGAGAAACATTTCATTTGTGTTTCACCATGATCCAAAATCATATGTGTTATGACCCACTATGACCAACCTACCTTTGACTGAGGTTAGTGATGAGGTTTTTTCTATGAAAATTTTTAATGAAATGGTCGACATTTAATGTTTGATGCTATCATTTATTTTATTTAAAATAATGAAGTCTCGTGAATACATAGATTCATAAATAATGTTAGAGAATCTCCATCATATATACCATGAGGGATCCATACAAGATCAATATGACATATATAAGGATTTATTTAGAATAAGAATGGATAGGGTTCCCCAGATGGGCCTCATGTAGTCAAGATCATTAGAAATATAGTGCATCTCAAGGTTATAGGGATTAGAATCCCAAAAAAACTGGTCATTGGTCTCATTCTTGCATCACAAACTTTGGGCTTCCCTAACATTGTTAATAATTTTAATATTAACATCATTGATATGTATATATCTGATGTTCGTACCTTACATGTCCAAGTAGAAACGTATTTGTATTTACATAATCCTTTCATCCCAATGGTTAACATACAAAATGGAAAAGATGATAGATATAATCCCAAGGCCACTTCCCAACTCATTACATAGATGTAGAATATCAATGGAAAAGAAATAGAATATGGTACTTTCTTTTTCCCATGTGGAATAAAGGGACACTGAAATAAAAACATAACCCCGCCAAAGATGAAAGGGAATGCTTCCATTGAGTTTATTATCATGTGAAGTTAATATTGTTATACAAATTGTGTATTATATAAATCTTATGGTGATCAAATATGTATTAAAATACATGAAACAAGTATATTTAGAATAATTGACCAAGAGGAGGTACAGTAACATGTAGCTAAAAGAGGTAAACTTGTTTTTGTGTCTATCAGGTATTACCACCTCACTTTTCTAACAAAAATGGTATTGTAGATAATGTACAATTTTTGTTCCTTCTTTTATCAAAAAAACTATTTCATTATATAGACATTATTAAATTGGTATTATTATTAATTCTCAAAATAAATGATGCTAGTTTTTAAAAGATATCATATTTGCGGTAAGACACATATAAATAATGATGTGTTTGGGTTGGAATACACGAACCAAGTAATTACAAATGATAATGAAACTACATATCATGACTCATACCACACCCAACATTGGCATCATTAGATGGGTTATGTAAATGAAATTTTTTGACTAAATTACTCCAAATGGATATTTAAATTCTTTTGAAATTAAATAATTTGGTGAATGCCAAAAAAAATTACAAGGAAAAATGGACAAATCCATATTTATTGGAAAGTGTGAAATTGTTAAATAGCAGACTGGATTAGTTTACACTAGTATATATGGACCATTTTGTTATTGATAATGTTGTGGGTACTCATACTTCATATATATTACTGATGATTTTACTAGATAAATATATTTATACATATTTGAGTTATATGGATTATTCCTTTGAGATATTCATGTATCCCACAAATGAAGATGAGTACCAAATTGGTATGATGATTATAAAACTCTTCTCAGACCATGGGTGAGAAATTCATAATGATGACCTCATTTATTATTTATTGGTGTTTTGGATAATATTACATCTCACTTATCCATATATAATATAGTGGAATAATGTATGTGAACTGAGGGACTACAAATTTTTAGACATGGTGAGATCAAGGATAAGTCTTTCAAGGTCCCTATTATCCATTTGGGGATTCACATCACCAATATTAGTACATATACAAAACCATGTTCCAACAAGGGTACAATACGATAGAACTTACCAATTTTTTATTTTAAGACACTTGTGTTGTGACACTTATGTCTATGGGATTTCAAATTGTTTTTTATATTCAATTTTAATAAAAATACATACCCCTCTAGGAACAATGTTTTATTTTATAGGATACCCTATATAAAGAAACGGGTTATTTCAGATATTACCCCTCAAAAAAGGATAATAGTATCACGACACACTATATTACTTAAGTAGATACCATATCTAAAAGAGATAGTGGGAGGGATAAAAAATTCGGTGATGTTCAATCATATATTAAACAATACATGGCATGGTAATAGATTCAAAAAACCCCTTGGATGAAGAAATTTTTCCAAAGATACATGTACAATTTATGAGTACAAGTTAGGATAAAGAACCATATCAGTATGGTTTTCTGGTAAATGAGGATGACCAATTATTATTGGTTGACGAAAGTGATCTTATAAGCTGTAAGGAATAAGTGGGTGTCACCAAAATTTTACTGTTTCATGGAGACATAATTATGAAATATATTCCAGATAAGAAAACCACATTTTAGTTTTGGTAGATCATCTAGATGATATAAATCATGTTTTTTGTTACTTTGTATTCAATAAGGAAAACAATATGGATTGGATTGTATGTACCTATATGGAAATTACAGTTATAACTTGATTTAACTAATGTTAAGGTTTTTAAGACGATGAATCCTTTTCACTAGTTTCTATGTTAAAACCCATCATAATTTCACATATTATGACACATTTACATGACTTTTCGATTTGTAAAATGTTTTTGAAAACTTAATTCATTAACAAGAAACATTATAATGTTTCTATAAGATACATCCCAAAGTTTTTTGGACTAAAAATGATGCCCGAAGGGTATGCAAGATGAAAGAATCCATTTTTTGATTAATGAAAGCATCTATTTCTTGAAACATTTGATTTGATGAGTCTATAATGATAATTGGTTTCATAAATATTGAATGTTATACTTTTGTATATAATGGTTTTAGATGGAGTGCATTCAATTAATTATAGAATATATTGATGACATATTACTCATTGAAAACAAATTACTATTATTACAATATGTTAAGGTATGATTCAAGAAATGATCCTCCAAGAAGCACTTAGGTGAGATGACATAAATTCATTGGATACTGACCAATCATGTTAGAACCCAAATAATCATTAAACTAACTAAAGGTACATATATTGACAATATACTGAAGAGATTTAGTATAGAATAATCCAAGATAATATTATTATGTAGATTCATTGAATTCATCTTTCTAGGATAATATTTCCTCAAAAAATGAGTAAAATAAAAATAATGGCATGGATCCCATTCTAATATGAAATTATATTTGGCTTGTTTGATATTCAATGTACTATTCTTGATTTTGATTACACCTTAAGTGGGGTTTGAAGATATAGAGATGACCTAGGTGACAACCATTTGATGGAAGTCATGATTATCCATATGTATATATGGTGTACAATGGATATATTCACGGACTATAGAGGATATGACAGGACAGTCATAAGAGGATATGAAGATACTAGTTTCCAAACATATCTAGATGATTTGAAATTGAAAAAGGAATATATATTCACATTGATAGGATCTACTATCAGTATAAAGAAATCAATGTAGTATGTGGTCACAAATTATATAGTATAATCTGAGTAAATTTCACCATTTAAGATTGCTAAAGAATAGAAATGGATACACAAGTTCATTTAAGAGGATGATATTGTACATAGTAGTGGAGATCTTATAACACTACAATTTGATAATAATGTAGTGGTGGCAGCCACAAGGGATCCAATGTCAAAAAAGTGTATATGAATATACATTATAAGTATTCCCTATTAAGGGATGTTTCATATAGTGGTGATATTTTAGTGAGTTGTATTACCTTGGGTAAAAAATAAGAATAACCATTAATTAAATCCTTGAATTAGAAAAAACATTATTATCAATTGAGGTTTACTGAATTAATTCTGTCACACCACAACCATGAAAACTACTTTATTTTAAGATCTTTTTTTCATATTGCATCTTTTTGGATGAGGTTCAGATTGTGTCTCATTTAAAATTCTCAATTTTCTGATGTCTGGGGGAATTTTTGTCTTTGCACAGGCATTTCACAGTTAGTCGTAACTATTTGGCCCAATCTAGGTTACCATGCAGGCAGTCTTGCAGTTGGAGAGAAGATAGATCATGGTTTGAGAATGCTAAGTCAAACCATGTTGGCTGGTCATGCGGTTGACCTTTTTGGGGGTGGATTTTACTGCAAGGATGGTGCACAATTTGGTAAACCTTATGACCAAACCGTGCGAACTGACCAGAAATTCTAGAAAATAAAATCCATTTTTTCTCTCTATCCCTTTTAAACCAAAATCAAGCCTCTTCCTCCATGGTTTATTGTAGAACATGAGAGGGTTCCCAAACCCCACTCCTCTTAGTTCTCCTCCCTCTATTGGTTAATTCCAAATCTTTAAAGTTATGTGTTTAGTGTTTCTATCCATATTTCTCTTTTTTAACATTTCGTCTCTAGCTTTCCTTGGGTTTTGTTATGGGGTTTCACTCTTAGAAGAACTATAATATCTAATGTTTTTGTGTGTTGTGTTTATATATATCACAGGGTGTGTGGTTGTCCCTTTTGGCCTTCTTCTTTTTATCCTTGATTTTTCATCACAAAAACAATCCATTATGGTAGGTGTTTACATACGTTCTCATTCATCTTCAATCGATATGATTTTTGGTGTTTGTAATTAATTTTTAAACATGATTTGAATCTTTATAACACACTTGTTCGATTTATTTTGGTTTTTACATTATGATATAAATCTATAAAAAAGCGGTTTGATGTGATTTTTCAAATATTATAATGTATATGTGCAACTAATGTGTTTGATAAATCGTCAATTGTGGATTAAAGTGAAATTGAGAACTGTGGTGTTGTCTGGCCTCATCTAATGTTAGTATCATGATCTTTATATGTATTTTGGTTGGTTGTGTGGTTTGAAATCCCCATTATGAGTTCAGAAATAATTTTAATATATATTTGGATATTTATTTTGGTTTTAGAAACATTTCATAGTGCCATTGATATTATTTGGGTTATTGTTTTTGTTGTCGGAAAGAGTCAATTAGAAAAATGGGTTCGATATTTTTTCATGGACACTATAATTGTTCCATCAGATGTGGCACATCCATTGGTGCATGATATGAACACATGGATATGCATAAAAATAAAATTGGTACTTGAAAACATTTTTTATAAAAATCTTCTCATATATCCTTAGTCACCTTATCCCATAAAATGGTTCTTTGTTTTCCATATGGTAATGTGTTGCATCCAGAAATTATGAAATGTTGCATCAAATATGTTCCTTAATGTTTGGCCCATTTGACAGTGTAAAATGTTTTGGTGAGTGTTTGGAACATGATGGACCATTTGACTTTGAACTCTTGAATGTGGTAGTCTGTAATAATTTTGAAAATGATTGATAAATGTTTTAAAGTATATTTTAAATGGACCTGATATAATTCATAGTTGGTACTTTATTATATTGGGAAAGAAATGTGGAATTGCAAATTTGAATGCCCGATTGGCATCTAAAAATGATTTAAAATTGTTTTACAAGCCTATGCGATGTGATGACCTAGTTGGAAATTATAGTTGACATATATATGATAGAAACCACAGTAGATGGATTTCACTATATGGGTAATCTTATAGTTGGTGTCTATGTTGGGGGCAGGCAAGCGTGGTGATGGTAAGAAAGGATATTCATGCATGTGAGGTCCCCCTATGTACACAGTATACTTCTACAAAGAGTTTAATGGAATAATTTATAGGATTTATTAATGATTTATGATCAACTATAATTATATCGGTTTTTACCCCAAGAATATTTGAGAGGCTAGGTGTTATGTTTCACTGGATTGGTCAGTTTTCGGTGACCATTGGGTTACTGACTATAGAGAATCACCATTTTTAAGTAGGTGGTTACAAAAGAAATATGTCTAGGGATTTATCTTATGATTTTTTAGGAAATACCTTGGTTGATATTCTTCCTTGCTTGGTAACACTTTGTGGGATTTTAGTTATGGGATTTGGTTTCTAAAATGGTGTAATAGTTTCAAAAAATTTAATATGCCATGTGTTTTTTAGAAAAAGGGAATATAGTGGTTATATTTTAAAGTTTTGAAATCCTGTTTTCATATCTATATATTAAACTAGTGTTTATAGACTACTTCAGGGAAATGAAATGTATGGATTTATAAGTGGTTCCCTACTGATATATGAATCTCACACCCTACACATGTAATTCAGTGTCTATGTACCAGAGTTGTTTGGTAGTTTTAGGATTTCTGGTTTGAGTGCTCATCATGGGATTTGGATTTCTTGGTGGCTGGTTAGTTATTGTATGTTGGTGACTAAGAAGTCACATAGATATTGTGTGAGTTGCATGTGTTTTGGTTTTGCATTTAGAATATATTTTTTCTAGTTGAATCATATACTCATATGTATTTGTATATTTTTTTGAGGGACTCACTTGATGGTTTGTGCTATAGGATTAGTATGATTAGTTTATTTGTTTTAACTATGTTATTGGAATGAAATCATTCCCCTTGGATTATATTCGATGCCAGACCCTATTTGTCAGCCCAAGGGGATCGAGAACGCCCTTCTGGCCATGTCGCCAAATGTGTCAGGTGTCTTCTTGGATGACATCCGAAAATGGTTCATGAAAAAATGGCCTCAACAAATTATCACTATGTAATTTGGGGTGATATGTTTATTGGATAGTAGGACATTCAAGGCTTAGTAGGTTGGTTATGAGTTGGTGCATAATCACCACCTCTCATATGATACATTAGTACCGAGGGGTAGTCTGGTAATTAAGTCATTATCTTGTCTTTGTTTTATTTGGATTGGGGAATGAAAATTGATATGATCCAGAGTCATGTTGTGACCTAACATGGTGTAGTGACCCACGAGGAGTCCACGTTAATGTTTCAAGGTCGTATTAGTACTTATTATATATGGGGGCATTGTTCACTATCATATCTCCATGTTTGGCACATACACTAGTTCCTCATTCCGATTGTTCGGTGTGAGTTGGGATTCATTTTGATCCTGTTTGGAGTGAGTATTTTTTTAAAAATGAAAATTTCCATTATATTGAAATTATTTCCTTCAAATGAGTTTGTATTTGAAAATTTGATTTTAAAAGATAAATTGTTTTGGTTATAAAATATGGTAAATTCTTTGGGGTTAATGTGGAAAAGAAATGTGTGACCATTATTAAACATAGTTAATGTTTACATATGTTTGGTTATTTATCAAACTGTGTGTTGATACATGTGGGTGTAAATGGTTGGAAACACATGTCATGGTTCATGGGATTCCATTTGTGGATGACTGAAATCAATAACATGGCCTTGTTTTTTAAAAGTGATTTCAGAAGAACAAAACGATTTAAGAAATTGGTTTCTATTTTATAAGGTGGGTTTTGTTTGTGAAAGGTGTCCCTGAAATAAGGTAGTTTTGAAAATTTAAATAAAAATGAGATTTTTGAAATTCTGATTTTTGGGTTGTTCATATATTTTTCGGAGTTGTCAGCCATTATTTTTTGTCATGATATGTTTTTTTCAATTATTCATTTGATAGATATTGGTTTTATATATTTATTTCATGTGTAATATATAATATTACACCAATAATGGTCTCCAATGTTTCTATGAATTCTTGAATATTATTTTTATTTTTATTGAGTATTACATAACCATTATTAAGATCAATATTCGTTATAGGTGGTGAAGTGGATTGAGGATGTTGATAGTTTATTCTTGTTCTTGGGGACTCCTTACACTATTAGAGTTCAATCAATTTTGACTCTATTTAAGGGTCCATCAATGTTTGAATGAGAGTTCCCCCCATCAATATAGGTTCAGATGACATAGTATGTTTGAATGTCAGTATTTTCCCAACAATTTAAACATGGTGTGGTGAAGATATAGAATATGGAAGATCTCATAAGTACCCAGGAAGGCCAATGGATTTTGGAGGCCTATTTTGAATACTATAAAGAGATTTTATACTTTTTTCAGGATGTGGTGTCATAATATTTTTTGATGGATTCTATTTTCATAGAGGATCCTTATCATGAGATCAAATCGTGAGCCCTCAACTCCATGGATGCTCTTTTCATGAAGATAGTGGTCAAGGCATTCTTAGCTGAGTTAGTTTTTAGATCCTAAGCAGCTGGAAATCTGGAGCCTTTTGTTTCTCATGAAGGCTCCCCATCTAATGAGTGGGGTGTTACAGAAGAATATTGACCTAAAACTGTCTTTCAATAAAATCTAACATCATGTTCGATGGATTTTATCTCTTGTGTGACACCAATGTGGCCAGTTTGGGCATTCGAAACCATTATTTGTTAATTCAAGGAATACATTTCACCATTATGGAAATTTTGGTCATCATGAAATGTTTTTTCGGAAGTGTTTCTCAAAGAATAATGGTTGATAAGAGTATTTTTGACCCTCACAATGGGGTAGTAGATGCATTAATCATCCAAGCCTCAGCCGTGGGCCCCAGTGTGAAGCTTGTGCACAATCATGATTTTTAGGGGTGTTTGGGAAGACTTTTCTTGGTTTTTCTCCCATGTGAAAGTGGAGAAGTTCAATGCTTCCATATTATAATTTTTATATTTTCAGTTCATTATTTCACTATACAAAATGATGGAATAATTCTACCATAATCTAAATTATTATTTTGGACTGAATGTAGGTCTATAAATCATTATTTAGTCATTGTGTGTGCCTAATAATTATTTGGGGTAGTTATATTTTTTATTTTTGAGTGTGGATTTTGGGAACGTTAGGGGCTTGTAGAGTGTTGAATTTTTTTCTTATGTCTAGGTTTATTGTTTGGTTCTGGTTCTTGCTAGGGAATTTCCATGTCTGTTGGGAGTTCCCTAGTTTTTTGTTGTTGTGAGGTTGATGGTAGGTTTGAGTTGAAAGGTTGAGATAATTCCTGGCTTCCCAGTTTTCTATGTCGTACTGTAGTTGGTTTTTCCATTTATGTTCTTGTGGTGTTTTATGTCTTTGATGTCTCTTTGTTACTTGAGTTATTATAGGGGGAATAACCCACTCATGTTATCCACTTGATTTTGTGTTGTGGTTTCTTCTGGACTAGTCAAGTATGACGTGTGGAGTGAATTGTCACCCCACGGTTTATGGTTTCCCTAAGTTTTGTTGGGTCAACATCTCAAGTATTAATTTTATTTTAGATTAATGAATTTTTATGGGAAGAAACTTTCTATGGTGGGGAGAATTGTCACCCCAAGAACAAAAATACTACAGTATTTTATACTTTTCTTGATCTTCTATTTTTTCATTTGAGGTTCAGATTGAGTCCCATTTTAATTTTTTAATTTTATGATGTCCGAATAAATTTTGGCAAGTGAATGGGTAGTGCATGATTTGTAGGCACTGTCCGACCCAGGAAAAGTAACCATTCTGTAGGACCTAGAGTTGGATAGAACACTACAAAAAATGTGACCATTACCAATAAAAAACTACTTATATCTTTTGGTAAAAATAGTTAATTCCAACAGATATTAAGTTCTGTTGATATTATCTATAGGTACCGACAATTATTTTTACCAACAAATATATTTTTTTATATTAGTAGATCAATACCAACAAATCATTTACTATCATATAAATCTATTGTCTAATCATAATAATACCACAATTGATTTACTAATAAATGAATATGTTATTATTATTTACTGTTACCAAAAAAATATATTACCATTAAAATTATCTGTTACTGATAAAATATCCAATAATATCAAATATTTTACAAAAAATTCAATATACATATATATATTACCCATTATAAACAAATCATTTTGTTAATAAATTTTTTTCATTAATTCAAATATCTATAATTTAGTAATATTTATTGGTAATATATATATATATATATATTGATACATTCATACATAATCCTTATACAATATAATTTTTAAATAAATTCATAAATATTTTCATTATATATAAATATATATATACAAAAAAATGGGAAAGAACTCATATACCCCTAAACAACACCCCATGCCACTCCCCATGACCTCCCTCCCCCAACCCTACCTCTACGTTTCCCCTGGCATTCCTCACGGTCAGCTATCCTCACAGACAGAATTCCTCGTGGACCTCCTCGCAGACCTATTCGCAGGAACCCCATTGTTGTTCCCATCCGACGTTCGTCATTGACATATTCACAAGAACAGCCCTAGTTGTTCCCAACCGGTGTCACCCTCAGACAACATCACGCTAACCCCCTCTCTATTCCCGAGCGACATCCTCACGTGAAATCCCCTTGTCAGAATCACCCTCTTTTTGGATACCCAATATTCCTATGTCGACATAGGATGTTCATCGGTTCTTTCTCTCATCTCACTTCTCTACTTAGGTTCCCCAATCAACCCTACAGTAGCATTGGTAGTATCTAATTTCATTTTTCTTCTTCATGTTTATGAATTTATATCATGTTCATGTTTGGAATACATTCTATATCGATCTGTTATTTCCCGTTTTTTCTCCATTTTGGTACTCTCTGTTGGAAATGCTTTCTTAGGTTTATTTATTTTGAATCTTTGATTTTTCATATTTTCATATTAGGTGTTTGTTGTATTTCCTAAGGGAAGTGGTATTTCTCAACTCCTGAAATGTTATCCTAAAAATTAGAAGTTTAGTGTAGTGCCCATCCTTCAGTCTTTATAATGAAACCATAACTATCTTAGAACAACTCATCATTATCTCAAATGGTTAGTCCTCAATTAAACTATTTGCCTCCAGTCATCAATGGGCCTCCTTATGATCTCCTAAAAAGGGTAATATTTTTTCTTCGAATGTCACAACATCACAAGAAAAATATTTTCTATCTCAATGAATATCCCTTAGGATACAAGAATATTCTCAATAACACTGCATGAACATCAGCCTTCTTCTTGAACTCAATATCAGAGGGATCATTAAACATAGATGTCTTCATACTAAATGTTGTATTCCATTTCTATATTTTCTAAATTCTTCGACACATAGAAATCTTGAATAACAGAAACAATGTCTGACTTCCATAGTTATCTTGTATGATATGGGAATAGCATTGGGTAAGTCTCGTCACTAACTTCTCTTTATTCTCTTTTGTTGATGAATTGCCTCTTTACTTATGGATTTCATCAGTTTATTCATCTTTGATACATAGAGTCCCTTTTATTATTGCACCAGATTCTCAATTGTCTCTTTATTGTTTTCTCATTCTTCTATAATTTAATTATTACCTATATAAAAACTCTTAAATATAATTTTTTCAATTTTGAATATTGAAATTCTTAATTATTTTCAGCAGTGTGACCATCTCATTTAATTACCGTTCAATCTAATCCATAAGACTTGGTCTTTAAATAATCTCCATAACATCAAGAAATATCACGTCCTTATATTCTTCACAAAATCTACAACCATTTATTTAATGGTTTCATGCATGATTGTATGCATAGAACATCAGGAAAAGAATATCATTTGAAGACATTTCATACTTCACAAATCACATACATGAGTCACTACACGTCCAACCATGAAATGATTGAGTCTTGTCATTTCCCATGGGGAAATAACTCAAAAAACATAGAATGGAAATTATCATCTTCCAAATTTATATTGATCAGAGCATATATAATTCTCTTTATGGAGTGGTCAGTGGATGAAACATAATTCTCGGAACAATATTTTTCTTGTATTTTAACTTCTATAGTTATTAATGACATAAAATTATTTTATATGGCTTGAATAATTTATCATTATCTCAAATCCCAATTCCATTTTGTAATTTTGGTATATATTTCATTGAAGAATTGATTTGGAAATGTCGAAATTATTTTCCTGAAGTATCTCCCACAAATTATCCACCAATACAAATTCTTCTAATTGTGATACTTTACACATGATTTTTAAAACCATATACATATAGATGTATACATGCATTAGATATTTTACTTTGCAAGTTTTATACACACTTATTGTTGACCCATGAATTAGAAATAGTTTTTCTGACATAATTAGTGAGATTCAAGACTAACTTATATTTACTCCTACTAATGATTCATATATAATTTTTACCATTCTTATATATTTCATAATATTTGTGACTTAACCACATTTATGTTTAAGGGTTAACAAATATTATATGTATTCTAAAAGATGTTGTGAATTATTGAGTTCCTATGCTTTCTATAAATTTATTCAGTTCTTAAGAAGATATTACTCATTGAAATACTTTTTTAGTTCAACTATCTTGACTCTTACGTGTACTCCAAAAAAACATATAAATGTTTTTCCATTTTTAATTTACAGTTTTCTGAGAGGAGGATATCCTACACAATATAAAAAATATATTAAGAATCATAATATAGTGCTTCCCTTTCTAATTCTCCATCTCCAGACTACTCAGATATAAAAAATGTAAGTATTAATTAAGGATTTTTCATTTTCAAAATACTACCCTATTTCAATGAAAAACCATACACATTAATGGTATTATTCAAATCACCAAAAACCTATAACCATGTAACCACGATATTATTGAATCATCTATATAGAGTAACTGAAGTAACTTTTTAAATTACAATAGTATTACCAATATAAATCAACTAAAATGTCAAAGCGTAGCAGTATTTAAATACATAGATTTTTATATTTTAATAAAACATCTCTGCTCCCTTAATTCCATCATCAGTCTCACTCAAACACAACCAGCATCCATGTTATTATAATAATTAAGTGTGGAATCCTTCAAACTATATAATAGATTTATAATATTCTTGAAATCCTTTTACTTGATCTGTGTTGGATTTATGCTGACATTTTAGCATGTAGCGTTTTTTCTAAGAAGATTCTGACTACAAAGGAAAACTCATCGAGTTGATGATATCTTTGTTGATCTGGCTGATGGATCTCAACAAATTCAGGTTTTTCAAAGAAACAGATTTGTGGAAGAAGAGGCCATAGTTTTTTGTATGGTTTTCTGAAGAAAAGAAGATTTTAAAACTGTTTATGGAGTATCATAAAACAACTACTTTTACTACCAGATAAAAGCAGCTGTTCAAGCAGTTTATGGAGTATCCTAACACAACTTCTTTTACAATTCCAGGGGTAACTATTTTAGTAAGGCTTGAAGAAATGTTAGATTTAGTATGTGTTTTTTTAATCTCATAATTTTAATCTCTCAATTACCAGATGGTGTTACTTAATTTTTAGTTGGTCAAAGAATGTGTGGAGTAGCCGAGACCAATTTTTTTAGGCAATACATTGATGCCTCATTACTGTTTCAGTGTTCTCACTAACATTTTAATTCCCCTATCCTCTTTATAAATCCTTGGTTTGAAATATGGAATCTATTTTAATGTTCTCACTTAAAATATATTGATACCTTGTTTATTCATGCAATATATTACTCATATGAGTGTGCAATCTAAGTAGAATCTAGCTGTGTTTCATAGTTTGGGTGAAATCTAGAATCGATGTACAATTTCTGAAATCTGGAATTTTCTTTGCTGGGAGAGCGTGAGCTTTGAAGGCAGGACCCACATGGTCTGGTCTGTTGTGAAACCTTACCAACTTCAGAAAGGGATGAATGAGGGCACGAATAAGAGGCTAGATGTCCTACCCATAGGATGATACTTTCTGAACATGTACCTATACAATTTATTAGATAGATGAATCAATATTGAAAAATATTATTCAACTAGTAGGTAATTGGAAACGGTTTCCACGAAAAATAAAGTAAACTTACCTCTCATTCCCCAAATAATCTGTTACCCTACTATATAGAACCATTAGAAAGCAGAAATGTGCACTAGTTAAATCTTATGAGAGTAATTATAAAGTATACTACAATTATTGTGTAGAGGGAAATTTTTTATACCAATGCATATTTTTATTTGGTAAAAATACAATTCGAATTGATGTGTATGCAATCTACCTACTCAGATATTTCCATCTGGGTTTATTAGTGTTCCACTTTGCAACATAGTATGGCTTCCACCTAGATTTCACTCATGGCCTATGTGTGGAATCTTAAATCTGGAATCCATTTTAGAGTTCACATTTCATTATATTTGGAATGTAGTATCTATTTTAGTGTTCTCATCATCATTTCTGATATGGAATGTGAATAATATAGTGATGTGTAGTATAGTGGGCATTCATATTCATGTTCCAGCTGATGGGATCATATAGGTTCATGTACTAATGAGTGTTGTGACCCATCATTTTAAGTCTTGTGGTCTTTTCCTTGATTCTCATGTTCTTTTTTGGCATTCCAGTGGAAAGGTGTACAGGTACTTATCATTTTATTTGAGGGAAGGTAGCCAATGTAGCTTGTATAATCTGACCAGTAAGCTACTTACTCAACCCATGAATTTTTAATTCTTTTAAAAGACCTTCATTGTTTTATGGATGTGGATTTGGATCAAGGTTTGATATTCTGATGTGTTTTTCTAGCGTTAATTTATTGACAGTTTTGAAGTAGTCACATTTATGAGAACATTTTGTAAAAAATAATTAACCAGTTTCTTTTTATCATTGATCAATATGGTTGATGGAATTTTCATGGATGTTAGAGGATAAATCGGTAGGATATAATAAAACTGAGTAAGTAAAAAAAACCTTGATAATAATAGGATTCCAGAGAACCAAGTAGCTGATGAGGAAGAAGGTACCCCTGGGGGTAAAAGAGGTTGTTCATTATATTCAGAACAGAGGGAAATCAAATTTAGTTACCAATAATCTAGGTGTCATCCTCCAGTATCTTCCAATGAAAAATCATCAACAATTTGATTAATTGGGACATTTATATCTTGTGCACTTGAGGTTTTTATTTGGAGTCCCATGACTTGTTCATTGAGTTCTTCAGTATTTGTTTTTCGTTCATAATTAAGAATATATGTACTATTAATTTACCAATTTAGGAGTCCCTACTCATTCCCATCTTTTTCCTCCACCATCAAAATGATACCCAATCACAAATCCAATATAGCCTTCCATTTCATTGTTTTTTTCAAATGATTTTAAACTATTTATTATTTTTCCTCTTTTATCATGCATTTTCTGTATATTTTTCTTGAACAAATTTTTTTCTGGACATTTATTATATTTTACTACCTCTATATTATTTTACCCCTTTTTTCTATTATAATTTGTGTTTCCTGCTTTTTCCCTACTCCAAATTTTACTTCTTGAATTTTATTTTATTCTTGTTTTTTCCTTACTACTTGTATTTGTTGTCAGATTTTTGATTGAATTTTATGTTACTCTTCTTGTTTTAATGAATTATTTGTTAGATAAAAGGCTATAAATGAATGTTTATTTCTGTGTTGTGCATGTACTCTCTTTATTGAAAGTCAAAAAGAAGTTCAACACAGTTGTAGGAAGTTCAACACCAATGTTTATTCCTTGTTGTCAAAGTACTACCATTATCCATATGGTGTAATCTATTTCTATCACTTGTATTTGTAACTCCCTTAAATCCATATGAGGTCCCTACTCACTTGTTTGTTCATATTTTTGGGAATAGACAGGTCCTTCAATGTATGGGGCGGGGCTGGGGCTGGTGCAGGCATAAAATGGAGCCAAATTAGATCGGTTGGAGCTGGAGTTGGAGATGGCAAAAAATGGAGCTAGCATGGATGGGGCTAGACATGGATAAGCTAGAATAGGCTAGAAATGGCTTGGATGAGGCTGGAGAAGGCATGGATGGGGGCGGGGGATGAAACAGACATGGATGGGTTGGTGCTGGAGTCGTTGGCAATGTTGGGCTGGAGTTGCTAGGGTGGTTGATCTTAGTTGGGGGAGATCCAGCATGGTGGGGGCATTGGTTGGGTTGTCAAGCGCTAGAATTGTGGAATAGAACTGTGTCTGTGTTTGTGGGGGGGGGGGGTAGTGTTGGGAAGGGTTGTCCAAGATTGATCCTGGTTGGGATCCCACATGTTTTTTTTTGTAATTAATTTCATTATTAATATTATTAATTCTTGTGTAATTTTGAACATCTGTTAAAATATCCACCGATTTAATAACTATAACATATGTATTATATATGATAAATTAATAAATAACATATTAAATTTTAATGATAATAAAAATTTATAATTTGTATGTAAATGTAATTTATAAACAAATTTTATATATTTGTAATATGATTTCAAACAGATAAATTTTTCATCAGAACCTGTTGATAAACACTTTAACTAACATATATATTATCTGTTGGTATTATTACAATTGCATCATATATATTTAATCTTTCACAAAATGATTAAGTGATAGAGTTTTGACAAACAGTTTATTGACAGAAACATATATGTTGGTTAGACGTTTTACTAATAGATAATGTAGTTTTACCAACAAATATGTTCATGTTGGGAAAAGTGAAATATTTTGAAGTGGAAGTAACCACACAGTTTGTGAAAAGTATCTTAAACTATGTTGGATGGTCATGCGGTCGATCACCTCTAGGTTAGAATCTGCATTATGATTAGCATGTGATTTATTAACACATTGTGGCCAATCCATGTGAGATTCCAATATATTTAAAAAACATGTTCTCAATCTATCCCTTTTTATCCCAAATTTAGGCCTCCCCCTCAGTCAATTTCAGAGCTTGGAAGGGTTCCCAAAACCCTATCCTCTTGGTTCTGTTCACTCCTTGGATAAATCATAATGATTCCATGGTATTTTTTAGGGTAGTGGTTTATTTTTATCCCATTTCCCTCTTCCTATTATGGTTTCCTTGGGTTTGATTATGGGTATTCTCTCATGGCTGACGAGTAATGGATAGTTTTTTTTGTGTGGGTTGTGTTTCGTTGGATATAATGGTGTACAATTGTTCTGGGAGGGGTTTTTATTCCCCTTTTTAGAGTTTCATCTCAATCACATGACATAAAGGTAGGTCCCGCAATAATTTTATTTTCTCATGCAATCCATCAGAGTCTTAGGGTCTTCAATTAATTATTAATGATGATTGGAATCATTGTAATATACATGTTTAGATTATTTTTTTGTTTTCATGATGTTATAAATATAAAAAAATAGGGTTATATGTGCTTCTATATATATGTCTATGTATATGTGCACCAAATTGGTTTTATAACATGTCCATTTAGATTTAATGTACAATTGAGAACTTATGGTGATTTTTTTCCTTTGACTAAAATTTATAGTATGATCATGAATTGTATTTGGGTATCTTATTTGGTTTATAATCCCCTTTATGATTTATGAAAATATGGAAAAATGTTTTTGGATAGTTCTTCTAGTTTTTAGAACATTATTTAATGAATACTAAATTATGTCGATTATTGTATTTGTAGATGGAATGTTAAACTTTAAAAATGTTCTAGAAATGTTTTATTTGACACTCTATTTGTTCCATCAGATGTGGCACATCCTTGGGTTCTTAAGGTGCACATAAGGACCTAAATTCAAGTGAATATGAAACATCAATACTCTTTTCCTTTAAATGTTTCTCATAATTCTCCCCCCCCCATTTTCCTTAAATTGGCCCTTTTTTTTGAAATGGTAATGTGTTACTTTTATAAAATATAAAATGTAACATTAAATTATTTCCTTGATTTGTGGCCCCTTCATCCTTGAAACATTTTTTGTTGAGAGTTTAGAACATAAAGTCTCATTTGACATTACACACTTAAATGAGGTTGTTTGTAATATTTTGAAAAATGATTGAATTTTATACAGTTTTTATTTGAGATGGAGATGATATAAAACCTGGTTGGTGGATTGTAATATTGGGATATAAATCTAGGTTTTCAAATGTGAATTCCTAGTGGGATCATGAAATGTTTGAGATGTTTTTTATAAACCTATGGAAAGTGGTAGCCCAATTAGAACTTATAAATGACTAATTTTGTGATGGTCCCCCCTATAGAGGGATTTCCCTATATGTCTTATAATATAGGCGGTTTTTTGTGTTTTGCATACGAATGTTCTATGAAAATATGTAAGGTGATTCACACATGTTAGGGAATCATACATATACATATATACTTCTTACCATGGATTCCTGGGAATATTTTAAATGGTTAAGTGATGCTTACTGATCTACTCTGATTAGATGGGTTGGTTCCAACTAGATTAGCTGAGAGTTCATGTGGGATGTGCCACTGGATTGGTTAGTTTGGGATGAGCAGTTTGTTATTAACGGGGGGCTTCACAGTACACCAAAAAGTTTTTCTGAACCAATTACGTCCATGGATTTTTCTAGGGACGTTTAGGAAATAGCGTACTTACTATCTTTATTTTATTATTTAAATTCTATTGCACTTGGTTTCCTATACTTTTTATCTAGTAACATTCCTTCTTTTCATGATAACAACTTTGGTATTTCAATATTGGGATTTGGTTTCTAAAATGGAGAACCTATTTTTGAAAATTGGAATTTGGCATGTGTTTTTTACAATGGTAATATTGAATTGTTATTATTAAATAGTTAAAATTTATTCAAATATAAATATTTCAATGTGGTGTTCATGAAGTATTTTATGGAAAGGAAATGTATTAATTATTTTTTGGTTTCCTGCTGAGTGGTGAAGCTCACACCATACTGTTACCTTTAAGTGTTGGTAAACCGTAACAATTTTTCAGTTTTAGGTATTCTGGTTCAATGTTTCATCGTGGGAGTAGGATGGCCATGTGTCCGGTTAGTTAGTGGATGACGGTTACCATTAGGTTGTAAGTGAGAACAAATTTGTGCCAGTTTTTCATAGGTAGTTGTCCCTAGTCCATGTGGGAGTTTTTTGGAGATGGTTTCTAAGAAGAAATTTTTTTATTTAATTACATTGTACTTTTAAAATTTTAATATCAATAATTATTTAAAAAAAATTGATTGTTCTACATGGAGATAATTTAATAATTTCCTTGAATATCTACCACATTGATATGGTCATAGTAGTTTCTCACATTTATGAGAATATGAAATTTCTATGATGAAATTATTAAATTTAGTTATAGGGTTGGATAAAATACTATGATTGAACAAAAAATATAAAAATATATATACTATCAATGTTGAGAACTCATAAGAGGATGAAGCTTGTTCACTTGACGTTCCCACTTGGTAATCATCTTGGTAATAGATTATGAAATTTTTCCCTCTATTAGGAATTATGCATGTTTTGGTGTCATCAAATATTTCCATCTTCAATCGCGTGTAACACTCTATGGAATTTTATATTATCATTGTGGAATTTCAGGACTCTCTCACATAGATTTACTGACTAAAATTGTTATGCCATATATTGGTGGGAAATAGGGTATATTGTGTAAATCAAAAATGACATATCGTTAATGGGTAAAAAATGAAATTATTTTTCCCTTATATATTCATGAATTTTTTTATATTTTCCATTTGAATGTAAAATAACATTACCATTAAATTCCATGGCCATGGCTTTATAATGTGTTTATTTCAGATAGTCAATGAAATATATATCGAAAAAATTGGTTTCTAATATGAATTTGAAACCGGCATGATGATATATTTTTCAAATGTATTATGTAAAATAATGTTCTTTTTTAATGTGGTTTTCATCATTTTAAAATTATGTTCATTCTCATGGGGGCCATGAACAATTTTTAGAATATAATATTAGACATTAAGTAATCAAAAAAAATCCTAATATCAAATAATACGATAGGGTCACCCACAAAGTGTTTCTATTGATCTTAGTGAAATTCTAATTCAAATTAACGAATAGAATAAATGTTATTCTATATATTGAGGGGTAATTTTATTCATGTTTTATTTATCTAATAAATTTATTATATATGTTTCACCTGATTAAGTAGAATTTATAGTTATTTATTTGTCTGAATATTTGATAAATAATAATTGTTTTTTTGTGGATAAATTATTTATTTATGAATAAATTGTTTGATTAGGTTTTCAATAAATGTCAAAGAGTTCAAACAGACCCAGACCACATCTAGTGTTAAATATTTTTTAAAATGTTTGTAAGATAGTAGTTTTAATTATTAAATTTATAATGCATGAATTAAAATAAAAATTAAAAATTTTATTATTATTATGTGAAATGAGGTTTAATATATATTATAATATTATGTACTGTTTTTGAAGAAATTAAATAATATTTAAAACCAAACCATAATTCTACAAATAGATGGGTATATCTATTATGTAGGGTTAATTGAAAATTGATAATATATAATTGTTTCACACAATGTAATTGTTTCACTCAATCTCCTCTACACTAGAACAAGAAGAAATCCTTCAAACCTAAAAGATCATTAAGTGATCAAGATGAACAAATTAGGAAAACCGATTCACTATGCTAGTGTGAAAATTAATTTTCATTACTCAGAGATCAGAGGAGCATATTTGGATCCCTACAAGATAGATTCTACAAAACAATACAGATATAATAATGAAGGTAATCCAAAATAGAATTTTAAAATATCAATAAAGTCATAAAAGTTGGAGTCAATGTTAAGGTAATCATTTCATTGGATATATATAAATTAATTTTCAATATCACCAGAAAAATCCTCAATTAGGGTTTAACGAAACTCATAATTAAAAGGAAGTATAATTTTTCATCCATAATATATGTTATTATATTACTAAATCCTTAAAAAACCTGAAATTATATGTTTTCATTTTAAAACATATGAAAACTTTCTATTCAAAAACATTAGTTGTCTCTATCTGGTTCACATGAGATGTTGAAGGGATTTTTAATTTTTTTAATTATAAAATAATTTAGTCACACCATATATTTTACATTTGATTGAAAATTCTATACAATATTTGATATTGTGGCTTCACATTTGTACCACAGATCAATCATCTGTTTACTCATGAATTATTACTTTCTACACTTTTGGACTTCTTAGAAATATTCATTTAGTAACACCATTAATTTTTCATTTATTATCTCCATAAACTATACATAAGTTACCATTATGAAATGATAATACATCCCTTACACAAGTAATTAAGGTATTTAACATTATTTGAGCTTCATATATCATTATACACCCTTTAAAACATAGAATTTACCATTAAAAACTAATGATTGGTCATTAAAAAATCAATTTTATAAAAATATTTTTGGTTTTACCACTATTTTAACATCCTACCCCACCTCATTACCTTGAACAATAAGACAAGATACTACTTGAACTCAGGTGTTATCCCCTTGAATCCAAATTTTGGAAATAAATACCATCTGTTTCATTTACAAATGAGTGTTAATTTGGCAATTTTAAATGGAACAATCAACCATGATAACCACAACCAATAGTAAAAAAATAATTCATGATAAAATAAAAAAAACTCCATTTATAACAACAAATGAAATTATAACATCACACCAAGAGGAAACCAATATCAAAATTAAATAATAAGACAAAGACAAAATAAACTCCCATGTCTCCACAAATCAAAATTATCCACTTCAAACATGATACCAAACATAAATCCCCTATAAATGCCAAAGAATCTTGAATTACCACTGTATAAATGAAATACATTTCCTTTACATGTATCTCTATAAAAAATATCCTCAAAAATATAAAATTGAAAATGGAGTGGGTGAGTAATGAATCATAGTATGTTTTGACGAAATAAATTCCTTACTCATGATACTAGAATAGAAAATGCAATCATATTTATAGAAATAAATTTATATAAAACACTTTAAATCAATTTATAACAAAACCAAATAATTTTTATGAAAAATTATTTCTACATAATAACAATTTACAAAACAAAACCATTTCAAATTAATGTAACCAAAAAATCATTGAAACTATTTCTCAAACACCCTTTTTAGCATAAAAATTCTATTCCATATATCGTCACAACAAACCATGCATTCCATCATAGACCTCAATATACTTGTGAGTGATGAGTCATCGTTTCACCAATATGTACCATGGAGAACCATTTTTATGTGGGAAGTTTACACCCTTATCAACCCTAAAATTGCTAGGGGAAATTTCATACCCTTTTCAGTTCCACTGTTAATGTAGGGTAATTTCATACCCTTATCCATCCCACTTTTAATAGTGAAAACTTCATACCTGTATCCAAGCCATATGCACATGAATTGAAGCCAACTATTTTTGTCAAAATTCATAATAAACAAATAACTTCAATCATTTTAATAAAACATTTATCTTATTGAAAACCATTCATTAAAACAATTTCCATCAATCAAAATCAATCCATTTTTTAAATCTTCATTTTAATATCAAGAAAATAAGTACATTGAAAAACAATAAAATTAAATAATATTCCAAACAATAAGTAAAGAGGGTTTATATCAATATTTTTACAATAATATCACAATAAATTTAAATCAATTTAATCTATTTGAAACAAATAATTATATTTCAAATAATTAGATTTGAGAGTGAATCCATGCACCTCAAATATTTTTTTTGAAAATGAAGAACACCATTTATTCATCAACAAAAATCCTGTTGAATATCCAATAATCGACCATAGTCATTCTGATATAAAATTAAAGTATCCATATATCATCATACATATATATATAACAAAAATCGACTAGATTATTGAATATAATAAAATAAATAAGATTCTATATAAATAACCCTCATGAATAGAATCATACCAAGAAATCTGTCCTTTAATGCACAAAACATTTCGAAGAGATCACTCTCAAATTGAAGTGGAGAGTATTCAAAGACTATGTATGTAAATGATATAGAGTTATGGATTAAATAGATGATTAAAGAGGTATTAAAGATACATAGAGTTAGAAAAAAATTTGATGCATCTACGTTTTAATTGTACATTGTTTGTCTCATGGTTTGGAAAAACTTGCACTGATAGTGAAAATACACAATTTCTCCAAAATAACGGGTACTCCAAGATGACCACATGTCTTCGCCAAAATATTTTCCAATATATATTTCTAAAAATATCCCATTTCCATGCTTTTCATGGTTTCATGTAAGAGTTCCACTATTTGTACTAACCATTCTCAAAATTGTACACATTCAAAGAAGCCCCAAAAACATTCCAAAAGTTTTCCAATACCTCTAAAAACATACACAAACAAATTAAATAGGTAAATTAAATAAGTAAAGGATTATATAATTTAAACAAGTTGTGATAAATTCTCCCAACCATTGGCCTTTCAATCCTCCAAAATTAGAAACAACCATTTTCATGAAAAGGATCAAGAAATTCATTAACATTTTTTTATCATTCCCATGTTTAATCCTAAATTTAAACTTGTTTCCACAATACCAACACTAGACCAATTATTTTCCCATGGAAAACATTCTCTTTCTTGTACAAAATTCATACTCACACATGTACCAATGAAGCATTCATATTTAGGTGAATGTGATCCCATTGATTCACATGGTTAGAATCACATAGATCCTTTTTCAATATAGATACTAGAAACACATTATGCACTATATTAAACTATCCTGGTGAATAAAACTAATATTCCACCACACCAACTAGTGTATGTATCTCAAAAGGGCCTACTAATCATAGAGACGACCTCCTCTACTTCCCAAAATGATGATGTCAAAACCATGGAGATATTTTCAAGAACTCTTGATCATTCACCTTAAACAACAACGGTTGCCAATTATGATCCCTATTCCATGTATGAAAACTCAAATCCATCTACATTCTCATACTGATAAACAAGTTATTCTTCATTATCTATTGTACAAGGTGTTACCCAACCAGTGAAGACTCACCTTCTTCCACCCAATAAAGTAAATAATCACAAGGACACCCGGACGATGATTAAAATAGATTCATATTTATTATGACATGATATCTGTTGTAATTTTCAAACTATAATAATGTTGTGTATTTCTCCCATGATCACATTCCCAAAAATTATATTCCAATATTTGTATCATCCGTTCATATTGTTCATCCTTCCAATGTTTATAGTAGATTCTCATTTACACTAGATTAAAAATTGATTTCTCAAAGTATTTCGAGAACTGAGTTGTAAACCTCATATATCAATCTTATACTATCAAAATGGGTACTCCATTCCACATTACCACTACTCGGATATAGATTGTTGACCAGTACTGTAGAGTATGATATCTAGAAATATGGAATAAATGGGACGAATTTTGGAGTCAATCCACTATCACCCATATGGAATCATGTTCTTGAATAGTTTTATAGGTAACTATTACAAAATTCATGGATATTTGTTCCCATTTTCAAATAATGATAGGTAGATACTACCCCACACCTACTAGTCACTGGTTCTATTCTTTAACTTTCAGATAGGCGAGGCATCTAGAAAAAAACTCAATGACTATCCTTTTTATTCTTACCAAAAGAACGTGCTTCCAATTCCTTATACATAATGTATATTCTAGTATGAAAATCACATCTCTAATGGTGGTATACATGTATCAGTGGTTTCTGATAAGACAATGTTATGACTATTTGATTTCAAATCTACTAAATGAAAGTCCCATCTTGTTAAATTCAATTAATGGTCACACCACCATTGATTTTGGACTTTGTTTCAACACATTATGAATCTGATATTTTTGCCTCTTTAACCACATCCACCAAATCAAAAAAAAATAAGGAAAACGAAAACACTACCACAGTCTTCAAAATCCAAATGCAGTCCGGCTATCAATATCAAAAATTGCCACTTATCTAAAGCTTCTTTTTCCATCTAACCTTCTGATATTCTTTAAAATTTGTTAAAAAAAATTTCCATTACCCATGGTATAAATCCAGTCAATGTAGTTATTTTTTAGATACACCATCTATCTAATATTCCATTAATTCAAATCCCCTTGTGAAAAAAAGCATTTCAAAATCTTATGATCTATAAATACTGTAAATTTATCACAAAATAGTTAATGTCGCCAATTCATTTAATCATGAACTATGAAAACATACTCTGAATCAGGGGTTGGATAGTTCTTCTATTGAAACTATTACTTATATGATCGCTAAAAAACAACAAGATCTCTCTGTATGAGAGAACATCTCCACATTAACCCTGAAGCTTCATAGTACACCATGTACCCTTCTATGGTATCAGGAAATATCAAGATCAATGATGGTGTAAAGTGAAACATTACCTTTTGAAAAATAAATCTGACATTATTCAATCCATTGGAATATAAGGTTTTTAATAATAAAGGTTATCATTGGTGAATCTTGTCATGATAATTCATGAACAATGCATCAATAATAACAAGCTTATCCAAGGAAACTGCATATATCAAATACATTCTTTTGTGGTTCCCAATAGTTAAAAACCTTTTTATTTTATGGATCCAATGAAATAAATATATCATGTATTTCATGTATTATTAAAGGTTAAAATTATATAAAAAACCACACTTTAATTTTTTGTATTTGAAAAAATTATCCGGAAAAATTCCCAATATTGTCACTATGCGTTGCTAATGCTCATTCCTTGTCCTTCAATACACCAATATGTCATTCAAAAACACCACAACAAAATAATATAATTACCATCTAAATATACAATTCATAAATTATATTATGACCAATGGTATATTCATACTACCAAAATGCATTAACTTATCCTCATAATGTCCTTATCCAATTTGAAAAGTTGTACTTTGAATATCCTCTTTCAAAAACCGAAATTGATGATATCTTGATCACCAGTCCATTTTTTGAGAACCATAATGATCCCATAAATTGATCAAAAATACCATCAATGTGTGGATGTGTATACTTATTCATTTTTATAATTTGGTAAATCTTATGATAACCCATACCCAACCAAAGTGTTTCGTCCATTTGTTTTAAAAAAATGGGTGTTGTGCATAGAGACATAGTAGGATGGATTAACCCTTTACATTACACATCATTAGAATACAATTTCTAAACATTTATTCTATTGGTAACATTTTATAATACATAATATAAGTAAGATAGATCCTCAGAATAAGATCAATCAAAATCAATACATCTCATAAAGGCGGGAACAATTAACAATTTTCTAGATAGAATTCAAAAAATGGATCAACAACCACTAGAAAAATACTATTCTTGATCTGTTCCATCAATGAAAAGATCTACACTGCAAACTGGCATGATTTCATTGCCACTATTACTACCATAATACAATGAAAGATTCATTTACATTCCTTTCCCATATAAAGAGATAATCATCAGAATCCAGATTCATAAAACTAACCCTTCTAGTATAAAAATTGATGTGATATTTGAACAATTTCAACCAATTCGTACCTAGAATTATGTTATATGCTTCCATCTCAAGAACCACGAAATCAGAAATCAAATAATCTATATCAACATGTATAGAACATGATGTAAACATAAATGATCGACATTATATTTTACCAAGAAAATATTGATGTTTCAAAACAGAAGGTATAATCTCAATATAAAGACACCAAAATAAATATATTGAGAAGAAATAAATTAATGGGTTGAAAACATATTCAATAAAGTTTTTGATTACATTATAATTCAAAATTATTAAAAATATCACCATTTATGGTCTATATTAATCATTCATAAACAATTGGGCAACTAAATATAATTGCTTACACACTGTACTCTGTTTGTTATTTCCCTGTTGAGATTTCCCTTGTGGCGTATTATGGTATTATGAGACATACTATAGAAATCATAGTATTTATAATGAAAATTATTCTATTTCCCTCCTCCCGTCAAAGAATACGACGTCTGTGACACATGTGATATGTCCCGATCACCCAACCATGGACACTATGACAATACCACTGACGATTTACCATATTTTATAAATTATAATATGAGATTGGTGGCCCCATACGATATCAGTTGATAAAATTCTGTGAAATACACTTAAAACATACCAGATTAATTTTGGGTCAAGGAGGATTATTTACTAAAATTATGGTCTGATTCTGATGTGTCCCACATCATTGAGAATTGGTGTTCTCATCCTATTTCTCTTCGTGTACGGTGTTCTAACCTCCAATAATTATGAAAAACATACATACACCACATTTATTACAATAAATGATAGATATCATAAAAAGAGTATATTGTTATATTCCAAACACAATGTTATGAAAATTTGGAGTAGTGATTTTAAGCAACTGTTGACTCACTTGTGGATATGGTGAATCCTTATTCTTAGCATTATATTCGTGTTTGTTTTTACAATTCATATCAGGTTCCCATTTCTATAACAAACATAACCCCATAAGTATCATCCCCAAGAAACTAATGGCATAAAAATTTCAAATTCAACCATATCACAACTAGAACAACAAACCATTCTGAAAATTTATCATTTTCCCCAATAATTTTTTAAAATAAACCATGATTTTTAAAATATTTTTTTTTCAAAATATTGTTATCATTCCATATTTGAAATATCAAATAAAAAAAATCAATACTTTTTAACAAAAATAATATTTTCACCAAATTACGAATCATTACTCAAAATTAAATATGCACTCCTAGTAAGAAATTCATTCTACCAATACATGTTATTCACTTCTCATTGGATAAACCAATGAAAATGAGATCGAATCTCTTATATGTGTCTCAAAAAAATTTATGCACCTAAATCTCATGTAACATGAGGTTAAAAATAAATATTTCATCAATGTCTTTTTATGCTCTACATTTCATGTCCCAATAACCCTACTCATATCTACCATCACAACTCAAGGACTAACCATTATAAATATAAACTCCAAGACTGAAAACCAATACTATTTGTCCCAAAATTAACGACAGAATAACCATGATTGAGCCCATTTGTGATTCAATGACCTAACAATATGATACCAGCAGTAACACCAAACACTTAATTGAATTTATAATGATAAAAAATAAATAATCCTTTAGGAACATCACGAAGATGCCAAAGGATATAAATAAATGATAGGGGGTTCATTAATAACTAGGAGGTAATTATCGCTTTTTATAAGAAATATACAACCCATATAACCACAATAAATAATCACAAAATGATTCTTGATACAATGTAAGACAGCTGAATTTATAACAATTAAACCAGACTATATTATATTACCAAGAATAAACTGGGATCAACATCAATGATATAGTGGAATGCAAAAACCTAAAAACTCCAAAGACTCCAAATACACCCACATGTCAACATAAAAAACATCATTGTGCCAACTCCATCATCCATGAACATGTATTAAAAAGAACAAATAAATAACTGTGATATCATCCCTTTACCTATATCTCCAAAAAAATATGTAAATGTACCAAATCAACAAAACCGGTTATTAGTAATGAATCTTAGTAGGTTCTCCCCAAATGAACTCCCTTTTCATGACAATAGAACAAAACAATATATTACATTTAAATAAGAAATATATTAAAACATCTAAAATAATTTATATCAAAACCAAACAATTTTTATGTATAACAATTTCTATATCAAGTCAATTTCGAAACCAAAACCATTTAAAGGGAAAGAATCCAAACAACTCATTAAAACCATTTCTGAAAAATCCTTTTTGGCATAAATGATTCAATTGAACATATCTACACCTCTATCCATGCATGTAATCATGGGGATCCCTATAATCACAAGTGGTGATTCATCCATTCACAAATTCTATACATAGTGAATCATTTTGACATGGGAAATTACATACCCTTATCAATCCCATGATTGATAGATGAAACATCATACACTTATCCATCTTATTTTAATTATGGTAATGTTTATACCCTTATCCATCCCACTTTTTGATGGGGTAAGCATCACACCCTTATCCATCCAATATGAAAATGAATACATATCATCTATTTTTTGTCAAAAACCAAACAAAAAAAATTATTTCAATCATTTCAATAAAAAAATTTCATTCATTGAAAAAAAATCAATCAAAACGATTCAAATGAATCAAAATAAATCCATAATTGAACAAATAAATTTAAAATCATAAAATAAATAGATTTGGACAAAAACTAATAATACACAATTTTATAGACATTCACTAATGAGAGTTTCAATTAATACTCACAGAAAAATTCACAATAAATTTAAAACTATTAAAACTATTTGAAACTAAGAATTCATGTCCTCATAAAAGTATTCGAGAGTGAAGGCACCTACCAAAGAAATTATGGTGAAAATAAAAGAAGACATGAATTTTTCAACAAAACCAGGTTGAATATCAAAAATCCAACCTTTCATCTTGTTCCCTAATAATAACACAACTATATCAAATAATAATTGATATAAAATATCACATATTTATCTTAAATGTACTATATTAAGGAATCTATTAGATGGAAAAAGATTATATCAAAGGAAAATGACTGAGAATAGATAATTTATAATAATTCCATCCTTCTCATACTATTTGTTTCCAATGTATCACTCCTGGATAAAAGGGGAGAGTCTCCACATCCTTTGGAATAATGAAAAACCATGTTAGGGTCTAAATAAAAGAAAAAATGAATTTTTTCCCAAACTGAGTTAGATCCCCTTTTAGGGACTATCATTAATCCATTCATTGTTATTTGTATGGTTACGTGATTTGTGTGCTAAAAATGATAGTTATTCTAACCCTAAATCATTGTTACACCTAAGTGGAGACATAGTTTTTACAAATTTTGTGACTAACTGTACACCTATTTAGAGACCACTACCTTAATTTACATGATTTCCTGTAGTATTTTCATAGTTTGTACCAACCATGATAAAAACATGCACCTCCAGAAAATCCTCATAACATTCCAAAAGTCTTTCAAAACCTCTCAAATATCACCCAAACACATTTAATAATTAAAATAAATAAATAAATTGAATATTTCTTGATAAAGGGGGTGGTCCAATTACTTATCTTCGGATTTTTATATCTACTCAGATTGTGACTTCTCTCTCTTTTTACTTTATTTGGAAACTCAAGATGATGAATTTAATTCTTTTATATATTCATATTTCCACCATAGTATAATGATATGAATTTAGTGGTATATTTATAGAATAAATTCCTCAAAAAATCATTTCTGTTCCATTCAATAAAAATATGTTCTTCTCTCCCCTTGTTCTAACAAAAAAAAAATTACCTTGGTTCATGACTTTCTTCATGATATTGGTGAGTTCTGTGACAACATTGTATCTTATAAGATAATATGAAATTTTATTATCATTGTTAAAGAAACATTATAACCTAATCCAACAACTCTTTCTCACCCTGTTAAAAACAACCCTCTAAAAAATATGTGTTTAACACATATTTTTTTATGAAAAATATAAAATTGAAACCTCATTCTACCGCCTTGTAGTATTTTGATACATTCATAAAAATATTTTAACATAATTGTTTCACATTAATTTTTTAAAATAAAAATTTTCCCTACATTTTCTCTACATTATAAATTCATAACCCTTTTTATAGAGAAATCACTTACACCCAAATAAAAGATAAAATAATTTTTTGAATGAATGACATTTCTTAGTTGAAAGAAATTTTTTGCGTTTGTTAGGATACAAAATCCTTCATTTTTACAATATCAATTTATTTTTCACTCTCTCCCCATTTATATGATAACTATATCATTAGTTAAAAAAGTTTTTTACACTATCTTACAACGATTTAATTATTTTTCCCCATTGAATACATAGTTACTACCATGGTAGGGTATTATACAAATAAAAACATTATAAGTATTAGGCGTCATTTGAAAATTTAATTGATTCATCAATTCCACAACAAATTTCCTTATCATGTCCTTGGTGATAAAACCAGAAATTAAGTAGTTTTTTAAATGATCTCAAGAATAACATATCCACTAGTAAATTTCTATTTGATGAAGTGACACTTAATATCATGGTGTTTTGTGTTGAATTATGTATTTATTTTTTTGGAGAGTTTAATGGAACTTTTATTTTTAAAAAGAACCATCAATAGGTTTTTAATAATCATTCTAAAATATTTCAGCTGAACATTTATCTAAATAATTTGTGTACAATCATTAGTACCAAAATACTTTTTTGATTCTGATTTAAAAAAAATAACAATATTTTTCTCCATAAAATTCCAACTCACACAAAATTCTCACAAGAAGAATGTTCTTAATGATGTTGGTTTTATATAATTTAAATCTCCAGCCTAATAATTATCAACGTATTAAATATAGTTCATGTCACAAGTCATAATATGCAATAATATTAAATAATATATTCCTTAAATATACCTGAGATTTCTTTTATCAACTATAATATTTTCTTCCTTTCGATCACTCTGATATCTTTTATACAATGTAATAACATAATCAATGTATATATATATAATTCTATATAATAGTGAAATGTTTATATCATAATTTAAAAGTCTATCTGATTAACAATTTTCCCAACTTCATCGTCCTTTATCATCATGCCAACCAAAGTGTGAGTAAACACATATTTGGAATTATCCATAAAATTATTTAGCATCCCAATGTTATACTTCCTTGTGATAGAATGATATATCATTACATCTATTGAAATTATAATCGCAAAATAACGATAATTCTATAAGTATTAGCATCTAAAGTATTTCATCATTTGTTCAATAAAATATTCCAATTATTTATATCTATCAAATATAAAAAGTATATTATCAACATAAACAATAAAAATATTTTAACCCATTATCATTTCCATAACATACATGTTTTGGTGAAATTTTCCTTAATAAAAGAGCCACTACTTCAAGAAAGTATTATGTTTGTAGGACCATGGCCAATGAGCCTGTTTTAACCCATAAAATCTTTATTCCACTTACATAACATGTTTCTAACTTTATCAAGTAGAAAACCAATTGTATTATAAATATAAAATTCTTCTAAAATTTATAAATTTAAAAAGCTGACATAGTATACATATAATATAAATTGTCAAAATTATGTTAAATAATCACCAAGAACATTATTATTGTTTATAATCATAAAAATGGAAAATCAGAATCATTAAAATCTTAATATGTAACCTATGTTTAAACTTTGAAAAACAAACTTCTTTATTTCATGAAATATATTTATATCCACTAATATTATTTCTAAATACCCACATTATTTCAATAATATTCATTCTTCCATTCCATGGAAGAAGTTCCTATGTTTCATTTTTCTCAATATGATTTTACAATTCACTCAAATATTGTACCCAATATTTATGTTTAATTACCTCTAAACGTAATATGGTTCAACCTAAAAGAAATATAATGTCTGTTTTTTAACCTCATCGCCATTCTACATGGAACAAGAGATTTATGATTTATAAATTTTTTTAGAATCATCCATTTATTTTAATGAATTGAATTTCTTAAAATTTTTACATTTTTAAAATTCCATATTACATGATCCATCAGAATCAATTTTTATATATTTTTAATCACATTTATATTCAATTTTATTATTCTCATTGGATGTCATTAATTTAGAATTCATATAATTTTGAACAATTTTTGATAAGGTAGTTAAATTATAAAAAAATCACATCAATGTAAAAAAACACCTTTCATATATGTTTATTCTAACATTTATAAATTATTTGATTATATGAATATCGAATGAAAATTCCTTCATCAACTTTGTTGTTAACAATTTTGAGATTTATATTTTTGATCATTATTATGATGGGAGTCTCGAAATCCTTGAAATATTTCAATGAAGGATTATTTTTATACCAAGTTTCATAGGAAGACATTTAGTAATATATATGAAACAATAATCTATTTTTTACCTACACATCACTAGTAAAAAAATTTATTTTGAATAATAAATAAATTTATATTCAAACAGAAAATTTCTTTCCCATTTACAATAATCTAATGTTCATTCTTCCCATAACACTATTTTGTTGAGGAGTTTATAGAGATCTAAATTAGTGTTTGATTTAATATTTCTATAGATAGATTCGAATGAATTTATTATCTATACTTTTTGATTTTTAGTTCATATCATCAGTATATAAACACCCATCTCTCTTTCAGTTTCCCTTACAAAAATTTAATACATCCATATCATTTTATTTATTCATAAAAAATATTATGATAGTTATTTGAGTGAACACATAAATTTAATTTATAAAGTGAAAATCATCTTTTATTGATTAATGACTTACCTTACCATAATGATCAGAGTCTATAATCACATTTTATAATGATTGTAGGATTTGACATTCTTATGACATCCACAATACATCATCCATTTATCACATGTTGTAAATACATAATATTAATTCATATATAGTGGTGATAAGTTTCTCATAGCATATACATTAAAACCAATTTTCATCTTCATCTATCCACGATTCTAGATTTATAGATGTCACAACAAATTTTCAACATCAACACTTAAGTAACAAGAGTCCCAATGTTATATAATATAGAAAACATTTCTTCTACTTCATTATCCAATAAAAGTAATTGGACCATCTTTGATGCTTTTAATGAAACTAGAATCATTCCTTATGATAACTTCAATATCATTATCACAATGTTTTCTAATAGTTATAATGTTCTATTTGAGATCATCAACATATAAAAATTTATTTGGTTTTATTTTGTGAGCTGTATTTTCAGTATTTGTGATTTAAATTTTTTTTAGGAACTATAATTTGTTAATGTAAATTATCCACCATCATGTTCATTAATTATTTAAATATTTTCATACCATATATCATGAAATAAGAAAATAAATTACTATAAATACATGGATTATTCAATTTTATTTCATTTTGTGTTGTATTAATAATGAAATAAAATTCTTCAACATAATTATTTTCAACATATGTTTCATTTATAGAGTATTAAATTTTTCTCATATGAGTTTTAATATATTCCCTTACAATGTGAGATAGTTTTTCATATCTTCCAAAAAGATCCTCTTGGATATTGGAATGGTTTTTTAGTAGAATCTTTCAATAATATAATGACATTTCCATTTGTTCTTCTGGAATTATAGGAAAATTATTCTCTTTACATAAAATATTTATCCACTTTTATTAATTTATATTCTCTAGGAGAGAAATATTATTCTTTTAGTGATACACCATTTGACATTATATTCCACATTCCCAAAAATATCCAAAAAATCCGGATCTTCTATGGAATTAGCATATTTCCCAATAGAATGTTTGATATTTTTCAAGATAGTTTTCTGTATAATAATCTCTATAGAGTGGGGAATATTTCTTAAGAAGGTTATTTTTAAATTTTATTGACATGATAGATTAATTAAACCCTTTCTCAACACATTATTTCCCAAAAAAATATTCTATAACATTCATGTTAAGAAGGAGTAGGTAAATCATTATGATATGTTGGTATGTTTTCACCTGATTCATTGAAAGAATTTTTTCAGAATGTGGAGATGTTTTTTATTTCACCTATGAATACATGTTGAATTTTTCACTCATGTTCTTCAAGGTACATTGAACCTCAATTAATATTTATCGATTTTAAAAAAACTCTTCTTCCATAGATGTAGGTTTCTTATCGATATCATGAGAAATCAGTCCATGTTTTATATCATTCATTTTGAGGTTCTTAATTTCCTTAATGGTCACATATACTTTTTTATATGTTATTTTTTCTTATAGTATTACAGACACCATATTTTTTTTTATCATTTTCATTTATTTCATCATTTTTTTTGTTTTTTAAATATATGCCTAAATTTTCAATCTCATTTGTAATTATTTTTGATATTCAGCACTTCCATACCCCTCACTACTTGTTGAATCATCCTTTTTGTGAACATTTTCATAAAATGTTTTGAACGTCTCTGTATTTTCATCTTATAAATCAGTTTTTCCACTTGTTTCATGCTAAAATTTCTTACTCAATATAATTTTAATATTTCTAGGGAAATTTTTCTAATATCTATTGTATCATTTATCTTCCATGTGTGCCTTTCTATACATCTTATAATGAGAATTTGATCCAAAATATTATTCTTAATATCTTAAATTCATATTAGTAAAAATCAGGAAAATAAATTTCATCCACTCTTAAAATATTTAATTATGATTTTTCCTCGCCATTTTACTATAAATATTCAATAATTTTTAAAGATAAGAGACATGATTTTTTCCTTAATTTTATAATCTTATTAACCCTCCAAATAACTATGGTCAACAATATCTACATCTATATTTTTCAACATTTTCCATGATTTAAAATACATTTCATCCCTAAAATTATTTATTAACATTTTATGTTTCCACATCTCATTGGAAATTAGAATCCTATGTGTTTCATCAAGTGAAAAGACGCATTTATCTTATAGTGTTGGAATTTTTGATTTACCCATGTTTGTAATTTCTCTCATGACTTTCATAATAATAGTAGAATCATACTAAACATCTCTAAAATATATGGTTTTATATAGAACCACATTTACTATTGTTATGTAATCCTCAATATTTTCTTCATCAAAACTACAAATTATCATTGAACATGCTTCACTAAATTTAAAGCTTCATTTCATTATCTTTAATATTACCCACCAAAATAATTCCATGTGATTAAAAGGATTCATTAACTATTTTGAGACCCATCAACTTCATAAAATAATATTTTGAAAAATAAATTAAAATAGAATATAAAGCATCCAAATGACCCTCAATATTTTTTTGGTTTGTAAATGACATAGGGGCTTTATTATTAATTGGTAGAAACCCTAATATATTTTAATAAATTTATCCCATTCCAAATAATAGAAGATTGTGATTTTTTTTAAATGATATTTTTTATATCAGAGGTGAAAATACATTTTTTCTCTATGTCAATATTATCCATGGTATGGATGAGATAGGGGAACCATATCTTTTATAGAAATTAATAGTCATTAGAATCATGAAAAACACCGAGAATTTTGGTTGAATTAGTGGTTATATTTTTAATATTTCCAATTATCTAAATTTTTAACATATAACATGTTATAGTTATTATCATTAACAATATTATATAACAACCTCCTAAGGATACAATTATAAGAAATCAAATCGAGACAAACATGATTTATATTGATTGGTCTAAATGTTGGAACCTATATAATTTCTATAAAGACACCCTTGAACCCTTGAAACATTTATATTAATAATAAATGGATACATGTTAATTAAAATATTATTTGAATCATTAAATCTCCTAATTGTAATGATTATATAGAATATCAATAGTAACAATTGTTTTCCATGTATTTTTAAGAAATAATTAATATTATTATCAAATGACACTAAATGATTGTTCAGAAATTGTCTATAAATTATTCTACACTTGGTAAAATTCTATTTGATATGTTTTCCATCATATGGTAATATTTTTTTTACAAATAGAAAATATTCTTGTCTTTTTTAACCTTTGTTCTTTCTAATGACACAAACTACCACATCTCAAAATCTACTAATAAACACTATCTGAAATAATCTATTTAGATAATCTGGTAAATTTCTATATCCTATTAATCTACACTGAATCTATATATAGTATTTAATATATGAAAAATCTACCGAATTAATCTGATTTAATCCTCTCTTATTCATCCATTTCAGATAGAAAATATCAATACTCAAAACTCTGGCTATTAGATCTTCATTTGATTTCTATGTAATATTTTTATACATCCCATTAACTATCTAAAATATTTGAAATGTACATGGTTTTTATACTATACATTCAACTGCTATTATAGGTGCACAAAAAAGATAAAATTTAATAAATAAAATCATTCCCCAATCATCTGGAATTCATCAAATGCCTCTCAAACAATGAATATTATTCTTAATGCATCTCATAAACACATTCACCCACAACCTCATTCATACATCCATAATATTAGATTATTGGTACTTATTAAAACTTTTTTACATCATCCAAATAATGAAAAATTTAATAATAATCATTGAATCATCAAAGAAAAGGGATTTACAACGTTATGTAATGAGTATAAAAAATATCCATCAATTGTAATGTTTTTCCATCGTCTTCATTAACATATACTCTAGCTTGTGATAAATATTAACTGCTAAATTTTTTCTCATTATGATGAAAATATTAATATATCATTCTTCATATCATACACTTATGAAAAAAATTTCTATCAAAAACGTATGTCTGATGAAATCATAAATTCAGGCCCAATGCTCATTCATCCTATAGAAGTTCATCTAACATATTTTTGTTTGATTAAATCTTCTGATTTTATTTCTTAAACAGCATACTTGTTGAATTTTAAAAATTGAACATTATATATACTTTAATAAAAAAAATTTCTTTTTAAACAATATTTAATCCATCGATCTAGAAAATTTTCCTTTCTATGTATGGTTCACTCGAGCTGTTGATGTGCATCAAAATTTTTGCAACATCTAAAGTATTTATTCATAGAATAATTAATAATTATGGTTACAAATTCCATAACATGATTGATATTATATAGTTATATTTTTATCAGCACTCGAATATTAGTCTTCTCAATGATATATACATCATTCCCTTTATTAAACATCTTATATATATTCGTCTTGTAACTCCATGCATATTTAATTCGCTATCACTAGATGCAATGCATTAGTCACATTTATTCAATTTCAATACTTCTGTAATTCAAGGAATTATGGTATTTATCCTTACACCAACATCATATTTAATTACAAACCCTTCATAACATGGCCAATACCTTTACATACCCAATGATAGAACTCTATCTAATGAGTATTAAATGACATTGTGCATGGTCATTCATATACTCTAGATTGTATGTTGTATATCTAATAAATTTTTTAATTCTATTTATTTTTTAATTTTCTCAGAAACTCGAACAAATATAACTCATTATACATCATCTTCTTTTTATCACCTTAGTTCAGTGAAATGTTTCAGGTGCTCTATTTTGAAACACCATTGTCTATATAATTCAACCTAATTACATTAGATTAATAGATATAATTCACCCCTATGTTCTATGATTTATAAAATTATTCTTGGTTTAGGAATTTTCACATTATTTTTGGAAATTTTAGAATAATATAACATCATATAACATTATGGGAAAATATCATTATAAAATTATGGAATCTTTTCAACCTCCTCTAAAACATTTTTGTCAATTACTTAACAAAAAAAATTTTAAAAATTAATTTATCACCTATTATAATACTTTTTTATTAAAACATCCAAAAGGTATGAATGATATTTAAAATATAAGTGTTATTGAAATCATATTTTCTACCTTGAGATAATTGTATATTAATTGTGGTAACCCAAACTGAAGATGAATGAAATTAAAATATGGTTTTGGGGTAACATTGGGAGAATTCCTTTCCATTATGATATGAAATAATGGACTCAAAACTGAACTGTAAAATAATTAATATATCCTTGATAGTACACATCCCCAAAACCTTTAGGAGTTGAAGTGAATCCCAGGAATTCTCACAGAAATAAAGGAATTAGTAAAGAACAGTTCATATAAATGTATAACCATTGTGATGTTTATAAAGTAAGGTGTTACCTATTGGCCGGATGAGGGATTTCAGGTATATTATTATGATCATAAGATGTACACCCTATGTCCAATAGTTTTAATTATTTATGTTGAATGAAATACACTCAACATGTAAATAGATACCATGGAATGGACCCTTGATTAACACCTTGCTCAAAATATTCCTCAATTTATATAGGGGTCCTTTCTCTTTGCCTAGGGATATGGATATCCAGTAAGACTATCCATTGTCATTGTCATGATTCACAAAATCTTTGAACAAGATCACCAATTTTAATTCCTAATATGGGACCATTACATCCAAAAGTACATGTGGTTTGTTTCATATCATCATTGTATACATAATGATTCTTGAATCTTTTTTCCCAAGCATAGCCAAAAATTATAGTCAAACCTCAACTCCAGCCATAGGTTTTCAAAAGATCTAGATCTATGGAATGGCTCCATACAATGTTCCACGTCATATAAACCTAAACATCTAGGATACAAGTTCTATACACATGAAATTAATCTATGATATTATTGGTACATTCTATAAGACTTTAAACTTTTTAAAATGAACCATCTTGTATGGACTAATTTACATATAGGGGAGCCAAATATAGGTAAAATATTTACATTATCAAGGATTTTATCCATGATCCCACAATGTGATAAATTTTAATATACTATTTGAATTTTATATTTCTACTTTTTTCGACCAATCATGACTTGATAGTAGGAAAAAATCATTTTACCCCTCCCAAAAATTAAATAGATTTATGTGTGTGCCTCCCAAAAATAGTTCTTTATTGATTAACATATTTTATGAAATAATTACCCTATATGAAAAATATTTCCCAATATGATAGATCTCATAATTTTTAAATTTCAATATCATGACCACATATAAAAAAACAATTCCCTTATAAAATTGGAACTATGTGTGACATGATTCTCGTTCTGTCAAGATACAGAGTAACACTTGGATTAACTATTCCATTCACAATTGAAATTCCTTTGATCATACCCACATTGAAAAAATACTTTTCATTTCATGAAATGTTCATTGAATTCAAACCTACAATTAATTAAAAAAAGTGACATCCCATATACATGAATTTAATCTCTAACCATTGTATCCATGATTCATGATATTAAATTATATGAAATATATTTACCATGTACAAAATCCTATGATTATGATTAAAATATGTTGTTGATAACTATATTTCATTCATTATGTCAATATCATCTTGTGAGTCCCCAATTAATAAAAATAAAAATAACCCCACATTTGAGATAAATCTATATCAATTTCTCCTTCTCTTAGATATTTGATTTTCATGGGTATACTGAAAACCCACAAGGTCACTGTTCACTAAAATAATGAGTAATATTTTTCCTATATGAGAACTATGTATTGATCTTTTTATGATTACATTAGATACATAGTTATTCATAGAGAATCCATCTAAATCCTATTCATATGTGATAATTCCATACTTGATTCTTCTCTATTAATTAGGCATCTACTAATTTACATTAGGATTTACTCCTTATCTTCTACCAGGGAACCAATAAATTTCACCCATATTCTTATTAACATGATCATCATCATTACAAAATACTTTCAGTAACATGGTTTGATTTAATTATATTGATACAAGAGATATATTTATTCCAAAATCACTTATCTTTGGAAGAACCAATCATTTTAATCAATCAATATCTTTTTATTTATATCAAAATATTTAGTTATTCAAATTATATTTTCTCTACTTAATTGATATTAATAATTTTTTATGTCATCTTACAAATCGGTGACACCTATTAAATGCAAAATCTATAAATTTTCTCATAATATGACCCTAAACATCATTTAATTTACATCCAAGTAACATAAAATTTAATAACACCATATATGATCTATTCTGTATGAACCTTAAACTGCTTATAGTGATCCATTCTGTGAGACCAACATTATCTACATCAGTATTATATCTAAATAAGACCCCAAATGTGATGTTATATAACCATTAATACATTTTACAATAAAATATTCCCCACTTTGAAGACAGTCGTCTTATTTTTTAGGCATCTCCATTCATGTTGGGTCATCCTTTATGAGTCCATCATTTAAATAAATCTGTATCATTTTGTGTATAAGTCATATATATATATATATATGAAGTATCCCATATTGAGTTCCTCACTATATGAAATAAAAACACAGAACATCTTAGTTCTTATCATATGAAATAATACTATACAACATGTTGTGTACCTCATATGAACATTAATTTCTTTTAGTAGTCTATCTCACATGACCCAAGAATTCTTTGGTGAGAGAAGTATCTACTTTGGGGGTGAAGATATATAGTTCGATTATCAAAAGTCTGATAATATGATTAATTTCCCCTTGGTCCCCCAAACTATATATTTGTGTTTGGTAACATTCTTTATATTGGGTTCCCTATCAAATATATTCCTGAATATGTTTCCTTAGGTTAAAACCATAAATAATCTGATTTTAATTACATGTAAGGATAAAGTAAACCTCACATGTATTTAATACAGATCAATATTGAGGATATCATATATATGAATGACATGTTGATTAATGATTATCTTTTTAGGATACATAGTGTTGACTAAATATATTTTTTATACCTTACCATAAATCATCATCTGAATCCACTACTTTTATCATGCATAAATGAAATAATTTTTGTTAGGTCTAGATTTTATTTTTCCAAGAAAATATTGAAGGATATCTCCTATTTCTCACAATTTATAGCTCATGGGTTTTGACATTCCATGAACCATTTATGGTTATTGAAAAAAAGAACATGCATATCCATGGGATACATATACATTGTAATGTTCATGACTCGATATTTCTCAATGTAAACAAGTGGTGTCTTCAATTACAATTAGATGGTTCTATAATATTAATAACCCCCAAAAAACTTACAACATTACCCAGTCTTCGTATGTCATTATTGGTTATGGATGAATTTCATGTACAATACTATAAATTACTCATTGAAATACATTATGTTATGATTTACTACATCTTCATTTCCAATTCAATATGTATTGGGTGTTCATATATATTGATACCATTAAGGTTGAAATAGAAAACCATTATTCGAGGTTGAAGAACCATGAACATAAACTATGTCCACCTCTTATCGAGATGATCTATGTTATCTTGGGGATCTAATTGACACTAGGTGTTCTTTACCCTATCTATATAGACTATCTATTATTTTAATCAACGATATCTGGACATTAACATTATTATTAGATGTTTATAGATCTACAACATTAAACCACATGTACACATCCATGATATCGTCAATATTATAATTGGTTCTAACCTATTAACAACAGGTTATTTTCATTTACATACGAGATAGGTTATACCAATATTTGATCTCAGTTTTGGGTCCATAAAACCCAAAACCTATTGGTCTAAGTACTATGAAAACAATCTCTTTCCCTTAATGATCAGAATTGAAAGACCCTAATTTTTTGAATGAAATTCGACATAAGGTATGACAGTTTGAAGATATATAATGAACAGGTCAAGAAAAAATCATGTATCAACTTTTAAAGTTGTCCCTTTCTAATACATTGGTGAATGTAAGAGTATAGAATAAAAAAACCACAATAGTTATGAAACACGGTATGTGGCCATAGATAAAGACTTGTTATTATCATCCGATCCGTTAGTCTAGTAAAATATTATATAACTTTTATGTAATTTATTTATTCCTTAAACATGTGTTCAATATATAGTGGCATAACCTTTATGATGCCTATATCATTCTTGAATACTCTTTTATCTATAAACATACCTCATTAAAAAAATTATTGAACCATTATAAACATTAAATGACTATCCATAATGAGTAAATTCAACTCTAAATGAAACTACATATTGATGTTGTTCATACCATCATATTTGTTACATCTGAAAATAGGCATCTTCTATCATACAAAGAATATCTCCTAATATAAATATACCTCAATGAAATCATTGTGAATTCTATCATTAAAATGTGATAAATTATCATCCTTTTCCTTTCTATTTTATTTCAGCATTCCTTGATATATATGCCATATGATAGAACATTCATATTCAATAGTCCAATGAATAAAAATGATTCAATATGCATGAAGTTATGTAATAGTTTATCATATCCATTTTCAAATAACATATATAATGTTTTATTATTAATTATTTTATTGTCCTCATAATATGAAACTAAAATAAAAGATACCGAGTTTTCATAAAAATGTAATTAAACTATATAAACATATCCTTTAGGTAGTCTATATTGGTATTAGGTTCCCATTCATGTTATCTTTTTCATGAACATATTTCATGGAATACTTCCTTAGAACTGTTTTTTTTTTTCAAATTTGTCTATCCATAATCACTTGATCCATTGGTCTCATTTTAAAGACCAAAAAATACTAATGAAAAGTTACATAACACTCCACAAGTAGTTTCTTCTCAAATTGTATCATCGAAAAAGTTATAGTCTTGTATTACTCATATTGCAACGTATATGACCAATATTAAATTTATTTTATAAATGATAATAATAAATCCCAAAACATTTTATGATGAAAATCCATATAAATTTTCAGGAGAAATATTTATTAGAAATATTTTGAGAGGTAATGAAATAATACATAAAACTAATGGCATCCACCATATGACCCTAAAATAATTTTTGTTTCTCTCTCTAGATCCCTCAACCAAGAAAAAAATTAGAAAATTTGTCCAGTCCTTTCACAATATTTCAGATGATAAGAGAAAAGTATAATAAAATTTGTTCTTAGATCATTCAATTTGTTTTACAAATTTTTATCCTCATTCCTTGATTCCACTCTGTAATCCTCATAATGTAATTTCACTCTTCCACCATCTCTGATTTGACCAACTCTAGTGTATAATGATGATACATGTGCTTATATATTCATTTTATGTATATTAACCTATGAGAAAACATTATAGAGAAATGACCTTAAAATCTAGGTGGGCCAACCCTAGTATATGGTTATTTAACATATACTTACATATCCTATTCCCATATTATTATTCTTGAGAATGAACTCAAGAAAAAACTATATCCCATTTCCAAGTGGACGATCTCGGGTGTAATAGAGATGGTAATTATGCCACCATATCAGACCCACCAATAACAATAATTGATGGAATTTCTAATTGTAAATCAGCTTGATTAATGTGTTTAGAAATCCTGATTGAGTTAATTCATTCTATAAAAATATTCTAGAACATTCATTTTATATTTATATTAATATTTAGAGTCCTATAGGTCATCTTGAATTTATTATCTAAATATAAGATGAAAAAAATATTTACAAATAATTTTTTTATCAATCATTGATAATAGAAGAAGTGGGAAATCAAAATTTTTGAATCTATCATCATTATTACATATAAAGGGAAGTAGGGAATGGTAGCTACAAAATGTTTTGATTTTATTAGCTTAGTAAATATGCTAATGTATGATGGGAGGTAGTGTGTGATAAAGTGATATATTCTCATAAGAAAACTCCAATAACGAAATAAAATATCATTTATTCAATAGATTATATAATTATTTATATCATTTATAACAGATATCAAATTATAAATTCATCTATAATGGTTAAATTTTTATATTTTATAAATGAGGCTCATATCTAGGTTGCTCCATTGTTTGAGAATCTATCAAATTATTATTCAACATATCCTTGATGACTACCTGATTCATGTATTTGGTAGTTTATTGTATGAACTATGCTTTATGATTTTCACTATCAAATTATCAATGGTATCTTTTTTATGTTATCAATTAATTCTAGTTGACAATGTATTAACGAATTAGTAAATACAACTTTTAGTAGATGATGCCACCTACTCCTAAGAAATATAACTATTGGTGTTTTTTTTTGGATTCATTAATTATACTATCCTATTTTCTGTATATAATAATAGCATGGATTTAAAACCAAAATAAAATTTTCACCACAAATTCATTGGTAACGTCATTAGGCATCATTCCCAGGTTAATTTTTATAATAGGAATATAATCCAAAATCAAATCACCCCTAAATTGACCTAATTCTTTAAATTATATTGGAATGAAAGAGACACCATCTAACACATTCAAGTAAGATTCATGGACTTATATAGTAGAATTAATCCTCACTACTTTTCACTAAATATCAATTTAACAAGATTTATGCAAGTAATGTGACAATTAATTTAAAACAACAGTATTAGAACCACACCACATTTTATATAAATTGAAAATAAAGTTGATGAATACTATTTTATATAAGGTGATTAATTTCTAGAACTAGATGTTTTAAAAACTCAATCAATTTAATCATGGATAATATACTCCACGAATCTAGTGGTCTATTCTCCCATCAATCTAGCTACCCAGACATACCATCTTGGTAATTCTATATCCACCCTCAATGTAATCCCATTATATGATGATGAGATAACATTTAGTAGGCTATGACATATTATTTTTATTATTATATCATAACATTAAATAAAGGATGTGGATGATAAATTGGTTTCCTTAATGCTTTATCCAAGTAAATTGAAAATATATATACCGAATATAAACTCCTGAAGTAGAAAAATATTCAATGGAAGGCAGAAGGCTCATAAATGGCCTACTTATAAATTTTTTCCATTAGATCACCGCCCTATGAAGAAGAAATAACAAGTCATTATTTTTCTGTTCCACCAATATTTTCAAAAACTATTACAAATTGTGTACCATAAGGAATTAAATTTATCTAGAAATAAAACCTTAAGAATTTAGCGACATCTCTAGTATAAAATGAAATCATTTGTATTGAAGCAACGTTTCTAAACCTATAAGGGATGTAGAATGACGAGATATTCTAGTCATTAAAAACACTGTTCATAAAAACAATTCATATACACAACCATGAAAAAATTATAATTAAATACTTAAATGATCATGCGTCCTACTCTATTATATATGGAAAATTATATTATAGATCGATCCAAGGAAAATAATGTACATATTATTAAGATATTTTTTTCTAGTAATGATTTCATTAATGGATTTATAATATTAATTTGAGACATGGTATCATAATTAAAGATGATACAACCACTCATAGATATATCTAGAAATCATATCATTGAAAATACATGGTCCACAATTGGATGAACTACCCATAGACAGGAATTGTACAATTTCACATCTAAGGTAACCAAATATGAACTAACATAATTTCTATATAGTTGATTGCAGTTGATTCATTTGTTCATGAATCGTGGAATAACAATGTTGGGTTGATAGAATATTTTAACCTAATCTCGTAATGGTATAATCAATAGGGATAGAGAGTATTTCTATGTGACTTTTCTACCTTGGTCAATAAATCCATTTCATAGGTAGGGGTATTTTCTATATCATGCTTGATAATTTTTTATATTAACAAATATATCATATTTAATTTAATGTATATGGCTTCCCCTCATCTAATTAATATCCCTATGACTAATCTCTACATCCCTATGTTAATGGTTAAATGATTTTATTTCCTAAACACCATTGAAAAAAAATCTAGGATTAGATTGATTGGAAACTATCTTATGAATATAAATATATATATTTCATCATACCTATTTATCACTAATATAGTCATGGGGAATTATACATAACTGTTGTATACATAATATTCTTATGAATATTCATTGGATAACATGACTTTAGGGAAGGGATCCCAGTTCATATTCCATACTACATTAGGATTTTGTTTAAGACAGTGAATATAGATTAATTGGCCTGCACCCTGGGTGTTTGGAAATAATATTGTTCATATTGAGTTACTAGATATCCATTAAATATGTAGGTAATTCTTTTTTGTCTCTTTGGAATTATTTATCCTTTTTAAGAGATATTGACTTGGAAATTTCGCAGTGATGATGCAAACCTTATTTCTGGTAGGATATGTCCATGTGTGATAATTGAAACACCATATTGAAGCACAATGTTGTATATGGTTATCCTATTGTAAAATGAATACTCACAAATAATTTTTGTAAGAAAATTATCATAGGATTCATTCTAATGTATGTTCCTATATATCTGGTTAGACATGATATTTTTAGTAATTGAACCCCTTCTTTTAGTCACAATTTTCTAAAAAGAGATATTTGTACATCTAGAATTGATTATTTATATGAAAATAAATCATGATTTTTAAAAATAAACAATTATGAAAATTATGAAAATATCCTAAATTAATGAAATTTGATATAGAGATTATGTAAACCGAATAGTATCTTTATGAGTGGCAAAATCACGTAGTAGTTACGGGATAGGTGATTCATATAGTCATTATATTCGTGGTAGTCTATAGAAGGCATTTTTTTAAAAGGGAAATTCTTTTATTAATAACTAATTATTTTTTACTGAATGGAATTCCATAATGAGAAATGGGGTTCATGGAAGGAACCAATCTTGATGTAATGTCTAGTTCCTGGATGGGGAAATTTTTCATGAATGACTAACTGTAATGTTTATTTAAAGTACATAAAGAATCCTTCAATGACCTATCTATAAAGTATCCTCTTTTATAATGGTCATATAGTTGGATCATATACACCCTATGTAGTATGTTTCAATTCCTCTAAATAATACAATTTTTGGGATAACCATAAACTATTTCAATTAGGGAAATTTTTAGGCTTATAAAATGTTCAGTGATATTTGAAATGTGGTAAAACTGAAGAAATGAAAATAGAAAAAATAAGAAAAGAAATATTTTTTTTATGAAGAGTACAACTTTTCATATAGTGAATAAATGGACTCCCAGTATACATATAAGGGGGTAAGATATCCAAAAATTTATGAGTTGTATTTTAGGACTCTTGGAATATATAATAATATGGAAAAGTAGACAAGTGACATCAAAATTCATTTAAAAGTTTTAAATTATTATGAAATTAATTTGTAGTTTGTTTGTTCCTAAGGAAACCCCTTCATGGGAACATGGATCCTTAACTGGTAAGAAATACTTTATAGAACACTTTTTTCACCCCTTCACTCTGATGTAGTCCTTTAACAATCTTGTGGTGGCTTTGTATTTTGTGTCTCATTCACACCTATGATATGGGGCTCTCACATGGTATGATACTTAATATGATGATATAATTTTCTTCTTTAGACACTATTTTTATGAAGTCTTTTATAACAAATATTCAATATTCTTTTTTGGATAAAAAATAGAGAATTGATGGTGAATGTACATTGGAGAGTCACACAATGGAGAGATGATAATATTTTCCCATTAAGAGAGGTTATTCCACTTCTTGAAATTAGTTCATAGTTATTTTGATAATTGAGTCATATAAATAAGTTAAATGGGAAATTTATATTTAAATGTTATAATATGTGAATAAAATTATAGGAAACACTCTATGATATTCTTCTATAATGCCAGTTCATGATGGCTCCAATATTAGGTTTCTCTATAAGGTCTCTTCATGAAGTATCTACTACAAGGTTCCTCCTTGAGGTCCACTAGTGGGGGACCATTTTTATGATTCCTCCATGGATTCATTTACAACATATATTCACGTATTCGACCCCAAGGGGTTTCAAAATTATTTTACTTCACAAATGCTTCAATGTGAGGTCATTTTAAGAGTTCTTTTCCATGTGGTATCACTATAGCATCCCTTAGTGAAGATAATTTATAAGGTGAGTTCATTAGGTCCTTTATATGTTGTTCACTAAAGAGTATCCTCTATAAGGTTCTATATTGAGGTGAAATTCGAATGTTCCCTTATCTATGATCCATTATGATGGTACATCTATGATGGTTACTCTATGAGCCTCGCCAAATAGACTCATTTCTAGGTTTCATCCTTGGGGATCCCCCATTGTGGATAATCTAAAATATTTTATTCTAATAACATATCCATGTAATACATTCAAAGAGGCTCTTATATCAGATTCCTTCACACTCAGCCGTTAAAGTAGTCACTGTATGGTATATAACCCATTAATGTAGTACATTTTTCAAATGTGTAATGGGGACCTCAATGGTTAATCATTTACCTTTTCTAAATTATATGTTGTCATGTAGCATCTATTCCATAAACTTATACTATGTGACATGACTTACAATAGGTAATTGGGATTATTTAGCATGATTTCTAGTGACCAGTTCACCATCCTAGTCTATATAAACATGAATTACATTTTCAACCTCGTTTTATTAATGCTAAAACCCACAAAAACCCAATTCCAACCAGAATTCCATAATGAATTTTGATATACATTTTTAGTCCTTGAACATTAATGTGATTCCCATAAATATTTTATTCCCTTGATAATGGATATTTACTTCTTATACTCCTTAATTTATAGGGTCCTCATGAGATTTATAATCATGTATTCATTAACAATTATGGTTCATATCTTATCGAATCTAATAATGTATCTCTTGACTCTTTCTACTCCCTATATATGAAAATTTTCATGTATTCCATATTTTATCCCAGTCAACATGTTATGAATTTTAATATGGGGGTAGCGTATTTGGTATAATCCCTAGTATACCTTCATATGGAATTCCATGTATAATACATAACATCATTATCAGGTGGTTTTATCCTACATTCATTTATTCATTCTTCACTTCACAAACCATCAATAAACTATACATAGATATATACAAGGGCCCCATGAAAGTGTTAGAACAAAAATATCTCATTTACCCAATCCATCTTCTTTAGTTATAAATAGATAAGTGTCATATTTTTAATCATCACATGTATCATTACCATCCCATGGAAATATATGGTATCTCATGTCTCTTTATTTTTAGGATATATTCCCTGTTAGTCTACACATCATTCCAAATATTGTTACCAACTACTTAGATATATATTTCATCATATATGGGACACTATCAAAGTGGAGGCACTGTAGCAGTGAATGTAGCGGCGATGACACTGTAGATGGTACGATAGCAGCCCGGTTACTGTAGATGTACTATTCATTGAGGGGCTCTTTGAGCCAAAAAAATGGGCTTTCAAGCATTGTCTTTAGGCCACTTGGCCTTAGGCCTTTGGGATATGTTATGGGTCTCCCTCTACCTAGTCTAAAGATGTATTTGATTTAAATAATAAATTGAGGCTTCTTCCCCAACCTTTTAAAAAAATGAATAATTTGTACTCATTGTTTTGTTGATACACCATTCAGGACACTAATTTATTTCTCATATTTTGTAACAAAACATGCTGACATCCTCACCACTTGATGTTAAAGAACATGGTATGATCTTATCACATAAGAATAAACTATGAATATAAAACAAAAAAGGCTTATATACCAATTAATATATATAATATGGATTCATATATATGTCTAAAAACCCACATCAAAAACAATATTTCTCTTCTTCCAAGCTGTATGTGAAAACCACGTACTTACTATGATATATTTCTTACCCCATTTGTGTTTTTTTTGAATAATTTGATAAGAAGTATTAATGGTAATTTCATGATGTTAATATGTTTATAAATAAGAATTACAGTGAAGAAATGTATCACGGATGTTAAAAGGATTTCCCATCCTTCTCAAAGAGGATAATAGGTGTTCATAAGTATTGGTGTCTATATGTGTTGAGCTGTGAATAATGGATTGATAAAAAATCTTTTAACATGGATAAGTCAAGGTTGATATGATGATACACATGTGAATATAAAATGATGATGACGATATTATTTTCTAAAACAAAATTTTGAAGTTAATAAAATAAGTCTTTCTAGTGAATATCATGAAGAATAACTTATTGATAAATAGAGAAACTAGATGAAGAACCGTCCATGGAGTACGAGGAATGCATGTTGATGTATAATGTGAAATAATATTATTGTATGATGTTTAGTGATAATTTGATGTTTTTTAAAAGGAGTTGAGTAGGATTAAATTTTTTCTTATGGTGTTTTAGGGATGTATGTACATCAAAGTTTTAATCATTATCATGTGTTACATTGAGGGAAAATGTACCCAACATTTAAATAATACTAAATATAAATTTTAGATGTTGTTTCATGTACGATTTTAACTAGGAATTATATTCATTTTAGTCCAAGTGTATAAATTTTCATTGAGATAATATAAATTTGAGTGGGATGTTCCATAATAAATTAATGAAGTAGGATGTACAACTTTTGTAATCACATATTATAAATTTTGGAGAATGTATTACTTAAAACTTTTTAATCAATTGTAATAAAATTTAAAAGTATATACTCTACAGTAGAAAAAACAATACAATCATAGTGACCTATTTTTCATCGATCAATCAAAATAATCAAATATATATTATGAATCATGCTATATCAAAGGAAAAATATTTAAAAAAGGAGGTAAAATCAATGGAAGCCCATAACACATTTTTGAAAAAAATTTCTAGATGATGAAACAAAAAGATATTGATGACCATTCTATAGTGTTATCTATGGTGTATGTGAAACAATAATGTTTGGGAGACAATACTACAAAGTCCAGCATTCATGTTTTTGTAATCATGTTGAACTATAATTTTTTTAATATCGAAAGTGTAATGGACTACTAATGGAAATAAAAATATATGGATTTTCATTTTAGAAAAAAATAATACCTATGAAACATAGAAATTATTAACATTATATTGAGGTATCTAGGGTAACTCACATAAGAGATGAATGTAAGAGAGATATATGGTGAGGGTCATGGAATAGTCCATTCTTTTTTCTCATTTTGATGATCCATCAATGATAGAAGTAGTATGAGGTCGTGGATTTCAAAATCCACATCATAGAACACACTATGTTTCTAGGTGACTCATGTATAAATGATTATTTAAGGAAATGATTGAGTATGATGAAGTTTCGACAATATATAGAGTTAATAATGGAGATAAATTTGGCTATGTTCTACACCAAAAATGAATGTGTCACACATTACAAAACCCAAAATCTCATAACATAGAGATATTTTTCAGTTTACTATAGTGTATAATGTTACAATTAATAGATTCCAAAAGAATTTAATTGTTTATCTTTATTAGAAAACTTGATAAATACAATATTTTCAATTTAAAAATGAAAAAATTAAATAAAATTAAAAATTATAGTGACTATTTTTTATTTATTCTAGTTTATAGAAAAATTCATTTCTATATCCCTTCTTGATGTCCTATGGAAATAATAACATAATAAAGGGTGTGATTAAATTCATAGTAAGGGAATCCATACAATATAAGACGTTATGTAATATATATATCACAAATAATATTGAAGAGATAAAAAATAATCAAACATGAAATATAAATAATACAATAATAGTTAAATATATACATGGATGATAGAAAATCATAAATAAAACACATAAATAATAAAAACTAGTCATATAACTATAGAATGAATAATGCTGAAAATAATAATATTACTATTAAGGCCTCATACTGAGAAATCATATATAAATAGCTAATGAATTCGCAAGATACTCAAAACAAATTGTCTCATGAGACATACTAAAGCATAGAGGGTCCATAATGGGATCTTATCATAACATACTAACTCATATTCATTCCTTATATGACATAAATTAATAATAATTCAATACATAATTAACAAAAACACTCATATTGTAAAACAATCATATTAAATTATAATATTTTTTCCATTCAACAGATAGATGAACATAATCATAAACCATATAGAATAAAACAGTGGATAAAATTGTTAGTTTATATACTAATTAAATTATAATATTCATAAATTTTGGTTTAAATAGATAAAAATTATGTTAAATGATCACTGGATCATTTCACAAGACAAATATATTTTCCATTTTGAAATAAATTACTTAAAATTCTAAAAAACATGCAGAATATTAAGAAAATATATTTTATTCAAAAAAAATTGATAATTAAAAATTATTATTCCATTAAAATAATATTCATTATAGAGGCAAAATTTGTTCATATAATAAATTTGAAAAAAAAATATTCAATTCCAACCTTTGCTAACAAGCAAGTCATTTGGATAATGAAAAGTTGATTCTTTTTTAAATTTTTAAAGGAAGTTATTTTTTCAAATATCATTAACAAATTACTGTAAAAAAGTAAACACATTATTGAAAATATTATAAATTAAATTTCTACAGGGCTGAAAAACATTCTTCACCGAATAAAAGAAAATTATCATTTTCCATAAAAATATTCTTTTTTATTTTTTTACATAGAGAATGGAATGTGAAATAAAGTCACATTATTTACCTAAAACATAGGAAATTAAATTACATAATATTTTTTATGGATATATCATATAATTTCACCCTTTAAAATTATAAGTATAAAAAATCCATGCAAAAAGTGAGAGTATAACGTAAAATCGTTACCACAAGTCCAACTACCCATGTTTTTTTAACCTCAAATATAATAAATTATAATTGTTTTTATAGACCCATAATGTTTTATATAGTATCATATATGAACTTTTTATAACATATTATCACCCATTAAATAATTATAATTAATTTAAATCCATATTTTAGGTGATAACTGTTTCATTTTTCCTGAATGTTTCTATTACGAAGTTATAGTCCTTGAACTTTGATCATGGTAATATAATATAAAAAAAAATCACATTTTCATTTATATTTTATTATTATGTAATATCACCATTATTCAAAATTAATTAATAATTCATGTCTAAAACCTTGCAATATCAACCAAGTTAGTTATAAAACAGATCTAAATTAGGGCATGTTATTAAGACAGAATGAGTAATAAAATTATAAGGTAATATCCTAAAATAACATATAAATAATATTATGTATGTATTAGGTTTTAAAGTTATTCATTAAATACTTATTTAAAAATTTTAATAATTTATGTATTGAAGATGAGATATATCACTCACAAATATGATAATACTTATGTACAAATAAACTACAGTTTTATTTTATTAAAATAAAAACGAAAATAAAGATGATAATAATATATCATTATAGAATAATTACTCTATTAAAAAAATAATAAATATTATTTAAATTCAACATTAATACTAGCCATATGAGGATGTGACGGAAGGTAAACAACTTCGCTATATTCAGGTACAAATCCACACATACACATGATTGATACTTTCATTTTCATTTAGATTAAAATAAAATAAAAATATTTCCCAAAATAATAATAAAATAACCACATATTTATTATATTGTATCAATTATTTTATTAAAGAGACATTATATTTAGTTTATGTAGAATAATAAATATACTTTGAAAGGGTTATGTTTGAGTATTACCTCTTATTTGAGAGACCACTATTAACTAACACAATAATCCTATATAGGATTGTCTTAGGAATGTAAAATAATGACAAAAATTATCGGAAGGAGTATATAATAGATTTTGGGTTGGTATTTTTGGATTTTTGTTTTAAAACATTTGTGAATAGTGTAGTAAAAGATGTTTCCTTTCTAAAGTGAAGGGAGAGACAACAAGAGAATTTCATAATAGATTCAAATAATATTAATTTATTATCATGAAAAAGTGAAAATGGTCATTAATACGATGTTAATATAATATATTATATAAATATCAATAAATAATAATATTTAAAAAACATTAAATGGCAATTTTACACTTATCTTTATGTTGGATCTACGGGTTAACCAATTTTAACCCTAAATATGATAAAAAAATTATTTTTTTTAATGTTCGTTATGTCCATTTTTTGAACTTATTACCTAATATTAGTTATAAAAATTTAAATGTTGAATTAATGTTATAAAATTAAATGTTTATAAGTTTATGATATTAAATATAATATAAGTTCCCGAAATGCAATGATTCACTTGATTAGGAAAATTTCCATTTTCATCCAGGAAACTTTTTTACAGAAAAATAATTTGTAATTCAGATTAAAATGGAATTAATTATATTATTAAAAATTAACTTAGTTTTATTTGTATTTAAAACTGAATAAAAATTGAAAGGAACATATTAAGTACATGACTAATGGATATGAATTAATAAGTGTTTCTATTTTAATATTGAAATTAAATATATTTCTATAATGGTAATCGTATATTTTAATGTTCCGCATTTCATTTTTATATTCATTATATTACATCCTATATATATATATATTTCTAGTAAAAATCTTTCATATACATTCATGTTATTCTTTTGTCATTATGATGTCATAAAATTAAAAATATTTGTAAAATTTTAATTATTTACTATTGAAAAAAATATATTTTTTTGAAAAACATCAACAAATCACCTATTTTTTGAAATAATAATTTTATCAAATAATGTTCATTTTTTCATATAAAATTTAAAAAATTATCATTAATTAATTCTGATTACTCTGAAACAAAGAAACAAAAACCCATTTTATGAAGAATGTATTATTATTGGATAAAATGAATTTATTATCATACATTTCCTAGTAACAAAAAATAGATGAATTCAATGTTTTTTATTGAATTAAATATTTGTTTTAAGGAAATAATTTATACATATATTTCATATATCAATTGTTTAAATGTATAGCTTGATATGTAATAGATATGTTATAAAAATCCTATGTAAAAAATATTATATCATTGTTTATTTAATATCACGGTTTTATTGTAACACCCCCAGATTTTATGATAAGTATTATTTTTAATTTATTTGATTTCATGTGTTGTATGCTGCACCAAGATCATCTTGTGTTATACGCAACACCGTATTAGTTTGCAGTATACGCAACACTATTCTTGGATTGTGTTACACACAATTTCATGTTCCTTTGATAGTAGTCATTCAACGCAACATTGAGTGTATGTATATATATTCAATGTATAAATGAAATATGGTTTGATTATTTTATATGAAACAACAATGGATTCTAGCACAACATACAACCCTGACTTGTCCTGCATTACATGCAATCACGACCTTTCTCGATAGCATGTGTAGTACACAATACATGGTTTCACTAAAAACGATATATTGTTATAATATTATTATGGACTAGTCTTTATCAATAGTATTAACTAAATTTGTTATTTTATAACATTATTATTCATATTACATATTTTCTAGAACATGGTATGAGAACAAAATACATTTTTTGAATAAAATAACTAATTTAAAAAAAAATGCATTTTTTCCACCTTTTGATGGAGCAGCCACATTAAATCTAGTTTTTTACATGTTAATAAGTTCAATTTGACTAAATAAAATTATTCTTTATAATCAGGATATAAAAATTTACTTTGGATAACTTTTTCATATTATTCTAATAACATTCATATTTTAACGAATAGAAAAAAAACGCTATATTTTATTTATAAAGAACTTTTTTCATTGAAATAATTTATATGGTTATGTTATCTTTATAATTGGTTATAAAGTCTAATTAAAATATATTTTTTCCATTTAATCCAATGTTGGTCATTGGAGTTAATTTCACTTTGAAATTGGACATAAACAAGTATCAATCTTTTGATAGTTATTGTTTCTTAAGAACACGCTATTTGTTTTGATAATGAGAATTAATATTAAAATTAATTAAGTCCACTTCTATATTTTGAATTTGGAAAAATATAAATCAATTTTGATTTCGGAATATCAAATAATTCTTAGGATGAATTTTTGGTATTTTTCTGAAAAACATCATTTTTTGATGAATAGTGAAACCACTTAGTGATAGTTAAAAAAACTGACTCTTTCATTTAAATGAAAGTTTACCACTTCTGTTAATTGAATTTCAAAAGTCCAACATACATGGATGTTATCAAGAATTAAAATTTGGTTCAATAAGATGAAAATAATTTTTGGTGAATAGTAACTTTTGACTTTTATTTACCGCGGTTGAAGGTAAACAGGGTAATTCAAGGTTAAAAAATATTATAATAATTGAAAATCACATTAAAACTTGTACTAACCTTATTTAATGAGTCTTGAACTACCATGGGCATCCTTGGGTCTATTGTGGGACCCCATTGAGCCACTTGGTAGTGATAATGACAATTTGGATTAATTAATTTAATTTTAAGAAAAAATTGACATTAACAAAAATCTTTTAGTAATTAATTTTTATAAGGGGTTATATAAATTTTATTTTCGACTATAAATATCCATTAGAAAATTAACAATATTTACTAGAAGATTGTATTTTTTTTATAATTTTTAGACATCATATAAATTATATTATTTATGACACAATAATGATGCAGTATTTACCTCATTAACAAATGATTTAAATAAATATGATTCTAATGATTAAAATATTATCCAAAACCTATCCAATTACTATTGGATGATTTTATTTTGAATATGAGTTATCTTATATTTTAAATTAATGTGTTTTGGACCTCTTGAAACCGAATATAATATTATAATAAAATAATGTTTTCATACTTTCCTAAAGAGCCCCTCCTCTCCCTTATAAAAGGAGACCACTTATATGAATTTCCTCATAGCTCTCAAGCCTTTTGGCACGTCCAAACACTTCCCAAATATGATTCCTACATCCCTATACTCCTCCTAGAATTATTACCATAGGCAGAAGGCACTTCAAGAAGTCCTTTTGGTTCAAACCAAAGGATGTTACCCAAATTAATGGTAATTGTTTTTCGTAAATTGTTTTCATTTATTCTACTTCTACAACCCCTAAACACTTTTTAAGCCTTTTTTTGTAAAAAAACAAGTATCCTCAATATTATATGATTTTTTATGATAAGTATTATAACTACACTTACACATACCACCATCTAATGGATGAAGAACATAATGTTTATGTGGATGGAAAACTAACGCCTCACGAAATGATGATTGTTCGATTTTCCCCTACAGCATCTCATGCTGGCCATTATGATGGAAATATATTTATATATGATATATATTATGTTTATTATTCCCTTATTCTTCTTTCATTCCAAATTATATAAGGCCTTTATGGTTTCCAATGTGGGTAAATACGATAATCTCATTTGAGGAAGTGCGGACTACCGCCCCCTCAAAGTGATGTGATTCGTTAATGTCTTATATGGGATGTATAATGGATAGAGTTAATGATATTATATATGATATTATACAGGATTTATAATGTAACAATGTATCATTATGTTTTAATTCCATTAAAATAAGAAATAAAATGAAAGTATCGTTCATGCGTACGTACGGCTTACCATCTCCATGAACGGTGCATTTTATTTCTTACCTCCATAGGTTATGTAATATTATAAATAAATGTATATTCAGGATATATATGATATATATTATATATAAATCATGAATATCATTTTGGATATAATTAACCTTTGACCACATGAACAACATGTAATTATAAGATGTCCATTTTTGACTCAAGTACCAAATATCGACAAAACAAACATTACTAATTTAAATGGTTACATAATGTTTATAACATGATAATAAGTGATATAAGAGTAATAATAAAACTGAAAAATGTTCTTAAAAATGTAGAAATTAACTTTGGTTTATTATTCATGAGATTAAGTAACGATCGAGTCAAGTCGGAGAAAAGGTAAGGGAACTTCTTAACCAAATTTCCATTAATTGGGTTGATCTTCTCTTGCTGTTTATATCGTTATTTGATTATATGAGAAATGATTTTTTATATCATATCATGTATTTATGCTTTATTTATGTGACCTTATAGTGAATACACATAAGTGACCTATTTTATTTACAAAAAGATCTTTGTAAGGGATAATTATTCCTATCTCGTTCTTATCAGAGATTGTTTATTCGTAAGTATTTACTGGGGTTATATTTATCATTCATGTCCATGTTTTCTAAATATGGTTTCTTGTATGTTTAAAGTACTTTTTAACCATTTTTGACTTTTACTACATGGTATGTAAGGAATATTTCTTTGGTTTACTATACGAGGTACTTTATTACTTTTCTGACAAAAGTACGAGAAGAATGTTTTTTAACTTATACGGCATGAACAGATTTTTACGGTTTCATAACTCCTAATTTTCATCAATATTACTCTACAAGATTTAATGTCTATTTTAAAAAAAATATTATTACTTTAAAATTTCATTGCATTTTGTGAAAAGAAAATGATTTAAAAAAAATTATATTTTCCTCAAGATTTCATTTCAAGTGTTTTATCAATACCATTTTCCATCTAAGATGAATTTATTTAATATGTGTATGATTCAAGTATAATGTCTCTATGATTTACATGGTTTCATTTTTCTTATGATGAAATGATATCCATTTGTTTTATATGTATTTTTTTTATGAGGGGATGATGTTTATGAAACGCATTTTATTATTTGGGTTATGATGAATGATTTATGTTGTGGCACACGTAAGAATGATTTAATTATGAGATTGGTGGGACCTATATATCCCTCCAATGCATTGGGTAATGATTTATATCTCATGAGAAAGACATGGCTAGAATGGTAAGTTAATCTGGTTCAGTGATACAAGACTGGAACGAGGAGTGAACTCGATTCAGAAAGAGACTTTGTCCACTAAGATGGTTTTGGTAGTAATTCCTTGGCTACTATGGAAATTATAACATGCGATTAATGGTTTCCACAATTAAATGTTTTATTCCCATGATATTTTATCATGATTGAGGTTCCATTATGATATATTCCTTACGTACATCCAAGATTTACATCATTGCTCAAGATTTTGATGTTTAGATTTTATATTCAAGCTTTTGCGTTCAAATGTTTACGGATTGTCTTACGTTATCTATGATTACCCTTACTAAGAATTTGAGCTCACCCTTTATATGTTTTCTTTTCCGAAGAAGTTACACAATGGTTTTAGGTAAGAAAACAATAGGGGACGATGTTTATGGGAGATGTTGATGATTTTTCACCATGATTAGCATATTATGTTCCGAGTTTCCAAAGACACAAAACTATTACGATCCTTGAGTGTTGGTTTTGGTTATGTATTATATTTTCCCCAAATGTAATTTAAAGTCCACGTATGCCATGATTCGAGTCTATAAAGGTGGTATCAGAGGAAATGATTAGTTAACCTTTGAAAACTAGGATGTGAAAACATTAGTGAGATCCCTAGAGATATTTCTAAGGTATGTCTAGGGATGTCTATAAGGTTAAGTATAAGTACAGGTTATAGTCCTAGAATTAATGTAAAGATATTATAATTAAACCTCAAATTTTAGATATTCATGTTACTCCCCCTTTATTATGTTGTTTTACCTATCATGATTATTTCCTCTCACACTATTCTTTTTGGGTTTTAGATGATAGATGGAACCCGAAAGAACTGTGTTGATCAATGTAAAAGAAAATGAAATGATTGTCTTTCTGAACAAACCAATGTTATGGGAGATGGAGTGAAAAATATTATTTCTATACTTACACATGCTATGAATCATTATGGACTTCGGAATGAGCAGAGAAGGGAACAATATTCTATTGAGTCCTTTATGAGCTAACGTCCTCCTTAATTCAGTGGGTCTTTTAATCCATTTGTTGCTGAACAATGGATCAATACCATTGAAAATAGATTTTCCATACTTCGCTGTTCAGAACATGAAAAAGTCATTTTGGATATTTACTGATTAGAAGGCGAAGCAGATCAATGGTGGACTTTAATTAAGAATACAATGCCCCAAGGTGAAATTGACTCCATGGAATGGGGTGAGTTCAAGAACATATTTTTCAATAAGCACTTCCCTAGTATTCATAGAACAAATATAGAAAAGGATTTACTTGAGCTTAAGCAAAAGGATGATGAATCTATTGGAATATACGAAGAGAATTTTACAAGGCTTGCAATGTATGAATCTGGGTTTATCATCCAACCTGAATGTAAAGTAGATCAATTCTTCAGTGGCTTAAAACCAAGTCTTCAAAGGGAATTAACTATAAGAGAATTTATTAGCTATGAAGAAATTGTATGTTGTGCTATCACGGTAGAATTAGAAGTTGGTGTTACATATCCATCTCATGTTTTTGACAAGAAACGAAAGATGGAGTTCAAGGAGAAATCTAAAAACAATGGTGAAAAGAAGATGAATGTTTCTTTATTCTCAAAGTGTGGAAAGAAGCATGGTGGAGATTTCTTAAAAGGTACTAGAAAATGTATTAACTGTGGAAAAGAAGGTCATCGAGAAGCTGAGTTTTGAAGTAATGGAAAAATAAATTCCAATGATGTGAATAAAGAAGTGACTGCGGAGAATGAACCACCAACACTTCAATTCTTCATGTTCATGGAAATGGGGAATTATGCTAATCAATGCCCTAATACATGGGTTAATGATGATCAACATGAAAAAAATCTTAAGGAAAAGGGTAAAGGGATTTCACATGCGATCACTATTTGTGATGTTGAGTATGAAAATTATGTTGTGTAATGATTAAGTGTTTATGTAATGGTATTCCAAAATAGTATCATTGAATCTCATTTATGGTATCATGGAATTTTGGAATATCTATTTATTGTTTTCAATAATTATATTGTACTGGTAACCAAGAAAAATGATTGAAATATTTTTGAAAATAAGATGATATGTGCATAATTAAGGGATAAAGAAAAAATCAAATGAGATCATGACTGATATAAGGACAATGTTATATCATGGTTTGAGTATATAGAAATTTTGGGATTTTTGTATGTATAAAGTGTAAAATTTTGACAGCATTCATGTTTTCACTAACATTCAATGGGTATTCATTTTCAATAGAATACATGATTAAGGTATTCATATCTATGTTATGTGACCAAAAAGATATATAATATGATATATGGGGTATAAATGATGGTATTCACATGCTCGACAGATGAAATTTATACTAATAGTTTTCTTTATACTGTGATCTTGAAAAGAAGTATTTTGGATAAGCCAAAATATTGGAAAGGATTATGTTGGACATAAGTTAGTATTGTTTAAGGCTATAACTTTTTTCTATATTATTTATGGGATGTAATAATAATGTACCTTTAGAAAAAGGACAACCTGTAGGATGGGTGAAAACCCTTCGCGTCGAACAAGGTTATGGTAATCAAACTCACAAATAAAGTGCGATACGCCTTTATGGAATACCAATGGCCTACAGGAAGTCGCTGGTTAGTATAAACTGGTTTTATTTTAATCAGTATGATAGATGAAGTATAAGTCCATTGTTGGAATCAAACACGATTAATCTCACAATAGATGGACTTATGTATATTTAATAATTTATGCTAACCTTTTTATGATAGAAACAGATGGTATTACTTATCATTCTATCGGATGATCTGCTATCACTTCATTAATGATGAATTCAACTTCACTACTTTAAGAGATGAAGTGGAAATTGTTCAAGGCACGAACAACGATGATATTATACCCAAATAAATTAAGTATTTATTCTAATTATTCAACTTTAGGGAAATGATCTTGAAAACCAAAAATGTTGTCCTAGTGCTATTATATTTGATGAATCAGATGGTACCTTAGAGCATCACAAATTTATGGCTTTGTGATTGTTGGCTTTTTCATAACAATGTTCTCTACCACTCTCTATACGAACTTGATGGTTAGATTTTTATTCCATATCCATATTTTCACCTATGTTCTCCTATGTGGAAACCCAGTGATGAGTTAATTTGGGTAATCATTACGTTTCATACTTTAGTTTTTATAATTATGTTTTATTAACCCTTTTTACGATGTGGGTTTATATGAATGAAACTTTCAAGTCGTAAACTATGTATAGCCCGGACAAATTTCGAGGGTGAAATTTATTTTAAGGTGGTAGAATGTAACACCATGAGATTTTATTATAAGTATTATTTTTAATTTATTTTATTTCATGTGTTTTATGCTAAACTAAGATCATCTTGCGCTATACGCAACATCGTATTAGCTTTCAGTATACGCAACATTATTCTTGGATTGTGTTACACACAATTTCTAGTTCATTTGATAATAGTCATTCAACGCAACATTGACTGTATGTATTTATATTCAATGTATAAATGAAATATGTTTGTATTAGGTTATACAAAACAACAAAGGAGTATTAGACAATACACAACCCTGACTTGTCTTTCATTACATGCAATCGCGATCTTTCTCGATAGCGTGTGTAGTACGCAATACCGGGTTTCACTAAACAACGATATATTGTTATAATATTATTATATACTAGACATTATGAATATTATTAACTACATTTTTAATTTCATAACATTATTATTCATGTTACATATTTTCTAGAACATGGTATGAGTACAAAATAAATTTTTCGGGTAAAATATGTATTTTTCAAAAAATGTAGTTTTTCCGCTTTTTGATGGCGCAACCACATTAAATTTTGTTTTTTACATGATTATAAGTTCAATTTGACAAAATAAAATTATTTTTTGAAATAAAGATATAAAAATTTACTTTGGATAAATTTTTCATATTATTCTGATAACTTTCATATTTTAATGAATAGTAAAAACACGCTATATTTTAATTAAAAACAACTTTATTCCATTGCAATAATTTATATTGTTATATTATCCTTTTAATTGGTTATAATGCATAATTAGAATATATTTTTAGCATTTAATCCAATATTGGTCATTGTAATTAATTTCACTTTGAAATTGGACATAAAAAGTATCAATCTTTTGATAATTATTGTTTCTTAAAAACACGCTATTTGTTTTGATAACGGGAATTGATTTTAAAATTAATTAATTCCACTTATATGTTTTCAATTTGTAAAAATATAAATCAAATTTTAATTCAGAATATCAAATAATGCTTAGGCTGAATTTTTGGTATTTTACTGAAAAACTTCAATTTTCGATGAATAGTGAAACCACTTAGTGATAGTTAAAAAACTGGCTCTTTCATTTAAATATAATTTTACCACTTATTTAAATTTAATATCAAAAATCATAAATACATGGTTGTTATCAAGAAGTAAAATTTGGTTCAATAAGATGAAAATAATTTTTGGTGAATAGTAAATTTTGTCTTTTATTTACAGTGGTTAAAGGTAAATAGGAAAGTTCAAGGTTAAAAGAATATTATAATAATAAAAAATTACTTTAAAACTTGTCCTAACCTTATTGGATTAGTATTTTCCGACCAGGGACATCCTTGGGTCTATTGTGGGACCCCATTTATCCACTTGGTATTGATAATGACAATTTGGATTAATTAATTTAATTTAAAGACAAAATTGACATTAACAAAAATCTTTTAGTAATAAATTTTAATAAGGGGTTATATAAATTATATTTTCTACTATAACTATTCATTGTAAATCTAAAAATATTTCCTACATGATGGTATTTTTTTTATAATTTTTAGACATCAAATAAATTATATTATTTATGACACAATAAAGATGCATTATTTACCTCATTAATAAATGATTTAAAGAAATAAGATTATAATGATTAAAATATTATCCAAAACCTATCCAATTTCTATTGAATGACTTTATTTAGAAAAGGAGTCATCTTATCTTCGAAATTAATGTGTTTTGGACCTCTTTAAACTGAATATATGTTTATAATAAAATAATGTTTTCACAATTTCCTAAACAGCCCCTCCTCTCCCTTATAAAAGTACACCACTTCTACGCAATTCCACACACCTCTCAAGCCTTTTGGCTCGTCCAAAATCTGACCAAATAAGCTCCATACAACCCTCTACTCCTCCTAGAATCCTTACCATAGGCATAAGGAACTTCAAGAAGTCCTTTTGGTTCAAACCAATGGAAGTTACCCAAATTAAAGGCAACTGTTTTTCATAAATTGTTTTCTTTTATTCTACTTATCCAACCCCTAAAATCCTTTATTTTGTAACAAAAACAGTATCCTAAATATACTAAGATGTTTTTATGAGAAGTATTCGAACTACATTTACAAAAACCTTCATCAAATGGATGAAAAACGTAATGTTTCTGTGGATGGTAATCTAACGCCTCACGAAAAGATGATTGTTTAATTTTCTCCTATCGCCTCTCATGCTGGACATTATGATGGAAATGTATTTATATATGATATATATTATGTTTAATATTTCCTTATTCTTCTTTACATTCCAATTATATCCAGCCTTTATGGTTTCCATAGTGGGTAAATACGATAATCTCATTTGAGGAAGTGCGGACTACCGCCCCCTCAAAGTGATGTGATTTGTTAATGCCTTATGTGGGATGTATAAAGGATAGAGTTAATGATATTATATATAATATTATAATGGAATTAAAATATATATATGTATAATTATGTTTTAATTCCATTAAAATAATAAATAGATGTTAAATTAGCGTTCATGCGTACGTACGACTTACCGTCTCCATGAACGGTGCATTTCATTTCATACCTCGATATGTTATATAATATTAAAAATACGTGTATGTGATGGATATATATGATATATATGATATATAAATCATGAATATCATTCTGGATATAATGAAACTTTTACCAGATGAACAACATGTAAATATAAGATGTCCATTTTTGACTCAAGTACCAAATATCGACAAAACGAACGTTATTAACTTAAATGGTTACATAATGTTCATAACATGGTAATAAGTGATATAAAAGGAATAATAAACTTGAAAAAAGTATCTTATGAAAGTATAAATTAACTTTGTTTTATTATTCATGAGATTAAAGAATGATCGATTCAAGTCGGACACAAGGTAAGGGAACTTCTTAACCCAATATTCGTTCATTGGGTTGATCTTCTCTTTCTGTTTATGTCATTCCATGAATATGTGAAAAATGAATTTTTATATAATATCATGTATTTATTATTTCCTTATGTGACCTTATAGTGAATACACATAAGTGATCTATTTTATTTACAAAAAGATCTTTTTAAGGGATAATTATTCCTATCTCGTTCTTATCCGAGATTGTTTATTTGGAAGTATTTACTGGGGTTATATTTATCATTCATGTCCATGTTTTCTAAAAATGGTTTCTTGTATGGTTAAATTACCTTTTACCAATTTTTACTTTTACTACATGGTATGTAAGGAATATTTCTTTGGTTTACCTTATGAGGTACTTTTTGACTTTTTCGACAAAAGTACGAGAAAATTGTTTTTTTAACTTATACAGAATGAACAGTTTTTTATGGTTTCATAACTCCTAATTTTCATGAATATTACTCTACAAGATTTCATGTCTATTTTAAAAAAATATCATTTTATTTTAAAATTTCAAGGTATTTTTTGAAAAGAAAATGATTTTTGAGAAAAATGATATTTTCTTCAAAAATTCATTTCAAGTGTTTTATCAAACCTATTTTCCATCTATGATGGCATTATCTCATATGTGTATGTTTCAAGTATAATTTCTATATGATTTACATGGTTTCATTTTTCTTATGATGAAATGATATCCATTTTTTTTATATGGATTTTTGTTATGATGGGATGATGTTTCTAAAACCCATTTTATTCTTTGGGTTATGATGAATGATTTATGCTGTAGCACACGTAAGAATGATTTAATTATGATATGGGTGGGACCTATATCTCCCTCCAATTCATTGGGTAATGATTTATATCTCATGAGATAGACATGGCTGGATCATTAAGTTAATCTAGTTCAGTGATACAGTACTAGAACAAGGAGTGAACTCGATTTAGAAAGGGACATTATCCACTAAGATGGTCTTGGCAGTAATGCCTTGGCTACTATAGAAATCATAACATGTTATTAATTGTTTCCACAATTACATGTTTTATTCCCATGCTATTTTATCATGATTGATGTTCCTTTATGATATATGCCTTACGTACTTTCAAGATTTATGTCTTTGCTCAAGATTTTGATGTTTAGATTTTATGTTCAAGTTTTTGCAATCAAATGTTTACGGAGTGTCTTATGTTATCTATGTTTACCCTTACTGAGCATTTGAGATCACCCTTTATATGTTTTCTTTTCCCCAGTATTTACAAAAAAATTTTAGGTAAGAAAAAAAGGGGAAGATCATTATGGGAGATGTTGAAGATCTTTCACCATGATTAGCAGATTATGTTCTGAGATTCCAAAGACACTAAACTATTACGGTCCTTGAGTTTTGGTTTTTTTTATATATTAGATTTTCCGCAAAAGTAATTTAAAGTCTATGTACGCCATGCTTTGGGTTCCTACATGTATGTTTCATGTTATAAAATCTTATAATCATTTTAAAGGAATCTAAAATCAGGGGTTTCTTACATTCTCTCATATTAAATAATTTCTACACATATTTTTAATTAATTTTTATGATCTCATGAAATTTGAAATTATTATGTAGTTTGGGTTTGGATTCGTAGTATGAATCCTGTAATTATAAATCAATGGATGGGGGTTCAAAACAAAATTGGCATAGGTTACTGTATAATTATTTTAGAAGTACTGTATAAGTCGGGGAACTATAACACCAATGACACTATTGTGGTGTCATAAATATAGTAGTGGTTGAACTATACTAGGATTTGTACTAGATAGGATACTATAGTAGTAAAAATCATTAAAGGGTTATTGATCTGAAAATATGGGCCTTTAGGGCCAAGTTATGGGATTTAGTTCTATCATAGCCTATGGGTCTTTAATTGGGACTCCTCTACAGAAAAAAGTGGTTCTTCGATTAATTAAATAATAAAGAAGCATCGACCACAACATAAAACAAAATTATTTAATCATGAACATAAATTTCTTAGTAAATACAATAGAACTTATTATTTGACAAATAAATAAAATTATTTCTTTGTAACACTTCTATTTGGGAATGTATTCTGGAAGATTACATTAAAATTATTTTATACATTCCACACAAATCATGGTCAATTAATCATACATATATTTTGTTTAAGTAATAATAAAAAGGATACATATTTTACAATGATAAACATTTTAGTTATTTTTCACTATAATTGGGTAAATTAATCTACTTCCTTTTCTACTTATAATGATGAATGTATATGGAATTATTCACGCATAAATCATGAAAAGAAACATTTATGGATCACAATATCCATAAAATATTGAATATTTATTTCACTTTTATAAATGTTATTGTAAAAAATATAGAAAATATTCAATATAAGTAAATTCTTTAGTAATGAAGTAATAAATTTATTTATAATAAAATAAAAAAACTCCCATATAATTATTATAATAATTTAACCTTTAAATTTGGACACTATAAGTGAAAAAATGGTTAATTTAGGTTTCATATACAATATATTAAATCATTAAAACTAATTAAACAATCAATATCATGATTATGTTAAATCCAAAAAAAAAATTTAACAACTATTTTTGCATCTAACGAATAGTTTACCGTCTTAACAAAAGCCACTTGAAATATTATATTTATAACCAGATTACCATTTGTTTTCTAGATTTATGATTCATCCATTAATGATTCAAGGTAATATTCACTAACCGTGAATTTATTAAAATCATATATAGTTACAAAATTAGATAAAGTGTGATTTTATGATAAAAGTACTTTCTATCTCAAAGTAGTGGATTTCAACATCATTTTTAGTAATTTTTTTTGGCTTGGTTCAACTCCCTAATAATTGTTTGTGGTTAATTCCCTTGAAATTTTGTGAATTAATATTCATAGTGTGCGATATTCTTAAAAGTTAGATACATGACATTATTTTCTCCATTAATTACTTTTTTTTCACTATCTAGATTGAATTTCTCTCTAAAATTGATGATAAATACCATTACCTTTACTAAATTACCGTGTAATTTATTTATATAAAAATTACTTGTGGTAATATCTATCCTGGAATTATTTTTATTCAATTCATATCATTTTTATTAGTTCTTGGTCATCCATTTATTCCATTGATTTCCTTTTAAAATATACGTATTGCAAAATTATTACACATACCAGATGGAAATTTATACAATACAATTATATGATGAAAACGATATAGAGATTCAATCTCTTTAGATTGAAGGATTACCACATTAAATAAATTAATAGTCCTACTATGTAAATTATGTTTGTATCCCATATAATTACATTTCAATATTGTCAATTTTTTTCATATACTCAACAACACATTTCTTTTTCATATATCTTAGATTTAGGATTTATATGTCCATAACTTTTCATTTCTCAATAGGAATATATTTTTCAAAGGATACTCATTAAAATATATAAATTCTGTTTTATATGTATCTTTTTCCTCATTTTTATTTTTATATAATGGATACCATTGATTAAATATCCAAATAAACAATACAACACTAGAATACATTTGTATTTCATTAATCCGGAAAGCCAAAAATATATTTTCAAAGGATGTGATCTATTATTAATCAGTAAATGTATTAATCATTAAATTTAAGGATACTAGTATGTACAAAAAGAAACATCTGTTCATATTTGAGTCATACTAAGAAGCTATAAGTTTATCCATACAGTTATATTTATTATTTATAACATGAGTTACCTATCCAAATATAAATATACTCTCATAGGTCCCACACAATATTTTTTTTTGACTTTCTCATGAGGGAAATCCCTACAGTTATTTTTGGATTTGACTCATTTTAATTTCCTTCAATGAATATCAATTTCTAAATAATTTATTACTCTAAAATATATCATAAAATTATAAATCATGGTGTATAATTAAAAATTTATTACAATGCTCAATATAAATTGAACATTTATACTAACCAAATCTCAAAATCCTACACTAAGTATCGTTGGGAGTACCCTCAAGTCAAAAAAATATATTCCAATATTCAATGTTGGTTCATAAAGAGAATATGGATCTATAAAATCATATCCCCCCAGTATGTCTAGCCATCTATGAAATGTTGTGCCCACTCATCATGCAATTGTTATGATTAAATTAATTACCAATCCCCCCCATATATATTTATTAAATAATGGTGCATCCATTCCATAAAAAATATAATTTGTGGAATAATGAAAAGTATACATATTTTATGAAAACCACACGAACTATAATTTACATAAATATTATGATATTATCCCCGTATTATACATAACCAAAGTGTCTATCATATGGTAATGTTCTCTAATTCATGTTTTCCAAAATCTAGTTCTCAAGGTTTGTAGTAAAATTACTTTGATACCCACTAAAACATCATTAATCTAGCAAAATAGATCTAGTGCTTATTTTACTACATTGGCACAAAATATAAGGGGTGTCATCTCTATGTATACAATATTTTTGTAGTCTTAGGTGACTATATACATATATAATTATCAAGTTACATCTGAAAACATGAAATAAAACATCAAATTATATCCACAATGTGATTATTTATTCTACTATATATATGAAATCATTTGTATATCTCTTTTTGATATCTAAGGGATTGAAAAACATAATAATTAGTGATTTCAGATTCATAGTAATGGAATAAATAGAATTAATATATCATAAATAATATTTAATTGATAAGAAATAATAAAATGAACCATATAACTTATATCATAAAAGAAAATTATATCCATGTATGATATGACAACATTAAGAATAACATGGATAAAAATACTACCCTCATATCTAAATTATCCATAATATTGAACATAATAATATTATGATCAATGTAAACTATCTTAACATCATAAAATGATAGTTATGGTGTATGAAAAATACCCTAACTTGTTTTTCTCATAATATATACTAATTCATCTAGGTGATTTAATAGACTATTACAGTCACACACTAAGTTGATTTTTTTTCATTTTATAAAATAAATTAAAAAAATAATTATATAAATAATCAACATAAACACTAATATTGAAACACTAGATTGACCAATGTTAATATTGTCCCTTGTAAAACAATATACAAACATGAATATAAACCATATAAATTAATATTATGGATAATATCATTAAAATATATCCACTCTACAAAAACATATTCATCAATGGTGCTAATGTATAAGAAAATAATTTTAAAATATCAATTGAAAATTTGCATTGGAAAATAAACATTTAATTTTGAAATAACTTACATAAAAAGTTTAAAATTTAGAAAATATTAGGAATTATTTTAGATAAATTTTCTATGGAAGCATTTAATGGAAAATTTAGACAATGAATCACCATGGAAACAAGATATAACAAGACATATTTTATTACACCTTAATTCATGATTTATTACAATAAGGTACACATAATTATATCCCAAAATATCTTGAGGAATATTATCTTGGAGAAATTATGTACATAACATTATAACTTGAAACATGAATATAGTTACATTTTTAAAACATCTTAATTATTCTCTTGAAATTCAATCATTCATTTAAATATTCATATCATTAACATTGGATGTACATAGGAAATTTTTATCAAGGTAATATAATAGGGGAATGAATCATCATCTCAGACAATGAGTCATGATATAGCATGGTAACAAAAAGGAGACATGGGAATGTCGAAAAAATTTAAAATATGATATCAAAAACAGTAGTTAAGGATAACCAACTAGGAAACATAACACAATGTGCTTTAGATAATGTATATTTTACTATACATGGGGCCTTATTAGGTAAAATCATCACCCAATGCATTTGAGAGCTATATAATTCTGAGAAGAATGGTAACATTCATATAATCTACATGCAAAAGTGGTCAAAATAGATCACACAAAATAAAGTTGAATTTTATAAATATAGTCCCAAATATTATATAGTAATGTTTACATTCATTTAAATCCCCAACTATTAAGGATTATTAAAACATGGTGAATACCCTTGTTGGAAAATTGATATCGGTATTTACAGCACAAATATTTGGAATAGAAAATCACATGAAAATTTTGACAACATAATGTGTGTAAATAAAGGTTAATAGAATGTGTCTGTGAGATAAAAATGGTTATCTCATCAAATTAGAATAATTAGGACATTAATATAAATTTTTATAAATATATCCCAACTATAACAAATGGAAATTAGTGGCATGATATAAATAAGGTTCATGAAAAAAGAGAAAGAGATGATCTTGTACCCTAATAATAAACTTTTATGAACATGGGAGGTGAATATTGAGGCATTAGAGGAATATCTGGGGGGATATATATAGTCAATATAAGAGTAACCTTATACTACAAGGTTTTTGTGTGAAGATAAATGAGTGGTTTGGTGGGTTTATATATCAAAATAGAGGATTGTTCTATAGAAATTTTAAAACATAGGTTCTGGACTATATATGATAAATTAATCTAATCACAAAAAATGATAGGGATGTTTACAATTATTGCCACTAAATAGAATTCAATTTAATTATTTTATAAGGATATAAATAAATATCATTAAAATAATAAACTTAGTTATCTATAACCATTTCATTTTTATAATGAATTCATTTAAAACCTTAAAATATAATATATGATTTATTGGATTCATTAATGATTTATAAAATTAATAAAATTACACAAAAAGACAATATTTAAAAATTAAAACAATATTTTGGTCTTTTAGACTATATATATTATTATTTACATCAATTTGGGTCATTTATGATATCATAATATGTACTATATATTTAATCCATATTTAATTCTGTGTTAAATAATCAACTACTTTCGACAATTAAGAAGAAAAGGTTTTTTAATATTCTAATATGTTAATTCCAAAAAATAATATTTATTTTATCTAAATAAATATCTGAATATGAATATATAATCATTTAAATTAAAAACAACATTTTTTTAATTTTTTTGAAATGATGGGTTTTAGACCCTATTAAAAAATTGCATTCGCATTTGTAATTTTAAATTTTGATTTATCATAAATAAATAATATCTGATGATAATATTTTATTAAAATGCCATTTTTCAGAAATCCATGAATTCGTCAAATGTGTGACTTCAATGAAACATTATATTTACAAAAAATATAATTTCTAGTTTATCATATCAAGATATAATTTTTATGAAACTCATTATCTATTCATTTAAAAACTAATTATAGTAATTGAAAAACATAATATTTTTTTTATTAAAAAAATATATAAATTTTCATACTTTTAGGGCCTCGATTCATATCCCTTTATTACACAAGTGAATTCCATAAGAGTAATGTGAATGAGGGTGATAATTTCATGAAGTGGCTAAGTATACATGTTTTGGGCCAAGATCCCTGTGATCTTTGACTTCACTCAGAAAAGGTTTTTCAATGCATTGTTATTTTAATATCATAATAATCTTGGTCTAGTGAAAGTCCCAGTGATGCTATCTCCCTCAAAATCTCTGGAAATTGTGATTTATAGGATTTTTATCTACTGGTAGAGGCCATTATATTTTTCTATGTCAATTGGACATTATCATAACTTGTAATATACACTAATTAAAATATCAATTTATAACAGTTATACAATCAACATTTTTTATATTAATCATTTATTAAAATTATATGATGTCACTGATAATGGTCTATAATAAACGAAATATAGCATGTGTTTTCTAAAACAACATTTCTTAATAAATAATTTATTCATTTCAAAAATGGATTTTTATTTATAAAATATTGAGTCAATACATTATTAACCCATTCAAAAATTATCAATATTTCAATTTTCTATTCGTATTCTAAAAAAGATTAGGGTTTATCTATTTTATGAACACATCTAGTTCCCATGTCACATCCTCAAACGTGTGGTTCCCCCATAACACTTTTGAACATGTGAGTCATCTTTTTTCATAGAAAATTATCTTTTTTTTATCAAAGATATTCACCGGTATATACATCCTAAAAAGGGAACCATGGAAGACATCGTATAATTTAGTTAGGGTAGGTGGGATTAGAAGCTGATAAGCCACATTTGTGATGATATCTAGGATATCATACGAGAAGAGGAATTTTGGACTAAGATATACTTTATTCATTATTTTCATGACTATTGTAAATAGTGGTATATAATGTATAAATTTTCATTTTACCTCATACTATAGTTATCGTTGATTTTTTTGTATTAATATTTAGTTTAATTTGTGTAGATTTCATCTGATATTGAGTTTTTTTAACATTTTTTATCATATCCTGTATAATATTATGTCCCATAATATTACACTCTATAACATCATCCATGCTTGCGGGAGTTTGACTCTTCATCTAATTTATAAGATCATAAGGGTCCATTTAAATTTATGAATGTAAACTATTATTATATGAGTGTTCCACTCGGGGAGAATCTTGTCATAACAAATTTGTTAATCTATTGAACATCAACTCATCATATCATCCATAGTTATAATGGTCCTTTTAGAAAAAAATCAATAAAAAGTTGATAAAAATTACTTAAGATCACTTCTATATCAAAATATTTCTATAAGATTTTATAAAACCTTACTGTAAAGCTCAAACCATAATCATATACAACTGAGAGTGGAACTCCATTAAATCATACCACTTCCCTTTTGTATATATTAATGAGGTTGTTAAGAGAGAGATATTCCTTCATAGTAATGAAATGTGCTAACATGGTTTGGTGATTGACTAACACCCATATGACTTTATTGCATTTAGGTATATTGTGGAGTCCTCCAATGAAATCCATTATTATGTCTCCCCATTTCTATACCGGTATAGTAAATGGTTTCATCATACTCGTATAATTATTTCATTCCACCTTGTCTTGTTGAAATAATAAGCATCATGTTACAAACACTTCAATCTCTCCCTTCATTTTATCCCATAAAATATCTTTTTTCAATTCTCTATACATATTAGTGCTACCTTGATGAATTTAGAGGGATGAGCTATGCACAGTATACATATGTTCCCTATTTATTTTTTTGTTTTGATTGGACATATATCCAGGTTCATAACCTGTAACCCCATATTTTCAAAGTTGATCTATTGGATATTCACTATTGTTTTCTGTAGTACCTCACCATCCTCAAAATATGATTTTATCATATCAAGTGAATATGGTTGATATTTTATTTTAGAAATATTAGATTAAGATATTGTTATCGTTCCCATTCCCAACCTTAGAATGTATAGTAATGTTTTGTCACCCTAAATCCTCATTATGGATAGGGTTGTGGTATCCTTTCTACTTAGATAATCTTCCACTTTTTTTATTTCCCATGATGTTAATGGTTTGAACAATCATAGTCATTAATATGATACAACCACCTTCATTGATTCATATTAATCTCAATTTTTTTGAAGAAATAATTGAGTCATTTATTATTAGTATATACATCACACTTCTCTGAGTAATGATAATGAAACACAATCATTAGTGCAGAGACCACTACATCCGATTCTCGATCATGCATTGAGTAGTTCATCTAAATTTTCATTAATTGGTTGGAGGCATAGCCAGTCACTTTATCATCTTTCATGATCACACAACCTAATACATTATTGGATGAATCATTATTGATCATAAATCCTCCCCCAATGGTGGGTAACGAAGATACATGTTTAGTGATTATTCATTTATACATCTATTTAAATAATTATTTTTAATCATAAAAAGATACAAAATTTACTCCCGTCCAAAAAATCTTGTTTATTGGGCTTTAAAATAATGATATGTTTATAAAAAATGGACAATATATCTCATCTAATCCAAGGAAACTACATATTTTCATCATAGAATTTTTTCTTGTCCATCATATTGTTTGTTCTATTTTTATGGATCCATATATATCCCCTTGTGGGTATTAAAATAACCCATGAAAGTTACTTATTCAAATAAAAACTCATATATTTCATACATTGAAGATTACTATTCTATTTAAAGGTATTCAATATAGTATTTATATTCTCCTCATGTACCACCTTATTTTTGTAGTAGATAATAATATCAATTTTAAAAAGTACCACACCATCATCAAGGTAATCCGGAAAGACTCTATTATATTAGTCAATGAAGAGTTCTATATCATTACTGTCTCCATATGGAATCAGTATCAACTCGTAGTTCTCGATACTTGTATGAAAATTAAAATTTTGGATATCCTCCTTCATCACCATTACCTGATAATAACCCAATGAATGATTCAACTCAGAGAAACATTTTTATCCAGATAGCTGGTCGAACAAGTAATTATTCCATGGTGGGGGATATTATCTATTAATTGTGATATTTTTGAGAGCATTACAATCAAAATTAATTCACATTGAACGATCCCAATTTTTAATAGAAAGGAAGGTTCACCACACGATGAAGAACATAGGAATATAAATACCTTTTCATGATTCATTTTTAATTATTTTAATAGATCACCATGATAAATAATATCTATTCTATATATAGTCTTGGATATAAAAATATATCTAAATATGATACTGATTGATAACTAAATCACATGGTTAAGGGAATACCATAAAATTCATCATGATACACATTAGTGAATTCCAATAAACTTTGATTATCATCAATGAATATCATTTCATTTGTCTCAATCATTATGGATAGGTATTCATTATATCAGAGAAATAATATCCTTGATTGAGTATTTTTGGTACAGAGGAATATTCATCATCCTCCAAGTAATTGTACAGAATTTAAGGCTGATTGTTGATATGGAGGTTGACTTCATTCTATTCAAAATTTATTATGGTTATATATATGTAAATCCAATCCATACCCTTAACTGCATAAAATATTGTTATATAGTGTATCATAATGTTTTCTAGGAATTTAACAACACGGATATAGAAAACTGATGATTTATATTATTGGGATAAAACAATCAACCTATTCTACATCTTTATTGATAACCTATCTATTCTGTTTTGATGTTGTATTTGAATAGTTCAACTAAAATTTTTTTCTATAAAATAATGTGTAGAAATTTAATAAAAACATAAATAATATATTCTTGAATGAAGAACTATCATACATGTAAATTTTTTTTTTAGATCCACCTCATTAGGTATGATAATGTAAGATCACACTTCCTCTCTCGGCCGTTGAGGTTATTATTATCTTTCATAATTGACAAATACTTACATAAAAAATTGAGTCACATTGTGTCCATGTTCTTTGTAATAGAAAAATTAGATGATAGTTTGAGTTTTCACTAGAGCATTATATTAATTTATCACATTGGTTTGTTTATCCCCAAAAAAATTTCAATCTACGTTTTATTGATTCTTTCACATAAAGAAAATTCTTTTACCCTTTATGAAATTTCGATATTTTTTTCCAATAATTTTTACAAGTAAGATGATTAAATTGTTTCCCCCCATGGAATTTTTTCACCACATCAATAACAAAAAAATAAAATCTATACATATTTTCTATAATCCAAAGAGACCGTTGAGATTCTCTAATATCCATTTTTAATATGAGGGAGCATCAAAAAATTACACAAAACTGTAGAACACTCAGGGTGATAAATATTTTCATAGACTCTTCATTAGCATGCCGATGAAGAGGAAAATTTTACATTTGGGGGCTACTAAAAAACATAACGCATATCATTACACTATTATGATGTTTCAATAAATCTACATGATTTATTCCTAATAATTGTTTCTTGAGGATATTGTTGAGGATAGTAAATGGAGTATATTTTCTGAAAAAATTTCAAGAATTATTTACACTAAAAAATATTAGTTTCGACATAGAGATTTTTATTTTTGACCAATTTCATTCATTGATCAACTTATCTATATATATTATTAATAGGCAACATGTTCTCCCATTTCTCAAATCATTTAAGTTTGTAGATGATCTATAAAATAAATTTTATCCATTACTCTATGGTTAAGGAATCTAAAAATCCATTGAAATATGAAGGCCATTTTCAAATAAATGCCTCCATTGAAGGATTATATTTTTAATGGGGATTTGATTATTCCTCCTAATTAAGGTTTCTATTCAAATGCTATGTCAATTTTGTATGTATTATCAAGAATTTCATGATTCCAGCTCCCATTGAGTTAGATATCTCATTTGGGAATCCATCACATTGCCCTATATATTGGTTGTAAAATTGATTTCAATTATTTCAACCCACTTATAGAAAATATAAAGACAATATATGGATTTTTTTAAATATTAAACATATAAATAAATAAATAAATAATACAAAATGGATAACTTATAATTGATATATATTTTTAAACAAATAAATTTCTATGTTTATATCTAGGTCATCCATGATCTATTTCTGATAGTAAAATTTTATGGGTATTTTTTGTCCCCTAACAATGGTACAAAATGATCTTCGAAATTTTCAAAATAATATCACCTAGGAGTGTCAAACCAGGTGCATCATAATGACCATTTTCATGCAGAAAGAGATAAACATGTCTAGCCCAACACACCATTTTCTAGTTTCTACTCGTAAGAACTTATATACAAGATCCACATTAACATGTTTTTTTCTAGAAATTGATGCATTTTATTTTAAACCACTTAATGTATACATTAAATATGTTTTGGGATGTTTAAACATGTTTAGTATTATCCATAAGTATTTGAATATTGTTTTAGAATCCTAATCCCTTAAAAAATAGTCTCTATTATGAAACAAACTATAATGACCCATATTTTGTTACATAGTAATTCATGATTTTATACGTAAAGGTCTATATAATACAATCCAATAATTCTATGATGACTAGGTTATTTGAGGAATTAGGTATAAATTATAAAAATATACAATAGTAAAGTAATGAAATTGCTGAAAACATCTTTAACATGCTCCTCAAATTCAATTATTCTTAATTGAATGCACTAGATTACATGGTGACTTATATAAGAAAGGGGATAGATATAAAGTCCAATACGGGCATAAAAAGTGGAATAAGGTAAATTATAATGTGTGAGAATAGATCTATAACAACGTATAATAATGAGGGTGATAATCCTAATATATAACAATGAGGTATTATATTACATGATATCTTAATGGAAAAAAGGGAATGAGAAACAACATAAAACATCACATAATAAACTTTTGTTAAGTATACCATCCAAGAAAACATAACATACTGTGATTTGGATAACCTCTCATGAACTATACATGGAGTCCAATGAGATAATATCATTACCCAATTAATTGGAAGGAAATATAATTTTGGGATCACTCATCTCATTAATATTATAGACATGTATATGTTTGATTTATAGGTCATAGAAAATAAGGATATATTTCATAAATTTTAAATCAATGATTAAGGAGTTCAGGTCACATATATGTAAATCGCCAATACAAGAAGTCTTATTACCACTAGGTAATTAAAATTTAGTGAAAATGGATAAGAGTATTCACTCTATAAAATGCTTTCTTGGAGAATCACATGATAATTTTGGTATTATAATTGATGTACAGTCAGGTATATTGAATTTGGAAATATGTTAAAAGGGGTAATATAATTACATAATAATTATATGTTTTATATTATATATTCTAATAAACATATACCAACATGAAATATTATAAATAAAGGCTTGGTATAAAGAAGTTTCTTCAGTAAAGAGGAGAAGGTGAAGATCTTTTACCATGACATGGAACTTCTAAATGATTGAGAGGATATTATTGACTGATTGGATGAACCGTGGTGGTATATACATAGGGAAGAGTATAGTAAAATCATGATCTATGGGTTTTCAGTGAATAATTGTGTTAGTTTTGGATGGTTTATATAGATAAATTAGAGTTCGTTTTTAATTGCCAACCAAAGGTTTTGCACTCTATATGATAATGAAATAAAAACCAAAAACCTTTATTTTTTTAAAATTTTCTACCAAATTAAGGTTTATTTCATTATTTTATAATGATACGAACTAAAAAAATTAAAATAATACTCGTGTTGTAGTGTATCAGAGTCATGTTTGTAGAGAATTGATTTGGGAACCATTAAATATTGTATCGGGTTTAGAAAATGAATAACGGATTTATAAAATTAATTACATAAAAAAACGAATTATTTTAATGGAATATATAATTTTGGTTTTGGATAAAATTACTAGTATATATTATATCCCTTTGAGGCATTTATGATTTCATAATTCATATAGTAAATTAATTCCATATTTAATTATGATCAAAATTGATTATCTCCAAAACATGTAAAACATAAATATTAGATAATTTAAACATTAAAATATTTTAAATAGTAATTATTATAAAAAAGAAATCTCAAAATATTATAATTTAATCAATTAAATAAAAAATACCTATTTATTGAAAAATTATTTTTATTATTGTTAAAAACAGATTCTCACTCCAATATAAAATTACGTTTGACTTCATAAAATTATATTATCCTTTGTATCCAACAAATAATATATATGTATAATATTTAATTAAAATATAAATTTTTTCATTATTTCATGAATTTATAAAAATATTTTCTTGATTGATAATATTCAAATCCAAAAAATGAAATTTGTTTCTCATTATATCTTAATGTAAATTTTTTCTAACTCAATATTTAATATTTTATAAATTAATGATAATAAAGAATAATTATAACCATTATTTTATCTAAAAAATAAAAAAAAATTATAAAATATCCTTTTAGGTTCTAGATACATAACCCATTATTACCCCAGTGAACACCTGAAGAGTTAGGTACATGGTGTTGATATATTATTGTTTTGGTTCAGTGTAAATTGTTTGGGCCATGATCTCTCTAATATTGAACATTTCTTATAAAATTTGTTCCACATTATTCTTTATGTTTATTATTGGGATGGTCTTTTCCATGTTAAATTCTTAGTGATGATACAGATTTGGGTTTCATAGTTCTAGTTCATTCAATTAGATATCGATTTTATCATCTCTAAAATGTTAATAATTTCATTTATTTTATATTGTTACATAATATCACCTGAATTAAATATTCCTTAATCATTGATGTCATAAACATTATAACATAACTCCCATATATTGTAAAAATGACCTAAACAACAACATTTTATAATGATAGAATGAGAGAAAATAAAATTTATAATCCTAATATAAAAATTATAAAATATGACCAATCTTATAATAATTATTTATATTGAAAACGTTCAATTTAAGAACCTTTTATAATAGTCATGCACTAAAAATTAAATATATCATTCCTGGAGGTGTTTGTCCATACATATGAATAAATGATACTATAATTTTATATTTAAAAATATTAATTGAAATAAGTTAATATTTTATCATTAAATAATCATAATTCTATCCAAAATATGATCTATTTATTAAATCCATCATCACAACCATCCATGGTGGTGGTATTGCAAAACGAATAAAATATCTACATAGAATAATTATACCACATGTGGGCAAGAGTGATACATTAATTTCACATTTGATGGAACTGAGGTGGAAAATGTTGATTCCTACCTTTTCTAAATAACATTTCATCAAATTTTACAATTATATGATCTATTATTGTTTAGTTTCTTGGAAAAATGTGTATAATACATGAAATGGTAAAAAATTATTTTAATACACTTTGAATGCTTGTTCAATGTTTTATCCATAGTACCTTAAATATATCTCATAGCCTAGGGACATACATCAAAGTAAATGATGATTTTAAAGCCTATTACAGAAAAGAAATGGAAATAATTTACAACTGATCTTGATTATTGTCAATAAGAATGCGAGGAATTTCATTATTTCCTTACAATGGGACCAAGAGGAATATAATAATTAAAAGGACTATAAAAACAAGAAAATATGGATAAAAAATTTAAATGATATATTCATAAAAATTTCATCAATGTTTTTCACTAAAATGTCATAAAAATTAACAAGGTTATTTAAAAAGGTGTTACGAAATATGTAATCTCTAGAGACTAAATAATCTACCCAACACATTGGAACACTATCAATTTACAACATGAATACAAATAAATTTCATATGAACTACATTGAATATAATAAATCATGGCATATATAACCCAATTATAATTAATGAAATTTGTTTCATATTAAAAGACATGTCATTTTAAAAACTAATTAAAGATAAGATAATTAGGTCATTTTAAAGACATTAAAAAGGAATTAACGTTACATATATATTAATCCTTGAATATAATAAATAATTTTTACATATAAGTGAATTCCCCTATGATAGAAATATTATTATGGATTACCAAAAATTATATAATGAATAGCATTTATAGGAGAATAGAATAATTTTGGGAAGTAAACCATAAATTATAAAAGTTTTTAAAAGTTGAGTTTGAAAATGAAAAATTAGAAGTAAAATGTTTCTCTCACTAATTAAATAATATTTTTTTAGTAAAGGTATAATTTAAACTATAGAATATAACATTGTTTGGATATTAGAAGACATACTACATATAAAAGGAACCTGAATGGAAAAGAGAAGTAAATACTTCATTTACCTTAATGAGTGACTCCTAAAACAAGAGTATTGGGATCATGGGGGCTTGGAGAAACAATGGTAGAACACTATGGGAGGTTTGAATAACATATATTCCTAGAATATTTATTGTGATTGAAATTAAAGGGATAAATAGTCGGATAATTATAGTAAACGTTGAGGATTTGTTTATTAATTTCAAAACATTGGCATTTGAATATTAGGTTGGGGAGAATAGTGAACCATGGGTTTTACCATTTTATTTTCCCATTTTTTTTGTAAAAATGGGTCACATGTTAGGTTAAATTAATATAAAATAATCTATCAATATTTTAAATTATTTTTTTGTCATGGAAAAGTATATTCTCAGAAAAAATACTGTTCTTGTTTTAATGTTCCAATTATAGTCATTGAATAGTAAATTATTGGGTTTGAAATTTATTAAAATATTTTAAAATACAATATATATAAAAGACGAAATATTTGAGGAATTTAGTTTTTTAAATTAGTTACTATATCATTATTATATAATTATCAACTCATTAAACATATAGAAAAACAGAATTTTTATATTTACTATTCATGAATAAATAATGTATTTTATAAAATTATCATAAATTCTGCCTAAACAAATTTTGACATGTATATTGAAAAAATGATATTTATTTTACTATAAAATTAATATAAATAAGATAATTTTAACAGTTAAATATAATAATCAATATTTATAAATATTATTAGTGGATTGAAAATGATTAAAAAAATAATACCACATAAAGAAATAAAATTATTTTATCATTTATATTTAAATAATATTATTTTTTATTACTATTTTATAAAATATAACTATTAATCATTATATAATAGTTTATTATAAATATTTTTATCTTTTCTAGATGGTTAAATTTATGTCTGAAAAATAAATTTATCAAATTTCATCTCAATCTTGTTAAGGAAAACTATTCTTAAAATAGAATTGATTGAAAACACTATTATTTATACAATGTAATTACACTTATTAACTAGGGAATCAATAAATAATCATTAAAATAGTCACATAAAACCTAAGGATAAGGTGTGGTATTGTGATGGATTGATGGGGCAGCTCACCTAACATCATAGGAGTGGTAATTTCCACCAACATAAATTTCACCTGTATGAAATTTCATTGTAACATAACTCTTTATATCTTTCCATAGGATGGGTCAAGACTGAACCCCAATGACTATACCTCCCAACCAAGATATGGCAAATGGGTTTTATTTGGAATTATTGTACTGGATAAGGTCATCATTTCCCCTTTTAGCATTAATTATTATTTATCATTTATAAAAATACATTATAACATAAAAATTATAATGAAGATTATTGTTTCCAATGGTCATATAGAACAATGATAAAAAATATTCTAATCCTGATGGACGTGTTTCCCTTTATACCCAATTTATTATTAAAGAGATAAGGGTTAGTTGTGTATGGTACAATAAAATACACATTTTCATTGGAAAAAATATCATTTAAAAAGTTTTAGGTCGTTTCATTCTCCCCCTTAATAAATTTCAACCCTAATATTTCAACATTATCTCAATTGAGAAGATGTGTGAGTACTTTTTTGTCATTTCCATGTCATGTTCCCACAAAGCTTCTTCATATATATGGTTCCCCTTTAACACTCTATAGAGGTTGGTAGTCCTGTTTCATAGATACTTGTCTCTATGCTCCATGATCTCTGCTGGTTAATCCTCATAAGAGATTTCATTTTCTAGTTTTACCATCTTACGATAACTTAGATGTGAGGTATCATAAATTCACAACCTCAATACAAATACATTGAATACATCTAGAACTATAGATAGATTTGGCTTTAGTAAAAAGATGATAGGCCACTGCTCATATGCAATCATGGATTTCATATTGGACAATATAAATTTTCCTACGCTTACCTTTCTCCCCAAACTAAATGAATATATTCCACAGTGATATTCAAAGGAATTGTTTTTCATACATTGAACTCTGAATCACATTGATGGTTTTTAGTACATCTCTTCATTAAACTCTAAGAAGTCTTAATGTGTTACCGGATAGAATAAAAATTTTCTATCATCTCTTGCAAAAGAGAGAGCCCAAGAAATTTTTTCTAACACACTTCAATCCAACCATTTGGTGTTATACATCACTTCCCCCAAAATATTTTCATATGGTTAAATTTAAATAATTTAATGGTATCTTTTGTTGTATGGGGGTTCAAATAATTATATATTTTGATCCCATCCACATTTAAATATCATTTAATATCTTCTCAGAATTTCCTTAAGTGCATGAATACTTATTTATAACTGTCCATCAGTTTGGGGGTGATAAGAAATTCTGATATTCAATTCCACATTCAAATCATGTAAATTAAATCACCATAATTGTTTTCTGAACCTTGAATCTGGATCAAAAACGATTGAAAGTGTTTCCACATGCAACATCACAACTTTTTTCATAAATAATTGTTCCTTGGTCCAGAGATACATCCTCCCAAATTGTGATAAAATTGTAATTCTGGATGATAAGATCTTTTATTACACTTATTGTATTCCTTTCTAGGATGTTCAGAGTAGATGAGAAAAAAATTCCATAGTGATATTGTCCAGCATTCATGTTGGTATGTATATTGGTTGTAATACCCCTATAAAAAGTTGTGTCTATGCCTTCACTTGATGAAACATAAAAAAATATATATTTTAGTCTACAATCTCCTTTTTCATATTATCCCAAGAGAATATTAAGAAATATTATTGAATGTGGTGCGACATGCAACATCCATAGAGGATAACTCTAGGTATTAAACCAATGTATCTCCTTGAAACCTCATCATTTTCAAAACAATAGGGCCATTCCTAGTTAATGTATCGATGAATATTTATTCTATTCAGAGGTTATAATGAATTGAATAGTAATAATATTTAATAAGTTACTACCATATATTTTTTCTCATGATCAATAAATTTTATATGAAAATATATTCCAAACTTTCTTGGTGTATATATATATATATCACATTTCACCCCATAATGATAGTTTGTCCAAAGCATAAGAGAAAAAATAACTAAAATTCTCTCTAAGAAACTTGTAGGATAATATTGATCACAAGGGTTTAACTATTGATATGGATAAGAAATAACATTTTCATTTTACATGAGGACACGCCCAATCCATTTTGAAAATGTATCTATATGTATAATGAATTTCTATCTGATAGAGGGTAGAGATAACATTGATACAATAAAAAATCTCTTCATCATATATATGAAATATTCTACCACACCTTTTTCTAGATGATCTTACCCCTTTCCTATTTAACATTGTAAGTGAATTATAATTTTGTGTATTTTTTTAAACCTCCAATAGAATCATACTACACTAAGGAAACTACAAATTTGAGTTATTGTATTAGGATGAGGCTACTCCTCAATATATTATTTCATGGTATGGTTAACGGAGATTCATTCATTTGTTAACCAAAATTTACATTTTCTAAACATTCCAAATAGATTCCCCTTCAATATAATTTGTAATATAACCCATAGAGGTTCATTATGCTCCTCTTTAATTTTGGAAGATATCAAAATATAATCAATAAAAACTACCCACAAATTATCAAGGTATTCCTTAAATGATTTATTCATCAAATCCATAAATATAGAAGGAATATTTTTAAAGATAAATTTGAAAAAAAACGTCTAACTCCCATATCCTGACCTAAAAGGTAGTCATTAGAATATGTAACATATTTTTCCTTAATTTATGATAAATGAACCAAAGATCATTCTTATCGAATAATTGGGCCCAATGAAGCTGGTCAAATAAATCATCAATTCTTGGAAGACGGTGATTGTTCTTTTCTATGATCCCATTATGTACTCTATACTCAATGAATAACGAAATTTATCAATCCATATTCTAAACAATAGGACATTTGATCCCTAATGGGACACCCTTGTTAATACAAATCCTTTATACAAAAGTTGATGAATACATTTAATTAATTCTTATATCTACACACATTCTATTATATATGATTTCATTAATATAAGATTAGATCCAGGTATGAGTTTGATAAATAACATTACCACTCCTTCTAGGGGTGGTCCTGGTAACTCATCCTAAAAAATTTCAATGTATTTCAAAATAATTGATATATTTTATATTATTATACTATAAATTACTTATTCAATTCATTGAAAATCCCCATAAATAAGGCTAAGGTAGGTTATTCATAATAGAGATCATGTTTCGATATCTATCCTTTTGAAATTAATAATAGTTCTATATCTAATATTTTTTTGATTTCATTACTTTTTTTAGTTTATATTAAATTTATACATTAACAGTCATTCCATCCCTAGTATAGTGTCAAATTCTAGCATGTTATTCTATACTAGAATTTCAAAGAGACGGTGCTATCCAAAGTGAGTACTGTAGTTACTATACACGATTTATTCATGGATAATCCATCCTAGAGTCTTGACAGATAACTCCACTACACGAAATTTGTGGATTGATTCTATATTCTTTTCTAAAATGAAGGAAATAAATGAATTTATTAACACTAAATTAAAGAAACAACTTTCTATCATTTAGAGAACAATGAAAGTATCTTATACCACATCATTTGGATACTCTAATTAATCCATTATGATATAAAATGACTAACCATGCCCTCTTGGCATATGATGTTGTTGGTAGTGATTCCCCTATATTATCTTCTATTTTGGTCATGCATTGTAAAAGTTTTGTAGATGTCCACACATGAAGTGTCGTACTTTAGGATGGTCTTATGCCATATTTTCATTTTCGCTATTTTGGAGAAGTTTAGGATTCACCTCACTGAGACATTTACAATAAATATGGTCGTCTCTTCTAGAATAGTAACATTTCTTTCTCCCAAAGAAGAAGTTCCCAGAATGCATGTTTCCACGTTTTTATGTGGAATGTTTCACTTGCTTTACTCCTCTTCCTTGATCAATGTTCCTCTCAAAGCTTGGATTTGTTAGGTCATAATTATACAATGATATTCAAGATTGGGTGAATTGGGTCTTTTTTATAATCTTCTCATATTCTTGGATTTTACTATCATTGTGATTTATGTCGATATGCATAATTTTATTCTATAAGTAACATGAGTAGAGGATATATAGTAAATTAGAACACAGTGATTTTTATAATGGTTAGGTGAAAAAATACCCCTTGGTCCCCTCCACCATTGCTCTCTCGGAGAGATTAGTGATTTTCCTTGGCTAAATTATTCTTGTTATAAGTCCTTTATTTCCACAACTGAGTATAGGTAGTGGAAAACTCTAAAAAAATAGTGAAAAATGCTTCACATATATTTTATAGGGAACCAAATAACCATATATTATTATAATAAGTTGATACATAATCCATGAAGAAGTATACAAAGTCAAAACTCAAGTCAATAAAAAGAGTATTATTTTTTTGATCATCCAAGTTAAACAACACAGTTATAGGAGCGACTAATGGAATAATAATATTCATCTTCAAATATGATTGTATTTATGAAGGAATAACTCACAAGAGACAGCCTGTTAGAATGATATTCAATATAATTAACTATAAAAGAAAACACCAGCAATTACATTAGTATGAGGTTGAGATGTATATCATAAAAGTATAAACTCATTATAAAATAACTGAGTTGATTGTTCATTATAGTAATTCCGTATTGAAAAAGTAATTCCCATTTATGTAGTGGTGGATTAAAAATATCTATATATTTTAAAATATACTCTAGAAGAATATATAGAAAGGATAGATTTCATCATTTTTTTAATCCATGAAAATCACCTAATATATCATATATATATAATTTTAAATCCATTAAAATAGTAATAACATCCATTAGAAATAATAATGATTTATTCAATTTAATACGAATCTAAAAATAAATAATAAGGATCCTTTGAATCAGTCATAGAATAGGTCATTATTTTTTTCAAGACCGTTGCACATATCCTAGGTAAATTTTTTGATTTAATAACTCCATCCTTGAATAGAGAATTGTATGGTTTATTCATAAAAAAACACGAAATGAATGGTTTAAAACGTAGGGTTTAATACAATGGTAGGGTTGATGTACTATAAGTTTGTTTCCTCAAACTCATAGTTCCTTTATTTTGAATTCGTTATTAACCATTCTTTCTATTTTTATAAATGTAATGTTCTATCCAAATGTTGCAATCCAGAACCACACTTTCCTGATAGCATGGTGTAGATCACCCATATGAATTTTTCCAAAAATAATATTCCATCATTATTTTACAAATAAACATGTAGGGCATGGAATTTGTTTCTAGAAAATATTACAAGATGATTGGATCCCTTATATGAATATGCATCATGTATTAAAATCTTAAATATAATCTTAAAACAAATATATCAATAAATATTAACTTCATACCATTAAATTAATGAAATGTCAGTAGTAAAACCAATATGGGTAGTTTTGAGATTCAAAATCAATAAGATTTATTAGAATATTTTGTGAAAATACAAGACCAAAAATTTCCTAGATTTTGATGATCACAAAACCCTGAATAAAACTTATAAAAATTAATTTCATTGTAAACACTATTAAAGTTATATTCTAAAGAATAAATTTATTGTTTTGAAAATTAATTCAGCTCGATAGAATATTAGTTTCATTGTTTAATATTGATTAAGATTACAAAAATTATAGAATGTTTATATATAAACCTTTTTATCCCCATCTTGTGATAACAAAACAAAATTATGAGAAAAAGTATTTACAAGACCTGTATTGTTTCACAGAACTATAAATGAATGATAGCTCTACAGTATATGAAAATTAGATATGAGTTATAATAGAATAATTAAAAAAATATAATAATAAGCATGTATAGTAAAATATATTAAAGATTAATATAGTTATTTTTATTTAAAATTTTGGATTATGATTAAAAGTTAAATACATATTAATATATATTAAAAAGGATGGTTTTTTTTGAACGGTCTGTTTCTAAAGGGGGATCTGGTATTGGTGAAACTTGTTTAACTTGAATACTTTTCATCAAATCAAAAACCTGTCTTTTTAAATTAAGTGAATGATTATTAGACATTAATAAAAAAAAAATCATGAATTTTTCCAAAATTTTATAGTTTTAATAATTGTAACTTTTAGAAATTCTTGCATATTTTCCTTTATTTGCAGAAATTGAGTGATTTTTTCACTTAACTGATTCACTAGCATCTAGATTCTAGGTTCACATGAAGTTAACTGAATGAAAAGATATATCTAATTATCCATGAGTACGTTTAGAGGTGCACTATTTCAATAATTATATTGGAGAATATTATTTATACTATCCATCAATGAAAAATTTCAAGAACACTTTGTATTATATATAGAGAATTTGGTTGTACAAATGTATAATCCATGAAATAACTAATACTTTATATGATAGATTCTAACTAAAATCCCAAATACCGTCACAAATCTAGAAAATCTATTTTGGAAATAGATTTTCATTTTAGTTTTCAAAACTGAACTAAATGTTATCCTTAAAAGCATCAATATTTCTTTAGAAACATAACATTCCTTAATAAATTGAAGATGATTATAAAACATTTTTAAATTCATCTTTGGTAACATTTGACCTTTTCAAATAATTTATTTACATTGTTAAATCCTCTAACTCTACTTGAAAACACGATTTTCTTTATATTATCTTTCTTTAATGAAGAAATAAATACCTGCATTTGATTTTTCAATGAATCATAAAATTATACATCATTATCATGATATAGTTGAACCTTTTCTACAAAGGATATATTTTTTTACAACTCTTAATGTAGGTAGAAAATATAACATTAACAACCTCTCTAAACATTTCATATTCAGTGGTATCCTTTTTTAGAGAACCATGTATATTTAAAAAATATTGTGTTTGAACTAAAATAGTAGTGGAATACCCAAAATTAGGAATATGATCATATCTTTGAGATTTCAATGTTTCGGCGACTTTTTCTTCAACATGATTTTGTTGAACTTGTGGTTTATCATCACAAATAACTTATTGTTTTCCTGTATTGACTAGAGTATTTTTTGGTTGGGAAAATTAACCAACAAAATAAATTTATCAAACATGTTCTTATATTTATGTCTCATAAACTATAGGTTATTCTATATTTATAGAATGTATGAAAAGGGTCTCATTTTTTTTTCTAATAAAATTTATAAAGGTGATGGTGTGACATCCCTCGCAGATTTTGAGGTTGAAACATTATAACTGATGTGAAACATCATTGGTTGAAATTTTTCATGTAATCATGATTCTACAACATCTTATTTTAGAATCATAAATGCATAATCCAAAACACATTTATCCACCTCTTTAGTGGGACCATTTCTGTTGATTTTCTACACAAACTTTTAATAGTTTTCCTGGTTATGTACCCTATGAGTATCATGTATTCTTTAGTGTATCAGAATTGAGAATGTTTCTATGGTGAAAACTGTTATTTATTATAACACCCCTAATCATATCTTTTTTATTCTACAACATAAATATTTACCTTCCATATTGATAATAGGATATTCATGCCTCTTCTTGGAAGTTTTGGGGAATGTATCATAAAATATTTCATGGGAAATTAATCTTCACATCACACATCATAAAAAAATTATGTATATATCTGGATAAATAATCTTCTCAATTTCAATATTTTGTGAGATTATAGATGATATAATAAATGTGACAAGTAACCTCTTGTAAGCACTAAGATCCTTCATATCCATTTATTAAATTTCGGTCAAACAAAAAATTATATTACATAATATCCTTGGGTTTATGTTTTAGGTTTCTAATTGGCCGCATATCAATATTAAAAAACCACTCATGGGGACACATAAAAAAATTGGTTAAATTGCTGAGAAATAAAAATCTATATGAAAATCATAAATGAAACAATATCCTCAAACTCATTGAAACAATAATAATCATTTCTAAAGAACTCCATTACTTTTATATCAAATAAAAAATCATTTCTACATTAAAAAAATTATATTTCATGTCCTAGAATGTATATGGAATTATCCAGAAGAAGATTTTTCTGATTAATCTATTCAAAATCTATTACATTTCTATGATGATTATTTTTGTATGTAACATGCATCTTCGTTCCAGTTGGTTCCCCTACTTCTGTCATAAATACTTATAAGAGTCTGAATGATAAATGATAGGTTTCTATCGTTTCAAAAAAGAATTAATAATTCTATAACTTGAAGGTGATTGAAGATTTATTATTAGAATATAACAAAGTATGGAATGGGGTTTTGAAGGGTTTGTGGGATTCACTCTTGTTTCTCGAGCTGATTATGTAGTTTGATGTTTTTAAAGGATGTGCTTTATAAAAAATTGATTTTTCGATAATCAATTAATAAAGGAAGAATAATTGAATAAATAAAATTAATAGTGAAATTATTTGATCTAAATTAAGATATATTTGTTTGAAATTAAATATTATTAAAGCCCCATTAATATAATAAAAAATTAAATTGGTAAGTGGTTTATTTATAATATTATAATATTGATATTCAATATTTACAAATTCTAAAGGTATAACTTTTTTAAGACCATGATATATTATAAAATGTTGTTATATATCAACTTTTTTAGTAATATAATTACTTTATATGATTTTTTGAAATATTACCTCCGACGGTATTAATACATAAAATTTGTATATATCCACTTTTCTATTGATAGAGTAACATAATGTTGTTCTTACATGAGAATGATACTTATGATTTCCATAAAAAGTTATAGGTTCTTAAAGTCACTTTTCTATCTAATCTATGTCCCCCAATGTATGAATATGAGTATGAAATTAAATTACAGTAATATTTTCTCAATGAATTGGATATTACAAAATACTACCATTTAAATATTTAAAAACATTTTTAATATCAGAAATATGGGACTGTTTTGTGTTTAACTAAATTTAATCACATAAACATACATAAAACATTATTTATAGTCCTAAAGTGATAAGATATAATAACATAGATATCATACCTTTATATATATTATTTTTAACTTGTTTCTAGCTTTATCCAAATAAATATATATATTATTACTCATTAATGATATATAAGTAATACTTTTTCAGAGACCATTTATTAAATAAATCGATAAATATTTAAATGGAATTAAAAAAATTCCTAAATAATTTTTTATAAATTTGATTTCCTAAAAAATAATTTTAATTTCCCCATCATACTCATTTCAAATTTTTTTCACATATGATTTGAAAAATCATTACAATTTATTTATGTTCCAAAAATAACATCATAAACATAAATTTTCACTAATAATATAACATAGATAACTATTTTCATTAAAATTATAGTATCTACTAGTCTTACAAGAAATAAATTTTTTAATAGAAAAAAACATAATCTTTCACACAAATAACTCCATGCCTATTTTTGGTCGTAGAGTGCTTTAGTATGATAAAAAATAATATTATTTAACTGTTTTTCAAAACTAAGTGGATATTAAATATAAACATCATTTTGAAATATATATTTTAAATAAATTATTTAATATCCATTTCATATAATTTAAAATTAATATGTATGCATAATATAGTAGGATTTTAATGGACACTAATATTATTGCAGGTGCCATGGTTTCAACAAAATATATTCAATCTTTCTTATTGAAGTATTTTAATATTAATCTACATTAATTGATAGTAATTATCATTTGATCATCCTATTTATTTCAAAATACCTATTTAATTCCTATAGCTAGATAATTAGATAGTTTTTATGTGTAATCCCAAACATTTTTTCAATTGAATTTGTATAGATTTTCATAATTGAATAATAAATAACTCTAATCTTCTAATGATTCTTCATTAGTCAAAAGATATAAGGTGTATAGAAAAGGAGAAAATTAAGATATATTTCTTCCATTTCTTATACATCTAACTCCTATGCCTAAATTTCCAATGTCTATTTATAAGAAATATTACATTAAGGTTCTAGATTGTCTAGGTTGGATATTTTCAAGTTCATCAATGCCATCTTTTATTAACTGGATTGATTTTCAATAAATTTATATTCAAAACTAGCATTAGTAGATCCAAGTCTCATAGTCTCAAAAGAGTAAGTGATGTCATCTATTTTATCTTGATCTTTAATAAAAGGGGTAGTTTCTTAAAATTTCACATGTACTAATTCATTAATAATCAATGAATTTTTATTAAACACTTCATAGGTTTTAAAAGTATTATAATATCATAGAAATATTCATTTTTCAATTATAGGATTGAATTTACCATGGTAATCTTTATTATTTAAGAAATGTACATTATGTGAAAAAATTAATTTATTTTACTTTTGGTTTTATATTATTTTATAGTTCATAAATAGTATTTTTAATAAGTGGTCTTTTAAAACTCTATTCATGGTATAAAAAGTTGTGGTTATATATTCTACCAAAAATTGGCATATGGGATATCTTCATTTATCATAGTCCTTTCCATTTTGTGAATAGTTATGTTTATTATTTAAATAATTAAATTTTTTGTTGGTGTTCTTGGTGCAAAGATTGTGTGTTTACTACATATATTTAATAAAAAATAATTAAATTCCAGATTCTTAAATGAACCACCGTGATTAATTAATAAAAATATATTAAAATATGTCCATTTTTGGATTAATTTTAAAAATCATTCAGAAAAATTAAATACTTCACTTTTATGTTTTTTGAAATATACCCAAATAAATCCTGAAAAAATTAAACTTTGACCCTTATGAATTTTTCAACAATAAAAATTTCTAATCTCGATGTAACATACAAATCCATATAGATATGTTATAGATAGATATATATATATATATAACTTGTTAGGTTATTAGAAAGATGAGTTATGTTGTCTTCTGATTTGACATACATCACATCATCTATCATTTTCAAATTTCAGACATGGAAAATAAAAGTCAAATTATTTCTTAGATAAAATATGTAATTCAAATATATTACAATATCCACATATCCTATACTAGATATGTGACTCATTTTTATTAGTAGTTTAAAAATTCACTTTCTATTCAACGTATACATTTTTTTCAGTTCATGGTCCTCCAAATTTAAAAATTTTATCCTTACAAACTAAGAACAGTTGTTAGATAAATAAACACAAATTTTATCATCATAATTTTGAGAAATAATTATTTTTATATGATTTAGACCATCTACATACAATAAAATATTGATTGAGAATGTCTTTGACTACCTAATAGTTCAAACTCCAACAATAATTCTTTATTCAATTTCACAAAAGGTAACTAGACCTCATCCATTTTAGTTGGTCTTTTGGAATTTGTAGAGTATCAACTCATGTGGCATTAAAAGAATATGTCCATATACCATATATAATTTTTTCCCGCTTTTCCATTATCTATAAAGAATTTATTCATATGTTTGTTTTAGTATCCACATTATATTGGTTCCAGCTATGTCCACATGCATTTATCAGGGAATCTAGATTTGCCTTATTTTTCCATAATTTAAATTTATTGATTCTGACGTGTTTTTAGAAATTTAATATTTTTAATACCACTTATCTGAGGGTTTTGTAAATAAATGTTTTTAGTGAAATTTCATTATATTCTGCAATAAAATTATGTAGTATTTTTTGTATCCATCAAAATTTAGTCACTGTAAAACATTGAATTTCTTCAATTTATTCCTATTACATATTCTTTGTAACATTCTTTCCATGAATTTAATTTTATTTTTTATCTTATATTTAAAATTATTTCTATAGTTTTATGTGATTCTAATTCATCTAGAAATTCATTTAATATTTTTCATGAAAAATGAAATTTGATGTAGATGAATTGATTTTTTTAATTAATTATTAATTCTTTTTGGAATTGTGTCTCTTCCACCTAAAAAAACATTGTCAATATATTTTAATGATATATTTTTCTTTTTTGATGAGTATATTTCTCTTCTAGAATTGATAAGTAAGAAGAAAATTTAATTTTTGTGTAGATAATTTATTATTTCGGAAACAATAGGGGTAAAAAGAAAAATATTAATAGGACTATAATTAGTCTTTATCTTCATCCATTAATAATAGATTTTCTTCTAGATATTTTGGCTGTTTTCCTGAATAAAATTTTTTAGAGTAGATATAGTATTTAAAAAGACTCTACATTTCATTCACAACTCATTATCTTTTATGTTTATAACAATATTTCCCCAATTTTTGGGAATCTATTTTCTAATTTATGTATTTAGTTTTGGGAAATTATCTCTGATATGGCCCATCTGATTTTATTCAAAAAAAAATATAGTTTTTTGTATCCTCTCTCATATTTTGTAAAGGATTTCTTGAAACATATTTTTATCTTATTAAAATTTTTAATTTGTCTATCTCTCTGCTCTATATCCATGTTAGAAACTTAGTAGTCTAAATATTTTTGAATCTCTATATATTATTATTGTTTCATTTCATGATTCATAGATGTCACATTAAGGGAAGTGTTTTCTATTTTCATTACTATATTTTTTTCTTCAACTTCTCCTTGAAAATTTATTTAGTACATATTCAACATTAAAATTAATTATTTAATTGTAAAATAATTGAAAGGTGATAATCTTTAAATAGTTATAGATGCTCATTAAACTTTGAGAATAGCAGTAGAAGTACTGTTATTTCATGATCAGCTTGTGGAGTTGGATCTCCAATGTAATTAACATTGATGAAAATATTTATATATTCTAAATTAATTTTTTTGATGATTTCTCTATCATACATCATGAAGGTTTAATGTTTTAGTTATATAATTGGATACCTAAATATTATATTGTAATATATTCCTTCGTATTAAACAATGATTGTTTTACACATTTCATAGGTAGTTGGGATTTTTGAAACTCGAATAAATTAATCTGGTCTAAGACCAAAGAAAATTGAATTCATTGATTTTGAGTTGATTTTATATTCAACTTCATTTTTAGAATTCCATGTTTCTCTCTTCCCAGTAATTATATAAGTAGTTCTGATATATGAATAATATTTGAATACTAGAATTTTTAGGATGGTGATCATGCATGATTTCAAGCATCCATAGAGTCACCATTGAAATACAGAGGAAAAATCATAGACAAACCTTCTCTTTGGTCGTCTATTGACATCCAATGTGTATATACATTGTATTTTTGATATTTCTAGATATTCATCTACTTTATAAATAATATCATGTATGATACAAATAATTATGTTAGAATATTATAAAGATACAAAAGATTGTGGTGAATTGTGCATTTCTATAATCCTCACAGAATTAAGCATTTAACTATCTTTTTTATTTATGAATATATATGTCGTTTTCATCTATAAATAATATGAATTGTATATAAATAGTAAATATTAAGACAAAAAAATTTATAATTTATTGGGGCACAATGATTCCCTTGTCCTCTCCACTAATTATCTCTTTTCATGTTTTTTTATATTCAATTAATAACATCATCTTATAACACGACCATTAAATTTGAAACTGAGTACTATAAGTTTAAACCTTTAAAAAATACTAAATATAAAATTCCAAAAATTTTATAGGGAACTATATTAATTTCATTGTAGTATATGAATTAGACATGTTATCTACAACTGAGTTCATGTTGTTTAAAATTAAATAAATCAAATCGTTTGGTTTTTTTGATAGTCATGGTTGACCGCCATAGTTGAAAAAAACTAAAAGAAAATGGATCTTATTCTCAAATTATGGTCTTCATTAAGAAATATTAACTATTAATAGAATCTGGTTGTGGATGATATTCAATAGATATAATAAAAAATAGAAATAGTTACATTAGTATGAGGTTGAAATATATATTCTCAACGTCTCAATTAGCTACACTATTCCATACAAGAGTAATTATTCCATCAATGAATATATAAACCATTCCACTATGATCCTTGAAAATTTTTAGGCTTAAAGATATTGTCTTGTAATGTTCATCAAATAGATTCCCATATATTTTTTTACCTTATGCTTCATATCTAGGATTTCCGACTCTGTTTTCATTCTCATCAAAGGAGGGAAATATTTTTTTATAAAGGATCCCCTAAACTCTTCTCACTCCATAACATCAATACCCCTAATTGGATTCATGTTTGTAGTTAATTTCAACCACTGATCAGATTCTCTCATAGAGCGGTACATAGTAAGGGTGACTATCCCATGTTTATAACAATAGAGTAAACGAAAGATATTTTCTAACGATCTTATCCTTTTTTAACAATCAATGGATCAATGGATTTAATAAAATAAGGTGGTCTATATTTCGTAAAGGAAACAAAATAATTTGTTCATGTTTTAGTGAATAAGATATCTCAGATTGATTCAAGTTATTTCTCATAACTCGAGTCAGTTGATTCATCATTCCGATGATGTTTTGCATTACCTCTTTTGTCATAGGGCCTCCAATTCTTGGTCTATTGTGGTTCTCACTTATGAGGTTCCTTTAATTTGTCTGTATTTTCTAAAATAATAAACAATTGAGGATAAATATGTTTCTTTTAATAATATTATATTTCTTAAGTGATTTTAATTTTATAAAACAACATGCTTAAATATGTATTTATTTAACAATAATTATATTTTATATAAATCTTTTATAATGGTTAATAAAATTATTTATATTATCCAAAAATATCCCCTGGGAGTGTCAAACTCGGAGATCCACAATGCCCATTATAATGAAATATTTCCTATTCAGGTCCACCTCAAAGAGGGTTTTAATGTGTTACCACATGATACAAATATATCATAGCCACATCCACTTGTTTGTAACAAGACATTGACTTCTTTTCATGGAAACCAAAAACATAATACATCACTATAAGAACATGATGTTTTCATATATTTAAATTTTTATCTAAGATTATTACTAATGTTTTCAAAAACTAATCTTTAGAAATAACTAAACCATCCTAAGATACAAACTATGGAATCCCACATTTTGATTGTATATCTTTCCATTAAATTTTACAAACAGAAGATCATTTGAATTTTACTTTCCTAGGGAAATGTTATATAAAACATGAAAACATAAAAAATTATTCTAATACACATAAAAGGATTATTAAAAGGATCATTCAATGTATATTTACTACAAATCGTAAACTAGTGACATACGTCAATGGAACGAGAAATCATCTGGACCGGTATGGGAATATAATAAGAATGATTTACAAGATATCCCAAGGAATATCAATAAGAACATGAGGAATATCATTAAAGAATGAGAAAAGGAACATGTGATATATAGTAATAAAAAGGAAATTTATAATTAATGAAAATGTGGGTACAACATTTACAAGAGACATTCATAATCATATCACCAAGGTTTTTCTCCGAGGTTTCATAAAACTTATGATGGTTATTCATTAACATACCATAAAACATGTCATCTCGAGAGACTAAATTATTTAACCAATGAATTTTAGTGATATAATAGAGCACCTGTAATTTGTATTAATTTAATTTTAAACACATATACCATAATAAAAAAATTCATTAATAAAACATTTAAAATTATTTAAACATGTATCATATTAAAAATGGTGTTTTATGAAAATCTTAAATAAAAGATCATTATGTCATTTCTACACCATGAAAAGGGAATTTTAGTTTCATGTATGTTAATGCCCAAATAAAATAAATAATCATAATATCTAGTTGAATATCCCAGGAATAGAAAGTTTTTTGGGAATTTAAAAAATAAAAATAAAGGATAATTTTTCAAGGGGTAAAGAGAAATTTTGAGAATTAAATCATCCTACATAACCAGTATAATAAGTTATTTTAAAAAAATGTAATAATTAGAGGGAAAAAATGTATCCCACTCAAAAAATAATATAATTATAGTAAAGGAATTAAATAATGTTTATAAAAGAACTTTGTTTATAAATTTGATTAAATACCACAGAAATAGGGAACATGAATGGAAAAGGGTTGTGAATATTACCGTTACCTTAAAGAGTTACTCATAAAACATTAGAATTGGGACCTTGGGAGATAGAGGAAAACATGGGAGGACTAATTGTGAGGTAAAAACACAAGATATATGTAGAGAATGTGTTTTGAGTAAATGTAAATGGTAAAATGGTAGGTATTTATAGCATAAGGGAAGGATTTGAAAATTAATTTTCAAATATTGTCTTCGGAAACCGCGGTTGTGGAAAATGAAAAGTCATTGGCTTGACCATAGTATATTAACATGGTTTTGAACACATGTGTCAAATTTTGTTTTTTAATCAAATAGATTCTAGCATTATTTTATATTACCTATTTTGTAATTGAAAAGTAATGTTTCAACAAAAATAATATTTTTAATATTAATGTTTCTATTTTAGACATTAGAAAGTAAATTATAGGTTTGGAAATTGATTGATAATTATTAAAACACTTGATATTAATAAAAAACAATATCTTGAGTCATGATTTGTGGTTAAATTGTTATTAAATAAACAAGACATAATTATGAAGTACATAAAAATACCCAGAAACTCAAACTATATATTTACAATTTATGAAGAAAGAATTTATTTTAGAGAAATCTCAATAAATTTCCAAATAAATTTTTTTAGATAGTTATTTCAAAACTGATATTTATTTTATAAGAATAAATACTTATTTATATGATAATTATTACTTTTTAAATTAAATATTAATTATTTATAGAAAATATTAGTTGATTGAAAATTCATAGTAAATTTTTTGACACTTGAATAAATATATAATTATTGAATCATTTCTATTTATATAATATTTTTTTATGGTACTATATAATTATGATGTGTGTTATTAATAATATCTTAGTTTAATAAACATAATTATTTCTTATCTATAAAGTACAATTTCGATCTGAAACATCAATTTATTCAATTTATTATCAATTTTATTATTAAAAATTATTCTTAAAAATAAATTCATAGAATACCATTTCTATTTATAAAATGTAATTACACTTTATGTATATAGTTCCTCAACAGATAACAATTATAACACCTGTATAAGACCTAAGGTTATGTTGTGTGATGTTGAAAGATTCATTTGTAGACTTGGCTAACATTTTCTGAGGGGGAATTTCTACTAACATGAACTTCACCTATAGGGGATTTAATTATAGATTCAATTGATTAATCTCCTCATCGGAATGGTCAAAAGAAAAACCACATGATGCTTCATTTCTCCAATGATCTGAAAAATGGTTATCATACTATATGACTCTACTTCTTTATGCCATCATTTATATTTTATTCATTAATTATTTTGTATCATTTATTCATACAAATTTAAACATAAATATTATAAACAACATTATAGCTTCCAACTATCATGTTTATGAATGAACATATTTGACCAATGATAAAAAATGTCCAATCATGAAGGTCAAATTTCCCATTATGAACAAATAATTATTAAATAGATATGGTTTTTTTGTGTGTTGTAAAATAATAAACACATTTACTAAGGAAATGAATAAAATTTTAAAAATATTGGGCCACAATAGAAAATGGATATATTATAATCATAATAACATCTCAATATATTAATGATACTGGAATAAATATTTTAGGATGAATATAAATATATTTATAGGAATTAGAAGAATGGATAATTTTCATAATAGTCTATTATGATGGTTCCCTCTTATTTGGGAGTCCCCATTTGGGTTAGACCATAATCCTTCATAAGATATTATTAAGAAATGAATGAATATCAATAGTGAAAGGGAAAAATATATGAAGGGTTTTTTGGTATGTATTGAATGATATATAATGTGCAATGTTTTATAATAATGATGGAGTAGAGGTTCCCTTATATATGTGAGGGGTAGGACACACATGGAATTAATTAAAACATTTAAAAAATATGAAGTAAATTACTTTTCAAAGTGGAAATAATGGTAATTATGTCACATTTAGTGTAATATAAGGTTTAAATTTCTTCATCAAATAATATTTAGACAATTGGATGCAGCATTTGAACCCAAATTTCTATGTCTTAACCCATGAATAACTATTTTATCCCTAACCATGAAAATAAATTCATAGTACTTTTACCAATAATTTTGAAAAAAAATAATTTTAAACTTATTACTTAATATTAATTATGGTAATTTAATATATGATATTAATTTTAATTGATTATATTTTTTAGAGGTGGTAAAATTAATTTTAATATATGTTTGAAAAATGGAATAGAAAAAAATACAAATTTTTAATTATAATATTTAAAAAAATTTAATATGAAAACAATGTATAATATTGATTCTAATGAAATTAATTGAAATATGAAAATTATAATGGGAACTATTGTAATTTGAAAAAATAAAATACATCAAAGATACATTTTCAAAATATCATTACTTTAGAAGAACTAATTTTTTATTTGAATAAAATCATTACTTAGATTTCCAAAATATTACAAATATATTTCTATGCTCGCTATTATATTTTTATATGATTTATATTACATATTAAATATTCATAATTAATAGAAAAAATATTTCATAAACTTTTATATTATCCTTATATTATTTTTATTTCATAAAATTCATTATATTTTTAAAATCATTATTTTTACAATTCACCCAAAAATCTACAATTTCTAAAAAACAAAAACATATCACCCTAAGATAACTTTGACATGTTAATTTAAATTATAAAGTTGATTTTTTAAAATAAAATATCTAAAAAAGATAATATTTAATTATATTTATTCACATAGAAAACACCTAAATATTTTTTTAAGATGTATTAATAGAGGATAAATTTAATATATATTATTGAGATTTTTATGGTAATAAAAAATATGAAATTATTTTTATATTTAGTTGGTTTATTTAATAAAGGAAAAAATTTCTACACATTTTTCATAACTCATATATTCCTATTCATAACAGTCATCCCGACCACTATATTATAATAGTCAAATTATATAATATTAATTTGGAGTTATTTTAATTATGGAATTGTGTGAAATGGATACTATTTAACATAATATTAATTTCAATGATACATAAATATTAGAGTGTTAAAAACAATGTTATTTTATTTTATTATCATAAAAAATTATGAAAATGTGAAATACATGCATTATAAAAAAAGTAGTTAACATGTGATGTATTCCATGATTTAGTAAGATATCATGGAATGATTTAAATATTTTTGATAAATTTAATGTGATATTTTCTATGAAAAAACAACATAATATTATATGGATATTTTTTACAATTTATAGTTCTATATAAATATGTTAATTATTGATGAAAATATTCACATATATGTGGGGAATATATATATATATATTTCAATAAGAAGAAGAAGATAGTGTGACAGTGTGCCAATATAGTTCCCATTATAGAATTTAGTTATCAATGAAATAAAGAGATAGAACCAGTAGTGGATGGAGATCTATTTTATAATCCATATAATAATAATAATGAGAAGAGTAACTCTCAGATTTATTTAGTAGTGAATATATTCTTGATGATAAGATGTGTCTGCCAGGCTATAACATTCATATATTATAGATTTCTACAGGAGGTTGATGCATACAATCAAAACTACCATGATTATGAAAATTGATCTTTCATATTTTCTAGGAGTGACACATGATCTCTAATACTATTTTAATTCAAAAGTAGCAAGACAAATCCTATATTATATAGTGATAATAGAATTATAATCTCATTATTTCATTCTACAAAGATGATTCTAGAAGAACCACATTCAAAGACATAACAATAACTATGCATCAATTGATAATTTTAAGGAATTTTTTTCTTATTGTAAAAACCTACAACAATAGGGATTTAGTCATCCACATCAAAGGTGAATCTCATCAAGAAATCATTGTGTTAATTTTTTTTGAATTCATATTCCATATATATATTTTTTCTGATTAGAGGAGAGATAATGAGAATCGGAGAGGTTCATATATAATAATTAATGTGGGGAATATGGGATAAATGTAACATTGATATAAATGTAGTCTAACACATATTCACCCCTCTTAATGTTGTACATACCGTTATGATCTTTAAAATTATAATCCGATCTTTTTTCTATACCACGTTTTATAGTCCCTATAATATCAATGTATTTAAACAATTATTTCAATGTTACCAATTGGTAAAAAATTAGAGATGTATATTCAATTTATAATAATATATATATTTATTATAATATTATCTAAAATAGAATTATTAATGATTTAATAATAGAAATATGTGGATTTGGATCATTAGTTAATAGGGAGAAAATATTTTATCTCCATGATTTAATTCTAAAAAGGAATAGTCTGTTAAAGAATACGTAGTTCATATATTTAATTCAACCACCACTGGGAGATAATAATATTCAGCCTCTAATGAATCAAATCAGCTATGTGAAAAAGTGTAAGAATAATATTATTATAAATATTTTCCAATAAATTTTTCATTTATTAGTGGGAAATATCACAAATATGATGAATCAAAGGATGAATAAATTAATACATGAGTGTAAATCCTATATACTTTTCAAAAGGATATAGGTTCTTCTATTTGTTAGTATTATAGAAGATTTTAGAAATATAGTTTCTTCGTTATAGAATAATAAAATAAAATTGAAGAAGCACTGAGGAAAACGTTGATGAGGAGTGTTTATCTCACAAAGCACTACAATTTTATGAGTTGTAGAATCAATGTGATTGAAAAAAATATTATTATATGAAATATGGTATTTTAATAACTAGTGAAAAACAATGAATCCATTGATAATCGTGATGAAAAATTCTGTTCATTGGATAAAAAGAAAAAATATATCATTATTGTCTATAATACCCAACTTGAGATCAAATCAAATAAGAAAAAAGAGAGTATTTTTTTTATATTAAATAAATATAATTCATGGATATTTTTATGTATAGATTAATGATTTAAAAAATGAATATGTAGAAAAAAATAAAATGTAGGACGATGATAATGAATCCAAAATATGAAATTCCTTTAGTTAAAAATTAGATTATTAAAATTTGAAAATATTAAACATGATTTATCATAATAAGTTAACAAGATAGATGAATCCAAAAAACATTATATGGATTCTTCTCATGAAATTATTCATTTTATTGAAAAAAAAATTAGATATCATAAATCAACATTCATATATAATAATAAATAAAAAATCTACCATCCACTATTGAAAATAATGATTACAATAAATTTGTTTATATTCTCAGTACATTTTGAAAATAAAAATCTATACAATCATGGAGGAGGGAAAACCATGATGATCCCAAAAATATATCCAATGTGGTTGGATGAAATGAAATAATTTTATTTTTCTAATGATATCACAACTAGTTGATGAATGGCGTGGAAAACATGAATTGAAATATTGATATCATGTTGTTTAAATAATATTATGAATTATGGGTCACTGATTTTATTTTAACTAATTCGGGAACATGTATATTAAAATTTTTCATGCTATGTGAACCTCTATAATAACATTAGTGTCTATATAAAATGGGATAAATGTTTTAAAAAATTATAATTCATAAGATAATGATAGAAATATATTTTATCAAAAAATATATTAACATAGATGAGATCACTATGAACCTTGTAATAAATTATTCATTTTAATAGAGGAATTATTGGTTAAAAAATCTAATAATACACCAAATAGTTGTAATTATATTAGACCGCATAATACTACATTCGTAAATAGTCTAGAATAAAAAATGCCAAGAGTTTTCTAATGAATATTTTAACTAATAAAGGTGTTTTATCCTTGGGTGATAAATAAACAATCCAAATTATTCAAAAACATATTCACCAAACAGAAGTCATTTTTTCGGTTATACAGTCAACATCATGGAAAATTTTGAATAAAACATGAGTTAAAACACTTAATTAATAAATTTAAAATAGAAATATTTATATTTTATGATAAATAAATAATAACTGGCTTTCAGAGTAGAACATTGAAGAATCCACATATGAAATATGACTAATAATAATTAGTTTGTAAATAATTATTGATTATATATAAATATAAATTGAAAATATTAAAGTAAATGATATTGTAAAAAGTAATGTTTCAATATAAATAATCCACATGAAGAGTCCTAAAATTTTTGTGAGTGGTTTCCAAAATATAAAAACATTATATCTCATGAAGTTCTATTTTGGTGGTATAGATATTATAGGTATAATTCAAAGAATTGTTTTCTAAAATTTATACTACTGTCTGAAAATATCTTAAATTATAAGAGGAATATAAAAAGTTATTAATATTACATAATATATAAGGTTATAAAAACGGTACCACTAAAATAGAAAATAAACTAAACCATGATTCCAATGGGGAGCAGTAATTTTAAAAATAAAGGCCCGTGCATGAAAGACACAATCAGGGTAGCTGCATATGATAAAATAATGTTTTTGGTTAAGAATAAATTTTCATTACCATTACCCCAATTAAAATTATAAATTTGTTTTACCTTAAAATATTATTAGATTTTCTGTATTTTTAAGCTTAATTTTATGGGAATTGAAGGTGATCATTCTTCACATGTGATGAAAGAAAGAAGCCAATTGTGGTCATATAATTATTCCATACAATTTGTGAGATTCCATCATAGAAAATTTTATAAGACAGAACATTAACTATTATTTATATAAATGGTATATATTTATAAAGATTATGATGAGTGTCTCTTTTAGTGTGAGATAAGAGGATAATGATTTACATGTTTCCAAATTTATTATATCAAACAAATTGGGAAATTATAATATGTGATTAAAAATTCTCAATAAAATTATATGAATACTTATTATCTAATACTTTGATTTAAATACATTTTTTGAATATAATGGGGACATATTATTTTGGGTAAATAATAAGGAAATAATGAAATATAAAGAAATTTCAATGCTTGTTTCTAAAACCTACTACATAAACATGAATATTATTTATTTGTTTATTTATATGAGTTTAAGAACAATAATTGTAAAACCGAATAATATTAATTTATCAATAGGAGATCAGAATGTTTTAGGATGAATATATATTAAATTACTTTGAATGATTTTTGGTAATTTGTTTTATGAGTTTTTATCAATTGGGATCATATATATTTTTGTTCTTAATGGATAACATAGATTTCTAAATTTGACCCTATTATTTTCTACATTGAGTGTGCACCACATATACATTGATTGGAAATATTTACACTACATTTCAAAAGAGTCAATAAATTCCATTATCCCTCTATAAACTGCCTTGTTTTTTTATCAGTAAGGGGGATAAATAAAAATATACGACAAAAATTAGGAATGGGTAGATAAGAAAAACCACATGGGAAAAGGTGAAAAAACAAATTGACATGCATTTTCTAGCAGATGTATTTATAAAAATTATGTACTGGTGTTTTTTGAGATTTATCTACATTTTTATTTTATTTATTTTCAATAAGGATTAATGGTAATTATATAATGTCGATATGTTAAAAAATAATAATTTTTGTGAGGCAGAATATATTTTGAAGTTAAAATATTTTTAGGTCATTTTGATTAGGAGAATTTTAGTTCCCTATTCTTGTTGTATAAATGTTTTGAGATTTGAAAAATGTATTAGGTATGATAATAAAACTCATATGATGAATATGTGATTGTTGGTGTGTTAATCCTCCAATAAAGGGAATGAGACGATTATTAGATTACTCTCTATAATAATAGTTTTGATGAATTTACTAAAAGTTTGTCTACTTAAGAACATTAAAATTTTATTATTTATTTTAGTATAAACGAATTAATGATCGATCCATGTAGAAATAATAATAAAAAATGATGTATCAAGTGAAATAATACATTTGGATAATGTTTTAGTATTAGTTTAAGTGTTTGGGAAAACATTATGTCTAAATAATGATATTTGGATTGATGTTCATTAAGGCCTATAAATGTTTTCCTAAATATAAAACACACATTAATTTGAGAGATAAAGTGTTCAAATTTGAAATGAGATCACATGTGAATTTTAAAATAAGAGCTATGTATACTGATCATCAAACCAAATATAACTTATAGTCACATCATATAACAATTTTATAAAGATCGTATGAATTTTACTTTTACATTCTATATTCTTTTTGGGGTTTCCCATGCAAGAAATTATATGTCATAATATATACATTTTTACAATGTATAACATGAAATATACAATAGAAATTAGTTAGATTCAATAATTCTATATTTTTATAATAAAAAACTAGATAATGTAGGTGATATGTTCTTAAGTAATTATACATGATGAAAATATTTGGAATTTTATTCAGTCATAAATTATTGGATATCAAACCCTAAAGGTATTTAAAATCAATAGAAACCCATTTTTTTAGCTTTGTATTGACTTGGATTTGGTTATCTGGGAAAATGAGTATGTATATATTGTAGTGGAAGCCATCATGTTTGTGAAATGAGTAATATAGAGATACATCACCATTAAATCCCTCATGTTGAGTTGTCCAAGAAATATGAACTATATAAATTTCAATTAGAAGCTAAAAATCATATTGATTGAATAAAAATATTAGTGATGATAATTTGAAGAAAAATTTATACCTATCAAAAAATGATTTTGGAAATTACATTGAAGTGATCAGGGTATATAACATTAGAGAATAAGGTTGGGAATCTAAATTGTGAGGCCATGTCATTAATTATTCTTGGTTATTATTTTATGAAATTCATAATGATGTAAGATCTACAAGGACTATCATGGATAGTTACATGAAATAGAAAAAAATGTGTTATTTAATTATTTATGATGTAGTAATTACTATTGCTAATGAATGAGTATGAAGATGTTTCAATATAATATTTCATGAATTACTGTGATAAATTCATTTGTACTCTATAATGAAAATGAAGGATTAATGTAGTGTTATATTATTACATTATCACCAGATTTTTTAGTGATGATAAATGCATATTTTATTCATACATGAAGAAAAGTTTAGAAGAAATCCATTACTTTTTGATGTATCATTGAAAATATAAACTGAATTTTTTTTAAAATTTGAATGTTAAATTATTTGTTATAAAATAAAATACTGAGATACGATTTTTTTTATATTATGAGTTTCATGGATATTCACTATATATTGTGAGTAAATATTCTTTTGTTTGTGATATATATATATATATATCATGAATATGAGGAAGAGGAGATCATGCAGATACTACTCTATTTGATGAATTTAGGTATCAATGAAAGAGAGAGATAAATCTATTGTTAATGATGAGAGCTTTTTCTATGAATTGATGATTAATAAATAGTGAATGATCTCTAAGAATTTTATATAATGTAATATATTCAATGTATAAATATTAGAGTCATTTCGAATATATTTCATGTTATTTGATTGTCAGAAGAGGGTAGGTGTTTCTAGTCAAGATTATGTTCATTGAGGAAGGATATCATTTATATTTTCCAGGAGGTAAAAATGAGCTCTACTTTAAATATGAATCCTAAAGAGTATGAAAAATACTTTATTCACTTATATACATATTATTTAAGTCCATTACATTCAATATGTATTGTTGGTTCTAGGAAAAATTATTAATGATTACTCCCTTTCATGTTCTTCTTTGGTTAATAAGATGGAAGTAGCATATGTGTGATAAAACCATGACCCATTACAAATATATTAATTTACATTGGATGTGAACTATGTTAAAAAATAATTGTGTTCCATTATTATTATTTCATATTCCATACTTTCTTTCATACTTACTAAAAATGAGATAATGATAATGATAGTCGTCGTCAATGAATAATTGATGTGGTGAAAAAGAGTTATATGTATTGTGAATATAAAGGTATAACAACACTTTTTAACCCACATAATTTCATTTTTGGATATGTGAAATTGGGATCATAACATATATCCTTTTTATGCCTCATCGTTTCTACTAACTGGTACATATTCCTCAATTAACCATTCTATTCATTCTTAAAAGGGATATATTCTAAATTAATTTCATCATACATTCTCGTGCCTAATTATTAATGTATTGGGTATGAATCAAAGGGACACCCATTTTTATGTCCCACACCTACCATTAATAGTAATCATGATATTAGTAATCCATTTTACGTTATATTAAACTCCATGGAATAAGTCGTTGGTGAAAGACTATATGAGATATTTTGTTTGTCCATGACTATATGAAATTAAAAGTCCCCACAGTAGTTATTTTCACATGAATTTAATTGGTATGATGTGTCATATATATTATAATTTAAATAATAATTTTTCTATTCCTTTACAAGAGATACACATGAATCCCATCATAAAAACATGATCCATATACCATGAACACATATCATCCCTTGATGGTTGTAAACTATACCATAAAAAACATGGTATATTTAGGAAATAAAACAATAACTGAGAAAATAGTGATGGATATCCTAGACTATATATATATATGGCACTAATGAATGATTAAATATGATATATACAAATTGTCTCATTATGTAGATCCTGAAAAACATATACATAGTCACATCGATGGATGATTTTGACTGAATCTCAAGAAAAATGGTGACCATCCCCACACTAGTATTTGGAATTGTATCAAGAAGATATGTTATATATATATAAGGCTATACTGATATAGGATAAAATTTTTCATAAATATTGGGATGACCTTTACATCAAAACCCCTTGATCAACGCACAGATGAATAGTACCTAGTAAAATTACCAATGATCATATTTCATTGGGACATATTTATACACTATCGTGAAAATGATAATAGGACACATGTCACATAAAAATGATGTCCATGAATGATTATTTAATTTTTTATAAATGATTAAATATGTTTTAAATGAAGTTATGCTGATTTGTGTAAGATCGTTAGGGATTCATAACATTTGTTTTGGTTTCAGGGACCATTGAGAATCTATACAAGTACATAACATGATTAAGGTACTACTATGTTATATTGAATAGATGCTCTAGGGATGATAAATTAATGAAATCATTATTTGATCAAAATAATTCATTATTAATGTTGATGAATTTTATACTAGTATTAAAAGTAATAAAATACATGTGTTGGTGACTCAGGAGTGATATATATAATATTATTAAAAAGTATCTAAATTATTAAAAAGGCCCATATGATTGATGAAAAGGAAATGATTATTTTTTATTGAATTATTGACATATATAGATTAATATTTAGTATCTCTAGAACTTATGTTGATCCACATGAATGATTATGCAACAGAATTGAAATTTATGTGACTTAAGATAATCCAACAATATCAGAAAAACCATTTATTTTAAAAAAATACTCATATTGGCGATTTAACATAAATAAATGTTAATTTATTTTATAATTCTATTTTCACAATGGTTATTGACCAAATATAACAAAATGATGTGAATTAGTCGAAGTAGACTACATAATAATATTCATGAAAGGTAAGAATATCACATATTCATATCAGTATGATATAATGGTTTGTATCCTCACGTACTATGAATGATTTTCAGAAACTGAAGTCATAGAAAAATGAAGGTCCACATTATTAGGATGCATTAATTCATGCACATTGAGATGTTATATGCTTTTTTTGGATGAAATATTTGAGATGAAAATAAATGATTTAAAAAATAATATGTGGAGAGAAATTAATGAGAACATGATTTAATTTTTTATTTTAAATGAGTTAGATGTAAGGTATTTATAATGATGAGCCCATTTATAAATTATATTAAAAAATAAAGATTCTGTCTTTATTATGTTTTAAATAAGATTCAGATGTGATTTCATGTGAGAATTAAACTTCAAATTTTTCTAATCAATTTGAATGAAAGGAAAATACACCTGTCAATTATTGAGGTTTTTAGAAGTATGAAAAGAAATTAAAAATTCAAAAAAAATTCTTTGATTATAAATATATATGGGATGAAAAATGAAGAATGTGTCAAATAAATAGATATAGCTTTCATACACAATGTGAGATATTTCAAAGAGCACGATTATTTTCATTATTAATGAACATGAAGAGTATTAATCCAGGAGATAATTAAACAAAATAGAAGAACTATTACAAGAGTTTTCAAAATGGGGACATAGATCATATATTATATGTGTGTGATTAAAGACAATCATTTCTAATAACTACTGGTTATTACCAAAGATCCAAGAATTGATATATGGAATGATTTTCTAATCCATTTTAGGGAAGTGTACTTATAAATATTTTATTAATATTTTTAAATAATTTAATTTTTATTTGTATCATTCATAATATTAATAATGGATTATATATTGTGTTATAAAAAATGATTTTCTTCGATAGCGTGAATGAACTGCAACATCGAGCTTTCACAAACCATGAAATAATATTATTTTAAATATGGCCATTATGTCTAGACATTAAATATTTTGTTATGAATTGTAATAACTTACTTAGAAAATATAAATATAAATTTCATAATATATTAAAATATATTTATAAATACTGATTAATTAATCAATCAATTTTTAGTATAGTAATTATATTCTTCAAAAATATGTTTTCATCAAAAATTTTTTTTTTAAATTTTATGATAAAATGTTATAATTTAATTATAAATAGATTAGAAAATTTATTTGAAAAAATTATATTCACTTTTGAAATAATCATAAAGATATTAACTTATTTTGATAATTTGGTATTATTCAGTAAATATCATTTTTTCGGTGAATAGTGAAACAATACCAACTATTGTAATACTATAATTACATTTGAATAAATAAATTAATATTTATTACCCATTATGTTTTAATGTAATAGAATTATTATTTAGTTATATTTTATACACCAAATTAATTTTGAAGAAACGTTATATTGGATTTTATTTTAGGTTTATTTTAGGTTTCAAAAGGGGTTTTTTCTATAGAAAACTATTTTAAAGCGCATGATGTTTATCCATTTTAATAAATTTAAATAATACTTAATTAGGAATGTTTTAAATGAAATATATAAATTATATAGTAATAAATATTTATTAATATTAATACAATTATTATTATTAAATATAGTGTTAATATAAAATAATATACTACGTGAAAAAATACATTTTTCGAAAACCCACATTTCATTTCATCTGCAGGTTTTGTTTTAAATTTTATTTTTTCATATTTTTGGAAACTTTAACTTAATAATTTAAAATATATTTTCTAAAATCTTCATGTAAAAATTGTATTACGGTAAAATTTTGAGGATTTCATGAAGCCATTATTTTTTTGATGATTATGGAAAAATAATGAATTTTAATTTAAAAACACCTTTTAAATTATATTATTTAAAAAAATCATCTGGGTTATAGAATGGGTAGACTACTATAGTTTTCAATGTGAAGTTTTACACATCAAAACCTCACTACTACATTATCACCCAATGTACAGTCCATGCCAACACCTTTTCACTCATGGTTAGTTAATACATTTAGTCACATGCCACATCACATTGAATAATCCCTTGTCTCAATGTGGGCCTCACAATAAAAACATGATCTTTACCATCTCATTGATAGTAGGGGTTTGTTAGAAAATTCTAATTCATAATTAGATGAACTGTCCACATCCATACCACTTAGAAAATAATTCTATTACTTCACCCATGATGTGGTTTATTCCATCACCTTCTCACTCAATTATAAAAAAATATCTACATCTAATAATAGATTATAACCGGACTAGTACATTATAAATCATTTTAAAGTCATTATAGAAACTTCTCACTCAATGTGAGTCTATCAATCCAATAACATCATCAATATACAAACTGTCCACACACACATGTTATATAAACAAAGAATCATTTCATATATGACTTCACACATCGAGGCCCTAGATCATGTGTAGCACTCTTACCATTATCATTACACATGCCTTGCTATCCTTAATGTAAACTCTCCGTGGAAATATTATAGTCCTAGAATAATAACATGAAAAACCCATTAGTGTTTCCAACATGCATATATGGAAACCACAACTATCCAAATACTCCATCTTATCTGCACTCACTTTTTACAATCTGACAATGTCACTACACAGTGGCCGTAGAGATTGTATGACAAACCTTACCATTCCTCTAGATCATGGGAATAATATTTTTCAAATTTCTATGTCACGACTCATAAATCTAACAACATACCATCCTAATCTATCTCACACCACATCCTAGGTAAACCTAAGTCAAAGTCATCATGAAAATTTCCACAACCCATACATGGTTTTTATCTCACACCTACATTAACTATATCTCAAGACCATCATTTAGAGGAAACCATCCATTTCATATAATTTCTCACCTCATTGTGATTATATAATACTCAATAAACTCATCAAATATCTAATCCATCATCAATAGAATGTTATTTATAATGAAGGACACGTATGACCATCTCACATATCATTCATAGGATAAACCATCTCATTCATGTAAAACAATATCTAATATATTATTTTTGTCTCAACACAAACTTTGAGACCAACAAAATGTCTCTAATAAAAATAACCAACATTTTCACACACTTCTGGACATTTTCTCTAGTTTATTCAAAAATGACAACAGTGCAAGGGATCACTCACTCCAACTCTACAAGACTCACGAAATGATATATTTTTTCCATGGATTCTCATAGTCCCTATCACTCTACCAAGATACATATATTCATATAATAATGAATGATAATGAAAAAAAAAATATTTTTTGTTAATAAAGGGACTATCTACCTTGCATATAGAGTTACCATTATTCTTATTCATCTATCATCCCTAAATAAGCCTATTCATGCCTCAACAAAACTCGTACAATCACTCTAGCTAGTATGTGAATCCACAATAACTAGATATTTAGTATAAAGAATTTAAAATCAATCATTAAATTTAAAAAAATGAGACACAAATTCCTATAAAATCACATGGAAATGTTTCATCACCATATCAAATGAAACCAACATTGTTTTAACTCTAGGGATCCTATATATCTATGAGGCACAAAATATTCACCAATTACATTATTTTCTGGTATGAACTGGTGAAATATTCCTAAAAAAATTCCAAAATTAATCATTAATATTATAGAAGATATGGTGAAAATGAATGTATGATATTATAGGGATTCACATTGCTCAAATAATTCTAAATATTCCACTATGAACACCCCACATCCAAGGGAATGACATAGTGAAAGGGAATCATAATATTTATCAAAAATACATATTCTGATGATCTATTTCCTCTAAATATAAGTGAATTTTACATAAAAATATTATTTATACACCTTATTAATTTGAATGTATTTTTATGGGGGGAACAATAACACTCAAATGTTTTTATGAAATATTTTGATTAAATAAGTTTAAGTATTCAGTATCTTGCATTGAATGAAATTATTATTTTGATAGAACTACGATACACCATTATTATGACATTATCATTATAGCTTAACTATTAGGTTAGTGAGAATTAGTGTAACAAACTTTGGAAAATACATTTTGAATTCATTACCTATTAATTATTTATGAACAATATAAATGAAATAGATATTTGTATTTTTGATTTAGTTTATATTTTAATGTTAATTAATGTGATATATATGTTATATTATTAATAAAATATTTGTGATATTCATCCAATAGAAATTTTTGTCATTGTGTAATTAAAATACACTATTTGATATATATAAAAACCTATATTTTTTAAAAGGGTAATTTTATGCCTTGGAATGGAGAAAAAATTTTAAATTAATTTATGGAAGCATTAATAATTTTAATATTAAAATATAAAAAATTCTATTTTTATGTGGTATATAAAAATTTATATTGGATTAATTGAAAATATTTTTAATAACTTTCAATTTTTGATTAATAATAAAAATTCACTAAATTTTATTCCAAAACAACAATTTTAATTGAAAAAATTTATATGGTAAATTATAATATTGAATGGTTTTAAAGTTTAAATAGAATATATTTTTAATCATTCAATATAATATATTTCATTATCATTAATTTAGCATAAAATTCAGATGAAATAACATTCCAATATTTTGTAATGTTTTAGTTTTTAAAATACAATCTCTCTCTCTAACAATGAGATTAGTTTTAAAATAATTAAAATAAAATATATGTTTTGAATTTATAATAATAAATTCCATATTTGTAATTAATATTTCTAAATTTTCTAAATATATTTATTATATTATCAGGTATTATGACTTGTAACATCCGTAATTTTATTAATAAGGTAAAAAGGTGATCCCCGAAATTAAGGGTATGAATACTAGTAAAAAACCTAAAACATTACTTATTATCTTTGGATGAATGTTTTTAGAATTAAATCATCATTTTTTAGAGATGGTAAACATTTTAATCTACTTGGATGAGATTATGAAATTTAATTTATTTTATATAAATAAAAGTTTAATATGTCTCACTCAAATTTTAATTACTAAACCAACATTAATATAACATTATACTGAAGATAATTTAGACAAAAAAAATATTTTGATGGATATAATTTTTTGAATTGTCTTTGCAATTTCTGTGAAATTTTGAGGAATTAAATAATTTCTTTAAAAATATATAAATTAATGGTTCAGAAATTATTTAATTGATGAAATATCTATAATTTTTTTAAAAAAATAATATTTCTCATTAAAATATCCAAATGCTTGAATAAAATATTATTTTTCGATTATATATCAACTAAAAGAATCCAGGGGTCCATTTATGGACCATTTGGAGCCATTAAAATTTTTATTGACACATTCATTAATTTATTTAAAGTGATGTTAAAGTTGCTGCCTTCATAATTTAAAAAGTATAACATTTTAAATATTGGATTTTATATAATATAAATTTTAGTAAAAATATTATTTTTAGATTTATTAGATATATATTCGTCATTGTAATTTATTTTTTATTTTTATTCAATATATAATCATATTAAATAATTAAATAATTCTATAAAACTAATTATTATATTAACAGAAATATCAAATAAATGTTATTAATATTATTAAAGTAAATATTATATTGGTTAATTTAAATGTATAATTAATTTTATAGATGACCTTATCAATATATAAATATAACAAAGTAGTTGGTTCGATTTTTTCTTGTTATATTAATTATTTTAAAAATCAATGATTTGAATACTTTCAATATTCATACAATTAAATGTATATCAAAATAATGTTTTATTAACATATTTAAAAGACATTAGTTTTTTAAAACATATATAATAATTATTATATGGTAAAAAATGATCAATTATATTTATTTATGGTATATTTTACATCAAATAAGTAAATATTTCACCCTTTTGATATTGAATTATTTGTTACCCTAGAAAAAATTAAATAGAATAACTACATGTTATTTAAAAAAGATAAGGTTTAAATTAAAAAAATACATTTCCAACATTTATTGGTTTATCAAATTACAAACTGTTCTCATATCATCTCCTAAATTGGGAAATTGTTTAGGTTTTTTGGATTGATTTTATTATAAATTATTATTTATAGACTTTCCAAAAGTTCCCCTCACCTCAATTGTAAAAGGGAAACTCATCGATCACCTCTTCAATTTACATTAAACCTTCAATATCATCCATATCCTATCCTTTTTTATTATCAACTTTCATATTTTCATTTTAGAGGTTATATTTATCTTATGTGACCATCTCTATTGGTCTATGAAGATATTTAGAAGAAGCACGTTGAGGAAGTGGTAATCTGTTCTACATATTCTTACAAACATATTTATTCTTCTTATTTATATTCATTAGTTGTTTAATTATAATTTAATATCATTATAATGAAACATATAATGATATTTTATTATTATTATTATGAAACAATATAATTCCACCTTTTATCCTTCCTATTAAAAATGAAATCACAATAGGTTTGTACGTACGTCTTCTTGTCTCTAGGTCTTGGTGTAATCTATTTTTCACCAACACCTTACATAGATGAGTATAATGAAAGAAAGAATAACTATATATTATTATTATAACATGATACTTATTCTAAAATATTATACATCGTCCACTTCAATTCCATTCAATAATAATTGGAATGATAACGTCGCTCGTGCATATGCACTATGTACCTTCTCAACGATGTGATACGATTCATTCTACATGATCTTCATTAAACCCAGATTATATAAATGAATTGAATGAATAAATATGATATAAATTATACTAATATTAATATGATTATGATATAACTATATCCTGATATGTGGATCATGAACTTATCTGACCAGACTTTTATAAGAACATAGAGTAGTTAGTATCTAAATAACGAGTGACAATGAAATGTTACTAACAAGATAATGAAAATATTATCATATATAATATAATAAAATTTAATATAATTCTATAATAAGTCAATTTATCCATTTAAATCAGTATATAATAGTTTTTGATATATACAATGGATATCAGACATATAGTAAAGGATAAATCATCCATCTCATTATGATCAGAGATTGTTTATTCATATGTATTTACTAGGATATATTTAAGATCCACATCCATGTTCCCTATGAAATTAATAATATTTATATTTTATATAATATTATAAACATAATTTATCACGTTGTTGAATTTTTACTAAACGGTATGAAAATAATATTTTTTCGTTATTCGGTATAAGGTACATTTTTGACTTGTCCGGAAAAAGTAAATGGTTAATGTTTTTTTATCTTATACAACATGAATAAATTCTTATGCATTCATAATTCCTTATTTGGAAGAATATTCCTTTACAATATTTCATGTGTATATTGAATTAAAATATTTTGTTTTAGAAATCCATGGAATTTTGTGAAAAGAAAATATTTTTGAAGAATAAAGGATAGTTTCCTCAAGAATTCAGTTCAAGTATTTTTTGAAATTATATTCCATAAAACATGTAATTATTTGAATAATTTTTTGTTTCCATATTTATTATTAATTTTATTTTATTTGATTTTTTATGGAATTATTTTTAGGTAACCTATTTATTTTATATATATTATGATTGAATGATGTTTTATAAACACATTTTTTATCATTAGTTTATGATCTGATGAATGTTTTATGTTTTTGTTGAAGATTTAAGAATTATATTATTTTGAGAGTAGTTAGACCTGTATCTACCTCTAATGTATTGGTTATGGATTATATCTCATTAGATAGACATGATAATAAGGACATTATAATATGGTTCAGTTATATATGTCTAGAACAACATGTAAACCCGGTATAGAAATGTATATTGGCTGCTATTATGGTGTTGATAATGATCCTGTACTAATTTGAATTGATTTTATGTTCTTATGTGTATTCTTAAAATCATCATATCTCAGGTTATGAATTTTTGTATTATGATGATAATTTCTTACGAAAATTTATCCACGACATGAAACCACAATCTTTTATATATTGGACAAGACGTTCAAATGTTCTGTTCTGATGATATATGAGATAATTAAAATTTCTCTTAAATAAAATTACTAAGAATTTTATCACACCCATTCATATGTTTCTTTTCCTCAGGTCATGAATAAGGGTATTAAGTATGATATGTCAAAAAGGACTTTAGTAATGAAGAAATAAAAAGGATATAATGTTGTTGTTTTATGAACCAGGTTTTTATGATTCTCATATTCAAATGAAACTATGTTAGGACAAATAGGGGACTGTATACCCTAAGAGTGGGTTTAATCTGGTTATGGATATTCTTTTTCAAAATTCTTCATGCCCCACTGGATCTTGACATCTTTATTACAAGGTTCACTTTGTTTGAACTTGTGTGTTAATTATGATTACTTGTTTTCTTCTTTATCTTATGATGATGTTTTGAATGAAATTTAGGGAGGCAAGCAGGCCGACATCGAGATTTTTACTTGGTTTACCACTAAGGGCTACATCCAAGGAGCACAGAACGACGTTGTCCCACTATACCAAATCCACTAAGGCTCATTGCCAATTTACAATGTTCGAGCAAGATCAATTCTATGCCCAAGCTCACTGCCTTTACAATGTTTAGGGTTATCTCACTGCCTTCCCAAGGGTCACTCCCTGTTTCTTCCTATCTAGCACACTACTGGTGGAGAGGATCACCTTCTTATTATTTCTTTCCACACTGCTCTAGAATGGATCCACTCATAGTTTATAGACATATAGGTCTCTTCATTATCTGTAATGAATTCATCCTCTATTGTATGTAGATTCTATGTTGAGACCAAAATCACCCATATATGAATATTTCTTTTCACCGAAGGTATTGAGAAAACATCCCGCCATCAGGCAGCTCTGAATAACCGTTTTGAATCAACCATACATGGTGCGTGGGTCTAACCCGGTGCACAAGTATCGGCACGCAGGTCACAATTGGTGCGCATGTCACATCAAACACCTGCGCGGAACAATATTCCGCAACTCCAAACCTATGAGACTCAGCCCCTTTTACGCCCAAACCAATTTTGGCATGCAACAACGAACTGGCGTGCAACTTCAAACATTGGAGTGCAAATCCACCTGCGCGACCACACACCACTGGTGAAATCACCACACCAGTGTGACAGGAGCTATGATTTTTCAAAGTGTTGAACTCCGTTGGAAATGAGGAAGCTTGGTCCTGTATTTATAGGCATTTGGTCATCCTATGCAGTGGCACGCAAGTCTCCCCTCGGCGTGCATGTCCCGGTGCGCAGGTTCCTTCCCCTGCAAGACACCAATGCGACCTTATTTCCTTTTCCATATTTGGAAGATCTAAACTTGGAAAACATCTGGCGTGCAAGTTTCCAACCATCCTAGGCATCAGCACACATGTACATTTACGGCGCGCAAGTCACTTGTTCGACCACACCAATACAAGCGCGACCCTCTTTCCTTTTCCATATTTTGACCTTCTGATCTTGAAAAAAATTAGGAATGCTAGTTTCTTCTCCTTTAAGTACATGGAGTTCAAGTCACTTTTCCAAAAAACACTTTTCTTCTTTTGTCGATTATCAGACCCAAAAATTTGGCGAACACTAGAAAATGGTGCCACCTTGTATCTGTTCTTTTTATACAGCCTCCATATCATCCATTCCTTTGTATAAGTTCTTAAATCAAACGTTAATCATTAACCATAGCTCGTGAACTTGACACTCCACAATGAAATACTCTTTTTCGACAAATTTGTATGTCATGGTTTGCTTTGTCAACAATCAAAACACAGATGTTCACTTTGTCAACAAACACAATCACCTAAAAAATGCTTCAATGTAACCTTGAGGGATTTTTTCCCAACAATATTCCCCTTTGGGTTTGTTGAAAACTTTTCCATAAAAAGATACATCATTAATTCTTCATCCACAATTCGCCAATTGAAATTCTGATAGTGATCAAGGGTTCAGTCATCACATACTCTAAGCCCACATGAGCAATGCTTGGCCTGAGAAAATAGAGTAAATGAAAATTTAATCAATGAATCAATCCATCTCTGATGTCCACTATTGATTCCAAACTAATACCAATTGTTGTGATACCAATCATATTCCAATTGTTGGAAATATTCTTAACACATTCCAACACCACTCTTATGATTTTGTAACGATCCTCAGTTTTCGTGATATCTGTTCATTGATCAATCACTTCTACTATAAGCATATTTAATTCTCCCCCCCCCCCTTTCTCATTGCTCTCCCCCTATATCACTGCTCCACTTTCCAACTTCTCCCCATATCATTCATGATTTGTCTAATCGCCACACTGTCTTCCACTTAACCAATCACTATTTTCTCCCCCTTTGTCAATGAACCCAAAGGTCTCTCCTTTGCAGTCTGTAACAGAGAAGAGAACACATAACAACACATTAGAGAAAAACACATCATACCTCGGGGAGAGGGAGTGGTTCCATATCCACACTCTTTCATGTGTGTGGAGTCAACAGAACTCTTAGATCTAGTGAATACCTCTCAAAATATTACTTGGGTATGGAATTTGTCAGAATGTCTGCAACCTGTAGCTCTGTAGGTACATAATCCAACTTCATGATTCCCTGCTCAACCTTCTCCTTGATAAATTGATACTTTATCTCAATGTGCTTTGTCTTTGAGTGATGGAAGGGATTTTCGCTGAAATTTATAGCACATGAGTCATCACACTAGATTTTGATCGTATACTTCACTTCAAATCCCATATCTTCAAGTTGTTGCTTCATCCACAATAATTGTGTGCATGCTAGAGTGGTCGCAATATACTCAGCTTCCGCGGTGCTCAATAAAATCCAATTTTTCATCTTTCATAGACAAGAAATACACAATACACTAAAGTAGAATGAACCAACTGACATTGATTTTCTATATTCTACTGAACCGGACTAGTCGGCATAAATATATCCCAATAACATTGTCTGAGATTAGTTATTATATGTCAAGCTGATGTCCACCGTTCCCTTGATATACCAAAGTATTATTTTCAATACAAGAATGTGTCTTTCCGTGGGATTACTCTAATATCTTTCTACTTGGCATGTGGTGAAAACAATGGATGGCCTTTTCATAGTTATGTACAATATAATTCCAATGATTTTCCTATATTCTGTGATATTTACTACCTTGCCATCCTCATATTTGGATAATTTCATCTGGGTAGCAAACGGAGTCTTCATCTCCTTTGAATTATCCATTCCAAACCTTCTTAAAACCTCCATGGCATATTTGGATTGAGAAATAAATGTTCCATTCCTTCCTTGTGTCACATGTAGACCAAGGAAAAACATTATCTCTCCAATCATTAACATTTCAAACTCATTTTTCATGAATTCGAAAAAATGTATGCACTGATCTTCATATGTACGCAAAATATTATGTCGTCAACCTAAACCAACACCATCATCCTTTTATTTATATAGGATCTGAAATAGTGATTGTAAACCTAGGGTTTTCAAGTACTGGTCAATCCTTGAGTACCATGCTCTTGGTGCTTGTTTAAGCCCATACAATGCCTTCTTAAACCTGTAAAAAAATTTCTCATCTTCATGAATGTGAAAACAATATGGCTGGTCAATGTACACCTCTTCTTCAAGAACCCCATTTAGAAATGCTGATTTTTCATCCATCTCGTACAATTTGAACTTTCTTTGCACTGCTATGGCTAAAAATAATATGATTGTCTCCAGCCTTGGAACTGGTGAAAACGACTCTTGAACAACTATTCCCTCTATCTGGGAGTATCCCTTGCACACTCGTCGTGCTTTTTTCCAAATCATTATGCCATCTTCATTCATCTTGATGTGATAGACCCATTTAGTCCCAAAGATATTCTTGTCTGCTAGCCTCGAAACAGTCTCCCACGTCTAATTCTTCTCAATATGATTTATCTCTTTATTCATGGCCTAAACCCAGTTATCATCATCAGCTGCATCAGCAAGGAATTTTGGCTCAACCTGTGATAGTAATGATGTCTGCTGTAGTGATTTCATTCTTCTTTTTTTAACTAGATCTCACTGATCAATGATGATATTCTGCCTGTCAATTTTAGATTGACTCTTTGGGTATTATGCAGATAAGGATTTTACTTCCTCGTACTCACCATCAGTATCCTCTTCTGAATCATCTTCAGCCACTTTTTCTCTCCCTAAGTCTCTTACCACTTCCTCACTTTTAACAGAAAACATTTCACTGTGTCATTGTTCAATGATGTCATTTCTTTGAACATCTTCTCTCAAATTTTTGTTGACACACCTTTTATTTTCCCTCGCAACATCTTGGTTTCTTGAAAGCCGTCAGCAAATACCACATTGTTAGAGAAAAATAAATAAGCATGAAATTCTTGATTATTGCTTCTTCCCCTATAATATTTCTTCTCTCCATAGACAACACATGAGCCAAGCCATTTAGTTATTTCATTGATGTATCTTGCATCTCATTTTGTTTTATAATTCTCCCCCTATGTTATGAAACACTTCATAGGGTTAGTCCCACTATTTAGACTCATAACTATTCTTCTCCTCATATGTCATTTATTCTAATCTAGAACATAACATCGAGACATTGACCAAATCTCTAAGCCTACTGAGTTGGAACTCGGTGTCAGAAACAAGAGATGTGGTTAACAACACAATCACTTCCTATTATGCTCTGTTTCCCCCTTTCTCTTTAAAATTTGTTTCCTGATTTGAGCTAATAGAATCTCTGAATCATATCAACTTTCCACTTTGTATCTTTAGATTCGACTCCCCCTTAGATCGTATCTCTATAAAACCAGAAACATTTGAATCATCAGTTAAAAATATTTATATATGGAGGGTGAGGGGTGATTCTGGAATCCTCAGGATGAGAATTTTGGTTTATCCTGATGGATCAACCCTTTAATTCATTTTTGCAGAGCATCACACTCATTCCATACTTATTCTAGCTGCCTAGCCAACTTCAACTGTTCTGGAAATATGACTAGAAATTCTTTACCCAAATTATGAGCCTTTTTCTCATATGTAGATTCGACAGGCTTGTAATTTTTCACAATTTTGGGTTTAAACCCCCTAGTACACATTTCCTTCTTTGATTTTCTACCAAAATTCCATTTCCCTTGATTCCTTCTCTGGGTAGGAATCTCTCTACATGTCATATTACCTTTATCCTTCCACCATTTCAAGGAATTTCTCTTTCATCCACTTCTCGATGCGGAACATGACATGTTAATTTTTTAATACATTCTTTTTTCGTCTTTATTTTATTAGATATCTGAGAAAACATGCTATTTTTCACCAGTGGTGAGTCTCCCACTGAACCTGCATTCTTCTTACTGACACCTGGAGCATTTCCTCCCTTTTTATTCCAAATTTTTTAATGGTCTTTCTTAGAGGTATGTTGTGAGTGTGACTTATACAACATTAGTTCGCCTTCATGTGATTCCACCGAGACTCTAATCCTATTTTTCAATTTACCACTTTGTCTTGTAGTTTACTATTTCTCATTATACACCATTGGAGTCGTGAATCTCCTTTCAGGCTCCTTCCCCTTTCCTACTTTATTCTTGTAGCAATGTCTCTCCAAATTCCCATAATCAGAACATATAAAACAGTTTCCATTAAATGCATACTTTATTTCATCATTTCTCTATCGAGATGTTGATTCATATTGAGTTATTCCTCTAGAATTGATCTCCTGAGCTTCCTGACACATACTCATGGTGTGTCCCATTCTTCCACAGAAATAGCATCTAATAAATGCATTCCTCTGAGAGACTCTTCTTTAAGATTTCAAATAACACTTCTTATAACCAGATTTAGCAGTGTCTCTATATTCATAGGCTGAAATGTATTCCAGAGTCTTTGAACACAATCTTGATGTGGGGGAATGAATCCTATAGAAATAGAACATGTCATCATTACGTTTTGTAACTGTCCTCTTAGGACTATCTCCACCACCTATAGGATTTTTTCCACATCTGGAACTATTAAAATTTCTCTTTCTATCATGCATGGGAGATGATTCATCAAACCCAATACTAGTTTTTCCCAAAATGTATGTTCTTTGAGCTGAGAATATTTGTTCTTTCCTCTTTTCAGAAATAGAAAATTTTCTTTTCATTTCATCATCACCTGCAGAAGGATAATCTAATAGTAAGTGCAAGACATCCTTCATTTTATGCTTTCCACTAGCATTTGATTTCTACACTTCCTTCTTTACTGATTTTATCTCTTCTTCCAACTTCTAAATCTTAATATAACTTGATTCATGTTGGTAATTGAGTTCTCTTCTAAGATTCATTTCACAACCCATCTCTTCTTCCAGTTCTCGTGTGATATTTCCTATCATATCACATTGCTCCTTTACATTAAATTTTTCTTGTGAAACAGATTCAAAGACAGATTCATTCTTCTGTTGTAGCCTTTGATTCTTTTGAACCAGTTCGGATGGCTGTGTACCAAGATCATCATTTTTAGATGTAAAATTTGAATATCACTTGTGTTCATATTCTTCCACTTAACACCAGCTTTTGATTTTTTTACCATTTCAGATCACATTCAAAATTCCTCATCTTGAGAATCATTTTTCTCTCTCATATTAGTAGCTACATCAAGAAACCTTTGATTCAAACCACTTAGCTTGTTGATCTTAGTTTCCATTGCTTGGATACGAATATATTTATATATAATTTCATCATTGAATTTCTGATCCAATTCCTTCTCTTTGTGGACAACATCCAGTTTTATACTTCTAGGGGGCTCTTCATTATCAGTAGTTCCAACATCAATTGGAAAATCAGGTTCTTCACTCATTTCTTCAGCATCATTGAATGAGTAAATATTTTCACTATGTGGTTCATCAAACCCATTATTTAGTTCAGTACATGATTATTTTAACTGAATCACACTCATTCCATTGAAACTTCTACACTGAGGGATATCACCGGATTTCTAATTTCTATTTTATGTTTATCCCTTTTCTATGGCACACCAAGTTAAGAGCAATCTGATTTAGCCACAGAAATCGACTACACCAAGTTGGAGAAAACAAATTTGATAAAAGCAACCTTCCTCTGATAACAATTTTTAGGACCAATAGGGGCCTATATACCCTTAAGGGGGTTAAATTAGGGTATGGATATTATTTTTAAAAATAATTCCTACCCCACTAGATCTTGACATCTTTATTACGAGGGTCACTTTGTTTTCACATGTGTGTTAATTATGATTACATATTTTCTTCATTATATGATGATGATTCTTTGAATGCAATGTAGGGATGAAAGTAGGCTGACATAGATATTTTTACATGGTTCACCGCTAAAGGCTACGTCTAAGGAACATACAACACCGATGTGCCACTGTACCAAATCCACTAAGGCTCACTGCTAATTTACAATGTTTGGGATAGATCACTTTTATGCCCAGGCTCATTGCCTTTACAATGTTTAGGGTTAGCTCATTTCTTTCCCAAGGGTCACTCCCTATTTCTCTCTCTCTAGCTCATTGTTGGTGGAAAGGATCACCTTCTTCCTCTCCCTTTGCGCTATGCTCTTGAAAGGATCCACTCACAGTTTATAGACCTTTAGGTCTTTTCAAAATATCTAAAGAATGCATCCTCTATTGTATGTAGATGCTATGTTGAAGTCCAACATTCACCCGTAGATGAATTTATCTTTGCACCGATGGTATGGAGAAAACTTCCAGCCTTCAGGCATCCCTATATAACCACCGTGAATCACCTTACTTGGCGCACATGTCTAACCCGCTGTGCAAGTATCAGTGTACATGTCACAACTGGTGCACAAGTAACTTCAAACTCCTACGTGGTACAATCTTCTGCAACTCCAAACCTGTGTGACTCAACCCCTTTTACGACCAAACCAATATTGGTGCGCAACATCCAACTGGCGTGCAACTTCAAACACTGGCGCGCAAGTCCACCTGCGCGAACACACACCACTTGTGCGACCACCACACCACCGCGATGGGAGCTCTTATTTTTAAAAGTGTTGAACTCCATTGGAAATGAGGAGAGGTGGTCCTGTATTTATATGAATTTGGGCAACCTACACGGCAACACACAATTATCCCCTAGGCACGCAAGTCCCAGTGTGCAGGTCTCTTCCCCTGCAAGACACCTGCGTGACCTTATTTCCTTTTCCATATTTCAATGATCTGATCATGAAAAACATATGGAATGCAAGTTTCCAACCATCATAGGCACTGGCGCACATGTACTTTTACAGCGCACAAGTCACCTACATGACCACACCAATACTTGTGCGACCCTCCTTCCTTTTCCATATTTTGACCTTATGATCTGGAAAAACATAAGGCACGCAAGTTCTATCTCCTTCAACTACATGGAGCGTGAGTCGATTTTCCAAAAACACATTTTCTTCATTTGTCAGTTTTCAGATCCAAAAATTTGGCAAGAACTGGAAAACGACGCCACCTTGTATCTATTCTTTTTGTACAACCTCCAGATCATCCATTCCTTTGTCGAAGTTCTTGAATCAAACATTAATCGTTATCCACAGCTCTTGAACTTGACATGACACAAATAAATCCCCTTTGTCAACAAATTTGTTTGTCATTGTTTGCTTCGTCAACAATCACAACATAGATGTCCACTTTGTCAACATACACAAGCACCTCAAAAATGATTCAATGATAACTTGAGAGATTTTTTCCCAACAAAATATACCTACATAGTACTATGTTAAATTTATTATTTGTTGTAATGAATATACATCAATTTTTAAGTAATAAATTTTTTTCTAATTTATGGTTCATTATAGATTGTATCAGAGGAATGGTTATAGAGAACCTATAGAAATGTGGATGAGAAGCATTCATCAAAACCCTAAGGATATGCTTATGTATATGTTACAATCCAATTGTTTCATAAATTATCATAAATAACCTCAAATATACCATAATATTTCATAAATTGAACTATTATAATTTATTATGTGGTTACCCTGTTATGATTTGTGTTTTTAACACTATGATTTTTTGTTTTAGTTTATGGATGGAACCCGATGGAACCTTGTTAAGTCCAAATGCAACGGGAAATCAAATATTGTCCTCCTGGGCAACCAAATGTTATGAAAGATGGAATGTAAAATCATAAATCAATTATCACACAAAATTATTAACATATAAATCATACAAGACGTCAAAATGAGTAAAGGATGGAGAAACACTCTGTTGAGTCCTTCCTAAGGAAGCATCCACCTTCATTGAGTGATTCTTTTGATCCATGAGTTGCTGAATAATGGATTGGTACCACTGAAAAGGTATTTTCAGTACTAAAATGTTATGAACATGATAAATTCATCATATAATTATATAATTAGGAAGGTGAAACTAATAAATGGTAAAATCATATAAAGAATACAATTAAAAGAGAAGAAATTGAGTCCATGGAATATGAAGAGTTCAAGAACTTATCTGTCAATAAGTACATTATTTGTATTCTTTGAACAAATATGGAGAAGGAGTCCCTTGAATATCAGAAAAAGATGAGTAATATGTTAGTACCTATGAATAAAATATTACAAGATATGAATTACACACTTGTGGTATTATTATCCAATATAAGAATACAATTTATCAATTCTTTAATGGTTCAAAACCTTGTCTTTGAATGGAATTAGACATAAGAGACATTAATATCTATGATTAAATAGATCGATGTTCTCTCAAGGGTATTTGGGGGATTGGAGTTAACCCTTAGTCATATGTATTTTTTATGAAGAGAAAAATTAAATTCAATGGAAAATATAAATACCACACTGAATAAGAGTTTAGTTTTCCCATATGCTCAATGTGTGGATTGAAACATGGAAGAACTTTTCATAATGGGGATAGAAAATATTTGTTATTTTGAATAGAAGGTCATCGGGTTGTTGAATTGTTATGGGAAGGGAAAGGTTGTCTAATGATGCAAATAGAGAAAATGATACACTAAATGCACATATTACACTTCAATGCCTAATGTGTAATGAAATGTTCCATTATTCCAATGAATTCTATATTCTAGGGGTTAATTATATTATCAATTTTAGAAAAATATTAATTCCAAAGTCAATGTAATGTCAAATTCTATCACTATCAGTGATGAGGAGTACAATAATGATGTGGTGAAAGGTACAATTATCATCCACTCTAATGTAAAAAATGTTTTATTTGATTCTGTATCAACAAACTCTCTTATTTTAGAATAATTTTCTATGAGTTTCATATTTTTTCCTCAACAATTAGATATTGTGTAAGCTTTGAGAACTCTTAGTGGTAAAATGACCTCATCAAATGTTTATAATCAATCTATAGTAGAAATTTGTTGGAATGTTCTTCATGAAAATATTGTGATCCTTCATATTTTGGAATTTTATTTGATTCAAGGCAGGTATTTGATTTCTCTATATGAATATGAAATCAATTTCCATGTAAGGGATGTAACATCCCATATTACAGATCATTCTACTATCATCTATCAATGCATGGATGAGTATAACATCCCAATTTAAATTTCATCCATCTTATGGGTCTTGATTCCAAAAAATGAATGTTGTTTTTCTCAAATGGTTTGGGATTAACTCATTATTAATAATACATCCACTGTATGGGGAGTTTTATGATGAATTTCAGGAGGAATTTCCATGACTTTTACAAAAGCATTAATTTTTGTTTTCAATAGAACTCATACTCGGTGTGATGCCTATCTCAATGAAACCATATATATTGGCCCCAATTATAATTCTATGAATTTAAGAAGAAAATCCAAGTGAATCCTGTAAAGTAATTCATATGTCGTAGTTATTCACCTTGGGGAGCACCAGTTCTATTTGATAAGAAGAAATATTGATCAATGATACTCTAAATTGATTATCGATACATAACATGATTACCATCAAGAAAAAATATCAATCTGCCCACATTGATGACTTATTCAAACAAATACGTGGAGCTCAATAATTTTCCAATATTTATCTCCATTCGTGATATTATCAATTAAGGGTCAAGAAGTAAGGTATAGAAAATATGACATTTCATACAAGGTATAGAAACAAAAAAAAATTTAGTGATGCCTTTTGTTATTACTAATACACCCACTGTCTTCATAGATCTAATAAATAGATTCATTAGAGACATTCTTGATCACTTTTTGGTAGTCTTTATAGATGATATAATTGTATATTCTATGAGAAAAGATTAACATGAAGACCACTAGAAAATTGTACTCATGATCCTAAGATATGATATGTTGCATGCAATATTTTTTAAGTGTGTGTTTTGGAGTCAAAATGAATAATTTTTGGGTCACATAATACCAAATGTTGGGATATATATGGATCCATAAAAAATAGAAGTTATTGATATTTGGTCAAGATAAAAAATAGTAACTGAGATCTGACATTTTCCTGGTTTGGACGGATATTATCGATGTTTTGTAAACTAAATTTCATTATTATCAAAACCAGTGACCATGTTCGCTTTGAAAAGGTTTATGATTTTATTGTTATGGGAATGTAAAAATAATTTCAAAGAGTAAAAAAGATGGTTATTCAGTGCACCTGTTCCCACACTACATTGTAATGGAGAAGTGATTCTGATATATAGTGGTGCATCCAAGAAGGGGTTAGGATTTGTTCTCATGAAACATTATATGGTGGTAACTTATGCCACATAGAATTTGTAAATACATGAGCAAAATGACCCTAATTGTTATTTGGGGTTATATGTGGTAACCATTACATTAATGATATGGATTAATTATCTTTATTGTGAAAGGAGTGATATTTAAACTGATCTTAAAATATTAATGTATATTTTTACATAAAAGGAGATGAATAAGTTCCACTGAATATGGATATATTTGATTAAATATTATGACTGAAAAATAAATTACCACCCTGGGAAAGTGAATAAGGTGGTAGATTCATTGAGTCAACCAGACCATACTAGCCTATCTATGATTAGGGTGATAAAAGATCCATTATTTATGGATTTGTAATTAATGGATAATGTAATTTTAATCAAAGGGGAGAAATATTATCTTTATGAAATAAATTTTCAACCCTCTATACAAGTGAATATTAAAGAGGTGTAGAAGAAATATGTAGAGAAATAAACCACGTTGAGAAATGTTTTTGAATTCAACCTTGATGGAAATAGAATAATATGGTTCAATAATCTAGTATCTATTCCTCCCATATCAAAATGAAATATTTATTTATTGGATGTGTCAAATAGTTCTTTATTATCTATTCACCCTAGACAAATAATAATGTAGAGGGACCAAAATGTGTATTTAAGGGAGGATGGGATGAAAAAAGATGTTTCCGTATATTTACATCAATGCTTGGTTTTTTATCAAGTTAATGCTGAGAGATAGAAGTATAAGGCGATGTTATAAACATTACTTGAACCCGAATGAAACTTGGGAAGAATCACTATGGAATTTGTCTTTATAAATCCAAAATCATTTGAAAGCAATACTGTTATATGGATTTTAGTTGATCGACTTATGAAGTTGGCACACTTCATCGCCATAAGAGTGGATTTCTTTTTTGATCATATTTCTAGGATACATGTAATGGAACTAGTAAGAATGCATGGAGCAACACATTATATAATATCTGAATGGTATTTGTGGTTTACCTTGATAATTTAGCAAAGACTTCAGTAGGCTCTGCAAATGGAGTTATAATTTAGTACTTCTTTTCATTATTGTATAGATGGTCAGTCTGAGAGGACAATTTAATCTCTCTAAGACATGTTTAGAGATTGCAATGTGGATTTAAATGGTGTTTGGGATCAACATATACCTTTGGTGGAATTATATTACTATAATTTATTTCTCTCTTGTATTCAGAAAGCTCATTATCAGTCCTTCTATAGAATGAAGTGAAAAAAATCCAACTTTTTGTGATGAAGTGGAGAATGAAGGCAATTAGGACAGGACCATTTGGATTAAATGGAAGAGAGGGTAATATATATTCAACAACACATAAGAAAATCACTTATTTGAAAATAGTATATGTTGAGAACCAAGGAAAAGACCTAGAGTTTGAAGTGTGTGGTAATTTGTTTCTATTAATATCTCCCTGTAATAGAATAATGAGATTTGGAAGGATGGGCATGTTGAGATCTTGGTATATTTGTACTTTTGAAATTCTTCACTGTGTTGGGATGGAAACAAAGAGATGACAAATTCCACTAAATCTATCTAAAGTTTGTGATATGTGATATGTATATCTCCTATGAATGTACATACTTGATCCTTAAAATGAACTAAACTTAGATGACATACTGAAGGAGTAAGATCTTTCTTATGAATAACATGTGATATAGATTCTAGAACATAGAAAAAATGATCTTCGAAACAAAAAAAACATACAGGGTTGATGTTATATAGATGCTCCACTAACTAGAAGAATCTAAATGAGATGGTGAAGATATGATGAGGGAGAGGAATACTCATCTTTTTCTTTCCATGTGATGAATTTCTAGGGAAAAAATCATTTTGTGGGGGGTAGAATGTAACAGTCTGATGATTTTATGAAATATTTTCATTTTATAATTTTAATTATTGAGTGGCATACATTTGATACAATTGTGAGTTTAAAAAAATCATGAGAGCCCTTAGTATAAAATAACCATTATATCACAACTTTTATGTAGGAGGGTATATGTTTAACTATCTTATTAAATTTCATTTTGAATTCATTGGCTTTAAATTATTTATAATAAATAAAAATCAATTAGATATTTTTATATTTGAGTGAATTGATATTTGTTGTTAAATTAATGATATGTATATGTTATACACTAAATTTTTTTCTAAAATTCATCAAATTTATATTTTAGTCATTGGGTATGAATAAACACTATTTGATATATAAAAACCCATATTTATTTAAAGGGTAATTTTAAGCATTTGAATGGAGAAACACATTTATATAATTATTTAGACACATTAATAATTTTTATATAAATACATAAACATTTTATTTTGAAGTGGGATATAGAAATTTATTTCAATGATTTTATGATATTTTTCTCATAACATTCACGTTTAGATGAAGTGTAAAAATACACTAGTTTTTTTGTTAAAATTACATTTTCATTAAAATAATTTATTTGGTTAAATAATAATATTGGATTTACAGAATATATTTTCATAATATATAGTTATCATTATATATTATGTATGTCATTATAAATACATTTACATTGAATTCAGATTTAAAAACATTCCAATATTTTGCAATGGTATAGTTTTTAGAACTCGTTCAATCTTTCTAACATCCTGATTAATTTTTACATAATTTCTAAAAATTATATGTTTTTAATTTTGGAAAATGATTTCTATATTTTGAATCATTAGGTCCAAATTATTTATATAAATTTATTTTTCTTCTTGGGAATTATGAATAGTAACATCGGTATTTTTTATTAGTATGGTAAATAGGTAAATCTGTTAATTAAGGATAAGAATACTATTATAAAATTACCCTAACACCATTATTCACATAACCAAATGATATTGTTTTAACCTAAATCATCCTTTTGTAGAAATGGTTTCCATTTCAATCCACATGGATGAGATTACGACATTTAATTTTTTTTATTTAATGAAAAGATAAATATGGCTCACTAAAATATTATTAACTTAATCATTTTAAGTATATATTATTTATAAAGGTAATTTATATTAAAAATACTCATTTTAATAATAAAATATTTTACTTTATAATGGTTACTTATTTAAAAAATTTAGTAGATAAATAATTACCTGCATAGATTACTCATTAATGATGAAGAAATTATTTAATTCTTGAAAAAGAAATAATATAGTTATTCTTATATAATATTACCAATTAGAAGATCCAAACACATGACCAAGTCTTATTTGTTGAGTAAATCACAACCATAATCATCTAGGGGCCGAGTTATGGATGATTTGGAGCCTTGTAAATGAGATTATGACAATTATGTTATTTTATTTTAACTGATGTTAATGTTTTCATCATCAGAATTTTATAAGTATGACATTTTAAATATAGGATATTCATGAATATAAATTAAACTAGAAGTTTATATTAAAATATTGAAGATTTATCATCATCCCATAATTTTATTTTTATTTTTATTCATGAAATCTTGCATATTAAATAATTACACAATACTGTTGTAATAATTATTTTATTAAAAGAAATATCAAAAAATTGATATTAAATATATTAAAGTATATACAATTTTTGATAATTGACATGTGTAATTAATTTTATTGATGAACATGACCACCTATAAATATAATAAAATAGTGGTTTTGATGTTATATTTTAATATTATTATTTTTAAAAATCAATGAATTGAATATTGTAAAAATTGATACTATTGATTGATCATCAAAATAATGTATTATTAAATTATTAAAATATAATCAAACCATTTTTAAAAATATATAATAATTATTATATTGTATAAAATGATCTAATATATTTATTTATGTTCTATTTTAATAAAATATTAAAATATTTCACCCCTTTGAAATTGAAATATTTATTACCCAAGATAAAAATTAAATAGATTAAATATGTGTCAATTAAAAACAAAAGGTCTCAATTGTTATCAATAATTGTCCAAAATTAATCCTTTCGTGATATTATAACCATATATAATATAATATCAAAAATTGGGACATTTTGAGGTTTTTAGGTAGGTTTTAATATTAATATAAAATATTTTTTATGGACTTTCCAAAAGGTCCCCTCACCTCATTTATAAAATGGAACCAACTACCTAATATCTTAATGTAACTTTTATCCTTCATGATTAGACATCCCATTCATTTTTTATATCTGAAGATCCCAAATTAAATTCTATAGGTTTTGGTCATATTCAAAGTCCAACTCAAGTTCTCTTAGTAGAGATTTAGAGGAAGCACGTCGTGGAATAAGTAATATCTTCTATCGATTCATTCATACTTTTATAATGTTAAAATTCCCTTTAATTAGTTGTTTTGTTTTAATTTAAGAACATTAGTATCAATCTTATAAATATATGTTATTATAATTATGAAAAAACCTTATTCCACCATCTAAACATCCAATGAAAAATGAAATCACCACACTCACGTACAAACAACTTACCATCTCAATGTCGTAGTGTAATATATTTTCACTACTACCATAATTGGATGGGTATAATGATGGATATAATAATGGTAAATTATTATAATAACATTATAATAATTTAGAAATGTTATACATTTTTCACTTTAATCCCATTAAAAATTATGGGAATTATATCATCGCTCTTGCGTACGTCCGACCTACCGTTCCACGATGTTATTTGATTCATTCGATGTGATCATCATAAAACCCAAATTATATAAATGAATGGAAATAATATATTTGATATATATTATAATAATATATTTCTATATTGGATTTAACTCTAACATAATAATTGTAAGATGAACTAATCCGAAAAAATTTTCATATGAACATAAAAGAAGTTAATTTCAAAATAACGAGTACCAATGAAATTTTCCAAAAAAATAGATGACAATTTAATAATATATGATATCATAAAAATTACTATGATTCTAGAACAATTAAATGATATCATTAAATTGTTATACCAGAGGATTAAATATATACAATGAATATGAGATCTAATGTAAGGGATATTTCATCATTCCCATTATAAAATGAGATTGTTGGTTAATAAGTATTTATTAGGATATATTTATCATAAACATAAGTGTTCCAAAAATATTTAGTAAAACTTTTATTATTCTACAATTTTTGAAATATTTTTTTACCCGTTGTTGAATATTTTTATAGTATGAAAGGAATATTTTGTTGTTATTCGTTATGAGGTACTTTATTTACTTTCATGGAAAATTTATCAGGAGAATTTTTTTAACTTTTACCACATGAATGGATTCTAAATCTTTCATAAATCCTTATTAATATTATTATGGATTTAAAATATTACAAGATTATTTTCAATTATATTCACTTCTTTTAAATTTTGATTACATTTTTTGAAAATAATTTACTGTTGAAGAAGAATGAATATTTTCTTCAATAATTAATTAAAATTAATTTTTCACAATTATTTTCTATCCATGTTAAAATTATTTAAAAATGAGTTATGTTTATATACTTATTATTATAGTGATTTTATTGTGTTTATTGTGGAATTATTTTTATGAAATCCTTTTATTTTATAATTATTATGATGGAATGATGTTTAAAAAAACCATTTATGTTCAGATAGTTGTGCAATATTGTTTAGTTTATGTTTATGTGGAACATGTATTAATGATTTTATTATGATATGGGTGGGTCATATTTCTAATTCCTATTATTTGGGTAATTATATATATCTCATGATATATAAACTATAATGAAGTAATTTTATTCTTGGTTAAGAAATATAGGACTGGACCGGAAAGTAAACTTGGTTTAGTAATGAACTTTTTTAACTCTGATGTTTTTGGAAATGAGCCTTGAATAATATGAATTGTTTTTATATGGTTATCTAAATCTCAAAATAAAATTATTTCAATGGTATGAATTTTGGTATTATGAACATTAATTTTTAGGAATTTGTATCCCTTGACATGATATCATGATCATTAATATGCAAGATAAAAAATAAAAAAGTTATGTTCTTATGATTGTTGATATGATTGATATTTAACAAGTTTAAACTTATAGATAATTTTAGATCACCCTTTTATATGTTTTTTACACATGTAATTAAGAACTATATTATGTATGATATGTCAAAAAACATTATATTTAAATAGACATATGCATTAGAAAATGTAGATGTTTTTAGAAACAGCTGTTTATGTTTCCCTATTTCTAAACAAAATATAACTATAGGTTTTTATTAGGGGTTTATTATATGTTGTAATGAATTAACATAAATATTTATGTAATATAATTGTATTTATGGTATGGTATGTTATTTTAACTCTCATTGCACTCTTGTATTTCATCATTCTTATCATGGCCTTAGTCGGTGATGGTCGCAGCTCTGGTCCCACCCCGGTTATATGGGGGGACCTCCTCCATCATCCCTAGGGGATTTACTTCCATAATGTCTCTTATAATAAATCCAATAATTTCATATATATATATATATTCATTGATATCATGCTTAGTAAAATTAAATTCTATATCTATTTTATGTATTTCTTTAGTTTCCTCTTTCCCCATCAATGTTTTCATAATCCTCTTCCCTTTTAAACATAAACATAGAGGATTGTTTCTGTCAAAATCAACTCGTAGTCGACTGTTTCATAAAATTTATATTTTTTTTCTTCAAGATTATATGAGATAGAAACTATTGGAATTTTCTACAAGAAATGCATCATTTTTCAATTTTCATCTATTGATGATTTTATCATTTCTTTGTCAATTGCTCCATGAATCTGCAACGCAGACCATTTCAATCAATTCATATGGTAATATGACATTAATATGAAATGAAATGATCATAAAATATTGTTATGGGTATGTCTTCATAAACATCCTCTTCTTTTACAAATCCCTTTTATCATCTACATGATTAAAAATATAGTTGGATGTTTTTTGGTTTAGATAGTTGAAAAAATACAAATTTCCACCCTATGACTTCGTGTATATTTATTGATGTAGAAATTTCTAAACCACCATTGGAGTGGGTATGGATTATAATTTGGTATGAGTTCCTATGGAAATAATTAGTTTCCTCAATAGATTTTGGGGTATCTATTTGTCTTATAAATATCTAGTTCATGTGTTTTTGATCATTCTGCTAAGGTCGCAGGGACCAACAAGGGGATGTCATCTATATCACTCACTAGTCTTTTGGGAATGACCCCCCCCCACTATCCACTATATTGGTCATATGTATTTTCATAAAATATTGGATTTTGAACATCTTCAGAAATGATCCAGACCTATAAACTCTGAAATGATTGTTATTGATATATTTTCCATCATAATAAATTATTTTGGTGATTATATTTTTATTGTGCAGGTCCAATGAAGTTTTATACCATCCCTCTAATAATATGTCCTAATTTTTTAATAATATCAAGCCTATTGCCTTATGGATTGAGAACGATTTTTATCTGGACACTAGGACTAGGTTCGATTGAAATAAATCCATAATTAAGAAAATCTATCTTTCATTAATACATGGTCATCTTAGTCTTAATGAAACAAATACAATGAGGAGTATGCATTCTAGAAAGCTAGATTCATCCATATCATTTTATATTCAAAACTATAAATCATATTATAATGGAAATGATAAGGGTAATGTTTATATTGACGGATAGAAAACATATATTCCATGATAAAAATAATATAACTCTAGATCAATATCCCTTGAGTGTATTGAACAACCAAAAAAATAGACTCTCAACCATTTAATGATTATGAACTAGATCCCCACATGAAAAATATCATTAGGTGTGGATCTAGGAATGGAAAATTTGTTATCCTTGTCTTTGTAAATTTTCCACACAGAAGGGGGAAGAGAAAATTAACAGAATACACAGATTTACTAAAACAAATTTGTACCAAAGGATGAAAAATAGAAAATAAATATTAATAAGTCGGATGGCCGGTAGAAAAAATAAATTTAATATTTTATAAAAAATATTGGATATTGAAGAGTTAAATATATAATTCATAATTATGTGGTTGCGGAGGATATATGTGGCATGATGACGGACCACGAATCATAATCGGGTAGGGATTGATGAATTTTTCACTAGAGAAATATGAAAGAGTGGAATATGAGAAATAGAAACAATGGGTTCATATCCTACAATATTGATAAGGATTTTTTAATTATTCAATAACATTCAATGTATTGAAAAAGGATGTTGATAAAATGTATACATGGAGATGTTGTGTTAATCTGAATAATGAGATAAAATGTTGGATTGCAAAGAAGGATCATATTTTGGAACATGGAATTAATGGGGGATAAATAATATTTAATGATTATATATTTACATGGGAGAATAATTATTACATTTTTAAAATAAAAAATACCTGATGATCCATACATTGAGGTAATATATATCGACGGAAGTCTTTATAGGATGAAAAATTATACCTATTACTTATTTTTCATGAAATTATGTTCCATTTATTATTTGGATTCAATTCCAAAAGTTTTTTTCTAGGGCCTCACATATCCATTTCAAGAATTCTTGATATGAAAATTTTTATTTAGCAGTACTATAGGTCTCCTCATATATAGAAAATATGAAAATGGGCATGTAACAACATAACCATAAGAATCATAGTGTGATTACCTATCCTGAGATATAGATATGACATTACCAAAGATGTCATGATGTAATAAAATGTCCAATACTACCACTCAAGATGTGAACCTTATAATCTTGATATAAAATACCTATCCTAAATAGATTCGACATCCCATTATCTAATCCATTATTGCGTGTACATTACCATTCAAGGAATATAATTTACCCTATATGGTGTGGCATTTATGCCACAACCTGTAAAACCATCCCATTATAAATCCTCCAAAACATTACCCATGGGATATAGACTAAACATAATTTTCTTATTGAATTTATTGAAGGATAATGTGGACTGATTCAAGAGATAAGTATGGATTATCTCCATTAGAGAGTGATTCCCTCTACCACAATGTGATCTTAATATATATATATTTTTTCACTGAAAATAATATGCCACACAGAAAAACTGACATATCAAATTGAGACATCGTTCCCTAATATCATGATTCCCCTCTTGTACAAGGTACGAATCTCTATCAAACACGTCTCCCAATATAAAATTCAACCATCATGACATGATGAGCCATCAAGACTTAAAATTCACTAATTTGGAAACATGTCCCGACTCTATGTCTTACCTAACCACCCAAAATATCTCCCAACCCTCTAAGAATATCCAAAAATATCTCTAAAATATATTTTGACACACAGTTTTCATAATGAAGTCCCAATTCAAAAAATATATCCTACTCAAGGATTGAAAATTCAAAATTTAACAATGATAGTGTCATGGTAATGTATCTGGTATATGACATATTTGGGAGACCTAAAGTTAAAGGTTGTTTGGTTCATATTCTCTATAATGATACAACTAGGGGACGTTTTAATGATAATAATAATAATTTTTTTCAATAAATTTTAATGTTTTGTTGGTGATGTTAATGTATGTACTTTGTGAGACTCATAGTTCATTTCTAGCTATGAAACATTGTATATCAAAGAATTATCAGTCATTGGGGATTCATTTATAGTTGTAAAGAATAAATAGGTTAGTGGAGGTGTTGTTATATAAATTTATGGTATGATAGAAAGTAAATATTGCAGGGCACATTCCTTTTAACATATTATAAATTTTAGATTTTAAATAATTGAATTGGAAGGTAATCTGAATAGAATTTGGTATCAGTTATCCATAATCCCATAAAAATGATATGATATGTTAGTGTGTTTTTGATTTATGGAAAAAATCATCTGAGTTCTAAGTGATTAAGGAGTTCAATGTAGTGGATAGTTTTTAAAAGTTGTATATAATGATGTTTTTATGGATTATTAGGGTATCAATTATGATCATATTTGATTTTAATATTCATTTTATATTGAAAAAATAGAGGGGTATTCAATGTTGTTTTATCTCATAATATTAAATAATAATTTTAATCCATCCTCAAAAGGATTTTTAGACTATGGAAACTATCTAGACATCGAAAGATATGTTTTGTGTATATGTTATATTGTTTTTAGAATTTTGGGCAATGACATAACCTTTGGTTGATTTCCCTCTTAACAAAAAAGTCACACATTTATATCATTTGAATCAATGTATTGCTAAAATTTATGATCTTAATTATACTATATTTAATAGGATGAGTCAGTGAATAAGAGACCAGATTTAGTATATGAAATGGTAGAGATGGATTGGGTGATTTATTAATGGATAATGGATTCTCAAGACCATCATAAGTCTATTATAAAAAATAGATAGAGACCACTAGAGTTTATATTGGTGATCATAAGTTTCTAATGGTTTATCTTTATTAGAGATAGTGATGTCTTGTTGATATGATTGAGATTTACCCATGATTAACAAGGTCATTAATGTTGTTAGTGTTTATTTTTTAGGTGATGTATTGGTTTGATATTTCACCAAAAATTATATAAAATACTGGATGTATTCCTGGTGTAGTATCCTCATTTATATTTGAATTATAACTTGCACATAATTTATTTGTTCTTTATATATTAAGGATAATATGGTCTTCATACTGTATCCTATTGTCATTCAGGATCACCAAGAGAATATGTTACATGTGTGTATCAATATTTTGTTTTATGATAATTTCGGGAAAGTATATTCATAAGTGTATACATGGGAACATGAGTTACAATTGTGCTCTTAGTATATTGAGTTTTTTATTCATGATTACGATTGAGATTATACCTTTTAATTGATATGGTTATCATATATGTAATATTTTTGATTAATCCGTTTGTTATTGAAAATGTTTCCTTCTACTATGATAAATTTTGGTTGATGGGGATATTTTTATCAAATTGGTAACTCATATGATGTTTTATGTTATTTTTATTCAATTAATGGGTTTATATATGACTTTATAGGATAATAATAAATTGAGATGAATCCAATGTAGAATCTATAGAGTTCACAACACATTTTTTTTTAATTTTTATGGTATTGTAGGTGATGGAGTAGGGAGAAAAATGATTTTGGAGTTCAGTAGTTGAGTATTGGAATTTTGTGGGTTAAAATAACCATTTTGAGGAATATTATATCATAGTGGGCAACCATTTTGAATATCATGATATAATTTATAAATTGGAAATGTAAATATTTTTAGGGTTTGTGTATTTGGGTTATGAAACACCTACTTTGGGGGTTCAGATGGAAGGGAATAGGGCTACAAATATTTATAGGGTATTTTTAAGGAATGACCATATATTTTAGAGACTGGAACCTCCATTACTAAACCCACCATGTATTGGTGGAAATAAAAACAGTGCTCCTGATGTGAAATTAATAATATATTAATTGGGGATTAAGCCTATTTTAATGGTCAATGTCTCAAATAACATTGGTTGATGATAAAATGTTTATTTTCGAACACCTTATGTCATGGTTGGTTCCCCCTAGGGTTTTATTATAAATATTATGTTATCCCCAACACAATTTGTTTTATCAACTGTAATCAACCTTTATCCAACTATTAGATCTTATTGGATGTTTCATGGCCAAATTTTTAGCATAGAAGTATTTATTTTGTGCAGTGACTTATTTTTCATTCTCAGGAACATTCCCTTCTCCCTCTATATCATTTTATTATTATATATTTTTATAATGAAAGAGTTTGTTGTTTGATTTTATAGTAAATTGATTAGTTTTGATAGTGGTATAATGATTAAAGGGTGTCAAAGTCTCATCGTATTGATTCTTGGTTGTGTATTAATTATTTTCATTCTCATCTAGGAGTTGTGATATTTGAAGATCAGTTTATGGTATGGGATTCAAAAATTAACTTCAATTATTATGTATTAATTTTGAATTGTGATTCAATTATTATTATTTGGTGATGATATAGAAATTATCAAAACAAGACAGTGAAAAAATCATAAGAAACTAGAAAAGGATTATGAGTTTCACATGGGACATATAAAATTATTGTTTCCATTTAGAAAATATATTTAATTTAACCTAAGAATATTATATTACAAGTAGAATAAATTTTAATATAGTATGTACATCAAAATTATTTAATAATCCTCACATTTATAACTTTTTTTTATTTAAAATATATTTTTTATAATATTATTATGATATCATAGTTGAAATTTATTTCATTAATATGTTTTTAATTTAATAATACATTTATTATTCCAAAGGAATGTGATGAAATGACTAGTTTATTATTGATATTTTTCATACATAAATTTATTTTATTATGATTATAGTATGATGTATTTGATATATTGATGCATTTTTTACTATGACTATTAGTTTTTTTATTTTTGTTGTTATTAGAGTTATTCATATAGTCAATCCATTAATATGATCATATTGTTTTAGTTATCATTTTATATTCTATGGTAGTTATTGGGCTATTGATTTGTTATTTTTGTAGTGTTAGTTGATGTGGATAATGTTGGTTAGGGTGGGGATTGTATTGAGGAAATTTTCTTGAGGCAAACTAGTTGATTTTGAATATGATGATGAAGATGTTGTTATGATTGTAGTCATGGTTTTTTACTGATTATATGAAAATAAAATCATGTAGTAGAATCTTGGAATAATTGAATTTTAGACAATCAAAAATTTAATAAATCATTAAGTGTTAATATGATTTTACTTTTGTAAGATAACGATAAATGAATAAATGAATTTTTTGTATGGAAGTGGGAATTTAAATAAAAATAACGAGATGGGTAAATGGTTATGTATTATCCTAGTGGTTGTGAATTGAAGAGGAAATTGAATTAATAGTAATAAATGTTTTTTTTATATTTAATTGTAATGGTTATAATATAAGTGTATTTATTAATGTATTATGTAATGTAATTAATAATGTTGATAGTAATGGTGTGGTTATTTTATATGTCAGTAGTGAAAGATGAAATATAATGTGACTAATAATTGAACAATGTGATTTAATTACAACGTAAGGGACATGTTTAATATGTTTTTTTATAGATAATGATGTAATATATTTATAATTTTGGTTTATTGGAAATTGGATGTGGCTACGATGTTATTGTTATGTTTTATAATTTTATTAGTGTCCTAAAATTAGGTGGTAGAACTTTAAGTATTTTTTGTGTTATATCACATCCATTGAAGGACATATTATGTCTTATAATCCATCAACCATGTTAGGTATCATGATTGATACCAATATAAGGGTTTGTGTTTTGGTTGTTTCCCCAAAGAATTGGCATTTAATGGACATATATAGTTTTGCTAGTCCTGATTCCCCACACTCACTTCATGGTATTTTATGTGTTGTAATTTATTGAAGATATAATGTTATGATTTTTGAGAACAATTGTGGTGTATCTGGAAGGATGAGGGAATGATGTTGATTCCCATTTTGATTATATACCTTTCCATGAGTTAATATGCCAAAAATATGATATTTGGTCTCTTTTATTGGTTTTGCAGATGGGTAGAATCACCATTAAATATGACGTTAAGGTGTGTGGGTTACTAATTTAGTAGAGTAGGGGTTTTCGGGTGACATATTATATATTTACATGATTATTAATTTACCATATTTTTTGTGATATTGGTTAGGTGAGTCGAAGTGATATTAGGGAAATTAGGTGTCCTGGTAAGGCAAGGATTCAATTTTACAATTTTTTCATTATGTCACTAGTATGATTCTTCTAATCTTCCTGATATTTTTTATAGAAGATCATACAGATAATATTTTTATGCTCACTAGTATGTATGTATTCATTCAAGAATGCATGTATGTTTGTATTTATGCAAGTACGTATGCATTTTTTCATGTTCCTATAATTTAGTTTGTAGTTGGGTTTCCCTTTACTATTTCATGGTGGGAAATTATGTTAGAGAATGTTGGAAAGGTTTTTTCAAATGATCTGATTGTGACATGATTAAATTTATATTATTTCATTTATTTATGAAATTATATCTATAATGGAATTTATTTATTTAGTTTTATAAGTGTATTTTTGGATATTCAATTATTATTTCTATTTAAAAGAGAAATTACTTCCATCTATGTGTTATTATACACTTTGTGGCTGTATGAACCCTATTTTAATGTAGTACAATCTTGTTTCTTTTATTCGAATTGTATATAACAAAACATAATTTTTATGAAATATTTCTCAATAAATGAATTTATTTTTTCAATATCTTGCATTACATGAACATTGAGTTTATATGAACCACACAATATTTTTAAAATAGCATGTTTTAATTATAAAAATGCCATTGGATTGGTGGTTATTATTATTAATAACTTATAGTTAAAAAAGTTACACTATAAAATTTTATTATATTAATTCATTAGTAATCAAATGATTACAATTTAAATAAAAATTAAAATTAATGTTAGGTTTTTTCTGATTTTTCCTAAAGGAATATATCATTGTAATAACAAAATAAATTAATCACTTTGTTTAATTATTTTAATGAAGTTTATATAATATTTAACTATTATAATTTTTCATCATTTCAAAAATATTATTCTAGGACATGGAGATGATTAAATCATATTTTATGCTTAAAAATATATTTTAAAGTAGTTTTTGTTAGATTTTGTTAACATAATTTAAAATTTATTTATTATATTTATAGTTAGTTAATAACATTAAATAAACTAAATATTTAAAATCTAGGGGTTTAAATTTGGTAAATATGAACATTTAATTTATGTTAAATATGAATTAAAATAGTGGTAAAATTTATCACCTTGGTAAAAGGTAAATTTGGTTAATATCAGTTAAAAATAATTGATAAGGCCATAATATTTTTATTAGAATTATTTATGGATTAAGTGAATCACATAATTATAACATTAATTTTTATATTTATTTATTTAATGATACTTTTCTAAAAATGGATTATATATTATTTAATTAAAATAAATTTATAAAATGTCACTCTATTAGTTTTAAATATCCTTTATGGGTTCACATAGGGAAAAAAACTAGATATGAAAGAATAAAAATAATTATTATCTGAATAATAAAATTATATTAATGATGGGAATTAATTTTTAATTTTTAGGTTTTATATAATTACCATAATATCTTACAAAACTCTAAAACAATATATACTCAATTAATAAAATAAATAATATAAATGATTTTGAAAATATGAAAAGTGATATAATATGAGTAATTGATATTGTTAAAGGAGTTTTATATGTTCATATTACATATTTGGGTTGTTTTGATTAATTATATTCTATTTTTTTTCTTTTTACTTATTTTATTTATGTGAAACTTAATAAATATTGTCAAAATTGACTATAATTAAATTTTATCAAAATAATATTTTATTAAATTTCTAATAAATGATAAAATTAATCAAAAAGGATAAGTTGGATTGGATATAGTATAAAATATCATTAATATTTTACTTCTGTGACAATTTTAACCACATATGTAAAAATTACATCCCATTAATATTGGAATATTTATTATCATAGGTAAAATTAAGAATTTGTTTACTGATGGTTATTAAATATCCTAAAGTACAAAATGATAGAACAACATGAATAAATTCTATTGTTTACGTTTTTAGAAAGCTATCATACATTATATTTCCATTTTTTATTTGGTGTAATTTATATTGGGAATGAATTTATTATAACTTTATCTTTTAAGAAATATTAAAAGTGTGCCTCACCCCAACCATAATAGGGAAAATCATTCCTCAATACATTAAAACACGTTAAACTACTATATTTAAAAAATATATAAATTTATATTATAAAAATTCTTAGAAACATTATTTAGGTGATGTTCATCTCCAAATACTAACCCTAGTGAACTTTTATATATATCTAAATGAGTAATTTTCAATAAGAGATAATCACCTTAGAAAATCACTTTCTTTTATAATATTATTTAACTCCCCTAAATATAAGTTATTTATTATAAAATTATAATTTAAGTATCCTAAATATTCTTAAATTTTATTATGATTTTTAAAACATCATTTTATACCCTCTTTCTATTCAAATGAAACATGAAATTATCGTTCATGCATACGTACAGCTTACCATGTCTACATTTCGACAAAATTCAATTTTAATCTCCATACTATATAGATGAGTATTATGATTGGATTAAAATTTATTTATGATATCTATGAAATTATTACACTTTTGGAATGATAATATTACATAAAAATCATTCCATCCAAAAAAAATTTGGAAATGTTTTATTCTTTTAGACGTACGTGTGAACGACCACCTCCATGAAGTGACATGATTTTTTTTAATATATATTTTTCATGGGGATGTTATTGAGTAGTAATTTTATTAATATAAATGATATATTTAATATAATAAAGAACATATTAATATTAATTGGTAATTACATTTATTTTATTCCATCATATGAAAAATGAATACAGATTTCATGTGTGTGTGTGACATACCGTCTCCATGAATGGTGTTGTCCATTTTCCTATATTAGTATTTAATGAATGATGTTAAATATGTATATATTTCTTATATATTATATTTATATCATGATTAATGTTATGGATATGATTAAACAATGATTAATTTTTGAGGATCAGAACTACTAAACTGAAATACTCATGATAAATGAAATAGTTAACTCCCAATAATATTGATTTAAATAAAGAAATATTGATTAATGGTGATGATAAAATATTTTAGAAGAATCATGTATTATATTATAATTTTGAAATTAATCTTTTATGTGTGTAAAAGAAAATTTAAATTTATTATAAAAGAGTTTAGTGTGCTATTTAAACAAGCTGAACTCAAGGTAAGAGTTACATGTTATAATCTAATTGTCTATCAGAATTGTACATGATTAAGAAGTGGTGATGAAATAATATGATTTAACACTCATGAAACTTATTAATTTTAATTTAATATATTTATTTCTATCAAATATTGTTTTTTTAATTTCATATTCTTTATCTTATTTACTCAATATATGAAAAATACATTTTTATGAAAAATTACTGTATTTCTCTCTTTGGTCGAAAAATGGTTACATTTCATATATCTATATTCTCAAAATGTTTTAAATAAGGTTATTTATATTACATTATGATATTTAAGGTCATTTTACCGAGTATTTACTTTTTATAGACTGTTTTGAAAGGTACATTCCTTTAATTTTAAAAAATATGTAATCTGTTGATTTTTTGAAACAAAATTATGGAATAAATTTAATGTTATTACTTATATAGAATGAATAATTTTTACCAAAATAATAAATACTTTTTACAATGATGATTACATTACATGTTTAAATGGATCTCATCAAATAATTTTTTTCCAATAATTATTTCATATTTTTTAGAGAAAAAGTGATTTCCAGATGTAATTGTTATTTCTGTTAAGAATGTTTTAGTGATCTATTAATTATATTTAAATTCATAAAATACACATACCATTGATTTTACATACGAATTTCATCAAACATGATCGAATGATATCATCCTTATATTTTCTCTAGATGGTGTATAGTTATGATGATAATATTTCTACAAATCCCATTTATTTTTAATGTGTTATGATGTAATGAAATGATGAAATAATTATGGAACCCATTACATTTCCATGTGTTAGTCAATGATGAAATGTTTATGACACCCATTTCAATTCATAGTTACTGATATTATGATTAATTGATGATCTTAGGAACATATATATATGATTTTTATTATGTGTGGGGTGGGAACTACATAATAATCCAATGTTTTGTAATGATTGGTGTCTCATGTGAAAAATAGGACTAGAATTTGATGTGAACCCACTTTAGTAAAGAAAATTTTACACAATGATAGCTTTTGGAGTTATCCATGACTATGATGATGGTTTGGAGACTGATCCCAATCCACTATAGTATCATTTTAATAGTGCCTTTAATACTGATGAAATGATTTTCTATACATATGTGTATATCAATATTTGAGTTTTATACACATATTTTTCATTAATGGATCTAGTGATTAGATTCAATTATGATTCATGTCTTATAAAATGACAATATATAATCCATGACTCAAGATTATGATATATGAAATGAATGGTATGGTATTCAAATTATATTATTATGTTTTCATATCAATTTTTTCATGTTATGATTACATGTTCATTGATTTTCAATGTTTTTATTATTTCTGTTGATTAGAGATCACCCATTATTATCTTTCATTCCCCATGTCCTGAAGAAATATTTAAAATATGATTTTAAAAAAAGGCGGATACTTATGAAGAATTATACAATTGTTGAAATAGAAATATAACAAACATGTTGGGTATTATAGTATTTTTCCAATGATATTATCACTATACATGTTCAATAAAGATTGTGGGGTTATGTGAAAAATATTCAACTATTTAGATATAAAAAAAATGTATAAAAATTATAGGTAGATATATTAGATGAATTATGAAGTTTTAAATTCATGTTTTTTAATATTGTGTTCCACTATGTTTTAGTAGAATTTGTGGTGTAATTAGTGGTCCCCCCATTATGTAACCATGGACATTGGGGAGACGAATTTTGGTGTTATTGGGTTTTTAGTGCATGGCGTACTATGGGGTCTTAATCAACCATTGGGGGGTGTTAAATTTGTGAAGTACACCTACGAGAAATATAAAAAGGACACACTCACAGAGTTAGAGGATTGTTACTACCAGATATATGGAGGTTTTTTTATGTTTATCATGGTTGTCAATATCTCATATAGGTATCCATTTTAAAGGGGATTTTAGAATTACTAGTTTGGTGATTTTTCCCATGGGATACGAGGAGGGAAAATCTGCCACAGTAGAGTAATGATGAATGTATTGAGGGATATATTATTGCACATGGATCGATAAAATAATGGGAGAGGTTCTTTTTTTGCTTAATGTTATGAATTGACCCTAGGGATTTCAATATATTTCACCCATGCGAAATAGGGTGAATATAAATGATTCAAAAAATATAATCGAGTTCCTACAAAAATGAGGAGTTGATATTTGTTATAGGTGGAGGAAATGTTGAACATGTTTGTAATGGCCCAATATTATTTCTATAGAATTTTCTTCTAATTTCATAAATTTAGTAAAGCACACATATCACTTGAAAAATAAAAATTAATTTTATTATATTAATGTTGAAATTATATTTTGATTATAAAAATGGTCATAATAATTTAAAATATTAAAATGGGATTAAAATATATAATAGGAAATCTAAAATAAGAAAATTTGTATTTTATCAATTTTCCATAGTAACCGCACACATGAGTTGCACTGTAGAAATAAAGAATAATATTAGTAATTAAATATCCATAATGAAATTGAAATTAAATATAACATTGATATAAAATAAATGTTTATGCATAATAACATAAATATTCAATATTATTAAATTAGAGGACCAATATGGCCATTACAATTTTCACCATTGGAATTGTAACATGATTGTTAGAATTGTAACGTAGTCATTAAAATATTAATATGACCATTCAGAATTAGAACCTATCTATTTTAGTATTAAAATCACTGAAGAATGTGTAATATAATATTATCATAACATATAAAATGAAAAAATAATATTTTTTTATCATAGTATAAGTAGATACATGTTATGAAAATGAAAAATTAAATGATTTCATTTTTATTAAACATAAATGTTATATTTCATTTTTTATATTGTCAAAATTTATTTAAGATAAATTTTATTTTCATTAATTTATATAATTAATTTATATTATTTTTTAATTATTGTAATATAATTTTATTAGACCATAAGTAATTATTCAAGGGGTTATAAAATTGATAGTAATATTAAACATGATATTTTTCAAATAGAATATAATTTAATTTAAGAATTAATCTTATCATATTTAGAAAATTATTTTAATCATGTGGAATTAAATTTGTTTTACTTAAACATCTAATATTTTTAGTTTGAAGTTATGGTTTTTTCTAAAGTAGTATATTTTTGGAGAATAATTAAATATTTTATATTATGGTATTTAGGATTATAAGCTAAATACATGATTTTTTTGTCATTTATGATGTATGAAAATATTATTTTAAAATCATATAATCAATTTACTCTAAATATTCATATTGTTAAATAATTTTTATAGTCTTATTCCAAATTAAGAAACTAATAAATATAATATTTAAATAAACCAATCTTCCCTATATAAATTCCAGCCCTCACTATCCCTTACACTCATACTAAATAACCATTGAGTCATTCCAAAATTATACTCAATTACCTTAAAAATAACCCCTTATCCTAGTTCTTTTAATATCATAAAAAGGAAAATCAATGGTTCCTATGATGGAAGCCCAAAAGTATATATCCAATGGATAAGGTAATAACATCAACTAAGTCTTTTATTTTTCAAGTTGTTTTAATCCTCCAAAAAATTCCTTCAAACATATTACAATAAAGCTATAATTATATATATTATGTAATTTTTTTATTTTTATTTAATATATATAATTCTTTTTCTTCAGTTTCCCACATTCTAAAAAACTTCATCAGTATTATGTTGGTTGATCTCCTCTATAGACGATGAGTTTTAGTTTTCAACTACCACATTTATGGTTTGTTTAAAATTATTAATAATGGTTTAAAATAAAAAAATCCAGTATATTATAATTTTTAAAATTTTCATAATGATTATTAGAACATAATATTAAATTTATTTAAAATATTTTGTGGTTGTTGATAAAACTGTTGAAATAAATAAACTGTATAGTGCTATAAATTTTACCAAACGAATCATTGCTATTTCAAAAATTATATTTCTATTTAGGGCCATTTTAATTAATAGACGAATGTGAATAAAATTTCATTCCATTTCTAGTTTTTTAATACCATTTGAAGGAAATGTAAATAAATATCCACAAGTGATTTGACCATTGAAACATAAAATTAACACTCCCAGAATAACAAATTCAAAAATTATATCCCATTGAAACGGTTATAATTTAACATAACAAAATTATATTATGTAAAATTCAGATGTAATGGTTGGTTAATTAAGTAATTAAGTAATCTAATATTCTCAAATTGGATAATACTTTCATATCCAGAACAAATACAGACATAAGTAAAATGATCTCTTTTAACCACCCCATTTTATTTGGGGTTATGTTTTCTATAAAAACCTTGATCTATCAATATAATATTATTAGATACTTATTTAATGTTATTTATATTTGACCCAAATATATATAACTATATAAAATCATCAATAATTGATATGGTAGAAAATGATTTAAAAGTATCCCTTATTAACATATATGGATAAACAGAATAGTTTAAAGATAACTATTATATATATTACCCCTTTCCATGTAACAATACATAAAATTTTTTAAAGATCATTATTTTTAATAAATAACACATTTTTTCATGAAAAATATTATTATTAATTTTATTTTTATGTAAATAATTATTCCCATAACATCTTTAATGAATCATTACCTTTCTCCTAAGAACATATTAAGAGGTAATTTTCCAAATGAAATTATATACACTTTTAAATGTATTCAATTTAGATTGAAATAATTTTTTATTATCAATGATTATGAACATAAAATAATTACTTTTAATCATTTATTTCTTAGAAACCATTATGATATTCAATCTGGTTATGTTATGTGATATTTTTTATCCCATATTTCATTACTTTGGAAATTAATACATTTATTAATTGTGAGTGATTTCCTTTTATGGAACGTATAAACATGTACATGTTATGAAGGGTGATACCAAAAAATTCTCCATTTCATTGCGTAATATTTTTTTCTCCAAAAGTTTATTTATAAGATTATGGTGTGAACCTAATCCATTATTGGACTGCATCAACCATGTGATGTTATATTATCATATTGCATTGAATTATTATTATGTCACATTATTTATTGCTTCTAATTTACAATGTTTTGATGATCATATGATAATGTTTTATTTATGATTGATCCCTTGTGATTATTCACTATCCTTCTATAATACGATATCATGTTATACCTCATTACCATTACAATTCCCTTATCCTTTTTTAGATCACCAAATTGTTCATGTATTTTCCCCATGTTATTAAATGCATGTTTGAAATATAATTTGGTTATGGGATAACCTTATGAAGAATAAAATATATATTATTCATTTTAGTTTATTTTTGATGTATTATCAACCTAGTCTTATAAAGACACAAGGAATACTGATCTTTTGGTTTTATTTATTTCATATTTGTGTAAAAAATCATGTAATAATATGTGTAAGTTGTTTGGATCACTATTTTTTTATCAAATAAATGAAATGTTATTTATTATAATTAGGAAGTTAAAACTAGGGTGTGAGAGATATTGATAATAATATGTACAATAAATGTATCCTAAAATTACTGTAATGTATTTAAGAGTTGGTATCATGAAAAATAAATACCTTTATGGATACTACATATTGATGACATTTTTTATGAGATGCCTCTATAGATAATAAAATTAATAGTTGTTGTTTGTTTGTGTCCCCATTATCATATTCGTTCATGTTGAATGGACGCTTACTGTGAACTAGTTTTGAGACATCGAGGGGATATGCTTCCAATATTTGAAAAACACTTTATAAACCACTATGAAGGACTTAAATGAAATTTTAGGTTATAAAAACTAATATGAAAATATAAATGGATACCCTATATTAATAAAAAAGGGCTCAAAATTTAGTTCTTACATATCATTTATATGTTATTCCTTATAAATAAATAAATATAACTTTTAAATGCTTACTAGTTTAAAGATTATCATTTGATATTTCATTTATTTTAGTTAATGGTGGGAAATAAGATGTACAATTTCAAAAAACATCCTGATAGGAAATGTTTTTATTCACCTAACAATATGCCTAATATTATTTGAAAGGGATTTTTGTAACAAACAAATGTACTAGAATAGTTGCCTCAAGTTATAACCAATAACAGAAATCATGTGAAAACCCACCTTATCCCATGAATGAATATGTTTCTATAGAGTCCTTTATGTGACAATGTTATCCTATATTTAGTGGTTCTTATAATACCCTCATCATGAAAAATTTATTAAAATTCCTGATAATATATTCCCTAAAATAAAATTCTTTGAATAAGAGAAACTCATGTTGGTTATCTACAATCACGATGGGGATGTTGATTAGTGGTGGACGCATATCAGGATCATGAATTCCAAAGAGGATATTGATTCTATATAATGATATGGATTCATCAAAAATATTTTTCAATGAATATCTTCCATGATCATTCCATAATAAAATAGATAGTGATTTCCTAAGACTAATGAAAAAAATAAGATGTGTGTATCATGGTGATTATGGAAAAATTCACGAGGCCCAAATGATATGCCTTCAGAATTTTCATCAACACATAAATTAATTCAATCAATTTATTCCTTGGATGAAAACATATATTATGAAAATATTTTGTGATTTGAAAATTTTATATCTATAGAGAGACTATATATTTTTTTACATAAAGTTTATATAGAGATCAGTGAATAACGGTGTCCTTGTAGGCAGTGAGAAAAAACAAGATAGGGTTTGTTTAATTTTAGATGATAAATTGAGAAATATTTGACATCAAAGAAAAATATACATGCCATATGTCAAATGTGTTGGATTATGCATCCCTAAAATAGTATCAAGTGGACCACGAGATTATGCTTGTATGGAAAATAGGATCATCAACATATTCAATCAAAAAGTTATGTGAAGAAACCCACAAAGGTAATGGAATAAAATATTGATTAGATACACAATTTGCTCATAAAAAATGATATAATTATAAGTAAAAGGTTTTTTATGTGAACCTATTATATTAGGAAACATTAACTATATACAATTAACAAAAAACCTTGATGTCCAAGATAAAATTGTAGATAATATGATATCACTATTGTTAAGGTGGATCCTAACAATAATGTTGTGATATTTATTCTATAAATTCATTCATCAATAGTAAATTTACTTTTTGAATATGTTTCTAGAAATTAATTTTTATATTTTAAATATAGTATTTCTATTCAAACATCACCAAAAAACGTGGTTGTTGAGCTATATGTAATATTAGATAACTAATAGATTATTACATCCAATGTTTATAACTCCTCCCTAATCAGTGTTTATGGACTAAACCTTCCCAAAAATATTTTCTCACAAACATTATTGGACTTTGATACTATATTATGATTTGATTGTAAATCCTTATATGAATCTAAAATCAACTTTCAGGAGAGGGGGTCACTCTATTAATCATGAGTCATCCTATTATTTGGTATATTTGTAAGGAGACTGATGAATTTTATTGGGAACATTTATCTCACTATTGGATTTTAATGAATAATAAAGGGTATATCTTGATCAAATGATTTTAACAATGGATAAAATCATGCATCAAAATATGCATATTCTAGGGGAGTAGAAGAATTTATTCCCATAATATTTCATTGGTCTTCTTATTGTTTGTGTGGTTGAGTTTTCATTTGAACTCGTACCTTCATCTTAATAAATATAGATGAAACCCTACAGAATGACAAACAATGAGTTAGAAGAGCTGATGACGAAGTTACAAGATAATATGGACTAGGTTATTATATTACTAGATGACTTATTATGGGATAATCTAGTCATTCTCATCATGAATAAAGATCATTAATTGTTCCTCTATATTTATTATCATCAAATTAAAATCCCCTGATAAGAAAAAGTACCATCTTAAAAGGATACATGGATTGATTAATTAACTATGTGGATGATGATACTTCGTTAATGTGAAATTTTGGTTTATAAATCACCAATTAGTGTTCAATAAGGAAGATATTCCCTTGACTTCCTTTCAAAAAATGTATGGACACTATGAGTTCGTATTTATACCTTTAGGAATCAATAATTCCCTAATAATATTCATGGCCTTAACCGATATATTCATTAGATATTACCTCCACAATGTTTTATAGTTATTATAAAATGTATTCTGATATACTATAAATAAGAGGAGTGTCATGAAGAGTATTTAAATACTATGTTATGGAAATTGTGACTGGATAATCAACATGAAAAGTAATAGTAAATGCGATTTTTGTATAGAGGAAGTGTTATTCATGTGGAATTCTATCACTATAAATGGGATATATTTGGACTCTTTTATGAAAAAGAAACATAGACCAATATTTTTAATAGCGATATGTCATTTAATTTGCTAGATGGGTATTATCAATGATTTTTGATAAACATATATGGGTTTTAAACCAAATAACCCTGATGTTTCAAAAGGAATTAAATTTTTTCTAGAGTAATTAATGTGAAGAAAGATTCATGGAATTTAAAGGAGACATATCACAAAACTATTCCATATTCCTCTCTTATGTGTTGTACTTTATATGGTATTGAATAATGATTCATAGTACATCTTGGGATTGATACCAAAGTAGAGTTATAATGTGATACCCAATGCATTGAGGTAGATTAATTTTCATGAGAAGAACTACCCAATGCATGATCTGGAGTCTGATATAGGGATATTAGAATTTTAATCTTCTGGAATTTTTTCTATATGGATATGTATCAAATATATAGTGATCATTAGAGCCATAAATATATTTTAACATTAAAGGATCCCAGTATGAAGTAATGAACATGGATAGAGTTTATAAAGAATATAGTTTTTCAATACACAACAAAAATGAGAATGAAAACAATGTAGTATATGATCTAAGTAAAATTGATCATACTACTTTATCATTAATGATAATTGACAAAAATAAAATTTTCTTAAACATTCAAAGGACATATAGGGGAAGAATAAAGGAACTAACATTATCATTCCACTATCAAATTATTTCTATACCATACATTTCAGAGGAAAGGAATGTTTGTCAAATGTAGTATATGGAAATAAATAATATGTTATAAGACATAAGATAAATGTAAATTCATAGAGTATACAATTGATGAATAATGATTTATAGTATTTGGGTCATGAAAATGTGCACCATAAATTCTTGAGATAAACAATGAGTTACTGAATGATGCATATATCTCGACCTTCTCCATCCATCCAAGAATTAAATTGATGTATCATGATCTCCAAGAACAATATTTGTGAAATAATATGAATAATTATATCATAAAATACTCATCAACATGATTTTAATATCGTCATGTGAAGGTTGGAAGATAAAAAATAAAGGGATAGTACAACCATTTCACATTCCTACATAGAAATGTGAAAACATCATCAATGAATTTTTCACTAGTATATAAAATTATACTATATGAAATAATTGTATATGGGTTATGAAGTGTCATATTAAAAATACTTAATAGTAAAATTTTATTTAAGGGGTCTACAAACATGATCTAATTACAAAGTTACACAAGAGATAAGTGGTGAGTATTCATGGAAAACCACTATCAACTATTTTTTATCATGACCTAGGATTTATCTCCATGTTCATGAAGACTATGCAACATGATCTAAAAACTGAGATGATCTTCAGTACAAATTATCACTCCAAAAATGATTGCCAACATGGTCAGAAAATCCAGACTATAGGAGACTTGCTGAGATACTTCTTGATGGACTTAAAAAGATTATATTATCAAAATATTTGACTATTATAGTTCTCATACAATAATATCATTCACTCAAGAACCCCATGAATCCCTTTATTGGATGATATATTGATGACAATGTTTCCATGATTAATATGGATGACATAAGCTTCTAAAACCTGAAATTGTCAAGGTAATTTTAGATAATGTTCCCTCTTATGGGGAGAATATAGAGAAGGTCTATGAATATAGTTATAATGTTCTACAAAACATGAAAAATCATCGACTAAAAGCACATTAGTAAAACCTTAAATATGAGGAGGTGAAATTTGAACCTAAGGAATTGATGAATTTGAACTACCATCACTGTTGGTCACCTTAACTTGTAAAATGAACTTTCTAGGATGAAATTTCATACATAGAAAATAATGTGATGACTTATAAATCTATCAATAGAATATACATAACGATATGTCAATTTTTTTAAAGAATATATACCACATGATAAAACCAGCATCATTTAATTATACCAATTTTAAAATTTTCTTTACTGAATAAAAATTTCCATTAGAATTGAAAATATTATAATGTGATAAAAATTAAAAAAAATAACTACAATAAAAAAATATATATTTTCTCAATCCTGTAGATTACCTGCACTCATGATAAAAACAGTAGAAATGATAAAGAATATTAGTAATAATGTTTTATTTTTGTAATTTATAATATATATAACCACAAAATTAAATTGAATTTAATGAAAAATTATAGAAAAATAAGGTATTTACTTAAATTTGGGATCCCATATGGCCTTTAAAATTCAGAAAATTGAAACTGTAATTTCAACATTTGAATGGTAACCTCAAGGTAAGAATAGTAATATAGAAATTAAGAATAGTAACATGACCCTTAAAAGATTGTACCGACCTTAAATAATATTTATTTATCCTATAAATTAAAATATGATTTATTTGTACAGTATTACAAGTAAATAAATGTTTTAAAAAAGATAATTTAAGTGTTTTTCTTTCTATAAAATATAAATTTTTTAATTACACCATTATATGAAATATAAATATTTAAATGAAATTTAATTTTCATAAAATGATTCTAAATATTAATAATATTTCTCATTATTATTATTATATAATTTTTTGAGAACGTAAGTAATTTTTCAAAGTGTAAGAATATATATTATAATATTAAAATTGATATTTTTCAATTTAATAACGATTTTATTAAAAATTTAACATTTTCATTTTTATAGAATTATTTTTATAAAATATAATCCATTTTAAATTAATATTTTGAAAAAAAAATCGTAAAATTATAGTATTTTTCTAAATTAGTTGAATGTTTCATGAATAGTGAAACATGGTAAATTACGGTATTTAGCATTATAACTTAATGACATGACTTTTTAACATCTATGATGTAAGAAGAAATTAATTTTAACTCAAATGGTACATTTACTAAATATAATAACCAGAATAAAAATATTGATTTTCGTAAGCCAAAAAAATTATCAAACGTCCATAATATTTAAAAATATATATTTTATCTCGATAAAAATACCACCCCTCACTACCCCTTTAACTCAAACAATTTTTTCCTTATATATTTATTATATTCACACTAATTAGATAGAACATACTATACCCAATTTCATATTGTGGATTGTCTCTTCATTAAACCAATATACAGTGCCTTATGTGGAATCTCAAGAGGTGACATTTAGGGGAAAATGTAATACTCTAAACTAATTAATTTATTTTCAACATCATTACCAATTTTCCAATAAAATTAAATTTTACATGGTGTAATAAATACTTTATCATATATATTTTTTAATTATATATTTTTAATAAAATATCTAACATCCAAAATAATTTCTTTCCCTCTTATTTGAAAAATTAATACACAATCCGTATTAGTTCAGTTCACCGCCCATAAAGAAGATGAATATTTATTTCCAAATACAACCTTCTTAAAAGGTTTTAATTCACTTATTATTGTTTAAAATGAACTAAAAATGTTTTTTATATATATTTTTTAAAATCATTATTGAATATATTTCTGTAATGTTATCTGAAATGAAATAAGTTTCTGATGGAAAGTAAAACTACCTAAATGAAACAAAAATATAATGAAATAATTTTTACTAAATGAAGCATTTCCATGTCAGTAATAATAAGTGTATCTGATACCATTTAATTTATTTTGAATTACCTGAATACCATTTCATGTTAATTTTTCTATTTTTAATCCCATTTGAAATGGACATCAATAATTATACACAAGTGATCCAACCTCGTAGCCTTGAAACCAATGCTCCTAGAATATTAAAATTAAACCTTATATCTACTTGATATGGATATTAATGTATAAAAAATTATAATAAATAAAAATTATATGTGAAATATTACAAATTATATAACAAATAAATCTAATTTTACTTTTTAGGATATTAACTTGAAGTGCAGTCTATATCCGAGCATATGGTAATAGATCTCTCCAAAACACCCTCTTCTTTTGGGTTTATGATTTTTCTATATAAAATAATATTATTACTATAATATTCTTATTTATTTATTATATATTAACTATATATGTCACAAATATATGTACCATGCTTTATTAATATTATATTTTTGGGGAAATACAAGTTTTGAAATGATTAATTCTCAAACTCTCTTCCTAAGAAAACATGATTAAATGTGGATTTTATTCTTCTTAACCAATTTAATGTACCATTATCTAATATTTTTTAGACCACACAATTTTTCTATAAAATCTCATTTAATCGTAGAAACACATTTTATTCAATTTTTTTGATTTATGTAAATAATTATTCACTTACCCTCTTTAAAGACTATCTACCACTTTTTCCAAAATCATCACTTATGAATCACTTTTATAAAAGGATTTATATACATTTATTAAAGTCATTAGTTATCCTAGACAAAATTTTACATGTTATATTTTTATGAAGATCCAAGAATCACTGAATTAATTCATTGATAGAAACTATTATGTGGTTCTATTTGGTTATTTAATATGATAAGGGTTTGATACCTTATTCATTCCAGGGGTAATTATTATGTTAATGTATTATTATTGATTTTCATTTATGTATCACATAATATTGTTTATGTTATGATGGGTTCAACCGGATAACACTCTAATTTATTTGGTAATGTTTTTCTCCCATGAGATGTTATATATCATATTAGAGAGTGAACCTAGTCTAGGACGGGACTTTGTCGACCATGTGATGTTTTCTTTGTATTTGTGCTTGACTTTTGATTATGTTAGGGTATATCTCATGTTCACGTTCCTATATATAATTGATTTAATGATACCTTATTGTTAATTGAATTTTCCCTTGGGATTATTCATGACCCTTCTCTTTTATGATATCATGTTATCGTGTTTATTCAATTATTGGGATTTTTTGGTCACCAATTTGATTATTAATTCCCATAATGTAATCCTATATAGTTATTGGAGCTAATTGACATATTGGAGCACATTATTGAGATTAAAATAATGTTCACTTATATTAGTTTCATTTTTATGTATTATGAACCACTTTTTTTAAAGTCATTATGCCTCCTATTAATTTGGTTATATATAATATATACATATGTTAAAAAAAATCATAATATATTTATAAGGATTGTGTCATTATAGTGGTTTTACCATTCCATTTTCATATGCTATTTAAGTTAAAATATCAAGAGTATATTCCTTATTATTTAGTTTTTATCATGGTGGAAGTTAAACTAATTTTAAATTTGTAAAATGATCACCGAGTAAGGGGGAATGATATTCCATTTAAATTGATTAGATATCAAACCTTAATTCGACATAGGTCATTATGACCATGGTGGATGACTCTACATTATTATGGAACATGATTACTGGTCCAAATAAAAATGGGTAGATCATTATTCTTATTTTTATTTTAAATATTTCATCTCAAACCCTACCAATTCAAATGTCCATTTTCATAGCATTGGGGTCCTTCTATGAGGATCAAAAAATTATTGACTTGTGGTTTCGATCCTCCATATATCATAGGGTTGTCTACCAATAATTTTTTATTTTTCTTAATATTCTTTATTCAATGATTGTCTCACTAGCATCGGTTCTTGATTATAGTGATTAAAAATTGTTTTTGATGACTATTGGGAAGTAGAAGGATCAAGGAAGATTCTTTGGGATTAATTGGTACTAATTTTTAGTTCATTTGATAAGTAATTTTTTTATATTTCATGAGGCAGGGAATTTATGAACATTACTTATATATTATAAAATTATCCAATTAATGATATTATTTGGAACTTCTATGATACAATTTTTGAACATAAAATCCTTGATTAAAATCTGATTTAACTGAATGGAAAGTATTATAATTTTTAATATTTCATTGTTATCCCCATCACATGAAATTTTTGAACAAAAAATATTGTCTTTGATTGAATGTGACCCATTTAATACCATGGTATAATTCCATGTAAAAATCTTACCTTTAATTTTCATACTAATTTGAAATTCATTTAGTAATTTTAACACACTTCTCTACAAAAGGGATCAGTGGATAAGGTTTATGGTTAAGGGGAGGGGATGAAATTTATTTATGAATATTAATTTATTGATCTTCTCTTAGCCTTTTATTTTGTCTGAGTGATGTTGTTTTATTTAAATATGAATGTATTATTATATTCTTATATAATGTTAGGAGTTTTGGGCCTTTTATGTAGGATGTTTATGTTATATGAAACCTCAATTTTCTATTGTTTTTGGTATATTTATTTATATATGTTTCAAATACCCCACTTTTTTGATTAAATTTCATCAATATAGTTAATGCTATTAATGTTATATATATACATACATATTTATTTTTTAATTGGAGGTTGTTTTTATTTAAACCATTAATAAGAATTATATCAAGTAGTGGTCCGGTGAGCATTTTGGTTTTCTTTATCCTATCTAGTATTGGTATACCCAATTAGAAAAAAAAATTGAGTGCGATTTTGTATAACTATGGTTAATAATGAGTTGTGATATTTTTGGAATATGGGATGAAATATGATCATGTACTTATATAATTTAATCATTTAAATGGGATGCCCATTGATAATGGGTATATGGGTTGAATGTAATCTATAAATTAATGTTCAATAAAATTAATACTTCTTATCCATGTATTTGTTTTGTTTATTTAAATGTGTTATTTGCAAAGAGTTTTGTGTATTTGTATCCTTGTACGATAAAAAGTAGTGTTTTGATAATGGGTTGATCAATAATTGTATCATATTTCCATCATTGTGTTTTAATGATGTAGTGATGGTGGATCACTAATTGTCTAATTTGATTGATCACAGCCTCACATTTTTTCCTTAATTGAGATTGATTTCTTAGATATTGTGTTCTATGGTGGGGAATAGTTGTCTCTTTGGGAATGTGTTTTAGTGTTTTCCTCTTAGATTGCACAACTATATTATATGAGTCAAGTGAGCTAATAGTATAGAAGATGGTTAAAAAAGTGTTTTTTTTTGGGAGGTATGGTATTGGGGGTTGGATGATTTAGATGTAGAACTTTAACCGTGGATTCCACTTATTATATGATCAGTAATATAGTTGTAGAGAGTCTTGTGGTTGAAGGAATATTATGAGGTTTCCATAGTATTTGAGTGATGATATTTATAGTATTGGTATTCACTGTTCAAAGGTGGTAGTTGATACTCAAATTATCACTCCAATTCTATGTGTGGAATAACTAATGAAATTCATATTTCCTATATTGGAGTAATAAATAAACCAGTAATCACATCATTGGATTAAATTTAAACATGTATAGAATAAGTAATAAATTGGTGGTTGAATAATTCTAATTATGAACCCCCGATATTGGTTTATTGATAAAAAGATGAATTTTGGTTAATAAATTAAATATTTATGTAATATATAAATTGGAAAGAAATTAAATTCCATAATATTAATATTATTTCATTTATTTTTATGTCATTTTATTTGGAGTTTTTCTTATGGACTCGTTAATCATATTACTTATTTATTAAATATAGTTTTTCCATTATTAAGATGACTGATTTGTGGTGGATTTGAAATTTTTATGATGTAGTTGGTAATGGATCATGGATAAAACATGTTATCCAATTTGAGGATTTAATATATTATTGTTAAAAAATGAAATCATTTAACTTAGCTTGTGATATCGGAAGGTTATGACCTGTTTTCAGTTATGAAATTATTAAAAGATATTATTTTGATATGATATTGTATTTATGAGGGGATTTAGGTGGTGAGTATGTTTTGATGTTGCAGTTGTGTCGTTTTTGTACATACTAATGGAAACATGGGGTAATGGGCCCTATGTATGTACTGGTAGATAGTGTTATGAGATGGTCCATGTAAGTGGTAATATGATATATGGGACACACGAGGAGTATCATTTTTCATGGGATGGCTATTGTGAAATGACAATGACATATGATACAATGTCTTATCGGAGGGTTGGGTTTGTAGGGATGTGTGTTGATGGTAATAAAAGGGTTCCTAATACGATGATTCACTGACTGATGTTAACATAAGATATTGGACCCCATGAAAGGGTTGCCTTGGTAGAGTAGTGATCCAACCCACATAATCAGTGACTGTAAAATGACTTAGAGAATAATGGTAGTACAGCTTTTTAGGTATCTGTAATAGAGATTTAGGAGAATTTCCATTCATTTCCTCTAGATTCATTATTTATGTTTTATACAGTTTTAGTCAAGATTTTACAATGTAATGAATATCATTTATGTGTAGGAAAAAGTTATTGGTGGACCTTATCTCTATTATTGTATTATATATGGAAGGTAATTACTCCAATAATTTTTAAAAATATCGTGGGTACATGTTTTCCCCTAAAAGCCTATAGATGTGGGGTCCATGGTTATCCCCTTCTATCATTAATGGCCAATGAGAGGTAACAATAGGGGGGTTATGACATAGTTTTATCAATAATGAGGGTTGAGAAATTTGATGAAGTATGTATTTAGTAAAATAGGAGGTTTGGATTGTCTTAATAGGAAAATATATGCATACAACATTAAACTATGATGAAGGTGGGAAACTATGTTTCACATAGATATTTAGGGATCCTTGTAAACAATGATATAATTATAATTACATGAAAATCAGTTGGGGTAAAGGTAACATGCCCCTTTTGACCAAAAACATGTACCATGAAAACAAACAAAACATGCTTAGCTAAGAATTCAATGCTTGTTGGATTTAAAATAAATAGGAATGGTGCATGAATCATTGTGATATATTTTATTTAAGTTAAAAATTATAAATATGTTTATAATTTATGTGTTTATTTGATTTATCTTATATTTTTATAACATTTTATTAATAATCATGTTGCAGCCTTTATGCTAAATAAGTTCTATATCTATTAAACATTCAGGTGTAATATGATGTTTAATTTATATTTTTTTTAAAATTACATGGTTAGTTTTTTTATAAGTAGTTTTATTTTTGTTAATTTACAAAACAATAAGACGTTGTTAATAATTTGAAGTGATATTTTATTTTTAGAAAATGAATACCATTTCAATTTTATTTATGATAAATATTACATTACGGTTAAGATTTTCCATCTATAACATTCTAATATCATTTTGACTAATAATGAAATTGATAAATGATTACATAGATAAATGATTTTGAAATAAATATTTTAATATATAGTTTTGGATTATAAAAATCTTAAAATGAAATAATATCTCTTTTGTGAAACTAAACATATAACATGGTAATTTTATTGAATTAATTTCAATTTATATGTGTTAAGGATGTTTTTTGTCAAACATACATTATTTATATACTATTATTTGATTAATTTGAAATTCAATGAGGTATTGTGATACATTAAAAAAATCAAGTTTTGATGAAAGAGGAATTAATGATTCATTATTAAAATTGTAAATCAGTATTTTATAACTAAACCGAATGATTAATTTCATAATTAATAGGGATTATAAATGCTAAAACATAATTATTTTACTGGAATGATAATGTATGTGACATGTTAATAGATTTCTATTCCCTATTAAGCACGATGAATTCATGATATTTCACATTATTTTTATTTATTTTATGATTTTTTATTAGGTATGAAGCATGTAAGGAAGATAAATGGAAAAAATTGGATGAACTAAAATATTGATATGAAATTAATAAATGTGTTATTATGATGAAAATATGTAATTAATATTTTGAATCTGCATGGATCTGTATGACATTCATATATGAGTATGTTAAAAACAAGAGAACTCCCCCTGAAATATTATTTTGATGGGATAAATTTATCATTGTTCTTTACCTTAGAGAGAAAATCCTTGGAATTCCATGATAATGAATTATTTTTTCTAAATATGTGAGATTGATCTTATGGTCGCTGATTTATAATACCTTCTAAAATCAATAATTTTATAGTAGTTACCATTTATTTTTATTGAAGTATTTGAGATGAAATAATGTAAAGGATTTGGTTGATGTGGTTGATGTGGAAATTGTTAGAGGATTATGTTAAGTTTGGTTTGAGGTGGTGATGGTTATCTTTTAATATACATATGGGTGAGTTATTATTATTGAATATTGGATCTTGTTTATAGTAGTTAGTTATTTATAATGATTTAATTACATTTTTTGATGAATTTATTAATGGTATAGAATAATACATTTTACATATTATTTGGAAAATATTGATATTTTTCCCCTATTATATCGGATGTGTGTCCCTTACTATGAATAATGTTGGAACCAAAATATGGGTTTGTTTAAAAAGATATGATGCCTTAAATATTTTTTAATTTATATATGAGATGTGGTATAAAATATATTTTCGATGTTGGAGTAAATATATACCTTTTTATCATCATCATTATTTTTGTTGAGGGATGAAAAATGTTGATCCCTTATATGATTTTTTTCTAATGTCATAGTGGTAAGAATTACAAAAATTTTCCAATGTAGAATCTCTCCCAGAATATGAGGAATATTTAGAAAGAATTATGGTTTCTTTCATGTTATAGAGGAATCATGATTTATTCAGAGTATGATGGGTGGTTGGTTTACATAAGAAGTGAGCTCAAATATAGTTGAATATGAAGTGTTATCACAAAAAAATAACGACTTGGATGGATTTTCATATGATATTAAAGAATATCTTTTTTAATCCATTGTAAATGTATTTTTTAAGTGTTATGTTTTATTGTCTTCAAAGTAATAGAGTGTGATGATCATTTAGATATATGGTAGATATTTGGATTTTTTCTGAGTCATTTGAGGTTTCATCTATTTTGTGTGATAATCATCCTCAAATGAAATATAGTGCAAAATAAGTAGTATATATACCCTATATATTTTGGTGTTCCTCAGATTAGGATAGGTGTGGTTTTCATTTCAAATAAGGTATGCGTTTTGATGGTAGTTGTTTGGTAATTAGTGATTTCTATCAAAGGTTCTTGGGGTGAGTATATCACATGTTATCATTCTTAATATTTTGATTTTAATTTTTCATTTAAATGATGATTTTTAAAATTTATGTTTAATGTGATATGAAGCCTAATTTTAATATCTAGTTTATTAAAAGAATAGAGTGTGTTTATTTTTTATTTTGTGATTTCATTTGTCCCTTAATGGATATTTGTGAACAACATTATAATTTTTTTGAATGGAGAATTTTTTTAAAGGTACATAATGGATTCAAATGGAATATGAATTTTTTCATGAGATTATGGTTGTGTTTTATAATCTATTATAAAAACATTTATGGGCCCTAATTATAATGGGGCCCTTTCCTGAGAGGTATCTTATAAGGTTTTTCATTGAATAATACAAGTTTTTGTATGTTTGTTTTTAAATTTTTAGAATGATAAATCTTTAAGAGGTATATGATTTAATAACTAATATTTTTGAGTCATTAACCTTACAATTTCATTGGTTTATATATGATTAAAAAGTGGAATGTTGATTTTATTGATCTTAAGATTCAACAATCTTTGGTGGTTGGAATGGTTCCTGATAAGGCTTACAAATTTTAGAGCAATAGAAATAAAGGTAAAACATTTATCTTTATATTTAATTTTATTGTGGTGATTTTGTTCATGTGGATCCATAGAGTTTGAAATAGATGTGGTGGAATGTGTTTTATTTTTCCAGTTTTCATATAGGAAGTAGTGTGAGGAAACATAATAATATTTAAGCGTCTATTTCCATTGTGAATCTAGATATATCATTGTTTTTGGAAAGTATTTATTTATTCCATATATGTGGTAGTTTTGAAGTGTATTTTGGATTTTTTTCATTTATAAAATCTCCCAATTTAGAAATGGGGATGTAAAAAATTCCTTGGAGGTATGTGTGGTTGATATATATATATATGGGATCTTATTGCATGAGCTATGGGTAAACGGTGGGGGAGGATATCTTATGTTGTTGTGGTGTGCATGAAATCATGATGTTTTTCATTTATTTCCGATGGAAGAAATATAATAAATATTATTTTATATAAATCAATATAGGATTTTTTTCATTTCATGTCAAGATGTGTGAGTGGTCACTGAAATGAAGAGGGTAGTCAGACAAAGATGTGTCTATGAGTGCAGTGAACTAATATGAAGAGGGAAGCATCCTTATTCCATAGAGTTAGATGTGGTTGTTGATAAAATCATTTTAAATGGGTGAAATTTGTATTTTTAAAATGATAACTATGTAAATTTAAAGTGGATAAAATTTTTAATTTTATTTTAACCATGGTCATTACAGCCTTGGTGGAAGCCTTCATTCTATAGTGGTAAATGATTACTGTTTTTCATAAATATTCGTAAAACCTTATTCTTGGATCAAATTTATATATTTAAATCTAAAAATATAGATTTCTATGGATAATATTATGTAATAATTTTAATCCCTTTAGTATTGTATCCTTCTCGATTCATCGGAATAATAATCCTTTATTCAAAGGTATTTTCCCCATCCTTTATCAATGTTCTCTGTATTCATTATTCTAGGAAGGTGGAAGAAATTTTTTTCTGGATTTCAATGAATTATGATTTATATTTTGATAATAAATATGATGTTACAGGTTCAAAGATGTTTTCATGGATTTATTAGTGATTAATTTAACTACATTTTATGTTGATTTTTTTATCTTCATCAAGGCATATGATTTATAAGTACTACTTTTATCTTTTGAAATTACTTGTCACTGAAATATTTTTAATCCTAAAAGTTACCCTTGTCGTACCAAAATCTTTTAATTGATATCCATATAAACCAAATTATGTGAATGATTATCATTCCTCATTGATAATTACCCACTTTGTTTGACTGCTTGGAGCTTCTATCTTTATCATTTATTGAATCTCACAAATTGAATAATTTTATCTACTTTTTTATACCACACAAACTATTTTTTATTATCATAAACTTTAAATTCCTTCAGTAATATTTACTGATTACTCTCCCCTTATGTTTTTTGGATAATTTTTAACTCTAGGTGTATGGATTAAATTTAATAAAACATATCAATATCATTTCCTTCTTTCAAGATCATGTTTTGGTTATAGAGAAGCAGTTGGATTTAATTATGTATTTTCAATCATACTCTTATCTTATATCCAATATTGTTAGTCTTGTTTAGGGAATGGGTATATTATTTGTTTTATCCTTCTTTTATTATTTTATGTTGAATTATTTTTCCTTTTAATAACTACCCTCTCTAATTTATATATTTTTGGACCAACATTGTTTTTTATGATGCTATATATATACACATATGTGTTTTTATGAAAAATACTATTATATGTATAATGAAAGTGAATATTACCTAATATTGGTAAGGTGATTGTATTGGTTAACATACCACATTACCTTTTTGATATGATGTATTGGAAATTTATTTTTTAGTATGACACTTTTAATGGTGGTTAATGCTGGGATGTGATATATATGGAATATTCGAATGAGGATGATCATATAAATATAAGAGTATGAAAATAGAATTTGAAGTAAATTGATAATGGGGATGTGTATTTTTGTTAATGAATAATATAATGATGGATAATACTAATAATTATTAATCATTAATATAAAGTGTTTATAATTACTCGTTATTGTTGATGTTGTTGAGGTATTTTTCTCCGTATAATATTTCCTTTAATGGTAATGTCTTAGGATGATAATTAATTTTATCCCTTTTACATTATTATACTTTGATTTCATAGTGAGGTAGTATCACTTATCTTCCCATTAGGTATATTATATCCTTATATATTCATTACAATTTGGTGAAACCACAAACCATGGGTTATATGGTAGGTGTATAGAGGTCCCTTTGGGGAGTCATTTAATTGTTTCCTTTCTAGATAGTGTTTTAGGTTTAGACTAGCATATGATATGCTTGTATAGAATATGGATTAGTAGGTGTTTTGTTGTGAGATATTGGGTATATAGGATTGGATGGTTAAGAGGTCTTACATGAATGGATGATTTCTCTTATTATATTATAGTTCAAATTGTCTTGGAGAGTCACATTGTTGAAGGAAATATTTGGGGTTTCAATAGTAGTGGAGGGTAAATGTTTAATGTGTGGTCTATTTTCATTTCAGGTTATGAGAAATGGCCAATTTTTATTTCAAAAAATATAGGAGAAACAAATTAATTAATGTTATTCCTATCAAATAATTATAAATGAACATGTACTCGCATCATGGGATATAAATCACACAAGTGATGAATGATAATTAATCATGTTGTTATTTTATTCTAATTATGAACCCCTTAGAGGCGTTTAATGATAATTGGATCCGTAAATGTTTTGTAATGAAATGTATAATGAAAAAAATTGGTAAAAAGTGAACTTCCTTATCTGTAATAATATTTCAATGATTATTATATCCTTTTTATAATGATGTTTACTGAAGGCTTTGAGCATCTTATTTCTTATTTTTTAAATTATTCTTACTCATGGTTAAAAAAAAAATTTCTGTGGTAGATTTTATGTTGTTATGATTTGGGTGGTAATAGATCAATGATATAACCCATGAACCAATTGATGGATATAAATTACTATCGATAAAACATGTTAATGTTTTCATATGGTTATAATGGAATTGTGTTGTGTCATGTTCTGGGGTTTCAATTGATCATATTTATGACCCAAGAAGATAAGATAATATTGATATGATTTTTTGGTTTTATGTTATTGAATGATGTATAGGATTTTTGATTATTTATTTTAGTTGTGGATGTAAAATTCTAGTGTGATAATAGGATATTGAAGGTTGGGGTAGGTGTAGTTTAAGTCTCACAAACATTTGAGGTGAAATGATATATGGTATAAATGGGGTATATAATGCAGTTGTAATGACCCACAGTCTTCATTTAATATTTTTCATTTATATATATTTATTATGAGCATGAAAAAATTTACAGTGCATGATTCTGAAGACTGGTGTGCCCAGAATGAATTCTGATCATTTTTTAGGCAAATTAAGTAAATGTAGGAGAGGAATTTTATAACTTTTAAATTGGTGATTAGATCAAAATCATAGGGAACCATTGAATTCACATCATCGAGATTCACTTATTGGAGACTTTACTTGAACAACATTATGTCTAATTAAAACGTTATATTTCAGAATTTTTCAAAGAATGATAAAATAAAATTGTTATTTAATTTGTTTCTTTTGTTTACCTCTAATGGACAAGTGGCAGTTGCAGGTCAAATGATGTGTCATGATATTAAATGGTTTGGCTTTTCAAAACCATTGCAACATCACCATTTTAATTAGGAAGGTTCAAATAAAATGAACCCCCGTTAATTCCATAGGCATTATTCATCCAACCCCTAACCTATTTATAGGGAGCTTGGTAGTAGGTATTGGCACAACATCACCAACTGAGGATGTTTTGGTAAATTTTTGTGATGCCCAACACATGGAGGATGAAACCTATTTGGTTGAGTGGTGGAGAGAGAAAACGAAACATAAATAAAAGAAAGACATTTGAGTGACAACGTTGGTGTCTTGTTGCGGGAACGACGAATAACAAATCTTCCTCAATTGCTTGCGTTTTCCGATGATCAGGATATAGGGATTTTAGTTTGATTAATTTCAAGTGATTATTGAATCCTTTTTCCTCCTTCAAGTTTTATGCTAACTTGGAGGTTCAGGCCAATTGAACAATTCCCAAATCGTACTCTTTCTTGATTACCCTTGTGTTCTCCGTGGAATATTGCCAGTGTAGTGGCATCGGCCAGCCTCGATGGAGGTGGCGTGGTATCATGTGCTGTAGGATGATTATATGGAATCATGTCGTGGTAGTTAGCTGAGCGGCTGGCACCTGCCGACTGTAGAGGTGATACGGCGCACCGTCATGTGCCACTGGAGGAGAAGGGCCAAGGATGTCTATCAGCGACTGTCGAGCAGGGAGGCCGACCTGGGCTGGCTGTGGAAGGCAAAGGTGGAGCAGTGCGTTGTCGCACGTCGTGGGAGGAGGCCACACCTAGAAGTTGTGGTATGTTTAGAGAGGTTCAGCCTACATGCCCCACTAGATTGGAGGACCCCCTAGTTGGCCAAAATGGCCTACCGTTACACAGTTTGGTAGCAGGCCACTGGATGGCTGATATGGCCCCCGGCTCGCAGGGCCAGTTGGGATGACCAGTCTGCCTTCTGGTGGACCGGGCTAGACACAGGCCAATCACATGAGCTAGACCCACCCATCAGACCGAACCCGCCCAGTAGGCCAGGACGAACCGGCGACCCAGCATGTCTGACCCACCAGCCGGCTGGGCCAAACCCAAAGCCCAGTGGTCGAACATGGGTAGGCCAAGCCACTATCTGATGGTCTAGGCCAACTGTGTCCCGGCACAACAATCCAACCCGGATTGACCCTAATTGGGTTGGACCTGAGCAGGGTTTGATGGACCCTTAGAACCGTTGCGTCGGGACGGTCTGACCATGTCAAACCGGACCTAGACCTAACCGGTCCACAGATAAAGAAACGCCCGTAACTAAAAAACTATGTATCTGTTCAACACGTCGTCAATTGCATTGGGATACCTTTTTAGAAGCAATCCCTTTTACATATTCAGGTGTGCTTGACCGAGTTGGGATGGACCATGGTGTGATCACCCATGTTTCTTAGAATGGGGTGTAACTAACATAATGGGCATCTGTTTCATGAACCGTTTATGGATTTCAGACCCTTATTGCAAGAAAAATATTTTGGTATAGTACAATTGATTTTTTGAGTATGTTATCGTATGGCCGGGTTGGATCAAAACTGAATCCAACTGGGCCCGTATAACTAAAATTATTATAAGTCACAGACCGGGCATCCGATTGATGCACATTCTATCGCATCTGAACTCTTACGACATGGTGTTCCATTTGGATACTTCTACATGGATATTTGTGGTGGTTCAAGTATGATCATTTTCATGAGGATCAGTTATCCCAAACATGCTAATGAACAGGAATCCTGTGGCTGGCAGTGTGGAAGAGGATGGAGATTGATCATATAGAGGTTAGTACTGAGCGATCCTATATGGGTCAGGACATAAATATCCTATGTTGTTCATATCCTATGTGGGTCAAGACTCTTCATTCTTGTGTGGGTCATCTCATATTGATCCTGTGTGGGTCAGATCATGTGTGGGTCATCACTCAGCGATCCTGTGTAGGTCAGTTCATAATAATCATGTGTGCGTCAAATCCTATGTGGGCCATTGCAAGGGTTAGTACCAAACATCTATGGGCAGGTTGGATTCAGTGTGGATCATTACAGGCGTTCAAACATATCGATCTTGTGTGGGTCAAACTTCTGATGGTCAGCAGTAGTGCCTCATGATAGAATATGATGATCTATCTTTGTGGCTAATCATTTGAACCACTATACATCACTAATTACTGTTGTGATCTGAGTCTTTTACCTTCACGACGATACCTATGTGGTACTTCCACCTTCATTGTGATATCTTCGTGGTGATACCTATGTATAAATTTTACCTTCATGGTGATATCTTTTTTGGGTTACCTGTGTGGTATTTTAACCATCGTGGTGTTAACTATGTGGTACTGTTACATTCGTGGTGTTACCAAAGTGGTGTTTCCTTTGTGATATTCCTCCATCCTGAATGAGATGAGTATATCTTTATAACACAGGTATATGTATGTGAATATATAGAAGTAGAGTTGATGACAACTTCGTGCTATGTGATTGAGGTCCTGCTTTGTGGTTTTTCCATTGTGGATGTCTGGGAGTCCATCGAGGGTCTTGGGGTCCATACAAAGTATTTTTATACTCACACCTATATGGGCTTACCCGCATCATGTTCTGTCTAGGGAAGACGACAGATATAGTTGATCAAGGCTGAGGGAGTCAGGACAGGACGATGATCAGAGGTGGATCAATTGGTGTGGTGTGACGTAGGACTACTGATTGTGATTTGTACCAACCCTTCATGTAGGATCCTCGGTGGACGATCCAAGAGATGTTTTACTCTTATCAGTTGTACTTGTAAATTTTAGGTGGGCTTGTATTCTAGCCCCTTTACTTTTAGAAAAAATTTTACAACAACAGTTTACTCTAGGGTATCCCTTGTTTTGGTCTTGGATATGTTTGTTTGTACAGGTTTAAAAGAAATGTCTTCCTGTTATGGGATACTCATTTCCGGTGCTAGTCGTTATCCCCAGTCCTATGGAAGGTGGGATTAGGGTAGTCATGGCATGGGCCCCAAGGGATCGGTTGTGAAAAAGTTGTATCAGAGGAGTCACTTTTACTGAATAATCATGTGTCTGATTTTTTCTATGTGTAAATAGTGTTACATTCTATGATTGTGGTTTTCAGTATGGGGAATCTAGTGTTGGTTCAGTGGCTGAAATATCCATACACTAGGTCCCTGAGATCTGATTTCCATCATAGTACATAAAGACACTGATTGAGTGTGTATTTAAAACACTTTATTATGATTTCATTATGTCTTCTTAGCAGGTATAACATAGTGACTGTGGCGAACCATTTTTCGCTCAGGATGCCACCACGTAGATAGACATCCAGGATTCCAGAGAGAGTACCTGATGACTGCCCTTTGTGTGATTAGGCTTTGGTGTAGTGATCTCTTTCAGGGATTGTACCATCAAGTGGTGCACCAGTAGCACCACCACCCATTGGGTAGGATATACCACCAGTCCCACCAGAAGAGGGTATATTCTAACTGATCACGTTGAATGAGATTCAGCAGCAGTGTGATCTGTGGTTCCGTGGAAAGATGTACCCGCAGGCAGCTGAGGACTGGCAAGAGGCTGTGGGAAACATTTTTCATTTAGTTTTTATACCATCTGATCTAATGGGGATCCTAGCTATCAGTCTCTTCTATGTAGAATTTGGGAGATGGAGGAGTCTGACACTCTAGTTACATAATAAGAGAACCCTCACAAGTGTAGACATCGGGGGCCTTTTCAAGGAATAGTTATTCCCAGCGACTCTATGTTCAGTGCGTATATAGGAGCGACTGGACTTACAGAAGGGAAACATGAATATGGCCCAGTACTCGATGATGTTCACTAATCTCTCCCACTACTCTAACGACATGGTAGGAGACCATTTCATTAGTGAACAATCCTTAGAATAGGGGATTTGATGGGAGATTAGTGCATCAATGGTATCACTCATCATTTCGATGTAGGTTAGTGTGATAGATAGATCTCCATGGGTGGTGGGATTGTAACCTAAGTAGGAACCGACAGCGAGAGCCACCCCCAGATGTCAGGTAGCATATTCATCCAGAGTAGGAAGTAGATAAATGATGTAGGGGTCCAAGCATACCAAAACATCTGTTCGGTGACCTCAGGATACATGGTCGGTGGTGAGGGGCTCATAAGAGAGTGGAGGACAGTTGATGATTAGGCAGTGCTACTCGTGCGGCGAGTAGGGTCACATGGATCGCGACTACCTAACACATCGTACCGACGATCATCAAACAGTCAGAGGACCTCCAAGGTAGAGGTAGAGGTTTGAGTGAGGAGGTTTGTATGGTGGTGAACATTGTATAGGAGATGGCCATGAATTAGGTAGTGGAAGATGATTTGACAGTCTACTTCCACCACTTTTTGGTGGTCCACCCTAGCCACAAGGATCATGAGGACATATATGAGCTCAACACTAGGCAGTTGTGGCCTACAACCATGTTTCTCCATATATGATTAGAGGTACGATCAATGACTTTTCCACACTATATGTAGTAATTACAAACAAAAGTACTATCCACTCTTTTATTTCCACGACCCTCATCTAGATTTTGGAGATTTTGATGGAGTCGTTGGCACGATCCTTACGGCTAGAGACTCTTATGGGAGTAGATTCTATGATTACACACTAGTTCCTACTATGTGAGCATCCACTAAGAGGTGAGAGATTCAGATGGTATATTCTTGTAGTGGTGTCGATGCCTTATGAAATCTTCTTGGGTATTGACTAGTTATGAAATGTATATGCTCAGATTGACAGAATTAGGCTCAAAGTTTGTTGTGTCTGGGAGGATGGGACCAATTTTTTCTTCACTGGGGATACGGGAACCTTTTTTGCATATAGTGGTCCTTCCTAGGGGAGGGTTCGGCCGTTATCACATCATTTGGCTATCCATACCGTTAGAGTATTGGATATTGAGATTCTGAGATATCTTGTATTGGTGGACCATTATGCTGATGTCTTTCCAAATGATGTTCTGGGACTACCTCCATGTAAGGAGGTAGACTATTACATTGACCTATACCCCCAGATGGAATCGATATTCACACCAGCATATAGAATGGCTCTCATGTGGCTTCGTGAGTTACAAGCACTATTGGTGGACTTTATGAGTAATTGGTTCATAAGGCTTTGTGTTTCTCCTTGGGTAGCCCTAATTTTTTATGCCATAAAGGTAGATGAGAGTTTGAGACTCTTGGTGGACTATTGGCACCTGAACCAGGTGACTGTGAAGAACATGTATCCACTTCCATGGATTAGTGACAATTTCGACCATCTAAATGGAGCTCGATGGTTTTCGAATCTTGACCTCAGATCAGGTTATCATCAGCTGAGGGTATAGGATCAGGATCTATAGAAGACAGCCTTCAAGTGTCGTTATAGCCACTATGAGTTCATAGCAATGATTTTTGGTTTGACCAACACCCCTACAATAGTCATGGGAACCATGAATAGGATCATTTTTCCATCCTTGATCGATTCGTTGTGGTCATCATAGATGACATCTTTGTGTACTCATCGATGGAGGAGGAGCATGCCTATTATCTGTAAATAGTTCTGGATTCAATCTGAGTGCACCACCATTAGGGTACGCTCTTAATGTTCCAGTGCTGGAAACTAGAGGTTCCCTTTTGGGGACACATTATCTCAAAGGTTGGAGTTGCAGTAGATCCAGAAAAGAAAGAGTATTTTCCAGCTTGAGAGCCACCCAAGAGTGTGACCATGGTGCATAGTTTACTATGGATGGCAGGATACTAATGTGATTTGTACCCATTTTTTACAGAGCCGTGGAACCCTTTTTAGTATTAACAAATAAGAGACATCCCTTCATGGGATGGATACATGACATAAGAGTATTCATGAGATGAGGTGGAGACTGATGAGTGACCCCATATTTATGCTACTAGATGATTTTTTTGGGTATTTATTATATTGTGATGCATTAAGGACTGTACATGGATGTGTCCTCATGCAGGAAAGAGCAGTGATCACTTTTTGTTCACAATAGCTGATGTAGAAAGAGCCAAACTAGGACAACCATGGACTTGAGTAAGATGCAGTGTTCTTCGCCTTGAATATGTTGAAACATTACATGATGGGCCATTTTTTTACAGTCTACTCTGATCAAAATATTACCATGTATATATTTTCACAGAAGGACATGAACCCAAGACAACATTGTGGGTTTGAGTTCCTCTATGACTATGACATCAAGAAAGTCTACACTATTGGGAAAGGGGAACGTAGTGGCAAATGCAGTTAGCACAAGGTCTGGATTACAACAGCTGAGTGAGGCAACATAACATCTATCCACATTACAGATATTCTATATGGATAATGTTGGAGCAGGATACCTCTAGTCTAGAACTATTACTCGGGCACTTCATTAGCGAGTGTCGGAGGAACAACATTAGGACAATGACTATGAGGCATTGTGTGCTCAGATATCTACATGATAGGAACCTGATGGATTTTATGAACATGGGGATAACATCATCCTCTTTAGAGGACTCATCATGGTACTAGTAGAAATTGGGGAGGAGGTGTTGTGGGAGTTCCATACGTCTCCTCTGGCAGTGCATCCATGTGTGGAGAAGTTGTACCAGGACCTCCGGCATCGGTAATGGTGGCCAGGGATAAAGAATTAAGTTGAACAGTTTGTTTCATGATGCCTCACATTTCAGTAATTGAAGGTCTATCATCATGTTCCTACAGGCTTAGCTCAACCACTAGAGATTCCACGGTGGAAGTGGGATGGTATATCCATGTATTTGGTGATAGGTCTTCCACGTACGATGTAACATCCCAGGTAAATAAAGAATAAATAATTTTCAAATTTATTAATATTTACGAATTAAATATTAATTTTACTTTAAAGGGGTTTCTATGATCGATAGCGTACTCGATACACAACGATGAGTTCCTTTGAAAACTTACATTGCACACTAGTAATAAAATAATAATATTTTAAGTGTCAGTTAACACGTAGCCGTTGTACTGGCGGGAATGGATAGAAATAACTAAAATATGATTATATATGTTTGTTAAATGTTTTTACATTTATCTAATAAAGGATAAAGGCTTAAAATTCGAAAAGAATTCAATTTTAGGCTTATATACTCTAATTTTCACGAATGGTCCACTTATCACCTTTTGATGGAGAACCATCCTTAAATATAGTTATGATCGATCTTATAAATTACATTTCGCCAAATATAACTCTTCTTTAGAATCAGGACATCAAAATTTACTTTGTGTAAATTTTTTGTATCTTTCTGATAAAGTTCATTTTTTTAATGAATAGTGTAAAATGTTGTATTTTAATTCAAAACCACTTTTTAATATAAATTTTTAAGATGATTAGATTATATTTTGAATTGGGTTTAAAGTGAAATTAGAATATATTTTTACCATTAAATCCAATAGTGGTCGTTGGAATTAATTTCACTTTGAAATCGGACTTAAACTACTATCAATCTTTTGATACTTATTGTTTCATAAAAACGCGCTATTTGCTATGACAGTAGGAATTAATTATTAAATTAATTAATTCAACTTATATGTTGTGAATTTTTTAAAATGGACTTCATTTTTGAATTCGAAATATCAAATATATCTTAGGGAGAAGTTTTGGTATTTTTATGAAAAACTTCAATTTTTGATGAATAGTGAAACCACTAAGTGGTACTTATAAAAATTGATTTTTCGTTAAAATGAAATTTTTACCACTTCTGTGTTTTGAATTTCAAAAATAAGACATAAATGTTAGTTATTAAGACGTAAAATGTGGTTCAATGAGATTAAAATGTTTTTTTGGCGAATAGTAACTTTTAAGTTCTTAATCGCGATTAGAGGTAATTAGTGCAATTTAAGGCAAAATGATATTATAATAAAATGAAAATACCTTGACACATGTCCTACCCTTATTGGATGTGTCATGGCAGACCATGAAATGCTATGGGTCAACTTGGGGACCCCATGGAGCCACATTGGTTTGGAAATGACATAAATAACTTTTTATTTAATGTTATAGTAAAAATGACACACACATGAGGTGTTTTACTAAAACAATTTTTACATGAGGTTATAAAAGTCATATTTTTTACTATAAATATTCATTAGAAATATAAGAAATGTTCGTACATCATAGTATTTTTTTTATAATTTTTAGTCATTATATATATTAAATTATTTATGACATCATGATGATGCAATGATGACCTCATTATTTAACGATTTAAATAAAATGGAAATATAATGTAAAATATAAGACCTACACATGGACAAAACCTAATTTATGGGTGGATTTAGAACCCTTATCACCTTATCCTAGAAACACATCAATGTGTGACCTCTTAAATCCGAATACCATTTTAAAATAAAGTGACTTTTCTTTACCTTCCAAGAGTGCCCCTCCTCTCCTCTTATAAAAGTCCCCCACCTCTACCTCCTTACCCACACTCCCAAAGCCTTTGGCTCCGCCAACCCCTGCCCATTTTGTCTCTCCACATCCTTCTCTTACTCCTTGAAGCATCACTTTGGGCAGAAGTCTTCCCAAGGAAGCCTTTGAGCTCAAATCTAAGAGAGTTGCCCGATTTTAAGGTAATGTCTTCTTTTGAGTCCTTTTGATTTATTTTGCTTCTCCAACCCCCTAAACTCTTTTTATTCTTTTATTTGTAAAAACTATATTATCCTCAATATACTCGGATGTTTTTATAAGATGTATTTGAGATACACTTACAGACACCTACATCTAATGGTTGAATAACATACTGTTTCCGTGGATGGCGAATTTCTGCCTCCCGAAATGATGATTGTTCAACATTCTTTTAACACCTTCAAAGGTGGCCATTAGGATGAAACTATATTTATATATGATATATAATATGTTTATGTTTTCCTTAAGCTTCTTTATTTTTTATTTTGGGCATACCTTTATGGTTTCCATTATGGGTAAACACGATATCTTCATTTAAGGAAGTGCGGACTACCACCCCCTCAAAGTGATGTGATTCGTTAATGCCATGTGTGGGACGTATAAAGGATGAATTTAAAGTTATTATATATGATGTTATACTGGAATTATAATATACCTCTATATCATTATTATTTCTTTCCATTAATTTATGAGATAGAAATGAAAGTAGCGTTCATGCGTACGTACAACTTATCATCTCCATGAACGGTGCATTTCATTTCTTATCCCCAAATGTAATGTACTATTAAAAGTACATGTATATAATGGATATATATAATTAATGATACATCTAAATGATTAATATAATTATGGAATTAAAATATACATACCTCTCATTTAGTTTTAATTCCATTAATATGAAAAATAAATGAATGTAGCGTTCATGCGTACGTACGGCTTACCGTCTCATTGAACGGTGCATTTCATTTCATACCTCTAAATGATTATGTAATATTATAAATACATTTATATGCTGGATATATATGATAAATATGCTATCCAAATCAGGAATGTAATTCTGGATATAAATAACCTTTGACCACATGAACAACATGTAATTTTAAGAAGTCCACTTTCGACTTAAGAACCAAATATCGACAAAACAAACATTATTAACTTAAATGTTTACATAATGTTTATAACATGGAAATAAGTGATATAAAAGGAATAATGAACATTAAAAATGTTCTTAATCAAGTAGAAATTAACTCAAGTTTATTATTCAGGACGTTAAAGAATGATCGAGTCAAGTCGGACCCGAGGTAAGGGACTTCGTCTCAATCTCCTTTCATTGAGGAATATTTTGTTTTATAGATATCTTTCTTTTATACGGTGAATAAACCCCTTTGACATTTACTTTTATACAAAAGGAATCTTTTTCTACGAAGCGTTTTCCTAAATGACAAAAAGGAATGTTTTTTAACGTACGCGGTGACAACGACCTTTTCTGCCGCCGCGAGTATTATTTGGTCTTTGGCTTCCTCAACACGCTGTAATGTTTTTAAAATAAAATAAATACTATATAATATTTTCTGTATTTTGGTATTAAAAATTGTTTTGATAAATGATTCTATTATGTCAATATATTTAAATGATATATTGTGATTCAAATGTGGAAATCTTATCATTCCTTTATATTGGTTTTATGTTTTATGATTTTATATTGGTACATGAACATTTGACGGGTGGTTACGTGATAAACCATATGACGGGTGGTGTCGTGAATACCAGGATGGGTTGTTACGTTATAACCTCCAATGCATTGGGTATGGAAGTTGGCCGTATGGCTATTCCATTATGTATGAATGGAATTTGGTCGTATGGCTATTCCATTAAGTGATATGTGTGGAAGTCGACCATATGGTTATTCCACTTAAGTATGTTTATGTCCCAAGTTACCTTTATATATGTTATGTGTTATTTATATGGGTTTTATGGTAATCCTTTGGTTACAAAAAGGTAAGTAATGATATTTTATTTAGTGAAGAGTTTTTTACTACTTCATGAAGGTGAAGGTACTACTTTGATAAAGTATAAATGGTTTACTTGATGCTTGAAAAACTAACAGTTTTCATTCTTTGTGAATACATTACTGAGCTTTTTATGATCACCCCAAGTTTTTTTTAAATGTTTTTCACAGGACTTAATGTGGAATAAGGTCAAGGATGGGATCAAGGGAATGTCATGCTATATAAAACATGGAACTATACATGTTTCTTTTTAAGAGTTTTTTATTATATGGAAACATGGTAGAAGTGTCTAGTTTGTAAATCTTTTGAGATGTAATAGTTATGTTCTAATTCTCTAAAACACTAAACCTGAAAAGATCCTCGATGTGAATTATTCATTTAATTCAATATTACATAATGTTTAAGGTCGGGGCCTTATAGTTGGTATCAAAGGTCGGTTTAGACAACATTAACAGTTAGAAAATTGTTAAATTATAAAGTAATTTATGGTATGACTGAAATGATATAGCATTTAAAGATTACCATGTTGCTTCGCCTAAGATATTTCTGTGTTCAGAATGTTTTTCCGCAGAGGAAACAAAGCCTCTATGTTGGGATGACATCAGGAGGAAGACAACCTTCCAAATCAGAAACCTGAGATGGTCGGAATCGGAACTGAACAGTTTGTTGCAGTGATGGCATAGTTGACTCAGGCTATAAATGGTGGTAGTATCCATGCACGAGATCAGCCAGATCAACTGCAGAGGAACTTTTCAGTGGTGGAACATTTCATTACGCAACATCCCCCATCATTCAGAGGATCATCTGACCATATGCTAGCTGAAGGGTGGATTAAAGAACTGGAGAAGATTTTTGATGTCATGGGGGTGTTCAGAACATCAAAAGGTTAGTCTTTCTCTTTACCGTTTTGAAGGTGAAGCTGATCAGTGGTGGTCGATGGTGAAAAATATCAGGGATAGTTATGAGATTGAGGATCTTCACTGGGACGAATTCAAAGGTATGTTTCTTGAGAAATATTTTCCTAAGGTTGTTTGTCTTAGGATGGAAAAACAGTTCCTAGAATTGAGGCAGGAGGTTGATTCAGTGGCTGCTTATGAAGCAAAGTTCACTTGATTGGAAAGGTATGCTCCATACTTCATACGAGATCATGATAGTAAAATAAACCGTTTTTACTCAGGGTTAATGCCAAATTATCAAAGGTCTTTAGCTTCTCATGAGTTCAAAAGTTATGAAAAACTTGTTCAATGTGTGGAGAAGGTGGAAATGGAGTTTGCCGATGATCAGGTGTTCTATGACAAACAATAGAATAAGAGGTCTAGTTGGCAGGCAAAGGGGAGGAATTCATCAAAGAAGCAAGGAGGTAAGAAAACCAAAGATCCATCCTATGAGAAGTGTGGTAAAATGCATCCTGGATAATGTTTATCCAAGTCTGGTAAGTGCTTTTGGTGTGGTAAGTCTGCTCATATTGCTCGTAACTGTAAAGATGATGATCAAGAAGGCAATGAAAATCCAGCGGTAAGATGTTTTAAGTGTAATGAAATGGGGCATTATGCAAACGAGTGTCCAATGAAGAACTCAACTGGGGGAAAACAGCCAGACTACAACCAGAAAGGGGTGGTGAAATCCTTTGCAAAAACTTCAGCATATGTTGGGCCATCAAATGAAGTAGTATCAGGTACACTGTTTTTTTTTTCAGATTATGCCAATGGGTTGTTTGATTCATGGTCTACACATTGGTTCATTTCTGAGAAGTTTTCTAGTAAATTGGAAATTCCATCTCAAGATAGGAACCCTTAACTTATGGTAAAAACACCCAGAGGGAATGTTGAGACAAAAAAGAATTATAAGAACCTTCATATCCTTGTGTGTGGAAAGAATCTACCAGCAAACCTTATTGTTTTGCCTCTAGTAGAGTTTGATGTTATTTTGGGCATGGACTGGCTTTCTGTTTATCATGCTAAGATTGACTGCGGAGCTAAAAGGGTTTCTTTTCAGAAAGATTTTCAGTTTGTGTACATGATTGAACCCTTGATTTTGATAACATATCAGGATGTTGAGAAACTAGTAAAAGATGGAAATGAATGTTACCGTGCACATATTGTTGAAAATAAAGGAACATTTCAAATTAATGATGTGCTAGTTGTAATGAGTATCTTGATGTTTTTTCCTGATGAGTTACCTGGTATTATTCATTATCGGGAAGTTGAATTTAATGTTGACTTAGTTCCTGATTTTAAGCTGATTTCAAAACCCCTTAGCTAATGGCTCATGTTTAACTTTTAGAGTTAATGAAACAATTGCAGGAGTTATTAGATAAAGGTTTCATTCGATCTAGCACATCACCATGGGGTTCTCCTGTCTTGTTTGTTAAAAAGAATGATGTATCAAGGAGAATTTTCATTGATTATAGGGCCTTGAATAATATTAATGTTAAGAATAAGCATCCATTGCCTCATATCGATGATTTGTTTGATCAGATCCAGGGAGCTCAGTATTTTTCAAAGATTGACTTGAGGTCGGGGTACCATCAGGTGATGGTAAAAGAAGCAGACATTCTGAAGACTGCGTTCCGTACTAGATATGGCCATTATGAATTTGTAGTTATTCCTTTTGGGTTAACCAATGCACATGATGTATTCATGGACCTTATGAATAGAATTTTCCATGAGTTCTTGGATAAGATTGTGGTTGTTTTCATTGATGATATTTTGGTGTTTTCTAAAAGTAAAGAGGAGCATGATAGTCATTATAGGGTTATCATGCAAACCCTAAAATAAAAGAAACTATATGGAAAATTCAGAAAGTGTGAGTTTTGGTTACAATAAATTTCTTTCCTGGGTTACATTGTTTCAAAAGATGGCATAACTATTGATCCTGCTAAAACAAAAGTTGTTGAAGAATGGCCAAGACCCACAAATGTAACCGAGAACCGTAGTTTTCTTGGTTTGGCAGGTTACTACTGAATGTTTGTTGAAAATGTTTCACGGTTATCTAGTCCAATGACTAAGCTAACTCTCAAGGGTGTTAAGTTCATCTGGATAAAAGAATGTGATGATTGTTTTCATGAGTTGAAAAGAAGATTGGTGAATGCTCTAGTTTTGGCACTTCCTTCCATGAATGGTGAGTTTGTTATATACAGTGATGCTTTGTTGAAGGGACTTGGCTATGTCCTTATGCAGAATAATCAGGTAATTTCTTATGCTTCACGCCAGTTGAAAATTCATGAGGTAAATTACCCTACACATGATTCGGAATTAGATGCTCTTGTTTTTTCTTTAAAATTTTGGATGCATCATTTGTATGGGGTAAAGTGTGAAATATATACCGATCACAAATGTTTAAATTATATATTCACTCAGAAAAAATTGAACATGAGACATAGGAGATGGCTAGAATTAATCAAGGATTATGATTGTACAATTCATTACCATCCGGGAAAATCAAATAAAGTGGATGATGCTTTGAGTCGAAAAAGTAATGCTTCATTAACCATGCTACGTTTGGAACGAGATTCTTTGGTTTTTGATTTGACGAAATTTGGCATAGATGTTGTTGGTGTAGGAAGTTCTTCTGTTTTGTTTCAGGTATCAGTGTGATCATCCCTATCAGACAGAATCAAGCAAGCACAGAAGCAAGACAGTGAGTTGCAGAAAAAGGTAGAGCTGGTTCAGAAGGGTAAGTTGCCTGAATTCAACATTGATAGTGATTGTGTTTTGAGATTTGGGAAGAGATTAGGTGTGCCTTGTGATTCAATGTTGAAGAATGAGTTATTATGTGAGGCTCATAGTTCCCCGTTTTCAGTTCATCATGGCAGTACTAATATGTACAGAGATCTGCGGGAGTATTACTGGTGGGATGGAATGAAAAGAGATATTGCTGATTTTACTGTGAAGTGTTTGACTTGTCAGCATGTTAAAGCAGAGCGACAGTTACCGAAAGGGATGCTTCAGCCTTTACCAGTGCCATAGTGGAAATGGTAGAATATATCCATGGACTTCATTGTGGGATTACCAAGTACATCTCGAGGTAATAATGAAATTTGGGTTATTATTGATCGCTTGACTAAATCTGCTCATTTCCTTGCTATACGAGATACTTTTTCCCTAGATCAACTTTTCCATCTGTATCTTACAGAGATAGTCAGGTTACATGGAGTTCCTCTCTCCATTGAATCTGACTGTGATCCCAGGTTTACTTCTAACTTTTGGAAAGGCCTTCAGAAGTCATTGGGTACTGAATTAAATTTTAGTACAGCTTTTCATCCTCAATTAGATGGGCAGTCAGAACGAACAATTCAGACCTTGGAGGATATGCTACGAGCTTGTTCGATGGATTATCAGGGAAGTTGGGACCAACATCTTTCTTTGGTTGAGTTTTCTTATAATAACAGTTTTCATTCCAGTATACAGATGGCACCATTTGAGGCATTATATGGGAAGCGGTGTCGAACTCCATCATTTTGGGATGAAGTAGGTGAAAAGAAGCTAATGATACCAGAATTGGTAGAAGAGATGGTAGAAAAAGTTTAGTTGATTCGGAAGCACATGAGAACAGCTCAGAGCAGGCAGAAGAGTTATGCGGATAACCGGAGGAAGGATCTATCTTTCGAGGTAGGTGATCATGTTTTTCTCGAGGTTTCTCCTTGGAAAAGTGTGATGAGATTTGGTAAGAATGGAAAGCTGAGTCTAAGGTTTATTGGACCATATGAAATTCTGGAGAAAGTTGGATCAGTTGCTTACCGAGTGGCTTTACCTCCGATTTTATCTCAGGTACACAATGTTTTTCATGTTTCGATGCTGAGAAAGTATATGCCAGATCCATCTCATGTTTTGAGCCCATAGGTAGTTCAGTTGGAAGAGAATCTCTCTTATAAGGAAGAACCGGTCCAGATTCTTGACCACAGGGAGAAAGTGTTACGAAATAAGGTAATCCACCAGTTAATGGTTTTGTGGAAAAACCATATGGTTGAAGAGGCAACGTGGTAATCTAAAAATGCTATGAGGGATAAATTCCCCCACTTATTTTGATAAGTGAATAAAATTGCGAGGACGCAATTCCCAAAAGGGGGGAAGGATGTAACATCCCAGGTAAATAAAGAATAATGAATTTTCATATTTATTAATATTTACGAATTAAATATTAATTTTACTTTAAAGTGGTTTCTATGATTGATAACGTACCCGATACACAACGATGAGTTCCTTTGAAAACATACGTTGCACACTAGTAATAAAATAATATTATTTTAAATGTTAGTTAACATGTAGCCGTTGTACTGGCGGGAATGGATAGAAATAACTAAAATATGATTATATATGTTTGTTAAATGTTTTTTACATTTATTTAATAAAGGATAAAGGCTTCAAATACGAAAATAATTCAATTTTAGGCTTATATACTCTAATTTTAACGAAAGGTCCACTTATCACCTTTTGATGGAGAGCCGTCATTAAATATAGTTTTGATTGATCGTATAAATTCTATTGGACCAAATATAACACTTCTTTAGAATCAGGACATCAAAATTTTCTTTCTGTAAATTTTTGGTATCTTTCCGATAAAGTTCTTTTTTTAATGAATAGTGTAAAATGTTGTATTTTAATTCAAAACCACTTTTTAATCTAATTTTTTAAGATGATTAGATTATCTTTTGAATTGGTTTTAAAGTGAAATTAGAATATATTTTTACCATTAAATCCAATAGTGTTCATTGGAATTAATTTCACTTTGAAATCATACTTAAACTAGTGTCAATCTTTTGATACTTATTGTTTCATAAAAACACGCTATTTGCTCTGACAGCGGGAATTAATTATTAAATTAATTAATGCAACTTATATGTTGTGAATTTTTTAAAATGGACATAATTTTTGAATTCGTAATATCAAATATAGCTTAGGGTGATGTTTTGGTATTTTTCTGAAAAACTTCAATTTTTGATGAATAGTGAAACCACTAAGTGGTACTTATAAAAACAGATTTTTCGTTTAAATGAAATTTTACCACTTCTGTGTTTTGAATTTAAAAAATCCGACATACATGATTGTTATAAATAAGTAAAATGTGGTTCAATGAGATTAAAATATTTTTTTGGTGAATAGTAACTTTTATGTTCTTAATCGCGATTAGAGGTAATTAGTGCAATTTAAGCCAAAAATGATATTATAATAAAATGAAAATACCTTGAAACATGTCCTACCCTTATTGGATGTGTCATGGACGACCACGAAAAGCCATGGGTCAACTTGGGGACCCCATGGAGCCAATTTGGTTGGGAAATGACATAAATAACTTTTTATTTAATGTTAAAGTAAAAATGACACACACGTGAGGTGTTTTACTAAAACAATTTTTACATGGAGTTATACAAGTCAGATTTTTGACTATAAATATTCATTAGAAATCTAAATCTATTTCCTACATCATATTATTTGTTTTATAATTTTTAGACATTAAATTAATTAAATATTTTATGACATCATGATGATGCAGCGATGACCTCATTATTTAACGATTTAAATAAAATGGAGAGATAATGTAAAATCTAAGACCTACACATGGAAAAAACCTATTGGATGGGTGGATTGCGAACCCTTATCAACTTATCCTCGAAACACATAAATGTGGGACCTCTTAAATCCGAATACCATTTTAAAATAAAGTGACTTTTCTTTACCTTCCAAGAGTGCCCCTCCTCTCCTCTTATAAAAGGCCCCCACCTCTACCACCTTACCCACACTCCCAAAGCCTTTGGATCGGCCAAACCCTGACCATTTTGTCTCTCCACATCCCTCTCTTACTCCTTGAAGCCTCACTTCGGGAAGAAGTCTTTCCAAGGAATCCTTTGAGCTCAAATTTAAGAGAGTTACTCGATTTTAAGGTAATGTCTTCTTTTGAGTCCTTTTGTTTTATTTTGCTTCTCCAACCCCCTAAACTCTTTTTATTCTTTTCTTTTGTAACAACTCCAGTATCCTCAATATACTAGGATGTTCTTATAATAAGTATTCGAGCTATAATTACACACACCTACATCTAATGGTTAAAGAACATACTGTTTTTGTGGATGGTGAATTTCTACCTCCCGAAACGATGATTGTTTAACATTCTTTTAACACATTCAAAGGTGGCCATTAAGATGACACTATATTTATATATTATATATAATATGTTTATGTTTTCTTTAAGTTTCTGTATTTTTCATTTTGGGCATACCTTTATGGTTTCCACTATGGGAAAACACGATATCTTCATTTAAGGAAGTGCGGACTACCGCCCCCTCAAAGTGATGTGATTCGTTAATGCCATATGTGGGATGTATAAAGGATGGATTTAAAGTTATTATATATGATTTTATACTGGAATTATAATATACCTCTATATCATTATTATTTATTTCAATTAATGTATGAGATAGAAATGAAAGTAGCGTTGATGCTTACGTACGGCTTACCGTCTCCATGAACGGTGCATTTCATTTCTTATCACCAAATGTAATGTACTATTAAAAGTACCTGTATATAATGGATATATATAATGAATGATACATATTAATGATGAATATAATTCTGGATTTAAAATATACATACCTCTCATTTAGTTTTAAATCCATTAATATGACAAAGAAATGAAAGTAGCGTTCATGCGTACGTACGAGTTACCGTCTCCATGAACGGTGCATTTAATTTCTTACCTCTAAATGATTATGTAATTTTATAAATACATGTATATGATGGATATATATGATATATATGCTATCCAAATCAGGAATGTCATTCTGGATATAAAGAACCTTTGACCACATGAACAACATGTAATTGTAAGAAGTCCACTTTCGACTTAAGAACCAAAAATCGACAAATCAAACATTATTAACATAAATGGTGACATAATGTTTATAACATGGAAATAAGTGATATAAAATGAATAATGAACTTTAAAAAGGTTCTTAATCAATTAGAAATTAACTCATGTTTATTATTCAGGACGTTAAATAACGATCAAGTCAAGTCGGACCCAAGGTAAGGGACTTCGTCTCAATCTTCTTTCATTGTGGCATATTTCGTTTTATACACAACATTCTTTTATACGGTGTGTAAACCCCTTTGAATTTTACTTTTATAAAAAAGGAAACTTTTTCTACGAACTGTTTTACTAAATGACAAAAAGGAATGTTTTTTTATCATACGCGTTGACAACGAACTTTTCCGCCGCCGCGAGTATTATTTGGTATTTGGCTTCCTCAACAAGCCGTAATGTTTTTAAAATAAAATAAATACCATATAATCTTTTCTGTATTTTGGTATTGAAAATGGTTTTGATAAAGGATTCTATTATGTCAATATATTTAAATGATATATTGTGATTGAAATGTGGAAAGGTTATCATTTATTTATATTGGTTTTATGTTTTATGATTTTATATTGGTACTTGGAAATTTGATGGGTGGTTACATGATAAACCATATAACGGGCGGTGCCGTGAATACCAGGATGGGTGGTTACGTTATAACCTCCAATGCATTGGGTGTGGATGTCAGCCTTATGTCTATTCCATTAAGTATGTATGGAAGTTGGCCGTATGGATATTCCATTAAGTGATATGTGTGGAAGTCGACCATATGGTTATTCCACTTAAGTATGTTTATGTCCCAAGTTACCTTTATATATATTCTATGTTATTTATATGGGTTTTATGGTAATCCTTTGGTTACAAAAAGGTAAGTAATGATATTTTATTCAGTGAAGAGTTTTTTACTACTTCATGAAGGTGAAGGTATTACTTTGATAAAGTATACATGGATTACTTGATGTTTGAAAAACATACAGTTTTCATCCTTTGTGTATACCTTACTGAGCTTTTTATGCTCACGCCAGGTTTTTTTGAAATGTTTTTCACAGGACTTAATGTGGAATAAGGTCAAGGATGTGATCAAGGGAATGTCATGCTATATAAAACATGGAACTAGACATTTTTCTTTTTAAGAGTTTTTTATTCTATGGAAACTTAGTAGAAGTGTCTACTTTGTAAATCTTTTGAGATGTAATAGTTATGTTCTAATTCTATAAAAATCTAAACCTGAAAAGATCCTCAATGCGAATTATTCATTTAATTCAATATTAAGTAATGTTTAAGGCTGGGGCCTTATATACGACTAAGGGACATTATACCATCTGAGTTATCGTTGACCGACTCACCATGTCTTTCCACTTCCTAACCATCTAAGAGTAGTGATCAATAGAGGGAATGGGACGTCTCTATATACCTGATATTGTAAGAATTCTTATGGTTCCATTGATGATCGTGTCTGACCATGACACATGTTTTACAACATGTTTGTAGAAGGGATTACTGGAGGCATTCGGGACTCAACTATGTTTTCGCACCGCCTTTCATATTCATATGGAATTTATGACATAGTAGACTATACAGATGATGGAGGACTTGTTACATGATTGAATCCTAGATTTGGGCAGTAGTTGGGAGGAAAACTTTCCCATAATGGAGTAATCATCCGTCATTAGATATCACTCTAATATTGGTATGGCTTTATTCGATGAATTATATGTTCAAACTTGCAAATCACCTCATTGATAGACAGAACGAAGGGAGTTAGAACATATTGGTCCAGAGTTTGTACGATATACTACTTAGAAGGTACAGATCATCCAAGAGCAGATGAATACTGCATTGATTACACACACATAATTTTTTGATATGATACAGGGACTATTGGAGTTTGAGGAGGGAGACCATGCCTTTCTATTGGTCTCCCCTCAATGAGGTTTATGGAGATTTGGTTGAGGTAAAAAATTATAACTGAGGTTTTCTGAATATTTCTGATACATCAGTGGATTGAGGAGGTGGAATACCATTTTTCACCACCATCGTAGTTGGAGAGGGTGCACGATGTCTTCCACGTATTCTAGCTGAGGAGATACGTGCATGACCCATCTCACATCATCCTCCACGAAGAGCTGGACTTTGATGAGGGGGTTATGTTTACATAGGCCCCATTGGAGATTGAGGATCATCATTAGTGGGTCCTTCATGGCTGATATATACCTATTGTCTGTGTTTGCTGGCAGCATGTGATCCTCTAGGGGAGCACATGCGACTGAGAGGCTCATATTCATGCTCTGTACCCCCATTTTTTTCCTTAGTCTATGCTTTGTCATTCTGAGATGAAAATACATAAGGTGGGGAGAATGCAAAGCCACATATTTTACATGTAGTTTTCTTAATTAGATGAAATTATTACGAGTGTGTAAAAATTTACGGTACATGATCTCGAGGCCCGGTGTGCCTGGAATGAATTTCTAAATTTTTTTAGGAATGTTCATTAAACACGCGGGCGGTATTTTCTAACTTTTTAACCAGGGCTCGGATTAAAAATACAAGAGTAACATTGAATCTGCATCACCTGGATTCTATTAATCGATAATTCACTTTAAAAGTACTATGTATAATGAAAAAGTTAGATTTTTGGAGTTTTTAAAAGAATAATAAAATCAAATTGATATTTTATTTTTACTTCTGATTTCCTCCAATGGAAAAGTATAAATGGAGGGTCCAATGATGTGTCAAGCCATTAAATGGTTTGACTCCTCCAAACCATTGTAATAGCACCATTGGAATTAAGAAGGTTCCTATTAAATGAACCCCCATTAATTCCTCGGGTGTTACTCTGCCTCCCATTCAACTATTTATATATGGAAAATGGGGGGAGGTATGGGCATGGATTCACCATGAAATGAAACTCTAGTAATGTGGTTCTACGTCCAACACATGGAGGACATAGCCGATTTCGGTGAGCGGTGAAAAGCGACACCGAATCACGAACCAAAGTATGGCATTTGAGCGGAAACATTGGCTACTTGTTTCGGGAACAACGAATTCCGACACTTCCATAATTGTGGAAATTATCCAATGATCTTGAGGTAGAGATTTTATTTTTTTTTATTTCATCTGATTATTGAATCCTTTTTGAACCATCTAATTTCAAGCTAACATGGAGGGCACGGGCCAAATAAACAAGTCTTGGACCCTTTGAGATCTTGTTTACCCTTGCATTCTCTATGGAAGATTGTCGGTGTGGTGGCACCGGCTGACTAAGACGGAGGTGGCGTCCCGTCACACGTCATAGGAGAAGGCCACGACACCATGCAGCGGTGGTTAGTAGAGTAGCCAACACTGGCTGACATTCAGGTATATATGGTGTCAAATGGTGTGATTTTAACCTGGATGGATTTTTGTAACAACCTTTTTAGTGATATGAGTTATATATATAATTATCACAAGATTATAATGTATATACTCATATATTCATAGTACAACATTAATCATATAATTGAAAATCATAATATAAAAGAAGAAATGTGATTGTATGAACATTGATTATGTTGGGACCAAGTAGTTTTCTATGAATGGAATTGAAATATATCTATATATATATATAAATAGGTGTAGATATGATGTTATATTCCAATTCCAGGTTTACCAAGAATTAATTTTATTAATATTATAAATATATTTTATATCATGTACGTGATGTTCCATAAATAAAATTGTATAACTTTTAAGAAGAAAATAATATCATAATTCTAATACCATGGTTGATTTTGGAATGCAACTATTACCAAAGTCATTACATATATTAGTGTGGAGTGGGGGTGTTAAGATATCACAATTATTAGTAGCACGTTTACATTTTTAATTAAATATTTAATTTAATTAATATCATTACTTACATAATTTTATTTTTACATTATTTGAACCTATGTGGAAATTCACTAAGGTTAGACACATAAACCTTGGGAGAATACAAATCTATTCATCCTTCAACATTGTTGAATCGATGTCTAGAGGCAACAATACTCCAAATCCAAGTAGATCAAGACACATCAAATGCAACTACCTACCTAAAAAAATGGTTATCATGTCCTTATATGAGTTATGATCAAATCTATAGAAAGCAATCATAATATTTGAATTTCAACTCATATTATTAAACTAATTTATCATTATCAACCCCCTTTTTATCTACACTTATTTCTGGACTACTTTTGTTCCCATCTATTACATTTAAATTAAATATTCAATTATTTTCTAATCCCGGATCTCCCTATTATATTTATTGTCTAATAAATCCTTGAAAATGAAACAAAAAACATTATTCATGTTAATTTCTCCAAAAAAATCTTTACATTAGTCATCTTTGAACCATATTGTTGCAAATCAACATTTTCAAACCGAAGAGAGACTAATCAGACCCCCGGATTTCTGACACTTTAGCATGTGATGAGTATATAAAAAATAAAGGATGAATTTTAGGGATAAATCATCGAATATTGTGTTTCATTTGTAGATTCAATATTTGTGGTCGGGTGACAAGAACATTGGCATGGATGTTCAAGTTGGATCATTCTTCTGACGTATGAATTCACAAAATCATTTTATTGACAACCTGATGGATGAGAAATGTGAATAGTGGTGAGATCCACCATTTTCAGCTGCATGGAGATGATATTCAATTTCAAGGAGATGAATATATAATTTCTAAGAATATATGTTAATTTTAAATAAAAAATCATCAACAAATCAGGTAGTCCTAATGAAAAATGGATTCTAGGGCCCTACTATAGTGACTATGGTTTCTTAGAATTATACGTATCACATGTCATGTTGGACCCCTGCACACCTTGTAAACATGTGATAGAGATCCAATGTGTACTTTAAGAGTAAAGTTCCACAAGAATATATGGGCACATTCTATGTAATAAGATACATGACAATAGCTAAAGACATGAATGGTACCCAGTTTGGAGAAACATAATGAGTAAAAAAGTACAAGAGCACATCCAAAGTATACATACATGTCCAGAGAGCCCGAGTAAGACCCTATATTGATCAAAGATACTGTGATGACCCTCTAAATTGAATTTTTTAATGAATGGGAATTTAGAAATGAACCTATATGGACATGACCATGGAATGGAGTGGGACCACAGACCATGTGGTTCACCTCACATGATGTGTAACCCTTGACTCATTTTGGGGAAATTACAATTTATCATATATCCTATTATTGGAATCATATTTTGGATTGTGATTAGCCATTCAAGAGATAACATTCATATAGAATACAATGGTTTCTAATATTGTGAAAATTTAGATATTTTGCTAGATTTTATGAGGAAGATGCTTCTTTAGTTGATGCTTGATGATGTTAGTGATTAGGCAAGATGCCAAGGGACATTAGAGATTCACCATCATGTGGAAGAGGATATGTGTAGAGACCCCAAATGTGACGTACATAGACATTAAATTAGTTTTGAGAAATAATTAATACATAACAAATAAAACAACACTTAAGGACCGCAATTTTTTAGTGTCTTTTGAAACTCGGAACATAATCTTCAAATCATGGTGAAAGATCTTCAAAATATCCTATAAAGATCTTCCTCTTTTTTTCATACCTAAAACCATTATTTATATCCCGGGGAAAAGAAAACACATAAAGGGTGAGCTCAAATTCTTAGTAAGAGTATGTATGGATAATATAAAACAAGCCATATACATTTGAACATAAAAACATGAACATAATGTTTAAACATCAAAATCATGAGCAATGAAATAAAACATGGCAGTACGTAAAAAATAGATTATAATGGAACATCAATCACGATATAATAGCATGGGAATAAAACATGTAATTTTGGGGAACCATTAAGCACTTGATATGATTTCCAAATAAGACAAGGCATTTCTTCCAAGACCAACTTAGTGGACAAAGTCCCTTACTGAATCGAGTTCACTCCTCGTTCCAGTCTTGTATCACTGAACTGGATTAACTTTTCATTCAATCCATGTCTATATAATGAGATATAAATCATTATCAAATTTATTGGAGGGAGAAATAGGTCCCACCCATCTCATAATTAAATCATTATTATTTGTTCCACAAAATATACATAAATCATTCTTCATAACCCAATGAGTAAAATGGGTTTCATAAGCATCATCACATCATAACATAATCCATATAAAACAAATGGATATCATTTCATCATAATAAAAGTGAAACCATGTAAATCATAGAGAACATATACTTGAAATGTACACATATGAAATAATTTCATCTTAGATGGAAAGTGGTTTTGATAAAACACTTGAAATGAATTCTTGAGGTAAATAACCTTTCTTCTTCAAAATCATTTTCTTTTTTCAAAATTCCATGCAATTTTAAAAGATAGGATTTTTGTTGAAAATAGTCATGAAATATTTTAGAGGAATCTTCATGAAAATTTGGCATTTAGAAACTATAAAATCTATTCATGTCGTATAAGTTAAAAAACATTATCCTCATACTTTTAACAGAAAAGACAAAAAGTTCCACTTATGGTAAAAAAAGAAATGTTCCTTCCATAACACATAGTAAAAGTCAAAGAGGGGTAAAAATTACTTTAAACATATATGGAATAATATTAAACACTTTATGAAAAACATTTTTATGGATATGGATGAAAAATATAACCCAAGTAAATACTTATGTATAAGAAATCTCGGATAAAAATTGGATTTGCAAAATTATCACTTACCTTATGTCTGAAATGCTTCAAATGAATATGAACCTCCAGTATAATGATTAAAAAAATGTCATTGAATTATTACAGAATAATATTCATTGTTATGATTTCATATATGTTTCACTTATGACTTTATATTACCCGTTATTTTGTAAATTCCATGTTAAAGTAGCATTTGGGTAAAATCGTTTTATTTATCGTACGTGTTTCGATTTTTTGTTCTCGATATAATTATTAATATCCTAATTATATTAATTAATGAATCTAAAACATTATTTATATATAATATATATTTATTATATAAATATATATGACAGATCAATAAATGAAATACACCGTTCCTGGAGATGGTAGGCCGCACATACGCATGAACGCTGTTTTCGTTTCCTTATTGAATTGAATGAAATTATGTAAATGAAACATATATGTACATAAATCCATTATCATTATTATTTAATATCTTTCATTATTATTTATTATATATATACATTATAATCATTCTTTAATGGTTAATCATGGGAAATGAATCTCATCGCGTTCGTGGAGATGGTAGTCCGTACATACGCATTAGCGATGATATCATTCCCTTAATTATTGAATTGAATTATAGTGAATGGTATAATATCTAAGAGTCAGTATGATGTAATAATAACCATATATAGTTATTCTTTAAACCATTATACCCATCCATGTAAGGTGGTGGTGGAAAAACTAATTACACCGCGGCGTGGAGACGTTATTCTGTACGTACGCACGCGTGGTGATTTCATTTTTCGTCGGATGGATAGAAGGTGAAATGGGGTTGCTTCATATTTATAATATCATATCCGTATATTAGTGATAATTATTGTATTACATTACAATGAAACAACTAAATAATAGGAAGTTGAAGATGAAAGAAACTTGAATGAATCGGTAGAAGAAATTACGTCTTCGTCGACACACCTCCTTTAAGCTTCCACTTAAGGGACTATAGTTGGTCTATTTAGAAGACCGGAACCTCCAAAATCATTCTATCGAAGTGGAGAAGTGGATTGGATAGGATTTTGAGGATATTGAAGTCTCCAGGTGTTTCTAGGTGGAGAGGGAGGAGGTTCCCTTTTATAAGGAAGAAGAGGGGCACCTTTGGAATCCTTAAAATATTAATTTATAATAAATAAAACCCCACTTAAAAACCACCCAAAATGGCTCATATTCAAATATATTATTATATATAGTTTTAATATCATCATCCTATAAAATTTAGACATGTTGGAAACTTATTTTTAACCTTATCAACTTGATTTATCCTTATTTAATTTATTTAATCTTATTTGTGGTAATAAGATTCTAAATTTTAAATTGTTATAAATAATTACATATGTGTTGTGAGTTATCAATAATTGGATAATTTATTACAATTTAGACCATAAAATTTTATGTTAATAATTTTTCTATATATTTTGTGATTTTTAAACAATTTTATATTATGTTATTTTTATAAAGTAACAGTAATGTCAATTTTGATACTATTCATTTATTTGAATTTAAATAAAATTAACACAAAAGATATGTTCTAACTAAAATATTTAATAGATTCATAACATGTCATATCTGTATATAAAAATCGTTGAGGATATTAAATAGTTCATACAATATTTATTTTAATATATTTAAAACCATTTATTTGATATTTCAATCAATAAAATAATTTCAACATAACTATTGTGTCACCTTTAAGGATAATTATTTAATCCCTAAAAATTAAAAATAAATACACATGATGTAGATAATTTTATAATAATTCTTTAGAATATTAATTTTTGATGTTTCATGATGTGTATCACTAAATTAAAATTATTGTACTTATAAGATTTAAGAGAGTGACATGTTGTCACTTTCTTTGGTTTTAATTATAACTAAATTATTTTCATTGCCAAAAGTCCATAAAATGAAACTATTCTGACCCATAGAAGATATGGGTCGGCTTTTAGTCATCCAATAGAATTTTGGCAGGTGTTAGGGTAATTTTATAATCTTATTTTTAGCCATAATTACCCAATTTACCTTTAAGTTAAATAAATAAAAAATTATCGTAGTTACTCTTCATAATATAAAAAAAATAAAAGTAACCTATTAACATAATTTGTACCCACTTAATTAAAATGTGGAATCCATTTTTCAAAATTCAAAACACATAAGTTGCAGTAATTAATTTAAAATTAATCTTGTTGTTAAGAAAATGGGTTTTAAAAGTTAAAACATTGCCAAAGATTGAAATGTTTTTATCTACGAATTCATGGTAAAATTAATGGTAATGAAATAAATTATATTAAATGGTAAAAATATATTCTATTCAAAATTTAAAATCATTAAATATTATAATTTAACCATATAAATTATTGCGATGAAAAAAGTTGTTTTTAATTAAAATATAGCGTGTTTTTACAATTCATTAAAATATAAAAGTCATTATGATAAAATGAAAAATTTACCCAAAGTAAATATTTATTTCCTGATTCCAAAGAAGAATTTTATTTTGTCAAAATAAAATTATAAACATGTAAAAAATTAGATTTAATATGGTTGTGCCATCAAAAGGCGGAAAAACTGTATTTTTTTAAATATATTTATTTTTCCCAAAAAATTTATTTTGTTCTCACACCATGTTATAGAAAATGTGTAATATGAATAATAATGTTATAAAATTAAAAATTTAGTTAATAATATTCATAAATGCTACTCCATAATAATATTATAACAATATATCGTTGTTTAGTGAAACCTAGTATTGCGTATTACACACACTATCGAGAAAGGTCGTGATTGTGTGTAATGAAATCCAAATCAGGGATCCATGTAGTGCAGGCTCTATTTGGTGTAGTATACGACACAAGACATCAATGAAATTAAAAAGAATAAATCTAATAAAATCTCTGGTTTTTACATTCTACCCCCGTTAAAATGAATTTCTCCCTCGAAATTCATCGGGGTTATAAATGGGTTACTAATAGAAAGCTTATTTCAAAGAAACCAAGATCGTAAAAATGAATACTAAAATTTAATTTTAAATTTTGAAGTATGAAACATATCGGTTACCCAAATTAACTCATCACTGGGTTTCCACATAAGAGAACAGAGTTGAAAATATGGATATGGAAGAGAAACCTAACCATCATGTTCTAATGGAGGGTGGTAGAAAACATGGCTATGAAAAAGTGAACAATCACAAAGCCAAAAAAAATTTATGATATAAGGTACCATCTATTAATCAGATATAAGGGCACTAGGACAACATTTTTTGTTTCCAAGATCATTTCTCAAAAGTTGAAGAATTTGAATTAGAATAAATACTTACTTTATTTCAGTACAATCTCACCGTTGTTCGTGCCTTGAACAATTTACAATTTATCTCTTAATGAAATGATGTTGAATTTGTCATTCGTGAAGTATTACCAGATCATGTGATAGAATGATGGGTCATTCCATCTGTCTCAAACAAAAGGATAGAAAAAGTTATCAAATATACATAAGTCCATCTATGGTGAGATTAATCATATATGATTCCTAAAATGAACATATAATTCATCTATCATACCACATAATAAAATAAAACTAATTTCTACTAACTGGTGACTTACATTAGGCTAGTGGTAGGCGATAAATGCTTGTCACACTTCAGTTGTGGTTTCAATTCATACAGCATTATCCTACGCGACGGGTTGTCGCCCGTCCTATAGGTTTTCCTTTTTTTTAAAACTAGATTTTTTTACATCCCATTAATTATATCAAAATATTTCTATCCTTAAACAATACTAACATATGTATAACATAATCTATTCCAATCTTTAGGCCTATCTAAAATACTTTTGTCCAAGATCATAGTATAAAGAAAACAATTACTAGAAATGTCATCTACCGAGCTTGTGAATACCATCATTTATCCCCCATATATCATACAATATATCTTGTTGGTAAAATTAAAAACATGTAAATACTTTAATAATGTATTCTATGGAAATAAATGAATACCCATTGAACCTTTGGGAAAAATGAATGGTGTCAAAAGTTAACTCTTTCCACAAACCAAAATCCCAAAATTTCTATATACTCAAACCATTATACCAGTGAGGATCTCTTTTCATTTTCTCTATATCCCTTCATAATGTGCATATCATCTTCTATCCAAAAATATTTCAATAAATTTTCATGATTACCGATACCATATAAATATTGACAACTAATAAATAGATATTCCAAAATCCCACGATACCATAATTGAGATTCCATGATAATATTGTGAAATGACATTACATAAACACTTAATCATTCCACAACATCATTTTCATACTCGACATCACAATTAGTTATCGCATGTGACTTCCCTTTTCCTTTCCCTAAAGAGGTTGCTCACGTCGATCATCATTAACCGTTTTATTAGGGCATTGATTAGCCATAATCCACTATTTCCCTACACTTGAAGTATTGAAGTGTTGGTGGAGCGTTCTCTGTAGTCTTTTCTCTATTCACATAATTAGAAACCATTTTCCCATTACTTTAAAACTCAACTACTCGATGGCCTTCTTTTGCACACATAAAATAGTTTATAGTACCTTTTAGGAAATCTTCATCATGCTTTTTTCCACACTTTGTGCATAAATTAACATTCATCTTCTTTTCACCATTGTTCTGAGATTTTTCCTTGAACACCATCTTTTGTTTCCTGTCAAAAACATTAAATGGATATGTAACACCAACTTCATGTTCTATCATGATAGAACAACACAAAATTTCTACATATCTACTGAAGTCTCTTATTGCAAATGCCCTTCAAAGACTTTGTTTTAAGCCACTAAATAATCGATCAACTTTACTTTCAGGTTGGATGATAAATCCATATTCATACCATGGAATCCATGTAAAATTCGCTTCGTATATAACAACAGATTCATCATCATTTTTCTTATTCGTAAGGAACTCCTTTTCCATCATTGTTCGAAGAATATGTGGGAAGTACTTATTGAAATATAAGTTCTGGAACTTGTCCCTTTCCATGGATTCAATTTCACATTGGGGCCTCGTATTCTTAATTAGAGTCCACCATTGGTCAGCTTCACCTTCTAAACAGTACATAGCCAGAATGAATTTTTCAGGTTCCGAATAGCGAAGTATGGAAAATATATTTTCCATGGTATTGATCCATTTTTCAGCAATAAGTGGATTAGAAGACCCACTAAATGAATGTGGATGTTTCCTCATGAAGGACTCAATAGAATATTGTTCTCTTCTCGGGTCATTCGGAAGTACAGAATGATTCATAGCTTGTGTAAGTATAGAAATAAGATTTTTCACTCCATATCACATAACATAGATTTTTTCAGGTCGAAAATCAATGCAATTTCCATTACATTGATCAACATGGATCCTTCGGGTTCCAGCCTTCGTCTAAAACCCAAAAAGAATAGTGTGAGAGGAAAAAATCATGCTAGAGAAAACAACATAATAAAGGGGGAGTACCTTCAATATCTAATATAATAGGTTTAATTATAATATTGTTACTGTAATTCTAGGACTATAACTTATACCAATACTTATCCTTAGGGACATCCCTAAACATACCGTAGAAATATCTCTAGGGATCTCACTGAAGTTCTCACATCATAGTTTCCAAAGTTTGAATAAACATTTACTCTAATACCAACTATAGATCACCCAAACATGATTTACATGGATATTACATTAATTTTGTGGAATAATTAATAAAAAAAACAACACTCAAGGAACGTAATAGTTTAGTGTCTTTGGAAACTCAGAACATAACGTTCTAATAATGGTGGAAGATTTTCAACATATCCTAGAAAGATCTTCCCATTTTGTTTTCATACCTAAAAACATTCTTTATATCTTGTGGAAAATAGAACATATAAAGGGTGAGCTAAAATTCTCAGTATGTTTAAGCATGGAGAAAATAAATCAAACCATATACATTTGAACATAAAAACATTAACATAATGTTTAAACATCAAACTATTGAGCAATGAAATAACACATGGTTGTACGTAAGGCATAGATCATAATGGAACATAAATCATGATAAAATAGCATGGGAATAAAACATGTAATTGTGGAAAACCATTAATCACTTGATATTATTTCCATAATATCCACGACATTGCGGCCAAGACAATCTTAGTTGACAAAGTCCCTTACTGAATCGAGTTCACTCCTCGTTCCAGTCCTGTATCACTGAACCAGATTAACTTGTCATTCCATCCATGTCTATCTCCTGAGATTTAGATCTTTACCCAATTCATTATAGTTAGATATAGATCCCACCCATCTCATAATGAAATCATTCTTACTTGTTCCATAAAATAATTATAAATCATTCATCATTACCCAAAGAGTAAAATGGGTTTCATAAACATCATTCCATCACCACATAATCCATATAAATCAAATTGATGTCATTTAATAATAAGTAAAGTGAACCCATTTAAATCATAGAGAACTTATACATGAAACGTAGACATATAAAATAATTTCATCTTAGATGGAAAATGGATTTGATAAAACACTTGAAATGAATTCTTGAGGAAAATATCCATTCTTCTTCGAAATCATTTTCTTTTCACAAAATGCCATGTAATTTTAAAAGAAAGGATTTTTGTTGAAAATAGTCATGAAATATATTAGAGTAAGCTTCATGAAAATTATGAATTATGAAACCATAAAAATCTGTTCATGTTGTATATGTTAAAAAAACATTCTACTCGTACTTGTAACGGAAAATTCAAAAAGTAGCACGTATGGTAAACAAAAGAAAGATTTCTTCCGCAACACAAAGTAAAAGTCAAAGAGGTGTAAAAATGACATTAAAAATACATGGAAGAATATTAAACACTTTATGAAAAACATTTTTATGGACATTGATGAAAAATATAACCCCAGTAAATACTTACGTATAAGCAATCTCAGATAAAAATGAGATTTATAAAATTAACCCTTACCTTATGTCTGATATGCTTCGTATGTTTCCAAACCTCCAGTATAATGATTTAAATAATGTCATTGACTTATTAATGATCCATATTAATTGTTACGATATCATATATGGTTCACTTAAAACTTTATATTACCCGTTCTTTTATAAATTCCATGTTAAAGCAATGTTTTGTGTCAAATCGTTTCATTTATCGTACTTGTTTCGATTTGTTGTTCTCAAGATTATTACTCATATCCTGATTTAATTAATTCCAGAATGAAAAACATGATTTACATAAAATATATATTCATTATATAAATATATATGATAGATTGATAAATTAAATACACCATTCATTGAGACGGTAGGTCGTATGTACGCATGAACAATGTTTTCGTTTCCTTATTTAATTGAATGGAAATAAGTAAATGAAACATATATGTACATAAATCCAGTATAATTATTTTGTAATATATTTCATGATTATTTATTATATATATACATTATAATCATAATTTAGTGGTTAATAATGGAAAATTAATCTCATCGCGTTCGTGGATACGGTAGTCCGTACATACGCACTAGCGATGATATTGTTCCCATAATTATTCAATAGAATTGGAGTGAATGATATAATATCTGAGAATCATTATTATGTTATAATAACCATATATAGTTATTATTTACACCATTATACCCATCCATTTAAGCTAGTGGTGGGAAAACTAATTACACCATGCCGTGGAGATGGTATTCCGAACATACCCACATGCGGTGATTTCATTTTCCATAGGATGAATAGAAGTTGAAATGGGGTTGTTTAATATTTATAATATCATATCAGTATATTAGTGATACTTATTGTATTAATTTAAAATGAAACAACTAATGAAGAAGAATTTGAAGAATAAAGAAACATTAAAGAATCATTAGAACAGATTACCTCTTCTTCGACGCACCTCCTTTAAACATCCTCTTAAGTGACTAAAGATGGTGTTTTGAGAAGAACAGAACCTCCAAAATGTTTCTATGGAAGTTGATAAGAGAAATTGTCAGGGGTTGTTTGAGAATTAAGGCTCAAGGTCTTGTTAAGTGGAGAGGGTGGAGTTGCCCTTTTATAAGGGAGGAGTGGGGCACCTTTGGAAACCTCAAAAATATTAATTTATAATAAATAAAACCCCACTTAAAAACCTCCAAAAATGACTCATATTCAATAATTTGAAGACATAGCGTTGTAATATCTTCATCCAATAAAATTTAGATATTTTGGAAATTTATTTTAAACCTTATCAACTTGATTTATCCTTATTTAATTTATTTAATCTTATTTGTGGTAATAAGCCTCTACAATTTAAATTGTTATTAATAATTACATATGTGTTGTGAATTGTCCATAATTAGATGATTAATGAAATTTTTTACAATATAAATTTTAATGTATAATTTTTAAATATTTTAGAGATTTTTAAACATTATTATATTATGTTATTTTTATAAAATAACTATAGTGTCAATTTTGACACAACTCATTTATTTGAATTTAAAAAAAATTCACACAATAGAAATGTTCGAACTAAATATTTAATAGATTCATAAAATTTCTTATTTATCTAGAAAATTTTTGGATCATATTAAATAGTTCATAAAATATTTATTTTAATATTGTTAAAACCATTTATTTGATATTTCAATCAATAAAATAATTTCACCATCACTATTGTGTCACCATTAATGAAAATGTTATAATCCTTAAAAATACTAAATAAATTCCCATGAGGTAGATAATTTTATTAGATTTGTGGAGACTATTCTTGTTCGAAGATTCATGAAGTTTATCACTAAATTAAAATTATTATACTTATTAGATTTAAGAGAGTGACATTTTGTCACTTTCATTGGTTTTAATAATAATTAAATTATTGTGATGGTCAAAATTCCATTAAATGAATCTATTCAGACCCTTAGGTGATTTGGGTTTACCTTTAGTCATCCAATATAATTTTTTCAGGTTTTAGGGTAATTTTATAATCTTATTTTTACAATTAATTACCAGATTTACCTTTAACTACAACATATAAAAAATTACCGTAGTTAGTATTCATAATATCAAAAAAAATAAAAGTAAACTATTAACATAATTTGGACCGACTGAATTCAATTTTGGAACCCATTTTTCATAATTCAAAACACTGAATTTCCAATAATTAATTTACAATTAATATCGTTGTTATGAAAAGGGGTTTAAAAATTTAAAACATTGCCAACGATTGAAATGTTTTTATCTACGAATTCGATGTAAAATTAATGCTAATGGCATAAATTGTATTAAATGGTAAAAATGTATACAATTTATACTTTTAAACAATGCATGATTATAATTTAACCATATAAATTATTTCAATGAAAAAAGTTGTTTTTAGTTAAAATATTGCTTGTTTTTACTATTCATTGAAATATGAAAGTTATCAGAATAATATGGAAAATTTATCCAAAGTAAATTTTTAAATCATGATGTCAAAGAAGAATTTTATTTTGTCAAAATGAACTTATAATCATGTCAAAACTAGATTAAATATGGGTGCGCCATCAAAAGGCGACAAAACAGTATTTTTTTTAAAATACTTATTTTACCCAAAAAAATTATTTTGTTCCCATACCATGTTCTAAAAAATGTGTAAGATGAATAATAATGTTATAAAATTCAAAATTTAGTTAATACTATTCATAACGTCTAGTGCATAAAAATATTATAACAATATATCATTGTTTAGTGAAACTCGGTATTGTGTACTACACACGCTATCGAGGAAGGTTGTGATTGCGTGTAATGCAAGCCAAGTCAGGGATGCATGTAGTGAAAGCTCCCATTGGTGTATCGTACATCACAAGACATCAATGAAATTAAGAATAATAATTCTCATAAAATCTCAGGTTGTTACAACATGTATCCTCAATCTATTCTTAGACTTGTGACATCCTTATTGGGTAGTTAATGGGTCATCCACCTATCTGAATAGTGTAAAACTCTTATGGATATAGGGCATGGATTGTTGGATATGTGCATGGAATCCTCTTGTGGGGATGAGTTTGGGTCCTCTATCTGCTATCCGAGTGGCTCCCCCTAGTCGTATCAAGAGGTGGGTCCTATATAATCTATTAGAGTTTTTAATACTATTTTATCTATCCATGAGTCATCTAATAGTATATTTACACTATTTATATAAGATACACATGAGTCATATACCAACTACTTGAGTAGCACCCTGTAGTTTTGTCGGGAATGGGTCCTCTACTAACTACTACAGTAGACCCCACAAGCTAGGATGAGGATGAGTCCTCTACAAACTACTAGATTTGAACCATCTAGTTGGTATGGGAATGGGTTTTTTTTCTTTTTAGTGTAATCCTATTATTGTCCCAAGGCATGGGTCCTCGACAATATAGGTAAACCCTCCACATATATTAATGAATGGGTCCACTAAAAATATATTATTTTCACTTAACTCTGTGACACAGTGATGATTTGTCTTGAATTTAACTTTTTCTATAAGAAATATTCATGGGATTTTCGGAATTATTTATGGACCAATATAAAAATTGTAACTCTATTGTGGGTTGGGATATGAGATGTATATCCACTTCTCTCACATTAGGGTTTCATTTTTTGATAATATATTTATATATATATATCCATGTTGTTGGATATTGATTATTATTTTAATATTTTTTCTCTATATGATATATATTCCAATTGTGTGTCTTACTACCACTTTCATATTTTGGGTTATCCTAATAGGAAGTATATACACACAGATGTATGATATTTTCCCGCACATGTCAGGTCTTATGCAGCTGATTGACAGGTTTTAGGTGACTATTGTGGATATTATGGATACATTGTGAAAATGAATTTTTGTTGTAGAGGAAATTTTATATTATAATATATTCCATATCATCCCTTTTGAATTCAAAAATTTTATGTTTTATACGTCCTTATAGTTGTGTGTGTTTTTACCCCTTTACTTTTATTTTATACAATCATTCTCTTCTACAGCTGAGAAGTTTTTTCTAGCAAGGATTATATTCAAAATGTTTCATAATAATAATATTATTTGTCTACTATTCTACATTGTGATGATTGATTTTGGGTGTAGATAAATTATGAATATTTATACCATTTGTATGTGCCTTTTCGTTCCTTTTTCAACCCCACACATATTGAGGTGGTATTGGGGTAGTTTCAAATCAATCCTTGGTGGGGTCAGTTCATGATAGATTGGTAACATAGGTGTTTCAATCATTGGGAAGGTGTTTTGAGTAGTCCCTTTACAATTTCATTATTTGGATTTAGGGAAAATGTAATGATGTCTTGAGTGTGGTTATTAGTTCAGTGAACCATGTGACAGTACATGTGGCCGAGATATCCATTCACCTAGACCATAACTAAATTCTTGCCGAATAATCTTACCGAGACATGGGTTGTACGAATTAATGGTACATTAATCATATTGGATTGAGTTTTTAATATCCTTTTTATTCATATCCTTATTTTTTAAATATTTTCCCATCTGACCATGGTACATATTGATTATATGTTCAGGAATCCTCCATGTGGATATCCATCCAAAATACTAGTTAGAAATCTTGTTAACGATTCGATGAGTGATTAGGCCTCAAATCAGTGTCCATACCACAATATCATTTCTATAGGTGGATAGGTAAGAACACCCCACCGATTGTTTTAAAATTTATACTAGCATAGAAATATGAAAATGTGTCATGACCCGACCCTACACGGGCTCGAGACGCAACTACCCCAAGCCCGCCTCCATCGGCTAGGGGCTGGCGACCAGTGCCGAAGGCATAATAACTCGGAGTGGCCTTTGCCTAAGTTACTGTACACACACACATGCAACACACTCAATGCAAAAGTGCAGAGTAAAAAGAAAAGAAACGTACAAAATAATATAAATAAACCACAAAGTTCATCGACCTCTAAACATTACAAAGTAAGCTGAAGGTAAACAGAAAAGAAAAAGGGAAAACACCACGCCCAACCAGAAAAGTGCCACAACCCGGAAACAGGTGAACAAAAGAAAAACATATGGAATGGTCCCCCACCTCGAACCCGACTACGACCATCACATGTGGTCCATGCTCCCGAACTCTTATGCTCCACTAAAGTCATGCTCTACCTTTCTGTCGTCTGTAAGGTCACACCAAGTGCGGGAAAAGCCCAAGAAGGGGTGAGTATAATAATACTCAATAAGATACCTTGAAGGCTTGAGGGAGCAACCAAAGGTGGTACTGAATGGTGAGAAGTAGATTGAATAGGTAATAGTAATGGAGTACAACAAGGAGGGCAGTAGAATACAATAAAGGGTCCAGCTGAACCCAAAAAAAAGGAAGTATACTCGTCCAAACACAAGGAGCTCGAAACGGTGAGAATATGAACTTATCGTCGAGTCTTCGCTACCTATAGCAGGAGAGTAGACTCGTCCAACCAAGAGAAGCTAGACACAGAAAGCATGTGTTATACCCCGCACGTCTTCATCTCTCCTTTAAAGAGAGTGACCAAAACCCAAGGAGTGGGTACTGGAACAAGGTATACACATATACATATGCTCAACAAGAAGCTCGAACAAGGACATAAGGGGATCCTCATCCCATATCTCAGCCCAATAATGTGAGTATCCAACAGTCCCAGAAGAAAACACCATTGTTTCCCAACATCCTGCATGTCTTCCTCGAACTTCAAGTCAAGGGATCAAATCACCGCACCTCGAAACTAACCGCTTTGGGTTGCACTAACTCGCCCGCACGGTTTTAGGTCGCGTCGCAAGGATGCGTCTCGGTTGGGAAAATGGTCCTCGTACTTGAGAGTTCTAGGGGAACGTCAAACCACAACTCGTCACTGACCCGCAGTCGAGAAGTCTCCTCAAATTCGATAGGCGACCCTTTGCCCAGCCCCGCTGGAGGGTCCCTGGAAGTTGACAGTTTCCCACTACAGGGAGACCCGACAAGAGTCGACGGCTACCACACTGCCCGGTCCCGTAGTAGGGTAATCCACCGGAGGGCGACCAGGCTAAATTCAGTGACGAGACCACTGCCCAGCCCAGCTGTAGGTAACTCGGCATTGGGGACCACTGCCCAGCCTAGTTGGAGGTAAGCCCGACATCGGGGACCACTGCCCAACCCAGTTGGAGGTAAACCCGGAACTGCTCTGGCCATCCCTGTTGTATGGTAACCCACTGGCCATCCCTACTGGAAGGTACTACTGGAGAGACCAGCTCGAAACAACCTCACCCCTTCTAGTAACAACTTTAGCTCTGCTGGAAAAATCTCTTTGGTAGAGGATTGGTGCCCGCGTAAAGTGTTGGACACACCGAATCCATAAAAACTCTACCAGGGAACACGAAGCAACAATAGAAACTCCCCAGGCCTCTCAGGGTGATCAGACTCCAATCAGCTGAGTCACTGTCGAAGCGGGCTGAGACAACTCATCCCAGAAAGTGGGAAAACACCCACATTGTACAAGCACATGTAGTCACAAACGGTGTCGCAGTCCGGTGAAAGTGGCATGGTACTGAAACCCCTTATAGCTAAAGAAACAGAGGAACCAAACTATCTCTGTCGGCCGAAACCATCGAGAACAGAATCAGGGGGAAAACACTCAACCCTGCTGGTCAAAACCATCAAGAACAGGACCAGGGGAAAACCACAAACCTTCTGGTCAAACAAACGTACACAGTTCCAGAGGAAGACTCAACCATACTGGTCAATAGTCAAGAACCGAGGAACCCTCTACATCGTGAGAGGTCAAAGGTATGCAAAGTAGAACAAGACACGCAAATGGGGCCCACACGACATGTGGACCCAAGTCAACCCAACTGATCGCACAAACGTTCTCAGGAACAAACAACCACATGTACCTCCATGCGTTCCCGTATACTCCCAGAGTATACCGCGTTCCAGCCCAAAGGATATCATGAAAATGACACCCAATGTCAACGTGAAGGCGTAATCGTAACAACTCCAACTTTCCACCTCAACGGAAGATGCACGATCAACCACATCTCATTAGCCACCAAAATCACTCTCCCAGGATTGCACTCGATCACATGCCAAGGGTCCGCTACAAACATGGTAGAAGAACCGCCACGGGGGAACCTTTCACATTTCCACATTTAAAAAGATCATGTAAGAGGCTCCACCCGCCTAAACAGATTACACCATTGTAATCCTCATGGAAAAACACCCGAGATACACTACTTACTCACCTGAAATGGTCAACTGGTGAAGAAGGAACTATTCATCGTACCAACCCATGTGGGGCCCACCCATAGATCCCGAAACTGAACAAACGGTTCACACTACTGTGATCCACTCCCTAGATCCCAAAACTAGACAAACAGGTCACACCACTATGATCCCCTTGAAAAAACACACGAGATTCACTACTCAATCGCCCAAAATGGACACCCAGTGAAAAAGGTACTATTCACCGTAGCTAGGTCGGGTGGGACACACACCACGTCCCCAAAAAATGTCGGGCGAACTACGTCATCTCAATTCTCTTGAAAAAAAACGTCAAAAGCACTACTCACTTGATTGGTACGTATATCTAGATAAAAAGATACATTTCGACTTACCGCGCACGAGCGGTACCTCATGGAACCCGCACACCGATCCCGAAGTGCTGCCAACAGATTTCATCGTTGCGATCCTCTTGAAGAAGTACACAAGGTGGACTACTCACATGTCCAAAACGGTCGCCTCGTGATAGAGATAAAAAAATCACCGTCAATGCCCAAATGACCTTCATGGGGCGCACACCATCGTGTCGAATTTGAGTGGGCGGATTGCACTATTGCAATACCCTCAGAGTAACATACAGAATCGATTGCTCGCACGCCCCGAACGGATGCCCGATGAGAAGGTCTCTAAACGCTGCTCGCAGCTCAAAAGCCGGGCCGTGTGGTCCACTCCTCTACTCCGGCATCAACACCCAAAACCACACTGGAAAACAACACCTCGACGCCAGGGTCGCAACGCCACTAATGACGCCCAAAACGGATTCTGGATGTGTCTACGCCGCCCAAAACAAGAATTCCTAGGAAGCCTGGTAAGCAGCTTTACGCACGTGTCGTGACCTCAAGCCCCTCGTCTCGGAAGTTAAAACTCCCAAAACTACTTCAAAATGTCTGCCTCGATGTCAGGTCCGCGCCGCCGCAGACGACGCACAAAAGGGATGTTCGTAGCTCAAAATACGGGAATCCAAAAATTTAAGGGGGATTACCCCTGGGCCGGACCGGCCCGGTACTGCCGGTCCGCCCCACTCGGGCCGGTCCAGTGAACTGTGGTCCGGCCGCTGGGCCCGGTCCCACCAAACCCGTAGGCCGCCGTACCGCGGCCCGCCACCTCTTGTGAGGCCCGCACATCTGCGCGACCTCCTCCACCGACCGACCAACTGGCCGGTCGCATCCACGCAGAGACCCGCCAATGGCAGGTCCTGGTTTCACCGCGGGGTCGCACGCCTGCGACCCCGGTTGGCCCCTCACCAGCGCCCTTGGCCAGCACCCTCAGCCGGTCCACCTATGCCTCCCCGCACCGGCGAGGTGCTGCCCGACCGGAAGGATGGCCGACTGTCCTTCCGCCGCGCCTGCTGCCGCGCCGTCGTCCGCCGTGGTCCACTGTCGTGCCGCCGCCGCGATCAAACCCTCGCCGGAAACCGTCCTCGTGGCCGAAAAACTTCAGAGGACCAACAGGTACGATCAGCTGTTCGAAATTTCCATTCGGATAGCATTACGGAAAGCTCATGACAGGATCTACGCAATTATGGGTTTCATTCGATGATCCAATGGCGCGATTGAGAATAAATTGAAATTAATGCAGGGAAATGGTGTAAAACACAAATCTGCCTACCTGCGGGCAGAACGCCGATGCTTCTATGCTTGATCCGAGCTCCGTCGCGGCTAAAACATCCTCTGATCCGTTGATGCTGTCTTGGAGGTGGAGGAAGAAGGAGAGGGAGGGTGTTTCTTTCTGCCGTGTGTCCAGGTAAGCGAGGTTAAGGGGGGAAGGGGGAAGTAAGCAGATATTAAGGAAATATCTGCTAAATCCCCCGGCCCGACTCTCCCCCGATTCTGCTCCCGACGTGGAAAAAGAGGAGGGTGAACCTAGGGTAAACACGATGCTCTGAGCGCAACTGTGGTCTCAGAATCTTAATCTGAAACCCTATTGAAAAGTTATAAAATTTAATAACTGAGGCCGCTAAATTACGAAAATGCTCCTGGGGCCATTTTCCACAAAAGGCCCATGCCCGAGAATCATACATTCCTCCTAGGGTAAACGACTGGTTTCGGACTCAACGGGGCCCTTAGGTTTCCATTTCGAGCCACCGTTTATGAGATACTTCAGTTTAACCACTAAGCGCACAAATTAATTACTTAATTTATCCGTTTAACGTTCCGGAAGAGAGCGAGGGGTCCAAACCTCCCGCGCCGACATGTTTTATTTTGTTTCTAGGTTTAATACACAATTATAGTCCCATCCGTACCCTCATATTTCTGATCCGGATTACCGATTAAGAGTTATCCCAATTATTTTGTGTTCCCAGTGTGAACGCACTAAAAATTTAATTTAGGCCACTCCAGGGCTCGGAATCTCACGCCGTCTGAAGGCGCTACTCTAGAATATCATAATGAATATTCCAAAGTCTTTCACCGCAAAAACCGGGTTATTACATCATTCCCTCCTTTAATATTTTAGTCCCCAAAAAGAAAAACTAGGAAACAACTCGGGGTACTAAGCCCACACCTGGATCTCCCGTACCCAGAAGAACTCTTGAACATTCCCGCGTCACCGCTCACAGACCAAAGGATTTGATCTGTTCACACGAGGTTGGCCCTTTCCAATGACGTGCATAGGAGAAAGAATACATCTCCTCAGGTAAGCCACACGGGATACATCGTTCACCCACACCTGACCTTTGGGTTAGGGCAAGGTGGTAGGGAACCTCACCATCCCTTTGCACAGTCTCACACAACCCGAAGTCTCTCGGGTGTAGTCCACCTCCCCGGTCGAACCTCTGCGTCACACGCCATGACTGGAATCACAGCCCGCACCTAGAACAAGTCTTGGTGATTTCCTCCTTCAGAATATCTATATGGTGAAATAACCAAGGATATCTGGTCACACAAGGTTCCACAGTTGATGTCCCACAACCAAGACTTTCTTACACGCTCAGAAAGAGATGGAGTCGACACCATCTACTGAAAAGAAAGGTTATACGCCTTTTACCTTACCAACACATGGTTACACCGACGTACCGCACCACCCTGGTAACACCCCAAGTAAGGAGTGGGGAGAAAATCATTTCACACGCAGAGTCTAACAATTCTGCTGCAAAAAGTAGAAGAGTTGTAGAGCGTACCTCTTATCGCCTCATGCTCTGCAGGATCATAGACTTCCAAAGCTCGCAGCTACCCGCAGTCCCAACTGTCATCTCTCAGAGACTGACGTGGACCTCCTAGTGGTGATGGAGTGACCTCTTAAGGTCTTCCTCCACTTCCAGCTCATCTCTCTCCTCTACTAGCACCACCTCTCTGGGTGGTACTCCGATCATGGCTCTTCCTCCATTGTGGTTGTGCACCCGCTGCCTGCCCGGTAGTTTCAGCGTTCCTGGTCGGGCAGTCCTGTGCTGGGTGACCTTTCCCAATGCAAGCATAGCACCGACTCTCTTCGGACTACAATGGTGCCCTCCGGCGCCACTATGGTGTATGACCATGCCCCTGAGCCTAGATTTCAGAAAGCCACCAACATCGAGGTTCTTCTTGTCGACACCCGCTAGTTGTGGCAGACATCTCAGCTCCGACATGCCTGCAACCACCACCAGCTCTAGAACGTGATAGGAAGCTCTCTATCACCAGCGCCTGTTCTAGTAACCTGACATATGTGGAAATTCCCAAGGGTAATATGATATCACGAATCTCTGAGCTGAGACCCTGCTCAAACTTCCATGCTCGGAGGTTGTCGTCATGGACCAAGTCCGGGTAAAAGCGTGCATGGTCTGCGAAACTAGCCACGTACTCGGCCACCATCATCCCTCCCTGCTGAAACTGCAGGACCTCTGGAATCCGAACAGAGCTCAAGCAGGAGGGGAAAAAACTCCTCACGGAACAACAACTGAACGTTGCCCCACTAAAGCAACAACTCGTCAAGGAACTATGTCACCAGACTCCACCAACGCCAAGATGCTCCTCGAAAAAGGTTGGCTGCCAAAGACACTCTCTAATCTGTTGGAGACTTCACAAGCCTAAAAAGGCGAACCACTGTCTCTAGAAAAACCCCTACTACCTGAGGGTCTGGCTAACCACTGAACCTCAGCAGTCTCCGCCACTAGAACTCGCGGAGCGTTCTCAACCTGCACTCATGCTCAGTCTGCTCTGCTGAAGATGTATGATTCTCAACAGGTGGGGGCGCTACAATCGGCCCACTCGGAGAAAGGGTCTCACATTATGGGTCCTTGACTGAGGCCTCGTAGCTCATAGAGTCGTCATCATGAACCAAAGCTGGTATCCTGGCTGGGTGTCATCGCGGAGACATCCAGAATATTATCAAGGAGTGCTGCAGTCAGATGAGCATATATATGTATACCAATAACAACGAAGGGGAACAGAATCAAGATGGACAGTCAAAGACTCAATCCTATGTGATGCGCAAACCAATTTTCCATACAACATGTTTCTCAGCAGGCCAAGTTGACAAGTGGGTTATCAGGGTCCTGGTGAATGGATACGTCAGCTGCCACACTATCACTGGACTCCCTGGCCTGAGAGCCACTCTCGAGACACGTTAACACTGTTGCCCTAAATCAAAACTAATTCCTTTTATTTTATGGACGTCCGAATAGCGTCCCAAGGAACGAACCACCTCTGATACCACTTTTTCACCACCTGACCCCACCCGAGCTCGAGCCGCAACTACCCCAAGCCCACCTCTTCGCCAGGGGCTGGCGACTAGTGCCGAAGGCACAATAACCCGGGGATGCCTTTGCCTAAGTACCTGTACAAACACACACAACAAACTCAATGAAAATGTGCAGAGTAAAAAAGAAAAGAAAAGTACTAACTTCTATAAATAAACCACAATGTGCATCGACCTCTAAAAAGTACAAAGTATGCTGAAGGTAAACGGAAAAGGAAAAAGGGAAAAACACGCGCCCAACCAGAAATGTGCCACATCCCAGAAACAGGTGAACAAAAGAAAAATAGATGGAAGGGTCCCCCTCCTAGAACCTGACTACGACCACCGCGCGTGGTCCAAGCTCCCAAACTCCTATGCTCCACTGAATTCACACTCCACCTGTATGTCGTCTGTAAGGTCACACCAAGTGCGGGCAAAGCCCAAGTAGAGGTGAGTATAAAAATATTCAGTAGGATACCCTGAAGGATCGAGGGAACAACAAAGGTGGTACTGAAGGGTGAGCAGTAGATCGAATAGGGAATAATAAAGGAGTATAGTATGGAGCGCAGCAGAATACAGTAAAGAGTCTAGCTCAACCCAACAAGAGAAAGGAAGTAGACTCGTCCAAACTCAAGGAGCTGGAAATGGTGATATGCTGAAATTCTCGTCGAGTCATCACAACATATAGTAGGAGAGTTGACTCGTCCAACCACAAGAAGCTAGACATGTAAATCATGTGGCCTACCACGCACATCTTCGCCTCTCCTGGAAGGAGAGTTACCAAAACCCCAGGAGTGGGTACTAGAACTAGGTATACACATATACATATGCTCAACAAGAAGCCCGAAGAAAGTTGTAAGGGGATCTCCATACTATAGCTCAACCCAATAAATTGAGTAGCCAACAGTCCCAGAAGAAAACACCACCGATGCCCAGCATCCCGCACGTCTGCCCTGAACTGCATGTCAAGGGATCAAATCACCGCAAATTGAAACTATCCTCTTTGGGCGGCACTGAACCACCCGCACGGTTTTAGGTCATGTCGCAAGGACTTGTATCAGTGGGTAAAATGCTCCTCCTACTTGAGAGTTCTGGGGGAATGTCAAACCACAACTCGTCACTGCCCCGCAGTCGAGAGGTCTCCTAAAAGTCGACAGGCGATCCCCTGTCCAGCCCTGCTGGAGGGTCTCTGGAAGTCAATAGGTTCCCAATACAGGGAGACCCAGCAAGGGTCGACGGGTGCCACATTGCCCAGTCCCGTAGTAGGGTAATCCCCTGGAGGGAGACCCGGATAAAGTCAGCGATGAGACCACTGCCCAGCCCAGCTGGAGGTAACCTGACATCGGGGGCCATTGCCCAGCCCACCTGGAGGTAAGCCTGGCATCGGGGACCACTGCCCAGCCCAGCTGAATGTGAACCCGGAACTGCTCTAGCCATCCCTGCAGGATGGTAACCCACTGGCCATCCCTGGTGGATTGTACTACTGGTGAGCCATGCTCGAAACAACCTCAACTCTGCTGGTAACAACCTCAGCCCTGCTGGAAACAACCTCTTGGGTAGAGGATCAGTGCCCGCGTAATGTGTTGGTCACACAGAATCCACAAGAACTCTACCAGGGAACACGGAGCAATGAGAGAAACTCCTCATGCCTCTTAGGTATATCACACTCCAATCTGCTGAGTCACTGTCGAAGTGGACTAATTCAACTCATCCCAGAAAGTGGGAAAACACCCATGTTGTACGAGCACACGTAGTCGCAAATGGTGCCGCAATCTGGTGAATGGGGTATGGTACTGAAACTTCTTACTGCTGAAGAAATAGAGGAACAAAACCATGTCTATCGGCCGAAACCATCGATAATAGAACCAGGTGGAAAACTCTCAACCCTGCTGGTCAAATCCATCAAGAAGAGGACCAGGGGAAAACGCAACCCTGCTGGTCTAACAAACGAGCACAGAGCCAGGGGAAGACTCAACCCTGTTGGTCAAAAGTCGAGAACCGAGGAACCCTCTACGTCGTGAGAGGTCAATGGTACGCAAAGTAGAACATGACATGCACATGGGGCCCAAACACCGTGTGGCCCCAAGTCAACCCCAACCGAACGCACAAATGTTCTCAGGTACAAACAACCACACGTACCTCCATGTGTCCCCGTATACTCCCAGAGTATACTGCGTTCCAGCCCAATGGCTATCGTGCACACGGCACCTAACGTCAATGCGAAGGCGTAATCGAAAAAACTACAAATTTCCACCTCAATGTCTAAGGCACAACCAACCACATCTCTTTAACCACTAACATCACTCTCCCAAGAGTGTACGCGATCACATGCCAAGGGTCCGCTACAAACACGATGGAAGAACTGCAACTGGGGCACCTTTCATATTTCTACTTTTAATAAGATCGCGTAAGAGGCTCTGCCCGCCTAAACAGATTACACCATTGTAATCCTCATGGAAAAACACGCGAGATAGACTACTTACTCGCCCGAAACGATCAACCTGTGAAAAAGGTACTATTCACCGTACCAACCCATGTGGGGCCCACCCCTAGATCACGAAACTGAACAAACAGGTCACACCACTACGATCCCATCCCTAGATCCTAAAACTGAACAAACGGGTCACACCACTGCGATTCCCTTGGAAAAACACATGGGAATCACTACTCAAACGCCCAAAATGGACACCCAGTGAAAAAGGTAATATTCACCATAGCCAGGTCGGGTGGGACCAACACCACATCCCCGAAACTGGTTCGTTGAACTGCGTCATCACAATGCTCCGTAAAAACACGTTAAAAGAACTACTCACTTGAGTGGAACAGATATCCGGAGAAAAAGATACATTCCAGCTTACTGCGCACGAGTAGTACCACTCGGAACCCGCACCACGGTCCCGAAGCGCTGCCAACGGATCGCACAGTTGCGATCCTCTCAAAAAAGTACAGAAGGTGGACTACTCACTTTTCCAAAACAGTCGCCCGATGATAGAGATGGAAATTCACCATGAACGCCCAAACGGCCCTTGTGGGGCCCGCACCATCGTGCCGAATTATAGCGGGCAGATTGCACTATTTCCATCCCCTTGGAAAAACATCCAGAATCAACTACTCGCACGCCCTGAACGGATGCCTGATGAGAATGTTGCTAAACCCTTCTTGCAGCTTAAAAGACGGGTCGTGAGGCCCACGCCTCAGCACCAGGGTCGCAACGCCACTGACAGCGCCCTAAACGGACTCCGGATGTGTCTGTGCCACCCAAAACAAGAATTCCCAGGAAGCCCAATAAGTTGATTTATGCACGTGTCATGCCCCCGAGCCCCTAGTATCAAAAGTTAAAACTCCCAAAACCACATCAAAAAGTCCACCGCGACGACATGTCTGCTCCACCGTAGACGACGCACAAAACGGACGCCCATAGCTCAAAATACGGGCATCCAAAATTTTAAGGGGGATTACCCTTGCGCCAGACCGGCCCTGTCCGGCCGGCCCGCTGAACCGCGACCTAGCCGCTAGTCCTAGTCCAGCCAAACGTGCGGTTCGCCTCTCCATGGCCCGCCACCTCCCGTGAGAACCGCACGTCTATGCGGCCACCTCCACTGACTGGCCAGCTGGCCAGTCACATCCACGCAGAGACCCGCCGATGGTGGGTCCTGGTCTCCCGGTGGGGTCGTGTGCCTGCGACCTCGGTTTCCCCCTCACTAGCGCCCTCGGTCGGCGCCCTCGGCTGGTCCGCCTACACCGCCCCGCACCGGAGAGGTGCCGCCTGGCCGGTAGGATGGTCGACTGTCCTTCCGCCGCGCCTGCTGCCGCGCCGCCGTCCGCCGTGGTCTGCTGCCACGCCGCTGCCGCATTCAAACCCTCGCCGGAAACTGGCCTTGTGGCCAGAAAACTTCAGAGGACCACCAGAAACGATTCGGTGGTCGAAAATTTGATCCGGAAAGCTCAAGACAGGATCTATGAAATTATGGGCTTCGTTCGACAATCCAATGTCACATTTGAGAATAAATGGAAGTTAATGCGGGGAAAGGGTGTAAAACTCAAATCCACCTACCTGCAGGCGGAACACCGACGCTTCTATGCTCGATCTGAGCTCCGCCACGGCCAAAACTGCCTCTGATCTATCGTTACCATCTTGGAGGGGGAGGATGGAGGAGAGGGAGGGTGCTGCTGCCTGCCGTGCATCCAGGTAAGGAAGGTACGATGAAGGGGGAAGTAAGAAAATATTAAGCAAATATCAGCTAAATCCCCCAGCCCGACTCGCCCCCTATTCCGTTCCCAACGCAGACAAAGTGGAGGGTTCCTCTAGGGTAAACATGATGCTCCGAGCGCAACTACGGTCTCAGAATCTTATTCCGAGGACCCGTTCAAAAGTTATAAAATTTAATGACTGAGGCCGCTAAATTACGAAAATGCCCCTGGGGCCATTTTCAACAAAAGGCCCGCGCCCACGAAACTTACACCCGTCCTAGGGTAAACGACACATTCCGGACTGAAAGGTGCCCTCAGGTTTCTAATAAGAGCCACTGTTTAAGAGATACTTGAGTTTAACCATTAAGTGCATAAATTAATTATTTAATTTATCTGTTTAACGTTCCGGAAGCGAGTGAGGGGTCCAAACGTCCCACGCTCATGTTTTATGTCATTCCTAGGGTAAAAACCGCCATTTCGGACCCATATGTACACTCAGATTTCTGATCCGGATCACCTTTTAGGAGTTATCCCATTTATTTGATGTGCCCAGTGTGAATGCACTGAAAATTTAATTCCGGCCACTACAGGGCTCAAAATCGCACGCCGTCTGAAGGTGCTACTCTGGAATATCATGAAGAATATTCCAAAATTTTTCATAGAAAAAACCAGGTTCTTACAACATGTGGTTGGATTAGCACACTCTATGTGTCCCCACACCATAAGACATTGAGGTTCAATAGAAAGATAGATCCCCATATAGTAGAGGACTAGATAGAGCCATTTTTTATATATTTATGCTTATCTGGATTCCAATTGATCAGTTGGTTATGCTTACCACTTTCCTTTTTCAAGTAGCAGATGGTCATTGGTGAAGACATGTTATCCTAATACAAAAAGAGTTGACACTCCCATGGCCCGACATGCATTAGCTATTTCTTGAGAAGTACTAACTCATATTTTTATATTTCTTCACATTAAATAGCTTATAGAATGAATAATGGAGGTATAATGGTGTTTGATATTTGTTTGTGGTTTATCGACCTAATGTGGTACACCCATGACATTATTCATGAAGGAAACACCAATGTTTATTATTTTCAATAGGGAATCTAGATAGAGGGACACTGGACAACTAGATTTAGTAGTGGCTATCATATGGGTGAGTCATCTTAATTAACATGTATTCACCAATTGGCATGATTTTGGAGGATCTCCTAATAGGATGAGGCTCAGGCATGGGGTAAAGTGTTGGTATAAGAGAAAGAAATGAACTAGGGGGAGGAGGACTCAGTATTGTATGACTCTATGAGATCCTTCCAGTACCACCACCATGTGAACCACATGAGACCCAGGTATATAGTGGTTGAGGTGAAATAAGTAAACCTGAATTAGAGGATTATTATCTATAAGCACCCGATATGATTAGAGGTGTTATATGTGTATATGTTACAATTATCTCGATATATGTTGAAAAAGGTGTGAATCATTACTTCATCTATATATTACAGATTTGATAGATGGAGATACCAGTAGAGTCTCTACCATATCATATCGGTAATATGGTTCATATGGGGAACACTTATTTTATATAGTTAATCTTCTGATAGTGTGATGAATCACTTTGTGAAGAGAGGTTCACATGGGACATTTTTCGTAGTCATAATAGAACCCTATAAAATAATCATGGGTAAGTATTAGTTTTCCATGGTCTATTTCTAGATTGAATTTCACCATGGATGATTCATATATCGTTGCACCAATGTGATGATGTTCTACTTTACATGTGGGATAAATATCATGGTGGTATGGATGTGTTGTACATGTAAGGGTCTACATCGCATCACCAATCAATTAGAGAGTACAACCATTGGTTTAGTATGTTTTTCATAAATATGGATTAACATAGATGTGGAGGTTTTTATGTTCTCCAATCATAAGGACATTTTAGGAATATCATTGAGTTAGGAGATGTATTCTTTCATTTTCATGGATCCTATTACTAATCCAATGAATTCATTGGAATATCAGATGCCCCCAACTACGCATCAATAGTTATGGTTGTAGTAGGGGGCGTTTGAGAGAAGTTTTTCATTCGGGTAAGTGTGCACCCTATGTATCTATAGTGTTTTTTCATAAAAATAGTTACTGAGATATTTCAAATTTTAGTTCATTACCTTCACCTGTCCTAGGTATCCTGTAATATCCCAACCTAGGTTCCTCACATTTCTACCCTGAGAAAGACATATACATGACCTCATTAATGCCTCCTCATATACAAGTGGTTTTCAACTAGTTTAAATTGTCTAATATCGATCATAAGAAGAGTATACCCTCTTTTTGTAGTTTTATACACCAATGAAAATAAATAAATAATAAAAATATATAACAAAATTATAACATAACCAAATAAATACCATTATAATAAGATCATAAAATAATAATACAAAATAAAAAATAAATAGTACATATTACATGATATATTTTGTTCATTGTCTCAAAATGAAAACTCAAAAATAAATAAACTACAACTCCCAAGCGGGTCCTGATCCACATATGGTTCCCTCGTATATAGCCCATCATGGCTCAACCACCTAACATAGGGCCTTTACCCTTATCTTTTCATGAAACAATGAATTAAATATTGGTACAGACTAGGTATCCTCGTGTAAGATGTGTGTACAACTCAGTAGGACACTACTAATGGTTTCTATAAAAATATCGGGTCATCAACATTGTATGAAGTTATATACAGATATAAGAATAATGCATAAATAAATAGTTATACCATTATCCAATTATCCATTATATAATTACATAATCTATTTAGGGTTTGGGGGAACAAGAATGCCAATACCAACTTCAGACCACTCGAGAGTCTAAACTACCCCCAAGGGATATAATATCCTAGAATTCCACTATTTCCATTCTATATATCAACTAATATATCATAATTCTATAACTACCATTCTTGTTCATAATTCTTATAATAATTATATGTGTATTATTCATTGTTTTATTAATGAGTAAAATAATTAATTTTTCATCTCAATATCATTAATTAACTCAACAATTAATTAATCTTATCAATATCATGAATTATCCCAAAAATTAATTAATCGTCCTATTCCTAATAATTAACTTAGTAATTAATTAATCATCTCAATATTATTAATTTACTCTTCATTTTATTCATCATTCGTACTTCATTACTAATTCAAAAATAAGTTCATCACATCCACTACCATAATTATTTTTCCCATAAATAAATAATAATATATCATCCTAATAATACCATAATTAATTAATCAATTAATCATTCAATTACCAATATCATTATCCTAAAATTTCTTCCACAATTAAATAACACAATTTCACAATCACAATATCCAATAATTAATTATTAATTAATTATCCTTATTTCACACTATCAATATCCTATAAATAATTCATCATTTAATTATATTTATTTATAAACCACAATATAATATAATTTATTTATAATTTAATTATACATATTCCAAAATCACATTATTCAATGAAATCCACAATCCCTAAATTAATTAATTAACCAAATTAATTATTTCAATTTTGGTGTTTGGATTGCTAAAAAACCATGTATATTATAAAATTATATACATGTAATTGAAATCAAGGCAATGGGACATGAATAATAAACCACCTAAATAAATTTCTTTATTAATGACTCTTAAACAAAAATCCCACAAATTTTTGCAGTACAACGACATAGAATGAAATCGATATTAAACACCCTAAATCAAGATTAAAAAAATAGAAATCTATAATTCTTTGATATATATCAAAAATAATGAATCTATAATTAATCAAAACAGAAAAAATAACACTTTATTTCATAATAGAAGAATGGAGGAGGATTGATAAACTGTGCGGGGTGGAATTCCCATTTCAGGAAGGATGCATATCTTTAATCTGAGCTTCAAATAGTAATGAACATAGGGTGGGAAGAATTTGAATATCTTTAAGAGGCTCTAAAATAATGAAATAATGTATGTGGACGTATGAGGTTTAAATAGGGTTATTTAATGGAGATCAAGTTATTTAAAATCTAATTATTGGGTGAATTAATTTTGAGTGCATGGTTTTCTTAGAAGGGGTATGTGGTTTCGCCTAATCCTGCACCTTAACAATGACCCTCTTTTAGTCGGGTGCATGGTTTCACCAAAATGGAAAAACATTTTGACATAACAGGCACCAATTTTACATATCCTCAAATTCCATGGATGCATGGTGTTCTACGTTGCAGAAGACTATTTGGGAAAACCATGGAACAACCATGAAATTTCCCATTTTCTTCCAAAACATCCATATACCACCCAAATTCACCCATAGATTAACTGAATATTAAAATTACTCGATCAAAGGAAAATTTTTTAATGAATGAAAAAATTCTTGATACTTCTACAAAAAAAGATTTTGATCTTATAATCTCCCCACAATAAAATAGCTCATCCTTGAGATGTACTCACAAAAAATATCAAAGGTTCTACGAAAAAAGGTCAAAACACTATGCCATAATATCTACTTATGTCTCCCATGTTTACTCAAGAACACTGTCATGTTGCCACAATGTAAGAACTATTAGAACTATCTTTTCCCGAAACACTTTACCAATGAAACCCCACACACATATCTAATGCTCTTCAAAAGACACATATATCTCAAGATTACGATCATCCACATGAAACACATGATAAGTGTTAAGGTTACACCACTTTGGTTTTTACAGAAGAAAAATATCATGCATAGAACTATATTTATATGGATGATTCAATCGGTATTCCATAGAACCGAATATATCATTAACCTCAAACAAGATAACGAACCTAGTTGCCAACTTACACTATCATTAAATCTTATGGTGACCCAACAATTGTGATACTCGAATGAAACAATGACCACACAATGTAAAACATATGGGTCATCAATATGTGGTAGTATATGAATTCTATCTACTCTAATATGATTACAAACACTAATATATAATTTGTACCTACTCTAACGTCACTTTAATGAGACTATGTCCCAAAAAATTGACTCACCTGCCTCTATCCCGCCCAATGGTTATCTGAATGGGCTACCATATAGAGCTTCTTACTGTAAAATATGTATATTTTTTCTGATAAATTTTGTTATAGAAAACTCCACCAATGATAGGTGTTTCTCCCAAGAACCATTGATTTAATGAACTCTAGGTCACATTAGATCCTTGAGCTACAATATAGTATGCTTCAATGTCTCATCTATCTATAGGTATAATGAAATTATCAACAAAACCAATGTACTAAGAGCCTTTTTTCATCCCTTCCAAAAATGTGTTTTAATAAAACATTTGTGATCTAAAATTATAGTATGTGGAACCCTGGGATGACATAAAATCTCTTAAATGTACAAGACTCTCAACTACACCACTAATAAGGGATCTCGTATAGGCAAGAAATGTGATACATTTTTCAAATGGCCTGATATTACCACAAGAGCATAATTCAAAAAATATTCCTCAAGAGGCACACAAAAATTTACATTGTAACATTTTCCAACATTCATTCTATAATGGGAAAAATAAATTAAAATCTATAGGTAGTTGCTGCTCTATATCCACTTAGTGACAGGTATAGGATTGTTTTATGAACACTCATATCTCCTTTTTCATTCATGACCACCAGAACTATCATCATTGGTATCTATACATTTTGGTCACACATAGATGTGCCTCCCACTTCGAATCATAAAATTTTAACATTAGATCCTACCACATACTCATGCGAACAAAAAATTTATTATTGACAAAGATGATCTCATCCTATCTACAACCGTTCGTAAGGTGTCTTTCCACCATTATGCATTTTCCACAAAGGATAAAATTCTAGAGTATCATACTATATATTCTTGATACATCTCAATAGTGTAGAATCCACAAAACTGATACCATTGTCATCTACCCCTGATTCTAGCATAACCTCACGCATCTCAGCTTGTAAATTCATTATCTTTCAATCTATACTAGATTCCTGGAAAACCTAAGTTTGAGTATTTTTTCTTAAATAATCAACAACACTATTTCCTTTAAAAGGATTATATTATATTTCAACATAAAATTAATTCAAATAATCATCCCATATACATTTTATAAGGTTCAATTATCATTGAAATAATATATACCGTAATATATTGTGGTTAGAAATAACCATAAACTACTATCCCAACAAATAATGCTAATACAAATTAAATGAATAATCCAACACAACTAACACACGGTTATAAATAATCTAATTCCATTCCTGGGGATCAACATATTAAACCAATGCACCACATCTCAGTCTCCATGAACCATCAAAGCTCTATTACCAATTATATAAGCATTACAGAACACCATGTACTCCTCACCTAACTAATGTAGGATAAATAGAGGTTACATTGTTATAATATTATATACATCCTCGAAAGAATACTCGAGTAGTTCAAAACATCTAAAATGCATCCCCTTATTTGTCAATAATTAAATTGGTGCCTCTGAAAAGGAAATGTCTTGGATAAACCTACGATAATATCTAGATAATCCTCGAAATCATCGGATATGGATCATGTTATTGGAATTCCCTCAAAGAAATAATTCCAGGTCTTTCTTTAGGCCAATAAACAGACCTTCCTTCAAGATGATGTGACCCGAAAAGAGCACTTGATCATTCCAAAACTGGCACTTAAATATCATGGAATTTAAATAATGATCTATCATTGTAGTGTGGATGATATCAAGATGTTTGGAATGATCATCATCAGTATTGTTGTACACCAAGTCGTCGTCCAAGAATACTAAAAAATGAATTTGGTTGAATGGAATATTATGTTCATCAAGGCCATAAAAACTATTAGTGTGTTCGTCATCCAAAACTATATTATAAAAAATGCGTATAGTCTATAACTACATTTGAAGGCAGTCCTCAATATATCATAAGTATGAAATATCATCTAATCATACCAGGATCTCAATTAAATCAAATAAAATACAAAATCACTTATCAAAAGGTAGTAAATATCATCTATTAATTAAAGAGGATATCAGTTCTCCACTCTCATGTAGTAGAATTTATAGAAATCAACACAGAAGAACAAAATCACATTATCCTTATTTTCAAATAGCATTGGCGAGTTCCATGGTGACATACTCATACGGATAAAAACATTATCCATCAACTCCTCCTATTGAGTCTTGAATTCATGAAGCTCTATTAGTGATATTTTTTGTGGTGGAATAAAATTTGGTTCATCTACAAGCATGAGATCAACAGTAAATCACCAATGTCTCTTATGTAGAAAAACTATGAAAAATTCAGGAAAAATCCTGAAATTGTTCCACTATATGTAGAATTACATATTTAAATACACCTCTAGCATCTATAAATAGACTAAAAACATGGCCTTTGATATCTCTTAGTTACTGAGTTATTGGATCTACTCATCATGCTTGAATATCCCACCTCTTTTGTTAACATGCTTTTCACCCTTATGAGTCATCGGTGTCATTATATTATGTAAAAAATAAATATGGTCTCAATATCCTACTAAACAATCTATAAAAAGAATTAGTTTGAATCATGGCTTGTATATGTTATAGAGACCACATAGAAAACAATACTCACCAACTAATGAGAATATCCCTTGAACAAGAAGATGTCCCTATACCGCACTCCGATCAGTGCATCTATCATGAAATCTGGCTCACAAAATCCACAACCATGTTTAACTCATTACAGAATTCTATTTAAAGAATGGTATGTTATGTAACAATATCAATTAATGAACTATATAATTTAGAGTCTACAAGAATAGTACATCCCACTTTATATTTTCCATCTATTTTATCCACAAGTATATGTTTAACAACATTAAACTATCATAACCATATCTCCTATGACAAGGTCTCACTACCATATCATGTTTCACTCAGTTGATACAAAGTCTATTAAACTGAGTTGTTGTGTCCACTACTTCTATTCCATGGCCCAAAGAACTACAACAATCAACATGATATAGTTCAAAGGATCCCTTATGGACACTCTGAATCATTCTAGTTAACCCATCATTATTGATATGATGTTTTTTCCTGCATAAAATTTTATAATGTTAAATTATATCATAATATCAGATCTCCATTGGTGGTTGGGTATAGTTTATATGATTGTGACATGGCTTGATGAATTTATAGAAAATCAGTAATTAAATGTGCACTGTAACTGACATTTTTTCCATTCCATTATGTTTTGCAGTATTCTTTCTAATACTCTCATTATGATGCTTCCAAACCTTAGAGGACTTACATCATGACCATCCAACAAGAACCTTATATCATATAATAGAGTAATAATTTATGTTCCCCTCATTTATGAGATCACGATTTACTTCCTATTAAAACCTTTTCAGCCTGAATATTCACATGACACTTAATTTCACAGAGAAGTCCTTAATGAAATCTTTTTTCTGAAGAACCATCATATAATTTCAACACGGAAGAAAAAAATTCATATCTGTAAAACATCCAGCTTAGTCTATCAAGGATATACACTATTGAGTCAAATCTATGAAAATATCAACTCTCATGTTCCTCATTGTCTCTAGGTTGATGTGATACACGAACTACTCCCAGAAGTCCTTCCATGACATTCAATCATCCTCTCTAGTTTGAGCCTAAACATACCACCATAATTTTGCTAATCCTCATAGAATATATGCATCTATTATTACCCTCTTCTTAGCATTAGACTCCATGTGGTTGTGTATTGTCTAGATAACCTTACATTAGAATTCAACTCCCTCATATCCAACTTCTCTAGCTTAATTTAGAGGTTGGTGAAACTAAATATCTGTTTTCACCTCAAACAAGCTCTTCTAGACTCACTCAGGGATTCTTTCTAAGAATTGCATGAACTGAGTAATGTTCACCCATAAAATCACCCCAATACCCAAACTCAACACTATTGGTGCCTGAGGTTCCACTTTTGGAGGGTCATCCCAAACCATTTCCCAAATCATAATCTAAAAAATCATTTTCATGGAGGCCTAACTCTACAAGACAAACACGCATCCTAGGAAACATTTCCCAACATTTACACATTTACATGACTACATAGTAAGGTATAACTGGTATTTTTTTTCCAAACCCCTCCAAACACTGAAAAACAAATTCCGGACACTCATTTTAACCATATTATATCTAGTTCAAGGATAAAAAAGGTAACACATTTTCATTATTCAATTTTATAATTTAGATACCAAATTATTCTCATATTTAATCACATTAAAACATTCAATTTCATTATACGAACAATTTTCAATTTAATTTCACATGCAAGAAAAAAAAATTCATGTTAAAAAATGTACACAAAACCCGTTTTTAAATGTTTTCCTAAAATAATGGATGTTAAAAAATAATTCTATGTTCTATGTATGATGCATGATAACGCAACACTCATTCTAGACAGGGCCACAAGTTATTTTCAAAAAAATATATGAATGAAAAACCACATCACAACACAAGTGGATCAGACAAGGGGAAATAATATTCAACTGTATCAATAAACAAAAATATCAAAAATCCCTCAATGGGAACATGGGTTCTCCCACATACATGGATTAGCAACTCCCATGAATAATATCATTACAATGGCACAAATCTTCTTATTACCATGTGTAATTTTCCAAAATATTATGACAGAAGAATTAGAATAGAAAACTGGTCACTGATGCCACACTGTAATATCCCGATCTGAGTTCCAAGTACAGGTGCCCTGCGCCAGTCTTCTATGTGACCTCAGGGGTGCCTCCCCATACTATAGTGGCTTCCCAATAGTATTTAGGTTATAATATCAATAATGGGAAGACTCTAATCAATATTATTAGAGAAATAAACAATTATAAGTTAGTAAAGAATAACAACTATACAATAAAATGACATCATACCAAGATAAATACTAGTATAAAAATATGACCAAAGGTAAATAAAATATCAAAACTAAATATTAGATATGCCATGATAAATTACATATCCATTTGAAAAATGAAAACACAAAAATAAAGACACTAATGTATTCTATGTGGGTCCAGAACCACGTTCAGTTCCCTCATCCATGCTCGATCCCGACTCAGTCACCTAACATATGTCCTTTCCCCATACACTATCTTGTAACCATGATATCTATATTTGTACAGATCAGGAAACCTATGTAGGGTGTGAGTATAACTTAGTAGGCCACCACCAATAGTTTCTAAAATACAATCCATTAAAATAACATAGTATATAGGTTAATAAATAAACTATAATTACATTATCAAATTATTATTTTTCTAACAACATATACTCCTCATGTTTGTAGGAAACAATGTAATCAATATAATTCTTCTACCCATGTTAGACCCTAATCTATCCCCAAGGGATTCGATTTCCTAAAATGAAGCTATTACCATTATTTGTCTCATCAAATATCACAATATTACATTATAAAAACTCTAGATATCAATTCTCATATAAATTCCATTCTTATAATTCTTCCATTCATTGAATAATTCAAAAATTAATTAATCATATCACTCTCATTAATTAATTAATCTTCTCAATATCAATAATTATCACTACAAATAACAAATTCTTATTAATTTATAAAACATAAATTTATCATCACAATATTTTTAATTAAAATATCAATTAATTATTCCCTATAATCATATAATTTAATCAATAATTAAACAATCATCTATACATTATTACTAATTCAACAATTAGATCATCACATAAATTAACTTAATTAATTTCCCAATAAGTAAATCAAAATCAACCATCCCTATAACCCCGTAATTAGTTCATCAATTAATGTTTAAATTCATAATCTCATTATCCAATAATTAAATTATCAATTAATTATCCCAATTTCATAATCTCAATATCCAAAAAACAATTCATTAAATAATTATCACAATTTTAGAATCTTAGTATTTTATAATTAATTTTATAATTATTTATCCCTATTCAAAAAATTAGTATTCAACCAAATTCACAATACCTTAATTAATTGATAGACCACATTAATTAATTAAATTTCGTTTTTTACAGATTGTAAATGAACAAAAAAAATTCTACAATTTCATAATCTTAATTGATATCATGAATATGGGTTTTTAATAACAAACCACCTACCTCAATTTGTAGTAGAACGATCTCCCAATAAAAATAACCAAAATTCGAGCACCACAACGATGTAGAAAAAGATTGGTACTTAACACACTAAATAAAGATCCAAAAATTAATGATCCTTCATTTATAGATCATGATCTGAAATAATAGATATATATCTAATAAAAATATGATGAACAACCCTTTTTATTATTGTATAATATTGTAAGAGGGATAAAAAACCAAGGGGTATTGGATACTCTTATTGGGAGGTGTGAAGATCTTTGATATAAGATTTGAATCCCAAATAAAGGTGGTCCATAAAGATTAGAATCCATCTGAGTGGATCTTAAATCATGAAAAAATCTTTTATAGATGAATGGGTGTTGAGTGGGTTGAGTTTTTTGGGATTGTGTTATTTAAAATATATATTTTCAGTGAATTAAATACCCACACATAGTTTGTGGGGTAGGGGTAGATACTTTCCCCTAACCGTGTTCCATAACCATGAATCCATTGAGTGTGGTTGATGGTTTCTCCTAAATCGATTCACTTTTTAATGGAATTTCGCTAACTGTGAAAATCTCCATTTTCATGGGTGGCACAATTTTCTGGGTTAGGGTGCATTATTTGGGAAAAGAAGGTGCCAACTGTGAGCATGCTCCTTTTTCTACCAAAATTTCTTAATTCCACCCAAACACACCCCATGTATAACCCTAAAAAAATTAATCCAACAAAGAAAAAAATAATACATGAAAACATGCCCAAAGAAACATTATAGAATTCCATGATCTCAGACAATGATAAAGAAAAAGTTCCCATTTTCGAGGATTGAAAACACATTGAATCATTATAAGGTTGAGATGGTTATTGATGAATGATCTCAACTCCACCTACATCCTGTTGAGTGTTAATGATGATGATCTTGTGAAGAATCAATTTCAATGTTTCTATAAAAACTATGTGTTCTTCTATATTCACATTTGTGTGATGAATTCCCCCATTTTGTTTATGATTTGGATGAACTAGATTTTTCGACTATACATGAAACAATTTTTTGTTCTTTCACAACAAAAAATTCTCATAATATTTTTAATATATTAGGATAATACAGAAAACCAGATAGCGGTCTTACATATTCATTGAGAGAACAATCAATTTTGTAAGCTTTCAATGTTACATTCTTTGATTAATGAGGTCTACCTATAGGGGAATGTCTTTTTTGTGCATGGATTATCCATGGATCTAGTGAAGATTGATACAATGTTTTTTTGTGAGCCACATAAAAAAATATTAGAGGTTAATATTTTTCTTGTTTTGGTTAGGTACATTAAAATACAAACAATATATTAGAGCATGTTTTAGAGGGGGTTATATACAAACCATCCGAAAATAATTTTCTGTATTATTATATGAGGTTATTCACATCCCCCTCAAATTATAGAATTTTTAGGGACTATATCACCCCATATAAATTCTTTTTATGTAAAATTTATTGGGGTTATGTGAATCCCTCACTAATAATCGAGATTTGGGAGGCTTATGAACCCATCTATTTTTTTTAACACATTGTTTTTAATATCTAATTGAATTATATAGGCGCATTGAAACCCCTATAATTACTAAAAATTGAGGGGGATTATAAAAACAAAAAATCAATGAGATTTGAGATGGTTCCCAACCCTCTGGAATATCTTTAATTAGCAGGTGTTCAAAACCCATCTAGATGCCTTAAATTTTAGCAGTTGAACACAATAAATAATTTCCTAAATTAGAGGGGGTTCAATACCATCCATAATGTCTTTAAAATAGAAGGGATTAAAAATAATGTCTAATACAAGCGATTAGAGGGGGTTAGGAGCCACGACTGTTTAATGAATTAAAATTCCATAATATATATATATTAAAATAACTAAAGACAATATATAAATGTATTTAAATATATTATATGAAAATAATATATAAATTTATATATGATTACATTTTGTTTTATTTATATGTATACATAAATATAGATTTATAATAGTATAATATATATTAATTTTTTATGAATTTTGTTTCATATATTATTTATTATATAAAATATAAAAGTAAAAAAATACTATAAATATATATATATATATATTATTTATTAAAAATTATATTATATAGAAACATGATCTAGTAGTTTTTATAATTTATATAAGAATAATATATATACAATTAAATTATACATTTATTATTTTATATAATATATAAATAATATTATATAAAATACAATTTATAAAAATAAATAAATATATTAGCATACATCATATAATATAATTATTTTTGAAATACATGTATATTAATGTGCATATATAATAATAAATATATTTAATATAATATATTATATAAATATCTGTATAAAAATTAATTCATATAATATTAATTATATATGTTCTTAAGTTGTATTTCGTATAATATAAATGACATATAATATCAAATGTTATTTCATATAACATTATATAAATTTTTTTATAAAATTTGAATAATATAAAATATCTGTAAAAATTGTATTTCATATAATATTAATTATAAATAAAATTTTACAATATATATATATATAATAATATGTATGTTTTGAAATAAATTATATTAATATATTTTCAAATACATTATATATTAAACTATTATATATATATATATTATTAAATAAACCTGTATATAATATATAACGTGTTTATGTATATAAATAAATCCGATAAATATATTTAAAATATATAAATATCAGTCTATATACATAACATTAATGGAATTATAAAATCTATTTACTCAAATGTATGTAAATACACAAATAAAATAAATAGTTTATATAAATGTATAAATTTAATATAATATGATTGTATTATAATATAAATAATGTACATAAACATGAATATATTAATTTATATAAATATATATATTGGTTTTATATATATGTTTTTAAGTATTTATTAATTTTACATATATTCGAATAACATACCTAATATATATTAATAGTATAATTTTTAATTACAATATAAAAATGAAATTTAAAATTGTTTTGTAGTGGTAAGAGATATATTATGATGATAAGGGGTTCAAAACATTCGAGAGACAGTTTTTAGAAGCGGGTAGGGGGAAAATAGAATGTCTGTAGAATGGGTGTGGGCTATCATTATTGACGATCAAGATGGTAATGTTGTGGGGTCGGTTGGAACGGGAGGGTGTAAAGGGAGGGAGAGCTAGTGGGGTAGGGGCGGGACGGGGGATCACATGGGATGGACTGGAGAGGCCAATGGGGGAATTGGAGGCGACGATTTGGGAAACATGAAGATGAATAATGATTTTAAAAAATCTAAATATAAATATTATAGTATATTTTTAAAACAACAAATATTATTTTAATGTGGTGATAAATTAGAGGGTATTAACAATCCATCAAATATGGGCCTTAATGAGAGCATGTTTGACCCCCCCACCAATATGAGTTTCATGACTCAATTAGAGCATGTTTCCAACAACCTATAAATTTTGTTTTAAATTACATCTTTTTAAGACCCCATCTAGATGGAAACAATATTTTGAAATTATATTGTGCTATAGCCTGATATAATACATCTTTTGTTAATTATGAATTACCTTTCATGAAGTTACCATAATCCACTACTAACAACATGTGGAAGTCACTTTCTCAATAACTATGGGAAACCACTCTTACTGTGTTTAGAGGGGTTTATAGCACCTTGTAATAATAAAATAACCCATTTTGATCTAGGATATTTTTTGTAGTGGTACTAAATATGGTTTTTAATATACCTCTCCATGATCGTATCCCCTTTGACCACACTAAAATAGAAGGAAGCCTTTTTCATCATCTAAGTATTTCTATAGAGAATTAATGTTGTTGAGGATGTTGATTCACTACAGGAAAATAGGCATTTCGTGGCGGTTTTAATAACCACCGCGAAATAGATTTCAGGCCGGTATTTCAAGGCCGTTTTTTATAACCGCCTCAAAAAAACTGCCGCAAAATGGGATAATTTCTTTTAGTGATTTTTTTCTATTTTTTAGATGATTAATGACGGTTTGGGTATAACCACCGCGAAATGAAACGAAAAAAATAAAAAAACATGAGAAACCCTGAAATCACTAAAACAATCATAACTTTTGATCCGGGTGTCCATTGGAGTGCCACGACTAGTAAAAAAAAGTTCATGAAGAGATACAGAGGCACGCGTAATAAAAACCATGAGACGGTCTAAGGTACAAATGATATGAGAGTTATAAGAAAGTTGAAAAAAGTTCTCCAACTTCAAACGTCCATAAAATTCACTCCGGGTGTCCGTTTGGGCTCTACCACATATCAAATCGAAGGCAGTAAAGAGAGCCACACACCAATATGATAGAAGTAAGATTCTCTCATGTTTTTCGACCACAAAGGCCCCTCCAAAGGCCTCTAAAATCCTGTTTCAGTCACCGGTGTCCCGTTGAACTTGTCATCAAACAGACCTAACATTCGATTCACGTGTCAGTTTGGAATCCTCCACCTTCCAGATCATAGTTCATTCAATGAGATTCAGTTTGACTGGTCGCAGTGCTCACATAGACTTTTGGATCATATGTTATGACCTTTTTAGTGGGCATCGGTTTGTTATGTTTTTTGATGTCTCGTTTCTATCACTCTTTCCTCGTCAGCTTTTTTTAAATGGTCGTAACATCCGATCCGCAAATCTATTTTATCACTTTCACCTATCAGGTCGAAGATTGATTCAAGATCATTGATTTGACTGATCGGGGATCTGGAACAGACTCTCGGATCATATGTTTTCTCCATTAATGTGAGTCCAATTTTTTGTCACTTTATTACCGTTTTGACGGGTTTTAATAGTAACTCCATTTATTACAGTTTATTTGGGTTTCCATGACTTGTTATCTTTATCAATGGGTTTTTTTTGGGGTATTATGACGATTTAGTTGAATTCTTAAAGGTTTTTCCAGAGTTTTCATGAGTTTTCATGCGTTCTCCTACTTTATAATGCTTCATTTTTCATGATTCTCCATATGTTTTCATGTGTTCTCATGATTTTTCATCCCTTATCACGACTTTTCATACTTTTTTCATGCGTTTACTTTATTATTTATTATTTATTATTTATTATTTTTAATTTTTAATTTTTAATTTATTATTTATTATTTCTAATTTCTAATTTCTAATTTCTAATTTCTAATATACATTAATTTATTTATTATCTATTATTTCTTACTCGATATATATCATTTATTATTTATATTTATTTATTATTTATTATTTGTTATTTATTATTCATTATTTATTATTCATTATTCATTATTTATTATTTATTGTTTACTATTTATTATTTATTATTAATTATTTGTTATTATTATTAATAAAATAATAATAATTATAATAATACTATTTGATACTAGTTATTTATTTTTTATTATCTGTTATTTATTATTTATTATTTATTATATATATTATATATAATATATTAATTATTAATTATTATTTATTAATAATAATAATAATATTTTATTTATTATTTGTTATTTGTTATTTGTTATTTATTATTTGTTATTCGATAATTATTTATTTTTAATTATTAAATATCTATTATTAATTATTATTATTATTTATTATTTATTTATTATTTTTAATTATTTATAATTATTTATTTATGATGTGTTATTTATTATTTATTATTTATTAATTAATATTTTTGTTTTTAGTTTTTATTGTTTATTTATTATTTATTATTTAGTTTTATTTATTATTTGTTATTTGTTATTTGTTATTTATTATTATTTATTATTTATTATTATTTAATATTTAATATTTATTTTTCATTATTATTGATTATTGATTATTTATTATTTATTATTTATTATTATTTGTTATTTATTATTTATTATTATTTGTTATTTATTATTTATTATGTATTGTGTATTATGTATTATGTATTATTTATTGTTTATTATTTGTTTATTATTATTTATTATTATTTATTAATTAATAATTACTTATTATTTATTATTTATTCTAATTTAATAATTAATATTAAATATTAAATATTAAATAATTAATATATTAGATTTAATAGTTAATATTTATTATTATTATTTATTATGTATTATGTATTATGTATTATTTATCATTTATTAGATATTAGTTATTATTTATTATTTATTATTTATTAATTATTAATTATTATTAATTATTTGTTTGTCATTACTTTTTATTTTTTATTTTTTATTTTTTATTTCTTATTTATTATTTATTATTTATTATTTATTATTCGTTCTTTATTATTTATTATTTATTATTTTTTTATTATTAGTTTATTATTATTTATTATTTATTATTATTAATTTTTAATTTTTAATTTTTAATTTTTAATTTTTCTTATTTAATATTTAATATTTATTATTAATTATTAATTACATATTCTTATTTAATATTTAATATTTAATATTTAATATTAAATATTTATTATAATTATTTATTAATTATTACTTATTAATTATTATAATTAATTATTCATTATTCATTATTCATTATTGATTATTAATTATTAATTATTAATTATTAATTATTAATTATTATTTATTATTTATTACTTATTATTTATTATTTGTTATATATTATTTATTATTTATTATTTATTATTAGTTTATTATTATTTATTATTTATTATTTATTATTTATTTAATATTTATTATTATTTATTATTCGTTAATTATTATTATTTATTATTTATCAATTATTATTTTCTATTTGCTATTTGTTTATTATTATTTATTATATATTTTTAATTATTTATTATTTATTATTTATTATTTATATTTTGTTTATTATTATTTATTATTATTTATATTTTTTTATTATCATTTATTATTATTTATTATTTAGTGTTTATTGTTTATTATTTTATTATTATTTTATTTTTATAATTTTATAATTTATGTCAATATTGTTATAATTTATTTGTTATTTATTATAATAAACAGTAATTAATAATAATAAATAAACAAATCAATAAATAACTAATAAATCAATAATTATTAATTATTAATTATTGATTATTAATAATTGCTTATTGTTTAATTATTATTGAGTTTATAACTATTAGTTATGCATTGTTTGTTTTTTCAATTAGTATATATAAGTATATTAAATCATGTTTATTAACCACATGATGAGCTTGCTGGAGTGGTAAAGTGTTTGGAAAATATACAAGAGGTTAGGGGTTCAAATCTCACCAAACAGAGTATTTCTTTATATTTCATGGGCATGTGCATGCATGGATAAAGTAAATAAAGTAATATGAATTGAATAAAAAAATAAACTAAAATAAATAATAAATAAATAAAATAAATACAAAATAAATACAAAATAAATAAAATTAAAATAATAAATATGAAATAAATAAAATAAATAATTAAATAAAATAAAATAAATAAAATAAATAAACTAATTATGTAAAATAATTAAAATAAATAAATAGAATAAATAAATAATTAAATAATTAAAAAAATTTAAAAATTTTAAAAAAAATTAAAAAAAGTAAAAAAATTAAATGTTTTTTTTAAAAAAATGAATCCATAAACCGCTGCTAAAAACCACCGCGAAACATTCTATGACAGTTTTGAAAACCACCGTGAATATATTTCTGATGCACAATTTAGTGACGGTTTTGAAAAACCGCTGTTAAATACAGATTTTTCCGTGGTGATTTATCCTATATTGAGACGACCATAGGATGGATTGGAGTACTAGTGTATTATGATACCTTAAAATATGGTCTCAGATACATGTTGATTTAGTAATAGTCAATTATCACTAATGGATCAAGGCTGTTTAGGCTCCCTGAGCTATACTATGCGACTCCCGACCTAGAGCTGATAATGGAGGACTTTTCCTTGAGTTTTTAATGACTTGAAACTATGACAGTAGTTTCAGGGCAATGACTCTTTGATTGTAAATACTCTGGGGAAGTGAAACGTTGAAGGAGGTTCACATAGTAGGAAGTCCATGGATCCCTTGGTGATGGTGACTTATGAATTCATGGGATCCCTACAACTGACCCCGTTCGGGAAGTTGTGTATAACTTTTCATAATTTGTTACTATTGAAACCTTCTCCTATCAACCATGTGAGGTATTCCCAATATGATTATGCTTACTTCAAATACATACATGACCATATATCCATTGGGGATTCCCCGTATGTATATTCTAAATATGGTAATCAGGATATCCTATTCTAGGGTTGGACGAGGGTCACAGTCACAATATAGGAGTAAGTGATGCAAGAGTTCCACACATCTTCATTATATCTCCATCCCATTGTGGATATGATGTAGAAATAACATGATTGGTTTTTTTGTGGTTATACATGGAATGGAGAATTGATGAGTTTATCTCTCGATGCATCAACTATTAGCACGTGAAGGAAGAGCCACATGATCCATCATGTTTACTACAACCCCTATAGACCATGTAGTGGAATTGGTAAAAAAAGTATCCATAGAATTATTGATAGGGTTCCTCGTAGATAGAGAATGGTCATGGAACCATATGGGTGAGAGATTACATGATTATGATGTCAATGCATATCCTTGAATTCTGAGAGAAGAGTTTGGTGGAGAGTTTAGGGAAAATGTATGTATGGGAGATTGTTTTCCATCAATGGGTGACCTCAACTGTCATCTCTGATCATGATGGTCGGCTCACCACATGGTTTTGGATATGACTTCAAGAAGAATTTGTGACCCATATGAGGATGATTATAGACATTTACCCCCACACATATGGTCCTGACAAGTGCACTCTCCTTGTGTTGGATGATATGTTCGGGGCTAGTGTGTTGGACAATGGCGGGATATGGGATGTGGAATTTCCCTTTGTATAGTTTACATAAATAATATCTACCACTCTATTATCAATACATAATCATTTTAACCCCTATTCAAGAGATTCTTCAAGTCCCCCTTAGAACATATAGATAACAGGGTGAAATCTCTTATGTGTCTAAATTTTGAATAGGTGATGATGATGATTGTTGGTGTTAACTATGAGTTGATGTAAAAATCCTTGACTAGGAATAAATCATACATAGATTGACATCATAGACCCTCAGTGTTCGGGTAGGGAGACCATTCTTTCCACAGAGTCACCCAACAATAACGATTGTAGTATTCTGGGAGGGAGGCAAGCTTTCCCAAAGGATAAATGGGTTGTTCGAGATATTCCATAAGGTTGGATAGGATACATACAACCTTTCCCTATATCTATAGATGGTGAAAGTGAAATAAATTTTCAATGTGACGCAGATGAAATGATACGTACATGATGCCATAGAAATTACTGAATGGCTGAGATGGACATTGAGGATAGAGAAAATTTTGCAGATCACCCATTACAGATCGAGGATCGGCATGAGAGGACCCAATGTTTATGGACTATCCCAATGATCTATATGAATTGGTAGTATGAGAGCCTTCAAGAGAGCTCGTTATAGTGGGATATCCATATACAGGTATAATATATTAATATTTTTTTAAAGTTTTTTTAAGGATGTAAACATTGAAATAATGGATGATTTTGAAAAATGGTTCTTAACTTTTTAGACATTGAAATTTTCCTATATTTTTTTTCAATCCATGAGCTGAGACGTCATTTCATTCTAAGGCCTACTATTCCCAGAATTAATTTTATAAAAATATTACATATATTTTATATTATTCTTATCCAGTTTCATAATTAAATTATTATAACGCATAAATGGAATAATAGATTATTAATATTAAAAAATGATTTATTCCTAAATGTGATGCTTACCCTTGGTGAAACAAAAAATATATCATCATGGAGAGTTCGGTAATCACGACTGTTGGATGTTCGTTAAATTTGTTCATTAAAATATTATTTTTATTTATTTATTAATTCCACTAATTTTTTACCTTCAGAGGAACTACTATGAAAATTCCATTGGAAAATAAATTAAAACCTAGTTAGAATAAAGATTCGTTCTTCATCCTCCTTTGGAGAATCGATGATCGATGACCACGATACTCTAGATTTAAGTAGATCATGATGTAGTGAACGCAACAACCCATGTCAATCACTACGGAGTGTGTTATTTGATGATGAACAATCCAATATAAATGTAGGAATCATTATTTGTAAATTTTTACACATTTAATTATATTTTTAGAGCATGATCATCACATTTATTGATTTATTCCAGTATTGGGACACTAAATTCTCCCATGTATTAAAACTAAACTTATTATTCAATTTTTTTATAACCATAGTTCACCCAACTGTATTAGTTGGCCAAAAATCATTGGGCAATTTTTAAACTATTGTAATTTTACATCTCTCTACCAAATTAATTTAATTAGTCATCGTGGGAACATGGTTTTATGAATCAATATTGTCAGGTGTGGTGGTGACCAATGAGACCCCCTATATTAATAAATTTTTCATGTCTGATGAAAGAATTATAAATCAAGGAAATATTTTTGGTATAAATCTTGGTTTCTTGATTTTTTTTCAATGATTCACGATATAACAATGAAGAAGATGAAATAAATACCAATAGTGTGAGTGGGATAATTCAGACTTTATCTGAACCAATATAAACATTTCTCTAAACACCTAATGTCCAAAATGAAGAATGTTGGTGAGATCCATCATGATTGAGTGGTTTGGGGGAGATCTGAAGAAAAGGATCTGTATCTAGAATGAAAGAGTAAAATTCTAAATATATACCAAAACACACAACTATACATTGTGTATTTTTAAGATCACACAACATGGAAGGCCCTAATTGTTTGGGTTGGGGTTTCCGATAATTACAAGTATCAAATGTTGTGTGGAACCCCCAAACATCGTGTTTCCTTGTTCTTGTGGCCCGAAATGTACTACGAGAATCCTGAGCAGGAAAACAGCCATGAACACACCATTTTCCAAGATACGTGAACACATCCAGAGTCCTAGGAGAAACACCATGTGTAGAGAAATATTGTATATTGAAGTATACGAACATGGAAAAGGAACACATATATGACTAGAAGGACATGGCATGATTCCAGGTGGCTCCAATATTCCTTGTAGGCCCTCTAAATGCCATGTATTATTTTTTGGTTGAAATCCATGTATCTACAGGGTACCAAACAAGCGAAGGAGTGGGACACAGACCATATGAGTCCCCTAAAACTCTTGGTACCCCTTCACACCTTTTGAGGAAACTTCAACCTCTATTATTTCTGTCGTTTGGAATTTTATTTTGTCCTAAAAATATCATGTCATTATTATTTTTCCATATAAAACATAATGATGGGATCCATTTTTATGTTGAGATATGATGAAAGGTGTTTTGAGTTAAATGTCACTTTTAGTGATCCTCAATAATTATAGTGATAAGGCCTGATTATTGGAGACATTAGAGGGGCACCAATCTATAGGGTAGGGAATGGATACTATATATAGTATTAGAGTGTTACACTAATACTAGGATAGGGAATTAGTCCACTAACCATCCACTAAGTGGAATCCTCCAACATATATTTGGAATGGGTCCTAGACTATGATAGCGGCACCCTCTAGCTGGGTTGGGCATGTGACATCTATCTTCTATCCATGTGGAACCATCCCATTTGTATTACAAAATTATTCTTCTATATTTTTTATGACTCAAACCATCTTATTTTATCACAACATGGGTTGTTAACTAAAATAGAGGCAGCCTCTTACTAGGCTGCGCATGATTCCTATACCGACTACTAGAGTGGACCTTCAAGTTTTTATAAGAATTGGTCCTTGAAAAAATACTATATTGGACCCCTCAGTAGGGATAGACAGGAGTACACAATATAATATTTAATGTATCACTCTTATTTTACAATATAAATGGTTATAGACTATCTTAGTGGATACCTCTCAATATTCAAGGGAATGGGTCCTTTATATAGATATAGTTTCCCCTTGACTATGCATCATAGGGATATGGTGTGGATTAATATAGATATTTTTTTTGGGTATACGGGTGAATTTATATGAAACATTTATGGAATTTTAAAATGGTCGTCACTCTTTTCATGGGTTGGACAGTGAGATGGATAACCCATTCACTAATTTTTGCGTTTATTTGGTTTGAATATATATTTATATGTATCGAAGTTATTGGGTTTTATTTATTGTCTTCATTTGAGTTGAGATATTTCTTGTCTATTCCTACTGTGTCTGTTATTTTTTCCCCATCATATTTCAAGGCTTCCTATAGGGAATTTATATACTCACCCCAGGATGGGCTTTTACCACATTTGTCATGTCTTATGAAAATTAATGACATGTCAGTGGTGACTATAGAGGAGCTTATGTAAACAATTTTCGTTATACCATGTACGTTGTTCAGAGCTTTAGATATCGATATATGGGCTCTCTTAGTATGTTTACTTTATAGTTTTTATGTTGGGATATCTTTTTGGTTGGGATGGAATTGTTTCTTATTTAATTTTAGTTTTCAAAATCATAATCTTGTATTCCATACAGTGGTTTGATGCATGGTTTGTATTATATATGTTTCATTTTATTATTATTATTCTTCTAAACTTAAATATAGATGTGTAAAGGTGTGTGTGTGTATGTAGGTACATTATGAAAAGGTATATAATTTAAGATATGCCTTTTGACACCTACCTCCACACCTATGCCTATGGAGGTGGGCTTCTGGTAGTGACTGCTCGATCCTTGTTTCTACTGGGTCATTATTGAGTATTAAAATTTTAATAAAAATACATTTTTACTTAAATTTCTCAATCTATAGATACATTAACACATTCCATGTTATATTAGTTATTAGGGAATAAAAAAATCACAAATTTCTCACAGAACATTATTCATACCTATATATGCCAAAAAATGGTATTCAATGACACGTGAGGGTCCATTCCATTTTTATTTTAATTTTATCTGAAGGGTCTTTATAAATTCTATCACATTTCATTACATGACCCAACAATGTGATTTCCTACATCATAAATTCACTCTTACTAAACATGTAATAAATTTTATCCATACTCAATGTTTGTAGTTCAATCGTCTGATTATATTCATCTTTCCCCTTACTCATGTAGTTAATAAGAATTTGAATTATAACGAGTAGTTTTCTTTTGAGACACTCTCTAATTATTTTATTCATTAAATCCATATAGATGTTTGGGGAATTAATAACTCTAATGGGGAACACTATGAATTCATTGTATCAACAACATTAACATAATACTATATTCTAAATATATTATTTATAAACCATTAGATGATGATATACAGAATGAATATCAATCTTTGAGAAGAACTAATGTCCACATTATTGACTAAAAAAGTAATAAATCACTGTAAGGAAACACTTATTCCATATAGTGATCTTTATATGATCCCACTAATCAATAAAAATATGCAGTGATCAATCCATATTCTTTATAATGAGTACATTCACAACCAAATGAGATAAACTAGGTCATGTAAACACCATTTCCAAATTCTATAAAAATAGGTTCTTTAACTATTATAGTTTGATAGGGGAAATCATATTGAAGAATTTTAGAGATGGGAGTGGCTCTAAGTATTACATATGTCGTGAACACCACCTCATGATCTGAGACAGGTTTGGGTAACTCTTTGAGAAATACATCATTGTATTCCATAAATATGGAAATTTCCCTAGGTTTAATTATTCCATTCAATTCCCCAATATAGGAATGTTATTCTTCTTTAGAGGGTATCATTATCCACACAATTGAGGGATTACCCTATAATGATTTATTACCTTACATGAATTTTTACAGAATATTTATATGGTTTAGAATATTCAAATATATTATCATTTCCAAATAGTTTTTCGGTACTCTATATATAAATATCCACTCTAAGACTAGTATAGAGTCAAATTACACTTGGGTCAGATTAGAATATTTATAAAAATAATTATCCCACATACGAAAAAAGGAGTGGAATCCAACACTTGGGTTATAATGATCACAACCCTATGTATTTTTAGAGAAATTTTTACTTCATAGTATCTGTGATTCTGTTTAATAGCTTAGTAAATCATTCAAGGCATAACAAAATTGAAAGAAACCGAATCAGATAATTTTTTTACATTATTTTGATAATATGACGTGTACCATGTACAACATGATATTAAATAATCACATCTGCAGTAGTGATCATATAATATATACCTTTTTCCATTGGATATAGTGGTTACTAATATATCTTATGCTCAGGACACATGGTTTAGTGAACTGAAATTTCCAGTTTCCTTTCTCCCTATAGTTGATGAATTGAACCACGACTGGTGTATTAGGATGTCACCTCATTTAATCAACTAGGTTGGCTGGATTGTTTATGTCTGTTAAATATTCATATTCTTGGTGTCCTTCTCTCCCAAACATAAAGCATTTCCCCTTCTCTTTGAGGTTATTTTCATGACTATTTTCCACCATTATTGACATTTGGGAGAATCAACCCACTTTTCCCTTTTAATTTACACATAATAATGAATCAACATTATTACATTCTTATGTTCATAATCCAAGATCCATTCAATAGACTCTATATTAACATTGATATAAAATAAAACAACCTATTTTAACTACCAACGTCATTGAAAGCTAGAGCCTTTCAAAGGTGTGAATCTAAAGTACTAAATAATCCAACTACATTTCTATCATTTTTGATATCAAACCTGAGGAATATCATTCAGGACCTGTCATTTTTCTCTCATAATACATTAAATATTCAACATCATTTTTTACATCACTAATAATTATAACTATACATAACTTTGATGTGTTATATGGAAATACATAAGAAGAAATTTTTTTCATGAAGTCTCCCCACTCTATCTATACCATTTTATCTTCTAGAATTGTGTTCTTTATCAAATCCCACAATTGATATACTTCCCCATATAAATTATATATATATAGATTCATCCAATCCATCTCATTTCATTGGTTCTATGAAAAAAATTCTATACTGAGTTATCCCATTGTTTTTTGACATGTTTTTTGAATGATCCACAAAACAATAATGCACATTTTTATATAACAGTATCAATATCTAGTGTGTCATTTATCAGTGAAGGTTGATTTTTAACATTGTTTATGTTATTATTATAATTATTATTAAAATCAACCTGAATTACCTTGGTATTTTGAACTCCACCTCCAATAGTACAGGATGTCAGCTTGAAAACCATTGAATTCCCCTCATATTTCTCATTGGATGAGTTTTTCCCCGTTCCTTCCATTTTCAAACAGAAAAAATGCGCAAACACAATTTAAATAAAAAATCGTCAATAATTAATTATTTATTTTAAAAAATTAACATTAAATACATATCTTATGATATCCCTTTGATAATTATTTTTCCAAAATAGTACATCTAATATTTTTACCTGTACATAGTGTTACATTAATATTACTTTATTTTATGAAAAAAACTGTATAAAAGTTAATTAAAGGATATAATAGATTGGTATAATGGTAAAATTAAGATTATAAACCACTTATACATAATAAAACATAATTATATATTTAAATATTTCATCTTAGTCCTTATAAAATCAAATGCTCGGCATTGTACATATAGTCACCAAGTATACACATTAAAAAACGGTTGAGCTAAAATCCCCTCAGGAGGTGGGAAAAGGGACGCATGTCAATAGAAAATGGGTTAGATATTCACCATAATAACAAAAAAAATAATGGTATCATCCCCATAATCATTAGAGAAGCATTTGATAATGGAATTGAATGTGTAATATTCATAAAAATGAACCATCATGTCATAGTATTGAAATACCACTCATTGTTGTGAACAAAGCTTGCATCAAATTCCCTCATAACATATGTGAATAAGTCATAACATCATAATTGTTAAAAAATCAAGAATCGTGTTAATTATTTGTTCACATAATCACATGTAATACATAAAATTACATAATTATTTAAAATATTATATAATTACGATCCCACCCACCACATCATAAATAATCATAATCAAGTAGGCCACAAAGAACAAATAACAATCATAGTCATGAAATAACCCATAGACTAGAATGCATTTCATAAGAATTTTATAAATATTAATATCAGTAATAAAATTATAGATTCTCAAATTAATAAGGGAAAAAATATTTATAATAAATATTATCCTTCATGAGTTAAAAATAAACAAGATAATATGAGTCAAAAATGTTTTTAGAATGAAAACTCATTCATTAAAAATAGTTTCATTTTATTAAAACTAAAATTGGAAACATTTATATACATTTAAAAAGGTATTGATATTGATAATATATTTATGGTGTACTATATAAATATAAATATTGGGAAATATGAAAGATAGGGATAACCTAAATAATGTTAATAGGGTAAGGGAATCCCCTTACCTTAAATCCGGCATTATTTCAACACTTTTTTCTAATATTAAATTAAGATAAGTGTAGTAAAACTTATATATATGAGGGAAAGAAATTCATTTTAAAAAACTTTATCAATTATAATCATTTTATAATATATGTTAATTTCCGTTTTTGATGTCAATACATTATGATATCATGTTTTCCTTAATTCTTTTATGTTTTCCTTCAATTTGACTATTTTGTTCAATGTAATTATAGCATTAGTAAAAGTCATTATATAATATTAATAATCATATATTTATACATTTATATTTCAATAATAATTTATTATAACCATAAATGTGATTGGTGATAAGAAATTAATTGGCCACGTCCTCATTGGTGGTTAACCAACTATTAATGTGACATTGTTAGAAAACTAGGATTGGGAATTATGACCATTTAATATGGCATAAATATAATAAATATAATTTTTTAACATGATAACCATAATTTTAACCAATTAATTAATTATCCTTCAAATATTTTGGTCTTAATGGGGCATGGAATGTACAGTGTAGAAAGGGTAATATGAGGAAGAATGTGTGAGAGCTTACCCTCATCATTGTTCATATTCTTCTCTACGGATCAAAAATACATTGATTATTGGAGTTGTATGGATATAGAATTTACAAAGGTATTATTTGTGTATTATGAGATAGTATATTCCTAGATATTTGTCCTTGTAAACTATGGGATGACTAGTTTCCATATGGATGGACTGAGGTTACATATACTTGAGGAGAAGGTTGTTTTTAGAAAAAAATACCATATCAAAAGTAAAACATTTTGTAGTTAATTTTCTAAAATATAAATCATATTATAATATAATATTATAGTTTATTTACTTTAAAACATCTTATAAGTATAATTCACTTATATGGTGTATGATTAATATTATTTTATACTACATTAATGTGAAAATGTCCATAGTGTATTTACAGAACCAAAATGTAATAAATGTTTCCCAATATAAGAAAAACCTAAAGATGAAATGAATATATTATTAGGAATACACCTTATAGTCTATATAACAACCTTCTTATTGAACATATATTTTGCTTGACTATCAGGTGCTAAAAGCTCATATAATATTGAAACATAAATCATGATGTTTGGAATTGGTGAACTCTAATAAGTGATGACTTTAGGGTAAACACACCAATGCGATTTAATTATGTTTTTATATGATTGGAAATTCTTATATGTGAAATTTTTTATTGATCCACATACATGATAATATTATTAATTTATGTTTGGATTCATCTAGTTTGATGTCCATATGAAAAAAGTGATTTTATACACATTTTTAAAGGTAGAAAATTTTATGTGTGTCATAAGTTATAGGGAAATAATTGAGTATGTTAAGAAATTAGTTATAACATCTGTATTAATCATAAATGATATCTTAATATATTTTTTGAGGTAGGTCCATATGATTAAATCCATGACCATTTTTTTATTGACATGTTCAGTTATGAAATTTAAGGAAATATATGTCAAGTGTACATGGTGATGAAACAATTATGGATCATATTTGATGATATATTGATAAAAAAAGAGAATATATTTCATGTTAGGGATTCTAAAAAGGTTATCCCAGTAGTGATATGAAATTATTTTTTTGTACATTCAAGGAAATGTTTCTAGTAATTGATATAAGACTCTAGGGTTTTTTAATAAATCTAATAAGAATAAAGGATTAATAATTTGACACAAATCATATGCATGATTTCACTAAATTAGATTTAATTTTATACTAAGAATTAATTTTATTTCAATTACGTGGAATAATAATTATTTATGTACTACTGATAGTAAATGTTTAATATCATGCTTTTTTAATATATAATGTGTGAATTGAATTTTATTTATTATTTATTATTTACAATGTAATAAATAAATACTTATTTAATCAATTTTTTAATGAAATGACTAAAATAAATATTTATTTAGTTATGTGAAAACCGAAATAAATATTTATTCAAAACTAATGGAATATTATATTTTTTTTACTGAATGAAAAATATTAATTTTAATTAAAATATTAAAATACATGGTACAATAAATTAAATGGAGGGTTGATAGGATGAGTAATCAACATGATCAAAATCATATATATTATTTATTATCATTAAATAAAATAGAATTTTATTATTTATGATTTGATATTTAAATAATAGAAATTATTAAGATATAATAATATTATTATTAATATATGTTGACATAGGGTATTACATTAATTAATTATATTGACATGGGATTGGGGTTTGTCATTAGTTTTTTAACCCTAAGAATAAAATCCTTATTATATCAATTTAAGAAAGGTAATACCATTTGTGCACAATGATAACCCTTATAGAAACATCTCAACGAACAAAGAGATTCTTCCACATACCTCCCTCTCTTAAACATAAAGAAAGTAGGAGAAACCATTGTCTCAATAAATAATTATTTTACAAAATGTGATAATAACATTGAATGGATTTTCTATTTTATTGTTGGAACTAATATACCCAAAAAATTTGATATGTGGACTATCAAATTTGAGGTAGTTTACATAATAAATTAATTATAAATTTAATTTATAATATCTTATCTAAGAGTTTATAAAGTTGTGTTCATCATGGTATTAAAATTTATCTATTAAAGTAAATGAAAAATAAAAATCTAGTGTCCATCAATCTCTTCCACAATGTCATTGATGATCCATGTTTTATCATAGAAGTCATGTTATAAATTATTATTGTATATATTTTATAATTTCAATGTAAAACGTTTTTTTATTAAAAAATATTTTGATATTTTTTATTCATCTAATGATTGAGATAATAAGATAATCATAGTTTTTATAGGCAAGAGTAATTAAAAAATGCATGAAGAATTGAGGAAAATCCCATCCAAATGATCCATAGTCTTTTGATACAAGAAATCAATACTAAACATGTACATTTATAGTGTAAATAATTTACCAATGTCCAACTGGAAAATGGTGTGAATCATATAAATCTTGGATTGTCATGTGAATTTGTACACTGTGTATTTTCTTTTTAATATTTACTTATAGTTCATTATTCAATTTGATAGGTTGTAAACATTTTTTAGATGGTGTATATTTCATGTAATTAATCATATTTTTTACAATATAAAAATATCATTAAGCCTTTTGGTTAATGCATGGGGTCATTATACTCCATGTATTGACTAGTGTAAGATGAACATGACTATAAATGATGAAAATGATGTTTAATAAATATTTATGCATTGTGTAAAACATTTAAACCTAGGAAAGATAAATTCTATGATTTTTGACATTTGATGCGGGTCTACACATAAGATAATTGTAAGAACCTAGTTCTTATTATTGAGGTACATGTTTCTTCTTTTCCTTTCTACCTTACATATTTTTGAGAAATAATGGAAAATGGAGAAAATACCAAATTTTTTCGGTACAAGACATGTACTTTTCCATACACCGTGTACTTTGGCCGTATGGGATGACTACCCAGGGTGTGTAGGCCTATAAGTTGTGAGGGGTGTAAAAACAGACTAGAAGCCGTGTATATGGTATTTAAATGCCTTGTAATCAGTCAGTAGGTGAAAATTAAGGTGGTGGGAGTAGCCCCCAGTAGATTCACAGTACACGTCATGTATTCCGAAATACCCATTGAGTAATCATGTCATTAAATGAACAGTGAGGCGGTGAAAAGTAGCCGCCAGAGGAATAGTTAAAGAATGAAAAGTACACATCATGTAGTTGTTTTTTATAAACCAGAAGTAGCCTCCTCATGTAACAGAGGAAGCATTGAATGTCAGGATGCCGCAGGAGATATGACTAAACGTTAGAAGAGGTCCCGACCGAACAACAGGATTCCGACTCCTTCGTCGACGTTCACGTTGGGACTGCGCGGGTATGTCCATTCTTCTCCATGTGTGTTTCCTTCAAATTCATTCACGAGGGGATGTTATTTGAGCTAGAATGGGTGAATGTTTATCCTAGATCTTTTTCATTCATGGACGCTTCAGGAGGAAACGTTCACATATATCCATCAATAAAGATCGAGGTAGGTGTTCTGTAGTTTATTTCCAACTTTCAAGTTGTTATTGTGTATCATTGTGCTATAAGGAGATGTTTGGCGAGTCATATTGCTGAGCCCTTGAATGATTAAATGCCTAGAACTGCATATGTTATTTAATTATTATGTATAATGTTTTTTTGGGATTGCTACTTTGATCCAGGGCCACCCCGTGGGTGCGGTTCCCTTGATTAGCCATCTGGATATGATACCTGAGGGTATGCCAAGATTTTATAATGCTTTGAGTTTTCTTGAGAGAAAATGTATATAAATTTCCTGTTATGTGTTGGGCTCATCATGGTTACTTTCTTTGCCTGAGGGTAGTGCTTTGATTAGTCTGAGGATAATTGTGTGTTTAGCCTGTGGGAAACTTTTCTTATGCATGTGGGTAGTAGCATTCATACAAGAGGGAAATATCTCTTATTCCTAAGGGCAATATTCATTATTCATTTGGGCAGTAGCATTCATTCTTTAGGGCAATATCTCGTATGCCTAAGGGAAATATTCTTTATGCTTGTGGGAAATCACCGGAGGGTTTCAATTCTATTTAACTAAGGGCAAGGTTTTCATGTCTGAGGACTCTGTTTACTATGCATATTTACTATGGTGATTTCTTACATCTTATACCTGCCATGCTAAAGCATTGTCTTGGTATTGTTTTACCTTCTACTAGTTAGATAGCCTGCTACCGTTTTTGCTGCGACATTGTTTAGGTGATTTTCAGTTGAGGCTGAGTCTTGGAGACTTATAATTCAATTATATTTAATTATTAAAAGAAAATTAGATGGGAATATAACTGGTTGAAATGTTTACATTTTTGTACTTCCTGGTTTACTTCATTTCGTTATTTCACACTATTATTGAACAAACTCACTGACAGTTGGGCACAACCCTTTGGTTGTTTCTTACTGGGACTTATTTCTCACAGCCTATTTTGGTCATTTCATGGGCCCAAATATATTATATTTTTTAGGTGTTGATAAGGGAAAGAGTCCCTATATAAGTACTTTATTTTTGCAGAGGAGTAGGAGAGCATGGGACCAAGCACAGGCTTGCGTTGCTGTTGAGTTCCTACAACACTGCTTCTGTTTTTCATTTCTATACTTGTACCTGGTATTGTATTATTTTATATTGGAATGTATCCTGTTTTGACTTATTTCATAGACATAGGAACATATTGCATCATTATATATATGACTATTGTCATCTTTTACTTCTGTATTGTTGTCCTTTCAGCTTTTTATTTTACTGCGTCTGCTTTTGGTATGTTTTTATTTTCTCTACTGTGAAACACATTAAAAAATGAGTACATAGTTTCCCCACTATTAGAACAAGTCCCTCGCTCCTAGTCGGCAACCTCTGGTGTTTGGGGAAATGTGCTTGAGGTCATGTGACACACCTGATTCGGGGAACATGTTGTGTGGCACCTGGATCTAGGATGTAACCAATTGGTATTAGAGGTGTTTCTTTTCTTTGAATTACTATTTAGATCCTATAGTTAAGGATTGGATGGAAATTCTATTTGGTAATATGTTGTTCCCAAGAGTAGCTACCTGTGTATAGGGAAAAATGAATTTTCATCAGGTTTCAATTTTTCTGATTTTTCAATTTTACTGTTGATTTGATTTTCACCATTGGGTGACGCACTTGTGGTGTGCTGTTATATTTTTATACTTGGGTTTTATTGGATTTCAACCCAATGAGATGAGGGTATTCCATCACATGTATCATTTAAGAACATGTTAGAATCACATGCCACACATAGTTTCCTTACCATGTAGGGGCATTATAAATTTCATGTTGTTGTGATAGATGTAGCGCTAGTAAATGAATGATGCTGTGATAGATTCCTGGATAAAAATACCTACTATTTGATAAGGAATTTTTATTTGAGGTTTTTTAGAATGAATTCAAAACTTTGGTTCTTGATGAGTATGGGCCCTCATTAACCAGAATTTGGTGGATCATTGACATATTACTTTGTTTATAACATGTATAAGATTCCAATCATTATTTTGCATGGAGTTTGGGCCCTCACAGATCGTAATATGGCACTTAGGTGTTGATTTCAATGTTTTTCTGGGCTCCAGAGTAGTTTCTAATGCTTACTGTCCTGAAAAACAAAGAATACATGCCATTTAGTTTTGACTACATGCCATGTACTCGTCTGTTTGGGAAGAAATGTAAAAATTTTAAGTACACGCCGTGTACCATATATGTAAGTCATGTAGTTTCTACCAGTTTCATAGGCCATGTTGGCAGAAACATTGGATAGTGAAACATTGAGGTCACATGTCGTATAGTTGATATACACATCGTGTTGTGTTAACCCTATGTCCGCCCATGTAACTAACAAAATGGAAAGAGGAATCCTCGTTTATAAACACCTTGTCAAAGTCGAACATTCCGTGTAGTCTAACATGAGAATCCATCCATGTAACTAAGAACACGGGTTGGTGTTATCCTTCATAGTACACGCTGTGTCCATCTGGAAGATGACGTGTCCTGTGAGTCGTGTGTCTGGCTGTGTAACTAAGATCATGGGTAAGCAAAGCTCATATAGTACATGTCGTGTACCTGAGGGACATGCAATTTAGTCTGGACCAGTTAGATGCCATGGGGACTTGGCCATGTGGCTCGAGGAACGGGGTGGTGTACATGTCTTATGCGGGTGTAACACGTCGTGTAGTGTCATCCATGTAGTCAGTCGTGTCACTAACAAGACGAGCAATTTGAAATGAATCCATACATTCCATGTCTATATAGAACACGCTATGTAGAGTAAGCTGTGGACCCAGCCGTGTAACAGACAACACAGGTCCGTGAAGCTCATTTTGTACATGCCGTGTAGAACATATACACACCATGTAGTCTCATTCAAACTGGAGCCGTGTGGCTAATCCATGTAGAAGGACTCGGGAAGGGGAAGAAAATTTGAGTACACTCAATGTATGTGGACAACATGCAGTGTGTTTGGGGTATTACATGACCAGTGCTAGAAGAGTACACACCCATGTGAAATACTTGAGGGAACACACCGTGTAATTATTAAACATGCCGTGTAGTCATGTTTTGTAAAACATGAATGTTTTTTCCTTGTACCCATTTTACGCTTTCGGTTCTTAGTCCATGATAATATTTCTCTAAATCATTTTTTTGACCTTTTATAGTCATGGAACCAAGACGACCGTGAGTTGTTCTCCAAGAGAGAGGCAATGATTATACTCTAGAGATGATAGGACATGGGTGACCGATGGATCCTCTAGCAGAGCTAGATGCGGCGCCAGCCTTTATACCGGACACAGGATTGGATGTGAAATTCAGTGAAGGCTTCATGCGATTTATGCAGACCTTCTAGGGTGCACCACCGGCTGCCACATCAATGGAAGAGCTAACACGTATATTCGAGCAGTAACATCTACCTACATTTTCAGGGTATGGCGGACCATAGGCTGTGGAGTCATGGCAGGGTTCGTTTTAGAAAATCTTCTAGCATCTGGAGACATCTTCTGGGAGGAGGGTCAAGCTTGCTACATACATGTTGTGTGATTCCGCCAAGAGATGGTGGCATGTTAGCACCCAGACTAAGCATCACAGAAACATTGTGTGAGATGATTTCCAAGAAGTCTTCTATGACTTTTTCATTCTGGTGATGTTAAGGGAAGATAGATCTCGAGAATCATGAATCTGTATCAGGGCACCATGTCAGTGATGGATTATTTGGCCCGCTTCACCAATCTACTGTTTTTTGCACCTTTTCTAGTGGGTGACGACACATTGATGGATAGACGCTTTTAGGATGGTCTTTGGTATGAAATCAACGCACATGTAAACGTTTTTAGGTTGCCTATAGTGCATGCAATAGTGATCCATGCACTGATTACTGAGTGAAACCTTCTGGAAGCTAGTGGTCCAGGACAGTGCAATTCAGCACCAGTTTCTAGAAATATTTCTACCAGTAAGAGGAAGAGATAGATAGTTTTCTCTAATGGAGGCAGTACTAGCCAGATGATTTCACTAGTTGGCCAAGTCATGTGTTACGAGTGTGGTAAAGACGGGCACATGAGGCCTCAGTATCCATGTGACCCAGTGGAGTGCCAGACTTGTAGCAGGATGGGTCATCTGCAGCGTTCTTACTGGGCGTTTCCAGAAGTGGCTAGTGAGAGGGCTTCTGTTTAGACCCAGCATGGAGGAGAAGGGCCGATAGCTTCTTACCTTGTAAGGAATTGGAATACGTCAGAATGTTCATGTTGAGGTGGTGGTCATGGTCGTGGTGGCCAGACACCAGGATCATAGAGACAGAAGGGCGGGTCAGCTCCAGGTAGCCAGGCTATGTAGTAGGGCCATGGATCTGGGCCGACATATGCAGTGTAATAGACCCAACATGAGCAGGATTCCAGACCATTCACTGTCAGAGGTACTATTATAGTTGCTTCTGTTTTGACTTCAGTACTTTTCGATACTGGCATTGCACACAACATTATATCTGTGTCCATTGTTGAGATTCTGGAGCTCTGTGTTTATTTTTCTTATGGTATTATGATGCTAGACACTCCATTGGGGACTAGAACAACAGGTGTGATTCAGTGAATGGAGTACCCCCAAGAGGATGGTGGGTTTCACATTATGTGGTACCTCTATGTCATTGATATGACAAGCTATGACGTCATTCTTGGGATGGACTGGTTGGTACCCTTTCGAGCCTTTGTGGATTTCTATCTTCGTAGGGTGATTTTCACGTCACTAGCGGGCGGCGAGTTACTATACAATGGCGAATGGGATGTCCAGGAAATCTAAGCTGGACCCGAACATCATGGAAAAGGTGGAGTGGCAACACAAATTGTGAGTTTATATCTGGATGATGGGGGAACTTTTTAAAAGGATTTCCCTTCAGTATTTGATCATTTGATGGATGTCTTCTTGGATGACATTTCAAGTCTACCTCCTAAGTGAGAGGTGGATTTCTCTATTGAGCTTGTCCCAGGAGTAGCACCAGTTTCCATTCCTCCTTATAGTATCGATACACCAGAGTTACAAGAGCTCAAGAGACATTTGGAGGAGTTATAGGAAAAGGGTTTCATCTGACCCAGTACATCTCCAGGGGGATCCCCAGTCCTGTTGGTGAAGAAGGCGGATTATACCATCAGACTTTGTGTGGATTATTGGAAGCTGAACCAGTTAAAGGTCATGAATCTATATACCTTTCCAAGGATTGATGATCTTTTTGATCAACTTTGGGGAGCACGAGTGTTCTCGAAGATTGAATTGATAATCGTATATCATCAGTTGCGAGTTAGACCATCAGGGATACCACATACATATTTTTGGAGCAGATATGGTCTATATGATTACTTGTTCATTCCATTTAGACTCACGAATGCTCCAACAGTTTTGATGGATATGATGAACCTTGTTTTCCCCTTATATCTCGATTGTTCTGTGGTAGTCTTCGTGGACGATATCATAGTGTACTCTCATACTCGACACGACCATGATACCCATCTTGAGATTTTACTGAGTACACCATGTGAGAATCATATATATTCTAATCTCTCAATGTGCCACTTTTGGATGAACCATATACACTTCCTGGGTCATATAATCTAAGAGGCAGGAGTTGTGGGATACCCAAAGATGGTGGGAGTAGTAGTTTCCTAGGAGCAGCCTAAGAACGTGTTTGAAATATCTAGTTTCAGGGGGATAGTTGGTTACTACATGCACTTTATATAGGACTTCACCCACTTATCAGTTCTGTTGATGAGTATGACAAATAAGGTTGTGTTGTTTGTTTGGTCAGAAGCTTACGAGATAGCCTTTCAAGAGCTGAAGGGAAGGCTGAAATCAGCACCTGTCCCGATTCTTCCAGAATAGGGGAAGAGATATAAGATTATTGTGATTCATTAGGTATTTTTATGGGAGTAGTGTTGATGTAGGGAGATCGAGTTTTTGTGTATGGGTCTCGGTAGTTGATTCCACATGAGAGGAATTACTCGACTCATGATCTCAAGTTGACCGAAGTTGTTCATGCGTAAAGTTGTTGGAGACATTATCACTTGGGAGGGCATTTTTTCCTATTTACGATCCAAAAAGTCTAAAATATATATTTTCCCAGCGTGACTTGAATTGAGAGAGCGAAGGTGGGTGAAATACCTTTAGTCATTTGACTTTGAGCTTTCCTATACACCTGGTAAAGGTAACGTAGTTGCTGAAGCACTGCTTAGGAGGACTCAGATACATGCAGTGCATGAGGCCAGTGGTGAGTGACATCTAATGTATTTGTTCTCTAAGATGCATTTAGAGGTGCACTATGGTCATGGGAAAGCCTATATTTAATCCAAATCTGTGACTTCTACCCTCCTAGATAGAGTGAGGATGAGACAACTATCAAATTCTGAAGGCCTAGTACTATAGCAGTCTAGGGCAAGTGAGGACCGTCCTCATGATTGGCTAATATGAAATGATGAGTTACTGTGTATCCATATATGAGTGTGGGTTTCAATGGATATATGCAGGGAGTTTATTTGCGAGTTTATTGCTTAATAATGGGCATTGCATCGTGGAGATACCAAGATGTACCTTGAATTGAGATGTCTGTATTGGTGGCCGAGTATGAAACGAGAAGTAGCTAGTTTTGTTGTGAGATGTTCCAGCTGTCAGTAGGTGAAGGTGGGGCATCAAATTCATGCCTGACTATTACAACAGTTACCCATTCTAGAGTCCAAATGGGATGATATTGCGATGGATTTCGTGACTGAGTTACTGAGGTCACCATGAGGCGCTGGTGACATGTGGGTTAGTGTGGACAGACATACGAAGGTAGCTCATTTTTTTCTAATAAAGGTGACATTCGGTGTTGATGAGGTTGGGAAGTTTTATATCTGATAGGTAGTATGACTTCATGGGTTCCATCATCCTATCATTTCAGATTGGGACACAAACTTTACGTCTTGTTTCTGGAAGTTTTTTTAGAGGGAACTGAGTCTGCAGGTGCATCTGAGCACAACTTATTACCATTAGACTGATGTCTAATAATAGTGTAAAATATAGGTTATTGAGGACATGTTGTGTGCATGTGTCCTGCACTTTGGGGGCTCTTGGGAGAGGCACATATCCCTGGTCGAGTTTGACTATAATAATAGTTTTCAGAAAACTATTGAGATGGTATCTTATGAGGCTTTATATGGTAGGCCATGCCGATCACCTTTGTGCTGGTTGTAGGCTGGTGAGGCAGCTTTACTCAGACAACATCTTGTGCATGAGAATTCAGAGTAGGTCTATTTGATACATACGCATATGACTACTGTGCAGTCTCATCATAAATTTTACACTGATCGCCGCAGAAGGTCCTTGGAGTCCATGGTTGTGGATCATATTTTATGGCGTTTTTGACTGAGGATGGAACATAGGAGGATCAAGAGACATGGTAAACTTTTACCGAGGCATGTGGGTACATATGAGATTCTAGAGAGTGTTGGGACAGTTTCCTATCAGTTATAGTTACCACAGAGGTACCAGGCCATGCATGATATCTTCCATATATCTCAGCTGCACCGTTATTACTCATACTCATCTCACGTTTTTTAGCCTGAAGAGATTGAGCATCAGGCCGATGAATCCTTTTTGGAGCATCTGATTCGTACTGTTTATAGGAGCATGAAGGATCTCAGAGGTATGTTAGTTCCTCTTGTACGGGTTACATTTGAGCATGGATGAGTGTAGGATGAATCTTGGGAGTGGGAGACCGACATTCATTCTCAGTGGCCATAGTTGTTCTCAGCATTATCTTCACTACACATGGAAGGGAAGTTCGAGGAAGAATTGCATTAAGCAGGGAAGTTTGTAAGAACCCAGATTTTTTTCTTGATGTATGAGTTTCTTTTTTTCTTTTTCCTTACGTGTTTTTGAGAAAATAAGGAAAATAGAAAAAAAAATCTGAAATTTTGGGGGTACACTCAATGTAATTTTCCACACACCATGGTCTTTGGCCATGTGGGATGAGTACAGAGGGCGTGTAGGCCTGTCGGTGGTGAGGGGTGTAAAAAATGGCTACACACCATGCACTTGGTAATTACATGCAGTGTAATAAGTCGGTAGTTGAAACATAATGCGGTGGGAGAAGCCTCCATTGGAGAAATAGTACATTCTGTGTATTCTGAAATACACCTTATGTAATCATGTCGACAAATGAACAGTTATGTGGTGAAAACTATCCTCCAGAGGAATAATTGAGAAATGAAAATTACACGCTGTGTACATGAGAGTTAACGCCGTGTAGTTGTGTTTTTTTGTTATATACTGGAAGCAGCATCCTATTTCATCAGAGGAATCGTAGAACATCAGGATGCTATGGGTGAGACTGTTTAGCCTTGGATGAGCTCCCGACTGAACACTAAGACTCTGATTCCTTCACTGACAAACACATTGGGACCGCGTAGGTAATAACTTTCCTCTCCTTCTCTATTTACTTCCAATTCATTCCCGAGGGGTATTTATTTAATCTTGAATGGGATAAAATTTATCCCAGATATACGTCATTCACAGACAATTCGATAGGCGTCATTCACGTATATTGATCAGTGAAGATCAAGGTAGGTGTTCTGGTGTTTGTTTCCAACTATCATGTTGTTTTTGTGAATTGTTGTGCTACGCACCCATGTTTGGGGTGTAGGATCGCTGATCTCATCACCTGTAAAATTTCAATAATTTTATAGGTAATTTAATTATAATGTATAAATTTTTTTTGGGATTGCTGCCCTGATCTAGGGCCACCCCACGGGTGTTGTTCCCTTGTTTAGCCGTTTGACCAGGATACCTTAGGGAATGCCTTGATTTTATCATTCATTGCGTTTTCTTAAGGGAAAATGTATATAAATATATTTCATATGAGTTAGGCTCAGCCCGGTTAGTTTCCTAAAATGAGGGTAGTGTTTTGATTTTCCTGAGGGTAGGTGTTTGTTTAGCCTGAGGGAAACTTTTCTTATGCCTGTGGGCAGTAGCTTCCGTGCCTGAAAGCAATTTGTCGTATATCTGATGGAAATATTCATTATGTCTGTGTGGAATCACCTGAGGGTAAGTTTTGTATGTCTGAGGACTCTGTTTACTATGCATTTTCACAGTGGTGATTATTTACCTGTTATACTAGCCAAGCTAAATCACATGCATGATATTGTTTTACTATCAACTTGTTATATATTATGTTGTCATTATAGTTTTGGCACTATTTAGAAGATTTTAAGCTAAGGATGACTCTCAGAAACTTATAATTCAATTATATTTAATTTTTAAACAGTAATTAAATTGAAATATAACTGGTTGGAAAGTTAACATTTTAGTATTTCCTGGTTCACTGCATTTCATTACTGGACACTACTATTGAACAAACTTACTGACAGTTGGGCCTAGGCCTTTGGTGGTCGCCTACTGGATTTTATTTCTCACACCCTGATTGGTTCATGTCTTGGGCCCAACTAGATTATATTTCTGGAGGTGTTGATAAGGGAAAGAGTCCCTATACAGGTACTTTATTGTTACAAAGGAGTAGGAGATCATGGAACCAAGCATAGGCTTGCGATGCTACTATGTTTCTGTTATGTTGTTTATTTTTTTTCTGTGTTTTACTTGTACCTTTTAATGTATTATTTTAGATTGTAGTGTATCATGTTTTCAATTCTTTATTAGACATTGGTATAGATTGAATCATTATATAAATGACTACTGTCATTTTTACTTATGTATTATTGTCCTTTCAGCTTTGTATTGAACTGCTTCCACTTTTGGTATGTGTGTATTTTCTCTGTTGTGATAAACTTTGGAAAATGAGGGCATAGTTTCCCCACTGTTAGACCTAGGACCTCACTGCAAGTCAATAGCCTCTGGTGTTTGGGGAAATTCACTTCAGTTCATGTGACCAACTAGGTTTGGGGAAACCATTTTGTGGCACCCAAATCTGGGACGTTACAATAATTTATGATTCACATAAACTATAAGACGCTTATCCTTTTACACACAATGTGTGAGTTTACCACATTCATAACATGAAATTTCTGGTAGTAATACATGTACTTTAGGTACACAAAAAAATGAGTATCACACATAGAATTGGTCACATTAAATGTCAACAAACAATAATCCCAATGGAAGTATAAAAATAAAAAATATGAGGTAGAGGGTATACACATTTTCTTCTGTAAAGAACATGTCATGTACTCAATTATTTTAAAACTAAAATTAATGTTATATTATTTATTTTATATTTAAAAAAATTGTATAGCGGTCTTATTATATATCAAATATTATTTGTAATGAATATTAATATAAATAATTAATATTTTATATACTTAGTTAGTTAATTTATTTTAGTGAATCAATATTTATATGAATGATTTAAATGAATACGTAAAATACTAAATATATGCGTCATTCAATGTTATGATATTTCTTATTTTTGATAATCTTATGTATTTGTTGGATTTATTTATTTATTGAACTATTTATTATATTTATTATGTTATAAGTTATTATAAAATTCAATATAATGATATATGAATCAAAAAACCCAAAATTATTATGTACAATATTTTTTGTCCATGTTCTATTATATGTTATGATAAACCCTAGAACCTCTCACTGGTGAGTGAGTGAAATTTTATAAAAGGATAGAGGTCTCAGTGAATGGGTATAGTCTATGACTCAAGATTATGGGAATCTAAACATTGAGATATATAAGATAATGGAGAAAAATTGTAACTAAATACATTTAGTGGCTCAATAATTTTTCATCATCTTATTTCAAAGGGGTTTTTTATCTCCACTTGATTAGCCAACCAGTAGATAAATTATTATAAAAATATTTGTTATTTATTTTATTATTTTAGTGTATGTTTTTTATATATTTTTGTGTTTTAGGGATCATATAGAAGATTAAATGACATAACATATATTACTTAAAATAAAATCATTTAGAGAAAATTATTTTAAAAACATGTATAATTAATTATATAAATTTCACACATTATAGAATGTAAATAAATAGTACAGTAAATAATATTTATGATTAAGTTATTTTTAAATTCATTAGTCAAAAGATTATGTCGTGAAATTTCATCAATCAGATTTGTTACAATGCAACAACAATTAGATGTAATTTCATATTATGGGAAATGATTTTAAATTAATTAGGGAGTTATAATTAATCTTTCGTGATGAACTAACCTAATTTGTATCAAGGAATGAGTTCCTTTCCAAGAATCAATGTATCATTGAAGAATTTTTTTAAGGAAATAGTTGTTTAGAATTTTAGGATTGTGGAGTGCACTCAGCTAAACTAGTATCCATGACATGATTTACGGGGAATAAACATAATATCTCAATAAAATTGAATAATTTGATAAGGGATTTGTATGAAATCTATTTATATAAATATGGATTCTATCTAGTAAAATATTTGAGTGAATAGATATTCAAAATCCAATAGTATAAGATTTTTTGATTTAATGATTTTTTAGAGACTAATAAAATTAATTAATAACTTAATAAACACAATAATCATGATAAATTAATTATTTTTTATTATTTTTTTCATTAAAATAGAAATTAATTAAACCGTGGAACTATCAATATGATTCAATTTTTATAGAGATAATCATCAGATAACTGAAAAATTTAATGAATTACATAGTTGAATTACAATAATACTACACCAAGAGATGATGTTATATATAATAGTGTCCCATTTATTATCGTGACATCATTAGAGGCTAATAAGGTGGACAAATTGTCTTCTAGAAACAAAATAATGATAAATAGGATGTCTAATACCTCATGATATCATCCCCAAATATTTGGATCAAGAAGCATCATTAATACGTAGATGAAAAATCCATATTTTCTCATCTTTATGATCCCTATTAGGATAAAACATGAAAATATGTGTAGAAAATTACCAAGGAAGAAATTATTGAAATTTTAGGAGAAATATATTGAAATGGAACATATATAGTTATAATTATTTAGTATACTGAATATTTTATTTTTCTTTAATCATGATGCCTATGGAATTATGCATTGACCACTTTCTATCCCCAATTCTTATGATTTTTTAAATTTTTATTATGAATTTAAACATGGGTAATTTAGATAATGTAGTCTTAAAAAATTATATTTTCTGTTATGGAATGTAATACATTTGGGAGAAGAATTATTATTTTATAAATAGGAAAGGGGAAGATTTAGTAAAAAATTTCATTGAGCAGAATCAATCCATTGCTGAAAATGAGGTGTTATATACAACTAGTGGTTCTCAAATTTACCCTAATTGAATAATCCAAAAATATGATAATGAGATTGAAATAGTGTATTTTTTTATTGAACTAATGGCCATTGAAAGAGAAAATGTTATTTTATATATATTCAAGGGGAACAATTAGTAAAATTGGTCATCGAGCACAATCAATCCATTTCTGTAAATGAGGTATTATATACAACTGGTGTTTCTACAGTTTACATAAAAATAGAAGAACCATGTATATTTTGGATAATTTATAATTGAATTTTTGGTATTCAATAATCAAATAAAGTGATAATACCCAAATAACATTAGTAGAATACTATAATAATTTTTTAATTGATTAATATTTCTAATATAATTATTATTATGTGCATGTAGAACTAATAAAAAAATTCAATGTCTTGTTGATACATGTTCGACATTGTTTTCATGTATGAAAGTTCTTGTTTCTTTATTTATATAGATATCATAACTTCATTGATGACACATTTATATAATGGTCATCACATACAAGAATATAAAAATAATTTTTCAGAAATGTAAAATGAATTAATTTCCCATGACTCATATAAAACTATGGCATGGTATGAAATAATTGGTATTGTATTCAAATATTATCTGAAAAAATTATATCTTGGAGGTTATTTGAATTTTTTTCTTGAAATACTTGGAAATATTCTATAGTTGTTCAAAATTAAAAACATCTAAGGTCCCATTTAGTGGGAAATTTTCTGACTTGGTAGGATTCTAAAAATAGTTCATAGATATGTGTGTAGTCCTTTTATTGTATAAGTTAGTGGTTCATACTAATAGATATTAAATCTGTTTAATGACTTAAATATACATGAATATATCAAGATAATTTCGTCTATGTTTTATTTATTTGGTAATATTATAGAGTAAAACAATGATGTAGAGAATCTAATTATTATAAATATCGTGAAACTGTCCTAGATGAATGTGTGGTATAATTACACTAATAATTCCTTTATTATCTAAACGAGTTTAGGATAACACCCAAAATCAATACTAAATATACACCATAGTAGAATAATATTTTTTAAATGATGAAGCATACCATGTATAACATGTTGATATTGATGATATGGTAGTTAGATAATCTTCCATCATATTTTGGAAATGTATTTTAGAATGTATGATACACTCTGAACTATGTGCCAATTAAAATGAAAAGAAAAATACCATACGAGTTGATATTTGAGATAAAATCTGACTATCCATGTGTGTGGGAATGTGATGTGTTTTTAATCATTATATGATAAAAAAATATGTATCCTGATGTATAATGTGCAACAATATATGATATGAAAAAAAATTATTGCTGATATTACCAATTTGATGGTAAAAACTGAAAAGCAGTAATAGAAAGACATGAAATGTTTCTCTAATAGGAATAAAGACCCAAATGGGATTTTGGGAGAAAATATACTTTTATGAAGTTAAGGATCATGATTTACTAGTGTTGTAATATATTGTATTTAATAATATCTCTAGGATAAGGATTTATAGTGACCCATGTACTTCATAGGGGAACTAGGGAGGTGATATAACTACAATGATATGGTTTTCTTGTAATTAATAGTTGAAAAACAGTATTTTTAGAAACCAATTAACCTTTTAAAATATGAACTAATAAAAAAATGAATTTATAAAGTGGAAAAAAGGTATAAATTATCATCTGCATTCCATATAAAAAATTAATTGTTATGCAATGGTATATCCTCCATTAAATGTAAATACTACTAGATTAAACAAAAGATTCAATAAGTAATTGACAAAGATGGTAAATTTAGTTTCAATAGAACATGATTGGTTGTCATAGTTGTCATGCAGTGTGATATAATAAACTATTAAAAATTTAACTAGCCATTGTAAAAAATAAATTGAATTTATCATTTTTAAAGAACCTTTAAATTATTATATGTTTTTTAAATGGATGTCAATTAATATTTAAATAATGGAATCCTTATGGAATATGACTACATAGAACGACCAAAATGGTTTTTAAAATAAAGGATGCCAAAAATTTGTGCATGATGAAAATATCCATTTATGGGTTGATGTAAATACAATGTTATCAAAGCATTTATTTTGGCGAATCCAAAACTAATTTCTTTAAGAATTTATATGAGACTAATGAGTACACGTGGTATTGAGGGATCATATTTGTTTAAAAAGGAATATATGTTGATGATATATTGTTGATGGGAATAATATATTATTCTTATTAATAGTAAATACTTGGTTGAATACATAATTATCACATAAAGGATAAACTAAAAACATTCTAGTGATGTTGATACTATGCGATAAATCTATGTGGATTTTGAGATAATGTCATGATATAATGATTGGGAAGATAATGAAATGATATAATATTGAATAATGCAATGGATGGTGACTTATTTTGTGAAGTTCCATAATTCCTCCAAAGAAATAATGTCCCCAGATAAAAAAATTTAAGATAAATGTTGTGTATGATATCAAACATTATAAGGGTACATTCATATTTAAATTAATGTTCAAATATATTAAAAATGGGAAATAATATCATTACATTTTGTATGTGCAGGGTCATTGATGATCTAGTTGTTCCAGGTGTTATAGGAAGAGAAACAACGCTACGTAGTGAATGTTGAATGGTTGACACATAGTTTGAGGAAACCATAAACCGAAACATTGTAATCTAATTGGATGGGTGTATGGTTGAAAAAAATATGTACAAGGATAGAGCCCAAACTATGTTGTCTCAGACAGAGGCATTCAACATAGTTGGTGCATGGTCATTCAAACCGTGTTGGATACCTAGGTAACCATGTGAATTGGACCCCTATCAAATAGAGTTTAGAACACAGATGGCACATGGATTTCCAATCTGTGATGACATCTTAAATATACAAGGGACATGTTTCCCATTCGAAAGATGCAGGTGCACAGTTATTCAAACTGGGCATCCATACCAGCACCCATTAAATAGTGAGAAATTATCATCCCCATCGCAATTTTATGTTTTCTAACATTTTTTCTTCTCGATTTTTATCCCAACAACACTATTGATGAACATAATCACCTATATCAGCACAATGGTTGATCTACTTAATTTTTAGGCCATTTGGAGTGTCATTAGTTTCCGATCGATGATTTGGGTATGTCTAATGCTCCTCTGTCTCTTATTGTCCATATTAGGGAATGTGGTTATATTCTTCCTCATTTGAATCACTAAAAAGAAATTTTTTCTAGCCAATTGTATATTTTAAAATGAAAGGGTTATTTAATATTGCTATATGGCTAATGTTATGTGATGTTTCATCTGCGGATTCGATGTAGGAAGTTTACATGTTATATCCCATAGTCTTAAAATTGATTTGTTCTTGTGTGGGTGTGCTTTTTGTTTCTTCTTATTATAAATTTTAATTCATTGAATAGATTTTGTAAAATGGTTGGATAAATGATGAGTTAAACCCCTCCTAATCAATATTGGATTCATTGAGGTTGATTAGACATATTATAGGGCCACTATGGGGTGAACCATCCTAATGAACATGTAAATTTACTATTACACATATTCCCTTCAACAACACACAAGGCGTCAATTAACAGAACTAAAAAATCAATGTTAGTCGTAGTGATGATAAAGGAGTGTATTCCCATTATTTTTGCTAAAAATATGATGATAAAGGACAAGCCACTAAAAATCAGAGGTCGAAACAATTACATCACCTAAAGCCAAACCATCAATTTCATATGTTGCTTAAAACATGTAATTTCAAATAATTCTATAATTACAAACAATGTAAGATAAATTTAATTGAAATTATGAATAAAAAAATGTACTCCTATTTTATATACCAAAACAAAACTTTATTTTCATTTCATTATAAAAATTTATATCATTACATTTACAATTATTCAAAAAACATTAAAACACATTAATATTTAATCCTTTGGTGCTATAAACCCCTTTAAAAATTATCCACACCAGGAATTAGTTAACAAACAAATCAACCAAACCCGAGAAAAATATTGTGGCTATATAAGAAAAAAAATATTATGTTAGTAATATTATAAAGAAATAAATTAGACATTAATATTAACAAATACATTAAAAAAATGTCAATATTTAATAAAAAGTGCACATTTGTAGTTATATCAGTTAAATTCTTCATCTTGTTATGATGGGTTGATTCCAACACATCACAAATGAGTATTTGATCATTGTACTAAAATATCAAAACAATTTAAATATATTTTCTTGTTTTTCGGTATGTCACCTATTCATTTACAAGAAAATAATATGAAATATATATAATTCAATTTTTATAGTTATACTGGTCACACCATGAGTCAGATTGAGGTGAATATAATTATTAACTATCAAGAAGTACATATCGATAGTTTTCCAAAATTATGAATACAATCCAAATGTGTTTTCCCTGTTTTAAGTATGTCATTTGTGGTTTTTTACTAAAATATCATTTCAATATAGAAACATGCATTATGAGTAATACCGGGTTCCTCATGCATCAGTTTGATATGAGAATGCTACATATATTTCATAAATGACCAATTAATTGGTGTCCTAAAGTTTCAATTAAATCATTGTGTTTTTTCATGGTTGTCATTGAGTGATATGTTTTTAACTAGAATGCCAATTTTAAACCAATAACGAATAGTTTTGGTCATACGTGTCATATGGTGCGACATAATGTGTTGTTGTGGACTCATAGACATATGAAATTACTCATAGGTTTTTGTATTAAAGTATTTAAACAATTTTAATGCTTTTTATCATCTTTCAGTATGTGACTTGTTGTATTTACATAAATTAATGTGTATTTTAAATAAAAACACACACTTTTAGTCATTACAGTTACACCATGCGCCAGATTGAGTTTCAGTTGACTAATACATGCCATAAATAACTCAATGGTCGGTTTCAATAAGTATCGTATCAATTTTAGTGTGTTTTCTCAGTTATCAATATATCATTTATTGTTTTTTAATTTAAATATTGTCAATTTCATATAAAAAGTGAATCTTTGAGTCAATATGGCCACACTGTGTGTCGTATTGAGGTGAATCTGATTCTTACATATAAAAAATGAACAGTATATCATATTCTTGTAAATAAATAACAATTCAAATGCGTTTGATCAGTTTTTAGTATGTCTCTTTCTGTTCTGACATAAATTGATGTCGATTCTAAATAAAAAGAGGCACTTTGAATCATACTAGTCACACTATGCATCAGATTGAGGATTGGTTGAATCATAATTTTCACAAATTACTCATGGACCATTGTAGTAACAAATCAAAACAATCTGAATGCATTTGTTCTAATTTCAGTATCTCACTTGTTGTTTTTACAAACATTTCTGTCAATTATAAATAAAAATAGATATTTTGAGTTATATTTTCCACACCGTGTGTCAAATTGAGTTATGAAAAATTACTAGTTGTCAAAAAATGACTAATAGATCAGTTTCGTACAATATAAATATAATCCAAATATGTTTTCTTATTTTTTAGTTTTTCGGTTCTGTTTTGTTACTCAAATGTATTTTCAAACTAGAATCACACATTTTGAGTCATACCCATCACCTCGTGCATCAGTTTGATGTGAGAATACTTCATAAATGTCATAAATGTCTTAGGAATAACATTTCAAAATTCTCATGAAATTTTCAATGTGTTTTCTTAGTTTTCAATGAGTGACTCCTTTTGAACTAAAATAACATTTTTAAACTCAATGAGGAAACTTTTACACTTACCAGTCAGAATGTAGATTAGATTATGGTGGGGTTCAATCCAACTATCACAAATGATTCATGGATCATTACACTATTGTATCAAACGAATCCAAATGTTTTTATATGTTTTAAGTATGTAACTTTTTATGTTTAATTAAATTAATGTCAATTGAAAAATAAAAATAGACACCTTGAGACATAATGGCCACACTGTGGATCATATTTTTGTGCGAAAAATTCCTACAAACCATAAAATTACTCATTGATAATTTTCCTAAAATATCATAACAATTCGAATTCATTTGATCAGTTTTTAGTATATCACTGGTTCTTATTACTTAAGTTAATTCATGATTTAAATAGAAAGATATACTTGGATTCATATTTGGAACACTGTGCATCGTATTGAAATTTCTCACAGTCTTACATTTAAAAAATTACACAATGAACATGGTCCTAAAATAAAAAAAAAATCTAAATTCATTTGACTAGTTTTCAATTTGTCACATGATGATTTTACTTAAATTGATGTCAATTTTATATAAAAATTGACACATTGAGTTATACCAGCCACAAAATTTTTTAATTGATTTTTTTCTGATACATAAACATGTAATAAGGCGTATAGGTCATTGACTAGAATATCAAAATAATAAAAATATATATTTTCAACATTTTTGGTATGCAAGTTCTACTTTTTTTCTAAAATGTAATTTCAATCAAGAAAAATGCATTATGAATCATAATTATCACATCGTGTGTGTTTTTTGATGTGATACAACATAATACACATCACAAATGCATTATGAATCACATTCCTAAATTAGAAATACGATCAAAGAACATATTCATGGTTTTAGGGAGGGACTTGTTTTAAACTACAATGAAAATTTCAAACTGATAACACACCCATTTAGATATATCAGTCACAACATACATTAGATTGAGGTGCAGTCTATTACTATATTAATAATGTTTCTCATGCTTTTTTTATTGTTTTAAGAAAATTAAATTCTTTATCTATGTTTTCAATTTTTCACTAGTTGTTTTTACTTAAATTAATGTCAATTTGAAAAAGAAGAGGCACATAGAGTCATACTAGCTACACCATGCATTGTATTGAGGTGAAGATGACTCCTATAAGTCAAAAAGGACACATGGATGATTTTCTTAAAATATAAAAAAAATAAAATGATTTTTCTCATATTTCAGTATGGAACAAGTTATTTATTACTTTAATTAATGTCCATTTTTAATAAAAATAGACATAAGGATTCTTATAGGGAAAAACATTTGTCGTACTGATGTAATGTTGACTCCAACAAATCACAAATGATTCATGGATCATTTTCCTAAAATAACAAGAAAATCCAAATTTGATAGGTCAGTTTTGAAAATTTCACTTGTTGTTTTTACTTAAATTAAAAGTCAATTTTAAATAATAACAGACACATTACAATATAATAGCCACACCATGCATCATATTATGTTGAGGATGATTCACACCTGACACAATTGACATATAGATGGTTTTCGTAGAGTTTTAAAACAATCTTAACATGTCATAACTATTTTCCGTATACCATTTAGTTTTTTACTAAAATGTAATTTCATTCAAGACACATGCATTATGAGTCATTCCGATCGTATCTTATGTCATTTTGACATAAGAATTAATCATACAAATATATGATTATATATTATTATCCTTTTGAAATTATCATGATAATCAGACCATGTATGCTTGTATATCAGTGAGTGATACATTTTGAAAAAAATATCAATTTAATAATGATAATAGACACTTTTAGTCAAACGGTTCACACTGTGTGTCTGATTGAGGTTTGGTCAATTACTAAATTAAAAAAAGTCTAAAATTTATTATTTTCCAAATTTTTCAAAACAATCCAAATGTATTTTCTCTATTTTCAGTATGTCACTAGTTGTTTTTTTAAATAAATTAATGTCTATTTAAAATAAAAATGTGTACCTACAGTCATACTAGTCAAATTGTTCATCGTATGAATGTGTGCCTGACTTGTACAGTTTAAAAATTACTCATGGATAATTAAACTAATACAAAAAAATAAGAATTTTTTTTCTCAGAATTTAGAATGTCACTTGTCCTTTTTTACTTATATTTATGCCATTTTAAAATAAAAATACACACTTGGAGTCATACCAGCCACTCTATGGATTCTATTGATGTGTGGTTGACTCGAAAACATAAATACTGACTCATATATTATTGCCTTAAAATATAAAGAAAATATGAATTTTTTTATTGGTTTTGAAAATATCAGATACTATTTTTAAATAAAATAATGTCAATATTAAATAAAAAGAGACTTTGAGTCATCTCGGCAACATAATGCATTACCATGCTTTCTATTTTATTGTTTATTCAAATATTAACCAAAAACTGTCAATATTTACCACTTTCCTTCAAGTTACCTCCAATACATTTAAAATTAAGTGATAAATTCCGACAATGTATGGTAACAAGGTTTTGAGGAAGAATAAGTCTATATAAGACATTGCCAGCATGAGTAGTCAAAAAATAAATTTATATTATGTTTATCCAAAATAGAACATATAATATTTCAAAGAAATATATTGTATATCAGAAAAACATTACCTTCTCGTTGAATTCTGAGTGTAGCCTCAATGTCCAATTTCTCATGGGAATGATCACCTTAGAACAAACCTCCCCAACTCAAACAAAGTAATCCAACTATTTAAGGAAACAAAAAATATATGATTAATACTTAAAATAAGTTAATTAAACATTAATATGAAACAATCCACTACTTATATTGATTCCACATCATCATGTTATTTGTGTACATTCTTCCATCATGTGTGTTTCTCATTAGTTTTTAAGCACATCTATATCATATTATAAATATTAGTATTTTCTATAGCCATTTAAGAACTATAAAAATATAAATACACAAATTATTGAGTTATATATTAAATAACTTTGTAATTATCATATAAAATACCACATTAGAGATTCTAGTTAATTTAATATGATCACTCTATTAAATTTTTTAACATAATAACCACAATATTTTCAATTGGTTTGTATTATACACTACATAAACATTAATGAGAATATATAATTAGTTTTGATATTTTTTGGATAGTGAAATATTATTATATATACCCTGATACATATCCAGTCTTAGTACCTGTCCTGGTCCTTGTGCTTATCCCCTAGCCTCATTCATTTCTTTTTCATGTTATTGGTGCTCCTCCCTCTCAAAACAAGGTCATCATTATTATATAATATAAATTATTTATAATTTGTTTAGTTCTAAAATGATTGATGTAGTGTATAAAAAATTGACAAAATCTTTCATGTGTGGATGATTTGTTCGATATCTATTCATTGAGTCGATGAAATAAATATTTTCTGTATCAAAATTTACCACATTGAACATCCAATGGTACCTAAAATCACAAAAATGAATAATTAATGAATATATTTCAAATATATTTGATATTAATAAATAATAGTGTTTTACACCTATGTCATTGTTATTAAATAGAGTCAGTCAAATGAACTTTTTCACTCAAATGATTTGATTAGATAAACCACTATTTCAAAAAATTTATTAGTATCTAATTTTTCTATAGAGGTTATGTGAGGATTTCATGACCCCCTCCCCACAAAGTCTACCCATCCTAGGCTGACAATCTGAGAAGGAAGATAATGACCCCCGAGTCCTGCCTCCAGTAGGCACCGGGTTGGCGACTAGCACCGAGGGTATAATAAACACACAAATGGGAGGCATTACCCTCTAAGAGAACACATGCAGAAGAGAGAGATAGAACAGATTCCAATCAACACCAAATCAAAACTGAAATATAAAAGAAACCCAAGTACATATACGAAATGTCATGCAAAAGTACTACAACTGAAAGGGGAAACTAAAAGTACCCAAGAGAAAGTAAAACTACAGTGCCCACAAGCCCGAACAACTCCTCCTCCAACCACAAGCTATTAGTAACCAGCCTGATCTCCAACCTACTCCAAGTGACCTGAAAAATAGTTTATATATACATAGGGTTAGTATAACAGTATAATCAATAGGATCCTCCCTAAGACTCTCGTGAAAAAGTAAATAAAGCATGCTAAGGCCCAGTGAACAACAAGTGAAACTGACTCGTCACCTAAACAGGTATACTAAGTTCCCAACCTCACCATTTCTACTCTCACCAAGTAACACATACATGGATATAGAATATAGTAAAGAATATCAATGGTACCCTGCTACTACTTCCCCACTAGTTTGCCTCTTTTACCCAACGACATACGTCCTGTGCATCTCTCTCCAAAGGCTTACCCACAGACACCTGGTCTAAGCTCCACAATCTGCACCTTCTGCACCATAAAGGCTTGCCCGCAGACACATGTGCGAAGGACCACACTATCCTCCCAACCAAAAGTAACCAAGTATGTTCTGGGAGCCCCCACAGCCCGCATAACGTGTATCATAAATCGGGTATTATACCTTAAGCCATTATAGCCCATACACCGAGTAGGGATCCTCAAGCCATCACAACCTATACATGTCACACCTATAGTAGTCCATAGGATACTATATCCAGAATAAATGTTTGTGAAATAACCACAATACATTACAACCCTCTACACACATATATGGGGATACTAACTGTTTCCCCTGTTGGAAAAAGAATCTACCAAGAGAAGAGAGCGGGGCCAAAGGGGGTAGTCAGCAATTCGACCTCCCATCAAAATGTTGGGGAAAACACCCCCTAGGGCTCAGAATCCCGGGGGTGTCAGTTTCCCTTACCGACAGGTTGGAGTAACATATAAAAACTCAAAAAGTATATAATATATATATAACTCACATCCACATTATGAGAATTACCTAGTCTTAGATACAAATGCAACTAACATCTCTCAGACTCCAGGCAGCTACTTCTAAGACTAGGTTTCCTATAAGCACACAAACATTTTAAGAGCTTTATTAGATTACTCCATTCTCATTTTATCAGTTCCACTATACATTAATTAATTATTTAAACAATAATTAACCATGAACAATTCCACATTAAACTGAATTGGCTTCACATTCAAAATCAACTTCTCCTTTTATGATTCACATCACCTTTCAATTCCAGCATCTCCATCCCTGTGGATTATCACCATTTAATCAAACATTAATTACACAATTACCTTCCCATATTCCCAGGAATTCTAGAAAACCATCCTACGCTACTAAAAACAAATGAGGCTCAACACTGTGAGTAGATATACTACCCGTCGAGTCTTTTCCACCTATAGAAATATCATAGACCCATTCTCCCTTGAGAGGCTAAATACGGAAATCATGTGGCATACCTCACGCATCTATGCCTCCATCGGAAGAAGGGTAAGCAAGACTAGATGCCTTGAGCAGTGGGTAAGAGCAAAGAAGATAAAAATTCAAAGAATTCACAAGCATCCAGCAACCACATCCATCCCATTCCATCACCCCTGGTGTCCACCTCGACACCCACATGCATAAACTAATGCATCTCGCCACTCTAGGCATAATCAGCTGACACAACCACAGGGCCTCCATGCCTCCACATATCACAAGACCCCGTTAGGGTCACATTACATCACAAGCAGCTGGAAAACAACAATCAAAACCATGGGATCTTGACCCTTTAACAAACAAGATGGTAACTCAAAACCCTTTTAGAAATTATCACACAATCTGTTCTTTAATCCATATTGAATTAGTAGATTTGTTATTTGTAGGTTCCAAATTACGAGATACCTAATCAGTAAGCTATCACAATTAAATAACCATGCTTACTTCCCTAATTTGATTAACCTCAAATTAGAACAACTACAATAACGACAATAACCAGATTCATTTACATGCCTCTTTATCTTTAGCCAATTAATTAACAATTAATTTTGGCTTTACACTCATTATCAATTTCCATCATCAACGAACAACAAATCAAAGAAATCATAAATATCACTCTATCTATCGAAACATGAGGCAAACCGTTATCCCGGTATAAAGCAGCATCATGTGATCAACCAATTATTTTAATCTGGTTCAAGTATTTAATTAGGTCAATTTCATTGTGATCCAAAGGACTAAATCACGCTAATTCTAAAATTTCACATATACAATTAGAGAAGCCATGAATCCCCTACCTAGAAGAGTTCTTAACGTCCTTTATCCACATAACGGGTCACAATCCTCCTCTCACGACAACTGCATCCACCAGAGGATTCCACGGTACGCAGTACCAACCAACCCCAAGAAAAACCCATTAGAATCATGGAAATTACATGGTATAATATAAAAGGGATAAATAAGAGAAGATGATACACAAAGGAATGACGATAAAACATACCTTATTGGGAAGATTGACCGACAAAGTTCGGTTGCATCCAAAACAGAGCAGAACCAATCCTAGGAGTAACGATTGATTGTGCAACTCCTATGGGAATGATTGAAAGGTTCTAGCATCTTGTAGCTGAGAACAAAGGTAAATAACAAGGGAGAATGATATCTCGTCCCTTTTTGAAGATTTAATGGGGCGACGGTTTAAGATCCGATTAATTCTCCATTAAAAATGGATCGCATTAACCCACACGGTTTGACGAAGTAAATACATCTCGGCCTTAAGAATAATTAATATAGGATTTATGGAATTTGAATCGGCCTTAAGAGTCCTTAAAACAAGGATTTAAATGTATTTTACGTCAAAGGAAATGTGAAATGGGGCAAAACTATAAGAAGCTAGAAACACTGTTCACATACTCAAAATTTGGAAAAGGAAAAGGTCACCATTAGAGCTCACCGTTCTGGAAACACTATTCATGCCTACCGTTAGAAGGTCTCCATTAGAAGGTTACCGTTCTGGAATCACTGTTCAAGCCTACCGATAGAAGGTCACTGTTAGAAGGTTACTGTTCTGGAAACACTGTTCAAGCCTACCGATAGAAGGCCACCGTTAGAAGGTTACCATTCTGGAAACACTGTTCAAGCCTACCGATAGAAGGTCACCGTTAGAAGGTTACTGTTCTAGAAACACTATTCAAGCCTACCGAAAAGAGGTCACTGTTAGAAGGTTACCATTCTGGAAACATTGTTCAAGCCTACTAATAGAAGGTCACCGTTAGAAGGTTACCGTTCTGGAAACACTTTTCAAGCCTATCGATAGAAGGTCACTGTTAGAAGGTTACCGTTCTAGAAAAACTGTTCAAGTCTACCGATAGAAGGTCACCGTTTGAAAGTTACCGTTCTAGAAACACTATTCACTGAACCTCACAGATAGAAACCCTATTCACCTACTGGTACTATTCATGAAACTGGAAACACTGTTCACAGAACTGGAAATTTGGAAAAGTGTCGGGGAAAAGTCACCTTGACCTCCCAGAACACCTCCAACACCACATTTTTACAAAGTAATGGACCAGAGAGGTCCGGGCCATTACATTAGATACCCCTCAAAACATTCTCATCCTCGAGAATTAAAACCCAACCCAGAAGAAAAGAGGGGTCCGAAAAACCACCCCATAAGATACCTCTCAGGGGAAAAACTACCATGAGTTGTTCGAAAGCTGGAACATAACTACGACATCCGAGAGTATGGGAAAAAAGAATCCATATCCAAAAAATTCAAACATAACATCACATGAAAAGTACATAAATAAAACATGAAAGGTATAACCATAAAGAAAACATCATTACATAAAAGGAGTTAAACATTAAACAACTCTGGGTACTGAGCACGTATCATTGACTCACGCTCTCATGTACTCTCCTCCATGACACCGTATCACCATAAGACACGAACTAAGGGATAGAACGCCCACACAACACCTTCTCCTTGTGGTCTTGGATCTCCATAACTCACTCCTCGAAGGTTGCATCATCAACAATATCGATCTCTCCCCAATCGATAACATGAGATTCATCATGATGATAACGACGGAGCTGTGATACATGGAAAACATCATGTATCTGAATCATCTGAGGGGGAAGTGCTACTCGATATGCCACAGCTCCAAGATGAGCTAACTCCTCAAAAGGCCCAACAAAACGGGGAGAATGCTTACTTCCATGACCAAACCTGCACTGCCCACGATGGGGAGTCACCTTCAGAAACACATGATCTCCAACATTAATCTCTAAGGGTCTCCTAATTTGATCATCATATGATTTCTGACAATCTTGCGCTGTCTTCATCCTCTCATGAATCACCTAAACCATCTATGTTGTATTCTTCGCTAGTTCTGGTCCGAGAATTGCTAACTCTTTGACCCCAGTCCAGCACAACGGAGAACGGCATGGCCGACCATAAAAGGCTTCAAACTGCGCCATACCGATGGTAGAGTGAAAAATATTATTGTAAGTGAACTCTACCAAGGGTAAGTACTTCATCCACGAACCTAAAAAATCAAGAACACAAGAGAGCAATATGTCATCAAGAGTCTAGATGGTTCGCTCTGTCTGACCATCTGTTTGAGGATGAAAAGCAGTGTGAAGGTACAGTTGAGGGCCAAAAGCATGCTCGAGACTTCTCCATGCCCTGGAGGTAAAATGAGGATCTCGATTAGAAATGATCATCCTAGGTACTCCATGAAGTCTCACCACCTCCTGTAGATACTGCCTCGACAAAACATCCACTGAGCTCAACTCCATGATCGCTCTGAATTGGGCCGATTTTGTTAAACGATCCACTACCACACATATAGCATCATGTACTCCTGGAGCTCGAGGTAAACCTGTAACAAAGTCCATTGATATGTCCTCCCACTTCCACTGAGGAATCTCTAATTTCTGGAGGAGACCACCGGGAACACGGTGTTCGACCTTCACTTTTGTGCAAACTAAACATCGAGACACACACTCTGCAACTGCACGCTTCTGCCCAGGCCACCAAAACTGACTCCTCAATGATCAGTACGTCTTCATCACACCAGGATGTACTGCCAAGGGTGAACTATAGAAATCTCGGGGAACTGTCTCACGCATCTCCAAGGGAAAAAAAGCCTACCATGATACAACACTTGGTGTTTTTCATCCTCCGACCAACCATCAGGGGCCTCACAAAAAACAACTCTATCTCTTAAAACATCCACCTCTAGATCACCCAAATGAGACTCTTACACCTTCTACATATGGGATGACTACACCGTCTTCAGGGAAAGACAACCTCTACCCCCAACATCTCCCATATCAAGGTGCAAAGCTGACAATTTCTCCATTACTCTCCAGGAATCACCAGATTCACGCACAACATCAATACGTGACTTTCAGCTCAGTGCATCAGCTACAAAATTCCCTTTTCTAGGTGTATACGATATATCAATGTCGTATTCTTGCAAGAACTCCATCCAACGACGCTGTCGCAAGTTCAAGTCACGTTGAGAGAAAACATACCTCAAACTCTTATGATCGGTGAAAACCAAAAAGTGCTCACCAATGAGGTAATGTCTCCACAACTTCAGAGAAAACACCACAGCTTCCAACTCAAGATCATGGGTGGAATTGTTTCGTTCATTGGGACGAAACTACCAAGACCCAAAAAAAACAACTGACCTCTACTGCATGAGAACACAACCTAGCCCCAGATGTGAAGCATCACAGAAAACATCAAAATGGACTCCCTCTGCTGGAAGGCAAAGGACTGGAGCACTTACCAACTACTCCTTTAGATACTCGAAATCTTCCTGACACTAATCAGTCCATATGAATGTTTGATCCTTCCTGGTCAAAGATGCCAGAGGAGTTGCAAATCGGGATAAATTGGATACAAACCTCCTATAATAGCCATCGATACCAAGGAAACATCGCACCTCTAACACGGTCTTGGGGGATGCCCAAGAAACCACTGCTTCTATCTTCGACGGATCCATATCTACTCCCTCTTGGGACACAACATTCCCCAAGAAGAGAACTTCTCGAGCCCAAAACTCACACTTGGACAACTTACCAAACAACTGATGTTGGCGAAGAACTCCCAAAACGGCTCATAGATGCTCGACATGCTCTTCTTCAGATGTAGAGTAAACGAGGATGTCGTCAATGAAAACCACAACAATCTTGTCCAGGAATTCAAAGAACACAGTATTCATCAAACCCATGAAACTAGCTGGAGCATTCATCACGCCAAATGGCATTACAAGAAACTCATAATGCCCATGACGACAACAGAAAGCAGCCTTGGGATATCCTCATCCTTTAAATGCATCAGATGACATCCTGACTGCAAGTCGATCTTTGAGAACCAAATTGCACCCTTCAGTTAATCGAATAAGTCATTAATACGTGGGAGAGGATATATGTTCCTTATTTTCACTTTTTTTTAATCGACGCACAACCGCAAACTGCCATCAGCCGTCTTCACAAACAAATCCAGTGCACCCCACGGTGACACACTTGGCCGAAAAAAACCGCACTACAACAGACCATCAAGCCGAATACGTAGCTCCCGTAACTCGGAAGGGGCCATCCTATACAGAGACATAGAGATAAGAGACGCTCCTGGCTGTACCTCGATCCCAAACTAGATCTCTCGTTGAGGGGGTAAGGATACAACCTCTTCTGGGAAGACGTCAGGGTACTCCCCTACGACCCTAGGAAACGCCAACTACTGAACCTCTGAAGAACTCGGCATCATCTCATCCATTATGGATGATAAGGATGGAACTCGTCTATGACCTATCTGAAGATCTCGATCACCAATAAACACCACTTTCTCTCCATATACATCAAAGAAAACGACCTTATTCCTGTAGTAATCCACAATATCCTGCACTAAATACAACCAATCCATGTCGAGTATGACATCATATGGTTGTATGCGTAAACATAAGAAATCTCCCCAAGAGAGGTGTTTCCCCAACACTAGATCACAGTCTCTACATTCATCAAACAAGTTGGATCAACCTCCAACTGGCGTAGTCAACGCCAAGGGAACTGGAAGCATCTCTACCTCAAGTCTCAACGCATGGACAAGGGTTGGTGATATGAAAGATTTTGTTGCTCCTGAATCAAACAAGGCATACATCAAGGTTGAAAACAAGAAAAGGGTACCTCGAATGACATCTGGCTCGCCTGGGGATGGAAACGCTAGAGCATGAAGACGACTACAACCTCATCCATGGCCTCTCTGACCCTAATGAAGACCAGCACCACAGCCGCGCTCTGCTCTCTGAGGAGAGGGAGCATCATGGGGTTGTCCTCTGCTTGGTCCATTTACCCTCTGGTGATCTAAAGCTAGTGCACCCTGCTACTGCTGCCTTGTCTGGAATTGCCTCAATGGAGGAACCTAGAGCAGAGCGCCCGGTGCACGATGACTGCTTTGAAAAATTGGGAACTCCCGCTACTGATGGCCACGACCACCACAAGAAAAACAAGTGCCTGATCCCTTGGCATAGGGCTGAGAGTTTCTGCCTCCAGAGAAATGAGATGGGAAGGGCTGGGACCTACCCTCAGGTGAACGGAAACTCTTCTGCCCTGAAAACCGGGACCCCCAGACCATAGCTTTTCTTTGTGAGGAATCATGAAGATTCCCCTCTCATGATGATCCAGTCCTAGTCAAAGTCCTCTCAACAACCTCTGACCTCTCCAGGACCTCAAGATATTTCATTAACATAAATGGGGTGACCTGGAGCTGGATCTCTGGATGCAAAGCCTCCTCTAAATGCCTCACCTTGGCCTCCTCATCTGGTAACAGGTCTGAAGCATATCGTAGAGGGTTCTTGAAATGGATTCCAAACTCTCTAACACTGGATCTCCCCTTTCGAAGGGTAAGAAGCTCCTGGAAACTAGAAGCCTTCGTAGTGGAAGAAAGAAACTTGACTCTAAACCTATCTTGAAACTCCCCCCATGAAATCGCTGACTCCTCACGATCCCCGAGGAACAAGAACCACCACTACCTCGTTGCTCCATGTAGCATCGTCACAACCAAGGACACTTAGTGTTCCTTCCGAGCACGAATCGAACTGAAGATTGTCTCGACCTCCTCCAACCAGTCTTTTGTGACTGCGTCTGAAATGGATCCCTCATACTTGTGTAGACTCTGGCACTGGAACACTCGGAGTGTCTTCCTCTAAGTGTCATCGTCATACACCTCTACCCGGTGGTGATCTGATGGAACAACCAGCTGGACATCTTCTACGCAAACCTGATGAGGACGTCGACCTAGAGCCATAACTATAAAATAACAAATAATAGAGCTCCTAAGCCTGGAATATAAAATACTAAACATTAATTAATTAATTTTTTTGTTTTATTATTTTTAGGTTACCTATCCAATGGTCTACCCATTGAAACACAGGCGCAATGAAGAATGATACATGATCCTTTCATAGGTCTCTACCCTGCAACCAGTATTACATTGTTTAGTAGCCATCGTAAACTTAAAGGTCCGTGAAACAGATCATAGGTGTCCCTAAATTCCCATCTCTCTTCTGGTATCCAGTGTTTACCCCACTTTCTAAACATGAATGGGACTATTGCCCTACCATCCCATGTAACCTCACCTGTACCTAACTCCAAACTCCATCCTATCCCTCATCCAGAGATCTGATACCACTCTGTCATGACCCCCTCCCCACAAAGTGTACCCCTCCTGGGCCGACAATGTGAGAAGGATGATAATGACCCCAGAGTCCCGCCTCCAGTAGGCCCCGGGTTGGAGACTAGCACCGAGGGTATAATAAACACACAAATGGGAGGCATTACCCTCTAAGAGAACACGTGCAGAAGAGAGAGATAGAATAGACTCCAATCAACTCCAACTCAGAACTGAAATATAAATGAATCTCAAGTACATATATGAAATGTCATGAAAAATTACTACAACTGAAAGGGAAAACTAAAAGTACCCAAAAGAAAGTAAAACGGCAGTGACCACAAGCACGAACAGCTCCTTCTCCAACCACAAGATAGTAGTAACCTGCTTGGTCTCCAACCTGCTCCAAGGGACCTGAAAACAGTTTATATATACATAGGGTGATTATAACAGTATAATCAGTATGATCCTCCCCAAGCCTCTCGTGTGAATGTAAAAAATGCATGCTAAAGCCTAGTGAACAACAAGTGAAACTGACTCGTCACCTAAATGGGTATACTAAGTTCCCAACCTCACCATGGTTACTCTCACCAAGTAACGCATACAAAAATATAGCATATTTTAAAGAATATCTAGGGTAACCCACTACTACATCCCCACTATGTTGCCACTTTTCCCCAACGACATACGTCATATGCATCTCTCCCCAAAGGCTTACCCGCAGACACCTGGGCTAAGCTCCACAATCTGCACCTCATGCACCACAAAGGCTTGCCCACAGACACCTGGGCAAATCACCACACCATCCTCCCAACCAAAAGTAACCAGGTAAGTTTCGGGAGCCACCACATCCCACATAACGTGTATCAGACATCAGGTATTATATCTCAAGCCATTATAGCCCATACACCGATTAGATATCCCCAATCCATCACAACCTATACATGTTACACCTATAGTAGTCCATATGATACTATATCCAGAATATATGTGTGTGAAATAACCACAAGCCATTACATCCCTCTACACACATATATGGGGAAACTAATTGTTGCGCCTGTTGGAACATGTATCTACGAAGAGAAGAGAGAGGGGCCAAAAAGGGGTAGTCATCCATTCGACCTCCCATTAGAATGTTGGGGAAAACACCCCCCAGGGCTTCGAATCCTCGAGGTGTCAGTTTCCACTACCGACAGGTTGGAGTAGCATATAGAAACACAAAAAGTATATAATATATATATAACTCGCATCCACACTATGGGCATTACATAGTCTTAGATACAACTGCAGCTAACATCTCTTAGACTCCAGGCTGCTACTTCTAAGACTAGTTTTCCTATAAGCACACAAACATTTGAAGAGCATTATTAGATTACTCCATTCTCATTTTATCAGTTCCACTATACATTAATTAATTATTTAATCATTAATTAACCATGAACAATTCCACATTAAATTGAATTGGCATCACATTAAAAATCAACTGCTCCTTTTAAAATTCGCATCACCTTTAAATTCCAGCATCTCCATCCCCCTGGATTATCACCATTTAATCAAACATTAATTATAGAATTACCTTCCAATATTCCCTGGTATTCTAGAAAAGCAACCTATGCTACTAAACACAAAGGAGCATCAACATGGTGAGTAGATATACTACCCGTTGAGTCTTTTCCGCCTATAGAAAGAGCATTGACCCATTCTCCCTAGAGAGGCTAAACACAGAAAGCACGTGGCATACCCCGCGCGTCTTCTCCTCCTTCGGATGAAGGGTAAGCAAGACCAGATAGCTTGAGAAGTGGATAAAAGCAAAGCAGATAACCATTCAAAGAATTCAAAAGCATCCAGTAACCGCATCCCTCCCATTCCATCACCCCCCGTGTCCTCCCTAACACCCGCATGCATAAACTAATGCATCTCACCACTCTGGGCATCATCTGATGACACAACCACAAGGCCTCCATGCCTCCACATATCACAACACCCCTCCAGGATCACATTACATCACTAGCAGTAGGAAAACAGTAATCACAACCATGGTCTCAGGACCCTTTAACAAACAAGAGGGTAACTTAGAACCCTTTTAGACATTCTCACACAATCTGTTCTTTAATCCATTTTGAATTAGTAGATTTTTTATTCGTAGGTTCCTAATTTCTAGATACCTAATTAGTAATATATCACAATTAAATAACCATGCTTACTTCCCTAATTTGATTAACCTCAAATTAGATCAACTACAACAATGACAATAACCAGATTCATTTACATGCCTCTTTATCTTTAGCCAATTAATTAACAATTAATTCCCGCTTTACGTTCATTATCAATTTCCATCATGAATGAACAACAAATCAACGAAATTGTATACATCACTCTATCTAGAAAAACATGAGGCAAACCGTTATCACGGTATAAAGCAATAACATGCGATCACCCAATTCTTTTAATCCGGTTCAAGTATTTAATTAGGTAAATTTCATTGTGATCCAAAGGACTAAATCACGATAATTCTACGATTGCACATATTAAATTAGAGAAGACATGAATCCCCTTCCTCGACGAGTTCTTGACATCGTTTATCCACACAACGGGTCAGAATCCTCCTCTCACAACAACTGCATCCACAGAGGATGCCATGGTACGACAGTACCAACCAACCCCAAGAGAAACCCATTAGAATCTTGGAAATTACATGGTATAATATGGAAGGGAGAAAAAAGGAAAGATAATCCCCAATGGAATGACGATAAAACATACCTTTTTGGGAAGATTGACCGACACAGTTCAGTTGCATCCAAAACAGAGCAGAACCCATCCTATGAGTAAAGATTGATTGTGCAACTCCTATGGGAATGATTGAAAGGTTATAGCGTCTCTTAGCTGAGAACAAAGGGAATGAACAAGGGATAATGATATCTCGTCCATTTTTGATGATTTAATGGGGCGACAGTTTAAGATTCGGTTAATTCTCCATTAAAAATGGATCGCATTAACCCACGCGGTTTGACCAAGTAAATACATACAAGCCTTAGGAATAATTAATATAGGATTTTTTTCATTTGAATCGGCCATAAGAATATTTAAAACAAGGATTTAAATGTATTTTACGTTAAAGGAAACGTCAAATGGGTCAAAACTATAGGAAGATGGAAACATTGTTCACATACTCAAAAATTGGAAAAGGAATGAAAAGGCCACTGTTAGACCTCACCGTTCTGGAACACTGTTCAAGCCTACCGTTAGAAGGTCACCGTTAGAAGGTTACCATTCTGGAAACACTGTTCAAGCCTACTGATAGAAGGTCACCGTTAGAAGGTTACCATTCTGGAGACACTGTTCAAGCCTACCGATAGAAGGTCACTGTTAGAAGGTTACCGTTCTGGAAACACTGTTCAAGACTACCGATAGAAGGTCATCCTTAGAAGGTTACCGTTCTGGAAACACTGTTCAAGCCTACCGATAGAAGGTCACCATTAGAAGGTTGCCATTCTGGAAACATTGTTCAAGCCTACCGATAGAAGGTCACCATTAGAAGGTTACCATTCTGGAAACACTATTCATGCCTACCGATAGAAGGTCAATATTAGAAGGTTACCCTTCTGGAAACACTGTTCAAGCCTATCGATAGAAGGTCATCATTAGAAGGTTACCGTTCTAGAAAAATTGTTCACTAAACCTCACCAATAGAAACATTGTTCACCTACCGATACAGTTCATAAAACTAGAAACACTGTTCATAGAACTGGAAATTTGGAAAAGTGTTGGGGATAAGTCACATTGACATCCCGAAACACCTCCAACATCACATTTTCACAATGTAATGGACCGAAGAGGTCCGGGCCATTACAGAGAACTAAAGAGTGAAATTTTTCATTCATTTGAAAATCACATCATTAGTATTTTTGATATACTCTTGCCGAAAATACAAAATGTATTTACACATAAGGAACATGGTATAACATCTTTCAATAAATGAATTCATGGAAATATACCTCATGTATACATTAACAACTAAGATTCCATGACAATCATAGATTATTATTTCACATAAACTATCAAAAATCACAATCACTTGATCTTTCTCTTCATACATATTTTCTTCAAAATCAACAATGTGATTATGACCATTTTGTTCTTTTGATCCACATGAGACATGAACGATAGTAAATGTTAATATAGAGCTAATGGGGTAATGATTCTTTCAGTATATCTTTTATATCATTTGGTCGATGATTTCGATGGTTTTGTGGGAGGGGGGGGGGGGTATGTTTCATCCCCTTATCTATGAATGTCTATAATATTATTTATCAATTCATATCATTTTTTATTATTTGTTAATATTTTTTCATGAAATTTTTGTTGGAAATGAATACCTCTTTATCGACATGTTTTTTTGAGGGATGTGGCGCACATGCGATGAATTTTCCAAACTTTTTTTTGACATTATTAGTTTCTTCCCCCGGAATTGGAACAGATAGCTCTATGCTAAGCACATGGTCTACACTGATCAACACTCGTACATGTCCTGTAAGAAGTGGTATGATATGTAGAATTTAATTTTGGATATTGAAAATTGTATCCCTCACTAAAATGTGATGGGTGGGTGCTGTAAGATATAAATCAAAGTCATTATCACCATATAGAATATCTGTACAATAAAATTTTATATTTCTCTCTCATTAGCTTTTCATAGAATCATTTATTAGATCATTGATTATCTCGTCTAAGAAATGTCTTTGAGGGGATTGGATAACCTCATAGCTGGTGGAGGGGATCTCCACGAAGTGGCTATTCATGAGTTAATTACTATCCATTCATCCCATATAAATATTTCCATAATCTATATCTTCCAATAAAATTATTATTCAATGGTGTATATTCATCCTCTAATGTGTTTTATTAATTCAAATTAATCCTACCCATGTTATTTTCTCTCAAAATATGTTCATTTTGTCACCCTCAAACACACACTTCTGATGGTTTCAAATGCCTAAGAATTTATTTTTGTGTTTTGACATATGGAGAACATCTATGATATTGTGAAAAAATAATGGTGTGCATGATCCCGATATGTATTAGGGATTGTTAAAAAAACTCTTCTAAAACCCCATTTACCCACAATCCTCCCAGTGTGATAAAATTTTGGTATAAAAATTCAATCAACACCAAATGGGTATTTGGAATATAATTTAATGGTTTTCTCAACAATATATCCATCCAAAATACAACCCTCTGGCCAACATCGATTTTTTATATACCGTTTCAAAATTTTCAGATATTGTTAAATGGTGTACATCCAACATTACTATATATGACAACATATTTGAATAAATATTAGGAAGTGAACCAATAAATGAACAATCATATCAATGAATTTTAGTGGTAAAAACATTTCCAATTCACATAATATGTTTTCAATTTCCCTTTCCATGGTGAGAAATATCTCTAGGTTTATAATAGAGCAGTATGACTTGAAGAAGAAACAGAGCGTGGTTAATGATTAATGATTTTTTTTGTGAAAATTTGTATTTAATTAAATAATAATTAGGTAATTAATCCCAAAATGGATGTCATGTAATTTTAGACCATGAATCATTAAATTAGTCAATGAAATTATGTTCATGATATTATAAAAATACAAATCTAGATCCTTTATTTAATTCATGAAGTTGCAAAACTAATATATCTCATACCTTCAATTAGTTTAAAAATATATAAGAAGAAAACATTATCTATCACCATTCTTTGGAATAAACACTTATCATATTCCCTTGTCAATAATGTCCACCCAAACCTTAATTATACATATTGTTTTGATGGGTGAATTTAGAAACATGATGATTAAAATATCAAAAACATGTTTTCAAACATGTGGAATATAAAGAGAATATCTAACATACAAACAATTCATGTTTTGTAATTACAAAAACTATTTTTAACTGGTTTTTAAATTGGTTTTCATAAATAGTTTACCAAATTTGTTTCACATATATTTTATTTTATCAAATTTTTTATCAACTTTTTGTGGATACGGTGAAATATGTTCCTCAAATATTCTTTCGAATGTTGTCATCCAAGATCAGTACTTATGTCATCATGGTAGGAAAACGTAATGTCCTTGAAATACAGTTTTTAATGAATGTTTCAACCTAATTGATTGGGTGACATGATTTAAGATGGGAAACCCTTGATTTCATTTAATTCTATATGTAAAAATTTTATGTTAGTAAGAAAATCATTATTCATTCGGTATAATACTTCACTCAATGTGAAATATTATTTTCTATATATATCATGCAATGTAACACCAATGTAACACAATAATTTCAATTCCTTAATCAATGGTTCCAAATAAAAAATAATATCATTACCATGTTGTTATGGTCCTGATATAAGAATTGATGACATGTTCTATTTCCGTTTCATACATAACAATAGTGCAATGTTATAATTTACCAACATAACTGTGTATGTAATGAGTGATACTTTCAAATACAGTAGGATTAACTCCATAATATATTAAAATAAATATGAAGGTTTCTCGGATCACTTCCAATTTCTGGATACCCATGTTAAATTCTCTTCCACTGAGTATAGTATATTGGGTGACATAGTTTCCTGTCATTATTTAATGTATTTGTGTGCCATGTTAATTGACCTATAGTCTCCTCACTTCTATATAAGAGATTGAACATTTGAATTATTAGAAAGTACCATAAACATTTTATAGGACAAGATTTATATTTCTCATATTAATAAGAACAACACTCTATAAATTCACTATGTCATTAATAGTCCATTCCAAATAGTATATAGTCATTCAGGTGAGAATTTATTATTTCATAGATCATACCCATCGAGTGTATCCTACGTTTGACATCATAAGTTCAGCTTAAAATTTCATTATCCTCTACGATCATGTCATTAAAGTGATAATGTAGTTCTCTACAATTGGTATCACACAATCTGTTTCCTAATTTCAGATTATAGGACTTTATTATAGCTTATAGTGAAGTTTATTTATTACAACCACCATAGAGTGGCGTATTTGCATAACTCTTTATCTTCTGAATCAATTTCGGGAAATCACGATGTTCATTTTCAACAATCCTTTTGAATTTGTTAATATGATATTCATCACCATTCAAATCTATAATTACATCCTCGTTATGGTATTCTTCCTTGTCATCATGTGATATCTTGTCATATGATCCATAAAATTTAGTGTTGTCCTAGTCACATAGTATACTCGCATTTCCCCTTGTTAAATATAGAATTTATAAAATCTATCTATAATGTGACCACTCTAGTGATATTAAAACTTCTTAGGAATACTTTTTCTTGTATAAAAACATCATAAACATATAAGAAGGAATTGAGAAGGGTAAAATGCATGATATTTTTCAAGTTTGATAGAATCTTTAACTCCATCTTCATAATCTTTTGTCAGATGATTGGCACCAAACCATTCCTTATTCATATACATCCATCTTTTTTAAGTAATATTAATATTTAATGAAATAAATAAACAAAAAATTGATATTAAAATTAACCAATGATAAAAAACTTGTAGACATTAATTCTCCTTCAGTATTTACCCACACTATCCACCTTCCAGAACCAAGGCCCTTCATTTGGGATCTTCTAAAAAAATAAATTTCCACCTCTTCAATTCATTCCAAAAATGACAAAACACTTTTCATAATACATCATCATAGAGTAGATATTATTTACGTTACACTGCATGAGTATTAAATGTATAATAAAATAATTGATATTACTGTTACACTATCTTAGTGACAAATTAGTTCCTTATAAATATATATGATAATGAAACTGAACTATATATTACATTTAGAAAGAAACCTTTTATTTTATCTATATATATGACTTCCCCCAAATCCCCATGATGGAATATAAACATGACAACCATTTTTTCTTGAAATAGACCTTATATTTAAACAAATCCATGATCAATATTAATTAGTGTATTATTTACAGCCTGAGAGAAAATATAACTAAAATCTAATCATTTTAATTATTGAAATACATTTAAACATTACATGGTGTTATTATAGATCTACCTGTCTTACCTATATAATTTAATTGGTTTCCTAATTCTAAAAAAATCTAATGATTAAAAATTATCGAAAAACAACATTTCTGATGTCATATTCAAACTATTTATAAAATAATTTATGAAATCCCATAAAAACCCCATACATTTAAACATATTTCTCTCTAAAATAAACAACCATTTTTAAAATAAACGAATGACTTCCAAACACTCTTTCACAAAACACCAATTCTTCTTAATTCATTCAAGGAAACATTATGACCCTAAAATCTTAATCATTTAAAATAATTTACAAACCTATATATTTTACAAATTTTTATTTAGAACTATACACAACCCTTTTTAAAATGAAACAAGCATTACATCACTTTAGGAATCCAACAAGTTGAGTTGAAAAACAATTATCATGTAACATGTGTCAATTCCAATTGTTTAAATCATTATCATAATCTTGAAAACCAAAAATATTATTTTGAACACATTTAATGTTTTATGAAACATTTCAAAACACATAAACTGTTTTAAAAATTCCACATATGAATTTTTAAAATGTCTTAAATTACAAGAGAGGAAAATTATAAAACATACATGTATAAAAAATAACCAATGTTTTATAATATTTATATTTGTAAAAGCATTATCATGTATCTCGTTAATAAATTATATGAAAACTATAGTTTACACTTGTAATACTAATGAAGACACAATAAAAGAAAAAAAATTACATAAGTGTCCCATGTAAATGATAAATTTTAACATAATGTCACATCTCATCAATGTAGGAAATCATTATCCCCTTGATGCTTCAATCAGATACTACCTAATACCGATCCTTCCAATATGGTACAATAAAAAAATCTTCTTCTTGAGGGTATACATTAGGTCAATGTTATAGTACTATACATACTCAATCCTTCTCCACAATCAATGGTTCATTTAAAATTGTTATTAAATGTATTTCAGACAATTTTTTAGTGTATTCCAACAATATCTCACACTAGAGATAATTCCAACAGAACCTCCTAGAAGGAAACACTATTTCCATATCTAGGAAAGGATTTGGTAATAATCTCTTATGTGTCCTTAACTCTCTAGACACATAACCAACCACATGACCATCATTGACTTGAAGTATTCAAATAATGACTCATGATACGTAACAATATAATCCATACTCATTACAAATATTAATTATTGTTAAGATTATTTATTTATTCAATATATAATTATGATAATAAGAAGCATTATTCATTACCATTTCTGAAATGGAACCATGACACATTTTTTTATGGCATTCACAACACTTCCAATCATGAAAAATCATCGTTGAACCTTTTGTAATTTCTAGAAATTCCTAGAAATATTTATATCTCAAAAACATTATTTGGATTCTCTAAATAAACTATAACATAGATCTTATAAGGTTCAAATTTTTTGTTTTAGACTAATATCATTTCTTCCATGATGCGTTCATTATCAATAAAAATACACATTGATATCATGACATATAGTTTATGGTCAATATGTTTTATCAAAACGATGTCCCCATATAGTGCATGTTCCTCCCTCAACTGTGAATACATGTTGATATGGTTGAAAAATATACATAAAAAATTATCTATATAAGGATGGTAGAAAAAAAAATGATCTCATTCATGAACACTACCATTTTATTTTTCAAACCGAATTACACCACTATATACCCATAAAATACATACATAATCCTAAATATTGTTTGTGGTATATCAAAATACATCATAATAAACTGATGATAATTTGATATCAAATCGACCTTATAGAATACATTTGATCATCTAGGTTTATAAAATAGTCAATTAATACGTATAAGTGGATGTAAGTTCTTTTGTATCACTTCACATAACCTTTAATACTTCCCACATATTCTCAATGATCTATTTTTTTCGAATAACTAAGGCACCCCAAGGAGACATAATCATTCATATGGACCCCTTCACCTTGAAGAAAATCAATTGATCCTAATTCACTCTTACTGATACATGATCCATTTTATATGGAGGAATAGATATATTATAGTCCCCTGGTAATATTTAATTCAAAAACTCAGCATATTCCTTTCTTGGTACCCTAGAGAAGAAATTTGTAAATTTATCTTGGAACTTTTCAATGGTAGCAGGATATATTGATTGATGTTTTTCTCTATCATCCAAAATTAATCTAGATGAAATGGCCATTGATTCTACCCAGCTATATAAATATAGGTCCTATATAACCAGTTTTATTATCCAACTATCCAATAAACACAAAATCATCACCCTAGAAAAATATTACTACACATATTGAAGAAATCAATTGATATATTATATACATCACTACATGGGGGGTTATAATTATAGTCACAAACTAGACTCACCGTTTTCATATCATAAAAATTTATTATTTATATGTTTTTATAATATTTTATTAATAAAAAAATATCAATCTAAAATTAACTTATGTAGTTCATTTTTAGTGGATGGAAAAATTGATTAAATGAGATGATCTATCTAATAGAAATAATAACATTTTCAAAATAAAGATGTAATGTTAAAAAATATAATAATTCAACGATGAGAATCACCAATATTTGGAAAATATATCTATTACTTATATATTTCAATTAATTAAGCATATTTCAATTACACAATTTTTTGGATGATATTATGAGTTGTTCTTGGTATACTATATCCACACCCAAAACATCCTTTACTATATATCAGTTGTAACGTATGATGTTATAATCTCAAACATTCATTGATTATTATCTCATTGGTGGAAATTTGAATCTAATGCACTATGAACAACTTCAATATGATGATTAATGACAAATCTACTAAAGAAATTAAACATAAATGATTATTTGGATAATACATATTCAGCCCCTAAAGCTCTTTAATATCCAAGATCGGAAATAGAAAATATATAGACATGGAATTGATCATGGGAAAATTTTCAATGAGAATATAAAAATAAATACTAAGAGTTATACAAGAATGCTAAAATGGTGGAACCTGAGGAGTTTATTTCATGGTAGTGGTGGATATATAGAGGGGAAGGGCTCCGCTGTGGAGGAGGATGGATTCACAACGGTAGAGGTATCAGAGGAGGTGTTAGTAGTAGAGGATGATGAGGAGTCGACAACCGAGGAGGAGGAGGGGGAGGGGGAGGAGTCAGACATAATAGAGGGTGATGAGGAGGATGAGAATGAGTCGGCAGTAGGGTTTGGATTCCATGAGATCTTGTGGAATTTGAGAGGAGGAGGAGACTGTTAGGGTTTATTTAAAAAAGCAGGTAATCCTTTGATCAGTGCTAACAAAAAATTAATTGATAAATGTGTGTTTTATTGGAGCTAAAATAGAAAGTGTTGATAAAACTATAATGATAATAAATTATTTGTATTTTTTTAAATATTCCTGAAATTAAATGTAAAATAAATAAATAAATATATACATATACATATATTTTTAATAATACATCTAAATAAATAGGATTATTTATATTTATATATGTATTTATATATATATATTAAATATAAATATATATTTATAATTATAAATTTATAAAAAATATATTTATTATACTTACAATCATATATAAGTAATATATTAATTATAATTTTATAATTGTATAAATATATCTATATTTATTTTTAATTTTAATTGTTAATATGTGAAAACATTTATAATAATTTTATATTTATTTAATAACTATAAATTTGTATTTATTTATCTATAGATAATATATATATATATATTCATAGATATAATCACAACTATATATATATATAATAAAAAATTTACAAATATATTTATCAAATTTATATTTTTATAAATATTTATAATAAATATATATATTATATTTTAGTAATTATCTAAATATATCTATATTATTTAGAATTTTTTTTATAAATATTTTTATATATTTATAAATATATTTAATTAATAATATATATTAATTTAATTAATATATTTATTTCAATTTTATAACTATTTAAATATAAATAAATATTTATTTAAACATTTATGAATGACCTATTAAATAAATATATAGTTAGTAAAAAAATATTTATTACATATATATTTTATTTATACTAATAATTATAAAAAATTATACATTTATTTAAATTCATATTAAATTAAATTAAATATATTAATTAGATATATTCATCAATATAACTCAATACATTTATATATATTTAAGAATTTAAATACTTATATAAATAATATTTAAAAATATTTATTTAAATAATTAATAAATTATCAAAAATATAATTTATTAATAAATTTATGTAAATTTCATATGTATATATATATATATATATTTATATTTATGAATAAAATTAAAATATATAATTATTTATAATTATTAATATTAGTATAATAAATATATTTAATATATATTTATAATTTTTTACACATATATATTTTTTATAAATATAAATATAAATATTTGAATATATGTATAATTATTTATATATATTAATAAATATAGATTTATAATTATATATATTTATAAAATAAAATTATAATAAATATATTTATTATAATTTTGTAATTATATGTATATATATATTTATAAATATATTATTAATAAATTTATGAATAAATATTTTAATATAATCATTAATGAATTTATATGTATATATTTGTATATTAATATAAATAAATATATATTTAAAATTAAAAGAAATGTATTGATTATAATTTTATAAAAAGTGTTTATATAACATTATAAATAAAAAATATATAATTATCATTTAAAAAATTACAATATATATTTAGTTATAATTTTAAATAAATATTTTTCAATGGTATTTATATATAATTATATATATAATATATATATATATCATGAAAAAAATTATTATAATTTTATAATTATTTAAATATATATATATTTACTTATATTTATTAATAATTATATAAATATATTTTACGGAGTATGTATATATAATTAAATTCCAATAACTATAAATATAATAAATTTAATTATTATTTAAATATATATTTTGTGATTTTTAATATTTATTAGAACAAAATAGCTTCTTGGGAACATGATTGAGTCGTATAATGTCACGAACTAGCCCTAATCGACCCTGAACCGGTCACCCGAGCCTCTTTGCGGAAAGTCCCGAGAGGTGTTCCTGATCCTCCCTGGATGGTGACAAGAACCTAGGGCATCAGTAAAGTGACAGTGGACCGATTTTCCAACCTATAAAACAATTTATCAAATAGTGGAATGAAATAGACAACCCGAAACACGTTTATATAAGAGTTGAACAGAACAATATTTGTACATGAAACTTAAAGTAAAACTAAACTAAATAACACAACTGAACAAACCAAAAAACCAACTAACTCTCTGTAACCCCATCAGTCACTCTCCAAAACAATGATCACAAGTCTCTCAAGGCAATCAAACTCTAGCTGAAATCTTGAGAAGGGATAAAAATAGAAAAGTACTATATGCGTGAGTATTAAAACTCTATAGGATTTTCTAATAATCTATTCCTAATGCACTACCATTAATATAAAATAGGCATACATTTAGACATATGAACCATAGAATATAAATTTTTTTTTCCAACAAGATTCCATTCTATAAACATTATTATATAAAAATCTTGCATGTGTTCATAAACAAGAAATGCTAGTAATAAATTTCAATGAATAACCCCTTGATAGAAATCAAATCTTTTTAATAGGGATACACTAATGAATGAAAAAATTCATAGAAAACACAAATTCTATAGAAATAAATACAAATTATGGCATATGTTGATGAGATGTACAAAATAGAAAATTATTACAAGTCAACGGAACACCCCAAGGAACTAGATAGATATGGGGATCTATGAACATCATATCTTGGTGTAAAAGTAACCATAACACATATAATTCTCATGCACGAGACACTATAAGTGAACTTACAAATAACCTAGTGGTACCCAACATCATCATCATAGTTTGGTCAATGTTTTCATCATCAAAACAGCAATGTGTAACATAGACTAAATTACTCTGGATCACCGGCATAATATTCCTAGTCTACCCACCTAAATACTCGGGTTTCCCTCATTGTGTTCAAACAATTTTCACATGCTATCAAATTATATTTACACATGAAAAACACCCATTATGTTCATACACACTTAAAATAGTAAATGAACATGTTTTTTCTCCCTTTGTGTAAATCAATAATTAATATAATATTTTTTCTAAACAATTTCAAGATGTTTAACAATGAATTTCACATGAAATAAATTTGAAAATGCTATTTTTAGGATAGAATCCCACAAATTCCATATCAAACCATATTTTTCATCCCCCGCACCATTTACTAAATCATGTTCATGAATCTTATAATGACCCTTAATGGTAAAATAAATAATATACTTAATTTTTTAGGAAAGGCCAAACATGACATTAAGAATTTTACCAAAAAACATTTATCAGAGAAAAATACCGAATATTTCATAAAGAGTTGAAAACACAATATTCTCAATTTTTGAATATTTTTAACCACCCTGAAAATATTTAGTTTTCACAATGAGTACACAACCCTTTTTATAACAGTTCCAAACGGGCCTTCCATTGGATACACATGAAAAAACACCGCAAAAACTAATAAAACATATTTATAAAAACCAAATCCTACATCGATCCCACATAAGGAACCAAAAATTATTTTTCCTTGATTCAAATATTATTATAAGACCAAACCGGTCATTTTAGACCACTCATAACACATCAAATCCAACAGGGAAATTTACCAAACACATGGAACACTATTTTTTAAAATAATCATTTTAAGCACCTAGAAAGGAATAAAAAACCAATTTCATGACATAAATTTATTCAAGCTACTGAACCATGTTAAAAATACCACAAACCTTGTGTGAATTCTTTGAAATCATTTGATCAAACATGCATTGTGCACTATTTTAACAAAACTGCACCACTTTTCACCAGAAAATTAGTAACCACTAATTTTCACACCAAAAAAAAATAAAAGGATTATATTAAAATATTCATAGTTTGAATAAAATGAATCTTACCAGGAATATATAGTTCATAAATAAAAATGTTATGTTAAATGGGAAACCTTCCTTAAAACCATGATTGACTAGAAACGCACAACCAAAAACCTTCCATAAGTGATCAGAAACCCTATATCTATGTATATTGGTCCTAAAATAACAAAATCCCCATAATAAGTCTTTGGAAAACATAACCCTAGATTGAGAATTACCAGGGGAGAAGGGAGATCTATGGGAAAATGAGGAAATAAAGAATAATGATGAGAAGATAGAAGAGAGACTCTCCTTGGAAAGAAGCCAAGACTTCATCAACCGTTAGATCTACACCCTTAGAAGAGGGGGATGGCTGGAGAGGCCATGATAGACCTCCTTAGGTATGGGAAAAATAGGGGGAAAATTTGGACACATTTGTGTATAATAATCATGAGGTGGAAAACATGAAAAATCGTGTTTTTTATGTTGTGATCTGGACACAAGGTTTTGTTAAATGGTTTGTTAATATAGTATCCCATACCATGAACACCCCTAATACATTCCAAAAGATTGAATTTTCTCTAGAAACTCACTGACCAGCTTGTGTCCAACCATAATGAGATGAGTAGGCATTGATGGAAATTCAAAACTCAATAATCATCACACCCAAAATCTGGGCAAAGGATCTGAATTCCCAACAAACCAGATCACAAACAAGAATTAAAAAACCGGGTGTGATAATTCTCCCCTTCATTAATTATTTCATTTGTTGGATATCTATAACACATTGCAGGTAGAAAATGAATACCTCAGGATTCCTTATCCACATGGTCCTGCCTTTCAAGTCAAATGCCTCACATCTACCATTAATATAACATATTCCTATTTAAAAGAAAAACACCATCACAAAACAAAGCCCATAGAATCAACGGAAAGATAAAGGCACTACCTCTACAAGAATGAAAAGAACCAACTAGAAATGAAATAACTAGAATTCAACATTAGCTAGAATCAGGATTCTCTATCACAATCCCACCAAATTACTCCCATAGCAACCTACCAACAAAACTTATTAGGAAGAAAATATGAACATTTAAACAACCCAATCCCAAGAGGAGGGGACAAGAACTATGTCAACACCTTCTGCATGATTCCCAAACCCCAAATCACTAGGTGGGGAGGAAAGGGGACACATTACTCATGTTATTGATTCCACAACTAAGGACTACAAAAAACTCTCCACTTATGAAAAGATATAACCAACACCACACCTGATTCACATTTGGGGCCACACCAAGACATTGATCAGAAACCCACATCAAAGAAGGAATAACCACAGGCACTGTGTGAGGGGAAATTACACCATGATCTTTTTGAGAATTGTATATTCACAATGATGCGGAACCATAATATAATCATAGAAACTACCTCACCACAATAGTGGAGGATGGATCATAGTCAATCTCCCCACAACAATGGTGAATTTTTTACAACGTGAAAAGCATCACTTCAAGGTATATATATGGAGACATGATGTTTGAAGAAACTATTACGCCGTATTCAAGAGCTAATGATCCCAACACCACAAGATACTTACTATCTTAAACAAAACACCACCACGCTATAATTACTTAGAGATACACCCCACCATTCAATCTTAATCCTAATAAAGAGTGTACTGAACTTGGAACATGGTGAATCAAAACAAAAATCACCAAACACAACCTCCATAATAAATAGAATCACCAAAATAAGAATTCACTTTAAATAAATCCCAAAAAACACTATATTCTAAAAATCATATTGAGGCATAATATAAAAGGAAGATTTAACATTTGAAATGAATATTTATGTTTTTAAACTGGAATGAATTCTAATGGAGAACTATCGATGGAAACATCACAACATCCTATATATCATTATAATCCTAGAGAAAATTTCTCCAAAATAGAGCCACTAACAAGATCACATCAGAAGACACCCCAAGATTATCACATCTAGATCTTGAGGAATCATACCAAACAAACCAGACTTCTAATACATGAATCCGGAACCCACATAAACACTGGTTTAAAAAAACAACAGAATTTCATAATTTAAATATTTTTTAAAATAATCATTTTGGTGGATTTTTCACACTCACCAATGGTGTTTCACTGAGTCTCACTCACATGTACATTTCCATTCCACCCCATCCGCCCATCCACTATAACATATTGGACATCCTTCAACATATCAATATAAAACGATGCATGTGATCACCCAAGAAAATAACCATGTCTAAATCAAACATCCCCATTTTATATGAAAAAACAAACAACCTATTTCAAAAGTCATGTACTGTATATATGCACATGTACAACCATGTAAAATCAATTTTCATATTTCCACAAAAAAATCCATTTTACCCTTATTGAAAAGAATTCCCAAATGTCACCGTCAAAATCCTCTCACATTATTCAAAATATTTTTCTACATCTCAACAAATGACACTCTTCCAAGAACTATTTTATTATAAAAACAGTACATTTATTCTAAACAAATTCCAAAATAAGCATGCCATCCAAACATCCCTTTTCCATTTCAAAAGTTCAACATGGTCTCTTTTTATAATTTGGTAGACACAAAGGACAAAATGATTTTGATAAAACACAAATAAAATGTACGACCGATTGTTGCCTATCGACCGGTCAAGGTTCCAGTGCTCTTATAAAGTTTATAGCAGCACTCGGGTCGAATCCTCGGTGATGATACTTTGAAATAGTCGTTTGTTTTTAGTTGATTGTATTCTGATTGGGGGTTTGTTTGCAAAGCTTAATTAAAATGAATAATTGATTATGATTGATTTAACAAAATGATAATGATTGGGGTGAGTTTATCATTAGGTTAGTTGATCTTGTGATGTCCTTGAGCATTTCTTTATATTGCATTTAATTTTACACCCATGTCACAAGTTGACGTTGATTTGAATTCCCAAGTTTTAAGGCATTAATCCAAGCCATAACATAACATAGGGTTATAATGTTGATCATATATTGTTTATGGTAGTGTATTTATGGTTCCAATAATCCATGGAAACCACACGTTAAACAAAACAAGTCATTAATCCATGACATGATAAGTCCAACATACACAATGTTAATTCAACGAATACTCGTCGAGCGAAAGCTCTCAATCGCTTAACATACCTAAATTAAAACTCACCCCAATGAGAGATTTACTCATCCATTAGGATTGTTAATAATCTGTGTTTAATGTTTATGGTGACGATTTAAAAAAATTAGAAAAAGAAAGGGACAAGAAATGAGTAGTCTGCCGAACACACACACGAATGATTTTGATAATCAAAAATGGAATTTCGATTGAATGAGGAAGAAAAATAAGGGAAGGGGATTAAACTGAATTTAAACTATTTTAAGACCAATAATTTTATACTACAGATGTTGGAGAAGAATAAGAGGTATTGAAGAAGAAAAAATCACTAAAATTTGATTGAAATGAAAACAAAGTTACACAATTGCAATGGAAAGAAAACATAAACCAACATTAAAGAGAAGTGGAGGAGAGGTCTCTCTTGTTGAAAAAAGATCAAAGCATATCCTCCCAGAACCTTTTCAAGGATCTCGTAATGTCAAACCTCGTCCTTAAGTGCTGAAGTGCCAACCTCTTGGAAGTAGAGGAGAGGGATGTATTTATACCCCAAGGAGTGGACTGTTTGCATTCCAAATATGTCCCTCCACTTGACCTGCATATTTACCAATTTTCACACCTGACTGACGAGATGGTTTCTTCTTCATAAATGTAGATATGGATTTCTTCTTTCTAGCCTCAAAATCTTGCGGTCATTATATTTTTTTAGCCAATTTTATGTCTATTTCCATAAACAAAGAAAATATGCCCATTTCTATCTATGACTTTTCAATGGATGAAATGTGAATGGATTTTTGAATAGTAATATGCCATCAAACCCGGGTAGTTTCTTCAACAAAGTTGGCCTTATAAATATCCTCTTTCACACTGAAAATTCATATATCAAATGGAATTATATATAAGGAGAAATGTCCACATTTGTGTGCTGATTTTAATTCCCGGCCAGAATGGTGGGATGGACTTCATAGAATCATTTGGGCCACTTTTTGAAGACTTTGGGCCTAAATTTTTTTTATAAAAGATGAAAAATATTGCCGCCCAAATTATGGTGGAGAATCATCCATTTTGGACTTCTGGATTGAGACCAGTAAATCAATATTCATGGTTGGTCCAGTTTGTTCAGAGATTCATTGGGCCTTATTGTGTGGTACATATGAACCTTCAAATGGACCAATTGGCACATGATCTCTTCTAATGAAATGTTCTAAATTGAAATAGTAATCCTAAAAAAACCATGAAATTTGTAACAGTATAGTAATAGTTATAGATAATACATTAAACTGACTCAAATCTGGATTTATTCAAATAGTGCTCAAAATTATATTTAATATTAAAATATGAATATTACACACAAATTATGCACTTTTCATATAAAATAAGTAAAGGGAGTTAGTAAAATTAAATGAGTAAATGAATAACATCATCCAACCACTCAAAATAGATTTAGTAAGTGTGGCAGAGATAATGACAAGATATGAGTGATCATGGAAGAGGAATGCATATTTTAGGTGTGCATGAAGAGGTTTCAAATCAGTCTCATATTTCACTTTTGAGACAGACAACTCAGGAATAGAATAAGGGACTTCAGTTGCTTCAGATTCATTTTCCTTAATACTGTCCAATGTGGTGTAGTAGAGATCAGAATTGATGTGGAATTCAAGAGAGTTTTCCAGTTCCTCTAGACTGATGGAGTCTATGAATGAATGGTCCACATCAACTTCACCATTTATGACTTGGTTAATCCTAGTGCAGATTTCACAACATCCTATATCTTCAGAATAGGATGAACATGATGTAATGGGGTTCAATTGACTCTTAGAAGTGTCCTCGGATGCATGGATTGAGAATGCAGAGTGATCCTCAGATGGGTATCACATGGCTTGGAAAATGTTGAATTTCACCAGTTGGTCACTGAATTCCATGGATAAGATGCCAGAATGGACATCAATCTTCGTTCTCGTAGTCATGAGGAATGCTCTTCCAAGTATTAGGGGATGTCGAGAAGAGTTCGTCTCACCTTCCATGACAAGGACATAGAAATCAGCAGGGAAGATAAGATCATTGACTCAGACAAGGACATCCTCAATTATTCCCTCAGGACTGGTTGTGCTTCGATTGGCTAACTGAACGACAAAACTCGTTGGGGGAAAGGGACCTAGACCAAGGATGGAGAATATGGATTTGGTCATGACATTAATTGAGGCTCCTAGGTCTATGAGTGCATCATCAAAGTTGGAACTTCCAATTTGGCATGGAACCGTAAAGGTCCCTAGATCTTTGCACTTTATGGGAATAGACTGATGGGTGGAAAAATTTTCGAAGGTCCTATGTTTCCTCTTATGGGTACAGAACTCCTTGAGAAACATGGCATACATAGGAATTTGTTTTATTGAATTTAAGAGGGGAATGTTGACTTCAACATGTATAAACATGTCGAGCATTTCAGGATCAGGTTCAAAGGACTTCCTTGGTTTAGAAACAGCTTGAGGAAAAGGAATTGGATTCTTAAGTGGAATGGAAGGATGTGAGGAAATGGTTTCAGGTTGCTTTTCAAGTTTCTTTTTATTTTCATTTTCTAGGTCAACATTAAAAATATGGTTTGAGGATTTATCTTGAGTCATAGAAAGTTTCTTTCCTAATGTAAGTGCAATTTCACTTACATTACCCTTGGGTTTGGGTAATGGTTGAGCTGGGAGTTGGGAAGAATTTGATTGTTGTTGCTGGCCCAGATGGGATTCAAGTTGACGTATTTGAGTTTCAATGTTTTTAAGGCTAGAACGGGTGAAGCAGGAATGATATTCCACTGCACTTTCCCATGGTTCTTGGAAGAAGAGGCTTGTCCCGGATTGGGATTGCTTTGATTTTGGTTCTTGGAAAAGCGATTGTATTGGGTTGGGAATTGGGAAGGATCATTCGGATAGTGGAATCCAGGAAGGAGGATTGTTCCTTTGATGTTGAGGAACAAAAGGATAATGTTGATGGAAGTTACCACCACCTTGACCATATTGGAATTGGTTTGGATTTTGAGGAGGGAATTGAGGAGGATGAAAGATAGTATTACCATACCTCAATCTTGGGATAAAGGTAGAAGAGAAAGGCTCAGAGTGAGGTTGGTTGAAGTTTCTAACAAACTGACCTGATTGTTGAGGGTTGGGGTTCCGCTAAGCATATGATGCATTAAACTTCATTGGTCCGGATAAATCAGATTGATCCTCTTGAATTTGTGGACATGTGTATGTTGGATGAGCTGGGGAGCTACAGATTCCACAATTCATGATAGGTCCAGGGAATAGTGATTGTGGATAAGATGAGGATGGGGCCTTGGTAGCCACAGCTAGTTGACACACAAGACCTGTAAGATCACTCATCCATTTAGTCATCTTGTTAGGCTCTATGGATTGATTATCATGGGCTTGTTTGACTTGATCATGTGCTATAGTATGGAATTGTTGTGTGTTTACAGCCATGTTACTTATGAGATCTCTTGCAGCTACTGGTGTTTTGTCAACAAGAGCGCTGCCACTTGCGGCATCAATGAGGGTTCACTCCATAGCAAATAACCCCTCATAGAAGTATTGGATCAAGAGTTGGTCAGGGATTTGGTGGTGTGGGTAGGTTTCCACAAGCTTTTTGAACCTCTCCCAGTACTCATGGAGTGATTCATTTGGGAATTTATGGATACCACTTATTTCCTTTCGGATGGAAGCGGTACGAGAAGCAAGAAATAATTTTTCTATAAAGAGACGTTTCATGTCATTCCATGTTGTTATGGAACCAGGAGGGAGGTAGTATAGCCATGACTTGGCAGAGTTAGCTAGGGAGAAAGGGAAAGCTCAGAGTTTGATTTGTTCTTCAGAAACCCCTTGAGGCTTAATGGTAGAGCACACCACCTGGAACTCTTTTAGATGTAGATGTGGATCCTCACTGGCTACCCCATGGAAATGAGATAAAGATGAATCAAACCTGATTTGAGTTCAATGTCAGCCTCTATGTTTGGATATTGAATACCAAGGGGTTGGTAATTCATATCAAGGGCAGTAAGTTCTTTCAATGTTTGTTCCCTAGGATTGGCCATATCGAATTCAATTGGTAGGGCAATGATTGGTTCTTGGGTTATTTGGTTATCCCTATTGGTCCTCCTAAGTCAACGAAGGGATCTATCAATTTCAGGTTCTAACAAATCTGATGTATTGTTTGGGAGGCTTTAGGGCATTCCGAGAGATTTAGAAAGTATTAGGAAGGAAAGTATTTCTCGATGTTTTTTTCATATTTTTTTTAAATTGTGATTTTTAATGTTGTTTTTTTTACAAAAACTAAAAACTACTGACTACTTAAAGCACCATCCCCGGCAACGAAGCCATTTGAAATGCATGTCAGATTGTTTCCTATCGACCGGTCAAGGTCTCGGTGCTCTTCTAATGTGTATAGCATCACTCAGGTCGAATCCTCGGCGATGATACTTTGAAATAGTCGTTTGTTTTTAGTTGATTGTATTCTGATTGGGGGTTAGTTTGTAGAGATTAATTGAAATGACTAATTTATAATGACTGATTTAACAAAATGATAATGATTGGGGTGAGTTAATCATTAGGTTAGTCGAGCTTGTGATGTCCTTGAGCTTTGCTTTATATTTCATTTAAATTAACACCCATGTCACAAGTTGACGTTGATTTGAATTCCCAAGTGTTAAGGCCTTAATCCAAGCCTTAACATATGTTAGGGTTCTAATCTTGATCATATCTTGTTTATGGTAGTGTATTTATGGTTCCAATAATCCATGGAAACCACACGTTAAACAAAACAAGTCATTAATACATGACATGCTAAGTCCATCATAGACAATGTGAATTCAACGAATACTCATCGAGTGAAAGCTCTCAATCTCTTAACATAACTAAATTAAAACTCACCCCAATGAAAGATTTATTCATCCATTAGGATTTTCTATAATCTGGGTTTAATGTTTATGGTGACGATTTAAAAAGATTAGAAAAATAAAGGGACAAGAAAAGAGTTGTGTGCCGAACGCACACACGAAAGATTTTGAGAATCAAAAATGGAATTTCGATTGAATGAGGAAGAAAAATAAGGGAAGGGTATTAAACTGAATTTAAAATATCTTAAGACCATTAATGTTATACTACATAAGGTGGAGATGAATAAGAGGTTTTGAAGAAGAAACAAGCACTAAAATTTGATTGAAATGAAAACAAAGTTACATAATTACAATGGAAAACAAACATAAACAAACATGAAAGAGAAGTGGAGCAGAGGTCTCTCTTGTTGAAACAAGATCAAAGCATATCCTCCCAGAACCTTGTCAAGGATCTATTAATTCCAAACCTCCTTCTTAAGTTCTGAATTGCCAACCTCTTGGAAGGAGAGGAGAGGGATGTATTTATATCCCAAGGAGTGGACTATTTGGATTCCAAATCTCTCCCTCCACATGACCTACATATTTACCAATCTAGAAAGCTGAATCACGAGCTAGTGTCTTCTTAATAAATGTAGATATGGATGTCTTCTGTCTACCCTCAAAATCGTGCAGTCATTGGACTTGTTTATCCAAAGTTATGGCTATTTCATTAAATAAAGCTAAATTGTCCATTTCTATCTATGACTTTTCAATGGATGAAATGTGAATGGATTTTTGAATAGTAAGATGCCATCAAATCCGGATAGTTTCTTCAACAGCGTTGGAAGCTTAAATATCCTCTTTAACACTAAAAATTATTAGATCAAATGGATTTTTAGATAATGATAAAATCCCACATTTGTGTGCTGCTTTTAATTCCCGGTCAGAATGGTGGGCTGGACTTCATAGAATTATTTGGGCCACTTGTTGAAGACTTTGGGCCTTGAAATTTTTATCCAAGATGACACATAGTGTCCACCAAATTATGGTGTCGTTTTGGACTTCTAGATTGATCCCAGTAAATAAATCTTCAAGGCTGGTCCAGTTTGTTCACAGATTAATTGGGCCTTATTGTGTGGTACATAGGAACCTTCAAATGGCCGAATTGGCACTTGATATCTTCTAATTCAATGTTCTAAATTGAAATATGAATCCTACAAAACATAAACAATGAAATTTGGATCAGTATAGTAATATTTGTAGATAATACATTAAACTGACTCAAATCTAGATTTATTCAAATAGTGCTCAAAATTATATTTAATATTAAAATATGAATATTACACACAAATTATGCACTTTTCATATAAAATCAGTAAATGGAGTTAGTAAAATGTAATGAGTAAATGAATAACATCAACTCCCACACACATAGGATTGTGCATGCCCTTATTTACAACAAATATAAAAAACATGACAAAATCATTTTCAGTCACCAACAAATATTAAAATTTTATTTTTTTACCAATCAGGGGAGGTTCAGACCATTCCACTCATCCATATTGAATTCCACCACAAATTGTTACAAAATGAATGTTCCAAAAACAATTCATTTTTCATGGTCAAAATTAAAAATAGAAAATGTGGGCACTCAAAACTTACTCCACTCAAGATGATAAAAGTAATTTATGGATCTTCACTCATTCACCAACCAAAAGTGAAAATCTTAGAGTTTTAAAGAGCACTCAGCGTCCCTTCTCCATTCTAAAGTGCACAAGAATCAAGATGACTTTTTAGTGGTTTTTGTGGCTATGGGACGGTAGGATTATAATGTCCAAAAGGGTGGAAAGAGGGGCTAAAACACTAACATGGATAAAACAATGCACAATTTTTTTGAAATAAAACATGGAAGGAAATGAAAACACATATTTACAAGTAAATTATTGTGTGAAGAAAGACACAATAGAGGAAGAAAATATGATGGTAATGAGAAGATGTAATATTCACAAAACACAAAACTTCTCCAAAAAAGAATATAATGCAAGTGTTCCTTTTTTTTCTTTTTTTTTCGAAAGTTGACCCTCAGACAGATCTCACACTCATATCCCAACCCATGTTTGATCTCCTCACGACACTAATTTTAATAGTTATAACAAGATCAAAGGTTGAGGAAGAGTGATTTTTGACCTACCCAAGACGCAACCCATTTTTTTCATTTTTATTGATTTTGAACAATACATTCCCAAATACATTCCCAAATCCCACTGAATTTGATTTTTTTTGAATTTTTTTTGAACACTTTTCAATATCATTTTTACAATACATTCCCAAATCCCACTGAATGAAAATCTCCCCCCAACACTAAAATGGATGCTTGCCCTCAAGCAGATGATAAATAACCGGAATGTAAGGAAATGATACCCAAAAATTAAGTCCATTCCCCCCCCCCACAATTAAATTTCAAACAATTATGCAATGAGAATCCATGTAGATGTTGGGTGGGACAAGGTATTGGGTTTTTAATGTGGCTATCAAAGAAAAGGTTTACATAGGCTTGAAGGGGCTTTCAAAAGGAGGATTAATTTAGGTTAATGGGAGGCTATTTGGCCATTGTGATTCTCATGAGGTTAAAAAAAATGACTCTATCATATTAATTCACACCAAAGTAGGAAATTCAGCTCTAAGTTCCACAAACTCAAGACTCACAAATGAGGGTGAAAAACACACATTTTGAAAAGATGGTCATAGGTGACCTTGGCATGAAAGCTAATGATGTTCCTCACGGTAGGGGTAAATCATTTTCCAAATCAAAAATTGGGCATTCAACAATTATTGTTCTTGACACAAAATTCTTTATACAAAGTCATGATGAAAAAGAAAAAAAATTTAGATGAAAACATGTCTTTCGATTCCCAAAAAAGGTTCGACAAAATTTGAAAATTTAATGGTGAGTAATTATGACTCTCTCTTTTTTACCTTTTGTATTTTACTATTTTTTTAGTTTTTTTAAATACATAGTCACACAAAAGAGAACGATAAAAAAGGGTTCGATTAAGAAAGTGGAAAAAATGAAAGAGAGAGGAAGAAGAATAAATATAGAGAGAGGAAGATAGAGAGAGAGTTAAAGGGAAAGAGGTGCCCCCTGGTTTGGATTTGCTGGGTCTCCATCCAGTGGTGGTTCTATTGAAGTGGATGGGGATTCTATGGAAGTCGACCTGGTTCCCGGATTGCGAGACCTCTCATGGTGATGCTTTAACCGATGTCTGTTAACCGTGAATGTCCTTTTGGAAGAGGGGTCTTGGACTTGCATTGCACCAAATGGGTAAACATTAGTAATAACAAAAGGACCTTCCCAACGAGAATTAAGATTACCTGGGTGAAGTCGGAATCGAGAATTGAAGAGCATTACCTTTTCAACTTCATGAAATACCTTTCTCAGGATGTGTCTGTCATGGATTACCTTTTTCTTCTCTTTGTATAGATTCGAATTCTCATAGGATTCAAGTCGTAGATCCTCCAATTCAGCCAATTGCGACAATCTTTCTTCACCAGATTTTTCACAATCAAAATTATAGGTTTTCACAGCCCAAAAATACATATGTTGGATTTCAACAGGTAAGTGACACGCATTACCAAAAACTAGTCTAAAAGGAGACATCCCAATGGGTGTTTTATAGGCAGTTCGATAAGCCCAAAGTGCTTCACCATGTCTTTCAGGCCAGTCTTTTCTTGTGGGTTTTAGAATTTTCTCAAGCACTCTTTTCACTTCTTTATTAGAAATTTCAGCCATTCCATTTGTTTGGGGGTGATATGCAGATGAAGTTTTATGTACAACCCCATTCTTTTTCAGAAGAGATTCCATGGTTCTATTACATAAATGAGTTCCTAAGTCACTGATCAAGGCATGTGGTGTGCCAAATCTTTGGAAGATGTGGGTCTTTAGGAACTCACTAATAGTATGAGCATCATCCTTCTTAGTGGGTTTGGCCTGAACCCACCTTGAAACATAATCGACCACAAGAAGAATGTATGAGAATCCATTGGAAGGGGGAAATGGTACCATGAAATCAATACCCCAAACATCGAAGATTTCACAAAAGATTAAGGGCTTTTGTGGAATTTCATTTCTTTTGGAGATTATGCCAACCTTTTCGCATGTGGGACATGATTAACAGAACTCATGTGAGTCTTTAAAGAGGGAAGTCTAGAAGAATACAGAGTCTAGGATCTTTCGGGAGGGCCTTTGTGGTCCAAAGTGGCCACCACTAGGCATTGAGTGACAGAATTCTAAGATGGAAGAATATTCATCTTCATCGACACATCTCCTTATTACCATGTCTGCCCCAGTTTTCCAAAGTATATTTTCATCCCAAAAATAGTATTTTGAATCACTTTTCAACATCATTTTTGGTTCTTTTGAAAACATTCCAGGAAAAACACCAGAAACCAAGTAATTTACAATTGTGGCATACCATGGTATTTTTGGAGTGAGAGATGAAAGGTGCTCAGTGGGGAACTCAGGATCAATGATTTCTGAATGAGAAGAACATGAAAATCTACTCAAGTGATCAGACACATGGTTTTCTTTTCCAGGTCTATCTTTGATTTCAAGGTCAAACTTTTGGAGCATTAGGATCCATTTTATTAGCCTCGGTTTGGAATCACTTTTCTTGAGTAAGAACTTTATAGCAGAATGATCTGTGAAGATTATGATTTTGGAACCTAAGAGATAGGGCTAGAATTTATCTAAGGCAAAAACAACTGCTAAAAGTTCTTTTTCAGTGACAGTGTAGTGAGATTGAGTTTCATCCAATGTTTTTGAGGTATAATAGATGACATGAGTAATTATTTCTCTTCTTTGACCAATAATAGCTTCAACATCTCTATCAGAAGCATCATACATTAACTCAAAGGGTAAGGAACAATCAGGGGGTTGGATTATTGGGGCAGTTGTAAGAGAAGTTTTGAGTTCAACGAAGGCTCTCTCACAAAACTGATCGAAATAGAAAGTGACATCATTTTGGAGTAACCTAGTGAGTAGTAAGGCAATCCTATTGAAGTTATGGATGAATCTACGATAGAAACCAGCATGACCGAGGAATGAATGGATGTCTCAAACAGAAGTTGGTTCAGGAAGTGATTGGATCACTTCAATTTTGGCAGGATCGACTTCAATACCATCTTTTGACATTATGTGCCCTAGAACAATGCCATTTGCAACCATGGAGTTAAATTTTTCAAAATTTAACACAAGGTTACACTTGACACACTTCTGAAGGACTAGAGAGATTGAATTCAAACAAGATTCAAATGACTTGCTGTAAATGGTGAAGTCGTCTGTGAAGACTTCCATGTAGTGTTCAATGAATTCTTAAAAGATACACATCATACACCTCTGAAATGTTTCAGGAGCATTACAAAGTACAAAATGCATTCTTCTATATGCATATGTTCCAAAGGGGCATGTGAAAGTAGTATTTTCTTGGTCCTGAGGTGAGATTGGGATTTGAAAATAGCTGGTGTATCCATCAAGAAAGCAATAATGTGACTTTCTCACCAATCTTTCTAGAATTTGGTCACGGAATGGAAGACGGTAGTGATCTTTTCGTGTTTTAGCATTCAATTTTCGATAATCGATGCATACACGCCATTTTTTCTTCACTCTATTTGTGACTACCTCTCCATGTTCATTTGTGACAACAGTTTTCCCACCCTTCTTAGGTACAAATTGAATTGGAAAAAACCATTCACTATCAGAAATTGGGTAGATAATACCATCTTGAAGAAGCTTGGTGATCTCTTCCCTAACTACCTCATGTATGAGTGGATTGAGTCTTCTTTGGGGTTGTCTAACTGGTTTGGATGTCTCCTCCAGATGGATGTGATGCATGCAAAGGGCAAGGTTGATTCCTGGTATGTCATCTAGGGTCCATCCTAAGGATTTTTTGTTTTCCTCTAACACTTGAAAAAGTTTGGACTCCTCGGTTTCAGTAAGTGTGGCGGAGATAATGACAGGATATGAGTGATCATGGAAGAGGAATGCATATTTCAGGTGTGCAGTAAGAGGTTTCAAATTAGTCTCATATTTCACTTTTGGGAAAGAAAACTCAGGAATAGAAGAAGGGACTTCAGTTTATTCAGATTCATTTTCCATAATACTGTCCAAGGTGGAGCAGTAGAGATCAGAATTGATGTGGAATTCAAGAGAGTTTTCATGTTCCTCTCGATTGATGGAGTCTATGAATGAAAGGTCCACATCAACTTCACCATTTATGACTTGGTTAATCCTAGTGCAGATTTCACAACATCTTATCTCTTCAGAACAGGATGAAGAGGATGTAATGGGGTTCAATTGACTCTTAGAAGTTTCCTCAAAATCATGGATTGAGAATGCAGAGTGATCCTCAGATGGGTATCGCATGTCTTGGAAAATGTTGAATTTGACCAGTTGGTCACCGAATTCCATGGAAAAGATGCCAGAATGGACATCAATCTTGGTTCTCGCAGTCATGAGGAATGGTCTTCCAAGAATTAGGGGAGATAGAGAAGAGTTTGTCTCAGCTTCCATGTCAAGGACATAGAAATCAGCAGGGAAGATAAGATCATTGACTCGGACAAGGAATCCTCAATTATTCCCTCATGACTGGTTGTGCTTAGATTGGCTAACTGAATGACAACACTCGTTGGGTGCAAGGGACCTAGACCAAGGATGGAGAATATGGATTTAGGCATGACATTAATAGAGGCTCCTAAGTCAATGAGTGCATCATCAAAGTTGGAACTTCCAAATTGTCATGAAACTGTAAAGGTCCCTGGATCTTTTTACTTTGTGGGAATATAATGCTAGGTGGAAACATTTTCTAAGTTCCTAAGTTGCCTCTTATGGATACACAACTCCTTGAGAAACATTGCATACTTAGGAATTTGTTTTATGGAATCTAAGAGGGGAATGTTAACATCAACAGGTCTAAACATGTTGAGAATTTCAGGATCAGGTTCAAAGGACATCCTTGGTTTAGAAACAGCTTGAGGAAAAGGAATTGGATTCTTTTGTGGAATGGAAGTAGGTGAAGCAATGGTTTTAGGTTTCTTGTCAAGTTTATTTTTATTTTCATTTTCTAGGTCAACATTCAAAGGAGGGTTTGAGGATTTATCTTGAGGCCTAGAAAGTTGCATTCCTGAACTAAGTGTAATTGCACTTACATTACCCGTGGGGTTGGGTAATGGTTGAGCTAGGAGTTGGGAAGAATTTGATGGTTGTTTCTGGCTCAGGTGGGATGCAAGTTGACCTATTTGACTTTCAATGTTATTGAGGATAGAACGGGTGGAGGAAAGATCTTCCACTGCACTTTCCCATAGTTTCTTGGAAGAAGAGGCTTGTCCCGGATTGAGAATGCCTTGATTTTGGTTCTTGGAAAAGCAATTGTATTGGGTTGGGAATTGGGAAGGCTCATTCAGATAGTAGAATCCATGAGGAGGATTGTTCCATTGATGTTGACAAACAAAAGGATAAGGTTGATGGAAGTTAGAACCACCTTGAGCATATTAGAATTGGTTTGGATTTTGAAGATGGAATTGATGGGGATGAAAGATGGTATTACCATATCTCAAGACTGGGTTAAAGGAAGAAGAGAAAGGCTCAGAGTGAGGTTTGTTTAAGTTTCTAACTAACTGACTTGATTGTTGAGGGTTGGGGTTCCACTGAGCATATGCTGCATTGATCTCCATTGGTTCGGATGAATCGGATTGATCCTCTTGAAGTTGTGGACATGTGTCTGTTGGATGAGCTGGGGAGCTACAGATTCCACAATTCTTGATAGGTCCAGGGAATAGTGACTGTGGAGAAGATGAGGTTGGGGCTTTGGTAGCCACCGCTAGTTGACGCACAAGACCTGAAAATTCACTCATCCACTCATTCATATTGTTAGGATCTATGGATTTATTTTCTTGGGGTTGTTTGACTTGAGCATGTGCTCGAGTATGGAATTGTTCTGTGTTTTCAGCCATGTTACTTATGAGATCTCTTGCAGCTGCTGGAGTTTTGTCAACAAGAGCACCTCCACTTGCGGCATCAATGAGGGTTCACTCTATAGCCAATAACCCCTCATAGAAGTATTGGATCAAGAGTTGGTCAGGGATTTAGTGGTGTGGGCAGGTTTCCACAATCTTTTTGAACCTCTCCCAGTACTCATGGAGTGATTCATTTGGGAATTGATAGATACCACTTATTTTCTTTCGGATGGAAGCGGTACGAGAAGCATGAAAGAATTTTTCTAGAAAGAGACACTTCATGCCATTCCATGTAGTTATGGAACCAGGAGGGAGGTAGTAGAGCCATGACATGGCAGAGTCATCTAGGGAGAAAGGGAATTCTCGGAGTTTCATTTGTTCTTCAGAAACCCCTTGAGGATTCATGGTAGAGCACACCACCTGGAACTCATTGAGATGTAGATGCGGATGCTCACCGGCTAGCCCATTGAAATGAGGTAGAAGATGAATCAAACCCGATTTGAGTTCGAAGTCAGCCTCTATGTTTGGATATTGAATACCAAGGGGTTGGTAATTCATATCAGGGGAATCAAGTTCTTTCAATGTTTGTTCCCTATGATTGGCCATATCGAATTCAATTGGTAGGGCAATGATTGGTTATTGGGTGATTTGGTTATCCCGAATGGTCCTCCTAAGTCGATGAAGAGTTCTATCAATTTTAGGGTCAAACAAATCTGAGGGATTGTTTGGTAGGCTACGGGGCATTCAGAGAGATTTAGAAAGGATGAGGAAGGCAAGTTTTTCTCGGTGTTTTTTTTAATATTTTTTTTAAATTGTGATTTTTTTGTTGTTTTTTTACCAAAACTAAAAACTACTGACTACTTAAAGCACCATCGCCAAAAACTGCGCCATTTGAAACGCACGGTCGATTGTCCTCTATTGACCGGTCAAGGATCCGGTGCTCTGCTAATGTGTATATCAACACTCGTGTCGAATCCTCAACGATGATACTTTTAAATAGTCGTTTGTTTTTAGTTGATTGTATTCTGATTGGGGGTTTATTTGTAGATCTTAATTGAAATGACTAATTGATTATGATTTATTTAACAAAATTATAATGATTGGTGTGAGTTTATCATTAGGTTAGTCGAGCTTGTGATGTCCTTGAGATTTCCTTTATATTGCATTTAAATTAACACCCATGTCACAAGTTGACGTTGATTTGAATTCCAAAGTGTTAAGGATTTAAAACAAGTCTTAACATAACTTAGGGTTATAATATTGATCATATCTTGTTTTTTGTAGTGTATTTATGGTTCCAGTAATCCATGGAAACCACACGTTAAACAAAACAAGTCATTAATCCATGACATGCTAAGTCCAACATACACAATGTTAATTCAACGAATACTCGTCGAGCGAAAGCTCTCAATCGCTTAACATACCTAAATTAAAACTCACTCCAATGAGATATTTACTCAGCTGTTAGGATTGTTTATAATCTGGGTTTAATGTTTATGGTGACGATTTAAAAAGATTAGAAAAAGAAAGGGACAAGAAAAGAGTAGTGTGCTGAACACACACACGAAAGATTTTGAGAATCAAAAATGGAATTTCGATTGAATGAGGAAGATAAATAAGGCAAGGAGATTAAACTGAATTTAAAATATTCTAACACCATTAATGTTATACTATTGAAGGTGGAGAAGAATAATAGGTATTAAAGAAGAAACATGCACTAAAATTTGATTGAAATGAAAACAAAGTTACACAATTACAATGGAAAGAAAACATAAACCAACATGAAAGAGAAGTGGAGGAGAGGTATATCTTGTTGAAACAAGATCAAATCATATCCTCCTAGAACATTATCATGGATCTAGTAATTCCAAACATCCTCCTTAAGTGCTGAAGTGCCAACCTCTTGGAAGGAGAGAAGAGGGATGTATTTATAGCCCAACGAGTGTACTGTTTGCATTCCAAATCTGTCCCTCCACTTGACCCGCATATTTACCAATCGAGACAGCTGACTCACGAGCTGGTGTCTTCTTCATAAATTTAGATATGTATGTCTTATGTCTACCGTAAAAAACTTGGGGTCATTGGACTTGTTTAGCCAATGTTATGTCTATTTCATTAAACAAATCTTAACTGTCCATTTCTATCTATGACTTTTCAATGGATGAAATGTGAATGTATTTTTGAATAGTATGATGCCATAAAATCCGGATAGTTTCTTCAACAATTTTGGCCGTCTAAATATCCTCATTCACACTGCAAATTCTTATAGCAAATGGATTTCTAGATAAGGATAATGGTCCAAATTTGTGTGATGATTTTAATTCCCAGCCAGAATGGTGGGCTGGACTTCATAGAATCATTTGGCCCACATGTTGAAGACATTGGGACTTGAAAGTTTTATAAAACATGACACATATTTTCCAACAAATTAAGGTGGAGAATCAACCATTTTGGACTTCTGGATTGAGCCCAGTAAATCAATCTTCAAGGCTGGTCCAGTTTGTTCATAGATTCATTGGGCCTTATTGTGTGGTACATACGAACCTTCAAATGGCCGAATTGGCACATGATCTCTTCTAATAAAATGTTCAAAATTGAAATGAAAATCCTACAAAACAAAAACCATGAAATTTGGATCAGTATAGTAATAGTTATAGATAATACATTAAACTGACTCAAATCTGGATTTATTCAAATAGTTCTCAAAATTATATTTAATATTAAAATATGAATATTACTCAAAAATTATGCACTTTTCATATAAAATTTGTAAACAGAGTTAGTAAAATGTAATGATTAAATTAATAACATCAACTCCCCCACACATAGGATTGTGCATGTCCTCATGTACACAAATATAAAAAACAAGACAAAGTCATTTTCACTCACCAACAAATATTAAAATTTTATTTTTTTACCAACAGGGGAGGTTCATACCATTCCACTCATCCATATTAAATTCCACCACAAATTGTTACAGAAAGAATGTTCCAAAAACAATTCATTTTTCATGCTCAAAGTTAGAAATAAAAAATGTGGGCACTCAAAACTTACTCCACTGAAGATGATAAAATTAATTTATGGAGCTTCACTCATTCACCAACCAAAAGTGAACATCGTAGAGTTGGAAAGAGCTCTCAGCTTCCATTCCCCATTATAAAGTGCACAAGAATCAAGATGACTTTTTAGGGTTTTTATGTGGCTATGGGACGATAGGATTATAATGTCTAAAAGGGTGGAAAGAGGGGCTAAAACACTAATATGGATAAAACAATGCACAATTTTTTTTGAAATAAAACATGGAAGGAAATGAAAACACATACTTACAAGGGAATGATTGTGTGAAGAAAGTCACAACAGAGGATGAAAAATATGAAGTTAATGAGAATATAGAATTTTCACAAAACACAAAACTTCTCCCAAAAAGAATATAATGCTAGTGTTCATTGTTTTCTTTTTTTTCATTATTTTTTCGAAAGTTGACCTTTAGAAAGATCTCACACTCATATCCCAACCCATGATTGATCTCATCAGGACACTAATTGTAATATTTATAACACAATCAAAGGTTGAGGAAGAGTGATTTTTGACCTACCCAAGACACAACCCAATTTTTTATTTTATTTTGATTTAGAACAATACATTCCAAAAATCATTCCCAAATCCCACTGAAATTGATTTTTTTTGAATTTTTTTTGAACACTTTTCAATATCATTTGTACAATACATTCCCAAATCCCACTGAATGACAACCTCCCCCCTACACTAAAATGGATGATTTCCCTCAAGCAGATGATAACTAACCAGAATGTAAGGAAATGATACCCAAAAATTAAATCTATTCCCCCACACACTTAAATATCAAACAATTATGCCATGAAAATCCATGTAGATGTTGGGTGGGACAAGGTATTGGGTTTTTAATGTGTCTATCAAAGAAAAGGTTTACATAGGCTTGAAGGGGATTTCAAAATGAGGATTAATTTAGGGTAATGGGAGGCTATTTGGCCCTTGTGATTCTCATGAGGTTAAAAAAATTCCTCTATCATATTAATGCACACCAAAGAAGGAAATTCAGCTCGAAGGTCCACAAACTCAAGACTCACAAATGGGGGTGAAAAACACACATTTTGAAAAGATGGTCATAGGTGACCTTGGAATGAACGCTAATGATGTTCCTCATGGTAGGGGTAAATCATTTTCCAAATCAAAAATTGGGTATTCAACATTTATTGTACTTGACACAAAATTCTTTATCCAAATTGATAATGAAAATGAAAAAATTTTGAGATGAAAACATGTCTTTCGATTCCCCAAAAAGGTTCAACAAAATTTGAAAATTTAATGGTGAATAATTATGACTCTTTTTTTTACCTTTTGTATTTTACTATTTTATTAGTGTATTTTTTAAAAACATAGTCACACAAAATAGAACGATAAAAAAAAGGGTTCGATGAAGAAAGTGGTAAAAAAAATGAAAGAGGGAGGAAGAAGAATAAATAGAGAGAGAGGAAGATAGATAGAGAGAGTTAAAGGGAAAGAGGTGACCCCTGGTTTGGGGTTGCTGGGTCTCCATCCAATGGTGGTTCTATTGAAGTGGATGGGGATTCGATGGAAGTCTACATGGTTTCCGGATTGTGAGACCTATCATGGTGATGCTTTAACCGATATTCGTTAACCGTGAATGTCCTTTTGGAAGAGGGGTCTTGGACTTGCACTGCACCAAATGGGTAAATATTAGTAATAACAAAAGGACATTCCTAACGAGAATTAAGCTTACCTGGGTGAAGTCGGAATCAAGAATTGAAGAGCATTACCTTTTAAACTTCATGAAATACATTTCTTAGGATGTTTCTGTCATGGATTACCTTAGAATTCTCTTTGTACAGATTGGAATTCTCATAGGATTCAGGTCGAAGCTCCTCCAGTTCATCCAATTTCAACAATCATTCTTCACCAGATTTTTCACAATCAAAATTACAGGTTTTCACAGCCCAAAAAGACTTATGTTGGATTTCAAATGGTAAGTTACACGCTTTACCAAAAACTAGCCTAAAAGAAGACAACCCAATGGGTGTTTTATAGGCAGTTCGATAAGCCCAAAGTGCTTCACCAAGTCTTTCAGTCCATTCTCTTCTGGTGGGTTTTACAATTCTCTCAAGCACTCTTTTCACTTCTTTATTAGAAAGTTCATCCATTCCATTTTTTGGGGTGATATGCAGTTGAAGTTTTATGTACAACCCCATTCTCATTCAGAAGATATTCCATGGTTCTATTACAAAAATAGGTTCCTATGTCACGGATCAAGGCACGTGGTGTGCCAAATCTTTGGAAGATGTGGGTCTTTAGGAACTCACTAGCAGTATGAGAATCATCCTTCCAAGTGGGTTTGGCCTCAACCCACCTTGAAACATAATCGACCACAATAAGAATGTATGAGAATCCATTGGAAGGGGGAAATGGTCCCATGAAATCAATACCCCAAACATCGAAGATTTCACAAAACATAAAGGGCTTTTGGGGAATTTCATTTCTTTTGGAGATTAAGCCAAACTTTTGGCATGTGGGACATGATTGACAGAACTCATGTGAGTCCTTGAAGAGGGAAGGCCAGAAGAATCCAGAGTCTAGGACCTTTCGGGAGGTCCTTTGTAGTCCAAAGTGGCCACCACCAGGCATTGAGTGACAGAATTTTAAGATGGAAGAATATTCATCTTTATCGAAACATCTCCTTATTTCCATGTCTTCCCCAGTTTTCCAAAGTTTATTTTCTTCCCAAAAATAGTATTTTGAATCACTTTTCGACTTCATTTTTTGTTCTTTTGAAAACTTTTCAGGAAAAACACCAGAAACCAAGTAATTTACAATTGGGGCATACCATGGTATTATTGGAGTGAGAGATGAAAGGTGCTCAGTGGGGAATTCAGGATCAATTATTTCGGAATGAGAAGAATTAGAAATTCTACTCAAGTGATCAGCCACATGGTTTTATTTTCTAGGCCTATCTTTGATTTCAAGGTCAAACTCTTGGAGCATTAGGATCCATCATATTAGCCTCGGTTTGGAATCACATTTCTTGAGTAAGAACTTTATAGCAGAATGATCTGTGAAGATTATGATTTTGGAACCTAAGATATAGGGCCGGAATTTATCTAAGGCAAAAACAACTGCTAAAAGTTCATTTTCAGTGACAGTGTAGTGAGATTGAGTTTCATCCAATGTTTTTGAGGCATAATAGATGACATGAGGAATTTTTTTCTTCTTTGACCAAGAACAGCTCCAACAGCTCTATCAGAAGAACCACACATTGACTAAAAGGGTAAGGACCATTCAAGGGGTTGTATTATTGAGAAATTTGTAAGAGAAGTTTTGAGTTCAATGAAGGCTCTCTTGCAAAACGCATTGAAATGGAATGTGACATCATTTTGGAGTAACCTAGTGAGTGGTAGGGCAATCATACTGAAGTTATGGATGGATTTCTGATAGAAATCGGCATGACCGATGAATGAACGGATTTCTCGAACAGAAGTGGGTTCAGGAAGTGATTGGATCAATTCAATTTTGATAGGATCGACTTCAATACCATCTTTTGAAATTATGTGCCCTAGAACAATCCCATTTGCAACCATGAAGTGACATTTTTCAAAATTTAACACAAGGTTACAGTTGACACACTTCTGAAGGACTAGAGAGAGTGAATTCAAAAAAGATTCAAATGACTCACCATAAATGGTGAAGTCATCCATGAAGACTTCCATGCATTGTTCAATGAATTCTGAAAAGATACTCATCATACACCACTGGAATGTTGCTGGATCATTGCAAAGTCCAAATGGTATTCTTCTATATGCATATATTCCAAAGGGGCATGTGAAAGTAGTATTTTCTTGGCCCTCAGGTGAGATTGGGATTTGAAAATAGTCAGTGTCTCCATCAAGAAAGAAATAGTGTGACATTCCGGCCAATCTTTCAAGCATTTGATCATGGAATTGAAGAGGGTAGTGATCTTTTCATGTTTCAGCATTCAATTTTCAATAATCTATTCATACATGCAATTTGTTCTTCACTCGATTTGTGACTACCTCTCCATGTTCATTTGTGACAACAGTTACCCCACCCTTCTTAGGTATAACTTGAATTGTACAAACCCATTCACTATCAGAAATTGGGTAGATAAAACCAGCTTAAAGAATCTTGGTGATCTCTTCCCTAACCACCTCAACTATGACTCGATTGAGTCTTCTTTGGGGTTGTCTAACTGGTTTGGATGACTCCTCCGGATGGATGTGATGCATGAAAAGTGCAGGGTTGATTCCTGGTATGTCATCTAGGGTCCAACATAATGATTTTTTGTTTTCCTCTAACACTTGAACATGTTTGGACTCCTTGGTTTCAGTATCTCTGGAAGAGATAATGACAGGATATGAGTGATCATGGAAGAGGAATGCATATTTCAGGTGTGCAGGAAGAGGTTTCAAATCAGTGTAATCTTTCACTTTTGGGATAGACAACTCAGGAATAGATGAAGGGACTTCAGTTTCTTCAGATTCATTTTCCTTAATACTGTCCAAGGTGGAGCAGTAGAGATCAGAATGTATGTGGAATTCAAGAGAGTTTTCAAGTTCCTCTAGATTGATGGAGTATATGAATGAATGGTCCACATCAACTTCACCATTTATGTCTTGGTTAATCCTAGTGCAGATTTCACAACATCCTATCTCTTTAGAATAGGATGAACATGATGTAATGGGGTTCAATTGACTCTAAGAAGTGTCCTCGGATGCATTGATTGAGAATGCAGAGTGATCCTCCGATGGGTATTTAATGGCATGGAAAATGTTGAATTTGACGAGTTGGTCACCGAATTCCATGGATAAGAAGCCAGAATGGACATCAATCTTGGTTCGAGCAGTCATGAGGAATGGTTTCCAATAATTCGGGGAGATCGAGAAGAGTTCGTCTCACCTTCCAGGTCATGGACATAGAAATCAGCAGGGAAGATAAGATCATTGACCCGAACATGGACATCCTCAATTATTCCCTCAGGACTGGTTGTGCTTCGATTGGCTAACTGAATGACAACACCCGTTGGGTGCAAGGGACCTAGACCAATGTTGGAGAATATGGATTTGGGCATGACATTAATTGAGGCTCCTAGGTCTATGAGTGCATCATCAAAGTCGGAACTTCCAATTTGGCATGGAACTGTAAAGGTCCCTGTATCTTTGCACTTTATGGGAATAGACTGCTGGGTGGAAACATTTTCGAAGGTCCTAAGTTGCCTCTTATGGGTACACAACTCCTTGAGAAACATGGCATACTTAGGAATTTGTTTTATGGCATCTAAGAGGGGAATGTTTACTTCAACATGTCTAAACATGTCCAGCATTTCAGGATCAGGTTCAAAGGACTTCCTTGGTTAAGAAACAACTTGAGGAAAAGGAATTGGATTCCTATGTGGATTGGAAGGAGGTGAGGCAATGCTTTCAAGATGCTTATCATGTTTCTTTTTATTTACGTTTTCTAGGTAAACATTCAAAGGAGGGTTTGAGGATTTATCTTGAGGCATAGCAATTTGCTTTCCTGATCTAAGTGCAATTTCACTAACATTACCCTTGGGGTTGGGTAATGGTTGAGATGGGAGTTGCGAAGAAATTTATTGTGGTTGCTGGCTCAGGTGTGATGCAAGTTGACCTATTTGAGTTTCAATGTTTTTAAGGCTAGAACAGGTGAAGGAGGCAAGATCTTCCACTGCACTTTCCCATGGTTTCTTGGAAGAAGGGGATTGTCCCGGATTAGGATTGCCTTGATTTTGGTTCTTGGAAAATCGATTGTATTGGGTTTGGAATTGGGAAGGCTCATTTAGATAGTGGAATCCAGGAGGAGGATTGTTCCTTTTATGTTGAGGAACAAAAGGATAAGGTTGATGGAAGTTACCAAAACCTTGACCATAATGGAATTGGTTTGGATTTTGAGGAGGGAATTGAGGGGGACGAGAGATGGTATCACAATACCTCAAGCCTGGGTTAAAGGTAGAAGAGAAAGGCTCAGAGTGAGGTTTTTTGAAGTTTCTAACAAACTTCCCTGATTGTTGAGGGTTGGGGTTCCACTGAGAATATGCTGCATTGAGCTCCATTGACCCAGATGAATCAGATTGATCCTCTTGAAGTTGAGGACATGTGTCTGTTTGATGAGCTGGGGAGCTACAGATTCCACAATTCTTGATAGGTCCAGGAAATAGTGACTGTGGAGAAGATGAGGTTGGGGATTTGGTAGCCACCGCTAGTTGTCGCACAAGACCTGTAAGTTCACTCATCCACTCAGTCAACTTGTTAGGCTCTATAGATTGATTATCATGGGCTTGTTTGACTTGAGCATGTGCTCGAGTATGGAGTTCTTGTGTGTTTGCAGCCATGTTACTTATGAGATCTCTTACAACTGCTGCAGTTTTGTCAACAATAGCACCGCCACTTGCGGCATCAATGAGGGTTCGCTCAATAGCCAATAACCCCTCATAGAAGTATTGGATCAAGCGTTGGCCAGGGATTTGGTGGTGTGGGCAGGTTGCCACAAGCTTTTTAATCCTCTCACAGTACTCGTGGGGTGATTCATTTGGGTATTGATGGATACCACTTATTTCCATTCGGATGGAATAGGTACGAGAAGTAGGAAAGAATTTTTCTAGAAAGAGATGTTTCATGTCATTCCATGTATTTATGGAACCATGAGGGAGGTAGTAGAGCCATGACTTGGCAGAGTCATCTAGGGAGAAAGGGAATGCTCAGAGTTTGATTTGTTCTTCAGAAACCTCTTGAGACTTCATGGTAGAGCACACCACCTGAATCTCTTTGAGATGTAGATGAAGATCCTCACCAGCTAGCCCGTGGAAATGAAGTACAAGATGAATCAAACCTGATTTGAGTTTGAAGTAAGCCTCTATGTTTGGATATTGAATACCAAGGGGTTGGTAATTCATATCAGGGGAAACAAGTTCTTTCAATGTTTGTTCCCTAAGATTTGCCATATCGAATTCAATTGGTAGGGAAATGATTTGTCCCTGGGTGATTTGGTAATCCCTAATGGTCCTCCTAAGTCAACAAATAGTTCTATCAATTTCAAGGTCAAACAAATCCGAGGGAATGTTTGGGAGGCTACAGGGCATTTAGAGAGATTTAGAAAGGATGAGGAAGACGAGTTTTTCTCGGTGTTTTTTTTTCAATTTTTTTCAAATTTTTATTTTTTCATTGTTTTTTTTACAAAATCTAAAAACTACCTACTACTTAAAGGACCATCCCCATAAATGGATCCATTTGAAACGCACGACCGATTGTCACCTATTGACTGGTCAATGATTCGGTGCTCTGTTAATGTGTATAGAAGCACTCGGCTTGAATCCTCGACGATGATACTTTGAAATAGTCGTTTGTTTTTAGTTGATTGTATTCTGATTGGGGGTTTTTTTGTAGAGATTAATTGAAATGACTAATTGATTATGATTGATTTAAAAAAATGATAATTATTGGGGTGAGTTTATCATTAGGTTAGTTGAGCTTTTGATGTCCTTGAGCTTTGCTTTATATTGCATTTAAATTAACACCCATGTCACAAGTTGACGTTGATTTGAATTCCCAAGTGTTAAGGCTTTAATCCAAGCCTTAACCTAACTTAGGGTTCTAATCTTGATCATATCTTGTTTATGGTAGTGTATTTATGGTTCTAATAATCCATGGAAACCACACGTTAAACAAAACAAGTCATTAATCCATTACATGCTAAGTCCAACATACACAATGTTAATTCAACGAATACTCATCGAGCGAAAGCACTCAATCGCTTAACATTCCTAAATTAAAACTCATCACAATGATAGATTTACTCAGCCATTAGGATTTTATATAATCTGGGTTTAATGTTTATGGTGCCGATTTAAAAAGATTAGAAACAGAAAGGGACAAGAAAAGAGTAGTGTGCCGAACACACACATGAACGATTTTGAGAATCAAAAATGGAATTTCGATTGAATGAGGAAGAAAAATAAGGGAAGGGGATTAAACTGAATTTAAAATATTTTAAGACCATTAATGTTATACTACAGAAGTTGGAGAAGAATAAGAGGTATTGAAGAAGAAGCAAGTACTAAAAGTTGATTGAAATGAAAACATAGTTACACAATTACAATGGAAAGAAAACATAAACCAACATGAAAAAGAAGTGGAGGAGAGGTCTCTATTATTGTAATAAGATCAAAGCATATCCTTCCAGAACCTTGTCAAGGATCTAGTAATGCCAAACCTCCTCTTTAAGTGCTTAAGTGCCAACCTCTTGGAAGGAGAGGAGAGAGATGTATTTATAGTCCATGGAGTGGACTGTTTGCATTCCAAATATGTCCCTCCACTTGACCCGCATATTTACCAATCTAGACAGCTGAATCACGAGCTGGTGTCTTCTTCATAAATGTAGATATGGATGTCTTCTGTCTTCCCTCAAAATATTGCGGTCATTGGACTTGTTTAGCCAATGTTAAGGATATTTAATTAAACAAATATAAACTGTTCATTTCTATCCATGAATTTTCAATGGATGAAATGTGAATGGATTTTTGAATATCAATATGCCATCAAATCCAGATAGTTTCTTCAACACAGTTGGCCACCTAAATATCCAATTTCTCACTGCAAATTATTAGATAAAATGGATTTCTAGACAATGAGAAAAGTCCACATTTGTGTGCTGATTTTAATTCCCGACCAGAATGGTGGGCTGGACTTCATAGAATCTTTTGGGCCACTTGTTGAGACTTTGGGCCTTGAAATTTTTATCCTAGATGAAAATATTGTCTTCCGAATTATGGTGGAGAATCAACCATTTTCTACTTCTGGATTGAGTCCAGTAAATAAATCTTCAAGGCTGGTCCAGTTTGTTCACAGATTCATTAGGCCTTATTGTGTGGTATATATGAACCTTCAAATGTCCGAATTGGCACATGATCTCTTCTAATGAAATCTTCTAAATTAAAATAAGAATCCTAAAATACAAAAACAATTAAATTTGAAGCAGTATAGTAATAGTTGTAGATAATACATTAAACTGACTCAAATCATGATTCATTCAAATAGTGCTAAAAATTTTATTTAATATTAAAATATGAATATTACACACAAATTATGAAATTGTCAAATAAAATCAGTAATGGGAGTTATTAAAATGTAATGGGTAAATGAATAACATCAACCAACCACTCAAAATAGATTTAGATAACCAATCCATCAAATTAAACAACATTTCAACAGCCCAACATATCCCATTTAAAACAATTTTTCCAAATCACATTAAATTTATCCATGCTTTCCTAAAATATTTTTCAACAATCCATAAGGATATATTAATTAAATTCAATACAGTTAAATCATTTCCACTTTTTACCAAAAATTTGTTTTACAAAAACCCATCTCTCCCAAAACCATTCTTATATTATGTTTTGAATACCCACTTCCAAAATTCCCTCACAAGGAATTTAAAACAAAATTAATAATTTATTAATAGTCTAATAGGCCCAAAAAATAGAATATGTGTCGGTTGGTGAATTGACCATATGGTTCACGGCCATATGTCAAACACTCCACCAACATAGGGAGCATTCATAAGACCATACCTTGGATATGCGTGGCTTTCCCAGCCCTATGAGCTCACGAATGCCATTAGTCTTACTACCCTTTTTATATCCCTATCACTATGAAATCCCTATTAACCAAAGGAACTAAGAAACCAAACATCACATTGATAGTGGATGATAAGAATGAGAAAGAGTTCACGACGTTCTATTTGCTCGTACCCATCGAGTCCAAAATTCAAACTTCATCTACCATGAAATCTCCAAAATAAATAGGTACCTATTAAAATCACGATCATTTAAGAGTTGCCTCCTCTGATACCAATTTTTGATGAACCAACCTGGGTTGACCCTAAACCGGTGACCCAAGATGCTCTACGACATGTCTCAAGAAGCATTCATGGTCCTCCCAAGATGGTGATAAGAATGGAGGAAATATGTAGAGTGGAAAGGGATTGATTTCATCCACATATAAACAATAATATAAAAATTAAATAAAAAGGATAACCTAAATAATTATACAAAATTTGAACTGAACATTATTTGTACATGAAACTGAAAGTAAAACTGAAAAAAACATCTTAATAGACCAAACCTGATAACCAAATAACTTCATGTGTTCTTGTTGGTCACTCTCCAACAAAATGACCAGATGTCCGTCAAGGAGATCAAACTTAATCTAAAACCTGAACAATGGATAAAAATAGAAATGGACTATAGGTGTGAGTATTAAAACACTATAGGCTAGCCCAATAATCTATTCTCAACGCACCACATTAAAAATAAATGAATCATCCATTTACAACATTGAAACAAAATATATACAAGTTTTCATTCCTTACCAAATTACGTACTATAAACATTAAAATACAATAGGACTGAATGTTTTCATATATAGGAGATTCTAGAAATAATATTAAAGGAATGAACCTTTTAAAGAAACAAAATTACATTTAAGAGGGAAAAATAAAAGATTGAAGACTTTCGATGAAAAAACCTGGGATACTTAATTTACCATCCAATTAAGTATATGCTGACCATAAGTAGAAAATAGAACGAATAATTAGAAACACCACTGTGCACTAGATTGATGTGGCGATCTAGGAACATCATTTCTCCGTATAAAATTAACCATAACACATATCATTCTCATGTAAAATCCATTATAAGAGGACATTACCATAAACTAATGGTCCCGAAAAACTTCATCATAGTTTAATTAGTGTTTTCATCATCAAACATTCTATGTAAAATAACGTTGAAGCCACACTGGATCACCAGCATATTATTCCTTGTCTACCCACCTAGATACTAGGGTTTCCCACATTGTGATCATGAAATATTCACATGATATCAAATAAAAATTAAACATAAAAACTCCAGTTCAAGTCAAACTAACTCAAAAATTTATCTAAACATGTTTTCATCCTTTTAGTAAATTGATAAACCATCTAAAATTTTCACAAAACTATTTTGAAATTTTTAAAAATGAATTGCACGTGAATTAATTTTTTAAAAATAAAATTTTATGAAAAATCCCACAAAATTATATAACAAACCAAACTTTTCAGCCACGACACCATTTTATAAATCAATTTAATGAATCTTAAAATGACCCCAAATGATAAAACATGTAATATACATGAATGTTTTTTTAATTTTTTTTGAATGGTCAAACATGACTTATTCATTTTAACAAAATGAAATTTTTCAGAACCTAAAATTGAACATTTGATAAAGTGAAAAAACCCACCATTTTCCAATTCAAAACATTTGTAACCACATCGAAAATATTCCCATTTCAAAACCAATACATGTCCATTTTTTAGGTGCGAAACAAGCCTTCAATTGGGAACACATTTCAAAACTTCTTAAAAACTAAGACACCTACTTTATAAAAATAGTTAAATTCTTAGAACCCACATAAGGAACCCAAAAAATTGTTTTTCCAACTTCCAATATGATTTTGAATCCAAACCAATAAATTTAGACCACACCTAACACATGAATGTCTGCCTGGAAATTTACCGAAAACATGACATTTACTTTTTTTTCAAAACAAATTTTTCTAAGCACTTTGAAAGGAATAAAACACCAATTTAAAGCCATAAATTTATTAAATCCACTGAACCATGTTAAATATACCACAATATATATGAAATATCTACGAAATAATTTTAAAAAAATATGCAATGTGAACCATTTTTACAAAACATCACCACAATTCCCAAAACAAGGTTTTAACAACTACAATGCACACAATAGAAACTTACAAAGATTATATTAAAATATTCAGAGTGTGAGAATGGTGAAAAAACCTGAGACATGTGTATTTAAAAAAAATGTCATATGTAATACGAAACCTGCATCGAAACTAAGGAGGAATGGAAACACACCCCCAAGAACCTTCCAAAAGGGTTCCGAAGCCCTCAATAATTGAAAAGGTGCCCTCAAAAACCCCCCAAATAAAAAATAATAGGATAACATTACACTAGTTATATCATTGAAATGGGAGAAAATATAACAAATATAAAATGATAAAAAACAAATATGGAGGATAAGGGAGAAGAAAAACTCAAATTGTTATCCCACTCTACATATTTCATTAGATCTATACCCATATAAGAGTGTAATGGTTTGAAAATATATGGGAGACCTCCTTATGTCTTCAAGAACACGGGGAAACAAATTTCCATGCATTTGGGTCTAAAAATCATGAGGGGGAAAACATGGAAAATCAGTATTTTTATATTCCAAGATGGCCACAAGGTTTGGCTGCATGGTTTAGTAAACCATGCCAAACCCAAAAACACTCCAAAAGATTCCATTTTCTCCAAAAACACCCCCAAAAAAATTGTTTCAACCATGTCAGAACAATTAGATAGATATATAACTTCAAATCTCAATAATCAGCACAATCGAAATATGGGAAAAGGATTGAGATTCTCAACTGACCTGATCACAAAAAAGACCAGAAAAATCAGGGGGGGAAATATACACTGGGTGAAGAATAGATCATAAATGTGTCATCATATATATTGAAAACAAGAATATTAATTTTTTTATAATTTATATATGATCACTCTTAATGAATAAATAACATATGAATGTCCACTATATTCAGGCATTAATTGAACTAATTCATTAGAAAGATATTTTTATTTATAATTATAATATGAATATAAAATTTAAAAGTATATATATATAATTGGAATTATATAATTAAAAATATATAAATTAAAAAACATATATAAATATATAAATATATAAATATACAAAAATATAAATATATGAATATATTAATATATGAATATATAAAAAAATAAATATAATTATTATATAATGAAATTTATTATATATATATATATGTGAATTATTATAATATATATATTAGTGTGGTATGGTTTGAAGGAAAAATTTATGTTTTGATTATGTATTTATTTGAAAATGTGATGTCAAATGTTTGAATATGCTCGGTTATGTACGTGATGTAGTTATTTGTTAATGGAAGCATATGCACATGGCATGGCTGTTTTGGGTATTGAATTATTTGGATATACCAATGTTAGGGTTGGATTATATCTCTAAACCCCACCACTAAAATGCATGGGTTAAGGAGTCAGACTAATGCTCTAGTACCTTATCAGATGTAGTGGATGCTATCATGGACTAAGGATCCACGAGAAGTGTGTTGAAATAGGTTGAAATTATCCAGAATGATGCATCATGGTATGTGTAAAAAAATTTCATGTGTGATGATTCCCCTAGTGATATAGGGAACATGATTTCATATATTATAAAAAACTGTTGATCAGCTTAAGCTAATGTTAAATAAATGTAACACTTAAACATTATACCCCAACGATGATAACAATTTTAATTAAATATTAATTTAAGAATGGAATATTATTTCTCTTTGTCTTCATTATATATATTAGTGCATTGATACATGATATTTTTATCCTGAATATTGTGTAGAAAATGTTGATGGTTGCTAACAATGTTGTACTTACACATCACTTGTGATGTAGTTGGGTAAGTGGTCATAATTATTAGTTTCATGTCAGGACAAGGGAAAAGGCCCCATACAGATGGGTTGAATCGAGCTTTTTATATTCATGGATGAGGATCCACACTTTTTTTTCCTATCCATTTTTGGGGATTCAATTATTTTTTATTATATTTGGGTTTTTTTCACATATGGTACGATTATCATGACATGGATTATTTTTTGTTTTGTTGTGGTTTCACCCAGTTTAGGAAATTTGTTGGTAATTCATGTATCTGGATTTTTTATTGTTTCCTTTATTTCATCTGTTATGTATTATGTCTTACTCGAATAAATAGGTTATAGTCTCCCCACATGATTATTTAGACTCAAACATCTAGTCACCATCCTCTAGAATATTGGGTGGCGTGCTTAAGGCCTTGTGTCATCCTGGGTCGGGGAACTAGTATTATGGAATCTAGTTTGGGTACATTAAAAAGTGTTATCAAAGTGGTTATTTTCTATGATCAAATTATTTTTAAATTGATGACGTCATATTAGGATGTGTTTGATGTTGTAAATTTACTCATGCTTGGGAGTAGGTAACCCAAGTATGGGGAATGCCAACATTCACAGGGTGGGATTTTTGTTTCTAGTGAGTGCTGTTAATGATGAATGATATTTACCTATTTATTGATACAATTTTTGTGTGATGTGACTATTTTGGGATATATTTATTATTGATGAAATTGAATGAGGTTCTGAATTCATTTATTATATTATGAACATTTGGAAATAATTAACATGCATCATGGTAGGCACACATGGAGAAGATTTCTAAGACATGAAGGATTAAATGAATTTCATTTTACATAAAATATATAGAAATGCATATTTTATAAAGGTGATGAAAATTGTTAATCAAAAAAATGATGAAAATGGTTAAGTAATTGCCTTAATAAAGTGTTGGGAATTATTTAAAATGATGTATGTAACACGTTGTGAAATAAGAAATGTGGCTAAGAGGAAATATTTGTGTTGAGGGTGTGAAAATGGAATCATTAAGGTGTTTAATGAATTAATTGTGATTATGTATGTATTTTTAACCCATTATAACCAAGACCCTCATTTGGGATGGTTTATGGAAGTGTTATATTAGTGATGTTGTCCATTGAGACTATGTGTGAGAAATGAGTTGTTTATGGATTGTAGAGATCCTTCATTTATATAAATCATGGTCGATTTATGAAATATTTTCTAAGATTCATGTGGTGAATTATAGTGAATTTCTACCATGATGATGTGTGTTTGTTGGGTGACCAGAGGATAGTGTTTAGAATGCTCCCCAAAGTAGAGAAAGGGTCATCGATGATCTAATGAAATAGAGGATAGAAGACATTCCTGTAGAACATCCCTAAAATAATAGTGACGACAAAACAGGACCTAGGGAGGGATGCATAAAAAATGTTTGAGCTGACTAGAGAGTACTTGCTTCAAATCCTGCCAAAAATTACCGGATATGGTGGAACTAAGGTAAGAGAATAATTTATAGATTCCTTCATGATGATACATTATCACTTTGATAATTCTCCCATGAAGAGATTCGAGATGGCTGCCTACATTTTTTGAGGTCCAGAAAGGCATTGTTGGGACTTAATTGTTAATAATTATATTTTCAGGGTATTTTAAATAAGGGGTTTGGTGAAAATTTTATAAATCATTCATATAGTGAATCCTTGAGACAATAGACGACAACATAGTTTAAGAGGATGACTCCGGGGTCTATATTGGGGATGAATTAGGCAGAGTGTTTAATGGATATGAAATTTTTTATTCCATATATTGTAGGGGATGGGGTAGATATCATGATATATTTTTTGGATGCATGTATGCATGATATAATGTCATAGGTAAATATCATCTTCTTAAACAGGTTCGTGGAGGTGATGGATCAGACCCTTATCTCATAGGAAAACCTAAATGAAGCTTCTAGGGTTGGACTTGTATTATCAGTTGGGAAATATAGTGGTGGAACTTCTAATGATATGAGAAACAATTTTTAGAGAATAAAACTATAAATTAGTGGATAATTTATGTAGGAATGGTAATCAATTTCTTAGTATAGTGACCAAGTCATCCTTTATCAAAGTGGTAGGCTACTACACATGCGGGGTCAGTGTTCCCATCAACCAGTTGAGTGCCGTAAATTTGGACAGTTGGGAATTGTTCATATGTTCTAGAATAACCTTCAATAATTGTGAAATTATGGTGGTATTAGGCTACCATAGAGTTCAGATAGGTGGTTAGTTACCCCATATGAAGCAGGAAGCTGGAGATCAATAGTCCATACCGATTGGGGTTTTTGGCATGGTGCACAGAGACAAGGAAAACCTTATCTTCAAGCTAGTGTAGCACCCATGACTCAAACTAAAACATATTAATTTGGTACATGAAAGCTTCATTATTTTTATCTTACCTATGTAACTAGTTAGGTCAGACCATTGACAGTTGGAGATATGATTCTTGTAGTCACTACACTTTATAATTCATTATTTGATACTGGGGCATCATATTCATTCATTTATGATAAAATTGTGGTTAATTTGGGTCTAGATATGGAATGTATGGGTGGGATTATATCTATCGATATGACATTATGGGTACAAGAAGAAAATATCTCATAGTGTAAATGGTGTTATCTTGATATTGGTGGGTAACGTTTCCCATGAGAATTTTTTTTCTCAAGATGTATGTGTTTGATTAAATTTAGAGTATGGATGGGAATTTTATTACCCAGACCATTTTGAATGATACTATCATAGTTTAACATTCACGTCTCTTTTGGGATACCTTTATGTCTGTCATGGGGAATGGAACATATGAAAAAGTTGTTTAGGGCCAATTTTTAGTCAAACGGGTGTGCTCACAACACATGTGGATTGTCTTATTATAGATAATGGGGGAGGCTATCATGTGTTTCCTCTATCGATGGATTAATTACATGATTTGTTTCTTGATGACTTTTAGGGGATGGAACCCAATAGATATATTTAGTTCATTATAGGGTTATAATTTGGAGTTGAACTAGATTCCATTAAACCATTTAGAATTGAACCAGTAGAACTCCAAGACCATGAAAATCAGTTTGAGGAGTCGGATAACAAGGGGTTTATTCATCCATATATATAATCATGTGAACATTAAGTTTTTATTCAATAAGTATATCCAATTATTATTGTTATGTGTTGATTACAAGATGTTTAATTAGATTATCATAAAGAACTGGTAGCCTTTTCCTCGAATCAATGATTTTATTGACCAATTAAGAGGTGATTTAGTGTTTTCGATGATTTATGTGGGATTAGTGTATCACCAAATAAGGGTTATTACTTTTGATATAATTAATGTTACCATTATGGGTATGTATGGATTGTATGATTTTTTTGTGATATTTTTTGGGATGACTAATGAACTAGTTGTGTTTATGGACATAATGAACATAATCCTTCGCCCATAACTAGATTAGTTTATAGTTGTCTTTTTGGATGAAATATTGTTGTATTCCAAGTCTGTTGAAGATTATATTGAACATCATTAAATAATCATGAGTACACTTAGAGAGCATGGGATATTGGGAAAGATATCTAAATTTCATTTCTAGATTTACAGGGTGAGTTTCTTAGGTCACATCATCTTAGATGAAGGTGTGTCCGTTTACTGAGAGAATGTTCATGAAGTTATGGCTGGGATGCATCCAAAGAATAGTTATCCTATTTTATTTTTTGGGAGCAGTAGTGTAATACCATAGGATCATGAAATACTTATCCCGTTTTTCTACAAAACATTTATATTTAGCTAAAAAGTAAATCATGATTGAATGTTCTGAGGTATGAAATAATTAGATTGAGGAGTTAATGAAGTGGCTGACTACTACAATAGTTTTTATTCTACTCGAGATTGGTATAATGTATACGTTGTTTTGTGATGCATCTGGTGTTGATATTTGGGGTGTGTTAATGTATAATGATAGGGTATTAGCATAAAGATCACACAATATTATCCCCCATGAAAGAAGTTATCCTATGAATGGCCATTAATTGGACGTAGTGGTTTATTGATAAATGTGTTTGTAACATTACATGTTAGGATAATGTTTACCTATGAATACCGATCATAAATTACATGTTTATATCTTATACCATAATGATTTCAATCTTTGGATGCAGTGAAAGGTTGGATACATGTATCCCATCAAATTTTAATTGGTGTATATTCTACGAAAGGGGTATTGTGTCGCATATGCATTAATCTAGAAGTCACAAAACCATGCAGTATAAGAATCTAGTTTAGATTGTACTATAATGGAAATTTTTATCGATATGCACATAGATGTTGAATATGGGAATGGATAGATGAAAATTTCATCCTTTTCTATGGAGTCCTGACTTCTATGTTTGATATTGGTGAGTTTGTATGAAGATCTTGAGTTCCTGTATTTTATGGAATTCCTTGAAGGTGGAGATCCTCATTTATATTGGATTTAAGATGGTGATGTGAGAATTTATGGTTATATATGGGTTATTGGGCCTAATTTAATGTGAGATGGATGAGTTCCAATCCATGATGAGAGAAGTGCATCATATTTTGACCGATACGTATCATGATCTTATTAGATAGTTTTTGTGTACATGGATATTGATAGAGGTCATAGGTTTCATGATGTGATTCCTTACATGTCAGCATTAGATCGATGAGCATCAGTGACCAGGAGTTTTTCTAAAACATTTTTTCAATTTGGAATGGAAGTGTGATGATGTGATGATGGATTTCATTACTATTATATTGATAATTTCTTGGAAGAATAAAGTGATCTGGGTACATGGAGATCATTTGACCAATGTGGCACAATTATTACCCATTCAAGAGTCCATCAAAATTTTGCAATTGGTTCTATTGTATGTTCAAAAGATATTATGGTTTAATGGGATGATGAAAATGATAGTTTTGTATCATGACCTATATATTACTTCATACTTATGGTAGGAATTTCAGAAGGTACCCAATACCTTGGGGTTTTAGAGTACATCATTTGATCCATAGATGAATGATTAATAATGGTGTATTTTCTACGTACTATAGGACATGTTGAGATCTAGTTTCCAAGTCATTGGTCAAACATTGATGAAAAAATTGGAGCATTGTGATTTTTTCTACAATATTATCTACTGGGTGAAAATTCAATGGAACCATAAGAGGTTATCTGCGAGGGGTAGTGTATATCTCCATTATGTAGGATAGATATTGGGGTGTCAGATTTTCTAGGTCTAGGAGTTTTGTAGGAGAAGTAAAAGATATTTTAATTAATAAAAATGTAGATGGATATGAATCATAGATGGGGGAATTTATATTAATACTTATTTTTTATACCTCTTGTGATTGTGGCGGGTGATATTGGGTTTCTTCGGTTGTTAGTAAGGTTGTGTCAGCATGAAATTCAGAAGAAAGATCATTTGGTTCATCGGTACATTAGGCCATTTGATATTGTGGAGTGGATACGACTTGTAGCACACCAACTAGCTCTTCCAAAATAGTATAGTGTAATGCATGATTTTTTTCAGGTGTCAAAACATCAATAGTATCACTCTAAACCATATCACATGATTGATGTTGGGGATGATGATATTGAGATTGTTGTTTTTTTGGGATAAACCGGTTGTTATTGTGAATCACAGTGATAAATTATTTTGGGAAACAAATATTACATTTGTTATAGTTTTATGGAATCTTGTTAATGTTCATTGATAAATAGGGGAGAGGGAGTCATATATATGGGAACAATGTCCCAATCACTTTTCTTTGGATGTTTTGTGATTCTTGGAACTGAGGTTCAACGATGAGACGTTATAACATGGAGCAGATGAAAGATACAAAACATTGTGGAGTTATGTTCCTATTTAAATCATTGTTTAAATCCTATAAATATGGTCAATTAAATTTATTCTTTGTGTATGACATGGCGTAGCAGTGTTATGATGGTTTAGGGCTTGAATGGAAAATAAAAATGAAAATCTAGTGAATTTCACTTGCGTGGCGCATACTAAGGGGTAGCCGTTCTCCCAACCCAATCTATATGGGATTAGGGGTACATGGTTAAAAAATTGTTCAAGGAGGGAGACCAAACTATATGGTTTTGGATAGAGGCATTTTATTGGGTTGGATTATGGTTTGATAAACTTTGCAGGATCCCCAAGTAATGATGTGACATAAAACCCTCTTGGATAGAGGCTGGTAGATGGTTGACACAATTTTTTCATATATTATTGGATACCTAGGAAACAATGTGACATGAAAGCCTCTTGGGTAGAATAATGAACATAACCGGTGCACAATTTTACAAATAGTGCATCCAAACCATACACCCCAAAAAATTTGAAAAATTATCTTTTTACCCCTGGAGATTTATGTTTTCCTTCAATTTTTCATCTCAATTATTCTCCATGAAAACCCTATTAGAAATCCTAAGTAAAATAATTTTCCCAAGGGATAGCATTCATTTTTTCAATGTGAATTGAAGTGTCATTGGTTTTATATCGATATTTTAGGAATTAATAAATACCAAATTTCTTATCTTTTCTGGATTAGGGATGGTGGTTTCATTCTTCTTCTTCAAAAGCCATAATAACCACTTTTTATAGTGGATCATAGGTTGGGGTATCAAAGGGTGATTGAATCCTAATGTAAGGATAAGGTTATGTGACTTTTAATCTACAAATTTGAGGTAGGTTGTCTACATGTTGTATCCATTAGTCTTGAATTTTATTTTTCATATGTTGTTGTTCTTTTCATTATTCTTTTTCTGAATTTTATTCCTTTTATTGAATTTAGTAAAGTGGTTATGTGACTGTATAAAATATCGAGGTTGAATATTTTGATATTTCAGAAAAAATGGGTGTTTTATCCTCATAAATTTGGAATGTTTTAATGTATAACATGAAATTTAATTGTTAAGATAAATTAGTGACCACGATATATGTGTTATACAGTTAGTATAAATTATCATGGTAATAATTTTATGTTGCGTCTAGTCAATGATATTGGTATAAGGGATTGTTTTGTATATTATAAATGGTTTAAATTAATTAAAGTGGTTATGAATAATGGGTTATAGGCTGAAATGAGAATAAGATAGTTAGTCATGGTATCAAATAAATTGTATGTGTCTATTAAGTAGTGATTTGTGAATGTTATTTGAAATTCATGAATATTCTTTTTGATATAGTGAATGTGTTTATTGGTTAGTGGTACCATGTTCACATGCCTTTCTATTTGTGGGTAATAAACGATGCTCTACTCTTGTGGATTATGCTAGACATGGAATCTAATTCCAAATAGTACAAAAAATGTGCTAGAAATTCAGATCGTTACTCTTGGTCCCTATCAGATGATTGGGAAACTACCTAGATTAAAGCTCCAATTTATGTGTGATAAAATTGGTTGAGATTAACTAGAATGATTCTATAAGGTATGTGTATTAAATATTCATTTTTTTATGCTTCCCTAGTATGATAAGGGACTTGATTTATTACCATATTCATAGTGGTTTACTGGCTATGGCCATTGTGAAATAAATGGAACACCTAAACCCTAGGACCAAACAATGATAATTGTTATTTTTAAATAATGATTTAATTATGGTGTATTATTACTCCTTGTTTACTTTTTATACATTATGTCATAAATAAACTATCTATTAGACTGTATATATTGTATACACCATTGGTAGTGTCCTAATAAGTTATAATCACACCCTACTCTAGCCTCCACTAGGTACCCGATAAGATTTCATGGTTGCAGGCCATGAGAAGGTAAAATGCCACATGTTTGATGTTTGAGTCAGGCTTGGGATGCGCATGAGTGAGGATCCAATGTTGTTGTAAGGACCTATTTCAAGTATTCTATTGTTTTCCATTTTTTTCCTTCAAATTTTGAACTGTTAGCATTATAAGGCATATTAAGGGTTGCATTGTGGTTGTACCCAATTTTAGTAATTGGTTAATAATAAATATTTATGGTATTTTGTTCATTATTTCTATTATTTAACATCTAATTTTCTATGTCCTAATCTAATAATGTGGGTATTGTATCATCAGATGATCAATTAAACCATTTTTTTAACTAGCAACCTTTGGCATTTAGGGAGGCATGCTTGAGGTCATGGGGTGACCTGATCTGGGGCATCATTAATGTGGATTCTGAATTAGAGATGTTATAGATTGAGATGAATTGTTTACATATAAGTGAGTTTATTTATTCTGTATGACATGATATGATCTGGTATTATTCTTACATACACCTTGATTATCAGTAGATGATATCATGGAAACTAAGGTGATACACATTGTATGGCTATTAAGATTATACTAATGTTATTTTTATTTATATGTGTTTATTTAGGCTATTAGGATCTATTTTTTAGGGGTTAAATAGACACAATATTCCAAATTTATTAGAATGATCAAAAACCATTATCAAGATATAGGTATTTCTATAATAAATTATTTGTCAGTCAAAAGTGTTTTTTGTATCATGTGATAAATGATTTAATAATAGAGTCTAATTATACTATAACTTCTAATGTATCCAAATACGTAAAGGAGATACATAACTGCATCTAGGAGGATGAAAATTTTCCTAGCTATAATGATGAAATCACCCTATATTGAGATAGTAGTATAATAATGTTTCTAGCAAAGGAGCCAAGGTCACCTATCTGGATAAATCATTAACATCATCAATATAACATCATGAAGGGTTTTCAATTAAGGGGTAAATTTATTATAAATATTATAGAAATAAAGAATAATGGTGAAGACCAATTGCATATGGACTAACCAAGGTAGTAACATAAAGGTAACATCAGATCATGTAGCTTAATTATAACGACCCATACATTACATACATTGTTAATACTTCAAAATTGAATTACACTTACTACAACATATAACAAAACCATGAAAGGACCGTATAGGTATAGTGTCTTTAGAAACTGGGAAACATATACAACTGGTTCATAAATCATCTACACTGTCTCCCATTTTATTTTATCATATCTAGAGTCCCTTTTGGAATATCTTACTCAATACCCTTCTTCATAACATGGGGAAAAGAAAACATAGAAAAGGGGGAGCTCAAATTCTCAGTAAGGGTAAACAAAAGAAATATCAATCACATCATATTCATAATAACATAACATTTTGGAAGTCTTAACCTGCAAAAGAGATCATAATTTAATAACATGGGATAGATAATAGTAGTGAAATGTAAACCCAATAATCATAACATAAAACATGAAAGTTCTTGGCATACACAAATAAACATAGATAATCATTTCTTAGTAGTAAAGACTCATTTACAAGTCTATCTTAGCAGACAAAGTCCATTTCTGAACTAATTTCACTCCTCATTTCAGTCCCGTTTCGCTGAATTGGATTATCCGACCATTCTAGCCATGTCTATCTCATGAGATATTAATCATTACCCAATTCATTGGAAAGAGATATAGGTCCCACCCATCCCATAATGAATCCATTCTTATGTGTGCCATAAAATCATAAATCATACATCATAGCATAACCCATGTAATAAAAATGGAATTCTTAAACATCATTACATTATAACATAATCCATATAAGATAAAACAACTTCATAAAAATAATTCCATCATAACATAATCAAATAAATTTAAAAATAAGGATATAAATAGAACCCCATATTATCGTAGATGGAAAATAATTTTGATAAAACGCTTGAACTGCATTCTTGTGGAAAATATCATTTCTACTTCAAAAAACATTTTTCCTTTCCTAAAATGTCATACAATTTTATACTAAAAAAAGTTGATTAAAAATAAACTTGAAAACTTTTAAAGGAATCTTCATGGAAATAATGTTCAAAAATTCCATTTAGTTCGTATAGTTAAAAAACATTCTTCTTGTACTTTGGCCAAAAAAGTCAAAAAGTACCTCGTACTAAAAATGAAAAAGTTTCATTTCATATCTTTTACAAAAAAATCACCAATGGGTAAAATTGGATTTAAACAACTGTAGTTGGATGGAAATAATATTACATATTGTGGATACATAGATGTGGATGATAAATATGCCCCAGTAAATTCTGAAGTATAAACAATCTCAGATAAAAATGAGATTGTGAGATTTTCATTTACCTTAGGTCCGATTGGCTTCGAACGTGTCCAAACCTCCTGTATAATGATTTAAATAATGTTATTTACATATTACAGAATCTTAATCAATGTTATTATATCATATATAGTAATATTATTAGCTTCTTATTAGTAATATTTCATTGCTACTTGTTATTCAGGTGTTTATTGCTTTTTGTTCTTATGCGTGTTTTATCAAATAAATTCTTATTCTTCTTTTTTAGGTTATAGTTACCTCATTTCCAGAATGGTATTAGTGTAATATATTTCATATTTCATCATTCAATTCATTTATTTAATAATTACTCCTTGAATATCATGTAGAACGAGTCGCATCACATCGTGGTGACGGTAGGCCGTACGTACGCACGAGCGATGATATCATTCCCATGATCGTGGAATTGTATTGAAGTGTATGTATAGTATTTCATAATTATTATCACTTTACAACAACAATATATAGTTATTCTTTACACCATTATACCCATCCAAGTGAGGTGGTGGTGGATAACAGATTACACCATGGCGTGGAGACGGTATTCATTACGTACGCACGCGCTGTGGTTTTGTTTTCCGTAGGATCGATAGAAGGTGAAATATGGTTGTTTCATATTTATTATAACATATCAGTATATTATTGATACTTATTTTATTACTTCATAATGAAACAACTATATAAGAATATGTAGAATAAGAAATAATGTTGAAATAATCGGTAACAGACATGACCTCTTCTTTGAAGCGCCTCTTCTTAACCTCCTCTTAGGGCACTAAATATGGTCATTGAAGAAGACCGGGACCACTAGGATGTTTTTAGAGAAGTTGATAAAGGAAATGGTTAGGGTTTGGATGAGCATTAAGGCTCAAAGTGGTGTGAGGAGGAGAGGGAGGAGGTGCCCTTTTATAAGGGAGGAGAGGGGCACCTTAGAAAAAACTTAAAATATTATTTTATAATAAAGTCATATTCGGTTTTTAATAGATCCAAATTGATTTCATTATAATATAAGGTGGGTATGGGTCTAATTCCTCTCAACATATTGATTTTATACATGTTTAGGCTACTATTTTAACCTTATCATTTAGATTTATCTCTCAGTTAAAAAATTTATCTTTTACCGTGTCTTCCTGTTTTCTTACACTATATGGTTGATAATCTTACTATAACAAGACAAACGAATCCCATGTGGTTCATTATTAATATATATAACCTTATCTAATTATTTTTTTCAATCCTCTATTTTTTTAGGAATAAAATAACAATTAATAAAATAATATAGGTTTTAAAAACTATTTTATGTCAATTAGGACACTATTTGGTAATTTATTTTTGAGAAAATAATAACATCATTATTATTTCGAAAAAACTTATTTAAATAAATACTAATATGTCATATTAACATATAAAATTAGTGTAATTAATAAAAAGTATCAAATTAAATTTATTTGGGTATTTATAACATCAATTATGTTAATATTTCATTAATAAGGTAATTACTGCATCATCATTGTGTCAAAAATAAAATAAATTATTTAATGTATAAATATTATAGATAAAATACCATTAGGTTGGAAATATTTTAATATTTATAATTAATATATATAGTCAAATTTGTCTTATGTATAACCCTACATTAAAAATGTATTTAGTTATTAAACGTTGATTTTAACTATTTTAACACTTCTTTAAATAAAATAATAACCAGTGTCCTAATCTAATCCCAGTGGACCTAAAGGGTAATATTTTATTCCTAAGGTTGTTTTTGGTCGAATTACACTAATCCAATAGAATTAGGACATGTGTTAGGGTAATAATAATATCATTTTTACACTTAATTATCCTATTTACTTTTAACCGTGGTATATAAAAATAAAAAAGTACTATTCACCATATAAAATTTTTATCTTATCAAACCACATTTTACTCCTTCATATTAACTTTTTCTCTCAGATTTTTGAAATTCTACTTATATAAGTGGTAAAATTATGTTTTATGTAAGTTTTCAAAAAGCTCCTAGGAGGTAGGTAAAAGACGGTGAAAAGTTAAATATAATTTTTATATATCTAAAATTATTATAAAATGACTACAATGAATTACATTTAACATATATAATCATTATGTATCAATTTTTACCTAAAAAAAATTTAAATAAAATAAATAATTATTTAAATAAAAAGTCAGTTTTTAAATAGTAACCTAGTGTTTTCACTATTCATCAAAAATTGAGATATTTCAGAAAAATACCATAAATTCACCCTAGTCTAATTTCGATATTCCAAATCCAAAAATGAAGTCCATTTTGAATGATAAAATTTATAAAATTTCAAAAAGTCGAAATTACTATTCATAACGGTTAGTTTTAATAATAATTTTTAATAGCATATCATTGTTTAGTTAAACTCGGTATTGCGTTCAACACAACCTATCAAGGAAGGTCGTGATTCCGTGTAAAGCAAGACAAGATAGTGTTTTGTGTAGTGAAAGATTCCTTTGATAGTTTATATAACATAAAAACAAAATATTTTCTCATAAAAATCTCGGGTGTTACATTCTACCCCCCTTAAAATGAATTTTGCCCTCGAAATTCATCACTTTGTAACAAACAGATGAGGATACCTCTCCCTCATCATATCCTCAAGATCCCATGTAGATTATTCAAATTGGTGGTTCCTCCATAAATCTTTCACCAAGCGAGTGGTCTTGTTTCTTATGAATTTTTCTCTATGATCCAGAATCTCTATCGGGTCTTCTTTATAAGAAAGATCATGCTCCAACGGTACAACTTCTAAGATGAGTACATGTGAAGAATCAGGTATGTAATTTCTCTGGAGATATACATGGAAAACATCGTGAAATTGAGCAAGATTCGGTGGAATTTCTAATCGGTAAGATACCTTCCGAACATGATCAGGTATTTCGAAAGGACCAAGATACCTAGGGCTCAACTTTCCCTTCTTTCCAAATCTCATTACTCTCTTCTATGGAGATATTCGTAAGAACACTTTATCACCCAATTTAAACTCTATGTCTTTTCTTCGGTTATCAGCATAACTTTTTTGTTGACTCTGAGCTTCTCTTATGTGTTGTTGAATAGAACAGACCTTTTCTGCCATCTCATCAACAAGATCAGGTCTTAATAGCTTTCTTTCCCCAACTTCATCCCAGAAAGTTGGAGTTCGGCATTTCTTTCCATAGAGAGCTTCATAAGGAGCCATCTAAATACTATAGTGAAAGCTATTATTATAAGAAAATTCCACCAGAGGTAGGTGTTGATCCCATTCTCCTTTGAAATCCATAGAGCAAGCTCTCAACATATCTTCTAGAGTTTGAATTGTCCTCTCAGACTGACCGTCTGTCTGAGGATGATAAGCAGTGCTGAAACTCAACTCTGTATCCAGAGTATGCTGAAGACTTCACCAAAACTTTTCGGTAATCCTCAGATCCCAATTAGATATAATGGTAAGTGGTACTCCATGCAATCTTACCACTTCTTTTACATATATCCTTGCAAGCTGATCCAGAGAGAAATATTCTCTAATAGCAATGAAGTGTGCCGACATCATAAGATGATCAACTATGACCCAGATAACATTATGGCCTTTGGATGTTTTAGGATGTCCGGTGACAAATTCAATAGTTATGTTTTCCCATTTCCATTCCGGTATGGGTAACATTTGTAACATCCCCTTAGACTTCTGTCTCTCAGCTTTAACTTGCCGACAAACCAAACATCGAGAGACATATTCAGCAACATCTCTTTTCATTCCATCCCACTATAAGTACTCTTTTAGGTCCCTATACATCATTGTTCTTCCAGGATGAATAGAGAATAAGAAACTATGAGCCTCATCCATCATCTCCTCCTTTAATTTTGGGATGGGAGGAAAAGAAACTCGATTTCTGAACCTTATTACCCCATCACAATCAAGGTTGATTTCAGGAACATTTCTCACCTTCTTTTGTAACTCTACATATTCTTTCTGTGCCTCTTTAATCTTCACATGTATAGATGGTTGAACATTCATTTGAGAAAGATAATATTTTTTCCCTTACATTATAATTCCACAATCCACCCTTTGTAAACCATAAATATTGGATCTTTTGTGATCCTCAACATGGATAAGATAGCATGGTCATGTCGACTTAATGCATCTGCCACCTTGTTTGCTTTACCAGTGTGGTAATGAATTGAGCAGTCGTAATCCTTAATCAGCTCCAACCATCTTCTTTGGTACATATTCAGCTCCTTTTGTGTGAAGATATACTTTAAAATTTTATGATTAGTATAAATATCACACCTATATCCATAAAGATAATGCCTCCAAATCCTTAATGCAAAGATTACAGCAGCTAACTCTAAATAATGAGTTGGGTAATTTTGCTCGTGGATTTTCAGCTGTCATGAGGCATAAGCTATCACGATATCATTTTTCATGAGAACACACCCCCGTCCCTTCTTGTATGCATCATTTTAAATCACAAGCCTTTCTCCACTACAAGGAAATGTGAGCACAAGAGCACCGGATAACCTTTTTTAACTCCTTGAAATTCTTTTCACACTCCTTCGTCCAAACGAACTCAACTCCTTTTCTAGTCAACCTGGTGAATGTATTAGATAATTATGAAAAGTATTTCACAAAACGTCGATAATATCCAGCCAAACCAAGAAAAATTCAGATATGAGTTACTGTTGTGGGTCTCGACCATCTTTCGATAACCTCTATTTTTGCTGCATCCACAGATATCTCCACTTTTGAGATTATGTGACCCAAAAATTCATCTTTTTGAAACCAAAATTGACACTTGGTAAATTTGGCATAAAGCTTCTCCTTCCTCAGGGTCTTCAATACAATTCTCAATTGATATTTTTGTTCTTCCTTGATTTTTTAATAGAAAAGGATATCCTCTATAAAGACTACCACAAACTGATCATGATTGTATTTAAAGACTCTATTGATTAACTCCATGAAGATAACAGGGGAATTAGTAAGAAAAATCGGCATCACTATAAATTCATAGTGTGCATACCTTGTATGAAAATCCGTCTTTGGTATATCCTCCCTTTTGACCCTTAATTGATGATACACTGAACGAAGATCAATCTTGGAAAAGTATTGAGCTCCGCATAGATGGTCAAATAAGTCATCAATGCGTGGGAGAGGATTTTGGTTCATGATATTGATCTTGTTAAGTTCTCGATAATCAATGAAGAGTCTCATTGATCCATCTTTTTTCTTAACAAACAAAATAGGCGCTCCACAAGGTGTTTCACTAGGGCATAAGAATCCCTTATCAAGATTATCTTGGAGTTGCTTCTTCAATTCCTGTAACTCAATTGGGGCCATTCTATAAGGTGTATTTGAAATATGTAAAGCACCTTCTATGAGTTCTATTGAAACTCAACTTCACGATTTGGTGGAAGGCTAGGAAATTCCTCTGGAAAGACATCATCAACTTCCCGTACAATGGGCATATTCTTAAACATCAGTTTATCTCCAACCATTTGAGATTAATAACCTTCATTTAGTGGAAGCAAGACCCATAATATGGAAGAAATTTCCACTATAAGGTTATATTAATCCTTGCATCGATAGATGATAGTAGATGGATCGGGAATATTAAATGTGATTTCCCTTCTTTGGAAATTGAAATGAGATCTATATAAAGAAAGAGAATCCATGCCAAAAATCACATCAAATTCCACTATATGATGGATTACAAGATTTTCAAGAAGCACTTTCCCAAAAACGTCAATTAGAGAAGAATTATAAACTTTTGATGCGACTGTTGTTCCATTATGTGTTGTCACAGCTAACTCAATATCTAACTACTGAGGTAATATGGCGATACCATTAAGAAATTCATCAGAATTAAAAGAGTGGTTGGATCTAGAATCAAATAAAACATTTCCCACTTCGTTATCTTACTCCACATCGCTGATAGAAATTTCATGTGACATTCCTTTGTCTTTGGCCTTAAGACTTTATTGATGTCGATCATCATAAAAACCCTTGTATTAGGGAATTTATTGGCATAATGCCCCATTTCCTTGCACTTGTAACATTGAAGTGTAAGAGGTGCACTCTGTGTATCCTTTTCATTGTTCGCATCACTAGAAATCTTCTTCCCATCATTGTGGAATTCAAATGCCCGATGACCTTCTTTTCCACATTTTAAACATTTACTTTTCCCTTTAAGACAACTCCCTCCATGTTTCTTTTCACACTTTGAGCATAAGGGAAAATTCATCTTTTTTTTAGTGTTCTATTAAGATTTTCCTTTGAATTCCATTTTCCTATTCTTATAAACCCATATGAAAGATGGGTTACTCCAATCTACATATTAACATTGAGATCATATCGAACGATTTCCTCGTAGCTATTAAAGTCCCTTATGGATAACGCCCTTCGAGGACCTGGTTTTAAGCCACTAAAGAATCGATCGATCTTACTCTCGGGTTGGATAATAATCCCAGAAGCATACCTTGCAGGTATTGTAAAATTTTCTTCGTAGGTACCACCATATTCATCATCTTTTTGCTTCAGTTCAAGAAAATCCTTATCCATATTTGTTCGAAGAATACGAGGGAAGTACTTAATTGAAAAATAAGTTCTTGAACTCATCCCATTAGATGGACTCAATTTCATCTCTTGGACTCGTAATCTTGATAAGATTCCACCATTGATCAGCATAACCTTCCAAACGATAAACTGATAAGATGACATTATCATGTTCAGAACATTGAAGAACTGAAAATATCTTTTCAGTAGTACTGATCCATTATTCAGCAACTAATGGATCAGTAGACCCACTGAATGTGGGTGGACACTGCCTCATGAAAGATTCAACAAGATGTTGCTCCTTCCTTTTCTCCTTTGGAAGTCCTACATGATTAATAGCTTGAGAAAGTTGTGTGAGCAACGCTACATGATTTTTCATTCTAGCTCTCATAACATTTGGTTGCTCAGGGGGACAATCATTGCATTTCTCATCGCATTCAGAATTCACACGGTTCCTTTGGGTTCCAACCATTGACTAAAACCAATAAGCATTGTGTGAGAAACACTAATAATAATAGTAAAACCACATAATCAAGAATAAAATTTCATTCTTTAGGTATTATCATAGGTTATTCATGGAAATTTCTAAAACAAAAAGATTTTTTCCTATTCTTAGACATATCCTTAGGGTTCTTACTAAGGCTTTCATATCCTAGTTTCAAAACGTTGACTATACGTTTTCTCTAATAACAAATATAACGACCCATACTTTACAAACATTGTTAATACTTCAAAATTAAAGTACACTTAAAAAAAATATAACAAAACCATGAAATGATTGTATAGGTATAGTGTATTTAGAAATAGGGAAATATAAACAACTGGTTCATAAATCATCTACACTGTCTCCCTTTTTATTTTATCATATCTAGAGTCCCTTTTGGAAAATCATAATTAATACCCTTCTTCCTGACCTAGAAAAAACATACAAAAGTGGGAGCTAAAATGATCAGTAAGGGTAAACAAAAGAAATATCAATCACATCATATTCATAATAACATAACATTTTGGAAATCTTAACCTGCAAAAGAGATCATAATTTCATAACATGGGATAAATAATAGTCCTAAAATGTAAACCCAATAATCATAACTTAAATCCGAAAAATTTGTGGCATACAAACATAATCATAGAGAATCATTTCTTATTAGTTTAGACTCATTTCCAAGACTATCTTAGCGGACAAAGTCCATTTCTGAACTAAGTTCACTCCACGTTACAGTCTTGTTTCACTGAACCGGATTATCCTACCGTTCCAACCATGTCTATCTCATGAGATATAAATCATTACCCAATTAATTGAAGGGAAATATTGGTCCCACCCATCTCATAATGAAACCATTGTTATGTGTGCCACAAAATCATAAATCATACATCATAGCATAACCCATATAATAAAAATGGGATTCTTAAACATCGTGTCATTATAACATAATCCATATAAGATAAAAGGACCTCATAAAAATAATTTCATCATAAAATAATCAAATAAATTTAAAAATAGGGATTGAAATAGAACCCTATATTATCTTATATGGAAAATAATTTTGATAAAACGTTTAAACTCTATTCTTTAGGAATATATCCTTTCTACTTCAAATTTTTTTTTTCCATTCTTAAAATGTCATACAATTTTAAACTAAAAGAAGTTGATTAAAAATAAACATGAAAACTTGTAAATTAATATTCATGGAAATAATGTTCTAAAATTTCATTCAGGCCATATAAGTTAAAAACAAAATTCTTCTCGTACTTTGGTCAGAAAAGTCAAAAAGTACCTCGTACTAAAAACGCCAAAAGATTCCATTCATATCTTTTACTAAAAACTCACCAATAGGTAAAATTGGATTTAAATAATTGTTGGTGGATGGAAATAATATTAAATATTCTGGAAACATGGATGTGGATGAAAAATATTCCCTAGTAAATTCTTAAGTATAAACAACCTCGGATAAAAATGAGATTGTGATATTTTCCCTTACCTTAGGTCTGATTTGATAGGTATGTGTCTGAACCTCCTGTATAATGATTTAAATAATGTTATTGACTTATTAATTAATATTAATCATTTTTATTATATCATATATGGTCATATTATTAGCCTCTTATTAGTAATATTTCATAGCTACTTGTTATTCAGGTGTTTATTGCTTTTTGTTCTTATGAGTGTTTTGTCGAATAAATACTTATTCTTATTTTTAGGTTATAGATACCTCATTTCCAGAATGGTATTAGTGTAATATATATCATATTTATTAATTCAATTAATTTATATAATCATTAAGCATTGAATATCATGTAGAATGAGTAGCATCACATCGTGGAGACGGTAAGCCGTACGTACGCACGAGCGATGATATCGTTCCCATGATCGTGATACTGTATTGAAGTGTATGTATAATATTTCAGAAATAATATCACTTTAAAATTATCATATATATTCATTCTTTAAACCATTATACCCATCCACGTGAGTTGTTGGTGGAAAACAGATTACACCACGACATGGAGACGATATTCCATACGTAGGCACGCACGGTGATTGCATCTTCCGTATGATGGATAGAAGGTAAAATAGGGTTGTTTCATAATTAAAATAACATATCATTATATGAGTGATACTGATGTTATTAGTTCAAAATGAAAAAATTAATGATGAAGAAATAGAAGAATAAATAAAGTTGAAATAAACGGTAACAGACATTACCTATTCTTTGAAGCGCCTCTTCTTAACCTCCTCTTAGGGAACTAAAAATTGTCTTTGAAGATAACCAGGACCTCTAGGTTGTTTTTAGGGAAGTTGAGAATGGAAATGTACAGGGTTTTTCCGAGCATTAAGTCTCAAAGTGGTGTGAGGAGGAGAGGGAGAAGGTGCCCTTTTATAAGGGAGGAGAGGGGCACCTTAGAAAAAACATAAAATATTATTTTATAATAAAGTCATATTCCATTTTTAATAGCTCCAAATTGATTTATTTCAATGAAAACGTGGGGATGGGTCTAAATCCTCTCAAAAATAGATTTTAGACAAGTTTAGGTTACTATTTTAACCTTGTCATTTAGATTTAACTCTAAGATAAGTAATTTAACTTTTACTGTGTCTTCTTGTTTTATTACAATATATGGTTAATAAACGTACTATAATAAGAAAAACGAACCCCATGTGGTTAATTATTAATATATATAACCATATATAAGTCATTTGGCCGAACCTTATATTTTAAGGAATAAGATAACAATTAATAATATAATATTTGTTTTAAAAACTATTTTATGTCAATTTTGACACTATTTTGTAATTGATTTTTGTGAAAATCATAACAGTATTATTAGTTCAAAAAAGTTAATTAAATCAATACTGATATGTCATATTAACCTATAAAATTAGTTTAATTCTTATATATTCTTAAATTACTTTTATTTGGGTTTTTATAATATCAATTATGTTAATATTTCATTAATAAGGTAATTACTGCATCATCATTGTTTCAAAAATAATTTAAATTATTTAATGTCTAGAAATTATAAATAAAATACCATTAGGTAGGAAAAATTTTAAGCTTTCTAATGAATATCTATAGTAGAATTTATCTTATTTATAACCCAACATTCAAAATGTTTTTTATTGTTAATCTTTGATTTTAACTATTTTAACACCTCTTTAATTAAAATAATAATAAGTGTCCTAATCTAATACAAGTGGACTTGAAGGGTAATATTTTATTCCTAAGGTTGTTTTTGGTCTAATTTCACTTATACAATATAATAAGGACACATGATAGGGTAATAATAATATCATTTTTACCCTTAATTACCCTATTTACTTTTAACCGTGGTAAATAAAAGTAAAAAGTTACTATTCAAAAAATTATTTTTATCTTATTGAACCACATTTCAGTCCTTGATATTAATTGTGTCTCTAGGATTTTTGAAATTCTACTAACAGAAGCGGTAAAATTATGTTTTATGTAAGTATGCAGAAAGCTCCTAGGAGGTAGGTAAAAGATGGTGAAAAGTTCAATAAAATTTTTATTTATCTAAAATTATTATAAAATGATTAAAATGAATTAAATTGAACATAAATAATCATTATGTATCAATATTTAACTAAAATAAATTTAAATAAAATAAATAATTATTTACATAAATAGTTGGTTTTTAAACAGTAACCTAGTGTTTTCACTATTCATCAAAAATTGAAAGTTTTTAGGAAAATACAAAAAATTCACCCTTGGATAATTTTGATATTATGAATCCTAAAATGAATACCATTTTGAAAGATAAAATTTATAAAATTCAAAAAAGTGGGTATTACTATTCATAACAGCTAGTTTTAATAATATTTAAATAGCATATTGTTGTTTAGTGAAACTCGGTATTGCATACAATGCAAGCTATCGAGGAAGGTCGCGATTGCGTGTAAAGAAAGCCAATCAAGTGTTGTGTGTATGGAAAAATTCCTTTGATGATTTATTTAACATAAAAAAAAATATTTCTCATAAAAATCTTGGGTGTTACATTAATAGTTTTTAGTTATTTTATATAGTGAATGTGGGGATATAATGTAGATGGTTCCCCAGAGAAAATAGACATTGTGATTTTTCTCAAGAATAAAACAAATATATTATCAGATTACTAATGTTATCCTGAGTAACATTCATATAATAATATATATATATAGTATTTTTCATAGAAAACAATTATAATAGTTCAATATAATAATGAGAACATAGATATTCAATAAAAATATTCTAAAATAAATGTTACTTTGTAGGTATAAAATCAACAAGATAGTAAATTGGTTATTTTTGACTAAAATATTTCATGAACTCAAATAACATTAATACATCATATTAGGATGTTTATACCAGATGATCACTAAGAGGTGAGGTCATGAAAAATGACTCACTAATAAGAATTTCATATTATTATGAATCCTTTGAAATTTAAATTTATGTATATGTGTGTAGGAAATTATAATTGTAATTATTATTAATGTATATTAGGTATAGTTTACACTGATGTATTAATGAATATCATGATGGCATATGGACATAGTGAGGTAAAATATGTTATGTATGTCATAAGAGATGTATCATTAATTTAATATGTTTATAAAATATTATCACCTTCCTCATGGATGGAATCATATATTCATTGACATTTTATTGGAATTTATCATACAAATTAAATCCTTTATCATTTTAGATCCACAAGGATTTAATTTTTAGAAGTATAGTAAAGATAAGTCAATAATATAAGGTGATGAAATGGGAATTCATCATGTTTGATGATATTTTACTAGAAAAGGGGAATATATTACCTAGTAGAATTTGTAGAAGGTTATTTTTAATTAAATTAAAATTAATCACTATGTGTTCCTTGAAGCATTTCCAAAAAATAATCATGTTTTTAGGTATGCTAACATAATGCCACTAACAATGTGGAATAAAGTTTAACACACTACTTATATCCAGAATAACATTAAATTTTATAAAATGTATTATTTAAAATAAATCATATTTTTTTCTTATGGAATAATTCGTATACAAGTAAATTTAATAAAAAAGTACTTATTTTAGGGTTATTGAAGTTTGAATATGTTAGTTTAATTTAATATAATATTTTATTATTCATAAGGTATTAAGTAAATAGGTATTCATATACCCATTTAGTCAAGTGATTAATCTAAATATTTTGTTCTTTTATTTGAATATTAAAAAAATTATTCCCTTGTTTACTATATAATCTATATATTTTATTGAATGTAAATTATTTATTTAATGGAAAATATTATTCTTTACGGGTTCAATAAATTACATGGATAATTAAGTGGTCATGTTAGTAGGCTAATGATAATGATATATCTTATTTAATATCACTAATATAAATATTGTATAATTTATTTTATAAATGATATCTAAATGATCTTACTTCATAAAAATAAAATAATGAAAACAATATTATTATTATATGACCAGAATTATTAAATATGTTAAATATATTGAAAATTTTATGTTTATAAATATTAATTATGTAACCTTAATTATAAAAAAATAATTTATTATTTTCATATAATGTGAGATCTCTTGTAAAAAAAGATAGCATGTCATGGATTTTATCAACCCTAGGGAGATTATGCCTCTGCCCTTTGCTCAAGAATATAAAGAGAACAAAATAACCTCTTATTTGGAGAGAAAAAAATTAAATAATTCACATATATATAATATTATAGCATACATATATTTATTATTTTTATATATAGAATCAAGGATTATGTATGGATACATTTAGAGTAATAATATCTCAGATTATCAACTACAACGATGAAAAAATAGTGTTAATGAATCATTGGAAGGGAACGCCTTCTTTGAGTTAATTATTCTATTAAATTTATTAAAAATTAAAAATAAAATATCCTAACTAGAATATTTTAGGGTTTCATTAATCTTTTTCTTTGGAATTATGCATCCATACTTACAAAATAAAATAATGTTCCCAGACACCACTTCTGTTGTGCCCCTGAACACTCAGAATTATGAAAAGGAAAATCATTTCATTAAGGAAGTGTAATGGGTGTCTTCAAAAATTTATATGATACATAATAATAAATGGATATTAATTGGGATGAAGTGGAGTTTCCATGAAATATGTGTAATCTCAACGTATTCATTATATAAATAAATAAGATATTTATAATTGCCTAATCCATATTGATTCATTGATGAATTATTAATTTGATTATTCAAATTCGTTAATAGAATTCGGTAAAAGTTCTAAAGGAATGAATAATGTAAAATATGTTACATATGAACATAAATGTATTCTAATGGTATAAAAATTAATTATAATGGAGATATAATCTTGAAAAATACAACGTGGTAGTAGATGCAACAAATGGATGAATGCAATTATTTCATGTAAAATTTGGAAAACACAAATTTAATGAATAATTTTGGTAGTAAAATTTGTAAATAATATATAAGATAAAATTTTAATATTTTGAGTATTATACTAGGGAAAAATCTAGTTTTTTGGAGATATATTATATGAATTATGAGGTTGAAAATATTTAGAAGATTTGATATTGAATTAAAAAACTATTAGTAGATTTTAATGGATCTTACTTCTTTTAAATTATTTTTTTCTTTGAATGATATATTTTCTAATAATTTTATATGTATAAGGAATATGGGTGTTGATATAATTTTCCATTTAGTGAAACGAATATTTTTCATTAATCTAGGTTGATAAATATAGAATTAAATAATTTTTGATAATGATATAATACAAAGTTGCATATAAAATTACATAAATCTTATGGTATTTTTGAAGAACCTTGTATGTGGTATGAATAACAATGAGAAATTAGAAATAAATATCTCAAAATACTATATATGAATCCAAATAAAATGTTTTACTCCAAATCTATTAGTAAGAAGAGTAATCATAAACCGGTAATAGTGAAGAAGGTAGCATAAAATGTAGTAAAAGTAAAAAATCATTCGTTACATGAAAGAAATTTCTTATTACATATTAGTGACAATGATAATATATTAAGGGATATCCAATGGAATGATATAATATCTATTACATTCAAAAATTGTGGATCAATCAATGTGAATGAAGTTGGATTCAATAATGCTAGTTTGAAAAAGGTACATTAATTTTCACTTTTTTAATGGGATGATGATAAATCCATTATGTGACTTTTAGGATTTTTAATGCAAAAAATGTGATATTTTAAGTGATGAAAACATTAATTTGGATATTGAAGTTTGAAACATTTATCATTAAGAGATGACATATAAGAAGTAATATATTTCATATTTCTAATGATAAAAGTATTTGGTTCATGATTAAAATAGAATATAATGGGATTTTCAATATATTAATTTTGAATTTTCATCATAATACAATGGGTAACATAATCAAATATATACTCTAGGTTATCTATCGAAGAAGAATCATGAATGATTTAACAATTGAGATACATTATATATTTAAAAAAAATATGAACAAGTGGAAAAAATAGTGCATATAAATATAAAGAAACCTATTATATTGATATAGAAAAATTTATTAAATCTATTAAGTTTGGTTCCAACTAATAAAGATAATTATTTTATAAAAATTTATGGGTTAACTCAAATAGATTATACATTTTTTTAATAATAAAACAGAAAAATCTTGAGATTTTTAATTGATTTTGGAGTTTTATAGAAATTATTATAGATTATGTTATCATAATATTGTGATCTGAAAGTTTATTTGAATATATAAATGTTTATTTTGAGGATTATCAAGATAAGAAACAGATAATTCATTAATATAATACAATACACAAAAGATAATAAAACTAAGTAGTCAAATTTAAAATATATTTTTTGGTGGACATAAAGATAATTATGTTATCCAAGAATAGAAATTATCATTATTATTGGAGTGTAGCCATAATATTTTTCATCAATATACTCAATAAGAGTTTATTTTGACCAAATTTAGAAAATAAGCATTATGAGATATGTTTTAGAAAAAAATCATTTTTAAAATAAATTTTTTAAACCACTATTGAATCATGTTTAATATTCTATTTTTTTATTATGTATTATTAGAGAGTCGATTGTGGAATATCAGTTAGACATATACCCAGAAGATGGAGTTACCAATGTATTTGTAAGAATATGAGGAATGTTTATGAATTTTTTTATATGATTATCTAGGAAAATAATTGATTTTTTCAAATTTTATATACTAATATAGATGATGTTAAATATAGTCATTCATAAAATGATGGAAAAAATAGACGTGATACATATTTTTATGTATATTTAGAAAACTTATTATTATTATTATGAAATATATAATAAAATAGGGGTGTCCAGAACATGATATATTAATGTTTCAATGATTTTGGAATTAGGATGATACTGTAAATATCCACAAATATTATAGTTATATTGTTCAAAACAATATAATATATATAAATTCAAATACTACCATATCAATTTCATAGGATGAAAAAAACAAAAGAGTGTGGAAGAGGCATCATGACATGAGGATTGAATTACATTGATAGAGGAAAAGAAAAATTAAATTGAAAATAATGAATAATCGTAATTGGATTCTTGTACCATGGAAAGTAATGTGATCAAGAAAAATGGAGTTTTAGATATAATCATAATGTAAAATTTTATATAAAACTTATCAAATCTTTTCATTTTTGCAAAGGACACTCTTTTATTATGAATATACAAATTGATGTGATTTTTCATTAAGTCATAAGGATTGAAATGATATAGATATTTCAATAAATATATTCTAAATGAAATTCAATAGTTTACAAAAGTTATATAAAATTATAATTAATTGAAAAAAAATTCAAGGAATATGGATACATTAAACAATAGCATGGATTTATAATTGATAATGATATATATGTTGTTTTTAAACAAAAAAATGGTAAATATGGGATAAATTGAGTTACTCAAGAATTTTATTCAAATTTATGAACTATCATTAATGTAACAAACATTTTGAAATTAAATATAGATAACTATATACATATATCAATATATAAAATTTCAATTTCACTAATTATGATGTTGTTTTCCTCTGAAATTATTTTTATGGGAAACAAAGAGGTGAATCATGATCAATTTTATTTATGAATAAATAATCACTTTTATATGTGAATTATAAGTTGGATGATATTTATGTGGGTTTTAAATTAATATAAATATACAATTTTTTATCCCAAGAGAAGTATTATTGCGAGTAACTAATGCATTTTATAATTGTAGAACCAAATTGGGATATAATTTTTCAAATTTTGGGGTAATATTTTAATCTTATGAATAATAAATAATTGTTGAGTAAAAAATGATTTGGTGGATTGTTGAAAGAAAATTTTACATGATAGAGTTTATATTGAATATTTTTGACAGATAAATTCTTATAATTATACTAAATTAATCCAAATGAGTCATATCTTATGACAAACAAATAGACAATGAACATTTTCAGTGGAATGTCTATTTTATTCATTATAAAAATAAATGTCAAATGTTTTCAAATTTATAGACAATAACAGAAATATTTTCTATGTGTAATTGGTTATCAAAAGATAATATTCTGTGCTTCATTAGTTATTATAGCAAATAATGTTTTATGGAACACTATGAGGAAAAATTTCATAAAATTGAGCACTAAAAAGACAATTCCCTCTAAAAAACCAGTCGGACAATAATTCCAATATAAATGTTCCTTTAATAGGCATGTCACAAGTGACTATCACAAGGAAGTTATAACATGCACAATGAAAGGAATTATTAAAATTCATAGATATTTAGTGAACAAAAAACATATATAATAATAAATTATAATAATCAAAGGAACTAACTATGATATATATATATATATATATATATGTATGTGTTAATAGAAAATTTATATGTACCAATAATATATAACTAATGGGAAACCAAAAATTACAAGGAAAACATACATACCTAATATTAACTAAAATGAAAAAACTAAATTAATAATTAGAGATAGAGAAGGTCAACTAAATTAATTACTCAAACAATGAGCTCAATCATGAACACTAAAAATAGCTATACTAAACCAATGATTAATCTACCATGGTCACCAAAAAACTACCTATCATTTCCAAAATACATGACATATTAGGAAAATACAACCATTCATGGGTGGGTGTATAAATACAATTAGGACATATAGAATTTCATAAATGATTGTAATTTGATAATATAGTCTCCTGTGATGTAGGACGTGAAGAAAAACACTTATAAAAAATATGTTCATTTAAAAGAGTGATAATATAGTCAACTAAAGATTGTTTTACTCTCTAAATATTATCATGAGGAGAATTGGACTACAAAAAGATTATAGTTAACTAACTAGTTACCTCATAACCTATTTATCAAAATAATGGATAACTTGTGCCTTATCATGTAAGAAACAATAGTTATTCTTGTAAAATGAAAATTAGGTCTATCAAAATTTTGATTGTAGTAAAAAAACATATGAGAGAGAGGTACTATGCACCGAAACACTCTGATAATCAAGCCCAAACATAGTCATTATCCCAAAAGAGATATTCCAATGTATTCCTATCATACATAAAAAATGTACTAGCGTGTATGTATAGAATACAATGTAGTTTTATATTTAAAATAATAACCAGGATATAGTATTTATTTACCTAAATCACACAGCAAACAAGTGTTCGAAAAATCCCAATGAAGGATGGAGAAGACCTCATAGAGGTTCCTCAGTGCCCCATGTGAAATTTTTGAGATGGATAGGGACACTCCATATGGAAAATCGATTTTGATTTGTGGGTAATAATATTGGTGCATGGTGACCATGCACAATATGCATCACCATGACATGTGGCATCTCTCCCATTGTTGGGTCAAGTAGAACTAACCAGAATCAACCTAAATGACCACCTTACTATCTTATCCCACCTTTATACCACATGGAGTGAACGATTATATTTGATCCCGTGGTTTTTTAATAATGGGAGATAGGTGTGGTGATCAATCTACATATGTGCCTTACTTCATGAGATGAAATATTTTTCTTTGGATTCTACCACGGCTGGCCTCCCTTCAATACCATGTCGGTCACATATCTACGCTAGACTCATAGTGTCACCATCTCATCATATAATGTGATAAAAATCACCACCCAATCCTTTTATGGGATTTATCTCACACAACAATCATCATCATGTTAGTCGACAAAATATCTCCACCTCTTCCACAGATGATGATACCACCATATCATTTGTCATACTAACCATAATGTCAATGATTTCTAATTACACACACCAGCAATGTTTAAAATACATCATCATAGTTTAGAAGAAATAAAATAATTTGGAAAAAGTGTAGAAGGATATGTGAGCTATATGATAAAGTTAATATATAATTGAAGCATTTATCAGCCACCCACACATTTCTCAAATCATTTTTCTCAATTTATGTTATAATATAAATCAGAATAAATATTATCATAGAAAAAACATGAATAATATAGGTATATGTAATAAAAGTGTAGAAAATTTCCTAAATAACATTAATCCTATTACAAAATATTACATAAATTCTTTATAAGAAGAAATATAATTTTTTAAAATATTTCCTATGTAAATGTCTTGAAAAGTAGAGAAAAGGAAATCATGATGCACATCCAGATAATGCATAACTTACTATTGATTTTTTTAATTCATGTTCATTGTCATTATTGATACATAAAATAAGTTATAAAATTCTCCCTAAAACAATCCTTAGATATAACTCACAATTCATAGGGTCGATACTACTATCCATAGAAATGGGAGATATGTATATATATATATATATTATACAACTAATATCAAGGTTTATATATATTTTATTATTATTTGACAAATAAATAAAAAAATCTACTCTGTATTTTTTAAAAATATAAAGGAATAATTACATGATGGTAAATCCTTGGCCTTTGTGGTGTGAATAGAATTTCAAACACACATAGGGAAAAAATACAACCCAGAATTAATTGATATATTATAATTTTATTCGTAAATTGTCTTTAATATGAAAATAATTTTCCCAATAATTCATGAACAAAAAATGAAAATAATATTTTTTAATAATATAACATTAAAAAAGCTCTAAGATGATCAAAATTTTATACTATCTTCAAAACAATCCATGAAACTTTATTTAAAATATTATAAGGGTCTTATAGTCAAATTAAAATTTATTAAATGATTTAAGGGAGGTGATTAGATTTCATTATCACAAAAATTCAAATTATATTTATAAAGTCATTGATATAATACATGCGGGTGAATTTATAATACACAATGATGATTGGTGTGTTAATAAATGTTAAAGAACCATTTTAGAGAATTTGGTACAATATTTGTGGCCAAATCCTATCGATATAAACTACCACATCATTAAAAAAGTGTTACATTGAAATTATTTATTAGAATATGTATGAAACTAAAATTTTGTATTGGATATATTTTGGAATCCCTCAGAAAAGAATAAATTCTTATATTTTGTTAAAGGGGGTAATTTAAATGATATCTTCTTATAAATGTTTTGGAATATATTTCATTTTATCAAGGGATGAAAAAAGTGAGAGGATAAATGTTTTCAACGAAAGGGATACATTACGATTTGGTAGGTAATGATTATAAGTTGTTCTCATGTATTGTTGTTAATGTTTCCAAAATATTTCAATGGGTAAGATTATAGATCCCCATGGGTGATTGATGAGAATCAATCATGAATTGAATTAAAATAATAATGAGATATATGTTGATGTCAAATAATGACATGGAAAATATTTAATTTATTTTTATAATGATAGTTTGGGTATCTCACCAAAAATGATTCTAACATATGATTTAGTGTCGAAATAACTAGATGATGAGAGACAAATCATTGAAATTTTTCATAAGGTAATTTATTCTATTAGATTAGTGGTGTTTAATTTTGTTATTGTTTTAAATATTCTCTTGGATGTGTTAAATATGTGTGATAATGTAATGTAAAAAATATTTCAGGAGTTGAATGAAATCCCAATTTGGAAGATATTTTTTCACTATATAGGGGTAAAATTAGTGAATAAATATACAATTATTTATAAACCAGACCCAAACCAATTGAAATTGATTTATAAATTAATGAATTACTAAATTTGAGTTTGTATTTATGGTTAAATGATGATATTTTATCATTAAAATATATTTAGAGTTTATGGAAATCACATTAAAATCAATGAAATCTTGAAATAATAGGATTATTTATACCATATTGACCAATGTTTTGTGAATTTTTTATTTCAATATAATGATATGGTAAAAAATCTTGTTGTAAGTGACAAGGTTATTTCATGAAATGTATAATATTGTTATGGGTTGATACAATGTCCACACAGAAATCTAACCTATTAAACATCAATATAATCTACAAATTTTTTGATTTATTTGTCAATTTTAAACGCGATATATTTCAAATTATTCTGATTTGTTAATTATAGAATAGAACATATCACAACACTGATAATTTTTTGGTGTTTTAGAGTATATAATTTTAATCCTAGATAATGTGGGATTGACATGAATGAAAAAAATATCCATACTTATATCCAAATGAGTGCACTATGAGAGTTTTTAGTTAGGAATGAATAAACAAATTCAATAAAGCATGATCCATATTCTGGAAGATCATTTTATTTTAGTTATATGTTTAATGAATTAGTATGTAATATATAGACAATTATTATAGTAATATTTAGAGAACATATTCATACATTATTCAATTTTTATTGATAATAAATGGATTTGAAGAGTGGAATCAAAAATTTTGGGCATTACGGTTCATACTGTAAATAAAACGTGTTCCTAAATATTTTAAAAATACTTTTCTCATATATATTTTCATTCAATATATATCTAATATGAACAATATTTAATTTTAGATCCAATAATAGTAAAAAATTATGATAAAATGAGTTTTGGAGTTATTTTTTTGTAACTAATAATCTTCTATTTAGTGGTTTCCAACTCTCACCTTGAAAAATAACTATGTAATTTATAATTCATTTATTTAAAATCAATTGTCACATTATGTTATGAATTTCAAATTTGATTACTATAAAAATTTTGGAATTTATTGTTGGATATTTAATAGTGATAAATGATTTAGGTGATAACTTTTGATAAGTGTGTGCGAAGAGTTTCTAGGTCAAATGTTTTATGTAATATATTTAAATTAAATCGTTCTTAGTGACAAGAAGGGTTGTTAATCCCTGATAAATATTAATCCACTATTTTTTTAAAAAAATTTAAGAGAAATTTAATATTATAATCCATGATGATATGTATATCATTTTATATAGATTTTTTGTTATATTTTTAAAAATATAATATTCCATTATCTTGATCATTTTTGTGGATTAAATACTAAAGAATTGTCTTATCCATTTTTGTAGGCCTCTTATACACATTTTATCTTATTGAAATGTTATATGGTGTTCATTCTAAAAAATTAATAGTATGTGGAATTTTTAGACTATAAATATTTTTTTAATTGTAATATATTTTAGATAAGTGATCCAACATGTGGGGTCTTCATTTAATGGTGATGGAAGAAAAAAAATTCAATGCATATAATAAATTATTACTGTACATAAATAAAAAAATATTCAACTTAATGTTTTCCATCTTGATCACATAATTTAATTAATTTAAGAAAATTGGAAAAGTAATTTTTTTAGTAGTCATTAATTATTCTAATTAGAAATTATAAATTCATTTTTAATGGAAATGGATTTGGAACCCCAAATTGAAGTACAATATTGGTTTATGAGTTCATTGGATAATCAGTTCATGGTGTTTGATATGAATATCTAATATTTTTATCAACAATTTATATTATAAAATTTTTAACACATTATTCAATGAGTAAAAAATTAATATTGGACTTTAGTAATTGTGTTTTTATGGAATTAGTAAAACTCTATGTGACTTCTATAAATATTTAGTTTCCATATTATGAATATTTAAATTTTGATAACAATAAAACTTATACTAAACTGATTACTACACCTACTATGAAAGCTTATTTCTGGGTATATTTCCATGAATTTTAATTATATCATGTTCTCACTCAAATTAATCTTACTTGAAAACCTGAGATATGAGATCCCTATGTTTTTCCTATAATAATATTTAAATAATTCATGAGGATTTTGTTGTCCCAGTGAAGAATGATTTTTTGGGTAGGAATGGATGTATTTGGCTCAATCAGTTTCAATAATACCACATTAATTAAATTATATAAATATTATTTATATATATACAATTTAAAAAAAAATTAGTTATTTGTAATTTTATTTTTACAATATGTCTGACTATGTTAGCTAACCGACATGAAAAATTATTTAAATTTTCATTACATTGAAATAAATAAAATTAATGCCTAATGAAATTATTACTATTAATATCACAATCACCATTGATATTTTTGATATATATATGACTGAGTATTCTACAAATAAGGGTAATATTGCATTAAAACATGAAAAAATGAACTCTTATGAATCTATTGAGTGAAATTTTGATACCTGTTTCTATTTAAAAAATAATTTTTTTGATCATGGGTTGATAATATTATGAGACAGATGTCTAGTATTTTTAAAAAATAAATATTAATGATGGGAATACAATTTAAATTAAAACATTAATTGGGTTTTGTTAAGAATATCCAATTTCACTCTATCCGATTATTTTTATAAATAATATTCTTTGTAACTTGATCTCATATACATGATTTTCTAGAAATATTTATACTTTAAATTATTGTAAGTTGGGGAAAAAAATTCAAATATTATTTTATGGATAAAAATTTATAAATCCTTATAGATACACATGCAAACATCTTGGTAATTGTATATTTTATTCAGGATTATGAACATTCCATAGTTTTGAAGTTAATTTATTTTGAAATAAGAAGCATCAATTTGCATGTGTTTATTGGTAGAATGTCTACTGTAGCTTTATGTAATGACTACTTTTAATCGTTCAGAAAAAAATTATTATTTTTTATGGATTACCAATATATTTATATTTGATAATGTAAGGAAAACTTTCATTTGTTTTTTATGTAATTACAAACTAAACAATGTATTGGAAGGTAAAAATATTTGAAAGGATGAAAAAAATGTTCTTCATTAGTCATTTATTAATTCTATCAAATTCTATGTTATTTTAACATTGATAATTTCAGTAATTTTTTTAAATAATGTCTATTTACATTTGTCTAATATCTATAAAGGTATTCTATATTTATAAGAAAATATTTTCATACATGGTTCAATTATTAAAACCATAACAGTGTAAAAGGGAATGATTAATGGGTCATGTCAAATGATAATAATGATAGTCCTAATAAATAAAATTGGAACCTTATCTAAAATAGAGACTCTCTATGTGGGAATAATCTCAAGGATAAATACATCCCAATTCATAACTTTTTGTATCCATGTTTGGGACCTGCGACATGCTATTTTCTATGGAAGAATATTTTATCTATATCATTATTAAATTATTACAATATTTGATATAATTATATGAGTAATTAGGTGAATATATGGATTTATACTTATGTATAATATTAGAGTGTTTCTTCACCTATTCATTTGTTTATTAAAGGTTCTATTTTTTGATATATTTTGAATAATATAACAATGATTAGTGTTTTGGGAAGATTAATTCATGGTTTTTTGAGAGGCATTGAGATTCTATATTAGGTGTTGTCATATGGTCAATAAATTAAGTGGAAATTATTATATATAATTTTATATAGAATCTGTTTTACTCTGTATGATATAGATATATTTCAAATATATATCTTTAATTAATATATAGATCATTTTTGGTTCAAATTTTGAAAATTTATATTATTCCAATAGTTTATTTTTTTTGTTGTAGATTTGAATGAATTTTTACCTATAATAGACCTTAAATTAAAAATCATGCATGGGAAAAAATTTATTTTCAATAATGATTAAACTTTGAATAGATAGTGATGTATAATGCATTTAGGTGTTTCATTTTGTGAAAAAATAAATACATAGGGTGGTTTTTCTTTTTAGATAAAACGATATTTTTATTATTTTATGAGTATTTTGTTGGGTATGATTTCATTATATGGAAATAAGCTTGTACATAGGCTTATGTCCCCACACAAGTTTTTAGGTGAAGACAAATTATTGTTTTCTTATAATATTGAACATTATAATGATGTATGTATCCAATCCATCTTTAGTATTATTTATTTCTAGTTAATAATAGAGGATTAAAATTTACATACATTTAAATATTTTTACATTCAATGAAGACATTTATATTTTGAGATTACGAAACTAAATTTTGTTATGATATTTTTTGGTTTAGAAAAAGTGTCTCAAATAGATGTAACTAGTAATAAGTATAGAAATATTAGGTCTATGACTCATTGTTATGATATAAAAAATTACATTATTATTTTTATGAGGTTATGGTGATCATTTCTTGCATAGAGTTCCCTATAGGGAAATTATTTTTATTTCAATTTTTTATTTATATTTATAGGTTTTGATCAATTCCCTTATCAAATGTAAAGAAAACCTATGTGTTTTCATTCTTCATAAGGATTAAATTTTATTTATTTTTTTAAATTTTTTTAATTTATTATTTTGTTAATATATATTGCAGCCAGCTTTCGCATCATCTTGTGCATTTGGTCAATGATTCTGATGATAGGCTCTGGATTTGTTCCCTACTATTCTATTGTCGTATTTATTATGTGATAATAATATCAAATATTATACACTTAATTTAAAAAATAAATATTATTGAATCAAATAGATACATTATGATTAAAATATAGATAAATGTAAATCATATGATAAATGAGTATTAATATAAGTTTTAATAGTTCATCATATTTACCATAGACAATATAAAAAACAATCTTTCATTTTAAAAATAACATTACACATAAAAGATTTCTGAAATAGTATCTTTTTGAATAAATTAAATTTCATTTGAAGCGTATATTGAAGATTTGAATTTTTTTATTTTTTATTTCAATGGGGGAAAAGTGTTTAAGTATATTAATATTTATTAATTTTATTGGTATTTATAATTATTTAGATGCTATAACTATATGATTATGTAATGAGTGAGTATCTCTAGTAACTGGAAAATGTATTACAACATCCTAATGAAATATTTTTCTACCACATAGTTAATTATTTCTATTCCTTAACTCAACATCAAGTAGTTGTCTAATGTTTGGACTATATAGTCAATGTAATTCAATCAAAACCAACTATATAATAATATTATTTACATATAAATTATATAAAAAATAACTCAATTATCAAGGATGAAAAAAAAATTTCTAGTTATATTGAATAATCACAAAATCGGTCAGTGATTGAATCAAAATGTATAGGAATGACCTACAAGTCCACACAATGTATGATGTGTCATATGATTCAAATTGTTGATTTATAATTGATGTTATTTTTAATGTTATAAATGTATATTATACGATAATACATGTATAAAAATGAATATTTTTCATTGAAATTAAAAAATAATAAGAATTTATTTGTCACGTGAAGATAAAAAATGTGCATAAATTAAAACTCTAATAAGATTAAAATTATAATTAAAGATATTTTAAAATTGTATATTATTTTAAATTTATAAAACATACCTGAAAAAATAAGTACTCAAGAAATGATATATTATAGGATAAAATGTTATAATGGACCAGAAATTAGAGTTTAGACGGGTATAGGTTTTTACATATTTTTTGTGACATACCTAAAATAAAAACATTTCCAAGCGAGAAATGAAATTTTATATCTATCATTAGATTTAGGATGTAACTCTTACCTTTGGGTGGTAATTTATTAATTTTTTTATCATATTTGATCTATCATATAGATTTCAGGAGGATGATAAATTTATTAAATATCTATTTATTTAATTCAATTTTTATGGAATAATTCTATAAAATAAATTTCATGAATTGTTTGAAATTGTTCTTCTATGTATTTTTTACATGTAATTGTGATATAATGATGAATATTCCATATATATTAGGAATTCTACTGATAAAATAAATTATAGCATTGAAAAAATTATAGACGTAGATGGGAGCATGATTCATGATGTAATGTGATTAAATAATGAGGAATATTTGGATGGGTTGCGTCCTCAAAAGAAGATTACATGGATGGATGGTGTATAAATTGATTTGAAATGCATGATAGTTGTGTAGAAATCAAGTGTATTAATGTGAATGTAGTTTTTTATTTTTGAAATTGATGATTATTATGTGTTAATAGTGAATGTCATGATAGAGTGGATGATATATCTATCTGATGATGACTTCTGTAGTTTGACAGGGGTGATATGAGTTTATGAGTGGAGAGTGATTGTGGGAAGATATATGATAATATTATGACATTTCAAAAATTGTATATCTACCCACTAGGGTGGTCTATAGTTGAGAGAGACTTTGACAGTACAGACAGAGGTACTATCAAGAGTCTTTTTATGAGGAAAACAGACAGATGTTCTATAATTATTGTTGTGCATCTGATGGTATGGAGAATACTTTAGAGTTTAAACCAAAAATCCAAAGCCTTTATAGCAAGTTTCTAATTTGTACATTGGTAAATCAAGGAGGAATGTTTATCATAAGGACAATATGGATATAAAGTGGCTTAGTTTTAGGGACTGAAAAACAATATAGATTTTTATTAATTGAAATAGGTTAATTGGTTTAAATTTGGATATTTTAATTGATTGATTTTAATGTTTTATTTATTCATATCTTAGATTCATTATCATGATTCCTTCATATGTACATAATCGAGTTATAAGGAAACATACTATTACATTTATATACAAATTCTTACATTATATTTCCCATTTTATATATTAACATGATAAATTTTAGGATGGTTCTGGTTGAGAAGAGATTATAAATAAATTTATTATCACTTAAAACATACTTATTATATTTATTTATTTTTTTGTGAACGAATTTTACTAATTATCATTTTTTATTATAATTATAATAATGGGAATTACTTACATATATTATTTATGTTGTACCATTAGTTATTGTCACCAACCTATGAAATACAAAATGTTTTCTTCAAGAGTCTCACTCTAAATCATTATCATCATAGAATGAGTACAGGTTTTACCAATTCATGATTTTATTAGGAAAAATAACCATAGTTTTTAATCATTAATTAATAAACAACTTGTTAATATGATGAAATGATTTATAATATGAATAATATTTCATTTACATGTTTTAATAATGTGAAACTATTGATCCAAATAATTGAAATGAATTTATATTTTATAAACAAATTAATAAATTTATAATTGATTAATTTTTAACCTATATATAAATATATTCATAATGTTAACATGTGATGTACATAAAATGAAAACAAATATTATAAGAAAAAAGCAATCTATTCCAAAAAATTAATTAAATGCTCAAATCATAATAAAATGTAGAAATTACCAAAAAGGAATCATAATGGCATTAAATTCCCATTTCAAATGTAGCAAAAAATTAATGATCTATCTAACATGTGTCACAATCTATCTGTTTAAAAGCATGTTCATAAATAAAATACATTGTCTTATAAAACTGATCATTTGTTTATCAAAATCATTGACGATAGATTTGATTACTAAAATATTTAATTAATAATGGTTTTCCAAATATAAAAACAAACTATACAACAATTTGATATATGATTTTGTTAGGATAAAAAAAATATGTATTTTTACAATAAAAAATATAATGATCAAAGCTGAGAAAACACGATCAAAATATTGGATTGTTTTCGAACATTGATCATCTATTGATTTATGAAACATTAGAACAAACCATATATCAATTCCATGTGAAATTTTAAATACTATTTATAGTTAATTTTTTCAATTATAACTATTTTTTATGTTTTATAAATGTATATAAAATGATCTAAATGACCATAAAATATTATATTACTACAATGTTTTTAAAATTGAACATTAATTATGTTATGAAATATTTTATGAAACCACACATCAATTTGATGTCATATTTCTCTTTGATAATTAAATGTGAAATTTTATATTTTATAAACCTATATTAATGGTTTATATCATAGAAAAATGATCCTAAACTGTCGAATATAAATATATATATATATATAAATTATTCTTCATTCATTTAATACATATAGAAAAAATAGATTAGTAATCTCTCATGTTATGTGATAATATTAATATAATGTATGAATTTATAATTAAATATATATTTAGTTCTATAAACATGTGTAAAATGGTATTAATATTCGAATGAAGATGCAATTATAAAAAAATATAAAGCAGTGACCATTGATAAATTTCTCACTAATATGAGTATAATCAAATTCAATTTAATGTGTGATGTGACATAAAATATCGAAATATAATATTCAATACGAAACTCGATTTAATATATTAAGAAAGTGTTTCAAATGATAAAAACTATGATAAAATTTGGATTGTTGTAAAAACATTACCATGCCAATTAAACAATCATTTTCAAAATATTAGATTACTAAGAAGAAATTGTACATGTTATTTAATATGGATTCATAAATGTAAATTAATATTTTTAAGATTATATATAATTATATAAACATTATTCTAATGACCAAATATATGAAAATAATTCAAAATTTTAAATAATATTCCCAAAATGATACTATATTCAGTTCTAACCTGTAGTAGTAAAACATTTTTCAATATTATGTGTGATTTTCATTTGAATGGTTCTAATTCCATTTTATATTATTGACTAATATTATGTTATATAATCCATATTCAGAGGATAATCTTGAGTAATCACGTTCAGAATATGTTAAAATATTATACAATTAATATTATATTATTTTTTATCAATTGGGACATATAACATATAAACTCAATGTACAATTTTCATGAAATGTCTAAACTAAAATTTTCATGATTACATATCTCTAGGATGTTATAGATATTATAAATATTATTTAAACTATGAAGATAATATTTGTTTATCCTGATAATTTTGGTAAATGACCATCGATTAGTCTGTGACCTATCATATCAAAAATTATATCAAATTGATATATTGGGTAAGACTCAATGGTTGATGGATATATGATAGGTGTTGAAGAAGAAGATATTGGAGGCGGTGAATTTTGATGAGGAAATTGAATTTGGGTTTTGGTAGGTCATGTGTTTGAGTGGGATTTGTGTTTTTAATATGGAAAACCTTGATTACAGGGGTGGTTAGGGTTAATTCTACTACTTCAAGTGAGGAAAGAAAACCACACTAATATAAAAAATGATAGATTCAAGGGATAAGTGGGATAGTTCAGTAGTTCATATGGAAGTGAGCATTGTAGAGCATAAATGGTGGTGAGATGGTCGATTACATAATCAACATGGGTCATGTGTATCCAATTTTAATAATAGAAAACAAAAAATATAATAATGTAGGATAGAAAATAGGACCATGTCATATTATATGATTCGGCTGGGAAGAATATACCAATAAAGGTAATGTAATTGGAAGACCTAGATGGAATGTATTTAACCCTCCATACAATGAACTATATAGTTCTATTTGTGGGAATTCCTTCCAACCAACTTTGTAGGACAAGAGAATTAGGGAATCATTTTTTAAATCAATAACTAGAAAGGGGGTTGTTCTATCTGTATAACACATGGGACTTCAGTTCATATAAATGGCCTTTTTTCCATTGGTCATACGGGTCTTGTATGCTTTAAAATTAATATAATTATGAATTGAATTATCCAAAATATAATAAAAATATATGACCTTCTGGTTTTAGAATAATGTGTTATCTATTTTTCATCTTTTTATTATTTCATTCATGTATACTAATTTTTTCATTAAAATAGATGAAATAAGTTTTAGATCCCTCTTTTAATCTACTATATTTATTAATATATTAAAATAAAAATATATTCAATACCTATGAGAAATATCGAATAATTTAAATTTTATTTCATTCAATTCAGTCTCAAGAGAGGACGATTGTGTATATATGTTACATAATTTATTTTACAATGAAAAACTAAAATTAATAAATATATGATCATATATATGATTTAATATATCATCATATATAGCAATATTTTTACTGATTATTGTGTATCAACTATCCATATAATAAATCTCTTTATTAGAAATAATAAAAATAATACAATAAATTATAAAATTTATCAATCATTAAAATAATTAAACACTTTAGTGTTTTCATCTTTACATGAGTTTTATAGAATCCCACATAATCATTAAAGATTATTAACATAACAAATACCTATAAATCACGAGTTAATGAGTTGTGGGAATGATAGGATTGATTTGGAATCATCATTTAACAATTAACTCAATTTAATACTATCACATTATTAAAATTATCAACTTCATGTGATGAATTTTTTCTTTATAGTTGATGTAGATATTTTATTATTATTATTTTTGAATTTTAACTGTTCTATACAGATATTGCAATTTTATACGCGATACTTTAAATTTTACAAAACTAAAATATGTAATGAAATATAATAAATAATTTAAAAAAAATTGATTACTTAATAACATGTGGGTCTTCTTTGTTTTTATAGGGATGTATTTTTTTCCCTTAAAGAACTGTAACAGTGGAATATAAAATTGCTCAAATATCGAGTTTAGATATAATAATGTAAATTTTGTATCAATTCTAAAAAAGTGATCATAAATGATTGTTTTCATAATGGATAAGTTAATAGTGATAAATTTCCTTTAATAATTACTAATTGTCTATCATTGAGAAATAGGATGGTCTTTTCCTTGTAGGTGCAATATCAACTCATTAAAATGACTATAACATTAAATTTTGTGCACTAATAATTTTCTACCATAAATTTTTAGTTTATTTATATTCATTTATAAATTGTTTACTATTTTGATACCATTAGTCATGATTTCATTTGGATTTGTTCAATTATAATTTACACATATAGTATTCATTAAAACAATAACTAATTTGAAATTAGTTAAACAAGATTATTTTTATATATTTTAAGGTATTATTCATTATTTTAATGTTTATATATATATTATTAATATACTATATTTGATTTTTAGTAGTATATTTAAAATATTTTTAATAAAATTGTGTTTTTTATGCATTATGTTAATTTTAATTTCCTATGGTTTTATTTTTCCTATAATTTTGCCCAATTTTTTGATTTTTTGAGATATTTATCTTCACTTAATCATATATTTATTATTGGTTTTTGTTTTTGGAAACAAAAATATATTTTATTATTTTTTATATATTTATTCATTAATTATTTTACAAAAAATCTTATTACCAATTTATCTGTGGGATTTTAAAATTTTCATTGAAAATTTATATTCATTATTCTACCTCCATTTTTATTACTATTATTCATATTGAATATTAATTTATAACAAATTTGGTTACTTTTTAAATTAATAATAGGTTATATATTATTAATCTATGTTTTTTATTGATTTATCTATTAAATTTTTATTTATATTATTCTTTTTAAATCATGAAATTATAATATAAGGGTTTTGTTTATACATTTAAAAATATGTTCTTATCATTTTAATGAATTTCAAATGATTTTTTTGAATGATTAGTTATTATGATATTTAAAACTATAAATATATTTATTTGGATAATATTTTATTTTGAATGAGACACCTAACTGATATATTTTTTTTATAAAATTGGGTTTGTTAATTTTTTGTTCATCAGTTGGTGAAATGATACGACATATATTTATATTATATCAATTCTTTAATCTAAAAATTTCATTTTAGAAATAATAATAAAAATACCCCTAAAAGAAGGTTTATTATATTTAAGGTCATGTTACATAGGAATATTGTTTTAAAAGACAAGTGAATATTTCAATATAATCGAACAACCCTATACTCCCGTCAAGACATCACCTAAATTAAAATATTCTTTATGACCTAGGAAATTGAACCATAATAAAGAGGTGTGATTAAATACATAGTATGGGTAAACATAAGCAATAATAGTGAAGGAAAATATTTGAGATGAATATGAGAATATGTGTATAAATAATATTCTTAATAAAATTAATCCTTCAAAATCAATGATAAAACATCATGAGTAATGAAATAAAGAACTTCATAATTTTTACTGTGAATCAAATTGGTGTGGAATCATATATCAATAAACATAATAAATGAGATAAATGAACTTAAATTATAATATTTAAATGATTAAGAAATATACATAAATATAAAAACCATGTATCAAGTCTACAAACCAAAAAAATCATCACATATTAGAATAAGGATAACCACCAATATACCTTCTTAGGTATCTGATAATCCTCCCATGTAACCTTAGGCATGGGATAAAAATCCCAAGATCCACTTTGATGTGTGATAAATTCACTCATGTACCCTTTTACATTGGATAAATTTCAATGTGTATACTTTTTAGGATGTGTGGCATAAAAATTAACCAATTTGTTAGAGGGGATTATGACTTGATGCATCATCATCAACACATATGAGTTTAAAATAAAATCAAATAATTAATCTGATCATAAAAAATCCAAGAGAATAAAATAACTTTTCAATGTGGGTTAAAAACAAAAAATTGATAATTAAAACATAATTTCCAAAAAGAAGTATTTAAAAATATCACAGATAGTTATTTTTGAATCTATACAAAATTTGATAAGAATTCATAGATGGTGTATGAGTAATCCAAAGAAGTATTTTTTTCATAAAATCATCTTAAAAGATGTCATTTGAAAGTGGCCTTAAATTTTTTTTGAAGATAAAGTGAAATATTATTAAAATATTACTTCAAAAAAACATATATATATATATATATATATGCATTGATAATAAATAATGCATATTTAAAAATGTGATTTATCAGGAGATAATATTATATCATGGAAATGAAAATACTTTACAAAATTATAAAAAACATTAACTGAAAATATATATCATTAAAAGGTTAAAAAATATATTTTAATATTAATAAATGGAGAAATGTATTATCAATGATCAAAATAAATTAGTTTCCATTATTGATGACATAACATTAGAAGTAAGTAAAAAATGTTTATAGAAACAAAATTTATTAAAGGTAATTGGAATTATACATGATTAAATTTCATTTTTTTAAATAATATTTTCATAAAGGAATTAAACTTTTTTTGTTAAAAATGATTCATAGATAAAATAACGTGTAAATGACATATAGAATCATCATTAGAATGAATAGGAAAATATATAAATATAAATGTCAAAGATGACTGGTTACAACCCAATAATGTTATTTGGGTCATGAAACCCCTTAAAATATAATGATATATTAAATCCAAACATATTAAAATTGAATGATTTAAATTAAATTAAATTACATTAATAAAATATATTTCATGATTAAATATAACAATTCTTCAGTACATACAATATATAAAATAAATTATGTGTATAAGACAAAACCTGTCTAAAAGAGACTAACTTACGATGATATCTTTTACCTTGGTCCTAATTCATAATACACTTGCACCAATCATCCAAAATAGTTACATTTTTTTACAAATTTTATACAAAAAAATAGACAACTATAACCATTTATACACCCCATTTATAATCACTATATATGAATATATTAGATAAATTATACCAATTTTACCACAACTAATTTTAATAATTTGAAATTTTTATACTAGTTTAGTAGGATAGATGTTAGTATTATTTCATCTCCCAAATTTCATCATTCAAAATATAACAATATTATTATTAAGGATGCTTTTTGAATTTTTAATTTGTTTTAATGGGTACTATAACACCATAAAATTTTGTAATTTTTTTTAATATTTATTATATTTTTAATTATATGAATCACCGATTATAAAATTTCTTACATGGAGTACTAATTTTTTCTTGGGTTACATAAAAAATTACTGTATACAAAATTACATTTAATAATGAGTTTTAACAAAACATATAATATTATAAAATTTTAATATTATGCCAAATGATTATTATCACCTAGAAATTGGAATGATAATTATGAATTATATGTTAAAAATATGAAAAACTACTGTTTATATATGAATAAAAAATTATTTCATTGGTTTCAAAAAAATTGAAACTATAAAAAACTAATTGAATACAATAGATAATCATTTTCTCCAAAATTTAATGTATGAAAAAAATCAGTTTTTACATCAATAAATTAAAATAATCACATTTAGTGAATTATTTTAATAAATTATATATTTTTTATACTCAATAAATTTTTTAACATTCATCTTCTTTGTTTTATAGTGAAACATATAAAATCAAATCCAATATTAAGCGTAAAAACATATTTTCTTGACAATTAGATTTGTTTCTATTTAAGATCTTATTTAAAAATTACTATTATTCAAAATTAAAAAATTTATAAAAAAAAATTAATATTTGAAATCATCATTTGAATTTTGTAGTTCATTTTTTAGAATTTTTTGGGAAGATAAATTTATTAATCAATAGTTAAATTACATGTTTTTTTATAAATTTCCATTATTTTTATAGGAATTTAAAAAATAAATATTATATTCAAATAAAGTTAATTGAAATATTAATTAAAGGATATATTTATTAATCCAAATTATTTCATTGGAATCATTTTATAATTTAATTTTATATAATTATTTTTTTAACAATTGATAATTTCCACATTGGAATATTTTTCTCTCGTCGCATCTTGTCAGTGTGTTTTTTAATTAATACATACCTCTTATGTAAATGAAATTGAAAAAATGGATTACATATTTTTAATAAAAATAATATATATTAATTAGTATGAGAAAAATAATTTTTAACATATTGAAAAGTAAATAAAGAAAAAATTATTTCCACGATTAATGTAAAAATGGGTTCTCTATGGAGTTAAATAAATAATATAATGGTTACAAATGATCGGATGATTTTCCAACACAAATTTTTTATAACCATATAGAACATATATCTTATAGTTTCATCAATGGAACATTTTTTAGGCTTGTTTCTTTATAAAAACGTGGTTAAACCTATTTCTTATAAAAAATTACACATGTGGCACTTACCTCTATTATTAAAGGGCACTCCATATCCCCTCTTATGAACACATAAAAAAACCAATATTTATTACATTCCTGAAAAAATAATTTTATAAATTATATCATATAATTATATAATCTTAATTTTTTTCATTTTTAAACCTATGATTCATTTTTGGGAAAACACGAAGAAGTTGTGTTCAGTATAAATAACATTTATTACATAAAGATTAATTTAATTTATTCTTATACCTCCATAAGTTATTATTAAACCATGATTATATAAAATACTAAGTATATTAAATATAAAAATATTTTTTTATGTTATGTGAATAAACAACAACCATATACAGTTACATTAAATGGGATTATAAATAATCATTCTTGTGTACATCGAATAACAGTCTCACAGGCAAATATTAGTCATTTTCCATCACCACATCTCGTGAATGGATATAAGGCTGGGTTTAATAAATAAAAATATGATAATAATGAGATTATTATTATTACTTAATCTATATACCACATTTTTCTTTTTTACTATCCAGTCCATATGAGTACATTAATGTCGTTCGAGTTTTGAATGACTAACACCTCATGAATCTGTATAATTCATTCTCTCATTACATGGATGTAAATAAGGAATATGTTAATGATATTACGTGATATAAAATAAATAAAAATTACCCTTTAATGTTTATATTTTATTTCACTTTTTATCTTTTTTCATATATAAAATGTAATCAACGTTCATGACTATGTACGAACTACTATCTCAATAGTGTATTTTAATTTATATCTCTAATTTTTAAGTACTACTATAAATAAATTATTAATAAATATATATTTTATTTTACTCTTATATAAAATTATGTATATTAAAGATGAATTAAAAAATTTATAGGACCAAAAACACTATGTCAAAACATTAAAAAAACAAATCTATTATTGCCAAAAACACAATTTTGACATGGACATATTAATATATTGGTAATAAATGTTCATAAGGGAAAAATGTATTGTATGATATTTAATTATATTTATTTTTATTAAATATATTAATAATTAAATAATATTTATCAAATAAAAGGTTTTAATATGTATAAGTAATATTGATATGTAGGGTAATAGTTTTCCATCCCACTTTTTACTACTGTAAGACTAAAGCCATATTCACTAAAGATTTATATTATGATGGGAATATGCTCCGAATTAAATTATTTTATGATGTTTATAACAAAATAATTTTTATTTAAATATCAATTGTATCATCTATATTTCCCGGGGTAGGAAATTTATATTATCTAATGTAGTAATTGATATTTGTTTAAATTTTTCTTCTTAGTGACATATGTAATATTATGCACCAATCTTTTTTTACGACAAGAATATACAACCCATTTTACATTCAATATCATGGAAAATTTATTTTCATGATATTATATGTATAAGTTATTATTTTACCTTCATGTTTATTGTCATTTATTTTTACCAAATTGTTATGGTTTAAAGATACAATCCTAATGATTATAAGGATGGATTATGATTATTTTTCTGATGATGAATTTCTATTATCCACCTCTCAACAAACTTATAAACTTTAATCTTCTATATGTATGTCATGAAAATTCTTATTTTATATTTATTTTCCTCACTTCATGTACTCAATAGTTAAAAATAGTGTTTTTATGAAAAATAATCAATTTTATCAATTTTAGTCGAAATCCCATTTTCTTCGCAACGTATTTTTTATACAATGAAAATTAAAATCATTTTTTAAAACCTCAAAATTATTTAATAAATAAATTTTTACCCACTATTTTATTTTTAAATAAATATTTTAAAGGGATGTTTATTTTATTCATCAAACAATGATCATCTGTATTTTAACAAACTTGTATAAGGAATCCTTATTTTAATATCTACAACTGCTTTGGAATTTTTTTTATTTCTACCACCAAATGTTTAAAATACTCCTCTATATTTTTAATGATAATTTTCATACAAAATGATCTTAATTTTTGTTCAAATTTTAAAATTATTTATTAATTCCAAAGAATATATTTCTCATAAAATTATTGAAATGAAATTTTAAATATTCATTAATATTTTTTTCATGATTATATTTAAAGAAAATTATTTAAAAAATGTATTTTCTTTTGAGGAAAATTTTTCAAAGAGTATATGATATTTTAATCATGAGATGCTGTAAATTATTTTAATGCATATTTTATACATTTTAATGATAATTTTCAATGAAAATTATATTGAAAATGTATTGTGATTTAAAATGTTTTATTAAATTAGAAAAGAATATTTTCCACAAAAGATATTCTTTATGATAATTGAAAATAATTTTCCATCTATGATAATATCAACAAATGATACTTATTAATTTTAGGGATATGCCAGAATGATACCATATTTATTATTTCTATATATCATTAACATTTATTTTATGAAGATTTTATCAAACCCATTTATTTTTCATGGTTTATCCTATAGTGAATTGATGAAATGTTTACGAACTCATTTTTTACATGGTTTACGATGTAATGGTATAGTGAATGAAATATTATGTTTCGGAGAAAATTATTATGGTTTTAATTATGATATTTTTGGAACATAGATCTACCTCTAATTAATTGTGGAAATAATTATATCTGATGAGATAATATTGGGGAACAAGTCTATGGTCCCAATTGAAAATGGTAAACAAGTTCTATATTATCCTCTATTGGAAATCAGTGCATCATGATCCACAAGGGGAAATGGGTCATAATTAATGATCCACTATTTTTATGTTCTTGGTTGCTAATAATTACAAATGAAATGGGTTTCTATATTTATGATGGTGACTCACTTTTTTGAACTGTTATAATGTTTCAAGTTTGATTTATGATGATTTATCACTCTTCTTGCATTTCTTTCTAATAATAATAATGTTTTATACCGTGAATCTTGTTTGGGTTCAATGAAATGTTGGGTATGAACTTATTATGTTATATTTATTATGTCATTCCCAAATTATTATATAATGGATTCATATTATTAAATATTTATTTAAAATATATTTACCGTAACTTTTTATATTAGCTCTACCATTCTAATGTTCTCAAAACTAATTTTTGGATAATTTTTTATATATGGTATCATAAGAGGAGTAATATACTAGAATATATTTTTTAATATTTTTTATGATCATTCAAAAAATGGGAATATCATTTTTATTATCTCCAAACACAATAAACTATTATGGTCCTCTCAAATATTTTTATGAAATGTATTAAATATTCATATAAAATTATGTTACATTTATATAAATAATCCTTGGAAAACATATTTTATATCAAAGGAAAGGTTTATTTAACCATTGGAAACAAGAATGAGAAAACATTAGAGATATCCCTAAGGAAATTTCTAAGGATTGGTCTAACGATGAGTACAAGTGTTGTACAATGCCTTGGAAATTTATTAATGTATAGAGTGAGTGGTTTCTAGGAAATTAAATCCCTCCCTCGATATTACTAGTTGATATGGTTCTGTCATATATTTTCATAGGTGTATTGACTCTAAAAACTCCTCACTGAACTGGACGCGATCATTACATGGTGAAACACAATGATCCTTACTAAACAACGAGTATGACACTCTCCTAGGATATCATTTGGAAATTCACAATCTATTTATAAACTAGAATGAAAAATTTAAATTAATTTTTCCAATTAATGACCTATGATAAACATAAGGAATCATGATCGTGAAATACTATAGATTATTTATAACAATAATGTGGTTTTAATAAATTTATATTGTTTCTTACGCTATGTGGTTTTGTTTTTGTTAATGGAGAGAAAAAATTGAAATGGATTAACATTGAATCTGATCTATAATGAGTTGATGATCAACCTAATGGGATAATTAAGAGTTTGAATGGTATTGTGATTATAAACAATCATTTATCATGATATATGATTTACAGTATTCACCTTAACAAACTCTCCGTCCTTCTAATGAAGAGATGTATTGATATTGTGGAATTTTTAGGTGGAAGGGACTATAGGTGAATGAATATTCAGATTCCTATATATTAATATTATGGGATTGTTATCTGATTTTAATGTCTCATAGAAACAAGAATTTGTTCTAAGTGTGGAAATTTTGGACACATATAAAATAATATAGATGAAAATTGAAATATGTGGATAATGTGAAGGAAAATAATAATAGTTCCCCTAAGAATAATCAATGGTTTAGTTATTCAAAAATATAATTTCTTAATATTTTGGAAATTTATGTCTTATAGTCAATGATTATAAAGATAATTAGAAAGGGGTTATAAATAATCATTATATAGCTAATTATTAGGATACTACAAATGTTACTGGAATGAAATTGGATATCCGAAGAATATTTTTTAAGTCAAACATGAGAGGCATGATTCAATAGTTATTAATGAATTTGATGTCATGATTCATATATAATATTTCAGGAATGTGGAAGTAATAAATAAACTCAAGAATCCTAGTTATTATTTTGATATGTAACAGGGATGACTGTACTGTTTACATATTGTAATTAATGAATTTTTTCTATGAATTGTGAAATAAATATGGATTATTCATTATACGTTTTTATTATGGATTTGAAAAATAATTCAGATGGTGCTGAAAAAATTGAAATGTGATTTAATAGATATTTGATATTTGGATTAAGGTATAAAAACTATTAATATGTTCTTTATGGTGAGAAAATGATGTTTAGTTTTGATAAATATATTATTTTTATATGTAATGTAAATTGTATAACATTGATGACCTCAGAACTAATTAATGATTTTTTTGGACCAAATGTTATATGTTATCTATGTTGGAGTTTAAAACATTATTTTATTAATATAATATATTCAATAATTCCGGATTTTATTCCAAGAATGGGTAAGTATGAATATTTTCGTTAAGGTATTATGATAATTTTGTTTACTAACATGACTCAAAAAATATGACTAAGTTAATGATATATTATTTATGTGGAAATATTGAGATAATTTGTAATAATTTTCATACTATTATTACTAAATTTAGTAAAATTAATTATGAATTTTTAATATTAGATGGGTTATAAGGTATCATGTTTTTTGGAATAGTCTCAGTTTAATTTAATTGGAGTTTTTAGTTATTAAACTATTATTTCACTATATAAAGATTTATGCATGGCATGTTATAAAGATATTGTTCTAATAAAATACTAGATATTGAAAGATTGAATTTTAATTATTTTTCAGAAACTTCTTAGTTCATCAGAAATGGAAAATTCATCACTTAGTGTAAGAGATTATATGGAAAGTTATCAAGGTATAACAGAAGGATGAAATTGTTTTTTTTGAAATGGATTGAAATTAAGTTAGTATATCTTCTTATAAAATTTCTATAACATTCATAAAAAGATATTTATGTAAAATGTTATCATACAATCATCATTATTTTTTATATTAAAAAATAATTTAATAAATATTGGTTTATCAATATTTGGTCATTAACTTTCTCCTGATCATGTTCACTATTACTCCATGTCTATATTTATGTTTTAGTTTTCCCTTAGTGTCTATATTTCCAATTCCAATATATATTCATATATTTTTAAATCAATAATTTTTTATTCTAGATAACATATTCACAACCCTTCCTCCCTTGGAATGTGGAGTTTCGATTAACATATTTTATATCGTCAGTTTCCCATAATGAAAATTTCAAACTGTTAAGCCTTCCACACTGATCGCATGATAAACCTGGGAGGATAAAATTTCTTTAAGGGGGTGGGATTTTTTGAATTATATTTTTATAGATAAATTAAATCATTTGAATATTTTTTATTAATAGGAAATTTACATTTAACATGTATTACATGGAATTATATGTTTTTTTATTAAACACAACTCTATCTAAATCTTAAATTTGAGACAACAAAGAATTGAAATGAAAAATGATATATTGTTAAAATATTAATATTATCTAATATTATAGTTATGACTAAGCCATTGGAATGTTGGGAATGAATATGATTTTAAATTTTTTTTAAAATTTATGGGTGATACTTGTTAAAAAATAAAGTATTATCTTACTAATTAATTAGAAATGAAAAAATAACTCTTCAAAAATAAAGGAAATGGTTTTCATGAAATTAAAAAAAATTAATATATAACTAATTATCCGAATATATTCATTGTAATCATTTTCATATTGGATTTTGATATAAAAATTTTACATTACTTCAGGTATTTACTCTTTTGAAAACTGCATTCTCAACGCATTTGTGGGTTTAATTTTAAATTAATATTTTAAAATTATATGAATGGAACATTGAAAAATCGTTAAAATATTAGAAATTATAATAATTTATATTAGAAAATATGGATAAATTATTTTTAACTATAATTAATTGTAGGAACAGTAAAACATATATACCATAGTACTGGTTAAAAAGGGTTTACTGGGGTTTTAAACTACAATGTAAATGGTTTAAAATAAACCAATTATATTTGAAACACCTTATCTAACTATTATATTACCTTATCTATTATATTATCAATAAATGTACCTTTATTTAACCTTTTTTCATATGAATAATAAGGGAATATTTTATCCTTTCAAAAAATACAATCCATCCACTAACCTTACTTATTAATGGAAACAACACCACCCATAATAATCACTTATAAAACCTATATTTTCATATATGTTCAAAACAAATTACTAAATTATTTTCCTCCCAACATCCGAAAATCCTTTTTTGGTCATAATGCTAAACTAATAATCCTTTTGGTGCAAACCAAAAGAAGTAGTCTGATGAATAAATAATGTCTTTAATGAAGTGTTTTATTTAATTTATACCTCCTCCTCCATAAATTATTAATAAATATATAATATATAATAAAATAAATTTCATGAATATATCAAAACAAATTATATAAATTTAATGACCTACAACCATATCCTATTCGATAAAATGGGTTACAATATAATCATTCATTTCCAAGATAGACTACCCCCTAGCAAACTGTTGCAATTAATTTTCCATCACCACTTATCAGGGATGGATATAATAGTAAATTAAATAGATATATATTATATATATATATATGATATTATTATTCATTTATAATAATTATATTTTAATTTCATTCTTAATTTTCATTCCATGAGAATACAATATAATTTTTACTGTTTGTAGTAGGTTATCGCATTAAGACCGATGTGATTCATTAATGGTTTACATGATAGGAAAAAAAGATTTTTTTAATGAAAATATGATATATATATATATATATAAATTATTATTATTTAATTTCAATATGATATTTAACTTTCTTTATTTCATCCCAATGGGAAAATGGAAGCAACCTTAATGGGTATGTACGACTAACCGTTTTCATGAATGTTGTATTGCATTATCTATCTCTAAATTTTATATATTAAACTAAATACATTTATACTAAAGTAATATGATATTTATCTAATGTTTAATATTTTTTATATTATGAAACCATGATAAAATTAATGGGACCAAAAATAAAAAATCAAAACATACACAAAAAAGATGTCATTTCCCGAAATTTATCTTTAACATTGATTTTTTAATGATCACAAAATAAAAGGGCATAAGTATATCATATATAGTATGATAAATATATCTAGTTTTCTATAATATATTTTCAATAAACATATATTTATTATATATGATCTACTAACAGGTACTAAGGATGTCAAGACTTATGGTAAGGGATTTCCATCTCAATTTTTTAATATAACACATGTCATATTCAACACCAATTTATTTTATATGGAATATATAATTTTCATTAATATAATTTATTATTATTGAAACAGAATTATTGGGATATATATATATCCATTTTTTATCTATCATTTGTGGAGTTTACAATTCAAATGATATAAAAGTAGTGGGGGAAATGATTTTTTTTAATTTTCCTTCATTGAGAAATATGTTTTGTTAGGAACCTATCATTTATTATAAGGTGTATATAAAACTAAATTGATATGTAATACCATGAATTTATTTATTGTAATGATATTAAAATTTCCAATTTATTTCATTCCATCATGGGTATGATGAATTAGTGTTACCAATGTGGTACAATTTTATGATATAATCATATTATTTGTTGAGATTGTTTGTGATTATATTTCCAATGAAGCAATAATTTTCCAATCTCCCATGAACAAATTAATCATACTGTATTATGGTTTTTTCATGAAAATAAACATTTTACCTTTATTTTCTCTTATTTATATACTCATTAGTTTAAAATAGTTTTTTATAGAAATAATCCTTATTTATCTTTTTGGATGAAAACATATTTTCTTCAAAAATATTATTTTATAAAAATGTTATATAATTTTTTCACATTTTCCAAATTATTTTTAGAGTAATTTTTACCCAGGTTTTAATTTAAAAAAATTTTAATCAAACAACATGTATTTTTATAGAACAATTCTATTTTTCCTTTTTCTAAAAAAGTGAAAGGAATGATTTTTTATCATGTACAACATTTATAGAATTTTTAACTCAACCGAACACTCGATTTTTTAATAATATATATATTTTTATTTTTTTATTCAATTATTGTAGGATATTTAAACAAAATAAGTTTTAGGAAGTTTTATCTGAAATTAAAATGATATTTTCATCTACAAATGTATTAAATATTATTTTAATTTTTTTGAAGAATATTTTCAAACAAAGTGATTTTAAAATTTTTATTCTATTTTAAAAAGTGTATTTCAAATAATAATCACTATTTTACACATGAAATATTTTATATTATTTTTAATGGTTATTTTATATGTTCTAATGGTTATTTTTAAGGAAAATTAATTTAAGTGTTTTTTAAAAAAAATTGGCAAGGATATATTATTTAGGAGGTGTTCCAAGGAATTTTTAAAAATCATTTTTTATCTATGATATAATACATTGATGTCAAATATTATTTAGTGGTAATAATAATTAATTATTCCACACCTATTATTTCTAAGTATGATTAATTTTTTTGTGGATTAAATGTCCATGAAACACATTTGTGGGTTATACTGTGATAAATTGATGAAATGTTTCTCAAACCCATTTTCATTACATGAGTTATGATGTAATGATATGATGAATGTTTTGTAATATAATGTTAATTAAAGTTATGGATTTAATTATGAGATTTTTGGGACATATAAGACCCCCCATTTCATGGGGAAAAGTATTATATCTCATGAGAAAATAATGGGAAACATGTTAATGTATTTTTTCATGTATAGGAAACCAATACTTCATGATCAATAATGGTAAACAAGCCATAGGTATTTGTCCAATATGCTGTTGATCTCATGGTTTAATATTAAAAATAACTATTTTTCTATATATATGATGGTGTACATTTTTATGGCACGATATTATGGTTCAAAAATTATTTTTGATTATTTTTTACTCTTATGGACACTGTTTTTTGGAAATGATAATTTTTTATTAAATAACTCAAGTTTATGATATTTGAAAATATGGATATGAAAATTTAATTTTAATTTTATAATGAAATACAAATATTCATATCTTATTATTTTATATAATTATATATTTATATCTCTTATGTTTTACCTTACTAGGCTTCTAAGCTCACTCTTTGTTATGTTTCCTTCTCTAGGTTATGATGAAATGTTTTGATAGGGTATGCCTAATAATAGTACAATGTGAAATGATATTTATGGGATACTTTCAAGATCATTTAGGAATAAATAATATAATTAATTTGTCTCTAAATGGGAATTATAATGAAACAATATAAGATCATAGTATGGAAAAAAATTAAATATTTAAAAAAATTTATTTAACACAAAAATCATTAAAAGGATAAATAATCATTTATTTAAATTATAAAATTGAATAAAATGATCATTGAAGATGAAAATTATTTTCATATCTACTAGGGTAAGAAGGCAATGGGGGAATTACAAACATGAATATTGAATAAAAATCCAATAAAATAAATATTGAATCATATAAACTACATAAAATAAATTAACTACATAATATAAAATAAGTCCCAATGAGTAGAATTTTGATATGAAAACCCATATCATTGTTCTGATTCATATTATAATTACACCAAACATCCATAATAATAATAATATAATTTTTAATTATATACCCATAAAATTATCACTATAATCATCTATATTCCGATTTTATAATCATTCGATACACTGAGCTATTAAGTAGTTTTTACATATTTTTCTATATATGTTATTTATACTTTCTTGGATTTATACTATTTTAATAAATTAGTGTCATTATGGGCCATCCATTTAAAATTTATATATTTAAATTAATTAACGATAAAATAACAGTAAATTTATAATTATTTATTTATTTTTGTATTCAGTTCATGAGTACATTAGTCTTTATCATAGAATATGATATATGTAATTATTATTTTTAATGATTTCGAATATATTATTAGTTTTTTCATAATTAATGAGTTTCATATTGACCTATCATTCATAGAATGTTTTTTTTATTTTAATATTTATATTATATTATACTATTATTTATGTTTTCAAAATCTCTAATGATATAATTTTATAGCATGATTCATGTATGTGGTGAAACTAACCTAATCATGACCGTACAATGTTTATTTGATGATTGTGAGGTGACTATGTTACATTATAATTTTACCAATATCATAATGAAAAAATTTAGTGATGATTTGTTTTTTATACAATAACTTTAATGTACATTGAAAAAATGTTATGGATATGAAAATGTAAAAAAAATTGAATAAAATATTTTCCTATTATTATACTAGTTTTGAACAATTGAATTAACGATGATCATAATTTGATCATATAATTTATAGGTCATCCTATTTTTTATAAAAAAATAATTATTTCATAGACACTATATTTAACATTTAATCTCATTTATATGACTATCAATGTACGACGTTGATGAAAATTAAAATGATAATAATTTATTCCAAGAAAATGGTAGTCAACATGTATGCATAGTTAATTATTTTAATTTCCATAGAACATGAGAAATTTATTATTTGTTTTATCATTTTAGAACACAAAATATGTTATAAATATCATAATTATCTATAAAATTCAATATAATTAGTATTTTTATGAGGTGGTTAAGGAAAACAAAACCAGATGTTTTTTGGAGGTGGTAGTCTGCACACATACACGAATGTAGTTTTCTATCTTATTATGGGAAATGAGGTTAGAGGTTAATTATTGTACCCTAATTATAATAAAATAATGATAATGTTTTATTATTTATTGTATAAAATTAATATGTTTTATTATACATTCAATAATGATATGATCACATAAAGGAGTAGAAAAGATAAACCGTGGTTAGGAACACATACATCACATTTTACATTATACCCATTGTAAAATAGGTTAATCCATTGAGGGATGGTATTTTAGAAAGACTAGAGACTTCTTATAGTTTCTATTAATATTTAATAAAGGATTGTGATGATTCTCGTTTTAATGTAGTGGGTTTTGGTGTGTGTGGAAGTGTGGAGTAGAGATCCTCATTTATAAGTGAAAAAGAATGACATTTTTTTTAAACAACAAATAATTTCCAATGATTGGAAATCAATATCATGGTTATTAAGTAATAAATATGATTAATATTGGTTTTGGGAAGATATAATGTCTAAAATATTTAAAAAATTCATCAAATTACATGTTTTTACAATCTTCTATCACTTCATTATTTGATTTATTATTTTTCTCATTTTTGATTTCATCACGTTAGCTAGTTTTCTCTCCAAATGTGATTTTATAATTATACTTTAAAATAATGTTGCATTTTTTTGATAATTTGAGAATAATGATTCTAAATTTTTCATAAAATTTGTTTTATTCTCATTTTTATTATTTAAAATATTAATTAAAATTTTAGAAATATATAATGTATTAAAATTATTTTTGAGAGAAAATTTACCGATGTTCAAAATTATCAAATATAGGTTTGAAAAATATATAAAATATATTAAAAAATATAAATTAAATAATGAAACAATTATTTTCTCCATAAGCATAATTTATAAATTTCTAAGAAAAACTTTTATACCAATAAATATATAAAAATCTATGTATTGGTAAAAGTATTATATTAAAATATTAAACTAAAAATCTATTTTTTTTATATAAAAAAATTTAAAATTTTTTTAAAATGATATATTGGAATTTAATGTTTGTTTTTTATAATTAAATTTTCATTATTTATGATTTTATTTTGTAATTAAATGTCACGACCCGACCCAACGGGGCTCGAGCCGCGACTCCCCAAGCCCGCCTCCAATAGGCCAGGGGCTGGCGACCAGCGCCGAGTAGGCTATCACACACATGGGAGGCATTAGCCTAAGGTACCTGTACACACGCACCCACAAACACCTCCTTACAACAGTGCAGAGATATAGAAACTGGAAAGTAAATGCATCCATACAATCTAATCCAAACCAGAGTGCAACAGCAAAAGTACAAGGGCAAAACAGGGCCCACCAAAAGAAAACACAAAAGCGTATCCAACCTGCTCTGAAGAAGGGGAACGCTGCCACAACACCCGCCGGAAAGCTCCCTCGGCACAGCTCCGGTAAACACCCCGGTCCACTCGCTCACTAAGCTCCGCCTGCTCCGGGTCCTCCTGGGACTCCGTCAAAAGGCCTGTGGTCTGCACAAGACACAAACATGTGCGGGCAAAGCCCGTGCAGGGGTGAGTATAAACATACTCAGTAGGCACCCCAAAAACCCAAAACCCAAGGGAGCAACTGATAGGCAACAGTCCGCTCAACCCAGCCAGAGGGAACCCGGACGAGAGAGAAACTCCATCTCGTGACCATCCTCGGCTAAACACAACTAGTCAGCTCAGCTCAGCTCAGGTGTATGCCCATACATACACCTTGAACAATCCAGATATACACAGCTCACGCCACAAAGCCACAAGAGGTACCGACCTCATCACCAGCAACTGTCCACAACCAGGAGAGAGTACACCCCGAACACTGTCATACCAGATGACTCTCATCCGAGAGATACACTCCATCGGGATACTCGCAAACATCACAGACGCTCACCCGAGAGACCACGCTCGTCGGATAACATCACTGAGGAAACATCACTGAAACACCATAACCACCAAACTCCTCGGATAGTGGATCGCCGCTAGGGTCCGCTAGGGGATACCAAGACCCACTCCGGTATACGTAGCTCACAGATAGGGGATCACTCCCAGGGTCCGCTGGGGGATACCACAACCCGATCTGGCATACGTAGTTCTCACAGATAGGGGATCACACCCAGGATCCGCTGGGGGATGCCACAACCCGATCTGCACTCGACAGAAGCTTCACACTCAGATAGAGGATCATTGTCCATATAAAGATGGTCACGATGATACCGGAACCCTATCTGGTATAACTCGCGATGTAGGGGATCGAACCGACGATGCCGCAACCCTACCGAAACCACGAGCTGTGTAGGGGATCGCATAACCAACGATACCACAACCCTACCGACACCAAGCGCTGAGTAGGGGATCATATAACCAACGATGTCGCAACCCTACTATAAACATCATGCTGAGTAGGGGATCGTAAACCCGATGATGCCACAACCCTACAGTGCACGACCCACCGCGTAGGGGATCATAAGTCCGATGATGCCACAAACCCTACGGGGTTAACCTGCTAGATAAGGGATCGCCGCCCGTGAATAAGCGGTCACAACGATACCAAGAACCCGATCTAGGGTAAAGATGCTAGAGGATCCTCTCCGGGCCCACCGGAGGGATACCACAACTCTAACAGTTTAAACATCCCATCGAGAGGATCAGAAACCCATACGAAGGTTGTGATACCACACGAACCCTCGTAGGAACGAACCAAGGGAGAACCCTCAACCACTGCTGGTCCAAACGTCGCTAACCCGAGCGACATGCCTCAAAGCCACACTGCGCACCTCCGAAGCCAAAACCGAGGCCACCATCGCGTTCCACGCGGAAAAACAGACAGGATAGGCTGTTTACTCGCCCGAAACGGAGCACCGGTTAAAACGACACGATTCACCGTAGCTAGATCGTGCGGGGCCCACAGAACGATCCCGAAACCCATCGGGCGGATCACACCACGGCGATCCCCTCGGAAAAACAAGCGGAATCGACTACTCGCTCGCCCAAAACGGACACCCGGTGAAAAAGGTACTATTCACAGAAGGCCGGCTCGGGTGGGGCCCACGCCTGGATTCCGAAACTCATCGAACGGATCGCACCATTGCGATCCTCTCGGAAAAACACACAAGATCGACTATTCATCTGCCAAAATCGGACTCCTGGTGCAAAAGCTGCGTTTCTCCGCAAACGCCAAAACCCGGCCTCGTGGGGCCCGCACCCCGTTCTCAGTCCCAATACCCAGAAACCATCTCAAAAAAGTCCGTCGTACCATCAGGGTCTCAACGCCACTGACGGCACGTCAATCGGACGCTCTGGGTAGAAGTTACAACGGCCCGAAGTCGTAAAATAATAAGATAATATTATTTTATACGACGTTTCTAGCTCCCGGGCCACGATCCCAAACCTTTAAACCCTCAAAATAAGTTCAAAAGGTCCGTCTCGACGCAAGGAGCGCGTCGCCGCAAACGGCTCGCAAATCGGAGTTACGGTTTGCGAGTTACGGGGGTTTAAAGAACCCCCGGAAAATCCTGGCCGGACCACCGCCAGCCTCGCCGGAAACCACCGCGCCGCCGCCGGATTCCGCCACGCCGCCGTCGCCGGAAACCGCCGCGCCACTGCCGCGCCGCCGCCCTGCCTCGCCGGATTCCGCCATGGCCGCCTCGGGTCTCGCCGGAAAACCGGTTATTACCCGGAAAACTTCCGGGAGCCACCGGGAGCACCCCGGTGCTCCAAATTCAGATCCGAAACATGTTTTGGAAAGCTCGGGACCCGAACTATACAACCCATATGAAAATTTGAAGAAAAACAACACAAAAATGGGATCCGGGATTGTAAAACTCAAACCGCCTACCTCGAGGGCGAAACGCCGACGTTCTGCCTCAGATCCGCGCTCCAAAGCTTCCGATGCGCGCTCTTGGAACGTCCGTCGTCGAATTCTGAGCTCGTGGGCGCTCCGTTGGCTCGATTCGGCAGAGTGGCGGCGAAGAACGGCGAAGAACGACGAAGAACGATAAAAGGGGGGGGGGGCGCTAATATTTATATCAGCGGCCCGCCGGCGCCAAACCCGCCTCGGACCCGACGCCCGATGCGAACAAAAGTAAGGTCACCCCTAGGGTAAACGTGTCGTTCTGAACGAAACAGCAGTCTCAGATTTTCCATCCGAGACTCCGTTCAGAAGTTATTTGAGCCGACGCTCGCACACTAACTTTGCTACTTATTTACGAAAACGCCCCTGGTGGCGTTTCTCACCGCAGGCCCGCGCCCGCAAAGATTACACCCCGCCTAGGGTAAACAGCACGTTCCGGATGCAACTGTGCCCTCAGATTCCCGTTCTGAGCTACCGTTTAGGAGATATAACACCCTCGCTACGTGCATAGTATAAAAATACTTAATATTTTTATAAAATTAATCCCGTGCACACCGGGCCTCGGAATCGCATGCCGTCTTCGCGCCTAGCTCTGGAATTATTCGTAGAAATATTCCAAAGTCTGACAGGGCCAAAAACCCGAGTTGCTACATCCTGCCCCCCTTAGAACTTTTCGTCCCCGAAAAGCCCCAAGCACAAGGAAAGCGACTGAACTCTCAAATGAGTTTAACACACCAGCGAGCCCACCAGCAACAACCACTCAGGGTCTTACCAACGCCCTGAACAAAACTCGAGCAAGCAACAAAAGGAAAGAGTACCGCTAAACAGTGTCTGACAAACTACTGCAGTAAGTAGAAAAGACACAAGGCGTACCTCTATCCATCTGTGGTGCCTCTGGGTCGACTGCCTCCAGGGCATGCAGCTGTCCTCGCCCTCGACCACCAGCTCCCTTAGCTTGGCGTGGACCACCTGGGGGTGGGGGTGGTGGCAACTGGTACTGTCTACCACCGCCTCCCGCTGCACCAGCTCCGACGCCACGTCCGACGCCCTGCAGACCACCTTGCTCGAGACGCTGCCTCTGCCAAGGCGGTCCATCGATCGGCTCCCTCTCAGCAGCACGTCGGGTCGGACAATCTCTAGCAAGATGTCCCCGACCATCGCAAGTGTAACACCGCCTCTCCTGCGGCTGACCAAAACTGGCCTGCGTGCCCTGTGAGCCCTGAGGCTCAGATCCTCCATCCTGGGGTCGCCTCCTGAAACGTCGGCCACGTTCAGACCCCTGATTCTGTCGTCGGCTACCAGATGCCGATCCGACCGAAGAATTCTCAGATCTCGCGTGCCCAGAACTAACAGGAGAGATCTGCTCGGCCAGAAAGCTCTCCACCACCAGCGCTCGCTCCAGCACTCCAGCATAGGTGGGCAGGCACAAGGAAACCACACCTGCTCGGATGTCCCTGCGTAAGCCCTGCTCGAAGGTCTGAGCCCTAAAGAACGGGTCTCGAACCATATCCAGGGAGTAGCGCGACAGGTCTGCAAACCTCGCTAAGTACTCCGACACAGTCATGCTCTCCTGTCGAAGCTGCAGAAGCTCCTAGATCCGCACTGACCTCAGTGTCACCTGATAAAACTCTTCCCTGAAGAGCCGCTCAAACTCTGCCCACGTGAGTGACTCCTCGTCATGGGACTGCGTCACCAAACTCCACCATCGCCCGGCAGAACCATGCAGAAGGCTCGCCGCTAGGACCACCATCTGATCTGGAGGTGTCCTCACTAGGCGGAAAACCCGAGTAACTGCATCGAGCCAGTCATCAGCTGCCTGGGGGTCTGGATCACCCCGGAACCTCAGAGGTCGCTGCCTCTGGAACTCGTGCAGCGCACTCAACCTGCGTGCAACCTCGTCCTGCCCCGCCGGCACAACCAGCTGCTCGATAGGTGGTGGCTCAACTGGCAGACCACCTGGAGGTGCAACCTCAGAACCTGCGCCCTGCTCCACAGCCACGACACGGGGCGGGTCATCAGCACAATCCTGCTGCGGAACCCTCACTGGCTGTCGTCGTGGAGGCATCCTGAAATACATTCAAGACACACCATAGTCAAAGAGTATATCTGGAGAGCTGACTCAAGAAGGACAAGGAAAAACCAAAAACCCAGTCCTATATGATGCATGTACCATTATGTCCCCGCGACCAGTGTACGAATGTCCCGAGTCGAAAGGCAGGTTATCAGAGTCCTGGTGTATGGATACGTCGGCCGCCGCACCAACACTGGAGTCCCTAGCCTGAAAGCCGAACTCGAAACACACTAACACTGCCGCTATGCAACCCAAACCAAACTCACAGCTAGACCAGTTACACTCTGAGATCCCAAAGGTGGAACCTCCTCTGATACCACTCTGTCACGACCCGACCCAACGGGGCTCGAGCCGCGACTCCCCAAGCCCGCCTCCAATAGTCCAGGGGCTGGCGACCAGCGCCGAGTAGGCTATCACACACATGGGAGGCATTAGCCTAAGGTATCTGTACACACGCACCCACAAACACCTCCTTGAAACAGTGCAGAGATATAGAAACTGGAAAGTAAATGCATGCATACAATCTAATCCAAACCAGAGTGCAACAGCAAATGTACAAGGGCAAAACAGGGCCCACCCAAAGAAAACACAAAAGCGTATCCAACCTGCTCTGAAGAAGGGGAACGCTGCCACAACACCTGCCGGAAAGCCCCCTCGGCACAGCTCCGGTAAACACCCCGGTCCACTCGCTCACTAAGCTCCGCCTGCTCCGGGTCCTCCTGGGACTCCGTCAAAAGGCCTGTGGTCTGCACAAGACACAAACATGTGCGGGAAAAGCCCGTGCAGGGGTGAGTATAAACATACTCAGTAGGCACCCCAAAAACCCAAAACCCAAGGGAGCAACTGATAGGCAACAGTCCGCTCAACCCAGCCAGAGGGAACCCGGACGAGAGAGAAACTCCATCTCGTGACCATCCTCGGCTAAACACAACTTGTCAGCTCAGCTCAGCTCAGGTGTATGCCCATACATACACCTTGAACAATCCAGATATACACAGCTCACGCCACAAAGCCACAAGAGGTACCGACCTCATCACCAGCAACTGTCCACAACCAGGAGAGAGTACACCCCGAACACTGTCATACCAGATGACACTCATCCGAGAGATACACTCCATCGGGATACTCGCAAACATCACAGACGCTCACCCGAGAGACCACGCTCGTCGGATAACATCACTGAGGAAACATCACTGAAACACCATAACCACCAAACTCCTCGGATAGGGGATCGCCGCTAGGGTCCGCTAGGGGATACCAAGACCCACTCCGGTATACGTAGCTCACAGATAGGGGATCACTCCCAGGGTCCGCTAGGGGATACCACAACCCGATCTGGCATACGTAGTTCTCACAGATAGGGGATCACACCCAGGATCCGCTGGGGGATGCCACAACCCGATCTGCACTCGACAGAAGCTTCACACTCAGATAGAGGATCATTTTCCATATAAAGATGGTCACGATGATACCAGAACCCTATCTGGTATAACTCGCGATGTAGGGGATCGAACCGACGATGCCGCAACCCTACCGAAACCACGAGCTGTGTAGGGGATCGCATAACCAATGATACCAAAACCCTACCGACACCAAGCGCTGAGTAGGGGATCATATAACCAACAATGTCGCAACCCTACTATAAACATCATGCTGAGTATGGGATCGTAAACCCGACGATGCCACAACCCTACAGTGCACGACCCACCGCGTAGGGGATCATAAGTCCGATGATGCCACAAACCCTATGGGGTTAACCTGCTAGATAAGGGATCGCCGCCCGTGAATAAGCGGTCACAACGATACCAAGAACCCGATCTAGGGTAAAGATGCTAGAGGATCCTCTACGGGCCCACCGGAGGGATACCACAACTCTAACAGTTTAAACATCCCATCGAGAGGATCAGAAACCCATACGAAGGTTGTGATACCACACGAACCCTCGTAGGAACGAACCAAGGGAGAACCCTCAACCACTGCTGGTCCAAACATCGCTAACCCGAGCGACTCGCCTCAAAGCCACACTGCGCACCTCCGACGCCAAAACCGAGGCCACCATCGCGTTCCACGCGGAAAAACACGCAGGATAGGCTGTTTACTCGCCCGAAACGGAGCACCGGTAAAAACGACACGATTCACCGTAGCTAGCTCGTGCGGGGCCCACAGAACGATCCCGAAACCCATCGGGCGGATCACACCATGGCGATCCCCTCGGAAAAACAAGCGGAATCGACTACTCGCTCGCCCAAAATGGACACCCGGTGAAAAAGGTACTATTCACCGAAGGCCGGCTCGGGTGGGGCCCACGCCTGGATTCCGAAACTCATCGAACGGATCGCACCATTGCGATCCTCTCGGAAAAACACACAAGATCGACTATTCATCCGCCAAAATCGGACTCATGGTGCAAAAGCTGCGTTTCTCCGCAAACGCCAAAACCCGGCCTCGTGGGGCCCTCACCCCGTTCTCACTCCCAATACCCAGAAACCATCTCAAAAAAGTCCGTCGTTCCATCAGGGTCTCAACACCACTGACGGCACGTCAATCGGACGCTCTGGGTACAAGTTACAACGGCCCGAAGTCGTAAAATAATAAAATAATATTATTTTATACGACGTTTCTAGCTCCCGGGCCACGATCCCAAACCTTTAAACCCTCAAAGTAAGTTCAAAAGGTCCGTCTCGACTCAAGGAGCGCGTCGCCGCAAACGGCTCGCAAATCGGAGTTACGGTTTGCGAGTTACGGGGGTTTAAAGAACCCCCGGAAAATCCTGGCCGAACCACCGCCAGCCTCGCCGGAAACCACCGCGACGCCGCCGGATTCCGCCGCGCCGCCGTCGCCGGAAACCGCCGCGCCGCCGCCCTGCCTCGCCGGATTCCGCCATGGCCGCCGCGGGTCTCGCCGGAAAACCGGTTTTTAGCCGGAAAACTTCCGGGAGCCACCGGGAGCACCCCGGTGCTCCAAATTCAGATCGGAAACATGTTTTGGAAAGCTCGGGACCCGAACTATACAACCCATATGAAAATTTGAATAAAAACAACACAAAAATGGGATCCGGGATTGTAAAACTCAAACCGCCTACCTCGCGGGCGAAACGCCGACGTTCTGCCTCAGATCCGCGCTCCAAAGCTTCCGCTGCGCGCTCTTGGAACGTCCGTCGTCGAATTCTGAGCTCGTGGGCGCTCCGTTGGCTCGATTCGGCAGAGTGGCGGAGAAGAACGGCGAAGAACGACGAAGAACGATAAAGGGGGGGGGGGGGGGGGGCGCTAATATTTATATCAGCGGCCCGCCGGCGCCAAACCCGCATCGGACCCGACGCCCGATGCGAACAAAAGTAAGGTCACCCCTAGGGTAAACGTGTCGTTCTGAATGCAACAGCAGTCTCAGATTTTCCATCCGAGACTCCGTTCAGAAGTTATTTGAGCCGACGCTCGCACACTAACTTCGCTACTTATTTACGAAAACGCCCCTGGTGGCGTTTCTCACCGCAGGCCCGCGCCCGCAAAGATTACACCCCGCCTAGGGTAAACAGCACGTTCCGGACGCAACTGTGCCCTCAGATTCCCGTTCTGAGCTACCGTTTAGGAGATATCACACCCTCGCTACATGCATAGTATAAAAATACTTAATATTTTTATAAAATTAATTCCGTGCACACCGGGCCTCGGAATCCCACGTCGTCTTCGCGCCTAGCTCTGGAATTATTCGTAGAAATATTCCAAAGTCTGACAGGGCCAAAAACCCGAGTTGCTACATTAAAACTCCAAAAAAGAATGAAAAATTATTTTTTTAAAAAAATAAAATTTTCTAAACTTTAAGTTTTCTTAGTACAATATCAAAAAAAATCCTTTATTATTAATTTTAATATGTAAAAAATATAGAAATAAATTATATTATCATACATATATTTTTTTAATTTATTTGATTAATTTTTTAACACAATAATCAATTATTTGATGTTGTAAAATGCTTTTATATATAAAATTATATTAAATATATATTCTCTAAATATGATAAATTTTATTAGATATTATATTATTTAATTACTATTAGTTTTTTTTATTATAAAATTATCTCACAAATAAATATGTCATGGATTTATTAGAATAGTGTTGCATGTGCATAAATATAATGAACACATTAGTAATTTAATTAAATATATTCCAAAATATATGGGGTTCATAAATAAATGTATTATTATCTATGTTTATATATATATATATATACTTATATATTTTATAGGCAATACATTATATTTTGATGATTTAGATTCGTATATTTTATATTGTTTGGCACATTTGGAAATATTATTTATTTTTAATACTATTTTCCTTAAGGTTGGAAGATACATTTTCATTTTTCTTTATAGTCTCATTATTTGTGTGCAAATAATTTTGTTTTTAATACAATATTTAATGTATTGCAATGATTTTGGAATAACTGTTTGTTTTTTTGTTATAATAAAACATGGTTGAATATGAATACAAATAAAAATAATCATGCTTTATATTGAACAAATATTATTAACTAGAACGTCCATCATGAAGTTATGCTTCAGGACATTTGTTAAAATAAAAGAAAAAAGAACACAAGATATTGGTGGGTTCAAAAAATTTGATTATTCTTCATCCATAAAGAAATATAAAGATCATAACATTACATGTCATTCCCTCAATCAGAGTCATTAGTATTTTCTCATTCTGATTGGTACATACCCTGATTTAGGATCTGAAGAATATGATGATGGATCTTACAACACCCCAAACATCCACAATACATTTCCCTTTTAATAATACAATAGCTTCTGTTGGACGCAACTGTGAGTTCAAACACAGCACAACCATTCAAGTAGCCGTTATGAATAGAAATAGCCACTTTTTTGAAATTTTTTAAATTTTATCATTCAAAATGGTCTTCATTTTTGGATTCGGAATATCAAAATTAGAGTAGGGTGAATATTTGATATTTTTCTGAAATCATTAAATTTTTGATTAATAGTGGAAAAACATTACGTCATTGGTTAAAACCGAATTTTTATTTAAATAAATAGATATTTTATTTTAATTTATTCTTGGTCAAAATAGATACATAATAAAAATATATGTTAAACATAATTCATTAAAGTAATTTTATAATATTTATATATATATATAATTTTATCGAACTTTTTATCCCCTTTTACCCACCTCCTAGGAGAATTTGGAAATTTGAATAAAACATAATTTTACTACTTCTGTGAGTTGAATTTAAAAAATCCCTGAGACATAATTAATATCTGCATGAAAAATTTGGTTCAATAAGATGAACATAATTTTTTATGAATGGTAACTTTTGACTTTTATTTATCCTGGTTAAAAGTAAATAGGGTAATTAAGGGTAAAAATTATATCATAATTTCCATAAAACATGTCCTAATTCTATTGTTGAAGTATAATTCAACCAAAAAAACCATAGGAAAAAAATATGATCCTCTTTGGTCTCAATGGATTAGATTATGACATTTATTATTGTTTTTTAATGAAGAGTTAAAAGAGTTAAAATCAAAGTATAATAAATAATCTATTTTTTATATATGGTTATAAATAATATAAATTAGACTATAAATATTCATTAGAAATATAAAATTATTTTCTACATAATTGTATTTTATTTATAATTTTTAGACCTTAAATAATTTAATTTATTTATAACCCAATGATGATGCAGTAATTACATTATTAAAGAAATATTAAAATAATAAATATTAAAAATATAAAAATAAATGTAAGTTGAGACTTATGATAAATTAAACTAATTTTCTAGTTTAATATGGCATGTTAGGGTTGGTTAAATATATTTTATTTGAAGTGATAATGGTTTTATAGATTTCAAAAAAATCCAATACTAAATAGTATCAAAATTGACATAATTGAGTTTTTAAAACTAATATTATTTTATTAATTGATATAATACTAATAAAAATCAAAGGTTCTCTGAAAGGACATATATAATGATATATATATTAATAATGAACCACATGGGGTTCGATTGGAATTTCATAGTATGTTTATTAGCATATAATATAAAAATAAAAAGAGATATAGTAAATGAGAAACTGTTTAACTAAGAGTTAAATCTAAAATATAAGGTAAATATGATGACCTAAACCTGTCTAAAACCTATTGGCTGAGATTTTTTCGACCCTTCCCTGCCTTATTCTTTAAATAATTCATTTTCTATCCATTATAAACAGAAAATTATTTTATTAGAAAATAATATATCAAGATTTTACTAAAGTTATTGTCACCTCTCATATAAAAGGGCACTTCACCTTCTATAAAATTCACACCATCCATGCCATTTGGTTTGGCCATCCAATTACCAAATATCCTTTAAATTTTACTCCCTTCATCCTAGATGCCTTACTTTAGTCATAAATCCAACCTATTGAGACCATTTGATGAAATCAAAAGGATGATATCGAAGAAGAGGTGAATATTTAATAACCGCTTCCAAGTTCTTTTTTTCCACTTCCACTATCATTTTTGTTTCCATTCTAAAACATTAACTCCAATATATTATATATACTATGATGTTATTATAATAATTATACAACCATATTCATTTTTTATCTATCTTATAAATAACAATGCCAACATATGTGTGTACATATAGATTACCATCTCCATGTCGTGGTGTAGATTGTTATTCAAACACTTCATCATTTGGATGGGTATAATAATGATTTTAAATAATGTAAATAATAAATAAAAGATAATAATGATTCTATTTATATGATATACCATCAAATTATATATTATTTTTGTATCAAAATAATTATATTGTCGCTCGTGCGTACGTATGGATTACTGTCTCCATGAACGTGATGAGATTCATTCCCCATCGTATTCATTCAAGAGTAATTTTTATTTTATGATTAAAAAAATAATTTTTAAAGACCTAATAACATTATGAATATGAGTAATATACATCATAAACATAACAAACCTACTTATGTAACAAAACATATAAAGGAAAACAAAACAACTAACTCTTGAAATGATGATAATATTATAATATTACTAACAATGTAATAGTAGAATATCATATATGATATCATATTTTCATATATGGTTATTTTATAATTTAATAACTATGATTTATCTATTATATTGGAGTTTAGAATGCCCTCGACCAAGGAAAAGTACAAGGTAAGAGTTAATTTCACAATCTCTTTATTATCCGAGGTTGTCTTATACGTCAGTATCTACTGGGACCTCTTTATCATCGTCATCCATGTTTTCTTAAAAATTTATTTCAAAACATTTTTTCTACAATTTAATAAACAATGATTTATTTTCATTTATACCCTTATATGAAAATATATTTTTCGAAAGGAATCTCTCCATCATTTCTCTAATAAGGTACATTATGACCTTTTTGAAAAAATTATGGTTATAAAGTTTTTTTATCTTATACTGCAGGTGCAGCTATTTTCTCCCATTATAACATCATCGAAGCCTACCATATAATCCTATAATAATATTTTCAAAATAAATGTTTTCTTTTATAATTATATTACATTTATATAATTTCAAAAAAAAGAGATAATTCTCTAAAAAAATTAATGATTTCATCTCTGTCAACATCATTTGATGAATTTTAAGATTATTTGAAGTTTATTTATTATGATATAAAAAATACATATTGTATTGAAGTATTTGTGATATTTTTTAACTATGGATGTGTTATTTTTACACCATTCATGGTTTATGGATAAATTATTTACATTTCGTATGATTGTTTTAATATGAATGTTTATGTTATGTTTAAAACTTTTCATATGAGGAATGCATTGGACTCAGTAATTGATGGGTGGAGCCTGCCATAGCTCCTTGATGCATTGGTAGGTCTAATTACACAAAATTTTATCTTCGCACAAGGCCTTGAAAAAATCTTATTTGTAGACATCGCACAAGGCCTTCACTATGAGGTCATGATGTCTGACATTATGCATTCCATCCTTATGAATGTTGCTATTCATATTGCATGTGATTATATGACTCATTGAATATCCTTGTGAATATGTAAATGGTGTTGTTTGATTTTATCTTTTCCATATTATTTTTAAGTTCTAGTTTAAAAGGATTTTTTTAGTCTTACATTTCCTTAAATGTTTATGTTTATTTATAAAAGTTTTCACTATATTGTTATCCTTAATGAGCATCTACACTCAACCCTTTTGATGTTATATTTTTTCAGGGATGCGAAGAAGTAAATTATGACTAACCGATAGGGATAATCTTAGTGATATTTCTGTGGCCTATGAAGACTATTTTGTTGTATTTTTTCATTTTATAATGAAATGTTAAAAATATGAATCTTTCTAGTACTTCCAAGACTACTAAACTAGCCAGTATTTCAGTTCATGATTCTTAGTATAATTCCAATGTTATGTAATAATGCACCAACAATATGTAATAGGTGTCCAGTCGTTATAGTTGGAATCATAGGATGTTTAGTACAAATCATGGTAGCTAGATTTAGAAAAACACTGATTGTAGAAAATTTCCCAATGATAAAATATGAGGATTAGTATAAAAGAATATCCTAGAATTTTAGTACATTAGAGATTTTGTGATTTTTCAAATAAATGAATCACTTTATGGATACAATAAGGTAGAGGTGTCCCTGGAATATATGTACCTAGGAGGGAAAACCCGAAAACACCATTTTGAACTAGACTCGAACGAGAACTGGTGCACGAAAAACCAGTCTTGTTGCACTCTTTATTATGACACTTCCAGGGAATATTATTAGGATAATTCAAATTTTCATTACAAACCATTATGAATGGTTTATGAGTATATACATTATCAATGAATTTTTTTATGATTATTTATTATATCCATAAATAATTCAATTTATGTTAACTGTTTTACATTTTTGGAATTATGGAATTCGTCTCAAAAACTAATCTAATGTAAGCCATTGTTTTGAACTATTTCCTAGAGGATGAAATAGAAACCATATCAAAGCATGTAATCCATGTAGGGATTTACCACCTACTCAAGATAATTATCGAGGAGCTGGTGAAGCAACTAGTTCTGAAAAGCTTATCACCATACTAGGACAACTCACTCGGGTTATGAATAATAACCTTACCCATATGGAGCACTCTGATCCACAATGAAGAGGGTTAATGTTATACCACATCATGCAGCCACAACCACAAACATTCAATGGGAGTATGAAATCTTTATTAGCTGAAAAATGGATAAATTCCTTAAAAAAATATTTCACTCTTTGGGGGGTAGTGAAAGGGAATAAGTGTTCATGGATGTTTATTGCCTTACGGGAGATGCAGAACAATGGTGGTCATTGATTCAAAACACAAAGGAAGATGATGAAGTATAAAATATTCAATAGTGTAATTTTAAATATCATTTAATTGAAAAATATTTACATTGTGGCCATTGAGAGGATATGGAAAGACAATTTCAATGTCTGAAGAAAAAAGAGGGTGAGAATGTCGCAAAGTATGAGGCTAACATATGAAGGTTAGAAAAGCATGATGAAGATTATATACATAACCAAAGAAGTTATATTTATTGTTTCTTTTATGGGTTAAAACCATTTTTCATCGATAATTAGTCTCACAATCATTCTCGTCAGATGAATATATTGCCTCATGTGCTATCAAGACAGAAAAGGAATTCTCTAAGTCTTGCGACTTTAATGAAAATAAATAGAAGAAGATATATGTAGAACACTCTGGAAAAGTAAATAAGGGGAAGAAGGGAAAAGTTATGCAGTAAATGTGGGAAGAAGCCTAAAGGGAATGAGATTCGATTACATGTGTGGTGAAAACAATCCACATAGCTCGTGATTGCAAGGGGAAGAAAGATGATGTCAATGTTGAATGCTAAAATTGTAGAGAAAGAGGGAATTATGAAAATCAATGTTCTAAGCACCAAGGAAACATACTTTAGAAAATACCAAGGGATCAAGGCTAAGATTAGGCTATCACTACTAATGAGGTTGAAGCTCTAAAAGACATGGTGGTATGTAATTTAATGGTTTCTTCATGTTTGAAAATGCTTTATTTGATTCTAGATCATCACATTGTTTCATATCATCTGAGTTTGTTATGAAAATTAGAATTTTCCAATTTTATTTAACAATGGAGTTGTCAGTCCAAACGTGTAAGGGAGGTATCATTGAAATAATGTTTTTTGAATCAGTTCACATTAAGGCATTTAAACGTTATTTATCTGCTGATATGATCATCATCCCCATGATTAAATTTGACATAATCCTTGGTATGGATTAACTTTCAGACCATCATGCGAAAATTTATTTTAATAAGAATGGGATTATAATTTTAGATGATGATAAAGAGTACCTTATCTTTAGAGCAGAAACGTCACTATCTAAATCTTAACACGATCCACCCCTAGTAGCTCAACTAAATTCAATTATTGGGGAGGAAGAGAATGAAATAACTGTTGGAGAGGAAAGGAATGTTAAATTATATGACATACCTATTAATAAAGATTGTTTTGATGTGTTTCTATAATATTTACCAGGACATCCTCTTGAACTAGAAATTGAATTTTCTATTGATTTAATTCCTAGTTCAAGACCCTTATAGAAGACCCATTATAGAATGGCCCCTGTGGAATTAGTGAAACTAAAGAAACAACTAGTGGAATTGAGTAATATGGAATTTATTCACCCTAGTGTTTCTCCATGGGGAGCCCCTATCCTTTTTGTTAAAAAGAAAGTCAGATCTATGAGGTTGGGAATTGAATACAGAGAGATCAATGTTATAACAATAAATAACCAGAATCCCCTACCTCACATTGATGATTTAGTAGATAAAATTCATGGTGATCAATATTTTTAAAATATTGATCTACGTTCTCGATATCATCAATTGATTGAGATGAAGGATGACATTTCGAAAACAACATTTTGAACCAGGTATGAGCATTACAAGTTTACAGTAATGCCTATTGAATTGACTAATGCACCCTCTGTTTTCATGGATATATTGAACAATGTTTTCAAGGAATATCTTGATAAATTTTTAGTGTTAATTATTATTGATATTCTGATATAATACAAAAACTATGAAGATGATGAAGATCGCTTGTGCACCATTCTGAAAACCCTCAGATGAAATGAATTATACATGAAGTTTAGCAAGTGTGAATTCTAACTTCAAGAGATTTCTTTTCTGGGAAATATTGTCTTTAAAGATGGAATCTCTACTGATCCTTCTAGGACAAGAGAAACACATGAATTTCCATAACCGATGAGTATAACATCAGAACTAAGTTTTATTGGTTTATTAGGTTATTATTGGTGTTTCGTCCAAATTTTTTCCCGATTGGCTAACCCATTAACCTAGATCACACGTAAAGTGGTTAAATTTGTTTGTAAAAAATAGTTTGAAGAATGTTTTGAATAATTAAAGATATAATTAGTCAATTCTCATATCACGACACTACCATTGGGGAATGATGGGTTAATTATTTATACTGATGCATCAAAGAAATGATATGGTTTTGTCCTTATGCAGAATGATAGGGTTATTTCATATGCATCATGATAGAAAAAAATTCATGTGAAGAACTATCCTAATCATGATTTTGAGTTAGCAGCTGTAATATTTACTTCGAACATATGGATACATTATATCTATGAAAAAAATGTGAGATATATACCGATCACAGGAATTTGATTTTTACTATATCATATAAAGAACTCAAAATGAGGAAAACGAGATGGCTTGAACTACTCATGGATTATAACTGAAAAATACACTACCACCTGGGGAAGGAAAATAAGGTGGCAGATGCATTGAGCTGAAAAAATCATGGAATTTTGAAAAAAGTGAGAGTTGAAATAGATCCTATTTTCATAGATATAGTAAATATGGATATGGTAAAACCCAAGGAATGTGAAACAACAATGATTATTTAAATGGATGCCAAACCATATTTACTTGAAAGGATAAAGTGTTCTCTAAACCGATGAGGAGGAGTTTCGGAAGAAGATAAAATCTCTGAATGAAGGGAGATTAAGTGACTTTATATATGAAGATGGAATTTTGAAATTTGGGAAGAGACTTTGGGTTCCTGATATACCTGATCTAAAAATGGAATTTTTGGATGATTCTCATAGCTCTAACTTCACTATAAAACATAGTAACACTAAGATGTATAGATATTTGAAAAAACATTTTTGGTGGGACAAAATGAAGTGGGAGATTGATAATTTGGTGTCAAGATGTATGGTTTGTCCACTAGTGAAAGCTAGATGGAAAAAATCTGGAAGTGTCATGGAACCTTTTCCCATACCTTAGTGTAAATGGGATAATATTATGATGGACTTTTTCATGGGGTTACAATAGAATCCTAGAAGGAAGGAGGCAATATGGGTCATTGTGGATCGTCATACCAAGTAAGAACATTTTCATCCTATAAGAGAATATTTACCACTTGAATGTCTTGGGAGACAATATATTAATGAAGTTGTAAGACTTCATGGAGTACCCTTATTGATTTCTTTTTATTGTGATCCCTATTTTAAATCAATATTTTGGAATTGTCTTCAGAAAGCCTTGGATATTGAACATCGTTTGAGCACAGCCTACCACACTCCAACTGATGGACAATAAACACGTACCATTCCAAACATATATGACATGTTGAGATCTTGATAACTTGACATTGATGGTATGTGGGATCAATATTTATCTCCGTTAGAATTTTCATGTAATAATAGATTCCATTCAAGTATTCAGATGGCTACATATGAAGCGTTATATGGCAAGAGCTATCACACGCCAACTTATTGGGATGATGTTAGTGAAAGAAAACTCATAGGCCCAGAAATTTTGAGGAATCAATGACAAAGGTGAAGGTTATCCAAACCCAAATTAAAGCATCCCAAATTAGGAAAAAGAGCTATACCGAAAACCGAATGAAGGATTTGTAATTTCAAGTAGGACACTATGTTTTGCTGAAGGTATCTTAATGGAAGGGTGTTATATGTTTCATTAAGAAGGGTAAATTGTGTCCCATGTACATTAGACCTTTCAAAATTCTAGATCAAATTAGATTTGTAGTTATTGTTTGTCAATGCCTCTAAGTCTCTACAATGTTCATGATGTGTCCCACATATCACTTTTGAGTAAATACCTGCCTCACCCAACACATGTACTCACCTATGCAGAATTAGAACTGGAACCTGATCTATCTTATTTTGAAGATATAATAATATTCTATGATACCTGAGAAGAAGTGCTTCAAAATCGGATGCCTTGTCTGATAAAAGTTCTATGCAGAAACCATAAGGCGGAAGAGGTAAAGTGGGAACCAGAGGAACTTATGATGAAGAAACAGCCGAATATTTTTATGCAGTAATATTCTAGAAATTTCTAGAATGAAATTATTTTATACAGGGGAGAATGTAACACCCCAAGATTCATATGTACGTTTTCCTTTGAATAATACAATAGCTTGTCTTTTACGCAACCTCTAGTTTTTAGACACCATACCCTATCAGACTAGCTGTTATGAATATTAATACCCACCTTTTGATGTTATATAAATATTATCTTTCAGAATGGACTTCATTTTTGGATTTGGAACATCGAAATTATCTTAGGGTGAATTTTTTGTATTTTTCTGAAAACTTTCAATTTTGATGAATAGTGAAAAAACACTTCATTATTGATTAAAACTGACATTTTATTTATATATTTAATTTTATTATGTTAATTTATTTTAGGTAAAAAAACATAAAAAATACCTATATATTTTCAATGTAATTCATTAAAGTCATTTTATAATAATTTTAGATAAATAATATTTTATCGAACATTTTACTGTCTTTTACCCACCTCCTAGAACCATTTACAAATTTGTATAAAACCTAATTTTACCACTTCTGTGAGTTTAATTTCAAAAATATGAGTGACTTGGTTAATATAATTATGTAAAATGTGGTTCAATAAGACAAAAATATTTTTTTTGAATAGTAACATTTGACTTTTATTTACCACGGTTAAAAGTAAATAGGGTAATTAAAGGTCAAATTGATATCAAAATTTACTCTAAAACATGTCCTAATTCTATTGGATATGTATAATTCGACCAAAAACAACCTTACAAATAAAATATGATCCTCTTTAGTCCACTTGGATCAGATTATGACATTTATTATTATTTAATTTAAAGAAGAGTTAAGAGTCAAAATCAATGTTTAATAACTATAAAATTTTATTATAGGGTTTTATATAATATAAATTTGACTATAAGTATTCCTTATAAATATAAAAAAAATTAATACATAATTTTATTTTATTTATAATTTTTAGACATTAAATAATTTAATTTATTTATGACACAATGATGATGCAGTAATTACTTTATTAATAAAATATTAAAATAATTAATATTATAAATATCCAAATAAATTTCTATTGAGACTTATGGTGAATTACACTAATTTTTTATGTTAATATGACATGTTAGGGTGGGTTTAATAAATATTATTTGAATTGAAAATGTTTTTATGGCTTTCAAAAAAATCAAATACTAAATATTGTCAAAATTGACATAATTGAGTTTTTAAAACAAATATTATATTTTTAATCAACATAATATTCTTAAAAATCTATAATTAGTCCAATAGTCTTCGATAATGTTATATATATATATATATATATATAATGAACCACACGAGGTTCTCTTGGAATGTTTTAGTAATTTTATTAACCATATAATATAAAAATACCAAGAGACATGGTAGTAGGCAAACTATTTAACTAAGAGTTAAATCTAAATGATAAGGATTACATAATGACATAAACCTGTATTAAACCTATTGGTTGAATGGTTTTTGACCCATCCTCAACTGATCCTTTAAATAATTGATTTTGGATGCCTTATAGACCGAATATTATTATATTATAAAATAATATTTCATGTTTTTCCTAACGTGATCCTAAACTCTCTTATAAAAGGGTACGTGACCTTCTCTAAAATCGACACCTTCAAATCCAATTTAAATTTACAAACCCTACTCAAATATACTCTCAACTATCCTACCTTCATCCCAGAGGCCTTATTTTAGTTAGAAATCTAACCTATGCATCCCTTTTTATCCAATCAAAAGGAAGTACCCAAAGAAGAGGTTAATATATCACCACCCCTTTCATGTTCTTTTCTTCTTCCACTTCCTCTTTCATTGTTGTTCTCATTCTAAAATAATAAATCCATTTTCTTCTATATACTGTGATGTTATTATAAAAATGGTACAACTACATTCATTATTCTATACATCCTATAAATGACAATGTCACCATATGTGTGTACGTACGGATTACCATCTCCACATTGTGGTGTAGTTTGTTATTCAAACACCTCATCATTAGGATGGGTATAATAATGAGTATAAAATATGTGAATAATAAATATAACATGATAATGAATATGTATATATGATATACCATCCAATTATATATGATTTTATTTTCAAAAAAATTATATTGTCCCTCCTGCATACGTACATATTATTGTCTCCACAAAGGCGATGAGATTCATTCCCCATCGTATCCATTCAAGAATAATTTTCATTTGATGGTTAGAAAAATAATGTTAAAAGTCTTAATATCATTTTTAATATGAATAAAATATATTATATTTATAACAAAGATTATCTATGTAACAAATCATATAATGGTAAACGAATCAGTTAACACCTGAAATGATGGTAATACTAAAATATTATTAAAAATGCAATATTAGAAGATCATATATTATATCATATTTACATATATATTTATTTTATAATTTAATAAAAACTATTTATCTATTATAAATAATTTTAACATACCCTCAACCAAGGAAATGTACATGGTAAGGGTAAATTTCACTACCTCTTTATTATCCGAGGTTGTTTTATATGTGAGTATCTACTGGGACCTCTTCATCATCCACAACGGTGTTTTATAAATAATGTATGACAAAAAAATTTATTAACTATTTACTAGTAAATTTGTTAAATTCATTTATACCCTTATTTGACATTATATATTTTGAAAGGAATATTTCTGTCATTTTCCCAACAAGGTACATTATGACCTTTTCAACAAAAATAAGCTAAGAATGTTTTTTAACATATACGCCATTATAACATCGTCAAATCTTCCCTTATAATCTTATAAGAATATTTTCAAAATAAATGTTTTAATTTATAATTATATCACTTTTAAATTATTTCAAAAAATAAATTGATATTTCTTTAAAAAAAATTTGATTTTATGTTTGTAAATATCCTTTTATGGATTTTAAGCTTATTTGAAGTTGATTTATTATGATACAAAACACTCATATTTTATTGAAGGTTTTTTGATATGTTTGACTGTGGAAGCGTTATTTTTATAACATTCAATGTCTATTGATAATGTATTGACATTTCGTATGCTAGTTTTAATATGAATGTTTATGTTATGTTTAATCATTTTCATATGAGAAATGAATTTGACTTAGTAAGTAATGTGTGGAGCCCACTATTTCTCCTAGATTAATCGGTAGGACTAATGAGATAGACAAGTGTCTTGGCACATGGATTTGACAAAATCTTATTTGTAGCATAGGCATAAGGCCTTGTCTATGTGATTATGAAGTATGGAATTATGCATTCCACAATTATGAAAGTGGCTATTAATATTGAATGTGATTATTCGACTAGTAGAATATCCATTTTAATAAGTAAATATAATTATTTGATTTTATCATTTCCATAATATGATTATGTTCATGTTTAAAGGACTTTTGTTTTAGTCTTATATTGCCTTAAAAGTTTATTCTTATTTATGAAACTTTCCTCTATATTGTTATCCTTATAGAGCATTTGAGCTCACCAATTTATATGTTTTATTTTTTCCTAGATGCGAAGAAGTATATTATCAATGAACTATAAGGATAGTCTAAGGGATATGACTGTGGACTATGGATATTATGTTATTGTAGATTTTCATTTTATAATGTAACCAAAAACTTATGAATGTTTCTATTATTTCCATGGCTATTAAACTGATTGGTCATTCGGGGCATGATTCTTTGTATCATGAAAATGTTATGTAATAATGCACTGAATCTATGTAACTGGGGTCAGGTAATTACAGATCATTCCCGATAACATATAAGATCAGGTAGACACTTTGAAATTTGTGTTAGAATATTCCTTCCTCAACATTCACTTTCAGTGGTTAGGATTAAATTCCATACAATCATCGTCATTCCATTTTACAAATAAGAGGTCATCGCTGAAATTGATAGGATCAACATGGAACTCTTCCATCCATTCCTCCTCATTGATGTATCCTGACATTTTAGACATATTAGAGGAATTCAAGGGATTCTGAATTTCTTTATGACACACAACATATTTAGGTGTCCCAATGTGATCCAACCAAGGAGATGACTCCAAAATCCCATCATAGAGTAATCCTGCACTTGGACTAACATTCATGTTTTGTAATGGAGGGTCATAATGATATGGATACATAATAGTAGAGAGGATAGAATATTTTTCAGTCTCAACCAATTTATTGGGAGAAATGGACGTAGTCACAAAAAAAATAAACCTAAGAAGAAGAGGGACCACTATCAGTTCGCATCAGGGACTTATCCACTATGAACCATTTATATTAATATATAGACACCTGATGGGAAGGACTGTTCAATATATCATCGTTACTGGAACCTAGATTTTCAACAACATCATTATCATGAACAATAAACTTTGACACTGTCATACGCTTTATCTTGGGATTTCTACATAGTGATGTTGGGTGACCCTTCCTTCCACAACACTCACTTGAGATCTTCGTCTAAAATAAATACAAATAATGTCCAAAAACCCTAAATTAATTATAGAATAGATGTATTATTTAATATTCAAGTCAATATTAATATTATCAATGGGAGTGGAGAGTATTACCGTATCAATCAAGGTGGAGTTTAGATCAATATCCAACAACATTCTGAAAAAATGTACAAATAAAACAACTTCAGTTTCCTTATCGAGATAAATAAGAATCCCAATCTCCATGCCAAAGTCATAAAAAATCATTGGATACTAAATGTCCCAATTAATTCAATGAAACAAACCCAAAACTAAGAAAATGCATTTCCTTCAAATGAGTCATTAAAATCCAGGGACTATTCATGGAGGTGAATCTATCATGCCATTAAAGCCAGAGACCCAATGCTCCCCACTTGTGTTTTGAAAGCATTCGAAGGAAAAAATCAATAAATTAATTAATAACCAATTGATACACACCTCTTATCAATAGAGTCCCGTAAAAACGATATTCTATAGATGAGATAATCGAACCTTCAAGGCATCTCACCCTTTGGCCGATCAAGATGTGCAATTAGAGAATTCTTCCCAACTATAATATTCTTTACAAACACATAAAGATTAACATCATCATGACCATATGAACACTTTATAAGGATCCTACTATAAGAGGAGTCAATGAGCGATGAGAATGATGGGGTCGATGTTGGACTGTCCATTGCAACTCTTCCATTTTGATCCTTTATAGAACAACTAAAATTCAGGACCTTCTTATATCCTGTGATGTCTTTATCCATAAAAGAGAAATCACAGTTGAAGGATAACTTGACTCATTCAATGACAGCATCTTCAATAAATATTTCCCCTACAACTTATCATTCACATGATGAGAACCGTTAGCATGAGCATCCGGTCTCGATCTGGAATCGCGGACTACCAGAACATTCAACACAACCAAAGAAGATGGATTTTCACACTACATTAAATAGAAACCCAAGTCACACGATCCAAAGTTGATGACATGGATCTTGAGTCAATTAAAAAACTACATGTATTTGATTAAATCATATGATATGATAAAAGATCAGACATAATATATCCATTCCAACGATCAGCGGTCTGAGCAATACGAGTCACGACTATATTTGGATCTCTCACTATGGTATCTTGGTAAACTGCGGGTTGGCCAGCTGGGGATACTCTACCTTTGAGATGCATCGTGCCTTCATTAGAAAACATATCATACAATAATAATAATATATTGATTATAACAATAAATTAAATAATTTAGTCATAATTTCTTCTAATTATCTAATTAAATGTGTTAAAAACCTTATAATAGATGATAATGGTAAATAATAATTATTTAGGATTCATTAATAATCTCCAAAGGTCATATGGAGCAATAAATTGAATCAAAATTAAAAAAAGTGAAAACCCACAGAGGGGGGTCCATTACAAATCCTCCTAAAGTCATTATAATAGAAAGGATGACTTTATATGATATCCACAATTAGATATTTATAATTCTTTTTTTTAGTAGACATTGGAAAACTCTGACATCAAGCACCAAAAAAAATATAATATAAATATTATTTAATAAAATATTTCTAATGCACTAATAAACATTATTATATGTTTTTGTGATAACATAATCATTTTTTGGATGGACTAGTATCAAACCAAAATAATACCAAGTAGAATTATCTTATCTATGAACTGAAGGGCCGTATAAATTTTATAAAATTATATTTAATCTTATTTATTTGCGAATTCTAGGAGATGATAGTATAACATTATATCATCCAATATTATAATGGTGATTGGTGGAATATAATCCAACAGATTTTCATTATTACAATTTTTTTCACTTGACATATAGTTATGAATTAAACATGTAGAATTTCAGCCAATTATAGATTATTTGTATATGAATTATTATATTTTGAAAATCCAAAATAATTAATAATTAATTAATTTTTTAGCATATAAATATGAATTAATGGAATAAATAAAATTTTGTATAGGATATCATAAACCCATCATATGGGTAGAAACATCCTTAATTAAATCCCTCTAATAGATTAATTTCATACATAATCAGATTATGTATAGATAAATTCTTATATATGTTTTGATATATAACAAAATAAATATCCCCGCATATTTGTTTTAATCCCACACATTGATGATACACAGAGGAGGTGAGTGAATGATGATATGCCAATATTTATTAATCCATCAAATTATTTTGATCATTAGTCAATCTAAAATATATCCATTAATTATAATATATAAGTGAAATAGAATTAAAAAAGATTCATTAGTAGTTTGAATTAGTTCTCCTGTAATTGGAAGTATCTGAGGAGCATACAATGATGACATTTCAATGTACAAAAATACATTTACTTCCATACTTATTACATTTTTAGGGTTTTCTCACTATATTTATATATTTTTTAACCTTGTTATAGATATAGAGAACAAATTAAAAATCTCCCTTTGAAATAATGAATCCCTCATCGATGTTTCATTTCAATCTTCAATGAAAATGGAATGTGTTTAATTAATAGTGGTGGATCAATTTGATTCCACATCATGATGAATGAATATATAACCTTCATTGTGATAAACTTATATATATTCCTCTATTATATCATTATTTTTATTTTTTGTGTGTGATTAAAATTTATAGATTTATTTTAGAATCATAACTTATATTAGAAGAGAAATATATTTTTTTATATTTGTGATTATCAATCATTAATTTTTTCTAAAATTATATTTTAATTAATTAAATTTTTTATATTAATTTTACATAGTGACTGAAATACTAATAAATCACAACAAATTTTAGTTATAAAATCAACCTAATTATATGAATAATAAAATCTAAAATGTATTCTTGAATTGATCCCATTATTAATATCATTATTTAATGACATAAATGTAATCACCCAAAAGAATTTATATATTTTTATTCATTTTTGGAAAATCTCTTTTTAGTTGGGTCTAGAAGGATCCCTTACATGGCTCATAATCCCTGTAGACTAAGACCCATAAATAACGTATAGTATTAGAAGCACCATGGACAAAGACATGATCTGTATGCTCAATCCCCTATACCCCAATGTGAAACAACCCCTTTCATGTTTCATAAATAAACCCCTTTATATTTTACCATGAATTGAAATTCATGGATAGACATTGTCTCACAATGCAGTGTAATTATTAACTCTAAACATAAAATCTTGGTTTTTTTAATCTTGATGTCACTGTAACATGATATCATTTACAATGGCCCAAATACCCTAATCATTGAGAATCTTGGTGTGGGCTATATCATTCATTCCATGAATATTTTTTTAAAATGTTGAATGTAAAATGTCCTAATTTCTTCTAAGTTATTTTTTCCACGCCATTTAGGTTGAGTAATTTAAATCTATTAATTTTATTTCACAACATAGTATTCACTTTATAGTGTTGTTTAATTTTCCGCAAAAAATGTGGTCCTCTAAATCCTTCCATCATGATACGTTATATAATAAACATTACCTAGGGTCCCCATTATAGAACGACTGTTTTTAATGGACAATACATTAAATATTATGCATCGTCAATATGGTGATGATAAACCCTTTTAGAAACAACCCATTAGATATTTTTTGATTCACAAATATCTTATTATATATTTACAATGGAGTTATCTATCTTTTATAATTTGATTCATCAAGAAATTCACTTATACAGACATAATTTGATTTGATATCCTTCATTATAGAGAAATAAAAGATATATCTTTTGTATAATAATGTTTTATAAGAATCATATTTTTCCATTAGATAGATTTTTTTAACATATATTAGGTTGATAAAACATCATTATCATCTCCCACTTATGTCTATCAATTTTGAAACTATGTCACCATTATTAATTATGTGTTATTTGTTAAAAAATTAACACAAACAAGACTATTAAGGATATATTCTTAGATAATTAAACTATGGGACATTGAAAAACACATAAAAACCCATGATTTTAGTTAATTATTAATATCTTTTAAATCTTATGATATAGAAAACTTCAAACATAAACAAAATATGATATATTATCGATATATTTTTATTTAAAAATTATAGTTATAACATTACCCAAGTATATGAGGGTATGAATAATATTAATCACATTATGAAATAAATATAAAAATTATTTTACAAATTTAAATACAATAATGTGTTCCTTGGAAATAATATTTATGTTTTAAATTACTATAACAAAATCATATATGTTTAAGGATTGATAAATGTGAAATGACAGTTTTTTTTCTATAAATTTTTTTATTATTTTATATAAGATTCATTTAAATGTAATATTTCAAATATTTTAAGCATTATATTTATTAAAAATTTATTATTTATAACATGTAAAATAATTATAATTATTCATAAATTTATTATCTATTTGTTATAAATAAAGATAATATCATTTGATGGAAATAGAGATAATTTTTGCAACAAATATTTTTTATTGTATAATGTATTTTTCATTAATTAATTATGATAATATTTATAGATTTATTAATTTTTTTAAAATGTATTAAAAATATATAGTTTAATAAAAATTAATAATCATATAATGATTGCTACTAGACATTAAATGATAGTAAATTCATTTTTTTTCGAAAATACATTTTTTTGAAAATGATATTTAACTTTTTATAAACCAATATTACAAATATTTTCTATCAATTTTTTATTTTTAAATTTTTTTGAATTAAATTATTTTCTATATCAACATTTAAAAATCATATTTTGGATATTTATTTTATTTTTTTCAAAAAATGTGGATTTTTACATTAAAAGTGAAAAAATCTCATTTTAAAAATATTTTCAATTTTTAAGAAATTATCATCAAATTCTGATGCATTGAATTTTTAAGAATCCTTTTTTATATATCAAACACACACAAACACACATATATATATATAGGAATTGATAAGTTTTATTTGTAAAATATAAACTCATTATTTAGGATCTATTTATGATATTTTGAGAATTTAAGTATTCCTTTTTTCAGATAAAATCTATTTTAGGTCTTTTATTTTAATTAGGTAATTATAAGGTAAAACTCAGTTAGCTTTTGGTTTTGAATTAAAATATGTTTCATTTTATTTAATATAATAAAAATATGTTCATGTAATTGAAAAATATTCGTGATTTTAGAATGAAATATTTTTTCTTCTTATACAGTCATTTTTTCTAGAAATATGTTTTTGTTGTATTTACTAAAATTATATTAATGAATTTTATTTCTACTAATAGGAATTTAATCATGTAAAATAAATTCAATATTTGAAATCTTATGAATTACAATTAGCTAATTAGGTAATATTTATTTTTGGTTTTCATGAATATCGACCATTGTAAAACATTATCACCAAGATTGGGGGTGAAATGTGTTAGTAAGAGTAAAAATAAATAGATACAATCTCAAAATAACTGAAACACATTAGTTTCATTAATTACATGAATTTATTTTAATAAAAAATTATTTTTTTCTATAATATGACAATTTTTCCCGTTAACATGTATCTTTATATTAATTTAACTAATTTTTAAAAAACATCACTCTCTTTATTTTGATATGTATATTATGTTTTAATAATAATGAAAAGGAATTATGACCAATTATAAATTTTTATTTTCAATGAAAATAAATTTTTTTATTATATTAATCTATTGTTTATTTTTATATAAGGGTATAATAACTTAAAAGGCTTATACATCACTAATGAAGCACTTTTGAAAACACAATAAAATCCAATGTATATATATTAGAAATATTAAAAGTGATGTGTTTTGGGTATGCTAATGTAACTCATGATAATTATGGGTCAAAATAATATTCAGGTAATGGTTTAAATATTCAAATTCAATCTCTCTGCAAATCATGATGTTTTTGAATCCAACATATGCGAACATTCCCAAAAATAATGTGAATAATATTATAGGTTTAGAATATTTATTTAATTAATCTAAAAATCTTATAAATTATATATTTTTTACATTTAATGGAAAACAGTTGATAATATTAAACATTTTCCACTTATGTTGTACTTTCCCATTTATAAAGAAATTATCTTCCATTAAAGACAAAGTAATTTATTAACTTGGTAAGGGTTATTGGTTGCTCAAATAAATAATTATATGTTAAAATAACATACTATTTTTAATATTTATTATTTTAATAGATTTTTAACTTATGTCATACAAAAATTCATACTGATAAAACTTGCATCCAGTTTTTCATGATAGTTACATTATCATATATTACATTTAAGATATTTTTAGAGATAAGATATTTTTAATTTGTTATAAACCCTGGGGATATGTCTAATTAATAGTTAAATTCTAAAATCTATTTAAAATTAGATATTATGGGGTTTTCTAGATATTATATAACTATATGGATAATATAAATTTGATGTTTTTATGGCACAAATTCACCATCACATAACCAATTTAAAAGTTTAATATGTCATATTAACGTGGTCCTGAATGATGAATAATGTGTGGGCCTATGTCTGTACACCATGATTGACACATTGGGTGGACTATGTTTTGGTTAATGAACATTTACCTTATGAACCATTTAAAAATATTTTAATATATGATGACCATTAATGACAAATTTAAAACCTAATGTGTCATAGATTACAAAAAGTGTCCTGGATTAAGATATCATATGATTTTTTTGGATTCATTGATTACACATTATGATTATTTTCACACAATAAAACATCTGATATTATTAAATGGGTGGACCTAATATGAATCCAATCAATTATGAATGTTATGGTAATTATAATGAATATCCACATGAGAGACAAATGAAATTAGAGATAATAATTTCTTTGTTGTGGTTATGATCACTGAACAATCATATTCTATGATGTGAAAAAAAATTATGTTGATCTTTGAAATTATTAAAAGACTGAAAAAATAAATGCTGAGAATGTTTTTTCAAATTTTCTATTACATTTACTTATTTTTTGACATATTAATTTCCAATCAATGTACTAATGCAAGAAAATTTATTTTTTCCACCATTCTGTGTTGATGACAGGAAAATGGTATCCTAGAAATATATCATATAGAAGGTGAATTATATCAATAGAGGAATATAATCATGAATAATTGGTAAATGTATAACATTATCTCCATAACGTGGATCAGGATTAAGAGTGTATTTTAAAATAAGAATTTCTCAAAAAAATATTCAAATTAAAATGGAAAAGAAATACATAAATCTAATGTGGAATGCAGACATATCACATAGTCCTTATGAGGGATATTTCATCAAACATATAAAGTACACTTTGAGTATTATCTTCACACTTGAAAGAAAAGATGGTCAATTCTTTAGGATATTGATACCATGTATTTTTAATGAATTGGATAAAACATATGTTTCAATATATGAAAAAATCATTTGATGTGGTATGATTTTTGAAATAAAAACTTTACAGTCTTAATGTTTCCATGTTTTTGGGTATAGAAAGAGAGACGTGTAATTTTGAGGAAATTATATTAATAAAACTCATTGAAAAATAATATAATTTATACTGTATTTCTAAACTATGGAATGAATCATGGATTGAATTTCATTATGAGTTCTATTAAATATTAAATGTGTAGAAAATAAGGACTTTTATGAAATGAATGCTAAAGTTATGTGAATGGTCCAATAAATGAAATGAATAGTGAAAGAACATAATTGAATCTACCACCCATACTCCATTTTTATAATTATAATTTATATGGATAGTAGACAAATTAGTTTAGCAATATGAGGGATAAAGATGAGAAGTTATGTCAGTAACCTATGATGTTACCAGTCAAATGGAGATTTCTTTCGATCCTAAAAACTAATGTTTGTTTTGAGAATGAAGTGGTTAAAGGAACACTTACAACCCACTCAATACAAGTAAATGTTTCATTTGAATCTACTTCTAACCACCATTTTATAACAAAGGTATTCAATAATTTAATCATTTAACCTATTCAAGGATTATATATTGAGTTTCAAGTAAAAACAACTAAGGGAAATATGATCACATATAATGTCTATAACTCATGTGTCATATAATTTCATAGGAATGTACTTGATCCAAAACTCATGATTATACCTCTAGTTAAATTTGATGTTAATTTATACTAATATTGGATATATATATAAATATATATATAAATCCTATATCAATTTAAAATGAATGTAATTCATATTAGATAATTAAAATCATGAAATGATTAGTGTAAGGATGAATATGAACATTCAGTGGATGTTACTTCAATTGTATGGGACATACTACATATCTATGAGGGTTATTTATGTCAAATAGTTATAGATAAACTCATTATAAATGATATGATTATTTTTTGGATAATATTGATCTATTTTTTTAATATTTTCCATTATTTCTTATGACCGATGATATTGAATTTTCAATAGGTTTCAGAGTATGTTCTAAATCTTTTTAAAAGACTCAATACAGAATGAAACTGATTGAGTATAATGTATTAATGAAGAAACTATTGGAACATCATGATTATATATTCATATTCTCTACTTCCACAACATGGGTTCACGTATAATTTATATTGAGAAGAAATTGTTTCAACGCATTTTTTTATGGATTATAGAGAACTTATACAAGAATACAATTGAGGAAAAGTTTTCACAATCCGATATTGATGAAATATTTGATCAACCATGAAGAGAAAAATATTTTAACAATTTTTTTTCTTTATATCATAAATAAAGGTTTAATAAAGAATATATAACTAGGAAACCCCTATGAACAATTTATAGTCATTAAGAAAAAAAAGTATAACATTTATGATTAATAACACTCCATCTATCGTAATGGAATTAATGATTAATGTATATATATATATATATATATATTACCCTGATCAATATTTAGTTGTATTTATAGATGATATTATTATATATTTTAGGATAAATATAGAGTATGAATGTTTTATTGGGATTATAATAAATACCATTGGGAAGGAGAAGATATATTATAAATTATAAAATTTCAAATTTTAGAAACATAAAGTCACATTCTTGTGTTATATAATCTCAAGTGAGGTTATTTAGAGTGGATCCATCAAATATTTATGTTATTGAACAATGGCCAAAATAGACCATAGTACCTAGTATCCATATTTTTTCTGGTATTGAAGGGTAATATTAATACATTGTGAGTTATTACTCAAAATTATATAATCTAGTAAAAAAATTATCCTCAAGGGATACATGTTTTCATGGATAGATGAATTTCATGAAAATTTTAGGGAGTTGAACGAATGGTTGTTTAAAGCACTTTTTCTTATCCTACATAGCATTTTAGAATGTTTTGTGGTCTTTAGTGATGAATCAAATAATGTATTAGGATACATTCTCATTAAAATGATAGGGTTATAACCTATTCCTTCAAATAATTGATAATTCATTGGAAAAATTACACAACTCGTTAATTTTTGTTCTTAATTGTAAATGTTTTAGTGGAAATACTCTTTCATTATCACTATAGATAATGATGTGTTATATAACCTAATTATAATAGTTAAATGTATATATTCATGCTATAGAGAAGTATATATTTTTTGGGTAATTCCTCGGTCAGGGACTGGAGCACCATTTATTAATTAATGAAGCAAAAGTTTACATGAGTCAAAAGGATGGGATCTAATTACAACCTCTTTCAAAGAGGTGATATAAATCAGCTGGAAGCGCATCCAGCCATGTCATGCTCTGGTGAATACCTTTATTGGCAAGGGCATCAGCAACAGAATTCGCTTCACTGAAGACATGTGTGACAATATAGTCAATTTCCAGTAGCGAATTCATGCAATTCATCCAAAGTGTAGTGAGTGGCTAGGCGAGATGAATGACTCCATTCCAAATGGATTGAACAATGGTGGTAGAATCACTTCTAATCCAAAGTTTTCTCCATCCTCTTTGCATTGCAAAATCAACAGCATGGATGACTCCTAGAATCTCTGCTTTAAGGGATGAGGCAATCCCACACCCACTGTAAAAGCAACCCTTGCACTAGTCAGAAGAATCTCTAAAAATGTCCCCACAACAGTCAGATCTAGGATGGCCTTTTTAGGCACCATTGACATAAACTTTAATCCAACTCGGCATCAGAGGTTTCCAGAAAACATCAAAGGGGTGCCTGGTCTTCAAGAAAATACCCGGGACACGGATACGTCTGAGGATCTCGAAGTCTCGAATATAATTTCTACAACAGTCTTTTTGAATTAAGGCAGCATCATGTTTCGTAATTAGAATTCAATATTTTCTTGAACTGAGACTCAATGAGTGATTATTATGTATAATATTATTTCTTACGTACCAGATTTCATGTAGGAGTTCCACCACTGCCGCAAATTTTTTCTTAGCTTGCTGAGAGGCTTCATGTTTTGTACATTTCTTCAAAAGCAATCAAATCGGGTCAGATAAGGACCATGAGCAAATAAATAACTGAAAAATGTAGTTCCATAAAGCTGAGGACCTGACAAAAGAAAAAAAGAGATGATCAGAATCCTCCATGTGCTGATTACACAAATGACATTTAGAGCATAGTTGAATGCCAAAGGCTTGAAGGTGAGTTTCAGTGGGAAATCTATTGTGAGCAATGTGACAAATAAGGGAAAACCTAGAGGGTTTGATCCAAGCCTTATTGAAGGTTCTCACCCATTGATAATTAGTTTCATTTCCAGAGAAATTGTGCATGTACAAGTTTTTCAAGTCAAGGATGCAATTAGGAGCAGGTTCCCAAAAAAGGAAGTCCCAAAATTAGAGAAAGGGTAATTCTCAATGATCTATGAAATGTTGTTAGTAAGATCGTGCCTATGAAGCTGCATAACATCTTTAATAGTATGTCTGGTATCTTCAGTAGTGTTATTAGGAGGAAGCAAGGATATCAATGGATTACCAATCCGGTTTTCACACCAGAAATTAATGTTGGAGTCAGCGCTGACCATCCATCTAGAGTTATCCATAATCTTCTGATACGAGTATCTAATAGAGGGCTAGATCGAGGAGTTAATGAAATTAAAATTTTCTTTTACAAGTTTATTTAGGAATCTATTCTTTAAAAATTCAGAGGCTTTAGAGTTGTCATTAATGAGACGCCAAGTGAATATCACTTGCAAGGCATCGTTAATTTTTTTTATGTTTTTGATGCCAATGTCTCCTTTATGAAGAGGTTTACAACAGGGCTTCCACGGGATGGTGACGAGTTTCCATTCAAAGATACTTTCCACCCAAATGAAATTTTTTATATTGGTATTAATTTTCTTGAAAGTACATGTGGGCCCTTTATAAATCATGAGGGAGTAAACCAACTTTGAGACAATGGTTGATTTGACAAGACAGATTCTACTAGCCATGAAAAGGGATTTTTCCTTCCAAGAAGAGAGTTGATTGATGATTTGATAGGAAATATTAGAGAAAAACAGGATTTAGGACGTCCCCGGAAAATCGGTACGGCTATGTACGATAAGGGAAAGAAACCGTCTTTAATTCCAAGGTTACTAGTGATAGTAGTTTTCATTATAACAGGGAAGTTTTTTCCGAAAAAAATATGAGATTTATTCCAAGAAATGCTTTGGCCAGAAATGTTCTCATAATGAGAGATATCGTTCTTAATACATTGAATTTTTCTTTAATCTCCTTTTATAAACAAGATAATATCATCAGCGTAGAGGAGGTGAGTGGGGACATTGAGGTTTCTAACATCTTGAATGGGTTTATGTTTATTTTGATCGACCAGATTATGAATGAGTCTGCTAAAGTAATATTTCGAAATAAAAAATAGAATGGCCGGAACGGGATCCCCCTATCTAACACCTTTAGAACATTTGAAAAAACCGTGAGAGGTTCCATTTATCATGATGGAAATGATATCAAATTGAAATAAAGTCTTGATTCTCTTGATAAAAATCTCATGAAAAACCAAAGTTTTTCAAGATTCTAAATATAAATCTCCAATCAATGGTATTAAAAGATTTTATAATATCTAGTTTAATTGCAACACAACCCCCTCTATTTTTTTATTAAGGGTGTTGGTACATTATGATATACAGATATGAAGTGGTAAGGTTGAATAGTGTTCCATATTATGTTATATCTTATCATGATTCTATGTTTTCCTATAATTTATTGATATGTCTCCTTTATTCATTAGATTCGTAGTTGAGTTTTTGTACTGTATAACATCCCCATACATATGTACAATTTGAGAGGAAAATTAAAACTATAGATGATATATTGGGAGCTTTCTATATGGGTTCCAATGATGGATGGGATTGACACATTCCATTGATATAAGTTTTTTATAATAATCACTTTCTCTCAAGCATACAAATGGATACATATGAATACTTTTATGATAGGATGTGTATAACTCCAACATGATCGGACAATGTTAATGGAATGACACTATTGGTACTATATTAGGATGAAAAAAATGATAATTAAGGGTAGATTAATTCAGAATAAAATATAGGAATTTCAGAGTCGATAGAAATGTTTTAAGGAAATTTTTATAGGTGATATAGAGGTAGATGTTGGTGATCACATGATCATATAGATATCTCATTTTAATAATGTTATGATATTTGGAAATAGAAGAGATGTGACCCATAGATATATCAAAACATTTTAAATTATTTATCATATTAGGATGGTTTCTTATAACATAGAAGTTCTGTAAAACGCTCACAAGAGCATGATGTGTTACATTTTTTTCTTCTAATGAGATACGTACCAACGCCTTCAAATTTGTTCAACTCAGTAGTTTTATATATGGAAAATGATATATTTTATGTAAACTAATCAATGGATATTATTTATTTTTGATAAAATGTCTTACGAAACAAGGCCACTCACCCGGTCAATGATTTATTGTGACATTAGAAACTTCAAGAAGCTATATAGGAATGTGAAGTTGTGTTGAGGTAGAAATTTCATTAGTTTATTTTATTATAGTGAATAAAATAAGAGAAGAAAATTATTATAACATGGTATATTATAGAACTACAATATATTATTTTATATTTATCATTATGTTAATATATTCTATTTGATAGCTTTCATTACACTCCAAACTGTTTTTAAAATAGACACAAAATAATATTGAAATATCATAATGTAATGTGATAGTTATCACCTAGACATTGGATTTGAGGTTATGAATATTCCAAAATAAATTATGAAAAAATATAGTTTATATTTTCATAATATTAATTAGTTACTTTTTAAATTTCTATTAATTAAAAAAATTGTTTGAATGTAATTATATATTTTGTTATAAGAATATGTTTTTATAGGAAAATGTGTTTTTATCATTATAATATAAATTAATCTATATTTATTACTTACCTTATTTTGTTTTAAAATAATACATCCAATAAAATATTTCAATATTCATCTAATTGTTTTTTCTTCTTGGAGACGAATGTAAACTGAAATCTATGCTTATAATTGTTTTTATCAAACGATATTTTTTTTGCATTATGGTATTTTTTTAAAGTTAATATATCATAGTTATTAAAATTAAATATTATAAAATGTATTCTATATTTGGGATCATCGTTATTAACATGAAATAATAAATTCAACCGATTATTTGTTAAAAAAATAATGGTAAAATTGTAACACATTGATAATATTGTGATAGTCAAAATAGGTTTACTATGGTGTTAAACTAAAATATACATTTTGAAATATCATGAAAAATATTTTGATATTATTGGTTGATTGTAGTTATAAATTATAACTCTTATCATCAATTATTTTAGATTTTTTAAATTTTCATCACTATTTTTTAATATTTTTTAATCTATTGGAAATTTCTAATTGAGTCATATCAGTCCCTAATAAAAGGATGTTAGCTATCCTTTATTCTTAACACTTCATGGGGATTTTATATAGTCCATTACAAATCATAAACCCATTATAAAATCCATACATATGTATTAAAGTTTATATGATGATTATAATAACATCCATTTAAGGATTAACATTTATTCCATAACAAGGGGTTTCAATGAAGAGGTATAACTCTTCATTAAGTACTTTGAAATTTATCTATTCTTATACATCATACAAATATAATGTATCCATTACAAAATAATTAATATATAATGATAAATATTTTTTATTTTTATTATCATGATGGATCAACCATATTAAACAAACATCCATAAAATTTAAAATGAATGTGTTTCTCACATGTATGTTTCGACTAACGACTCCATGTAGAAATATTATTCATTTAGAATAAACTAAATTTTTATTTCGTTTTTATGATAGTGATAATTTTCATATAATATATATATGAATAATTTAATCTTTATTTAATTAAATAATATCATATAATTTATTACTTTTCCTTCTATTGGAAAAATATAACACCACTCAAGTGTACGTTGGAACAACCACCTCTATGAAGTGATGTGATTATTTTTTTAGGTCTTCATTATGTATATATTAATAATGATACATTTAATGAATATTTTTTTTATTGATATAAGAATTTGTCTATCAATAGGAATTATAATTTATCTTTATTTCTATCCTTCTTTTGATTAGTGAAAACATAACCAGTACGTATATACAGAATTACATCACCATAATGGGATGAAATAATTTGTTCATCCCCGTTTTTTATGAATGAATCATAATTTGTATAAAAATAATTAAGAATATAAATTTTTCATCACTAATATTTTATATATGAGTAAATTATGACCAATATTCATGTATAAAAAAAATCAAACCGAATCATTAACATAAAATAGACATGTTTTAAAAAAATGATCATTTTAATAAATAAATTGTTTATAAAATTATAACTAAAAATTATAAATAAATGATAAATATTATGTTATATATGAATAAATTTTGTGAATATAAATATAATAACGCTTTATTTATTATATGAGAAATTCTATCATGTATGAAAAATGAAAAAACATGAGGTAAGGGTTTCTATTATAGTCTCTTTTCATTTCAGTACTGTCAATGATACAATTACATTGAGGGAAAATATATGTATATTTTCCATTAAAATAGATAAATTTTATTCACTTCAAATTTTTACCATAATAATTTTGTATTATTTCCATTTTTACTTTGTTACATAAAATGACACATAAAATGTTTTTAAATAAAAGTTGACAATATATCCTCTTTAGTCAACAATCATTTTCTTCCATGCCCACAATCATCCAAATTATTTTATAAATGTTATTACCTATTAATGAAATAATTTAAAAATGACATCTTCAATAATATATATTTTATATTAACAATTTTAAGAAGGAATTTTTCTGTAAATTTTTATAGTAGTTCATTTTTGAAATTTTAAAAAAGTTTGAAAGGAATGTTTTTTTATGGCATTCTGCTTGAATTTATTTTAATACCATCATAAAATTTCTTTAATTTTAATCTTAGATAATATTTTTTTTGGATTATTTTAAAATAAAATTATTTTATTAATATTTTAGTAATATTTATTTAACATTTTTTCTAAATAAATGGATATTTGTTCGTATTTTTTAAAAACTGATAATGTGATCATTTAATGGAAATTATCACCTCTATTATAATACTATATAGATTGTTATGATTCATTGGGGATATAGTATTATCATAATTTAAAATTTCTCTCTCTAAATATCTTATTATAATAATCATTTTATAATGAATCTATAAAACCTATTTATTTACCAAATGTTAATTAGCATCAGATGAAACTTTTAAGAAAACCATTTCTATTACATGGTTTAGTCTACACTAAAATGATAAAATGTTTATGAAACTCATTTAATATCCATCGGTTATGATATGGTGGTATAATGATACAATGTATGTTTTCTGATCTTAAGGAAAACATATGTATGGTTTTCATAATATGAAATGGGGTCCTCGAATAATATATAACCAAAATGAATTGGGTAAATTAAAATATCTCATGATATAATAAATATTTGACAGAGAAGTAAGCCCAATTTAGAAATGGGTTTTTTCCTTTATTATCTTCTTATGAGTGAACATTAAATAATTAATTTATGTAATGTGGAGTGAACGTAATAAACTATTATAGTCTAGGATGTTATCCACAATTTTGTTAAAGATTATCTATATTCAAGTGTATTCCATATAAGTATTCCTTATTATTATGTCATATTCTAATAGATCATGATATATTTTTTATGATACCACAAAATAATGTAATATTCAATTTTTTTAAGTCCATGTTCAATAATTTTTGACATTTATTATTTGAGTAATTGGGTATGATTTTGGTAATTTTGTAATCATGTTTCATATCTTTATTTTTATTTTATTATCACATATGATTATTGGTTGATATCTACTAAGTTTTCCCTTATTGGAAAAATTATGTCACAATATCTTATGTTTTCATACCCCATTTTATGAAGAATGGATTTATGAATCTTATTATAAATAACTGAAATATATGAAAATATCATTGTGGGAGGTGAAGAAAATATTTCAAGAAATATTATGATTATGAATCATTAATAAAAAAGTAACTAAATCATTCCTGTGCTATGGAATGTATTGTTATGCGATGTGTTAAATATTTATTAATATGATTAAATATCTACATTTGTTATTCTCAGATTAGCTCAGTACACGTGGTAACACACTAAATATGAGGATAAAAACTTGTTTTTTTGCGAAATTGGTTCATTTTTTGGATACTCCTATAATTTATAGATATATAAAAATACTTCAAGAAATAACCCAAGAGTTTGGATAGCATGGTTGATTATCACATGGTTATGGGTTTCGTGAAACTGTTTAGATGAAGATAAAGAAACATCAAATGATTCTATGGTATGAAAAAATATTCATCAAGCTCATAAATAATTACATGGTTAATGTTATTTTACATCATCCATTGATATGTAATAATTTTTTATCTGATTTTATGAAAAATTTAATTAAAAATTAACATGGGACTTAGATCATACTATTAACATTTACAAGTTCAACAGAGGGTTTTCGAAAGAGTTATTAATGTATCATTGAGTAATCGAATCACGATCTTAGGAAATAATTTTTCATTTTGTGATGCATGTAGATAGATTTAGGTTGCATATAGAATGATATTTACCACATATTATTTTTCATGTGTGATCTGATATAAAGTGGTAGGATTGGCAACAAATATATTTTCTAAAAAAAGTGGAATATTTTCTTTAAAAGTATAGGCCTTAGATAAAATCATGTTTTTTATATCGGGTATGTTTGTAGTAGAACTGTATCATTTTTGAATTAGTGAATTAGGAGTGGTATCAAATATTCATTTTTGGACAAATTTTCATAAGTTGATTTTGAGTTCTAATCACGGATATAAATCTCTATAATGGAATGTTTGTAATTAAACATGCCATTTAAATTCAGTATGATTTTAGAAACATGTTGTTTGATGATTTAATTCACGGTTATTATGAAATTTCAAAGGGGATATTAGAGAATATTTTTACAACATTTTTAAAATTGATATTCAATTATTTATATCGTTATAATTATTATAGAGGAGGCCTAAAAATTTCCCATACATTTAATGGAATAAAATTTCTACAGGAGGTAGATGTAATATACTAAGTACCCTATTAGAGGACACTAGGTACATTGTGGAGGAACTAGGTGTTTCCCCTTGTTTAAAGTTATCAATAGGTTAGTGAACATGAAATAACATAATAATTGGCTATTGTGTTGCTGGTTCATTTGATTTGAGTATTTGGTTGACTTATTAGTCCTTTAAAATGTATAATTACACTATCATTTTTTTAATGTTTGATCGATAAAAATATATTAAAACAAAGTATATATGGATGCATGTTCCATTATATTTTTTCTTTTACTTATATTCTAATATACATTTTGATTATGCAGGGTTTTAGTTGTGTTTCTTGGAAATTTTGAGATGTGATACATCCAACCCTACCTTGATTATAATATCCATTTGTTTTGATATTATATTATAGTGTTTGATCTTTCGAATCAATATATATTTATTAAGATAATGGTGAAATCAATAAAAAAAAGGATTTTTTGTGTAATAGTTAAAATAGGCATGGTGATGGTTGATGAAAACAATATCTTATCATTTTTACAGTTATATTTCATAGTGATTTTCCCTTTTATTTTAAAGAATTCATTTGAAAATTATAATTTCTTGGGAATAGATTCATGATGATTTATTTCATTGGATTTGTATAGGAACATCATAGATCGTTAACAGTCCCATGTATGTGGTCTTAATTTGGTAAGTCTAATTAGTAATATTTATTGCGGTATGTGAATTTGGTACAAAATAAAAAATAAATTATAATTATTTATAATTATTTTTTTCAGGATTTATGTTATGATAAGTGAGTATGAGTGATTAAAGAGTAATGATGTCTTGGTCATGATTTAGAAAATGGTGAAACAAATTTCTCAAAAGTATATTGAAGTAGGTGATACCCATACTAATTAACCAGAACCATGGTATATGTGTGATACTGTGTCAGAGAATTGGAGATTGATTTTGGTTGAATATTAATGGAATATAGGGATTCTATAAGTATATAGTAGACTTGAGGGGTTTTTTTGAATAAAATAGCCTCTGAATTCTATATTGATGGGTATGAATTCTTGGTTGATTCATCATTAAAGGGTGTGGGTGATATTTATGAATGATAGAACCTATCCATCTTGTAATGATTGGGAATAATTATAAATATCCTATGATAGTTCTATTTGGCTTCATTGAAATTTTTAAGGATTATGATTTTCTCATTAACCAATGAGATGATTTGGTGGTCATGAAGTATATATGAATCCTCCCATATGATGTAAATAATAGAATAAAATATTATTTTACTGTAATAAATTTCATTTATGGCTTGATATATTTTGGGAAAATAATTAATATTAGTAGTTTAGTTTAATGATAAATGAATATGGATCTTACATAATGGAATTGTATGTTGGTGAATGAGAATAATGTATCTGTGGTTTATGAGTTGTTTTTCATGTGTAATATCTATTATAATATGGGAATTGGATTAAACATAGATTGTGGTATGAATTTATAGGATTGGTTAAAGGATATATTTCATTATGGTTTGAGTAAAAAACATAGAATGGGTTTTTCTAAAAGGCATAATGATTAATTTAGTTTGGTATGGGTGTAGAGTACAATAGTCTTAATAAATGTAATCATATCTAATTAAGGATCTATAAAAGTATAAAAATAACTCATGAAACTAAATTTATGGTATTATTATTATGTTTCATCAGAACTTAGGTAGTGATAGGAATTTTTTTATACAGATTACTATCATTGATTTTGAAACATGATTGATTTTATGTTAGTGTGTTATTTTATTTCATCAGTCCAAGATGATTCCTTAATGATTTATCCAACTATTGTTATTTTATTAAGTGAAATTTATGTTATCTATAGGGAAGTAAAAATATATGATTGGAAGAAAAAAATTGAGATATTTGATATTGGATGCCTTAAATGAATAGGGTACTATTGGAGATCTATGATGAAAACAATATATTTCATTCTTATATTGATGTTATCATCACATGGTTATAATTTCAAATTCTAGTGAGGTGGATACAATAATTTTTTTAGTATTATTTGTTAGGGGATTGATATATTCTTGGTCCTCTATGATATAATTGGTTATGATTGAGGATGTCAATGAACTTATCCTTTATGATATGATAGGATTATTTAGATTATTCTTATACATACTGTCTTTTATGGTATGGGATGTTACAATAAATGATATCTATATATTTTTTACTTAGAAATATTTGTGTTTACAATTGATGGATTTCAGTTATTCGGGTTCTCTATATTGGTTTTTTTACCTTGGTATATACATAAACCTAAGATAATGTGGATAGTTTTAGGTATTATAGTGGCCTAGTTAGATCACAATGACCTGATAAATTTTATGATTCATTATTTTAATTTATTTATTTTTCACCCACACACACACAGAGATATATATACACACTATTATATGATGGTATATATTAAGTACCAAATTATAATTTCCATAATTAAATTTATTTATCAAACAATGAACATAAACATTAGTTGATGTGTAATCTATATTTGAAATATCCATATGTGATCCTAGGTTGGGTGGAGGATTTATAAATATCTTCTCGAATCAGTGAGTTAAAAAAATGAGTATAACCTAGGATATTTGGTAAATAATATTTATGTATTTTTTATATTTATGGTTGAATATAGTCCAAAATATTGTAAATATCATTGACATATGTGGTGTATGAATTGAATATTATTTGTTTTAGCTAGAGAGTAAGATTATTTTTTATCCCTTTATTTTATTATTAATTCTATATGCATTCACCGATGGATTGTTGTGGATGATATTTTCATAAATGTTTTTAATAATTGATAAAATATTAATAATACAAACATATTATCATTTATTATATTGTTATTATTATTGACTATAGTCACTCTCTACTATTAGGTGGCCTCTAGAATACATGGATATACGATGCATGTTACATGGAATCCCTATCTTGGTTGATGTTCTTGAGGATATAAGGAAGCTTGTTACAGAAACCAACTATTAATCATCATTTTCTTATAATCAAAATTTTCAATAAAATTTAATTATTACATATTTAATTTATTGTTAACTATTTATATTTAGAAGAATTTTATTTTTACGTTATAAATGAAATTTTATAATGGAGTTCATTATAATTTAACAAAAAACAAAATAATGATATGGATTCTTTTAAAAATATAATGATATGGAAATTCTTTTTATTAACATTAAGATAAATTTTATTTTCTTATAGATCCCAAGGATCTATTAGAAACGATTGGGGTGAGGAGAGGTGAATTTTTCATCCAATATTTTTTATAAAATCCCTTATTTCAAAAACATGATATTTTTACAGCTCTCAATCCACAAAACGATTTCTCTCAACCTCACCTTAGTGTTCTATGTTAATAAACAAGAAAATGAAACTTCATATTTAAAAGGTTTGATCTAAAATGATACAACCTTTCATATTTTCATTCTCCTAAACATGGATTCTCTACACTCTTCTTGATGATTATAATGGTATATTGAACAATTGGTTATCCATACCTATAAATGATACACTAGTTGAACCTAATTATACACTCTAACCCCCACACACGTCTATCAATTTTATTTATACTCATGTAAAATAATTATTCTTCTACCTATCCATGAATAAGTATATAATCTAATAACCAAGTCTTATAAAATACTATTTAAACACTCCAATTTCATGATCAATATATTCTCATTGTTGATCCTATATTTGAATGTCATCCTTTTCTAGAGTAATGTTCTTTAATTAGCATGTGAGTTCATGATTTTCCATGTACAACTTCAATACTTTTATTATAATATTTCAAGAATATCATATATTCTCAATAATATTTTTATATTTAGAGTGATATAGATTATACTAATAATTGAATACCTAGGTCAATCAACTACATGTACTCATAGAATCTGCTAAACTTTGTTTCACATCGATACTAGATGTATAATGTTCTTATAAATATCCTCAAATTGTATATACATGTAATAAATTCTAAACAATCTTAAACCTCCAACACATGTATGAAGATATACCCAATATATATAATGTATATAAAATAACACCACTTATCATTATTATATGCCAATTAATTTCCTCATTTATAATTATATAAAATAAATTGGATGTTTTCCTATTAAATTATGGATATTATTTTATGTTATATATCCAAGAATTTTACATCATAAAAATTTTCATGAATCATGATACTCATCGTGATATACCACTAATCACGGTTCAACATAATTTCATCATCAAAATTTTCTCACATTGTAATTCCTTAATACTTAATGTCCCCAACCGATTATTCATTCCCACAACATTTAGTTAAAAAATCCATTTAATCACATTTATATGTAATTTTGAACCTCTATTAACAATTTAAATTCATGAATGGATATGACATGCATTATATTTCAACTAAGGTGTGTGCTCACAACATCTTGGAGATAAATAATACTAACACAACTAGATGAAATATCTTCCCATTTACCATTTGAATAACATGCATGCACAAGAAATGATATTAATAACGAAATAATCTTATATTTATATCCCTATTATCTTAATATATTAAGAATAGATTACATTCCCCTTGTCTAAACTATTTCTCAGCAATGCCTCATTTGAATATCCAATATGATTATTGGTGTCATATAACAACATCCCTAAATTTACCTTGTAAGGATCATATAAATATTACATTGATATATGCATGTGGATATTCATTACATAAATTAAATACAAATATAAATACTAATAAAATATAGTAAATCATCATTAATATCTAAAGGACTGACTTTAGCTTGTGTTGGTTCATTCTATGATATTCTTGGACTACATGCATAAATCTATATTTTATCATCACATAAATAATTTTTTATTTTCCATTATTCATGAGAGGACCATTACATTTTTTTAAATAGATGATATGTGGAATAAATAATATCACTGATGATCGATGTGGTCATGCCATAAATGATTTGAGCATTTAATTTCTGATAGATGGTCTATTTGAGCTCCATTATCAACGAATATTTGTGATCATTTATTACACAATAAATCATTTAGTATACGTCATAGAATTTCATTGTTTTCCTTCCTGAATTTCCCATGAATAGGAATTCATGGAATACATATGATTTATTAATGTGTTTTATTTACTCATTCATCATGTATGATCCACTCACAGTCCTTTTTATCTAGGCATATTCATATTTTTCACACACTTATATAGGGTACTTTTTTACAAAATAATCACTTATTATCTACTGACAACTTTAACATTGTGTTAATTCATCAATTGTGTCATGCATAAAAACCTCAAAGGAAAGATATAGAAGATTGGGACAAGGTGGATTTTCATTTGGTGTAATTTTATATCTATATATTTAGTAATAAATAAATAGTATTTGTGTATTCAGATATCCCGCTTTATGTTTTGGCGTGGTAATGAGTTTTTCATTCTTGGCACAAATTACCAAATATGAGATGGAGTTCTACATGGCCTCAAGCGCGATTCTCAGTAAAGATGATGTTTTCCAATATTAGTGATGTTATAAATTATGTTTGTGGGGAGACTATGAACTCATATTTAATATTGATAATAATAAATAAACAATACTAACAAAATAGAATAATAATCTTTCTATCATAATGCATTGGAGTGTATCTCAATACAGGAAAAATAATAAACCTAGTACACATAGCGTGTCTGGTAAAACTTGTGTATTTTCATGGAATGAATGTAAATAAAATACTACGAAATCACTCTCCTGTTCATCCTAATACCACCTCTGATCACCATTCACTATCTATTAGATCCATGTTTCTTGGTCTTTAACCCTACATATACAACTGATCATGATGTCTACATGGGAATTGAGTTTCACCTGAAGGATGTGAGTATAAACCCTGTAGTATACCACAAATTTTTCTTTATCATGAATAAAAATTCATACGTGGGTATGTCAAGAAAATTAATTAATATATATGTAATAATGTAAAATCATGTGTTGAGGGGTCGTGCAATAAAAAATCATCCAAAAATCCATTGGCCATACATATTTCTATAATATGTTTGATTTTTTTAAATATAATGTTATAAAATTGAGCCAACCTCAAGGCATAGACATGTAATACATAAAAAATATATGATATGGCTCCTTACTACACATCAAAAAGAACACCAAAAGTCATAATGTATATTGACAATATATGATTATCATATTGTCTTATTGATTATCCATTCAAGAATACTGCATTCTCAACAGTAATAGATATATTTATCAGAAATAACATATTAAAATAACAATGGTGGTAATCCAATGGTAATGGTAAGTCCCACCATCCCTTTTTGATGTAGATGGATATGCACATCACCCACAAACATCTCCCATATCAGCATGTATTTGAAGGAATACCAAATCCCTATCATTTCCTACTACAATTTCATCATAAATATGTTTTTTCTAACCTATATAGTACGCCAATATTTAGTTCGTATCCTTTTTCATACCATCATGCTCCAATAAAAAATGCATTATATCCTGAAATTAATCACCTATTCAACCAAATACATAAAACAAGGCACATTGACTATAAAACACCATCAGTAATGCATTTGATATAATTAAATATTTTGTATATAATGAATGTTCCTCAAGAGGCTACACAATGCCATCGTTAACCTATGTAAGTTCATTATTCCATCATTCCATGTCATATATCCCGGTCCTATAATTACATTACATGCATCACCTAAATAATCTCCTCATCTAAGGAAACTGATCCATAATAGATCTACATGTCACTGTAATATAATTAATAGACCAATGATAACATAACATTGTGAAAACAAATCACATATAAATCGATATTAGCATATATTTTAAAAATATAGCATATCATGAGTAAGATACAATGTCAAAACCAACAAAGGAAATTAATATAAAACATGGATATCATGGGCTCTAGACGCAAACATGATATTCAACATAAAACATGTTCTCTAGATATACATGTTCAAAAAAAATTCAACACATAAATGGTTTAATAATATCAACCCATGATTTTATATCTTGATCACGTCATATACTTTTCCTATGCTAGGTATGGAACTCCAAAAACAAGCTTATCAACATTGAAATAAACTTTTATCACATGTATTATCAACCAAACCATACTCACTCACCATCCTGAAATCATACAAGCTATGATCTCCTAGAAATGGTTGTAATCCAACGTGAAATAAATTTTTGACCATGTATAAATGAATAATCGAACTGCAGTTTGAGTAAACAGTTAAACAAAATTCAACACACTTAATGATATTCTTCCAAAATAATTTTTGTAAGGGGAAACTTCTTTTCTCATGGATAACATTAGTATAAGGAAAAAATGATCCAAAATTTATTATTCAATGTGAAAAAACATCATATTACATGTTCTAATTATTCAATCATGATTTTGAAAAGATATTTATAAAATGAATGGACAATTAAATCCTAAATCTCATTATATTGAGTGGTTTCCCAGGTATATTCTAGGAGTGTCTAAAATTTATATAGATTAATGGAATCAACATGTTAAGGGTATATGTTTTGATAAATAGAAGTCATAAATGATTAATAAATGTGACAAAAATATTAAATATAATATACCCACATATTATAATTGAATGGATCGATACATGAGAAGATATATGGATCTGTAGGTCATTGTAATGACAACCTTTTTCTCCACACACTATCATCCCTGATATGAACAATATATTGATGTTCATTAACATGTAGTCGTAAAACCACTTCCACGTAGGTGTTTTTACCACACTGAAGGTGTTTTTCACTAACCATATCATTGAAAATAGCATGAAAAGCAATTTTCCATTTCCCATTTTACACGGGATCACAATAGAGCAACACTATTGTACATACAGATGTAGTGTTAGTTGATTTTGACAAAAATATCCAAAAACCTTTTTGAAATTCCCAAAACATCCATTTAATTATGAACCCTTTATTCAACCTCAACAATGGTTCAAAAACATTACTTAATACAAGTTAGATCTGACCATAATATTAATGCCCTAAATGAGGGTTTTACAGTTCTTCCACAAGATGGACTTCCCAACAATGGGATGTATCTCTAGAGTCAAACATGAATAACACATTTCATTGAACATGAATGTCAATCCCCCATTACTATTTCCCCTCATAGTCCTATATGTTGATACATGAAATCTAAATAATTTAAACCATATATCCTCATAAAACATCATCTTTCTAGTATATGATCTATATTAAGATCTCCTTGAATGATATACCTGGTTCCAACTGAATGATCGGATAGTATATAAAATAATCATGGGTTGGAATGTAAATATAAAATTGAGATATTGGAAAAACATATGGAATAACTATTTAATGTTGAAAATGAGCCAAATGATAATCCAATTTTCCAATGCAACAAATTATCTCGTGTTTTCCAATAATTATTAGAGCTATATTCCAAGATTTTGAATAAATTGATTAACAGACTGAGGAATCACTAGATTTCCCATAGAGGGATCTAAAGGTATCATAAAATTGTTAGTGTATTATATATATCTACTTTGAGTAGTCACAATACACTTTTAGATATTTTTTACTCTATTAGAAATCTCCTGCACAAGGATTAGTCACATTATATCTTCCACACATGTTAGGAGTTTTTTTAGTACTACAAAATTTCGTAAAGACTCTATTGTCGCTTTCAACCTATCCAATTATGAAGAAGTTATAACAAATGTTTCATAAGTATTCAAACCTGAATCCTCTATTTCATCCTAATGCTACTCAACAATAAAACTAATAAGAAGTCATTCTTCTTAGGAAGACTAATCCCCAAGCTCCCACGTCACTTGAATTTTCTAATTAAGGGAATATTTAATTCCATTTCATTTTATTAGAGAATAAACAATTGAATATTTCAATGTCAATAGATAAACCAAACAACACATCAGTATCATGTTCATATCGTGCTAATAATATTTATTTTAGAGGATCTTACGGTCCATGTATATAAAAAATATCACTTAAGTGATAATTTAACCTATATATAAGATCAAGGACCACATTTCCAAACACCATGTCATCGGTTGAGTAATTCCATGGATGGAGTCATAACTGAGATGTCTAATAAAAAACTAACATATCCTTCTACAAGAAAATATCACCCAACTAATATGTGAGGTATAAAATACCTAACATATTAATGATTAGGATATGGATGGATAGAAATAGGGGTTTTCATATATATTAGCATTTTTTTATGAACACCTATTAATAATGAACCATTCACTCGAACATCACTCTATTATTGGTAACCATTGTCATAGTTGCTACAAAATATGAGAAGCACTGTATAAACCTTATATATTAACCAACTAAACAAATTAATCTAATTATTCAAAATAATATATGATGTTATAAAAAATGTAGTCACAAATTTTATATTTTTTGATACCATAATATTTATCTTCCCAGAGATCAAATGCCCCAGGAATTACTCCTCCATAACTAAAAAGTGACACTTTGATATATTAAAAAAAATTATTATTATTGAAGGGTACTAAATACAATCTAATGGTGCTATAATGAATGCCTTGTGTATTAGATTACATTAGTAAATCATCTATGGGAACAATGATGAATGCATCAAGATACAACTGAAAAATTATTTTCATTATACCCGTGAACACTAATAGATATTATTTCAACACAAATATGCATGAACAGATAATAATACAATCCATAATTCCCATTATCTTTAACTAGGTAAAATCACACTCTTTGAAAAAAATAATGAGGTATCATCATCGAAATTCAATATAATACAACCACCAACCTCCCATGAAATATATAAAAATGTTATAGATTGTTGGGAATATTTATTATTGTTTTGGTAACATGGTTATTATTATTTATGTTTATACCCCACAAAGGTCCACCATCCACCTTCTTTGATAACAAAACATGATCACCCAATTATGATGTGTACGGTATGAAAAAAATCATGGAATCTAATTTCATATTATATAACAAGATTCCATTCAACACATTCGGTTCCAAAATATACGGGGGATTGAGTAAAATATTCACCCTTGGAGTGATATTTCTCACAATGTCAATTCACCCCTTATGATAGAGTCCTATAATTTTCTTTAGAAATAAATTCATTTATAGTTCCTCTAGAAGAGGAACGATAGAGGCTATTTTAGGATACTCAAAAAGATCCCATATGTCTACTTGCATAGCAAATTGAAAAAATTTGGTGAGTAAGAATAAAATGCATTCGATCCTTACTAAATCATCATGAACTCTTGATAACGTAAAAATGACTTTTCACCAATATAAAACTCCATCTATATATAGTAGTTGAATGGAATCTAATTCAAACATTCATTTCTCTGAAAAATGTTCAATAAAACCAAACACTATCTTTTAGGTCCTTCAAGCATAAAATTATCTATATTCAATTAATGATTCTATATAGTCAATAGTAGATTTAATATTTCTTCAAAAAAATAAAAATATAATAGAGGATCCGGAGGTCCATTGCTGCATTAATTACATTGGAAATTCTTAGCAATAAATTAAAGAGCATAATCAACAATTTATTATATTCTCCTACACCATAAAAATGACTATAAAATGGATTCATGGAATATGTGGACCTTCATCCCAACCCACTGGAGTGTTAATGAGAAGATTCACTCTAAAATCTAGTGGTATAAAAAATAATCATTTGTTATTAGAGAATTATATCCCTATATACCATGTGGTCTAGTCAAGACCCTTCAAAAAGAAATTATTATAAAATTTAAAATTAAAATCTTAAATAACTGATCCCATTAATACATATCCTAATAATTATATATTATAACACAATGGTTCTCCAAGGAGGGTACCAATATCCAAAGGTATATTCCTCATAAAAAAAACAATTGTTTGAGCCAAGTACTCTATAAATGCATGTTAATCACAATACAATATTTATATAAACATAATATCTAGTTCAAGTTCAACCAATTAATTCAAAACATGACATTTCTTTATAAAAGATAAAAAATATATATCACACAAAACCAATATAGACTTATCTGAAACATATAACATAATCACGGAAATTAATATATGAACAATAATGTCAAAAATGATATATATATGGATTGTCATCCTATGTTTCTTGTCATTATATATGAATTCACCCAAATACCATAAAACCAAAAATGATATTCTATGGTTGAACAAGATATGATAAAACCATTTCTATAAAAAAAATCCAAACAATGGTAACTCAGAGGTCCACTGCACTTGTTCTTATAAGACACACATTTAACTCCCCTAACTAAGAATCATATATCCTAACTCCATTTTACCTTACGATATTATAAAAATTAATAAGAATATATTATCTGAAAAAACCATTGATACCATTTTCTAACACCCCAACCTGAATCACTTAATATAACCCAGTGTTCCACTTGGCCTGTTATATCTGTCACCGTATGTAAGATGTTGGTGACCAGTAGTGTGGGTCCTATATTTATAATTATATATAATATAACCTAAATGTCAATAAAAAAATATACATTATATTAATATAACATATTAATAATAGAATCTATAATAATGGGATGGAATGTGTCTCAAAGCATACAAAATAAAACATTAAGATCCCTACATGTAGAAGGATAAAAAAATTGTTAAATATATTAATGTAGATAAAATAATATTACATCACTCCATATTACATATTTTTACAACCTTTTATTACCATGATAAATATTTTATCATCTTATCATTGGATAATTTAAATTTCCTATATATCTAATCATGAATTCTACATGAATATCATGATTAAAATGTAGTGTATGAGTATTAATTAGTATGATATCACTAATGAATCACTAATACAAGTTTTCATGCATAAAATAATAAGTCAATATAACATATAAACACTAATGTAACAATATAAAATCATTCACGATGAAGTATTTTACTAACCACGACACCAAAAACCTTAGATTTAATTACACAGACTCTATTAGAAATATAAAAATATAAGTAATAATTATCTAGAGTGAACCACATGGTCCCCATATGTAGCCCAAATCATTAACAAGACTATGAGGATATCACTACTTTTATGAAGATCTGAAATAAATCATATTGTTAGATGGGACCCAAAATTTGATAGTCTAATCTCCAAGTTCTGCCTATAAAGAATTCCACATACCCCACATTGATGGTGGTAATTATTTGAAATTCCAAACACCCATCCACAATGGTGTCTATTATAATCACATGATAGTAATTCACACATTACTTGATTGATATGTACATATATACACATCACCCTCATAGATTTCTCCTATAGTGGATGTCTAATCAAGAAAGAGTGACCTACTTATATTGAATCCAATAAAAAAATTATATAGGATAAATAAACTATAAATAACACACATCACATTAAGGAACAATTATGAAAATAATTAAATGTCCTCATGTTTCTAAATAAGATTACCACACACAAATTCAAAAAACAAACCATTATTTCCCACCACATATCTTATTACTATCATCCCATCTCAGGCACTATCTGAATACACTACCCAGTAAGGTATACCCATGCATGATGATCCCAACATAAATTTTGGTACCATGAATAAAATTAAAATTTAAAGGAACACACCAAAATAATTTATGGAATCAAATAATATCATATTTTTGAAAAAACTTATAAATAATAAGAGAATTTATCTAAATAGACACATGTGATCAAACGAAAACATGGGTCTCATTGGATATTCACTCACACACCGGTGATAAAACAACAACCATGGTCTCAGAGAATACACATAAAAAAACATGCAATCAAATGAAAAATTATATTACAATATAAATAAGAAATTTCATTTCATGATAAAATCATATGCATATCCTCTACATGGTAAGGTACTTCCCACCACGAGGTTGTCAACATTAATATTATGGTTCATTAAGATCATCATTACATGAAGCATTTCAACCCACCAAAAAAATATTATATGCTATGAAATCATAGAACTTATTCCAATCCAATAATAAGGGGGTAATTGAATGAGTCTCAGGGAAGAATCAAAATAATAGTAGGTCAAAAAATTACCAAAAATTCAGTACCATTAATTTTAGTAGTCAATAATAGTTATTGGAAGTATAATCTTCATATCTCGTGAATAATTAAAAGGGAAAACATTCAAGGATCCTATGAGTTGGATTGAACATTCAATACTCCATTCTCCATGTTTTTATTTATCCAACATTATAGATAAACGAGAGTAAAAAAATCATGACAATCCAAAGTAGCAATCTCAAATAAAATAGGGGTTTCTTAGGTCTATCGATGGATCATTTAAAATTTATCCCAATCAATGGATTCAATAATATAAGGGGTTTGATTTGATTAATAAGGGTTGGAAATGATTAATATATTCGTTAAGAAACATCATTAAATAAACACCAATTTCTCAATTTATGAGATCAATATACAAGATGAAATATGGTCATTTATTCCATTTCAAATCCATCTCAATCATCTCCACAACCACAACCCTGTCTTGGAAATTTTTATAGTGTTCATGAACACACGATGCGAAATCACCTTTCACTAGGGTGTTTTTATGACTATTAGAAAATGTTACCCTCCCTACATCTTCCAAAACAAGCTTAATAAGCCATTTTCCTTTTAGTTTTCCCACTGAAGAACACCTTAGCTAAAATGGATTACACCAGGGCATGATGTTGGCCATTTTGAACAATAAACCAACCAAAACCAATTTTAATATTCCCAAAACAATCGAGGTGTTCTAATTAAATATTTTAACATATAAATGTTCAATAAAATAACTCATGACATGAATGATATTACATTAACATAACAACACAAAATTAGGGTGTTACACATTTTTTTATTTATACTTACTTTGAATGCTACCCAGTTCCAAATATCTATGTCTACAATGACCATAATCTATATTTATCATAATGTCTCCATATAGGTGGTACTCAACTGCTCATATGTTATCTGTTCATTCCCTACCTTTTTTTTCATAGGTTTTCTTACATTAATACACACCACAATACCATTCAAACTATATTGTTATATATTCCTCCTATATCTATCCTTAGTGGTTGTGTTTGATTTTTCTCATCATGTATTTTTAGTAACCCAATTTCTTTAGTAAACTAAACTGTAAATAATTTTAAAATAATATGTAAAATATTGAATTAAAATGAATAATATTTTATTGGAATACTTATTTTCAAATGTTATACATTATATAAAATTAATCTTCAAACAATTATTCATTTAAAAAATCATTTTGTAATTACCCTCTTATCAAATTTCTAATTCTTGATCGAATTTTTGATGATTCTACACTCACACACGCATAGGATTGTATATTAATGTAGTAAAAATATTTCAATCATGATGAATAATTTTAATGTTTCGTTACAAAATTTAAATTGATTTAACAATCATCAGATAACATGTAACATATATTACATCTTCCATAAACCATGGATGTATCTTAATTGTTTATTTCAATTAGTTGAATTATATATCAAGAATTTAATAAAACTCATTATAAATAATCCATAAAAATAATCCAAGAATAACATTAACAAAAATGTTTTTGATACAATGAAAAAATTAAATAATAACATGGAAACATAATTTATATCTTTTTTATTTCGAGAAAAATTTCTAAAAAAATTAATTCATGATATTTTTATGTTTCGAAGGGGATACATTTATATAAAATATAATACATGTTTTTTTTTCATGGATACTCTCCAATAAACCAAACCTAAATTAGATGGATTAATATTATGTTAATGATAAAAAATTAACGAAACTCTATATTTTTGACAAGATATAAAATAAAATACCATTAGATATCAACGAAGATACAATATTTCAGACAAAAAATAGTGGTAATGAACATCTCTCTAAAACATAAATTATATGCATAATATTCTTATGATTATAAAAAAAATTGTATTAGTTAATTCCCAATTCATGGAAGAAATATACAACATTTAGGTGAAGTAAATAATTTTAATTGGGTATAGTGATATAATACAACATATTAGCACAAATAAACACTTGTGACACAATTAATTTATGAATCCCAAAAAACACTAAGTTACTATAATGAATTTAATAACACTATAAAAAAATTCATGGTGATGAATATTGAGTACTCTTCTAACATCCTCCAACATTTGGCATGTATATTTGATGATGATGAATTTAAAAAAACAATGGTATATAAAAACATCTTGAAACCCCTATATAAAAATAATTTTTGGAATGGAATGATAATTTTTTATTTACTGTTCTTATTATAATGGGTTTTATAAATTTTGTTATGTTTATTGTCTTTAACAATTATATGTTTTCCAAAAAAAAATTCATTTATAGTTTATATTATTCTTTCTTATTATTTTTTCTTACTCATCTCTTTATTTCTATAATATATTTTTATATATTTTAAAACTCTACACACAATTGTGTAATGATCATTATTTTACTATTTTTCATTCATTAATTCCATTTAATTTTTTAATAAACCATCTAAAAATTATATTTTTGCATTAATGTTTGGATAATAGAATAATGTGTTCATTTTTGAGAATCTAATTGGCTGGATTTAAAGTTTTTTATATTTCATAGGTTGTAATGGCCCGGGTTTTAGGGGTCCATTATTTTGTGAAAATCTCATGTTGGGTTTTCTGGTCTTGGAATCATGGTGATGTTTGGCGTAATGGGGGGCCTACCGGTTTCCTCAGCCTACCCATAGCAAGCCTACCGGTATCTCGGTCAACCGGTAGCTGCAGCCTACTGATAGTGATGTCTACCGGTCACTCGGTCTACCGGTAGCTGCAACTACCGGTAGCTCTCTCGACCGGTAGCTCGGTCTACCGGTTGCTGTAGCCTATAGGTCGCTCAGTCTACTGGTGGCTGCAGCCTACCGGTCGCTCGGTCCACCGGTGGCTCTCAGCTACCAGTAGTTGTCAGGCACCGGTGGTTCCCGGCTACTGGTGGCTCTCGCCTACCCCCACGGGTTGATTCTAGTAGCGATCCTTTTTGTGAAAATTGGGTTTTGAACCCTGTTTTGACCCCTTAAAACTTGTTTTAAAGCTCGGTAACACCCATAAATGTTTTAATTAAACATTTAATGAATTAACCTGGTGTGTGTGTCGGTTTAAACCACCCAACCCTTTAATTACGTGTGGGGCCACATGGTCAACCCACAACCCCACCCCTTATGAGGTTTCACATTCTAATCTCAACCATCCCTGGCCTTATAAGAAAAAGGGTTCGCCGTAGGTTTGGGTTCGTCGTAGGTTTCTTGTCTCGTTCACCCTGCGCTAGAGAACCCTTCGTTCAGACAAGCCACCTTTTTGTTCAGGTGAGCCGCATCGCTATACGTGAAGTTCCGTGCCCAGCCATAGCATCGATCTTTGATCCACAGGTAGGGAATCTATCCTTAGCCTCTCTCTTTTCTGTATCATGCGGGGTGGGCATGCTTTCAATTCCGTAGAATTGGATAAACGAGCCCTAAATAAAGATAATGAATGGATTCTGTAAAGAATGATGAGGGGATGTGATCGTTGATGCTGTTTTATATTATGATCTTCTTTCTGAATTGTGCGAGCTTACAGCTACTAAAAATCATGGCCATTGGTGGTATTTCTCTGTGCACTAATGAACCCCTGGTGATGTTTTAAATGACTTTTTTTGTAATTATGAATTCCTGCTGTGAAAAGTAAATTGGTTAATCATGTATATCTAGCTAAATAAATTGAGGCACCAGGATCAATCCTTCTGTGATAACCCCAGTTAAAGCACACAGAAATTGAAATCATTGAGTGTGTTAAATCTTATAAATCTGAAAATACTGGCATGACCCTTCTTTGTTTTGGTGGAAGTGGTTTGGTTTTTTTCTTTTACGGGCCGATTGCTGGAGGTGTGGGAGGGGACAGGATCCCCTATTTTTTTATACTCATAGTGGTTATGAAATTGGAGATGGTATATCTTGTTGTTATGGGTTTGGTGGTTGCAAGTTTTAAGACCAGGTGGTTACCTTGTTTATATCACGAATTGGGGTGGGATCCTCTGTTGTTGAGAAACCCTTTTTCTCCAGGATATTAGGCATGGGGTTGTAACTTAGTGTTCTCTTTAGTTGATGTGGCTTTACGAGAGAACCGTGTGTGGGTGTTATGGTTGACGCTTGACTGTTTGCTTTCCTGGACTTGTGCCTATGTTTACTAGTTTCCCGAGTAGGTGCAGAACTTAACTAAATATTTTTAGTGAACATAAAAACAAGGATGGGATAAATGGGTTTTGTTTTTGCGTGAGTTGTGACTTGGATGTAGAGTTGTTTGTGCTCTTTAGGAAGGCTGATGAAAAACCTAAACTTTGGGTGTGTGCTTTTTACCTATATATATGCTTTTAGTTTTTTTCTTGTTCACTCCCCACCCATGTTGAGCTCTTTGTGCCGAACACCTCCATTTTATGAGGGAGAGTGTTTTTTCCAACACTATTATTAGTGGCTGGTTATTAGCTCCTTTTCTGCTCCCTTTCCCAGATAGCCCAAGTATCTTCGGGTTGGCTGTGATGGCATGAGGTCCATTATTATCCCAAGAATCTTCGAGCAGGGTAGTGTGGAGGTGGGCCAGGGGTGTGCGGCAGGTGGTTTCCCAAGTGTCTTCGGGATGAGGCATTGGTGTCTTCGGGTGTGGTAGTGGATCTTCTAGCCCAGGTGTCTTCGGGCATGGCAGTGGTTGTTCTGATATAGGGGTTTGTAGGCATGGTTACGTGTGACAGTTGTGGCCCAGGTGATTGCGGGTGGGATTCGACAGTGGGACTATGTGTGGTTGTGTCCCAAGTGTGTGTGGCCGGGTGTGGCAGTGGGACTGCGGTGAGAGTGGAAGGATTGGTTCGATGCGTAAGATGTCTAAATAACCAGTGGGAAAGTGGTGCGGGGTACCCAAACATCGATTTGCTCTTATTATATATATTACATGACTTGCGTTATTTGGAGAGTGTTCCTTGGTGAGGCTTGGGTGGATAGTATAGTTTTTTAGGTGTTTGGTTTACTCCTTTCTCTCATGGGACTTTAGTACGTTCCCCCAATTGTGCACGACAGTCTTTGGTTTTCCCTACTGAGTGTACTTGTATGCTCACCCTATGTATATAAAACTACATTGAGGATTCTAGGAGGACTTCAGGGATCGCGTAGGACGATACTAGCTCGGACCATTGGGGCAGTTGTAGTCGCTGTTTTTCCTTCTTTGGTACTTACATTTATAGTCACCTTTTTACTTTGTGGCTTTTACATTTAAAACATGCATGTGGGAATGGTTTAATTTTGGCATTACTTTTATTTTAGTTTGGTGTTGTTGGGATTCATCATCTTATATCATGATCCTATAAAACAGAAAAAGGGTAATGCCTTCCATTTAGTGTGTGATACTATACCCTTGGTGCTAGTCGCCACTCTGGGACCTATTGAAGGCGTGTTTCGGGGGTCATTATCTCTCCTCCAACTTAAAGAAGGAAGGGCATGGTAGTCTTCTAACCCTTCCCTCCTTTTGGTGAAGGCGGGTCATGACATAATCACGTAAAGTTGGCTGATTAAATACCTGGAACCCTTGTGTGATCACCCCGGTTGAAAAAACATAAATAATAAACATGTGTGTGCTGGTTAGGGTTTGTTTTTGTGATAGGGGGTGTTTTGTTGGTTGTTGTGGATCAGGTGAGTAGTGGGGCTGCGATTGGATTATTTGTGGGTTGGTGTGAATGCTATGTTAGTGATGGGAAGCGGGGCTGTGATAAATGGTATCAAGGGTTGATGATGTATGAGTTTCAGTGTGATTGTGGTTATGGTGGTTGGATGCGGGGCTGTAGGAATGGGTTTGAATGTGAAATAACTATGGGTTGTGAATAATAAATAAAATGTGGAAGAGTTAATGAATGGTGGGGCTTGGTAACAGAATGAGAATAGTAATCAATGAGGTGTTATGTGATGCTTCAGGACAAGGCATGGGGTGTGTGTTGATGCAGTGACAAGGGTTAATCTCTTATGGGTCCAGGTAGCTACGCCCTCATGAGCGTAATTACGCCACCCACGACCTGGAGCTTACAATGGTTGTTTTTGCGCTAATGTTATGGCAGCACTACCTCATCGGAGAACGCTTTGTGGTCTTCTCAGATCACAAAATCTTGAGGTATATCTTCTCCCAGTGGGACCTAAACTTGCGACAATGAAGATGGGTAGAGTTCCTCTAGGATTACGACTTTGAGATCTCTTATACTGAGGGCAAGGGCAATGTAGTGGCTGATGCCTTGAGTAGGAGGACACAGAAGCATGCGGTCCAAGAGTCGGTGGATGCCTGGAAGGCGATGGGGGAGTTGGATGCCTTACACCTGGATGTGAGGTTGGATAGTAGTAGAGGTTGCCGGTATTAGATGACAGTGCAGTCATCTCTGTTTCAGCAAGTGGAGTTGTCTCAGTGGGGAGACCCAGAGTGCGAAGTGATGCGTGACCGAGTTGACCAGGGAAAAGCCCTGGGAGGATGGACAGAGGATGGCCAAAACAAAATGCTTTTCTAGGGAAAGCAGTTTGTTCTGGAGGTGATGCACGGAAAGGTTCTCAGTGAGTTCCACAACTCACCCCAGGTGGTACACCCAGGAATTTCAAAGATGTACCAGGGACTGAAGAGATAGTTTTGGTGGCATGGAGTGAAGCCAGTAGTGGTAGAGTTTGTGGACAAGTGCTTAGTGTGTCAGCAAGTGAAGTCTGAACTCCGAGTTCCAGGCGGCCTACTGCAGTCTCTAGATGTCCCTGAGTGGAAGTGGGATGACATCTCGATGGATTTCATCATGGGACTACCCAAGGTCCAAGGGCGATACAATGCCATATGGGTGGTATTGGACCAGTTGATGAAATATGCTGACTTTCTTCTGATCAGGGAGTCGAGTACAAGTGATACTTTGGCGCGAAGGTATGTGTATAAGGTGGTGAGGTTGCATGGAGTTCCAAGGTCTATAGTCTCGGATAGGGATGCATGGATTATCTCGTGAGTTTGGAGAGGGTTGAAGCATTTTTTGGGCACCCAGCTATGTCGTAGTACTACTCTCCATCCCCAGATAGATGAACAGACAGAGCGCACCATCCAGACCTTGGATGATTTGATACGGGCATGTGTTCTGGACTTAATAGGATCATGGGTATGATACATGACCCAGGTAGAGTTTGCATACAATAATAGCTACCACTATACCATTGGTAAGGCCCCATTTGAATCCTTGTACGGGAGGCCATGCAGCTCACCTATGTGTTTGACTGAAGTCAGAGTGGCGAGCATCCTTGGCCCGTAGGTGATGCAGAGAATGATAGAGAAGGGTTAGCTCATACGGAAAGGATGAAGGTGGACCAGGACTGACATAAGTCGTATGATGATACCAGGAGGAGGCCCTTGGATTTTGAGGCTGGAGGCCACGTATTCATTATGGTCTCCCCTCGGCATGGACAACGGAGGTTCGGCAAGGGGACTAAGCTTTCTCCCAGGTTCATTGGGCGCTTCGAAGTGTTGTGGCAGGTCGACGAAGTGGCTTATCAGCTAGCGTTACCACCGCCGCAATTGAGGATACATGATGTCTTCCATGTGTCCCAGCTCTGTCGGTATATTCATGATGATTCACATGTCCTTGATTGGGGTGAGCTGGACATCGAGGACGACGTGACTTTTGTGGAGAGACCAGTGATGATCGAGGATCGCAAGAAGAGGGTGCTTCGTGGGAAAACCATTCCATTGGTTCGTGTGTTGAGGAGACATTGTGGGCTTAAGGAGAGTACATGGGAGAGGGAAGCAAAAATGTGTACCCGGAACCCAGATTTGGTTTGAGTTTTGTTCCTTGTTGTACATATTTTGGTAAAACATTTGGTCTTTTTGGATATTAAATTTACTGGTTTTCCTTCCTCTGAATGTGTGTGAAAATCCCTGGCTATGGGGGAGGAGAAACCCCGACCCCTAATCAAGACGCATTAAGGTGGATGTGATTAAACCCGTGCGGGCGAGTCAGTGCCACCCAAAGTAGATAATATCTTGACATGGGGAAGGAGACTCCCCAACCCCCACATGCCTGGGAAGTTTGACAAGATATGTTGCTTGGTTCTTGATAGAAGGGCGTTTTTATTTAACATGAGGTTCACTCCTAAGAGGTATCTTTCGAGGTGGTTGTTCGGGCCCTCTCTTTGCTTCTGGTTTATTTTGATTCTCTAGGACGAGAATCATTTAAGAGGTATCTTATGTAATGGATCAGGTTTTAGGGGTCCATTACATTGTGAAATTTTCATGTTGGGTTTTCTTGTCTGGGAATATCGGTGAAGTTTGGCATAACGGTGAGCCTACCCGTAGCCTTGGCCTACCGGTAGTAGGCCTACTGGTAGCTCGGTCTACCCGTAGCCGCATCCTACTGGTAGCTCTATCTACCGGTAGCTCGGTCTACTGGTAGTTGTAGCTACCGATAGCTCTGTCTACTAGTAGCTCGGTCTACTGGTGGCTGCAGCCTACTAGTAGCTCGCTCTACGGGTAGCTCGATCCTACCGGTAGCTCAGTCTACCGGTCGATGTAGCCTACCGGTAGCTCTCATCTACCGGTTGATGTCAGCCACCGGTGGTTCTCGGCCACCGGTGGCTCTCGCCTACCCCCGTGGGTTCTTTCCAGTAGCGCTCCTTTTAGGGAAAATTGGGTTTTAAACCTTGTTTTGACCCCTTAAATCTTGTTTTATAGCCCGGTAATGCCCATAAACGTATTAAATAAATATTTAATGAATTAACCTGGTGTGTGCGTCAGTTTAAACCGCCCAACCCTTTAATGACGTGTGGGGCCGCGTGGTCAACCCACAACCCCGTGCCTTACATGGTTTCATGTTCTAATCTCAACTATCCCTGGACTTATAAATAAAAGGGTTCGCCGTAGGGTTGGGTTCATCATAGGGTTCTTTTCTCATTCACCTTGCACTAGAGTAGCCTTCGTTCAAACGAGCCACCTTTTCGTTCAGGCAAGCCGCAACACTATACGTGATGTTCTGTGCCCGGCCTTACCATTGATCGTTGATCAACAAGTAGGGAATCTCTCCTTCGCCTCTCTCTTTTGTGTATCATGCGGGGTGGGTGTGTTTTTCATTCAATTGAATTGGATAAACCATACCTAAATAATGATAATGAACGGATTCTATAAAGAAAGAAGGGGGTATGTGATCGTTGATGTTGTTTTATATTATGATCTTCTTTCTGAATTGTGCGGGCTTAGGGCTACTGAAAATCATGGTCGTTGGTGGTCTTTCTTTGTGAACTAATGAACCCCTGGTGATGTCTTAACTGACTTGTTTTGTAATTAGGAACTCTTTCTGTGAAAATAAAATTGGTTAATCACGTATATCCGGGAAAATAAATTGAGGCACCAGGATGAATCCTTTTGTGATAACCCCGGTTAAAGCACACGAAAATTGAAATCATGGAGTGTGTTAAATCTTATAAATCATAAAATAACGGCATGGTACTGATTTGTGTTGGTTGTAGTGGTTTGGTTGTTCTCATTTATGGGGTGATTGTTGGATATGTGGGAGGGGACAAGATCCCCTATTTTTTATACTCTATGTGGTTATGAAATTGGGGGTGAGATCTCCTGTTGTTATGGGTTCGATGGTTGCAAGTTTTAAGACCTAGTGGTTACCCTGTTTATATCATGAATTGGGGGGGATACTTTGTTGTTGAGAAACCCTTTTTCTCCTAGATATTGGGCATGGGGCTGTAACATAGGGTTCTCTTTAGTTAATGTGGCCTTACGAGAGAATCGGGTGTGGTTTTTATGGTTGATTCTTGACTGTTTTCTTTCCTGGACTTGTGCCTATGTTTACTAGATGCCCAAGAAGGTGAAAAACTTAAGTAAATATTTCTTCTGAACATAAAAACAAGGATCAGATAAATGGGTTTTGGTTTGGCAGGAGTTGTGACTTGGACGTAGTGATTTTTGTGCTCTTTAGGAGGGCTGAAGAAAAACCTAAACTTTGGTTGAGTTCTTGTTACCTATACATATTCTTTTAGTTTTGTGTTTCTTATTCGCGCCCCACCCGAGTTGAGAACTTAGTTCTGAACACCCCCATTTCATGGGGGATGGTGTTTTCCCAACACTATTATTAGTGGCTGGTTATTAGCTCCTTTTCTACTCCCTTTCCCAGATAGCCCAAGTATCTTCGGGTAGGTTGTGATGGCCGGAGGTCCATTATTAGCCCAAGAATCTTCGGGCAGGGTAGTGTGGTGGTTGGCAAGGTGTGTGCTGCAGGTTGGTTCCCAAGTTTCTTCGGGATGAGGCCCAGGTATCTTTGGGCGTGGCAGTGGATCTTCTAGCCCAGGTGTCTTCGGGCGTGGTGGTGGTTCATCTGGCATAGGTTTTTGCAGGCATGGTTATGTGTGATAGTTGTGGCCTAGGTGTTTGTGGGCGGGATTCGGCAGTGGTACATTGTGTGGTTGTTTCCCAAGTGTGTGCGAGCGGGTGTGGCAGTGGGAATGCGGTGAGAATGGTGGGATTGGCTTGATGCATAGGATGTCTAAATAACCAGTGGGAAAGCGGTGCGAGGTACCCAAACAATGATGTGCTCTTATTATATATATTACATGACTTGTGTCATTTGGGGAGTGTGCCTTGGTGAGGCTTCGGTGGATAGTTTACCTTGTTTGGTGTCTAGTTTACTCCTTTCTCTCACAGGACATTAGTATGTTCCCCTACTTGTACATGAGAGTCTTTGGCTTTCCCTACTGAGTGTACTAGTATGATCAACCTACATATATAAAACAGCTTTCAAGATTCCAGGAGGACTTCGGGGATCACGAAGGACCTTACTAGCTCGGACCATTGGGGTAGTTGTAGTTGCTATTTTTCCTTCTTTGGTACTTACCATTGTAGTCACCTTTGAACATTGTGGCTTTTACTTTTGAAACATGCATGTGGGAATGGTATACTTTTGGCTTTACTTTTCTTTTAGTTTGGTGTTTTTGGGTTTCATCATCTTATCTCCTGATCGTATAAAACAGAAAAGGGTAATGCCTTCCATTTAGTGTGTGATAATATACCCTTGGTGCTATTCACCGCTCCGGGACCTATTGAAGGTGGGTTTTGGGGGTCATTATCTCTCCTTAGACATAAAGAAGGAAGGGCCAGGTAGTCTGCTGACCCATCCCTCCTTTTGGTGAAGGTGGGTCGTGACATACATCATATATACTTTCATTTAATTTGATTATTCTATCCATTTAATTATTTTCTTCTTCATCTTTTATAAATTTAAAAACTAGATATTTTGTGTTCTAATATGATCCTACTACTTAGATTTTTCATGTTAATAACTATTTATGCATTACATTAATTATTAAGAAAATTGTAATGTCCTGGTTCCTGAAGCCACACAGAGGTACCCCGTACCTAGTTGGTCACATGGCCTAAAGTGCATTTCCCCGAACATTAGAGGCTGCCGACTAGCAGCGAGGGCCCTGGTGTGATAGTGGGGAAACCGTGCCCTCCTTGGGAGACTACACACCAAAAGTGAACAACACAAACAATTGCGAAAGAATTAAATATCCAATAATAGTTAACAGCAGAAGACTGGAATAGTAAATAGCTAGACAACATATATATTTGAAATGACACATGATATATATGTCTAGGAAAGCAGCCAAACAAATCAAAATGTTGGAATATAGCTATGCTAAACCATTGTACAAGAAGAATGATAAATAGATAAACTCCTCAAATTTTCAATCCATAGGTTTGTTCCATGCTCTCCATCACCATAGTAAGTCATGTACCTGATGTAAAAGGGCAGTTTACCTTATCTATGCCTGCAACAATATAATCTGTTTGGGCCCAAAAAACATGACCCAAACAGGGTGTGAGACTTAATCAAGTAGGCAAGCACTCGGAGATCTATGCCAAATAGTCAGTGAGTATATGGTAGGTAAAATTACAGTAAATAGTACACAGTAAACAATAAACATGTCTTCCCCGTGGTAAACAATTCACAGATCAATATCAAGTACCAGATATGCAAACATCTAAACCCCAAATAGGTAACCCTATGGGAAGTTCATGCATCCATCCCCTATGGTCCAACCCTAAAATTATAAGCAACCCTCTGATCCTATAATAGACCAGAAAGGAAAAACATACCTGAAAAGAAGGTCTGAGTTCTTACAAACATCCCCCATTAACGAAATTCATCCTCAAAGTTCCCTAGAGCGGCATAGAAGAAGAACCCTCGAATAGTTTCCAACATTGTGATCTTACATCTGCCTCCCTCTACCAAATCACATCCTATACTCGTTTGTGCTGCCACAACAATCGTACCAAGGGGATAGACCGGCCACGATGATCCATTTTACTGTAGTCCAAAATCCGGATAGGATGCTCCTCAAATGACACATCTACTTCAATATCAACCTCCTTGGGTTTAAAGACACGAGAAAGTTCTAAAAAGTAACTTTAGAGCTGTGAGACTTAGAAGACATCGTGCATAGATTGGTACCTCTAAGGTAGCTGCAACCAATAGGAAACCAAACCAACTCTCTCCAACACCTCAAATGTTCCGACATAACTCGGTGAAAGATTACCATGTCTCTTAATCATCTTATGTCCCAACCTCGGTGTGAAAAGTAGTAAAACCTAGTCTTAGACCTTGAACACCAGAGGTCATCTCTGCTGATCAGCATAAGACATCTATTTATATTGTACAGTAACCATCCTCTTCTGAATCAACTCTATCTACTTTGTGTTCCCTTGAACAAGACGAGGTCCCAGCAAAGCTACCCTTCCTACCTCCTTCCAACATAAAGGGGATCGACATGGCCCACCGTGCAAAGCCTCATAAGGTGCCATGTGAATAGTTTCTTGAAAACTATTGTTGTAGGAAAACTCTACAAGAGGTATATGTTTCTCCCGAGAACACCCAAAATCTAGAATGATTTCTCAAAGCATGTCCTCATGCACTTGAACTATCCATTTTTATGATGATGGTATGTTGTACTCAAAAGTACCTATGTACACAAATATTTCTGAATCCCCTTCAAAAACCGAGAAGTAAAACATACATCCCTGTATTAAACAATGGAGTGTGGAACTCCATGAAGATGTATAATCTCACAGATGTACAACTGTCCCAGATCATCAACACTGAAGGTATACTTGATCGACAAGAAGTGATAAATATTAATGAGTCTGTCAATGGCAACCCAAAATGCATCATTCCCTCAAGGATACCTTAGCAAACCTATCACAAAGTCCATCATGAAATCATTCCATTTCCACTCGGGAATGGGTAACAGCTATAAAAGTCTTGCTGATTTCTGATGCTCCGACTTACCTACTAACAAGTGGAACACCTCATGAAAAAACTAGCAACGTCTCTCTTCATACATGACCACCAATAGTGATGGTGTAGATCACGATAGATCTTGGTAATCCAAGGATGAACTTCCCAAAATGAGGAATGAAAATACTAAATCAGCTCCTCGCGTATGTCTGACGGAAGCTTTATGTGTCCCTAGAAATGAAAGATCTTATCCTTTCCTACAGTCCACCTAGAAATAGGGTCCTCTCTTGACACACTTTCCCGTAAAAGTAGGTCTTCAGAATCGGAGAGTTGCCTCATTAGAACTCGATCCAGAAGAGTAGAGGTAACAACTACAGAAGAAAGAAAATTATGAGCTTATCTATTGTGCCCCTCTAAATGCATCTCAGAGAACATGGAAATAAGTTACCAGTCACTGTTGGCCACCCAAACTACCTGTATCTGAGTCCTCCTGCTCAACGCATCAGACACTTCGTTGCATTTCCCAGGCATAAAAGAAATCTCGATATCAAAGGACTGTAGGTACTCAACCCACATGTGCTGCCTAAAATTCAGATCATGTTGACTGAAGATGTACTTGAGAATTTTGTGGTCGGTGAAAACCACAAAGTGATATCCCATGAGGTAATGTCTCTAATAGCATAGGGCTTGAAGAATAGCTGGAAACTCTAGATCATGCATCTGGTAATTCCACTCATGTGGCCTCTACTTCCATGATCTGTACACAATGACTCAATCACCCTGCATAAGAACGACTCCTAGAACAATAACTTATGCATCATAGTATGCATTATAGCTATTTCCTGGCTCTGGAAAGACTACTATCAGTGTTGATGTCAACCTCTCATTATGCTCTTAAAAGGCTGACTCATAGGAATCTGACCATAAAAACATCCCACCCTTCTTGGTCAGACCTTTCAGTGGTGCTGCTAAGTGTGAAAAGTCCTCTATGAAACGTCTGTAGTATCTAGCCAACCCGAGACAACAATACACCTCAAAAGCATTATTTGGATTCTCCCAGGAAACTACAGCTCTCACTTTCTCTGGGTCAATACATACTCCTGCCTCTGAGATGACATGACCCATGATGTGAATCTGATCTATCCAAAAGTGGAACTTTGAGAGCATAGCATATAACTAATGCTCCCTCAGTGTACTAAAAATGATCTCAAGATTGCTACCATGGTCGTGTCGAGTGTTAGAGTACACCAGGATATCACCCACAAAGAGAACCACAAAATAATCCATGTTTGGATGGAACACACAGTTTATCAGTGCAATGAAAACTATAGGTGCATTCATGAGACCGAATGACATGACATTGTACTCGTATAGACCAGACTTTCTCCTGAAGGCAGTAAGATGTATATCTGATGGTCTAACACTCAACTGATCATAATCGGATCTTGAATCAATCTTCGAGAACACCTGGGCTCCTCGAAGAAGATCAAAGAGATCATCGATCCTCGTCAAAGGATATCAGTTCTCGACCGTCAACTGGTTCATCATCCGATAATCCACACAAATCCTGAGGGTACCATTTTCCTTCTTCGCAAACAGGACATGCGACCCCCAAGGAAAAGTAATGGGTTGGATAAACCCTTTGGTTTCAACTCCTCCATCTTCTTCTTGATCTCCTACAACTCAGGTGTAGCCATCCTATAAGGATGAATGGACACCAGTGCCGCTCTTGGAACAAGCTCAATCGATAAGTCTACCTCACGCTCTAGAGGCAACCCTGAAAAGTCCTCTAGAAAGACATCATTGAAATGATCCACCACTGGAGGAAATTCTAACTGTGATGTCCCCTGGTTATCTAGATAAAGACTAGAAACTTGGGTTGTAACTCCTCCCAACCCATGATGCTCTGCACTAGATATGCTTGACCAGACATTCCGTTCGCCCATATGAAAAAAAGATCCACCCTCTTGAGAAATGAAACTCACCTAGCGGTGATAATAGTCGACGACTTCCAGGAATGGAACTATCCATTCCATCCCAAGAATAAAATAATTATCTTTAATCTAGAGAAAGTAGAGGTCCCATAAGATGTGACACCCACAAAACTATAGAGGAAACTCTGTGCACTGATGTATACTAGCCGTTCTAGTCCCCAAAAGTGTGTCTAACATGAAGATAGCTGCATAAGAAAAGATGCTAAGACAAAGGATCTCCATGGATGCAACGAATATAAAGATATGGGAATCCCCTATATCAAAATGAGTGGAAGGTAAAACTGAGGCAACTAAGATCATACCTAAAATGGTAGAAGTTCCTAGATCCTACTCTTATTAGGTCTACTCTACTGCAAAAGTCTGGCATGTATTGCGACCCGGTGACCATGACTGACCACTCGGAGCTGATCCACCCTGATGTCGCTGAAAACCGGGTGACTAGCTACCACAACCTCGACCTCCACATAGGATTGAACGGCTCGATGAACTCTAGTTCCCTGACTAGTGAGAAAATGGCAGTGCTCCTCCCAAACTAGGAGTCATAGAAGAACCCATGTCACCAGCTGTTGGTGAGAATAATAGAAAAAGTCGATGAAGGTGACCCATCTTGCCACAATATCGGCACTCCACTTGGTCTCTCGGGCAACATGAACTCGTATGCCCACTTCTACCACACTAGTAGCACACCACCTGGCTACAAGAAATTGCATCAGACCAGCTCTGATCTCCTCATGATGCCTCCCTACGGTGCTTCCTGCTATCAGGTGGCAGATCACTAACTCTTAATGATGAACCGACTTGGCTTGCAAATCTAGAATCCAGCAAATTGCGCTCTGTGATCAGTGCCTTGTTGACGATAGAAGATATCGAGGTCATCCTGAAGATGTTCATCTCTGACTGGATGTCATGCCTTAGACCATCCTCAAACTTCCATGTAAGGAACAACTCATCTCACCTGAAATAGGCATGAAATGCTACAGCTCTGTGAAGCAAGAAGAATACTCCATAACAGATAGGGTACCCAGCTCCAGACTCATGAACTCTCAGTCTTGATATGCCCTCAAGGACTCTAGGTTGATGTAATCATATAAGATGTGATGAAACTCATCCCAAGACATATTATGTTGTCCTCATGCATGTGAGACCACATCCCACCATCTCTTAGAAGTGTATATGAGAATATAGGTATCAAGCTTCACCCTCCTCTTTGGAGGTATCTCCATATGCTCGAAAATCATCAGTGTGGCATCTAGCCAAGACTCAATAGCATGAGGTCATCCATACCTTGAGAAAGTAGAAGGATGCTACTACTGTAAGACCCGTGTCAAATCAGAAATCGACTGGGTAGGAGGCTGAACTCCTTGAAAGGTCTGCATCATCCTCAAAAATACCTCCATGAACTATGCATCAGCACTTATGTTTGGTACAACGGTTGGTGCCTCGGCTGGCACAATGGGAGGACCTATAGGTGGTCCCTGATCGGCCATGTCCGGTGTCTAATCAGTGTCTGGAAACTGGCACACAACCAGAGGACATCTCGAAGGAATGACTCTGCATAGTCAATCAGAAATATTAGATCATGATTTTGAAGGACTGAAAAAAAGAATTGTAAAATGGGGAAATTAGAATGAAAGAACTCATGTTTAACAAAACATGACTATTTGGTGTGTACATTGACTACACGGTGTGTACCCTTAAGTCATTCACAAGGGTGTGTAATCCTGTCCATATTGGTCATGTGACACCCCATACACACGACGTGTTGTCTCCCCACATGGCGTGTACTTGAGTCCTCTTTCCCTACCCAAGTCCTTCTACATGGCTAAACCACACGACTCTCCCTTTAGGAAAGACTACATGACATGTACAATTCCTACACGATGTGTACTAGAAAAGATTCACAAGGCTAGTGTGGTTAGTGACACGACCTGACACACATCTCACACAACACGGTGTGTTACAAATGGAAAAGTAATGTATGAGAGAGGATAAAACCAGCCAGTATTGTTTGTGACACGTCTAGGTACTTTGGTTAGACTACATGGCGTGTTCAAGGGAGACACAGTGTGTACGTAAAGGGTAATGCTGACCCGGGTTGTCCGTGACACAGTCAGGTACCTAGGTACAACTACACGGCGTGTTCAGATGGCACACGGTGTGTATTATACACGACTCAACCAACCCATGTTGTTCATGACACGGGTAAGCACGAGATAAACACTACACGGTGTGTATGGAAAATACACGGCATGTTCACTACAGGTTTTCTCATCCTGTGTCTCTTCCCAAAAGGCCTATTTCATAGTTTAGAGATTACAAAAATTGTATATAAAATACAAGGAATGTACTTAATAAAACTCTTTCTTCTCGAATAGAAGAACACATGGCATGTACATATCATTACACGGCATGTATTATGGGTTTTTTTCTGGACAGTAAGTCTCAAAAAGTACCCCATAACCCATAAAACACTAAAATGAGCATTGAAAGTGACAAATTTCGTTCTGTGAGGTCCCATACTCCATGAAAATAAAATTTTGGCATCTTATACATATTATAACATGGCAGAAAAGGCAATGATCCACCAAATTGCGATCCATGAGGGCCCATAGCACCTCAAGAACCAAATTTTGGCATTCATTCGAGAAAATCTCAACATAAACAATACCCTTTCAACAATAGGTATTTCTATCAAGGAAACTATCATAACAACATGAATAGATTACACATCATCTATCAAAACAACCTACAATCACTACTTCATCCTAGATGGCATGGCAAAAATGAATAACATGTGATTTCTAGCAGGTGCTTATATGATGCATGAGATGGCATACCATCTTCTCATTAGGATGCAACAGAAATAGAACCTCAATAAAATAAACATTAACAACACAAATCATGTGAGTCACTCAAGGTGATATCATATCAACTATAACATTTCCAAAACCAGAACAATTACAATTAAACTTGGTAGATTTTCTTTTTCCTATACACGGGTTAGCTACTCCCGGGCATAGATTAACACTAAATACCAATTCCTCTCTATCCCTGGCTATTAGCTTCAAATAGTAAATCAAGAGAAAAGAAATCATCTGATACCACTTTGTAACGTCCCAGTTCCGAAAGCCACCCTACGGCACCCCGTACCTGGTTGGTGACATGGCCTCAAGAACATTTCCCAAGACACCAGAGGTTGTCGACTAGTAGCGACGACCCTGGGTGTGATAGTGGGTAAACTATTCCCTCATTGGCAGAGTACACAGTGGAAGTGAACAACATATACAATAGCGTAAGTATTAAATATCCAATAATAATAAACAGTGAATGACTGGAATAGTAAACAGCTAGAGCACATATATATGAAATGATGCATGATACATATGTCTTGGAGAGCATCCAAACAAATTACAATGCTGGAATATAACATTTCTAATGAAAAGTAAAAAAAGAAAGATAAACATATAATATCCTCAACATCGTATGCCACTCCTTGGTCCCATGCTCTCCAACTCCACAGAAAGTTATGTACCTGAAGTACAATGGAGCTTTACCTTATCTATACCTACAACAATATAATCTGTTTGGGCCTAAAAACATTAACAAAATAGGGTGTGAGACTAAATACCAGTAGGAAACCACCCGAATATTTGTGCCTAACAGTCCGTGAGTATATAGCTGGTAAAAGTACAGTAAATAGTACACAGTAAACAGCAAACAAGATAGGGATCAATAGTAAACAATCCACTGATCAGTATCAAGAACAAGATAATAAAACAGCTAAACCAAAAATAGGTAACCCTCTGGGAAGCTCACACAGTCATCCCCTCTAGTCCTACCCTAAAAGTACAAGCAATCCTCTGGGATGCACACTAGTTCTAACCCCTCTAGCTCGGAATAGGAATTTAATAACACTCTCTGAGGAAGAGCTCACAGTCTATATGCTTATAGTGAAAGGTAAAGAAAGACTCTCTGAGGTCTCTCACACAGTCCATTCCCTAAATAGTCCAAGTAATGAAAGACTATCTGAGGAAGCTCACGCATTCCATTCCCCATAGAGTCTATGGTAGTCACGGACACTCTGAGGAAGCTCACACTTCAATTCCACTTATAGCCCCAAGGTCTAGGACTCTCTGAGGAAGCTCTATCAGTTAATTCCCCTTATAGACCATGTATTTCAATTCTAATAAAGACTCTCTGAGAAAGTTCACACAGTCAATCCCATTACATTATAAATTAAACATGGACTCTCTAAGGAAGCTCACTCAGTCAATTCCCCTTATATTCCCACATGGTTCTGGGCTCTCTGTGGATGCTCACTCAGTCAATCCCCCATATAGCCAAAATTGATCAAAGACTGTCTGAGGAAGCTCACCCGGTCAATTCCCCATATAGTTTACTACACAAGGTTCATATGGACCTATGTAATTCAAATAGAATAGTAGTGCAATATATCCAAAGTAATAATATAATAAAACATGGCTAAATAGTCTACAGGCTGCAAGAATGTCATAAAGACAAAATCTCCATCCTACATAAACATGCATGGAATCAGGCAAAGCAGCCAAAAGCTAAATAGGACCAAACAGTTTTAAACTATACATGCATGGGAAAGAAATATCCAAATAATAACTATACACTCTATTAATATCAAAATTTCCTCTACACAGGTATACAAGCATGGTAGGAACACAATAGGGGAAAAACAGTAAACACACAATACCCCGTTCAAGGTTATTAGTGAAATTTGCACATAAAACACAAAGACTTCTAAAAGAAAGGCACAAACCACCTACCTCAAGATTAAGAGATCAATATACTTGAACAACGACGCTTGAAACTCTTTGGAACATCATAGATCTATGAAAACATCCAAAACGATCAACCCACGATAACTTAGAATAGAAGAGGAATTGGAAAAAAATGCTAAAGAAGAAGAGAGAACTAACTGATTCTATTCCAATGCAATCAACGATACTTGAATCAGAGGATGGACGGAGGATCGAGGGATTATCAAAGATATGGGGATGCTTGGTTCTCTTGGATGAACAAAACCTAAATGAAGTGGTTTCAGTCCATCAAACGTGACCCCAATGCTTTTATTGAAAAAAAAAGTTCACGACGTGTACTTTTGGAGTACACAACTTGTACTCGCCATTTGTGTAATCCACGTTAAGTGGCCTCCAGTCACTCCCAAACGGCTGTCTATGCGGCTACTACACAGCCAGCGCACAACATGCTACGACATCTAGGTACATGGCATGTACTCAAAAAGAACACAGCGTTTTCCTAGAAAATTCCCAGAAATTCCTCTTTTCTCCAAAAACGACCAGAAAGGAAAAACATACATGAAATGAAGGTCTAGGTTCTTACTAAAATTATTTATAGATTGAATTAGTGAATGAAAAGTTAATTTCTTTTTTCATTGAGTGGATATGTATTAAATTTAAAATAATAAATTTTTTAAAAAAAATTTACATCCAATATTTCACTAAAAAATTATAGTATCAATCCCAAACCAGGAATGTATGTAATTTTAATCATTTTTTAATTAATAAAATATACTCCCATGCACATTTTTTCAATTTATCGATGAAATGCTAAAAAAATGCTTGTAATCACTTATTATGTATATGATTAATGTAAGGGCAGTGCATGATTTATTTTGTAATTTTATTTAGATGATTTTTATGATGTTTATATGGATTAATATGTTCTCATTTATTGGATATTATTTTGGTATTTGGTTCTTCGAATGGAGTAGAAATTTATTTGGAATCATTCATGAAAATTTGGTTTAAAATGATGTAGTAAATAAAGTGAATTTTGGTAAATTATATAAAAAATTATTTTTTGAGATTATATATCTTATTTTTATTCTATTTCATTCCACTTTTAATCATTTCATGTTTGATACCACACTTTATACACCTACATATTTATTTCACATGGATGTTAATTTTTTTAAATGTTTATACTAATTAGTACTCTCTTATGATCTCCCCCACAATGAAAATTTTTCTTTACTAGATAGTTGAGGGGTGATGTGAGGTATTATTTGACCATATCATATGTATTTGAAAAATTGTTCAGGTGATTATGATCCTGTTCATGGTTGTATTTTATAAATTATTATGTTTTTGACATAAAAGAAACAATTAGCCCCTGATATATTTTGTGGTAATTGAATTTATTCTGTGGTTATTAGTGGGCTTGTTTAATTATTTATATTATTTTATTTGGGTAATTAATCCCAATTCTCATATCTTAAACCCTTGATTATAGTTTCCAACATGTATCATATTGGTGGTAGGCTTCATGGGACACTCAAAACATCACTCCATGACATTGAGTTGTTCCGTCGTGGAAATTTCAATGAAAAATTATATGAATTCTTTTGGATGAGTTTTATGATTGATATTTGAATTTGAAATTAGTGGGTATTGGTTGGGATTGTGAGGGAAATGGGGGAACTCGATCATAACATGTAATGAAGACCAGTGAAATTTACTAGGAAATAGATGTTTATGGCCCCCTATGATCAAGCAAATGGAAATTTAAAAACAATTTATAATTTAGAGGTTCTTTTTTAATTAATTAAGGGCTGGGGTACATTCCTCATATTAATTATCTAAATTGGAATTTCATTTCTAGTTTATATAGATGTTTCAATGGTTATGAATATACTTTGATATTATTGATAATTTATAATTTTTTCCCGAAATTTTCACATTATGTTATTGTGGAGAAACATGGAAATTATGTAGAATGTTTTGTAAAATAAATAATTATAGGTTCCTCAATATATTTATTTTCTTCGTTAAATATCATCATATTTTAGAAATTATCTTTGTTTATTTTTTTTGAATTCATATGACATTAATACACTCAAATACTATTTTGTGTTACTATAACATCATGTAAAAAAGGGATCTTGATTTATGTAATAAAAAAATATTAGAGATTTTAAAATTAATGTTTCTTTAAATAAATACAATTTTTATAAGCCAATTTTTTTAACAATAAAATATTAATTTTTAAATTTATATATGAATTTTTTTACCTTGTTTTATACAAAAATCATCATTGAATGTGTGCCTAATTTTGGGATTTTTTTATTATAATATTATTTGGAAATTTATTTTTTGATGTTATTATAATATAAAAAGAATGAATGGTGGTAACCCATTAAATTTAGAAGAACTGCTAATGAATAAAACTATTTATTTATTGGGTAATCATTATTAATGTTTTGTGATATTAAACTATATATAAAATTCATGTCAAATTTTATGTAACATTACACATATAATTTTATTAAATTTTTATGTTAATATTTAGAGTAACCAAAAACATGAAATGAATATATTGAATATTAAGGGAATACATTGATTTGATTTTAAAGGAATAATGTGTAGTGTTGAAGAACCTTTTACTAATATATTATGAAATCACTATCAAGTATTTCCTTAAGTTTGGTTGAGTGGTGATAATTTTTAACCTAAACTATAGATGTAAAATTAGGATTCCCTTCACATAATATGAAATGATATTTATTAATTATATAATAATCAATTTGAGTTCAGAATGAGTATTTCGAGCATGATGAATGGGAGTAAACAATTTTGAGGATTAATTTCATAATACTAAATCATGTTAAAGTAAATTAATCTCAATAATGGAATAATAATTTCATTTAGAGGTAATTTAATGGAAATCTAGTATGTTTTTATGTCCTATTTGATGAATTTTCCAAAAAAAATTGAAGATATGTTTTACAATATACATTTTTTTGAAAATAGAAAATTAAAAATCTAAATTTTAGCTAATATGATGTTTTTTATTAATTAAATATATGTGGTCATATTATATATTATTCTATTTAAATATCTATAAAGTGATTATTATTGTTTAGAATTCATTGAAATATTTTTCTCCTTTGTGATATTGTTTTTTTTGTATGTTCTATTTTTTCCACGTAAATTTGTGATAAAAAATTTGTTGTAAATGTGTTATAATTATTAGATGTTAAAAACTCATGTAGTTTTATAATTAATTTATTTCATTTATCTTAATTTTCAATGGTTATACCTCTATATATATATATTATAAAATTGTTTTAATATGTTGAATCTCCTCACACTATGTTAGAGTTGTGATTCTTTAATTATTTTTCAATTCTCTATCCCATTTCTATGAGCCGACCACATTATTTTATTGATTATTTTTCATCAATAGAATGATCATAATTTTATGTGTATATTTTCATAATTTTAGAGGAATAAAATTTATTTATATAGTTTGATTTATATCTATAAATATTTATTTAATTTTGGATTTATAATCAATGTTATTTTTTTATTATTCATTTATTTGAATTTTTAAAATTTATATTTTTTGTTATAATAAAATAACATACTTCAGACATATTAATGAAATTATTCTTATTTTAGGTGACTAGAAAAGAAATTTTATAGAGGCGAAATTAGAGAATGATGTGCTCATTTTTACCCCTTTCAATGGATACTTAATGAATTAATAATATGGAAAATATATATAAAAACTATTAACCTAATCGTTCCCAATCAATAATCGTGAATTGAAAAATATTCATTAATGAAATTAATATTCATTAATATGATTCAATGTTCAAAATAAATCACCCTAATATTTGAACATGTTAAATATAAAACATTCCAATGATCATTTTTCATTGAATCGTATATTATGTCCATATAGCATCAATAAATTGAACTATTCTATTAGTGACCAATTTAGATCCTGTGATGAAATTTCAGAAATAAAATATTTGATACAGTTTTTATGAAACATGTTTGTAATCTTACACATTTTCATTCTATTCTATCCCCATTTATCTATTTGTATACTCATTTATATTATTATTTCCCCTTTCTATCCATGATTTACCTCTCATGTTCTGGTCTACTCGTAACGATTAGATAGTATACACAATCATAGCAGTGGAAAATCAAGTCGGCCGAGGGGTCATTTAACATAAAGTATAAATTTAACCAAATTTACAAGATATAAACATCAGTGGACTTTTATAAAGTGTCTTAAAAAATCTTATTTATCCCAACAAGGAATAAAATTGAATATATAAATTTGGGAGACCTTAACCTATATTTTATCAATCGTAGAACAAATAACTCAATCTAACCTAGACCAACACCTCATAAAAATCAGATATAATTACAATTAATATGAAAAATGTATATTCAAATCATATTTTATAATACTAATTACAACCTTTTATTGGATTGAGTCCTTTATTCTACATGGTCTTGTAAAATATTTTAATGACATCATAACGACCCTGTTCCTCCCTTATAAAATTGATTCTACAGAGATGAAAAAATTACCTTTATGGAAAAATTTATTGAGATAGGAATGGGTTAAATAATATTAGGCCAATACCTATCCATTTACTATACAATTAAAAAATGTACACCTAAAAAATAATAATTTCATCAACGTTAGATAATTATGCATAAAAAGAGCATTCAAAACTTTTTTTTAAATATTGTAGAATCTTTTTATGAAACATGGGAGTGATTTAAAGATAAAAGAGATATAGAACTTCAACATGGATTTTCAATAATGGAAGAAATGTCAATAATTTATAATGTTATATGGGAAGTAAAAAATTCCATTCATAAGATGTGTAACAAGACCATTATAAACAAAGTGCTGAGAATTTTTCAAACATGGTTTGACATTAATAACAAAAACAATCATGGATAAGATATTTAAATTAGTCGTACTATCTTAAAGACATGGGTAAGAACACTTTATAGATAATCAAATTATTTGGTGAAATACTTCAATGTCACTATATAAATATTTATACAAAGATCTTAGAAGATTCGAGGGAATTTTATCTATTGACCCTGTTTTCAAGCCATTTTTAAAATATAATCATAAGACCAATAGTTTTCTTAAAATTCCATAAATTAATGTGCTGACATGTAGAGGATCATATATCAAGGTCAATTCCCTATTTCTCTGAATCCTTAATAATAAAATAATACACCATTAAAGGTATAGTGATCATTACGGTTTTTGATGGAGAGATAATCCGCAACCCCATCATCCATAGTTTTCAAATATCTAAACTCTAGAAATCCTTATCATACCTTACAAATTTCACACTAATTTAGTATAATTCTAGTATCTTATAGTGAAATTACAATATCTTAGATATTCACATTGTAAAATGTGAGAAAATCAATCCACCATCAAATCTTTTCTACTCCAATTTCATGAAAAACTATGTAATAATCGGAGAAATATAATTCTTCATATTTATATAAAAAAATATGGACAAAAAAGAAATTAGTACAGAACACATTACAGATCATTATATAACTCATATAACATTAACATAATAATCTAATGGAATATAGTTATTTTTTTAATAATTCACAATAGTGACTATCTTGAGAGTATAAATTTTAATGAGAAACTTGGACAAACAAATCTTAAACCGTTTTAGGATTAAACCACTTATAAAGAAAAAAAAACAGGAATATATTTATTCTATATATAGTAATTAATAACTAATACCTCATTAAAAAATCTAGTGAACTACCTTATAAACCCGGTGAATGAGTAGAAAATCTAAACCTGAGCTAATTGAATCATTGAGGGAAATATTATGTCATCCTAAAATAAATTACCTTATTATCAATATAATCGAACAAAATATCGTTTATACTCTACATAGATTAAAGATTTTATGTATGGTAAACATAGATTATATATAGTTTAACTCATGTTCTATTAACTATTATTTTTCATTTCCATTCTTCATTGAAGTCCTTGAGAAAGTTTTGACACATGACTTATTTAATTTGTAGGGTATAATTATGGAAATTATATCTTATAAGGTGAGAAAAAAAGAATATCTTTTTGTAAATTCAGCACTTTTTCTTTCAATACATAATCCCTATGAGTTTTGAAATTTCCATGGTAACTTTTGAAAATATATGATAGGGATTTTTTGTAAATTGGTGGGGCAGTGTATAAAATTCATTAGGAATTAAATTCCTATTTTTTGATACATTTTAGAGATTTCATAATAATAATATAAATTTAATCTCAATTGATAAATCAATTTTTGAATTTCTTTTAAATAATTCTATATTTTTTGGATACAAAAACTTTTAATATTCCTTTTCAACTATCAGGTAATATCTTATATCTCTCCAATCATGTAAGCTCATAATGATGATAATCAATTTGAAAAAATTTGGAAGGATGTTACTTTACTACATGAGATATCACAGTAACATTTTGGAACAATTTTCACTTGTTATTATATATGTGATGAAATAATTCAATTACGTACAATCCAAATTTACCCCCACTGAATAATAATTTATTGTAATTGAATTCCTTTTTGTGGGGTTCATTTCCAATCTCTTAGTATTCTGTAACACCCCGTGATTTTATGAGATAAATTATTTTTAATTTCTTTGATGTCTTTTATTATACAGTACACCAAGATTAGCTTGTACTATATGCAACACTATATTAGCTTGCAGTATATGCAACACTATTCGTGGCTCGTGTTACACATAATTTCAAGTTCGTTTTGTGGAAATTATTCTAAGCAACATTAAGTACAAATTTTGTATAATGTATAAATAAAATTAGTTTTGATTATGTTATACGCAACACCAAATAGAGATTTCACTACACGCAGCCCTGACTTGGCTTGCATTACATGCAATCAAGACCTTTCTCAATAGTGTGTGTAGTATGCAATACTGAGTTTCACTAAACGAGATATTATTTTAATATTATTATGAAATATCAGTTATGAATAGTAATACCCAATTATTGAAATTGAATAAATTTTATCTTTCAAAATGGACTTCTTTTTTGGATTTGGAATATCCAAATAAGCCTAAGGAGAATTTTTTGTATTTTTCTGAAAACTTTCATTTTTTGATGAATAGTGAAAACCCTGGGTTACTATTTAAAAGCATACTTTTTATTTAAATAATTATTTATTTTATTAAAATTTATTTTTGGTCCAAATTTATATATAATACAAATATAAGTTAAATTTAAATCATTTGAGTCATTTTATAATAATTTTAGATATATAAAAAATTTATTGAACATTTCACCATCTTTTACCCAACTTATAAGAGAATTTTAAAATTAAATAAAACTTAATTTTACCGCTTATGTGACTGGAATTTTTATAATTCAAGAGACATAGTTAATTTCAAGTAGTAAAATGTGGTTCAATAAGATAAAAATCATTTCTTGTGAATAGTAACTTTTTACTTTTATTTATCAGGTTTAAAAGTAAATAGGGTAATTAAAGGTAAATATTATATTATTATTATCCTAACACATGTCCTAATTCTATTGGATAAATTTAATTCGACCAAAAAAAACCTTAGGAATAAAATATTACCCTTTTTGGTCCACTTGGATTAGATTAGGACATTTATTATTATTTTATTTAAAGAAGAGTTAAAATAGTTAAAATCAATGTTTAATAACTAAAATATTTTTAATATAGGGTTATACAGAAGATAAATTCGACTATAAATATTCATTATAAAGATAAAAATATTTCCTACATAATGGTATTTGATTTATAATTTTTAGACATTAAATAATTTAATTTATTTATGACAGAATGATGATCCAGTAATTACCTTATTAATGAAATATTAACATAATTGATGTTATAAATACCCAAATAAATGTAATTTGAGAATTTTAATGAATTACACTATATTTATAGATTAATATTACTTTTTATTATTTATTTAGTAACTGGTTTCGAACTTATCATGTTGTTATGAGTTCCAAAAAATTCAATTTCCAAATAGTGTCAAAATTGACATAAAATGGTTTTTAAAACAAATATTATATTATTAATTGTTATTTTATTCCTAAAAATATAATTTTAGGCCAAATGACATAGATACAGTCATAAATATTAATAATGAACCCCTTGGGGTTTGTGTGGCTTGTTATAGTAAGTTTATTAACCATATAGTGTAAGAAAACAAGAAGACATGGTAAAAGTTAAATTATTTAACATAGAGTTATATCTAAATTATAAGGTTAAAATTGTAACCTAAACTTGTCTAAAACATATTCGATGAAATGATTTCAACCCATACCCACTTTATCTTCGAAATAAGTTACTTTGGAGCCATTATAAACCGAATATGACTTTATTATAAAATAATATTTTAAGTTTTTCCTAAAGTGCCCCTCTCCTCCCTTATAAAAGGGAACCTCCTCCCCCTTCTCTTCACACAATTTTTCACTTTCATGCTCAGCCAAACCCTTCCCATTTACCTTATCAAATTCCCTATATTGATTATAGAGGTTCTGCTCTCGTTAAAAGACCAACTCTAGTGCCGTAATAGGAAGCTTAAAAGAGGTGCGTCGAAGAAGAGTTAATCTCTTCTCCCGAATCATTCATGTTTTCTTTCTTCATCAACATCTTCTTCTTTAGTTGTTTCTTTATAATGTAATAACATAAATATCACTAATAGGCTGATATGTTATTATAAATATGAAACATCCCCAATTCACCTTCTTTTCAACCTATGGAAAACGAAATCACCGCGCGTGCATACGTACGGAATATCGTTTCCACGGCGTGGTGTAATATGTTTTTCCACCACCACATTACATGGATGGGTATAATTGTGTAAATAATAACTGTATATGGTTATTATAAAATCATACTAATTCTATGATATTATATCATCCACTCCAATTCAATTCAATAATTATGGGAACGATATCATGGCTCGTGCGTACGTACGGATTACCGTCTCCACGACGCGATGAGATTCATTCTCAGTGATAACATTTCAATAATGATTATAAAGTATATATAATGAATAAAACTGAAATATATGACATGATAAAGGTAAATTATTTATGAATATATATATGTGTGTCATCTAATTACTTCCATTCAAGTCAATAAGGAAAGTAAAACAATGTTCATGCGTACGTATGGCCTACCGTTTCCATGAATGGTGTATTTCACTTCATTTATCTATCTAATATATATATAAATCCTAAATATATTTGATATGTAAATCATTATTTACATTCTGGAAATAATTAAATAATGATATAAGTAATAATAATATCAAGAATAACAAGTCCAAACACATACGATAAATAATACGATTTTACCCAAAATGCTGGTTTAACATGGAATTTACAAAGGAACGTATAATATAAAGTCATAAGTGAACCATATATGATATCATAACAATACATATGATCCTATAATAAGTAAATGACATTATTTAAATCATTATACAGGTGTTTTGGATATGTACGAAGCATATCGGACCTAAGGTAAGGGATAATTTTTCAATCTTATTTTTATCCAAGATTGCTTATTCTAAGTATTTACTGGGGTTCTATATTTCATCCATGTCCATAAATATGTTTCCATAAAGTTTTTAATATTATTACATGTATATTTAATTTGATTTTTACCAATATTGAATTTTACTTTATGTTATGGATGGAATCTTTCTTTTTTTTACCATACATGGTACTTTTTGACTTTTCCTTTAAAAGTACAAGGAGAATGTTTTCTTTATCTTATACAGCATGAATAGATTTTTACGGTTTTATAAAGCCTTATTTTCAGGAATCTTAATCAACAATATTTCATGAATATTTTCAACAAAATCATTTTCTTTTAATATTTCATGGAATTTTGTGAAAAGAAAATGATTTTGAATAAGAAAGGATGTTTTCCTCAAGAATTCATTTCAAGTGTTTTATCAAAACCATTTTCCATCTAAGATGAAATTATTTCATATGAGTATGTTTCAAGTATAATGTCTCTATGATTTACATGGTTTAACTTCTAATATGATGATATTATATACATTTGTTTTATATGTATTATGTTTTGATTGGATGATGTTTATGAAACCCATTTTATTCTTTGGGTTATGATGAATGATTTATGTTTATGTTGTTGCACATGTAAGAATTATTACATTATGAGATGGTTGGGACCTATATCTCCCTCATATTCATTTGGTAAGGATTTATATCACATGATATAGACATGGATGGAATGACAAGTCAATTCATTTCAGTGATACAAGACTGGAACGAAGAGTGAACTCGATTCCGAAAGGGACATTGTCCACTAAGATGGTCTTGGAAGAAATGTCTTGGATACTATGGAAATCATAACTTGTGCTTAATGGTTTCCAAAATTACATGTTTTATTCCCATTATATTTTATCATGATTAATGTATCTTTATGATCTATGCCTTACCTACTGCCAATTTTTATGTCATTGATCAAGATTCTGATGTTTAAATATTATGGTCATGTTTTGAAGTTCAAATTTATATGGTTTGTGAGATTTTTTACATGATTACCATTAATGATAATTTGATCTCACCCTTTATATATATTCTTTTCCCCGGGATATGAAGAAATGTTTTAGGTAAAATGAAGAAGATCTTTATGGGAGATGTTAAAGATCTTTCACAACGATTAGAAGATTATATTCCGAGTTTCCAAAGACACCAAACTATTATGGTCCTTTGGTGTCTGTTTTTGTTATGTATTAGATATTATGAAAAAGTAATGTAATTTCTATTTACATCAAGCTATGGGTCTCTAGAGTTGGTATCACAGGCAAAGGAGGCAGGAATAAATCTGATCCTTGGTAACTTTCACATTTTAGCATTGGATAAAGCATGGCTCTCTGCCCAAGAAATTCATGAGGAAATGGATACCACTAGGGATGGTGGTCTGTCCCACCTAGGGGGTGTATCCGCCCATGGAGTTCCCTGATATATATCAATTATAGTCCACTGGAAATAATTCCAGACTGCTACAGTTGGTGTTAGAGGAATGGTTTAGTTAACCTTGGGAAACAAGGATATGAAAACTTGAGTGAGATATCTAGAGATATTTCTATGGTATGTCAAGGGATGTACCTAAAGATAAATATACATATGTGTTATAGTCCTATAATTATAGTAACAATATTAGAATTAATCCTATGATTTTATATATTGAAGGTACTCCCCCTTTATTATGTTGTTTTCCCAAGCATGATTTTCTCCTCTCACACTATTCTTTTTGGGTTTTTGATAATGGTTGGAACCCGAAAGAACCATGTTGATCAATGTAATGGAAAATACAATTACTGTACCCCTGAACAAACCAATGTTATAGGATGTGGAGTGAATAATCTTATTGCTATACTTACAGAAGCTATTAATCATTCGGAAATTCCAAATGAGTAGATAAGGGAACAATATTCTATTGAGTCCTTCATAAGGCAACGTCCACCTTCTTTCAGTGGGTCTTCTTGATCCTCTTGTTGCTGAAAAATGGATCAATACCATTGAAAAGATATTTTCCATATTTCGCTGTTTGGAACATGAAAAATTTATTTTGGATATTTACCATTTAGAAGCTAAATCAGATCAATGGTGGACTCTAATTAAGAATACGAGGCCCTGGGATGAAATTGAATCTAAGGAATGGGATGAGTTCATGAACTTATTTTCCTATAAGTACTTCCCTCGTATTATTCGAACAAAGATGGAAAATGATTTCCTTCATCTTAAGCAAAAGGATGATGAATATGTTGGTATATACGAAGCGAATTTTACAAGGCTTGCAAGGTATGGATCTCGCTTTATCATCCAACCTCAATGTAATGTTGATGGATTCTCTAGTGGCTTAAAACCAAGTCGTTGAAGGCATTTGTGAATAAGAGTCATCAGTAACTATGAATAAATTGTGTTTTGTACTATCAAGGTAAAAATGGAAGTTGGTGTTACATATCCATCTCATGGTTTTTCCAAGAAATGAAAGATGGAGTTCAAGGAGAAATCTCAGAATAATGGTGAAAATAAGATGAATGTTTCATTATGCTCAAAGTGTGGAAAGAAGCATGGTGGAGATTGACATTAAGGGACTAGAAAATGTTTTTTGTGTGGAAAAGAAGGTCATCGAGCAGTTGAGTGTCGAAGTAATGGAAAAAGGGTTGCTAATGATGTGAATAAAAAAAATACTGCAGAGAACGCACCACCAACACTTCAATGCTTCAAGTGCAAGGAAATGGAGCATTATGCTAATCAATTCCCTAATCCATGGGTTAATGATGATCAATGTGAGCAACCTCTTAATGAGAATGATTAAGGTATGTCACATGAGATCACTATTTTTGACGTTCAGTACAAAAATTATGATGTGTAATGATTAATTGTTTATGTAATGGGATTTTAAAATCGTATCAATGAATCTCATTTATGGTATCTTGGAATTTTGGAATATCTATGTATTGGTTTTCAATAATTATTTGGTATCGGTAACCATGAAAAGTGATTGAAATATTATTGGAAAGAAGATGATATGAGCATATTGAATGGATAAAGAAAAAATTAAATGAGCTCATGATTGATATAAGGACAGTGATATATCATGGTTTGAGTATATAGAAATTTTGGGATTTTGGTATGTGGAAATTGTTATGTTCTTACAGCATTCGAGTTTTCACTAAGGTTAAATGGGTATTAATTATTTATGAGAATACATGATTAATGTATTTACATTTTTGAAATGTGATCAACAAGATATAGCTTATGATATATGGGGGATGAATGATGGTATTCACGTTCTTGTTATTTGACCTTTCCAGTAATTGTTTTCAATATTCTATGAGATTAGATAAATGTATTTTGGATAAGTCTAAAGATTGGAATGCATTAGGTTGGACATCTGATAGTATTTTTTAAGGCTAGAAATTTTTGATATTATTTCTGGAATGCTGTAATAGTATAGTTTTAGAAAAACGACAACCTGTAGGACTGGTGACTACCCGTCACGTCGGACAAGGCTGTGGGAATCGAAACCACAAATGAAGTGTGACAAGCCTTTATCTTCTAGCACTGGCCTACTTGAAGTCCCTCGTTAGTAGAAACTAGTTTTATTATATTAAGCACATGATATATGAAGTAAAAGTTCATTTTATGAACCATATATGATTAATCTCACTATAGACGGACTTATGTATATTTGATAACTTTTGATAACCTTTTGTTTGAGACAAATGGAATGACCCATCATTTTATCACATGATCTGCTAACACTTCACGAATGACAAATTCAACTTCATTTATTTAAGAGATAAAGTGGAAATTGTCCAAGGAACAAGCAAAAGTGATATTGTACAAAAATCAAGAATGTATTTATTCTAATTCCAATTTCATCAACTTTAGGGAAATGATCTTAAAAACAAAAAATGTTGTCCAAGTGCACTTATACCTAATGAATTAGATGGTACCATATATCATCAAAAATTTATATCTTTGTGATAGTTGTATTTTTCATAGCCATGTCCTCAACCACTCTTCATCAGAAGTTTATGGTTATATTTCTCTTCCATATCCATATTTCCACCTATGTTCTCATATGTGGAAACCCAGTCATTATTTAATCTATGCAACAATTACATTTCATAATTTACTTTTTAAAATTATGTTTCAGTATTCCTTTTATGATGTGGGTTTTTACGAACGAAACTCTCAAGTAGCAAAAGGTTTATAACCCTGATGAATTTCGAGGGCGAAATTAATTTTAAGGGGGGTAGAATGTAACACCCATAGATTTTATGAGATATATTATTTTTAATTTCTTTGATGCCTTCTATTATACAATACACTAAGATCAGCTTGTACTATATGCAACACCGTATTAGCTTGCTTTATATGAAAAACTATTCTTGTCTCGTGTTACACACAATTTCAAGTTTGGTTTGTGGAAATTATTCTACATGACATTAAGTATAGATTTTGTGTAATGTATAAATGAAATATGTTTTGATTATTTTATACACAACACCAAACTGAGATTTCACTACACACATCCCTGACTTGGCTTGCATTACACGCAACCAAGACCTTCCTCGATAGCGTGTGTAGTACACAATACTGAGTTTCACTAAATGAGATATTATTATAATACTATTATGAACTAGCTGTTATGAATAGTAATACCCAATTTTTGAAATTTTATAAATTTTATCTTTCAAAATGGACTTTTTTTGGATACGGAATATCAAAATTAGCCTAGAGTTAATTTTTGGTATTTTTCTGAAAACCACCAATTTTTGATGAATAGTGAAAACACTCGGTTACTATTTAAAAACCGTCTTTTTATTTAAATAATTTTTTATTTTATTTAAATTTATTTCAGGTCAAAATTGATACATAATACCTATATAAGTTAAATGTAATTCATTTGAGTCATTTTATAATAATTTTAGATATATAAACATTTTATTGGTCTTTTCACCATCTTTTACCCACCTCTTAAGAGAATTTGAAAATTTACATAAAACATAATTTTACCGCTTCTGTGAGTGGAATTTCAAAAATATGAGAGACACGGTCAATATCAAGGAGTAAAATGTGGTTCAATATGATAAAAATAATTTTTGGTGAATAATAACTTTTTACTTTTATTTACCACGATTAAAAGTAAATAGGATAATTAAGGGTAAAAATGATATTATTATTACACAAAAACATGTCCTAATTCTATTGGACAAGTCTAATTCAACCAAAAAAAACCTTAGTAATAAAATATTACCCTTTAGGTCCACTTGGATTAGATTAGGACATTTATATTATTTTATTTAAAAAAGTGTTAAAATAGTTAAAATAAAAGTTTAATAATTAAAACATTTTTAATATATGGATATACATAAGATAAATTAGACTATATATACTCATTATAAATCTAAAAATATTTCCATATAAATTTATTATATTTATAATTTTTAGACACTAAATAATTTAATTTATTTATGACCCAATGATGATGTAGTAATTACTTTATTAATGAAATATTAACATAATTGATGTTATTATACCCAAATAAAGGTAATTTGAAACTTTTTATGAATTAAACTAATTTTCAAGGTTAATATGATATATTATCATTTATTTAATTAATATTTTTTGAACGAATCATGCTATTATGATTTTCGAAATTATCAATTACCAAATAGTGTCAAAATTGACATAAAATAGTTTTTAAAACAAATATTATATTATTAACTGTTTTTATATTCCTAATAATCTAAGGTTCGGACAAATGAATTATATAAGGTTATATATATTAATAATGAACCACTTGGGGTTCTTGTGGCTTGTTATAGTATGTTTATAAACCATATAGTGTAAGAAAACATGGAGACAAGGAAAAATTTAAAATATTTAACTTAGAGTAAACTCTAATTGATAAGGTTAAAATAGTAACCTAAACATGCCTAAAACCTATTGGTTGAAATTATTTCGACCCATACCCACTTTAGCTTCTAAATAAGTCACTTTGGAGCCAATGTAAACCGAATATGACTTTATTATAAAATAATATTTTATGTTATTCCTAAAGTTCCCCTCTCCTCCATTATAAAAGGGCACCTCCTCCCCCTTCACTTCACACAATTTTGAGATTTCATTCTCAGCCAAACCCTGCCCATTTCCCTTATCAACATCCCTAGAAACATTATAGAGGTCTTGTTTTCCTCAAAATACCAACTCCATTTCCTTAAGAGGAAGCGTAAAAGAGGTGTGTCGAAGAAGAGGTAATCTCTTCTCCTGATTCTTTCATGTTTTCTTTCTTCTTCAACTTATTCTACTTCAGTTGATTCAATATAATGTAATAACATAAATATAATATATATACTGATATGTTATTATAAATATCGAACAACCCTAATTCACCTTCTATCCATCATATGGAAAATGAAATCACCGTGCATGCGTATGTACGGAATACCGTCTCCACGCGGTGGTGTAATCTGTTTTTCCACCACCACATTACATGGATAGGTATAGTGGTGTAAATAATAACTATATATGGTCATTATAACATAATACTGATTTTGAGATATTATATCATCCACTCTAATTTAATTCAATAATTATGGAAACGATATCATCGCTCGTGCATACGTACGGATTACCGTCTCCACAACGCGATGAGATTTATTATCCATGATAACCATTCAAGAATGATTATAATGTATCTAAAAAGTATAAAAATGAAATATATGACATTATAAAGATACTATATATATATATATATCATCTACATACTTCCATTAAAGTTAATAAGGAATGAAAAACAATGTTCATGCGTACGTACGGCCTACCGTCTCCATTGATGGTGTATTTCACATCATTTATCTATCTATTATATATATATATATACTGAATATATATGATATATAAATCATTATTTAGATTATGGAAGTAATTAAATCTTTATACAATTAATAATAATATCAAGAACAACAAGTCCAAACACGTACGATAAATAAAACGATTTTACCCAAAACACAGGTTTTACATGGAATATACAAAAGAACGGGTAATATTTAGTTGTAAGTGAACCATATATGATATCACAACAATGAATATGATTCTGTAATAAGTAAATGAAATTATTTAAATCATTATAAAAGAGGTTCATATATATACGAAGCATATCGGACCTAAGGTAAGGGATAATTTTGCAATCTTATTTTTATCTGAGATTGCTTCTTCGTAAGTATTTAATGGTGTTATATTATTCATCCATGTCCATTAAATTGTTTTAATAAATCGTTTAATATTATTACATGAATTAATTAATTCATTTTTACCCATCTTCACTTTTACATTGTGTTATGGAAGGAATCTTTCTTTTCTTTACCATACGTGGAACTTTTTGACTTCTCCGTTAAAAGTACGAGGAGAATGTTTTCTTTAACTTATACGAAATGAAAAGATTTTTACTGTTTTATAACGCCTAATTTTCATGATTCTTAATCAACAATATTTCATGAATATTTTAAAAAAAACATTTTCTTTTAAAATTGCATGGAATTGTGTGAAAAGGAAATGATTTTGAATAAGAAAGGATATTATCCTCATGAATTCATTTCAAGTGTTTTACAAAAACCATTTTCCATCTAAGATGAAATTATTTCATATGTGTATGTTTCATGTATAATGTCTCTATGATTTAAATGGTTTCACTTATCTTATGATGAAATTATATCCATTTTTTATATGGATTATTGTATGATGGGATGATGTTTATGAAACCCATTTTATTCTTTGGGTTATGATGAATGATTTATGTTTATGTTGTGGCACAAGTAAGAATGATTTAATTATGAGATGGGTGGAACCTATATCTCCCTCCAATTCATTGGGTAAAGATTTATATCTCATGAGATAGACATGGCTGGAACGACAAGTTAATCCGGTTCAGTGATACCAGACTGGAACGAGGAGTGAACTTGATTCAGAATGGGACTTTGTCCACAAAGATGGTCTTGGCAGCAATGCCTTGGCTACTATGGAAATCATAACATGTGCATAATGGTAGCCACAATTACATGTTTTAGACCCATGATATTTTATCATGATTAATGTTTTGTTATGATCTATGCCTTACGTACTTCCATTTTTTATGTTATTTCTCAATATTTTGATGTTTAAATATTATGTTTATGTATTGAAGTTCAAATGTATATGGTTTATTTTATTTTCTCCATGATTACCCTTACTGATCATTTGAGATCACCCTTTATATGTATTCTTTTCCTTAGGATATAAAGAAAGGTTTTAGATAAAAAAAGAAGATCTTTATGGGAGATGTTGATGATCTTTCACTAAGATTAGAATATTATATTCTGAGTTTGGAATGACACTAAACTATTACGGTCCTTTGGTGTCTGTTTTTGTTATGTATTAGATATTCCGTAAAATTAATGTAATGTCTATGTACGTCAAGATTTGGGTCTCTACTTGTTCACCATAACATTATTATCCAATAATAATGTATTTAAATACATTTTACAAAAAAAAAGATATTAAGGACATATTGATTACGTGGGTCTTTATCATTTAATTATTCGATATAATGACTATGGGTAAAACGGGTGTCCATAATATAATAAATTTATAACATTCATGGATATAATTACAATGTAATTAATCTCTTCATTCATAATTAGATTCATTTTTTTGGACAATATCTATTAATTCTGGGATTTCCAAGGACAAAAATATGTGGTGTGTGAATGATTCCAATACTCATCGTAATTCATTATTGTAGGAAAATAATTTATGTTGTCAAAGATAATACAGTCTTTGATCACTAGCTCAAGAATTTTTCCAATATAAGGTCATTATAATATCTGTCCTAGTGTTTCTATAAGTGTTTGTTATAAATTTCTCTCATAGAGATTCATTAGTAGGTAACATTAATGTTAATAATTCCACTAAAAATGCTTTAAATTTGGATTTATTTTGGAAAACCCAATCCAAGGATTCCTAAAAATCCTACATTAATACCCTCTGCGTCAAAACTAGAAGACAACACTTAAAATAAATTAATAAATCTTATTGTAATTTTGATTATTGTTATATCTAATTATGTGGTATTTTATTTTATTAGAGCCTTATCAAATGATAATGAATATTCTAACATCCTCTAGTTTGTTGTTTATTAAAGAAAATGGGATGAGGATATTCCATCCATATCCAACATTCATAAGGTTTTTATTTTCACTCATAATGATAATAAAATTTTGATATTCAAAATTCCTTTGGTCATCTTTTGTTATTTTGGATACGAGTTTAATAATCACACCTTCATGAAATTCATATATATGTTTTGGATCACTCAAAATGATTCAATGGCCTACCACCCTAAAAATGATGATTTTGAAAATAGGAATATATCGAAAATAATTGGAAAAAAATCATTATAAGTTATATCATACCATAAAACAATATAATTAACATTTAAAATAGAATATAAAATTCATAAGTATCATTGGAATGTCACAATATCTACTAGTTTGTGGAAAAAATATCTATTCACAATCCAAAATTGGGAAGATTGATATTTGGATAATTAAAGATATGTAGTTTATAATTTCCTTAAAACAAATAATTAATTAGAACTCAATAATCATAATGAATATAGGAAAAATGGATATTAAAATTCAGGGATTAGAAGTATCAAAATTTCAATCCTACAAATCTAGTAATCAAAAATTGAAATACTCTGTGTATTAAAATAAGAGATATATTGCACTTCTAAATATTATTTACAACCATGTATATTGATATTGAGTAGTTCATGGACCTATATTGTTAGTCAACAATACCCTTATTGGGTATATATGATTTAAGATCCTATAAGTTTTAGCATTCATATGATCAATGTTCATTGAGTACATCAATATACTAAAAAGTCACATAATGATGAAATTGAATTAAGATAGGATATGATAACATATGAAAGGGAAATAATTTATCATGTTGAGTTTCCCATGATGAAAAAATAATACAAACTAAAAACATTATGAGTTAAAATATTGATTAATTTTAGTTTTTATCTTTTATTTCCTTTTTCTATTGTTTTTGTTTTTTAATTTAATTTAAATAGCATTGTTTTTATTTTTATCCATCGTTAGATATTTTTTTTAAATAAACATATTGACGTTTTAATGATTCTAAAGTATTATTCTGTGTCAGATATAGGATATGAATATATTTAATGACTCTTAATCAAATTAAATTAATTTTATATATTTTAAAATAATATCTAATCATCTATGGGGACCTATAGAGTGACCTAGATCCTAAATGAGCAATTACTTATTCTTGGTTATTTATCATTATTTCATGTGATTTTATTCTGTGAATTCATTTTCAATTTTCTTCTCGAACTTATATCCACCATTTTATTCCCTATTATCATTTTTTTCTTTTCTATCATTAAGTGCACTATTATTCTTTTATTCATGGTAAATTTTGATATTTTTTATTAATTGAAAATATTTTTTATTTAAATAGAGATTTTATTTTTTTATCCTTATACATGATAAAGTATATTATGAACATTATAAATAAATGTCGAATAATTTTTATTGCATTTATTATGATTTTTGAGAATTTGTTTTTCTTTAAAATATTTATTTTGAAAAAATATGGGTATAATTTGAATTTTCCCCATTTAACTTTAAATCCATTTTTTAAAAAATTAAATGAAAATAGATTATATTTTTTGTAGTGAGTTTGCAGTATTACGGTGAATTTTATTTATCAACAATATTGTATGTTTAATTTGAGTACACAAAAAATGAATAAAATAATAAAATGGCAATGTGAAGAAATGGATTGACCGAATGGACATTGCCAACAATTGGGGATATCGAATCTATTATTTTCTAACCGATTGTTATAAATTATGTCTCAATTATATAGTGTTGGATGGATCAAATGTGCTTACATCCGACAGTTGTGGATAATGACTATATATTTTTCTCCTAAATAAGGTATTGTTATCTATATTGTGGTAAAAAAAGAAAACAAATTAAAAAATAAAAAAATAGACATTTATATTATATTTTACATTTTATTCCATGTATTACATCGATCATTTACCATTTAAAATCATAAACCACAATGAAATTCATAATTCTAAAACAAATATTTATGAATAAATATAATTAATTTAAGAGTGTTTATGATCATAAATAAAAAATTAGATTAGTCATGGATTTTTTTTCACTTACATTACTTAAATTAATTTTATATGATAATTTATTTTTTGACCTATGTTATTAGTAGTGATTATTATATGCAAAAATGTGATGGGAGTGAGGAATTTAATTTTCATCATTATGGGATAAAAACATTTATAGGAATAGAAAAACACATGTCATTGGTTGTTAATAGATATTTAAATTAAAAAATTTAAATTAATTTTATTTTGTTTTAATGTTACCCATTATTTATAAAATTTCAGAATATCTTATTTTACAATTTAAACTTAATTTCTCTAAAAAATATAGAATATTTCATGAAAAAAATACCCATCAAATTTAAACATCACCATGTGGGAAAATCTCAGAAACTCGTATGTTTTTAAAATTTATGTATAAATTTACTGAAATTATTGGAAATATTATATCTTTATGGTAACATAAAATATTAATAATAAAATGTTGATATATTAGGCCTCAAATACATAAATCCATTTGTATAGAAAATTGGGAACTCAGAAATAAAATCTTTGCTTCTCTCAAAATTATTGTATAATGAAGATAAAATATTTAATTTATATAGAAAAAATTACTATTAGAATTTTAATAAATTGTATCCAAATATAAATTTTTTATTTTATGGTGAAAGAATAATAATATGTCGATGAAAAAATATGGGTAAGATATTATTTCCAAAAGTATAGAACATTTAATTTATCATTATTTTCTCTTAGGAGACAAAATTACGATGAAATTTTACATTATGTTAGAATAAATTTGTTGAATTTTTTTTTCTTTTATTAACATTATAAAGTAATAAATCTTATAGTCCTAAAAAATACTTAAATAAGGGATAGAAAAAATTCATGTTATGTTGGTAATGATAGAAATTCAATTCTATACCTGATTTCTACCACACTTCTTCCAATATAATTTATTTGGATAACTTTCACATCCATATGGTATACCAAATCATCAATAAAACTATATATAAAAGATATTCAAGGAATTATGTGATGTTATTTTGTTTCAAGTTTTTTTATTAATGTTCTGTTAATAATTTAAAATTTTAAGTGAATTCTTCCATTGAATGTATAAAAAACCAACCATATTTATATTATGGAAATATTTCATTATTAATATTAGTATCATTTTTACTATGATACCTTTTGTTATATGTGATTAAATATTTTATAGAGTGGTTATATTTATATTTTTTAATATTTATTTCTCAATCCCACTTTGGGTAGTCAAATTTTCTTCAATTGAGAGTTTTTCATCAATGGATGTTTAACCCAGTTCTGGGTTGATTTTAGAGAATTTAATGTTCAATATTGGATGCCATTATATGTTATTTATAATATTTTTAAATATTAGAGTTCTATTGGATGACATATGATTCTATTATCTTTTTGAATTTAAGAGCTATATTGTGCTAAATGATCATATAACATGGAGTGATCACAAAATTAATTTTATATGTGTTCATTTTATAATATTAATAATTTTTTATATACTAAATGAATGAATTAGGAGGATAGTTATTATGTAATTTAATTTATACATATTAGAATAATGATTAAATTTTGATATAAAAAAAATTATTTAATCTAGGCCAACCAATAATATAGGATCAACCGATCTCCAGTTATCAAATTAACATTAAAATTTGCATGTTTCGTTCATTAAATTAACACTACCTATGTTTTCTAATATTATATCAAAAACCGATAACTCATTTGTGTATATTTATATCACTTCATAAGTCACTATTGAATCTATAACCTTAACTATGTTTCACATGACGAGTTCCACCAATGGGGTAAATTTTTGTAAACCAATGGGTTATATTTAATAAAACCATATGATTAAATTATTTAATTTTAAATAAATTAAAAGTAAATATTTTACAAATAAAAGTAATAAGATATTTAATGATTGTGAATTTTATCATCAAAAAATAAAATTTAATTGATATTCAGATAAATATATTTTTAAAATATATAGATTAATGAAAATCACAATACGAATTACTAAATAAGGTTTAATAGATGAAAAAAATAAAATCATGAAATATTTAATTAGTATAATATTTGATTTATAAAAATATATATCTTGTGTGACATAAAATGAAAACAACATATTATAATTAATATGAGTACATTAGAATACACTATATATGGATCAAACACATAGAGTGATAGTGATAAACCCCCATTTAGTAGTGAAAAGATAGTTAATATGCCTAAATCAACTTTTAAAAATGTAATTAAATAGTAAATGAATAATTATTCAAGGTATATAAAACATAATATTAACATAATAGATAATTAAAATCCTATCACATTATTGATTGTTTTTAAAACACCCTTATTATATTGTTTTAAATATTCTTGTGATGACCATGGAAATGTTCATCTTCTTCTAAAATAATATTTTTCAATAATAAGGTTTAACTTATTATGTTTGATGAGAAAATAAAAAAATTTAATTAATTGTGTTTCTTATCCAACAACATCTAGTCCTTCATTAGATTACGCTGAGTTAATCTAAAAAATAAAATAATGAGTGTCTTTAGAAGACTAAAGAATAGTTTATTGAAGTAAATAATAAATAAGATAAAAATATATTGTTCCATAAAACATCCTAATAATATAATAACAGTTATTGTTATATTCCTAGTGAAATTTTTTTACATAAGAATTACATTGTTTCGTTATACAAACAAAACCAATAATCCATGAGTATTAATTTATTAAAATTTAATAAAACTAAATAGACATGAGTTTGTATGTGTTTCCTAAAAAACGACCAATCATTTAGAATGAATGATGAACATTGATTAATGTAATTATCCACTCTTTATCATTGGGGAGTAAAAATAATAAAATTATTAATTATCTAGAAATATTTTTCAAACACATAAATATTTAGGAATAATAGTACCTAGATTAATTTTTATAATTAGATATTATGTTAATCTTGGATTGTTAATTGATAAATGAAGAATATTTTTACTCACCCCAGGAATTTAAACAAATAAAACAATAAAATTTTTGATTTATATTTAAAGAGGAAAATACATTATTTTATATAATTATATGATAAAAATAATAAAATTATTCCTTTATCCAATTAAAAGTGATAATATTAAATGATTAGAATGTATTAGGCTTAAATTAAAATATAATGTTTATATTTCAATAATGTGATGGGGTATAACCCATGAAATTCAGGGATTTAAAATGTCTTATCACTAACTCAAATATTTTTTTTGATATTTTCAACAAGTTAAGCATCATTAAAATCACAATATTTTATTTATAAATGAATTTTTTTAAGAAGATTAGTAAACATGTAATTCTATATTTAACCATTCATCAATATTTGATAATAATAACAAGGACCAAAAACAAAAAAAATTTAAATATAAAATATAAAATTAGATAGAAAAACATAATCTAGTGAAAAACGATATTGATCATCATTTATCGATAAAAAAATATTGCATATTGACATGTACCAAAAATATCTCACAAAAAATCCCTTGGGTTTCCCATAATATAAAAAATTTAATAAATCCACTTCTCCATACAATGGGCTGATGATCTATCTCAGGTTTTTAACATTGATGTTGATAATTAAAATCATCTTTATACACATCACCAGGGAGATCCTCAATTAAAAAACTAAACTATCATCTATGTAAAATAATTTTCATCCTTTCCCACTCTAACACAACTAGAAAACAAAAAAAACATCGAACTGAAAATCAAGAATATTTACTAAATCCATTAAAAAGGAGTTCAAATGAATGCCATCAGTGAAAAATGGTCAATATGAACTTGTAGGAATGAACCTAAAAATTGTTGAGATGTATCAGTGATATTAAGTAGGACCGTCCAACAACACTGTTTATTGCCCCTATTGAATAGCCTAAGGATTCCATATAAACAAACACAAGATTTTTACATGGATAAGAGAGATGTAAGCTAAATCAGGATTAGGGTTATAAAAATCATATGTTATCAATAGTGAGCCAAAAACTATTTTAACCTTAAATGATATTAGAAAAATACTAGTTCTTCAAACACCACTATGGAGAAAATCGTTGCGTCACATACCAACTGTGAACCCCATCATACCAATAAAACATCCAAAATAAAACCAATGTGACTAACCACATACACAATGCTCTTCTAGAATAAGTAATAGAGGACCAAATATGATTTATAGTGAACTAATTATTTGATAGAATCCTAAAATTAATTGACAAACAAATAACAACCAGACCTTGGAGTGATGAATATATCCATGGAGAGATTCACTATTTATTCCAAATGAAACCCCCTACACTATATCAATCTTCCAGGATTATCTTCACACCAAACTGAGAATGTGGTGTATCATAAATAAGGTGGGAATCAATATTATGGGAGACTTAATGATCCAAAAATAGCGACCATAATCCCAAAATATACCCTCGCATGGAAGGTAAAAACCAAAAGAAAATAGAAAATAGACAAACAAAATGAGCCAATGAGCAATACGTCCATCACTATCCAGATCTTTTATAATGACATCGTGTCAATGAAATATGTGGTTTATGATTATAATTTAACAAATATTTCTAGTATTATAGGTTTTAAATAAAAATTATTTGACAATAAAAAACATAGAACCAAAAAATAAAACAAGAGGGATATCCAAAATGAACAAAATCAATACCCCTAACGAAAAAAATGCAGCAAAAACCTATATAGGAACAAAAAATTAAAAAATTCATGAGCTGTGATATTGTAAACCAGGGAATTTTTTTTAAAAGAATAATTTTCTTGATATTTTTATTCACATGAAAAGTCATCCTTTAATCAAATTGAGATATATTATAAAAATAATTTTTTTTAATTTGACCATCATAACATAACCATTGATTTTGTGCGCCTAAATATAAATAAACATATATATATATATATATATGTATATAATTATATTAATCAATAAAACATAATTCATTAATTCATATGAAATAAGATGTAAATTTTTAGTAAACTCAATTTATGCTTCAAAAGGCATTTAATTCATAAATGAAATTCATTTCAATTTGCACATGGATATTATAAATAACATCTAAATAATAAAATTTTCATAAATAATATAATAATTTTTTATGTAAAAATATCAAAATTATAGTAGGGTGAAATTTTGGGATTTTTTAAAGAATATTGATTTTTTAGTGATTAGGGAAAATAATTTTGTTTTTTGTAAAAATTGATTTTTTTATTTTAAAAAATCACAATTCATAGTATTTTAAATTATAGTTAAAAATATTATTTAATTTTATATAATCTAAAAATATATAAATGAATAATAATTATACTTCATTTTTGTATATTTTTATTTTTTGTCTTAAATTGTATTTTTTAAATACATTTTTTCATTATGTTTTCATAATGTATATTAATATTGATTTATAAAAATTATTTATATTAAATTTAAAGAAATTTGTAGCATATCTGGAATCATTTCATTAAAATTTTATAAATATATATCTTTTATTTTTAGTTAATATGAATAGTAACATTAGTAAATATTTTCACCACTGAAAGGGTAAATTTGGTAGTCATAGTTAAATATAATATGATAATGACTACAAATAAGCTAATTTTTTTCAATAACATATATTATGACTAGTTTACAATAATGTTCATATAATATTCCTAAATATGGAATTATGATTCCACTGACCCTTGACAATGACTTGAATTCAATTTTAATTGATGAAAATTCCAAAATTATCACCCTCTTGACGTTAATAACTATAAATTTTTTAAAAATGGATAAGTATAGTATAATTACAATTATAATGTGAATATTAAATTTTAATTAATATTTTAATTTTATTAATTTATTTTTATGTTTTACAGATGATATAAGTATCTTAAATTCGTACACAACATCGTCATAGTTCATGGGAATTAAGGATAATTATCATGTAAACTATTTTTAAAAACTATAAAAGTAATACTTCATGGGTGATTTATAGTTAAAAATGATTTTTATATATTAATATATAATATTATATCTTTTTAAATGTTTACATTTTATTTCCATATTTGTTCCAATGTATTTAATGTCAATTTAAACGAACGGTGTAAGAAATTGAATTAATGATAATTTATGTAAAATAATATTTCATAAAATTATTTATAATTCGAAAAATATGTAAATAGGATTCCTGTGAAGATAAATGGTTTATATATATATATATATTCATTTTGCATTTATATTACAATTATCAACTTATAAGTAATATTTTAATTCTTTTATAACGAAAATTCCCGACCATTGTTAATGTAAAAATTGGTTAACAGAGTAGTTAATGCAAACTATAATGTTTAAAATAACATATAAACCTATATAACATTGATTATATGATTTATTTATGAACATATATTCATTTTTTAGAATCAATATAATTTTTGAACCATTTGACCAGATTTTGAGACAAATTATAATATAACATTTCATGTATTTCAAAAATGGAATTAATGATATTTTATAATAAAACATTTTTTATTAAATATTTTAAATTTCATAAAAATAAATTATATATAAAAATGAATGGTAAATGGTTTAAAATTGAATCCATGTTCCATATATGGGTTAAATTTTTTACTGTAAAATTCATTAACAATAATTAGTAAAAAACATTAATATCACGAAAATTATTAGAAGGGTTTAAATGGTGTTAAAAAATGTGACAAGAGTAAAATAAATTTTGATAAAATTTTATTCTATGATTTTTTTTTAGAAAATATTGATATTATGTATTATTTATATCAATTTTCATCCTTTTTTACTATAAATTTAAGTTACATTAATTTAATACATTTTATAATTCTAAGTAGTTCCCTACCCTCACGTACAAAAGGACATCCATTATCTCATTTAATTACACATTTTTAGAATCCTATAATTACTAAAAGCCACCCAACACTCTTAAAAAGATCATTATAGAAGAATTATAGGTTTTCAACTTCTTAAATAACCATTATAATGGTTATTAAGAATGGATCTAATGGAAATTACGGAAGAAGATGTAATCATCATTAAAGGCACTTTCATGTTCATTTCTTCTTCCACATACAATAAAATATTTAATACCCATAATAAAATAATAAATATAGCATCATAAATACACTTAAATTTTTTTTATGATTATGATACAACAATTTTCCACCTTATTTCTATTATATAAAAGAAAAAACATCCCACATGGGTAAATACATAATATCACCTAAATGTAGCGGTAAAATTTATTTTTCATCACCACTTTACATGGATGGTAATATATATGAACCTAATGATTATATATACAACTTATTCATTAATTATGTTCCATTATATATTTTATATCATCACCCATCATAAATTTCAATCAATTAAAAAAATGACATCGTCGCTCATCCAAACATGTGGACTGCCAACCCCATGAAGCGATGTTATTTTTTTATTTTTTTATGTAAATGGATGAAAGGGTATACATAAAATATATATTATGTATATATATACTATAATAATTATTATATATTAAAGAATTATTATTTTCCATTTTATGTTCTATATATTTAAAAGTGAAAACAAATATCATATTTATATACAGCATACCATTTCCAGGAAAATTGTAATTCATTTTTCTATTAACAAATATTAATAATAATTATAAAATTGGGTATAATTAATATATATGGTATTTAATAAATTAATTTAATTTTATTTCTGATGAAACATTGTCATATAAACTAAACCTGAATCATTCGTGCTGAAAAATACTTGAGATAATAAAGAAGCCGACATAAAAAATGACAGTAATGAATGCTTATTAATGAAAATGTTTTAAAATATTATAAATAGATCAGATATGATATAATAAAAATTAATATGGTTATATTATAAATTAAAAAATATATAAAATCCAGTATACCTAAGGTTGAAGGATATCTAATGAAGTGAACAAATGGGGTAAGGGGATGCTAAACTCAATTTCCATCCATTGGGTTATACATATACTTCCTTGTCTACGTTTGTCCATGATTTTGAGTGACATTTCAAAATATTGTATGATTCTAAATTAAATTTTTTTGGTGGATGTAAATTAGTAACACATTTTCACTTCATTGAACTATTATCAATTTAATGATATAGTCCTTGTATGGTTTAATTTAGGAATCTCGATAATATTCAAGATTGTATATGTTTGTGTATTAATTAGAGAAATTATATGATATTACTATATAAAACCCAAAATATTTTATTATTCATAGGTTATTTATAAAAAAATAATACATTTTTCTCTAATTTTTCTACATTAATTTCCCTAGATTTTGAATTATGTTTTTTAGGAAAACTGAACAGGTCTTCTCTTCGATCAAGAATATATTTATTCTATATACATATTTTCTTTAAAATGATTTCAATAATTTATTTAATATTTTAATACTATTATTTAAATTAATTTTTTAAATTTTTTACTCTACATAAAATATTTCAATGTAATATTCTTCTCCCTTTAAAAATAATGTACATTGGGGGTTTTCACCAAAAAATGTGAATGGGATCATAGTCTTAACAATCATGGAATGAAAAAAACTCCAACCATCATGAACCTTAAATTAAATGATTATTCGTTATCAATATTACATGGTTATTATTAATGAAATTATTTTCCCAATATTTTTGTAATTTTTGGTTTTTAAAATATATTTTATATATGAAAATGATAATTTATGAAAAGTGTTATAATTATAATTATATGGTATTTTTATTCATCAATTAAATAAACAATTTATTTTAATTATGATTACAATATGTAGAAATTATACCAGCATTGTTATTTCTATAGATTGTTTAAGATTAATATGATTATTGAATGTTTTTTCAGTACTTATGTTAGTTCTTCATATATGGAAATTATTATTATTATTATTATATAAAATTGAATATGATGTATTGATTATTCATATGATTAATGAATTAGATAGTGTTTTTCATTTACAAGGTCCATTATATCACCTCAATGAATCAGTGGGTTTCATGATACAAATCAGGTTGGGTATCTAGACTTCACATTACTTGTTTATTTATAGTGTCTTCGAACAATATAGAGATCATATTTTCATATATAAATATCAAGTCATAATAGATGAATATTCATTATAAAACCTTATGATACATTCCATAATTATATAGGTTTTGTGCCTTTGGAATCATGGAATCATAATAAATTGAATTATAAGTGATCTAAAATATCTCTCACTAAGTTAGTAATAATTATAACTATTCATATACATTTCTTATAAAATAAATGTTTTCATAAAATTTGGAAAAGTAACAAAATAAAATAATAGATTAGATGTTCAGTAAGGGTGAATAAACGGGATATCAACATAACACAATAATAAGGGTTTAATATAATGAGAATAAAAATTTTAAACCATACCTTTCAAATCATAGACCATAATCATGAGTCATGGACTAAATCATGGTAGTTCATAAGAAATTAATTACAATTGAAATAAATAACATGATAAGTGAGAACATAATATTAGTATAAGAAATATGTTTTTGGAAAACATCGAAAAGTTGAATATAAATTCCACTACATTCAAGGATAATATCCATGGATATTATAATAGAATTATGTCAATCCCTATACCATCTATGTAGTGATCCTTCTCTCCCATAATGATCATAGAGTGTAGAGTCACTTTCTAAAATGGCTTTACAACCAATTACAAACTGTTCTTTCTCCTGACATTTCAATCATTACCCAATGGATTGGAATGAGGTATACGTCCTGAAAATTACATGAGTAAAATAAATTATATGTGTTCCAAAAGTTCATGAAACATGATTCATGTTTAAATATAGGAAAAAATAGGTTTTATTCTCCTTTCATTATACCATAACTTGTTGAAATGAAATGAGATTCATAAACCTTTATTATGGAATAAAAAAGGGGGATGAAATTTGTATCCAAAAATATATTTATCATAACTATAACAAATATTTTGAAACAATAAGGATATTATCATTGGAATATCCCCATTAAATATTTGGAAACATTAAAGGATATAGTCTTATAAAAATTTATTTTTGTTGATCCAATGATAATAACACACTTTTATATTTGATGCCACTTATTTTAGATATAAATATTTCAAAAATATTAATGAAATTATTTTCTATAAAATTGATCGGAATCCTTAAAAAAAATTTCTATCATTGAGTGGTCATGTAATAAAAATATAAATTTCATTTTATAAACGTTAACATGAAGTCTCCAATAAATTTTTTGGAAAATATCATAAAAACCTTGTTAAAAATGAAAAGAAAATTATTTATCAAATAGTATGTAAAAATTATATCATGGGTAAAGACTAATTTAGAAAATAATTTTAGAATATTAAAATCATTATTATTTTTTTTAAATCATGTATATGGAAAAAAATAGTTTCATTGAAAGTGATAAATTATGTTGGGTTTCACGAAAAACATTCGTTTAAAATATTGAGTACATAAATAGAGGAATATTAAAATAAAAAAACTTTATTTTTAATAAATTAAAATAGGAGAAAATAATAATAAATTTATTGAGAGTTGTTTCACAATATTTTATATTATGAAACTAAATCAAAATTAATCTGGATATACAATGAGATTATAACATAAGATCTTTAGCACTTTGGAAACTCTTGAATCATAAAACCCTTGAAAGAAATAATTGTAGATGGGTATTTATATCCAATAATTTTAAGTATTATAATTATAATTTATGATTTTTTTAATGTTTATACACCACAAAAAGTAAATACGTGGTAAATATGGTAAGAGTCCCATAAAAATACAAGTAAGATGAAAAAGAATTACCATAAGTCTTGAACATCATTGTAAATGTTATAATCACCTATAAAATAAATATTGGAATATTATAAATATATTAATGAACCATTATATGATATATATACATATATTTCATACCATACATGATTTACTTATAAACATTTATATCCCTTTCAATAATAATTCAATTTTTAGAATAATTGTTTCCGATAATAAATTTTATTTTTGCCATGTATGTTTTGGTTCGATGGCTTTGGTCCTTGTAATTTCATCATTATTAAATTATTTAAATAATTTAAATAATTTTATAAATATTAAATAAATTAATTATTTATATTTTTATAGTTTAAAAAATTATATATAGGAAATGTATTACAATATTTCTGATGACCAAAGATCAGCCATACACATGAACTATAACATCAAAGTATATTAATTATAATTATTTCACTATATCACCATAATTTATTAATATTTTACATATGTGGAATAATAAATAAAAAAATCGTGGAATAATAAATTAATCAAAACACTGGATTAAAACATTACCTCATCTCTGGACTAATTCTACAGATTTGAAAAAAAATCATCCATAAAAGTGTTTAATAATAAAATGACATCTTGTAGGAATTTATTAGGGAAGTAATTATGTCATCTGGGAATTTATGTGATAAATGAAAAAGATTTAGAACTATGAAACGTAGAGGAGTGGGAATATTCATTTATACGTTGATGAGAGGATATATTGGGAATCATTTTAAAAGAAAATTTATATCCCTGATTTATACATCCCAAAATTATCTAAAACGGTTAATTATAAAATCATAACAAATTTTTGTCTAAAATATTTCCATGAAATTAAATTTGATAAATTTTTAGGAAATTTTAGAACTTATCAATTTAGTTTAACCACCAACAAAATTTTTTAAACCTTTAATGAGATAAATGATTTTTATTGTTTTTTTAATTTATTTTGAAATAAATTTTAATGAAAATCATTATATAATATTCTATATTATGAATATAAATATATAATAAATTTTTAAAAAATAGATTCCTTTAACATCAATAATTTAATTTAAAATTAATCCCATAGATATGATGAAAAAAAGTTTTCATAGAGAATCTATTCATAACTATAAATAGTTTTTATATCATAGATAATAATAAAAACCTTTACAATAAAAAAATTAGATTAATAATAATATAATTAAGCTAATTTAATATACGATTATTTTTAAAATATGTAACTTTTGTATATTATTTAAAAAAATTATTTTTAATTGAATAAAATATTTCTCAATATTCATTGAAAAAATAATCATTTAATAAAATTATAAATATGCAACACTAAAATAATTATGAGATATAGATTTTAAAAGTGAATTACATGATTTAAAATAAATTTAATAAATTTATCAAAAATAAATTTCGTTATTTTTCTCCAAAAATTAATAATAATAATTTATTCGATAAAATGTATTTTTATATTATTTAAAAACATTGGGAAAAATAAAGATCTTATTAATTAGTATATTTTATTTTTCTAAAAAATTATAAAAAATTATAAAATTTATTTATCCAAATTCATACCACTATGTTTAATATATTTTTTATAATTTTTACTTTTAAAAATAAATATTAATTGTATTATTTTGGTTGGTTAAGACAAAATGTTGAATGTAACACACGATATTGAATTTATTAACTATATTATAAAAATGAATAAAATATTTGATATTGAAATATAAGATCAATAAATTTAATTTCACCCCCAAAGATCTATTATTTTTTACAAACAATTAAAGATACTTATCCCTAATCATATACCCATGTTTTGAGGAAGCTTCTTCGGGTTGTTTGTTTCACCAGAAAACATTGAAGTAGTAAGTTATATTATTTCATAAGAATTTAACTCTACAATCTAGAATCCCCAATGGTTTTTATTAAAATAGTATACTAGGATCAAATGGTATGACCTTTGAATTTAATACATGTGTAACATTATTTATGTACTTTATTGGGAGAGAAACAAGTATCTAATCATGTACTTGAATGTGGTTTGGTGGGAGAAAAATGATAAAATTCTATATTACCACATGATCATGAAAATTTAAGGGGATAATATAACTATGGATCAAATTTTCATTCTTCCTGAATCTCATAACCATATTCCTTGGAAAAATTCATAAAAGCATCCAATCACCACCATAAAAATTTTGATCATGTTGATGATATTTAGAAAAAAAATTATATAATCTATAAAATTATTTGATGTGATACTAAATGTATATAAAATTTTATTCCTTTTATTTACCTACCCTCAGCCCCATTATCATTATTCCATCATAATTATCCTGACGCATAGTATATATAGGGATCCATAAATAACTTTCAGCATTCTTGAGTGAAAAAATATATTTCTAAAAATCATAACTCAAGGAAGGTACACATCCCAACTACCATTGAAATATTGAGAACTAGATCTATAAAATATTATCAATGGTTTTAGTTATTTTCATAGACTACCAATCTGACCTAATATGATTTGACATTATTAAACTCAATTTGTGTATCATGTTTATACTAAATTCCTTACAAAAACATCATGGTAATCCTCTGATACCGATGAGATAAAATAGTACGAGGTTCTACATGAAATCCTATCACATCCTTAATTCTTTATTCAATGTAGTTTATTTGAAGAGAACTATTCTATGATATAAATTAAATGTGACAACATTGTATGGTTCTAAACTACATTCCATATTGAATATTTCTGTTCAGATATGTTGGAGAGTCTGATTACAAAATCCATGGTATTGTTTTCTCATTTCCTTTCTAGTGTGTGTAATAGTTATAACATCCTCATTGAATTTTTTCTCATAGACTTATCTTTCAAACATTCCAATAATCGAGATAATTGTTTTTTAATGTATATCTTCATTCTATCAAACTAGAAATACAATCATAGATCTCAATATATATTCATACTTACTCGATGATTAAGAAATAATGATCTATGATCCTTCTCTAACTTCTCAAACATCAAATCGAATTTTAATGAAACACATACATGGTTCCAAAACCATATCATTCCAACATATTAAAATTTAAACTCATGAAAATTTCTAACCTTATTTTGAAAGTCTAAATCTTCCTCACCCAACCATTAAATCTTCAGTTATAATGATGGTTGAGAAATTACTCAAGCATGATAATATTTACCCCTTCAATCACAATTTATTGATCTGTATTTTTAAAATATACAAATGTTTTATATTTTATGGTCCAAATAATAGTTAATATATAATTACAATTTTGACTAAATATATTAACCAATATGTTCACTTTCACAAGGTTGTAACGTATTGATTAGTCATATTTTTTTATTAGCTCCAAAAATTTTCTCCATAGAATATTCAAATCCTTCAAGGTGAACATATAATTTAAAATTTTAAAAGTATTATATACATATATATATATCACACATATCACTATAATGATAATTCTTCCATATGAATAATGAAATAATTATGAAAACTAATTACAAAACATAATAAGGTATAAGATATGACCACGTCATTATCCATGACAATGAGTTGTTGTCCCTTTCTTAATGCATCACTGTATAATAAAAACTCTTATCTACTGTAGAGTAATGTAAGAATTGGTGGAAATTCAATCCTTTTTGTTAGTTTATTTCAATTTTCATAATATTAATTTTTCCAACAGAACATGGATCCCTAAAAATTTAACATGGTGAATAAATTGTATAAAGAAAATAAATTCTCTAACAACCATGGATATTATACATCACAACAATTATAACATTAGATTTCTGTCATAATGGTTCTGGTGGGAAAATTTTCAATAACATTGATCTTTGATAGATCCGTATATATCCCATCTATTATGATTATATGACACAAAAATAAATATTTTGGTACCAAAAATTCAGACATGGTAATTTATTCATACAAATTATCCATCCTTGAGGAAATTAACACAATCATTAGTTGATCGTCGTGATCTTACATTCTCATTGAATAGATAAATTTATCAAATATAAATACTACCACATAATGCTAATTTTAATATCTAAATACTCCATTCTATATATTTATAAATATGGTGTAATTATTAGTAAGGCCATATATATTCAATGTATATTCATATTGTACATATCATGTACAAAATGTTGTCATTGATATATCCTCCATCATTACCCTCATTTGATGATACCCAAGATAATGGTTAATGTATGAAAACAGTTGTAATCCATGTATATGATTAAAAAAGTCATCAATATTGGGTGGATGATAGAGAAACCCAATAGTGATTCCCAATATGTAATTAAAATATGCATAGATTGGTCATTAATTTTATTAAAAAATAGTGGGTATTCCACAAGGTGATAAAATTGGATGAAAAATCACTTTTCATGATTTTTCTAGGCTATCTTATCTAATTTCTATAACAAAATCAGGGTCATTATATAGGAATTATTTGAAATATGTGTTTTATTTATTATGATTTCTATTGAAAAAAATCTTGATTTTGTGGAATACATGGAAACCATTTTTGAAATAAATCATAAAATTCTGACATAATAGAAATATCAATGATTTTTTGTTTTTCCCAAACCATGTGAGATAGAAACCCATATTTAATGAGAATAAATATCCATGAAATGGATGTGACATCCATCATAAGGCAATATTTATCACCATTGTAACAGATTATCATAGGTTGGGTTGTAATGTATAATATGAATAAACATCATTATAAATTGATGTGGTATTTGTGTAGATATTTCCAATACATTAATATGATAAATCTAATTTAAACTAGGAGAATTATAACATGATTTATAAGAAAAAATTACCAAAAAATTCAACTGGATAATAATCATAGACATGAGATGTGATCATCATGCCATTAGGGGTTTTCAAAGCTTATTTGATATTTAACCATTTCATTGTAATATTCATGCCCTTATAAAATTTGTAACTTTTAAAAAAATTCCTAGAAAATTTACTAAATTAGAAATTAATTTTTATTGAGTTAATAGTAATTATACATTTCATCATGTAATTATGTTACCCCAAATTAAAACAAGTGATTGTATGAAATATTAATAAAATTCCTCTTAGCATATGATTTCTCAGAATTCGATCATCTTTACTTGAATTTGTATTTGATAATGGGTTAACATCATTCCCATACAACATAACCATTAAATAATGATGTTTTTGTGGTGAATTATGTGGTTCTTTATCTATATAAATTTCATTTGGTATCTTCTTGACCTCACATAGGAATTTGATTTCCCAGTAACCATACATTCCCTATAAAAATCATTTATCAATCCCCTTATGAAAACAACCTACATACTTTTATCTTTTCTTTTAGTATTAAGTTAATATCATCGTCTTCTATCCATTGTTTTTAGAGATTCTATTTTATTCCATCATTATATTCATACAAAAATCATGAGATTGATGGGTAAATAAAATATTCTTTTCCAATATGATATCACAATTACCAATTTCTTCATGGTAATTGAAGTCAATTAATTGTAAACCCCTTTAAAAACTTGTATTTTGGACACTAAAGAATATATTAACCGTACATTATTTTATGATGTTAATACTAGAATCATACCATGCGAGTCTTATATAATTTTCATCATAGGTAAAAAAAATTCATCATCATTATACTCTAACTCATGAAATTATTTATCCTTTTTGTATTTGTACTATGAAGGAATAACATATTAAAACAAAATATTCAAAACTCATACCACTCAATTTATTCAGTTCCTTCCGATTGTGTAATATGCTTTCTAAGATACAACTATTGATCCGAAAAAATTCTCTTGGAGGCCTCTGAGCGGTGGCGATTCCGCTTCCTCGCGGGCTAGGGTTTTCGATTTTCATCTTGCTCCCTCCCCTCCTCTAGCGCAGCGCGGTGAGGGTCGGCATGCTCTGCTTGGTGTCGGCATGCCTCGGTTCTGTTCGTCATCCCATTCGTTTCAGCCCGTCATCTTGTCTTCAAAGGTGTAGATCTGGCTTCGTAGGTTCTTGCAGATGTTCTGGGTTTCAGATGAAGCATCGGCTCGGCAAAGGGGTGGATCTACCTTTGTTGAAGGCGGTGGCGTGGTTTCAGCTTCGGCTTCGATGGGGTTCGGCAAGTTCCAGGTATCCAGCTCTTCAAGCGAGGCTTGGAGCTGGCACCAGTGTTGCGCGGAGGGGACGGGATTTTCGGTTCTGGGTTCCGTCTTCATGAGGCTTTCCTTACAGTTGCGATTTGCAATAAACTCGAAAATGATGAAAGATTTTCGCTGGCTTCGGGCTGGGAATCAGAGCGGTGTTCGGCCTTGCGATTTCAGATCTGGTTTCAAACCAGATCTTGTGTGCCAATGGCTGTGGATAGCTCCAAGGGCTGGGAATGGGAATTTTGGAGTGGCGGTCATCACGATGTGCTGTAGTCATCGTTGGTAGTGCTTCAGGCTGCAGCGGGGTTGACAATGGCACAAGATCTGGGGATGTTTTTCACTTTTAATGGGTTTTCCCACTAGGATCTTCTGTCATTTCATCTGATGCTTTGGGTGCAGGTCTCTAAATGGGTTTTGTCCCACTGGGCCTACGGGCTTGTAATGGGTTTTACCTTACCCAACTCAAAAGGGTTTATTATCTTTTTTCTTTTTCTTTAATAAAGGGGCTTGACCCAAAACCTTTCTGACCACTATTGATCAGCATTGCTTCCAAACAATATATGTCCAAAATGAATTTTCCATGTTTGATAAATTAGATAATAAAAATTATCATTTCAATGGAAGCATTCATTGGTCATAAATTAGTAGATTAGTGGTACCAGTAAAACAAGGGTTTCATTTGGTTATAAATGACTAAATATATTATTACACCCTTTTTTCATTTTTAATTTCAACATGATTCATATCTACAGAATGTTGTTTGAGAAAATAAATGAGATTTTATATTTATGATCCCATAACAATTTGTTATATAAATGAAAATTATTACATAGTCCATAGAATTTTGTATTTTATATTTTTGTTGGGATCCATCAATTGAATAAAAAGATATAATATATTAATATAACATAATCATAGTGTAGAAACAACATAATCATAAAATAACACTTATAGCTTCTATAGATAAGGACACCATATTTTCAATTTTGGACACATATGACTTTACCTATGTTATTAATGATTATTTTTAAAATCATTCATGATTGTTAATATAGAGGTTATGAATTTTAATGACATATACCCTGAGATTATCATAAAATTTGGGTAACTATGTTTATTTTTTTGTAAACTGTGTGATGATAATTTGAAATAAAAATGTTTCCTTTTTGGAGTTATTTGACCCAGGTATAATGAATGCGAGTTTGTTGGACTAACATAAAATTATAATTTATAAAACATAATTACATCTAATGAATTGGTATGAAGGTAAGAATACCACATTTAATGAATTAACATCGTACTTGTGACTAAATAACAACATATAAATCAACGGAAAAAGGAAGGAAATATAAGAAATGGATGTGTTCAATGGATTGCGTGAAAATGTGTATCGAGAATAAAAAACAGAGTGTGAGGATGTAAATTTTTGAATTAGGGTTGTCAGGATTTTTGAGCTGGTTAATATATGTTCTCCTATTATTATTAGTTTAATTCAATGAACAATTATTTTAAAAAATGATGATAATCCACTGAATTGTATTTTTAATGGAACAACACAGCTCAATTGACCTTCTGAACTTATATCATTAAATCTTAAACCTTGAATTAATTTATTCTATACAAATCATAGAAGCATTGAAATTTTTAAACTTTTGGTATATCATTAAATGATCCAATGTGAAATGATTAACTACCCCCACTTATCAGTAATTTTTTATCATAAATTGATGCAAAAAATTGTGTGAAACATAAACTGGAATTTATATTTACACTGATCCAAATTTTAGAATATTAGAATGGATAGAATAATGATCATGTCTTCACTGCACATGTCCCCTAAACAAATAAACTATTCATGATTTAGAAAATATTAATGAAAATAATGGAATGGTATTTATGATGAATAATATTTTGATATATTTCTTCTTCATGCTCTATCTCGAGATCAGTTTCTTGCTCCCATCTAAGCGGGTTTCTCCCCTCTTCTATCTATGCTCTAGTGAATAGGGGTAGGACAATTTTCTGATGATATGTTGGTGGATGGATGAGGGAGTTATATTATATCTTCTCCTTGTTTTGTAATGGGGTTAGATTTTACTTGAATCAGTCTCTAATGATTATAGAATGGGTAGAAATCTCGTACTATATTTTTCTTCACCATGGAACCCCCTTCGACTCTTCTTCTTTTAAAGAACTGTATTTAAACTATCCCCTACCTAAATCACACAATGAATATTTATTTACAAATTTATAAATATATATTTTCTATTTTAATCATCTTTAGTATTAACTATTCATGTAAAAAATATGGATATATAAATATATATATATATATATAAATGATGGTAATTATGTATTTAAATTGTTATTTTATTTTTTCTATTATTTTTATTATTAGTATTTATTATTTATTATGTTATTATTATAAGAAATAAATTAATATTGAGGGGGTGTTCGAGAAGGGGGAAATAGTGGGATATCTCAATTGATTGGTAGGAAGGGGGATCAAATTTTCTAGATTTTAAGGATATGATATCTAGAAATCGAGCGATATTTTCCAGAAATAATGGTGTGTGATTTTTGTGGCGGTGGTGGAGACTCTATATTCTCTGGTGGATTGTTGATCTGTAGTTGTTCTCTCATAGCAGTGATTGGGGTTGCAATGAAAAGGATAAACAATATCTATGTTGTTCATCCATAGTTTTTGTTTAAAGATCTTAATCAATAGGAGATAATTTTATTTAACCATAGCATCAACATTAGGTTTATCAGGTCTTCATCAAAGGGTTATTATTCCTGATTCGGTGTTAGTTGATCAAGTTGAATTCATTGGTTTGGGGTTTTTTATTCATCGCTTTATTTATTTGTGCTCGAGTTCTAGTGGATGGTTCAAAAAAATTGATTGACATTAGATATGGGTTTTAGAGGTCCCTTAGTGAGTGAAAATTGTGGTGTCTCCCATTAGTGAAGAGTGTCACAAGTGTTGACAAGGTCACCAGTGGGTTGAGTAGAAGACTTATGGTTGAAAAGTGTGTGGAGGCATATTATGTGGGTGGAGGGTAAAAGAGGGAAGGATGGTGTGTTGATTCAATTTTGTAGAGGGAAATGCTTGTAGTGGATTGGGGGGGGGGGGTCTAGAAACTACCTCTTTGGCATACCCTCATTTGGAGGTAGCTCTTAAGGTAACAGACTTGGATGCCCCGTAGTGACTAAGGGAGTACATCAGACCGCAACTACTATGGGGGAAACCCATCTAGTGACAATTACTATGTATGGTGGTGACTACTGATAGGATACAAACCTTCAATAATCATTCAATGGATTATTAATTAATCTTGTAATAAATTAATATTGTGTATGTTTTAGAATTGTTAAATTAAAAAAAATTATAAAAAAATACAATCAATATGATTAAATTAAATTAGTAAATAATAAATTGACAATTTTAACAAATTTCAGAAATGAATATTATATAATTAAATAATATAATGTTTTACAATATTTGAAGAAAAATCTTGAAATTGTTAAATTTAAATTAATTTATAAAATTGAAAAAAAATGAAAAGATATTTATCAATTTATAAAATAAAAACAATGATTTAATTTAGTTGAAAAAAATCTTAAATTGGGGAAATATTAATTACTAAAATAATGAGAATAACTAAATTAGTAAAATAAATAATAATTAATCAAATAAAAAAGTATATTAACTCAAATAAAAAATAAATACCTCTCTCAAAAAAATATCATTATGTTATTGAAATTATTATTTTGAAGAAGAATGATTTTAAGAATAAATATCAATTAATTTGATTAAAAAACAATCATTGAATTTAACTAAATGAAAATATAGGTAATCAGAATAAAATACGATTAAAAAATATACTATTAAATAAAAAATTGTTCAAAGTAAAAAAAGAACAAACACTAAAATATATAATTACAAAAAACAAGCATATTTTTTTTAATTTGACACAAAAATGTAAGAAGTTTTTTCATATTAAATAGAATAAATTAATTTAATAATTAAATAAAATTATTTAATAAATATTATATAGAAAAAAGAGAAAACACGACCACAAAAAAATCCCCTACAAAAAATCAATTTCACTCATAAGCTTTCTATGAACTTTATTTACTTACAAATTTCTTAAAAAGAAAAGTGTAGCATCCCATAAATTTCTATGTGATAAATACATGAAATGTAATTTAAATTTATTATGAAATAAAAAATATATTAAAACCATGTTATTTTATTTAATCAATTTTTTTTAATTTGATTTGAATTATTTTTTTAAAAATTCATAATATTCAATATAGATGATGAAATATTAAATTATATTATTATGACTTTTTAAAAAATATTTTTTTATTATCTTATGTTATAAAATATTTAAATAAATTTTTTATGAAATAAAATATGTTTTTAATATTATATTCAATGTTTTAAAAAATAATTTTTTTATACATGTTATTTTTTTGAATTAGGAATTTATTATATATATTTTTATTCAAAAACGTGTTATATTAAAAAATGTTTTAATTAAAATTATTTTGAAATTATTTTATTAATGAATTATGTGTTATTTTTATATGTTGACATAAAAATTTTCATTTAATTACGGTTTATGAAAATAAATTTTCTAATAAAAACATAAAAAGTAATATTAAACATAATATATTATTATAAAAATGAAAATATTTATCTATATGATCCATTTAAAACATTATAAAAATTTATATAAGTAATATATATGGTATTTATAACATTTATATATTTATGGAGATGTTGAAAATATAATATATAAATAAGAATCTAAATATTCTTGTTAAAAAAATACATAAGGAATTAGTGTAGTTAACTACAGAAAAATGATAATAATGAATGATTAATGTTTAAGGGTTGTTTATATTATAGATTTGGATCATTTATGATATTATAAATTTTTAATGTTTTTAAAACCAATATTAAATAGGTTAATGAACATTCAGAAAAGTGGAAGTCCAGGGTGTGGGGTTTCATAAAATAATTTCCATTCATTGTGTTATATTTTTTACTTTACTGTTTATATTATGAAATGATTATGTGTAAAATAAATAATGATTATATGTTTTTTCCTATAAATTTTTATTTTAATTTACATTTTTCTGAATTAGTCAATTCATTTGTTTTATCTAATATCAATGATATAATAATTTTAAGGGTTGATTTCAAAATCACATAAATATTTGAGATTACGTATGTTTATGTATATATCCTGAATACTACATGATATTTATATGATAAAACCAATCATTTTTATCCACATTTATTTAAAAAATACATATTTTACTCTCATGTTGCATTCTGAATTACTCACTAGACGAAAATAATGTTTTTAATGAAAACCAACATTGTTCTCTATTAATTGTGTAATATTTTTCTTCTATATCCATATTCTCAGAAAAATTTATTTCATGAATAATGAGAATATTCAAATATTATGTTTAAATTAATTTTTATCCATTATTCAATTTCAATAAAAAATCTATATAATATTCATTATATTATTCAAATGAAGTACTTTTTTAATTTTTACTAATAATTTTAAAGGAATCAATCTGTTAAAATACATATCAGGAATAAGATATCATAAAATTATTGAGACACGATGAACTGATGCTTCCGAAAAAAATTTCCATGGTTCTTTTGAAATAAAAAATTATTCACAATTTTCATAAGAATCTTAATGATTAATTGTAAATTTCAATGTGAAAGGGATATTTATATGATGAAAATTTTTAGTATTATTTTTTAGTATTTTTATTCATCAATGAGAAAAACCATTTATATTAGTTATGATAAATTTTGTATTTTTTTGATGATCCTATACTAATTATTTTTAACTATCCTATACTTATTATTTTTCTAGATGGTTTATGAATATTTAAAAATTGGAATTTTTTAAATTCCCTATTGTAGTTGTTCCTATACATAAGGATTTTGATTATTAACAAATGATTTTTATGTATCATTTTTAATGATATAATTTATGTATTATAATTATTATGTGATGTGTATGGAGGTTGATATCCACACCATACATTAGTAAGTCTCATAATCCATACTACATTTGGTATTTTTATGTATGATTTACATTTTATGTATGTTTTCTTACAACAAGGCCTTTATGGAAAGATTATGGTGTCCAAAATTATTTATTACTTTCTTAACAAATTGTCTACTAATTTCCATGTGATTATTTTAATTTTTATGATATCCATGAAAATTTTCCAAGATCATGTGATTTTTTATGTGCCATTATTTTATCTTTATTTATTAATGTAATTTATTTCTTTGTGCTTAAGTTATTGATTAAATTAATTTTTCATTAAATAATATATATTTCAACTTTGATTATACCTCATTTAATCATGATTGATTCATCTATATATAACCCTTAATAATTAATTGTGCTCAACCTTTATTATAATTTTTATTTCCCCTAAGGTACTAGGTTACTAAATTTTGTTGGTATAAAACGATATGATTTATATAATTAATAGGTTCTCATAGAAAATATTAATGAGATAATTTATGATTTCAAATTTAATTTCAAATTCATTTTTATTTCTAGTTTACCAAGAATATTAAAAAAATTATTCTTTGGGAGGTGATAAAATTTATCCAGTTTGAATGTAATAATGTAAACACTGAATCATGGTAACCATTCTTGGGGTCATTTAAGAGACTATGCCAATAGTCAACTTAGATGAAACCAAATAAATAAATGGATTGTGAGGAAGAATATGGTGATGAGGGAGGATGCCTCAAATCACTAGGGGGAGAGCACTTTTAAATTGGGGAACAGTTTCATATTATCCTCATACTAACATAATAATGGTATACCATAAATTTTCATTTTCGATCAGGAAAAAACTATCTCACATTAGAAAAATATAATATTATTCAGGGACATAGATTTTAAGGAATTACATCTATAATATATATATATTCTATAAAAATCGTTAAAGAGGATATATGAAGGATCTAAATAATCTAAATTGTGGTCCGTTAATTATTTGTTATACATTTTAATATAAATAGAAATAATAATTCAACGTAAATGAGTATAACAATTATTAAAAATGAAAAATATATAACATTTTCACATATTATTTTTTAATCAATATAAACAAAATATATATCAGTGATTTAGTATGTTCTTGACATACCTCATTAATATCCACATTACAGAAGGTTTTATTTATTTTATAGAAAATTCAAATACTTTTTTTCTAACCATTAAAAAAATTAACCACACAAGTTGTTTATCATTATTCCATGTTATAATGATGTTAAATATAAGAATTTTATTTTATAATTTTTTATATGTATATTAGAATAAGATACATAATTATTACAAAAAAAACTAATCGACAGAATAATATTATCAAATAAATCAACAAACTATTCAAGAAATTTCCTATAATATTTTTTTGTGTGTTATCAATTCGATAATTTTTAAGGATGAAGATATTATTATCTTTGTTATATACTAAATAAAATTTTACCAAGAACATTTTTAATCAAAAAAAATTACATTAAAAAAAATGTTTTTATTAGACTGCTTAATGTTTTTATATATGTTGTATTTATTTACAAACATAAGATTAATTGCTTTTTTAATATAAAATATAAAAATGAAATTTTTTTTAATTTTCCACAATAATTTATCTATTGGGTCTTCAATTAAATTTTGTATACCACTATGTATATGGTGATATATTTAATTTTATGTGAATTTCTCTTTTACAATGTATTTACAAAACTTCCAAATAATGAATATTGAAATAATTTTTTATAATCCACTAATTTTAAGAAATATTGAAATGATAATGAATTAAAATCTTAGTTTAAGTATCAATAAAGTAATATAATATAGGATAAATAAACATAATATATTTTTCAAACATAATGATGATTACTGTAGCATACACTTATTGATAATTTCATTCATAATGATGGACATATGATCATTTTCTGGTATTCCATCCACAATGATTGTGAGAATATGACATTCCTATAATAATTTTACCTTATAAGGTTAAAAAAATATTTATTTCATGGAAATTTGACGTTTCATACCTATATAAGATAATTAAACATAAATGTTATAATGATGAATCATAAACTAGATGTGTTGAATAATTATTATAATTAAAATCTTTGAATCTTTAGTTTTTATTAATCCTATCAAATATTAATACTATTATTATATTTTTACACATATATTTTTTTTGTGAACATACATATGATTTTTAATATTCCTTGTCCTATATACCTAATGTATTAAAATATGACTTCTATTAAATAATGTTTAATATATTTAACACATAAAAAAATTATTTTATTATAGTGTTTATAACATAATATAAGTTTATAATAATCCAATTTTGATTCAAATAAATTAAATTAAAATAATTAGATGATAATTTTTATAATGTTTTCTAATAAAATTTTAATCTAAGTTGATATTTGATTTCAATTATTTTATATATCAATGAATAAAGTCAACTAAAAAATATGAGTAAATTTTATCAGGGCCATGAATATAACAGATGACTGTTGAAGAGCTCCTTGAAAATTAAATTAAAAAATTTCAATGGTAAAATGTTTTACTCGAATATATGGGGATTAATGATTGACAAGTTCAATTTTTTTCTTATTTGTTTAATATTTTTTTTGATTTCATTTGTAATGATGATGTCTTTCTACCTTCATATTTAAGTGTAATTTAACTTTTTTATTTTGTTGTCATAACATTCCTATTTTTTATATTAATCCAAAAAAGACACAATGCATTCAATATTTTAATCATCTTTCTTATAAAGAGAGATTATAATTAATAAGGTACATTTCATATATAATTGTTTTGTAGCTTATCAATATTTTCAATAGTGTTAGACAATCCAAATATAATCATGAGATCCACTTACCTTCTTCTTGTTGTAAGAGAATAAGTTTTGTTCCTGTGAACTTGTTTGAATTCAACTAATTGATATACAAGGTACAATTGATTACTTATTTTAGCGCTATATAACATTGTACATTTTCATTAGTTTTTATTTTATGATTTTATTTGTATTCTACTTAATTATTTTACATGTTTCTACATATTTGAATCATTTATCATCAAAAATTTATATAAACTCTATTTTACATTAATAATATCGTTGTAGTGTCTCTGATAATTTCGTGTAATATTTTAAAATATTATATGGAATTATTACGAAAACAAACATAGAGTCATCACATCATTTCGAGGCCTAGTGATCCCGGAATGGTGGATCGAACTTTTTTTATGTTAAGTGAGTAGGCACTTGAGTGTGGTTGTGGAAGTTTCTGAACGGATCCACAGATTAAAAATATGAGGCACTATTTTGTCTTGGATGACGACTTTACTTATGAATGGGTCTAACATTCACTGGCGTGGGTCGAGGAAAAAAGTTAATATTTGGACGTTTTCAATAAAATAAAATAAAATAAATGAAAAAGTATATTTTATGGAAACATCTGTTACAGTGTGGCAATGGGGAAGCTGTTTTTTTAAGAAATGTTAGGTCACAATGACTCAAAAATGGCAAGGTGGACTCTTAAATAACACAACATATTTTTTAATTGAAGACATTTTTCACTTTTTATTGGGATAATCAAATGTCTCATGTTGAAAAATATTGAGAGAAAACTCTAGATAAAACACTCTATGATGAACAATGATGGATCGAAGCTGCGGATCATTGTGCCAATGAGGTTGGAGGTTCTTGATGATGATGGTAACACGACCCCTTCGTCTGTGATTGATCCCAGTTGAGGTTTGTGTTTGTTAGTTAATTTTTTTTCCTCATTTTGTATTTTATACAATGAACGCGGATCAACCACAAACAAGTTGATCTGCGGATTCATAAGTTCTTCCTGGATGGTTTTATTTTTATGATTCAGGGAATTCATCCATGATGATTTTATTTGTTTGAGGGTGCTCCATTTAATCCTGCTAACGAGAGAAGATCAACGCTGTGAAAAATAACGGTGGAGGTTCGTTCCTCGATTTTTTCAGTGGATTTTCCTCCCCCTTTTTCTTTCTCATGTTTTTCGTGTTTTTCATGGGGTGAAAAAGAACGGATCGTTGCACATCCATTATACGACACAACGATACCAAATTGATGAATCGACACCACAATGACCTTGTAGAGGTGAGACGGCGATAGAGGATGACATATCAGACCGGATTGGGAAGGGTCGTTCTTCGAGCGTCCTTCACGCGGGTGTATCATTACATGTTTTTGGAGCTGATCGTAGGTCTGTAAACTATAGATTCATCTTTGTGGTGTCGGGGTGACCAAAACCTGGAGGTTTCGTGGTGATTGGACGACCAGATCGATGAACGGGGCATCATATAATGCGCGTCAGTGAAGAGCATCAATTTTTAAAATTTCCAGAATACACAATGTGTACATTAGAAGAACATTCTAGGTAGTACTAGCGGCGTCGGCTAGGGTTTTGGGGGTTAGAGATAAATCACACGGCATGTGACACTCGTCACACGGTGTGTTAGACCTTCCTCGAAGCTAAACATGTATTTTGGGATGTTCACGGACACTGGATGGACTACACGGCTTCAGACGACACATCGTGTAATCTATATGTTGCATGATAGAAGCAGCTATGCAGGCCTTGGCGTGTATCCCGGGGATACACGGACACATGAAGGAATACACGACAATGTAATCCCTCAAATGGCCAGGTGAGGCCAGTAACGTGGGTCACCCCGTGTAACGAATACATGGTTTGATGCCCATGTAAGGGCACATGGACAGTGTACACGGATCCAACCCCAGTCACTCGATAACGGCGTGTACACCGTACTAGACACTGTGTACTCACTTTCATACCCGACCAACCATACGACATGGGCCGTTATTCATGGGTAGTACCCAGGGTCAGACAACACGGCGTGTAACTATTCTACATGGCGTGTACTTTTAGGAATATTCATTGGTCTTCTTGTCCACCATATCTTGTACATATTTCCTTTGGGTTAGTGCCCCTTCTTCTCATTCCCCTAATGTTCAGGTATCTATTCCTTCTACAAGAGTATGATTCATTCAACAGAACATTTTGTGATAGAGTCAGTATCCCTCTAAGAGGACGAGAGCGAGATCCTATATCCATACATGACTCTAGGTAGAGTCAGGCATCGGCGTGACCAACTCTACTAGGCGTTGATCCTCTACCAAGCTGGTGAATCACCTAGCTGGTGAGTACAGATGAGTTGCAGTATCCTCCATGGCCCTAGCATTGATCCTCATCTGTGTGTGGTGATCTGTCCCACTCAAGAGTATGTCTCGCCAAATGAGTGCTTCTATCTATTTTGATATTCCCAATCAAGATTGTGTCTCCCATAATGAGTGTATCTAACTGTCGTGACGTTTCCTTATGAATAGTACTTCTTAGATGGATGTCATCAGAGCTACCAGTCACGTGGAGTGTGTTCTCCTGGAACAAGTACATCATGGAATATATGAACTGAATCCCTAGTGGGGGTATGCGGTTGTGTGACTAGTCTCTAGACTACGGGTCTGGGTATTGAGTATATCTAGATTGTGAACTCCTATTATATGTTCAGTAGACATATATTGTGTATAACTGACTATCCAATTCCTTTGTATACATGCTTTTTGTTTTTTGGGGTCCCCAACAGAGTATTGTTATACTTACCCCTACACGGGATTTTCCCACATGTGTCATGTCTTGTGCATACAAACCGGCTTTTGACAGATTTTAGGGCGGACCAGGACAGGACCAAGCTTTCTGAGATCCCTAGAGGTCGAGGCGTTCCTTCGGCTATGACCACCAGTCCTAGTACATTTTTGTGTTTACAGGATGGACTTTCTAGTTTTTCAGACTCTTGTTTTTTTGGGCTTGTATTCCGGTCTAGTTTACATTCAGTACTTTACCTTCTGTTGTAATCTTTTGGTTGGGTTTAGTTTTATGCGTGCAATTTTTTTCATAGTGGTTTTACATATCCGCATTTTTGGGCTTGGAGATGTGTACATGTGTATAGGTTATTAGGAAATTCCTCCCATGTAGTGATATTCCTACTCAGTGCTAGTCAATCCTCTGGCCTATTGGAGGCGGGCCTAGATAGTCACGGCGTGGGCCTCCCGGGGACGGGTCGTGACAGAGTGGTATCAGAGGTGGTCGGTTCTACCTTATAAACAATAGTCTTTTAGATTGGTTGAGGAAACATTGTCCAGTGTTTTGAGATCATCTTTCATTCCAGGGACTCCAGTGTTGGTGCGGTGGCCGACGTATCTATACACCAGGACTATAATAACCTAATTATCGACTCGGTACATGAAAACATTAGTTGTGGGGAAATAAAAAATGGTACATGCATGATAAAGGATTGGGTTGTGTTTTCCTTTTCCTTTATGTCAGTGTTGATGCTCCTTTCCGTCACAGAGTCTATCAAATAAAAAATGAAATATGTGGAACAGAAAGTGATTCATCCTTTGAAGATACATAAAAAATCGACAACGTCATGAACAAGGATTTCTTTAAACATGGGCCGTGAAATTTTTATGACGGTCGCACAGGTATACCTGAACACCACATTTTTGGAACGCAGGTGACTTGCGCGGCCTATTTAATTTTCTCCTAGGGTCTTTAGTAGCCTATAAATATCCCTTGTGGGCCCCCCATTTCGAGGGAGGAAAAATCTAGAAACTCATATTTGAGCTCCAGACACCCTAGTCTATTCTTAAAGTCTTTCGTACACTTCTAAGGTAATTTATTACCTATAATGGAAGACCTAAAGAGTGGGACCAAGGCATAAGTGTTGAAATTCACCATCCCTTGTGTGCCTAAGTTTCTAACCCATAAGGGAGAATGGCCACACTTGCGCGCCGCCTTATCCCTTCAACAGAACTTGTGCGACAATATTTTGGAAGCCTTTAGGGATAATACTAAGGGCTTGAGCCAAGCCTCACCCATGTATTACCCAATGGGTTATCCATCATGCAGGTATACCTGTGTCGCACATGTATACCTGCACGAACAATACTTTCTCGCCAAAAGAAGACTTGCGCGCCTGCCTCTTTTTGGGTGCCCCTCCTGCTTATTCAACTATTTTCTTCAAATATACCTCACCTATTTAATATTTATCCTTCAGAACCCTCTTAAAAGTCATTTATGACATGGTTCCTTTGTTTTATTCCCTACTTTAAAGGGATTCTGTGTAATATCTCTCAAAACACAGTAATTTACATATCTTTGTGTCACTAAGGTGAGAGATTTCATTCATTCAAACTATTCCTTTAAGATGAGATGTTCTCTTAACCTATGCCTTATTTTTAGGAGTAAACCTCAGTCCATGATCCCTAATTTGGGAATTCTCCATAGGAGTAAGCCCCATGTTCCCAAATATGGGCATCCTCCTTAGGTCGAAGCCCCAAATTCCAAATTCCCTTAACCTGGGCCTACTTCTCCGAAGGACGCCACAGTTTTCAAGTATCTTTAACTGAGGCCTCCTTCTCAGGAATAATCCCCAGTCATAATTTCTCTTAACCATTCTTAATTTCATTTGACGAGGACTTCCTTCTCAGGAATAAAACCAAATAATAAGTCCCCTCTAACTTGGAAATCCTTTTCAGAATTAGGTCCTAAGTTAAGTATCCAAATCTCCATAAAGAACATATACCATTATAGACCTTGTTCCTAGGTTCGATCCCTAATGTAAATCATAATCTTCATCTATCTGGGAATTCATACAAACCTAAGCCCAACATCATTTCTTATGATTGAATTTTTCATGGTACAATTGTCAGGTTTTTCCAATACCTCTTGTTTCTTATACCGAGCATGACTCACGTGAGCTTAGAGCATAAAAGTAATTATGACATGCTTATTTGATCCACAAATAATACATAAATATCATACTTCTTTACTCTAACTACGTGTGTTCTGATTCCATTTATAAACAAAGGATACATAGGTATCCCAACTACGGGTACGATCCCAACTCTGAAATAAGCCATGTCCTTCTAAATGACAATAATCATCAGGTGCCCCACTGAGTGGCTTTAAAACCAACATGGTTATCATAATAACTAAGAGAATTCTATATAATGTGTTGAAGGATACCATTGATTAAGAATCTCTAACAGATAAAGTTGATTTTCTATCGACGAAGAACCTCGAAAACATATAAAAGATCCTCTAAATCCCCTACATACAAATCATTGTTTGTCAGATCTAAATGAAAGATCATTTTCATACTTGTTAATTTAATAAGTATTCACAAATATAATTTAAATCTCTAAAGAGAGTCCCAGAGTAGACATTAATTCCCCCCCAAAAAATGTGTGATGAGTCTGACCTCCCATCCTCTCAACCAATGCAAATTATTAAGCCCTATCGGTTCACAACTAAGGAGAACATACCTTTGGAAACTAGGTCCAAATGGATATAGAATCATTGGATGTTTCTGTTTCTATGAAAAAATCCGTTAGAAACTGATTGGAATGTTTGAACCTTTAATAAACAACGTCATCCTCATTTTTAGAGGAAACAAAAAATAGTTAACCAGACGTGAATCCTTAACCAAGTTAAAATGATGTTTTACATATTTGTTAGGCCCCTATTTAAACTCAATATGTGGGCCAACAAAACAATCAAAACAATATGTGATCATCCAAAATATGTAGTGGCCGAACCTATATTTATTATGTCTATTATATCAAACTTGAACTCTTTTCCAAGATCTTCTACATTACAGAAATGGCTTCTCTAATGTTCACACCTATGAATGCCTCTGTTGTGAATTCCTCTATTGCTACTCCTGCTGGATCATCATCTGCTGTGAGGAAGAAATCATCAACTCAACATCTTCAACGCTGCGTATCAAATGCACTAGTTAAGGAATACCTTCATCATGGTACCATTACGACTCTGGAGGCTGCTCGAAAAGTACTCCAAGACAATAATTCACCCTGGTTGTCCGGACAGCAATGACCAGCAATCAAGAAGCAGGTGGTACCAACCACCGGTTCCAACTGTTTCGGGTCGTTATTCCCGGAATACAATCACCATTCCCTCCCATGTTCTAGGGAGGTAAATGAGAAGGTCACTCAATGCCTTAATTCTAAGAGACATGAGTCATTCCTAAGGGATCCCACCAATAGTCGTCGCTAGACTGATGCGGTAGTGCGCCCTCAACATGATGAGGGTGTCATATCTAGGTGTTTTCCTCAAGTTCCTCAAACTCAAGCAGGCAAGAAGAATCACCCAAGGGGTTGACCGGTCAATAGTAAGCATGTTCTTATATCTGCCATTTCTGGAGAAGTCCATCAAACCAACTTGGGGGCTAATAAAAAGCGGGAAGACACACCCATCTGTCCTAATGTTACATCCCAACAGACTCATCTGGTAGCAACACGTCAATCCCACCAGGCAATTCCAGCAGAGTATTATAGGAAGTAATATACACCTGTTTATAACTCATCAGCTTGTCAGTAGGCTCGTCTGACTAAAACCAAAGAATGTCCCCAATCTGATATGCCGGCAGCTAGTAAGCAGGGACATACACTGTTTACAATCAACAATTCTGTCTGTAGTCTCATCTGCCAATATTGAAGGAAAATTGTCAACCATACTTGACGAGGAATACACAATAGGAACATACACCTTATAATGTAAATCAAGCCTTCCAACAGTCTCGTTTGGTAGCATTCAGATAAGTAAGTCGAAAGCTCTAATGAGAAATTTGGAGCAGACTCAACTCTCTGTCCAGACACATGAGTACTGTTAGAATTCACTGGCAGAAAAATGAGGATAAGAGCAGGAACACACACATAATCCAAGAAAAAACTGGACATATATTCATGTTCTGATAGCTGAAGTCACCAAAAAATTCTAACAATGTTGAAGGAGAAGAAGAAAATCCCTTATCATATTATGGATGCCTGCCAAGATATTATAATAACTTCAACAGCATCACTGGGTAAGAAATGAAAATAAATCCCTACCAGTGGAGTGATACATCAACAGTTCACTATGGAATAGACAAATAAATCTTTTCCAGTCCATGAGGGTTGTGGGGCATACTCCCGCATGTCATACGGACAAACAAGTCAGGCACATACACCTTATTTGATTGGAGATAATCAGCCTAACCTAACTATTTCTCTTGAGAAAGCACATACAGCTGCCCATAATAACAACTTTCGTCTACATGTGAGTCCTAAAATGAGTAATAAGGCGTCTAAGAAGAATACCCATCCAGCATAGTCAAAAATACAAGGGCCAATCTATAATAAGGCCTTACTCTATGCTGGAGTTCTTGATGCACTCAGACAATTATCTATTGCAGCTGAAGATTCTAATCTCTCATTTTCCAATTGTGGGAACATTTATTCTGAAGGTACGCATCAGACACTTCCTCATGAATGCTTTTTTCATGAGAGTTTGGTCGATCTCGAATTATCATCTTCATATGAGAGACACAAGGGCCCTCTATGTGGTCAAAAGATCAAGGACAAAATGGTTTCTTCTTTTGTTGTAACCCACCATGGTGGTCCTCCACATGATGATAAATTTAGAAACAAAATATCTCTCCAGAGTAGTAATTCATATTTCCTGGAAAATGATCTAATGGATAATGTAGTAACGATAAATCCCTCTTATCATGATGCACTTGAAAATTTGAAGCCAATCATGTATGATTCTTTACCATTAACAGGTGAAATATTTTAACAATCAGAAGATAGCTCGGGGTGTAGGTCATTCTATTAACCACCCTTGGGTCATTCATCTTCTAGTTTGATAATTGAATTCTCTACCAATCTTGTTGAATCCAATGAAGCAACAAGGAAACAACAACTTTGGTCTAATCTGGTAGAAGAAACTTCATTGAATGATAAAGAGGGAGTGATGAATATGAGAAAACAACTGGTGAAAGGTGAAGTGCCAGTTATGTTTTGGCCTTTGGATGACTCTCAGTATGACATTCCAAAGATGTTGATGGAAGATTGTATTCAATATATTCGTCTAAACAAGTAGAAAAAATATTTTTCAATTGAAAAATAAAATATTATCTTTTGATGAATATGAAAATCATGAAATAATAATATAAGGGTTACAACGCCAAATTGACTTGGCATCTCTCTCAGTTTCTTGATATCTGAAGGCTGAAAAGCAGTAGAGAGACCTTCAGAATTCATGCCTTGACACACTAAGAATATTGTGCAAGTTAATTGCCAATTCCCGATCTGGTATTCATATCAGTAGATGGGGTGTTCAAGGAGCACTTCATTTCACTATACTCTGTAGCCAACAAAGCCCGCAAAAAATTTTCTCATGCAATGTTATTGCCCATGGCCGGCCACAGCCAATTGGATTTGTTTGCAATTGAATGATCGCTTAAGAACATGCCTCAACTAGTTCTTCTCAAAATAATGAATACATAGAACAAGTTGTCGAATTACTCTTGTATTAGGAAAACAATAATATCGAACAGGATTCTCATTTAGAGTGTGCACATCATCATGTGACAGAAGTGTTAGAAATCATCAAACATTCCTTTGAACCAAGTGATTTAAATGGATGTAGGTTAATGAAACCAGCCAATATCCGGACTAAATTCTGAAAGATCAGGAGATATTGTAAGAATGTCACAAATATCGCAACTCAAGAGCCACCCTAGCTTTCTAGACTTGGTACTCTTTTAGTACAACCCTCATAATCATAAAATAAGATTCAAGGAGTTGAGCAGGAATAATAGGAACAGCCTGAGTCCATAGGACTGGGGACTTTTTCAAATCCTCAATCTCTTCCTCAGAGAAAGTCAGTCTTCTCTAGATTTGGGAAGAATCCACAAGAGGAACGAAGAACTGAATTATCAGGATATTCCCTCCACATTACGGTTCGTCAAAAAGTTCCTGAGTGATCAAATCAACAAAAACAATGTCTCATCAAGGACATGAAAGAAGACAATATCGTAGAAATGCTGATAGAAGGGATGCAATGCATTATGCATCAATTAATGTCATCAATGTCATTGTTTTTGATCCCCCAGATGAGGATAACTAAGAAGGATCATATTAGGAAGATCTTGGTGAAGAGGCTGTGCACACAGAAGCCAATGAAGAAGGTGTGCGTACAAGAAATCAAAGGATTACTCAAAATATAGGTATTTTTTCAAATAATCAAATTCCCTCTCTCTGAAAGGGGTCCAACAAGGGGAAAGGAAAGAATCATGTTATATTCCACCCTTACTCTTGAGAAGGCCAATCTATCTCACTAGAGGAAAGGTTTTCACATTAGGAGGATGAAATGAAGGAATTAAAAAGGTTGAATGCATAACTACTTCAAGGTAGTATTCCTCCTAAGCATGATGGAGTCTGTTAGCCATGGGAATTTGTTGTGGCTACTAAGATGGATCAAGAGTATCCAAACTTACTAATTCACCCTCACAGGTTTAGTCCTATGGGTCATGCGCAACAACAATCGGTGGTGCTACAATCAGTTGTAGTACAAGTCACCACACATGTCCAAACTCCATTTATTGCACCTACTAAGGTTTATGCTCAACCGGATGTTTCTCAAAAGTTAATGACTACCATTGAGTCATTAACATCTTGGTTGGAAGCTATGGTGGGAAAACGCGCAAAAATTCAACTAGAAAAGAGAAGTTACCCTGAATGGGTTGTTGCAATTCCTCCCCCATCAAATTTTAGAAGTACCACATTCCCAATTTTTAATGGTTTAGGAGACCCAGAGAAACCTTTAACACATTTTTTTTCTCGTTGTGATTCTATTATGGGAACCCCTTATCAACAAGAACTAGTTAAGCTCAGGTGTTTTGTACAGTCATTACAAGGGCATGGTTTTTTCTTGTATAGAATCTTGCAATCCCATTCAATTACCGGGTGGGAGGATCTCCATCAACGATTCCTTCTTCAATTCATCTCAACATTACCAAAGAAATTAGTTTTTTATATTACAAATTGTATTAAAAGGGAGAATGAAATGGATTTATATTTCATTTCTCGCTGGATTGGATTAACATATTCTCTAAGCATAACTCTCCCTCAAGAAGAGTTGTTGCCAATCTGTGTGGAAAATCTGCGTGATGAATTATGCACATCATTGATCCCTGTGAAATACATAGGAGGTTTTTGAGGCCTTACATAGATCGCTCAGTAGATTGAAGACTCTCTTATGAATACTAATAATAAAACTCGTGTAATTCCATCATCTCCAGGAAAGAGAATGTGTAAAGTAGAGACTGCTATAATTATGCTTAAACAAGCAACTGTACCAACTTCTACTTCAATACCTTCATCTTATCGAAGGGATCCACCTCCTATGAATCTATAACAGAGGCTGTTTCGTCAAGATGATCATAGAGATCAAATATGAAAACAAAATAAGGATCTAATGAGCAATGTTTACTCTTTCTGAAATGAACAAGTTAAAGGATAATTCTTTTCGGCTCTGGAAACTAATTTGGTTCAATTGACAAGGCCAAAAGGCCTACCAAGGAAGGAGATGAAGACTGTCCCAGCTATTTCATATTTCATCAGATGTTGGGGCATCCCATTCAATAGTGTTTTGTCTTCAAAGACCTCCTACAAAAGATGGTGGACTCAGGACAGGTGAAACTGAAAGGTTCTTCAGCTCAGTTATCATGTGATACTGCTACAAATCCAGAGGAAGAATGAAAGTGTCATGAAGTCAGAAGAAAAAATGTGCATGAATATAATGATTTGATGGTCACGAAAATGATCAACCAAACTCATGTCATTTTGCAAATGAAATTGAAGAAACCAATTGTGTCTTCTGCTATGAATGCCATAGAAAAAACCCACTTCAATAGAGGTAAAATCTTCGAAGAAATGACATAATTCAATGAAAGAGGTACAATCAGAAAAAGATGATATTGTGTCAAAGCCCATGTTTTCTTTGACTATGGAATATTTTATGCCATTTACATCAAAGCCACGGGCACCTTCCCACCAAACGGCACAGCCTAAATTGGCTAATCATGCAGTGTCTTCCTCAGAAGACGAATTGATCTTTGGTTCTGTTAACATGATTCACTTAACAGATCCTTATACCAGCCATAGTTTTGATTTTGATGAGCTTGAGTTCCCTCTATCAATAAGAGGAATTAGAGGGAGTCCTAGAGGTCTGGGATACTAAGGAAGACATGGATATCCTAGAAGCCTCTATTCCAATCCTACCCCAGGTAGAACTATATATGCAGTAGGAACTCATGGAGATCCCTTAAGCGGGCTCAACAAGAACAAGAAAACTCTCCCAACAATAGCAGATTCATTCATGGCACAATTATTCTGGAGGATCAATTAGAGGTTCCACCTTCTTCCTCTCAGCAAGTAAATAGATATATCCAGTCTAATATTATGAAGAGAGGAGTATTTCAAACTCCTACCCTGATACAAGATGCATCTACTTCCAAAGCATCAACTTCTATGGCAACTGCGAAACAACATGTTATTTGTGGGAAACAAAGACCTTTGGATCAAAAATATTATGTCTTGATAAATTTGGCCCAAGTACCAGCCAAGATATCAATTCTGGATGCCTTGAATCTGTCAATGGATCTTCAGGAGGCACTCATCGAGGCTTTGACACATCCTCCGGAATTCGAAACTGAAATTGGTGCGGCTAAATTCTACAATGTTGAGAATGAACCTATAGAATTCCATGCAGTGATATCATTCACAGATGAAGATAAATATGATGTTGTTCATAGACATATTAGACCTTTGTATTTATCTGGAAAAGTCAATGGTGTAGACATCCGAAGAGATTTCATTGATAATGGTTAAGGAGTCATCCTCATCCCCAATCGTACACTTCGTCGATTAGACCTCACAAAATCTGATTTATGTCCTTCTACATTGATTTTACAAGGATATGAAGAAAATGAACAAGAACCACTAGGCGAGATAACACTAAGAAATATGTTTGGAGACCTTGTATCTAATTCAGATTTCATGGTTGTTGATCACAATAGAACCTTCAACATTTTTCTTGGAAGTCCTTGGCTACAAAAACATGTGGTTATCCCTTCATCATACCATCAATGCCTCAAATATTGTTTCAATGGTTAAATTGAGACATTTTATGGTGATAAGGCCCCATTCAAAATATGTGAATCTCAATAAATTGAGTCGGAATTCTATCACATGGAGGGTAAGAAGAAATCCACAGCAAGGGAGGTTACCAAATATAATGCTCCATATGTTTTGGAAAATATTCCGGTAAACCCATTCACACATGTCAGTAAATATTATGTGTTTCCTATCAGTCAAATTGATAGGATAGACCCAAATCCAACTAATCTAATAGAAACTTGTATAATGTCAATTATGGAAATCAAGCCAGATAGCATGGGAGAAAGTGGTGATTTACCATGCAATGATGAGATCTCAAATGGACATATCTTCATTTTATCAGCTGAAATCTAGATTGTCTATACTTAACCAACTAGACCAAAAGAAGTTATAGAAATGTCAGAGGTGAACGATGATGTCGATTCTTAATCCATCATCTCGTCTTTATTACCCATGTAAGACCCTTCATCATCAATAGGGTCAAAAATGGATGCATCTTCTTCAAGATGTTCAAATTTTAACATCTCTCCTGATCATGGAAATTCTGCTTCATCATCTACAATGAAAGTAGAAACAGAAAAAGTAACATATGTTGAAGAAGAAGAGGAAGATTTTAGGGATGCTCCTCCAGCATTTAAAGAGGGAATCTCTACCACAGTGGATGAACTCAAAGAAATAAATCTGTATACAAAAGAATATCCATGCCCAACATTAATTAGTGTAGCCATGACTCTTGAAGAGAAAGAAATTTATATTTTATTTTTAAAGAAAAATTGAGATATATTTTGTTAGAACTATACAGTGATTCCAGGGCTTGATCCTAATGTTTCTACTCATCATTTGGGTTTGCGAGAAAAACATCGAGGATTCAAACAAGGTGCAAGAAGAACACACCCAACTTATTCATCCAAAATTGAAGGTGAAGTGGATATTATTATCAAATATAACTTCTTTAGTGAAGTTAAATATCCCTAGATGTTGGATAATATTGTCACTGTGAAAAAGAAGAATGATCAAATTAGAGTTTTCATTGATTTTAGAGATCTTAATCGGTATTGTCTTACGGATGATTTTCCATTTTCGATTACAGATGTATTAATTGATGAAACAGCTGGCTAGGAAGCACTTTACCTCATGGATAGATATTACAGGTATAATCAAATCTGAATGGATCCATATGATGATTAATCTACAGCCTTCAGAGCACCTCCGGGTGTGTTTTTCTATTGAGTAATTCTCATTGGCCTGAAGAATGCAAACACAACATATCAGTGTTCCATGCACCGTATCTTCAAACCATTTGAAGGAAAATTTGTTTAATGTTATGTGGATGATTTGGTGGTTAAATCCATACAACATTCTAATCAATTGGCTGATTTTGATGTCATATTCCACAAACATTGGCAACATAATTTGAAGATGAACCCCTTAAAATGTGCTTTTGGGGTAACCTCAGGAATATTTCCTGGCTTTGTTGTACACCATCATGGTATCAGAATCTATCCTGAAATGAAAATTTCAATCCTTATTATGTCACCTATGCGGAATTTGAAATAATTGACAGTACTTCAAGGAAACTTGGTGTATATTCGACGTTTCATCGGCAATTTGGAAGGAAAAAGTTTGCCTTTCACCAAATTGATGAAGAAGGGAGTCACTTACTAGTGGACTGAAGAAGGTCAAGAAGCATTCAATATTCTCAAGAAATACCTCTTTAGTCCACTAGTATTAATGCCACCTGTTCAAGGAAGTCCACTTATTCTTTATGTGACCACTTTAAAGAGATCATTGGGTGCCTTCCTTGCCCAAATGAATGATGCTGGGAATGAAAAAAGCCTTTACTATCTCATTCGGACTATGCTTGAAGCAGAAAGCCAATATTCAAGTATTAAAAAATGTTTCTTAGAGTTAATCTTTTCATCTCATAAGTTGAGACACTACCTTCAACATCATGAGGTCCATTTGGTATCTTGCAATTACCCGCTCAAATTTATCCGTAGTCGTCCAATGCTTACAGGACGTCTGGCCAGGTGGGCAGTTATTTTGCAGTAATTTGATATTCAGTATGTGTCTCAAAAGGAAAAAGGGCCAAGCTCTGGCTGATTTCCTTACTGAACACCCTTTAGTATAAGATACATCTTTAGATATTTAACTTTCTAATGAGGATGTCTTCTCTATTCATGATAGAATTCAAACATGGGAAATGTACTTTGATGGTGCTTCTATAAGTTCAAAAGAGAAAAATGGAAGATCCTAAATTCAAAAAAGTTGGGTTAGGAATTGGGCTGATTTCTCAAAAAAAAAGGCAGTTTTACCATATTCCTTCTCATTGTTGGGAGGCGAGACAAATTATGAAGCAAAATACCAAGCTCTCATCACAGGATTGGAGTTAGCGCTTTAGGAATAGGTAAATCACTTAATAGTGAAAGGTGATTTAGACCTGGTAATCAAACAAGTCAATGGGGATTATGCCAACAGAAAATAAGAGTAAATCCCATTATATGATTATGTCATAGAGTTAACAATGGAGTTTCCTTCGGAACCGACATTTTCTCATGTCCCACGATCACAAAATGCCCAAGCCGATGCACTGGCTAATATAGCTACATCTCTGGCAGATCCAAATCGGGATGAGACAATCATTAGTATTACCCACTTTCGTACTATTTCACCTTATGTTCAAACCAGAACAGTGGAAATCAATGAAATTAGTCCCATTTCTAATCCATATGCTCATACTATATGATGTATGACACCTATCAGGGAAAACCTTCAAAATGGAACACTTCCACCTGATAGAGCCAGGAAAGGACAAATCTGGCAGCGTGTGGCCAATTTTACTCTTTATGATAGCCCATATCACCGAGATAAAAATATCTAAACAAGGTGTTTTGATGTAATTCTCTTCAGATGCATTGAAGGTGAAGAGACAATGGATTTCTTGAAAGAAGTGCATGTAGGAGTCTATGGTGCCCATCATTCTGGACATAGACTATCTATCCTAATTAAAAGTCTGGGATAATTTTGGCCTTCAATGATACAATATTGTGTTGATTTCACAATGAATTTTAATTATTTCCAAGTACATGGAAATTTCATTCATCAATCCCCAGAGTTGTTTCATACAGCCAAATACTCATGGGCATTCACCACATGGGGAATAGATGTAGTAGGACCTTATCCTTCAGCTACATCCAAATAGTTTAAATGCATTCTTACTACTACTGACTTCTTTTCCAAATGGGCAGAGGCAATAACTCTCAAAGAAGTCAGTTATAAAAGCATTGTTAGCTTCATCATGTCTAACATCATTACCAGATTTGGTGTCCCTCATACCATATTGATGGAAAATGACACCAACTTATGTTCATCTGAGGTAAGGAAGTTGTATCAAGAATACAACATCAAATCCAACCATTCCCCTTGGTATCATGTAGAAGCCAATGGCCAAATAGAAGCCTTTAACAAGACACTTTCAAAAATACTTCAAAATATGGTTTATAAAGATAACTATTCATGGCCTGATAAACATTTTCATGCTTTATGGGATTATCGAACCACCACCCACAATGCAACGCGTCAAACTCCATATTCAAGGGTATATGGAACAGAAGCATTTTTTCCCATTGTGGTTCAATTACCCTCACTCATGGTAGCCATTTTTGATCAGTCATACATAGATGAACATTCTAAAAAGTGATTGGATGAATTGGAATGATTAGATTAGAAAATATTTTTCCCCTTGCACTAATTGAAAGTTTATCAGAATCGAATAGCACAAGCATTCAACAAAAAAGTTCATCTTCGTTAATTTGTTCAGGGAGAATTGGTATTCGTTGTTAGAACTCCAATGATACTAGGAAAGGAACCTCCCAAGCTGGAGCCAAAATGGGAAGGACCTTATTCAATACATAAGGACTACTCCAATGGAGCTTATTCTTTAATATCAATGGATGTAGAACTCATCACGACTCCCACTAATGCAAGATTTCTGAAAAATTAGTTTGTGTAACACAAATTCTAATACTTCCAGCAAAACGTCAAACTGTATAATCTCTGGTATATGCATATGACCTTAAACTATTCGCACCGTCATCCAACATGACGTTAAACCGTTCCATCGTCCAAGATTACATTAAACTATGAAAAAGTCCCTAACACGTCCAACATGATGTTAAACTGTGTCCTCTTTTTTCCTCACTACATGACATTAAACTGCACATTCCCCCTTTTGTCCAACATGACATTAAACTATATTGTCCCCATCATCTTAGCTATAGGACGGTAAACTGTAACACACCTTTATTATCCAACATGACGTTAAACTGTGTCATCATCCAACATGACGTTAAACTGTGAAAAAGTCCCTAACACGACCAACATGATGTTAAACTGTGTCCTCTTTTGTCTGTACTGCATGACATTAAACTGCATAGTCCCTCTTTCATCCATCATGTTGTTAATCTATATTTTCCCCATTGTCTTAGCTACAGGATGCTAAATTGTACAACACCCTTATTGTCCAAAATGATGCAAAACTATATTCATTTACAAATGTCGTTAAACTATGCCCCTATATTTTTCATACATGATGTTATACTATACAGCTCATTCGTCCTACATGATGTAAAACTGAACAAATTCCCTTAATATGACCTACATGACGTTAAACTGTATTTTTTCCTTGCTACATTACACTTGACTATGTATCACCAATATTCCTCACTGCTAGACATTAAACTACATAATCCCTTCATATGTCCTACATGATATTAAACTGTGCATCATTAAGGTTGTTTCTACCTATTGTTTCTCACATCGAGTATGACTCACATGATATTAGAGTAAACATCAACCATAAAACCCTCTTTGGGCCACTAATCAAGTGTAATTCCCAACACTATCATCATGTTGTCCTCAAGTACAACTTAATTACCAATTCATTGTTTAATTGAACTATGAAAACATTGATTCTTGACATCTAGGCTGGGTACGTAGGCAACCTCCTGAGGTTCAAGCCCAAAATCAATCTCTTCACATCGTTTCACCTTTGTCTCATACTATGTGGATTCATGAAACCTCCCCCAGAACCAATATTTTTTACATTGGTTCACCATCATCCTTGATATATGATGTTAAACTATTCACACTATTATCGTGCATGACAACAAACTACAACTTTCTTTGACAACCTCAACTAAGAGGGAATCATTATTTACATTGATCTCCAATCATGTTATATTATATATACTACGTGTATACATGGAAATTCCTGAAAATTTTATCTTGGGACAAACCATAATTGCACTAATGTCCCCTTTGACCCTTCACATGTATGAACCAAATTTGTAAAAAGGGTATTTCAAGAACTATGTGTGGCTTAATTAACATCTTTATGGGATACATAGGAATGTTCTAGAATCCCTAAAATCCATCCCCAAGCCTTTGGGCCTAACCCAAAATTCCACTTAACCCCAAATTCCACTTTCATTCTTTTAGATGAAATGACCCCCTATGAAAACATGAATGTGGTATGGAAACCCTGGTCTTCATTCATATCAGGTTTATAAAACACACTGTGTTTTCCTTATAATAATCAGAGCACTATGACCCTAAACTAAGATCTCCTACACTTTCATCCCACATGTTTTCAAACCGTATTTCAAGAAATATGTATGGCTTGATTCCCATTCTTATGGCATACGTAGTGAAGTCAACCACCTCAAATTCAGGACACAAACACAACATGATTATGGTTAGCATTGATCTCTGTATCTTTACATACATTGGACAATGCCCATTTTTGATGTGTTATACACCTAAACATAAATAATTTCAGATCTCTATAACCCTTTTCCTGAAATTCGGTCACAAAATGTTTGATACTCAGGAATTCTTTTGTTTGACTATGTAACACAGGCCCTTGGGAGGCCTTGCATTAACAGTCTACATAACAGACCTGTCAGCCAAAAGATGCTATTATTTGACTATGCAGCCAATGCCCAAAGGTGGCCCTGCATAATTCAACCCCATAACGGGTTTTGTTAAATAGTGGTAACTTCATTAATTATAGAAAAACCTCTTTTTTTCTTATTTGTATTAACGAAAATATGCAGGGATCCACAAAAATAGAAATCCTTAACATATTTGTCCCATACTCTTTTTCATGATCTGAAGGTATTCAAGTCTATGGTTTATATTTCCCTTCTCTACGTCTGGGTCAGACCTTCGTGGGATTGGCATTCATCCAATTCGTTGACAATCTTGATCGGAAATATCCTCTTCATATTCAAGTACTTCTCTTCATATAGAATACTCTATGCTTTGGATAATTTGATTCTCCATTAACATCCACTGTCTTTTTAGCCATAGAAATGTAAAATTTCTGAGAGTTATTTTGCCTAACTATGCAGCATGTTCCCTTAGGTGGCCTTGCATAAGTAGTCTACATAACAGACATGTCATCCAAAAGATTCTATTATTTGACTATGTAGCTAATTCCCTTAAGCGACCCTTCATAATTCAACCCCCTAGCGAGTTTGTAAAGTAGTGGTATCTTTATTCATAGAAAGTACTTCTTCTAATGCCTTTTAGCCCTTTTTCACATCATTCCTCATATTCAAAATTTCCAAAGTCATAGTTTACATATTTTTCCTCCATACTTGAATATGGTAATATGTTTTGAGATATATTATCAAAGAACTGAGTCAATTTTAATTCATTCGGTCAAAGCTATTTAGACATTAAACAATATCCTTTATTATGTCCGACGTTCATGACATTAAACTACCCACAAAATACAAGGGAACACTGAATAAAAGTCATGTCCCAGCTCATTAAACATACATTTTGTATGATTTAGGTAATATTGAGTTTTATAAAGAATCCAAGTTTGTAGGTTTGTTTATAATTATCATAGAAAAAATCAAACTATGCTTACTAGTCCATTTGGCATAGGTAAAATTTAAAGCAGGTAGAAAAAGAATGAAAACACAAATGATTGAAGATGAAAGATTTTTTCAAAGAGTTAGAAGGACATCCAAAGATTGGATTCTCTTCTCTTTTCCAATAATTACAAGTGGCTGTCAACATAAGTCCTCATTTGATTTACGGCATCCCGAGCATGATCAACAGCCACATGAAGTTCATGCACTTGAACAACATTACTCTTTTCAGCTTGATGGATTGCATTCTTGGCTTCAGTAATGGTTTTCATACCATTTGCTTGAACTCCTTCTGGTGAATTATTCATCTGGTCAAGTTCCTCAGTAACATCATCTAACTGTTGCGGAAGGTGCATCTTCGGGACAACATTCTCCATGATCTTATGATTTAGCTCCTTCATCTTGGCTTCATGATCAGCCTCATCTCGAAACACCGCAGCCTCAAATTCACTGATATTGGCTGAAAACCTTACTCTAGGCAAGTATTGATGGTACCTCTGCTCCCAAACCCTTCTAAAGATGACTTATTTCACCGCGGCATGGATCTCTTGATATAAAAACCCACCAAGTCCCAACATGATGAACATGTATGATAGTCACAGGATCATCGAAGACATCTCTTCAAGAGGCACTTCAGATATGAGATTCTATATGTTCAGTCATGCCTTACATCCTGAAAATTGGTGTAGTTTTTGTACTTCTGGGTTGGACTCAGCATCACTGTCACAGGGGGGAATATAATCTGGGATTAATGCACTTAGAGAAGTTCCTTGTTCGGCTCCTTCCCCCTGATCCATGTTACTTCTATTCTTGTTGGGAAGGAGGCTGAGGCTTCACCTCCAGATATAGCCACTAATATTTACAACCCTTCATAGTGAATTGAATGTTTTTGGTTAGTTTCCAAGGATAATAAAGGTTGATTGGAAATCCTGAAAGTTTAGTGCAGCTAAAAATATTGTTATCTCTAAACCAAAGGTAGATCAATTGCATTAGGAGGATCCTCCCCTTCTTTCCTTGCTTCAAAAGGATCTTCACGAGGAGTTTGAGGAAGCTCTACTAGGTTCAACTCCACTTGAGCGAGCGTCTCTACAATAGTAGGGATGTCTGTACCCCCTTCAGGCATTGGCAGTTCGATAGCTTGTTCAGATAGAACTGTAAAATTGAACCAATCATGATCAGAGTTGTAATAAGAATTTATTTTAATAGGATGAAGGATAATTGTGCCCCTCCCCATCTCTATAACCACCAGCTGCCTCAGTGGTGCCACGATCTATCATTTCCTTCACCCGCTTGGTGATAGGAATGGAATAATCAGTGGCATATATGATAATCTCCAGCTCTTTGATGTAAGCATGAACTTCATCGGGGATATCCTCATGACAGATATTGGTGGAGGCTTGAAGATTCCCTATTCCAGGGATGTGTATCCCCTCGCACAGATCCATCCAGGTAGTTTCAACATCACAATATAAACTATGCCATGTATGGACAGACTCTGGTCATAGATATTCATCGTGTGTACCAGAAGGTTGCGAGGACGGTCCTACAATCATAGACATCATTTTCTTCCTAGCCCCTGCAACTAAAGATAAAGGATATGTAAATAAGACTTTTTTCTCTATAATGTAACAGTGATTAAATTTCCCCAATGAAGTAACTCACTAGGAGTCGATGGAGTTGGTCTCTTGATTTTGATAGGATGATAATATCTCGCACGAGACCACTTTTTCACATGTTTCACCTCATCATCCTCATCTTGGGAATCCGGTGATTCAGCCCTAGGTGAGGAACCTGGTGAATCAGATTTAGGTGGGGAAGCGTCACCTTCCCGGTGAGGGGTTTCTTTCACTATAGTTCTTTTCTTTTTCCCCACCTGATAAACAGGAAAATTCAACACCCCTTCAGGGTTTTATGACATCTAGTTCTTTGCATACCATGGAGTCAAGATACTCGCCACTTTTTAAACTGTTAAATCAAAAACTACCATGGTCTTCTCCATAGATGTCATCAACCATATTTGTCGAGTAACCATCAGATGCTGCTCTGACCTGACATGCATAGGTGGGGATTCAACAACCTACTACAGAAACTTGAATTGGTTTGCAAATCTGTATGGAGCATAGGCCTCACATATAATCTCTTCGTCAATCCTGGTGTCCAGTACACTATCTCTACAAGATAGCATGTACGATCTCAATTCCAGATCGGCAGTTCCATCATCAACAAATCACCCGGTTGGTGGTTTTCCATAAGGAAAGAAATTTAATTCCCTAAAAAAGATCAGCCTCACCTTCATATCAAAGGTGTTAAGGGCTAGCGGAGAAATTCTAGAGAATGCCTGCACTAATGGCCTGATGGACCTTTCAGGAACATGTACTCCGTTCTTTACATTATATGTCCTGAAATGAGTGGAAATCCATACCCATAAAATTTGTAATGGTCCCACTATTCTCAAAGGAGACTTACCCAAAAAGACACGGAGTATGCTCCTGTGAATCATCGCCAAAATGGGGGTGGCCAACCCAACCATTTTATTCTCATCCAACTTGGCTGCCACTATGAAGGTCCATGGCCTGACGCCTCTCTTCAAATCCCTTACTGGTAGAAGATAAACACCGAGCCACAAGGCTAAGAATCCCACCAGACGAGTCTTTTTTGGGATTCTCTGATTTACTTCATATCCCCACTTTTAAAATTCTCTTGCTTCCATGGTCAGCCATAATGTGCCAAGAGCACCCCTCTTCTCTATTCTGGGGCAGGTAGTAGGATGAGTACAGGTGTCCCCCTTATTCTACGAATCCTTCTCCTCCTTCTTGGTAAGAAACATATACATCCGCTCCTCTCGATGAATATCCATTTTAGAATGAGTTAGCAAAGTCTTTGAACTCCTGAGGTTGTGGAAAATTTTCAATAATTCCCGAGCCAAAACCGGAGTCTTCTCCAAATCATTCCAAGTCTCCTCAGGAGGGATAAATTCATTATACATGACAACCAGAATTGGATCCCCCGAGAACATGTAGACATCCCACAGACTGATGCCTACTTCTCCATGATTCATATGGAATTAATGGGTTTCTGGGCTCCAGTGGCTTATTAGCTCCAGCACAAACTCATAATTCCTATAGACAAATGTCTTCCCAGTCCAGACAACTTCATAATCACGGCTCCTTTCAAATCCTCGACAAACACTACACAGGTTGGTCACACCTAGTATGCCCCTGTCCAAGTTGGATTAACACCTACTCCAGGATAGAAGCCCCAAATCCTTTTCTAGCCTTTGGATTGATCCATTTGAGAATTTTAGAAGATTGAAGGATAACAATGTGGTTGCAGGTCGGGCTTGTGAGGTTTCAGATCTAGCGCACAAGGGCTGTGATGCATCATATAGGCCTTCTCTATTAATCCAGTATTTAAAAATTCCCCACCACTTGAGATATTTGCTAATGAAAAATTGTTGTAATTCTGAAACCAAGAATGTGGGAGATAGTTCATTACCTCTGGAATGTTGACATATTGCAGATTACAATTACCATACAGAGGCAAGTAGATGATCTTTGGAAAGATAAGATGATACTTCTTCATATACATGGCCAAATTGGGAAGATAGTTTTCGCAAATATCATAATAATCATGGCCTATAATGTTCATCAAATAATAAATCCGCTTTCTAGCCAGTTCATCAACCGTTCCAATTCTTCTAGGAGACCTTGAATCTGCACAATTGTCATATAATTAACTCTTAAGAGAGTTGATTTTTCATAAAATTTGTGAAGAAAAGTGAAAAAATGGCTAAGGACTTAAGGATCATAAGTCCAATTTTGGTGCGCAAGTATAGCTTTGTCACACAAGTTTTTAGCGAGCTGGTATCACCGCACAAGTCCAAATACCTCTGTAGAAGTGCGACACAAAGAACCAACAGAAAACAAGAATCTTTCACGATGAAGGAAACTTTCATGGCGAGAGTAGGAATCATTGATAACAAGATGCTTTTCACGAGGAATGGCCACATATTTATAGGGAAGGCCCCACCCATGCATGCTGAAGCCCATTCGGCTCACACATGCAGGACGCCATCTGCGCGCTCAACACCTGCGTGCCATAGTTCTTTATTTTTTTTCCTTCTACTTCAGAGTCACATCCTCATTCTTTCGAATCCAACTTTGAGGGGGTTCTTTTGTTGATTCTCCTTTCCATCATAGATTCGAACAAATGAAATAGGAATTATGTGTAACACAAAGTGATTCACCCTTTGAAGAAACATAACAAATCGACAAAGGCATGAACATGGATTGCTTTGAACATGTGGCACACAAGTTACATGATCGTCATGTAGGTATACCTACATGCCACATTTTGGGCGTGGAGGTGATGTGTGCACCCTATTTAATTTTCTCCCAGGGTCTTCAGTATCCTATAAAGACCCTTTATGGGCCCCCTATTTTGAGGACGGAAAAATCCAGAAACTCAGATTTGAGCTCCCGGCACCCTAGTCTCTTCTTGAAGTCTTCCAAACACTTCTAAGTTAATTTCATACCAATAATGGAAGACATAAAGAGTGGGAACAAGGACTAAGTGTGGAAATTCAACAACACTTTTGCGCCTAAGTGTCTATCCCTTAAGGGAAAATGTCCACACTTGTGTGCCTCCTTATCCATTCAGCATAACTTGTGCACCACTCTTTTGGAAGCCTTTAGGTATAATACTAAGGGATTGAGCCCAACCTCGCCCGGGTATTACCCTATGGGTTGGAAATCTCGCAAGTATACTTGTGTCAAGCAAGTATACCTATGTGACCAATACTTTTGTGCCCCAATAAGACTTACATGGCTGCCTATTTTTGGGTGCCCCTTCTTCTTAATCAACTCATTTCTTCAAATATACTTTACCTCATCAAGATTTAGCCTTCAAAACCCTCTTCAAATCCATTTGTGGCATGGTTCCTTTGTTGTAATCCCTACATGAAAGGGATTCTATGGAATATCCCTCTAAACCTAGTGATTTAGATATCATCATACCACTAAGGTGAGAGATTTAATTCATTCAACCTCATCCTTTAACATGATAAGTTCTTTTTACTTGGGCCTTCTTTTTAGGAGTAATACCCAGTCCACATTTGCTAATTTGGGAATTCTCCTTAGGAGTAATCCCCAAGTTCCAAAATATGGGCATCCTCCTTAGGAGTAAGTCCCAGATTCCAAATTCCCCTAACCTGGGCCTCCTTCTCAAGAGTAAGCCCATGTTCTCAAGTCCCTCTATCCTAGGCCTCCTTCTTAGGAATAGGCCTCAGTCATAATTTCTCTTAACCAGTCTTAATTTACTTTTATTTGGACTTCCTGCTCATTAATAAAACCAAATCATAAGTCCCCTCTAACTTGGATATCCTTCTCATAATTAAATCTTGAGTTAAGTATCCAAATCTCTATAAATCACATATACCTTGATGGACCTTGATCCTCGGTTACTTCCCTAATGTAAATCTTAATATTCATCTATCTGGGCAGTCATACATACCTAAGCCCCACATCATTTCTTATGATTTAATCATTCAGGGAACAATTGATAGGTTTTACCAATTCTTCTTGTTTCTCACATAGACCATTACTCATGTGATCTTAGAGCATAAAAGTAATTAGGAAATCCATCATTGAGCCACAAATCATACATAAATCTCATACTTCTTTACTCAAACTACGTCGGTTCTGATTCCTTTTCTAAACAAGGATACATTGGTAGCCCATCTGGAGGTACGATCCCGACTCTAAAATAATTCATGTCCTTTTGAATGACAATAAACATCAAGTGCCCCACTGAGTGGCTTTAAAAATAGCATGGTTATCATAGTAACCAAGATATTTCTATATAATGTGTTGAAGAATACCATTGTTTAAGAATCTATAACAAATATAGATGATTCTCTATCGATTAAGAACCTTGAATACATATAAAAGATTCTCTAAATCCCCTAAATACTGATAATTTATTTGTAGATCTAAAGGAACGATCATTTTCATACTTGGTAATTTAATAAGGATTCATGAACATAAATTAAATCTATAATGAGAGTCTTATAGTAGACAATAATTACCCCGAAAAAAAGTGTGATGAGTCCGACCTCCGATCCTCTCGACCAATGAAAATTCTTATGCCTCATCAGTTCAAAACTAATGACAACCTACCTTTGGAATGTAGGTCCAAATGAATATAGAATCATTGGATGCTTCCAGTTCTACAAACAAACCCATTAGAAACCGATTGGAATGTTTGAACCATAAATAAACAAGGTCATCATCATTTCAAGAGGAAACTATCAGCTATCCAAATATACTCATTGACCATGGTACATCTTGTTTCCTTACAAGATGCCTCCGTGACACATACCTGCTAGGATGCAGCAACATGATCATTACGCTGACCCCCTAAGTGACGATGCTTCGATACGGGGACCAGTTTTCCCAGGCATTTCTACCAGGTGGTGCAACTGCTATACCCCCACCAGAGGAGCAGCCCGTGGTACCTACAGTATTGACTGAAGAGGAGAGTAGGCTAATAGCATTCTACGAGTTTCAGATATAGATACCCCTCATATTCCAAGGTGAGCCCGACACTCTGGTGGCTGGGGACTGGCTTAAGGCGGGGACCATTATTTTCCATCTTGTGAGGACACCAGCAGACCAGGTGGTGATCCTGGCACTACTGGAAAATGGTCCTATCCCCACAGTTTTCACTAAAACCATGGGGATAGGTACCCCTATACCCAAGGATTTTTAAATCCATGTCCATAGATAAATTTTCAAGACCTATACCCATGGTTTTCTAAAACTGTGGGTACATGGGGTCTATCCCCACAGTTTTCAAAAACCATGTGGATAGGTCCTGAAAAGTCACATATACCCATTTTTTCTAAAACCATGGGTATAGGGGTACCTATCCCCACTTATATCTCCAAAAATGTGGGGATAGGTCTGGGATAAAATAAATATACTATCGGTTATGAGAAACTATGGTTATAGGTTTCCTGTGTGTGTGCGGGAAATTGTTTACCCGCGGGAAGGTGATTTTTTGGTGGGAGTACTATACCAATGATTCTTCAATATATACCCACAGTTTTTATAACTATATTTAACTAAATATAAATATATATACACATAGGTAATTTTATGGTAGGGGTTAGATGAGGTGTTTGTAGAGAAGAGGTTGCGGGATCGAAACCCGATGCCTGCATTATTTTAGGATCTATACCCACGGTTTTGAAACTGTGGGTAAAAACCTTTGACATCAAGGAAATTGGGTATGTTTCATTGATATAGTGGTAGAGCACCTATACCCATAGTTTTGGAAAACATTGGGTATAGGCTAGGGACCTATACCGACCCCTTTCCATCCCACGGTTCCCAAAACTGTTTGTATAGCCTATACCCATGGTTTTGAACCTTCGGTATAGGCTATATATCCATTAGTGTAGGGGAGAGCTTTGTTCAGAGTTCGGTAGGATGATGGTGGAGTCTGACCAAACTAAATCATGTTGAGAAGACTCTTTCATCAACAAAGTTCGAGCGACTCTTCAGCGAGGAGTTCTCTCGGGTTATGCTGAGAGTTGTTCAGATCTAAGAGCTTCTTCAGCTCCATCTAGGCAGTTTGATGGTAGCTGACTAATCATCGATTTTCACAAACCTTTCCTGGAAATCATTGGATTTGGTCAAATATTAGTACTTCAGAGCTCGATCCTTCGATCGAGGTCTTCGACGAGACATCCGAAAAAGTGTCATGCCTCTATGAATTCTGACTTATGCTGGAGTGCTCGAGCGGGCTTTGGTGAACGAGAGCTTATTGGCGTAGTAGATACAGCTAACAAAATTCATCATCAGGAAGACAGTTGTAGAGACCTCGGCTTCACTGAGCTGACGTTCGACGCTTGGATCAGGATGTGAGAGACGTCAAAGGAGGACCCATGATAGAGGATCGACGGTCTACGACTGTCAAACTAGATCCAGTTATCCTTGGGGGAAGTGATGCTATGCATGCGATGGTAGGGGATATCTCTCTAGATATTTCTTGACCCATCGAGCTACTGACAGTGAAGTGGTGGATAGACCACTGAGGTAGTGGAAAAGAATAGAGCAGACAGTCTTGCCAGGCGGTAGACATGGAAGAGGAGTAGGGAGAGTTGTGGTTGGTGGATGTTTCTTCGATATACTTCCACCACAACCCCCAGGTTCTCCGCACCAGGCTCAGGTAGCTAGGGGACAAGGGCGGGGACAGCTGCATGCAGTCGAGGAATACGACCCAGAGACTCTAGGGATGATACATGGTACGATAAATGTCTTCTCTACCTTAGCTATCGTACTTATATACACTTGTTCAAGTCATTCCTTCATCACAACCCTAGGAAGACACCGATTTTCTCATCATCATATCAGACGGATCCCGCAGATCTTCGCATGATGAGGGTGTAGTTGGAGGATTTATAGATCAAGGGTTTCGTGAGACCCAGAATTCCATCATGGGTGGCCCCAGTCTTGTTTGACCTGAATGAAGATGAGAGTCTGAGGTTGTGCGTAGATTACTGGTGCATGAACTAGGTGATGGTGAGGAATACGTATCCACTGCCTAGAATTGATGACCTCTTCAATCAGATGAGAGGATCTGGGTTGTTCTTGAAGGTTGTTCTTCGATCAGGCTATCAGAAGATACGAGTACAGAACGAGTATATAGCGAAGTTGACATTTAGATGTTACTATGTTCACTATAAATACATGGTGATGACTTTTGTCATGAATAAATCCCCCTTAGTGTTCATAGGACAGATGAGATGAATCTTCAAGCCGTACATGGACCGGTTCGTAGTGGTCATCATGGACGACATCCTTGTGTACTCGGAGTTTGAAGATGAGCACACGAGACACCTACGGATGGTTCTAGATGTACATCAGGAGAACCATCTTTATGGGAATCTCTAAAATTTCTAGTTCTGGATTCAAAGGGTCCACTTTCTGGGACATGTCATCTCATAAGATAGAGTAGCTGCAGGCCCAGCCATGGTAGAGGTTGTGTTAGCATGGGAGCCACCTTGGAGTGTGATGGAGGTACAGAGCTTCCATGGGTTGGAAGGAAATTACTAGAGATTCATTCTTTATTTCACCCGGATATGAGCACCGATGACAGCCTCGACCAAAGAATGGAAACCATTCATGTGGATGGAGAATTGCCAGCAGGCTTTCGAGCAGTTGACACATAGATTGACGAGTTCCCCAATTTTGAGATTACCGAAATAGGGTGTCGAGTGCATAGTCTACTATGACGCATCAGGGACCGGTCTCGGATGTGTCCTTATTTAAAGGCAGGTAGTGATTTTTATGGTTCATTCTATCTTAGGCCACTTGAGTAGAACATTGTGACCCATGATCTCAAGTTGGATGTGGTAGTCTTCGCATTTAAGATGTGGTGACACTACCTTATGGGTTAGAGATTCATCATCAAATCTAAACACAAGAGCATCGAGTACATCTTCACACAGAAGGATATAAATATGAAAAAAAGTTATTGGAAAGATTTCCTCCAGGACTATGATTTTGAGATCATTTATACTCCTTGGAAGGGGAACAAGGTGGCATATTCTCTTTGTAGAAGGTCGAGCTCGTTGCGGTTGAGTGAGGAGATAGAGTAATTAGCCAGGTTGCAGTTATCCTTCCTGGACAGTGAGGATACAGCTTACCTACAGTCGATGGTTGTCGCCCCTCCACTCTTACAGCGAGTTAGGGAGGTGCAGCTAGGGGATGCCGACTGTGTGGCTTTACATGCTCTGTTATTCACTGTAAATGATCCAGATGGATATTAACATGGTGGTGAGCACGTAATTCTTTTCAGACGACGCACCTTTGTACCAGTAACATTGTAGGAGGATGTCCTTAGGGAGTTTCAGACAACCCCCTTAGTGGTAAATCCTTAAGTGGAAAAGATGTACTAGGATATTCGACAACAGTTTTGGTGGTCGGGCATGAAGAATGAAGTAGCAGAGTTTGTTTCCCGATGCCTCACATGTCAGCATGTGAAGGTTGAGCAGTTGGTTCCAGTTTGATTATCTCACCCAGTGGATGTCCCAGAGTGGAAGGGAGATAGAATATCGATGGACTTCATGACAGGCTTACCACGGATGACCAATCGGCATGATTCCATCTGGGTGGTCATTGAACGACTCACCAAGTCGGGCCACTTCCTAGATATCAGGTAGAAGAGTTATGTAGAGAGCTTGGGGCGCCTCTATGTGTAAGAGATATACTGGATTCATGGTGTCCCTTCAACTATAGTCTCAGACCGAGAATCCCACTTTACATCCCAATTGTGGAAGGGATTATCGGAGGTGTTTGGTACTCAGCTACACTTGACCACAGTGTTTCATCCCCAAGAATATGGTCGGACGGAGAGGACCATACATGTAGTGGAGGATAAGTTGTGAGCCTGTATATTGGAAATTGGTCTCAATTAAGAGGACCACCAACCACTGGTTGAGTTCGCGTATAATAACAGCTACCACTCCAAAATAGGTATGGCACCGTTCGAATCTTTGTATGGGAGACCCTTCCGATCACCACTCAGCTATACCGACCCTAGAGATTCAGTACTCATGGGTCCAGAGATTGTGCGAGCTACCACTGAGAAGGTGCAGATCATCTATGAACAGATGAAAAATTCACAGAACTAGAAAAAGTCTTATGTTGATAGTTGACGGAGACCCCTGGAGTTCGAAGTGGGAGACCACGTCTTTCTTCGGGTCTCACATCGACATGGGGTACGAAGATTTGGCCAGGGTGTCTACTTATCTCCAAGGTTCATTGGAACTTTCCAGATACTATGCAGAGTTTTCGAGGTGGTGTACCACCTAGCTCTACCTCCATATTTGCATCGGGTACATGATATCTTCTACATGTCGCAGTTGAGGAGGTATGTGCCTGACCCATTACCCGTAATCGACTAGGGTGTGATGGACATCAAGGATGGAGTGGCCATTGATGAGTACCCAGTGGAGATCAAGGATCGGTAGGAGTGTATCATTCATGTGTGATCGATTCCCTTGGTGCACGTTCGTTGGCAGCACATGAATCTTCAAGAGAGCATGTGGGAGCAGGAGGCTCAGATCCGTGCCGAGTACCCACATCTTTTTGAGTAGTATCTGTTCTGTATTTTCGGGGATGCAAAGCCCCAAGGTGGGTAGAATGTACTATCTCATATTTTTACGTGTATTATTTTTTAATATTGTATGGAATTATTACAAGAACAAGCGTAGAGACGACGCACCATTCTGATGCCCGGTGATCCCAGAATGTTGGTTCAAATTTTTTTTTTATGTTACGTGGGTCGGCACTTTTGCGTGGTTGTGGTATTTTCCACACGGATGCACGGATTGAAAATATGTGGGCATTGTTGCATCTAGGATGATGACTTTACCTAAGAATGGGTCTAACCATGACCGGTGTGAGTCAAGGGAAATAGTAATTTTTATATGTTTTCAGTAAAATAAAATAAAATATATTGAAAATTTTATTTTAAGGAAACATACGCTACAATGTGGCGATGGGGAAAATGTTTCTTTAATAAATTCTGCATAATAATGACTCCGAAATGGAAAGTTGGACTCATTAATACCACAATGTAGTTTTGAATTCCAGACATGTTTCGCTTATTAGTAGGATAGTCGAATGTCGCTCATTGGAAAAATATTAAGAGTAAACTCTAGAGAAAAATCTCAGCAACAAACGACGACGGATTGAAGCTGCAGATCGATGTGCCAACGAGGATGGAGGATCTCAATAATTACGGTAACACATCCCCTTAGTCATTTGTCGATCCCAGTTGACGACGTGGTTTTTTATTTAAATTCTTTTCCCCATTTATGATTTTAAATGATGAATGTGGGTCAACCACCAACAAGTTGATCCACATATTTGTACATTCTTGCAGGATGGTTTTATTGGGATGATTCATGGAATTGATCCATGATTAATTGTTGTTGTTTGATTATGTTCCATGTAATACTACTAATGGGAATAGATTAGAGTCGTGATGAAGGATGGAGGAGGTTCGTTCCTTGATTTTTTTCATTGGATTTTTCTCCCCCTATTTCTTTTGCATGTTTTTCGCATTCTTTGTGGGGTGATGAACAATGGATCATGACACATCTATTCAAAGATGCAACAATCCCAAATTGAAAAATCGTCACAACAATGACCTTGCGAAGGTGCGACGACGATAGAAAACAAAAAATCGGACCAGATAGAGAAGGGCCATTCTTCGAGCATTCTTCGCACAGGGGGATCATTACATGATTTTGGAGCCGATCGGAGGTCCAAAAACAACAGAATCAGATTTGTAGTGTCAGGGTGACCAAAAACTAGGAGTTTCATTATGATCGGATGGCCAGATCAATGAAAAGGGTATCACGGAAGGCGCACTGGCAAGGAGCATCGATTCAAGAAATTTCAAGAATACACGGCATGTACTTCCGAAGAACACACCATGTAGTATTGGCAGTGGAGACTAGGGTTTCGGGGGTCAGAGAAGAATCACACGGTGTGTGACCCTATTAACATGGTGTGTTGGACCTTCCTTGATGCTCGACGTGTATTTTAGGAAGTACATGGACACGGGATGGACTATACAGCTTCAGAAGACACGACATATACCCTCTACGCGGCATGACAGAAGAGGCTACATAGTACTCGGTGTGTATCCCGAGGATACATAGACAATGGATGGAGTACAAGACCATGTACTCCATCACATGGCCAAGCATGGCTAGTAACACGGCTTACCCCATGTACCGATTACACGAGATGGATTAAATTGGTTAATGACCGTGTATAGGCACACATCCAACGTACACGGAGCCAACCCCAGTCACTTGAACACGTCGTGTACACCATACATCACATAATGTACTCACTTTTCTACATGACCAGCCTTAAGACATAGGTCATTGTACACAGGCTATGCTCGGGGTCAGACCACATGGTGTGTAACATTTCTACACCATGTGTACTTTTTGGAAAATGGCATGGTCCCAAAGTCCACCGAATCTTGTAAATATTTAATTTGGGTTAGTTCCCCATCTGGTCATTCCCTTAAAGGTCATGAATCGTTTCCTTTTATAAGAGTATGATCCCTTCATTAGAAATTTCTATGATAGAGTCGGTATCCCTCAGAGAGGCCGGGAGTGAGATAAACAATCCATTCCTTAACCTAGGTAGAGTCAGGCATTGTTGTGACCAACTCTACCGGGCGTTGATCCTCTACCTAGCAGGTGAATCACCTAGATGGTGAATCTGAATGAGTCGATGTATCGGCCATGTCCCTAGAATTAAACCTCATCTATGTATCGTGATCTCTCCCAATCAAGTGTGTGTATCTCGTAATGAGTGGTTCTATCTATCATGATCTTACCACTCAAGAGTGTGTCTCCTGTAATGTTTGTATCTACCTCTTGTGAGGTTTCCCGATGAACAGTACATCTCAGACGGATGTCATCAAAGCTACCAGACTCATTGAGTGTGTTCTTCTGGAATGAGTACTTCGTGGAATCTTTGAACTGAATCACTAGAGTGGGCATGTGGTTGTGTGACTTGTCTATAGAATATGAGTATGGGTTTTGAGTATATCTAGATTGTGACCTCCTATTATATGTTAAGTAGACATATATTGTGTAGAGCTAGAAATGCCTTTCCATTTTGTACTTGGTTTGTGTTTTTTGGGGTCCTCTACTGAGTATTTTAATACTCACCCCTACATGGGCTTTTCCCACATCTATCATCTCTTGTGTAGATGAGCAGCCCTTTGATAGAGTCTAGGGAGAACGAGAATAAGACAGAGATTTATGAGTTATCTATAGGCCGAGGTGTTTCTTTGGCTATGAGAAGCACTCCCAGTACCTCATTGTGTTTACAGGTTGGACTTTTTAGTTTTTCAAAATATTGTTTTTTTGGTGGGATTATATTATATCCTAGTTTATGTTCAGTAATTTACCATCCATCATACTCTATTGGTGGGGTTTAGTTGTATGCATGTGTTTTTTTCCATAGTGGTTTTTACATTTCAGTATTTTTGGGCTAGGAGATATGTTTGTGTGTACAGGTTCTTAGGAAATGCCTCCCATATAGTAATATGCCTACTCAAATCTTGTCACCAGCCCCTGGCCTATTAGAGGCGGGCTTGGGGAGTCATGAAGCAGGCCCCACTAAGATGGGTCATGATAATCATTTCATAAAAAATATTATTGTAAAGACTCAGAAATTACATTTAATTTTTTTTATTTCTATGGGAATATTGCATGTTCCTAAAAATTAATTGTGCGTGATTCCGAGACCTGGTGTGCCAAGAATTAAATTATAATCATTTTTATGTACATTTTTTAAATGTCTGAGCGTGTTTTTGTAACTTTTGAATTGGTGCTAGGAATTGAAATTTGAGGGCACTGTTGAATTCACTGTGCCAATTTATGCTTAACAATACATTCAACTCGACCGTAGTAGGTCGAGGGTGAAAGATAGTTTCTTTGATTTTCATTGGTAAGAATAAAATAGATTAACTTTATTTCATTTTTCTTTGGAAACCTATATTTTTGAATTATGGTGGTGGGGAGCACCCAAACCCCTCATTAATATGGGGAAGTCCATTGGAGTCCTCCAATCTAATTGTGCTAATGCAATACAATTAATTGTGCCTTTTAATTGTTCCATCTTTTATTGTGCCAACATAAATTAAATTGATTAAACTATTTTAATTTGTTTTCTCCTCATTTCCTCGGGGAAACCATTGGAAAAGGGGAGAACATTGGGGAAACTCTAATTCCAATGATGAACACCCTCTCAAATGAAGAAAGAGGAACTGACCCCGAGCCCGGATCAGAAGTGCTTTGAGGAAGCAACAATCGCAGATGTTATTCAACTACTTCATCTTCTACCTCTCAACTCATCCAATGAAGGACAAGGTACGGGTGTTATTTTACTGATCTTCATTAATTTTCATTACATTTAATCACTCCCCATGATCTGCTTTCTTCCGCTCTAATGTGGAGGGTGCGGGCCAAATGAACATGGCCTGACCACTCCACAATCTTTGTGGTTGTTTCTGCATTCTTCGTGATAGTGGAGGATGATGACTAGTACTGGTGACCAACACCGGTAGGACTCGAAAGTGGTGGCCACAAAAAAATGGTGGCCCAACCACACCACTGGTGGAGGGTAGCAACGGGGTAGAGGTGGCATCTGATGTACTACATGACCCATGAAGTGGAGGAGGCGACATGCGTCCACGTCGCCTGAGTGAAAAAGCCATGGCACGAGGCCACGACTGTGATAAAGGGCGGCCGTCTAGCTACCAGACCCTAGTGGAGGCACGACACTAACAAAAATGAACAAAAACTCCCATAATGATTACACTTATACCAATAATTGAATTGAAAAAATCATCCATCCTATAAAAAAATACAACCATGTTTCTATCATCAAAACTCATATACATGTTGGGTAGGGTGGTCTCTTGAGAAGCCATTGATCTACCAAATAATGAAACTTGAGGAAAAATAAATGATGTAATGAGATTCAAGTCAGGAATGGTGGTCTCAAGGGAATCCATTGATCTACAAAATAATGAGCATCATACTTCATTGTTTTCATTGATTTCCAAATAGCACACATTTCAAATTTCACAGTGTTATGCTCAAATTGATTTTTTAACATTATGAAAAAAATCATTCATATTAAAATAACAGAATATATAATGAAAATAAAAAAAACTCCCATGATGATTTTTCTTATCCTAATAATTAAAATGAAAAAATCACTCACAATCTTGTCAAAAAATACCAACCATGTAGATCTATGAAAGAAATAACATCGCCCTTGTGGTCACTGGTATCCCAATGGATTGTTCCTATAACATTACCTGCAAAATATATTGATTAAACATGAGATATTATAGGATGAGTGATGAAATGAAAATAATGAAACCTGATGAAAAATTAAAGAAGTTCATCTAATGAGATTCATGTCGGGCAGAGTGATCTCAAGAGAAGACATTGATGATCTCAAGAGAGGACATTGATCTACAAAATAAATAGCATCGCACTTCCTTGTTTTCATTCATGTCCAAATGGTTGATTCCTATAAAATTTCCATCAAAATAGAATGATTATTGATGAAATGAATTTCCAATTCCAAATGTTAATTTTTTTATGAATTTCATCGACACCTCGCATTGATTTTCATGAAAAAACATCAAGTAAAACAAAAATTCCAGCATGCATGATAGTGTCAACTAGTATAACACATTTGAAATTTCATAGTTTTAGGCTCAAAATAATTTTTTATCATCCTGTACAAATTAATTCATATTGAATGAACCTAAAAACTAATAGAAAATAAAGAAAACTCACATGATGATTGTTGTTATCTTAAGAATTGAATTGGAAAAAACAATCATCCTTATTATCCAAAAATATAACCAGGTTGCTATCATTAAAATCCCTATTAATAAAAGATGACAGAAAGTATTAATTACAACATTAATGTTCAAGGATGTTCAAATAGATTATTCCTATAACATTACCCACAAAAAAGAAGGATTAAACATGAGATAGTAACATTGAAGTTCAAAATTAGATATAACCAGGTTAGAAACTCATGGAAGAGTGATGAAATGAATTCCCAATGTCAAATGTTAATTTTTGTATGAATTTCATTGACACCTCTCACTTATTTTCAAGGAATCCCAAAAAACAACATGTAAAACATCAATTCCAGCATGGGAGATCGTGTCAACCAGTATCAAAAACTTTTTAAATTTCATTGTTTTAGGATCAAAATGTTTTTTTAACAGCATAAACTAATTAATTCAAATTGAATTGACATAAAAATGAATTAAAAATAAATAAAAACTCCTTACGATTGATGTTATCCTCTGAATTGAAATGAAAAAATCATCCACCTTCTTATCAAAATAATAAAACCAATATGTTGTCATAAAAATACTATTCATAAAAGATAACAGAAAATAATAATTGCAACATTAGTGTTTAATGAAAAAATTATATAAGTGAATATAATGAGATTCAAGCATTTCATGGTGATCTCTAGAGAAGTCTTTGATCTAAAAAAGAAAGAGAATATCACTATCAAGAACAGATACTAAATAGACAAACATTATTCACAGAACTAAGAATGAATCTATTTCTAATAAGATTATTCAAGGTGTATTTATTTGTAAAGGAGTCAATCCAATATTTAAACTACCGTAAAGAATTTATCTGTTTGTGACGAAATGTAAAAAAAAGTCATTCACTCAACATTAATAATCATGGATTAAGAAATCTTAATAGATAGTTTACATTTTGTTCACCTCAAATATGTTCTTCACAACCTAATTCGTTTATTTCTCACGTAAGTGGAGAAGAAAAATGATGGTATGGGAAGGAACAAAAGAGGAGGGATGATATCTATGAAACAAATGCGAATTTGATTAAAGGAATATTAACTGAAATGTAAAACAATTTCCTTCACTCAACATTTATAAGCATGAAAGACATTATTTCATCTGTATCTTTTGGGTTATTGGGGTACCAGATTTTGGAAATTCTTATCGCGACTACGTCAATTTGGGAACAAGTTTTCTTTTATAAATATAGAAAATAATTTCCATTAAACTTTAGTTTTTCATTTTTAGATGAATATAGATGATATACCTACTTTAACCCTAAATCCAATACCAGTAGAAGAATCCAGAAGATATACATGGTTTAAACCTAAATCTACCGCCATTGTCGAAGTCCACCTAAAAAATCAAAACCCACCAAAGATAAATCTTAATAACTCAGCACTAAAGACTCACACCTCTGGTTATCGAAAATGAACATCAAACATAGTATTTTGATCCATCGAAATCACCAAAGACATCCAAAATCATAGCCATTTGAACAATGTCGTGGCCACCGAGGGGATCCCATCCCTGATCCGCGGAAGTCGACAACCATGGACTGAAGAACACCTATGATCTATGATGCTGTCTAATAATTAGAGGTCGACTGAACCCTTCTGGAGCTTCTGGAGCACCACCACCCGAGGCTGATCCTCCTCCTTTTTGTTTAATAATAAATACTATATGTTTCTAAAATAAATTAATTATTATACATGCATCTAATTATCTATTTTTTATTTATGAGTTTATAATTTATTTGGTTATACTCAACGTAAATTAAAATCATTTATCAATAATTTGAAATTATATAAGTTAGTTTGATAAAAAATTAATAAATTATCAATATTTTAATTCATTATATAAGCATAAATATTTATTAACAAATGTCTTGTTTATGAAAAAAAATTAAGAAATATATATAATGTATTTTTAAAATATTTTTTGATACTGAATAATGCATTGTGATGTGTGTGTTTAATGGTATATGGTAATTAATAATAAATAATAAAAATATATTCATTTGTTTGTAAGATAAATGTTGGTGTTGGTATAATATAATGTCAAATTTAATTGGTACCAAATAATTTGTTAGTATTAATGAGTTAATAATAATATATGTATATGTTGGTAATAATAATTGTTGTTACTTATAAAGAATATCAAAAGAATGATATATCTATTGGAATTACTCATTTTTACCAACATATATATTATCTGATACAATGTATCTGTTGGTATAAGTCATTTTATTGTAGTGCATGTCCATTAAAGAGTTAATATTTACTAAATAGAAACACTATTCTAATGAAAAACTATTCTCTAGAAAACTCCCATTCGAACACACCTATTGAACTAATAAACAATTGTAAAGACCATATCAACCCCTATTAACTCACAAGAATCATAATACGATATATAAATGTAATTATTACAAGCCTGTATTATAATAGATTGACCTCCTTGACCCATAAATGATTTAATTTATGGGAAGTATATCATAATATTTAATGATTTAATATAATGATAACACTATACACATCTTATATTAAGATTACATAGATCCCTATTATTCTTCCCATTTCTTTTACTGTCATCCCAATGTTACTTACATACCATTATATTAATTTCTTCTCCAATAGATAAAATACCATTACTATAAATCTTGTTTCTAAACATTAGCTAATAAATAAAAACTTTTATGGTTTTGGAATTCTTCTAACACATCATCATACAAGATATACAATCACAAAAATATTATAATGGTGTCATAAAAATAAATATTTTTCATAAAAATCTATCTTAATATAAAATTTTTCTAATCCATGAAATTTTTTTTTTAAATTAATCTATGTAATATATTAATATAGTATCATGTTGTATTTGAAAATAATAAATTAAAACTTTTCTATACATTATTTCAACAAATGAGTTATTCATATAATTTTTTTGACTAAATACTATTTATAGTGTGTTCATAAAAAACCAAAATAATGATAAATTTGGGAATTTTATTTTTGGAAACACATAATATATTGATATAGGAATAAATTGATAATCCTTTAATTGGAATAATGGTTTCCTATTTATTAAGAAAACATATTCAAATTTTAAAAACATATGGTACTAATAACAGAAAAAACATTATTACACCATAAATTGAGATGTTTCTTGCATAATTCTATATAATTTTATATTTTATTTATACCATTATATTAAATATATTAGCTATGATATAATTTTTTAGGATTGTGCTATTAAATAAATAATTTTTAATTCATAAACCTATATAAAATAATAGAAATTATTCAAGAGGACAAAGACCATCATCTTATGGCGGCATCAAGTATCATTAAAGTCATTGTCGGATTAATAACACAAGGAATATCATTTCAATCATCATAGGGTATTTTCACATTATATTTTAATGTGCAAATGATCTGACAATGGGTAAAATTTAGGACATATATAGCTAAAACTTATTATTATTCAAATCTATAGTTGTGATATTTAATTAAAACCAACAACTTGTTGTAAATAAAAACATCATGTATTGATTCATTTAAACTATTTGAATTGGGTGTATTAGTAATGTAAAATTTTATATTATTTGGAATCCTTTATTTTTACACCGATTAAAATAGAACATTATTCTTTTTAAGGTGAGATTTATGCTTTCAATAATATCAATGTTGATGTAAATTTTCCATCTGGGTGTCCTAAAAAATAATTCTTATTTTAATTTATATGAAAAAATTTTTGAATTTGGAATTTGAATGTGTCCCACAATTTCATGAACCATGTAAGATTGCAGGTCCCATAGTGAAAAATTTTAGTTTTATTTAATGAAATGTTAATGATGCTCTAAAAGAAAAAAATTGCAACGAGGGGTAACAAATCTTTAGAACAATGATATTTTTATAGAAAAAATTGGTGCCTAAAAGGATTAAAATGATTCATTACATCCTTCTCTTCCCCTAATAGTATCTTAATTGTCAAAATGATGGGTTGATATTGCTATGAATGTGGAACAACCTATTGTGCCTCAATATTCCGAACTAGAATAGTCATTGGAGAATTATGCTAAAAAATCACACCATCCTATGACCTCTTGATAAAAATGAAAAAATCACTGGATATCAATTATTTGGTACTTCTGTCGAGAGTTGATTTTGATAACAAAATTACCACTTTTGATCTCAAAGAATACATTGGGGAAATTGTTCTCTTTGCTCAAAAATAATTACATGTTTTGGACAAGAATGCTACAATTGATATGGGTAGTTCATTTTTTTATAAAGTCAACTATATTACCCAAGTGAAAAAAAATACTACTGATTCTAAAGGAAGGAATCTTATTGGGCTGTATGTTTTTCAAGATTCCTAAATTCGATCAATATCTTTTTTTTCCAATGCAACCAACTTTGATAAAAAGGTTGACAATACTTTGGATAAATATAGTGACATGAAATATTTAATTTAGAGTGATCCAATAACAAATATTAAGTTTGGAAGGCTCCTAAATATTTATCTTCAGATGAGGGTGTTTAATATAAGGGGCTACTAACCCCAAATTCAAATCCAAATGATGGCCTTCTAATAGAATTTCCCCAGACAGAAAAATTGTGAAATTAAAAAATCCATTTGGTAACATATTCAGAAACAGAAACATGTTTTAATTACATTCAATGAACATAATTTTTTCTCCTAATATTTCAAAACATTAAAATGTAAAATTTCATTAATAAGATACCAATAGATGTTCTGATGATGTTAAAAATCTATGGGTCTTTATTCACTCCACATTAGTGTGCCTGCCCTATTGGAATCTAGTGATCAACTTGTATATACATCCATTAATGATATAATTATTCCTCAATGTTCCACTATTCATAAAAAAATCAATATCAAAGAATACTTTTTTGAGTTATTAAGGCTACAAACAAATTAATTTTGGTCAATAGTCATTGATTTTGTATTTTAAGTCAATTATTATTCCTAAGGAAAAATAGTTCAATGTTATATATTCCATTTAATCTAATGAATATCGATATTTCATTGAAGGTAATAATTTCAATGAGATAAATATGATTGGACAAATGTATACCTTCTATATAAAACATCTCAATGGCTAGGTTTCTAGTAAACTATATAGCCCTTTTACAAATAAATATGGCTTGGATCCAAGGAATTTATATCCTTCACTCCTTTATCATGTATTAATTATGATCACTATCCAATTACACTTTATCATAAAACCAAGAACTATAATACCTAACATCCAATCAAATTCAATAATCATTTGGTGTCACAACCTAATTGTTGAAAAATTATTCTGGAAGTTTTGACCTCAACTGATTTCAGAGATGATAATTTTTCATATGTTCTCAAAATAGATGTAAAAGAAGGCCTAATGATTGGATTATGTATTCATTTAGTTCTTCAGGTAGTCATATTTACACCAATGATGATTTTCTTAAACAAATCCATGAATAAAATACCTCTAATGATTTCACTGGTGTCATTATGAATGAGACCTAAGTTTCTCTTAAACGTAATAATATTCTTAACATTAAATATTGTTTACATAGTAATGTAATTAATGATAAATAGATCAATTAAAGATGCATTAATTCAATGTTCATTAATTCCACAGATGTGCAAGAATAATTTTCAAGGATTTATCACTTCATATGAATTGTGATCAGGTCCTGGATAATAGGCATGATCTCTCTGATAATGTCATTTCCTTTAATAGTATTATTTTCAATGATTCATATATCTTTTATGAGGATATGGATAGTATCATTCCATAGATTATCAATCATGGTGATTAATTTGGACTCACTAAAATAACTCTTATTTTTGAAATTAAGAAATCAATTTTTTCTTTAATCTTAAATGCTCTACCAGTCGAGATGGATTTATAAAATTATTCATTCACTCATATTGGGTTATTATTCAGGTGGATGTTTGTAAAATTTTCAACTATTATTTTTGATGGATGGTCTACTCCCTATGTAATAAACTACCATGTTATTTATCTGATATCCAAATTGGATCATTATAATGAAATTCAACCTTTCAGGCTAGTTTTATTAGTAAACAAAATTTATAATATCATCATTAATTTTTTTGCATATAGGATAGCCTCTATATCAAAAAAATTGTTTCTTCTTATAAATTTGATTTCATCAAATGTAGGGATACATAGGATTGTCATTTCACATCCACATAATGTGTTAATCATCCTATAAGATTATTATAAATTGTAATATTTCATTCAATATTGATATTAACAATTCTTTTGACACAATGGATTTGACATTCCTTTGAAAGGTTGTTATCTATTTTATAATTTATAGATTATTCATAAATTAGATTAAAATAATTTTAGATTCACATTGAATTTAAATAGTTATAACTGTTTTACCTGAAAAATATTTTTATTTCTCCATATGTGTAAGACAATGATATCCATTTTCCTGTATTCTTTTCTCCATTTGGATGGATTATATGAGTTGTATTTTATCTATCATAATTTAAAATGGGAATTTTAAATCCATTAATACTAGTAGATATCTCTATTTTACATCACATATTTTATATGTAGAAGACATTATTCTGCTTTCTAATGTGTATATGATCAATATAAAAAACATCAATAAATATTCATCTCATTATGAAGAATTCTCAGGTCAGGTTGTTAGCTGGAATAAATCTAGTGTGTACATTTTTGAGGGAATATTTTCTACCATAAGGATTGAAATTATTGATAATTTATAAATTATATATTGGATTATTCCTTTTGTTTATCGTGGAGTACCTATGTTGTTAGGTTTAACGAATTACTACTATTTTTCCGATATCACTTGTCAAATCAACAGACAAATTGCTCCATGGAATGTTAAGTCTGTTTACATAGTTGGACGCCCATTATTGTTAAAATAAATAACAATCTCAATGTTTATTTACTTATTTTGAGTTTATGAATAAGAAATTTCTCTAATGATGACTTTTTTCAAATCTATTAAAATTAATATTAAGAGAATTTGTATTATTGAATTGTAGTTAGCTACTATGTGTCCTTGAAAAAATGATACATGCCTCTATCATTTGGGGGACTTGGTATAAAAATATTATTTATTTTAATCAATAAATGAATGATCCTTACTTACAGATATTGGTCAATCATAAATAAATGTCACTTGAATTTATTTGTACTGGATTTTTTTACCAAACAAAATTCGGGGAATCTTATTCACATGACATCCTTTATTTGGACTGCTCTCAAGTCAATATTTTATTATGTTTACTTCCATTCAATATGGATGTTCTTTTGCGATTAATCTTTTTTATTTTGGAATTTAAATTAGGCATGAGTTCCTCTTGTTGAAGCCCTCTTAGAAAATAACATTACTCTATATTTATACAATTTATATTTCAAATCAGTTTACCAAACTAGAAAAAAATCCATAAAATATCTGTGATATTTTCAATTGATATATGTTCCCTTTCAGAGATGATTTCTTGATTTGGGAACCCACACATAACATTATTATAACATGAAATGCTTCTTATAAACATATTTATGGCTAAAAATTATACTTCTACTAAAAATAAAAAAAAGTAATGAATTTTATTCATCCTTCATGGTAAATCATTTCATGGTAATTTGAACACAAAACACTTCAAATGATTAATTTTTATAGCAATGTCACATTAACAACTGTTCTTCATGTTCTATCTTCCATAATCACATGGGGGATGTCAATCACTTAATCATGTGTTGTGCTACAACTTTCTCATGTGCCATGCTCTATATAATATGTTCAATATATATCTTCCCTGCAAGGGCTCTTCACACAGTTTATTTAATTGCTGGTCATCAATTCAGCTTTCCCTACAACTGATGAATCTCTTTTGGGTTGCTGTATTAGAATTAATATTCATTATCTTTCATGATCTCAATATCTGGTGATATTGCTATATTATGTTTTTTTTTCTCAAAATAATGTTTCTCATTTTCGGATTATTATCCATGAAAACAATTTTCTCAATATGTGTTTTTTAATTAAATCCAAACATGATATTTCAGTGTTATGGAGGATTAACATCAGTGGTACCTTCCACCCACTCTATAGTACGTTTTATTTGTATGGATGTACCCATTCATAGCATGGGTGAAATTCAATATTGATGGTTCTTCAATGGATAACCCAAATTCCATGTGTTGCAAGGATATCATTATAAAAAACCATGGGGGTGATTTATACTTTCTATCTTGTTCATTTGGGTTTTCATCAACATTTTATGCAGAAATGTTTGGTGTAATTAAGGCTATTAAACATCCTTCATTTATTGGATGGGGTTATTATTTGTAGAAAAGTGAGGATTTTGATATTATTCATGTTATGAGAGAAAGTTATGACAACCTTTTATATATGTTAAAATCTAATTAAAATACCTTCATGGACTATATTTTATCTAGAGAATACAATATGACCGACTTGTATATGGAGGTCAATTCTATTGTAGATAGGCTTTATAACATGGATGTTAATGGAAATATCCTGGTCTAGTCGAATCATGTTCATGATGATCTATTACACCTTATTTTTAGGGATAAATATAAATTTACTATTTTCTGATATTTGTAATCTAGAATGTCATTTAATTATATAACAGACATTCTCTTTTGGGTATTTCCTCATATAACACTAAAAAATTGCCTTTATTGAAAACCTATTGCATATAAAAAATCATAGTCATCCCAAATATAATAAATGAACACCAATGACCATAAATCAAAATGTCCTTACATATTTCCCATCTAAATAATACATTATTAGATAATTAAACCATATAATTTTATATTGAGTAAATATCACACCCCAAATAATATGAATGAAAATAACAATGGTCATATTTAATACATTTTTTCTCCAAAACACTATCATCCATTTAAATCCACCATGATTTAGTTATTCCAACGCGTAAACAATCAATACATATTTACCATCATTAATAGAAAAAATTGTAAAAATTTACATATAGTATTGGGAAACACAATGAAGTATATTCATTCAAGGTAGTAAGATGACCACTATATAATATTATATACTATTATAAAGATTTAAAACTAATGATAAAAAACACAAAAAACCCAAACATTTCGAAGTCAACATCTACATTTTGAAGCACAAATGTATTTTAGATATCCAACCTTAACCAATAACAGAATGGCCAAATTTAAGTTTATATATACAAATATGTGTGTGTGTATGATAAATAGCTCATAATAATAATATCAATTACCACCCTCATGTAATATATCCTTATAGAGGACTCATGAATACAAATACCCAAATTTCAAATTCCATATGTCCCATGTTTACTGGGAGAAGGGTAACATATCATCACACTTTAGCAATATACAATCCACATTATTGATATTAAACATATATATTACATATGTATTTTAATGTCACATAATGGGTTGTAACTAAGTGAATATACATCAAGAAACATGTATTGAATGTGGAGTAGTTTGAATATATCAAACAATACAATGTTATAACACATAACATCCACACCAATAAAAAATATCAAGTTCCAAAGATATTGTTAAATAAAAAAAATCACTCTTAGGAGGAACAAATATGTGATTGATCTTATTCAAACATAGAGTGGTCAATCCAAAATTAGGCTATAGAATCAAAATAAATTAATAGTGGTTTTATATTACATTAATATTATTTTCATAATATACAAATATGGTAATCATTAAATAAATAAGGAAACAACCCTTCATCTCTTAAAATTCATAAATGTGTAGTAAATCATTTAATAAATATATCATGGTAATTCCAAATAGTCTATAATACATCAATGAGGCCAATATTTTATTATCCAAATCAACTAAATGAACCCCAATTCGAATCTTATGTTAAAAAGAACATTCAATATCAACCCACATTATATGAAATATTTAATTTATTACAATAGAAATTCAAATTTATCATTATATAATGTATTTAATGCTACTATTCTATTTTCACATCATCATTTTAAGTGGAATCTGTTATAATTCTTTTTAGTATATAATGTTTCTGTGAGATTTCTACATTTTTCAACACATGTCTAAAATATATATTCTGCATAGTGATCAATTTGAAAGACATGATATTTATTAGATTTTGGAGGTCAAAATTACTATAACATAACCTTTGGTTCCCAATTGTATGTTTTTATGCACACTAATGAATTTTACTCCACATAATTAAATTGAATTCTTACACACAATACAATCAAACAAAAATCTTGTGAACAATATATAAAATAGCATAAGGTTTTACCCATGGATTAATGATCAATAATATACATTTATATAGTACGTCTCGTCAACATGTCTTGATCGACATAATACCCTTCCAAAATGTCATGTAGTTACTATGATTAAAAAAGAAATGATCCATCTGTTATAAGATGTACCTTAAACAAAATTGATTTATATATTTGTTTCCAATATTAACCAACTAATAATTAAGAAACAAAATATTTTTATCCATAATTTCTACTATATTTCACTATATACATTTAATTGGTGAAATTATCACCAAAATACATGTTATACTACACTAATCTTATATGAAGTCCATAAATTGATCGAGAGAAGTTGTAATTTATAGAAATTAATACAACATAAAATTTAAATTAAAAATATTATTGTTTTAATATTACTATTATTTCATTTTTCATAATGATGCAAAAAAAAGAAATGGCACACCTTTAAATTAAAATAGAAAAAAATTTATCTCACATTGCTGAAAGTAAATATAATAACATCTCTATAGATATTTCCAAAACTATTTGAAAAAATATATAAATTTGTGTTTCCACTTGTAGGTCTCATTGATATATTTTAAATTATATAAATTAGTGGTAAAATTTTATATAATATTTATTCACTAAATTAACAAATTAATGAAATAAAATATAAGTAATGTAAGATATGATCAATGAAATATACCATCCTAAAAAAATAACATTCTTATCGTTAGGTAAATCATACACATTAATAACAAATTTCTTGACAGAATAGAGTAAAATTATGTGGCTCAAATTTAGAAAAGATAGATTATTGATATATATATATATAATGTATACTAGGTTTTTATTTTTTTAATATATGTTAAATTAAATAAATTTTCTTTTTAAATTTATATTTATAATAAAAACTGTTAAATATAAAATAAATACTAATATTCCACCCTAATTAAAACTATATATCCTAGTATAAATATATATGTCACATTATGGATCAAGTAAATTATTTAGGTTAAATAGTGTAAATTATACCCATAGTCAGATTGGGATCCTAATAATATTATTTCCTTTCATGAATTATAGTATTACATAAAAAATTAATCAAAATTTACATATATACCTTCAATAAATTGAATGGAATTGAATGAGTTTCCAATATCTGATCACATGATATGATTTTTCATAAAAACCCTAAAAATGTATTCTCCTCACCCTTAAGCAATAATACATAAAAATAAAAACCTCTAAAAATAATTATAATAACAGACTCCCAAAACATAAACACAAATTAATCAATAAAATAAACATATAAAATATTTTAAATGAAATAACCTCAACTAAATTTGGTAATTAGGAGTCATGACATCACCTAATATTTCAAAATTTTCATCCTTGGAAATAAAATTCATTTTATATAAATATATATGATGTTTAAATATTTATATTCAATAATGAAAAAGTACTAAGATTTAATCAATTCCTCTAAAAAATGATAGATGGGAGGAATGATATATTTATGTGTATGTCGTCACAAAATTATCAAGTCAAAACATTAATAAATTCAAATAGTCTATAATGAATCTTTATGATTACACATAATCTTATAAATATATTATATTTCCATGATTATACCTAAAATAATAACATATCAACGACTAAAAAAGTATATATATTTATTTTGTCAAATCACGTTATTCCAAAATGTGTAACAAATAACTTGGAACATTCTAGAAAATAAAATTAATTTTTTTATTTCAACTATACATAGTGAATGATTTTAGTGTATCTAACATAATGAATTGTTTTTAATGATAATGATATAAAACCTATCTAGAGTCTCACATTATTTATCATGGTTCATTATCCGACAATAGAGAGGCACTCTAGGTTATACAGACAATATCTAATCTTGTGTATACATATTCACCATATACGAAAGTGATTCCCTACAATTTATCAGTATTCCCTACCATATATAACAAAAAAAATACATGAATATAATTTTTTCCTTGAATTTCATTATAGATCTACAATAATACTAATTAAAAACATGTATTTGGAAAAAATTTATCAGTAGCACCAATCAATGATAGATATTACAAATATGATATCATCTATAGAACAAATAAAAATTATATGACACATCCAAAATAAGAATATAAATTAGTTATACTAAAAATTAAATCATGGACTCAATTATATACATCCATTTCATACAACCTATAGAGTATATATATAGAATAATTAATAATGAACATAATATTAATAAATTAATGATCACTTAAATATAATCATTATCATCCAAAAAATGAACTTTTTCCCTGTTAAAAATGTATAGTACACCTCACCTAAATTATAAATTAATCATATGTTAACACACAAAACAAATTAATTATCAATGCATGACCTTAAACAAATAATATTTAAATAAATTAACTATTTTATCCATAAAACATCACATGTATATATTATAATGCCACCACAAGAAGTCATAATTTAATTTCACAACACATAGGTATGATTCTTACAAAAATTTGATAAATATTATTGATAATGATTAAATATATAAACTAATACTATATATCTATTTCCATGGAGAACATATCTCTTGCCACATTTATGGTGAAATAATAAGGATAACTATTTAATGACATATAATTAAGTCAAATAACACCTTTGAAGTCTTAAAATTATTCCCACATTGACTACTGAATAAATACATGTGTCATCATAATAAATCATAAAAAACTTATATCACTAGATTAAATGAAAAAATTTTGTATTAATAAAATATGTTTCATAATTCACACTTCATGTTTAAATTATTAATTTATAGTACAATATTATTTTTTCCATAATTCTATTTTTTGTCCAATATTTAATCCAATAAGAATATAACTTCATCAATATATATATATATAATAAGTGGAGTAACAATTAGCTCTAATCAGTAAGTTAAATTTTTAATGATTTTTTATTTTTTAAAATAACTCTACTTTAATAAATTATTCCCAATTAAAGAGATAATGAAAAGAAATCTAAAGATTAATTATAGTAAATTGTTATCAGAAATCATAGAATTTGTAGAAAATCATAAAATTATCTTCATGAGAGAAATTTTCATCTCCCTCAGATTATAAATTCACAGGACACTTGAAAATGGTATATTTATAACCTCTAGGCCATTTATATTAATAAAATTTAAGAATAAAATGATTTAACAAGTAACCTCAGGGATTTCCCTATTCTGTTTTTGTCATATTTGAATTTCTTCATAGTCCATTTCAATATTATAGAAAAATATACTATCATGGAGGTCGTATTCAAGAAACAAATATTAATTATGTATCTCATTAAACCCATTCCTCCACTATCCTATATATCAAAATAGTAAATATCCATTCAATTACCCAATCCATGATGTCTAAATTTGATGGATTGTGTTCTAACATTGTGTTTATACCATTTATATAAAACTCTAAGATAATTCCAATTTAATTAAGTGTGACAAACAGTAATCATAAATAATATCGAATTTATAATTTCATTTGATTAATGATACATTCTCCATAGTTTTACATAATAAACGAATAGTTGATGTGAATTTTATAATCATCAATTATTTACACACTAATTCACATTTACAATGTTCATATCTTGAAGATGATATGACTAAAATATACTTTTATAACCACCAATATTGAACTAGTTATGATCTAATTGCCCCTAAATATATTTTCAAAATTCCCAGATGTATTTTCATATTCTAAATATGAATAACTACCTATTTCATCATAATTATCCATTAATTATTGATATAAATATATTTAGTCACAAATATATTTATTACTATAAATTATTTAATCATTCACACATCATTTTTAAAATAATCATTTCAATGATAATATCTTTTTACCCATTATTATATTTTTTCCCTTTTACTCTAACCACGATGATGATACCTTCGTAATATAATATATTTATATATATATATGTATGTATGTATATATGTGTGTTTGTGTGTTTTCAATCATATTCAAGGTGTAAAAATTATCTCCACTAACATACAATTCTTTTACAATCAACAATTTTGAAGAATGAAACTATGTTAATAAATTAATCACATAATAAAAAATTCTGAAAAAGAAACTGTAAATAAAATATTGGAATTTATTATCCCCATTCACGGAATATGTATTAAAGTTTATATCATTATTTTGAGAAAAAATTTCATCACACTCAATTTATAAATTCTCATAACACTAACTATAATAGAATTTTTGATAAAAATTTTACAATATATTTTAAATCACTATAAGGAAAAAAATATTGAACCAATATCCTCATTCAATTATCTATTCATTTATACATCAATGTGAATAACATAAAATTCATTTCATTGTTATAATTAAATAAAAGACCAAAGAGGTCACATAAATGACACATATATTTATTTATTACCACACTAAAATCAAACCTCCAATGACCATTATATACAAATAGTAAATTGACATTAGAGTACCCAAATAGCGATTTCTAATGTTATTGGACCTAGTTCAAATGTGATTTTATTCCACATATAAAAAATCCTACCATATCCCCAATTGAATTATGTGTTTATGATTATAATCCTAACAAATATCTTATCTATAATATCATTTCATCAGTAATATAAACACCATGGTTTGCATAACATAAAAATCGTTGATATCAATTTTTTAATATAGACATATTTTCACACTACTTAAAAATTACACTATTACACTCCTTAAGACAATATCAAAAAAATCATTATGTATCCAAAAGTATTGAACAATTAATATATCACGTGAATCTAAATATCACATGATATTATCTACAGGATATTTATATTCTAAAAATTAATCCTCAATAATGTTGATTAATAACATAATTTTAAATTATATATGATAATAGATCTATTATCAAGTGAGAAAATCATTACAAAATAAATCAACCTCACACCTCTATGTAAATTGGAATATCTAACAATAGTATATATTTATTTACATGAAATTCAAGAATAAGTGGACGATTTCATTGCCATTAAACACGTAGAATACAATAAAAACTGAACTATCCAAAATTTTAATTAATCGTTTCATAATAATTATGTATTAAATATAAAATCACATACTTTCTATTTTATCTGCATTTACAAAAAAATGAAAGAAATTAATCAATAAAACATAAAGGAATTCACAATATTGATACAGTGATCTCTTCTATGTGATTATATATAACCCCCACATGTATACTAATTATAAAAATATATAATAAAACCCAATATCAATTCCTAGAAAATATAATATTATTATTAAATTTATTCATAATAATACTATTAACAATTTTATAAATAATAAATTTCATGAATAATATGATCATAATATTTAAATAGAATTTAAAAATTAAGGGGAATCAATAACTAAATAATAAAAAATTCAGTGGAAAGTGTAACACCCGAGATTTTATGAGAAATATTTTGCTTTTATGTATTATTTTATGTGCATCACCAATGTAATATTTCACTACACACAACACTATATTGGCTTGCGATACAAGCAAGAGAAACCTTCCTCGATAGCTTGCGTTGTACGCAATACCGAGTTCTCCAAAACACTGATATTTTATTAAAATATTATACAAAATAGATGTTATGAAGAGTAATACCCACTTCTTAAATTTTTTTAAATTTTATCATACAAAATAGATTCATTTTTGGATTCGGAATATCAAAATTAGCCTAGGGTAAATTTTTTGTATTTTTCTATAAACATTCAATTTTGGATGAATAGTGAAAACACTAGGTTACTATTTAAAAACCGAATTTTTATTTAAATAATTATTTATTTTATTTAAATTTTTATTAGGTAAAAATGGATACATAATACCTATATAAGATCAATTTAATTTATTGGAGTAATTTTATAATAATTTCAGATATATAAAAATTTTATTGAACTTTTCATCGCCTTTACCCACCTCCTAGGAGCATTTGTCATTGTATATAAAACATAATTTTACCGCTTCTGTAAGAAGAATTTTTAAAATATGAGAGACATGGTTAATATCAAGGAGTCAAATGTGGTTCAATAAGATAAATATAATTTGTTGTGAATAGTAACTTTTTACTTTTATTTACCACGGTTATAAGTAAATAGGTTAATTAAGGGAAAAATTGATATTATTATTACCCTAACAGATGTCCTAATTCTATTGGATAAGTGTAATTTGACCAAAGAAACCTTAGGGATAAAATATTACCCTTTAGGTCCACTTTTATTATATTAGGTCATTTATTATTATTTTATTTAATGAAGATTTAAAATAGTTAAAATCAAAGATTAATAACAAAAAATTTCTTAATATAGGGTTATACATAAGATAAATTCAACCATAAATATTCATTATAAATCAAAAAAGATTTCAAACATAATTTTATTTTATTTATAATTTTTAGACATTAAATAATTCAATTTATTTATGACACAATGATGATGTAGAAATTACCATATTAATGAAATATTAACATAATTGATGTTATAAATACACGAATAAATGTAATTTTACACTTTTAATGAATTAAACTAAATTTCTAGATTAATATGAAATTGTAGTATTTATTTAATTAACTTCTTTCGAACTAAACATGCTGATATTAGTTTCACAAAAATCAAGTACCAAATAGTATCAAAATTGAGATAAAATAGTTTTTAAAACAAATATTATATTATTAATTGTTATTTTATTCGTAAAAATATATTGTTCGACCAAATGACTTAGATACGGTTTTATATATTAATAATGAACCACTTGGGTTTCTTTTGGATTGTTATGGTCTATTTGATAACCATATAGTGTAAGAAAATAAAAATACACGGTAAAAGTTAAATTATTTAACTTAGAGTTAAATCTAAATGTGAAGGTTAAAATAGTATCATAAAAATGTCTAAAACCTATTGGTTGACAGTATTTAGACCCATACCCACCTTATATTCTAAATAAATCAATTTGGAGCTATTAAAAGCCGAATATGACTTTATTATAAAATAATATATTATTTTTTTCATAAGGTGCCCCTCTCCTCCCTTATAAAAGGGCACCTCCACCCTCTCCCCTTTACACATTATTGAGCCTTCAAGCTTAGCCAAAACCTGCCCATTTCCATTATCAACATCCATAGAAACATAATAGAGGTCCTGGTATTCTTCAAAGACCAATTTTAGTGACCTAGGAAGAGGTTTCAAAGAGGCGTGACGAAGAAGAGGTAATATCTGTTACCAATTATTTCAAATTTATTTCTTCTTCTACATCCTCTTATTTATTTGGTTCATTATAAAGTAATAACATCAGTATCACTCATATACGGATATGTTATTATAAATATGAAAAACCTTATTTCACCTTCTATCCATCCTACGGAAAATGAAATCAACGCACGTGCGTACATACGGAATACCATCTCCACACCACGGTGTAATCTGTTTTCTACCACCACCATACTTGGATGGGTTTAATGGTGTAAAGAGTAACTATATATGATAATTGTAAAGTAATATTGATTCTTAAATTTTATACATACACATCAATACAATTCCACGATCATGGGAATGATATCATTGCTCTTGCATACGTATGGACTACTGTCTCCAAGATGTGATGCGACTCGTTTTACATGATCTTCATTGAATAATGATTATATACATGATTTGAATGAATAATTATGATATATATTAAACTAATACCATTATTTAACTGATGTATCTATAACTTAAAATGAATAATAAGAATTTATTCGATAAAACAGGCATAAGAACATAAAGCAATGAACACCCGAATAACAAGTAACAATGAAATATTATTAATATGAAGATAAGAATATGACCATATATGATATCATAACAATGAATATTATTCTATAATAAGTCAATGATATTATTTAATTCATTATACATGAGGTTAAGATACACATGAAGCATATTGGGCCTAAAGTATGGGAAAATCTCACAATCTCATTTTTATACAAGATTATTTATAATTCAGAATTTACTGGGGAATATTTATCATCCACATTCATGTTTCGTCAATATGTAATATTTATATCCTCCTACAATTGTTTAAATAAAACTTTACCCACTATTTTATTTTTATTAAAGGATATTAAAGTAATCTATTTTCATTTTTTAGTATGAGGTACTTTTTGACTTTTCCGGCCAAAGTACGAGAAGAATGTTTTGTTAACCTATAAGGCATGAAAGGATTTTTATGATTTCATAGAACCTTATTTCTATGAATATTATTTTAAAAGTTTTCAATATTATTTTTAATTAATGTCTTATTTAAAATTGTATTACATGTTAATAAAAGGAAAAAAATTTGAAGTATCCCTCAAGAATGGAGTTCATGTGTTTTATCAAAATTATTTTCCATCTAAAAAAATATTGGGTTATGTTTCTATCCCTATTTTTACATTGAAATGATTATGTTATGATTGGATTATTTTTATTATGTCCTTTTATATTACATGGATTATGTTATGATGGCATGAAGTTTAAGAATACCATTTTTATTACATGGGTTATGCTATGATATATGCTTTATAATTTTGTGGAACACATAAGAATGGTATCATTATGAGATGGGTGGGACCTATATCTCCCTCCAATTAATTGGCTAAATATTTATATATCATGAGATAGACATGGCTGGAACGACAAGTTAATCAGGTTTGGTGATACAAGACTGGAATGAGGAGTGAACTCAGTTCAGTAATGGACTTTGTCCGCTATGATGGTCGTGGAAAAGAGCCCTGAATAATATGAAATGATTTTCTATGATTATGTGTGAATTCCACAAAGATTAATGTTTTATGATATGATTATTGGGATTACATTTCACTACTATGATTCATCCCATGTCATGATATTATGATCTCTTTTTCATGTTATGATTTTCAGTATGTTATGTTCTTATGAATATGAAATGATTGATATTTCCTTTGTCTAGCCATACTGATCATTTATGCTCACCCTTTTGTATGTTTCATTTTCCTCAGTTCAGGAAGAAGGGTATTAAGTAGGATATTCCAAAAGGGACTCTAGATATTATCAAATAATCATGAGACAATGTAGATGATTTATGAACCAGATGATTATGTTCCCCAGTTTCTAAAGACACCATACGTATACGGTCCTTTCATGGTTTTGATATATGTTGTAATAAGTGTGATTAAATTTTGAAGTAATAACAATTTATGTTATGTATGGGTTGTTATAGTTGGTATAAGAGGAAAAGGAAGAAGGAATGAATTTGATCCTTGGGAACTCTCACATGTGAGCGTTGGATGAAGCATGGCTCTCCGCCCATGGGCTTCATGAGGAAATGGCTGCCACTGGGGATGGTGGTGTGTCCCACCCAGGGGGTGTAGCTGCCCATGGAGTGCCCTGATAGGTATCAATTATAGTCCACTAGATGTAATTCTAGACCATTATAGTTGGTATCAGAGGTTGGGTATTGTCAACCTTTGGAAACTAGGATGTGAAAGCCTTAGTAAGACCTCTAAGGATATGTCTAAACATAGAAAAAAATATTAGTGATTTAGAAATGGCCATGAAAAACCTATGATAAGACCTAATGTGTGAAATTTTATTCTTGATTGTGTTGTTTTCCTATTATTATTAGTGCCTCTCACACTATTCTTATTGGTTTTAGTCAATGGCTTGATCCCAAAGGAACCATGTTAATGCTGAATGCGACAGGGAAAGCAATGATTTTCCCCCAGAGCAACCAAACATTATGGGAGTTGGAATGCAAAATATTGTATCCATGCTCACACAAATTTCTCAAGCCATGAATCATGAAGGGCTTCCAAATGAGCAAAGGAAGGAGAAACATTCTGTTTAATCCTTCATGAGGCAGTCTCCACCCACATTCTGTGGGTCTACATATCCATTAGTGGATCAACAGTGGATCAGTACCACTAAAAATATTTTTTTAGTTCTAAATTTTTCTGAACATGAGAAAGTCATCTTAGCAGTATATCATTTGGAAGGTGAAGCTGATCAATGGTGAAATATTATTAAGAATACGATGAAAAGGGATGAAATTGATTCCATGGAATGGGACGAGTTCAAGAACTTATTTTTCAATAAGTACATCCCTTTTATTAATTGAACAAATATGGAGAAGGATTTTCTTGAACTAAAGAAAAAGGATGATGAATATGTTGGTACCTACGAAGAAAAGTTTACAAGACTTGAAAGGTACGCTTCTGGGATTATTATCCAGCCTGAGAGTAAGATCGATTGATTCTATAGCGGCCTAAAACCAAGACTCTGAAGGGAGTTAACCATAACGGACGTTAATAGCTATGAGGAAATTTTTCTATGTTCTCTCAAGGATGATATGGAGATTGGATTAACCCATCAATCATATGGGTTTTATAAGAGAAGGAAAATTGAATTCAAAGGAAAATCGAAAGACCACCCTGAAAAGAAAATGAGATTTCCCTTATGCTCAAAGTGTGGAAAGAAACATGGAGGGATTTGTCTTAAAGGGAAAAGTAAATATTTTAAGTGTGGAAAAGTAGGTCATTGAGAAGTTGATAGTTGAAAAAATGGGATGAAGATGTCTAATGATGCGAGCAAAGAAAGGGATACATAGAATACACCTCCTACACTTCAATGTTTCAAGTGGAACGAAATGGGTCATTATGCCAATCAATGCCCTTGTCCAAGGGTTGTTGATGATGATCGATGTCAACAAACTCTTAAGGCCAAAGACAAAGGAAAGTCACATGAAATTTCTATCAGCGATGTGGAGTATGATAACGAAGTGGTGAAAGTAACACTTACCATCCTCTCTAATGTAGAAATTTTTTTATTTGATTCTGGATCCACCCACTCTTTTGTTTCTAAAGAATTTTCTTAGGGTATCACCATATTACCTCTGCATTTAGATATTGAGTTAGCTGTGACAACCCCTAATCGCACAACAGTCGCATCAAAATTTTACAATTCTTCTCCGATTAATGTTTTTGGGAAAGTGATTCTTGTAAATATTGTGATCCGTTCTATTGTGGAATTTGATATGATTATTGACATGGATTGGATTTCCTCATATAGAGCTCATATCAATTTCCAAAGAAGGTAAGTCACCTTGCATATTCTAGATCAATCTATGATCGTCTATCGATGCAAGGATGAACATAACCGTCTAGTGGAAATTTCTTCCATATTATGGGTCTTGATTCCACTAAATGAAGGTTATTTTCTCAAATGGTTGGAGAGAAAATCACGATTAAGAATATACCCATTGTACGGGAGTTTGATGATTTCTTTATATACGAATTGCTAGGTCTTCCACCAAATCGTGAAGTTGAGTTTTCAATAGAACTCATTCAAGGTGCTATTCCCATTTCAAATTAACCTTATTGAATGGCCCCAATTTACTTTTAGGAATTGAAGAAGCAACTCCAAGACAATATTGATAATGGAATCATACGCCCTAGTGCTTCACCTTGGGGATCACCAGTTCTGTTTGTTAAGAAGAATGATGGATCAATGAGACTCTGCATTGATTATCAATAACATAACAAGATCACTATCAAGAACAAATATCCACTCTCACGCATTGATGACTTATTTGACCAACTAAGTGGAGCGTAATACTTTTCCAGGATTGATATTCATTTAGGGTATGATCAATTAAGGGTTAAAAGGAAGGATATACCAAAGACGGCTTTCCGTACAAGGTATGGACACTATGAATTTATAGTGATGAAATTTGGTCTGACTAATTGATCTTCTATATTCATGATTATAATGAATAGAGTCTTTAGAGACTATCTTGATTAGTTTGTGGTAGTCTTTATAGATGATATTCTTGTCTATTCAAAGGGAAAGGAAGAACATGAAGACCACTTGAGAATTGTATTGGAAACCCTGAGAAAGGAGAGGATTTATGCCAAATTTACCAAGTGGGAATTTGGGCTTCAAAAAGATTCATTTTTGGATCACATAATCTCAAAAGAGGGGATATCTGTGGATCCAACAAAAAAGAGGTTATCGAAAGATGGTCAAGGCCAACAACTGTAACTGAGATCTGAAGTTATCTTGGTTTGGCTAGATAATATCGATGTTTTGTGAATTATTTTTCACGATTATATATTCCACTGACCATGTTGACTCGAAAAGGAGTTATGTTCATTTGGACGGAGGCTTGTGAAGAGTATTTCAAGGTGTTAAAAGGAATTTTTTCATGTGCACATGTGCTCACACTGCCTTGTAGTGGAGAAAGGTCTATGATCTTCAGTGATGCATCTAAGAAGGGATTGGGGTGTGTTCTCATGAAAAATGATATGGTGATAGCTTATTCCTAAAGACAATTAAAAATACATGAGTAAAATTACCCAACTCATTATTTGGAGTTAGCTAATTTAATCAGTGCATTAAAGATTTGGAGGAATTATCTTTATGGTGAAAGGTCTGATATTTATACTGATCATAAAAGTTTAAAGTACATTATTACACAAAATGAGATGAATATGCGCCAAAGAAGACAGTTGGAGTTGATTAAGGACTATGACTGCTCAATTCATTAACACCCTGGGAAAGAAAACAAGGTGGAAGGTGCATTAAGTCAACAAGACCATTCTAGATTATCCATGATGAGGATCACAAAAGATCCAAAATTTATGGATTTACAAAGGATGGATCTTGGAATTATATTGGAAGGGGAAAAATCTTATTCTTTATGAAATGAATGTTCAACCATCTATACATGTGAGGATTAAAGAGGAACAAAAAGAAGATGTAGAGTTATAAAAGAAGGTGGGAAATGTTCCTGAATTCAACCTTGATTGTGACGGGATAATAAGGTTCAAGAATTGGGTTTGTATTCCTCCTATCCCTAAATAATAGAAGGAGCTACTGGATGAGGCTCATAGTTCTTCATTCTCTATTCATCCTGGAAGAACGAAGATGTATAGGGACCTGAAGGAGTACTTCTGGTGGGATGGCATGAAAAGAGATATTACTGAATATGTCTCTCGATGCCTGGTTTGTCAGAAAGTTAAAGCTGAGAGATATAAGTCTAATGGGATGTTACAACCATTATCCATACCCAAATGGAAATGGGAATGCGTCACTATAGACTTTGTCACGGGACTCCGTAAAACATCTAAATGCAATAATTCTATCTGAGTTATAGTTGATCGTCTTATGAAGTCGGCACACTTTATTACTATTAGAGAAGATTTTTCTCTTTATCATCTTTCTAGGATATATGTAATGGAAGTGGTAAGATTGCATGGAGTACCAATTTCCATTATATCTTATCAGGATCCGAGGTTTACCTCATAGTTTTGGTGAAGTATTCAGCATACTCTAGATACAGAGTTGATTTTCATCACTGCTTATCATTCTCAGAAAGATGTTCAGTATGAGAGGACAATTCAAACTCTAGAAGACATGTTGAGATATTTCTCTATGTATTTCAAAGGTGTTTTGGATCGATACCTAACTTTGGTGGGATTTGCTTATAATAATAGCTTTCACTCCAGTATTCAGATGGCTTCTTATGAAGCTATCTATGGAAAGAAATGCAGGACTCCAACTTGCTGGGATGAAGTTAGGGAAGGAAAGCTATTAGGACCTAAACTTGTTGATGAGATGGCAGAAAAGGACAGATCTATTCAACAACATATAAGAGTCACTCAGAGTCGACAAAAAAATTTATGCCGACAACTACAGAAAAGACATAGAGTCTGAAGTGGGTGATAAAGTGTTTTTACGAATATCTCCATGGAATAGAGTTCTGAGATTTGGAATGAAGGGAACGCTGATCCCTAGGTATATTGGTCCTTTTGAAATAATGGATCCTGTTGGGAAGGTAGCTTGATGATTGGTGCTTCCACCGAATCTCTCTCATGTTCATGATGTGCTCCATGTATCTCTCCTGAGAAAGTACATAACCGGTCCTTCGCATGTACTCACCTCAGAAGTTTTACCACTGGAGCAAGATCTTTCTTATGAAGAATAGCCGATAGAGATTCTGGATCGTAGCAAAAAAAGTCCTAGGGAACAAGACCACTCACTTGGTGAATGTTTTCTAGAGGAACCAACAATTAGAAGAAACTACATGGGATCATAAGGATATGATTAGGGAGAGGTATCCTTATCTATTCGTTACAGAGTGACGAAATTCGAGGGCGAAATTCATTTTAAGGGGGGTAGAATGTAACACCCGAGATTTTATGAGAAATATATTGTTTTTAGTTATTATGATAGGTGAATCACCAAAGTAATATTTCACTACCCATAAAACTATTTTGGCTTGCGTTACACGCAAGACCAACCTTCCTCGATAGCTTGCATTTTACGCAATACAGAGTTCTGCTGAACAATGATATATTATTAAAATATTATATAAACTAGCCGTATGAATAGTAATACAAACATTTTAAATTTATTTAAATTTTATCTTTCAAAATGGACTTCATTTTTGGATTCTGAATATCAAAATTCGCCAAGGGTGAATTTTTTGTATTTTTCTGATAACTTTCAATTTTTGACGAATAGTGAAAACACTGGGTTACGATTTAAAAAACGAATTTTTATTTAAATAATTATTTATTTTATTTTATTTTATTTTAGGTCAAAATAGATACATAATACCTATATATGTTCAATGTAATTCATTGGAGTAATTTTATAATAATTTCAAATATATAATTTTTTTTTGAACTTTTCACCATCTTTACCAACCTCCTAAGAGCATTTGTAATTGTACATAAATCTTAATTTTACTGCTTTTGTGAGTAGAATTTCAAAAATCTGAGAAACACGGTTAATATCAAGGAGTAAAATGTTGTTCAATAATATAATAAATAATTTTTGGTGAATAGTATATTTTAACTTTTATTTACCCCGGTTAAAAGTAAATAGGGTAATTAAGGGTAAAAATGATACTATTATTACCCTAACAAATTTCCTAATTCTATTGGATAAGTGTAATTAGAACAAAAACAACCTTAGGGATAAAATATTACCCTTTAGGTCCACATGGATTAGATTAGGACATTTATTATTATTTTATTTAAAGAAGAGTTAAAATAGTTAAAATCAAAGTTTAATAACTAAAACATTTTTAATATAGGGTTATACATATGATATATTCGACTATAAATATTCATTAGAAATATAAGAAGGTTTCCTACATAGTGTATTTTATTTATAATTTTTAGAAAATAAATAATTTATTTTATTTATGACACAATGATGATTCAGTAATTACCTTATTAATGAAATATTAACAAAATTGATGTTATAAATACCTAAATAAAAGTAATTTTAAACTTTTTATGTATTTAACTAAATATATAGCTTAATATGACATGTTTTTGTTGATTTAATTAACTTTGTTAGATCTAATCATGCTGATATTATTTTAAAAAAAATCATGTACCAAATAGCGTCAAAATTGACAAAAAACTTTTTTTAAAACAAATATTATATTATTAATTTTTATTTTATTCATAAATATCTAAGGTTCGGCCAAATGAGATAGATAAGGTTATATATTTTAATAATAAACCACTTGAGGTTCGTTTCGCTTGTTATAGTATGTTTATTAACCATATAGTGTAAGAAAACAAAAAGACATGGTAAAAGGTAAATTATTTAAATTAGATCTAAATCTAAATGATAAGGTTAAAATATTAACCTAAACTTGTCTAAAACTTTTTGGTGGATAGGATTTCAACCCATCCCCGCCTTAGCTTCTAAATAATTCAATTTGGAGCTATTAAAAACCGAATATGACTTTATTAAAAAATAATATTTTAAGTTTTTCCTAAGGTACCCCTCTCCTCCCTTATAAAGGGACACCTCCTCCCTCTCCTCTTTACACATCTTTGAGCCATAATACTCTTCCAAAACCTGCCCATTTACCTTATCAACTTCCCTAGAAACATACTAGAGGTCCTGGTCTTCTTTAAATACAACTTTTAGTGCCCTAAGAGGAGGTTTCAATGAGGCGTGTCGAAGAAGAGGTAACATCTACTAGAGATTCTTTCAAATTTATTTCTTCTTCTACTTCCTCTTATTTAGTTTTTTCATTATGGTTTAATAAAAATAGTATCACTCATATATATATATGTTATTACAAATATTAAACAACCCTATTTCACCTTCTATCCATCCTACAGAAAATGAAATCACCGCACGTGCATACGTACGGAATATCGTCTCCACGACGTGGTGTAATCTGTTTTCCACCACCACCTTTCTTGGTGGGTATAATGGTGTAAATAATAACTCCATATGATAATTTTAATTTAATATTGATTATGAAATAGTATACATACACTTAAATACAATTCCACGATCAATGGAACGATATCATCGCTCATGCGTACGTACGGCCAATCGTCTCCACGATCTGATGCGACTCGTTTTTCATGATCTTCATTGAATAATGATAATATAAATAAATTGAATTAATAAATATGATATATATTATAATAATTACACTCTTTAAATGGTTTATATATAACCTAAAAATAATAATAATAATTTATTCGACAAAACATGCATAAGAACATAAAGCAATGAACACTTGAATAACAAGTAGCAATGAAGTATTATTAATAAGAAGATAAGAATATGACAATATATGATATCATAATAATGAATATGATTCTGTAATAAGTCAATGACATTATTTAAATCATTATACAGGAGGTTTGGATATGTACATAACATATCGGACCTAAGGTAAGGGAAAATCTCACAATCACATTTTTATCCGAGATTTCTTATACTTCAGAATTTACTGGGGAATATTTATCATCCACATCCTTGTTTCGTCAATATGTAATATTTCTATCCTCCTGAAATTGTCTAAATCCAATTTTACCTATTAGTGAGTTTTTATTAAAAGATATGAAAGGAATCTTTTGTCATTTTTTAGTACGATGTACTTTTTGACTTTTCCGGTCAAAGTATGAGAAGATTGGTTTTTAACTTATATCGAATGAATGGATATTTATGATTTCATATCAAATTATTTCCATGAAGCTTACTTTACATGTTTTCAAGTTTATTTTTAAATAACTTATTTTTTAAAATTCTATGACATGTTAAAAAAGGAAAAAAAATGTTTTTGAAGTAGGATGGATATTTTCCTCAAGAATGGAGTTCAAGTGTTTTATCAAAATTATTTTCCATCTAAGACAATATAGGGTTATGTTTCTATCCATATTTTTACATTGATTTGATTATGTTATTATGGAATCATTTTTTTGAAGTCCTTTTATCTTAAATGGATTATGTTATGATGGCATGAAATAAGCAAGAGAAAATGTATATGATTTATGAACCAGTTGTTTATGTTTCCCAGTTTCTAAAGACACTATACCTATATGGTCCTTTCGTGGTTTTGTTATATGTTGTAATAAGTGTGATTAAATTTTTATGTAATAACAATGTATGTTAAGTATGGTTCGTTATAGAAAGTATCATTAATAAGAGTTTTTTTGAGATATATACCTAGTAAAATAACCCATGGTCACACATAAAAATCATATGCCATTAAAACATTGTTTTCAATATAACAGATGAACCATCTATACAGGTACCTCCCTAAAAAAATTTAACTCTACCCCAATCCACATGTATGGTCACATGCTAAAAATCATACAACATCACATCAAAATAATGTCTATCAGTTTCTATAGAACTTAACAATAAAACTTATAGACCCTTATTAAGTGTTCTCATACTCTTTTTGTTCAATCAGGGGTAGAAATTTTATGAGTGTATTCTTGGTTTTATAATCCCATATATTCACATTGATATTTACCTATGATAATAAATATAATTAAAGGTTAATATATATTTCATGATTATTTTTAATAACAATGATAATAAGTGAGTTTTAAATATATTATACATATTTAGTAATAAACCATCAAAGAGATGCTTTTGGATCAAGAGAAATCTTGTGAATATGCTATATCAAGGCATCTATATAATGAATTTACCCACATAATTATATCATATAGTTAATGATATATGTTTTTTAGTTAGTGTAACCAATATCTAAATCCTTTCATAGGAATATATAATGAATTTTTCCCTAATAATATAATTTTTTATATGAATAATATAAATGGTAATACATAAAACCCATTTTTCCAAAATATTTATCAAAAACATATCACAAGTGTGAATCTCATGTATATCCTCTTTGATAAAAATATATCATATAAAATATAAATGGTAAGTTAATTCCCTAATATTTAATCCAATAGGCCAACGGTTTGAAACTGGAACCGGTGTACCCTCGCAGGAAATGTGATGAATTTAATTTATAAAAAAGATCATTATAACAATATATTTTCACACAAAAATATTTCAAATATAATGTACACTACTATGAAATATAACATATATAAATTATACACATCTCTATGAAATAGAATTAGATAAAAACAATTTTAAAATTACTAATTATAAATATCCAATATTATGAAATATGAATAAAAAATCCACATACTCTGAACCATGTACCGAACCAAGAATTGAATCCAATGATAATTTATTAATATTATGTCACCACAATTAATCATAACTTTTTACCTACTAATCTATATGAATACATGTGAGAACATATACATGTGAATATACATTGGTGAGAAATAGTAATTATTATTATTATCCCATGAATATTGAAACCCTATTCATAAAACTAATTACTATGTGCATGATTAATACCAAAGGGAAAAACTAAACTAACAATGAAATCATATATGATTTAATATTTAGTCATTCAAAAGTTGTATCATATTCAAGCCAGTCATAATTCACCATAAATACACAAACCAAATATATATGTGTGTACTTTAGGAAATATATAAATATAGTTACATACATTAACATACATACATACTTTTAATCTCATTATAAAGATACATAAGGTACCCGATGTATTATTTCTATATAGAGGATACCCAAATTATTAAAATAGAAACTCATCTACCGCCCCTCTTGTGATTACCAATGTAATGGCCCGGACCTCTCAGGACCATTCCTTTGTCAAAAAGAAGGTCACGAAGTGTTCTGGAGGTTAAAATGGACTTTTACCACACTTTTCATAATTTTGAAACTACACGCCGAGTCGTGTGAGTACACGCCATATACCCCCTCACTGGGTATACCCCGTGTTAAAGGCCATGTCCCTACCATGTGAAATAAATGGGTACACGCCATGTACCCCAATACTACACGTCGTGTAGTCCCTCCCTGCATACGCATTACCCTCAAACCGTGTGGTGACCAGTCAACGGCAGTGTGCCGTGTTGGAGTTGTGTATATTTTGTGTGAAATAAATGGGTATATGTCGTGTACCCCAATACTACACCACGTGTAGTCCCTCCCCGCATACGTGTTACCCTCAAACCGTGTGTTGACCAGTCAACAGCCGCATACCGCATTACAGGCCATGTTGGACGCCGCGTGGTGACCGTGTGAAATGGTCGTGTACAAGCTGTGTACCATAATGTACACATTGTGTACTTTTGTTTTCCACACCGATAAAAGGAGGGGTCCCCTGCTCCTTTTCAAATCACTCCTCTCCTCCCCTTTCCTTAAGCAGAGATATCCCAAGAGACTCGAACGTTCCTTTTCTTCCGTAACTTGTTCGTCCGAGCACCGATTTACGATCGATCAGAAGCCACGAGATCGTAACGACGAGGCGGAACATATGAGCTTCGATCCACTGTCTTTCCTTTAGCCTTTCTTTCCCAACATCCACCCGAGGAGGGTTTTATGAGATTTTACAGAAGTGATGGATGCTGATGAACGTCTTCTAAAGCTGATCCGGGGGAGCGTTGTGATCAAAACTTGTTGAGGTATGGATCATACCTTCATCTCTCTAAATTTTGCATCATGGAGGGTGGGTATCCTCTTGTTTTCATGAGAAAAGGTTTAACCATTAAATGAAGATAATAACTGGTTAAACAATGGGGATGGTGAAGTTGTTATGATTATCTTATTTTATCCTATTGTTATGTTGTGAATTGAATAGGCTTATGACTAATGAAAATCACGGTCGTTGGGGGCCTTTTCTTGTGCAATTAAATGTTGCCCTATCATTCTAGACCGTTTTTGTGAATGGATCTTGATTGAATGTGGAATTTGGATATTCACGTAAAGTTGGATTATTTATAATCGAAAACCCTTTTGTGATCACCCCAGTTGAACAAAATGGGATAATGAACTTGTGGGTGTTGGCTTGGATATGTGGCATGTGATGGGGGTGTTTTTGTGGGTTGTTGTGGATCGGGTGAGCAGTAGGGCTGTTTTTGGCTTGGTTGTGAGTTGGTGTGAATGCTATGTTGGTGATGGGCAACGGGATGTGTAAATGGTATTAAATGGGTGATGATGTACGGTGTGGTTGTGGTTATGGTGGTTGGCAGCAGGGCTGCAGGGTTGGGTTTGAAAGTGAACGAACTGTGGGTTGTAAATAATAAATAAAAAGTGTTAGAGTTAATAAATGATGAGGAATGGTAATGGAATGGGAATGTTAATCAATGGGTTGGTTGGTTATTAAGAAGGGACTTGTTGTGCTGCTTGTGTTTTCCTAACTTAATTTTGGATGGAAGGGATATTCTTTATGAACGATAGATGTGGTTGGTTCTGGGTAGTTTCCCAGTAGTTAAGGAACTAATAAATTGATTCTATTGAAACATGAAAACATAAATGGGGTTTCAGGATTGTTCATTATATGCATAATTCATAGTAGCAGTGCCGAGTCACATGCTCAGTTCTCTGATTAGAAGCAATAGGTTGGGCTTAGTTTTTGGTATATATATATATATATGTGTGTGTGTGTGTGTGTGTGTGTGTGTGTTATCTTTGTGTTTTATTACAGCCCACCCATGTTGAGCACTTTGTGCCGAACACTCTAATTTCATGAGAGAGGGTGTTCTATACTTAGTTACTAGCTCATTCCTACTCATTCTTCCCTACGTTGTTATAGATTGAGGTGACCATACACCCAAGACACTTCGGGTAGGTTTTGATTGGGGTGGTTTTATCCCAAGACTCTTCGAGCTTGTCTTACTATTTCCCAAGAAACATCGGGATGAGGCCCAGGTGTGTGCGGGTGGGATACATGGTTGTGAGGCCCAGGTGTGTGCGTGCTTGATGCGTGGTTGTGAGGCCTAGATGTGTGCGGGCGGGATGTGTGGTTTTGAGGACTATGTGTGTGCAAGTGGGATGTGTGGATCTTGAGTCCCATGTGTGTTCGGGCGGGAAGAGTGTGGTAGCGTTAGGATGTTCGCCATTAGGAAGAGTATCTAACTAATGGGAAATGGTGTGGGGTACCCAATACTCGTGATCTTATATACTATTAATACCTATTGTTTTTGGTTTTGGTGAGTTTGGCTGGTGAGGGTGGGTGGATATAATTCCTTGTTAGGTTTTGGTTTCTTCTTTTGTTCTCACAGGACAATAGGATGTCTTATCCACTTGTGCACGGGAGAATTAGGTTTCCCTACTGAGTATATGTGTATGCTCACAATACGTTTACTTTCAGGATTCCAGGACGACTACCAGGGTCGTGCGAGACCCTACTTGTCGGGATAGTTGTAGTTGTTGTAGTTTCTATACACTTGTTTCTTTTGGTATAGTACTTTTTGAGCTTTCTTGTACTTGTACCTTGTTTCAGAACAATTTAAACATTCTTGTGGGATGGGTTTGGGTTTATTTCTATACACATGTTCTTTTCATTTTTTTGGTGGTTGTCTTGTCCTATTTCATGATCTTAAATAATAAAAAGGGCCATGCCTCCCATATTTGTAAAAACTCATACCCTTGGTGCTAGTTTCCACCCCGGGGATTCCTGGAGGCGGGACTCGGGGGTCATTATCTCCCTTTCACCATTTCCAGCTCAGGAGGGGCATCATTGATGGAAGGGGGTCGTGAAAAAATGGAATCAGAGGTGATGGATGAGATATAGGATAGAGTATGGAGTTATACACAGTGAGGATTGCATGGGATGGTAGGGAAACAGTGTTCGTTGATCTTGGTGAGTGACATAGGCTAGGGAAGACTGGCTAGGACATGGGATTTTAGGGCCCCCCGTGATCTGATGCAAGGACTCTGAGCTTACCGAATGACCAAGTTTCGACTATATTGATTACAGGGTACAGATTCTAGGAAAGGTACATGCATCATCATGATTGTGTTTTACATGATTTGGGTGTTCTGGGAAGGAAATTGAAATAAAATGATAAAATGAAACCCTGAGAAATTTCCTTACTACATGGGCTTAGGAGATCTTTTTTACCGTACAACTATGGAACCTGGACGTCGTCCCCGGGTGGCTCAGACGACCAAGGCCCAGAAGATTCAGGCGGACGATCAGATGAGGATTGACCGAGAGGAGGAAGATAGCCAGTGGCAGAAGACTCTCCGTTCTTTCCAGCGGCAAACCCTCAAGAAGTACGAGGGTAGTACTTAGGATACAGAGACCGAGGGGTGGATTGAAGAGCTAAGGATCGCTTTTACATTGATCCGTGCTCCGAGGGAGTACTAGGTTCCTATCGCAGTCAGTCACCTGAGAGGTGCGACACGACATTGGTGGACGCTCTACTTCGGAGAGAGTATAGAGGCAGATGTTCCATGGGATGACTTAGAGAATGTATTCCAAGAGGAATTCCTTTCTTCAAAGATCAAGGAGGAGAAGTGGAAGGAGTAACTCTCCCTTATGCAGGGGAGTATGTTAGTACGAGATATGGGGATCAAGTTCAAGGATCTCTTGCGCTTTGCTCCAGATCTCTTTCCGTATGAGGAGTCTCGGGGGAGACGATTGGAGGATGCACTTCGTCCTTCACCCCAGTATGCTGTCACCCACATCACCATTCCGACGTACATGGAAGTACAGAATAAGGAATAGGTTGTAGAGAGGATTCACTCACTGGGAGGTGCACCACAGGAGGGGATCCATCCAGGTTCATTGAAAGGGAAGGTAGTCAGCAGCAGGTCTCCTGTGACGAATCCTTCCTGGTTCAGGCCAGTGGGGAGCATGCCCCAGCAGTTTGAGTTCAGATCTTCGGGTCCTCGTCCCTTTTTCACGAGCCCAGGACCAAAGTGTTTTTCTTGTGGAGGTTTCAGGCACGTTCAGAGTCAGTTCCTGACCAGAGATCAGTACGGTGGAGGTGGGCAGGTTCAGCGCCCACCTCAGCAGCACTAGTTTCCGGTGAGGCCCTTCCAGTAGCAGCAGGACCATGATCCCCCAAGGGAGGACTTTTCAGGTGGAGGCCGGCCTCAGGGTGCTCCTCAGGGACCCCGAACATGGTGTGGTCGGGGAGGTGGACGCCATCAGAGAGGTAAAGGAGCTGGGAGTGGACAAGTGCACGCATCCGAGTTGGTAGCTCCAGCGGGACCATAGGTGGTGCGAGGTACGATTTTTTTGTTCAGCAATCTCATTTCTGTTTTGTTCGATTCAGGAGCTTCACACTCCTTTGTTGCTCCTAGTCTAGCCAATGCTTTGGGACTAGATGTATATAGACTTTCCATACCACTGGTGCTAAGAACACCAGTTGGAGGCTAGACCAGCGTATCTTGTGTTTGCCTGGGATGTGGGCAGATGTTGGGACAACATCGATCTAGTGGGGATCTTCTTTTGCTACAAATGCAGACATACGATGTCATCCTAGGAATCAATTGGTTGTTTTCCAATACCTTAATTATTGAATGCTTCTGAAGTTGGTTCATGTTCTCCGACATGGATGGGCAGCGTGTATCTTTTGTTGGTGAGTGGAGCTATCAGGTGGGAAGCCGGCGTGTGGAGCCTCTTCTTTCCTTGTTAGGCGGGTTATCAGTGGTTCCAGCTAATACAGAAATGATGGATGCCCCAGAGGTTATTGGGGAGTTCCTCGATGTTTTTCTCGGGGAGGTTGTGACTCTACCCCCCCGATGTGATGTTGAGTACGGGATAGACTTACAGCCTGCTGCTTGTCCGATTTCGATGGCCCCTTATTGGATTCCACCTTCGAAATTGCGGGAGTTGTGGATTCAGATTGAAAACTTGAAAGAGATGTTGTTCAGTGATCCCGTACTCAGGTTTCCAGAGGAAGGGTTGTTGTATGAGGTTTTTTTGATGCTTTTGGCCTTGTTCTGGGGTACATGCTGATGCAGAAGAAGGGTGTGATCTGTTATGGGTCTAGGCAGTTGCACCCTCACGAGCGTAACTATTCCACCCATGACCTGAATCTTGTAGCAATAGTGTTCTCACTAAAGGTGTGGCGACATTACCACTTTGGGGAGCGCTTTGTGGTCTTCTCAGATCACAAGATCCTGCATTATATCTTCTCCCAACGTGACCTGATCTTAGGGCAGTGGAGATTGGTCGAGTTCCTCCAAGACTATGACTTCATGATCTCTTACACTAAAGGTAAGGGCAATGTTGTTGCAGATTCCATGAGCAGGAATTCGCATAAGGAAGTGGTTTGGGAATCCGCTGATGCTTGGAAAGTGATGGAAGAATTGGCTACCGTGCACTTCGATGCCAGGGTAGAAGGTGTTAGAAGATGTTTATTTCAGATGACAGTGCATTCCTCCTTGTTATAGTAGGTGGAAGAGTCTCAGTGGGGGGACTCCGATGTAGAAGTGATGTGGGATCGTATCGATCAGGGGAACGCTCCAGATGGATGGTAAGAGGACAACCGACATCAGATGCTTTTTCATGGAAGGTTGTTTATTCCGGAGGCGATGCATGAGGGAGTTCTCCATGAGTTCCATAGCTCAGGCTTGGAGGTACATCTGGGAGTTTCAAAAATATACCGAGGCCTGAGGGAACATTTTTGGTGGCCGAGGGTGAAACGGGCAGTGGCGGAGTTTGTGGTTAAATGCATAGGTTGTCAGCAAGTGAATGCTGAGCACCGTGTTCCTAGTGGTTTCTTGCATCCATTGGATGTCCTTGAGTGGAAGTGGGATGAAATCTCGATGGAATTAGTCACATGACTACCCAGAGCTCAGGGAGGTTATGACGCTATCTGGGTATTGGTGGATCGTCTGACGAAATCATGTCACTTCTTAGCAATTAAGGATTCGAGCCCAGTGAGAACCATAACACAAAGGTACGTAGACGAGGTGGTTCATTTACATGGAGTTCTGAAGACTATCATCTCGGATCGGGATACTCGTTTTACCTCATGAGTATGGAGGGGGTTACATATTGCTTTTGGAAACTAGTTATGCCTTAGCACTACTTTTTACCCCAGACTGATGGGCAGACAGAGCGGACTATCCGGATGTTGGATGACATGATGCGAGCATGTGTTCTGGATTTCGGAGGGTCATGGGTATGGAACTTTCATTTAGTATAGTTTTCCTATGGTGATAACTTCCACTGTACTATTGGCATGGCACCGTATGAAGCTTTGTATGGAAAACCATTTCGTTCACCCATTTGCTGGATAGAGTTTGGTGAGACAGGTGCTCTTGGGCCAGAGGTAGTGCAGAGCACCATAGAGAAAGTCTAGATTGTATGTGGGAGGATGAAAGAGGATCAGGACCAATATAAGTCTTATGTTGTTCGTCGTAGGAGGCCCTTGGAGTTTGAGGTGGTAGATCATGTGTTCTTGACGGTTTCCCCTCGACGGGGGCAGCGGAGGTTTGGGAAGGGGAGTAAGCTCTCCCCTAGGTTCATCACATCATTTGAGGTGCTGAGGCGAGTCGGCGAGGTGGCATATCAGCTAGCCCTGCCACCTCAGTTGGAGAAGGTTCATGACGTCTTCCATATCTCCCAACTTTGTCGGTATTTACACGCCGACTCTCTCAATATCGACTGGGGATAGTTAGATATGGGAGACTACGGGACCTTCGAGGAATGACTAGTCAGAATCGAGGATCATAAAGATAAGGTTCTTCATGGACGAACCATTCCCTTGGTTTGTGTGTTGTGGAGGCATGGCGGACTCAAGGAGATCACTTGGGAGCGGGAAGCTCAGATGAGCGCTCAGTACCTGTAGTTATTTTGAGTTGTGTTTTCTTTGTTCTTTGGAGCTTTGTTTTGATGTTATACTTTGTACCTTTGATATATGGAATGCTTGGCTTGTCGGTTATGAGACCTTTTGTTTCCTTATTCTCTAGAAGTGTGTAGCACGTCCGGATGTGTGGGAAAAAGGGAAAAACCTGATGCTTAATCGAGACACATTAATGCAGATGCGATTGAACTCATGCAAGAAAGTCAGTGCCGCATAATGCGGATAATATCTCGACATAGGAAAATTAATTTTTCCCCAACCCATGTGTTCAGGAAATGTGTGGGTTTTATGGTGTTGGGGGGAAGAGTAAGTTGGAAAATCCTAATATATAGAAGTGGGAAGACCCAATACTTAATCAAGACGCATTAATGTGGATAATATTAAACTCGTTCAGGCGAGTCAGTGCCGCCTAAGGCGGATAATATCTCGACATAGGAGAGGGAATTCTTAACACGAATGGTTAGGGTTTTTGGTTGGGTTCCTATTATAAAGAGGCCCCTAAGAGGCATCTTGATGGGTTCATTTGGGTTGGATCTTTAATTCTCGATGACGAGAATGTTTTAAGAGGTATATGATGTAATGGCTTGGACCTCTCCGGCCCATTACATTATCAAAAAGAAGGTCACGAAGTGTTCTGGAGGGTAACATGGACGTTTCCCACACTTTTCAGAATTTTGAAACTACACGCCGTGTAGTATGAGTACACGCCATGTACCCCCTCGCTAGGTATACCCCGTGTTAAAGGTTGCTTACTTGCCGTGTGAAATAAATGGGTACACTCCGTGTACCCCAATACTACACCGTGGGTAGTCCCTCCCCACGTACGCGTTACCCTCAAACCATGTGTTGACCAATCAACGGCTGTGTGCCATGTTGGATCTGTGTCCTTGCCGTGTGAAATAAATGGGTACACGCCTTGTACCCCAATACTACATTCCATGTAGTTCCTCCCCGCATATTCGTTACCTTCAAACCGTGTGTTGACCAGTCAATGGCCGTGTACCGCGTTGAAGGCCGTGTTGGAAGCCGCTTGGTGACCATGTGAAATGGCCGAGTACACATTGTGTACCAAAAAGTACATGTCGTGTACTTTTGTTTTCACGCCTATAAAAGGAGGGGTCCCCTCCTCCTTTTCAAACCACTCCTCTCTTCCACTTTCCTCTGAGCATAACTCTCTCAAGAGACTCGAAGGCTCCTTTTCTTCCATAACTTCTTCGTCTGATATCCGATTTACGATCCGTCAGCGACCATGGGATCGTAAAGATGAGACGGAACTTCTGATCTTGGATCTGTTGTCTTTCCTTTGGCCTTTCTATCCCATCATCCACTTGAGGAGGTTTTTCTGGGATTTGAAAGAAGTGACGGATGCTAACGAACGTCTTCTAAAGTTGATTCGGGGGAGCGTTGTGATCAGAACCTATTGAGGTAGGGATCTTACCTTCGTCTCTCTAAATTTTTCATCATGCAGGGTGGGTATCCTCTTCTTTTCATGAGAAACGGTTGGACCATTAAACGAAGATAATAACTGGTTATTGAATGGGGATGGTGAAGTTGTTATGTTTATCTTTGTTTATCCGATTGTTATGTTGTGAATTGAATAAGCTTATGCCTACTGAAAATCACGGTTGTTGGGGGCCTTTGCTTGTGCAATTAATTGTTTCCCTGTCATTATATACCTTTTTTGTGAATGGAACATTATGGAATGTGGAATTTGGATAATCACGTACAGATGGCTGATTTAAAATATGAAACCCTTGTGTGATCACCCCGGTTGAACAAAATGGGATAATGAACATGTGGGTGTTAGCTTGGATATGTGGAATGTGATGGGGGTGTTTTTGTGGGTTTTTGTGGATCGGGTGAGCAGCAGGGCTGCGGTTGGCTTGGTTGTGAGTTGGTGTGAATGCTATGTTGGTGATGGGGAACGGGCTGCGATAAATGGTATTAAAGGGGTGATTATGTATGGTGTGGTTGTGGTTATGGTGGTTGGCAGTGGGGCTACAGGGTTGGGTTTGAATGTGAACGAACTATGGGTTGTAAAGAATAAATAAAAAGTGGAAGAGTTAATAAATGGTGGGAAATGGTAATGGGACGGGAATGTTAATCAATGGGTTGGTTGGTTATTAAGAAGGTTCTTGTTGTGATGCTTGAGTTTTCCTAACCTAATTGTGGATGGCAGGGACATGCTTTATGAACGATCGATGTGGTTGGTTATTGGTAGATTCCCAGTAGTTAAGGAACTAATAAACTGATTCTGTTGAAACATGAAAACTTATATGGGGTTTTGAGATTATTTGTTGTATGCATGCTTCGTAGTAGCAGTGCAGAGGAACGTGCTCAGTTCTCTGACTAGAAGCCATTGGTTGGGCTGAGTGTTTAGTATATATATATATATATATCTGTATCTTTGTGTTTTATCGCACCCCACCCATGTTGAGCACTTAGTGTCGAACACTCAAATTTCATGGGAGAGGGTGTTCTCCCCTTAGTTACTAGCTCCTTAATACTCCTTCTTCCCTAGGCTATGACGGCTTGAGGTGACTTTACACCCAAGGCTCTTCTGGTAGGTTTCGATTGGGGTGGTTTTAGCCCAAGACTCTTCGGGCAGGTTTTAATATTTTCCAAGAACATTCGGGATGAGGCCCAGGTCTGTGCAGGCGGGATACGTGGTTGTGAGGCCCAGGTGTGGGGGGAAGGAGGCGTGGTTGTGAGGCCCATGTGTGTGCAGGTGGGACGCGTGGTTGTGAGGCCCAGGTGTGTGCGGGTGGGATGTGTTGTTCTAGAGGCCCAAGTGTGTGCGGCCGGGAAGAGTGTGGTAGCGTCAGGACGTTCGCCGTTAGGAAGAGCAGCTGACTAAGGGGAAATGGTGTGGGGGTACCCAATAATCATGATCTATTATACTATTATTACCTATTGTTTGTGTTTTTGTTGAGCGTGGATGGTGAGGTTGGGTGGATAGAATTACTTGTTAGGTTTTGCTTTCTTCTGTTGTTCTCACGAGACATTAGGATGTATCCCCCACTTGTGCACGAGAGATTTAGGTTTCTCTACTGAGTATACTTGAATGATCACCCTATGTTTACTTTCAGGTTTCCAGGAGCACTACCAGGTCCCTGCGGGACCCTACTAGTCGGGACAGTTGGAGTTGATGCAGTTGTTGTACTCTTGTTGCTTTTGGTATTGTACTTTTTGATATTTCTTGTACTTGTACCTTCTTTCAGAACTATTTAAACATGCTTGTGGGATTGGTTTGGGTTTATTTCTATACACTTTTTCTTTTCTTTTTTTGGGGGGTTGACTTGTCCTATTTCCTGATCTTAAATAATAAAAAGGGTAATGCCTCCCATATTTGTGAAAACTCATACCCTTGGTTCTAGTCGCCACCCCAGGGCATACTGGAGGCAGGACTCGGGGGTCATTATCTCCCTTTCACCATTGCCAGCTCAAGTGGGGCATCATTTATGGAAGGGGGTCATGAAAACCAAGGTATGGGTAACATGTCGTATATTTTTATATATTTAATGGCCTATAAATTTATTTTTTAACTCATCCACTAAAAGTTCAGATAATATTCACATTTGATGAAAAAAGGTATTTCATTGTATATTCATGTATAACATTTACAATACTATTCGAAAACAAAATTGTACTGTATAGTAATATTTCACCTCACATATTTGATATTTTTTTAATTTGTTACATCACCCTACATATAAAATATCTAATGTCATCATAGAGAAACACTATTTTGTATTGTCTAAAAAACTACGGTTATGGGTGAGAAATGAGATCAAGCGCTCAAACTAAAATCAATAAAATTGATACATCACATGAAAGTAATATTAATGATCACCTAATATATGTAACATAAATTAAACTAGTAAAAACTAAATATCCAAATAAATTTCTCTATGGATATAAACTCTCCTAATAAATTTTTAGTAGTCATTAATTCTAGTTTATAAAAAATAAATAATTATCATTATTAACATATTTTATTCAGTAAATTGACCGTGATATGTTTCAATATCAAAAAGAAAACACATTTTAAATATAAAACATATGATAATTATATACCATTAATATTAGAAATAAAATTCATGAACATAATAAAAATATATTTCCACAAGAATCTCATTTCACTATTAATATAGTTTTCCACATTAAAATATTGTCCTACAGATTTATTCTAATAAGTATAAAATTTTATCCTAAGAAGTACATGAAAATTCATTCTATAAATACCTAATAATAATTAAAAAATATACCTCTATAGAAATTTAGTTAGCTTGGTCTACAAAAATCAATAAAATATTCCACAAAAAGTTTTTTTTCATGGAGATAAAATTGATCACCATACATATTACATTATCCATTTTTTAGTAATCAAATACCTCAATATCATAGTACAACCTCATCCATAATTGGGGTTGTATGGTAAAACCAGATGTTCCCTCATCATATATCAAATATTCATTTATATGGTGATCAAACATGTCTATTTGATATGTGTGATCCACAAAAAAAACAAATCTCAATCATCTAGCAAGTCTATTCTAAGGAACATCCTCAAATATGTTTTATCAGATAAATCTAATAACCATTAACCATCCATAGTGGGGTGTATCGTGATATTAATTCAATGAAATGGAATGCACACATTTTGATGCATATTATATAATATAAAATAGTAAATGTTGTTTATCTCAGAATCTATCATAAAATAATGTTTGTATATCTACCACCATCATACAACACACAATTCAAAAAATCTAAACATATTTGTCACTAAAAACATCTAAATCTTTTTAAAAACTTCATATTCCTAAAAATATTATTAAATTTTTTTATTATAATTTATACCAAATATTAATGCCTCTAATATATATTGTTATAATATAAATAAAATAAAATCAGCCGTAAAGAGATTTGAAATCTATAACATATAATTTTATAATAAATTAATAATTTAGTTGGTCATTTTGATACCATTAATTTGTTATAATTTATAATATATTATTACAAATATATGGGTGTTTATCATTCCTTTTTAAAATTCATTTAAAAATGGCTCTCCATAATATATATACTAATTAATTTAATCTTTTAGACAAATTATTACAACATGTTCATATCATTAAAGTCTTTTTGTTAATATATTTTATTATTAATGAAATCAAATAATATATAAGAATTTTAGTTTCAAATATAAATAAAATTAAATTCATGAAAAATTATATCATGTAAATAATCTATAGCCTATAAATGAATTATATTCTATTATACATATAAAATAATCTTTTATGTAGATAATTTTTTTATGAAATTATTATCATTAGGGTTTATAACAAAAATTAATAGGTATGTATATATATAAATTATATAATGATAATATTATAAAAATCTTTTTAATATAATTTTCTAAAAAAATCTACCTAACTAAAAAACTAATATATATTAGTTTGTCATTATAAAATATTACTAATATACATTACTTGTACAATTTTAATTAAATACTATTTTTCATATTCTATTATTGGATATGGGATCAAATAATTACATTAAAATTGCTGAGTTAACGAACCCATTGATTGTATTAATTTTATAAACATATCATAAAATTCTTTAAAAAAGTAAAAAATAATAATTTAATAAATATATTTATCAATGAATACAGTGGAACTATAACCGATATCAAATAATGATCCAAATGAAAATATTTATAAAAAATAATACAATATACACTTCATAAATCTAACCTTTAAAAAATGTAATCCATGACATGAAAACAATAAAAAGTGAAGGTTATAATAAAAAATACCAATTTATATAAATTAAAAAAATGAACAAACTCTAATAAATAATATCGAAATATAATTTTAATGAAATATATATATTATGTGAATAAAAATTTTCTTCATGGAAATGAATTTTTTTAGAGGTAAAATAAAAAATAATAGAAAATAAAATTGTTAATGTAATAATTATAATAATTTATATATTAACAAATACATTTTCGAAGAAAAATAATGTTAAATGTGAATAATTGAAATTTGAATGGTATAAAAATTTAGAGATGAAAATGTTAATTAGAGATATATTTTTAAATACAAATAAGAAATAATAAAATATGAAATTAAATATCAATATGAATCTATGGAAATTGAAAAACTAGATAATCAGAAAATGAGATTTTTTAAGTATCGTCCCATGTCATTCAACAATTAATTGTAAAGGGTAAGGATGTTATTAAAAATAATCATCATTAAATTTAATAAAAATAATATAGAGGATCCCAATAGAAGATATTGAAAATAAGAACAGTTTATAATTAGTTAAAAAAGTACAATTATTCTTCATTAAATATGTAATCATTTAAGAGATTACCATAGATATGCTGAGTAATATAATATATATAATATATGTTAATTTAATATTAAATTTCGTTAAAGGAAATAATTTATGTTGTATGATGATATAATTATTGGTAAATAATAAATATGATGATTTGTATTATCAATGGAATATAACACCTGAAAACATAATAATGATCTATCAATTTGTAGAATGCCTATAAAAATTTCCAATAGGATAAGGGATCACGATAACTTTTCCGTAAAAGATTTTGTGGACTAATTGACTCCGTCATTTAAATATCATTATATATATAACTATTATAGAAATTATTCATTGTTCAATTAAGGTATATATTACCAAATAGATAATAAAATGTTGCTTATATGTCGTAATGGAAACATAATGATATTTTAATGACCATTACTCTGAATATTTATTTATATAAATTAATTAGATATCAAAATACACTGAATGATAACTAATTTAGATTATTTTTAGTTTTATGTGGCATGTATGATCTATAGTTAATTGATCTTTATCTTGAATATTCATTGGACATTGAATTTGGGTAATGGATTGGTCTTTAGTAATGTATTCATATATTCCTCAGATTCATTACCTTTATAGTTGATTGATTATATCAACCAATATAAACTCCATTTTATCATTATTTTATTATTATTATCATTTATAAAGTATGTTTATTTTATTCCTTATAATATTAAAGATTATAACATATCCAATGACCCAAATTTAGTGATATTACTCATTGTAAACATATTAAATAAATAATTATTATTAGGAATTATTTTGGAAACCGTGGAAATAAATTAAATTTTCTAAAAAATTACACAATAATCTATAAATTTTTTATCATTCCAAAACATGATATGTTTAATGATAAATAATTTTAGTATAATGAATATTTATTTATAAAATGTTGAATATAATACCATTTCAATAAATATATACCCTTTCATTAAGGATAAGATATTTTTTTAACTTAACCATAATTAAAATATAAAAATTAAACCAATTTAAGAGAATCTAATAAAATTAAAAACATATATAGAATTAATTATTTCTCAAAAAGGGAAACAATTACATAAAAAAATGCAGGAAACCGAAAACATAATATAATGAGGAATAAAGAATATAAAATATTCGTGGTAGATGATGAAAAACCATTTTCTTGATTTTTTTTAACTTCTATAGATCTATTTAAGAATGCAAGTCCTTAATCAAATAATTCAGAATTTTTTAGGGATTTAATTGTAAATCCTTGTATCATGTTTGGTATAAAACTATTAAAACGCCCTTAATATTTTATATTGGTTTTATTTAAAAAAAATTATATTTTTAGTGTGAAAGTGGAGTGTTTCTTCCCAGATTTGGTTTGAGATTATCATTGATACATGTTTAAAGGCTGATTGAAATTTTCTATTTAGTGACAATATTGTTATGGTTAGGATTGGTCACACCGTGTTGTGTTTTTTTATTAATATATTCTATTTTTTAGGGCATTTTAACACACTTAAAATCCTAATAAATTACAATGGGTTTTATATGTATGTGAAAATATAGTCAGGGAACATTCTATAGTGTAGGACTTCATGGTCTGATGGCTGTTTGATAGGATTTACTGACTCTTATTAGTAGTTTTTTTATAGATTATAATGTCGATTATGTGGATTAATATGTCACATAGAGATTATATAATATATGATTTAGTTGTTGTGTCATGAAATGCATAAATATATGGATAATTCAATATAGGATTGAATCAAGTCATGATAGAAGGATTTATGTAATTAGTTTCATAGAAAAGAATCCTCTATATTTGAGCTTCAAAATATGGTAGAGGGAAAAATCTATGATGATGAACCATAATAATCATTTTAAAAATTATAATTATTAAATGTTTTACATATCACACATTTAAAATTAATTTTTTCCCTTTTCAAAATTTCATGATGATGGTTGGTCATGTTTTTAACCATTAATGACGATAAATCCGTACAAGGGGGCATTACACAATTGTGGTATCATGTTGTGAATCATTGATAAGAAATATTTTATTCATGATGGTATAAGACCATTCCATGATTAACTATATCAAAATATTCTTGTATCTTCCTTGGAGTGATGTTATTTGTCGAGACCATAAGATAAATGAACTGGGGTTGTCCATGAACTACAATTTAATAGTAACCTATATCAGCATGTTGTGATGTCGAACCAAGGATATTTTTAAATAAAATTTATAAAATAAATTATATTAATATTATAATTATAAATTGATAATTACTAAATTTCTATGGCTATAAAACATTCTTCCCCCAATTATATTTTGATATATTCTCTTCCAATTTGGGGTTTTTTATTATTTACCAAAATCATGGTCCATTTCATATTGGAGATAATATGTGTAATATATATCATTCCAAGTTGAGTTTTTTCTACGTTAAAATTTATGTTTCACAATGTTACATTAGTTATATACATTTTTCTTAATTTTAGGATTATCATTAGATTTTTTGATTTCTTCAATTTAAATTTTGACCAGATAACAATATTTAATGTGATAGTACATATGAGAATAAGGAACGTAGACCCTATAGAATTATGAAAATATAGTCATATATATTCTTGTGTTTAATGTACTTTTTTGATAAACTTTTTGTTATTTTCCTACAATATAAATAGATAGTGTATATATCATTTCACATGGAATCATCTTGAGTATGATATGAGTGTTCTATGGATAGATTTTGAACTATGTTGTTTGTTTTCTAATTGAGGTTTTACTTGACATAATGAAATTGATGTTTTTTGTGGTAATTCATGGAGTTTTGTAAATGAAATGATAACCTATTATGATAATAATAGATAACCTTATATAATCTCCTCCCGTGAGACTGTCTTCTAAATAAGAATTATAAAGGTAGTGGGATTATGTGAACATGGGTATGGAAATTTTTGGTTGGAAAGTGACAAATAAATGAAAATAACAATACTATGTTAATTATTATAATTAAGTTGATAATATAGTTAAATTATTATGAATAATTTATATCATAGTTATATTAAATTTTAAAATGTGGTTGAGGTATCATATTTAATTATATAGACTAAAAATCTAATTATAATGTTAACATGTGTTAGAATATTATACAAAAAGAGATGTTAAGTGGTACAAGGGTGAGGTTTTGTTCCCCATGGGAGTTAAGGTATATGAGATGGTTCTAGAGTGGGGTGATATTTCCCAATGGGTAATGGAACATGAGATGGTTTATCCAGGGTTCAATGTCCCCCATTAAGGATTTTCTTGTTTAATAAGGTAGTATATTAGGGTTCCATTCTACCATCAATGATGAAATTCTTATAATGATTCTTGGTTATGGATATTTTCACCCATGAGTGGTGATATATGAGATAGATTTGAGGTGGTGACATTATTCCAAGAGGAGTGCATATAACTTAGATGATCTAAGGGTGGGACACTATTTTACCATTAGTTGTTATATATCAAATTTAGAGACATTTTAAATTAGCCTATATGTATATGGTAAATTCTATTGGACACCATAGATCCAAATTATTCATGGTGGACTTTTTATTTTTGATTATATTTATTAATTATAGAATATTAGCCTGCATTTTTATGGTATTTTCATATGGTTGATATTGTTGGTGTTTTACATATTACATCTCATAAAATGATAAAGAAATCATGGGTACCATTGATGAATTTCTTGTTTCAATCCAGTACAGTGGAAAGTAAATTGTTGATCTAGTTTGTTGGGATGAAAAATGGGGAATGGTTATGGGTCATGAGTTTTGATTGTTTTGGTAACCTTCCAATGATTTTGTTTATCTTGATTAATTTTCATATTTATATATACAATACTCCCAATGGGGATCCAGATTTCCTCAGAGTGCCTCTATGACATATATATTTGTTTATATTGATATATAATTGGTTGATATATATTTTCATTGGTATTTATATTTCATGGTTTTAATTATAATTTATCTAGGTTATATTCATTATTTAACATAAACTATTTTTTAGTTAAGTAAGTATTGGTTAATTTCTCACCAAAATGATATTAGACAATAATTTCTAGTCATAATCCACTATTATAATGTTTCTTGCTAATTTTTTTTATAGTTACCTTATCTGGTTATATTATAGGTGAAATAGGTTGGGACAATGCATTGTTCTATCAAAACATTAATTTCAATTTGTTTTTTACAATTTGAGAATTTTTGATATGAGATATTATATTTTTATATCCTTGTATGTATCTTTGTACTAGGAATAGGTAATATACATATGATGGATGAGGTAACCAAATATACATATATATGTATGTCTCTTACTTTTCATGGGATGAACATTACATCTCACAAATAATATGACAATACAGAAATCCAGTGGACTAGTTTCTTGTTATAATAGATATATAAATACTCTATTACAATTTCATTATTCCATATATACCTTAATAATAAATGTAATGGAATTTAATTTAAATATATAATTAAATATGATTAACTGGGTTAAAGGGATCCAAAATATGAAGTGACATCAAACACTCAACAAGGGAAACATTATTGATAGTCATCATATATTAGAACACATGAATGATAGAAATCATGCGAAATATATAAATATATAATTATTATGAATAAATATAAATAATTATTAACCACATGGTGTGATGGAAGGGAATATAACCAGGAATGAACAAACATATACCGTGGAATTAAAATTAATAAACATTAGAAAATAATCATTATCCATTGTGTATAGCGTATTCATATATCCTCTATGTGTCCCAAAAAAATAAGAATATAAAATCATAACATTTTTTTCTTTAATCACTACGTGAATTCTCTAGTATATCAGTAACCAAAAACAATTTCCTGTTGTGGATAAAAAATAACATCATGTTCCCCATAATAGATCATGTATCACCACTAATTACCCAGAGTGAACCTAGAAAAAAAAATCATTTAACAATTTTTTGAACTATATAAAAATAATAATCCAACGAAATAGATGTTAATTTGTGTCCCAAAAATAACCAAATAATATATAATACATATGTTGTCTATATGAATATTGAATCATACATTATTCCTTTATTTCTAAATTATCACATCGAAATGAATGGTTTTTATAACATTTTAGTGAACAAAAAATCATCATCCACCCATAGAGAATATTTTGATTATTATACTAGAAAATATACCTAGTAAATCATAATAACAATTTTGATATATTGATATATATTTTTTTAAACAAAATTATGAAACACTTTATTTTTAAAAAATTAGAATAAATAACCACATATATCTAAAAAGTTTTAAAATGAAAAAATTCAAAGAACAAATAGAAATGGATATTTTTTAAACAAAATAAAAACATAAGTGAATATTGAAAAATAATAATGGACATTATTTATAAAATTTTAGGTCATGTGTAAATGAAAAAAACAATGCATTTTATAATTTTTATAGCGTGTAAAAATTTCAATATTTTAGAAATCAGTAAAAATATTCTTTTATAATATTACATAAAAAATATCAATGGAAGTTGAGAATAAAAAAAACATTCATTGAAACCTATAGGATATATTTATTTATGAAATATAATTAATATGAATATAATGGAAAATGTGTTAGTCAAAACAAATTAAAACATTTAATGTAATGAATTTAACATAAAACAACATACTACTTTTAAAATCAACAATCATTCGAAAGAAAGAAAAGTATGAGGATATTTATGTAACATAAGGATTATAAATTCATAACATAATATTCAATATAGTTATTATCTAAATTTTGTGATTTAATATTCAGGAATAATTATGAAAATGACTTGAATAAGGAACATTTATATGAGAAAACCATTTGGCTTTGGTAAAATTAGAATCAAAATACATAGAAAGGGGATCTATGGTATGAATTTGTAAATGTAATTTTTTACATTAAATGAATGATAAACCACATCCATCAGTAGTATATACAAATAAAAAAAATATTTAAGTGGTGAATATGTCACATTTGTTAAAGATGGAAAATTGAGATAAAAAACCCTCACCATATATTCAAAATTTGCAGGATTCACTATATTATACTGTATAATGAAAATAACCTTCTTAATATATTATTTAATAACCTTATAAATATATATTACAATTTATACCAATAAATTATTATCAATATCTATACATATATTACCCTTATAGTTTATTTTCTTCATCATGAGTTAATAATTTTATTTATTTGTAACATGTTTTTAATAGAGATAGTGATACTCATTAATTTTTAAAAATATCTTATTTATTTGATTAAATATGGTAATATAATTATTTTTTAAATATTTATGAAAAAATATTTAATTTTTTTTTAATTCTATGTGTAGTTCATGTGACTGGAACCCATGATGGGTTGTTTTTGGTAATTTATCGATACTTATATATTAAAATATAATGATCATTTATTTTTGTGAGAACCTTTTAGAAAAACATTCATAAAACATATTACATGTAAATATCATATATATTCATTAAATTTTTTAATATTCATCATAATACATTAATGAAAAATATTAAACACCATTGATATAGGCATTAGTTCATACATATCATAAGTGTTGTATTAATTTTGGAAAGAATAGGAGGATGGCTAAAAATGGTGATTTCATCGTTATAATATAATCTCAGTACAATTAATATACTAATGAAATAATTTATTATAGGTATGATATTTTCATTAGTGATTAATGTTTACTTAATTGAATGGATACTAAAAATGTGTGATTGGGGGTTCATATATTACTTATTAGGACAATTCATTGCACCTGCTTAGATTGCACCTTTAGTGAGAGAAACACATCTAAGGCATGGTAAAGTGAGTTAGGAAATATATTCTATATAGTTTGTTCAATTTTTTATGATTAATATGTTATAAAATTTGGGTGGATAGGTGATCCTTTTATTTGTGAGAGTGGTTTCATTTATGTAAACACTAATTACATTACATTAAAGGATATTAAATTTTAAAGGAATATTACTCTAGAAGAGTATTAAAATTTATAGGGGTGATTCATGGCATATAAATCTATCATAAACATTAATAATGTTTTTTATTGATATATTTTAGGCCTCTCCCCCATAATTTATCTTTTAAACATTATATATATTTACTTAGTAACTCATTTTTCCTCACTTATATATTTTGTGACCAAAAATGTAATTTAACATGTCAACTAATTTAGATATTTAGATATTAAAAATGAAAACCATCATACTTGTATCAATTTCGAGTGGTTTTGAAATTATGTTTTATAAATTTACACTTAACACATAAGATATAGTTTATGAAAAAATTTCTTTTTTGAACATATAAATTATTCTATAATGAAATTATTTATATTATTGAATTCCATGACATTTATTTTAATTTTATTTAATATCTAATTTTTTTAAATTCAAACATATCATAAATTCTATAAAATCATATAAATATTTAATTAAATAAAAATCAATTTAAATAGTGTTTTAATAGATTAAAAAATAGCATAGGTTTAAAAGTATCAAATATAGGGTATTAAAATCAATTTATATTGGATATTATGTATTTTAAAAGTTAAATTATTGTTATTGGTGAAATTGATTTTAAAAATATTATTTAAATATTATATAATGATTACTCTGAAAAATTTTATGATATTTCTAATGATATCTTTTTTCAATAATTATCATAAAAACTAAAACCTGGAAAAATAAAAAAAATAACCATAATCTTATTTTTAGAGACAAAATCCAAAAATTATTTTTCATTTATCATTAATTAAATTCTGAAATTTATAAATTTATCATTGAAATAAAAATATGAAATATATATAAATGTTTTTTAGAAGAATTATCATTTTAACAATAGTGTTTTTTAATTTTATTCCATATCAATATATTAATAATATTTTAGTATACATATTTAAAAACTAAAAATTATAATTACAGTATTTTAAATTTAATCAATTTAATTTTTAAGATAAAATAAACAGTAGATACAAATTTTTTATGTAAAAAAATAATTATTTTAAATATTTAATAGCATAAATTATTTATCATACAAAAACTAAATTTAAATTGATTCATTGGTATTAGATAATATAAACTAGTTATTTAAAATCATTAATTATAATATTAAATGAATAATAATACAAATTTTCATAACAAATCAATTTAATATAATTTTATTTATTTGAGGTTTTATTCTTATGGTAATTTATTAATGACATTTGACATGATATTTTAACGAAATATTTACATTTTATTATGATAAAGGGTGGAAATATTCAAAATGATTAATCATTATTTATTCATATTTCCATTATAATAATGTATACTATAGTTTTGTAAATTTATTGTTTCATGTGATTCAATCTAACTAAATACACTATAATAAAATAATGTGTCTTTATATTCTAGCCCATTTATTCATGGAAATTAAATTATGTAAAGAAATATAGGTGAAGGTTAATTTTTATGAAATCATAAGGTTTCCAAAATTCCTGTTCAAAATAATCATTTCACCGTATAACTATAACAAGCATGGTGGCATAGTTCCTTTACAGTTTATGTTTTCCATCAATCATTTCTATTGGTTGTTCCTCATATGAGTGATTATATTCTAATTTAACCATTTCAAATATTTGTTTATTTGATTTATCTAGTTTTTAATTAAACAAAATTGAGGAATGTAACACATTGTGTAATTATGAATTATAATGATTGATTACTAATATATAAGCATTATCCCATCATGATGAAGAATCTTGATGTTATTGATTTACCAAGTGAACAAATTTCCCTTATTCACACATATTATTAGCCAATTAAAATGATATATCTTGAGTAACTCCATTATACTATCTTCAAACTATATATCTCATAAAAATTTATCAATATATCTCCTATATCAGCTTATAATTATTTTCATTTGATAATGAAATTTTTTAAACATCCAATCTGTTTATAAAAATTATCTATCCAAGTAAGACTCCCACTCTAATATTTTCCTAATATGTCAAATTATTACATTTCATTCATATGTAGACTATTAGGGCGCTATTCGGAATCAGGAATTGTAATTTTTTTATATTAACATCCATCTTGATGAATATCTTAATCCCATGTTCCTTTATAGTTTTTGAGCATTATTTTATCTCATGCTCTAATTTATTGATGGTCCTTTCAGATTAACAATCATATTGAGAGTGAAAATATTGTTAAAGATCTTCTCAATATCATATTATTTTAAAACTAATCTTATGAACAGAACAAATATCTTCAAATTTTTATCATATAATTTTTAGATTTTCACTTCAAGCAGACATAATAAATACTTTATGTATAGCCTAACATGTTAACATTATAAGCGATATAATTTAATATAAATGAAATGTGTTTACTTGTTAAAGTGATAAATTCAACCATAAAAGAAAATTTTCACTTTAAGAATCAGATGGAGGCTAATGAAAATATCTATGGCGATATTCTCCAACTTTCATACTAGAATATGAAATGGTTTCATCATCCCAATATATTTATATCTATAAACAATTACATATTACATATTAAGCATTAATATATACAATATTTTACAAAATAACTTTTCACATTGGTTTTTTTGTTTTCATGTTAGTTATTAGGATCCTTCCTTAAAGGTAATGTTGTAAATAGGTATTTATCATAAGTTAAAAAATTTATGTTTCACATTAAATATTGAATTGGTTTTTTATGTCGTTTATCAAATAATTGATGGGTTAGACCCATTTAAAATGGGATTTCATGTCATTTATGATATAACTCATGCTGAAAATGATTTTTTGTGTATATTATTTGATATCATACATGATACACTAATTTGATAAATGCATATATATAATATTTTTTAAGTTGGTTATCAATTAACTGATGTGAACAACCCTTTTTCATGTCATGTACGGGAAAACTGACATAAAAAACTATCGATGTATTATTTTTTATTTATGATATCAAATAACCAATTTGAAAATTAATTTCTTTAGAAATATTTCCATCCAACCTTCCACACCAAAATCGACATAAAAAAGCAGAAGATTATAAAAAATAAGGAGCTATAATGAATCTTTTAATTCAAATTTATAACTAAAATATTCAAAATTACAATATATAAAACATAAAAATTAAAACAATACAATCCTATAAAAGTATTTTCTCATTCAACAAGTAAGTGTATTAGATACAAATAAATATATGTACAATGGTCATAAAAAAGATGCAAATTAATTGGAATGAATTTAACATTATTACAAATAATTTATGTCAAATATTATGGAAATTATTGTAATGAAAATATCATATGGAACTTCATAACAGTCCTTGTAGAAAATATTTATTACATAAATCATAACACATAATATATTCATTCTTTTTTTGTATTCTTATTTATGAAAACAATGTTTCAATGAGTTATTGAAATCAAAATAAAAATATTATCTAATATATCCAAAATTTACTAATTAAAAATTAAAATAATTGTTTCCATTAACTATTATATATTGGTACACTTGTTCATTTTGTTATATTGAATGAAATTACATCGCATGATTGAAAATAATATGACTGAAATAAATTTACAATTAATTGTTGTATAAAATTTATTAAAAAATTCAAACTTTCATATCAAATATATCATTAAAAATTTTTCTCACTTCACAATGGATAGATCATAACAAGTAAAGTTACATCTCCCATGGACATAAAAAACATAAAAATTAATTTAATCTATTATAAAATATAATATAATGTTAGTAGATATTATGTTAAAGTAAATATAATACCTTATGATATATATGGTTCATAATCTTGATGATAAGGAATTATCTAGCATATAATAATGATTTGTTTTGAAACTATTCAGCGACCTAAATTGACCATTTTTATGCAATAATTGTCCCCTCTATAGTTGATGTTACCTATAGTTCTATAAATCCATATTCATCTATATTTTAATAATCCTTACACAATATATAAAGATACCTAATACAAAACATGTATAGGTATTTATTTTCAAAAAAATATATTCAGAAAAATATCTATAAAAATATTACATTGAAAGGACTTGAATTATTTTGATGCAAAAATAATCTCCATTCACAAGTTCTATAATATAAATTTTTAAATTATCTAATATTATTTCATGCCTATACAGACGTAAATTAATTGTGATCTCATGTACATATGAGAAAAAATTCAATACCATGACAATCTATCAGGAAAAATAGAATATGTATATGATGTTATAACACATTGTATTTATTATTTTCAATATAATATTTCTTTAACATTAACACATTTATATAAAAAAAATTATAAATATATTATCATGAAATATTAAAAATTAATACACAAAATATAAAATATAAAATATAAACATACATCTATTGTAATAAATTAAATATCTTAAATTAATCTCTGCTAAAACCCAAGAATCATCCATAATATATTTTCCATTTTTGTAACCTGATCCCTCTTCTGTTTTTCATGAATACGCAGAGTTGTAGAGGAGAATCCCTTGTGGATCTTGAAGACTCATCTATCAGTTTTTAAAAATTATCAGCCACCATTTTTCTTCCAATAACGTATATGCTCCCTAAGATAAATTATGCGGGTATAAATTTATATAACGGTTCTCCTGATGAGATCCCATAAATTTATGACAATTAAGAATAAAAACATCAATAATAAACCAATAATAATATCTATTATAGAATAAATTTCTAAAAGGTAATATTTCAAATATAGAAAATTATTCTTTTATTCTACATTCAAAAAAATTATTCAATATATCATTATCTATAAATGGATATATATCAGATGGATTATGATTTTTCTTATAAATACAAATGAAATATAAGGTGAGGTTTGATTTTAAATTCCACCATCTACTATTAAGAAATGAAATACATTTCCTCTTAAACCCTTCAATGTAAGTTATATAATATTTCCTTTGATAATTGTTGGGAAACCAATATTACTAGAAAAATTTCATGATATTTGTAATAATATAAAATTAGAAGACCAAAACTGTCTCCCATTATTGAGATAGTTTCAATTTTTCAAAACATCTCTAATCATCAATCAAAATACTGACTTTTCTTTTATCTTGACATGATACAATGCCCTTGAATTATTTTGAATTAAGACCTATTGTAATATCATTATCATCATTGTTTACCAGTATCCTTTGGTCCAGTCTATGGGAAACTGATAATTTTTTTAAATGTGTACTACAACATTTACAAACCCTCGAACACATCTTTGGCCCTATGGGAGTAGTTGTCTCATATAAATAATGATGTGACTCATCATGAGGAGAATTTTTATATTCCTCCCCAAGGAATGAGTATGATCATCACTAGATGTTTGTGGTATATTAGTTGGTTGATATGTCATTACCCTACCAATTAATTGAACAGAAAAATTAGTACACAAATATAATAATTAAATTATTGAAATACTAATGTGAATAAAAAATTAATTTTTTTAAAAAAAATTTAAACAAAATAAAATTTTAAACATTATTAATATTATTTTTATAGTTCACTAAGATGCTATCCACTGTAATGAGATAATAAATGTCACATAAATTAATGAAAAAACATCCCAAAATATAGGGAATTTTAAAAATATTCTAACCCAATCAATCAACTGTTTCACACAAAAATAATATTTTTTCAATATACTCATATAAAATATTTTCTCCCATATATAATAGAATATTTTGAAAATATTTTTTAATAAAATAAATTAAAATATATGAAATTAAAAAATTTATACAAGAATAAAAAAAATCATAATTGTTATATTAGTAATTTCTTAAAAAAATTCAACCAAATTTCCTTCATCATTATCATTATATATAAATCAAACCATGTCAACAATTATATTTCCAATATAATGAGTTAATAATTCCATCGATGTAGTGACCAAATCATAATTGATGGTTGGAGTGGATACTCAAAAGGGGGGTGAATTGAGTTCCAATTAAAATTTCTGTTAAAAATAATTTCTATTAAAATCCCCAATTTATAAAATAAGTTAAACTATAGTGAATTTGTAGAAATGTAATGGTTTAATTAGATTATCCAAAGACTGATTAGGTCTCAGTTAATCTAATCAAAAGAATAAATTATCTTTTGAAACTAACCTACTAATTTTCAATAGTTACAAACACTTTCTAGATTAACTATCAAAGTATCTTTAAAATAGTTTATATTTCAAAGTAATAACAGACGAATATAAAAGATATATGTATAGTATACTTTAAACATAAACTAAAAAGCATAGAAGATATAACCAAGAGGTTCAGTCTCAATCTGATACTTTGTTTTCCAAAATTTATATATAAAAGTGATCCACACCCTAGATCAGGGTTTACTACAGTACATGACTGTCCAGGTCACGTAGGGACCTCTACCACAGTTATTCGTGGGAATCAGAAATAAAGACAAGTCCAAACAAGGACCTCTTCCATAGATTTCATGGGTAAACAACAGTAAATAGTTTGGTATTAGGATTTTGATATCCTCTAGTTCAATGTATGATACAGTGTGTGTTTACTATATACAGAGTACGCACACTGCTCAAAAAAGTAATTAATGAATCAAATAGAGAGAGTATATGAATGTTTGGATAGCTCTAGTGATTTCCAGGGAATCTCTGGACTCCTTGGATTCAACAGAAATACTTCTGAGTCCTTCTCTGGTTCTGTGTGGAAAAATAGAGTTTCGAGGTTCAACTTGTGTCTTCACGAGTGAAGATGTTCTCTTGATTCGTCATGTGTTCTTCAGTTGAGTTGGATAACACTCATGAGAGTTCTTTGAAGATCTTGTAATGTGTTATTTAGTTGTGCTCAGGATTTCACTTTTGTTTAGTATAGTGCAATCGTGTGTTTCTCTTGTTGCATATGTATGTTCTTCTAGTACACTTATATACATCTCTACTGTACCTCAATATTCGTTATATTCCACGATCTCCATCAGTAGGAATGATTTCCTTTCCATAGGTACGAGGTAAGGTTTCCTGACATGCCAAAAATTATAATTAAATAACATTAAATGCATTAAAAAATCAAATATGACTATTAGATATATTTAAATAATATTGAAAAAAGGTTAATAATTGGTGTCACATTAGTTATGCAAATGTTTTCCCCTTCACGGTGTGTCCTTCACGGTATGACCATCACGGTATGTGGCTCACAGTGTGTCTTTCACGGTTTCTCCATTCCATGGTGTTTGAGTCACAATGTCTGACTCATGGTGTCTGAATCACGGTGGTTGAGTCATGGTGTCTAACTCAGGGTGTCTAAGTCATGGTGTCTAACTCACGGTGTCTCGCTGGTCATGGTGTTAGACTTACTGTGTCTATCTTACACTTCATGGTGTTTGTGTCTTGCACACAGTCTATCTTACTATTTCAAACTTCACGGTGTCTTGATACATAGACAAATAATTGTATTCAAACATAAAATTAAAATGTATAATATGAATTAAGCATAACCATAATAAGATAAGAGAACATGAAACATAAATACAGAGGATTGATAAGATAAGTTATATTTGTGATCATGAATAAGATTTGTAAATAATAATGAGATTAATTAACAGTAATAAGATTTTTGATCATTAAAACATGATTAATACATGAGTAGTCCAACAATATCCCACTTTTTGATGATCAAAATTCATGTATAGTTGAAGTATAAATGAAATTCAACGTTAGAGAAAATAAAATATATAATAATAATAGATAAAAGACTAAGAAATAACTCTTCTCACTTTTTATCCCCCTTTTTGGATTATCAAAAAGTAGAGAGAATGGATTGAAACAATGAATTTGTCATAAAAAATGTTCATAATACAACATACATGAGAAATAAAAATAGTAAACAATCAAATATATCCCAAATAAAATTAACAATCACTGGTTGGCATCATGGATTGGCTTTATATTTGCCTTTATTAGCATCATGAGTTGGAGCTGATGTAGAAGAAGGGATGGAAGTAGTAGAAAAAGATGGTAAAGGTTGACCTTGAAATATGGAGGGAGCCAAAGTAGGAGCGGTAGAAGATCTAGTCTGTGGTTGGTCATGAATGATTGGTCTGATCTGAGAAAGGTCTTGGACAACTGACATAGTAGTTGAGGCTAGGGCAGGTAGACCTGGTCGAAGAGGGGTAGCAGCTAGTGCAACTATAGCTGTACTCTGCACATGAAGATACAGCTTCAAAAGATTGATGAAATCAGTAATGATTTCTCCACCATATTGCATATCCTTTTCGAAATCATCCTTATTCTCCCTGAATATGTCAAAAAATCTGGTGAACTCTTTATGCTTCTGAACATGAGATTTAAAAGATTGAGTCACTAGAGGGATTTTCAGATTCTCCACAAGATACTTAAAGTGATTGGTCAGGTAACTTTTAGATAAAATCCAGGCGAGATAAAAGTATATCTTCTTGGTGATCTTCTATTGAGCATCATTGGAAATCTTAAGATGAATGTGAACCAAGTCAAGTGCTCTATCTCTATTCCTCACAACATCAGATAAAGAAAGGAAATCTAAACCACTGATCGTATTCGGAATTTCTTACATGATTGTGGATCTCAGCTGAGAATCATCCAAAAAAGGAACAGAAGGTTAACCAGATGGATGAGAATCCTTTACAGCTAGAGTTAGATCTTTGAGCTTCTTCAAAACATTTTGAAGGCATCGAGTGTACTCATTTGTGAGCTTATTCAGATTTTCTACAAGCTCTCTCATACGTTGCAACATCTATGTGTGCCTTTCTCCAATCTTCTCATCAAACGACAACAGGTAGGGATGCATCTGAGATACTATCTCTCTAGAAATGTTGGAAACATTTTGTTCAGGAGAAGTAGCAACAGGTGCAGGAGCAGGCTCTGATCATGAAGACAATTCATTTTGCATGTCAGCTACCATACTTTTCAGATTCGCAACATCAGCACTAAGAAGTTTGTTTTCAACCCAGACTTCATGAATTTCATAGATCATCCATGGTTGAATATGCAGAATAATATTTTTCAAAGAATCGAGGCATCTTCCTGACTTAGTTGAGTCACAGTACAAGGTTGAGTGGAAAAGATCCTCTCCGTTCAAGCCAATGTAGTCCCTCTAAAGACATTCTAATCATAATTAGTTACAAATGACTGTTTCTCAGGTAAGAGTACAGGTGACGGTAGTGGTATGGTTTCTAGTGTAGATTCTGGTTGAGGTTGAGGTTCTGGATCAGGGTGAGCGACTGATTTCAATTGAAACAAAGAGGAGAGATCCATTCCAGTTGCAGTCACCTATTGTGATTCACTCACATCAAAGAAACTGGGGAATTCATAACAAGTGTACACAGAGTATGAATCAGTGTAAGGAGGTGAATCACCAGGTTCAGATTTAGATTCATCAGACTCAGCTGCACTAGGTTCTTGGTTTTGATGTTCCTCCCCATCAACAGGGGCTTCAATTTCAGAAACCATAGGCTCAGCAGCATGGTCAAGATTCACAGGATCGGCTCTATTCTCATTATCCATTTATTTCCTTTCCAACTGAAAGGCAATTTACATCATCTCTTCAGCAGAAGGTGTATACTCAAGAACAGATTTTTTTCATAGGCTGTGCTTCTAGAATTTCTTCCTTTTCAACAGGGAGTTCTTTTAGACTATCTTATATCATTGCAGGGAGGTTTTATGCACCACCAGGTTATTACATGGCTTTCTGCTCTAAATCAGGTATAATTAAATCTCTTGTAGCCTCAGGTTGGGTTTCTGGATCAATATGATCTCTAGAAGCAGGAGCTTCTTCCTCTCCATGATCAGCAGGAGGTTATTCTCCTCGAATAACAACAAAAACTTCCTCTCTATGTGGTATTTCAGTAGGAACATCATCAGGGACTGCAGTCCTTTCATTCTCAATAGGAGCTGCTTTCTTTTGAGGTACTTCAGCCTCTTCTTCTTCTTCTTCCACTTCTGGATACTCATCTACTTCATCTAGTTCCAAACCAAGATCAGTAATGTTCTTTGGCCTTCTTGGATAATGAACAGGATTATACTTCTTATACAATTGATTATTATATTGGAACCACTGGTTTTTGTAGGGGTTCCAGTTTATCTTCATCCTTCTGATGGTAGGCTTGGACAAACAAAAATCAAAATCCATGATTACATCCTCATTTGGTCCAACCACTCCTTTGGAAACTAGCATAGTTGATATCATCCTTGAGTAAAACAAGGAGGTGGATTTGGAAGTGACCTTAATCAGTTCAAACATGTGGTGAATGATATATTTGAAAAGACTGATGTTATGTCCATTCTTCATTAGATGAATCAGGAACACATCCTGATACTTCAGCACAACAAAATCACCCTTCCTTGGGTTAATCAAATTCTGAACAAATTTAAATAGTAGCTGTGTCTCCCCATCTATCTCTGCAGCTATGGCCCTCCGCGTGGTTCCATTTCTAGTTAATATTTCCAAGGAATTTTCTAGATCAAACATGTCTGTTGATGGAGGATGGTATCTTTGGTAATCATCACAAATCCCTTCAAGAGGGATCATCAGGCATGCAGCCCATAGTCTCGAAGAGAATTATCATTTTTTGTCCATTGATCCAACTTGTTACTAAAAAACTTTCTCCACCATCAAAGGAAAACATTACAAATTGGTCAAATTGAGATACCATCCTCGAATAAATAGGTCTATATCTTTGAGAGAACCATTCGATTCATCCTTGTTCTCTTAAAATTTTTAGAACCAATGACTTGCTAGACAAGAGCCACTTAGGGAATATCTCTTTCTCATGAACTACAGTACGACTTACTAGGTTCAGATTTAGAGGGTTGTAATCTCGGTGTCATCTTCTGTTTCTTAGATCAGCGCTACTCAGATGCGGGTGAATATGGACGCTTCATCCTTAACATCCACTGATGATTCAGGCGAGAGAGATGGAGAGAAGGTTTGAAAGGGAAATAATATTCGAGATAGTGACTAGAAGAGAGCTCGGGTGAGGAATCGAGTGAAAACCCTTTTGTTTTATCATTTGGGAATGTGAAACATCATAAAAACAAAAACGCTGGAATGTAAATAGTGGTGAAATAAAAAGAACCATGATACGGATTAATGTAAATTCAAAAATAATCTTCATGGTGAGATCGTGAGTAGGAGTTACGATGTGATGAAAATTAGTTGTCACGAGGAGACAGCTAGTGGTCGTCATGGTGAGATAGTTATTATTCTGTGCAGTCACTGTGAGATAGTGAGTGAACTGTTTCGTCATGGTGAGACAGTTAACTGATAGACCATAAACACAAGGTGTTAACTGTGAGACCGTAACCATGAAACAGTAACTGAGAAACAGTGAGCTTGAAACTGTAATGTAAAATATCGAAAAATATTAAACAATAAGACATGTAATATATCAATTTTTGATTTATCATTCCAAGATCATGTATGATGTAGTCTAATATCTTAGAATTTAATGGTTTAGTGAATATATCAGCAGGTTGATATTCAGTACCATTGAATTCTGAAGTGATATCACCCTTTTGATAATGATCCCTCAAAAAGTGATGTCGTACATCAATATGGTTTGTCCTATAATTTGAAACAAGATTCTTTGAAAAGTTAATAGCACTTGTGTTGTCACAATTTATTGGTTCATGTCTGAATTGATATCCATAGTCTAGTAATGTGTGTTTCATCCAGAAAAATTGTGCACAACAACTTCCAGCAACTATGTATTCATCTTATACAGTAGATAATGTAATAGAATTTTGTTTCTTACTAAACCATGATAATAGTCACTTACCTAAAAAGTGACATGTTATAATGGTTCTTTTTATATCTAACTTACATCCAGCAAAATCAGCATCTGAATAACTAACTAATTTAAATGAATGTATATTAGAATAGAACAATCCTAAATTGGGTGTATTCTTGAGATATTTGAAAATTATTTTTACAGCATTTAAATGTGATTATTTTGGATTTTCGTGAAAATGAGAACACATACACACACTAAACATAATATCAGGATAAATAGCAGTCAAGTGGAGTAGACAACCAATCATTCCTCTATTAGTGGTTTGATCAACATATTTTCCATCTTTATCAAATCCAACGTATAGGTGGTACACAAAGGAGTGTCACTAATTTTTGTGCTATCAAATCCAAAATGTTTTAAAATATATCTACTATATTTACTTTGAGTTAAAATAATTACATCATTATTTTTAATGATTTGAAATCCAAGAAAGAATTTAAGTTCACCCATTAAACTCATTTAAAATTAGTTTTGCATCATTTTATAAAAATCCGTACATAATGACGTTTTTGAAGATCCAAAAATAAGATCATCTACATAAATTTTTACAACTACAAATTATTTGGAAATTCGTTTTATGAAGAGTGTTGGATCATTTACTCATTTTGTAAAACCTTTAGAAATTATAAATGTACCTATCTATCATACCAAGAACTTGGAGTTTGCTTTAAACCCTATAAAGCTTATGATAATTTTAAAATATGATTTGGAAAATAAGGGTTTTTAAATCCAGGTGGTTGTTCAAAAAAACATCCACATCTATATAACCATTTAAGAATTCACTTTTAACATCCATCTGATATAGTTTGAAATTTAGATGTGCAGTATAAGAAAGTAAGATCATAATGGCTTCTAGTATAGCTATTGGAGAAAAAGTCTCCTCATAGTCAATTCATTCTTCTTGACTATAACCTTGTGCAACTAATCTATTCATGTATCTAACAATGTTTCCATAATCATCTACTTTATTCCTAAACAGCCATTTTGTTCCTATGGTGAAAGTGTCCTTAGGTATTTCAACAAGTTTTGAAACTTTATTTCTTTCAAACTGATTGAGTTCTTCTTTCATAGAAATTACCAAAAATTCATCATTAATAGCATCATCAATGTTTTTAAGTTCAAGATGTGACAAGAAGGCTTGATGTTTAAACTAATTTCTAGGAGAGGTTGTAGTCTATGTCCCTCTATCCAGATTTCCAAAAACATCATCTAAAGTATGATTCATTAGAATCCTAGTTGATCTAGTAAAGGTAGGAATAGAAATTTTAGGTTTTTCTCTAGGTCCGGGTTCATTAGGAGAAGATTCTGAAATATTTCCAAAACTGGTTGTATTTACAACTGGTACATTGATTTTATCATTAAGGTTCAGAACAGATAAATCTTCTTCATGATTTTCAAGAGATGATTTAGGTTCATGAGGATTAGTTTCATCAAATTTAATGTGAACAGACTCTTCCAAGCATTTGGTTCTCTTATTAAAAACTCTATAGGCTTTGCTAGAAATTGAATATCCTAAAAATATTCCTTCATCACTATTAGAAGAATATTTTTCTAGATTATCCATGGTATTATGAATAACGACTTTGCAACCAAAGACTCTAATGTTACTAACTTTAGGATTTCTATTATTCCACAACTCATAAGGGGTCTTTTTAAGAACATTTCTAATTAAGAATCTATTGACGATATAACAAGCTGTATTTATAGCTTTATCCCAAAAGTAAATAAGCAGATCATATTCATTAAGCATAGTTCTAGAAATTTTTTGAAGGTTTCAATTTCTTCTTTCTACTACACCATTCTGCTGAGGTGTCCTAGGTGCAAAAAAGTTATTACTATAGCCATTTTGTGAGAAAGAATATTCAAAATCAATATTTTCAAACTCATGGACATGATCACTTCTCAGGGTCTTAATCTTAAGTCCACTAAGGTTCTCTACATAGTTGGAGTATTTAACAAAGTGAGAACAAGATTCACTTTTGTGAGATAAGAAATATACCCATGTAAATCTTGAAAAGTAATGTATTAAGACATAGACATAGTGCTTCCAATTTAAGATAGAAACTATAGAAGTTCCAAACAAATCCCTGTTACCCAACTCGAGAGGTTGAGAAGTTGAAACTTCTTTCTATGTTTTGAAAAATATTTTCTTGTTGCTTTCCCTTTTTATATGGATTACAAACTTTGTCATTTGGAAACTCATGTTTGGGTAAGTCTCTGACTAAGTTCTTCCTAGTCAGTTTTCTAAGTGAATGTATATTACAGTGTCCTAATATTTTATGCCAAATCCAAGATTCTTTATGAAAATCATTTAAACAAGTAATGTTTTATTTAGCTAAATATTTCAAGTCAACTGCATATACATTTTCATTTCTCAAAGAAGAAAATACTAAAACATTCTAAGAATAAAAAAAATTACAAGAATAAATTTCAAACTTAACATTAAAGACATCATCAAATAATTGAGATATACTTAACAGATTATATTTAAGTCCATCAACAAACAAAACATTAGAAATTAGAACTGAGTTTGTGTTCCCAATTTGGCCTAGGAAGATGATATTTCCTTTAGATTTTTAACCAAAGGTGACATAACCTCCATCAAAATTTATTCTGTTCTTGAATCATGAATAATCTCCAGACATGTGCCTTGAACATCTACTATCCAAGTACCATGTTTTCTTACCAGAATTCTTTAAACAGGTTTCCTACAAAACAGTTTTAAACAGAGAATGATTTTGGTACCCAAATTCTATTGGGTCCAGAAAGGTTATCAATCAATGAATTTGGTACCCAAATTTGTCCTATGGGTCTCATATATTTTATAGAAGCAAAATATTTTTAATGATAAACTCTATTTGATCTATAACTATGTGGGTAACCAGTTGAAGCATGTGAATTTCTAGAACTTGAACTAGAAGTATTCTGTCCAGATTTATGAATAAATCTAGTTTTAGTGAACTATCTTTTTCCAGGTTGGTAACCTATTCTAGTAGTGTACATTGGTGCACATTCTTTCCAAGAATTTGAGTTAGAGTGTCTATTAAATTTGTGAAATTTTTTAAGTCTTTTATATGTTTCTCATTAGACATTTTTAGTTTAGTATTTTCCTTTAACAGTTGATCATTATTTTCTATTTCTATATCAAAGGAAAATTTAACATTGGCAGTGAGAACATGATATTTCTTTAATGACATATATTTTTCATTAAGTTCATTACATGTTTCTTCTTGCATGTTGCAATATTCAAACAGTTCCTCACTCGACATGGTTTCATATTTAGAATTAGAATTAGTTCCAGAATAATAATCATTCAGCATAGGGGAAACAGGTACCTCAGAAGTATTGGTCATCAAACACATGTTGGTACAATTCTTTCCAGAGTCAGAAGCTTTAGACTCACTTGTGCTGTCTTCTGAAGTACTCCAAGTAGCATTCATTTCTTTCTTGTTCTGATTGTCCTTGTAGTCATGTTTCTTCTCGAACTTCAATTTTGTGTATTCTTCTTTAATGTGACCTTTTCTCTTACATTCATAGCAGATAAATTCATCACCCTTATCAGATTTCTTCCAATATTTCTTCCATTGTATTTTGTTGTCATATTTACCTTTGTAGTTTGACTTTCTGAAGAATTTATTCTTCCTATAGAATTTCTCAAACCTTCTGGCTATTTGAGCCATTTTAGCATCAGAGTCAGAATATGAACATTCACTTGTTGAGATATTAGTAGGTATTTGAACTTTATCCTTGTCCTTGATCTTTGAAGAAGTAGTCTTAACTTCCATTTACTTACTTTTTGGTTCATCATCTTCCTCATTATTCACCATGAGTTCTTCCTCATATATCATATGATTTCCAATATGTTTTTTGACAGGCAGAGTAGCAATGTCACATTATTTTGTAATTGAAGCAGAACTGCCTCTCCATCAGTCTGGAAAACATCTTAGTATCCTCATGATTTGTTCTTTTGCTGTAAAAACATTTCAAAGTGAGTTTATAGTGTTGAAAATCTCATTGAACATGAGATACATATCATAAATAGGTTCATCAGTCTTCATTTTAGAATTATCATATTTAAGAGTATAAGTGTTTAATCACATTTCCTTAACATTATTTGTTCCCTCATTAGAAACACCTAAGGTATCCCATATTTCATAGGCAGTTTTGAAAGCAGATATTTTGTTAAATTCCTTATCTCCTAATGTAAAATACATGGAATTCATATCTTTATAGTTATAATTTTAAGATACTTTAGTATTTTTATCCCAAGTAGTTCTTTCAGTTTCTGTAATTTTATATTGAGATTTTATAGTAGTCCAGATATCAAAACCCATACTTTCTAAATGTATTTTTATTTTAAGTTTCCACTGGGCATAGTTTGTACCATTAAAGAATGGTGGGTTGTTGGTAGAATCACCCTCTATTATATTGTCCATATTTATATTTTATAAAAGATATTTAAAGAGAAACAATTTAGAAATAACAGAAATTTAAGATCTTTAAAGATGAAACTAAATTCATATTTGAAAAAACAGAGAATTTTGAAAATCGATTGACAAAAACAAACCTTTTCTACCAAATTTTGGTCGGAGTGGATACTCAATAGGGGTGTAAATTGAGTTCCAATTAAAATTTTTGTTAAAAATTAATTCTATTAAAATCCCCATTTTATAAAACATGTTCAACTGTAGTGAATTTGTAAAAGTGTAAAGGTTAAATTAGATTCTCAAAAGACTGATTAGGTCTCAGTTAATCTAATCAGAAGATTAAATTAGCTTTTGAAACTAACCTACTGATTTAAAATAGTTACGAAAACTTTCTAGATTAATAATCAATGTATCTTTAAAATAGTTTGTATTTCAATGAAATAGTAGTGGAATATAAAATATATATATATAGTATACTTTAATCATAAACTAAAAAGAACAGCAGATATAATCAAGATGTTCAGTCTCAAGCTTAGACTTATTCCTCTCAAATTTATATATAAAAGTGACCCACACCCTGAATTGGGGTTAACAACAATACATTAATATCCAAGTCACACAGGGACCTCTACCACATTTCTTCATGGGAAACAAAAATAAATACCAGTCCACACAAGGACCTCTTCCACAGTTGTCGTGGGTAAACAAGAGTAAACAATTTGGTATGAAGATTTTGATATCCTCCAGTTCAGCGCAAGAGTCATTGTGTGTGTGTTTGTAAGAAATACAGAGTACACACACTACTTGAAAAAGTAAATAATTATTCACTTAGACAGAGTATATGATAGTTTAGAAAGCTCTAGTGAATGGCAGTGTAGATCTGGACTCCTTGGATTCAGTAAAAATTCTTCTGAGTGATTCTCTGGTTTAGTGTGGAAAAACAGAGTGTCATGGTTCATCTTGTGTTCATCACGAGTGAAGATGTTCTCTTGATTCTTTGTGTGTTCTTCAGTTGAGTTGTATTGCAATCGTGATATTTATTTGAAGATCTTGCAAATTTTTCTTTAGTTGTGCTCGAGATTTCTCTTCTTTTCAGTACAGTGCACTTGCATGTTTCTCTCGTTGCATACATATGTTCATCTAGCACACATATATACTTCTCTACTATAGATCAATATTATTTATATTCCACGAGCTCCGATAGTAGGAATTATTTACTTTCCATAGGCACGAGGTATGGTTTCTTAAAATGCCAACAACTATCATTAAATTACATTAAATGCATTAAAAACATTAAATATGATTGTTATCATTATTTAAATAATATTGAAAAAAGTTTAAGAAACAGTGTCACATTAGTTATGAAAACGATGTCCCCTTCATAGGGTGTCCTTCATGGTATGACCTTCATGGTATGTGGGTCACGGTGTCTCATTCAAGGGGTCTCCATGTCAAGGTGTCTGACTCATGGTGTCTGAGCCCTGGTGTCTAACTCACGGGGTCTCACTGGTCACAGTTCAGGCTTAATGTGTATATCTTACACTTCACGGTCTCTGTGTCATGCACAAAGTATGTCTTAATGTGTCAAACTTCACAGTGTCTTGATACTTAGACAAATAACATTATTCAATCTTAAACAGTAATATGCATAATATGAATTAATCATAACCATTATATGATAAGATAACTTCAAACATAAATATAGAGCATTGATAAGATAAGTGATATTTGTGATCATGCATAATATTTGTAAATAATAATGAGATTAATTAATAGTAATACGATTTGTGATCATTAAAACGTGATTAATACATGGGGAGTCCAACATAAATCAGTATCTTGGTCATGTTTATCCTAACCATCAACCTGATTTGTTCATAGTTAAACAATAGACCATTGTATATCATATTAATCAGGAATAATGAATTTTTTCCTTAGGATGACAATGAAAAATGATATTATGTGAATTCCAATATATTCATATTAACTTGTTTCATTCCAAGTTTATCATGTCTAACATTTTTATTAAAGATACACCATTTCCAATTAATCACAAGAACATAGAATTTAATATAATTATCCTCCAAAATTTTTTATTGAATAAATAATATGAACATTATGTGGAAATTAGGGGTTCTTCCTTAGCAGATGAAAAATGAATTTCATATGTGAACATTAATACACTACTTTTCTAAACTGCACCTTTGCTATCATAATCTTTCATATTAAATGCATATACTCTAATTTCATACCTAGACCATGTTTTTATATTTATACATAGTCTACCCACTAACCATATCAATTATTCTAATGCATCTAGTATATGAAGAATACATTATTTAAACAAGGGAATTTTTTTTTCTCATTAAAAACCCATATATCATTCTTCAGTAGACATCATTATTTCAACAAATTAATATGAGATGTTATATATGGTTGAGCATAATCATTGTTTTTCAAGATGTATATATACTCATTCTTTTCATGTTCACCCACCAATAGTTTTACATTCAATATATAGATTTTTCCCCTATATGTAACTCATTCAAGGAAATATGTAGGAAAACCAATCTATAGAATTACATAAAAGTGGCTTATGAATAAAATCTCTCACCTCCTCACAAATATTATTTTCAAAAATGGAAGCTTCACTATGATATGGATTATTACACTACTATTAAATATAATCATATACCATTAAAGTGGAAACATCCAATGTATATATGAAGGTGCATGAATATTTATTTCTATCACTAAATGACCCTTGATATCAAAAATGTTAGTGGGAATACATTTCGTATATGAAGATTTATCGAAATTTCTTCATTTTAATTTTTTTAAAGTATTCAGATCCACATTCTTATTATAAATTGAATTTAAAAAATAATTGATCATCATGATAGTAATTAGGACAAGGATGGGATATATTCAACTCAATGAAACTAAAAGGATTTGTTGTATCATGATATGAAAATCAAGAGATTCCATATATTTCAACTTCAAATCCATTAATGACACAAATTATTTTACATTTGATTAATATCCACTTGAAACATTGGAATGATAAATATGATAAAAAAGATTATTTTTTCACTCTTGGATAATGTATAAGAATATTTATGTAGGAATGTTCACCTTCCATTAGGAGTGAGAGCTAACTCCAAATGTTTTACCATTAAGAGTAAGTCCAATAATGCATTCAATCCATCTTTAGTGTTTCCTTTAATATCTAATAATTTTCCAATAGTGCTATCAAAGATATTATTCTCCACATGCATGAAATTAATGTTATGTTTAGCCTCATGATACTCTAATTTGTTAGTAAATAAACTATTGACAGTTTCTTCTAAATATTTTTATCATTACTGGATTTAAGTGTCTTTCCAAATGTCACCTCAATGTTTTCCACGCTATCAAAATACTGATATGTGGATAATTATTTTTTAGAAATATAAAATTCAAATGATCCATTTATTTAAAATTTTAATCTTATATTAGAGTAATTGATATACAAAAACGTATTATAAAACATGTATAATATTTTTATATATTGATGAAATAGATAACATGACGTTTTTTTTCGCGAATTTTACATGTTTTATGCCACATAACACTGTACCCCGACAAATTTCCATATGCTGGGTTGTCATTTATAGTGAACAAAATCCTTGAATGCAATTATAAACATTCCATTTTATAAGAATCATACACCTTAATACTATCCCCACACAAGAGATTGAAATGGCCAATTAATGGTGAATGGAAAACATCAATATCATTTCTAGTATATATTGGTCCATAGATTATTGGCCAAAAAATAAAATATTTCTTCCTAAAAAATTCCAGATATAAGTTTTAAATTTAAAATAAAACATTATATGAGTTATTTTTTCTACTAAGGCTTCGATATGTATTCATTTTATCCATTCTTAGTATAATTATGAGATTTTAAACATCATTTATAAATATAGGAAACTAATGATAAATTTTTTCCCACTATTGAAAATCAACTTGAAGTCTTAATTTTCTATCACATATCTGATCACATTCATGCCATATTAACCTTTTACGGTCTTGAAAATTTTCAAATTTGTGTTCTGTAAGACCCCAATTTTTTAGAAAGGTATGTTTTTGTTTTGTTTTGGGTTGAAACCATTATTTTTTGGGGCTTTAAAATGTTTCGTGAAAGTGTAAGAATACTTGGGGGTGTTCTAGGGGATCGGGGCATGGAAGAAAGGAAACTTGGGCAAGACAGGGCAGGGCGCATGGACTGTGGATGGCCAGGAAAACCGTGCGGCCTGCCCAGGCTAAACCGTGAAACCCATCCTCCTCCGGATAGAAGCATGCACATGCTTTGCGCACGGTTTTCCAAACCATGCAGCTAAATTGTGATACCCCTCCTCCTCCTGATAGTGGAATGCACACAGTTTTCGCACGGTTTTCCAAGCCGTGCGGACAAACCATGCGACCACTTAATGTTGCAATCAATTAGAAGTTTGCAACTGCAGGCACTAAAACCCCACTCGGGATTTCCACTCATTTCCTCCCTCTCCACCCTAGGCACGACCCAAGTCACCCAAAGTCTCCAAGAGACCAATCTCCTTTGATCTTAAGGTTTTTTTGGGGCCATTGGTTGTAGAACAAAGCTCTTGGTAAGGCTAATCCCATCATTTCTTCTCATTTTGGTTTATAGTTTGTATATTCTCTCCCTCTCATTCTGAAGCACTAAAACCCTATATTTTGGATGAGTTTAAGGTTGAAGCCCCAATGGTTGGTTGGATCGAGTTCTAAGGACTCTATTGAGAGTGCGTTCAACCACAGTTTCGAGGTATGTAGTCTAAAAGTGATATCCCACAGTTATTTGGGTATTTGTACATGTTTAGTTGTGTTCTTTCTTTCCTTTGGTTATGTTTTGGATAACCTAGGAATTTTTTGTAATAATGGTTTTTAAAATTGAAAATGGGAACCCTCACGATCCCCGTGGGATGTGTTGGGATAGACATGACCGAATTGGGGCCATCCATGGGATGTGCTGGCTTTTACAGGATTTAGGGATTTGTATTAAACAAGTGACCTTGTGGTAATAAATTGTAGATCCCTTGATAAATATTTTGGCATGATTTGTTGAACCTGGAATATAATTTAGGTGATGCACCTAGACATGGTAATAACCTAAGGGTTAATTTGGAATGGGTTAAATGGTTGATTCATGGGAATGATGAATGAGTTAAATAGGTTAATGTGTAAACTGATTATCAGCCATAATGGGATATATTATGGGTTTAATGTTGAATTCATAGTGAGATAGGACTAAAACATGGAAATTGGGTGAATGGTTAAATGATGTGAAATGGTAATGTGTTAATGGGACAAGGCATGAGGTGGTTTCTTATGTGGGTTGTTGTGAATAGTTTTTACCGAAAGTCAATGGCTTGGATGGTTGATGGTTACTTATATATAGGCATGTTCACATGGATTTTTAGAGTGGGGTATGACATGAGGATCTTCTCCCACAGGTCAAGTGAAGACTGAGGTTATAAACTACACCCTAAATGCATGGGTTAGGAAAGGGTACTGAGGATCTATTATCTTAATCGTTGCATCCACCACGACTGAGTCTCTGAGGTGAGGTTATGGTTGCTATGAGGGGTTAGTCCTACTAAGATAGGATAATGATGTTTTCCCCCTCCTTCATGTGATTGTTGGCTTAGACCCATGTAACATAATGTATGTGATTAACCCATAGAAATTTGAAAAAATGGTAAATCAGGATAATGGGTGTGTATTGAATGGTAATGGAAGTGGCGATGGATTGTCTCTAAAATGGTTAATGGTACCTTAAATAATTACTTTACAATTATCATTCTTATTTCTCTTGCATGCACTACCTATTTATACTGGATATTTTGTAGACACCATTGGTGGTGGCCTACTGAGTTGTACTCACACCCTGCTTGGGCCACTGTTGGGTAACCGAGCAGACTTCATGTTTGAAGGTCATGAGAAGGGCAAAGGTCCTTGATCGATAATGAGTGGACATGGGTATCACTTGGTGGAGGATCCGGACTTGGAGTTGGGACCAATTTGGGGTTTTTGGTCGTTGTCTTTATATTGGTGTTTTTTCCCCTTTTGAACTTGTATTATGACAAGGCATACTTATTATTGGAAATGGATGTCATACTTGTTCCGTTCTTATTGGTTATTGTATCCTCTATTTGGTTTCATTCTGGTGTGGATTACTCTGATAAAAAGGTGTTATAGTCTCCCAACTTGACTCCGTGGACCCCCGTTGCTAGTCGGGATCCGTTGGCGTACGGGGAGGCATGCTTTAGGTCGTGTAACCACCCTGCTTGGAGCACCAGTTTAGTGTATTCTATGTCAGGGATGTTACAAAGTGGTATCAAATGAGGTATTTTTTCTCTTTCTCTAAGGTCATGTTATTTGGGATTGGTAGCCAAGGTCTAAGACGTGTCGGGACTCGGTAATGAGCTTGTGCTTTGGAGTAGCTATCCTAGGTACGGGGGAATCCCAAGTCACCCTGTGTGGGAATTGTTTTTCATAGTTGTGTGTTGTTACAGTTGACGATATTTCACCATTGTGTGACGCACATGTGATTTGATGTGACTGTTTTATGATATTTGTCTCATGGCCTAAACAGCACGAGTATTGGCGTTCATGGATCTTTATAGGCACCTAGGGAGATAGGTGATAGACATTGTATTAGACACACACACGGGGTGGGTGTGTGAGGCAGGAAAGTATTGTGCATCATGCATTTCATAAAACCAAGTAATAATGGGAAGAATGAAATAAAATAAGTGGGTAATTGGTGTTTAATGGAGTAATATGGTTTCAAACAAGTTGGGAAATTTTTTTGGGTTAGCGTATGAAAAGTGGGTTGTCGTAGCTAGTAAAGAGATTTTGATAAGGTTGTGAATGTTTTATGGTATGCGTGCTAAATCCTGTGCTTGGAAATGTAGAGAAATTCCACCACGACGTCGGTTTCCAGTTCGGAAATGGGAAGATGATGATGAGAACACTCCTCCAGTAGAGGAGCATGAAAATGTGGTGATCAATGAAGGAATAGAAGACCAGTTCTGGGAGAACATGGATCGCCTTATACAGATGATGGATCGGGACCCAGGGCGGGTTGCACTGTGTATGTTTGAGCTGACCAGGGAGTTCCAGCTGCAGAAGCCTCCAACATTCACTAGAGAGGGTGGGCCAGAGGTAGCAGAGTTCTGGTTAGAGTCTGTCCAGATGATACAGGATCATCTAGAGACCCCTATCTAAAAGTGGAAGAAGTGGGCCACTTATATGTTGCGAGGCTAGGTGACGCATTGGTGGGACATTAAGGCTCAAATTGAACAGGCTGAGAGAATTTTGTTGAAGGTTTTTTAGGAAAAGTATCTCGTGTATTCCTACCCAGATACCTTGAGACGGGAGCATGCTGCATAGTTTATGAGCCTGACTCAAGGATCGCTATCAGTGATGGACTATGCTAGTCCCTTCACTGACTTGAGACGCTTTGTCCCAGTGTTAGCAGTGGATGAGGCAACAGTAGCAAGACATTTCCAGGATGGGCTGAGACATGAGATCAGGTCTCAAGTAAAAATCTTTCACTTGAAGAGGTTTACAGAGGTAGTAGATCAATCACTAATCTCAAAAGAAAACCTGAAGGGAGTTTCGGGTAGTGGGGTTGTGGTGTCAGTGGGAAAGACGAGCGGTGTAACTACTGATGGTCGAAAGCGACACCATGAGAGATCAAAACATGGTGGAAGTGTGAAAAGTGGATGGAAGATAGGTTCACCCTCTCATAGTGGAAATCATGTGTTCTTCTATCAGTACGGTAGGCCGAGGCATATGCGTGGTCAGTGTCCTCAGCCTCTAGTTGAGTGTAATTCATGCTGGTGGATGTGACATGTGGAAGAAGTTCTACAGGAAACCTCATCAGGTGGGAGAGTATAATGGTGGAAGGTAGGTACTAGATATGGGAAGGGGATCAGTTTCTTGGTATCATGATGTCAGTTGGAGCTCCTCGGGGCGAACTCGTAGGGGTGGTGGACCTGGATCTCCAGGGCAAGATCACTCATGCCAGCCGGGAAGTGCAGCGCAGGGCGTTCAGGCTGGAGCCCAGGGTAGTGGGGAAATTCAGCCTCAGGCAGTTCATTTTATGCCTGGTGATGGCGAGGCTGGACCATCAACTGTTAGAGGTACGAATTTTTTATATTCTACTTTTTCTAGTTCGTTGTTTGAAACAGGTGCCACGCGCTCTTTTATCACATCTCAACTAGTGGTAGCACTGGGTTTACCTATTGAGGGGGTGTGTGGGGTTATGTCAATCGAAACTCGGTTGGGGGTTCCGGTTTCAGATATAAAGCAGTGCATGGGATGTGCCTTGGAAGTTGGTGGGTATCATTTTCTGTGGGACTTTTTCATTCTCTAGATGTCAATGTTTGACCTAATCTTTGGAATGGATTGGTTGGTGTCGTATCGGGTGCACATAGACTTTTACCATCGTAGCGTATCGTTCAGGTCGCTTGAGGGTGACGGTTACGTCCACCGTGGAGAATGGGATGTTCGAGTAGCACATGTGGGTTGGTTTTGTCAACAGATGAGTGGACACACGGCTCGAGTGGCATGTATCATGCTTGATGACATTGCAAGAGGGGAGCAGTCTATTTTCCCTCACGTGGTTGATCGGTTTCAGGATGTGTTTCCTGAGGATCTCTCGGGGTTACCCCTAATAGGGATGTTGAGTTCACAATTGAGTTGATGCTGGGATCAGATCCAGTTTCTATTCTTCCATACCGAATGGAACTGGCATAACTCCAGGAACTAAAGGTTTATCCTGAGGAGTTGGAGCGTAAGGGGTTTATCCGTCCTAGTACGTCTCCTTGGGGACCTCCCATTATTTTTAAAAAGAAGGCCGATGGGTTGTTAAGGCTGTGTGTTGACTATCAAAAGTTGAATCAGATGATGGTGAAAAATCAGTACCCTCTTCCAAGAATTGATTACCAGTTTGATTAGTTGAGGGGTGCAGCGGTGTTTTCAAAGATTGATCTGAGGTCGGGTTATCACAAGTTGAGGGTGAGGTATTCTGATATACCACGGACAACTTTCCAGAGTCGGTATGGGTTGTTTGTGTTTGAGGTAGTGCTTTTTGGCTTGACCAATACACCGGCGGTGTTTATGGATTTGATGAACCAGATATTTCATCCTAATCTATATTTATTTTTGGTTGTTTTTGTTGATGATATCTTAGTGTACTCAAAAACTCACGACGATCTTGCCCAACATCTTGACATCGTATTGGGTACGCTAAGAGATCACCGGCTATACGCCAAGCTATCGAAGTTTAAATTCTGGATTGGAGAGGTATATTTTCTGGGTCACATCATCTCAGAGGCAGGTGTGTCAGTGGATCCAGAGAAAGTGTAGGCAGTTGTATCTTGGGAGCAGCCCAAGAGTGTTTCTGATGTTCGGAGTCTTCTGGGTTTGGCCGGGTATTACCGAATTCTCAATCAAGATTTCTCTCACTCGGAAGCACCACATTTAGGCTTGACCAAGAAGGGAATCAGGTTTGAATGGTATGAGGATTGTGAGAATTCCTTCTAAGAGTTGAAGAAGCTGCTGACGACCGCACCTATTTTGATCTTACCTGAGCCAGGTAAGAAGTACATCGTGTTTTTTGATGCATCCAGAATCAGACTTGGGGCTATGTTGATGCAATATGAGCAGGTGGTGGCATATGGGTAAAGGTATTTGAGACCCCATGAGTGGAATTATCCCACTCATTACCTTGATTTAGCTACAGTAGTGTACGCCTTGAAGTGCCGGAGGCACTATCTATTGGAATAACGATTTACCATGTTTACCGACCATAATAGTTTAAAGTACATATTCTCATCGTGGGATCTGAATCTTCAGCAGCGAATATGGGTTGAATATCTCCAGTATTTTGACTTTGAGTTGGTGTACACGTTGGGAATGGAAAACAATGTTTCTGATTCTCTGAGCAAGAAGGTTCATAATCAGATGGTTTAGGAGTCCAGCGCCGAGTGGAAGGTGATGGCTTTGTTTGCAGAAATGCACCTGGAAGTACAGGAGGAGAGTGGTCAGGTCACTCTTTTTTCCTTATTGATGGAGTGGATGCTTTTATGTCGAGTTAAGGGAGGTCAGATGGATGATCCTGAGTGTTTGAACATGAAGAAAAACCATAATGGTGGGGAGCTACCTTCTGGTTGGGCCGTCGGTGTGGACGATGTTGTTGGTTATGGTGATCGTGTGGTTGTGCCTGAGTGTGTGTGGGAAAAGTTGATGTGTGAGTTCAATGCATCAAAGTGGGCAGTGAATCCTAGTTTGACCAAGATGTATCGTCATCTCCGAAGGCAGTTTTGGTGGCGTGAAATAAAGAAGGAAGTTGCGGTCTTTGTGGCGCGGTGTCTTACCTATCAGTAGTTGAAGACCCAACATCAACGCCCAGGTGGTTTGTTGCATCCATTGCACAGTACGGAATAGAAGTGGGATTATGTGACAATGGATTTTTTTCCTGGGCCATTCGAGGATTCCGTGGAAGAATGATGCAATATGGGTGGTTGTGGACCAGTTAACAAAAGTGGCTCATTTTATACCGATTCAGGAGACCCATATAGTCAACCAGTTGGGAGAGTTGTATGTTTGTGAAATAGTGTGGTTGCATGGTGTTCCATATACCATAGTTTCGGACCGAGATATGCGTTTCACATCGCGTTTCTGGCATGGGTTGCAGAAATCACTTGGTAAGAATGTGTTTTTGAGTATGGATTTCCACCCGTAGACGGACGAGAAGTCGGAGCGTACGATCCAAGTGTTGGAAGGCATGTTTAGAGCTTGTGTCTTGGACTTTTGTCGTTCTTGGGAGAGACACCTATCCGCAGTTGAGTTTTCCGACTACAATAGTTTTCAAGGTAAGATTTAGATAGGACCATTTGAGGTACTTTACGGGAGGCCATTTAGATCTTTGTTGTGTTGGCTAGAGGCCGATGACCATGAGTTTTTGGGACCAAGTCTCTTGAAGGAGACATCAAAGAGAGTTAAGTTGATCAGGAAGAAAATGGCTACGGCTCATAGTAGAATGTATTCGTATGCGGATCGGAGGTGTAGAAATATTGAGTTTGTGGGGGGTGATAAACTGTTCCTTCGAGTGTCGCCATGGTTGGGTCACCGTCGGATACGAATGCAGGGTAAGTTGGCACCCAGGTATGTGGGACCTTTTGAGATAGTGGAGAGGATCAGACCATTAACTTACCGATTGGATCTTCCACACCATTATGGTGTAATTCATGATGTGTTTCATGTGTCACAGCTTTAACGGTATCACCATGACCCATATCATGTGGTTGATGTTGAGGATATGGAGCTTGAGGCTGATGCGTCCTTTGAAGAGCATCTGGTTCGTGGGTTGGATCGTAGTGAAAGGTATTACGAGGAAAGGTTGTTCCATTAGTGCGAGTACTATGGAAGCATGGGAACGATCATGAAGAAACATGGGAGCAGGAATCAGATATGTGGGCTCAGTGTCCTGAACTCTTATCTTCGGTGGATCAATGAGGCTTGGAAACTCAACTCGAGGATGAGCTATTATAAGGTGGGGAGGTTGTAAGTTCCTGTTTTTTTTGAAAGGAATGTGTTTGTTGTGTTCTGGGTTGAACCCTTTGTTTTCGGGGATTTAAAATTCTTCCTGAATGTGTGAGAGGCCTTGGGGGTGTTTTGGGGGCTCGGGGCATGGAAGAAAAAATATCTGGGCAAGACAGGCCAGGGGGTACGGCCTGCGCACGACCAGGAAAACTGTGCGGCCTGCCCAGGCTAAACCGTGTGACCCTTCCTCCTCTGGATAGAAGCATGGACATGGTTTCCTCCCTGTTTTCCAAACCATGCGGCTAAATCATGAAACCACCATGGGATGTGTTGGGATAAACATGACCTAATTGGGGCCATCCAAGGGATGTGTTGGCTTTTACCAGATTCAAGGATTGATATTAAACAAGTGACCTTTTTGTAATGAATTGTAGATCCCTTGATAAATATGTTGGAATGATTGGTTGAACTTGGAATAGAAGTTAGGTGATGAACCTAGAGTTGGAAATAACCTAAGGCTTAAATTGGAATGGGATAAATGGTTGATTCATGGGAATGATGAACATGTTAAATGGGTTAATGTATAAACTGATTAAATACCATAATGGGATTGATTATGGGTTTAATGTTGAATTCTTAGTGAGATAGTCATGACACATGGGAATTGGGTGAATGGTTAAATGATGTGATATGGTAATGTGTTAATGGGATAAGACATGAGGTGGTTTCCCATGTGGGTTGTTGTGAATAGTGTTCGCCGAAGCGAAATGGTTTAGATGGTTGATGGTTACTTATATATAATCATGTGCACATGGCTTCGTATATTGGGGTATGACATGAGGATCTACGCCCACCGGTCGTGTGAAGACTGAGGTTATAAACTCCTCCCTAAATGCACAGGTTAGGAAAAGGGACTGAGGATCTATTCTCCTAACAGTTGTATCCACCTGGAAGGAGGCTCCTTGGTGAGGTTATTGTTGCTATGAGGGGTTAGTCCTAGTGAGACAGGATAAATATGTGTTTACCCACTTCCATGTGATTGTTTTCCTTAGACCCATGTATCATAATGTATGTTATTAACCTATAAAAATGTGATGAAATTGTAAATGGTGATAATGGGTGTGTAATGAATGGAAATGGAAGTGGCGATATCTTGCCTCTAAACTGGCTGATGGTACCTTAAATAATTACTTGGCATTTATCATTCATATTTCTCTAGAATGCACTACCTTTTTATACTATATATTTTGTAGACACCGTTGGTTGTGGCATACTGAGTTCTACTCAGACCCTGCACGGGCCATCATTGGGTACCTGAGCTGACTTCATGTTTGCAGGTCAGGAGAAGGGAAAAGGTCCTTAGTAGATAGTGAGAGGATAGGGTAGCACCTCGTGGAGGATCCAGACATGGAGTTGAGACCATATTGGGGATTTTGGCCATTGTCATTATTTTGGGGTTTTTTCCACTTTTGCACCTATAGTATGACATGGCATACTTATTATGGGAAATGGATGTTTTACATGTTCCAGGATTAATGGTTATTGTATCCTCTATTTGGTTTATTTTTGTTGTGGGTTACTCTAATAAAAAAGGGGTATAGTCTCCCCACATGACTCTGTAGACCCCCCTAGAAGTCGACAGCCTTTGTGTACAGGGAGGCGCGCTTACGGTCATGTAACCACCCGGCTCAGAGTACCAGTTTAGTGGCTTCCGGGTCGAGGACATTACATGTTCCAAATGAGGAATTATAAGAAGGAATAAAAATTCCTTCTTTGGGTCTCTATAACTCCTATATCTGTATGTAATATTTCGTTCAACTTGTATGTGAAGTCCCACAATTAGGGAACATGGATTGAAATTAATATTATTTTTTATATATCAAAAAATTATTCTTAAAGAATTTTTTTTGTAACCATAAATCCTTAAGAATAGTATATACTTTTATTTATGATGTTAATTTAAATGATTATTGTCTTTAAAAAAATAACATTCCACAATTAAAGAAAATCAGTAAAAAACAGGCCACACCATCCATGATCTTCAGTCAAGTTAATCTATCATAACACTGACAATTAATTATTAAATTCCATAAAACCTAGACATAATGGTTTTTTTCATTACTGTATAGAGGAACATATATTTTTTTCTCAATTTCCACAAAATCAATAACACAAATCATTTCTTCAATTTTATTTGAGCTATCATCTTTCAAATAATCATCACCAATAGATCAAAATTTCATCCCACCTCTACCTTGTCAAATTCAAGGGTTGTAACTCTCATGAAAAATAAAAAAAATGAAATTTGGTCTCTCTGATTTTCAATGTATTCATATTTAATCATTTTAGGCACATACAAATAAAAATCTAATTATTTGAATCATTTTGATTATAATATTCCAAAATGGCATCAACACCATCCTCAAATTCATGACATATTCAAAATCTTAAAATCCAAATTTCACTCATTATTATTTAATTAAAATATCAAAAATAAATATGAAACGAAAATATTATCAAAAGAATATATAGCTGAAAAAAGTGATTTAGAGGAGGAAATAGTTGATTATTTCAATAGTATCATGTTTTAAATATAATAGAAATAAAAATTTTCTAATCATATTAACTAAAATAGGGTGTTAAAAATGATAATATATTTCCAATAATTTATATGGATATAATAAATTCTCAACTCAAGTAATGATTAATGTTACAATTTTGTAGATCATAAATGAAAAAATAATAATAATCATAACATATCATATTGAATACGTGACAAAATAATTGAATTAAAAAGGATATCATAAATTTTTTTCATAATACCTACTATAAAACAAGTTGGGTGGGGTCATTACAGTTTATATCAATTGGAGAATAAGAATCCTTAAATGGTGCTGGTAGTGATAAAAATTACATTATAATATCCTTATAAATTTCAATTGATAAATTTAAAGATATTACATTTTAAATTTTTATTAACGGTTTTTACTTAAAGAGTAATTTTTTAAATATTTATATTATAAAAAAAAATTAAAAGTATAGAAAAATAATGAGGGATAAATTATATTGATAATACAATATTTAAATGAGAAAATTCATTCATGAAGAACAAATTAAAATTGTATTCCTCTCAGAAATTTGTTAAGTAAAAAAAATTAATATAAAATTATTAAATCTTAAAAAACAAACATTATATTCTTTTAATAGTTACTAAATTTCATTGGGAAAGTGTTTTAATAAAATTATCTATTTTTTCACAAAAAAATGATGTGGTAATATCATTTATAAATATGTAACAATTTCATTCTATAACACTAATTATGAAAAAAAATTCCCACTTCATTTTGGAGACATAAAAATTTTCATACAGAATTAGTAATTCAAATTAATCATTTTTACTATGTTGAATATTTAAATCCTCAATGAGATTATCAAATTTAACCAAATATCACATATTTGATGACATTTCTTGGTTAATATATGTTTCTATAACACCCTTATATGTAACAAATATTAAATCATAATGAATATTACTGTTTATTATAGGATTTAAATCTTAATATTTAATATGTTTCAAGAAATAATAATAAGAGATGTTTTAATAACTAGATATTCATATATTCATTTTGTGAAATATACTCTACAATAATGAAATTTTGAAATTAAATAAATGTTACGAAAAATATTATGGGAAATTATATTTTTATTACATCATTATCCTCATGCATAAATTAGTGAATATAAATTTCTGAAGATTATAAATTTTCAAAATTTATAAAATTATTTTCAATATCAATTCATTGATTAATAATATGTCATATAATAATATATATATACCTCTATGATATATCTTGTATGTGTAAAGGCCTATATAAGAATAAATTGTATGGTCATAAAAAATGATTTTAATTTATTGATGAGTCATGGGAGACAACTCATATCAAGGGATAAAAAACCATTTATAATGAAAGGGATACAACCATAGTTAGTAGAAATAATTTAACAAGTAACTAATGTAAAATAATTTTATCATTAAATCATTCATGAAATTAATGTACAAAATTTACTTCATTAAGATCAAGCTAAAATATAAAAAATGGTTAATAAATATTGTGAATATATACCATAAAGTGAGTATGATGTAGAAAAAAATAATATTTTAATGAATAATTGTGGAGATGAATAAACACAAGGGTTTGTGAATATAGTAATGCGATAATGGAGTCAACATATATAAAAACACGGCTTAAGGATTTAGTGCCAAGGAACAACTAAAAATAATTAAATGGCAATATGTGAGATGATAAGTTCAATCTTCAACACATAATGATGAGGCCTATGAACGATGGGGTTATATGAAGATCATAATGAAATATTTAAGTCCTCTTAAATTAATTAATTGATAGAGTTAGGGTATCGACATAAGAGAAAAAGTGGCGTCATTGTTAGAATAGAAGTCGAAAATTGATCGCATTGATAATTCATAAAATTATAAAAGTACAATAATGTATGTTATTTAATAACTAATTTGAATAACAAGATTATATTTTTTTCACAATGATTATTAAATAATATATGTGAAAACAGAATTATTTTTTTTGTTCTAAATAGCTGATGTGAAAATTGGTGAAAATAAATTTCAACATCTGTTATTATATGGAAAATGTTTAGAACCTATGATAATTGATTTTCCATGTCATTGATATTATAAGAAATGATAAAAATAAAATTTCATAGATTTTAATTTTTTTTATAAATAACTATGTCTAAAATTATACATTATAATTAGTTTTTTTAATTATGGTATACCGAAAAAATTCTATTTTCATGTTCTCTATATATATATATATATTTTATAATCTGAATACACGTTTTTTGTAATTTTTTTAATTAAATCACAGTAAAAGATAGAAATAGAAATATTGGATGTATTCTTCAATAGCTCTATATCCTCTTTTTTATCCTCTTAAATATTTAAATGTATCTATTTTTGAGCATTTAGTTTGTAAAAATATAATTTCACCACATCCCATATAATTACATGATTTATCATTTATTATCCCATGCTTATTGTGTCTTTTTCAATCCATATCATGTATACAGTAATATAATAATTTTTTCTCAAAGAATTAATTAATTTGTTTTCTTTTCTTTTGTAGTAATGTACAATTAAGTTATACTGTGTGGTCTATTACAACTTTCATGTTGTTTGAATTTTTTTATACTTATATGTGAATATATATATTTATCATTTATGATCAATATATATATCAATATTATAAATAATAGGAAAATATATCTAGATCATTATGTCATAAATAATATCAATTAACTCATTATCATGTATAGATTAGTGTTCTCTTGGGTTATAAATTAACATTAGGTACACGATATTTCCATATCATTATGAGTTTCCATTATATAAATCATCAAAATAGATTAAAAACCCTCCCTATTAGATGGTAATGAATATATTTTCCTAGTAGTGAACCACATCTTAATATCCCTAATGGTTTCATGAAATTCTTCTACCTTGTGTAATTTTACTGCTGTCAATGTTAACATGGATATAGAATTAAAAAATCATGATACATTTTATCTGAATGAATAGATTGTATCCTCCCAAAACAGAAAAAATAAGGTTTTTTGTTATAATAGTCTTCCTGTGACATTATTCAGTAACCTCCATTGATTATGTATCTAATGATATTCCATCAAAAAAAATTTATTGCAAAAAAATAAAACATCAAATATTTATAAATAAAAGTCGGTTAAAAAGATATATAGTATTTCAATTCTTATGTTTTTCATCAAAATATTCAAATTATCATCATGGTATTCATTGGTCATATAGAATATAAGAATATTTTATATAGTGAAAACCTAAAATACATCAATGTAATATCTAAGGATACTATTAATCAAATCCATGAATATTTACAGATAAATTATATGTCCAAAACTAATCGTTATGAATTCATATTTTCCATACCATATATTTAATGTGTTCATTGGTAGTTTATCATTTTGTACTCATAGTTGCTGATATATAAAGATTTATGGTCAACAATTGAGAAGTATTGGGATCCTATGAGTTGATCTAATTGGTCATCAATATACGATAGTGTTAAATATCAATTGATTGTAAATCTAAAAGACATTTATCAATTAAAATTCATCACAATAATGATTATTTTACCCTATGGTGAGGCAACGAGGTAAATAAACCCTTTATAAATATTGTATTTAATTTTCCCCATCCATTATTATAATTATATGGGTTCTATTAGAGATGTAACATATGATATAGGAATTAAAACTAGTATGAGTTCATACAATAACGTTAGTACAGATTTAGAGGGTAGATTTGTCAATTCATTAGAGAATTCATCAACCTATTATTTTTAAATTTAAATGTATTGAATATTGAGTTCTATCATCATTAATTATAACTAATAATCCCTTATTATTGTGTGTCATAACCAATTTTTTTAAAATTTTACTACAATTAGAGTTCATTGTTATACTTTTATTGATATTTGACAATTAGATGATTCAATATATTAAATGAGACTTCATTATATTGAAAATTGATATGAGATCCATACATTGATTACTAATCCATATCTTACGTCATTAATTATTACACCAAAGGCAGGAAAACATGATTTTAGGGGAATATATTCCCAATAACAATGATTGAAGAAGAGTTATATAATTTTGTTGCAATCATTGAACAATTATATTTCATCATCAATTATTCAATATATGATGTTTGTGTTTGTGAATAAATATTTTAAAAAGACACGAATCATTGAAAAGTTGAGCTATGAAAAATAAAATTAAACATTTGAATATTTAGAGTAGTGATTAATTATACCATTAACAAATTAATTATCAAGATACCCTTTAGTATAACTGATTATATAATTTCTAACTTGTTATTTTATACTAAGAGATTATTGATTTGAGTTATCCATGTTTACATATTGGTTAAGGACTAGATTAAAATAATTCCAATACCACTTCAACTTAATAATTTGATTGTGGTTAGTAAATTATATGGGGACTTATTTTCTCCAATTTTATTAACAGGTGTATTTACCCACTTTTGACACTTATGGTCTATACAGAAAAACATACTATACATTAATTACATTAATGTCCATTCTAGATTTTCATTTATGCTTTCTATAATAGTATTTTCATATAAATGAATAATTTAACATCACTCTATATTGTTGGACATTTTAGATTCAATGAAATTTTAAATTCTATTTATTATTAGTAAATCCATTATAATAACGAGATTATCCAGTTTCTCCTCAAAATATAAGGATACATCTAATAATTGTTTAATAGGTACCATAATCACTTATAACTACCTTATTTTAAAAAATTATATTATGATAAAAATAACCAATAAATTCTTGTTTTAGAGTATAAAATAAATTTATCCATACCTTGAAAATCATGTGATGTTCAGAATATATTATGTAATGGATTCATGATACCTTTTTAATGCTCTAGTAATTATCTCTCTATTTCATTGTGATTCATTCTAAGATAATATTTGGGGAGTAGTATTTTTATGAACTCATATGATCACATATAGAGTCATGAATTTTCCTTTCTCATTATAATACTAAATTGGATCCACTATAGGATATCCTGACCTTCTATATGTGAGACAAATAAAAAAACCTTATCATTCTTCACTCGCTAGATAATAGATAATATAATTTAAATAAAATTATTCATCTCATGATAATATGTCATTTGATGATCCACTAATGGAATGTAAACATTTACACATGAAAGAGCCTACAATAAATTACTCATTCCTTGACTATTTTGGGATATATATAACTTTCTTGTTACTGTTTATAGAATGATATAGTTTCTAATGAAATGATATAACATTTTGAACACTGGTTCTCATCCTTTCTGGTTTTATAGGAGTATAATCACTAAATTATAAATCATATTCATTTTAGATGGACTTATCAAACTTATAAAAATTTAATAAAATCATGATTGGTTAACATGAGTAAGTGAAAATAATATGTTAAGAGATATAGAGTAGAAAACTAATTTTGAATATTATATCTTATAAATGTCTTTCCGTATGAAATTATACTATTTTACAATGATACTTTCAGTTCAATTTTATTTTAACCCATATCATTTTGGTTAAACCTTTGTTTCTTTATGTTGGGTTCTCATGTACTAAATAACATAACACACCAAAATATCCAAAATCGATACTAATACATACTGAGGTGACCAAATCTATAGATGATATATATTTTACACACTTTTTATGATTTAAACATTATATCTCATAGAAAACATAACTATATGAGAACCCATTGTTTTCATTTTGTTATATATAAGCTTTGTAAAAATCATAATACAAATAATTCATTCAAAATCATCAAAACGTATCTCTATATAAGATTCATTTTTAAATATAATCATCCATATTATTCCATAGGGGAAAAGAAAATAATATAAGTACTGAGATAAAATTTGTACTAAGGAAACAAATTACTACCTTGTAATTATGTGTTATAAAATGTTAATAGGACAAAATTTGGACAATGGATAAGTATCATACTATAATTAATATTTTAGAATAATATATTTCTACAATACATAATAGAGATTTATATAAGTTCTAATGAACAAATATAAACTATATAGTTAATGATTAAAGATATGAGAAAATCCTCATGAACCATATATAATAACATAAAAATAATAACAGTGTGTGTTTGTGTGCGTGGAAAACACATAATCATAATAAATTAGAATTTAGTAGATCCATAATAACTACTTGATTTTCAATATTAATCTGAAATCAATAAGTATTTCCCATTGTGTATCAAGCATCACCACTCATTTCCCATATTGGATTAAGAATCATTAATCATTTTAAATATTTATCCAATGTGATATAAATAATTAATCAATGCATTGAAGGGATATATAGTTCCCACCAATCACATAATGATATAACATACATATTTTTATCACAAAAATATCAACAAACTCATCATTTTTTAAGAGCATTAATAACTCATGGAAAAGAAACTGGTTATATGAAAATTTCCTCAAAATATAGTAACAATATATCTAGAGAAAGATGGTGGATGGTAACATTAATGTAGTTCCATATTTAAGGATAAAAATAATTGAATAACGATGGGATATAATGAAAATATAATTATAAAATAATTAAAAATATTCTTCGATAAATTAAAAAATTCAATTTTTCAATAATTTTTATAAACTATCATCATAAAACAATGTGAACGTGATATTATTTTAAAAACATAGAATGTGAAAAAATAATTTTTATAATTAAAATTTTCATAATGATATTTATATTTGGTAATGTGTAAATATAAAAAACATTAATTTCAAACATTGTAATGAAAATAAATATAGACCCTATCGAACAAATTAATATTATTCCATTTAAACACGTAGTAAAGAAATTTTAAGAGAGGTGAACATTTATTAAACAATCATTGCAACCTAGAAAATAATATTATTGAATCAATATAATGAATATGGATTTGGTGGAAAATTAGTTTTGAAAAATACATAAAGTCTTTTAACACATTTATTTGAACATAAAAACCCTTTGAAATTTTAAAATAAAAACCACTTGAATTAAATTAAATTTGAAAAATTATGATATAAAATGGGGTTAAGGATAATAATTATATAATATGTGACATTGGTGGAATATAAAAAATAAAAATGAATATTAGAGTAGAATTTGAAACATGTGTTGAATGAAATTTGAGATGAAAAACACTGATGAATTTGGTATCTTTTGAATAAAAATATATTAAAGTGGAAAAATGATATAGAATTGTTTATTAGTTAAATTTAATGAAATATTTATCAGAACACATATGTAGGGAAATATATACCCCACACAATAAATAAATAATTTGTTTAATTATTTATGTATCCTAAGAAGTAAAATTGATATGCAAAACCCTTACCTTGGACTCACACATGGTCAGATGTTCTCTAACAACCATTATAAAAAACAAAAAAACATTAATTAATTTTTTATTCAACATAATAACACCAATTTACATTTATAAAAAACATTAATAATCATTCGGCAAACATCATATATTAGTAATTATGGTAAATTTATAAATGTTTTGTAATGAATATATCGATCCTCATTCATTGTTTCCAAACTCATCGTGAATAGATTAATCAATGTATGTTAATTATATTTTTCCAATGATTTATTCTATCTAATTATTATCATATTTGAATTATGATTATGCATTGTGATAATTTCATCCATGAAGAGTACATTTTGTGTAATTTAATGATATCAAAAAATTACATTAGAACAATCTTTAATTTTAGTGTAATAATATCATAAAAAATAATGAAAATTTTTATTACATAGAATTTAATTTATTCAAAAAAGATTTATATAACCATCCATTGATGTAGGTGATAAAAAATAAAAATTTTCATTCAGGGAGGTTGTTATCCAAACATAACATGGGTGATGTATTTATTTTTAAAATATATGCAAGTATGGTAGAATATTATTATTACATTCAAATAATAGCATTTATATAAAATAATTGCAGTGAATTTAATTTTTTTTATCAGTATAATATTTTTTGGGGTTCATTTAATAAGAATTAAATGTATATAAATTAAAAATGATTTACTCCATGGGACAAATCCATAACCCTTAATAGAATTTTACTTTAGTAAGACTTGAACCTCTAGATTTTGGGAATTATAGTGTGTAGGGCTTTGGATAAATTTTGTTTGATCTATTTTTTGAATGTATTTATAATTTCTATATTGAATTTATACATTTATAAATTAGATGGGTGAAATTTTTATAAATACTCATTAGATTACATTAATGTATTTTCTCTATCAAAGGAAAATGTTAAAAACCAATTATGACAAAATAGATAGATGATTATTCATGGATGATCTAATAGTCATCTACACGAATAAGGGATATTTTTGGATATATTTTAGGCCTTCCACCCTTATTTTCACTTTATACTATAATTTACATTTAAATGGTAACTCATTTTTATCTTGATATTTTATTTTTATAACCAAAGATGAAAGAGAACTTAATAAATAATTTTGATATTTTATTCCAAACATGAAAACAATAAAAGAATATTCAATATGTGAAAATTGTATAAAATAATCTGATAAATGAATTTTTAGTTAAACAAAAAATGTTAAAAAAATTAAGCAAAATTAATTTTAGAATAATCATCTTTAGTACTAATTATCATAGAAATAATTTTATATTATAAAATAAATAATATTTTTGTGACATTTTATGAAATGAAAACCAAAATTTAATTCTATTTAAAATAAATTAATGGAAAAGAATACAATGGTTTTTATAATAATAAATTATATATTAGGATATAAAATTTAAAATATAGGTTCATAAATTCAAAAAACATAAATTTACTATTTTAATCATTGAATACATTTTTGTGGAAAATATTTATTAAAATTTTCTGTTATTCTTATATCTGGATCCTTACATATATTTTATAGTATTTTTAAATTGTGTTATATTTTAAAATTAACCTAAAAAACAATTATTTCTAAAAAATAAAATTTAATTATCCGTATGTCTATTTTTAGATTTTAACTAAAAAACTAAGTTCATCTTACCAGAAATAAAATTAAAAAAATTATTATTTATATTTAAAATGAAAATATAAAATATGTACAAAAAATGAATTTGAAGAGAACATTGCTTTTAAAAATTTTATATTTTCTATTTTATTACATATATAATAAATGTTACTTGATCATGTTTACGTATTATTAGTATCTTATTTTAAAATAGAAAATATTAATTTACTAAGATAAAAACACAACACTAAAAATTGAAATTCATTAAAACCAATTCTTTTTATAATAAAATCCCATTACATATATTTCATTTTTAATATAAATATTTAATCAATAAATTTCATTTTTACACATAAAATAATTATTTAGGTAAAATTAAAATATGTAAGAAATTATAATTCATGTGTTTATAATAAATTATTTTCACATAATCTTATGTCCTTGATATTTTATTCTTTTTATAATTTTTTTTATGTTTCACTTGGAATTCCGATAATGAAAAAATATTTTATTTATATTATGGTATTTAATGGATCATTTTTCATTAAATTTTCTAATAATATATGATTCCAAAAATTATACTAGAACTATGGGTTGTTATAATGGATTCCCATGTTAATTTGGAAGTTACTATTATTATCTGCTGGCAATTTTACAGTTGGGTTATTCTTCTAAATATTCATATTTTTTATTATGGTTGGTAATCTATATGATTTTACTCATTTTCCTTGTTGGAAATAGGAAGTGTGTTCTTGTAACATATAAAAAATGTGGGATTCATATGTCATTTTTGTCATTTTATGTTTTTATTTACAGCGAGAATGGTACATAGAGTAGTTATAACAATTTTTTAGAGTAAATATATATAATTTTAATATATATACTCATTCTGTCATAATATAAAACTGAATCCTCAAATTGTTTTATAAAAATATCCGTAGATTGTATATATTTTTTTTTAAATTTTTTATTCAAAAATACAATTTGTATAGAAACATATAACATTTTTTATTTTATAATTTGGTATTGGAATTTAATTTATTTAATCCACTACTAAAATAATCTTGTTAAAATTAAATTGAAAAGAAATGATGCATATCCTTTTAATAAATGATTATAAACGTAAAAATTAAATATTGATGTTGGTATTTTTTCATGAAAAAATTGTTAATACATTATATTTCATGTATATTCCAAGAAGTGAATGGTAAAAAAATATATTATTCTGTATTTTTAATTATTCTACATGAATTTAATATTATAAATCCATCGAGTATTTTTCACATAAAAAATCATCGTTTTCCCCCACTATAATGATAACATTGAAACAATTGATGATATTCAAAAATATGAATAGTAATTGAATAATATTCTACAATTTGATAAATAATTTGTTGACCGTTATGGAATATACTCATAAGTATATGATAGATTCTCTTAAGAAGTTTACACATGGTAATATTCACAATATGAGATTATGAAAATGTTCCAATCTGTAGAAAATACTAAAATATTTAGGTTGATGCATTTTCTCAAATTGGAATGTCTCTTATGATCCTTATAAAGTAAGATTATTATAAATTTATGCCAGGACTCAAAAATATTTCTGTATTTTCATAAATCATCACTATGGGAATTCCACCCTATATCAATTGTTTTAAAAAAATTATATCATATAAGAACCATTTTAGTAAAACTAGAAAGGTGAAACATTGGTATAACCACATAAAATTGAATTAATTATAACCATTGATAAGTGTTGCCAAAATGTTCTGATACTAGTTAATTTGGAAACCACTAGTACAACTTCTTATAAAAAATGAATACTATTAGTATAGGTCCCCACAAGATACAACTAATAATTTTGTCTCCACTGATCTATATGATATATATACTATCCCAAAAATGAAATTATATATTTAACCACGTATAATAATACTTTAATAAATCACATAATCTATATTTTATATTTACATGTTTGATAACATAATAAAAAATCATAACACATATATAAAATCAATTCTAGTCCTCAAAATTATTTTTCAAAAATTTCCAATAAATACAAACCCACAAATATAGGGGATCAATATCATCCTCATTAAAAACACTACCATCACGATGATCAATCAAATCATAGATATCCTCACTAACATAACTATCATCATTATTATCATCATCACGAGTAATTTAATCTTCCCACCCACAATTTGGACTATCTTTTCCATAACCCCATGTATCATATAAGTATAATATAGTTTCAATACATGTATAAAAAACCACATCAACCCATAATATAGTTTTTTGAAATAAATAATTCATTGATTTTAGGATCTACTCAGTAACAATTTTATGGCTTTCACACATATGGATATATATTATTTTTTCCTTAGATACATTATCTTCATACACCTAAATTTTTTTTCTTCCAAACATGTTAGAGGTCCCCTATTTGGCCTAATATATAGTGGGAATGATGCACTTAACATGTTACATCATACTCTCCATAGGTTATCATCACCTAATTTCTATCTCAAATGATCATTCATCCCTATTTTTTCATCTTCTTTACTATAAATGGTCTCAAAATAATTTTTTTGAAGAAATTAATAAGATATTTAGTTACAAAATAAGAGAGAAATATAATGTAACCTTATAAGGCTTAATATATTTTATTCTATATATTTACACACACAACTCGTGTTTTTATTTGTCTAACTCGATAAAATAAATTGTGATCTTGGAACATGGTGTTTAATGGTCAATGACATTAAATGAAAACGAAAATGAATAAAATAAAACATTATTCAATAAGATTTTATTGATGAATAAATTATCCCATTCTTTCAAATATATATTCGATTGAAAAAAAAATATAATTAAATTTTATCAAAATGAATCATATTATCCCCATAAGAGTAAAGCTATAATCAATCAAAATAAAATGAGAAAAATCAGATTATATAGTTAATGTTTATCAGGATTTGTTTTATTTTATTTTGTTATGGGTTAGGTCATATTGTTTCTATTCCATTTAGTTATAATAATTTTGGCTCATTTTTTATTATATTGACTTGGTTTAACTGAATTTTATTTGAGTATGTAATTATATAATTTCACACTATTATATTCATTTGAAATATTTATGGTTTAGTTATGAATAAATCATTTCATTTTCTATTTTTATGTGTCAATACAATATTTTTTTTCCAATTTTATATAAAATTATTTTTGATTATATTATTTTTTATTTAAATTTACAATTATTTTTATTGGATTAGTTCAATTAATATTTATAATGATTGATAACATTTTCTTTGGTTGTGTTCAGTTAAATTATATTCCTTTTTGTTTAATTCTACCATGTTGCAATTTGTGTAGTTCAAATTAATTCAATATGATTTATATTGTTTTCATTTTTTTAATATAGTATAGTTACGTTTGAAATTATTTTTCGTTATTCAATTTAATTTTATTCTGGTTCAAAATTTTCAGTTATGTTAATTTATGTTCATATAATTTTTTAATTTCTTAAAAAAATTTCTAAAGACTTCTTTCGCATTATTAATTGTTTTATGAAACTAAGTTATTGCTTTTATAATTATTATAAAAAGTTTTTTTTGTTTTTTATTACTGTCCATGTTTTTTATATTGTGTGTTTCACATTTAATGATTTTGGAGAGACCCCTCCAATGAAAGGTTTTTATATAAATTACTATTGGAAATGTGGTTTTATTATATTTAATTTATTTAATTAGTGTATTTGAGATGATATTTTATTGTGTTAAAAATGTTTTTTAGTTAATTACAATATAATTGATTAGTAAACACTATAAATTATATATATATTTTATTTTTTTAAAATGTAAAATTGAAAATGTTTTCAAATAAATCTATGAATATTAGGAATATTAATTTTTTAAATCAATAAAACATTTCAGTTGGTTTGTTTCTATATTATATGGATCAACTCAGTTCTAATTATTTTTAATTTTATATTCAGTTTCAATAATATCACTTATTTTTTAGTTTGATATATTATATAACAATATGATTGATTACATTTATGTTATATTTTTATTCATATTTTATTAAATAAAATCCCATTTGATCTAGATTGATTGATTGATTAATATAAGGTCTTTTATTTTTTTTTTTGGGATTTATGAATTCTCTTCTATACCATTTTGGTTATGAACTATTTGATTTTATATTGTTCATTACAAGATTGTAAAATTAAATAATGATTGGTTTTTTTAGGATTGGTAATATCAAGATCATTTCACAAAAATAATTATTAGTTTATTTTTTTTATCTAGATTATTTTTGTAAAATATATTCATTTTTCTTCAATATTTGTCATGTCATTTTATTTTCATTAATTTAGGTTAAATATTTTTGGATTTTAGTGTTTTAGTTCATTTTATGTGTTAATTGGGTTCACATTAATTAAAATTGAATCATTTTATGTGATTCAATTTCATTAAATTCTATTGTATATGAGTTGTTTTACTGCTATATGCAGTTGAAACAGATTAATTTTCAACTGGTTTTCTTTGTAGTATTGTGTTATTCAAATATAATCAATTAGTTTTTTCATGACTAATCCAAATTTGATTTGGTGATTTTAATTTTATTTATGTATATTTATTTATGAACAAGGATGTTTTTACCTATTTTGATTGTCAAATCCCAATTCATTCTAGGGTGGGTTTCATTTATAGTGATTGGTTCCGGTTTGGTTATATATGGATTATTGGAATTGATTAGGATACATTTGACCAAAACCAAATTAACTAAAACAAAATATATTTGATTAATACATAGATAAATATAATTAATCATGATTTTAAAAATCCTAACTTCATTATATGAACTAATCACTGAAAACCTAATTAATTAAATACCATTTGTAATCAATAAAATAAAAATCCATAATTAACTAAAAATAATAAAATAAAAAATTAGCCAATGAAAATACCGGTTAATAAAAAAAATTATTAGGCTTTACCATACATGATTTTAGAAATGAAAACCTAATCCCACAATATATCAAATATAATAAATGTAGTTTAATCCAGTAAAACTAAATGGAATATTCCTACCACCATATGAACAATCCAAAATATTATAAATCAATATTTAAAAAATGAAAAAGTATTATAAGAGTAATAGAATTCATTAATCTGTTTTATTGTTTTATATCATTCATATCAATAAATGTTTATTGTTATAAGTTTTTCTACATTGGTTTGGTAGTATTGGTACCTACTAAAACTCAGTTGATCATAAAAAATAACTAATTTCTCCCATTCATCTACAAAGAAGTGTCCCCCAAAGATTGAATGCACATCACATCACCATTGTATTTTAATTTAATTCTGATTAGTCCTACATAACTATGGAAGAACCATAATAATATCAATTACCATAATATTGATTAATTTTAAATACACCTAAAGAAAATTAATCATACAATGAGAAAAAATTTCATATTATTTTGTAACTTAATAGTAATTAAAAATTCTTAAACAATTTAATAATATTATGAGTAAACTCATAAATCTAATATATAAATCATTTATACATGATAAACATAGTTCTCCAAGTTCCATCATCAATTTCTCTGTCACAGCTTAATTTCTTGGAATAATATATATTAAAATATGAATAATTGTAAATATATATTACCTAATTATTTATCCATTGTTTTATTAATGACTTATTTTGATGAGATTGGTTTAACTAGATTTGGGTAATTATACATTAACAATGTCACAATGTTACTTCTAAATGCTATTTTATTTTAATGATATGTTGGTAAAAATAATAATATTATACAATGACTTTTCAATAATAGTGATTAAAATAACACATATGGATATTCAATCTATTTAATATTAAATGATCACATGGAAAAATATTAAAAAATAAATATCACACCTTATAGGATTTATACAATTATTATAATAGAATTTAATGTGTTGGTAAACCTTATTCTCAGTACTACGTATTTAATAGTCTTTAATGAAACCATCAACTATACCAGATTTTTGTCCCATAAAGGACAAGTGTTCTCTAATACTTACTCTATTTCTTCTAAAACACATGGACATAATGATGATGGATTTTGATTATCAAATCTCCGAATAAATGATTTATGAAATATTGGTGGAAAATAAGTTATTATAAAATGATAAAAGGGATAAAAACCAATCATAGGATACAGAAAATGTAAATAATAAACTAGTATTGATTGAAATGATAATAAAGTGACAGGTGAGAACAGAGCTACAGCCTCATGTGAAAGGGTTGTAAGATAATGTAAGATAGATTAGATATTTTCTGGAGGGTATTGGTGTGAATGACTACAAATGTTGCTCCAGGTACCTCTATTTGAACTGCAACAGTATTGACCTTGTTAGTAACATCTATCAACTGTCAGAATAGATATTAGTTATATCCAATTTAAATTTAAATAATTTAAATTTTATAAAGAATAATAAAATTACATTTAATGTATTATAATTATAAAATATTCCAATTAATATACACACTAAGTGCGCAAAATTAGTAATTTAGATTTCTTTCATTCATCGATAAAGATAAAAAATATCTTCATATATATTTCTCAATATCATTCATATTATATATAATAATAAAATATACAAATTATTATATTTTAAATACCATAGAAAAAAATCAGTTATAACCATTGGAAGGAAATAATTAATGTATACTAATTAGAAATCCAATCACAGAAAAATAGGTGAATTTTATAACCAAAGCATAAAAAAGTTGAATTAAAAGATGATATAAACTATTTCATAACAAAAAAAATGCATCATTGTAAAATATAATTTTTTTAGATTCTTGTAGGTGTCACATTATATTTTAGTGATGCTTAAAAAGACATTATTTTTAAATATAGTGTGTCAGACTCTATACATTTAAATATGTGTAAAAAATTTTTTGAATTATTTTTAAATCTATTTCTAAATAATTTTTAATTTTTTTTGATCAATTTTTTTTAAACCGTATAAAAAACTATTTTTAACATTCTATATTAAAATAGTTTCTAAAAAATCAGTTAAACATAATTTAAAATAATGTTTTAAATAAAATACTATTTACCATTTTTTAATAATATTTTACGAAAACCAATATTAATTCATATTAAAAATAAAATTTTAAAACATTTTAATAATTTTATCAAAAACTATTTCAATAAACATTTTAAATTTTTTGAGAACTATATTTTTTATAATAAATTTCTAATTAATATTAAAAAAACAAATATTTAAATTCTAAAAAAATTATAATACAAAATTTAAAATCCATTTAATATAAATATATTTTAAAAAATTAATTTTTTATATTATTATAAATATTTTCTTTCTATTATTTTTTCTCTATGTATTCTATTTGTATAACAGACCGAAACATGCACATTGGGATACAGATCAAAAAACACAGACATTAAATTTATGGATTTGATACTGAAAACTTTGATACAATTTTTTCCATAAAACGTTCTAATTAAAAAAGAAATATTTATTACATAAATAATCATAGAACATTTAGGTTTATTATTTTAATGTTCAATATCATCTCACCCTAAAATTTTCACATATAGTAATCCAACTTGTTATAACATACTAAAAAAACTCATCATGAAATGGAGAAAAGGCACATAAAAATGTTGAGGTCAAATTAATAATATGGTTTAACATATGATATATAAAATATTTTTTATGAATAACATATGAAATTGTTTATGAAATCATGAGATTAACATTTCAAAAAAATTATATATCATATATCATAATTTTAATCCATGTAATAAAGTTAGGTAGTTCATGAGACATAAATTATAAAGAAATTATAGAACTAGATCCATGTGAATAAAAATGGAGTACGTCATATATTGGTGGAATTAAAATGATCATAAAAATCTTTTCATTATTATCCAATGATCATTTCATATACTATCATAGGGTAATGGGTTCACTTCCTGATAAATCATAGTTGTAAATGTCCACATCCCTGGCTATAATATTCGAAAATATACCGTACTAAATTGGGGTCACTCCTCACTCTAGTCCCTTTTATCTCATGAGATTTTAATATTTACCTAATTTATTGGCAGGAGATAATGTTCTCCCCAGTCACATATTATAAAGAACACATATCGATTCAATAAGATCATAAATCATTCATTAAATCATATCCATTGAAAATAAATGTTATTCATAAAAATTAAATTTTTTCATAACCAATATAATTGAAATTATTATCATAATAATTTCAACACAACATGACCCATGAAAAAGAAATGGGTTTCATTAAAATTTAATCATTTTAGCATGATCAAAATGCATGTAAATTAAGAATGAAAATTGTATCCTTGGAGTATATACATTTGAAACCTAACATCAAATAAATGATTTTTATCTTATATGGAAAATATTTTGAAAGATTAATTTGAATTATTCTTGATGGAATAGAAACTCCAATTCTAAATAATACATTTTAATAATTTGTAAATTTTTAATATAAAAATATCCATGAAAGTAACAACAAATAAATTTAAATAAAGATTTAAAGAAAATTTTAATTTTGGTCGAGAGGATATATATTAATTGAAAGTTATTTAAAAGATATTCATTCCATATTTTTTATAGAGAAGTCAAAATGTGCCTTATTTGGAAGTTAAAATATATATTCCATTCCAAAAAAATTTGTAAACAGTAAAATATAGATAAAAATAACATTAAAAAACATATCAAAATGTGAAATAAATTTTATAATACATATACATGGAAGATAAATATTCACCAATGGAAACCTAAATGAAAACAATCATGTATAATGGTGATATTGTTATACAAAAAACATTACCACTTTTGTATCATTTAAATTTTAAGACCTGAGAAATAAAAAGAATATATATATTTAAAAAAGAAATTTATTTATATTAGTCATTAAATATATTCATGGACATTTTATACACTATAAAAAAGAATCAAGTTCTCTATAGGACATTTTTCCCACAAATTTAAAGGTGAATGTAAAATCCCATATCACAAGTTTGAATCATCACATACATTAATTTTAATCATAAATAATAACCTTTACATAATTATGTAATTTATTAATAAACATTTTCATGTTTATTATTAATTTTATATCAATTATTACAATGTTATATAAAATTTATGAATTTATTAAGTTCACATCAGTTATTTTTATAATATTCGGTTCATTAGTCAAAAAATGACTTAGGTATATGGAATATTGTGTATATTTTTATCATTAAATAAACTCCATAATAATAAATATGAAATTACTAAAAATATTATATATCAAATATATATCTAAATTCATCCATTAAATGTGATTATAAAAAAATTAAATATGTTGCAATAATAAAAATGGTATTCCATACACACAGATGTGTAACATTTACATTTTTTAAAGATCATTATTGATTGAAATTATGTGTTATATTCTATTCCAATAGTGATAAATATATAATATATATATTATTAATTCATTAAATGTAAACTTATGTATGTTATAAATGATATGTTGATTAAAAAATTTACATATCTTGGTATATATGGTATTCCACATGTAAGCACGAACAACGTCATCATTTTATAGTGCCTGGATTGGTATGAAGGTAAATGTATCATTATATTTTAATAATGATAATATTTCAAGTATATAATATAATCATTACTTAAATCAATATCAATATTATTTAGAGATAATCATGTAAAATGAATTACAATAGTTCACGAGGGGTTGTCCACAGCACACACGAATGAAGAATTTTTATCCAATTTGATGGATGTTGGATATATATAAAGGTAATTAATTTAATATATAAACATATAATTATATTTAATATTCTAGTTTTATTATTTTATATTGGGTTAATTTGATTTCATAGAGGTGGAATAAAAAATGATAATAGCTGAAAGAAAATGATACATCTTCTCTGGAAAACATCCTTTGATTTACACCTTAATCCATCTAACGTTGGTTCTCTAGAAAGAATTATTAATATAGGATAATATTATAGATTATAAGGATGAATTTTAATATATTTTTTTCAATCCAAATATTTTTCTAGTTTATTGGAAATCAGAACAAGAGGTTTCATTTTATAACTTAGTGGAGGTGGACTCTTGGAATTCGTCAAATAATAAATTATTATTATTTAATGCTGACAATAAAGAGGATCCAATCTAATTTAATTCATTGATAATATTCTAATGGATTGAATTAACCACATAAAATAATGATTAGAAATGTTTGAACTATACTACTAACCTTATTTTTTTTGGTTTTAATCCTGATGTTGGATCTTTAGCTATTTCTATGACAACATGGGTTTTTACTCATTAAGGAAATTTATATTTAAAATAAGTAAAAAAATAACAAAAATATAATGCGTTGGATATTATAAACCATATCTTAATGAATTTGAAAAATATTAGATCCTTTGGGGTTTTATATCATTTACTATGATATTAATAATATAAAAAACACATATTGTAAATTTGTATATAATTAATTACATTAACATTAATAATATCAAGAAATCATATAATATTAGAAAAAAAATATAATATTATATTTATGAAATATATAAAAATAATTTATCAAATTTTCGATCCCAAATACATGTTTTTAAATATATTCAATATCAATTCTTTTCATTATCTAATTAATTTTTCTGTCATTATTGTGCTTGAATTTAAGGAAATATTTTATCACATAATATAAAAATAAATTACCATAATTATGCTAATTGGTTAATATTTGTAAATGACATTTATATTTTAACATATCATCTTTATAACAACATATTAAATTAATTACACTTATGAAAAATTAGAGTGTGACATATTTGATAGTACAATAAATAAAATATTATAATGGATATAATCTCATCCAAGAGGAAGTAAAAGTATATATATTAGACCCTTGGATTATTTTGTTTTATATATTATTATCAAATAATAATTTTGTCTATTTTTTTCATTTAATTGTTATTATCATTATAGTTGTAATGTAAACTATTGAATTCACTCATTTCAGTGAGAATAAAATTCATTAGGGTTACTACTCCTGCATTCCAAAATTAAAATGGACATACATAATAAATTTTTACCTCATGATTCCTAATAATTAATCCATTTTTCTTATTTTAAATATTATAAAATGAAGAATATAATTTAAAATTAAACATAAAAACCCAAATAAAAAATACTCTTTATGAAAAATGAAGTTGTAAATATAATATATATATATATATGTTATAAATTAAAGCATAATATTAATTTCAAAACAATAATTTAAATATAATAGAAAAAATTAAAATTTTAAAAATAATCCATAACATCAATTTAATTTTTAAATAATTTATATTAGAAATATATTTCTTTTATAAAAACAATATATTTCATTATTCATTGAAGAATAAATATATTTTGAATATTATCACAAATTTTACATAATATAAATCATAAATTACTAATTAAATAATTAAATTTATGTTATCTAATAATTAATTTTAATTGTATATAAATAAAATATGATATTTTGTCCCAAAAAGTTATAAAATTCATTTCAAATGGAAATGTATTTTTGAATTCACATAAAATATTGTTATTATTTAAAAATCATTACATAATACATTATAAATCAATAAGAATTTTATATATATCCTAAATAAAATATTATTTTACAAATCCATTATTTTCATTTTTAGTATTTAATGATCAGATACGAATATTTCATTGTTTTTTTACACTCGGTGTTTCATATCTTTTATGTGATACACATTCATTCAAAAATATAAATATATTACATTATCCACATTTAATAAAATGCATCATCAAAATTTCAACATGCTCTCAACAACTAGGTTTTTATTTTAATTATTCATTTGTTGAAGTCCCACATTGTTAGAAGCATTAATAAATTTTCTTATTGAGAAGAGGTAAAGAAATGTATGAATGCATCCTACAGTAAAATTACGAGGATTACTTGTAAAAAAACTTATTTGGGAAGTGATAAAATGGATAGGGAAGAGAAAACTAACTCTCAAGGATTATATAGAGTATATAGAATACGGTCATGAGTAAGTTATCCAAAAAAACCCATAATTATTTGATGGGTTAAATGTTCATTAATTTTTTCGTTATGCAATGTAATCAAATAACATTTTCATTTCCAAACCACTTTCATAGTGTGGTAGAATTACTTTTCCATATATACAGAAAAATAGTGAAATATAATTATATGATAATAATAATTTCAAACTTCAATAATTTTTTCACAGCAATATAAAAATTTTCTTTAAATAATGAGTATTAAATATGATTTTCTCTTGAATATATAATTTCAATTATCTTTCATGGAACAAAAATTCAAAAAATGATTGAATATATATTCCTTATATATTTATATATTAATCAAAACATAAATGGATAGTATAATATAATATTATTCACCCATGTTAATAGACTATAAAATTAAGAAAACTACTATTAATATCCATAAATAAAATTTTATTACCCAAAATTCAATTTAGATAATGAAGTTAATAAATATCCTTAAATATCTTCGAAATATCCTAGACTAACTTTGAAACACAAAAAATAATTATTTGACCACTTTTTTTTCAAGATAAATTTAATACTAATCAAAAAAAATATCAATCACTTTTAATATTACAAATGAATATGTTATTTCACAAATCACATGATTTCAATGAAATGTTAACCGTTTCTAAAAAATACATAATCACTATAAATAGATATTAAAATAGTATATTATTATAAAATGTCATTCATCCTTTTTTACCTAAAATATAATTACATTGTTTTTTTATCTTAATCATATACGGTTTCAAAAATAGAGAATTTCTTCCGAAATAACATTTACAATTTTACAGAAAATATATTTCAAATACCATGGATATATAAATAGTAAAATAAGTGCTCCCAAAATGAATGTTTTGATTATCTGTTAGATAATTTAAATAAATTTAAATAGTGCATTGATTACCAAGACATCATGTAGGATAGTGGTTAGTAACGCACCCATGTTGCACTTCTATTATTGGTCAAACTTCATGACCATTCTATATATGATGGGTTGTCTCACAAACTTTGTTGTGATTTTTTTTACAAAACAAAATTTACATAATCCTAATAACATCACCATAATTGTGATAAACATCCCCAAAAATAATATTAATATATTTAATAATAAAGGAATGTTTGACCTTTAATTTATATATTAGACTATTCACTTTCCATCACAAAAATTTAATATCAGATAATTATATCAAAATTAAAGGTAATATAAATGAAAATTTTTATATTATCAATAAAAATTTTGTCTACAAAATCTAAACACATTATTCCCTATAAAATAAATCATATTTAAATTAAGGGTTACATATTCCAATAACAAAATAATATTGAATCCTTAAAATTTCATCATATAAGTTCTCTAAAGTTGTATTTAATAATCATAACTTATTGTAAACATAAATTTTATATGCCCATGATGGTATCCATAAAACATATGAATACTTCTTATGGAAAAATCTAATCTCAAAGGTCATGTAAGGACTTCTTGGATTACTAATGTAATAGAAAGTTACCCACACTTCCATATTCGATGCTGAAAACATAAAGATTACATTTATAGTTTTTATATGAAATATTGAATCCCAATTTTTTCCATAAAAACATACATCATCAAAAGGAAAAATTGTATCACTTACATACCCTATATGTATTTTGGATTGGAGTTTTATAGAATTTGAAAAAACTCTTAACAACATGGAATCATAAAAATCTAGTTCATAATGGTTATAATCATATATCACTAAAATAATAACATTTAGTATCCATCATAGGTATATAGTACTTTAAACCATTATCCACCATCTAGAGAAAAGATAATATAGAACTGGCTGAGCAAAAATGCTTAGTAGGGGTAAATATGGGAGATATTAATGATAAAATAAATATAACAAGAGAAAGGGTATTGGAATATACTATAAACATTTTAAATCCATGCCTTATATATCATAGATCATAATATTTATTACATGCATAAGGAAAAAATATTTATAATACATGAATCATAAAGAAATTATATAACATGATACAGGACCATAAAATTGGCTTAAGTCATTGAATTGTGCCCTAAAAATAATCATAGATATTCATTTAATTAGTACTAAAGGATCCTTCTATATAATATCTATGAAAAATTGGCTAACTCCACAATACATTATAGTAGTAAAGGAGAAATACAATGGAAATCATATTGGATAATGTCCCATAAAAAATTGGGTTAAATCCCAATTCAAGTAATGATTATCTCATGAGATATTAATCGTTATACAATGCATTGGAGGGAGAAAAACGTCCCTGCAATCACATAATTTAAATACTATATATTTATACCACAATATCAAAAATAATTCCACATATCAGAACCCATGACAAGAAATTGTTTTCAGAAAAAAAAATTCATAACAAAACCCTCAGAAGTGAAATGAATTTCATAATCACTTCATCACCACATAAAAAATGAATGTAAATGGTTTTCAGAAACCTTTCATGTTCTCATCATAAAAATTAACCATCTGGAGAAAGAATAAATTGAGAATCATTGGACTATATCAATACTAATTCATATGTAAAATCCAATAATTTCAACATTGATAGATAATTATTGTAAACATTTTTTCTGAATAATTATTGACAAATTTGACCCCTGCATTTATAAAAAAATATTCATAAAAATATGTGGAATAATAAAGGAATGAAAAATAATTTAAATGAAAATTGTCAAATTTTAATTGAATATTTAATGAAAATATTATTCATGATAGAGGGAAAAACTATTCTAGCTATATTGTTTAAAAATAATCCATCCAATTTTTTTTTAAAAAAGTAATGAAGTACCTCATTTGAAAATAAATATTTATTAAAAATCCCATTGGAAAGAAGTAAAATATTGGTAAAAATAAAAAACGAAATAATTGTAGAATTGTGAAAACATTTTTACATTTTTTTGGAGAAATGTCCATGGAAGATAAAAATTCCGCAGTATGTACATAAATATAAACAATACTTAAAATTGACATATTGTGAAATAAAACCCTAACCAATTTTGAAAAATTTGAATTGAAAACCCCATGAATGAAATAAAAACATATAGGTAAATAAATCAGATTATTTTTATAATTAGTTTCATAAATTTCAATCAAGCGGTGTAAATTCACAACACCCAAGAAGCATGCTATATTAAATACAAATGTTACACTGATTTAAAAGTGAGGTGAAAATCTATTATATTTAGTTTGACTAATCACGTTTGTTCATTATATAACAAAATAAAAAATAAGTTTACTTATATACTTTAATAAATAAATTTTCATTTTATTTTTTGTTTTATAACATATATTTTGATGATTATTAATATTTACAAATTTCATTAAGTTCACTTCAGAAATTTTGATGACAATTAGTTCTTACATCAACAACAACTTAGTTATGTGGAATGTGGTAAAAGAAGTTGTATTTTCATAATATCCAAAATAATAATCATTAATGAAATATCTTTTCTAGAAATAATTTTAAATTTTAATTAAACCATTAATTATTGTTATGAAAATGAACTATGATACAATCATGAAGCCCGTAGGTTGTAACAGTTCATGTGTAAAATTTCTATTTTTGAATGATCATTATTGATGGATTTCCATTATTATTTTATATATAAATAGTGATGATAAAATATTATAAATCATATAAATTCTTTATATATAAATATATATAATATTCCATTAATATGGTTTCTAAAAATAAATACCATATCTTCTTAGAGGTGGTAGTCCATACGCACACAAAAAGAATTTTAACTTTTCCTAGTGAAAATAAATATAAAAAGGAAAATGATATATTATGTTTTAATAATGAGAAATATTTAATTAATATAATATATAGACATTAATAACATTATTTTAAGTTGTCTTGAGGAATCGTGATGGCAAATTAATTACAGGATTTCCTGAGGCATCAGTTCATAGTACACACGAATGATGAATTATTCTCTAATTTGATGGATATAGTTTATGATTTTAATATAATGACATATAATTAAATATATTATATTGGTGTTATTATTTTATTTGGATGAAATAATATTTTAATGATTTGGATGATTGATGAAAACCAATATAATCAGAAAAATATTATACCTCTAATTTGGAAAACCTACATTTATTAACACTTTAATCCTTATAAAGTTTCTTTTAAATCCCCAATTAATCCTAAAAAATGAGAGTATAATTTTTTTAATTGTATTTTTGTGTATATTGGAAGAAAAAAATATTTTTATATATATTAACAAATGAAATTAAAAGGGGGACTTTAATAATATAAGGGTGAGACACCTGTGGAATTCCTCAAATTATTACACTAATATAAATTAATTTTCAATTATTAATAGACCGAAATAGATTTATGTAAAATATAATATGATGGTGGTTCAAAATAAACTAATCGAATAAAATTTATATAGTTTTTGAAAATATTTATACCCTTGTCATTTTTTTAACCACTATTTAATCACATTAACTATTATCAGGACAACAAGGGTGTTTATATAGTGGGGGTAAATAAAATTACCATATAGGAAAAAATACAACAAATAGACCGTGGTGGGTATTATAATATATATTTTAATCAATTTAATAAATTTATGAATTTTAGGAACTCTATATTATTTAATTAAATACTAATTACTATAAGTTTACTATAGTGTAAATTTTTTAAACTAATCATTTATTAGAATTTAATAATTCTAATAACGCATATATTGTTTTAAAAATATAGTTTCTTATATACATAAAATTTCATTTAAATATATAATATTATTTTATAATATTTTATATCTCATATTATATTTTATTATATATATTAATAGAAAACAAATTGATTTTGTCATAAATTAAATAATTATCTGGTTATTATTGTGAAATAATTTAATGTATTCATCTATTCACTAGAAAATAAAACTGAATTATAATGAATATGATTTAAATTTTTGTTCAAAAAATAATGTCAATTAATGAGTATATCATCATGATATAATCTTATTAAAAATATTGTACCTTTTTAGAAGTAGGGTGACATGTTTGACATATATTTAAATAAAAAAATATAAAGACCATAATCCCATCCATATGGCCAAAAAGGACAAAAGTATTCCTTTGGGTGGTTATGGTAGAGATGCAATTATCTAAAATATTTACTCCAATATTTGGGTCATTTAATTTTTATTTTCATTTTATTTGTAACCTGAATTATGTGATTTACTCTTTACCATGGAAATTAATATATTTATGTTTACTATTCATATTGTAAAAAATTTAAAGGTACATATTTATAAAATATAAAACTCATATTTAAATATATTCAAGCAATTTTTCTTAAATAATATAATCCCATAAATTGTACAATTTAATTTATAATGAAACCAACAAAATGAGTTATAAAATATCTTTTCAGAAAAATGCCCCTATTAAATATAACAAGAATTTATGATAAATTAAATTAAAAAATAAATATAAAAATAATCATGTAATTATAAAGTAACTAATTAATTATGAAATCCAATCAAAAATATAATTTTAAAATTTCAATTAATTGAGGGAAAATATAGTTTTCAATAAAAATCATTATTTTTTTATTTTTTATTGAAAAACAATATTTTTTAGAAAACAGTCAAAAATTCATCATAATGTTATTTTGATATGTTGATCTCAAATATGTTGCTAATTTAAAAAAAATTATTTACATTAATTAATTATATTTAATTCTCATAAAAAATACATAATATTTTTAATGAAAATATTTTTTGGACTTTACCGAACTCTATGTGCTTATTTAAAAAATAAATAATTTGTGAATTTGTATTGAATAAGAATATTATAAAATTCACAAATAAATTATTCCTATCCATGTCAAATTATTTAATATCTAGGATATATTAATCACCTAATTATATTTTTTTTATTAAGCTTAGTGTTTTATATCTCGTATGTTATATAATTTATTTTAAATATAATTATATTATGGTTTGGGTTTTATTTTCTGAAAATTTAAATTTTATTAAACCTAATTGAATAAAATTTTTATAATAGATCTAGTTGAATCTAGACTATTGATACCTGGTTTGATTCAATTTTTCAATTATTTCTTGTTATTTTATGGAATCTTTTACATTAAATATAATACATCAAATAAAATGACAATAAAAAAATAAACGAAACATACCATGTAAAAAATGAAACAAAAATAAAAAAATTGTAATTGTAATAACTAGAAATACCCAACTCGAGATAAACCAAATGAAAAAATAAAACACATGTTTTCAAATATATATTATCCACTACTACTTCAAGATCTTAAATAATCTCTGAAACAAATACTATTTGACTCAATGTATCCAATATTTTTACCAAGATCAATGTATATAGTGATGGTGTAAAATTTATCCTTACCGTCATTAAAAATATTTCTCAGGATTACTTTCTCAATGATTCAAAATTGAGATATCATATATCATTTCACATAAAACATTTTTTCTCATAGGTACTCACTTATGTGGAAATAAAAAAAATATTATTCTATAAACAACTCCTTATGATGACAAATTTTTATATTGAGACATATTATTTTATGCAATATGTAATGGCCTTAACAATAGTATCATATCTATTGTGTGTTCGGAGAATTAGTGGTTTCCAAAAAAAAGGTTTCAATGTGAATTAGAGGTGAAATGGTGAGTTAAGATGAACAATCATATTTACAAATGATTATGTGATATAGGTGGATGTATTGTTTTATAATGATGGTAATTACAACATGGTGTGAATGGATACATTATGGGGTCTCAGTTGGAAGAGTTTTGATGTAAATTCCGAAAATGGAATAGTTGTGGAATTGTGGTTTTTCTATAGAATACCTATGATTTTTTCAAAACCATAGAGTGAGGCTATGATGTACTTCCTTTCCTTTGCTTGAGTTTCTATAATAAATAGGTCCAAGCTATTTCATAGTACATCAATGGGGATCTGTCAATTTAGGGGCTAGAAACGATGTGGGCAGTGTACAACTGAGAATTCCCCATCCTTGGAAATATGATATGTGAAATGGTTCTTTTATATACACCATAATACCACCCCAGGTATATATATTCTACATCATGGAAAAATTCATTTATTTTACAAACTACATTGGCTATGGAAGTTACAAAGTGGTCCATTATATTGCCCTGATGTTTTGTCGGTTTTGGATGATTATATGCTGTTTCTCAAGGGGAACGTCATGGTCTAGTAAAATTTAATTTTCTCATAAATAACATTGAGTACCTATTTAACCACATCTCCATCATGGACTCCACCAATCCCTAGGTTCCTTGGTGTAGTTTTTGAACACATTGAATCCATTATTAGTATGTATTAATATCCTAACTTCTCATAGATTATCCATGGTGACCAGTGGTAGTTTCATTTATTTTCATATAATTTTATTCTATATTATCTCATTTGATACCATTTATCCTTCCTAGATCGTGGTATATGATATCCATCATTCTATAAGAGTTTAATTTCATGTTTTCTTTGAGGGTTTGGCATGGATTTATTTGATATAACAAGCGTTTATTATTGGATAGGTGATCAGATATCATCATTGCAGATCTATACTGGTTAAATAAAACTTATTTATTTATTATAATGAGACCCATTTCTTCTCTTTTTATATACATTAAATCATAAATAAAATCGTTGTACTTTATTTTGGTGCCGGTGGAATTAACCCTATTAAATGGAAAAAATAGAAAATATGATTTGGTGTATAGTTATAGATCATTTTTGTTTCCACTCTGATAATGATTTTACCAATTATTTACTAGATAATGTGTTATATATGTTTTATCTTAATAGTGGTTTCTTTTCTTAGGATATTATTTTTTTCTATAAAAAATTGTTAAATAATGTTAACCCAATAATTGTGTTAATTGGATAAAAAATTTAATAGGAATGTTGAATGAATCCTTAGATTATTGTAATTTTATTATAATTAATTGATTCTAAATTCCTTATTGATTAAATTTTTTTTTCCTTGTTTTAATAAAATTGGTACAAAACAAGGATATGGAAATTTTTATTAGGTTTAATAAGAAAACAATCATGATAGGTCTTATTTTTTTGAAAAAATTGTTCAATATGAGAAATACTAGAAATGATGTTTAGTTAATTTAATATATTGTCATTACTGATGAATTAATATACCATAAATATTATATATGATAATTTAATATGTTAATAAAATTTATAATATGAACTTGTTGTTTGATAATGGTAACATCATGTGGATGAGTTTGTCTATTTGTATGTGAAGGAAAAAAAATTTGGCCATGTTTCCCTCTTGATATTGTTTATATTTTTTTTACCTTCCATGTAGTCTTATAGATGTAATCATGGTTATGAAATGTGATGTGAGAAAGTTATGACTATTAACGGATGAGATTAGGGTGTAAAGGCATTGAGTTTAGGGGAGTTGTTAACACTTCTGAAGATGAGATTTATGGTGAAATGCATGTGGGTCTCAGGGATGGAACATGATACGATAGAAGAAGGGGGTGTTGTTATTATACATTATTATGTTAAAAAATGACATATAGTCTTATGAATAATTATTTTTAATGTTTGTATGGACTTTTATATTATTTTACTAATGTTGTTTACTCCAATTATTTAGGTATCTAGATGTGTTTAGTTACATATCTTGATGGTTGATGTCAATATTTTCCTTGAAACAACCGAATTATGTAATGGTAATAGAAAAACATATTATTCCATGGGGATTATAGATTCTATAATTCAATATTGATACTCATGGGGAACTTTTAACATAGTTGGATTATACCATGAGGGTGTGGATATTGCTTAAGGATAATAAATTAAGGTCTAACTAATGATAAATGATAATCAATGAAATGTAGTTTTGAGTAATGTTAATTAATTTATAATGAATTAATTAATTCATATTTAAATATAAAAATGAAATATGTTATGTAATTGTAGCTCTAGAAATTCTTGTGTTCTTATAGGATATGTGTTCTCTCTCATCAAAACATGGTGTTTGAATGGTGATAGTTGCAATTGACATTGGGACATAGTAAATCTTCAGGGTGTGTTTGTAATCTCTACTATATCCTTTATATTTTTATATTGTGTACACCATCCCACCCATTTCTATTAGGGAGACTGAATCCCAGTATACTATTGAATGTTTTTTTTAAAAACATCATCCTAGGTGGGGGATGGATGGATGACTTCACCATAAGGCCCCACTCCCCTCTCCTTGTAGTGTTATGTCTTAGTATGCATAGTGGTTATATTCCACATATATGTTTCTAAAGGATTTTAATGTATTTTTTCAATTTCACACACATATATCTACAGATATAATATCCAAATATCTTTTTATTATTATTAAGGTTATATTATTTGATTACTCAATGTACATGCATTGTTTGTAGTCTTTGCTAGTTTGAGGTAAAATACCAGATATATGATCTATGAAATACATGTTTTGGGGGATCCTGGAAAATAAATAGTCACTATATAAGTTTGTGGTATGGGATTGTTATATTATGTGATTCATGAGTTTAATGTTGTGAAATTGAGCATTTGGGTCTTTATTAGGGATTATTTTGGAGAGAGAACGATAAAGGAGGACATTATTGGGGAAGTGAAGAAAACTAATGGGGAGGATTTAGTGGGTACCCTTGGGGTATTATTAAAATAATACATGACCATCTGTATTTGATATATGGTGAGAAATATACAAGGTGAGGTTGGGGGAATATTATACCTATTTGGGTGATGATTTATTTGTTTCACTGGTCTTCAGTATTATTTATTATACTTTTTTCCCAAAAGGCACTAGGGAGGATAATACTAAGTATATATTTTTTCCCCACATATATATTAACAAATTTTTAGGTAAGAATAAGTCGATTGGATATTATGTTGAATGTTATTTTAACTAGAATTTATAGGTGAATTTTTACCTTCCAAGTCAAAAATGAGTATACCATTTTAGTACTCGTAGTTGTTTTTGAGTTGTGTAAGTTATTAAAGAAATTAAAGGATTGTAAATGGGATTTATTTAGTAGATCATATTTGTATTTTAAAATTTTATATATCCTATATATATCTTAATCATATTTTCATCGAGGATTATGACACCCAAATGTTTGTAAATTATAAAAAAAGTGGTAGTTTCCACCACGGGACTACTGGTTGTGTGACTTAGGTGTAATTATCTATATTCCATCGTTATGGGCTTATAAGTGGTATCTTACTAGGTGTTTTCATGATAATGTGATATAAGAAGATTAATAATTAGTGAGTACTCCAAATTATCAAAGGAAATCAATGTCATCTAAGTTGAGTAAGCATTTAAAATATTGGATATCAGATGGAATACAAGAACTTATAGTCTCCTATGACTTGATGCATGAATAATTATCTTTACTAAGCCTACTCAGAGAAGTGATACTGGTTTCATAGTAAAGAACTGATAAAGGAGAATGAATCCTTGTAATTTGTTCCTATGATTGGATTGTATAAAATATGGGATTATTTTAATCCATAAATTGAAAAATTAATAAATTAATTAATATTAAATATTCCATGTTCCATTTTTTAGGAATATCGATCAATTTATTATTTTAAAAATATGGATCAAGGGTAATGTCATCACCAGGTTAACTAAAACGATGATACACATGATATTCCAAAATATTATCATAGAATATAAGTCAATGATGAGAAAACATAGAGGATGAAACTATAATATTTTTCATTGAATGTGTTTATTGATGTATAAATAAGCTATTTTAGACTCAATTAAATAAGGAAAGTCAGAGAAGGATAAGAAATATTATGGATAAATATGATCTTAGAGGGATCACTAGGTTTAATTGGTCATGGTGATGATATTTGTAGTAGATAGGTAATGGAAGATATTATTCATCAATGATCATGGTGAGTCCTAGATCTCATTGGATATGTTTAGATATTAGTTTCGAGTTTTTTTTTATTCCTTTCAATGTGAAGGTGATTGGTCACCCAGAGTTTTATACCCTTCGACATGGGAGTTCTACTATGTGGGAGTTTGGGATCTATTTTAGGACCCTAATAGAATATTCTATGAACTATTCCGAAATTATATGTACAAGGGGAGTCATTTTAGAGAGGATTTCATTCTTTATATCCATTTCTATGTATTCCCATTTATTATTTCACCACATCTCAAGGTGATGGAGAGAGAGCATGTTATTGGGAATATGTTGGATATAATCCAATAATCATGAGAGGAGAGCTGTCTGGATTCTTTAGTATGTATTTCTACAGTCCAAAATTCCTGGTATCATATATATTATATCATTTAGATAACTGAGGCTAGTTCTTATCCCTCATTATCTCATTTCTCTCGGGGGACAGTTCTCAAGCCTTATCTATATGATCATTTGATTGTTTCTCCTATGAAACCCATCATTATCAGTGCTAATATTTTGCAAAATTTGTATGTAATAAAAATTAATTAAGTGTAACACTTCACATTCATCTATTTATGAGGTTTCAACTAAGTAACATTAGTAGTATTCTCTAGCATTGGATCTGAGGAGAGGGTACAAGGTAAGAAATGGATAACATTTAGATATTTCTTATACTAAAAAATTTTCATAGTTGTGCAATTAGTGATCATCAAGGTCATATTGTCCATATATAAGTTCATGATTTTATCCATGACCTAGAATCCCCATATTTGGGTGATCCAGATATCATTTAAGGGTCCCTTTTCATGTTAACTACTTTGGTTCATGCCTTTTTTATTTCAAGATTCAAACCATCCTTTATATCACCCTAACTTTTCCTTAATTTAAGAATTTATGTGGTGAGACATCCATTTACCTTGTAATAAATTATTTCAGTCAATGTTCATTCTTTTTTGTGTATAGTATGGTGATAATGTGGGCTAGTGATAGGTTAGCATTAATATTTGGGAGAATTCCAATGATTATAGATGCATCCATAAAAAAACAACCTCAGTATGGATTGGTTTTATTAAATGGTTACTATGGCGGAAACCTCATGAGATAATTATTGTTATTTTTAGTTCATCGAGAGGCAAAAAATTTCATTGGTGAGAAAACCACTCATATGGTTCACATGTGTGTTCTTTAATTTTCTTAATTGATTAATAAACTGATTCTAAATTCAAGGGTGTTTTATACAGGATTTTTTTTAATGTTATAATGGAGTACCATGGTTTTTTATGAGTGTTTTGTGTCATTACCCCTTTATTGGGAGACTAAATTTATGATGGAGCTACAATAGTGTGTTTTCTGAATCTTGATGTCTCTATCTTTCATTTCACCTTCTGATTTGTTATAGTTGTGAGTATAGTTCAATGATTAGTTGTATTGATGTTTTGTTGGTCCAGGTGTTTCAACTTGAGGTGAACAATTTTTCTAAATGAATATGGTTAATGATGGTTTTTACCTTTTTATTGATTACTGTGGATTTAATAAGGATACAATGAAGAACCATTATAGCCTTCGATGGATAAATGATTTATAAAATAATCTAAAAGGATAAATTTAGTTCTTAATGAATATAATGTTATTAGGAATTCACTATATTTAAGTGAAGAATAAAGAAATATCAAAGTGTTCATTCCATTTCCAACAAGGTATTTATTAGTTTTTTGTGATGATATTATGTGAGGTGAAAACATCATCAATTTTTACATTTTTAATGAATTCAATGTCCCAAAATTTTATAGAAAAGATTATTGGTTTTTTCTTATATGATTTGTTTGTTTACCTCACATTTATGGAGAAGAATGTAGATCATATGTGTACTATTATAGAAGTTCTTCATTATTAGATATTCATGTTTTTTTTAATGTGTGAGATATTTTCATGTAGAGCACATTTGCATTGACATATCCTCCCAATGTACTTGTTGAAGATCGTGTATTGTTCAGACCTCACATCACATGTTTTTTGAAAGTGATATGGATTTCTTGTTATGGTGTTCTCTCGTCAATTTCACAGGCTCCCATTATTTTCAGTCTTATTAATCTATCTTTCTTTATGATTGGTTTCATAGAGGAATTTTTAATGGCCTATATAAAATAAGACATCACTATATTTCTGTTTCATGGTTATCGATTTTTTGAGGGCCTGAAATTTTTATCTCTTTGATATGATGTCCACCTGTAGTGAATCATTAATTATTCAAACCAAATTACTACTGTATGACTGAAAATGTATTATCATGAATGTAGAGGACTCTTACACTTTTGTAACATTCTAATGGGTCTCTCTTCATCCACCATTGGAGCCTGGCAATGTAATTGGGTTCATTATAACCCCTATTCCTCAAGACTCATTCCCAACACTAATGGTTCTTGTACGTTGAGTATCACTTATAGAGGAGGTATTATGTAGCCTAATTGAAGATTCATCATTACTTTATTCAATTCATTCTTTGGTCATGAAAATGATCTCCATGTGGAAGCGATGGAACAATGTATTAGGATTCACCATTGTCTCCAAAGGAGGAATTATTTGGCGGATGTTGAGATGGATTAATTGGCCCTTTTTGGAGCCTTGTATGGTATTTGTAATATCTCTTGGTCTGTCACATATATTTTTAGATGATTTAGAAGGTATCTAAGAGGAATAAATTATTTACATCATATGCAATGGGAGGAGAACATGTTTTTTAGTTTATGGCCTCTTTAATGTCTCTCGACACAGCTATCACCTTTTGTAGGCCATTAAATTCCCTAAATCATTAGGGGGAGAGCATCATTATGACGTATTCCCTCAGCCAACACTATTTTAGGATGTCCTAAGTGGAATTTTTTTGTTCTCTAAATCTTCTTGGAATAAATTCACAATGATTAGTAGGGAGCCCTGGACTTTTGATTTTCATATCATGTGCATTTAGTGTACCATTTGGATTAATTCTAGATCATTCAATGATCGAGGGGGATGTTTATTTTAAATAACCCAATGAATTTTAGAGGTTCGGAGTTTCATTGGTTTTGAAAGATATTATTTGAGTTTTAGGGATGATTAATATTAGGATGACACTCCATTGAAATCCTTGAATACAAATGATCAGGAGTTTTTATGGAATGACTAATTTCATAAATTATTCAACAATATGAAGGAGATGCTTTCATAAGCTATAGTACGTTTTTTTCAGTAGAGTGATTTCCATATGATATTATTTGTCATTCATTACGAAATAGATTAGGGTTTTTAATGATGAAATCGAGATCATGTGTTTTTTAAGGGTATCAAAAGTAATGTCCTAATAAGCGCAACCCTTTTTCCCATGATCGTGTGTTACTGTCAATGTTATATTTCGTTGATTTTGTTTAAAAAATAACTCATCGGTGTTTGTTATGTTTAATTTTACATATCTTAATGGATAATGGTTTTTCGTTTCAAGGATTTATTAAAATTGTAAAATTGATGGTGGGAGGAAATTTTTAAGGATTAAAAAAATTTATTTTCATATACCCTAGTAATGGATAAGTTCATTGGTTATGTATTTATTAGTAAGTCACATAGTTACTCGAGGCATGAATCGGGGGATATATGTAGAGTATTGTACGAGATCTCAATGACGCATCTTTATATGGGAGAGGATGGGGTCAGTGGCTTTATTTTATATAACCTAGTATTGTTCTCATTGGTTTATAGGGTGGTAAAGTCCCCTCAATGGGATTTTATTTTGTAGGTTAACATATACCAAGTTGTTTTTTGTGATATCCCTTGTGGTTGGTCAAAGGACAAGTAACATGAGATATTATTATCAGGAATTATTTTTGTTATATTTACAATGCATTATTTTGTTATATTTAGTACATTTCTCACTGGGGGTGGTATATCCTTATGTGACCAATATATACTGATATTTGAAAGAGGTGATTTGGTTTCCATGGTGGAAGTAAGCAGTTTAAGAGTTTGTTTCTTGATATATGACCTTCCAGAATGGTGATGTTGAGAAATATGTTCATAGTGGTTTTATCTTGTTGTTATATGATCTTATGTGTATGATAGAGGACATATCAAAAGAATTTCTGATATATTTAACTCAATATCAAGGAGGTTATGATGTTATATGGGAGGCAGTGAACTATATTTATTGAAATCAAACTACTTGTTATCAATCATGGATTCGAGCACAATGGAGGGTTTTTAAGATAAATATGTTAAAAGTGGTGTCACTAATAGTATTATTAATGATGATCATCTCTAATTTTTAACCTCATTTTACCTAGATTGTGAGGAGAGGTATTAAACATCATATTGGATCTTAATTATTCAATTTAATTGTATTTTCTCTATAGACAGATGGTCAAAAGGAGAATAATATAATGTATCCTGATGTCATGTTGCATTCAGTGCCCCTATATTTTGTTGGTTTATAGATAAGGAGCATACCCATGGTCTATTTTGATTAAAAAAATAATCACTCTACCCTTGGTGTGATAAGAATTGATATTTTTTATAACTAAGAATTAAATTATCCTTTATGCTTGACTAGGTTTATAGAGTAAGAATTTCTTAGTTGGATCTATATCAAAACATGACCAAGACAGATTAGGTGATTTATGAGAGGATGTAGGTAGTGTTGGATTGTAAAAATATTTAAGCTGAACATGGGACGATACCTATGAATTTCATTACTGGAGATTATGTTTTCATAAGGTTAAATACACTTAGTCGGTGGAAAAGGTTTATTCGTGAGAGTATAATTTCCACAATTTTTCTTCCTATTATGGTATTGGATCACATAGTAGCTATTGCATATTGGCTATAACATCCCCCATAAATCACTCATATACATGATATATTTTAAGACATGTAACTCATTATTTATATTTATAATCACCCACATGTCCTTGATAGAATCATGATCAATAGAGAAAATGATGTAACCAAATAGGAGTGGTCTATGTAGATATTGGACAAACTAAAGAAGGCATTAGGATTGTGTGTGTTTTAATTAGTTTGTGTCTTATTGTGGAATAGAGGAATATATAAGAGAAAAGGAAATTTGAGTAATAGATATGTGGTGAGTACCTAGAGCTATTTTTTTATCCATTCGTCTATTGTGTTGCATTTTGTGGATGTTGACTTTTTTGGATTATGTTATTGTTTTCTATTGATTCCTTATTTATTTGTATCATTGTTATAATTTGAAATGTAAAAACACATGAGATTGTTTTGGAATTGGTTATATTTGTTTCATTGTTTTCCAGTTTATTCGTTTAAATTATTCTGTTCATATCCTATAATGATAATATTCTTATGAGGTATCTCTAGCGTGGCTATTGGGATGACACCATTTTTTGGGGCTTTTGATTCTTAGTAAGGATAATTTTTTGATATATATATAATATAATGTCATAGACACTACATTACTTGAATTTATGAAATAATTTATTATTGGTGTCTAAATATGCTTAGAAAGTGTTTTAGAGGGAAATGGGGATTCATGTATACCAATTTTCATAATAATGGAGACTAAACCATGCAGGGATTCACTAAGTTATATGGATAATGGATACAATGTAGAATGATAATCTGTGTGTTAGAGTCTCGGGTGGAGGCCTTTTAGAGTCACATAAAAAATATAATGATTTCAACATGGTGTTATGGATATGGTATAGCCCATTATGGTATTGTCTCATGGTGTGAGGCTACAACATAATCCCATATTTAGGGTTGAGTCATTGTGGTTTGGAGGTCTGGGTTATGGAATATGGATTTTTGGAGGTTCTACCAATTTGGGTGGTAGATAATTGATGGGTAGTAGGTTTTGTCAAAGTCCCCATCCATGGAATCATACTCTATAGTGGTGTGGTTATGGTTATTCCACAGTACTCATAGATTAAATATCATCATTATTTTTTATCTATCCATAGATCATGAACACAACATTGAATAGATAGCCTGAACCATGGTCCATTGTACAGTGCCTTAGTTCCCCTGTTTTAGGTAATTATTTTGCAGGTCTAATGGACTACATATCTATATTATATATTCTAGTTTATCTATAATTATAATTGATTACCTAGGAATCATATTTATTCCACCCATTCCTCTCAAACCATAGGAACCCTGATGTTATTTTTGAATTCATTGAATCCCAGTTCGAAAGGGATGAATCGCCCAGTTTCATGTAATAGATATATTTTTATCCAATGTAATTTTCACTCATATTCATAGAGTTCTCATTTGTAAGATATTATGTCTTCATGTTTCTCTTTACCATGCCAGGGATGATGATCTCAATTATTCTAATGGAATTTTTATTTTTAATTTTGTTGAGTATTTAGAATTATATTGTTGGGGGTATATAGTTTTCATTATTAGATTTGTGGTCTGAAATCCAAAATATTGATACATTCTCAAAGAATTTGATGGTATGTTAGAATGTAGTGGATTATTGTTGGCATGGAATTTAAAAACTATCACCACGAGAATAATGAAAATTTATCACAATTAGAAATATGAGATCTAGTAATGGTATGAGGATATGATGTGAATATATAATGGAAAAAAAATTAAACTGAATGATTACATCATTTGAATTAGTTTGTCACTCGATAAGAGCTCATCACTGATGATTATTGCCTAAATAATATGTGGTTAACACATCTTGATAATCCACACACACTTAAAGAATCTAATTTAATGTTGATCTACTAAATCATGATTCTAGTATTGAGATCAAGAAAATCCATCTACATAATTACAATCACTATAACCAGGTCGCTTCAATCGATTAATTAAATCAATGATTGAATTACTGGATAAGTGATGTCTCCCTTTTGGATGTGAGAATAAGTAGAGATGAGCTATTAATTCCTGGGGAACGAATATTACCCTAAAACGGATCTTAACTTTTATTATATAGAAGTTTCTAAAGACCCATAAAACGTCCTCTAACCCCATATAAAAAGAACTCATTAAATAAGAAGTAAAAGGAAAATTATGATGAAAAACGATTTGATAATTCAATTTATATTTTCTTCAACATATTATAATATCTAATAACTATATTTTTTAATAAACATGAGTATTTAACCTGAGTCTTAATTCGCACAATTATTAAATGATCCTTGATTATTAAAATAATATTTTGTCGTACAATGATATTTTTCATGTTTTCATTTAATACATTATGAAAAAAATTAAAAATGTATATCCAACACAATTATTCAATACAATAATAGTAATGACATAATTTAAATTTTAGTTTACATATATAAAATGAAAAATCATGCACCCCTGTTGGGCCCAACATGTAATTTATAACTATTCATTAGATAAGGAAGACTTTTGAATATGCTATTGTTTGTGACCCTCTATGACCTTATCTTTAATGTACATAATACTATTAACCAGGAAAGAGTATAGTATAGAAAATTATCATGGCCTATAAAGATTTGTGGAATATTCATAGTAACAACAACATTACTATGAACACACAACATTTAATATAATCTATTTTTCCCATGATATCTAATAATGTAGGATGCACACTTTGGGTCCTCATCCATTCTTGGTTTAGTATTCTTTAACCATACAGTGTGTACTTTCCATACTATACCATGTTAATAGATTTCACTAAGGTAGTACAATCCTAATCAATATTACATGTGATTCGACTTCCTAAAATCATAAGAAAAAATTATATCTTGATCACTCAATAAATGGAATACCACCAAAGACACACCCATGAAAATCTACCACATCAAGAATTCAATGTTATTATTTTTACCATTCATCATATTTAATGATGAAATGGTACATAATCATAATGATATCAATATTGTTAACTGAAAAAATTTATACATCCGAAAAACCAATGAAACGTGTAACATCAGATGCTATTATTGATATTTCCTCCCTAAAGATATCATAAACATGATATTCCAATGTGAAAACATCATCAAAATATGGATTAATGATTTTGGTCCCCCATGACCTAATGGGAACATAACATATGTGTCGATCTAATATGATGTATATAGACCATATGACATATCATTTATATTACTATCATTGTATCCTTATATACTAATTATAGCTTATAAACTACAATGACTATTTTATATGACACATAATCTAATGGAATTACCAAATAATATATTTGAAACGTAATTATCAACATTTTTCTAGTATGATAAATACACAAACACATATATATATATACACATATAATAATAAAAATGTAAAATAAGTCAATGAACATACATAATATTTGTATAGAGAACTAACTTTTGTCACTATAAATTTCATTCTAATGAAATGGTTTACAAGTTTAAACCTAGAAACACTCATATAAAAATTAAGATTATACTGAGATATGGCCTAACTCGTGGGGATCATCTATTTTATCTTATATGGATAATCTATAATCTATGAATTTTCCACTCTATGAAAAATCAACGAAGAGATAAAATAGTATAAGTATATGCCTCTTTGGCTTATGTGGTGTGAGGTCCTTATAAAGAAAAAATTCTATATAATTACTATGATAAAATAGAATATGTTCTAAACAACTAGCAATAACACCTATGTATGAGACCAATATGCTTATAAAAATAATTCACAGGGTATATTGGATGACCTAATATACCCAGATTCTAAAATAGAGTCAGGGAACATCATTTACATCAGGCTTCCCTAGATCATTGGACTACTATTGAGGGAAAATATATTTATTTACAATCATTTCAAATCATTTTGATATATCTAGTTCTTGCCAACGAGCCTGTACCCTAATGGTAAGGGCTTCTTCTTGGCATCCAAGAGACCCGGGTTCAAAACCAGGTGGAGGGAAATTTCTATGTTTCTGTAGCAGTACTGTAATAGTACTATAGCAGCCAATATAGAGGTTACTATTCTGTACTGTAGCATTCGGAACTATTCACTCGATTTGGGCCTTCGAGACACCGATTTGGGCCTATGGGTCTCTAGGGCCATCGAGTCATCAAATGATTATAGGCCATATGGCCTTCATGTCACGTAGACCATGGAGTAACCCAGTTCACACAAAACTGGCCCCATAAAAGGATCAGAGCAATAGGAGTAGCAGCCACCAGATACAGAGCTATCCAGATTTGAAGAATGAGAGGGTATGACAGCCACCACTGGGACCAGGCACCATGCATCTTTGTATGGGGAAATGCTAGCAGGTCAGCAATGCAAGGTGGGGAGCTAAAGAGATCAATGATGCAAGATGCTAGGGAGGGGCAGTTCTATTGGTCTGGCACCACGGGTCATGTAATGGGCATGGTATGCCTCTAGGCCTTCGGTTCATGTATTGCGGGTCGTGTCGGGCCTGGATCCTTGGGCCTACGGGTCATGTACGTATTCCCCTTCAACCCTTAAAAGGGAGATTATCTATAATATAGATAAAAAAGAAGGCCTTCGGGCCATTTGGTTCTATATATCTAGATCTTAAAATTATTTAATCCACTAACTATTATTTTCATGTCTCATCCATACACTATGAACGTATCTTTTGTAAGTCTTAAGTACAACATGCTATTATTTATATCTTTTCAATGCATATCTAACAACTTTTTTTGATATGTTTAATTTATTATTAAAAAAATGAACTGACAAACTTAGTACATTGTAATGAAATATATGATAGATCTCACAACTGATGAAAAAGGGGTTATATTGTTTCATTAATTTTTCTCTAGTGTTTATGTACACATTTTCCATTATAAGATGATACCTTGTCACTTTGGAAACAACACTTAATAGGATTATTCCATTTTGTACCATTTGATTACCTTTTGAATAAATTTATATTGACTTAGCCCATGAATCCTTTGATATATATACTGATAGAATTAAATCCCATGGATATTATCTTTTTCACCTCATCCCTTCATGGGGAATGATTCATTTCGTATTATCATAACAGACTGTAAGACATGAACCTTATTTCCCATAATTAAAAATTCATCAACATATAATATGAGTAAAACAATGTCATTCCCAATAACATTTTCATAGACACGTGTATCACATTGATTATTCATGACACCATATTAACTTATAGATTCATCAAAATGAACATTCCATGATCGAGATGCGTACTTAAAATCATAAATGGATCTCTATAACTAACATTCCTTATTTTCACTCATTGAATTAATAAACCCTTCATGTTGATTCATAAAGACACCATTAACAAACATACCATTTTGAAAATAAGTTTTTAAATCAATTTACCAAAACTATTAATCATGGTTGGATTCTAATAAAAGTAATATTTTAATGGATTTCAGCATCACAAATGGTGATAATATTGTTTCACAGTATATGCCACAATGTTTCCAAAACCCCTTCACTACCGGTCATTCCTCATAAGTACATACATTACCAACTATGTTCCTCTTTTTCATCAATACCCATTTTCACCTGATGGGTTTTAAAACATCTATAGGGTCAATAAAAAAGAAGAATTCATTTGAGTACATGAATTAAATATCTAAATTCATGGATTCATTATAATTATATACATCAACATTTTTTTACTTCCATATAGGTTATAGGATCACCATTTCTATTGACTAATGTGTCATAAAACTCGATGATATGAAAAAATATCAGTTTTTTTATATAACCAATCTTGTTGACCTATGTAGTATTTAAGTCCCCTGAAAATCTTCATCTCCCACCATCAATTATGGATATGATTTTCATTCTAACTATTATGGATCTAGAGTATCTAATTAATAGAATTCAATATTTTTCATACTATTTAAATTTGAAATGTGGTCAATTTATTGAAAAATGTCAATTATTTACACAATGACATTCCTATATGAAATGTTATATAGGTAATATTCTTTAGTCTCTTTTGGATAATGAATAAAATTTAATTTTTTTCTTTAGGATGAAATATTTTCATTATATAATATATGGGAAATAGCATTGAATCCCCATACACACGTGTGTGATAGAATAAGATTCGTTCTATACCACAAAACATATATAATAACATCTGTAGCTTCATTTGGTACTCAATTACGGTTATATTGTTCATTCAAAAATGTATATACCCGAAAATATAATGGTATATTTTTCAATGTAATCACTGATCAAACCCTCTCTACAGAGGACTAATTCCTAATTTTGTAACACCAATCCTTTACGGTGTATAAAGATGACTAATTTATGGTATTATCCCACACTTCATTTAGTGATCACTAAATGCCCAGTTAAGAAACTCTATACCTCAGTTTGAGGGGAGTCCCTTAATCATCATAGTTATTTTGGTTTCATACTCATTCATATTCATTAATCATCAGAAGGTAATATGACTTATACCACATTTACTATATTTAACCATAGCTAAAGTAGACATTGGTAAAAGAAAAATATTTTTAAGAATCACCCATTTAATCTACTGAGAATGGGACCACATATGTCAGTATGAATAAATTATAGATTTTAGTGGCTCTTACTCCTTTATATGTGAAGGGTTCATTAGAAAGTTTCATTTGAAAATAGCATGAAATACATCTAGGGTTTTAACTCTTTAGAGAATAAAATCCCTTATTTATTTAATCTCCACAATAACATCTCATTTACAAGACCATGGTTGAAGTACATTAGGTAGGAGTTATATGATTCATTTTTTCATTTTTTACACTGATTTTTAGAATAGGTTTTCAAAGATCATGTATATAATATTTCGTATTAATCTAAGATATTGCAAAAAATTGTCTATCCTTATAAAACTGAAATCATTTTTTTAAAACATGAAGTAATGTATCTTGTTTTCTGAACAAGAAAATGAATTATATTTCTAGTTTCTTAATGTTCATGTTACAAAATATTTAATATAATAACCAAACCCTTATTAAATGTTTGCTGATAATCATCCACATCCATGATATTTAGTTGCATAACATTTGTAGCTTATAGATCCAATCCATCCATTTCAATCCTTTGGAATCTATATGGAGCTTGTATATGAATTAAATAGTGTAACCCACAAGTTATATTCATCACCAAACATAAATATAAAGATAGATTTAACTAAATAAAGATATTTCCTAAAATAGTATCATCCCCTTACTTACATTTCTTAGCATTAAAATTGAACAAAAGTGGCCATTATTATGACATACATAGAAAAAGAAATCTTCATCATTTCCCTTCAAGTGTCTTTGTATATTTGGATGTAAATAATATATATGTCCTTGAATTGATATTAAACATATAACCCTTATACTTTCCAATATTCTTAATTTCAACCCAATGGATTGAATCATTGGTATTTATTATATACTAATCATCATGGAAAATTGATGCCAAAATATCTCATATAAACCTTTTCATGTTTTTTATTATCTAATTATCAAAAAAAATTAGATTTTTAATGGTAAATAGGTATTATTGATATCAATTTCTATTCCTGGTTTGTCTTTAACACAATCTTTTTAAGTCTTTCAATTTACTCAATCATCATGATTACATGATGTTTTACTAGATTTTATTTGGGTATCCACCACCTATATTGTGTAATGGATATCTCATAACATTCTTTTCTTACTCTACCTTTATGTAACTAGTATATATGAGTTAGAATCATGTTCACTTCTTTATCTTTATAAAATTTTCACAATTGACTATACATTAATGAAAACACAATAAATAATATATCTATCTCGTCATATATTTTCATTTTCCAAATTTGTTTATGTAGATTAATTTCGTCATAAGGAGGCTCAAGACGAAATAAGGAATCTATCACATAAATATTTCTCTATTGGCGTAGTATTATGCACAATATTCTATAAAAATAATAGATGTTATAGATAACTAATACATTTCATTTATCTTGAATTTATTATGTTGATAATGTACTTGTGGGGATGGTGATTTCTATTTTTATTTACAAAAAATAAATTTTGTAGTTATTTATTTCTCTATAATATATTTTATAAAATATTTATAAATTTATTGTATGCCTCTATTTTTTCAAATAAAAGTATCCATCACATATAGATTCATAATTAATTATTACATGAGTAATATAGTTGAAAGGATCCTTGAAAACTCCCCAAATAGTGAAAGATATGTATATGCCACAACTCTGAGATTTTCAGGGTAGGTACTATACTAGGCCACTACATTTTCTTGATGTTCCTTGAACTATTGAGAAATGTACCATCATCCTAGAAAAGTATCTGGTATTCCCTTTATAAATTTCCTATAACGTGGAATCCCGATAGCTATATATACATATTTGTAACCATATTTAGTAAATTTAAACAATTGTTTATAGAATATAAACTCCACAGGAGTATGAGGCACACTAATAATGGTTGACGGGGACCCATTAAAAATAGTTTTGTTGAAATGTATATTACAGATGCCAATCATGACATAATATTACATTGATTGTTATAATTATATCTCAACCAATGTAATAGTTTTCCTATTTAATATGATCAGAATATTGTGTAATTCTCAAAACTAAATAGTAATTCATTGAAAAATATTTACCATGTTTCCATGCACTATTGGTTTATCATTGTATTTGTTCCCACAATCATGAATATTCATAAAATAATAAACCATTCATAAATAAACTAACATCCCAACTGATCATGTGCATTAAATATTGGTTAATCAATTTCATACTAAATCGATCAACTATGATGAATGGGTATAATACCTAATTCAACTCTAGACTCGTATCACATATCGCTCCCTAACTCCTTATTCTCATATGTCATTTTGGAAATAACAACATATTTGAATGGTCCACAACTTATTACATCGTTATACATATATACTCAGGCACATGTGGGGGGGGGGGTAGAAAAAAATATACAGATTAAATGATTTAAACATAAACATTTATATATATTAAATTAATAATGGTGTATTAAAGACCTTTGGAAAAAAATATCTATATATTATAGTAATCACTTTTTGTTGTAATTATTATTTGAATAATATAAAATCCCAAAAATTTCTTTTTACATACTTAAGACAAGTTGGTAGATTAAATAAATTTTTGATAAAAATTCAAATGATATAAATTAATGTTTGAAGGTTATTGTATGAATTAAAATAATTATTTTAATTGAAATAATTTAAATAATTTTCCCCAAATTAAATAATATTTTCAAAAAAATTTAATTAATTTTTGAATTATAAATTTATAATTATTATTTATTTAATATAAAAATTAATACCTTAATATTTTTGCTATATAAAAAAATTTCTTGGACTCATAACCAATTCTTCTACATTTTTGGTCGATAAGAATCCTCGCAAGCCGATTTCAGGTTGGGTAGAGCCTTGTCAGACCCGATTTAGGGTCAGTCATGACATGGATTGGTCCATAGGTTGGATGAACCTATCAAGGGGACATAAGGTAGCTGGATGAGATATGCTATTGGAGAAGTGACTGATGTAATGGTTCTATGTAAGCCCTAGCTAGATAATTATTCCAGGACAACATTGGTTCTAAGTGGTAGAGGATATGCTACACCAAATGGCTGGTGACTGACCATGGGAGGAAGCACCGATACGGTTTGCGACCATCGGATCCAGTGGTGGGAACCAAACAGCGGTAGGTCATCATCAAATTAGACACTTTTGGGTTGAATTAATACATATGGGTCAGGGTGGACTAAAGGGGAAGGTAGTGGTGGGGTTGTAGGTCCACAACATACTATTCATTTAGAAATAGTTTTTTATTTTTATTAAACAATAGTATTGGAGATATAAATTATTAATTAATTTTTTTTTATTGTTGACATTATTTAGTCACATAACCCCAACCCACATATTGTACCTTTATTAAAACCATACTAGAGTATTTGCACGCCCATAAGAGTAATCATAAATGGTGATCATTGAATTCTGGGTGCTAGTACAGAGATCTGACGAATCCATGAGATTTATAAGAATAATCATCATCTCGTCTCATTGATCCATGATGGAAATAGAAGATATAAAGGATTGGACATGATATTTCCATTTATAGGATCCTAGGAGATGGATAGGGTGGCTCCCCAAATCGTGAGAATGAATAGAACCATGAAAATGAGCTGTCATTTTGTATAAATTATAGGTTAAAACTCAAAAAACTGCTCACGAACTATCATATAAAAAATTCCCACTAAATAAATTGTAAATTACACAATATTTAAAACTAATTGAATCATAACATTATTTAATTTTTTTTCAAAAACATGCAATATATAATATATAAAATATATGATAAAAATGATTCATTAACTCGGACCATAATTACAACCAATATTAAATAAACCATGAATATTAAAATTATATTTTTTCATATCATAATATTTTTCTTTGAATTCGGTTTACATATTTCGAATTAAGATAATAAATATATTCAACACAATTATTCTATACTCGAATAATAATGGATTTATATATTTATAGAAAAAAATTTATTCTCAATAAAATATCTAATATCTTAGGGGACCCACCATGTCCATTCATCCTACATAACATAATAATAAATTATTCGAATACACTATTGTGTGGGATCCTATAAGACCTTATCATGACTATATTGTGTACTATTAATAGACAATTAAAAGAGTCATGAAACCTTGCATGGCCCCAAAATAGATAATAAATAATCATATCGACAACAGCCTCCATACAAACAAATGTTGTGTAATATTATCTCTTTGTATCTTTATATATCATAATCTAGGATGAACACATTAGGTTATTAACCATTATTTTTTTATTTTTCAGAAGCCTAAGTAGTTAGACATTTCTTATTCTATCATGTCAATGGATTTGATTAAGTTGGTACCATCCTCATCAACAAGGCCTTTGATATCAATTTATCATATTATAACAAAAAAATTATTCATCATCATTAAACTAGTGTTATACATCCAATGACGCACCCAAGACAAACTAATAACCACAACATCAATTAAATCATAATTTTATTGCATCAATGTAAATGTTAAAATGGTTCCCATTGATAATGAGATCATATTATTAAACTAAAACACATGTTCATATATAGGAACAACCAATGGAACCTTAATCATGTTGATTTTTAATTGGTTGGTAAGTCCACAATATATCATCTACTAGAGTTCACCATGTTCAGACGTGATGAGAAAAAGTCTCAGTACTCATGATCTCCATATTATGATGATCAAACACCATATTTGTCCAATCAGTGTGATTTTTAGAATATAATAAATAACATTATGATTATTATCTTCGTATATCTTGGTTCTAATTATAGATTGGGAATGGATTTAACCATTTGTTAAGACATTTAAACTATGTAAATTTCCATAGTGTACACAAATGTGTTACCAGTATTCTGGTAAGATTAACACATCTACATATAAAAAAATATGGAAATAATCATAGACATACTACATATAAAAACTGGGTCTAGGGAACCCCCTTATGGAATAAATAAAATTGACATTTTTTTGGTAGTTGATTGGTTTAATCTATTTTTAATTACATGAAATCATAAATTTATGATGTTTTAGTCACTTTGTAGAGTTTTAGAAATAACTCTTTCTAAGGATAAACGAAATTAAATTATAATTCATTTATGGTAAAAGATCATTTGTTTTTTCATAAAGATAATGGTTTCCCAATTGATTTAATATATAGTGTTCTCTCTATCTTTTGCTTTTTATGATGGTATTTATTTTCTGGATATGATGTTATTCAACATGAAATTATTTAAGAATGTACATCTTGTAATTTTTTTGTTTGAAAAATACATAAATAGGCATGTTGAACTATTCCTTATATCCATGGAATTTTATAAAAATTAAATTGATACTAAATGAAATCTCAGTTGTATTTTTTCATAAATGTGTTAATTGAATAGTTTGTGATCATAAAGCTAGAAGGATTATTAATGATTATATGATAGGAAAGAAGGTTAATTGTTAATTGGTTTTTTTGAATTTTGTTAATGAAATAAAAAAATATAAAGAATGACTAATTAGTTTAATAGCATGGTATAGATTATTCATTATGTTTCATTTATTGGGAACTTGTTATAATTAAATAAAATAATTCAATATAGACGAATTTTTAGTTGTTTTGTAAGGTACATTTAATAGGTCTGATAGATAACATTGGCATGTGATGAAAAGATTCATTATTCTAATGTAATGATTACATGATGAATATTCTGGTCATTCTTCTGCCTTATATATTTCACTATGGATGTAATATTTTCAATAAAATGTGATGTGGGCATAGGATTCCTATTTTACGATGATATATAGATGGGGATGTATAGAGGATGTAGTGGATGTTGACATCTTTGATGGAATGATGTAGGGTGATATAGATGTATGTATTTAGGTTAGAACCAGAGATGATGTAGCGGACTGATGCTGGGATTTACAGTTTTTTCATAAAGATAGAGTTCTTGTTTTGAATAAATCTATTTAATAACGATATAATCGAGAGTATATTATTATAAAATTTTTTGATCCATTTTCTAATGTAGCTAGGAATAATTAGTTCCATCACATGAAGGAAGATTTTTTTTCCCTTGATTAGATGGAATAATAGAATGGTAAAATGATAATAAATGTTTTAATCAATTTGTTTATGATTTCAATATTTCAATGTTCAAATTTTTTAGGAAATGAGGAATTAGTGTGATTATACAAAGAGGGTGTGGACATCAGTTGGTAATAAAAAATTGTGGATTAACAATTTCATGTTGATAGTCAACAAATTAAAGATTTGAAAATGTTAATTTATGGATAATTGATGGATAAATGAAATTATAACTATAAAAATTAAATAGGTAATTTTAATATGGATCCACAAATTTCATTGCTCTTGGAGGATATTGATTCCCTAGTAGTTAAATCTCTGTGTCAGAGTAATGATATTTACAGTTGAACATAGGAATAGGTTAGTTCCCATAAATAGTTGTGATCTATGTTATATTATTTATATTTTTTAATTATTTAAGCTACCCTACCCATGTTGGTTAGGCTGATAGACCCTATGTGGACTATTGGAGAGTGTTTTTTCGAACATAATTGTTTTCATGGGATTGATGACTAGATAACCCCTATTTACCTTCTATATTATCTTTATAGTATTGTTTTTAGGCATTTATGATGTTTAGATTCCCTATGTATGTGTTTATAATTTTTTAATGGAATTTTGGTTATTTCACAAAAGTGTATTTATAAATATAGTATCCATAATATCATTATATGTATGACGTGCATGGGATGTAATGGATTATGGTATATACTACACATGACGGATGTAATAGATTGTGGTATAATACTAAATGTATGATATACAACATGGGAGCTACGTTAGATATAGAAAACAACATAGTTACTATGTGGATATTTAGTATGGATGATATGATGATGAGATGCATGAAATGAATTTTGTGATACTTCATCCCAAATTTAATTGGTTTGGATTATATTTTAGAGAGTTGGATCATGATTTATAATGAATGAAAGATTGGAAAACATATGTGGAAGCATTATCATGGTAGCCTTGTAGTTTCAATTCTATAATATATGATCCCTTATATATGATGAATGTTGAGAGACGTCTACGGTGCAGCAAGTAACACAGTATAATTGTTTATGTCATGAGATATTTTCAATTGATATTAATTGTGATATAGTTAAATTAATCATATATTTGGAATGAGTGGTTGTAAATAGGATCCTAATAAAAATACTATTATTCTCACACCAAAAATATATATAAATTTTTTATATATTACCATAATGTCTGTGATTGGGATGGATATTTTTGGATTTTGGTTTTCGGGCAATGTTTGGGATTTTTGGTCACCATTTAGTTTACCTTTTTGGAATTTTTTGTATCCATTGTTTTTATATTTTATTCATCAAAAAAATACAATTATATGAAAAGAATTTATTATATAATTTGTGTTAGGTTTTTTTGTGTATCTATCATATATCTATTATTATTATGTTCTCATAAAGGTTATTTCCTCCAATTTGTATAATCATAGTACCCGTGGTGATAGTCACCTTCCTGGGGCCTACTGGAGCGGGGAATCTGGTTGCATTATCAAACATCCATCATTGTTGGATCAAAAGGAGTACCTTTGAGGGGAGGGGTTCATGATAGATAGTAATAATAATTTTTTTTATAATCAACATAATGCCATCATATTGTTTTACCATGTTCATTTATTGATCAGAAATAATACATGTTTACCCATTTACTACCGATGATCACCATTAATAAAATCAATGAATTGGGACAAAAATCTAACAGTCTTAATTTTAGAGAGATAATGTCATAGGAAAACTCAATACATGAAATATATATTAATACGATGAATACATTTTATCCGTATTAATATAATGTTCATACCATCGATTTCAACCATGTAAGAAACTATTTTCTATAAAACATCTAAATCCTTTTGAAATTGTTAAATATGATGAATTTTGGTTGTTTATTTATGTACCTATATAAAATATTTATATATTATTATGATAAATGTTAAAATATATAGTTTGAGATTACAAATACAAGGTAAAATTAAATATTTTATGTTACTATTAAACAAATAAATGTTAAACAATATTACACGATGGTCCATCTCTAACTCTTCAAAAAATAATACAGCTACTATATATGACCTCAACATTGCCATAATTTTTAAAGATAGGTAAAAATGGGACAATTTTTATCATAATAATCATATTTATTTCACATTTTCTTTTTATTCTACTTTCTCAAGTTATCTAAACAAATATAATAATAAATTATATATTTTTGATTCCGAAAACAATTTATAATGAAATATTCATGATTATTCATTTTCTAAAAAAATTATTAAATTTTTATTTTTTTATCTGGTAGTTTAGATCTATTAAAATCCAATCAGTCCCTAAATTTTTATGTTAGTTCAAAGAAAGATAGTCAGATATATTATGGATGTTAAAAAACATGGAGTAATTTTTTCTATATCTAAAAAAAATTCAATGATACATATTCTTTTATTTTTATATGAAAAACATTAAAAATAAAATATTGAAATTTTATCTTTAAAAATGGAACAATCCTATAACTATATCTCTTAAATTTTTTGGAAATGAATTTATTATTTTTAATGAAATAAACTAATAATGAAGGATGTTACTATCATGAGTTTTTAGGTAATTCTATTTCTTATATATTCTATTGATTTATTAAGGTATATTCCTTGAGGAGCCTTTAGAAACCCGATTAGTCTCTTAATGTTATAGATGATTATTTTTCTATAAAGATTTAATCACATAGAAAGAACAAATAGATGTACATTTATTATCATAGATAAACAAGGAATCCACTTTAGTTAAAATTACACATCCTCCATGTCTCACTAAGATTGCATGTTGTCTTTATTCTTCTTATTAACATTTAGATGAATTGAAGGTACAATTCCACATATATGTTTTTATCAAATTGGATTATATCTAAAAATGATATAAATAGTTATTTGACCAATATGTAAAATCAAATTGGACACTTTTTTTATTGGTATTCAATATGAATATTATTTTTCTATAAATATTTGATATGATAATTTCCTAAAAAATATGATATCATTTAATTTATTATGAAAATTAGTTTAGTAAAAAATATAACCTCATTTATAATTCTAGATAATAATTTTAAACCATTAATGATTATTCATATATGGATTCCTCATTAGAGAATATTAAATGTCCTATGAAAATGAATCATTGATGAGGTTTATGTATTTTAAGTTTAATAATCATCATTCAAAATGTACATTTTTTTAATTCAACCATATGTCATATTCTAACAATATAATTCATATATTATACATTTAGTCGAGACACATAACTAAAATATATTGATTCAACGAAGCATCATATACAAACAAACACCCACATAAAATGTTTTATTATATACTTTTATTATAGACCAAATGTAAACTTCAATATTGTTGCAAGGATCTTATGTTATGCATACGATTAAAGTAATAAAATTTATTGTGTTACACAACAATGGATAAATGTTATAAGTGTTTCAAAAAATTCACCTTGTATTGTGATAAGTAATTATCTATCCTAATAGACTAAACCCATATAATCATAGTTTAAACTAAAAGATAAAATCCTCAAATAGAGTTGTATGATATCATGAATCAAATTTTTTCCATGAGAATCCATGATTAGTGTGAACAAAATCTGCATTATTATTAATTATATATGGATAATTCCACACCATATCTATTGAAAATTCAACACACATGAAATGATTTTTTATCCATATAATCAATGGAAATATATAAATTACTTTATGTGGTACATGAAATGTTGTTACATCTATAATTTTAATCATGATATTCCAAATTATTCAAAATAATTTAGTCTTCTGACATCCTCTATAAATATGATTAAATATTTTGGGAAAGAAGAATTCCTTTAAAAGAAAATACAAGTTTGTTACTTAGTTTCCATTCAATGTAATGAGTTGAGGTAATATCTTCATCATCAATAATTAATTCCATTTAAAATTAAATAATATTATTAATGGACATATAATAAATTCTACAAATGGTTATTCATTGATGATTTCAATTTAAAAATTATAGTATTTTTATTTGAGTATATTATCTGCATATGGAGTCCTTATATCATCAATTATAATTTTACACCCCAAACATAATAATTTTCAATAGTTGAATCATGTTTGTTTATTTGATAATCTTCTTTCTTATATAGTAGCTTTCTTAAAAAAATCATATGGTATTTTGTAGAAATGTTTATACTGAATGGAATAATGACTTCTAACAAAATTATATCATTTTATATTTATAATTCCTCTATATGAATCATTGTTAAATGTATAATAAAAAATTACATTCTTTTCTAATATTAGTTGAGATATTATTAGTATTATACAAACAAACATCTATCAATTCTACTAAATAATTTCATCAATAATATAAATATAATAAATAATAGCTACAAAATTCATGAAAATAATGAACCTTTTGAATATAAATTTCAATTATTTTTGTCATTTTACGTTTTTATTTTTTTATAAATTTTTAGTCATTATTTAATTTTTTAAAATTTCTATGTATTGAAATAAATAAAATTAAATACATAAGTATTTTTAATGCAATAAATTTTTATAAAATACCTTAATTTGGATATATAATAAATCAAATTAAATGTAGTTTTCTTTATAACAAAAAAATCATTGAAAAAATACATCATTTCACCAAAAAACATGAAACCCCTTTTCATTGATGCCTAATTATATTTTAGAGATACATTTATAATAACAAAATAATGTAATTTAGTATCACATTCCAGTCGAAAATTTCTAATATTATAATACATTCAATGAATAATACATAAAATAAGAAAAATAATAATACATATTTTTAGTTATGTAGAGCAATTGGGAGACTATTATAAGAGCATCCATTAGTTACCAACACAATTATTCAAACAACTCACATCATATTAGATTAAAATAATATATACATAAATTAAGATCATTAAATTATTAAAATAAATTAATTGGGTTCATAATTTCATAATCCCATTACACATTAATACAACACATAAATTATTAATGTAAATAATAACCTAATTACTGAAAATATTTTTCCCAAAAAACAACATTTCATTTCATTTATGTAGACGTAGAAAGTGACTATATTTGAAATATTCATCAAATAAACAAACATTTATTATGAAATACTATAATTATTTAATTGTAATAAAAACCATTCAAATGATTTTGATTTAATTATAACCTAAAATGTTCATAGTTAGTGTTTGAAATATAAAATTATTAAGATGATGCTTGGTGGGGGAGATGTTGGATTTCATTATCACCAATTAAATATTGGTGAAAAATAAGATAAAAAACATTTACATATGGGATATCACTGGGAATAAGAGTGGGGAGGTTATTTGTTGTGGTAGGTATAAATTAATGATCATGGGTAGAAGAGATGTTGTGCCTCGTATGACATGATATGATAGAAAATAATTTTTAAAAACAATTATTATTGAGTATCAAAATCACTCTATAATAAAAATTAGTCTAAATATTTTGTATCGAGGTTGCAGTATGTCATGAAATTCAAGTTATGTGGGAAAATATATGATAGTGGTGTTGTTGAGTATTTTTGGTTTTTTGTAAATTAAAATATATTAATGGATAAATAAAATATATATGTCTCACATAAATTTTTATGGAAGTTCATATATCAGCCCTTTATGTAAAAGTTTACCAGCATATCAAATTTCATGGACATAGTGAATAGAAATTTTAATTTAATATATTTAAATAAAAATGTAAGAAGGACATAGGTTGATAAAAATCATGTGAAAATAACTTGATAGTGTCTAATGAAAATTTGATTACATTACATAGTTAACATTAGTATCTTGTTGTTTTCAATGAAACTTATATTCATCCTTCAAGGAAATATTGACCCCTTACTTGGTAGTAATATTTTACTATATGAATGGTCGTATAAGGACACTAATGAAGATTTTTGGAGTGTAAAAAAAATTATTCCATATTTTTTAGTTCTATATTATTTATATTTAATTGTCGGTATAAATATTATTTTCCAGACACCAATTTAACATTTTGTCTGGATTTATTATCTGATTATAAATAATAAATAAATAAATATTAGGGAGGTAATTATATAATTATGTGAATATATAATATTTATTTTTATGTAGTTTTTTAATGTTTATAAATAGTAATAATTTTTAATAAATGAATTATTCAAATCATTTTGGGAAAAGTTAAAAATTATTTATTCTCAATTCCATCTATATAATATTCTTTTATTATCAAATATGATTTATTTAAATTAAAATTAAATAAATACTACAGAGGATACGAATAAAATAATATATGTTGTTGTAAATATGTTCATTCCATTCATTAAAATAAAATTAATCACAGTATTGGTCAGTGTATTAATGAAACAAAATAAATATATAAATGTGTTTGATGAAATTGAGACCATTTGGGTTTTACTAAATAATTAGTTTCCTCTGAATTTTATTATCTATTTATCAATAACCCAAGGTAAATAAATATATTGATATTTCATTTTGTAAGAGGTAATTGTTTTTTACAATATTCATCCCATCTCTCTCCTTATCTTCATTTCATCTCAATTACGAGAAAAATAATAGGGATTCCCTCAACCCAGATGTAATATAAAGATATACAGGTGAAAATGAAGGAAAATAAAACATCCATGTTATCATGGTTTTTAGTATATCAAAGGATAAATTTTGGATCAAATATAATAGATATTTGATTAGTGTCCTCACAATTAAATTATGACACATCAATCAGGTTTGAATGATCAACAACAAAAATGAATAAATAAATGATGGTAAGTCTATTATTTATTCATTAATTGTAAATAAATTATAAATTAACATTAAAATATCATATCTTGGTTTTAAGAATTTTTTTTTCATATTCATCAGAAAATATTCATTAGTCATGAAATATATCATCATGTACATTACCAATTATCCATTGGATACAACAAAGAACATGTTGACCATATATCCAAAAGTCTATATCAATATATATTGATATGACATGGGATATCAGTTTTTTCATGGTAAATTTATTATTATTTCTAATTTTTGATTTCCTATTTGTTAGAAGATTGTATGTCATTTCATGAAATTATTTTATATAACCAGATTTTTGATATTTCGTCATACCCATTTACATATCTCAATCATATAATCATGATATTTTTATTAAAATTTCAATAAAAACTAAACATATCATCCAAATGTTCTAGAAATTATTTCATTATAGTGATATAAAACATGATGGATAGATCGATGGTGCAAATCGTGTATCCTAATACCATAGTGATTATATGTTGTTTCCACAAGTCATTATAAACAAAATATATATGTATTTATTAAATAAAAACTAAAATTCCCAATCTAATGCAAGAATATGGGATAACATACCACATTACTAGAAACTGGGTTACACAACATGTTGTCTATATTGTTTTCATGGTTGAAAATAAGAATTCAAAAAAGCACCATGTAATAAATGTATAATGTTTCAGGACTGTAAACCCTATAATAAGGATCTTACATTGAGTATATTAGTTATACCCATCATGTGCCTCATTGTGGTACATAAATATATACATGGAAAATCCCTAAACAAATATCATACACATATGATGATTATGATACATGTAATATAGTTTCATGTACAGTCTATGTACCCAACCTGTAAACATGGAATGTAAAAATTAATTTATTACTCCATTAAACCTAAAAATTATTTTTTTCAAAAAAAAATTATAAAAATTCCATTTTATTATATTGGTATTATATGATATAAATTGACTTTATTTTATTAAATATAATACATGTTACTATAATTCATGCATGTTTGTTATATTCAATTTATACCATGTATATTAAATCAGTACACCCAAAGTAATTTTATGTTTATAGTGTGTCATTTTTTGACTTTAATGAATAGAAAATTATTTAACATGTTGTGTATGAAACACATAATGTTCATTAATTTCATACAATAATGGCCATTTTGAGTATTTTTAGTAGGTAATCACTGAGATTCATCCAATTGAATGTAGTGAATTAATTTTATTATTTTTTTAAAATATTTGTTTTTAATTAATTTAATATCATAGAAAATAGTTATAATATTGCATAGAATAATGAGGAATAAAATTTAATAATTAATTAAATTTTTATAGAATTAGTTATAATAGTTTTTACATATGTAATATTTACAAAAACAATTTAAATCAATTCTAGAAATTAAATTTAAATTTGTATTTATTTAAAAATGTCATGATCATGATAATGTAATGACATATGTTTGTGGGATGATTTAATTTAATTTCAATTATTTTTATTGTTACGTAAAACTATTTTAATATAATACATCCCTCCCAATTTATTATGTACAAATTTTTATTCCAATAGTTTCTTTTAAATAAACAATGTTTTTTGGTACCCTCGGCTAGTGTGTGATGTAAATAAATTAAATCGATGTTGTTCTTGGGCCCATATAAATTTTTATATATTTATTTTAGGGGAAAATAATTCTAAGACATACTAAACACAATTGAGGAATGTTAAAACATTATCACAAGAAAACTCATGATGTCGTTGCCCTATATTCAATGTTTTGTTTATTACATTTTAAATAAATATATTTCATGTTGAATCTCATGACCATTACATTTTTTATTTATTTTAAAATTTTTGGGTGAATGATAAATTTTAATGGTTGTATGAACATGATTAAAAAATGATTAGAATAGTATACTATGTTTTAAGTAAATTAAATTTTATCGTGTGTAAATTTTTTAGCACATGTTTAATCACTTATGTAAAATCCATGTAATATTAATTAGATATGTAAGGGGTAAAGTATCAATAGTGTATATTTATTACTGAAATTTCATCAAGTTAATATTATTTCATTATGCATTAAATTATAAAAATTAACATGAACCCATGAATAATGGGTCAACTTAGGCCTTTTTCGAAGTGGTTTAACATATAAAAAATTCAATACATCGATTGTTGGTGGACATAGATAAATTAGAATTGAATTTATTAGATCATTTATTTCAATAAAAACCCTGAGGACTGTGATTAGAAAATCATAATTTGATTTTTTGGACTGGGGATATCAAAAAACATAATAAAGATCCATAACAAAAAAATGGAATTGAAGCCTATCTAAGAGCCAGATAATAATTTTCATGTTCTCTAACTATATTCTAAGATGGAAAATATATATGTTCAAAAAAAATTCAATGTGATGTGTTATTCTGAGTAAAATGTTGAGTGTCATTGAGTCAGGATAACATAATGGAAAATACCTAATAAAATATAATTTTTTCAACACACCATGTAATAAAACAAACAAAATAATATTAAAACACATAATATTATTGAAAAAAAGAATGTTAAATAACCCCATTAACAGTATGAATTATTTTGATAATTTTCGTTTTTTTGGTAGGAATAGCTAGTATTTGTTCAGATACTTTTGGGATGTCTAGATCCATAATAGGAAGTCATACAACCAATAATTTGTGATCATATATTTGGCTTCAATGTAGGTGGGTTATGATAATTTTGTTGTTTAAAAATGACACTTTAATAGCTTGATGTTATCATACATGAATATATAACATGTGAGTTCATATGAGAACATACATTCTTATGGCATGCTCTGTCATATCCATGACCTTCATCGGGAACGTCCCAGATAAGACGTGTATGCCATCTTCAAGGTGCTTATCCAGAGAAATCCTAGAGTAGGTACTCTAGAAATGTATCATGTTTTCTAACTTATTGGCCACATTGAGAATAAATTGGTTTGAGGTTTTAATACATCGTTTAAATTAATAAATTATCTAATTATTTCCTAACTTTCTTATTCCTTCAATAGTTTTTCTAAAAAAATTATATTTAATAGCACAAAGAAGTCAATACTAGGTCTCCTAACTCATATTATCTAATTTGATTAGTAAATAGAGCATAAAATTAAATCATCAATTATGGTGAATAATAGGAAAGGCCAAGTTAATATCTAAATAAATTACACAATGTGTAGTGATTCATTATAATGTCGTTTCCAATTATAGTTTAATCATGAGGGAAGCATGGGAACATGGTGTTATATTTTTTACATTTGGAATGAATATCCATAAATATATAAACCCAGCCTAGGAAAAAACAAATGGGAATTTTCAGGTTCAATTATTATGATGATATATTTATATATTCCTATATTTTGGGTCTGGGATATGAAATTTTCTTCTCAAATAAGTGTTCAAATATAGGAACTAGTTGGATTATTTATTATTTGATATGGTGATGGGGATCTATAATATTCTAATGTAATTGTTCTTCCTATTATGGCTATAGAATAAAACCACATCACAATCCAAACAATAATAAAATTAGTTTTAAAATATTATTATTTCATGCCCACAATTACCTAAAATATTATGAATTTTTTAATACATGATAGAAATGGATTTAATTTAAATTCTAGAAATTATTGTTCCTTCTTTTATAAAATATAATAAATTTTAATGCTTATTTGAATAATTTTAATTATATATTGGATTACACAAACCATTTAATATAAATGGATAATAAAAAATATTTCTTAAGACTAATAACATACATAACTATGGATTCAAATGATTGGTCATATAATTGAAAAAATTGACTAAATTATACATATAATGGGTATTATCAATTATTTGAAATTAAAAAACAGTTTTTATCATATATATTTATGAACAAAAAAAGGAAAGATCCACAATTATTATTGTTGGTGGAAGAATCATTGATATTCTTCAATTGGTTCAAATTGATTTGTGTGGACCACTTCTATTTAAAGAATGGATAGGTACTTATTTTTAAATACATTTTTCGATAATTTTGAAGACATGGATATGTCTAATTAATGAGTTATACGTCTAATTCTTATGAAAAATATAATATATACAAGAGTAGTATTCATAACCATCTTGGTAAGAATATTGAGATACTCTAATTAGACTGTGAGGGGAATATATTATTCCATACATCATTAATTATTTATGAGTTTTTTTATATTTTATCTCAACATAGACATATTTATACAAAAAAATGGAATGATGTACGTGAAATTATGAACCCCTAAATGCTAGAAATGTTGACATCAAGGAAAATTCATGTAGGCAATAAATTAACATTTTGGATATATGAATTATAGATTACATTACACATACAAATCCAAATTAAAAATAATGGAAAAAATCATATTCCAAATGAAATTTCGTTTGGGATAAAATGAAAAAATAAAGAAACATGTCTGTGGATTTGTGAAGAATTTGTTATGATTATTCATAGTAACAAACATACAAATGGACTGACTATGGGGATATGTATAGGATACCTTAATTAAGAAAAATATATTATTTATATTTTGATCCATAAAAGAAAGGAGTGGTTAATAGACACCCTAAATTTCTTAAAAAGTATAATATATATAAAGGGGTAGTGGGATAATTATAGATTTCAATGATGTTCAGCCTCATGATATAGAGGATTTGGAAGGAAAATAGAGTCTAGACATCATTTTCTAATAGTATGATCAGAAGAAACAAATAATATGTAGGATAATAAGTAAGGATATATAACAAGACAACACCATTTTCTAATCCCAATATATTTTTACTAATTAGTAGTTTATAATAACGACCATAAAACTGAAAATCATGTCATTAGTATCACAGTGGCAACTAAATTTAAATAATTCAGGATTTATACAATAGAATAAATATATCATAATAAAATTATGATTTCATTGATTCATATATGGATATAAAGACTATTGGGTTCATGTTTTTATTCATGAATTAATTTTATATGTTTGGAAATGTAAGATCATATAAGGAATCACTGATTGAAATGCTTTAAACAATTCCATTGAATAGATTATAATGAATCATTTTCACAAGTTTTTGTGGAAAAATACACCTTAATTTTACATTCCATTATATCCTTCAATGAATAATATATTTTGAATATGGATTTCAATAATATATTCCTTGATTGGAACCTTCGTGAAGTTTTTAATATGATAAAACTATAATTAGTGATTACTCCAATTATTTCCAATGAGGTATTGAAGTTGAAATGTAACTTTTATATTTTTAAATATGAATCCATACCATTGGAAATTCAGTTTGATGAAGTCATAAAATTTTCTTTTCATAATTAATGAACGTAAATCTTATATTTAAAATCTATTTATGTGGAGTGTATTAATTTTTCAAATCATTCATGTAGATTAAATTAGGGTTATTTGAAATAAATTACCCATCTTTTAATATATAAATCTATATTTAAAAAAATGTTTCTCTATTGTGGACTTATGAAATGAAATATATATTTATTATATCAAGATCCATCAAGAACGATATAAGAGAATACTTAGACTATATCTATGTATAAATATTTACTTAATAATGAAGAAGTTCAGTATAGAACAATCAAATGTGTGATTTTTCTACTATAAAATTTCATGAATATTTCTAAAAAATACTTTCATAAGAAAAATGAGGATAGAAAGTTAAAGGAAACATCTCTATTAAAGTCTATGGTTTGGTAGATCATGTATTCTATATTATGTAGTTATATTGACGTCACATATGAATTAATCATGGTAGAAATATTGCTTGTTGAAACAGGTGACTACCATTAGATAAAAAATTAACACTCATTATATAACATAGTAATAATAACGATATATTCCTATTTGGTATATGTTGTTAAGATATTTTAATTAGTATATATGTGGATTCTAATTTTCAAATAGATCATGTAATTTTGAAATAAAAAAATAGATACATCTTCACTCTCAATTGACATTGTATGAGCTAAAATAGGTCAAGGAATGCTATGGTATTGGATTTTATAATTGATTAATTGAATATTTTTTATTTTGAGGTATGTAATAAATTATTTTGGATAAGAAACATTATCAGGGATGTTAACCCGAATCATATAATTACATAACCCAAAACACGCTATTTTTTATAATACTGAAGTGGTGTCTATTGCAAATGGGAAATGGCCACATCGTTAAATACTGAACATAAATTATAAATGTTATATCCTAATTAATTTTTTTCAATGTTTTCAAATGGAAGTGAGATGAATTTATAATGAATA